>CM074858.1:89932500-92432500 GCA_037501455.1 Lantana camara | reverse complement strand
ATATGACGCATTTCATATTGTTTGGCATTCAAGCATAAGTCATGCATTTTGCCGAGTGTCTTAATTGGTTCATATTGTTGGGGTTAATGCTCTGAAAATCCAATTATATTGTAAATATTTTGGATTAATAAAACTGAAATTAAAGCAAGTTATGAGTATTTTACAAATTTAATAATTAATGACGTGTGATGGTATTTTTATATGAAATATGTTTCATAGGAAAAAACTTTAAATACCAAAAATCACATGTCATTAAAGTTCTAGTCAGTATAATAAGAAAATGTTCTTATCGAGACTATAATGTGTTGTATAAGATGATTAGTCTTTCGTCATAGGGAAATGGAGTTTCCGATTATGACACATTGATGATTTTCAATGAGATTGGAAACATCGAACTGGACCACTGAGATTGTTCATTTTATACTGCTATCTAAAATGAACAAAATCTCGGAAGCATTAGACTCTTAATCCTGGCAGTGTTTCTACTTTAGGCATGTAGTGTTAATCACTGTGATGTACTCAGAAGTGAGGTCTCGGTAACGGGTGGTCAAAATACTTTGTACGTTCGGTGATTGCATGAAATGTGCTAGAGAGAAATATTGATTAAGGAATCTGTAGCCTTGCTGGAAGGTTAAAAGATATCCCTGAAATAGATTTGCAAAAGGTTCGAATTAAAACTTTGGCCAAAGTACTTCGTGTGTTCGTCACCGAAGTTGTATGTTGAATGTGTTTCACATACAGGGAATTTGGACTTAAGGCAAATAAAGAATTTCAGATTGGAAGTGAAAAAATAAATGATAGTAGTATTGATTTATTTTTCATGGATATCTGTACAGAGGAGTAAAATGCAAAATTATTCTAGATCGAGAAATTCGTGAATAATTCAATTAATTTTAGAGTTCAACAATATTTATTTAGTGGAATTAAATATTATTAAACGGTAATCAATTATTGTCATGGGATGATAATAGATTGACCCGTTTGGAGCTAAGATTAATTAGTCCTGCAGGTCCCCCCGTAAGCCCCAACGAAGATCAAAGAGAAAATGTAGCACCCTAGACCCCAAGGCACCACATCCCCCGCACTGTAGCCTCAATCCACGTATGAAATGGACAGTTCATACATAAACCAAGACCACAGCGAACGGGTGACAACAAAACGACGCTCTAGGCGGGACACTCTCCCCAACATAATCAACAAACATGAATAGAAAAGCGGAAGCAATACAGTCATTCATAAATATATATAGGTACCATATTTATTCCATAGATACATATAGGTACCATTTCTATCCATACATTAGGGTCTATTAATAATATACATAACCATGAATCCCAAAATACTAATATCGGTCCAAAACATGACAAGTTCCAAAAGTGATATACATGAAGGTATGAAACTAGACCCGTGGAAATGCAAGACTCGACCAACTCCCGCCTAGCACAACCACGCTCAAAAGGTACCTGAAAAGTGGAGTATCAGTCTACCGAAGACTGAGTGAGGGCGATAAATATATATAACACACGTCACATGCAAGTTGTAGCCTCGGGTAAAGACTTTTAGAAAACAATAATTATATAGTTTAAGAATCTCATCCTTTGCCCGAGATTACCACTATCCATTTTAACACGTTTAATTAATCATGCTTGTCAATATCATGAACATGTGGCCCCGGCGAGTAAGGGCAATCTCCAACCGAACTCCCAATCGTGAACAATACGTGATCATGCTTGCTTGCTTGATAAATAAGTGATCATGCAATTCATTAAGTGCTCACATAGACAATTTCATACTTGAAAACATGCAATAACCCGAGGATAACCCGACATTCCGGATTAATCCCCAGTCTCCTTCTTCCTCCGGGTGATAGCGAGTTTGCAAGGCTCGACTATCCACGACATGGTGTGTGTAGAGGACATGACCCTCTAGACACGGAACTCCTTCCACCACTAATCTCCTAGTGGCTTCGGGGGTGATCCCAACAATGTGAGGATAATTCAGGAGTTACCCGTCAGCCCTTGCTTTCCCGGTTGGCTCAAGAATTACCCTCGGGCCCACGTGCAATCATGTACTCGCCAACATGCTTGAAAATCATTACAATCGATACATTCTTGCTTGAAACATTTATTCCTTTGAAAACGTTTATAAATATACTAGGTTTTGGCCGAAAATTAGCACATAAGGGTTATCGGGTTCGTTTTGCGAAAACAAAACCTCACCTTTCTTGCAAAATATAATAAAGTGGCGTTCTAAGGAGCTTGCTCCTCGTCCACGCCCTCGTGACCTGTGCAAATACGATACATAACCATGAGACATGCACTAAAATGACCAAAATAGGACGAACGGCAAAAACGTGTCGAGACGACCTCGAAAATGCAATGTGGTATTATAACTTTTGGTTTCACATCATATTAACACGTATTATAGCAATTCGGGGTCAAAGAAGTCGTTGGATCGAGGGGCCAAAATCGTAAATTTATGCAGTGAATTTTGTTCTGTCAGCCCCGTGGGAACGGCCGTTCCAGGCTTCCTTTGAAAACTGGGAACGGTCGTTCCCGTTGCCAAATAAAACGCGGCAACGTTTTCCAATTAAAAAAAACGCGCCTACGCCGGGAACGGCCCTTCCGGCTCTAAGGCCAAAATGGGAACGGCCGTTCCCATAGTCGGCCGCGCATATTTTTGAAAAGGGATGGGAACGCCCGTTCCCTCCAAGCCTTGAGGCTGGGAACGGTCGTTCCCTGCTTCTGCAACTGAAAAACAGAGCAGAAACAGGGGAAGCTCTCGGGAAGAAAACAACCAAGCAACAACAATCCAATTTTGATCCCCAAATGCTATAATTTCTGGAAATATGATGCAAACAACTTCCATAAATGCTAATATGACCTTTAAACATATAAACCATGCAATATCCTCAAGATTTCAAGGTATCATGTTCATGGCCAACTTTGAGCAATCAAGCTCAATTTCCCCATAATTCCATGAAATAATCATGCTATAATTCCATAAATGATCACATAATCATGCTTCCATATCCAATCAATCCATCTAGCATATAAATCTTAAACCCTAGCTCATGCAATTACAATCAATAATCCTCAACTCATGCAACCAACCTTGTAAATGGAAGAAATGAAGAAGTATGATGATGATGATGATGATCACTCAATTTCTTGCAATATTTCTTGAAATCTTGATGATTGATGAAAAATATTTTCTTCTCTTTTCTTCCTTGTAATACCGAGAGAGAGGGAGATGAATATGCTTGGCAATTCTTGGATGAAATGAGCTTATGGAAGCTAGGAGATGATTATATGATTCATCCTCCTTGATTTTTGTGAAATTGTAGCATTTGCCATTTAATCCCTTGTCTTTTGAAATCATCCAATTAAGTATGCAACAATTCAAATTATCCTCAATCAAGCCCCTAAGAGTTAATGCAATTAAGTCCCTAGAATTTTAGAAATATTTAACTAGGGACAATTTGGTAATTTCTTCCACTCTCGGTATAAATTTCATGCAATGAATATTTTTCGTGACATGAAATAATATTTTCGATGATGTGAAATTAAATAATTTATATGAAAAGTGTTTCGTGAATTTTATGAAAATGTGAAATGCCACGTAATATATTACGAAATTAAAAGAAATAAAATAAACCTACGCTCAAAACGCACACGTGGCGTGCTTACCTGTTCATCCGGAAACCGGGGCGTTACAACTCTCCCCCCCTTAGAAGAATCTGGTCCCCAGATTCTCTAGTCCTGCTCGAACAACTCCGGGTGGAACCGTTTCATTTTATCCTCTGTTTCCCACGTGGCTTCCTCGGTCTTGTCACTTCTCCACAACACCTTAACCATGGGAATTCTCCGGTTTCTTAATTCCTGAAATTTCCGATCCATAATCTTAACCGGCCTCTGAACAAACGTCAAATTCGGTTCCAATTCAACTTCTTCCACGGGGAGAATTGTGGTCTCATCGGGGTAATATTTCCTTAGTTGCGAAACATGAAACACGTTGTGAATCCCCGTAAGACTCGGTGGTAGGTCCAGTCGATAGGCTACCTCGCCTATTCTTTCAAGAACTTCAAATGGACCTAAGTAGCGAGGATTAAGCTTTCCTCCTCTCCCGATCCGGGTGAAACCTTTCCTTGGTGACACCTTCAGGAATACCCGGTCACCCACTTCAAACTCTAGATCCCTTCGGCGCTTATCTGCATAGCTCTTTTGCCTGTCTTGCGCGGCTTTCATCCGTTGTTGAATTGTTTGAACCTTTTCAATCATAGCTTGAACAACTTTGGAAGGCCTTTCGAACCTTTCACCTCTCTTTATCCCTTCCTGTTTCGACCATTTCCATTCTTCCAAGTCGAAAAACAACGGAGATCGGCACTTTCTTCCATAAAGTAACTCGTAAGGAGCCATCCCGATCGAAGCCTGAAAGCTGTTATTATAAGCAAACTCGATCAAAGGAAGCTGTTCTGACCACGAGTTCTGAAAATCTATCGCGCAAGCCCGAAGAAGATCTTCCAAATACCTGATTAACCTTTCAGTTTGGCCGTCCGTCTGAGGGTGAAATGCTGTACTAAACTTGAGTTTCGTTCCCAAGACAGCCTGTAATTCCTGCCACAACTTCGAAGTAAACCTCGGGTCTCGATCTGAAACTATGCTCACCGGAATACCATGAAGTCGAATAATCTCTCTGTTATAGATTTCAGCCAACTTCGGAATCTTATAGGACATCCGGACCGGTAGAAAGTGAGCAGACTTCGTGAATCTATCCACGATCACCCAAATTCCATCAAACCCGCCTTTAACCTTCGGTAATCCTGAAACGAAGTCCATCGTTACTTGTTCCCACTTCCACTCGGGAATAGGTAACGGTTGTAGAAGTCCCGCGGGTTTTTGGTGCTCAGCTTTCACTTTCTGGCAAGTCAGGCAATGTTTCACGTATTCTGCCACGTCTCTCTTCAACCCGTTCCACCAATAAAATTGTTTCAAATCCTTATACATTTTGTTCCCTCCTGGGTGGATCGAGTAGGCTGACTTGTGAGCTTCCTCGAGTAGGACCCGTCTCAATTCTTCAGGTACTACTACTCTGTTTTTAAACCGAAGCAACCCGGTCTCATCAAACCCAAACGGACTCTCCGGGTCATCCTTAGCCTTACTTGCAAGTTTCTGTACTTCCGGATCCCTATTCTGAGCCTCAAATAACTGATTCTTCAATTCCGGCTGAACTGTGATATTAGAAACCCGAGCCCTTAACACAATCGGGGCAACTTCCTTACTTTCCTTTATTTCCAAATTCGATACACTCGCCTTCCTGCTAAGTGCATCGGCGACCACATTGGCTTTCCCGGGATGGTATTTAATTGTGCAATCATAATCTTCCAACTTTTCCATCCAACGCCGTTGCCTCATATTTAGATCCTTCTGCGTGAATAAATACTGGAGGCTCTTGTGATCGGTAAAGATCTCAAAGGAAGTCCCGTAGAGATAATGTCTCCATTTCCCGAGCGCAAAGATCACGGCTGCAAGCTCTAGGTCGTGTGTCGGATAATTCCTTTCATATTCCTTCAGCTTTCGAGAAGCATAAGCGATCACTTTTCCTTTCTGAGTCAAAACACAACCTAAGCCTTCCTTAGAAGCATCTGTATACACTGCATACTCTTCTGAACCCTCAGGAAGCGTTAACACCGGAGCTGAGACTAACTTTTCTTTCAAGAAGTTGAAGCTTTGATCACATTTCTCGTCCCAGACAAACTTAACATCCTTCTTTGTCAACCGGGTTAACGGTGCCGCAATCTTGGAGAAATCCTGGACGAACCTTCTGTAATAACCGGCCAATCCTAAGAAGCTTCTAATCTCTGAGGCATTCTTTGGTTTCTCCCACTTAAGCACGGCCTCAATTTTCGAGGGATCGACTTCCAATCCTTTCCCTGAAATCACATGCCCCAAGAAGGAAACCCGATCTATCCAAAATTCACACTTGCTGAACTTAGCAAACAACTGATGCTCCTTTAGTGTCTGAAGAACGAGCTTGAGATGTCTTGCATGCTCCTCGGCTGATTTCGAGAAAACCAGAATGTCATCGATGAAAATTACCACAAACTTGTCGAGGAAAGGCCTGAATATCCGGTGCATCATATCCATGAAAGCTGCAGGGGCATTAGTCAATCCAAAAGGCATAACCACGAACTCATAATGCCCGTACCGAGTATTGAATCCTGTCTTTGGAATGTCTTCTGCTCGGATTCGCAGCTGATAGTATCCCTGTCTTAAATCCAATTTTGAATACACCTTAGAACCCTGGAGTATATCGAACAACTCCTCGATATGTGGAAGGGGATACTTGTTCTTGATAGTCATCCTGTTCAACTCCCTGTAGTCGATGCACATTCTCAAAGTCCCGTCCTTCTTCTTTACAAACAACACCGGTGCTCCCCATGGCGAAGAACTTGGCCGAATGTACCCAACTTCCAATAAAGCCTCAAGCTGAACTTTTAGTTCCTTCAATTCGGCTGGAGCCATCCGGTAAGGAGTCTTTGAGTACGGCTCGGCATTCGGGAAAAGATCAATCACGAACTCAATCTCCCGCTCAGGAGGCAAAGAATCCAACTTCTCTGGGAATACCTCGGGGAATTCCTTTACCACTTCTGTGTCCTCTAACTTCACCTGATCTTTTGGCTTGTTCAGAATATAAGCAATGAACCCTGTAGCCCCGTCTCTGACTAACTTCTGAGCCTCTGAAAATGAAAGTAAGGGTACAGTCTTCGAAGTACTGCCCGTAACAACTTCTGAACCCAACTGAACCTTCTTGGCCCGACAATCCACGGTAGCACAATGCCTGTATAACCATTCCATTCCCAATATAGCCCCGTATCTCTCCATTGGCATCACAATAAAGTCTGTCAGAAATTCCCTGCCTTCAATCACAACTGGAACATCCCTGTAAACCTGATCCGTCTCTCGCCTACTACCGAAAGGAGTACTAACTATATAGCGCACAGAAGTACACATAGCAGGCAAAGACAAGGTAATAGCAATAGAATGCGCAAGAAAGGAGTGTGTAGCTCCTGGATCAAATAATGTATGGATGTTCGTGCCATGGATGCAAATAATACCTTCAACGACTGCAGCGGGGTCAATGTCAGCATCCTGTTCCTCTCCCGCAAGTGCATAAGCTCGAGCTCTCACCAGTGGTCTCGGTCCTGCGGGTGGTGGATCCTGACGATCCGGACAACCATCAACCAGATGCTCGTTACTCCCGCAAATCAAACACAGACCTAGCCGGCGCCTACAGTTATCATAGGTGTGTGTAGGATGTCCACACCATGTGCATCTCGGTCGCTGAGGTGGCTGAGGTGGTGCTGGAGCTCTCGGACCTCTCAGCAACGGCCCTGAACCCTTCTGTGACGGCCCTGTAGTCTTAAACTTCTTCCCAGAGTCCCTCTGTGCTGGAGGTGCAGAGTAAACCATCGGCCTCTTTCCTGAGCTCGATCCCTGACCTGCTCTCGAGCCTGAAGCCGGTCCTGCTCGCTGAGTAGCCCTCCTAGCACTATCAGAATCCTCAACCTTCAGGGCCTTTGCAGTAGCCTTTGCCCAGGTGCTGGAGGAATAAACTTGTTTCTGAACTCCCGTACAAATACCTCCCAAGTAACCTCGGTCCCTGCTGCCGCCAGAACAATCTCTGTGCTCTCCCACCAGGAGTAGGCCTCGCCCTGAATAAGAGTGAGGGTGCAGCGGGCCTTCTCCTGACTGTCACAAGGGATAAGCTGCCAAATCCTCTCAATTTCTTTCAACCACATTTCGGCCTGTATGTCGTCTCCCTTATAGAACTTCGGGGGACGCTGATTCTGGAACTCTCGCAAGATAGCAGAAATGGGATTCTCTGGAGGTGCTACCTGCGCTGGTGGTGGTGGTGGAGGTACCCGTTCCTGTAATCTCTGATCAATTAGCCCCACTACTGCATTCATGAAATCCTGGGGCTGTGCCTGGGCAGGTGGAGGAGGTGGTGATCTCTCGCGGCGATGGTGTCGACGATGATGATGCCTGTGCCTCGAGGATCGATCACTGTAATATCTATCGGGCTCCATCCTGAAAGTAGATCACTAAACATGCGTGTCTTGATCAATAAATGCAAATGTGTGCATAGAATTTCCATAACATCAAGTAGCACATATTCAAGGAGAATCAAGTAGTGCAATCAATGCGAATAAGGGAGTAAATCAAATAAATCAACCCAATGCAGACTCCCAAATACCACATAATCCTATGCCGTGCGACCTAAACTGACTTGACACGACTCGAGAACCTCGGTTTTGCAACCAGGCTCTGATACCACCTGTAGATGTAGCACCCTAGACCCCAAGGCACCACATCCCCCGCACTGTAGCCTCAATCCACGTATGAAATGGACAGTTCATACATAAACCAAGACCACAGCGAACGGGTGACAACAAAACGACGCTCTAGGCGGGACACTCTCCCCAACATAATCAACAAACATGAATAGAAAAGCGGAAGCAATACAGTCATTCATAAATATATATAGGTACCATATTTATTCCATAGATACATATAGGTACCATTTCTATCCATACATTAGGGTCTATTAATAATATACATAACCATGAATCCCAAAATACTAATATCGGTCCAAAACATGACAAGTTCCAAAAGTGATATACATGAAGGTATGAAACTAGACCCGTGGAAATGCAAGACTCGACCAACTCCCGCCTAGCACAACCACGCTCAAAAGGTACCTGAAAAGTGGAGTATCAGTCTACCGAAGACTGAGTGAGGGCGATAAATATATATAACACACGTCACATGCAAGTTGTAGCCTCGGGTAAAGACTTTTAGAAAACAATAATTATATAGTTTAAGAATCTCATCCTTTGCCCGAGATTACCACTATCCATTTTAACACGTTTAATTAATCATGCTTGTCAATATCATGAACATGTGGCCCCGGCGAGTAAGGGCAATCTCCAACCGAACTCCCAATCGTGAACAATACGTGATCATGCTTGCTTGCTTGATAAATAAGTGATCATGCAATTCATTAAGTGCTCACATAGACAATTTCATACTTGAAAACATGCAATAACCCGAGGATAACCCGACATTCCGGATTAATCCCCAGTCTCCTTCTTCCTCCGGGTGATAGCGAGTTTGCAAGGCTCGACTATCCACGACATGGTGTGTGTAGAGGACATGACCCTCTAGACACGGAACTCCTTCCACCACTAATCTCCTAGTGGCTTCGGGGGTGATCCCAACAATGTGAGGATAATTCAGGAGTTACCCGTCAGCCCTTGCTTTCCCGGTTGGCTCAAGAATTACCCTCGGGCCCACGTGCAATCATGTACTCGCCAACATGCTTGAAAATCATTACAATCGATACATTCTTGCTTGAAACATTTATTCCTTTGAAAACGTTTATAAATATACTAGGTTTTGGCCGAAAATTAGCACATAAGGGTTATCGGGTTCGTTTTGCGAAAACAAAACCTCACCTTTCTTGCAAAATATAATAAAGTGGCGTTCTAAGGAGCTTGCTCCTCGTCCACGCCCTCGTGACCTGTGCAAATACGATACATAACCATGAGACATGCACTAAAATGACCAAAATAGGACGAACGGCAAAAACGTGTCGAGACGACCTCGAAAATGCAATGTGGTATTATAACTTTTGGTTTCACATCATATTAACACGTATTATAGCAATTCGGGGTCAAAGAAGTCGTTGGATCGAGGGGCCAAAATCGTAAATTTATGCAGTGAATTTTGTTCTGTCAGCCCCGTGGGAACGGCCGTTCCAGGCTTCCTTTGAAAACTGGGAACGGTCGTTCCCGTTGCCAAATAAAACGCGGCAACGTTTTCCAATTAAAAAAAACGCGCCTACGCCGGGAACGGCCCTTCCGGCTCTAAGGCCAAAATGGGAACGGCCGTTCCCATAGTCGGCCGCGCATATTTTTGAAAAGGGATGGGAACGCCCGTTCCCTCCAAGCCTTGAGGCTGGGAACGGTCGTTCCCTGCTTCTGCAACTGAAAAACAGAGCAGAAACAGGGGAAGCTCTCGGGAAGAAAACAACCAAGCAACAACAATCCAATTTTGATCCCCAAATGCTATAATTTCTGGAAATATGATGCAAACAACTTCCATAAATGCTAATATGACCTTTAAACATATAAACCATGCAATATCCTCAAGATTTCAAGGTATCATGTTCATGGCCAACTTTGAGCAATCAAGCTCAATTTCCCCATAATTCCATGAAATAATCATGCTATAATTCCATAAATGATCACATAATCATGCTTCCATATCCAATCAATCCATCTAGCATATAAATCTTAAACCCTAGCTCATGCAATTACAATCAATAATCCTCAACTCATGCAACCAACCTTGTAAATGGAAGAAATGAAGAAGTATGATGATGATGATGATGATCACTCAATTTCTTGCAATATTTCTTGAAATCTTGATGATTGATGAAAAATATTTTCTTCTCTTTTCTTCCTTGTAATACCGAGAGAGAGGGAGATGAATATGCTTGGCAATTCTTGGATGAAATGAGCTTATGGAAGCTAGGAGATGATTATATGATTCATCCTCCTTGATTTTTGTGAAATTGTAGCATTTGCCATTTAATCCCTTGTCTTTTGAAATCATCCAATTAAGTATGCAACAATTCAAATTATCCTCAATCAAGCCCCTAAGAGTTAATGCAATTAAGTCCCTAGAATTTTAGAAATATTTAACTAGGGACAATTTGGTAATTTCTTCCACTCTCGGTATAAATTTCATGCAATGAATATTTTTCGTGACATGAAATAATATTTTCGATGATGTGAAATTAAATAATTTATATGAAAAGTGTTTCGTGAATTTTATGAAAATGTGAAATGCCACGTAATATATTACGAAATTAAAAGAAATAAAATAAACCTACGCTCAAAACGCACACGTGGCGTGCTTACCTGTTCATCCGGAAACCGGGGCGTTACAACTCTCCCCCCCTTAGAAGAATCTGGTCCCCAGATTCTCTAGTCCTGCTCGAACAACTCCGGGTGGAACCGTTTCATTTTATCCTCTGTTTCCCACGTGGCTTCCTCGGTCTTGTCACTTCTCCACAACACCTTAACCATGGGAATTCTCCGGTTTCTTAATTCCTGAAATTTCCGATCCATAATCTTAACCGGCCTCTGAACAAACGTCAAATTCGGTTCCAATTCAACTTCTTCCACGGGGAGAATTGTGGTCTCATCGGGGTAATATTTCCTTAGTTGCGAAACATGAAACACGTTGTGAATCCCCGTAAGACTCGGTGGTAGGTCCAGTCGATAGGCTACCTCGCCTATTCTTTCAAGAACTTCAAATGGACCTAAGTAGCGAGGATTAAGCTTTCCTCCTCTCCCGATCCGGGTGAAACCTTTCCTTGGTGACACCTTCAGGAATACCCGGTCACCCACTTCAAACTCTAGATCCCTTCGGCGCTTATCTGCATAGCTCTTTTGCCTGTCTTGCGCGGCTTTCATCCGTTGTTGAATTGTTTGAACCTTTTCAATCATAGCTTGAACAACTTTGGAAGGCCTTTCGAACCTTTCACCTCTCTTTATCCCTTCCTGTTTCGACCATTTCCATTCTTCCAAGTCGAAAAACAACGGAGATCGGCACTTTCTTCCATAAAGTAACTCGTAAGGAGCCATCCCGATCGAAGCCTGAAAGCTGTTATTATAAGCAAACTCGATCAAAGGAAGCTGTTCTGACCACGAGTTCTGAAAATCTATCGCGCAAGCCCGAAGAAGATCTTCCAAATACCTGATTAACCTTTCAGTTTGGCCGTCCGTCTGAGGGTGAAATACTGTACTAAACTTGAGTTTCGTTCCCAAGACAGCCTGTAATTCCTGCCACAACTTCGAAGTAAACCTCGGGTCTCGATCTGAAACTATGCTCACCGGAATACCATGAAGTCGAATAATCTCTCTGTTATAGATTTCAGCCAACTTCGGAATCTTATAGGACATCCGGACCGGTAGAAAGTGAGCAGACTTCGTGAATCTATCCACGATCACCCAAATTCCATCAAACCCGCCTTTAACCTTCGGTAATCCTGAAACGAAGTCCATCGTTACTTGTTCCCACTTCCACTCGGGAATAGGTAACGGTTGTAGAAGTCCCGCGGGTTTTTGGTGCTCAGCTTTCACTTTCTGGCAAGTCAGGCAATGTTTCACGTATTCTGCCACGTCTCTCTTCAACCCGTTCCACCAATAAAATTGTTTCAAATCCTTATACATTTTGTTCCCTCCTGGGTGGATCGAGTAGGCTGACTTGTGAGCTTCCTCGAGTAGGACCCGTCTCAATTCTTCAGGTACTACTACTCTGTTTTTAAACCGAAGCAACCCGGTCTCATCAAACCCAAACGGACTCTCCGGGTCATCCTTAGCCTTACTTGCAAGTTTCTGTACTTCCGGATCCCTATTCTGAGCCTCAAATAACTGATTCTTCAATTCCTGCTGAACTGTGATATTAGAAACCCGAGCCCTTAACACAATCGGGGCAACTTCCTTACTTTCCTTTATTTCCAAATTCGATACACTCGCCTTCCTGCTAAGTGCATCGGCGACCACATTGGCTTTCCCGGGATGGTATTTAATTGTGCAATCATAATCTTCCAACTTTTCCATCCAACGCCGTTGCCTCATATTTAGATCCTTCTGCGTGAATAAATACTGGAGGCTCTTGTGATCGGTAAAGATCTCAAAGGAAGTCCCGTAGAGATAATGTCTCCATTTCCCGAGCGCAAAGATCACGGCTGCAAGCGTGGTAATTATGTGATAATTATTTGCAAGCGTGCTTTTAATTTTAAAAATGGCATGATTGTTGGAAAACACGAATCAGAAAGCAGCGGAAATTTAAAAAATTTCCAACAAAAGGAGCTTGGACTCGCAATCGTGTATCCAAATTCGTAGGGATTAGAAACTTACTTTCTTAATTGTCTTTCTTGCAGCGTTTCAAGCCACCCAAGAGCGCTCTTCTCGCGGCTTGATCCCCTCTCCTTGGTAAAGCTCGAATCTTCAAACTTCTAACTTGAAGCTCTCTAGAGATAGTCCACCAACTTGATCACAATCTAACTAGTAAGGATGCTAGTTCTCTAGTTAGTGTTTAGGCTTAACCTAGGGTTTCGTTTTATCTTGGAGAAAGGATGGTGTTCAACACATGAACCAAAAGAATTGTCAATTAGCTATAAGGGGAGCTCGAGCTCCCCTATTTATAATAAGGGAGTGGCCGAAAATCCTAGTCCTTATGGACTAAGGATTTTGGTCTCTCTCTTTCTCCTGATCAAGTATTTTCCAACTTTGACTTTGAATTCTAATTCAAGTCAACTTTTAAGAGAGCTAAAAATATCCAAACTATTTTTGGATAATTTTATACTTTATTTATTTAAAATAAATAACTTATTTTATCTAATTAATTAATTCATAATTAATTAGCTAGATTATTTTCTCCAAAATTAGACTTTCTTTTTAATTCAAAATTAAACCAAAGTCTATTAAATAATTAACAAATTAATTATTTAATATATATACATATATATACATATTCACGTGAGACATGTGTCATAATGACACGTGTGACTCACGTGACCCACACTTGTGGTTTCACACGTGTGGAACCCTCTTGGGCCGATTAACTCGTTTAATCATTTTCAAGCCTCAACTCATGTAACCAAGTTGTTGTGTGTGACCCTCTAGGTTCTCAATTCAATTAGCAGTGACCCTAATTAATTAATTCACTAATTAATTAATCAGTCCACAGATTAAACGACCATAGTCTAGCAACAGGTGTTTAACCCCTAGCTGAATTGGAATGTTCGGATTCGAAAGAACCTTTAAGTCATTGATTCATGTGAGATACAATCCTCCTACTTACTATCTCTTAACCAAGATCTAGGGTAAGGGAATAATCAGAACCCTAATAATCCGGTTTTAAAGCTAAGTACATTTCATATCCATTTGATCTCAATCCAAGAAACCCTTTTCTTGATGTCTTGATCTACTGCCTTGGCCAAGGACTCCATATGACATATGAATGACTTATATAATAAGAGATCACCTTGCAAATGCAAGTGTAGGTCATTTCTTGATTCTCATTCACTTTCATGAATCACTTGTGCAGCCCCAACATAAGCCTTGAATCAGTTGTCTAAGGCGACACCCTTTAAAGCTTATACCTAAGACTATAGAGTTAACTCATAAAGTGACAAGGAACCTCAAGTCTTAAGGATCAATTAATCACATAAATGACTCGTGAGATATTTCCTAATCTGGAAGTTTCCATTTCCTGAAATAGAAACTTCCTTTCCCATTTAGGAATGTTCTCACACGGGGCACCTCAGTGAACTTACTTATTAAAGTAAGCACCCTCATGTATCACGCACGTATCAACTATGCACTTTGCACCTCCATGAAACAAGGTGGTCCTTCTTAAGGGCGTGATCCCACAAGCAAGCCTTATAGGAGTCAGGTTGACACTCCCACTGTTGGTAGGACTCATCGGCTTGGAGTATTTTACTAATCACGACTTATGTGATATAGGGCTCGTTTCATGAACCATTTCACCTAAATGGTAGAGTCCTAAAGTCATCAGGATTAGGGGAGTTCTCATACATGCACAGATAAAGTAAACGCATACCAAACAAGAGCATATAAAGAAGTGTTGCCTTAATTCGTTATTTCATTCAAAGATTGTCTGTGATTACAATAAGGAAAAGCACAAAGCGGATATACAATCGGCTTTCTAGGGCACTATTCCTAACAATGATAATATGTGATATTATGTTGTTTTAATTATGCGTGATTTATTTAATAT
The DNA here is from genome assembly GCA_037501455.1 of Lantana camara. NCBI lineage: Eukaryota > Viridiplantae > Streptophyta > Magnoliopsida > Lamiales > Verbenaceae > Lantana > Lantana camara. The sequence continues at coordinate 92,417,621 of CM074858.1, read as the reverse complement.
GATTAGATAAATAATATTTAATAGAGATGAAATACGATGCATAATTGGATTAATATTTTTTGGCTTAAATTAATAAAGAGTTATTAAAGCCTTAAAATATTATTAGGATTATTTAATAATCCTAGTGGGAGCTTATTAATTTGATTAATTACTTCCAAAATTAATAAGATGCCAAAAGTGATTATTTAATAGTCAAAGATAATCTACAAATTCTATAAAATTCAAGTGGGAGCGAGATGAAAAGAGTTGGATTCTCACGATCTCCATTACCCGTCTATAGTATAGTGGATATATACTACTCCCTTCGGCGGGTATGTATTCGCGGTATACAAGATTAGGCTTCTACGGATAGAATGAAATACGGGGAAGTCAGCTCGACCACGCGTCCGTGGAGTGTCTGATCTACTCGTACGAATTTCTAGGTAATGGTGTACGCTTGACTAAGTGATGTATTAACCTCCATTCGGAGCTAGGTTACATTCACTTGGAGGCCAAAGGTTAACGTGGTGGATTAACATAGTTTGGTAAGAGTTACCTAGATGGCATGTTAATTAAGATTAATTCTTGCTTTTCTCAGTGGTTTTCGACCCCGCTTCCGGGGAGTCAACTGCGGTTGAATAAGTCGCCATTGTGTAAACCAAAAATGCTTAAGTGGATTTCATTTATTGGTTAGACGTAAAAGAAGTAAAATACAAAGATCATAACTTGTACCTTTTTAAAATATTTTAGTTTTAAAACAATGACGACCGCTAGCCCGCTTCAATCGATCCTAAAAGAAAATAGGCTTGAAGGGTCTAACTATGCTGACTGGAAGATGAATCTTGACATCGTGTTTGGTCACGAGAATCTGAAATAAGTGCTCACTGAACCTTGTCCGGGGGTACCGGAAACTACGACCAATCAGGATATGAGAAATGCTTATGCCAATTGGATCAAGTCCAATGATTTGGCTAGGTCTTATATCCTGGCATCTGTCTCCAATGTTCTTAAGCATCAAATGCATGAAATGCCAACTGCTAAGAACATGATGGAACATCTCCATCAGATGTTTGGAGGACAGAATCGAGCCAAGAGGCTCGAATTGATGCGGAGGCTGTTAGTTACTAAGATGTCTGAGGGATCACCTGTTCAGGATCATGTTATGAACATGATGGATTGCCTGAACAAAATTGAAAGCCTTGGTGCTAAATTTGATGATCTCAGCAAACAAGATATGATCCTTTGCTCTCTGCCAAAGTCGTTCGACACATTCAGGCAAATTATTCTATGAACAAATTGGATTTTTCTGTACCTGAATTGATGAACGAACTTAAAGTAGCAGAGGGAGTAATGAAAGCTAAGGGAACGGTTCTCCTGGCTCAGGCATCGACTTCCACGGCTCCAAAAGCCAACAAGTGGAAAAAGGGAAAAGGAAAGGTTCTCAATCCCAAGAAAAAGGTTCAGAAGAAGAAAGGCAAACCCAGCAAGGGAAAATGTTTCCACTGCGGAGAAAATGGGCACTGGAAGAGGAATTGTCCAAAATACTTAGCAAATCTTCCTGCTAAGCCATCTGGACAAGGTATATCGATATCTTGTTTAATTGAATTATGTTTAGTTGGAAGTTCACCAGATTCCTGGTGTGTGGACTCGGGTTCAACTAATCATATTTGCAATTCATTGCAGGGGTTCAAGCTAACCAGAAAGCTTGAAGATGGCGAGATGCAGCTACTGCTCGGGGATAATACAAGTATATCTGTATTAGCAGTAGGGACTGTAAATTTGTATTTTGGTGATAGGGTTTTGGGACTCAAAGACACTCTGTATATACCGTGTGTTCGCAGAAATTTAATTTCTGTGAGTTGTTTAATAAATAATGGTTTCAGTGTTTGTTTTGAACAAAACTTTACCATTAAGCAAAATAAAAGGTTTATTTGCTCTGGCACGGTAAAAGATGGTCTTTTCTTGTTATACCCCGATAAAAACCCTAATTCCGAACTTAACACTACTAAGCTTGATTTACCATCCAAAAGAAAAACCCCTATGCCTAATGAGGCATACAAGTGGCATTTACGACTTGGTCATATTAATCCAAATAGGATCCAAAGACTAATTTTAGACGAATTGTTGAGTCCTTTGGACTTAACAGAACTACCATTCTGTGAATCCTGCTTGGAAGGTAAAATGACCAAGAGATCTTTTAAATCTAAAGGTAATCGAGCCACAGAATTGCTTGAGTTAATTCATACGGATGTATGTGGTCCTATGAGTATTCAAGCAAGAGGAGGTTTTGAGTATTTCATCACTTTTACGGATGATTACTCCAGATACAGATACGTTTATTTGATGAGATATAAGTCTGAATCTTTTGAAAAGTTCAAAGAATTCAAGGCCGAAGTTGAAAATCAAACTGGAAAACGTATCAAAGCACTTCGATCAGATCGTGGTGGTGAGTATCTATCTACAGAGTTTCTAGAATTTCTCACTGCAAATGGGATTAAATCCCAATTATCTGCACCGGGTACACCCCAGCAGAACGGTGTTGCAGAAAGGAGAAATAGAACTCTGATGGAAATGGTAAGATCTATGATGAGTCATGCTACCCTACCAAGTTCGTTTTGGGGCTTTGCACTCGAAATGGCGGTACACATATTAAACCTTGTTCCATCCAAGTCGGTTCCTAAAACACCAATGGAACTGTGGCGAGGGCGAAAGCCCAGTATCTCCTATCTCCGGATATGGGGAACCCCAGCTCATGTGTTAAGAAAGGACCCTGACAAGTTGGAATCAAGAACAGAAGTTTGCTTGTTCATAGGTTATCCTAAAGGAACAAGAGGTGGTATTTTTTACGATCCGAGAGATCACAAAGTGTTTGTGCGCACTAATGCTAAATATCTTGAAGATGATTTCGTAAATTACCACAAGGGTAGAAGTAAAATTGTGTTAGAAGAAATGACAACATCAGATTCTGAATTCCAAGAACCCATAGTAACTGAAAATGTGTTAGATACATATGATGTACCAGATACAACATATGATGTAGGGACGAGTACACAACAGCCTCGTCGTAGTGGGAGGATTCTCAGGGCACCTGATAGATACCTAGGATTAACCCAAGTGGTTGAATCTGAAGTATCTGATCCTGTCACATATGATGAAGCTATAAAAGATATAGACGCTGACCGTTGGGTCAGAGCCATGGAATCTGAGTTAGATTCAATGTATTCCAATAAAGTCTAGGAACTTGTAGAGGCGCCTGAGGGCATTAAGCCTATTGGATGCAAATGGGTCTACAAGAGAAAAAGGGAAGTGGACGGAAAGGTTGAGTCCTTTAAAGCAAGGCTTGTGGCAAAGGGTTATACCCAGAAAGAAGGTATCGATTATGACGAAACCTTCTCGCCTGTAGCAATGCTTAAGTCCATAAGAATTCTCCTATCCATTGCTGCTCATTATGATTATGAGATTTGGCAAATGGATGTAAAGACTGCCTTCTTGAACGGGCACCTTCAAGAAGAGATATACATGGCTCAGCCTGAAGGCTTTATTGCCAGAAATCAGGAGCATATGGTATGCAAGCTTGATAGATCTATTTATGGTCTTAAGCAAGCGTCTAGATCATGGAACATCAGATTTAATGAGGCAATTAAATCCTTTGGATTTATACAATTGCCTGATGAACCATGCGTGTACAAGAGACATCATGATAGTGTTGTAACATTTTTAGTTTTATTCGTGGATGATATTCTACTCATTCGGAATGATACATGAATATTGCCAGCAGTTAAGATTTGGTTGTCAAACCAGTTTAACATGAAAGACCTAGGTGAAGGCAATTATATTCTAGGGATCAGACTTTGTCGTGATCATAAGAATAAGGTGATTGGTTTATTACAAGCAACATATATAGATAAGATGCTGGCAAGATATAATATGGCTAATTCCAAGAAAGGTTCATTACCTTTCAGACATGGAGTTCATCTGTCTCGGGATCAGTGTCCCAAAAACCCAGAAGAGACAGAAGAAATGAAAGATGTTCCGTATGCTTCGGCAGTCGGAAGCCTCATGTATGCCATGTTATGTACAAGGCCAGATATCTGTTATGTTGTAGGTCTAGTCAGTAGATATCAGTCAAACCCTGGACCTCAACACTGGATAGCTGTAAAGCATATATTAAAGTACTCGAGAAGGACTCGGGATTATATGCTTGTCTATCGCAGTGATGAGCTCATTCCTATTGGGTACACAGATTCGGATTTTCAATCTGATTTGGATTCTAGGCGTTCGACGTCTGGATACGTGTTTACTCTAGGAGGAGCAGCCGTAAGTTGGAGGAGTATTAAGCAATCTTGCATTGCTGACTCCACCATGGAAGCCGAATACGTGGTAGCTTCGGAAGCAGCCAAAGAACCGTATTGGTTCCGGAATTTCCTAATGGATCTAGAAGTCGTCAAGGATGGACTTACGCTGATCACATTGTACTGTGACAATGCTGGAGCGGTGGCCAACTCCAAGGAACCTCGAAGTCATAAACGTGCGAAGCACATCGAGAGGAAGTTTCACATTATACGTGATTATGTGGAACGTGGAGAAGTGGCAGTAGTGAAAATTGGCTCAGTAAATAATCTGGCAGATCCCTTCACTAAGACTTTGGCGCAAAAGAGTTTTGATACTCATGTAGAAGGGATGGGCCTTAGATATGTAGCCAATTGGATTTAGGGCAAGTGGGAGATTGTTGGGGTTAATGCCCTGAAAATCCAATTATATTGTAAATATTTTGGATTAATAAAACTGAAATTAAAGCAAGTTATGAGTATTTTACAAATTTAATAATTAATGACGTGTGATGGTATTTTTATATGGAATGTGTTTCATAGGAAAAAACTTTAAATACCAGAAATCACGTGTCATTAAAGTTCTAGTCAGTATAATAAGAAAATGTTCTTATCGAGACTATAATGTGTTGTATAAGATGATTAGTCTTTCGTCATAGGGAAATGGAGTTTCCGATTATGACACATTGATGATTTTCAATGAGATTGGAAACATCGAACTGGACCACTGAGATTGTTCATTTTATACTGCTATCTAAAATGAACAAAATCTCGGAAGCATTAGACTCTTAATCCTGGCAGTGTTTCTACTTTAGGCATGTAGTGTTAATCACTGTGATGTACTCAGAAGTGAGGTCTCGGTAACGGGTGGCCAAAATACTTTGTACGTTCGGTGACTGCATGAAATGTGCTAGAGAGAAATATTGATTAAGGAATCTGTAGCCTTGCTGGAAGGTTTAAAGATATCCCTGAAATAGATTTGCAAAAGGTTCGAATTAAAACTTTGGCCAAAGTACTTCGTGTGTTCGTCACCGAAGTTGTATGTTGAATGTGTTTCACATACAGAGAATTTGGACTTAAGGCAAATAAAGAATTTCAGATTGGAAGTGAAAAAATAAATGATAGTAGTATTGATTTATTTTTCATGGATATCTGTACTGAGGAGTAAAATGCAAAATTATTATAGATCGAGAAATTCGTGAATAATTCAATTAATTTTAGAGTTCAACAATATTTATTTAGTGGAATTAAATATTGTTAAACAGTAATCAATTATTGTCATGGGATGATAATAGATTGATCCGTTTGGAGCTAAGATTAATTAGTCCTGCAGGTCCCCCCGCAAGCCCCAACGAAGATTAAAGAGAAAATATTAAAACGAGAGAGATAAATGATTTTTCAAAGTGTTTGAAAATAACCAAGGTATTTATTTTGAGAAAATAAATTAAATTCCAAAGAGTTGGAAAAGCCCAAAATTTTATTTTGGAGAAAATAAAAAAAAAAATTTTTTAAAAAAAGGTTTTTTTTTGCTGACGTGGCGTGCCGCCAACTAGCGCTGACTGGACGCCACATGGCGTGACATGTGGACAGACGAGAAGTCGCACGGATCAGCGGCCCAGATCATGTTGACTGAAAAGTCAACGGGTCGTGGAAGCGGGTCAGCGGGCCGGGTCTTCGGGTAGGACCGAGTCACGGTTTGCCCGACCCGGACACGTGGACGAATGGCGATTCGCCACGTGGTAACCGAGCCAGACCGCTTGAGCCGACCGGTTCATGGGCGAACCGGTCTGAACCGCCGGACCGCCCGAACCGGACACGTGGCACCTACTCGTGCCAGCGTGTGGTTCACGCGCGCCAACACGCAGCCGCCGCATGGGCGGCGTGTGTGGGCGCGTGCGGGGCCCGTTCTGCGCGTTCTTTGCACCGCTGCACTCCTTGGGCTCCAAGCTTCCATGTGGCATCCTCGGATTGGCCGATAATGTTAGGAATAGTGCCCTAGAAAGCCGATTATATATCCGCTTTGTACTTTTCCTTATTGTAATCACAGACAATCTTTGAATGAAATAACGAATTGAGGCAACACTTCTTTATATGCTCTTGTTTTGTATGCGTTTACTTTAGCTGTGCATGTATGAGAACTCCCCTAATCCTGATGACTTTAGGACTCTACCATTTAGGTGAAATGGTTCATGAAACGAGCCCTATATCATATAAGTCATGATTAGTAAAATACTCCAAGCCGATGAGTCTTGCAAACAGTGGGAGTGTCAACCTGACTCCTCTAAGGCTTGCTTGTGGGATCACGCCCTTAAGAAGGACCACCTTCTTTCATGGAGGTGCAAAGTGTATAGTTGATACGTACGTGATACATGAGGGTGCTTACTTTAATAAGTAAGTTCACTGAGGTGCCCCGTGTGAGAGCATTCCTAAATGGGAAAGGAAGTTTCTATTTCAGGAAATGGAAACTTCCAGATTAGGAAATATCTCACGAGTCATTGATGTGATTAATTGATCCTTAGAATTGAGGTTCCTTGTCACTTTATGAGTTAACTCTGTAGTCTTAGGTATAAGCTTTAAAGGGCGTCGCCTTAGACAACTGATTCAAGGCTTATGCTGGGGCTGCACAAGTGATTCATGAAAGTGAATGAGAATCAAGATAGGACCTACATTTGCACTTGCAAGGTGATCTCTTATTGTGTAAGTCATTCATATGCCATATGGAGTCCTTGGCCAAGGCAGTAGATCAAGACATCAAGAAAAGGGTTTCTTGGATTGAGATCAAATGGATATGAAATGCACTTAGCTTTAAGACCGGATTATTAGGGTTCTGATTATTCCTTTGCCTAAGATGTTGGTTGAGAGATAGTAAGTAGGAGGATTGTATCTCACATGAATCAATGACTTAAAGGTTCTGTCGAATCCGAACATTCCAATTCAGCTAGGGGTTAAACACCTGTTGTTAGACTATGGTCGTTTAATCTGTGGACTGATTAATTAATTAGTGAATTAATTAATTAGGGTCACTGCTAATTGAATTGAGAACCTAGAGGGTCACACACAACAACTTGGTTACATGAGTTGAGGCTTTAAAATGATTAAACGAGTTAATCGGGCCAAGAGGGTTCCACACGTGTGAAATCACACGTGTGGCTCACGTGAGTGACACGTATCACTGTGACACGTGTCACACACGTGTGAATATATATATATTATATATATATGTATTAAATAATTAAATGTGTTAATTATTTAATAGACTTTGGTTTAATTTTTGAATTAAAAAGAAAGTCTTATTTTGGAGAAAATAATCTAGTTAATTAATTACGAATTAATTAATTAGATAAAATAAGTTTTTTATTTTAAATAAATAAAGTATAAAATTATCCAAAAATAGTTTGGATATTTTTAGCTCTCTTAAAAGTTGACTTGAATTAAAATTCAAAGTCAAAGTTGGAAAATACTTGATGATCAAGTAATAGGAGAGAGAGGATCCAAATCCTTGCCCAACAAGGATTAAGATCGGCGCCCCTCTCCCTTTTCCTATATATAGGGGAGCTCATGCTCCCCTTTAGAGCTAATTGGCAATTCTTTTGGTTCATGTGTTGAACACCTTCCTTTCTCCAAGATTAAATAAAACCCTAGGTTAAGCCTAAACACTAACCAGAGAACTAGCATCCTTACTAGTTAGATTGTGATCAAGTTGGTGGACTTTCTCTAGAGACTTCAAGTTAGAAGTTTGAAGATTCGAGCTTTACCAAGGAGAGGGGATCAAGCCTCGAGAAGAGCGTTCTTGGGTGGCTTGAAACGCTTCAAGAAAGAATAAAAGAAAAGTAAGTTTTCTATCTTTACGAATTTGGTTAGACGATTGCGAGTTCAAGATCCTTTTGTTGGAAATTTTTTTTTAAATTCCGCTGCTTTCTGATTCGTGTTTTCCAACAGGTAAGTCTTGGGGCACACGCTGAAAATTGGAAAATGGCACGGATGTCCTCATTTTGAGGCTATAAATATGGGGCTAGTTCATTTCATTTCTGTATGAGATTTGAGAATTCAAATTCTCACTCTAAAATTGCTTTTTCGTCTCTCTCTCTCTCTCTATTATTAATTAATCCTAATTAAGGATTAAATAATTATTTAATTAGGTGGTTATATAATTAATATATAATCCACTTAATTATTAGAAAAAAGGGTTTTTCTAGAAAAATATTTTCTCAAAGTATTTAGCGAAATACTGTCGGAGCCCACACTCCAATTTCTTAATCGGGGATATTGCGGGGAAGCTCTGCCGGTTTCACGAGAAAATATCAAGGTGCTGGAAAAGTGCCGTTGATAGCCAAATTTGCAGTACGGTAATATCGTTATGCTGCCCAAATTAATATTTGCATATTGTGATTATATGCTAGATGATTTAAAATTATGTTATCGATGCTTGTATATATTAGAGTTATGCTGCCCGATTTATTCCGCTGCTTTATTAAAATATTTTTGAAATATTTTGATAACGAGGTTATGGCGAAATTTTTTGAAATATTCCGCTGTATAGTCACTCTGTTTCGGGCCCGCCACACCAACACATATCGTGTCTAAGTCTTAGGCTCTCGTGTTTTCTTTTCAGACGGTGTTGCCGGGGATGAGCCCGAGGCATAGCTTGATCACTTCCACTCCTTTCTTTTCTGCGCACAAGGTGAGGTTTAGGATTTTGTATAATTAAAGACCTAAAGCCTTATGTGATATTTTCGAGCCGCGCATGTGACTATATTATATATATAGTTAAATAAGTATTGAATATGATATGTTTATGATTTTGTGAACAAGTTTGATTTGGAAAAGTTAATATGTAGGCGTATGTAAGCTACTTTGGAAAGTCTTTTATGTTCAGGTTTAGTGAGTTTTGCCATGAAAGATTGGTATGTGGTTGTTATGTGAAAGTGGATCCAAGGAGCTATGGGTAAGGAATCCCCGGGACGGTTTTGGGCCGTCGGGGCTCGGCCTGTGCATAGTTTCCATCCAAGGTATCACGTGCGACCCCGGGAGCTAGGGAAGGGGTTCTATTTTTATGCCTTCGGTGTAATAACCGGGGAGGACGTATTGTGGGTTAGCTGCCCCGCGTGGGTTTGTTAATGTTATGGATGTTTAGGGCCGCCGGTGGCTCTTCCATCATTAGTGGAGTGGTTGGATATGTTATGATTTGATATTTTATTTCTTATGAGGAGTAAAGGTTGGAAGCTCGTTCTCGCCGAGCATGTGTTATGTTATGATATGGGAATTATGAATCGGAATAGAGTTTATGAAAATGGTTTCAAGTATATATGTTTGTTTTGAAAGTTTGGTTTGTAAAACCTATTCCGGTTCATAAGTGCACCTTTTGATATGTGCTTTGCTTTATATATATAGGGTGTGGGTGTGCATTAGCCCCGTCACTCAGTCAGTTGACTGACCCCTCGTTTATTCCTTTAGTTGCAGGTTTTGGGCGTTGAGCTAGGCGGAGAAATGTGCCTACCTTTGCACTTGTCGGTCTGTCTCGTTAGATGCATCTACTTCCATGCACTTTACATTATTTTGTATATATATCACTTATGACTTGGAGACTTGATACTTATTTTTTGTTTAGGCCGTGATGGTCATTGTACAGGATTTGTATATTGGTACCTAAATGTAAACTTGATATGCGTTGGGCAAGAAATCTCTGTCGTGTATAAGGACTTCCGAAACAACAATCCTCCAAAGTGGTATGGAGGAGATGATATAAAAGCGGAAGAGTGGTTGTCTGAGATTCGAGGAATTTGGGAGATATGCCTGGGGAGTTCTCAAGGTAAGCCCTTCGCACGTGCCGTTTTATTCAAGGGCAAGCGGCTATTTGGCTCAAAAGTGTGCGTTCCAAGTTAGAGAGGACCGGGATGGAGTTCAATTGGGAGTATATTCCTCATAGTGCACAAGAGAAGTATATTCCTCATAGTGCACAAGAGAGGCGCCTTCAAGAGTTCGCCGACGTGAAGCAAGGAAATCGGACGGTGGAGGAGTACATATTGGAGTTTGAGAGATTGGCACCCTATGCCACTCACATTACCGACAATGATACTCACAAGGCTCGACAATTTCTTCATGGGCTTCGTCGTGAAATTCAAGAGGCTCTCCAAGCCTCTAATGTGAGTACTTGGGCCAAAGTGACAAAAAGGGCGATTCAAGTTGAGGCCCAGAGGATAAGATTGAAGCCTCCACCTTTCTCTTCTACTCACAGTTCGGGATCTGGTTCTGGATCGGGTAAGAGGCCCGTGTCTTATGTTCCTCGAGCTCCTGTTCCACCGGCTTTTCGTCCCCAGGGTTTCGGGAACAAAAAGCCCGTATTGTCGGTCCAGCGGCACCTCCTGCACCTCCAACTTTACCGGCTCCGGCTCCGGCTCCGGCTCCACCCCATTGTGCTTATTGTTAGGGGAAACATCTTGTTGAGAAGTGTTGGAAGCTCTTGGGCAAGTGCTATGTGTGCAGGTCTTCTGAGCACAAGATAGATACTTGCCCGGACAAGAGGCCGACTGTTCAGGCTCGAGTCTATGCTCTTGATGGAGAGGAGGAAGTTGTTGATATCGATCCAAATGCCGTGATAGAAGGTACAATAAACATTCATGGCATACCACTACATGCATTGTTTGATCCCGGGGCTACGCATTCTTTTATTTCCCGGGATATTGTAGCTTCTTTGCCTTTGCTTGCTGATTTATCTGCGCATGTGTACGTGGTGAGTTCTCCGTTGTGAGGTTGTTTGGAAGCTGACAGGGTGTTTCGGGAGTGTCCGGTGACTTTTGAAGACTGAGTTTTTCCTGCAGACTTGATAGTAATGCCTATGAAGAGATATGGAGCGATCCATGGTATGGATTGGCTTTTCAAACACCGAGCTAAGATGGATTGCCACGAGAAGAAGGTTTCTTTGGGCTCTGTGGTATTTACAGGTGAGAGGATGAAGTCCAGCCCGTTTCTGTCTTTTATGGAAGCAAGTAACCTCCTCCGGGACGGTGCGACAGGTTTTGTGGCTTACCTTCTAAACAAACCGAAGGATCAGGCCAAACTTGAGGAGACAGAGGTTGTGAGAGAGTTTCTCGATGTCTTCCCTGAGAGTTGGGTTCTTTGCCACCCAATAGGGACATCAAGTTTGTGGTCAATCTCTATCCCGGAGCTGAGTCTTTCTCTAAGACACCTTACCGGATGGCTCTTGTTGAGTTAAAGGAGCTGAAGACTCAGTTGGATGAGCTTTTAACTTGCAGTTACATTCGTCCGAGCACTTCTCCGTGGGGTGCTCCTGTTTTATTTGTGAAGAAGAAGGACGGGACTTTGAGAATGTGTATAGATTACCATGAGCTGAATCGGATGACAGTGAAGAATAAGTATCCATTACCTCACATCGAAGAGTTATTTGATATCTTACAAGGTTCACACGTATACTCTAAGTTAGATTTGAGGCAGGGATATTAACAACTTCGCATCCGGGAGGAAGATATCTCTAAGACTGCATTCAATACCCGGTATGGACACTTTGAGTTTGTGGTGATGCCGTTTGGGTTGACTAATGCCCCGGCCGTGTTCATGGATATGATGCACCGAGTGATTAGACCGTTTCTCGACAAGTTTGTGGTGATTTTCATAGACGATATTTTGGTGTATTCGAGGTCTGCAGAAGAGCACGCTTATCACCTCAGGATTGTCTTGGAGACACTTAGAGGGCACAAGCTTTATGCTAAATTTAGCAAGTGCGAGTTTTGGATCAACAGAGTCGCATTCCTAGGCCACATAATTTCAGGCAAGGGAATCGAAGTTGATCCATCTAAGATAGACACCGTGGCTCAGTGGGAAAGACCGAAGAATACCTCTGAAGTAAGAAGTTTTCTTGGGTTAGAGGTTACTATAGGAGATTTGTGAAGGATTTCTCTAAGATTACGTGTCGTTAACTCGGTTAACAAAGAAGGAGGTAAAGTACGAGTAGGATGACGAGTGCAAGAGAAGTTTCCAAGCTTTGAAGGAAAGATTAACTTCAGCAATAGTTCTTACCCTACTCGAGGGATCCGAGGATTATTCAGTTTATACAGATGCTTCGAAGGAAGGCCTCGGATGTGTGTTGATTCAAAATGGCCGAGTGGTGGCCTATGCTTCTAGGAAGTTGAAGGAACACGAGAAGAACTACCCCACTCACGATCTTGAGCTTGCAGCAGTTTAAGGGTTTGTGTCCCGGAAGACCTCAAGAGGTTAATACTTACGGAAGGACACCATTCTGGAGATTCCATTCACCCCGGTGGTACTAAGATGTACCGAGATTGGAGAGAGTTGTTCTGGTGGAATGGTATGAAGAGGGATGTCGCGAACTTCGTGAAACGATGTCTCACATGCTAAGTGGTGAAGACAGAGCAGTAGAAATCGGAAGGAGCCCTCCAACCACTTCCGATTCCTGAATGGAAGTGGGAGCAAGTGACTATGGACTTCGTGTCCGACATATCGAGGTCAAGGGGAGGTTATGATGGAATATGGGTGATAGTGGACCGATTGACCAAGTCAGATCATTTTCTCAAGGTAAAGATGTCATACAAGACTCCTAAACTAGCAGACTTGTATTGTGATGAAATTGTGAAACTTCATGGAGCGCCTGTTAGTATCATTTCAGATCGTGATCCGCGGTTTACAGCTAAGTTCTGGCAAGATCTTCAGAAACGGTTGGGTACGAGTCTTAATTTTAGCACCGCTTTTCATCCTCAGACGGATGGACAATCAGAGAGATTGATCAAGTATTTGGAGGACTTGTTAAGAGCGTGTGTTTTGGATTTCAAGGAGAAGTGGGATAAGCATCTAGCTCTGGTCGAGTTTGCCTATAATAACAGTTATCAGGCTTCTATTGGTATGACTCCCTACGAGGCACTTTATGGAAGGAAGTGTAGATCGCCTCTCTTTTGGGATATCGAGGATTGGCGGTTGACAGAAGAGAATAAGCTCGAGAAAACAACACCTCAGGAGAAATTAGATAAAACGACTGCCAAAGTTAAGTTGACTCAATAGAGAATGAAGACAGCTCAGGACCGTCAGAAGAGCTATGCAGATAAGAGAAAGAAAGCCCCTTGAGTTTGAAGTGGGAGATCGGGTTTTCTTAAAAGCATATCCGAGAAAGGGCTTTTCTCGAATAGGTCGAGGTGGGAAGCTTAACCCAAGATACCTTGGACGTCTTGAAATCCTTGAGAAAATTGGAGAAGTGGAGTATAGGTTGGACCTACCGCCAAAGTTGACCAGGATACATAACGTATTTCATGTTTCACAACTCAAGTAATATTATCTCGAAGAAGCAACCATACTCCCTATTGAAGAGGTACAAGTTGAGTAGGATTTAACGATAGTAAGGTACCCGGTTGAGATTCAAGACCGGAAAATGTAAGTGTTGAGAAGAAAACAGATTCCCTTGGTCCGAGTATTGTGGAGAGATCAGAAATCCGAAGAATCTACTTGGGAGACTGAGGAGAAAATGAAACAGTTGTACCCGGACCTGTTCTCAGGTCAAGCAGTGAACCTGGGGACCAGGTTCTCCGAAGGGGGGGGGGGAGGTTGTGACACCCCGTTCTACAGTCGGTATAGGTAATTATGTGATTTATTATTAATTGCGCTTAATTTAATTGTATATGAATTATATGGTTTTATTTGAATTGAATTCTTACCTGAATTATATGAAATAATTGAATTTTGACTTGGTTGAACCCGTTCCATTTGAACCGAACCAACTTGAACCGAAAAACCTTGAACCGAACCGGTTCAGCCCTTAAAGGCTGAACTATTTTCTTTCCTTCTCTCTTTCACGTTAAACAACAGTAGCAACAAAGCCAAGAGAGAGCCAAACCCTCCATTTCATCCTTTGATCTTCAAGAGCCAAGTTCTCCCTCATTTCTCCACCTTTCCTCGGGCTTGAGTATGTTTCGAAATCCCCTCGTTATGCTCTTCATTTCTACAATTTAATTTTAATTTATGGAGCTTTGTATGAATCTCTATGAGCAACATGTGAATAGTAAGGGTTTATACATAATTTGAGAATATGTGATCTATGGTTGATATATTTGAATTCTAGCTTCATAAATATGTTGTACATGTTAAATATGTTGTATTTATTGCTAGAGATCAAATGTTAGTTGAGCATTCAATGTGTTTAAGTGTTTGAGCTTGAATTTGCATTCATTGATCATTAGCATTAATTCTTGTTATTCTTGAGTTATATGAGTGCCAACTTGTCCTAAGTGATTTATATGAATTGTTTGCTGTTTGCATGATTTGGTAAGTTGTAGCAACTCTTTGGTATTAGTTTTTGGCCTTTTTTGGCACTCCCTTGCTACTGTAACGAAACTGCTCTATTTTGCATTTCGAACCAGGCCGGAACCGCTGTTCCCATCCCTGCTTTAAACTGGGAACGGCGCTTCCCGGTATTTTAAATGTGTTTCCCGAAAATGGGAACGGTCGTTCCCAGTTTGTACTGGGGATGGGAAGGGTCGTTCCCAAGGGCCAAAATGGCCAAATCTTTACAGATGCGCGGGGAGCAATCAGGTATCTGGGAACGACCCTTCCCATTTTGAACTAAGGGCCGGAACGACCGTTCCCATCTTCCAGAAACTTTTAAGCGAAAACGGGAACTGCCATTCCCTACAGTGAAAGGGCCGTTCCCGTTCTTCCCGAGACCTGGGAGCTGCTACTACTACTCTTTTACTTAATTATGCACTTATATGCTTTTAATTGTTAATCTTATGCATGTTTGATGATATTACTTGATTTTAGTAGCATGATAAAATGTAAATAATTGTTATATGCTATGATATGTGATTTATATGACGCATTCCATATTCTTTGGCATTCAAGCATAAGTCATGCATTTTGCCGAGCTACTTAATTGGTTTATATAATGTCTAAGTCTTGGGCTCTCGTGTTTTCTTTTCAGATGGTGTTGCCGGGGACGAGCCCGAGGCATAGCTTGACCACTTCCACTCCTTTCTTTTCTGCGCACAAGGTGAGGTTTAGGATTTTGTATAGTTAAAGACCTAAAGCCTTATGTGATGTTTTCGAGCCGCGCATGTGACTATATTATATATATAGTTAAATAAGTGTTGAATATGATATGTTTATGATTTTGTGAACGAGTTTGATTTGGAAAAGTTAATATGTAGGCATATGTAAGCTACTTTGGAAAGTCTTTTATGTTCAGGTTTAGCGAGTTTTGCCATGAAAGATTGGTATGTGATTGTTATGTGAATGTGGATCCAAGGAACTATGGGTAAGGAATCCCCAGGACGGTTTTGGGCCGTCGGGGCTCGGCCTGTGCATAGTTTCCATCCAAGGAATCACGTATGACCCCGGGAGCTGGGGAAGGCGTGGTATTTTGATGCCTTCGGTGTAATAACCGGGGAGGACGCGTTGTGGGTTAGCTACCTCGCTTAGGTTTATTAATGTTATGGATAGTTAGGGCCGCCGGTGGCTCTTCCATCATTGGTGGAGTGGTTGGATATGTTCTGATTTTATGTTTTATTTGTTATGAGGAGTAAAGGTTGGAAGCTCGTTCTCGCCGAACATGTGTTATGTTATGATATGGGAATTATGAATCAGAAAATAGTTTATGAAAATGGTTTCAAGTGTATATGTTTGTTTTGAAAGTTTAGTTTGTAAAACCTTTTCCGGTTCATAAGACCACCTTTTGATATGTGCTTTGCTTTATATATATAGGGTGTGGGTGTGCGTTAGCCCCCTCACTCAGTCAGTTGACTGACCCCTCGTTTATTCCTTTAGTTATAGGTTTTGGGCCTTGAGCTAGGTGGAGAAGTGTGTCTACCTTTGCGTTTGATGCATCTACTTCCATGCACTTTACATTATTTTGCATATGTATCACTTATGACTTGGAGACTTGATACTTATATTTTGTTTAGGCCGTGATGGTCATTGTACAGGATTTGTATGTTGGTACCTATATGTACACATGATATGCGTATATGTTTTGGTACCTATACGTAACTATGATATGCATTTCACTACTTGCTTTGGTTTTATTTTAATTGCTTCCGCTTACTCTGGTTGTGTTTTAGCTCCACCTAGCCTAGTGAGTGTGTTGGTCTCCCGTTCACTATGATTCGGATTCGGGTACGGACTTTCCATTTCGTATTCGGGTTTGGATTCTAGTGCGAGGGAGGTGGTCCCTTCGTGTGGGTGCTACACTTTTGAAAGCTGAAACTTGATCACAAGATCGTAAACATATTGTACATTACGCATATTTAACTATATATATATATAGTCGCATGCGGGCTAGAAAACGAGCATTAGGGGTCATAGGTCGCTTAACTAAAAAGAAAAGAACCTAAACCTCACCTTTGAACAAAAGAGTGTCGTGGTGCAAGAAAACGATCCCAACAACCTCAAACCTCGGGCACAACTCCTCCTGGAAGTACCCCTGTGACAAACAAATGCAATACTAAAGACTTAGACTCAAGTATGTACCACTTAGACGCACGGCGATGCATACTAATGCAATGTATGCATATAAGGTGCAAGAAGGTACCACTTAAAGCGTTCAAATTCATATCACATAAAACTCTTATCAAATAAATCCATAAAATTAATTCAAGACATTTAACATATAATATAACATGTTTACATAGCTTATAAAACAAAAAATAAACAAATAAGAGGCATAGGAAAGCAATTAAAGAAGCACGAAAGCAACGCACGCGAGGTCGAATTATTTAAGTGCATATCATATAAAAACTAATTCAAATAATTCAATAATTAAATATATATAATATATAATATATTACATATATATACACATGTCAAACATAACAAAGGCATTGCATGAGATACAAGTTAAAAGCTAAAAGAACATGCATGCATGCAATTCAATTTCAACATTTCATATGCTAATACAATATATATATATATATATATATATATATATACATGACCTGCATTAGTTTACAATTAACAATAGTGCATGGGAAAAGCAACTAAATGAAGCAAGGGAAATGAATTAACATGCAGCAGCCATACGAGCAGAACGTAATGCATGGATACCCCTACGCGGCCTCGGCCGCGGCCGCAACCTGCACAAAACATGGCGCGGCCGTGACGCTAATTCACAAAAGCTACTGACATAGCTTCGCGGCCGCGACACAAAATCAGCTCAGAAGCTGCGCGGCCACGCCGCTGCTTCTGCAACAAAAAGAATGACGCGATAGCAGGTAATCCGAAGCAGGGGAGAAGGCAGGGAGTAGCAGCAGCAATAGAACAGGTAAAATGCAGTAACGATAGCACAAAACAACAGCAAAATAGGTGCAAATGCAGGCACAAACGCAGCTCACATAACCGGCAAGAAATTGAATGAAAAAGAGCAGTCATTTTCACAAAAGAACCTCATGCAGCAGCTAATTAAAACAGGGGAGAAGCAGGGTTGATGCAGCAGTTAATAAGGCATGAAAGTAGCAACTTAAAGGCACAAAATCACTCCAAAAACGCAGTAAGACAGGCCAAAAACTCAGCTCAAGCAGCGGGAAACAACATGGCAGCTGATGGGTCCGGAAATGGATGGTCCGAATCCGATCACTTTACAATTTATATTTGTGGAGGAAACCACCGGAGCTTCGCCGGAAAAGAGGAAGCGAGTTCAACCTGTTGGGACAAACACAAGAAAGTCAGAAGGCCAAGCTGGGGGAACTGGGGGTGATACCCAGTTTGGCTCTCCGACGCTCAAGTCAGTTCAGTGTATGAAGTTCAGTCACAGTTGCAGTGATGAAGAAAGCTTAAAGAATGCTTACAGTGTAGAAGATGACTTGGGTTATTTATAGTTGAGGGTCAAGGGCCCTTTGGTCATTTGCCTCAAGTGGTCCTGGCCGAATGCTGCCCTAACACGTGGCGCTGTGAGAGAGAAACCTAGGAGGAATCTTCTGCAAAGGCGGCCCAAAAGTTAGTGCTAGCAACAGTGGCAGGTGCGCGGGCATGTACGTTGTGTCAGAGAGCCATGTGGGTGGTTGGTAACGAGGGCTTGAGAGCGCGCTCGTGACAACCTTGAGTCTTGGAGGCCAAGATATCCGCTGAGGGGAATGTTGGCTCAAATTCAAATGACGAGCCGAAGGAGAGGCCGCTCTGAGGGAGTGTTACGCTCGAAGAGGGCTCCCTTGGCACGTAGGCGTACCCATCGTTTTGTGTGTAGGACGCTCGTTGGAGTGATAGCGCTCATTGGGCTTAACTCCTGAAGAAGACTTGCGCTCGTTGGTTGCGGCGCTCGTGAACTGGCGGTACAGCCTTGGGGGACAGATGTCATTATTTCGTGATGCCACGTGTCTTGACGTGGGACGATCGTATTTTGACCCCATCATTTTGCCCCCCAATTCTGTAGTCCTTATTGATAAGGACTGTAGAATTTTGACACGCTCTATCTCTTGTTCATAGCGCTCGTGTAAAGCTTGGCGTGTTGAGCAATTTTCCTCTGAATGCGCCATTAATGCGGTCTTTTCAATTGACCGTTCGCATCAATTCCACATTAAATGCTGGTACTATTCTGAAGCCCTTGAAACGTCAGAGCATTAAATGCGGATGCGCGTGGGGCGCGTGAGCATTGGGAAGCATGTGCCGGTTCCATAAAGTGGGCGGTTTCCTAGGCGGGAAATGATTGCCATTTTGAATTTATTGCCCAAAACGGTACCAACTCCCATCCCTATAAATAAGGGATTCCGAAATCTTCACACTCTTTACGCATTCAAAACTCTCAAGCATCCTTTGCAAAGAAAATTCTCTCGCATTCCAGTTCTTAGAGCATCTTCAACCTCTTCTTCAGTTTTCTTCAGGAACTTTTCAAGGTAAATCTCCAGTGTGATTTTCTGACTTTGCTAACCGTAGATTCGGACCTTAGGACTTTGTAATCCCTCAGATTCCCGTATTTCTGAACCTTAAACTCTCTCCAAGAAAAACCTCCAAATCCCCAGTTTCTGCCATGGCCGACCAACATGTTGAAGAATTTGCCCGTGAAATCCAAGAGATGGCCACCGATAGTTCTTCTTCCCACAATTCCCCCAGAGATGAAGAGTTGGGGGCGGCGGTAATGGCTATGGAAGATAGAAACCCAGGCGGAGTGGATCCTCTCTTTGAGGAGATGGACCTGGTGATAGAGGCAGAGCGGCAAGGAGTCACCCTCCCCATAACTCAAAGTGCCACACATCCCCACCGCCACAGAGTGACCGTGGCCGTTTCAAATCCGCTTCCAGTGGCGGAAGCCGTGTCCGGGCCTTCAGAAAGGGCCCGTATTGCAAACCCGCTTCCAGTGGCGGAAGCCGTAACTGGGCCTTCAGAAAGGGCCCGTGACAGGGGCAAAAGTAAGAAAGCCCAAAAATCCATAAGACCCAACGAGGGGGAGGGCTCGGGTTATCAGGCTACTGAGCGCACTCCTGATGAAACTCCCAGCACTGCCACCGTGGGAGATGTGAAGACGATGATGGCCCCCATTTTCTGGGACGAGCGCTACTCGTGGAGAATTCCAGAAAGCCACGAGCGCGCCAATAATCCACCTCCTGGAGAAATGGCAGTGTACATAGACTCGGTCTGCTCAGGGGGTTTGAGGTTTCCCATCTCAATTTCGATGGCCCATCTGCTGAATGATTTGGGCCTCTGCCCATCCCAAATAGTGCCCAACGGCTTGGCCCTTCTGACCTGTTTCATAATTCTGATGAGGACCATGGGCTACGAGCCGTACTCACGGAATTTCAACGCCCTGTTCCAGGTGGTCAGTTCCTCCCGCTCATCCCCCGAGGCCAGTTTCTACTACGTCCAAGCGAAAGCCCACATGAAGTTGATTAACTCGCCCTCGACCACTTATGGCCCCAACTGGAAGGAAAAATTCATCTTTGTTAAGGCCCCAACAGAAGAGGGCTTTGGGGTGATCACTCATTGGAGCTCGTTTGCCAAGAGCCGGCTGCAACCCCTACTCCCCAAAGACTGGGCCAAAAACCTGGCAGCCGTACTGAGGGACGAGGGCCATCTTATTCAAGCAAAGGATTGGATAGACGATGCGGAACTCATGTTCTTGTGTGGTCTTACCAACGACCCTCATTTCTTTAACAACCCTCCGGCTCGTGACGTAGAGAGAGACGGTTAGATTCTTAGGGCACTGACTTTAGATAGGGACAAATACTAACTTCTTTTCTTGTACTTGTAATTTGCAGTTTGAGTATATGATTTGAAGATTTCTAACTTCTCAAAATTTTTCATTTTTGCAGGAGCCTCGATACTCGAAATGGCAGGCGGAATCAGACAGGCGGCTCGTTTTGCAAATGCCCAGAGGAACCAAGCCTCACAGGGGGATCAACAACGTGACCAGCAGCGCCCTCGCATCCGTCGCGGGGACGCTCGTAGTGGCGCTAGCTCGAGCGCTCACCCAGAGGTCCAACCCCCTCGTGGGCGAGGGGAGCGGAGGTTGACCGCCAGCGATTCAAGGAGGCGGTCTTCTGCTGAACGAGCGGGCGATGTTCAAGCCCCCCCTCCCGTGGAACAACTAAGGCCAGTGACTACTCTGGCTATCACTGAGGCTCCCTCGAGCGCAAGCCGGCCTTCCCGCAAGAGGAAGAGAATGCCCGATTCTGCCGCGATCAAAGGCAAGGGCAAGCAGGTTGTGGAGGGCCCCCGAGGCGAGGGCGAAACTTCCTCCTCAGAGGAGGAGCATGCATGGGAATTCCCCCGGCGAGGGGATAGGGATTTTTCGGGCGCTACCGACGGCGGACCGGTTTTGCTGAGGCCAGGCTCGGTCGCCCTGACTATCACTGAAGATGTGTTCAGCAGGGCTCAATTCTCAGCGGACCACAGGCATCTCTTCAATGAGTCTGTGGAGAAGGTGACCATCGATGCGGCCCACGCCCTCATTTCTGTAAGTAACCATTCCTTGCCCTATTTTATCTTCTGTAAATTACCATTTTCTGGCTAACACTTTTCCTTTTGATTGCGCAGCAAGTTCTTCCCCGGCTAAAAAACGTGCAAATGCGAGCCTCCGTCTACGCCGAGCGCAAGGCCAAGTACAAGAAGATGGCCCGCTCGAATGACCCGGCTCACATCCAAGGGGAGCTGGACGCTGAGATAGCCAAGTACGAAACCCTCAAGGGTTTGTACAACAAAAATGATGAGGAGCTGTCAAAGCTGAAGCAAGACTTTGTGGCCGTGGACGGCGCTCGAATCAACTTGGGCAACCAGCTGGCCCAAGCTAACGAGCGGGTCAAGAAGGCTGAGGCTGAGAGGGAAAGCTTGAGAGCAAGGGCGATGGAGGCCGAGCGCAAATTCAACGATACTGTCAACGAATGGCCTCGGAGCTTAGAGCGTGCAAACAAGGAGGCATTGATCAAATTTTGCCACTCCAAAGCCTTCAACTTTGCTGCTTCCCTGCACTGCTTGGAGGAGGCTCAGAAGGCCTTCAATCTGGCCATCGAGCAGGGCATTCACAAAGGGCTAACCCACCCCGCCATGAAGGATGCCGAGGGCACGGGGCTCATGTTCAATGAGCACTGCGAGGAGGAAGATGAAGATCCGAACGACCCCTCGGACAGCATAGCGGAAATGGAGTACGACTTCCTGGTGAGACTGCTCCAGGATGAGTACGCTGATTCCCACAGGGAAAGGGGTGCGGGTCCATCCGATGTCCATGAAGACGAGCCCCAAGCGCCGGCCATAGAGGATGCCCCCGTTCAAATCGCTGAAAATGCCAACGCTCCAAATGCCAATGAGCCTGCTCCTGCCAATGCCCCCAACGATCCGCCAGCCCCTCCTCAAGAGCCTGAAGGTCCCGTTCAAGGCCCAGTTCAGGGACCAGTCCTAGTGATTGTTGATGAGGATGTCGCCCCTGCTGCTTAAGACTTTTCCTCCATTACTCCTTTGCATTTCTCTGATTCTCTGCTTTTCCTTGTTTTAGGATTTCATGGGCCTTTGAGCCCTTTAGCTCTGTAATAGTTCCCCCTCTTTCTTTTTTAATGAATAAAATGTTTCTTTTTCGATGACTTTGTTGTTCTTCTTGTCCATTTATGAATCATATAGTAGGACTGCGTAGCATACTCTTGTGAATGCTTTACTCCTTGTGATGATGTTTTGCTTCTGTGATGAAAAATTTGTCTAAGTCTTGAGCGATCGTGGAGGTCTTATTGTGAGATTGCCCCCCCCACTCCAGACTTGCATAAATTTTGTTTTTGCTCTTGAGATTTGCCTAAGTCTTGAGCGCTTGTGAGGGTCTTATGGTGAGATGGCCCCCCCGCTCAAGACTTGTATAAATTTTGTCTTTGACACAAACCTTGAAAATTTGTTTAAGTCTTGAGCGATCGTGAGGGTCTTATTGTGAGATTGCCCCTACGCTCAAGTCTTGTGTAAATTTTCCCTTTGTAAATTTATCTTAAAAGTTTGTCCAAGTCTTGAGCGGTCGTGAGGGTCTTACTGTGGGATTGCCCCTACGCTCAAGACTTGCATAAACTTTCTCTTTTTAAAAATTTGTCTAAGTCTTGAGCGGTCGTGAGGGTCTTACTGTGGGATTGCCCCTACGCTCAAGACTTGAGCAATTCCTTTTTCGATTCTGAGACCATCATTCGAGCGCTCTGGCTCTTGTCGTTTTCTTGGTTCTGCAGGAAATCTCATTTTCGAGCGCAAGGCGTTTTAAGAAACGACCAAGGCCCACTAGGACTTTTCCTGTGGTAGATCCCGTTTTCGAGCGCATGGCGTTTTAAGAAACAACCAAGGCCTACTAGGATGCGTTCTTGTAGGAGATCCCATTTTCGAGCGAAAGGCGTTTTAAGAAGCAGCCAAGGCCTACTAGGATCAGTTCTTGTAGGAGATCCCGTTTTCAAGCGCAAGGCGTTGTAAGAAACAGCCAAGGCCTCCTAGGATCAGTTCTTGTAGGAGATCCCGTTTTCGAGCGCAAGGCGTTGTAAGAAACAGCCAAGGCCTACTAGGATTTTCTTCACGATCTTCTTTCAACTTACCTAATTGGCTTTGAGCGTAACCAGTCTATCCTTATGAGGGCGTCCCCCCATGCGGAATAGAGTGCTGGCCAGCGTAACCCATACTGGATAACAGCATACACAATGGAATGAGTTGCCAACCACGCTCGCAATGACGAGGGACGTGGGACTTATTCATTCGCGCAACCAAAGAAACAGGAATGTTAATGAAATTAAAAAGATTATGTTACCTTTCACTTTGATTTGAAGTACATAGAACCCGTCAAAGTGGGTTGTTACATCAGAGTTTGCAAAGAGCTTTTAAACATAAAACCGCCGGAGGTTACATGCGTTCCAAGGGCGAGGCAAGCGCTCGCCTTGAAGTGTCTCCAGGGTGTAAGTGTTGTTAGCTCTGAGTTGTATGACCTTGAATGGGCCTTCCCAATTGGGGTCCAGCTTGCCCACGTGTTTGGATACTTCCACTTTCTTCAAAACCAAGTCTCCCAGCTGGAAAGTTCTTTCCTTCACACGCTTGTTGTACTGTTGGGCTACAGAGGCTTTATAGTGGTGGATCTTAGCCCACGCTCGGTCTCTCCTTTCATCCAGCAAGTCCAACTCCAAGCTCCTGTTGCCATCGTTGAGCTGAGGTTCGAAATAGCCGACACGAGCGGATTCATTTACTATCTCCGCAGGTATCATTGCCTCTGATCCATAAACGAGCGCGTATGGTGTTTCTCCAGTAGCCG
This sequence comes from Lantana camara, assembly GCA_037501455.1. NCBI lineage: Eukaryota > Viridiplantae > Streptophyta > Magnoliopsida > Lamiales > Verbenaceae > Lantana > Lantana camara. The sequence continues at coordinate 92,393,630 of CM074858.1, read as the reverse complement.
CTCGTGGGGTGGTGCGATAAGCCCAAAGCGCTCCTTGCAGCTCCTCAGCCCATTCACCTTTCTTGCTTTCAAGCATGGTTTTCAGATGTTGCAAAATGATCCTGTTAGTAACCTCTGCTTGTCCGTTAGATTGTGGATGTCCTACAGAGGTAAACCGCTGTTCTATCCCCAACTCAGAGCACCACTCTCGTGTGTCAGCTGCTATGAACTGGGATCCATTGTCAGATATGAGCACCCTCGGTATTCCGTACCTGCAAATGATGTTCTTCCAAATAAAGTCCCTTACAACCTTGAAAGTGATTTTTGCAACGGCTTCAGCCTCGGCCCACTTGGTGAAGTAATCGACGGCTAAAATGACAAATTTCCTTTGTCCCGCAGCCATGGGCAAGGGGCCCACAATGTCTATTCCCCACTGGTCAAACGGCCAGGAGACATCTATCGGGATCATTTGTGCCGCTGGCAATTGAGGGAGATTTGAATGAAATTGGCATTTGGGGCACTTCCTTGAAAATTCAATGGCATCCTGGAGAACCGTAGGCCAATAAAACCCACTTCTCAGAATTTTCTTCGCCAAGATACGCCCTCCGGAATGATTCCCGCAACTCCCATTGTGTATGAGCTCGAGCGTCTCCTTCGCTTGTGAGGGCCTTAGGCATTTCATTGGGGGTCCTTGAAATGATTTCTTGAACAATCTCCCTTCGGAATCTAGAGCGAAACGAGGGGCCTTATTTCTGACTTTCCTGGCCTCCACCTTGTCGGTGGGAGTAATTCCATCCCTCAGGAAAATGATGATGTCGTCGAGCCAACAGGGCTCGTTTGGATCAATCATGACGATCATCTCGGTGGCGACCTTTTCCTTGATCAAAGGCTCCTCAGTTCTAAGGAACGTAACAGAACGCTCGGAAGTGCCTTCTAAAGCTGAAGCGAACTTTGAAAGAGCGTCCGCACGCTCGTTTTCTCCTCGCGGCACTTGAAGTAGGTGAAATTCTTTGAACTTCCCAATGATTTCTCTGGCTTTCTTTAGGTACTGTATCATGGTGGTTTCTCGAGCCTCATATGTTCCTTCAATCTGGCTCGCTATTAACTGTGAATCCACGTAAGCAGTGATTCTGGAGGCTCCATTCTGAAAAGCTATGTTTAATCCTTGCACGAGGGCTTCATATTCCGCTTCATTATTAGTGACTTGGAAGTCCAGCTTGATCGCAAAGTCCAGCTCAATCCCCTCGGGGTTTCTGAGGGCCACTCCTATTCCTCCCCCTTGGGAGGTTGAGGAACCATCTGTGTGCAGTACCCATAACCCCTCATTCTCCACAACGGTGGGCTCGAAACCAAAACGCTCAACCAACAAATCCGCTACAACCTGAGCCTGTATCGCAGTCCTGGGCTCGAAGCATAAGTCAAACTGGCTCAATTCGATGGCCCACTTGATTAATCTGCCAGATACGTCCGGCTTGGACAATACTTGCTTCAAGGGTTGGTCGGTGAGAACTGTTATGGAGTGCGCTTGAAAGTAAGGCCTTAGCCTTCTTGAGGCGTTTATAAGAGCGAACGCAAATTTCTCAATCTCCAAATATTTCTTTTCAGCTCCTTGCAAGGTTTTGCTCAGATAATACACGGGTAAGTGTTTCCGTTCTCGCACAGCGACCAGAACAGCGCTCGTGGCTTCAGGAGAAACAGAAAGATACATGAATAACCTCTCACCTTCGACAGGCTTAGTCAGCAGTGGTGCGCTCGATAAGTAAGCCTTCATATCCTGCAGCGCTCTCTCACATTCCTCAGTCCAAGCAAAGTTACGTGCGTTCCTCAAAATTTTGAAGAAGGGAAGGTTCCTGTCCGCCGAGCGCGAAATAAATCTGTTTAACGAGATGATCTTGCCCACCAGGACCTGTACTTCTCGCAAATTTCGAGGGGAGGGAATTTCTAAGATGGCCTTGATCTTCTCCGGATTGGCCTCAATTCCCCTCTGACTGACCATGTATCCCAAGAACTTTCCCCCTTGTACTCCAAAGGTGCACTTCGAGGGGTTCAGCTTCATTCCATATTGTCGCAGGATTGAAAAGGTGCGCCTAAGATCTTCCAAGTGGGAGTCCTGGCGCTCGCTTTTGACAATCATATCGTCCACATAGACTTCCATGGACCTCCCAATTTCCCTTTCAAACATCTTATTGACGAGCCGCTGATAGGTAGCTCCGGCGTTCTTAAGTCCGAAGGGCATGACTAAGAAGCAATACACCCCCATATGGACGACGAACGAAGTTTTGGGGCGGTCTTCCGGGGCCATAAAGATCTGGTAATATCCCTGGAAAGCATCCATCATGCTCATGAGCTCGCAGCCGGCGGTCGAATCCACCAATTGATCGATTCGGGGCAACGGGTATGGATCTTTAGGGCAGGCCTTGTTGAGATCCGTGAAATCGTTGCACATGCGCCATTTATTTGCGCTTTTGGGCACCAAGACGACGTTGCATAGCCACTCCGGATACAAGATGGGCTCGATGTATTGAGCCTCCAAGAGCTTATTGACTTCCTCTTCAATGGCTTTCTTTCGAAAGCCATGTACGTCCCGTTTTTTCTGCTTGATAGGCTTAAAAGATGGGTCCACATTAAGTCTATGGACGATGACGCTCGGGTCAATTCCTGTGAGATCAGAGGCTTTCCATGCGAATACATCCTTGTTCTCCCTTAGAAAATCAATCATCATGACCTGAGAGGGCCCTGAGAGGTTCGAGCCGATCTGTGTAGTCTTGTCTTTATTTCCCGGCTCCAGCTCAATGGTGAGGAATTTTTCCGAGGGTTCGATTCTCACCTCAGGGCGAGGAAGTTCGAGAGCCCTCTTCTTTCCCGTCAGACGATCGCCAGAGGCTGGTTCACTCTCTCCCGGTTCGTCTCCTTCTGAGGATGATCCGCCGACGGTCCCTGGGGGAACATTCTCGAGGGGATTCTCCTCGTTGTTTCCTCTCTTCTTCTTATTCTTCTTCTTGTTCAATTTCGCCCTTTTCCGTGCTGGGCTATCCTCATCCAAGTTGGGGAAATCTACTGACTTCTTGGTGGAACCCACCTGGAAGGTTTTCTCCGCTCTTGGCTTTCTGAGGGACAGCATGTAACATTCCCAAGCCTCTCGAACATTGCACAGCACTTCTCCCACGCCCTCGGAAGTAGGGAATTTAATCTTCTGGTGGTAGGTGGAGATGATGGCTTTGAAATCCACGAGGGCTGGGCGCCCAATTATGATGTTGTAAGGGATGTCGATCTCCACCACCGCATACGTCACCAAGAGCGTTTTGCGTTGAGGGGCTCGGCCGAATGATGTAGCCAGACGTATTTGCCCTCGTGGGACCACTTCTGAGCCTCCAAAGCCAATGAGGGCTGTTTTGAGAGGCTCGAGCGGGAGATCAACCTTCATTTTTAAGAAAGTAGAGTAAGGCAAAACATTAACTGAGCTTCCACTATCCACCAATACCCTTTTTACAACATGGTTATGAACATCTAAACTAACCACCATGGGGCAATCTGAGGTTACACCCTCCCCATGGGGCGTTACAATATGTTCTAGATCCCTATCATCAAAGCCTATTACATCATTTTCTCTTGATTTTGGAGCGCTTGATCTCTGGATAGCGTAGATAGGCTTGGGCATTGTTGGGCGTTGGTTGTAGCTCCGAACGTGCCTCCGTCGCGAGGCGTTTGAATCCCCTCCTGATGAACCTCCCGCAATCATATTTATGACTGCGAAGGGCTCGTTTTCTTGCTCAGGGGCTTTGCCTTTGTTGCCTCGGCGGCTGCTGCTTTCAGGGGGTCCCCTACCCCTTGGGCTCTTTGACCGGGAAGGACTCCTTCTTCTCCTTCCAGAACGCTCGTTGCATTGCTCATCGTAGCGTTCGAGCACCCGGACAAATTCTTTCAAATGGCCCCCTGCAACGAGCCTTTGGATTTCAGCCTCCAACTGGCGGCACTCGTCCGTGTCGTGCCCCCTCTGCTTGTGGAAGGCGCAGTATTTGTTCGAGCGCCTAAGTGAGTCTGTTTCTCTCATTTTGATGGGTCTTTTGAAGAGCTTCTTATCGGAGAGATTGTAGACTTCTGAGTTAGGCCGGGTGAGCGGAATGCGCTCGAATCGACGAGGGGGTGGTGGCGACCTCCTGCGCTCTTGAGGGCGCTCTTTCTTGACTGCCACATCTCGCCCCCGCTCGTGATGAGGTCGCTCATTCCGGGCCGGGCTGTGATGTCGGGGACCATTCGTCCCATACATATCTTCGAGTGCGAAAAACGGCTCGGCTATTTCTCTCAGGCCCATGAGGGTCCCAGGCCTTCTCTCCACGATGGCATCAGCAAATTTTTTGCTCACATATTGTTTGTGATCCACAGCCTGAAAGAGTACTGGGATCAAGAAATCCATCGAGGGCCTTTCCACCTGCAAGATCTCCTTATTGAAGCGGGCGAAGAACGAGCGCAGTGATTCGCTCTTGCCCTGCACCACATTGTAAAGCGCTGTGGGTGCGGTGACTGGTGCCTTCAAAGAGTTGAAGTGGTTGAGGAAGGCATCGGCCAGCTCTTCATACGAGTGGATCGAGCGCGGCGACAGGCGCTTATACCACTCTTGAGCCATCCCTACCAAGGAAGTGACAAACACTTTCGCCCAGTAATGGCTGGAATGCTCGTAAAGGTGCATGAGATGCACAAAATGATCCAAGTGCTCCGCTGGATCGGTTGTCCCGTCGTATCTGTTGATGGATGTGGGGACTTTTGCCATGCCGGCTTGGGCCATCAAAACTTCTTCGACGAGGGGTGAACCTCTCGCCAGCGGGTGATATTCGTACGTGCCGAAGTTCTCCTCCGGCTCCTTTCGACGGGGGACCCTCGGTGGAGGATCCTTGGTGCGGGTGCTCCTGGCGTCAACCCGTTCATCCCGAGTATGGGAGATCTGAGTTGAGCGCCCTCGTGAGAGCTGTCCCACCATATCCTTGAGGCCCTGCAGCTGGTCTTGCACAGCCGCGAGGACGTCAGGATTTACTTCTACCTGCTTGTCCTTGTGGGCTCGTGAGCCCCTCCTGGAGACATGAGAGTCTCCTTCGTTTTCGTTCACCCGCTCCGTGGGCTCCTTGTTCCTGCCCACGGAGGCACGCTCGTTGCCCTCCTGCTGGGGCACTTCTTTCGCGGGTGGTGGTGGTGGTTGGGCCCTCAGGACAGCCTGGGCTTCTCTGAGGGGAAAGTTCTGCTGTCCGCCTAATGGGGCCGCAACCTGAGTGGCCTGCCCAGAGGGAAAGTACATGGAATGGAATCTTTCCCATGCCCCCTGGGCCGCCTGAACCTCACACTGGGCGTAAAGAGCCCGTAATTGTTGAGTGGTCAACGGAGGTAGCTCCACTCCTTCAATTTCCCTGGGGACCACCACTGGGAGTTGGAGCTGTCCGGCATGGTATGGCTGGACCGGCGGCGTCATCATAGCCGGAGTAAGAGTGTAGCCAGGAGGAGGCATCATGTAACCTTGTATTCCAAGGTTCATCTGGGGATGGGCCCAGGAATTCTGTGCAAGCGACGGTGGGATTGGGAGAGAAACTCCTCCCGCGGTGGTGGGAGTGGGCATCACCGGCGGTGCAGGCGGCGGCGCAGAAGATTCAGCTGGTGGAGTTACTCCTGCGGCGGGAGGTGCTCCACCAGCGGCGACAGAAAGAGGTGGTGCTCCACCAGTAGCGGTGGAGGGAAGAACGATGTTTGCATCTTGGGAGGTGTTTTCCCCTCCTCCCACAGCTCCAGATCTCGTTGCAACCATGGCTGTTGAAAGTGAAGATGTGCTTGTTTCTCTACCAACAAAAAGAAAGGAAGAATGTGGAAGACTGGTTTCCCACAGACGGCGCCTAAAATGATGGGTCCGGAAATGGATGGTCCGAATCCGATCACTTTACAATTTATATTTGTGGAGGAAACCACCGGAGCTTCGCCGGAAAAGAGGAAGCGAGTTCAACCTGTTGGGACAAACACAAGAAAGTCAGAAGGCCAAGCTGGGGGAACTGGGGGTGATACCCAGTTTGGCTCTCCGACGCTCAAGTCAGTTCAGTGTATGAAGTTCAGTCACAGTTGCAGTGATGAAGAAAGCTTAAAGAATGCTTACAGTGTAGAAGATGACTTGGGTTATTTATAGTTGAGGGTCAAGGGCCCTTTGGTCATTTGCCTCAAGTGGTCCTGGCCGAATGCTGCCCTAACACGTGGCGCTGTGAGAGAGAAACCTAGGAGGAATCTTCTGCAAAGGCGGCCCAAAAGTTAGTGCTAGCAACAGTGGCAGGTGCGCGGGCATGTACGTTGTGTCAGAGAGCCATGTGGGTGGTTGGTAACGAGGGCTTGAGAGCGCGCTCGTGACAACCTTGAGTCTTGGAGGCCAAGATATCCGCTGAGGGGAATGTTGGCTCAAATTCAAATGACGAGCCGAAGGAGAGGCCGCTCTGAGGGAGTGTTACGCTCGAAGAGGGCTCCCTTGGCACGTAGGCGTACCCATCGTTTTGTGTGTAGGACGCTCGTTGGAGTGATAGCGCTCATTGGGCTTAACTCCTGAAGAAGACTTGCGCTCGTTGGTTGCGGCGCTCGTGAACTGGCGGTACAGCCTTGGGGGACAGATGTCATTATTTCGTGATGCCACGTGTCTTGACGTGGGACGATCGTATTTTGACCCCATCAGCAGCAGCGAGGCAGGAAAAACTCAACCTATTTCATGTTTTCTTGAAATGAAAACTCAAGTGCATTAATGGCAACTCATTATACAACCAACTACCATGAAATAGAAGCAAAGATTAGCAATAAATGAGGCATATAAATCATCATATAAGCCACCAAACTCAAAGAGAACAAGGGATGATCATATTCTTCAAAAATTCCATATAACCCTAACTATTCATGAAGGAAGCCATAGCCATGTAATCTCTAACATAAAACATGGTTAATATGGATGAAAATGATCACAAGAGAGTGGAGATCAAGAATCTCACCTTAGACTTGAAGAAGGAGCAGGAATCGAAGGTTTGAGCTCAAAAGGTATGAAAATGGAGGTTCTTCTTTCTTCCTTTCTTTCTTGCTTCTATCTCCTCTTTTCTTGGTATGGATCGATCAGCAAGTAGGGAGGAGAGAGAGAGAGGATGATTTAGGTGAGATTAAGTCAAGGAAATGATGAGGATTAGGTCTCATAGCTCAAATATAGGTCATAGGGGCGTTTTAAGCTCGCGTAGCTGAAATTTGCTTTGTCGGGGGTCGAAATGGCATTGAAAAATTACGAAACTTGTTCCATTGCATCCGAATCGTCAAGATATCAATTAAAACGTACACAAGTGTACTAAAATGAATTGTTTTTCAAACAAGTCCAAAACTTTCAAAAAGTTGCAAATAAGTCCAAACCTAAGTTTTGAATTAAGTCCAACATATTTTAAAATCATACGATTACATCCTTAAACCACGTATATCACATAATTCACGAAATTAGCATGCTCGGGGATTAAATTCACATATCATAAATTCATAATTCTCAAGAATTCACATCATAATTTCACTTAGGGCATTTTCTTGACATTTAAATCACATATTTCATATAATTTCAAATAATTCATATAGAAAACAATAGAAATAAAATATGAATGCATCTAATAAAAGTGAAAATAAATGAAATTACGGAAAATAAACTCACACGTGGCACAAACCTGTACGTGCGAACGAGTGGGGTGTCACAATCTCTCCCCCCTAAAAAAGACCTGTCCTCAGGTCCGACTCGGGACCTCGAACCACTCCGGATATAACTTCTCCTCTTCTCTTCGATCTTCTCGAGTGGATTCTTCGACTTTCGATCTCTTACCTTCTTTGGTCTTGTGCCACTACCAAAACTTCATAGTTGTCAATCCCGACTCAAGTCTTACCTCTTCTCGATGGCTCTAACAAGTTGGCGAGTAGATCTCGGCCCTCAAGCTTACCGAGCACTCACGTAAACGAAATCTCACCAAAAACTCTCGAAGGAAACTTACAACAAAGTCATGCGCAAGTAATTGGACACACAAGAGAGTGAAAACAACAACAACAACCACAACAATGCATCCCGAAAAAACATAAATAAATAAATAAATAAATGGTCTCGGGACTGACCAATGCATGCAATGTTATTGCTGGGTGGAGGGCCCAGAACAGTAGTGGTCCGGGACCACATTTTAAAATTTTCATTATAATACAAGTATTAAAATATTTCTAAAACATTTTAATACGATAGCGGAAGACTAACCGGATCTACTCAAGTATATACATGCAATTGATAATAAACTTTAAATCACTTAAGCAGATAAATATCTAACATGAATCACTTAAGCAGATAAATATCTAACATGCAATTAACACTTAAGAGCATATAATTTATCATGCTTAAAATAATATAACTGTGAAATATTACCTTACTGCAAACATGGCTATCTAATGATATTTTTCCAGCTCCTTTCTCTTTCGTGAGACCGACAGAGCTTCCCCGCAATATCCCCGACTCGACCCTCGGAATGTGGGCTCCGCGAGTATTTCCCTAAATACTCGAAAAAATATTTTCTAGAAAATTCTCTAATTTTCTAATAATTAAGTGGATTATATATCAATTACATAACCACCTAATTATATATTAATTAATCCGTAATTTGGATTACTTAAAAGAGAGGAATCTCGGCCAAAATTGCCAAGACCACTCTAGGAATGAATGAAATAAAATGAGGCATCCAACCCCTATTTATAGCCAAATTTATGAGGGTATTATGGTCATTTTAGGGATAAATTTAAGGGTAAAAGGGTCATTTCGCACTGCCGCGTACAAACCGCCTTCCGATCGGCCAATCCGAATACACCACGTGGAAGAGCTCATCGCCGTGAATCCGAAGCCACCAACAACGCGCCGTCGGAAGGCTGCTAGGTGGTTGGCGCGTGTGGTTACACGCAGCTTCACTAGGGCTCGCCATGTGTCCGTGTCTGGCCCTGCCCAGACCCGGTCCGGCCGACCCTATCCGAGAACCGACCCGTTAGCCCTTTGACCGACCCTTTTGACCCGCCCGTTACCGGATCACATCTGGCCGTTGTTCTGTTCTAACGCGGCGCGATCCACGCCTTCCACTTGGCGCGCCACGCGGCGCTGCGTCAGCACCAATTGGGACCCGACCCGCTGACGTGGCGTGCCACGTCAGCTGCCACATCAGCAAAATGCCACGTCATATATATATATATATTTTTAATAAAAAAAAATTCTAAATTTTATTTTCTCCAAAATAAAATTCCGGGCATTTCCAACTCTTGGAACTTTGATTTATTTCTTAAATAAATCCCTTGACTATTTTCAAACACTATGAAAATTCATTTCTCTTTCTCCTTTTAATATTTTCTCTTCGGGTTTTCAATTGGCGCTTGCAGGGGGACCTGCAGGACTAATTAATTTTAGCTTCAAACGGGTTAATATATTATCATCTCATGATAGTAATTAATTACCGTTTAATAATATTTAATTCCACTAAATAAATATTGTTGCACTCGAAAATTAATTAAATTATTCACGAATTTCTCGAATCTAGAATAATTTTGCATTTTACTCCTCCGTGTAGATATCCATGAAAAATAAATTGTAACTACTATCATTTATTTTTCATCTCCAATTTGAAATTTATTGATTCGCCTTAAGTTCAAATTCTTTGTATGTAAAACACATTCAACATACAACTTCGGTGACGTATCACGCGAAGTGCTTTGGCCAAAGTCTTAATTCGAACTTTTGCAAATCTATTTCAGGGATATCTTTTACCTTCCAGCAATGCCACAGATTCCTCGATCAATATAACTCTTTAGCACATTTCATGTTGTCACTGAACGTACATAGTATTTTGGCCACCCGTTTCCGAGACCTCACTTCGAGTATATTACAGTGACTAACACTACATGCCTAAAGCCGAAATATTATCAGGATTAAGAGTACAATGCTTCCTGAGATTTTATTTATTTTAGATAGCAGTATAAAATGAATAATCTCTGTGGTCCAGTTCGATGTTTCCAATCCTATTGAAAATCATCAACGTGTTATAATCGGAATCACCATTCCCTATAACGAAAGACTAATTATCTTATATAACCACGTTATAGTCTTGATAAGAACATATTCTTATCTTGCCGACTAGAACTTTAATGATACGTGATTTCGGTATTCAAAGTCTTTTCCTTTGAAACAAATTTCATATAAGAATACCACCACACGTCATTAATTATCAACATATGAAATACTCACAACTTGCTGTAAATTCAGTTTAATTAACTCAACAAATTGAATTTTCAGGGCACTATTCCAACAATCTCCCACTTGCCCTAAATTCAATTTGGTCATACATCTAAGTCTTATTCCTTTCACATGAGTGTCAAAACATGTTTTACACTCTTTTGCGCCAATACTTTAGTGAATGAATCTATTAGATGTTTCTCTGAGCCAACAACTAGGAAATCATGAATCCAATATATCTAACTGGCTGCTTCTCAAGCTACCATGTATTTAACTTCTATGGCAGTGTAAGGAATACAAGTCTGCTTAACATTCCCCAATTAACAGTTGCTCTTTCTAGAGTGAACACGTATTCTGATGTTAAACATCTAGAATACAAATCAGATTGTAAATCCGAATCTGTGCACTCTATTGAAATGAGCTCACCACTGTGGTAGACAAACATATAATCTCAAGTCCTTCTCAAGTATTCCAATATATGCTTTTACTACTACCCAGTGTCAGATTCTAGGGTTTGACTAATATCTGTTGACTTAGACCTAATTCATAATAGACAGCTGGCCCTAACATACATAAGCTTCTGTTGCGGAACTCTAATCATGTCTTCTATCTCTTCAGTTGTCTTAGGACACTGGTATAATTTATCATATTATACCATACCAGCATCTTATCTATATATGCTTCTTGTAATAAACTAATCCTTTTATTCTCATGATCATGACAAAAGTCTGACCCTTGGAATATTATTGGTCTCATTAAGGTCTTATGTGTCAAACTGATTTAACATCCAAATCTTGACTACTGACAAAATTCTTGCATCATTCCCAATAAGCGTAATATCGTTTACGTACAAAATGAAAATGTTACAACATTATCTTGGTGTCATTTGTACACACATGGTTCATCAGGCAATTGCGCAAATCCAAAGAATTTAAATTGTCTCTTTAATTCTGATGTTTCATGATCTGGACGCTTACTTTGTGACACCCCAGTTTTTCGGCAAGCCAGGTACGACGTCGTGAGAGAGTTTAATTTAGTAATTATGTGATTTATGTGACGTCACATGCCAACGTGTCAACGTGTAATTTTATTATGTGTGCATTAGAATTTATTAAATGTACTTGGACTCAGTTGTCCAATAATTGCTCGTTAGGAACCTAATTATAATTAGGTTGTTTTGGGGCCTTCGTGGCTACCTTGAGCTCGGGAATTCGAATTCGAATTCTAACCTTACCATTGAGTTTGTTTCGGTGATTCGGATTCAATGAATTAACCTTTTTAATTTTCTAAAGCCATTTGATACCCCTACCGTTTTAAAATCCGATCCGAGTGGACCAGATCCCTTTTGACCCGACCCATTTATCAGACCCGTTTCAGCCCTTAAAGGCTGAAAATATTAGCCTCTCTCTCCCTCATTTTTATTTTCACGTTGGAAAAAAGGCAAGAATGGAGAAGAAGAAACCTTCCCCATTTGGCCCTTCAAGCTTTGGCTCAAGCTTGTGAGATCCGACCAACCGATCGAAGATTCAAGGTAAGATATGTGACCCTCTCATTTCGTGCTTCGTTTCTCCCGATTGAATCTCTTTCCTATTACTTGCTTCCTTGTCTTGGAGAAGATGATGAATAGTGTAAAAATATGAATATTTGATTTCTTGCTCTCAAACTTGAATTAAACTCTCCAAGATTGATATATATTGTTTCTTTGAGCTTTCTTGTTGCATAATTGTACGAATTCTTGTGGTTAGTTGTGTATTTGCATGAAACTCCATTATTGGAGCTTGAATGTGCTTTAATGGCAACTTGTTATATACTTGATTTCATGACTTGAACTTGAGATATGTGATTAAGCAAGTATACATGAACTTATGCCTTGAATTTGAGATGATTTGGTTGAGGTTTGTGGTGGTTTTCATCATTGTTTGCTTCCTTCATGTTTAGCCCCTGTTTTGCTACGTTTTTCTTGCCCAGAACATCTACCCGGGCGGGTAGATTTTGTACATAAAAGTACCCGGGCGGGTACTTTGTTGCAAGAGAGTTTCTGCACTCTTTCTCCCCGGCCGGGTAGATTTTGACTTGTATTTTCCCCGGCCGGGTACTCCCTCATACGACCTCCGTTTGACTTTGAACCGTTGGAAACCTTTTGAAGTCTAGAACAACCTCCAATTGGAATCACCTCATTATCTTTTCCCATTTGTGAGATATTATCAATTGTTTTTGGTGTCGCCACTTTACCGACAATCTGCTTTCGCCCAACTTCGGGTCTACGCCATTTTCACCTCGCATTGAACCACAAGTCGAGCCACGTACCATTATAAAGGCCTATGTGTCTTGTTTCAACTCCAACAAACAAAACTCCATTTCAACTTCTAGAACTCAAGATATGTTCAATTCTTTACAGCCTGCGCATTTCCGAAATTGCCAGACTTTGCCAAAAACCGTTTTATCGCCTTCCTTTCACCTCCTCGACCTCTTATTTGGCTTACATGAATTGTTTACATGCCTAATTGAATGTTTAAATCATTTATGTGTCTAAATGACATTACTTGTGCTCATGAACACGATCACACCATTTCATGACATATTTATGAATTAATGCATATTGAATCATGCCTTGACATGGTGTACCACTTCATGAACATCGCCGTGCGTCCTACTTGGTTTCATTTTGAGTCGTGTCTCACAAGTACACCGTGTTTCCTTTCTTGTACAGTGTTCTCCTCGTTGGAGACTTTCCAGCTTCGTGGTCCTTCTCTTGGTCTTGATTGCACACAGAGGTGAGGGTTTTCTTTTATAAATGACCTATAACCTTGCATGCTCTAAACAAACCAAATTATTTTCATATAAAACTTGCCATATCTTTTATACCGGCTACGTACCTGAATTGATTTATAAACTGTGTAAGTGTTCACCTTGAGCCTGTTTTGCGAGATACTGATTGCCCCCGGCTCTCCTAGCGCTGGGTTAGCCGGAGTGGTTCCTGTTCCTGTTCCTGTTCCTGGGGCCCAAGGGCTTGTGTTTTGAGTGATCCGAGGAGGTATCGGGCCGACGGTGACCTCTTGAGCAAGTCCCATCTTGTTGGACCAACCCGGATATCTACCAGGAGGTTTGGTAGAAGATGGGATTCCGGTTTGGGGGAGTCATGAACCCGCCTTACCACTGTTACTGGATGGCTAGGGTTAGCTACCCGAACCATCACCGGAGAAGGAGGTTAAATTGTACTTGTTTTCCTGTATTGATAATTTTATAATCCTGATTCCTGCCTGCCTGACTGTTTATTGTTCCTATCATGTTAATAAGTGGAAAGTGGAGTCCAGGATGGATTAAATACCCGTTCTCGCCGGGTCCCCCTAAAATGTTAAGCATAGATATCCGTAACCTCTGGTATGTCTCAGTCCGTGTTCAGCATCGGAGCTCGTGGATCGTAAAGGTAAAGCGGGCATCAACAGAGGAGTACGGATATCGACACATGCATATTATATCTCGTTTACGTGACTTGCATGCCCTGACATTATTCCGCCCATATGTATTGATTTACTCCTGATTCCTGTCTCCTGTTTATTCAATACTAAAACGTATAGTGGAATTATGCCTGCCTGATTACCTGATTATATATATATGCGTGTTTACCCCCCTTCACTCAGTCAGTTGACTGACCCCTCCCTCTCGTTCTTCTTAGTGTCTGTCTTGCAGGTTTCATAGTCGTTAGGCGGGAGTCTTTTGAAGTCTTTGTTTAAATCTTAGTCCTACTGGCACTGCATCGTATTGTACCTCCATTTCTGTATTAAATTGGGCCTTGTAGGCCATAGTGTATCTTTACTGCTTTCTTTAACTCGGGACAGGATTCTAGGGCCCTAGTTGAACCCGTTTATATGTTATTGTGTTGTATTGATTCGAGACAGGTTTACCTGATTAGTTGAACCCGTCTTTACATTCTTGTATGAATTGAAATTTTATAGTGGATAGTGATTGCATGATTGCCTTTCTTCCGCATCTTTGTTTCTATTGATTTGTTGGTATAGGGTCTAGTCCCGCCTAACACATGATGTTTTATTTCTATCTCTGTTCGCTGTGAGCTTGGTTCATGTATGGACTTTCCATTTCATGTGTGGACCGGGTTCACAGTGCGGGGGATGTGGGGCCCTCCGTCCAGGGTGTGACCTCCTAAGGTGGTATCAGAGCTCCAGGTTGCAAAATCGGAGTTCTAGTGTCGTGTCCTGTCGAGTCTAGGTCGTACGGCTTAGGAACTACTTGATAACGTGAGCATTGCATTGATCTTGAGCACGGAATTGCATTCCTTTTTTAACCTTGTTGAATTAATTTCTGCTTATTGCATTGGATTCATGCCTTTCGTGTTGAATACGTGACATGAGCATGCCCTAATCGCATGCATATATATTCTTGAAATGAGTTATGATTTACAGTTTACGAAGATAATATCAAACCACTGCCAATTTCTACAACTGCGACAAGTACCACGGATTCTACATTCAAACTGAATGATGTGAGGAATGCACCGCGGACTCCTACACTGGAATCCAGGAACCATAACCTACCCTAGATGGTGCTATAGTTCAAGGATTTGGATCTGGGATAAAAGGATCGAGTTTGGATTGATTGACAAGTTCTACTATGGTAGAGGGATATTTAGTTAAATAAGGGTTGATCGTGTGATACTTGTGACTTAGAAGATCGACGTATATGTTTCTACTACATAGGATGCCTTATTCGGATTCAACGGGGTTATTTAACTCAAGAAAGAAACAAAGGAAAGTCGTGGAGGTGTTCGAAATTGAGGTTTAGATCAACAAAGAGGCGAGAAAACTCAAGGCAAAATAGATCCATGGGATGACAAGCAACGAAGGATGTTTAACCGGCTTAACTAGATCATCTAATTTAGAATGTGAGCATTATTACCGGATACATGACTTGACTGGGACTGCTTACACAAGGTGACTAGGTCGTAGAGGTTGGAAGTCTTTGATTCAAGTAGTGAAGAATGAGTTCAATGGATGGATGAGAATTGGAATTCTTAAGTGGGAGAAGAAGAGAAGAATTTAGAGGTTTCGGGTTTCGAATAAGATAGAAGTTTGATTTGAAAGGAATCAAAGAATATCAATCAACGAGGTAAATACATATCCATGGAAGGTGACAATGCTAAGGATTTTATCTTCGGCTGGATTTGAGTTCACCTTCCCGATCCAAACTGAATTATCGTGTTGTGAGGTCGAAGTGGGAAATATAGATCAACAAATGGAAACGATAAAGAAAAACAAAGAATCCTTAGAAGGAGATTACGTGCTCAAGTATAAGCAAGTAAACGACAAGTTCTACTATCGATTCGAATTCATAATGGAAATCAAGGGGACTTCATTCAAGGAGACACTAGGAGAAAGATTCGGGACAACAAGTGGAAGAACGATTATTAGGAAGAAGTCAAGACACTAAAACCATTGACGTAGAAGCATTTGGGTTCAAGAGGTCGTGATCTCGGACCATGGAGTTATACAAGTTGATGCAAGGAGATCCATAGAAATCTTGAAGACCGTTGGAAAACAAGAAATGATCAACAAGTCCAAGTAAGCCGTGACTAGAGAAATAAGGATAAGTTGCTGAGTTCAAAACTTACCATAACGGTGACAGGTTCAAAACATTCATGGCACGTGCATCATATGTCATTTTGAATTATTTTAACTCCTCCTTAATTATATGCGTTGTGCATCCCTACTTGCCATGATTGCCCTAATGTGTTGCATATTTAAATGATACGTGCATTGGCATCTTAACCCATCATGCATTGTTCAGTGTTTACTTGATAGGAATTTTTTCTCCAAACTCATCCATCAAGTGTTACTTCAACCAAGTCATTGTTGAATCAAGATAAGAAGAATTTTAGATTGTAGAGTTTGAGGAAATACCAAGGCTCGGGAAAGTAGAATTGGGTTTGGAACAAAAGGAATAGATTGTTATCTCTATGGATCACTCCAAAGTGAATGTGACCACTTTCACCGTACAAATAGCTTAGCTAGGATCATTTACACCGAGGGAGCTAAGTCAAGAAGCAATAGAACAAGTTCAAGGAATTGAGATAGAAGTCTTTAAGGGGGAGAGCATGACCGGAAAATGATTTAAAATTCTTTAATGTGCCCAAGTGGATCGCTACTAGAAGGAACAATGGAAATGCAAGAGTAACAACGACATAAATAAGCACTTTGGAAGATGAAGCTACCCATACAAGGAATGGTCGAGAATTGAATCGACAATATGGATACAAGTCTACCTTATTGGTTTTACTATGGGACCTATACAAACTCAATCTCCCAAGATCGACAAGGATAAAGCTTCTAAGAGGACAGAGGAAAGGATAAGTGGCCGAGAGATGAAGATATAGATTTGAGGAGTTCTTTAGGATTTGAAATAACAAGGCCGAGTACGGATAGATCGACGATAATTTTGAATTTTCGATTTGAGCTATTTGATGATGAAGCTATGGAGGATTTATAAGAATTGGTAAGCAAGGTGGTGAACAAGAGAAGTCGACTCAATCTCTATACTTAACAACTGACAAAGTGAGAACCAATTTAACCGTGGGCTTTGGAAGTAGAATAACTCGGAAAGCTCATAACATGGACAAGATGGATTAATAGCTCGTCAATCATTTTTCTATGATGAGTCGGGAATACGTATAGGATTTGGGAATTGTATTCAAGCTATGAAAGATAAGCTCGAGTATTCAAGTATGTTAAGTACGGATCGTGGTGAAGAACGAGTTGATTGGATTGAAATCAAGCGTACTCCTAATATTGGGACCTTGGGCCATAGTGTTTAATAAGGATACGAGAAGTAAACGTGGCACTTCAAATCGTAGAGTTCGGTAGAGAAATGAGATGGATTTAGGATGGGGCCGGGTAGTTCTTGTAATGTTGACACGTTGGGGAATTTCAGAGCTTACCACTACAAGCAAAAGAAACTCCAACAATGAATCAAGTGCCGGACTGAATCACTTCGAGGTGAATTTCCAAGACAATGGTGAACGGTACACTAACCATGCATATCACGTGCATTATGCATTCCTTAATTCCTGTTGTGTGTAATTGCTTGTTAGTTGCTTTTAGAGTGAGCGAATGCCTTAGTAACACGGTGAGACGAGGGTCGTGCCGTGCAATGGACTTTACAACGGGCTTTTGGAGACCCTATTTAGAAGCTGGTGGCGGTTCAAGAAACCAACTTCAAACCATGAAGTTGATGTGGTGATTGAAGACCCATTTGGGGATTGGAGAACGAGCAGTGGAGGTTCGTTAACTAATCCACTCGTGATGCCGAGTTGTGGGATGGTTTGGATGGATTCAAACGGTGGGAGTTGAATCTTTTATGACCCTCCTATCGTGCGAGACGTTCTAACTACTCATAATCGGATCAAGTTCGTGAGCAGCTTGAGGTGAAGACCCTTGTGCTTGAAGACCCTTCTCTGAACTAATTCCTGCGGGATGTCGCGAACCCCGCGTGGGATGAACACAGAGAAGTTTTGCTTAGAGTCCAGTACTCGAGGCAGTGGACCTGAGGATAGGTCCTTCTTAAGGGGGAGAGGTTGTGAGACCCCAGTTTTTCGGCAAGCCAGGTACGACATTACGAGAGAGTTTAATTCAGTAATTATGTAATTTATGTGACGTTACATGCCAACGTGTCAACGTGTAATTTTATTATGTGTGCATTAGAATTTATTAAATGTACTTGGACTCAGTTGTCCAATAATTGCTCTTTAGGAACCTAATTATAATTAGGGTGTTTTGGGGCCTTCGTGGCTACCTTGAGCTCGGGAATTCGAATTCTAACCTTACCATTGAGTTTGTTTCAGTGATTCGGATTCAATGAATTAACCTTTTTAATTTTCTAAAGCCATTTGATATCCCTACTGTTTTAAAATCCGATCCGAGTGGACCGGATCCCTTTTAACCCGACCCATTTATTAGACCCGTTTCAGCCCTTAAAGACTGAAAATATCAGCCTCTCTCTCCCTCATTTTTATTTTCACGTTGGAAACAAGGCAAGAAAGGAGAAGAAGAAACCCTCCCCATTTGGCCTTTCAAGCTTTGGCTCAAGCTTGTGAGATCCGACCAACCGATCGAAGATTTAAGGTAAGATATGTGATCCTCTCATTTCGTGCTTCGTTTCTCCCGATTGAATCTCTTTCCTCTTACTTGCTTCCTTGTCTTGGAGAAGATGATGAATAGTGTAAAAATATGAATATTTGATCTCTTGCTCTCAAACTTGAATTAAACTCTCCAAGATTGATATATATTGTTTCTTTGAGCTTTCTTGTTGCATAATTGTAAGAATTCTTGTGGTTAGTTGTGTATTTGCATGAAACTCCATTGTTGGAGCTTGAATGTGCTTTAACGGCAACTTGTTATATACTTGATTTCATGACTTGAACTTGAGATATGTGATTAAGCAAGTATACATGAACTTATGCCTTGAATTTGAGATGATTTGGTTGAGGTTTGAGGTGGTTTTGATCATTGTTTGCTTCCTCCAAGTTTAGCCCTTGTTTTGCTACGTTTTTCTTGCCCAGAACATCTACCCGGGCGGGTAGATTTTGTACATAAAAGTACCCGGGCGGGTACTTTGTTGCAGGAGAGTTTCTGCACTCTTTCTCCCCGACCGGGTAGATTTTGACTTGTATTTTCCCCGGTCGGGTACTCCCTCATACGACCTCCGTTTGACTTTGAACCATTGGAAACCTTTTGAAGTCTAGAACAACCTCCAATTGGAATCACGTCATTATGTTTTCCCATTTGTGAGATATTATCAATTCTTTTTGGTCTCGCCACTTTACCGACAATCTGCTTTCGCCCAACTTCGGGTCTACGCCATTTTCACCTCGCTTTGAACAACAAGTCGAACCACATACCATTTTAAAGTCCTATGTGTCTTGTTTCAACTCCAACAAACAAAACTCTATTTCAACTTCTAGAACTCAAGATATGTTCAATTCTTTACAGCCTGCGCATTTCCGAAATTGCCAAACTTTGCCAAAAACCATTTTATCGCCTTCCTTTCACCTCCTCGACCTCTTATTTGACTTACATGAATTGTTTACATGCCTAATTGAATGATTAAATCATTTATGTGTCTAAATGACATTACTTGTGCTCATGAACACGATCACACCATTTCATGACATATTTATGAATTAATACATATTGAATCATGCCTTGACATGGTGTACCACTTCATGAACATCGCCGTGCGTCCTACTTAGTTTCATTTTGAGTCGTGTCTCACAAGTACACCGTATTTCCTTTCTTGTACAGTGTTCTCCTCGTTGGAGACTTTCCAGCTTCGTGGTCCTTCTCTTGGTCTTGATTGCACACAGAGGTGAGGGTTTTCTTTTATAAATGACCTATAACCTTGCATGCTCTAAACAAACCAAATGATTTTCATATAAAACTTGCCATATCTTTTATACCGGCTACGTACCGGAATTGATTTATAAACTGTGTAAGTGTTCACCCTGAGCCTGTTTTGCGAGATACTGATTGCCCCCGGCTCTCCTAGCGCTGGGTTAGCCGGAGTGGTTCCTGTTCCAGTTCCTGTTCCTGTTCCTGGGACCCAGGGGCTTGTGTTTTGAGTGATCCGAGGAGGTATCGGGCCGACGGTGACCTCTTGCGCAAGTCCCATCTTGTTGGACCAACCCGGATATCTACCAGGAGGTTTGGTTAAAGATGGGATTCCGGTTTGGGGGAGTCATGAACCCGCCTTACCATTGTTACTGGATGACTAGGGCTAGCTACCCGAACCATCATCGGAGAAGGAGGTTAAATTGTACTTGTTTTCCTGTATTGATAATTTTATAATCCTGATTCCTGCCTGCCTGACTGTTTATTGTTCCTATCATGTTAATAAGTGGAAAGTGGAGTCCAGGATGGATTAAATACCCGTTCTCGCCGGGTCCCCCTAAAATGTTAAGCATAGATATCCGTAACCTCTGGTATGTCTCAGTCCGTGTTTAGCATCGGAGCTCGTGGATCGTAAAGGTAAAGCGGGCATCAACAGAGGCGTACGGATATCGACACATGCATATTATATCTCGTTTACGTGACTTGCATGCCCTGACATTATTCCGCCCATATGTATTGATTTACTCCTGATTCCTGTCTCCTGTTTATTCAATACTAAAACGTATACTGGAATTATGCCTGCCTGATTGCCTGATTATATATATATGCGTGTGTACCCCCCTTCACTCAGTCAGTTGACTGACCCCTCCCTCTCGTTCTTTTTAGTGTCTGTCTTGCAGGTTTCATAGTCGTTAGGCGGGAGTCTTTTGAAGTCTTTGTTCAAGTCTTAGTCCTACTGGCACTGCATCGTATTGTACCTCTATTCCTGTATTAAATTGGGTCTTGTAGGCCATAGTGTATCTTTACTGCTTTCTTTAACTCGGGATAGGATTCTAGGGCCCTAGTTGAACCCGTATATATGTTATTGCGTTGTATTGATTCGGGACAGGTTAGGACAGGTTTACCTGATTAGTTGAACCCGTATTTACATTCTTATATGAATTGGAATTTTATATTGGATAGTGATTGCATGATTGCCTTTCTTCCGCATCCTTGTTTCTATTGATTTGTTGGTACAGGGTCTAATCCCGCCTAACACATGATGTTTTATTTCTGTCTCCGTTCGTTGTGAGCTTGGTTCATGTATGGACTTTTCATTTCATGTGTGGATCGGGTTCATAGTGCGGGGGATGTGGGGCCCTCCGTCTAGGGTGTCACATACTTAGGATCATAAATCGATCTATTATGCTTGCATCATATGCACCTGATTTCTGGCTATGAAGCCTTCAGGTTGTACCATGCATCTCTTCTTCTTGAAGTTGCCCGTTCAAGAACATAGTCTTTAAATCGATTTATCTAATCTCATAAATATAATGAGATAAAATGGAGAGGATAATGGACTTAAGCATTGCTATAGGCGAGAAGACCTCATAAATGATTTCTTCTTTCAGGGTAAAATCCCTTGCCATAAGTTTTGCTCTAAAGTCTCTACTTTTTCATCCATTTCTCCTTTTATTTCTTGTAGAACCCAATTGCATCTAATGGGTTTAATGCCTTCAGGCACCTTCACAAGCTCAAGACTTTGTTAGAATACAGAGATTCTAACTTAGATCCCATGGCTTTTTGACCAATGGTCAGCGTCTATATCTTCCACTGCTTCATTACACGTGACAGGATTAGATACGTTAGATTCAACCACTTGGGTTAATCTTGGGTATCTTGTCAGGTGTCCTGACAATCCTCCTACTACAATGATGCTCTCGTGTACATGTCTCTACATCACATGTATCTAATACATTTTCAGTTATCATGGGTTTATGGAAATCAGTATCTAATACTGTTATTTCTTTTAACACTACTTTGCTTCCACCCTCTGTGGTTATCTATGTAATTATCTTTGAAATATTCACAAACATCTTTTGTGATTTCTCAAATTACAAAATATACCACCTCTCGTTCTTCTAGGATAACCTCAAAACAAGTAAACCTTTGTTCTTTATTCTAACTCGTCAGGATCCATCCATAACATATGGACCAGGCTACCTCAAATCCGAAAATAAGAGATCCAGGGTTTTCACCCTAGCTACAGATCCATCAGTGTTTTAGGAACTGACTTAGATAGAACTAGGTTTAATGTGCATTGTTGTTTTGAGTGCAAGACCCCAAAACGAACTTCGTAGGGTAGCATGACTCTTCATGAATCTTACCATCATTATCAAAGTCCTATTTCTCTTTCCTGGAATACATCTTTGCTAAGACGTATCTCATATAGATAGTTGAGATTTAATCTCATTTGAGAAATTCTATTTAACTCTGAACTTAGATACTTATCACTACTTCGATCTAATCGAAGTGCCTTGATGTTTTCTGATTTGACTCTTTGACTTCAGTCTTATATTCTTTGAACTCTTCAAAATTACAGGCTTAAGTCTCATCAAATAAACATATCTGTATCTAGTGTAATCATTCAAATGAATGATGAAGTACCCAAAACTTTCCCTTGCTTGAACACTCATAATATCATACGTCTGTATGAACTAATTCAAGCAAGTTCATGGCTTAATACCTTTGTCTCAAAAAAAGGCTTCTTGGTCATTTTAACTTTCTTAATAGGATTCGCAGATTGATACTGTTTTCAAGTCAATAGGACTCAACAATCAGTCTTTGGATCCTATTCAGATTCAATTGACCAATAGATAGGTGCCACATAGAAGTTTTTCTTCTTAGATGGTAATCAAGCTTCTTAATGTTAAACTTAAATTAGGGTTTTCAATGGGGTATAAAAGACCATCTTTTATTGTGCCACTGCAAATAAACCTTTTATTTTGTTTAATGATAAACCTTTATTCAAAATAAACTGTTAGACCATTAATTATCAAATAACTTACAGAAATCAAATTTCTGTATATATGGCACGTATAATATTAAACTATTGCCAAAATACGACTTTATATTCCTTACTGCTAATACAAATAGACTTGTATTATCCTTGAGCAGTAGTTGCATATTAGCCGTTTTTCAAACTTTCTGGTTAGTTTGAATTTTTGCAACAAATTGCAAATATGATTAGTTGAGCTCGAATCCACATTCCATGAGTCCGGTGAATTTTCAACTAAACATACTTTCAATGTAGCGCCCCAACGGAGGGCCCCACATCCCCCGCACCGGGACCCAACCCGCATATGAAATGGGTAATCCATACACGAGCCGAATCACGGCGAACGGGGACTCACTCACGCTCTAGGCTAGGCGGGAGCTAGAACCTCGAAACCTACTAAACAAGCTCAAGAATTAAATGCAAGTGCGGAGGCAGAACATATAATCAATCACGAGGTTTATCGAAATAGATCACTAACATGAGTACCTAATCCCAAAAATATTAAAACATAAATCATAATCACAATTTCACGGATTCCATTATCCTTAGAAGTCTGTCCCGAAACCATATCATATAATCATAACAATTCATATGCAAGTCTATAAATTAACACTTTACAAAATGCATAAAAAAAATAGACTCCAACTCGGTCAAGAGACTCGACTGACTCGACTTCCCGCCTAGCACTCCAAAACCTGCAAAAGCACTGAAAACAAAGCCGGGTTCAGTCTATAAGAGACTGGTGGGTATAAAACAGGGCATAATATTATATTATCGCAGAATTTAAACATTCACGCATGCAGGTTATAATCCCGTACGAGATTTTTAAGATATTTCCCAAGTGGGTAAAACAAAGGAA
The DNA here is from genome assembly GCA_037501455.1 of Lantana camara. Lineage (NCBI taxonomy): Eukaryota > Viridiplantae > Streptophyta > Magnoliopsida > Lamiales > Verbenaceae > Lantana > Lantana camara. The sequence continues at coordinate 92,370,084 of CM074858.1, read as the reverse complement.
AACAACGCTCGGGGATTACAACTTTCAAATTTATTCATTTCATTCATAAGGTTTCATGGCCCGGCGAGGGGGTGTGCATAATCTCCAACCTTCTCCTCGTGTGTGCATAACAATTCAATCAAATTACATTAGTGATCATTCACATTCATACATATTCGCTCATGCATTCGTTCATTAGCATACGTTCATAATCATATCATTCATAATCATACCATAAAACAAGTTCCAACCTTCTTCCTCCGGGTGGTGGACGGGATTGCAAGGCCCGGCCACCTAATCATATCAATGTGGTTATGAGGTTCATGAGTCCTCAAAGCCCGGTTAGCGTTTCCTCGTCAAAAACTCCTTGATGAGGTCCGTTTCGCCGTAGTTCATGGTGGAACTAGCACATGGGATCCCCGTCGGCCCGATGCCTCCCCGGATAGCCACATGTACTAAATTCCTGGGCCCGTGTTCAGTTCATAACATGCACTCGCCAAAATCATAGGTAGGGTTCATAGATAAAAGGGGTCATACGTTGGAAATGATTTACTCAAAATGACTCGATATATCAATATACTATTTTGGCTTAAAACTTCTCACGTAAGGGATATATCGGGTCGTATTAGCTATTAGAAGAGAAACCCACCTGTACGCCTCTTACCGAACAATACCAAAAGAAAGAAGACTCGAAAATGTCCTATAAACCCGGCATCTCCGCCCTGGAGAAAACTGTGCAAAGATAATATAGTGTAAACGTGAGACTCAAGACTCCATATGAACCATATAAGACTCACGGCATGTTATGCGCATAATATGAGATGCATACAAGGTATAAATCATGTTAAGAAGTCAAACTACCAAGTATTTCATTCAACATGTTCCATATATGAAGGTTTCCTATTCAAAGCAATTCGAGTCATGAATTTCATATAACAATTAAAACTCAATGATATCAAGTTTACAATTATAAATTAAATAAAACAAAGGCATTCAAATCATTTAAATATGTAAAATATAAAATAGATAACAATCAATTCCATAAATTAAGGTCATGTGGCATAACATAAAATTCCACAATTAAAAGGGTCACATTTCATAAATAATATTACTATTTTAGTCTCATAAATTCATTTCAAATTCATATCTTCACATTTTACGTCAAATGAATCCAAGAATTTCATATAACAATAGTAACACGTACTATTTCACGTTTACAATTAAAAATAAGATAAATAAAATGTTCAAGCCTTACTCGGTAATTTAAATACGTGAAATAGATATCAATTAAATTCTAAAATTGAATTAAATCAAATAATACTTAGGATATGAAATAAATATATATAATAATAAATAAATAGATATATATATATATATATATATTTTAAATATATATATTACATATATATATATACATATACTTAACCATGCATGCAATATTATATATATATATATATATATACTACCATGCACACACATAATACATGCAGCTCACGCACACACCCATGCATGCATAGCATACACACACAAAATACATGTATATATACAGCAACACTCATGCATGCAACCCTTCTAAATCCATTCACCTTCATGCACGCACAAGCTATTAAATATACATATACCTACTCACACACACAAAACAACCACGAAGAACAGCAACAACAACTCACCAACTAAAAGACACACACATACAGCACAAGGAAGGAAGCAAAATGAAGAAAGAAAAGAAAGAAACAGCAGGGGAAGGAAAGAAAAAGAACAGAAGAAGGTACGCCGCAGCTACCCGACCGGGTACAAATCTCAAAGCAACCTTCCCCGGCTGGGCAAAAAGAAGCAGAAGGTTTCTGCAACAGGAGTACCCGGCCGGGTACTCCCCAAGAGCAAGCTCTCCCCGCCCGAGGAGAGTGTTACAGCAGCACAGACAGCAACAGCGGCAGCGACGAAAACAGGGGAGGAAAAAGGGATTCAAACCAGGCCACAACACTCACATAAATTGCAACCAACTCAAGCTAACATACAAGGAAATAAAAGGCTACAAATGCACAACCAACAGGCCTGAAATCAACCTCACACACGCTGCAGAAACAAGGAAAATAACAGCAGTTTTCATGAAGAAAAACAGGGCAAACCGGCAAAGAACAGAGCAAACCAAAACAAGATCAATCAACCATCAAACCAACAACAAATAAGGTAAAGAGAGGTAGCATAAGACATCAAAATAAGGTATAAAAGCTGGCAGCAGTTCAAGACGTGAGAAAGAGCAAATTTCAGTTGAAAATTCATTCAATACATAACAATCTCATTTATGATATCTCAACCAATTATTAACCACCATACAATACAAGCATGCTCAGTCATAAATGAGGGAAAATAATCAGATATATAGCTCCTAAACACGTTATAGATCAAAGAAAATCAAGAAATCATCAAAACACTCCAAAAACCTAACTATTCATTCAAATGCTCAAAACCCCATGAAATATGACTCAAAATTAGGGATGAAAGCATAAAAATAACCAGAGATGCATGTACAACATAATCCTAACTCAGCTTGTTGATTGGATGAAAGTTGATAGAGATTTGAGCTCCAAACTCTCAAGGAATGGCAAAGTGACAGGAAACTAGAATGAAGGAGCTTTGGGCTGAATTTTCTTGCTTGTGTGAGGGAGTGTTCGATCTGGGATGGTTAAGGAAGGAAAGAGGGTTGAACTAGGGTTACAAGGACTCCAACCATAGTTCATTTGGTTAAGGTATGAGCAAGTTAGAGCCATTTAGTGAAATGTGTCGGTTTTGGTGCCGTTTCGTTTTTTGGTTGGATTTCGAAGGTTCAAATGATTTTGGAAAATTATGAGGCTAAGTTTATTAAATTCGAATCTTCGATATGAGTTCAATGAAGTTGACAGAACTCGAATCCGAGTTCCCGAGCTCAAGATATCAGAAACGGAACCAAGGGTGCGCTAATTGCTCGTTAGCCCCCGACTTGGTTCCACAATTCAAATTAAATTCGTTTACACGTCAAATGAGTTCGAAAACATAAACCGAGCACATAGGCATGTTCATAACACATAAATTTACGACATACTAAATTTCCACGACATTTCGATAGCATTTCATATAAGAACGAAGTACAAAGAAACATTCTTGAACATAACCTTAATAAATTCAAACATTCAAAATTAAAACTAACCTTCAAATTCTATTTTAATTATAATTCAAAGTCAACGGCCAATATGAATTTAATTCAGATAATTGTAAATATAGTTTAATTAATACTAAACACTTAATTAACAATTTAGTTAACAATTTAAAATACTAGAATAACGAATCAAAATAAAATGAAATAAATTAAAATAATAACAATTTATAATAAAATTAAATATAAAACACTTATAAACAATTAATCACATAATTGAATAATTTAATTCACGCAATTTTATAAACACATACGACATATTTGAACGAATGAAAAATCAGGGCGTTACAATCTATCCCCCTTAAAAAGAATCCGTCCTCGGATTCACCGCACGCCTAAAAACAATTAATGAGGGAACCCCGTCCCTCGCAAGCAACAAGGAGAGAACCCCATCTCTCGAACAACAATGAGAGAACCCCGTCTCTCAGAATCAACAAAGAGAGAACCCTGTCTCTCAAAAACAGCAAAGAGAGAACCCCGTCTCTAAAAAACAGCAATTACATCAAAGAATAAACACCAAGAAGAGAAGATTTCAAAACATGAGTTACAATAATGAATAATCACGTAGGTCACACAGGGATACGTAATAAACCTCAATTACAACATAACAAAGAACAACGAAGATAATCAATTAGGAAGGTATATATAGCATTAAGAAGCCAATTACATTAAGTTTGCATGTATGCATATGCCATGAATGTTTTATGTACCGTTCACCGTAGCCAAGAATTTTGAGGTTGACTAATTCATGGTCCAAATGTATAATGTGATCCAAAAGCTGGCTTGGCTCTTGACTTATCTTTAATGCCCTTCATATAAGTGTCCGGTTGAAGAGAAGACATTTCTCGGCTGGTCCTACTTTATCTTTTACACCTGGATTACCTTCTTCAATTTGGCGGATTCCTTGGAATTCAATTAACTCTTAGAATAGTGCTCACTTCCTTCTCTAACTCCTTACTCTTAACCTCTGATTCTTCTTTCGACGAACCCAACTCATTACTTGACCGACCCCTAACGTATCCTGCATATCTTCCAGATTTTCATCCTTATATCAAATTTGAATTTAGTATCCATGACCATGCCTTGATCTACCCCAACTCATCACGACGAATGATTATTGATACTTCAAAAGTTTATAGAAATATGACTTTTCTTTTCCTAGGTAGTTAAGGAAATCCGATGATGATCCAACTTGCAATCTCTAATCCATCTTCACTCCTTTAGGATCCATAGGACAGTGAGGGCATAGCTTTTCTTAAATAACCTGGCTTAATTCTTCATGGAAAACATGGTTAACATTATCTTCGGTATCTGAATTCCGTACACATGAGTGCCCAACAAACCAACCCCTTCAATGCCCTATCGCCGTCTTCATCCCTAGTACAATAGTTTAGCTTTTACTTTAACTGTTTGACTGCTAAGGTCGTCTTATTCTTTTCCTATCCTTATTATAAAGATTCCCTGTCTCCCACCGTTTGCATTCCATTATTCCTATCAAAATACTTCTTTGAGCACAACCTTCAATTTGTGTTTGTCTCTTGGTTGTGCTCTCCCCCTTAAGAAATCCACTTCTAAATCGAACTTTACCGACCATCCTCCAAACACAATTCTTGAGATCACTTGAAAGAGCAATCCTTGTCAGTGAGGGTATTCATTATCCCACTCACATTCACTTTGAAGTGGTCAATTGGTATATAGTCCCAATTTCATTACCTCCTGAATTCTCCCAAATCTAAGAACCCATTTTCTTTTCTTGTTCGATCCAAACAGCCCGAAGTCAACCCTAACTTTTAACCTCCGGACCATTATTCTCATCCCTGTCTTAGCTCCACCACCAAAATATTCTTCTTCTTTCATTCGGTTCGGTAAAACTCTGGTTGAAGTGGTAGTTGAAACATAGAAGGGGAAAGCCATCCTAACACGTAAACACTAAAGATGCGTGCCGAGTTAAGATGCCAATGCACGTGGTACAATTACAAACAATTAAATACGCAACACATTGAAGCAATTATATCAACTAGAAATGTGCATATACATAAGGGAATTTAAATAATTTAAGGCAACGTATGATGCACGTGCTATGAATGCATTGAACATGTCACGGTAGTGGTATCTTTAGCATGGCATCTTGTCCTTTGATCTCGATGTTGTGAACATTTACGACTGAACATTGTTCGATCGTTGATGATGATGTTTTCCAAATCCTGACTTGCTTCCCAATAGCCCTCAAATTTCCATGGACCGAGATCACGATCTCTTGAACCCCTATTCTTCTAGATTTTCAAAGTTTCCTTGTTTCCACTTATGTGTTCGCGCGATCCGAAATTGAAATGCCTCGAACCCAACTTCTTCTACGCCCATGGAGTCGGCATCTTGACTCTTCCTAAATATCGGTCTTTGAAGACGATCCGACTCTTCGTCTTAGATAGTACTTTGGTTGAAGTTCCATTAACTATCCTTTACGAGTACAATGATGGAATTAACTCATCTTCCAATTGCTTACACTTGAGCACATAATTTCCCTTCAACAACTCTTTGTCGTTCTTCATCGTTTCCATTTGTTGCTCTATGTTTCCCAATTCGAACTCACAACCCCGACAATTCAACTTAAGTTTGGAAAGCAAACTTCAATCCGACCGAAGATAGAACCTTTGGCATCTTGGCTTTCCATGATCTTGAAATCACCGTATTGATCGATTCTCACTAACTTCTTCCAATCCGGCTTCTTTCTTACTCAAAATCCGATTGTCTCTATTTACCTCTTCTTCTCCCTTTTGCCCGAACTTGAATTCTGTTCAGAGTCTTTGTCTCCTCGTTAATAAAATCCTTCCTTGTGATTTCTATCCTGACTTCTCGTCCAATAAGGCTCTTTGTGATGAGGAGAGAGTTTTGGTGCACCGTGGTAAGGACACCAAAGAACATGGCTCCATTTGGAAAAGACCACGATCCCTTGATCCTTGTAGGTAACCCCACCATCTACCACGATGTTGAGTAATGAAATATATCTCCATGTTAATATCCTTGAAGAGTCAACACACGACTTTCTAATCCCTTAATTCCATAACCTCTTTGTTGGTGTGATTGGAGGAATTTATGGGTGGAATTGATGGTAGCTTGGATAGTGTAATAACGATCTACAATCAAAGATTCAACTCAAGTATAGATGCATGGGGATTAATATATGCTTATGACACGTATTTAGATCAATCAAAACACATAAAATGCAAATGTAGCACCTAAGGCAACGAAATTGAAAATAGATCACATATATCAAGAAATTTCGAGTAATTAATAGCAACCTAAACAAGCTCAAGAATTAAATGCAAGTGCGGAGGCAGAACATATAATCAATCATGAGGTTTATCGAAAAAGATCACAAACATGAGTACCTAATCCCAAAAAAATTAAAACATAAATCATAATCACAATTTCACGGGTTCCATTATCCTTAGAAGTCTGTCCCGAAACCATATCATATAATCATAACAATTCATATGCAAGTCTATAAATTAACACTTTACAAAATGCATAAAAAAATAGACTCCAACACGGTCAAGAGACTCGACTGACTCGACTTCTCGCCTAGCACTCCAAAACCTGCAAAAGCACTGAAAACAAAATCTGGTTCAGTCTATAAGAGACTGGTGGGTATAAAACAGGGCATAATATAATATTATCGCAGAATTTAAACATTCACGCATGCAGGTTATAATCCCGTACGAGGTTTTTAAGATATTACCCAAGTGGGTAAAACAAAGGAAAACAATGCTCGGGATTACAACTATCAAATTTATTCATTTCATTCATAAGGTTTCATGGCCCGGCGAGGGGGCGTGCATAATCTCCAAAATTCTCCTCGTGTGTGCATAACAATTCAATCAAATTACATTAGTGATCATTCACATTCATACATATTCGCTCATGCATTCGTTCATTAGCATACGTTCATAATCATATCATTCATAATCATACCATAAAACAAGTTCCAACCTTCTTCCTCCGGGTGGTGGACGGGATTGCAAGGCCCGGCCACCTAATCATATCAATGTGGCTATGAGGTTCATGAGTCCTCAAAGCCCGGTTAGCGTTTCCTCATCAAAAACTCCTTGACGAGGTCCGTTTCGCCGTAGTTCATGGTGGAACTAGCACATGGGATCCCCGTCGGCCCGATGCCTCCCCGGATAGCCACATGTACTAAATTCCTGGGCCCGTGTTCAGTTCATAACAAGCACTCGCCAAATCATAGGTAGGGTTCATAAATAAAAGGGGTCATACGTTGGAAATGATTTACTCAAAATGACTCGATATATAAATATACTACTTTGGCTTCTCACGTAAGGGATATATCGGGTCGTATTAGCTATTAGAAGAGAAACCCACCTGTACGCCTCTTACCGAACAATACCAAAAGAAAGGAGACTCGAAAATGTCCTATGAACCCGGCATCTCCGCCTTGGAGAAAACTGTGCAAAGATAACATAGTGTAAACGTGAGACTCAAGACTCCATATGAACCATATACGACGCACGGCATGTTATGCGCATAATATGAGATGCATACAAGGTATAAATCATGTTAAGAAGTCAAACTACCGAGTATTTCATTCAACATGTTCCATATATGAAGGTTTCCTATTCAAAGCAATTCGAGTCATGAATTTCATATAACAATTAAAACTCAATGATATCAAGTTTACAATTATAAATTAAATAAAACAAAGGCATTCAAATCATTTAAATATGTAAAACATAAAATAGATAACAATCAATTCCATAAATTAAGGCCATGAGGCATAACATAAAATTCCACAATTAAAAGGGTCACATTTCATAAATAATATTACTATTTTAGTCTCATAAATTCATTTCAAATTCATATCTTCACATTTTACGTCAAATGAATCCAAGAATTTCATATAACAATAATAACACGTACTATTTCACGTTTACAATTAAAAATAAGATAAATAAAATGTTCAAGCCTTACTCGGTAATTTAAATACGTGAAATAGATATAAATTAAATTTTAAAATTGAATTAAATCAAATAATACTTAGGATATGAAATAAATATATATAATAATACTTAGGATATTTAAAATACATTTATGCATCCATGATATTTGTAATATATATACGTATGATTATATATATATATATATATATATATATATATATATATATATATATACTACCATGCACACACATAATACATGCAGCTCACGCACACACCCATGCATGCATAGCATACACACACAAAATACATGTATATATACAGCAACACTCATGCATGCAACCCTTCTAAACTCATTCACCTTCATGCACGCACAAACTATTAAATATACATATACCTACGCGCACACACAAAACAACCAGGAAGAACAGCAGCAGCAACTCACCAACTAACAGACACACACACGCAGCACAAGGAAGGAAGCAAAATGAAGAAAGAAAAGAAAGAAACAGCAGGGGATGGAAAGAAAAAGAACAGAAGAAGGTACGCCGCAGCTACCCGACCGGGTACAAATCTCAAAGCAACCTTCCCCGGCCGGGCAAAAGGAAGCAGAAGGTTTCTGCAATAGGAGTACCCGACCGGGTACTCCCCAAGAGCAAACTCTCCCCGCCCGGGGAGAGTGTTACAGCAGCACAGACAGCAACAGCGGCAGCGACGAAAACAGGGGAGGAAAAAGGGATTCAAACCAGGCCCCAACACTCACATAAATTGCAACCAACTCAAGCTAACATATAAGGAAATAAAAGGCTACAAATGCACAACCAACAGGCCTGAAATCAACCTCACACACGCTGCAGAAACAAGGAAAATGACAGCAGTTTTCATGAAGAAAAACAGGGCAAACCGGCAAAGAACAGAGCAAACCAAAAGAAGATCAATCAACCATCAAACCAACAACAAATAAGGTAAAGAGAGGTAGCATAAGACATCAAAATAAGGCATAAAAGCTGGCAGCAGTTCAAGACGTGAGAAAGAGCAAATTTCAGTTGAAAATTCATTCAATACATAACAATCTCATTTATGATATCTCAACCAATTCTTAACCACCATCCAATACAAGCATGCTCAGTCATAAATGAGGGAAAATAATCAGATATATTGCTCCTAAACATGTTATAGATTAAAGGAAATCAAGAAATCATCAAAACACTCCAAAAACCTAACTATTCATTCAAATGCTCAAAACCCCATGAAATCTGACTCAAAATTAGGGATGAAAGGATCAAAATAACCAGAGATGCATGTAAAACATAATCCTAACTCAACTTGTTGATTGGATGAAAGTTGATAGAGATTTGAGCTCCAAAATCTCAAGGAATGGCAAAGTGATGGGAAACTGGAATGCAGGAGTTTTGGGCTGAATTTTCTTGCTTGTGTGAGGGTGTGTTCGAGCTGGGATGGTTAAGGAAGAAAAGAGGGTTGAACTAGGGTTACAAAGACTCCAACCATAGTTAATTTGGTTAAGGTATGAGCAAGTTAGAGCCATTTTAGTGAAATGTGCCGGTTTTGGTGTCGTTTCGTTTTTCGGTTGGATTTCGAAGGTTCAAATGATTTCGGAAAATTATGAGGCTAAGTTTATTAAACTTGAATCTTCGATATGAGTTCAACGAAGTTGACGGAACTCGAATCCGAGTTCCTGAGCTCAAGATATCAGAAACGGAACCAAGGGTGCGCTAATTGCTCGTTAGCCCCCGACTTGGTTCCACAATTCAAATTAAATTCGTTTACATGTCAAATGAGTTCGAAAACATAAACTGAGCACATAGGCATGTTCATAACACATAAATTTACGACATACTAAATTTCCACAACATTTCGATATCATTTCATATAAGAACGAAGTACAAATAAACATTCATGAACATAACCTTAATAAATTCAAACATTCAAAATTAAAACTAACCTTCAAATTCTATTTTAATTATAATTCAAAGTCAACGGCCAATATGAATTTAATTCAGATAATTGCAAATATAGTTTAATTAATACTGAACACTTAATTAACAATTTAGTTAACAATTTAAAATACTAGAATAACGAATCAAAATAAAATGAAATAAATTAAAATAATAACAATTTATAATAAAATTAAATATAAAACACTTATAAACAATTAATCACATAATTGAATAATTTAATTTGCGCAATTTTATAAACACATACGACATATTTGAACGAATGAAAAATCAGGGCGTTACATTCAACGAGTAAGAACATATAATTAAACCCACTAAACAAGCTCAAGAATTAAATGCAAGTGCGGAGGCAGAACATATAATCAATCACGAGGTTTATCGAAAAAGATCACAAACATGAGTACCTAATCCCAAAAAAATTAAAACATAAATCATAATCACAATTTCACGGGTTCCATTATCCTTAGAAGTCTGTCCCAAAACCATATCATATAATCATAACAATTCATATGCAAGTCTATAAATTAACACTTTACAAAATGCATAAAAAAATAGACTCCAACACGGTCAAGAGACTCGACTGACTCGACTTCCCGCCTAGCACTCCAAAACCTGCAAAAGCACTGAAAACAAAGTCGGGTTCAGTCTATAAGAGGCTGGTGGGTATAAAACAGGGCATAATATAATATTATCGCAGAATTTAAACATTCACGCATGCAGGTTATAATCCCGTACGAGGTTTTTAAGATATTACCCAAGTGGGTAAAACAAAGGAAAACAATGCTCGGGATTACAACTATCAAATTTATTCATTTCATTCATAAGGTTTCATAGCCCCGCGAGGGGGCGTGCATAATCTCCAAAATTCTCCTCGTGTGTGCATAACAATTCAATCAAATTACATTAGTGATCATTCACATTCATACATATTCGCTCATGCATTCGTTCATTAGCATACGTTCATAATCATATCATTCATAATCATACCATAAAACAAGTTCCAACCTTCTTCCTCCGGGTGGTGGACGGGATTGCAAAGCCCGGCCACCTAATCATATCAATGTGGTTATGAGGTTCATGAGTCCTCAAAGCCCGGTTAGCGTTTCCTCATCAAAAACTCCTTGACGAGGTCCGTTTCGCCGTAGTTCATGGTGGAACTAGCACATGGGATCCCCGTCGGCCCGATGCCTCCCCGGATAGCCACATGTACTAAATTCCTGGGCCCGTGTTCAGTTCATAACAAGCACTCGGCAAATCATAGGTAGGGTTCATAAATAAAAGGGGTTATACGTTGGAAATGATTTACTCAAAATGACTCGATATATAAATATACTACTTTGGCTTAAAACTTCTCACGTAAGGGATATATCGGGTCGTATTAGCTATTAGAAGAGAAACCCACATGTACGCCTCTTACCGAACAATACCAAAAGAAAGGAGACTCGAAAATGTCCTATGAACCCGGCATCTCCGCCTTGGAGAAAACTGTGCAAAGATAACATAGTGTAAACGTGAGACTCAAGACTCCATATGAACCATATACGACGCACGGCATGTTATGCGCATAATATGAGATGCATACAAGGTATAAATCATGTTAAGAAGTCAAACTACCGAGTATTTCATTCAACATGTTCCATATATGAAGGTTTCCTATTCAAAGAAATTCGAGTCATGAATTTCATATAACAATTAAAACTCAATGATATCAAGTTTACAATTATAAATTAAATAAAACAAAGGCATTCAAATCATTTAAATATGTAAAACATAAAATAGATAACAATCAATTCCATAAATTAAGGCCATGAGGCATAACATAAAATTCCACAATTAAAAGGGTCACATTTCATAAATAATATTACTATTTTAGTCTCATAAATTCATTTCAAATTCATATCTTCACATTTTACGTCAAATGAATCCAAGAATTTCATATAACAATAGTAACACGTACTATTTCACGTTTACAATTAAAAATAAGATAAATAAAATGTTCAAGCCTTACTCGGTAATTTAAATACGTGAAATAGATATAAATTAAATTTTAAAATTGAATTAAATCAAATAATACTTAGGATATGAAATAAATATATATAATAATACTTAGGATATTTAAAATACATTTATGCATCCATGATATTTGTAATATATATACGTATGATTATATATATATATATATATATATATATATATATATATATATATATACATACTACCATGCACACACATAATACATGCAGCTCACGCACACACCCATGCATGCATAGCATACACACACAAAATACATGTATATAAACAGCAACACTCATGCATGCAACCCTTCTAAACTCATTCACCTTCATGCACGCACAAACTATTAAATATACATATACCTACGCGCACACACAAAACAACCAGGAAGAACAGCAGCAACAACTCACCAACTAACAGACACACACACGCAGCACAAGGAAGGAAGCAAAATGAAGAAAGAAAAGAAAGAAACAGCAGGGGAAGGAAAGAAAAAGAACAGAAGAAGGTACGCAGCAGCTACCCGACCGGGTACAAATCTCAAAGCAACCTTCCCCGGCCGGGCAAAAGGAAGCAGAAGGTTTCTGCAATAGGAGTACCCGACCGGGTACTCCCCAAGAGCAAACTCTCCCCGCCCGGGGAGAGTGTTACAGCAGCACAGACAGCAACAGCGGCAGCGACGAAAACAGGGGAGGAAAAAGGGATTCAAACCAGGCCCCAACACTCACATAAATTGCAACCAACTCAAGCTAACATACAAGGAAATAAAAGGCTACAAATGCACAACCAACAGGCCTGAAATCAACCTCACACACGCTGCAGAAACAAGGAAAATAACAGCAGTTTTCATGAAGAAAAACAGGGCAAACCGGCAAAGAACAGAGCAAACCAAAAGAAGATCAATCAACCATCAAACCAACAACAAATAAGGTAAAGAGAGGTAGCATAAGACATCAAAATAAGGCATAAAAGCTGGCAGCAGTTCAAGACGTGAGAAAGAGCAAATTTCAGTTGAAAATTCATTCAATACATAACAATCTCATTTATGATATCTCAACCAATTCTTAACCACCATCCAATACAAGCATGCTCAGTCATAAATGAGGGAAAATAATCAGATATATAGCTCCTAAACACGTTATAGATTAAAGGAAATCAAGAAATCATCAAAACACTCCAAAAACCTAACTATTCATTCAAATGCTCAAAACCCCATGAAATCTGACTCAAAATTAGGGATGAAAGGATCAAAATAACCAGAGATGCATGTAAAACATAATCCTAACTCAACTTGTTGATTGGATGAAAGTTGATAGAGATTTGAGCTCCAAAATCTCAAGGAATGGCAAAGTGATGGGAAACTGGAATACAGGAGTTTTGGGCTGAATTTTCTTGCTTGTGTGAGGGTGTGTTCGAGCTGGGATGGTTAAGGAAGAAAAGAGGGTTGAACTAGGGTTACAAAGACTCCAACCATAGTTAATTTGGTTAAGGTATGAGCAAGTTAGAGCCATTTTAGTGAAATGTGCCGGTTTTGGTGCCGTTTCGTTTTTCGGTTGGATTTCGAAGGTTCAAATGATTTCGGAAAATTATGAGGCTAAGTTTATTAAACTTGAAACTTCGATATGAGTTCAACGAAGTTGACGGAACTCGAATCCGAGTTCCTGAGCTCAAGATATCAGAAACGGAACCAAGGGTGCGCTAATTGCTCGTTAGCCCCCGACTTGGTTCCACAATTCAAATTAAATTCGTCTACATGTCAAATGAGTTCGAAAACATAAAATGAGCACATAGGCATGTTCATAACACATAAATTTACGACATACTAAATTTCCACGACATTTCGATATCATTTCATATAAGAACGAAGTACAAATAAACATTCATGAACATAACCTTAATAAATTCAAACATTCAAAATTAAAACTAACCTTCAAATTCTATTTTAATTATAATTCAAAGTCAACGGCCAATATGAATTTAATTCAGATAATTGCAAATATAGTTTAATTAATACTGAACACTTAATTAACAATTTAGTTAACAATTTAAAATACTAGAATAACGAATCAAAATAAAATGAAATAAATTAAAATAATAACAATTTATAATAAAATTAAATATAAAACACTTATAAACAATTAATCACATAATTGAATAACTTAATTTGCGCAATTTTATAAACACATACGACATATTTGAACGAATGAAAAATCAGGGCGTTACATTCAACGAGTAAGATATCTTCATATCTTATCTAAACGGCGTAGCAAAAGGACAAACTAAGTGTTTTGGGACAATTTTCTTTCTAATACCCGTTATCACCGAAATAGAAACACTTTTCCATTTTCGGATTTGACTTTCTATTTCTGAACCTTAGGATTGGGAACTATTCCTTTTCTTTTTCTTCCACTTATTGGCTTTTGAGGCTGTGGATATTGATGTCTGATTTAAGAGAACTTTTCCCTTAGTCTATATCACCTTTTCTGCCATATTGAGGTCGTTCATTGGTTCAGGTTAGGTTTTTCAAAAAACATTTAAAATTAATCTTGAAAGTTCAAACGACTTAGGCAGACAGTATAGGATTGCCTCTTATCTATTAAGATTGTTTCTTTAAGCCCAGAGGCTTTCAATCTCGTTCAGATTAGTTATCATATCATAATATGATTCTGAATCGGTGATCCTTCAAACATCTTCATAACTAACAACCTTCTTATTGGCTCGTACCCTCGTACGATTCTGTCATCAAAACATGTTCTTATCAGTAGGCATGTCATGCATCTCATGCTCAAGAACATCTAAAACAGATGTCACGATATAAGACTAGCCAGATCATCACACTTGATCTATTAGGAATAAGCATCTTTCTAATCCTGACTGGTTGTAGTTTTCGGAATTTTCGGATAAGGTTCAGTGAGTACGTAAATTTTCGTGTCAAGGAAATGATGAGGATTAGGTCTCATAGCTCAAATATAGGTCATAAGGGCGTTTTAGGCTCGCGTAGTTGAAATCTGCTTCGTCGGGGGGTCGAAATGGCATTGAAAAATTACGAAACTTGTTTCATTGCATCCGAATCGTCGAAAGGAGTTGAACGTCGAAGATGGAACTCGAATCTGAGTGCGAGAGCTCAAGATATCAATTAAAACGTACATAAGTGTACTAAAATGACTTGTTTTTCAAACAAGTCCAAAACTTTCAAAAAGTTGCAAATAAGTCCAAACCCAAGTTTTCAATTAAGTTCAACATATTTTAAAATCATACGATTACATCCTTAAACCACGTATATCACATAATTCACGAAAGTAGCATGCCCGGGGATTAAATTCACATATCATAAATTCATAATTATCAAGAATTCACATCATAATTTCACTTAGGGCATTTTCTTGACATTTAAATCACATATTTCATATAATTTCAAATAATTCATATAGAAAACAATAGAAAAAAAATATGAATGCATCAAATAAAAGTGAAAATAAATGAAATTACGGAAAATAAACTCACACGTGGCACAAACCTGTACGTGCGAACGAGCGGGGTGTCACAATCTCTCCCCCTTAAAAAGGACCTGTCCTCAGGTCCGACTCGGGACCTCGAACCACTCCGGATATAACTTCTCCTCTTCTCTTCGATCTTCTCGA
Source organism: Lantana camara (assembly GCA_037501455.1). NCBI lineage: Eukaryota > Viridiplantae > Streptophyta > Magnoliopsida > Lamiales > Verbenaceae > Lantana > Lantana camara. The sequence goes on along the minus strand of CM074858.1, from coordinate 92,354,330 downwards.
GTGGATTCTTCGACTTTCGATCTCTTACCTTCTTTGGTCTTGTGCCACTACCAAAACTTCACGGTTGTCAATCCCGACTCAAGTCTTACCTCTTCTCGATGGCTCTAACAAGTTGACGAGGAGATCTCGACCCTCAAGCTTACCGAGCACTCACGTAAACGAAATCTCACCAAAAACTCTCGAAGGAAACTTACAACAAAGTCATGCGCAAGTAATTGGACACACAAGAGAGTGAAAACAACAACAACAACAACCACAACAATGCATCCTGAAAAAACATAAATAAACAAATAAATAAATGGTCTCGGGACTGACCAATGCATGCGATGTTATTGCTGGGTGGTGGGCCCAGAACAGTAGCGGTCCGGGACCACATTTTAAAATTTTCATTATAATACAAGTATTAAAATATTTCTAAAACATTTTAATACGATAGCGGAAGACTAACCGGATCTACTCAAGTATATACATGCAATTGATAATAAACTTTAAATCACTTAAGCAGATAAATATCTAACATGCAATTAACACTTAAGAGCATATAATTTATCATGCTTAAAATAATATAACTGTGAAATATTACCGTACTGCAAACATGGCTATCTAAAGATATTTTTCCAGCTCCTTTCCCTTTCGTGAGACCGACAGAGCTTCCTCGCAATATCCCCGACTCGACCCTCGGAGTGTGGGCTCCGCGAGTATTTTCCCAAATACTCTAGAAAATATTTTCTAGAAAAATTCATTTTTCTAGACTAGAAAATTCCCTAATTTTCTAATAATTAAGTGGATTATATATCAATTATATAACCACCTAATTATATATTAATTAATCCATAATTTGGATTAATTAGAAGAGAGGAATCTCGGCCAAAATTGCCAAGACCACTCTAGGAATGAATGAAATAAAATGAGGCATCCAACCCCTATTTATAGCCAAATTTATGAGGGTATTATGGTCATTTTAGGGATAAATTGAAGGGTAAAAGGGTCATTTCGGACTGCCGCGTTCCGACCGGCCAATCCGAATACACCACGTGGAAGAGCTCATCGCCGTGAATCCGAAGCCACCAACCACGCGCCGCCAGAAGGTTGCCAGGTGGTTGGTACATGTGGTTACACGCAGCTTCACCAGGGCTCGCCACGTGTCCGGGTCTGGCAGTCCGGTCGACCCTATCCGAGAACCAACCCGCTAGCCCTTTGACCGACCCGTTAAACCCGCCCGTTACTGGATCACATCTGGTCGTTGATCTGTTCTGACGCGGCGCGATCAACGTGTTATAATCGAAATCACTATTCCCTATGACGAAAGATTAATCATCTTATATAACCACGTTATAGTCTTGATAAGAACATATTCTTATCTTGCCGACTAGAACTTTAATGACACGTGATTTCGGTATTCAAAGTCTTTTCCTATGAAACACATTTCATATAAGAATACCACCACACGTAATTAATTATCAACCTATGAAATACTCACAACTCGCTGTAAATTCAGTTTAATTAATTCAACAAGAATTTTCAGGGCACTATTCCCAACAGTTATGCCATGTATGCAAGTGTACCTTCCACCGCGGTATTTTGATCAACCTCGACCGCTCTTTCTCCTTCTCCACCCAAAGCAAGTGGGAGATTGTTAGGAATAGTGCCCTAGAAAGCCGATTGTATATCCGCTTTGTGCTTTTCCTTATTGTAATCACAGACAATCTTTGAATGAAATAACGAATTGAGGCAACACTTCTTTATATGCTCTTGTTTGGTATGCGTTTACTTTAGCTGTGCATGTATGAGAACTCCCCTAATCCTGATGACTTTAGGACTCTGTCATTTAGGTGAAATGGTTCATGAAACGAGCCCTATATCACATAAGTCATGATTAGTAAAATACTCCAAGCCGATGAGTCCTACAGACAGTGGGAGTGTCAACCTGACTCCTCTAAGGCTTGCTTGTGGGATCACGCCCTTAAGAAGGACCACCTTGTTTCATGGAGGTGCAAAGTGTATAGTTGATACGTGCGTGATACATGAGGGTGCTTACTTTAATAAGTAAGTTCACTGAGGTGCCCCGTGTGAGAACATTCCTAAATGGGAAAGGAAGTTTCTATTTCAGGAAATGGAAACTTCCAGATTAGGAAATATCTCACGAGTCATTGATGTGATTAATTGATCCTTAGACTTGAGGTTCCTTGTCACTTTATGAGTTAACTCTGTAGTCTTAGGTATAAGCTTTAAAGGGTGTCGCCTTAGACAACTGATTCAAGGCTTATGCTGGGGTTGCACAAGTGATTCATGAAAGCGAATGAGAATCAAGAAAGGACCTACACTTGCATTTGCAAGGTGATCTCTTATTGTGTAAGTCATTCATATGCCATATGGAGTCCTTGGCCAAGGCAGTAGATCAAGACATCAAGAAAAGGGTTTCTTGGATTGAGATCAAATGGATATGAAATGCACTTAGCTTTAAGACCGGATTATTAGGGTTCTGATTATTCCCTTGCCCTAGATCTTGGTTGAGAGATAGTAAGTAGGAGGATTGTATCTCACATGAATCAATGACTTAAAGGTTCTGTCGAATCCGAACATTCCAATTCAGCTAGGGGTTAAACACCTGTTGCTAGACTATGGTCGTTTAATCTGTGGACTGATTAATTAATTAGTGAATTAATTAATTAGGGTCACTGCTAATTGAATTGAGAACCTAGAGGGTCACACACAACAACTTGGTTACATGAGTTGAGGCTTGAAAATGATTAAACGAGTTAATCGGGCCAAGAGGGTTCCACACGTGTGAAGTCACACGTGTGGCTCACGTGAGTGACACGTGTCACTGTGACACGTGTCACACACGTGTGTATATATATATATTATATATATATTAAATAATTAATTAGTTAATTATTTAATAGACTTTGGTTTAATTTTGAATTAAAAAGAAAGTCTAATTTTGGAGAAAATAATCTAGTTAATTAATTACGAATTAATTAATTAGATAAAAATAAGTTATTTATTTTATAATAAATAAAGTATAAAATTATCCAAAAATAGTTTGGATATTTTTAGCTCTCTTAGAAGTTGACTTGAATTAGAATTCAAAGTCAAAGTTGGAAAATACTTGATGATCAAGTAATAGGAGAGAGGGACCAAAATCCTAGCCCATAAAGGACTAGGAATTTCGGCACCCCCCCTCCCTATAAATAGGGGAGCTCGAGCTCCTTATGGAGCTAATTGACAATTCTTTTGGTTCATGTGTTGAACACCTTCCTTTCTCCAAGATTAAATAAAACCCTAGGTTAAGCCTAAACACTAACTAGAGAACTAGCATCCTTACTAGTTAGATTGTGATCAAGTTGGTGGACTATCTCTAGAGACTTCAAGTTAGAAGTTTGAAGATTCGAGCTTTACCAAGGAGAGGGGATCAAGCCGTGAGAAGAGCGTTCTTGGGTGGCTTGAAACGCTTCAAGAAAGAACAAAAGAAAAGTAAGTTTTCTATCTTTACGAATTTGGTTACACGATTGCGAGTCCAAGGTCCTTTTGTTGGAAATTTTTTTTAAATTCCGCTGCTTTCTGATTCGTATTTTCCAACAAGTGGTATCAGAGCCACCTCGTTAATCGTGTTTCTGATTCGTCTCAATTATTCTGAATTTGGTAGAAATTCTTAGGCTTAGATGCGAATTAGGTATTCATGAGTTCTTTTAGAAAGCCTGAAATACGAAACTGTAATTTTTTCCTGAATTTCTAAAACTGTTTTTGAAAATTGTTTTAGTTGAAATTTATCAAAATCGAATTTTTTTAATTTTGGATTGAATTGGTTTCAAGAAACCTAGACACGAAACGAGACGCGAAACAAATGCGCGGGATTGGGACGTGCCAATGTGTAGCACGCCCCAGGCCTACGCGCGCACGCCGCCCAGCCCCTCCCGCAACCGCGCGGGAGCCATCCCGGGCGTGCCTAGGCACGCCCGCCCAGTCCGTCCCGCAACCGCGCGGGACGCCTGCACAGCCCGCCTAGTCGCGGCCGGCGCTGCTGCGCGCGGCGCGCGCATGATGCACGCCCAGCGTGCGCACGCGAGCGGCAACTGCCGCGCGCTGTGCGTGCTGCTGGCGCGCGTCCGCGCGCGCTGCTGCGCGGCGGTGCCTCACGCGGCTGGGCCCTTTTTGGGCTCGTTTTCGTGTTTCGTGTTTTTCGTGTTTTCGGTCCTTAAAATCCCGATTTAATTTTATTTTAATTTTATCTTTTAAAATCAGTTTTGCTAAAATAAAATTATTTTAAAATTTTGATTAAATTGGGATTTTTGAGAAATTAAAGCGATTTTGGGAAAATTATGAATTTTATTTTCTGAAAATAATGAAAGAATAAAATTATTAATTTTGGAAATTAATTGGAATTTTATTGGTTTATTGTTTTTCGGGTTTTATTGAAAAGGCTCTTGAACAAGAATTGCATCTAAGTCGTGTTTTAAGTCATTAGGACTTGAAACGAGAATTTTAATTTATTGGTTAAATTTAAATTCTTGCAAAAGCATGTTAGGTGATCATGGGTTTAGATCTATGTATGGTTTTAATTTATGCACATGGATGGTTTAAATTGGGGTTGGAGCCCTATAGTTGCGTTTTTCAATTGAGGTTGGAGCCTCACTTATGTGCGTACTGTTATGTGATTTATTATGTGGCTTTCCATATTACTGTTTTTGAGGCCGGGGTATGCCCCGTGTAATTGTCTAAGGCCAATATGAAGATTGAGCCTTATTACTTTATGTCTTTTTCTTTTTATTGTAATTTGAGAGTAGAGATAGGTGGTGAGGTTTTATTTTCATTTTGGAGACAATGCACCCATGGAGTAAGATGGACCACATTCAAGTAACAAGGAGGCCATAAGTGAAGACCCCTCAAAATGTTAGGGAGGGGAATCTCAATTGTTAAATGTAATAGAGATAGGGCTCGTATTTTGTTACCGCTTTCCCTTATGTGATTTAAACTGTTTATGTGGCATGTATGTTAGAACTTGTGATTGTGGAGTGGCTCCCACATATCACGCATAAGATAGGTAGAACCCATGATCATTACATGTTAGTATCATGCTAGGACATGTTATCTGTTTATGTGCTTGTTTGAAATGCATTTAAGTGTACTTGCATTAATCAAGACTAATAAAATTGGATAACATATATGTTGGTGAGGTCGAGCCGGACAACTCTCCGGTTGATTTGAAAATTCCCATTAAATATTAAGCTAATTTCGAACAAATAGGTGTTTAATTCGAGATGCAAATTTTGAATTAAATTCCTAGCATTCCATCAATAGGATTTAAGTTTAGTAAGTAAAGCTAGTTATTGTCCGCGAGTCGTGGGATAGCTAGTGGAGCTTATTAGTTCTTAGTTACCTAATTAATCATTTTAAATGATCAATATTTCATGGTCAATTTTAGCAAGGGCGATGTCCGCGAGTCGTGGGTCGTTCGAACTAAGTTTTGGTCATGATCTTATGATTGATGGGTCTAGCTTAACGCCTAAGTAAATATGGATGTCGCACGAGTCGTGGGTCCATATTGAAAGATAGGTGATGCAAAAAAAAATCAATTACTAAGAGTTCTAAAGGTGTTAGAATTAGTAAGTTGTACCTACCTAGGGTTCTTACTTAGAATGTCCGCGAGTCGTGGGTTCGAGGTAAAATGCCTAGGATCTTAGTACCCATTGGGAAACGTGTTCCTCTTAGATCTTTGGGAATTCTAGATCTTTGAAAAACAGTGGGAGCTACATTAGATTAAAGACCTTATCTTTTGTATATCGTTATAATTCAGCATGCTCACTAGTTCTCCGTTTTACCATTTAGGTCGTAGATTCTGTGATTCCCTACGTGTTTTGAAATGGCAACCAAAAACCCTCTTGTATCGATCCTCGAGTCAAACAAGTTGACTGGTCCCAACTATTCTGATTGGCTGAGGAATCTAAAAATCATTTTAGATTCTGAGAAGAGAACTTATGTTCTCTTCGAATGGGAGCCTAGTCCCGAAGGGGAGGCTCCCACTCGGGCTGAGCGGGACGCGATTCAGAAGTGGAAGGATGATAATCTCCAAGCCCGTTGCCTTATGTTGGCTAACATGTCTCCGGACTTGCAAAGGCAACATGAGGCCATGGAATTTGCTTGGGAGATTTACGACCACTTAGAGCAACTTTACCGCCCTCATGAACGTGTTACAAGGTATAACACATCAAAGGAATTGTTCCACTTGAGAATGAGGGAAGGTTCAAGTGTCCATGAATATGGACTTAAGTTTCTTGCCCTTACTGAGAAACTTGCTTCCATGGACATGCCACTGAAAGATGAGCTTTCAGTGGATTTGTTGCTAGCTTCGCTCCCACCATCATTCAACCCATTTGTCCTTAACTTCAACATGAATCATGCTGGTGCTACTGTAGCTGAGCTGATTAGTCAGCTTGTGACTGCTGAAAGCACGATCAAGAAGGACAATAAGGTTTTGATGGTGAATGCTCCATCTTCCTCTTCTGGGCCTTCTAAAGGTAAGGGCAAGAAAGCCCAAAAGAAGAAGAAGAAACCCCTTAGGCCCACTGGTGGCATTTCGAAGGGGAAGGCCCAAAAGAAGAAGCGTGATCAGAAAGAGGATGTTTGCTTCCATTGTGGCAAAGCGGGACATTGGAGGAGAAACTGCCCAGAGTACAAGGCTACTCTAAAGAAAGGTATCTTTCTCGTTGAAGTAAATCTTTCTATTAATTCTAGTTCTTGGGTACTTGATACCGGTTGTGGAACTCATATCTGTAATGATGTACAGATGCTAAGTGAAGTCCAACAACTCAAAGAAGGAGAATGTGTCTTGAAGATCGGCGATGACTCAAACGTTGAAGCTCGAGCTTTAGGCACAATTAGATTAGATTTAGGTAGTTTTGAGTTAGTATTAAATAAAGTCCTTTATGTACCGAGCATTATTCGTAATATAATTTCAGTTCCAATATTAGATTGTGAAGGTTATGAAACTTATATTAAGAATAGTAAATATTTTATCAAACGGAACAACTCTTCCGTTCATATCGGTACTCTAAGTAATGGACTTTACCTAACTCAAAATATCAATATTATGAATATACAACGAGAAACAAAGCGTAAAAGAGATGACAAAGTTTCAGCTCCCTTATGGCACGCTAGATTAGGACACATTTCCAAGAACAGAATTAGCAAGATAAACACTTTAGGATCATTCTCTGAAAATGATCTCAAAGAGTTGACCTCTTGCGAATCCTGTCTCAAAGGAAAGATGTCCAAAGTTCCTTTTAAAGGAACTGTGGAACGTGCCACTGAGGTCTTGGATTTGATCCATACTGATGTTTGTGGACCGCTTAGTGTAAGCACTAGAAACAATCATCAGTACTTCATAACCTTTACTGATGACTTTAGTCGGTATGGTTATGTATACTTAATGAAGTATAAATCTGAAGCTTTTGAGAAATTCTTAGAATTTCAAAAGGAGGTTGAGAACCAAACTGGTCACAAGATCAAAGCACTTCGATCTGATCGAGGAGGCGAATATCTTAGTGAAGAATTCCTTAATCATCTCAAGGATAATGGGATTATCTCTCAGTGGACTCCTCCGGGAACTCCTCAGCTTAATGGAGTTTCTGAGAGAAGGAATAGAACCCTACTTGATATGGTTCGTTCCATGATGAGTTTCACTGACTTACCACCTTCTTTCTGGGGTTATGCCCTAGAAAGTGCAGCAAAGATTCTGAATCTAGTTCCCTCTAAGTCAGTCCCCAAGACGCCCTATGAAATGTGGCATGGTAAAATCCCTAGTTATTCTTACTTAAGAATTTGGGGTTGTCCTGCTTACGTGAAGAGGACAGTGGGAGATAAGTTAGAATCTCGTTCTAACTTATGCTACTTTGTAGGTTATCCTAAGGAATCCATAGGATACTATTTCTATGATCAATCTGAGCAAAAGGTGTTTGTTTCCAGAAATGCTACTTTTCTGGAGGAACCGTTCCTTAAAGAAAAGAAAGGCAAGATCATAGAATTAGAAGAAGTACAAAATGACCCCACATCACCCACTGAAGAAACGTCCCACTCTGATCAACCACAACCAATCACGAATTTCGATACACACGAAAATCCTCCTCTAAGGCGTTCTGAACGCACTCCTAGACAGCCGGAGAGATGGTATGGATTCTTCCATGAAAACTCTCAAAAGGATAATGATCCTTTAACATATGAGGAGGCACTTTCAGATTCTGACTCTGAACAGTGGATAGAAGCCATGAAATCCAAAATGGATTCCATGAACTCCAACCAAGTTTGGACCTTGGTAGATTTGCCTGATGGGGTCAAACCCATAGGTTGCAAATGGATCTTTAAGAGAAAGCTTGGAGTTGATGGAAGCATTGCAGCCTACAAAGCAAGACTGGTTGCAAAAGGATTCACTCAAAGACCCGGCGTGGACTTTGACAAAACCTTTTCACCAGTTGCAATGCAAAAGTCCATTCGAATCATGCTTGCCATTGCTGCATATTATGACTATGAGATATGGCAAATGGATGTGAAAACTGCCTTTCTCAATGGTGACATTGACAAAGACATTTATATGGAGCAACCCATAGGTTTCACATTCAGTGGGAGTGAGCAAAAGGTTTGCAAACTCCAAAGATCAATCTATGGATTGAAACAGGCTTCTAGGAATTGGAACATTCGATTTGATGAATCAGTCAAAGTGTTTGGCTTCATCCAGATTACGAATGAATCATGTGTGTATAGAAAGGAATTGGAGACCTCAGTGCAATTCTTAGTACTTTATGTTGATGACATCCTTCTTATTGGGAATTCGAAGGATGACATGAAAGTGACTAAGTTATGGTTATCGAACCAATTCGAGATGAAAGATCTTGGTGATGCGTCCTATATCCTTGGAATTAAAATCTATAGAGATAGATCTAGAAGGTTAATAGGACTATCACAATCGATGTACATTGACAAAGTATTGAAAAGATTCAATATGGAGTCAGCAAAGGTTAAGAACCTTCCTATGAGTGTAGGAACATGTCTTTCAAAGAAGATGTGTCCTAAGACTAACCTTGAGAAGGAGAGAATGACTCATACACCTTATGCGTCAGCAATAGGTAGCATAATGTATGCAATGTTATGTACTCGACCGGATGTGGCTTATGCACTTAGTGTGACAAGTCGTTTCCAAACTGACCCTGGAGATGGTCACTGGGCTGCCGTGAAGAATATTCTTAAGTACTTGAAAAGTACTAAAGATTTATTCTTAGTTTACGGAGGTCAGAAAGATCTTACTGTCGAAGGATACTGCGATGCAAGCTTTGCATCTGACTTAGATGATTTTAAGTCAATGTCAGGATACATTTTCTGCCTAAGCGGCGGAGCAGTGAGTTGGAAGAGTTCCAAGCAAACTACCACTGCGGATTCGACCACTGAGGCCGAATACTTAGCTGCAAATGATGCAGCTAAGGAAGGTGTTTGGATTAGAAACTTCATTCAAGAGTTGAATGTTGTTCCTAGCATGAAAGACCCCATTACTGTGTTTTGTGACAACACTGGGGCGGTTGCTCAAGCAAGAGAACCAAGATCTCACCAACGGACCAAGCACATTATGAGGAAGTATCACCTAATCCGTGATATTATCAAAAGAGGAGATGTGCAAATTGAGAGGGTCACATCAGCAGAGAACGTGGCAGATCCACTTACTAAACCCCTTAGTCGAGAAGCTTTCCAAGGTCATCTTCAGAAGATGGGACTTAGAGTAGCTTTAGAATGGCTTTGACGGGCAAGTGGGAGATTGTTAGGAATAGTGCCCTAGAAAGCCGATTGTATATCCACTTTGTGCTTTTCCTTATTGTAATCACAGACAATCTTTGAATGAAATAACGAATTGAGGCAACACTTCTTTATATGCTCTTGTTTGGTATGCGTTTACTTTAGCTGTGCATGTATGAGAACTCCCCTAATCCTGATGACTTTAGGACTCTGTCATTTAGGTGAAATGGTTCATGAAACGAGCCCTATATCACATAAGTCATGATTAGTAAAATACTCCAAGCCGATGAGTCCTACAGACAGTGGGAGTGTCAACCTGACTCCTCTAAGGCTTGCTTGTGGGATCACGCCCTTAAGAAGGACCACCTTGTTTCATGGAGGTGCAAAGTGTATAGTTGATACGTGCGTGATACATGAGGGTGCTTACTTTAATAAGTAAGTTCACTGAGGTGCCCCGTGTGAGAACATTCCTAAATGGGAAAGGAAGTTTCTATTTCAGGAAATGGAAACTTCCAGATTAGGAAATATCTCACGAGTCATTGATGTGATTAATTGATCCTTAGACTTGAGGTTCCTTGTCACTTTATGAGTTAACTCTGTAGTCTTAGGTATAAGCTTTAAAGGGTGTCGCCTTAGACAACTGATTCAAGGCTTATGCTGGGGTTGCACAAGTGATTCATGAAAGCGAATGAGAATCAAGAAAGGACCTACACTTGCATTTGCAAGGTGATCTCTTATTGTGTAAGTCATTCATATGCCATATGGAGTCCTTGGCCAAGGCAGTAGATCAAGACATCAAGAAAAGGGTTTCTTGGATTGAGATCAAATGGATATGAAATGCACTTAGCTTTAAGACCGGATTATTAGGGTTCTGATTATTCCCTTGCCCTAGATCTTGGTTGAGAGATAGTAAGTAGGAGGATTGTATCTCACATGAATCAATGACTTAAAGGTTCTGTCGAATCCGAACATTCCAATTCAGCTAGGGGTTAAACACCTGTTGCTAGACTATGGTCGTTTAATCTGTGGACTGATTAATTAATTAGTGAATTAATTAATTAGGGTCACTGCTAATTGAATTGAGAACCTAGAGGGTCACACACAACAACTTGGTTACATGAGTTGAGGCTTGAAAATGATTAAACGAGTTAATCGGGCCAAGAGGGTTCCACACGTGTGGCTCACGTGAGTGACACGTGTCACTGTGACACGTGTCACACACGTGTGTATATATATATATTATATATATATTAAATAATTAATTAGTTAATTATTTAATAGACTTTGGTTTAATTTTGAATTAAAAAGAAAGTCTAATTTTGGAGAAAATAATCTAGTTAATTAATTACGAATTAATTAATTAGATAAAAATAAGTTATTTATTTTATAATAAATAAAGTATAAAATTATCCAAAAATAGTTTGGATATTTTTAGCTCTCTTAGAAGTTGACTTGAATTAGAATTCAAAGTCAAAGTTGGAAAATACTTGATGAACAAGTAATAGGAGAGAGGGACCAAAATCCTAGCCCATAAAGGACTAGGAATTTCGGCACCCCCCTCCCTATAAATAGGGGAGCTCGAGCTCCTTATGGAGCTAATTGACAATTCTTTTGGTTCATGTGTTGAACACCTTCCTTTCTCCAAGATTAAATAAAACCCTAGGTTAAGCCTAAACACTAACTAGAGAACTAGCATCCTTACTAGTTAGATTGTGATCAAGTTGGTGGACTATCTCTAGAGACTTCAAGTTAGAAGTTTGAAGATTCGAGCTTTACCAAGGAGAGGGGATCAAGCCGCGAGAAGAGCGTTCTTGGGTGGCTTGAAACGCTTCAAGAAAGAACAAAAGAAAAGTAAGTTTTCTATCTTTACGAATTTGGTTACACGATTGCGAGTCCAAGGTCCTTTTGTTGGAAATTTTTTTTAAATTCCGCTGCTTTCTGATTCGTATTTTTCAACACGAGGTTGAATCCTAGGCCTTGGATTTTCTCCCGACACATAATCCGGCCTCTTACGTGGGCATTGATCTAACATATGCTCCGGTGACCCACATCCGAAGCACCTCTTGTGAAGCTTCCAATAATTCTCTGACCAGTGATTTGTTCATCGGCAGTGTACACACTCGGGACCCGTGATAGCCAACGGAGGTTTGGATTCACCGGTTTAGGTTATTTGTTTTGAGGATTCGGAAGGGGATGAACTTCATACACCGGTCTCTTTCCAAGAATTGCTTGAGAATCCTAACTAGAACCATGGCCGGTATGTGAACTCTTTCTTCTCATAACTACCCGATCCTCGACTCTCAATGCCTTGTCGGTCACTTTGGCCCACGTGCTAGTATTTGAAGCCTCCAACGTATCCTTCATATCTTCCCAAAGTCCTTGAAGGAATTGCGAGGCCTTACATTCATCATCATTTGCAATACTTGGGGCGTAGCGTGAGAGTCTCTCGAACTCGTTTATATAGTCCGTCACCGACATCCCTTCTTACTTGAGATCCATAAACTCTCCCAACCATCTATTCCGGGTAGCTTTTGGAATATACTTATTCTTGAACTCCCGAGTGAACACTTCGCAAGTAATTTCTTCCCCGGAGGCATCCAATTTCACTTGAACACTTGACCACCAGTTATACGCTTGCCCTTGTATCATGGTGAGGGTGCATTGAAGTATCTCATCCAATCCACAAGGTATAAGATTCCATATCCTATTCGTTTGAACCAACCATTCCTCGGATTGAACATCATTCCCACCAACGAAAATCGGTGGGTTTTGATTTTTAAATTCTATAAGGGTGGTTGTAATAGAACCTCCATGATTACCAGTAGAAGGAGTATTATTTCTCTCTTGATTTCGTTGCTCTAAGAACACCGCTAGTCTCTCCATAATTCCCCGGATCCATCTGTGGTGGTGGTGGAGGATTATTATTCTCTTGTTGAGGAGAGTGATCCCAATGGTGACGACGCTCGGGGGATCTATCTCGACGGCGATGTCTTCGTGGAGGCATATTTTTGTAAAAATTCAAGAAATTCCAATACATATGTGTGCGGGTCAATACATGTTCATGTGCACAATTAACAAAGAGATAACAAATAAGCACATGAAGTCACATATCCACGTTGTCCTATGCCGTACGACCTAGACAGGCTCAACACGACACTAGAACTCCGGTTTTGCAACCCGGAGCTCTGATACCACTTTAGGATGTAGCACCCGGAGCGCGGGCCACCACATCCCCCGCAACTAAACCCGAACCCGCATATGAAATGGGAAAATCCATACACGAGCCCAAGTCTAAGAGGACGGGAGACCACATACTCACTAGGCTAGGCGGAGCTAAACAACCTCAGAGCGCGCAACGAATAAACAAATAGCGGAAGCAAAGGAGTTCTAGCAGCATAAAATTCAAGAATCAAACATATACGCCAAGTATCCAAATATACATATTCATAACAAATCATATTTACATAAAAAAATACATAAGAAGATCAATTCATTAAATACAAGTCAAAAATAAAATGCAATGCACCTAGCACGACCTATACCCAAAAGTGAGACTCGAACGACCCATTTCTCCGCCTAGCTCGTGCTCAAAAGACCTGCAAGCTAAAAGTGGTAAAGGAGAGGTGTCAGTCATATCTCGACTGAGTGAGGGGGCTAACGCACACCCACACACTATACATATATAGAGAGCAAAGCACAGAAAAGATAAAGGTTATAAACCGGGAATAGGTTTTGCATACCAAAACGATTTCATAAAACATTACATATCATATACGTATACATTACATTAATAAAGACTCTATTCCCGTTCTATAACCCAACCATTTCATTAAACTCGGCGAGTATGAGCATCCACCGTTACTTCTCATTACATTACATTACATAAAACAAAATCACATTCAATCCCCACCTTCGGTGATGGAAGGGTGGCGCGACCCTAACCTTCCATTAGTAAATTCCTCGAGGGGCAATTAACCCACGCGAGTGCCATTATAAATTCCTCTAGGGGTAGCTAACCCACACGAGTCCTCCCCGGCTTCATACCGAAGGCATCAAGAGCACCACGCCTTCCCAACCTCCCGGGGTCAGGCGTGATACCTCGGAGGGAAACCACATTTAGGCTTAACCCGAATGCCCTCTACCGTACCGGGCGTCCTAACCCGTAGTCTCCATGGATCCAATATTACCTTTCTTTGCATTCTCGCTCATTACAAATTATTAACATTACATACGTAAGCATTAAACTTTCATTAAAATCATAAGCTCATATATGCTCGTAGATATAGCCCTTTCAAAAGCTAAAACATGATCAAAAGATCATAAACATATTATACATTACACATATTTAACTATATATATAATATATAGTCGCATGCGGGCTAGAAAACGAGCATTTAGGGGTCATAGGTCGTGGTGCAAGAAAAGAGTGTCGTGGTGCAAGAAAAGAGTGTCGTGGGTTATAGGTCATGGTGCAAGAAAAGAACCTAAACCTTACCTTTGAACAAAAGAGTGTCGTGGTGCAAGAAAACGATCCCAACAACCTCAAACCTCGGGCACGACTCCTCCCGGAAGTACCCCTGTGACAAACAAACGCAATACTAAAGACTTAGACTCAAATATGTACCACTTAGACGCACGGCGATGCATACTAATGCAATGTATGCATATAAGGTGCAAGAAGGTACCACTTAAAGCGTTCAAATTCATATCACATAAAACTCGTATCAAATAAATCCATAAAATTAATTCAAGACATTGAACATATAATATAACATGTTTACATAGCTTAGAAAACAAAAATAAACAAATAAGAGGCATAGGAAAGCAATTAAAGAAGCACGAAAGCAATGCACGCGAGGTCGAATTATTTAAGAGCATATCATATAAAAACTAATTCAAATAATTCAATAATTAAATATATATAATATAATATATATATATATATATATATATATATATACACATGTCAGACATAACAAAGGCATTGCATGAGATACAAGTTAAAAGCTAAAAGAACATGCATGCATGCAATTCAATTTCAACATTTCATATGCTAATACAATATATATATATACATGACCTGCATTAGTTTACAATTAAAAATAGCGCATGGGAAAAGCAACTAAATGAAGCAAGGGAAATGAATTAACATGCAGTAGCCATAAGAGCAGGAACGTAATGCATGCAAAGGATACCCCTGCACGGCCGCAACTTGCACAAAACATGGCGCGATCGTGACGCCAATTCACAAAAGCTACTGACATAGCTGCGCGGCCGCGATACAAAATAAGCTCAGAAGTTGCGCGGCGACGCCGCTGCTTCTGCAGCAAAAAGAATGCCGCAACAGCAAGTAATCCGAAGCAGGGGAGAAGGCAGGGAGTAGCAGCAGCAATAGAACAGGTAAAATGCAGTAACGATAGCACAAAACAACAGCAAAATAGGTGCAAATGCAGGCACAAACGCAGCTCACATAACCGGCAAGAAATTGAATGAAAAAGAGCAGTCATTTTCACAAAAGAACCTCATGCAGCAGCTAATTAAAACAGGGGAGAAGCAGGGTTGATGCAGCAGTTAATAAGGCATGAAAGCAGCAACTTAAAGGCACAAAATCACTCCAAAAACGCAGTAAGACAGGCCAAAAACTCAGCTCAAGCAGCGGGAAACAACATGGCAGCAGCGAGGCAGGAAAAACTCAACCTATTTCATGTTTTCTTGAAATGAAAACTCAATTGCATTAATGGCAACTCATTATACAACCAACTACCATGAAATAGAAGCAAAGATTAGCAATAAATGAGGCATATAAATCATCATATAAGCCACCAAACTCAAAGAGAACAAGGGATGATCATATTCTTCAAAAATTCCATATAACCCTAACTATTCATGAAGGAAGCCATAGCCATGTAATCTCTAACATAAAACATGGTTAATATGGATGAAAATGATCACAAGAGAGTGGAGATCAAGAATCTCACCTTAGACTTGAAGAAGGAGCAGGAATCGAAGGTTTGAGCTCAAAAGGTATGAAAATGGAGGTTCTTCTTTCTTCCTTTCTTTCTTGCTTCTATCTCCTTCTCTTTTCTTGGTATGGATCGATCAGCAAGTAGGGGGGAGAGAGAGAGAGGATGATTTAGGTGAGATTAAGTCAAGGAAATGATGAGGATTAGGTCTCATAGCTCAAATATAGGTCATAGGGGCGTTTTAAGCTCGCGTAGCTGAAATTTGCTTTGTCGGGGGTCGAAATGGCATTGAAAAATTACGAAACTTGTTCCATTGCATCCGAATCGTCAAGATATCAATTAAAACGTACACAAGTGTACTAAAATGAATTGTTTTTCAAACAAGTCCAAAACTTTCAAAAAGTTGCAAATAAGTCCAAACCTAAGTTTTGAATTAAGTCCAACATATTTTAAAATCATACGATTACATCCTTAAACCACGTATATCACATAATTCACGAAATTAGCATGCTCGGGGATTAAATTCACATATCATAAATTCATAATTCTCAAGAATTCACATCATAATTTCACTTAGGGCATTTTCTTGACATTTAAATCACATATTTCATATAATTTCAAATAATTCATATAGAAAACAATAGAAATAAAATATGAATGCATCTAATAAAAGTGAAAATAAATGAAATTATGGAAAATAAACTCACACGTGAAATAAACCTGTACGTGCGAACGAGCGGGGTGTCACAAGTCATAATATAGCTAGCCGATCGATCCATAGTGCATCCGTAGGAAGTGCTAGAGGATGTGCTTGTTCAAATAAATGATTTAGTGTTTCCTACGGATTTCTTCGTTGTAGATATGGACGATGACAAGACTTCAAAGTCTTCTGATTTGTTGCTAGGAAAGACTTTCCTAAGCACTAAAAAAGCCAAAATTGATGTGCATGATTTTTAAACTCAAGCTTTAACACACGAAGAAACTCGAACTCACTCGCCTAAACCAATTCGAATCTTCAAATTTGTGAACAGATTCGACTCATTTTAATTTATTTTGAAAAATTATATTAGTGTCATATCCAACATTTATACCGAATAATGTGTTTGACAATTTTTCATAAAAAAATTATGAAAAATATGTCCCGTCGTATTCATATCGTATCAATTTTATCGTATTTATACATATAGAAAAATACTATCGAAAAACAAACATTAAATATATAAGAAAAATAAAAAATCTTAAATATCTTATTGGAAAACTGAACCATCAATTCAAATTAAATTCATTCTCTCTCTCGACAGACCTCCCACTGTCCGACTATCGTTATCACTTCACGCAGCTCACACCCTCCGATGGCGGAGTACGACCACCCCGCCACCACCTCCGCCGCCGCGAACCACCACCACCTCCACCAGCCCAACCTGATCTCGAAGGAGACGGCTCTCCAAGCCCTAAACACCATAATCCAGCTCCATTTCGAGAAGACCCTGGAGAAAAAGCGCGCCGTAGATCTCCAGAAAAAGGAGCTATGGAAGCTCTTCCACCTCTTCTTCATCTTCCTCGCCCTGATCTTCCTAGGCCAATCGCAGTCGCCAAGGCTTCAATGCCGCCATTGCTGGGTCCCCATTGGTCTCCTCTCTCTCTCACACCTCATCTTCTACGTCTCGGTGGCGCAGACCCTCCGCTGCATCAACGGATTCAAATACCAGCGGCGATGCCACAAGCTCACACTAGGATTGGCGACGGAGCGGCTGAGGCAGCTGAAGGTGCGGCTGGGCAGCGGCGGCGTCATCGATGAGATGGGGGAGGAGCTTGAGATTCATTACCAGGAGCCGCCGGAGAGTTATTTCGGTAAGTTTAAGAGGAATTGGGCTCTGCATTTTGGGTTTTTGATCTTCATTTATGGGTTCATGGTTTCGTCCTCTGTTGTTCTTCTCTGTTTTTAGGATTCAGTAATTGTTATTTATCATTTTCTTTTTTCATCATTTTTTGGCCCTTTCTTTGTGAATTTGTAATGGATCTTTGATTAGATTTAGATGGGTTTATGTGTTTGATGCTGGTTATGGTGGTTTTCATTAATTTTTAAGAAAAATGTAATTTAAATGTTTTTCTTTTGCTTTCTTGAAGTTCATCTTCTGCTTTCTTGAAGTTCGGAAGCCTTGAGATTCTCTCAACAATGATATATTTCTTACTTAAACTATATATATATATATATATTGATAATGATATAGAGATAATTACCAACGCCCCTGAAGTTTAGCTTTAATACAGAATATCCCCTGAGGTTTTAGAAATTACGAACTCCTCCCTGAGAGAAAAATCCATCCATTGATATCATCAATTTTAGAATGTGTGATTAACGTATTTGTAAGCAAGGGTGTACAAAATTCATCCATTGACATCATCAATTTTAGACGGTGTGATTAACGATCGGTGCTATTTATAAGTAAGGGTGTACTATTCAGGAAGGAATTCGTAATTTTCGAAACCTCAGGGGGTATTATGTAATAACGCCAAACGACGTTCGTAACTATCCCTAATGATATATCACCAATTTGTTGATTGATTCAAAGGAAAGGTCAATGGTGTGACAAATAAGTGAGGCTATTCTGCTTACATAAATGCTGGGTTTTTTTCTAAAAATATGATAGTTTTAAACATGTATTACAAGTTTATTGTACTTTTTGGACATATTGCAAATCTATTATAAGCCGATTACACCATAGGCTATACTGAGTATTTTACTTTTTTTTTTAAATTTTTTATTGAAGCATACTACGAGATAACCGGTTTTAATTTTTATTTAATTCTTTTCCTAAAATTCCAACTACAAAATTGAATTAAATGATTTTTTTTTTTTTTCATAATTTTGATCAAAGCCTACTACATGATAATCAATTTTAATTTTTATTTAATTTTCTTCCTAAAATTCCGACAACAAAATTGAATTACATTAAACCTTTTTTTTATAATTTTGATTAAAGCCTACCACATGATAATCGATTTTAATTTTTATTTAATTTTCTTCCTAAAATTCCAACTATGAAATTAAATTAAATGAAGCTACGAAATATATTAAACTCATAAAGCCTGAAAAATATCATATATTAAATGAAATATAAGTTTAATTTCTGCAAAATTTCATCTTCATATTGAACCGAATTTTTCTTTGGCCTGATATTATTAAGTTCAAGTTTAAATTTTTTCTATTATTGTAACTTACTTGAGTGAAATTAAATGAAACCAATTAACCAAAGAAGTTAAAACCGAATAACATGAAGGCGGTTCAATGTTTTTATTTAATTTAATTTCGAAATTGGAATTTCAAGAAGAAAATTAAATAGAAATTAAAATCGATTATTATGTAGTAGGCTTTAATCAAAATTTGAAAAAAAATAGGTTTCATTAAATTCAATTTTGTAATTGAAATTTTAGGAAAAAAATTAAAACTGGTCATCACATAGTAGGCTTCGATAAAAATTTTGAAAAAAAAAATACATTAAATTAAATAAAAATTAAAACCGGTTATCACGTAGTAGGCTTTAGCAAAAATTTTGAAAAAAAAAATACTCACACTAGCCGGGTATAACGAATCCGGCTTACAATAGATTTGCAATACCCTCAAAAAGTACAACAGATTTGTAGTATACGATAGATTTGTAATATGTTTCTAAAAGTACAATATTTTAAAAAAAGGCCCTGAATGCTGGGATTTGAGCCTACAACATTATGTTTTTTGAGTTGATAAATTCATTCTTGACCGTATTTAAAACCAAGCTTGTAATGAATATAACTATTATTTTAATTCTGAATCTTCTTGTATATTTTTAAGAGTAAATTACACTAATCCCCAAATTAGATAGGGTAATTACAATTCACCACCATTTTTAGATTAAATTACAGATATCATCCTTCAAGAAATAAGTAATTACATTTAACCTTCATTTCGTTTGAAAATTACTGACATCAGCAAAAATTTAATTTAAAATCCCAAAGTATCTTCCGTTGATTTTGGTTAGTTCTTTTATTCCAATATTATCTTAGGGGGTTAACTATAATTAATTATACTCATTTGGGAGTTAGCTGTAATTATAAGAAGAACAACATTATAGTCGCTCTTTATAAATTGAGACTCGAGAGTGTATCAACATGAGCATGAGGAAATTGAAAACCAATTTCCTTTCAAACTTTACAGCAAATTACTAAAAACACCATCTGACTAATGGGAGTGGTGGGCCAGAAAAGGGACCAACGTAATAGAATTGGGACAACTGCGGTTATTTTTGTATTGTGGTTAAACGATTTGGAGGAATTCAAATTTGTACTCCATTAATTTGTCCTCATTTTGTTTTGATGCTTTTTTCTACCCAGAAATTGACAATTCACTGCAAATCTCTCCCTCTCTCTATGTCATATTCAAATCGAGTTGTCAAAGTCACTGTAACGAACTAGCCAGTAATTAGTACGTATGAAATTTATGGGTGCGAGTTCTGACAGTAGACTGTAGAGTTAATATGGGCCTAATAAATGTATGCTGCGATAATTACTACGGATGTTACGAATTTGGATGGCTTTTGACCTATCATCGGAATAGTAAAGCACTAAAACTCTTCTAAACAAACCATATATTTATTTATTTTAACCGACAGACACAAGTATTTTGTTTGTTTTTTTTTTTTATTAACAAACGTCAAGTGAGATTCGAAGTCTGAGTTAGATTCGAAGTCTGAGTTATTGCCCCAGAAAATGAACTGATTAGCCACTTGGACCAACCCTATTAGCCATGATTAACTTCGGAATTTTGATGGGATCCTATGCATTAGTAAAAGATCAAATTTCTTTTACCTACCATTCCTAGATGTGATTCAGACGCACAATAAATAAATTTATTTTTAAAATTTTTACATGAAAAATATTTTAATGCAAAATGTCAAGATAATATTTTTCGTTTGCATTAGATTTTTACAAAATGAGTTAGGACTTAGGAGGACAGATATCAACTCATGTTTAAGGACTTCCAAAAATATTACTGACTATCGTTTAGCGAGCTTTAAAATTATTTTATGAAAATGGGAGAGCTTATATGCTCTTTAAAATAAACTTACACTACACTCTCTGTTAAAAAGTTAAATTCAGGTACCACCTAGCTAATTCGAATCGAGATTTAATGAACAAAACATTAAGCTTCAACGTAAATTTCTGTATTCCAGCATAAACTCAAGTGTGATAAGTTCAATGTACGACGTTTTGGAAATTACAAGAACTCCCCGTAAAATTCTGATGATGTCATCTACCTTATTTTGTCCTTACACTTATTATCAATATTTAACTTCAAATCCATTACATTACTATAATACAACGGATTAAGGGAAACTGTAATACAATATATAGTACAAAACTATAATGTATAAATACGAACACAGCGACACGATATAGATACAACATGTAACGCCCCAGTTTCCGGATAAACAGGTAAGCACGCCACGTGTGCGTTTTGAGCGTAGGTTTATTTTATTTCTTTTAATTTTATAATATATTACGTGGCATTTCATACTTTCACAAAATTCATGAAACATTATTTATATCAATTATTTGATTTCATATCATTGAAAAATTATTTCATGACACGGAAAATATTTTCTTGCATGAAATTATTACCGAGAGTGATAAAATTACCAAATTGTCCCTAGTTAAATATTTCTAAAATTCTAGGGACTTAATTGCATTAACTCTTAGGGGCTTGATTGAGGATAATTTGAATTGTTGCATACTTAATTGGATGATTTCAAAAGACAAGGGATTAAATGGCAAATGCTACAATTTCACAAAAATCAAGGAGGATGAATCATTTAATCATCTCCTAGCTTCCATAAGCTCATTTCATCCAAGAATTGCCAAACATATTCATCTCCCTCTCTCTCGGTATTAAGAAGACAAAGAGAAGAAGTGATTTTCATCATCCATCTCAAGAATTATCAAGAAATATTGCAAGAAATTGAGAGATCATCATCATCATCATCTTCTTCTTCATTTCTTTCATCTTTAAGGTTGGTTGCATGGAAAAAGGGATGATTTTGATTATGTATGACATGCTTAGGGTTTGAGTAATATTTGCTAGATGGATTGATTGGACATGGAAGCATGATCAAGTGATTATTTCATGAATTATTGCATGATTTATAGCTTGGAATCTTGAAAGTTTGGCAAGAATGATCAAGTTTGATCATCACTTGGAATCATGGAATTCTTGATGATATTGTATGGTTTAAGTGTCTAAGTGTTATATTATCCTTTCTTGAATGTGTATGCATCATACTTCATAAATTATAGCTCTTGGGGATCAAAAATGGAATTTGTTGTTGCTTTGGTGTTGTTGCCGTAGCTTCTGCTCTGTTTTGCCCTGTTCTTCATATTTGCAGAAGCTGGGAACGACCGTTCCCAGCCTCAAGGCTTGGAGGGAACGGGCGTTCCCATCCCTTTTCAAAAATATGCGCGGCCGACTATGGGAACGGCCGTTCCCATTTTGGCCTAAGGGCCGGAAGGGCCGTTCCCGGCGTAGGCGCGTTTTTAAAATGGAAAAACGTTGCCGCGTTTTCTGGGCAACGGGAACGACCGTTCCCAGTTTTCAAAGGAAGCCTGGAACGGCCGTTCCCAGCGGGCTGACAGAACAAAATTCACTGCATAAAATTACGAAAATGACCCCTCGATTTAACGACTTCTTTGACCCCGAATTGCTATAATACGTGTTAATATGATGTGAAACCAAAAGTTATTATACCACATTGCATTTTCGAGGTCGTCTCGACACGTTTTCGCCGTTCGTCATATTTTGGCCATTTTAGTCCATGTCTCATGATTGTATGTCGTATTTACACAGGTCACGAGGGCGTGGACGAGGAGCAAGCTCCTTAGAACGCTACTTTATTTTATTTTGCAAGAAAGGTGAGGTTTTGTTTTGGTAAAATGAACCCTACCACCCGTACGTGCTATTTTTGGCCAAAACCTATTATAATTATAACCGTTTTCAAAGTAATAAACATTTCAAGCAAGAATGTATCGATTGTCATGATTTTCAATGCATGTTGGCGAGTACATGATTGCACGTGGGCCCGAGGGTAATTCTTGAGCCAACCGGGAAAGCAAGGGCTGACGGGTAACTCCTGAATTATCCTCACATTGTTGGGATCACCCCCGAAGCCACTAGGAGATTAGTGGTGGAAGGAGTTCCGTGTCTAGAGGGTCATGTCCTCTACACACACCATGTCGTGGATAGTCGAGCCTTGCAAACTCGCTATCACCCGGAGGAAGAAGGAGACTGGGGATTAATCCGGAATGTCGGGTTATCCTCGGGTTATTGCATGTTTTCAAGTATGAAATTGTCTATGTGAGCACTCAATGAATTGCATGATCACTTATTTATCAAGCAAGCAAGCATGATCACGTATTGTTCACGATTGGGAGTTCGGTTGGAGATTGCCCTTACTCGCCGGGGCCACATGTTCATGATATTGACAAGAATGATTAATGAAACGTGTTAAAATGGATAGTTGTAATCTCGGGCCAAGGATGAGATTTCTTGAACTATATAATTATTGTCTTCTAAAAGTCTTTACCCGAGGCTACAACTTGCATGTGATGTGTGTTATATATTTATTGCCCCTCACTCAGTCTTCGGTAGACTGATACTCCACTTTTCAGGTACCTTTTGAGCGTGGTTGTGCTAGGCGGGAGTTGGTCGAGTCTTGCATTCCCACGGGTCTAGTTTCATACCTTCATGTGTATCACTTTTGGAACTTGTCATGTTTCGGATCGATATTAGTATTTTGGGATCCATGGTTATGTATATTGTTAATAGACCCTAATGTATGGATAGAAATGGTACCTATATGTATCTATGGAATAAATATGGTACCTATATATATATGAATGACTTTATTGCTTCCGCTTTTATATTCATGTTTGTTGATTATTTTGGGGAGAGTGTCCCGCCTAGAGCGTCGTTTTGTTGTCACCCGTTCGCTGTGGTCTGGATTTATGTATGAACTGTCCATTTCATACGTGGATCGAGGCTACAGTGCGGGGGATGTGGCGCCTTGGGGTCTAGGGTGCTACATCTACAGGTGGTATCAGAGCCAGGTTGCAAAACCGAGGTTCTCGAGTCGTGTCGAGTCAGTCTAGGTCGCACGGCATAGGATTATGTGGTAATTGGGAGTCTGCATTGGGCTGATTTACTTGATTTACTCCCTTTATTCGCATTAATTGCACTACTTGATCTTCCTTGAATATGTATTACTTGATATTATGGAAATTCTATGCACACATTTGCATTTATTGATCAAGACACGCATGTTTAGTGATTTGATTTCAGGATGGAGCCCGATAGATATCACAGTGATCGATCCTCGAGGCACAGGCATCATCATCGCCGACATCATCGCCGCGAGAGATCACCACCTCCTCCACCTGTCCAGGCACAGCCCCAGGACTTTATGAACGCAGTAGTGGGGCTAATTGATCAGAGATTATAGGAACGAGTACCTCCACTACCACCACCAGCGCAGGTAGCACCTCCAGAGAATCCCATTTCTGCTGTCTTGCGAGAGTTCCAGAATCAGCATCCCCCGAAGTTTTATAAGGGAGACGACATACAGGCAGAAATGTGGTTGAAAGAAATTGAAAGGATTTGGCAGCTTATCCCTTGTGACAGTCAGGAGAAGGCTCGCTGCACCCTCACTCTTATTCAGGGCGAGGCCTACTCCTGGTGGGAGAGCACAGAGATTGTTCTGGCGGCAGCAGGGACCGAGGTTACTTGGGAGGTATTTGTACGGGAGTTCAGAAACAAGTATATTCCTCCAGCTTCCCGTACCCGCAGATTGAGGGAGTTTACTGAGCTAAAGCAGGGAGGCAGGTCTGTGGGCCAGTACATCGCCGAGTTCGAGAGGCTTTCTCGCTATGCACCCAACATAGCGAATGATGACTTTCACAAAGCGATGCAGTTTGTTCAGGGGTTGAGACCGGACATCCAGGATGCACTGAAAGCGACTAATACCAGTACCTGGGCAAAGGCTACTGCAAAGGCCCTGAAGGTTGAGGATTCTGATAGTGCCAGGAGGGCTACTCAGCGAGCAGGACAGGCTTCAGGCTCGAGATCAGGCCAGGGATCGAGCGCAGGAAAAAGGCCGATGGTTTACTCTGCACCTCCAGCACAGAGGGACTCTGGGAAGAAGTTTAAGACTACAGGAACGTCACAGAAGGGTGCAGGGCCGTTACTGAGAGGCCCGAGAGCTCCAGCACCACCCCAGCCACCTCAGAGACCGAGATGCACATGGTGTGGACACCCTACGCACACTTATGATAACTGCAGGCGTCGGTTGGGCCTATGTTTGATCTGCGGGAGTAACGAGCATCTGGTTGATGGTTGTCCGGATCGTCAGGATCCACCACCTGCAGGACCGAGGCCACTGGTGAGAGCCCGAGCTTATGCACTTGCTGGAGAGGAGCAGGAGGCTGACATTGACCCCGCTGCAGTCGTTGAAGGTATTATTTGCATCCATGGCACGAACATCCATACATTATTTGATCCAGGAGCTACACACTCCTTTCTTGCGCATTCTACTGCTATTACCTTGTCTTTGCCTGCTATGTGTACTTCTGTGCGCTATATAGTTAGTACTCCTTTCGGTAGTAGGCGAGAGACGGATCAGGTTTACAGGGATGTTCCAGTTGTGATTGAAGGCAGGGAATTTCTGACAGACTTTATTGTGATGCCAATGGAGAGATACGGGGCTATTCTGGGGATGGAATGGTTATACAGGCATTGTGCTACTGTGGATTGTCGGGCTAAGAAGGTTCAGTTGGGTTCAGAGGTTGTTACAGGTTGTACTTCGAAGACTGTACCCTTACTTTCGTTTTCAGAGGCTCAGAGACTAGTCAGAGACGGGGCCACAGGATTTATTGCTTACATTTTGAACAAGCCCAAGGATCAGGTGAAGTTAGAGGACACGGAAGTGGTAAAGGAATTCCCCGAGGTATTCCCAGAGAAATTGGATTCTTTGCCTCCTGAGCGGGAGATTGAATTTGTGATTGATCTTTTCCCGAATGCCGAGCCGTATTCTAAGACTCCTTACCGGATGGCCCCAGCCGAATTAAAGGAACTAAAAGTGCAGCTTGAGGCTTTATTGGAAGTTGGGTATATTCGGCCAAGTTCTTCGCCGTGGGGAGCACCAGTGTTGTTTGTAAAGAAAAAGGACGGGACTCTAAGAATGTGCATCGATTACAGGGAGTTGAACAGGATGACTATTAAGAACAAGTATCCCCTTCCACATATCGAGGAGTTATTCGATATACTCCAGGGTTCTAAGGTGTATTCAAAATTGGATTTAAGGCAGGGATACTATCAGCTGCGAATCCGAGCAGAGGACATTCCTAAGACAGGATTCAATACTCGGTACGGGCACTACGAGTTCGTGGTTATGCCGTTTGGATTAACTAATGCCCCAGCAGCTTTCATGGATATGATGCACCGGATATTTAGGCCTTTCCTCGACAAGTTCGTGGTGATTTTTATTGATGATATTCTGGTTTTCTCAAAATCAGCCGAGGAGCACGCGAGACATCTCAGACTCGTTCTTCAGACTCTAAAAGAGCATCAGTTGTTCGCTAAGTTCAGTAAGTGTGAATTTTGGATAGATCGGGTTTCCTTCTTGGGGCACGTGATTTCAGGGAAAGGATTGGAAGTCGATCCCTCGAAAATTGAGGCCGTGCTTAAGTGGGAGAAACCAAAGAACGCCTCAGAGATTAGAAGCTTCTTGGGATTGGCCGGTTACTACAGAAGGTTTGTTCAGGATTTCTCCAAGATTGCGGCACCGTTAACCCGATTGACAAAGAAAGATGTTAAGTTTGTCTGGGACGAGAGGTGTGATCAAAGTTTCAATTTTCTGAAAGAGAAATTAGTCTCAGCTCCGGTATTAACGCTTCCCGAGGGTTCAGAGGAGTATGCAGTGTATACAGATGCTTCTAAGGAAGGCTTAGGTTGTGTTTTGACTCAGAAAGGAAAAGTGATTGCCTATGCTTCCCGGAAGCTAAAGGAATATGAAAGGAATTATCCGACACACGACCTGGAGCTCGCAGCCGTGATCTTTGCGCTGGGGAAATGGAGACATTATCTTTACGGAACTTCCTTTGAGATATTTACCGACCACAAGAGCCTCCAGTATTTATTCACACAGAAGGATTTGAATATGAGGCAACGGCGCTGGATGGAAAAGTTGGAAGATTATGATTGCACAATTAAATACCATCCCGGGAAAGCCAATGTGGTCGCCGATGCACTTAGCAGGAAGGCGAGTGTATCGAGTTTGGAAATAAAGGAAAGTAAGGAAGTTGCCCCGATTGTGTTACGGGCTCGGGTTTCTAATATCACAATTCAGCCGGAATTGAAGAATCAGTTGTTTGAGGCTCAGAATAGGGATCCGGAAGTACAGAAACTTGCAAGTAAAGCTAAGGATGACCCGGAGAGTCCGTTTGGGTTTGATGAGACCGGGTTGCTTCGGTTTAAGAACAGAGTAGTAGTACCTGAAGAATTGAGACGGGTCCTACTCGAGGAAGCTCACAAGTCAGCCTACTCGATCCACCCAGGAGGGAACAAGATGTATAAGGATTTGAAGCAATTTTATTGGTGGAACGGGTTGAAGAGAGACGTGGCAGAGTACGTGAAACATTGCCTGACTTGCCAGAAAGTGAAAGCTGAGCACCAAAAACCCGCAGGACTTCTACAACCGTTACCTATTCCCGAATGGAAGTGGGAACAAGTAACTATGGACTTTGTTTCTGGATTACCGAAGGTTAAAGGCGGGTTTGATGGAATTTGGGTGATCGTGGATAGATTTACGAAGTCTGCTCACTTTCTACCGGTCCGGATGTCCTATAAGATTCCGAAGTTGGCCGAGATCTATAACAGAGAAATCATTCGACTTCATGGTATTCCGGTGAGCATAGTATCGGATCGAGACCCGAGGTTTACTTCGAAGTTGTGGCAGGAATTACAGGCTGTCTTGGGAACGAAGCTCAAGTTCAGTACAGCATTTCACCCTCAGATAGACGGCCAGACTGAAAGGTTAATCAGGTATTTGGAAGATCTTCTTCGGGCTTGCGCGATGGATTTTCAGAACTCGTGGTCAGAACAGCTTCCCTTGATCGAGTTTGCTTATAATAACGGCTTTCAGGCTTCGATCGGGATGGCTCCTTACGAGTTACTTTATGGAAGAAAGTGCCGATCTCCGTTGTTTTTCGACTTGGAAGAATGGAAATGGTCGAAACAGGAAGGAGTAAAGAAAGGGGAAAGATTCGAAAGGCCTTCCAAAGTTGTTCAAGCTATGATTGAGAAAGTTCAAGTGATTCAACAACGGATGAAAGCCGCGCAAGATAGGCAGAAGAGCTATGCAGATAAGCGCCGAAGGGATCTAGAGTTCGAAGTGGGTGACCGGGTATTCTTGAAGGTGTCACCAAGGAAAGGTTTCACCCGGATCGGGAGAGGAGGAAAGCTTAATCCTCGCTACTTAGGTCCGTTCGAGATCCTTGAAAGAATAGGCGAGGTAGCCTATCGATTGGACCTACCACCGAGTCTTACGGGGATTCACAACGTGTTTCATGTTTCACAACTAAGGAAATATTACCCCGATGAGACTACGATTCTCCCCGTGGAAGAAGTTGAGTTGGAACCGAATTTGACGTTTGTTCAGAGGCCGGTTAAAATCATGGATCGGAAATTTCAAGAGTTGAGGAACCGGAGAATTCCCATGGTTAAGGTTTTGTGGAGAAGCGATAAAACCGAGGAAGCAACGTGGGAAACAGAAGATAAAATGAAACGGTTCCACCCGGAGTTGTTCGAGCAGGACTAGAGAATCTGGGGACCAGATTCCTCTAAGGGGGGGAGAGTTGTAACGCCCCAGTTTCCGGATAAACAGGTAAGCACGCCACGTGTGCGTTTTGAGCGTAGGTTTATTTTATTTCTTTTAATTTTATAATATATTACGTGGCATTTCATACTTTCACAAAATTCATGAAACATTATTTATATCAATTATTTGATTTCATATCATTGAAAAATTATTTCATGACACGGAAAATATTTTCTTGCATGAAATTATTACCGAGAGTGATAAAATTACCAAATTGTCCCTAGTTAAATATTTCTAAAATTCTAGGGACTTAATTGCATTAACTCTTAGGGGCTTGATTGAGGATAATTTGAATTGTTGCATACTTAATTGGATGATTTCAAAAGACAAGGGATTAAATGGCAAATGCTACAATTTCACAAAAATCAAGGAGGATGAATCATTTAATCATCTCCTAGCTTCCATAAGCTCATTCCATCCAAGAATTGCCAAACATATTCATCTCCCTCTCTCTCGGTATTAAGAAGACAAAGAGAAGAAGTGATTTTCATCATCCATCTCAAGAATTATCAAGAAATATTGCAAGAAATTGAGAGATCATCATCATCATCATCTTCTTCTTCATTTCTTTCATCTTTAAGGTTGGTTGCATGGAAAAAGGGATGATTTTGATTATGTATGACATGCTTAGGGTTTGAGTAATATTTGCTAGATGGATTGATTGGACATGGAAGCATGATCAAGTGATTATTTCATGAATTATTGCATGATTTATAGCTTGGAATCTTGAAAGTTTGGCAAGAATGATCAAGTTTGATCATCACTTGGAATCATGGAATTCTTGATGATATTGTATGGTTTAAGTGTCTAAGTGTTATATTATCCTTTCTTGAATGTGTATGCATCATACTTCATAAATTATAGCTCTTGGGGATCAAAAATGAAATTTGTTGTTGCTTTGGTGTTGTTGCCGTAGCTTCTGCTCTGTTTTGCCCTGTTCTTCATATTTGCAGAAGCTGGGAACGACCGTTCCCAGCCTCAAGGCTTGGAGGGAACGGGCGTTCCCATCCCTTTTCAAAAATATGCGCGGCCGACTATGGGAACGGCCGTTCCCATTTTGGCCTAAGGGCCGGAAGGGCCGTTCCCGGCGTAGGCGCGTTTTTAAAATGGAAAAACGTTGCCGCGTTTTCTGGGCAACGGGAACGACCGTTCCCAGTTTTCAAAGGAAGCCTGGAACGGCCGTTCCCAGCGGGCTGACAGAACAAAATTCACTGCATAAAATTACGAAAATGACCCCTCGATTTAACGACTTCTTTGACCCCGAATTGCTATAATACGTGTTAATATGATGTGAAACCAAAAGTTATTATACCACATTGCATTTTCGAGGTCGTCTCGACACGTTTTCGCCGTTCGTCATATTTTGGCCATTTTAGTCCATGTCTCATGATTGTATGTCGTATTTACACAGGTCACGAGGGCGTGGACGAGGAGCAAGCTCCTTAGAACGCTACTTTATTTTATTTTGCAAGAAAGGTGAGGTTTTGTTTTGGTAAAATGAACCCTACCACCCGTACGTGCTATTTTTGGCCAAAACCTATTATAATTATAACCGTTTTCAAAGTAATAAACATTTCAAGCAAGAATGTATCGATTGTCATGATTTTCAATGCATGTTGGCGAGTACATGATTGCACGTGGGCCCGAGGGTAATTCTTGAGCCAACCGGGAAAGCAAGGGCTGACGGGTAACTCCTGAATTATCCTCACATTGTTGGGATCACCCCCGAAGCCACTAGGAGATTAGTGGTGGAAGGAGTTCCGTGTCTAGAGGGTCATGTCCTCTACACACACCATGTCGTGGATAGTCGAGCCTTGCAAACTCGCTATCACCCGGAGGAAGAAGGAGACTGGGGATTAATCCGGAATGTCGGGTTATCCTCGGGTTATTGCATGTTTTCAAGTATGAAATTGTCTATGTGAGCACTCAATGAATTGCATGATCACTTATTTATCAAGCAAGCAAGCATGATCACGTATTGTTCACGATTGGGAGTTCGGTTGGAGATTGCCCTTACTCGCCGGGGCCACATGTTCATGATATTGACAAGAATGATTAATGAAACGTGTTAAAATGGATAGTTGTAATCTCGGGCCAAGGATGAGATTTCTTGAACTATATAATTATTGTCTTCTAAAAGTCTTTACCCGAGGCTACAACTTGCATGTGATGTGTGTTATATATTTATTGCCCCTCACTCAGTCTTCGGTAGACTGATACTCCACTTTTCAGGTACCTTTTGAGCGTGGTTGTGCTAGGCGGGAGTTGGTCGAGTCTTGCATTCCCACGGGTCTAGTTTCATACCTTCATGTGTATCACTTTTGGAACTTGTCATGTTTCGGATCGATATTAGTATTTTGGGATCCATGGTTATGTATATTGTTAATAGACCCTAATGTATGGATAGAAATGGTACCTATATGTATCTATGGAATAAATATGGTACCTATATATATATGAATGACTTTATTGTTTCCGCTTTTATATTCATGTTTGTTGATTATTTTGGGGAGAGTGTCCCGCCTAGAGCGTCGTTTTGTTGTCACCCGTTCGCTGTGGTCTGGATTTATGTATGAACTGTCCATTTCATAGTGGATCGAGGCTACAGTGCGGGGGATGTGGCGCCTTGGGGTCTAGGGTGCTACACAACAACACGATTCTTTTTTAATTTTTCACGTAAAGAATATCAGACACAGTATTCGATACAAGTGTCTGATATAACATGACACGATGAAATAATATTTTTTGTAATGTCCATGCATTACACGTACTAAATCATATCTAGAATCGGACTAAGAAAGATCATTGATGTGTTACTCAAAAACATGAAAATTACTTCTACAATTAAATAACCTAGACTACTTATCTGTTATGATTCCAACCATAAGCCTCACGTATGAAGAAGTGCCAAAGGAAGATTACGTTTATTTAAAGTGCTGGAGCGTTTTTTGGGGCTGAGAGTTAAGTGATGCGTCGTCGTTTTGAAGTGGCGGATTTACTAATTAAAACGTTGTTTTCTGTATTACGTTTTAGTCTTTATTTTGTCTAGACCTTGAACTTGGTTGTTAACCCGTTTTTTGATTGGTCCAGTGTAGTAGCTTGGTTGTAGAGTAGTGGTCCTTATATGCTGCGTCTGTATCAGATTTGTGCAAGAATTTGGATGATAGTTTTCTCAATATTTATCTCTACTCTACTTTTCTTTCTCTTCAAGCTATTCTTTCTCTCTTACATTCATTCTCACATTTCTACCACTTTTCTCTGTTTTTCGCTGCAAATTAGCTGCCAAGTTTGCTGCGTTTTGTTGATCTGGTATTGGTATATTATCAGTATCATAACATTATCCAATGAAATTTTTAACGAATTATATTTTCTAAAAATTCAATCGAACCGACCATAAAAGGTAAAATGGAAGTATCCAAAAGTAACATTTGATCGAATTATTATCTCAAATTTCAATTTTCAGGTATTATTATTCTTTATATCAAAATAAATAATTTTACACGACAAAGAAATGGATACAACTTCTATATGCACCTAAATAACTTATGGAAAAACGGATAATATGATTCCTGAAGCCAAAAGGTGCTCAAGTGTAAGAGAATAGAAAAACTAAGCTGCAGAGAGAGTCTGGCACAGTGATTTGTATGCATTCACACAATGCTTGAATTTCTCCTCAGCATCTGCCTGTACATTCAAATAACACAGGTCAAGTAAATTCAAACATTAGTATCTCTTAAAAGTTTAAAATGCCTAACAATTTATTAATGAACACCTCGATCCCAACAGATCCCGAAGAAATGTATAACAAAGAAGGTTCTACTTTCAAAGGTTGAACCTTGATACAAATTAGCATGTTATTTTCACAGCAAACCGATCCCCCTCAAAACACAAAAGGAGAGACTCGAACCCCCGTCAAATTATACGAGTTTTAGCAGTTTGCCCATTTTCCGGAAAACATTTCACCGGTACCCAAACTTTTTAATAAAAGAAACAAAGTATTGCTTTCTAACATTCAAAGGGGGAAGGAAACTACAAGTTTAAGCAAAAAGCAGTAAAATAACAGTTCATTAGGTAAGAAAAAGAATTTGACATCCACATACCTTTGAAGAACCTTGATGCTTGTCAGGATGCCATTTCAAAGCCGACAATCGAAAGCTGCGTGAAAGATAATTATCATCAGTTCTCAGAGCATGAGATAGTTTTCTTGTATTAACCAGGTACTGCAACCCACACATGCACCAGAAAGTCAAAATAATACCACATCTCTTTTTCTTTTTCTCTAAATTTTCTTGAAATACAGTATATGGAAGATGTGGCATGATCCCGACCGTCGATACAGGAATTCTCAATCAAAGCACTTACGCAGCCTTGACATCTTCAATTTTTAAAGGACCAACTTTTGGCAAACCGAGGATTTGTCTATCAGCGTATGTTCTCAAGAAAGTTTTATTATCTTCTATCCTACTTCTACGGTCCTGTTCTCTAAAGCTAAAGTGAGTCCAGTCTGGGTCTTCTGTCCAACGAAATCCAGAATCTGAGAAGGTCCAAGTGAAGCCATTTCTCCCAAATTTAGCATGAAAAGGGTTCTCGTCCTCATCAAACTCTTCAAAATGTTCCTCTCTCCGCTGCTTACCTGAAATTTAATAATACAAATATATTAGTATTTTGTTGTTGTTGCAGGAAAACAATCAGAAGGTCATGAGATAAAACCATCCTAGCATACTCTAAAAGAAAACTTAAAACAGATATAACAGGAAATCATTATAATAATGGGGAGTCTTCAGAATTAATTCATTTTACTTAAATTCTCATGTTAATGGATCGTGTGAACCCAATTGCTTTACTTTTATTCAGCCAAATACGTTATTCATCCCGCGCGACCTAAATCACCACAACTGAATACACCGAAACTTACCTGAATTAAATCAGTCTGAAAATTTTCTCAATTAAAAACCTTCATAAATGTCCTCCAAGAATCCAACAGCCTCATAGAAAAGCTACTTAAGAGTCTTAGACAGTTATCAAGAGGTGAGATATGATGAACTAAGGAAAATTTCGGGCACATATGCAGGGAGCATGGGAAGTAGTGCATTCCCAAAAAAATCATAACTGCAAAAAACAACAATATGTAGTACACACTACAATTATTCTATCAAAAGCATAACTTTCCTCAGTTCGCCTGTCTCACAACTAAAAGAAAGATGGAATACCAAATTAAAAAGTGCCATTGGAAGCCTAAAGAACAATTTTGCCTTCTATTTATTATGTTTGATGCTTATATGGATGGTTGGAATTTAGAGGAGAAAAAGGTTGTTCTTCACTTGTTTCGGTGTTTCTTCATAAAACTCATTCCTAACAACCTAAACCTCTGCAACTTACCTAGGCCTAATTGGCCATCTAATATAAGTTCAACTCTAATTAACTACGGCAGGGACTAGACACTTTATTAATCATTACATGACAAATATATCGATGACATAACAACAAAACTAGGTCACCTGTTTGGTTAAGACATATTCGTACTCACATGTTGAGTGGAGTTAAGCTTCTCAAAACTAACTCTCATTTACATCTTAGGCAATTGATATTAAGTTGATTGTTCCATTTAATCTTCCAAAGACGCTTAAAAGAGGAAAAAAAAATTAAAAGAATTACAGCACCCATCATGCAAGATGCAACTATACACAACTAGACAAATGCATCCACTTGGTCTTGGAATTACATATACCTGGCTAGTAATTTATTTCACTTGACGGTTACCCGTTTTTATTGATTATTAAACATAGTTAAACGATGTTGCATGTATAGATGCTGTGATCCAGTGTTTTAAACAGAATTGTTTAATTTGATTAAATTTCAGTGTTCAAAAGGAGGTGTTTGCAATTTGGAACTAAAGGGGATTGTCAATACAATTATACATATTTTACCGGTTTTAAAGACAAAAACAGCTCTTAGCCACAAGATTTTAAGCAGCAGAGGTTTGAAGAGAAACTTACGTCTAATATTCTGACGTTTAGCTTTCTTAGCTCCACGAGTAGACTTTAGTCGGTTTTTCTTGTTTAAGCGATCTTCATAGTCTGCTTCATCTAACCTTTGAAATGACTATATGAACACAATGAAGGTACAAACCAAGCACTCAGAAATGATCCAACATGGAAAAAGGACAGAAAAATAAATAAGAAACCCATATTAACTAACAATTTATATGGAAAGCTTAACAGCAAAATAAGTGAAATTATTTTATTGCAACAGGGATCCTCAAAATCATAATATTATGTGGAATTAAATAAGCCTAGAAAGTAAAATCGCTAGCTCTATTCTATCCACTACATATACTCATATTTGTATCTATTGCAATGATTCGACAAATACATCAAGTGAAAAAAAAAAAAAAAAAAAAAAAGGCAAAAACCAAAAAATATAGTTAGCTGTCTAATTTTCCGCCTTCAGGTAAATTTTTAATAAAAAACATTTAAAAACGGACATAGCATCAGAGAAATAAAATGCTACAACATGTTATGGTAAATGCAGACCTCTGATGTTGAGCAGTCTCCTTTGAAAAGTATATTTCTAAGAAGTTTCTTCGTGTCAGCACGCTTCTGCCTCACTGCATATCTTATATAATTCTGAATAAATTTCTCAATGTAAGAAAATTCAGTAATACTTAATCATATCATTCTAGTGTATGAATCTCGATAAACCATCCAAAAAAAAAAAGGAAATATTCAGAACAAACATAAAATAACCAGTATTAGATTTCAAATTCTATTACCTTCGATGGCTGTCGATCTTGATTTGAGTCCTGAAGCAAGTCACAAATGTTTAAAGGTTAAACTGAGAAACAAAACTGACAAAAGGATGGACTACCGAACACAATTACAAGCAAGAACAAACAACATGGAAACGAACTTAACATTTGGGGGATGATAACTGCATTTACAAGTAAAAAACGTTAGACAAGATTTCCACATAGCATCATTATCTGTTTTTCAATTGACATCATGTTCACTAGACAATAACAAAGTATATCATACATCACAATTTTCTGCTGTACAAATCATTAAACCACTCTTTCAATTCAGTATAAACCACTCTTTCAATTCAGTATTTAACTGAATCAACAGCAAAATTTGAACTTTCTAAGTCTAGTAAATTAGAAACAAAACAACTGGGAAATAAAAGTTGCAACTTTCGTAAGTAAAAAGTTCTTATCAATGTCAACAAACAGCAAAGATGAGGATTTCATTACCTACTTCTCAAAAATAACTATTTATATCACATCAAACAATATTTCCTGTTTCTTTTAAAGCAAATATCATAACTCAATTAAATTCAAGACAATTACTTCAGTGAATAACACTCCGCCAACCAGAAACAACCAATTTGTTTGAAGCATTTACCCCAAAATATGCACCATTAAAAGCTAAAAGCACTAAAAAGAAAGTTAATAAGAGGAAATTCAATAAATTACACACAAATTACAATACTTGTAAAACAGCTAATTATAACGAAACAAGGCAAAGATGGAATCTTACAGGGGTAAATTTATTTTTCCACTTCGCGAAGAGAGCATCAGTGGAATGAAACGAGGCCAATTGGGTTGTTGAAGGTGCGGCAACTCCTGCTACTCTGGCCGATTGAACAATATTGTTGTTCAGAACCAAAACATTTCGCCATTTGGGTAAAACTTGCATAATAATCAAATTCAAACAGCTGATACAGATTCGCAAAAATAACAAAAAAAGAAAATCAATGCAATGTGTATTTCAGAATTTGTAGCTATAGGAAATTTGGATTGGAGAGAGAAGAAGATCGATAACAGGACGATAGCCGAGAAGTACGGAGAAAGAAACGCAACTTCGAGTATTCAATAAGGGCAGGAGATTTGGGGATTTGGATCGAAACTTTTGGGCCTTCTTCGGGTTGGGCCCGAAAGGGCTCGTTCAGTTTGTTTTGGCTCGGATAACTGGATTTTCGATTTTTTCAAATACAGATACGATACAATACGAATAGAGTAACATAAATTTTTTAAAAAAATTTCATGTAAAAATCATACAACATGATAAAATTATATTTTTAAAAGTTCCTTACATTGTAATGAATAATGTGTTTGGTCTTACTCACCCCTTCACAAGCTAGGAATAGGAATATCCGGCGGGTTTTTTATTATTCAATGTGGAATACTTGACACACTCCTTTCACGCTTAGGGCCAGTTCGCAAGCTAGGAATAGGAACATCTGGCAGGATGGAGAGACGAGCGTATAGGAACATCTGGCGGATTTTTTATTATTCAATGTGGAATACTTGACACACCTCAGGGTCGCATTCGCAAGCTAGGAATAGGAACATCTGGCAGGGTGGAGAGACGAGCGTATAGGATCATCTGGCGGATTTTTTTATTATTCAATGTGGAATACTTGACACACTTCTATCACGCCCAGGGCCACATTCGCAAGCTAGGAATACGAACATCTGGCGGAGTGGAGAGACGCGGTTGTGGAATACTTGACACACTTCTGTCACGCCCAGGTCCGCATTCACAAGTTAGGAGTAGGAACATCTGGCGGAGTGAAAAGACGAGGTAGGGACGCATTCGCAATCTAGGAATTTGAACATTTGGCGGGGTGAAGAGACGAGCGTAAAATTGAACCTGCTCTGATACCCTGATTAATAATATGCTTAGTCTTACTCACCCCAAAAGCTAATTATTGAGATGAGGGTTGTCAATCCGTTATATATTGAACTCCACATCTTTGATTATTCGATGTGGGATACTTGATACCCCTTCGTCACGCCCAGGGCCGCGAGTGTGGGACAAACTAAGAGCGTGAACATTGCAGGAATCGTAACATTTGCAAGCCAGGATTTGGAACATCTGGTAAGATGGAGAGACAGGCTTAGAATCTAACCTACTTTAATACCATGATGAATACTATGCTTGGCCTTACTCATCCTAAAAGTTAATTGTTGAGGGGGAGTTTGTCAAACCATTATATATTGAATTCCACATTTTTTTATTATTTGATGTGATTTGACACTAAAGCCAAGTATATTATTCATCATGGTATCAAAGCAGATCCAATTCTAGGTCTGTCTCTCCATTCTGCTTATAATGTTTTGACAATCCTCCCCTTAACAGCTAATTTTTAGGGGTGAGTAAAGTCCAAACACATTATTCATCACATTTGAGATTTTAGTAACCATGAATACCGAAAATAACGGTGTTTATATTTTTCCATAATACTTTTTTATGTTTGGCCTTTTTTAAAGTATCTAATACTTAATTTAAAAAACGACATAAACTCTATTTTTTTTTACCAAAAATACTAATATATATTAAGAAATTTCTCTTTTAAAAACACACATGAGAATTTGGGAGTGTAGTTTAGGTTTTTTGAAGGGCCTTTATTTCATGATTTCTTTTAAGTTTTTTTTTCCATGCTAATTCATTATTTTATCATATATTTGTCCACACTCATATTATATATTAGTTTATATGTAAATCGTTTTTATTGTTTTGATAAATTTATTCTTCTACATATTATACTAACCTTCTCCAAACCCAATTGGTCCTTCCCGGAGGATCCAATTCCAGTAGAATTTCGTAGCATAATGCGAATGGATGAATGGGGGCTTCCTTCGTTTCGAATAAAATGACAAACAAATTCAGTGATGGAGATAAAGTTGGGGCAGAGTAATCTGCAAAGAGAATATGGAGGGGTGAACTATGCATGCGGGGGGATAGTGCTAGTAAGGCTGTCCTTTTGAGGTGTTCCTTGTCTGCACAGAGGTTACTGTATGTGTTTATAATAGTGTTAAAAGAGTTTATGGTTTGCATATGGTTTTTTACTTGTTTGATTTAGACATTATTAAAGCTGATTGGTCAGAGAAAGGGAGTTTTTGGTTTAATGGTGCGCAGGAAACTCATAAGGACGATGCTTGTGGTGGCTTGGGCATGACAAGCCTTCGGCTGACAACTGATGACTCAGGAATTGAAGTGGTTTGCATGTCGTATGGGAGCCGTGTCTACTTGAATGAATCAATTAATTTAGAGTTGCTGCCTCTTAGTAATAGAAACCTCATGCTATTCTCGATCAAGCTTTTTGTTGTTAGATCGGTCACAACTAATTCGAACCAGGTTATTTTAAGTAACAAGCATTTCGGGTCAATCCAAACTGGGAATAAGCCTCTGAGACATGCTAGTCTGAATCTTGTCGCATCTCTAGAGGTTGACTCGGTTGTCGTGGCCTGAATCTTAGCTACTAGTCGGGTTATCGTAGTTGTGACTGACAAGTCCTCGAATGGGACTAGAAGCTTTAGAAATTTTTTGAATGTCAATTGTCCAAGATTGTGTATGCCTGATTTATTTTGCGGTTGTATGTTCTCGATTGTTGACATGTGGATTCACAAGGCGTGTTTTACGCCCTAGTGCTTAATTGGGGGAGGGGGGGTTAATATAGGATAAATAGAGTTTGAATCTTATTAGATAATAGTAACTTCAAAATGTTCATTGAACTAAAAACATAGGAAAAATTGTATTTTTTTCTTCCTTTCATTTTGAAATCTTTGTAACAACTGTTCCACTCATTTAAAAATCCAAAACAAATCTCACATTTTAAGAAATCGTTCTGATAATGATCTCACCATCAATTTGATAATAAAAAAATCACATAAAAATTAGGTGCATCGTTACAAAATAATGTAAGACACTTTTCCAGAATATTTTTTTTTGAGAAACTATCTTGAGTCCGGTTAGGGTTTACTACTCGTCAAGGAAAGGAAGAAAGTGTTCATTTAGGGTTTATTACTAGTCTACCGACAAAGTCCTTTTTCTACTAAGAGTTGTCTAGCCGTGTAAAAGTCCTTCCTCTACTAAGAGTCGTCCATATGTAAACCTTTTCACCTCTCATATATCCTTCAGCTCCAAGGTTGCCACGTGTCCCTATGGGGTGGTCCCCATCACTACTCCCTCTCTAAAGACCATTGCAGCTCGTTAGATGGGGAATGGTGTTGATAGCGTGACAACCGCTAACTTCACGCTCTGAAATAGCTTGTAAGGGATGAGATCGGATGCACGACCCATACACCAGCTCGTGTGTGTAAGCTCTAGCACCCGATGTTGGCATTTGCGTGCACGAGCTCTGACACTTGCTGCCAACACCAACTGATACAGAAGCTCAACAAGCCAAGCTCGTTCTTGCCAAGCTAGTATGTATCGGCGAGCTTTGCTCTTCTTTTGATACACGGTCCAGGTTCTAGCTCACGTGAGCGAGCTCTTGATACGCGGCGAGTGCTCTAGCTTGCATGAACGAGCACTTGATGCGTGGCGTGTGCTCCAACTTCGCTGATATCCTTCTATTTGTATATATATATATATATATATATATTACCAAATCTCGGATGGTCACCTACCATTGGACAGTATTTTTAAGATTTTTCTCGATCAAAGTTTGGATGATCGTTTACCATTCGGCAGGATTTTCATTATTTTTCTCAATCAAAACTCGGATTGTCATTTATCATTCGGCAAGATTTTCATAATTTTTCTTTATCAAAACTTGGATGGTCATTTGTCATTCAGTAGGATTTTTATAATTTTTCTCGACCAAAACATAGATGGTCATTTGCCATTTGACAGGATTTTCATATGTATCAATCACGAATTTCATAATGCATTTTGAGTAAGAAATATATATTAATTCGAAAGAAAATGAAAATGAATGCCATAACATATAAAAGGGTTTCATTTACATTAAAAGAAAAATAACTTGCTCTAACATGCGTTTATGTTGCCTCGTTAAAAACTTCATAATAAAGAAAACCCTTTTGGGAAAAATAATTCTTATAAGGGAAAAAGCATTTCCTGCTGAGATCCCAAGTCTCTAAGTGGGCACTCTTGGCCACCTTCCCTTGAATATGGCGGAAGCAAAAAGACCTATGACTAGTAGACCTATACAATGACTATAATTTAGTATTCACAGATCTCTTTCGTTATCCTATTATATAGGTTATTCCCCATACAAAAACAAGAGATTGAATTTAGCCTGTTTAGCTGACCTCAGAGGATTCCAGCCACCCGGCATAGCATCTTTCTTCTCAGCGAGAGTCTAGCAAGGGCTTTAATTAATCTGCCCGCTCAAGTGTGGAAAAGCTTCTCAATCGCCGATCTTCTTGCTTGGTACGGAAATACAACCGCGTTATTGTTAAGCGTATAGATTCTTCAAGGGTTGTGCATTCCCAACTCGCGATAACTCGATGCCTTCTGACTCTAGCTCACCTCGTAATTGCACTCCTGTTTGCTTTTCTTTGCTCGAGCTACATCCCATTGAGTTGACGAGTACTCTGTCTGGCTTGGCCTTACTCTGTTCGCCCCTTACTATCATATGTATGATCCTCCTGATCGGCTGATCTCATGCTATCTGTTTAGTTTTCACCCATCTACGTTGTCCAGATCGTTGTTTGTTTTCCCTATTCGTCTCAGTCCCCCATGTTATGAGATCTTGTAATTTTCCT
Source organism: Lantana camara (assembly GCA_037501455.1). Classification (NCBI taxonomy): domain Eukaryota; kingdom Viridiplantae; phylum Streptophyta; class Magnoliopsida; order Lamiales; family Verbenaceae; genus Lantana; species Lantana camara. The sequence continues at coordinate 92,313,117 of CM074858.1, read as the reverse complement.
TCGTAGACCAATCTTTCTATTTCATTCTTTAGATGTTAGCACTTTGTCGTTTGGTGTTCATATTCATTGTAGTATTCGCAAAACGAATCTGAAGAGGCTCTTTGTGGTGTCATAGCTCATGTTCAAGGCCATCGGAATCCTTTCATTTTTTTAATTTTTTACAACATAAGCTTAGGTGTTTCCTTAAGTACAAAATAGGTGTCATAACTGTCAGAAAGACGTGGAGCTGCCCCCTCTTTGTGGCTTTGATCTCTCATGGTGTATACTTCTTGGTTTGTCCTTTTCTTATTTACTTCGCCTACCACAACTTCTCTCATGGCTAAGGATTCTTCCAGGTTGATGTATTTTCCAACTTGGTTCTGATGCCAATGATTGAAAGAAATCTCCTCCTTGCACCCCTATGCAAAAGCGCTAGCCTGAGCTCAATGGAGGCGAATGGCACCTCCAGTGCCTTGCGGCTAAATTAGTGGAAGTATGCTCTTAGAGGTTCGTCCTCCCCCTGCTTTTTCTAGATCTTGCATTTACTCTTCCCAATCGTTGGTTTTCTTAACCGGTGGAGCTCTGGTCCTGGACACGGTTGAGGCTGCAGTTTGGTCCTCTCTATCCAGATTGATTGGGTCCACTCGAGTTCTTTTTCCTTTCCCAATCATCTAGGTATTGCCATCCGATATCTCACAATATCCCCGTACTCGACTGGGACCTTGTAGCACCCTAACCCCCAAGGCACTACATCTCCCGCACTACAGCCCGATCCACGTACAAAATGGACAGTCCGTACATAAACCGAAACTATAGCGAACGGGTGACAATCAAGAAACAACGAGCTAGGCGGGACACTCCCCAACACAATCAAAGCCAAGGACATGAAATTTAAAAGCGGAAGCATTTAGATTAATACGTATAGGTACCATATTTACCAAAATAAATACATAGTAGGTACCAACATTAACTATCAATACATTATCATCTCTTATATAACATACATGTCCAAGTGCCAAAATGTACTAACAATGATCATAACATGATATGCCCAAAAGTTCTATACATGGGAGATAAAGTTCTAGACTCGGTGGAATGCAAGACCTGACTCGACGCCCGCCTAGCACGATCGTGTACCTGAAAAGTGAAGTATCAGTCCACCGAAGACTGAGTGAGGGGCAATATATATAACACACGTCACAAGCAAGTTATAGTCTCGGGTGAAGACTTGGAATGAAATAAATATAAAGTTCAAGAATAGCTTGTTCTTTGCCCGAGATTACAACTATCCAATTTAACATGTTACTCGTCATTTTCATGAAATACATGGCCCGGCGAGTGAGGGCAATTCTCCAACCTTTACACCAATCGTGAGAATACGTGCTTGCATGATTAATTTAATACGTGATCATACATTTCATTTAGTGCTCAATTAGACATAATCATGCTTGAAACATGCAATAACCCGAGGACAATCCGTGTGTTCGAAAACACGAATCAGAAAGCAGCGGAATTTAAAAAATTTTTCCAACAAAAGGACCTTGGACTCGCAATCGTGTAACCAAATTCGTAAAGATAGAAAACTTACTTTTCTTTTGTTCTTTCTTGAAGCGTTTCAAGCCACCCAAGAACGCTCTTCTCGCGGCTTGATCCCCTCTCCTTGGTAAAGCTCGAATCTTCAAACTTCTAACTTGAAGTCTCTAGAGATAGTCCACCAACTTGATCACAATCTAACTAGTAAGGATGCTAGTTCTCTAGTTAGTGTTTAGGCTTAACCTAGGGTTTTATTTAATCTTGGAGAAAGGAAGGTGTTCAACACATGAACCAAAAGAATTGTCAATTAGCTCCATAAGGAGCTCGAGCTCCCCTATTTATAGGGAGGGGGGTGTCGAAATTCCTAGTCCTTTATGGGCTAGGATTTTGGTCCCTCTCTCCTATTACTTGTTCATCAAGTATTTTCCAACTTTGACTTTGAATTCTAATTCAAGTCAACTTCTAAGAGAGCTAAAAATATCCAAACTATTTTTGGATAATTTTATACTTTATTTATTATAAAATAAATAACTTATTTTTATCTAATTAATTAATTCGTAATTAATTAACTAGATTATTTTCTCCAAAATTAGACTTTCTTTTTAATTCAAAATTAAACCAAAGTCTATTAAATAATTAACTGATTAATTATTTAATATATATATAATATATATATATACACACGTGTGTGACACGTGTCACAGTGACACGTGTCACTCACGTGAGCCACACGTGTGACTTCACACGTGTGGAACCCTCTTGGCCCGATTAACTCGTTTAATCATTTTCAAGCCTCAACTCATGTAACCAAGTTGTTGTGTGTGACCCTCTAGGTTCTCAATTCAATTAGCAGTGACCCTAATTAATTAATTCACTAATTAATTAATCAGTCCACAGATTAAACGACCATAGTCTAGCAACAGGTGTTTAACCCCTAGCTGAATTGGAATACTCGGATTCGACAGAACCTTTAAGTCATTGATTCATGTGAGATACAATCCTCCTACTTACTATCTCTTAACCAAGATCTAGGGTAAGGGAATAATCAGAACCCTAATAATCCGGTCTTAAAGCTAAGTGCATTTCATATCCATTTGATCTCAATCCAAGAAACCCTTTTCTTGATGTCTTGATCTACTGCCTTGGCCAAGGACTCCATATGGCATATGAATGACTTACACAATAAGAGATCACCTTGCAAATGCAAGTGTAGGTCCTTTCTTGATTCTCATTCGCTTTCATGAATCACTTGTGCAACCCCAGCATAAGCCTTGAATCAGTTGTCTAAGGCGACACCCTTTAAAGCTTATACCTAAGACTACAGAGTTAACTCATAAAGTGACAAGGAACCTCAAGTCTAAGGATCAATTAATCACATCAATGACTCGTGAGATATTTCCTAATCTGGAAGTTTCCATTTCCTGAAATAGAAACTTCCTTTCCCATTTAGGAATGTTCTCACACGGGGCACCTCAGTGAACTTACTTATTAAAGTAAGCACCCTCATGTATCACGCACGTATCAACTATACACTTTGCACCTCCATGAAACAAGGTGGTCCTTCTTAAGGGCGTGATCCCACAAGCAAGCCTTAGAGGAGTCAGGTTGACACTCCCACTGTCTGTAGGACTCATCGGCTTGGAGTATTTTACTAATCATGACTTATGTGATATAGGGCTCGTTTCATGAACCATTTCACCTAAATGGTAGAGTCCTAAAGTCATCAGGATTAGGGGAGTTCTCATACATGCACAGCTAAAGTAAACGCATACCAAACAAGAGCATATAAAGAAGTGTTGCCTCAATTCGTTATTTCATTCAAAGATTGTCTGTGATTACAATAAGGAAAAGCACAAAGCGGATATACAATCGGCTTTCTAGGGCACTATTCCTAACAATCTCCCACTTGCCCGTCAAAGCCATTCTAAAGCTACTTTAAGTCCCATCTTCTGAAGATGACCTTGGAAAGCTTCTCGACTAAGGGGTTTAGTAAGTGGATCTGCCACGTTCTCTGCTGATGTGACCCTCTCAATTTGCACATCTCCTCTTTTGATAATATCACGGATTAGGTGATACTTCCTCATAATGTGTTTGGTCTGTTGGTGAGATCTTGGTTCTCTTGCTTGAGCAACCGCCCCAGTGTTGTCACAAAACACAGTAATGGGGTCTTTCATGCTAGGAACAACATTCAACTCTTGAATGAAGTTTCTAATCCAAACACCTTCCTTAGCTGCATCATTTGCAGCTAAGTATTCGGCCTCAGTGGTCGAATCCGCAGTGGTAGTTTGCTTGGAACTCTTCCAACTCACTGCTCCGCCGTTTAGGCAGAAAATGTATCCTGACATTGACTTAAAATCATCTAAGTCAGATGCAAAGCTTGCATCGCAGTATCCTTCGACAGTAAGATCTTTCTGACCTCCGTAAACTAAGAATAAATCTTTAGTACTTTTCAAGTACTTAAGAATATTTTTCACGGCAGCCCAGTGACCATCTCCAGGGTCAGTTTGGAAACGACTTGTCACACTAAGTGCATAAGCCACATCCGGTCGAGTACATAACATTGCATACATTATGCTACCTATTGCTGACGCATAAGGTGTATGAGTCATTCTCTCCTTCTCAAGGTTAGTCTTAGGACACATCTTCTTTGAAAGACATGTTCCTACACTCATAGGAAGGTTCTTAACCTTTGCTGACTCCATATTGAATCTTTTCAATACTTTGTCAATGTACATCGATTGTGATAGTCCTATTAACCTTCTAGATCTATCTCTATAGATTTTAATTCCAAGGATATAGGACGCATCACCAAGATCTTTCATCTCGAATTGGTTCGATAACCATAACTTAGTCACTTTCATGTCATCCTTCGAATTCCCAATAAGAAGGATGTCATCAACATAAAGTACTAAGAATTGCACTGAGGTCTCCAATTCCTTTCTATACACACATGATTTATTCGTAATCTGGATGAAGCCAAACGCTTTGACTGATTCATCAAATCGAATGTTCCAATTCCTAGAAGCCTGTTTCAATCCATAGATTGATCTTTGGAGTTTGCAAACCTTTTGCTCACTCCCACTGAATGTGAAACCTATGGGTTGCTCCATATAAATGTCTTTGTCAATGTCACCATTGAGAAAGGCAGTTTTCACATCCATTTGTCATATCTCATAGTCATAATATGCAGCAATGGCAAGTATGATTCGAATGGACTTTTGCATTGCAACTGGTGAAAAGGTTTCGTCAAAGTCCACGCCGGGTCTTTGAGTGAATCCTTTTGCAACCAGTCTTGCTTTGTAGGCTGCAATGCTTCCATCAACTCCAAGCTTTCTCTTAAAGATCCATTTGCAACCTATGGGTTTGACCCCATCAGGCAAATCTACCAAGGTCCAAACTTGGTTGGAGTTCATGGAATCCATTTCGGATTTCATGGCTTCTATCCACTGTTCAGAGTCAGAATCTGAAAGTGCCTCCTCATATGTTAAAGGATCATTATCCTTTTGAGAGTTTTCATGGAAGAATCCATACCATCTCTCCGGCTGTCTAGGAGTGCGTTCAGAACGCCTTAGAGGAGGATTTTCGTGTGTATCGAAATTCGTGATTGGTTGTGGTTGATCAGAGTGGGACGTTTCTTCAGTGGGTGATGTGGGGTCATTTTGTACTTCTTCTAATTCTATGATCTTGCCTTTCTTTTCTTTAAGGAACGGTTCCTCCAGAAAAGTAGCATTTCTGGAAACAAACACCTTTTGCTCAGATTGATCATAGAAATAGTATCCTATGGATTCCTTAGGATAACCTACAAAGTAGCATAAGTTAGAACGAGATTCTAACTTATCTCCCACTGTCGTCTTCACGTAAGCAGGACAACCCCAAATTCTTAAGTAAGAATAACTAGGGATTTTACCATGCCACATTTCATAGGGCGTCTTGGGGACTGACTTAGAGGGAACTAGATTCAGAATCTTTGCTGCACTTTCTAGGGCATAACCCCAGAAAGAAGGTGGTAAGTCAGTGAAACTCATCATGGAACGAACCATATCAAGTAGGGTTCTATTCCTTCTCTCAGAAACTCCATTAAGCTGAGGAGTTCCCGGAGGAGTCCACTGAGAGATAATCCCATTATCCTTGAGATGATTAAGGAATTCTTCACTAAGATATTCGCCTCCTCGATCAGATCGAAGTGCTTTGATCTTGTGACCAGTTTGGTTCTCAACCTCCTTTTGAAATTCTAAGAATTTCTCAAAAGCTTCAGATTTATACTTCATTAAGTATACATAACCATACCGACTAAAGTCATCAGTAAAGGTTATGAAGTACTGATGATTGTTTCTAGTGCTTACACTAAGCGGTCCACAAACATCAGTATGGATCAAATCCAAAACCTCAGTGGCACGTTCCACAGTTCCTTTAAAAGGAACTTTGGACATCTTTCCTTTGAGACAGGATTCGCAAGAGGTCAACTCTTTGAGATCATTTTCAGAGAATGATCCTAAAGTGTTTATCTTGCTAATTCTGTTCTTGGAAATGTGTCCTAATCTAGCGTGCCATAAGGGAGCTGAAACTTTGTCATCTCTCCTACGCTTTGTTTCTCGTTGTATATTCATAATATTGATATTTTGAGTTAGGTAAAGTCCATTACTTAGAGTACCGATATGAACGGAAGAGTTGTTCCGTTTGATAAAATATTTACCATTCTTAATATAAGTTTCATAACCTTCACAATCTAATATTGGAACTGAAATTATATTACGAATAATGCTCGGTACATAAAGGACTTTATTTAATACTAACTCAAAACTACCTAAATCTAATCTAATTGTGCCTAAAGCTCGAGCTTCAACGTTTGAGCCATCGCCGATCTTCAAGACACATTCTCCTTCTTTGAGTTGTTGGACTTCACTTAGCATCTGTACATCATTACAGATATGAGTTCCACAACCGGTATCAAGTACCCAAGAACTAGAATTAATAGAAAGATTTACTTCAACGAGAAAGATACCTTTCTTTAGAGTAGCCTTGTACTCTGGGCAGTTTCTCCTCCAATGTCCCGCTTTGCCACAATGGAAGCAAACATCCTCTTTCTGATCACGCTTCTTCTTTTGGGCCTTCCCCTTCGAAATGCCACCAGTGGGCCTAAGGGGTTTCTTCTTCTTCTTTTGGGCTTTCTTGCCCTTACCTTTAGAAGGCCCAGAAGAGGAAGATGGAGCATTCACCATCAAAACCTTATTGTCCTTCTTGATCGTGCTTTCAGCAGTCACAAGCTGACTAATCAGCTCAGCTACAGTAGCACCAGCATGATTCATGTTGAAGTTAAGGACAAATGGGTTGAATGATGGTGGGAGCGAAGCTAGCAACAAATCCACTGAAAGCTCATCTTTCAGTGGCATGTCCATGGAAGCAAGTTTCTCAGTAAGGGCAAGAAACTTAAGTCCATATTCATGGACACTTGAACCTTCCCTCATTCTCAAGTGGAACAATTCCTTTGATGTGTTATACCTTGTAACACGTTCATGAGGGCGGTAAAGTTGCTCTAAGTGGTCGTAAATCTCCCAAGCAAATTCCATGGCCTCATGTTGCCTTTGCAAGTCCGGAGACATGTTAGCCAACATAAGGCAACGGGCTTGGAGATTATCATCCTTCCACTTCTGAATCGCGTCCCGCTCAGCCCGAGTGGGAGGCTCCCCTTCGGGACTAGGCTCCCCTTCGAAGAGAACATAAGTTCTCTTCTCAGAATCTAAAATGATTTTTAGATTCCTCAGCCAATCAGAATAGTTGGGACCAGTCAACTTGTTTGACTCGAGGATCGATACAAGAGGGTTTTTGGTTGCCATTTCAAAACACGTAGAGAATCACAGAATCTACGACCTAAATGGTAAAACAGAGAACTAGTGAGCATGCTGAATTATAACGATATACAAAAGATAAGGTCTTTAATCTAATGTAGCTCCCACTGTTTTTCAAAGATCTAGAATTCCCAAAGATCTAAGAGGAACACGTTTCCCAATGGATACTAAGATCCTAGGCATTTTACCTCGAACCCACGACTCGCGGACATTCTAAGTAAGAACCCTAGGTAGGTACAACTTACCAATTCTAACACCTTTAGAACTCTTAGTAATTGATTTTTTTTTTGCATCACCTATCTTTCAATATGGACCCACGACTCGTGCGACATCCATATTTACTTAGGCGTTAAGCTAGACCCATCAATCATAAGATCATGACCAAAACTTAGTTCGAACGACCCACGACTCGCGGACATCGCCCTTGCTAAAATTGACCAAATATTGATCATTTAAAATGATTAATTAGGTAACTAAGAACTAATAAGCTCCACTAGCTATCCCACGACTCGCGGACAATAACTAGCTTTACTTACTAAACTTAAAACCTATTGATGGAATACTAGGAATTTAATTCAAAATTTGCATCTCGAATTAAACACCTATTTGTTCGAAATTAGCTTAATATTTAATGGGAATTTTCGAATCAACCGGAGAGTTGTCCGGCTCGACCTCACCAACATATATGTTATCCAATTTTATTAGTCTTGATTAATGCAAGTACACTTAAATGCATTTCAAACAAGCACATAAACAGATAACATGTCCTAGCATGATACTAACATGTAATGATCATGGGTTCTACTTATCTTATGCGTGATATGTGGGAGCCACTCCACAATCACAAGTTCTAACATACATGCCACATAAACGTTTAAATCACATAAGGGAAAGTGGTAACAAAATACGAGCCCTATCTCTATTACATTTAACAATTGAGATTCCCCTCCCTAACATTTTGAGGGGTCTTCACTTATGGCCTCCTTGTTACTTGAATGTGGTCCATCTTACTCCATGGGTGCATTGTCTCCAGAATGAAAATAAAAACTCACCACCTATCTCTACTCTCAAATTACAATAAAAAGAAAAAGACATAAAGTAATAAGGCTCAATCTTCATATTGGCCTTAGACAATTACACGGGGCATACCCCGGCCTCAAAAACAGTAATATGGAAAGCCACATAATAAATCACATAACAGTACGCACATAAGTGAGGCTCCAACCTCAATTGAAAAACGAAACTATAGGGGTCCAACCCCAATTTAAACCATCCATGTGCATAAATTAAAACCATACATAGATCTAAACCCATGATCACCTAACATGCTTTTGCAAGAATTTAAATTTAACCAATAAATTAAAATTCTCGTTTCAAGTCCTAATGACTTAAAACACGACTTAGATGCAATTCTTGTTCAAGAGCCTTTTCAATAAAACCCGAAAAACAATAAACCAATAAAATTCCAATTAATTTCCAAAATTAATAATTTTATTCTTTCATTATTTTCAGAAAATAAAATTCATAATTTTCCCAAAATCCAAATCGCTTTAATTTCTCAAAAATCCCAATTTAATCAAAATTTTAAAATAATTTTATTTTAGCAAAACTGATTTTAAAAGATAAAATTAAAATAAAATTAAATCGGGATTTTAAGGACCGAAAACACGAAAATCACGAAACACGAAAACGAGCCCAAAAAGGGCCCAACCGCGTGAGGCACCGCCGCGCAGCAGCGCGCGCGGACGCGCGCAAGCAGCACGCACAGCGCGCGGCAGTTGCCGCTCGCGTGCGCACGCTGGGCGTGCATCATGCGCGTGCCGCGCGCAGCAGCGCCAGCCGCGACTAGGCGGGCTGTGCAGGCGTCCCGCGAGGTTGCGGGACGGACTGGGCCGGCGTGCTCCCGCGCGGTTGCGGGAGGGGCTGGGCGGCGTGCGCGCGCAGGCCTGGGGCGTGCTACACATTGGCACGTCCCAATCCCGCGCGTTTGTTTCGCGTCTCGTTTCGTGTCTAGGTTTCTCGAAACCAATTCAATCCAAAATTAAAAAAATTCGATTTTGATAAATTTCAACTAAAACAATTTTCAAAAACAGTTTTAGAAATTCAGGAAAAAATTACAGTTTCGTATTTCAGGCTTTCTAAAAGAACTCATGAATACCTAATTCGCATCTAAGCCTAAGAATTTCTACCAAATTCAGAATAATTGAGACGAATCAGAAACACGATTAACGAGGTGGCTCTGATACCACTTGTTGGAAAATACGAATCAGAAAGCAACGGAATTTAAAAAAAATTTCCAACAAAAGGACCTTGGACTCGCAATCGTGTAACCAAATTCGTAAAGATAGAAAACTTACTTTTCTTTTGTTCTTTCTTGAAGCGTTTCAAGCCACCCAAGAACGCTCTTCTCGCGGCTTGATCCCCTCTCCTTGGTAAAGCTCGAATCTTCAAACTTCTAACTTGAAGTCTCTAGAGATAGTCCACCAACTTGATCACAATCTAACTAGTAAGGATGCTAGTTCTCTAGTTAGTGTTTAGGCTTAACCTAGGGTTTTATTTAATCTTGGAGAAAGGAAGGTGTTCAACACATGAACCAAAAGAATTGTCAATTAGCTCCATAAGGAGCTCGAGCTCCCCTATTTATAGGGAGGGGGGTGCCGAAATTCCTAGTCCTTTATGGGCTAGGATTTTGGTCCCTCTCTCCTATTACTTGTTCATCAAGTATTTTCCAACTTTGACTTTGAATTCTAATTCAAGTCAACTTCTAAGAGAGCTAAAAATATCCAAACTATTTTTGGATAATTTTATACTTTATTTATTATAAAATAAATAACTTATTTTTATCTAATTAATTAATTCGTAATTAATTAACTAGATTATTTTCTCCAAAATTAGACTTTCTTTTTAATTCAAAATTAAACCAAAGTCTATTAAATAATTAACTGATTAATTATTTAATATATATATATAATATATATATACACACGTGTGTGACACGTGTCACAGTGACACGTGTCACTCACGTGAGCCACACGTGTGACTTCACACGTGTGGAACCCTCTTGGCCCGATTAACTCGTTTAATCATTTTCAAGCCTCAACTCATGTAACCAAGTTGTTGTGTGTGACCCTCTAGGTTCTCAATTCAATTAGCAGTGACCCTAATTAATTAATTCACTAATTAATTAATCAGTCCACAGATTAAACGACCATAGTCTAGCAACAGGTGTTTAACCCCTAGCTGAATTGGAATGCTCGGATTCGACAGAACCTTTAAGTCATTGATTCATGTGAGATACAATCCTCCTACTTACTATCTCTTAACCAAGATCTAGGGCAAGGGAATAATCAGAACCCTAATAATCCGGTCTTAAAGCTAAGTGCATTTCATATCCATTTGATCTCAATCCAAGAAACCCTTTTCTTGATGTCTTGATCTACTGCCTTGGCCAAGGACTCCATATGGCATATGAATGACTTACACAATAAGAGATCACCTTGCAAATGCAAGTGTAGGTCCTTTCTTGATTCTCATTCGCTTTCATGAATCACTTGTGCAACCCCAGCATAAGCCTTGAATCAGTTGTCTAAGGCGACACCCTTTAAAGCTTATACCTAAGACTACAGAGTTAACTCATAAAGTGACAAGGAACCTCAAGTCTAAGGATCAATTAATCACATCAATGACTCGTGAGATATTTCCTAATTTGGAAGTTTCCATTTCCTGAAATAGAAACTTCCTTTCCCATTTAGGAATGTTCTCACACGGGGCACCTCAGTGAACTTACTTATTAAAGTAAGCACCCTCATGTATCACGCACGTATCAACTATACACTTTGCACCTCCATGAAACAAGGTGGTCCTTCTTAAGGGCGTGATCCCACAAGCAAGCCTTAGAGGAGTCAGGTTGACACTCCCACTGTCTGTAGGACTCATCGGCTTGGAGTATTTTACTAATCATGACTTATGTGATATAGGGCTCGTTTCATGAACCATTTCACCTAAATGGTAGAATCCTAAAGTCATCAGGATAAGGGGAGTTCTCATACATGCACAGCTAAAGTAAACGCATACCAAACAAGAGCATATAAAGAAGTGTTGCCTCAATTCGTTATTTCATTCAAAGATTGTCTGTGATTACAATAAGGAAAAGCACAAAGCGGATATACAATCGGCTTTCTAGGGTACTATTCCTAACACCGTGGTGCCGGATCCGTCCCCAGTCTCCTTCTTCCTCCGGGTGATAGTGGGTTTGCAAGGCCCAACTATCCACGACATGGTTTACGTCGGGAACATGACTCCCATGCACGGAACTCCTTCTACCACCAATCTCCTAGTGGCTTCAGGGGTGATCCCAATGAGGTGAGGATAGTTCAAGAGTTACCCGTCAGCCCTTGCTTTCCCGGTTGGCTCATGACACTACCCTCGGGCCCAAGTGTAATCATGAACTCGTCAAAACATGCTTGAAATCATGAACAATCATGGCTTGCTTGCTTGAAAATGTTTATATTTAGAAAACGATTATAGCTATAATAAGTTTTGGCCGAAAACATCACATAAGGGTGGTAATGGTTCTATGTACCTAGAACAAAACCTCACCTGGATAACAAAATACGACAAGGATATACTCTAGTGAGCCTGCTCCTCGTCCATGGCCTCGTGATCTATGCAAACACAACGTGTATACGTGAGACATGACTCAAAATGGACCAAATAAGACGAACGGCGAAAATGCAACGAGATGACGAGCAATGAACAATGTAGTATGAAAATATCTTATTTTAGCATGTATTCTATCATATAATAGCAATTTGAGATCAAAGAATTGATTGGATCAAAATCTCAAAAATTGAAATTTATGTAGTAGCTTTTGCTCTGCCAGACGATGGGGAACGGCCGTTCCGGCTTCCCTTTGAAAATGGGAAGGGCCGTTCCCGGGCCCCTTTAAAACGTGCCAACAACTTTTAAAATAAAAATACGCCTTTTGCTGGGAACGGCCCTTCCGGCACGCAGACCAAAATGGGAACGACCGTTCCCAGGTTCGGCCGCCCTTTACATCAGAAGCGTGGGAACGACCGTTCCCATAAGGCCTTAAGGCGGGAAGGGCCATTCCCCGTTTCTGCAAACTGAAAAACAGAGCAGAACAAGGCAGTAGCTACGACACAACAACAAAGCTTTCAAAACCCAAGTTTAATCCCTCAAAACCCATAATTCTGGCAATATAAGATGCATACATGTTCAACAAAGCCATAACCCTCCATTTAAACACTTAGCCATGCAAGATCATCAAGAATTCAAGTTTCCAAGTTCGAGCTCATATCAATATATAATTTCATATTTTGCAAGAATTCATGTCATAAATCATGCTGTAATCATGTATTCATATATCAAACAAACAATAATCCATATATTCAATGATTTCTCAAACCCTAGCCTCAACCAAAATGATCAAGAATCATCAAACCATGCACACACCCACCTTTGAATAAAAAGAAATGAAGAAAGGAGATGAAGATGATGACAAGCTTCAAAGCTTGGGATTTTTCTTGAAAAATCTTGATGAAATGATGAAATCATTTCTTCCTTGCTTGGGGTTTATGGTTCGGTGAAAAAGGGATCAGAATATCGATGAAACTTTGGATCAAAATGAAGAAGGAAGCTTGGAGATGATATACCGTGATTATTGATTTTTGAAATATGTGAAATGCTTTAATTGCAATTTAATCCACTAAGTGTTCAAGTCATGCAATCAAGTATGTAGGGTTTTGAAATATAATCAATTAAGTCCTTGGAAAGATTATGCAATTAAGTCCCTAAAGTTAGAAAATGATCAAGTAGGGACAAGTTCGGTAATTAAAGCACTCTCGGTAATTATTTCACGTAATAAATATTTTTCCATGACATGAAATAATTTTCCAATGATATGATTTCATATAATTCAAGTAAATAATGTATCATGAATTTTATATAAAAATATGTGATGTCATGTAGGAAAAATATAAAATTAAAAGAATTAAATTAAATCCTACGCTCAAAACTCACACGTCATCCAGAACCGGGGCGTTACAGACCTGCTCGCTTCGCCCGTGCTTCTGTAATCATCTCCACCATGGCTCGCAGTTGTTCAATTGTTATGTTGGCTGGTAACACGGCTGGCATCGATTCCTCTTCCCGCATGACTCCCTTTTGTTTTCCTACTTTGGGAGTTGCGTAGTCGATCTTTGCCTTCCGTTGGTCCTAATTCTCTGATACAATATGTTTCATCCTATCCAACAGTTGGTCGATATGCTCTCTAGACATCTCGTTATATATATATTTTTTAAAGGGAGAATAAGAGATCGAGAGAGGCTGCTTAATACTAGTTCGGGAGCAAAAAAAGTTACTCGCTTCCCATAGGCGGCGCCAGTGATGAGTATCAACACGAGCGACTCCCTCTTTCTCTCTTGCTTCTTTTCTCTTTGTTTTGTATCCCTTATTTAGGTTTGCTCGCCTCCTTTATATAGACGAATATAAATGAGAGTCCACTTAGAGTTTACTACTCGTCAAGGAAAGCAAAAAAGAGTCCGCTTAGGGTTTACTACTCGTCTACCCGCAGAGTCCATCTTCTACTAAGAGTTGTCTAGCAATCGTCCATCCACAGGGGCGGATCCAAAAATTGTTGGGAGCCGGGGCTGAAAATTTTTGGTACTCAACATATTAAAAAAAAAAAATTTTTTTGGCAAAATGAATAAAATAAAATAAAATAATTAATAACTTAAAATTAAAGAAAAAATTTTGTTTTGTGAGGGTGGGCCGTGGGGGAGTTGGTATATGACATTGGGGAAGGTATAAATTTCAAATTGAAATTGAAAATGGGTTTTGTGAGGGTGGGCCGTGGGGAAGGAATAGATTTAAAACTGAAATTGGGGCTTGGGGCTTGGGGCTTTGTGGTAGTGGGCCTTGGGGGGGCTGGGCTGGGGAGGGTAGGTAGTAAAAAAAAATTTTTTTTTTTAAACAAGGGTGGGGGCTGGTGTTGGGCCGGAAGGGGGGGCTCAAGCCCCCCCTTGTCCTACACTGGCTCCGCCGCTGTCCATCCATGAACCTCTTCACCTCTCGTATATCCTCCCGTTCCAAGGTTGCCACGTGTCCCTGTGAGGTGGTCCCTATCACTCATGTTAATAACTACATAATTATCTGCATCAATATTTCCTAAGCGTAACATGCTATTAAACACTTTGACACCTTTAATAATGCAGTGTTAATTATGTTATTATTAATATGCATAATGATGTTATTAATGTTGAAATAAAAATAAATTTAAATAAAATGAGTAAAATAGGAAAAATATATGCTTTTTTATAATAATAAGATAATTTCCCATAAAAGATATTCTCAAAAAATGTCTTGCATTAATTATTAACTACACACGTAATTTTCATGTATCTTTCGACTTTCCATTATAAAATTAACAGAGAGATAATTTTGCCAAGATTTCTTAAAGTGTATGACATTTTTTGAAAATTTGAAATGAGTGAGATTATTATTGCAACAATTTTTTGAGCTGTAACTTTTTTGGATTTTCAAAACGAGTGAGACTACTTTTAGAATAATTTCAAACAAATGAGTTACCAAAAATGTATTTTGTCCAAAATTTTTTTTTTTTAATTTATCCGAAACATAATAAAATACCAAGATGATCCTGATTGAGAGATAATCGGCCCATAATAATCAATTACTCGATTCAATAGTTGGGCCAGAAACCTCTCTTCAAGAATTTAAGTTCAAGGAAGGCCTTAATTAATATTATATATATAATTTCCATAATTCAAAGTCAGTTTTCTTCAAAACTAATCACTCCCTAATGCATTCTTCACACTCCACCATGCAAGAACAGCCAGGTAATTAGTCATATTTTATAATTGTTACAATTCCTTAGTAATTTCGTTTTATTAGTTTGTAATTAATTTTCTAATGTAATTAACTAAATAATTTTTTAGATAATATTAGAATGGAGGAAGAAAGACCTTGGGATTGTGTGAGAAGGGCATCATGGAAACTATTTCTGGCCATATTCTGCAGTGGAATCCTGTACTACATACTCAAGTTCATAATCCAAGTGTTCTCCCACTTATCAAGCCATCGCCACTCCAAAGTAATGTTGGACATTATTTTTGGTTTAGTCTTCTCAATTTTACTTCTAGTTTTAGTTGTTTTTTTCATGATTTCTGCTATCTTTGAATGTAGAAAACTTTATGGTTGGATTGGTGAGGCCTCGTATGGAGGTGAGGAACAAGTGTAATATATATATAAATATAAAAGGTTTGAATGAATTGAATCACTCAAATTTTATGGATAGTTGTGTACCCCTATATTAATTTGAATACGAGATGCATAAAATTATGTGTTAATCAAGTTTTCTTATATTTCTTTTTTTGTTTTTTTTTTTGGCATATAAAGTTTAGGGCTTTAATTTAAGCAATTTCATTAAATTCTTTGTTTAAAATTTTTTCCATATTGAAAAAGATTATCAAATCGTTTATTTTCATGCTCATATATTACATACAAATTTGAAAAAGAAAGTTTCAGACAATGAGATCAAATTGTAATAACAATTTCTAAAATTAAGGCTATGTAATAACAATTTCTTTGTTTCAATTGTGAAAGAAATATCTTTTAATCTTACTTCTTAACTAGCGACAGAGCCGATATATATATATATATATATATTTTCCATCTTTTAATTAGAGATTTTGTCTCTTTTATTTTAGATATTTTAGTTTTTATTCTTTTTATTTTAAATCTTGGTTGTGTTCCTGATCCTAACGTCCCTTCAATGTAATATGCGGACCATTAGATTATGATTTTAAGTTTTTTTTTAATCAGGGAGGGATTAATCAATAGTTTGTGATCCATTAAATTTGGGTTATGAATAGTAAAATTATGAGGTAATGACTTATAACCTTTCCAATTTAATGGTTAGGAATTAAATTCATATAAACCAATATCATATGTCTCTTATTTGAATTAATTTTAGTTCACCATTTTAAATGAAAAATTATTTTTATATACTTTCATTGGTATTCGTATCCAATATCATGAGTTTATTAGTATTCACGTCCTTTTATTTTTATACACGGAATTAGATGAAAAGGATAACAAATAAATTTGTAAGAATACTTGACCTCAAATTAATAATTAAAATATCAACAATTTTTATAAGAAAGTATTAGGAGGCTCATTTCATCTAATTTTATGGAGCTCCAAGGAAAAAGATAGAAACTGAAACTAGCAAAATAAATGACAAAAAAAGGGGAATTTATATAGCTCAATTTTTTTTGTAAATCCTGCCTTAGTGTTTACACTTCAAAGTTCTAAGTAATGTGCTCCGGCAAATTCGTCTTTGATAATAATTAAAGAACAAGTCGCAAGTCGCAAGTCGCTTGAGCTTTTTCACCAATTTCAACAAGTCTTCTCTTTCCGCGTCTCAAAAACTCATTACTCAGTACTCAGTCACCTGCAAGTCTTCTCTTCCTGTCTCCTTCTCATATCAAAGCAAAACTTTCTTTCAGATCAATTTCCCATCAAAAAATTTCTCTCACACACTCTCTTCAATCAATACCTTCGAGAGAATGGGGGACTTGGTCGGATCTATTGCTGGTTACGCCATTCAAGTTCTGCTTCAAAATCTAATCACACTTTGCCGGGAAGAAATCAGCCTCATTCGGGATTTCAAGAAAGACTTGGATAAACTCAAAAAATCACTCGAAATGATTCAAGCTTTCCTGAATGATGCTGAGAAGAAACAAGTGACCGATGAAGCTGTAAAACGTTGGCTGATCAATCTGGAGGCTGTGGCTTTTGATGCGGACAATGTTCTCGATGAGCTCAACTACGAAGTCCATAGCAGGAAAATGGAGTCCGGAAACAAACTGAAGAAAAAGGTACAAGCCCTCTTCTCAACTGAAAAAATGGGTCTTGATATTAGGAGTATCAATGAGAAGCTGAAATCAATTAACCAAGAGGCGACGGAATTTGGCCTTCAAAGACAGTTGAGTGCTCATGTTCCTGGTGTTGGATCACATCATACTCTTACAGAGAGGGAAACTGCTTCAAACCCAGATACAATTGTTGTCGGAAGAGAAAATTATGTGTTAAGTATTGTGGAGGTATTAACTTGTGGTAGGCC
This sequence comes from Lantana camara, assembly GCA_037501455.1. Taxonomy (NCBI): domain Eukaryota; kingdom Viridiplantae; phylum Streptophyta; class Magnoliopsida; order Lamiales; family Verbenaceae; genus Lantana; species Lantana camara. The sequence goes on along the minus strand of CM074858.1, from coordinate 92,295,594 downwards.
AACTCATGATGAACAAGAAGTATTTTCTGTCCTTCCTATCGTTGGTATGGGTGGACTAGGGAAGACAACCTTAGCAAAGTTAGTATTCCACGATAGGAAAATAGAGGCGCATTTTGAAAAGCGAATCTGGGTTTATGTTTCAGAAAGTTTTAATGAAATAACATTTTTGAAGAAGATTCTTGAATCACTCTCGGGATCCTCAAATGATGATTCTAAAACTAAAGATGCTCTCTTGAAAAAGCTTCGAGAATATTTGAAAGTTCAAAAGTATCTACTCGTCTTGGATGATGTTTGGATTGAGGAGACGAAGAAGTGGGATGATTTTGTAGATACCTTATCGAGTATTACTTCTGTAAAAGGGAATGGCATTATTGTTACCACCCGAAGTGAAAGCGTTGCATCAATTGTGGGAACAACTTGTATTCAGAAATTGAGCGTGTTATCAGATGAGGACTGTTGGTCCATAATTAAAGAGAAAGCTTTCGGAAAAGTATGTGTTATTCCATTAGAGTTCGAGGCCATCGGGAGAAAGATTGCAAACAAATGTCAAGGTCTGCCATTAGCTGCGAAAGTAGTGGGGGGCTTGTTACGTGGGAAGTCGAAAGAGGAGTGGTACTCAATTGAAAAGACTGAGCTTTCAAACTTGGGGGACGATGGAAATACTATCAGGAAAATCTTAAAATTGAGCTTCGATAATTTGCCATCGCAATCACTTAAGAAATGCTTTGCATTTTGTGCAATTTTTCCAAAGGGTTATTGGACCTGGAGGAGCATGCTAATTCATCTTTGGATGGCAGAAGGATTTCTCCAAAGTAATCAAGGAGATGATATGGAGACTCTGGGTGACAAATATTTTGATCTTCTTGTGCAAAACTCCTTACTACAAGTTGGGGAGAGTCCCAATGGCCTTACAATATATCACACCATGCACGACCTCGTGCACGATCTAGCATTCTCGATTTTGAATGAAACCGGTCCAGTTCGGTGCATTTACACAAAATCTATTATGGATATTCCAAAAGAGAAAGCTAGAAACATGCGTTCATTAATCTTTGTAGGTGGAATTTCTGATGGTAACATGTTGTCGGACTTTAAATATCTTCGTGGTTTAGTTTTAATTGGAGATGGTAATAAACAACAACCAAAGATTGAGCATTTAATACATTTGAGATATCTTGACATCTTGGACACAGCAATTGGATGTTCACCAAAGTTGATCAGCAATCTCTACCTCCTACAAACATTCAGAGCAAAAGTTGCTTCCAACGAGTTGCCCGAAGCATTAAAGAAGTTGATAAACTTGAGGCATGTGGACATTAAAAGTATTGAAGAAACGAGAGCTGAAACTCAACTAGGCCATGAAGTGGTTGCATCTCCATGCCTCGAGTACCTGGAACTCCTGCGCTGCCAAAAACCAACAAGTGCTACGAGTCATTTCCCGAACCTCAAAACATTGTACATCAATGGAATGTGTAGTTGCTCGATTCTGGAAAATCTCTTGGTCAGTATAACCTCACTTAAGGAGCTCCAGTTTGAGCAATTGCCAAGACTGGTCTGCCTCCCTGACATGTTCTTCCATAACAATCAAAATCTCACATATTTGAGAATATTTGATTGTGGGAACTTAACGCATCTGCCTCCACGCTTTGGAGTTTCTCTTAGACAGGTTGAGATACTCTGCTGTTTGAAACTGGAAAGATTACCAGAGAATCTGCACTGCCTGGACAAATTGGAAATACGTAGTTGCCCGAATATCAAGTCAATACCATATAATACAAGCGACGGCCTCTCTTCTCTTCGTGAAATGACAATCATCGACTGTGTTGGTCTGACTGAATTTCCAATTGGACTTTTAGAGTCATGTACATCATCGCTCGAATCTGTGCGTTTGCAGGAATTAGCAAGTCTAACAAATATGGGAATGGTAATTACTTGTCTTCAGAAAATGGCTCATCTGACATCATTGAGAGTTGATTTTAAACAACTGGCTACTGATGATTTTCCCATAGAGATTGTTGGCTCATTTAATAGATTGCGTGACTTATGGATTACTTGTGGGATGAAGAACTGGCACCGTCTTCAACATCTTCTTCAGCATCTAAATGCTCTAAGGAAACTAACATTATGTGAAATTGAAATGGAAGCAGTGCCGGAATGGCTGGGGAAATGCCATCCCTCCGGGTATTAGAACTTTCCTTTTGCCGGAAATTAAGGAATCTACCCTCTAAAAAAGCCCTCAAAAACCTAACCAGATTAAGGGTTGTTGCTTGCCCACTATTGAACCTGCGAAGAGATGATGATAATTCTGAGTGGCACAAGGTTTCCCATATGGTAATTCTGAGATAGCATAAAGGGAACCCAATAGCTCCATTGGGAACTTTGGATCCTCAATATGGGGGAAGTAAGGCTGGGACTGTGGTGTACACAAAGATAATAAGAAAGGGCGCAAAAATTTGATGAGTCTTTCAAGGCTGAACCTGGAGCTACGCCTAAGTTCGTTCTTGTTGACCGTGGAGGTAATCACACACATATATATACGGATAATTTTTGAGATGTCCCTTTTCCGCGTCTTGCTATAATTCATAGTTTCAGCTAAAATTTTTGCTGCTTAGAGATATGATGCAGGTAAATTTTGCTTGTGCTACTGATCTGAGGTTAATTTGTTAGTATGTCGGAAAGGGCCTTTTGCTAATTTGAGTTAATATGTTGTTTTGTGGATGGATATGAAGCTGTTTGTTTAAATTGAGTTTAATTTTGCTGATTTCTAGAGCTATTTTTCATTAATTCAGATGACTGCAATTCAGTCAGTTCTCTTGTTGGGGTAGTTATTGCTTATATTGGGAAATTCTGTTTAAATTTTCGTCTCTAGAATTATAGTTTCTAGTACAGTGTTGTATCCTTTAATGTTTCTTTGTGTTTCATTTTCCTATGTAAGCTTTGTTTTCTCTTTTTCTCAGTCCTCGATTGATTTATCAACTTTCTAGCTGTTAAGAAATGCTTGGAAATGTGGAGATGATGCTCAAGTAACATTGAATTAATCATGTGTATGTAGTTGTTAAGGCACCCTATGGTTTAGCCATTTTCCCCTATAGATTGAAATCATATTATGGTTGCCTCAACTAGCAAATTTCCATTTCTAGCAGCCATGTTTCGACAGTTTCTTGCTTAACTTTCTTTGAGGAATTTTCGTTGTTATCTGTATTTTATATTTGCATCGCGGTTTGAATTGCGAAGCTCTATTGCAAGGATTTTCTGATTTATGTCTTGTTTCTGTGAAGTTGGCTACAACCTCCAATTGACAGAGGGGCTTCCAGTTTCCGGTATTTTTTTGATGACCATACTTCTACATTGCATGGTGAAGTTTTACTAACAAAATGCCTTTAACAGCTGATGGATACAAATGCACAACTTCGGTACATAGTCTGAGAATATATAACCAACTGTGAGGTATTGTACGTTGAGGTTCTCTCTCTCTTTACTTTCCTTTCATCTCTTCTTCTTCGTCTCATGTGATGTGTTGCTAGGAAAACCATCTCGACAACACTACCTTCTTTTATGTTGTTTCTCTAATGAGCTGCTGCAACTCATACACATTTCTCCTCTTCTGAAACTTTGGAGGTGATTTTGTTATCATAACTCCGCAGAAAATAATCGATGTCATGCCAGACTGAATTGGGGCTTTAAGTCTCATATGCTAAATGATTTTGTAAGATGAGGAATTGAGGATGTATATAGGCATGAATCTCTTCGCTTTTTGTGTTTCTATCACCTAGCATTACCATTTTTTGTCCATTGGACCGAATCGCTTGGAATTTGTTTATAAAGGAGTCAAGTCTGAAACATTAGAATTTTTTTTTTCTTATGGATCCTTGAATTTTATTCATTTGTAGGTGTAGATACAGCTGATCTTATATCATTCCTATTGGAACTCAGCTTTCATGTAACTGGATAGGTATTATTGCCTCTCGGTAGAAAGTAACTTTAATTCGGCTGACCTACTAATGTAATCGTTAGATCTGTAAAGATGTTCTTGTTTTTTAACTTTATTCTGAACGATACAAAAGAAAATGTTCTATTAAGATGTTCGAGCTCACCTATATTCAACCGATATATCAATATGTCATTCTCTTTTCCTTTTGATCAAAGTCTGCCCTTCATTTAGGTCTCTCCGGAAGTTTATAACCCAACTGTTGGTCTTTTACATTGAAATAACAGGACTGTGTATCAGCTTCCTTATCTAATTGTTAGCGCACTTAATAAAGAAAACTTGTATAAAGCACCGTGTGGCTAGTAACGAGCTTCTTGCACGCTATGCTTGCCTAACACAATATGAACTCACGTTGTATGCACAATCATGCCCACCCAAGTGAGATGCATTCGAGGGACAATAACATTGAAGGAAAATTCACTTTCATTATATTCATGCAGAATATTACAATAGATGCTGCTTTAGCTTAAATTTTTTTTTGATATACCCTCACTAGTTACTACAGGTGATAACTAACAGAACGAACATGAGAGAGAGAGCATTGAGCTGAAAGAAAAGAATGATGAACTGGAAAACTGAATTAATTGATTATCTCGGTACAAGTGTGTCTTATTTATACAATAGGCTAAGGCTCCATTCATTATAATGTGCCTTTGATGGGAGGTAAATGTAATTAACCTCAACCCTTAGTTAAAGTATACTAACTAGCTAATATTTACTGTAATATCCCCCCTCAAACTGGAGCTATGATGTTAATCAGGCCCAGTTTGGAGACATGTGTTTGAAACGGCAAAGAAGGTAATGGTTTTGTGAAAATATCTGCAGTTTGCTGATCAGTCCTTATGGGAAGTAGATGGATAATTCCTTGTTGAAGCTTTTCCCTGACGACATGGCAGTCAATCTCTATATGTTTGGTTCTCTCATGAAAGCTTGGATTGGCTGCAATTTGCAAAGCTGACTTGTTGTCACAGTATATAATTGCTGGTTTGTTTTGATTGATGTGGAGATCGTGGAGTAAGTATTTGAGCCATTGGAGTTCACAAGTTGTGGCTGCAAGTGCCCTGTATTCTGCCTCAGAGGATGATCTTGAAACTGTGGTCTGTTTCTTGGATTTCCAGCTAACTAAAGAATCACCAAGAAAGATGCAGAAGCCTGTTATTGATTTCCTTGTATCTATGCATCCTGCCCAGTCTGAGTCACTGAATGCTTTGAGAGCAGAATTGGAGGTAGCTGGAAAATGTAGTCCTTGGCCTGGTGCTTGCTTGATGTACTTGAGGATCCTTTGTGCTGCTTGGAAGTGCTGAGTTGTAGGATTTGCAAGAAACTGACTTAACTGCTGTACACTGTAGGAGATGTCAGGTCTAGTGGTGCAAAGATAGAGTAGTCTGCCTATGAGTCTTCTGTAGTTTGCAATGTCTGTATAGGGATCTCCTTCTGCTGTCAGTTTGATAGTGGAATCCATTGGTGTGGTGCAGGGTTTTGCAGCTAAGAGTCCTGTGTCCTGAAGAAGTTCCAATGCATACTTTCTTTGATTCAGTGCAATGCCTGTTTTTGTTCTTGCAATCTCCAAACCTAGAAAGAATTTCAGTGAGCCAAGATCTTTTATTTTGAAAGCATTATCCAAGAATAGTTTTATGTTGTTGATTTCTTCTTGGTTTGTGCCTGTGAGTATTATATCATCCACATAAACTAGTAAAGCAGTGAAAGATGTGTCAGAATGTTTGACAAACAAACTGTAATCAGAGATGGATTGTATGTATCCTTGAGAGATGAGTGAAGAGGATAGTTTAGAGAACCATTGTCTGGAAGCTTGCTTAAGTCCATACAATGATTTTGTTAATTTGCAAACCTTGTTTGGGCCATCTGCAGTAAAACCTTGTGGCAGTGTCATATATACATCTTCATGTAAATCACCATGTAGGAAAGCATTGTTGACATCTAGCTGTTCAAGAATCCAGTTGTTTTGTGCAGCTAAAGCAAGTAAAACTCTAATAGTGGTAATCTTGGCAACAGGACTAAAGGTGTCAAAGTAGTCTAAACCTTCTGTTTGAGTGTATCCCTTAGCCACTAATCTAGCTTTGTATCTCTCAATAGAACCATCAGACTTATATTTTATTTTGAAAACCCATTTACAACCAATTGGTTTGTGATTAGGTGGAAGATCAACAATTTTCCAGGTGTTTGTGGATTGTAAAGCTGTAATTTCTTTATCCATTGCATCTCTCCATTCCTTGTGTTTGATGGCCTGATTATATGTTTTAGGCTCAGGTATGGAAGATATTGTGAGAGTATAGTGTCTGTGAGGTGAAGACAATTTTGAGTAATCTAAAACTGAAGATAAAGGATAGGGAATGGATACACCTGATGTTTGAGATGGTGTTTGTTGAATGAGATTGCAGTGATAATCATGGAGATAGGAAGGTGTTGCTTTTGCTCTTTGAGGTCTGACATGTTGAGCTACAGGAGCTGCAGGTGGAGGAATGTTGGGCTGTTGTGCAGGAGGATCAACTGCTGGAGCAGTGTCTGTGGAAACCTGAGGAATTACTTCATTGAAATTATCAGTAGTGTATGAGATATCAGAGGCATTGGGGAGTGAAACAATATTTATATTGGTTGAATTAGTCTGAGATTGTTGAAAAGGAAAATTGTTCTCAATGAACTGAACATGTCTGGAAACAAAGAACTCAGATGTGATCAGATCCTGTAAGAGATAACCTTTAGTGCCAGGTTTGTATCCTAGAAAGATTGCTTTTCTGGCCCTAGGATCAAACTTACCCCTGGCTTGCTGTAAAGTGGAAGCAAATGACAAGCAACCAAATATTTTGAAGTCACTGTAATTTGGAGTTTTGTTGTACAGAATCTGAAAAGGAGATTGCAACTGAAGAAGAGGAGTGGGTAAACGATTGATAATGTAAACAGCATGTATCACAGCAAAAGACCACAAATTTTTAGGTAAATTACTCTGAAATAATAAAGCCCTTGCAACATTCAATATATGTTGATGTTTCCTTTCAACAACACCATTCTGTTGTGGAGTTTCAACACAGGAAGTCTGATGAATGATTCCTTTTGAAGCATAAAAGTGAGACATGGCAAATTCAGGACCATTATCAGATCTTATAGTCTTAATCTGTACATGAAACTGGTTTTCCATTAATTTAATGAAGTTTTGAAGCTGGGATCTGACCTCAGATTTTTGTTTAACAAGAGTGATCCATGTGTATCTAGAAAAGTCATCTACAATGGTAAGGAAGTACTTATGTCCATAAACAGATTCAATTGAATATGGCCCCCATATGTCCACATGTAAGAGTTCAAAAATACCAGAGGATACGGAAGTACTGGAAGGAAAAGCTAACTTCCTTTGCTTAGATAGATGACATATATCACAAGATTGACAAGAAAACTTGCACTTTATTGAGGAATCAATGGTATGAATTACATCCATAGTAGAAGCAGAAAGATGACCTAGTCTAAAGTGCCAAATATTATCAAAAGTTACAGTTTGAATAGAACAAACATTGGAATGACAAGCTGACAAAGAATTACAACCAGAGACAGGAACATGCAGTACATATAAGCCATGGTGAAGTTTAGCTGAACCAATCATCTTCAATGTCTTTGGTTCCTGTATGAAACAACCATTGTGAGTAAAGTGGAGAGAATAATGAAGGGCATGAATGAGTTTAGAAACAGACAGAAGATTGAAGCTAAACTCAGGAATGTACAAAACATCTGATAATATGAGTTCATCTGACAGTTTGACAGTACCAGCCTGATGAACCCTGATATGACTTCCATTTGGAAGTTTAACAGAAATTGAAGATATTTGATGAATAATATCGAATGAACTAAGTGAACAACAAATATGGTCAGTAGCCCCTGTGTCAAGAATCCATTTATTTGTGAATCTTGAGGAAGACAAAGGTTGAGCTATACCTGAAGAAGAGGCAAGGTCTCCACCTGAGGGAACAACAGACAACTGATTCACTTGATGAGAAGATTGAAGATCCTGGGATGTGTTAAGCATAGAGATCAGCCTTTGATATTGGTCAGTAGTGAGAGGGATGTTGTGAGCTGTCTCAGTGATGGAGTCCTGATGAATGTCTGAATCTTGAGAGACAGAGTCAAGTGCAGAAGAATCAGGAGATTCTTGAGCATACAAAGCAGCAGCCACAGGATTGTTGAATCTGAAATTAGGAGGAAAACCATGCTTCTTGTAGCATGTTTTCTCAGTATGATTAGGCCTACCACAGTGCCTACATTTCGGACCATTAGAATCAGAGGTTTTAGAAGGTTGGAACCCTCTGCCATAACCCTGTTTTGAAGAGCCTGAAGACTGATTGAAACTGGCCTTTTGGAAAGAAGGCTTATAAGCAGTAGCAGCAAAAGATTTATGATCCGAAACAATTGAGAACTGGCGTTCTTGTTGCAATACCATAGAAAAGACCTTAGTAATAGGGGGAAGAGGATCTATTAACATAATCTGAGACCTAACACCAGAAAATTTCTCATTGAGGCCATTAAGAAATCTAATCACACAATCAGCTTGCTGATAACCTTTGAAAGTCTCAATTACACCACAAGAACACGGAGTAACACAAGTACAGGATGGTAATGGCCGAAAATTGTAAAATTCATCCCATAAAATTTTCAGTTTAGTGAAATAGTCAGAGACAGAAGATTCACCCTGACTTACGGAGAAGATCTCCTCCTGAAGCTCTGCAATGCGAAAGGCATCACCGTGAGAAAACCGCTCCCTGAGATCTGTCCATACGTCGCTAGCTTTGTCCAACCAGAGAATCGAGCGATGAATCGAAGGAATGACAACACGAGAGATCCAAGAAAGCACCATCGTGTTGCATCGCTCCCAAACCGGAAACAGAGGATCCGTTGACGGCGGCATCGGCAAAGATCCAGAGACGAACGCATACTTGTTCTTCGATTGAAGCGCCATCTTCATCCCCCGCGCCCAGGTGTGGTAATTGGAACCATCCAGAGAGGGAGAAACCAATTGAAGTGCAGGATTCTCATTTGGATGAAGGAAATAAGGGCTAGAAGCTGTAAGCTTCGATTCAGCGGCAGCAATGGCTTCCAGAGAGGCCATGGACGATCAGAGGAGAAGAAAAAAAACTAAAAAATTTGCAGAAATTGTGTAAGATCTGGTAATTGCGAATCAAGATCGCAAGAAGAATCGCGGAAGAACGTGATGATTGCGGAAGAGCGTGATGAAATCAGATTGGGGAGAAAGTCACTGATACCATGATAACTAACAGAACGAACATGAGAGAGAGAGCATTGAGCTGAAAGAAAAGAATGATGAACTGGAAAACTGAATTAATTGATTATCTCGGTACAAGTGTGTCTTATTTATACAATAGGCTAAGGCTCCATTCATTATAATGTGCCTTTGATGGGAGGTAAATGTAATTAACCTCAACCCTTAGTTAAAGTATACTAACTAGCTAATATTTACTGTAATAACAGGAATTATACAGCGCGACAAAATGATCAACTATCTAACTATTTACATATACAAATACTTTAACACTTAAGACCTCATAGCACCTTCTCTTTTTGTCGGTGGGATCTTGCTTGGGGGATGGCCCGACGACCATAATGAATAGTGAATCAAGGGGGCCTATACCGAGGGCGATCCTTGACACTTGGGGAATGATAAGTGTGTCAGATGTATGATAGTAAATGAGGCGAGGCTAGCCTTTTTTGGGCTGAGGATAATTGCGAGGGATGAGGTCCATCTTCTTGCCATCGTTCCCTCTTTGGCAGGTTTGATTGGCCTTACACATACCACCCCTGCTGCTTTTGGATATTACAGTAACCCCCCTGGATTGATTCGCCAGTTACTTTTTGCCTAAGCATGTAAATGTTACTGGGATGGTTTGTTCATATTCCTTATGAGCTGGTTCATGCTAACGAGTGGATTTTGTCTAGATTTACTTGGGCCGATGTTAGCTTTAATAATTGGGCTATTAATTTTGGCTCAAGTTTGGTGTATTTCGTGGATTTTTCAGTGCAAATATTAGTTGGTTTCTAATGAATGAGGAGGGCCCAGTAATAACGAGGGGGCCCGATAATTTCCCCTCTAATAATACGAGACATTGGAACATAAAAAAGAAAAAGTTATTGATTAAAAAAAATCTTCAAAATTTAATTATATTTTTCTTCAAAATCATTTCTCTTGATTACTTTTAAACTCGACACCATAATTTAATAATCGGTGAATTATATTTATTATTCCTAAAGTTACAGGAAATTTGTCAAAATTATAAATTATTTGAGAAATTACTTTGTTAATCCCTCCTATTTATAATAAATGCATGTAATATTTGAAAATACCCTTACTTATGAAGTCAAAAGGGGATTTTTTAGGGTATATATCGGAAGTTTAATATAATTATTATAAATATTTGGAATTATACTGTAATTTTTAAATAAGAGCAATTAACTTTTAATTTCACGAAACTTTAAGGAATTAATATAATTATATTTAAGCTTCTCCATAATGTAGCCAATACAAAATTTTCAAATATACTATGTTTGAAGAGCAATACATTAATGTAATATATTAGGCCATTTATTGGTTCTATTATGCACTCATGCAATGACGATCAAATCAGCGGCGGCGGCAACTTCTTACCGGATTGCCCCTTCCGCGTGGCTCTTGGTGCCCGCGGTGGCTTCTGACTAAACGGACGACAACGATTCCTAGGGTAGAGAAAATACACACACAAACGATTGAGATGGAGTAGTTGGCTCATTCGCTCCACCATGAGCGGCGGCGCAATGTTTTTTTCATGGGCGGACTTGGGCTGCGATTCCTCATGTCGATGGAAATGATCAGCCCCGGTGGGAGATGTGAAGGCCAATATTGCTCCAAAGAGCAATATTAAAACTAATGTAGCTTTGCTTTGACCTTTCGGCTTTAAAATTTGTATTTTATTCTTTAATTACATTATTATTTCATTCGTCTTATCTGTGACACGTGTTCAAATAATAAAAAAATAACTAAAACAAATAAAATTAATATTTATAAACACTTGTTTCGAATATGACACATGAAATTACAAAAAAAAAAAAAAAAAAAAAGAACAAATAATTTGATTAAATGTGCTGATTATTTTTTTGTATACACACAATGACATTAATGAAATTTACCTAGTGCGGGTTGGGGATTTCATTTGGGATGATATCAAACAGATTTCCTTTTTTGTTTGGATAGAGATTACATTAAATGAGATTAATTGTATGAAAAATTTAAAAAAAAAAAAGGAAGAAATAAAAGATGTCAGAGAGATTTGTGTAAGGTTTAGATTATCACCAAGTGGTATTGATGGGGTCTAACCCGATAGGATAAACTCCAACACTTTAGAATTTGTATAAGCTGGAAACAGGAATCAAATGCTCGGGCAGGGGTTGCCGGAGTGAGTGGGTTCAACCTGCTAGGAATAAACACAACAAAGAACGTTAGAAGGCCAAGCTGGGAGAATAGGGGGTTAGACCCAGTTTGGTTCTGCGACGCTCAAGTCTGTATCAGGTGATGAAGAAGATGGGTAAAACAGAGGTCAAATGTATGAAGCTTGCTTACTGTGTATGAGAAATTCCCAGTATTTATAGGTAAGGGTCAGGACCCTTTTGGTAATTGCTACCAAGTGGTCCTGAATTGCTGTTGCCCTGGACATGGCGTAATGAGGAGCCTTCGTAATGAGGAGCCTTTGAAAGAGATCTCCTACGAAAGCCTACAAAAAGGTGTTAGGAATAGTGCCCTGAAAGCCGATGTAATAGTCTGCTTTAGTAGTTTGCTTTTGTAAATCACAGACAATCTTTGAATAATAAATGAACTTTGGCAACACTTCTTTATACGCTCTTGTTTGATTGTATGTTTACTTTAACTGTGAATGTATTAGAACTCCCCTAATCAATGTTACTTATAGGACTCAACCATTTAGGTGAAATGGTTCATCGAACGAGCCTCATATCACATAAGTCATGATTAGAAATCACTCCAAGCCGATGAGTCCTAAAGACGGTGGGAGTGTCGATTTGACTCGTTCGACGCTTGCTCGTGTGATCACGCCCCTAAGAAGGACCACCTTGTTTCATGGAGTGCAAAGTGTATTGTTGATACGTGAGTGATACATGGGGTTACCTGCTTATTCCAAGTAAGTAGACTGAGGTGTTCCGTGTGAGAAGATTCCTAAATGGGAAATGGAGTTTCTATTCCTAGAAATAGAAACTTCCAGATTAGGAAATATCTCACGAGTCATTGATGTGATTAAGTGATCCTTAGACTTGAGGTTCCATTGATGCTTTCTGAGCTAACTCTGTGATCTTAGGTGTAAGCTTTAAGGTGTGTCGTCTTAGACAACCGATTCAAGGTTTATGCTGGGGTTGCATAAGTGGCACATGGAAGCATATGAGAATCGTTGAGGGACCTACACTTACATTATCAAGTTGATCTCTTATTGTGTAAGTCATTCATATGCCATCTAGGAGTCCTTGACCAAGGTAGTGGATCGAAATCAAGAAATGGGTTTCTTGGATCGAGATCAAATGGATATGTAATGCACTTAACTTTAGGATCAAGATTATTAGGGTTCTAATTATTCCCTTGCCCTAGATCTTGATTAAGAGATGGGACGTAGGAGGATTGTATCTCACATGAATATTTAAATTTTAAATATAGTAATGAGATCTCATTTGAAATTTAATTATGTAGCACCCTAACCCCCAAGGCGCCACATCCCCCGCACTATAGCCTCGATCCACGTATGAAATGGACAGTTCATACATAAACCAAGACCACAGCGAACGGGTGACAATAAAAATGACGAGCTAGGCGGGACACTCTCCCCAACATAATCAAAGCAAACATGAATAGAAAAGCGGAAACAATAAAGTCATTCGTATATATATAGGTACCATATTTATTACATAGATACATATAGGTACCAATTAACTATCACTACGATATCATATCTCAATAATATACATCATTAAGTATTCAAAACGTGACAATAACGATCATAACATGAAATGTCTCAAAGTACTATACATGAAAGGTGCTAGACTCGTGAAGACGCAAAAGACTCGAACAACGCCCGCCTAGCACGACCACGCTCAAAAGGTACCTGAAAAGTGAAGCATCAGTCTACCGAAGACTGAGTGAGGGGCAATAAGTATATACACACATCACATGCAAGGTGTAGCCTCGGGTGAAGACTTTTAGAAATGAAAGGAATATATATTTCAATAATTTAATCTTGCCCGAGAGTACAACCAATCATTTTAACACGTTTATTTAATCATGCTTGTCAATGTCATGAACATGTGGCCCCGGCGAGCAAGGGCAATCTCCAACCGAACTCCCAATCGTGAACAATACGTGATAATGCTTGCTTGCTTGATAAATATGTGATCATGCAATTTATTTAGTGCTCATATAAACAAGTTCATGCTTGAAATCATGCAATAACCCGAGGATAACCCGACATGCCGGATTAATCCCCAGTCTCCTTCTTCCTCCGGGTGATAGCGAGTTTGTAAGGCTCGACTATCCACGACATGGTGTGTGTAGAGGACATGACCCTCTAGACACGGAACTCCTTCCACCACTAATCTCCTAGTGGCTTCGGGGGTGATCCCAACAATGTGAGGATAATTCAGGAGTTACCCGTCAGCCCTTGCTTTCCCGGTTGGCTCAAGAATTACCCTCGGGCCCACGTGCAATCATGTACTCGCCAAACTTGCTTGAAAATCATGACAATCAATACTTTCTTGCTTGAAATATTTATCACTTTGAAAACGTTCATAAGTGTAATAGGTTTTGGCCGAAAACTAGCACATAAGGGTTATAGGGTTCGTTTTACCAAAACAAAACCTCACCTTTCCTTGCTAAATATAATAAATAAGCGTTCTAAGGAGCTTGCTCCCCATCCACGCCCTCGTGACCTGTGCAAATACGATGTACATTCGTGAGACATGACCTAAAATGACCAAAATATGACGAACGGCGGAAATGTGTCGAGACGACCACAAAAATGCAATGTGGTATGATAACATTTCGTTTCACATCATATTAACACATATTATAGCAATTCGGGGTCAAAGAAGTCGTTGGATCGAGGGGTCATTTTCGTAAATTTATGCAGAAACTTTTGTTCTGCATGTCCAGGTGGGAACGGCCGTTCCGGTCCCCTTTTGTAAAATGGGAACGGTCGTTCCCAAGGATTCCCAAAACGTGCCAGCGCTTTTCCCCTTTTTAAACGCGCCTCATGGGAACGGCCCTTCCGGCTCCAAGGCCAAAATGGGAACGGCCGTTCCCATAGTCGGCCGCGCGGTTTCAGTTTGAAAGAAGGGAACGCCCGTTCCCGCAATGCCTTGGAGCTGGGAACGATCGTTCCCAGTTCTGCAACTGGGAAAACAGAGCAAAAACAGAGTATGCTCTCGGGGAAGAAGCAACAAAGCAACCAAATTTCATTTTTGAGCCCCAAAGACTATAATTTCTGGGAATATGATGTAAATACACTTATAACATAATAATATCACACTTAAACACATAAAACATGCAATATCAATAAGATTTCCAAGGTTTCATGTTCATGGCCAACTTGATCAAGCAAGTTCAATTTTCCAATATATCCATGAAAGAATCATGCCATAATTCATGCTATCCTCAAATAATCATGCTTTGCACAACCAAGAGTTCATCTACCATGAAATTCCTAAACCCTAACATATATAATATGATCAACTCATCCATTCATGCACACACCAACCTTGAAGATGAAAGAAATGAAGAAGAAGAAGATGATGATGATGATTCCTCCCAATTTCCTTGAAAGATTTCTTGAAATCTTGATGATTGATGGAAAATTACTTCTTCCTTTTTCTTCCTTGGAATACCGAGAGAGAGAGCAATTTTGGTTGGGAAATATTTGATGAAAAATGATCAAGGAATGTGCAAGAAGAATGATACGTAATTCATCATCCTTGATTTTTGTGAAATGTGGTAATTGCCAATTAATCCTTGAAGTCTCTAAGTTATGCAATTGAGTAAATAAGCTTTTGAAATATAATCAATTAGGTCCGTAGAAGATCATGCAATTAAGTCCCTAGTATATAAGGAAATATTCAACTAAGGACGATTTGGTAATAGAAACCACTCTCGGTATTAATTTCATGCAAGAAATATTTTTCGTGTCATGAAAGGATATTTTCAATGATATGAATTCACATAATCGATGTAAATAATGTTTCATGAATTTTATAAAAATATGAATGCCACGTAAGAATATATTATAATTTAAAGAAATAAAATAACCTACGCTCAAAACGCACACGTGGCGTGCTTACCTGTTCATCCGGAAACCGGGGCGTTACAACTCTTCCCCCCTTAGAAGAATCTGGTCCCCAGATTCTCTAGTCTTGCTCGAACAACTCTGGGTGGAACCGTTTCATTTTATCCTTTGTTTCCCAAGTGGCTTCCTCGGTTTTATCGCTTCTCCACAAAACCTTAACCATGGGAATTCTTCGATTTCTCAACTCCTGAAATTTTCGATCCATAATCTTAACCGGCCTCTGAACAAACGTCAAATTCGGTTCCAGCTCAACTTCTTCCACGGGGAGAATCGTAGTCTCATCGGGGTAATATTTCCTTAATTGTGAAACATGGAACACGTTGTGAATCCCCGTAAGACTCGGTGGTAGGTCCAGTCGATAGGCTACCTCGCCTATTCTCTCAAGAACCTCAAACGGACCTAAGTAGCGAGGATTAAGTTTTCCTCCTTTCCCGATCCGGGTGAAACCTTTCCGTGGTGACACCTTCAAGAATACCCGGTCACCAACTTCAAATTCTAGATCTCTTCGGCGCTTATCGGCGTAGCTCTTCTGTCTATCTTGCGCGGCTCTCATCCGTTGTTGAATCATTTGAACCTTTTCAATCATAGCTTGAACGACTTTGGAAGGCCTTTCGAATCTTTCACCTCTCTTTACCCCTTCCTGTTTCGACCATTTCCATTCTTCCAAGTCGAAGAACAACGGAGATCGACACTTTCTTCCATAAAGTAACTCGTAAGGAGCCATCCCGATCGAAGCCTGAAAGCTGTTATTGTAAGCAAACTCGATCAAGGGAAGCTGTTCTGCCCAAGAGTTCTGAAAATCCATCGCGCAAGCCCGAAGAAGATCTTCCAAATACCTGATTAATCTTTCAGTTTGACCGTCTGTTTGCGGGTGGAATGCTGTACTGAACTTAAGCTTGGTTCCCAAGACAGCCTGTAATTCCTGCCACAACTTAGAAGTGAACCTCGGGTCTCGGTCAGAAACTATGCTCACCGGAATACCATGAAGTTGAATAATCTCTCTGTTATAGATCTCAGCCAACTTCGGGATCTTATAGGACATCCGAACCGGTAGAAAGTGAGCAGACTTTGTAAATCTATCCACGATTACCCAAATTCCATCAAACCCGCCTTTAACCTTCGGTAATCCGGAAACAAAGTCCATCGTTACTTGTTCCCACTTCCACTCGGGAATAGGTAACGGTTGTAGAAGTCCCGCGGGTTTCTGGTGCTCAGCTTTCACTTTCTGACAAGTCAAGCAATGTTTCACGTATTCTGCCACGTCTCTTTTCAACCCGTTCCACCAATAATATTGTTTCAAATCCTTGTACATCTTATTTCCTCCTGGGTGGATCGAGTAGGCTGACTTGTGAGCTTCTTCAAGTAGAACCCGTCTCAACTCTTCAGGTACTACCACTCTGCTTTTAAACCGAAGCAACCCGGTCTCATCAAACCCAAACGGACTCTCCGGGTCATCTTTAGCTTTACTTACAAGCTTCTGCACTTCCGGATCCTTATTCTGAGCCTCAAATAGCTGGTACTTTAATTCCGGCTGAACTGTGATATTAGAAACCCGAGCCTTTAACACAATCGGGACAACTTCCTCACTTTCCTTTATTTCCAAACTTGATACACTCGCCTTCCTGCTAAGTGCATCGGCGACCACATTGGCTTTCCCAGGATGGTATTTAATTGTACAATCATAATCTTCCAACTTTTCCATCCAACGCCGTTGCCTCATACTCAAATCCTTCTGCGTGAATAAATACTGGAGGCTCTTGTGGTCGGTAAAAATCTCAAAGGAAGTCCCGTAAAGATAATGTCTCCATTTCCCAAGAGCAAAGATCGCGGCTGCAAGCTCTAGGTCGTGTGTCGGATAATTCCTTTCATATTCCTTTAGCTTTCGGGAAGCATAAGCGATCACTTTTCCTTTCTGAGTCAAGACACAACCTAAGCCTTCTTTAGAAGCGTCTGTATACACTGCATACTCTTCCGAACCCTCGGGTAAAGTTAACACCGGAGCTGAGACTAACTTTTCTTTCAGAAAATTAAAACTTTGATCACACTTCTCGTCCCAGACAAACTTAACATCCTTCTTTGTCAACCGGGTTAACGGTGCCGCAATCTTGGAGAAGTCCTGAACGAATCTCCTGTAATAACCGGCCAATCCCAAGAAGCTTCTAATCTCCGAGGCGTTCTTTGGTTTCTCCCACTCGAGCACGGCCTCAATTTTCGAGGGATCGACTTCCAACCCTTTTCCTGAAATCACATGCCCCAAGAATGAAACCCGATCGATCCAAAATTCACACTTGCTGAACTTAGCAAACAACTGATGCTCTTTCAGAGTCTGAAGAACGAGCTTGAGATGTCTCGCGTGCTCCTCGGCTGATTTTGAGAAAACCAGAATGTCATCGATAAATATTACCACGAACTTGTCGAGGAAAGGCCTGAATATTCGGTGCATCATATCCATAAAAGCTGCAGGGGCATTAGTCAATCCAAACGGCATAACCACGAACTCATAGTGCCCGTACCGAGTATTGAATCCTGTCTTTGGAATATCCTCTGCTCGGATTCGCAGCTGATAGTATCCCTGTCTTAAATCCAATTTCGAATACACCTTGGAACCCTGGAGTATATCGAACAACTCCTCGATATGTGGGAGGGGATACTTGTTCTTGATAGTCATCCTGTTCAACTCTCTGTAATCAATGCACATTCTTAAAGTCCCGTCCTTCTTCTTGACAAATAACACCGGTGCTCCCCACGGCGAAGAACTTGGCCGAATGTACCCAACTTCCAACAAGGCTTCCAGCTGGACTTTTAATTCCTTCAACTCGGCTGGAGCCATCCGGTAAGGAGTCTTTGAATACGGCTCAGCATTCGGAAAAAGATCGATCACAAATTCAATCTCTCGTTCAGGAGGCAAAGAATCCAACTTCTCTGGGAATACCTCGGGAAATTCCTTTACCACTTCAGTGTCCTCTAATTTCACCTGATCTTTTGGCTTGTTCAGAATATAGGCAATGAACCCTGTAGCCCCATCTCTGACTAATCTCTGAGCCTCTGAAAACGAAAGTAGGGGTACGGTCTCCGAAGTACAGCCCGTAACAACCTCTGAACCCAACTGAACCTTCTTAGCCCGACAATCTACAGTAGCACAATGTCTGTAAAGCCAATCCATCCCCAGAATAGCCCCGTATCTCTCCATTGGCATCACAATAAAATCCGTCAAAAATTCCCGGCCATCAATTACAACTGGAACATCCCTGTAAACCTGATCCGTCTCTCGCCTACTACCGAAAGGAGTACTAACTATATAGCGCACAGAAGTACACATAGCAGGCAAAGGCAGAATAATAGCAATAGAGTGCGCAAGAAAGGAGTGTGTAGCTCCTGGATCAAATAATGTATGGATGTTCGTGCCATGAATGCAAATAATACCTTCAACTACCGCAGCGGGGTCAATATCAGCCTCCTGCTCCTCTCCCGCGAGTGCATAAGCCCGAGCTCTCACCAGTGGCCTCGGTCCTGCAGGTGGTGGATCCTGGCGATCCGGACAACCGTCAACCAGATGCTCGTTACTCCCACAGATCAAACATAGGCCCAACCGGCGCCTGCAGTTATCATAGGTGTGCGTAGTAAGTCCACACCAGCTGCATCTCGGTCTCTGAGGTGGCTGGGGTGGTGCTGGAGCTCTCGGTCCCTTTGGAAATGGCCCGGTGTACTTAGGTTTCTTCCCGGTCTCCCTCTGAGCTGGAGGTGTAGAATAAATCATCGGCCTTTTTCCTGAGCTCGATCCCTGACCTGCTCTCGAGCCCGATGCTTGTCCAATCCGCGGAGTAGCTTTCCTAGCAATATCCGAATCCTCAACTTCTAGGGCTTTTGCTGTAGCTTTTGCCCAGGTGCTAGTATTGGCTGCTTTCAGTGCATCCTGGATGTCCGGCCTCAACCCCTGAACGAACTGCATCGCCTTGTGAAAGTCATCATTCGCTATGTTGGGTGCATAGCGAGAAAGTCTCTCGAACTCGGCGATATACTGACCCACAGACCTGCCTCCCTGCTTTAATTCTGTAAACTCCCTCAACCTGCGAGTACGGGACGCTGGAGGGATATACTTGTTTCTGAACTCCCGTACAAATACCTCCCAGGTAATCTCAGTCCCGGCTGCCTCTAGGACAATCTGAGTGCTCTCCCACCAGGAGTAGGCCTCGCCCTGAATAAGTGTGAGGGTGCAACGAGCCTTCTCCTGACTGTCGCAAGGAATAAGCTGCCATATCCTCTCGATCTCCTTTAGCCACATTTCTGCCTGTATATCGTCTCCCTTATAGAACTTCGGGGGACGCTGATTCTGAAACTCTCGCAGAATAGCAGAAATGGGGTTCTCCGGAGGTGCTACCTGCACTGGTGGTGGTGGTGGAGGTACCCGTTCCTGTAACCTCTGATCAATTAGCCCCACTACTGCATTCATGAAGTCCTGGGGCTGTGCCTGAGCAGGTGGAGGAGGTGGTGATCTCTCGCGGCGATGATGTCGGCGGTGATGATGCCTGTGCCTCGAGGATCGGTCACTGAAACGTCCATCTTGCTCCATCCTGAAATCAGATTACTAAACATGCATGGCTTGATCAATAAATGCAAATGTGTGCACACAATTTCCATAATATCAAGTAGCACGTGTTCAAGGAAGATCAAGTAGTTCAATTAATGCGATTAAGGGAGTAAATCAAGTAAATCAACCAAATGCAGACTCCCCAATACCACATAATCCTATGCCGTGCGACCTAGACTGACTTGACACGACTCGAGAACCTCGGTTTTGCAACCAGGCTCTGATACCACCTGTAGATGTAGCACCCTAACCCCCAAGGCGCCACATCCCCCGCACTATAGCCTCGATCCACGTATGAAATGGACAGTTCATACATAAACCAAGACCACAGCGAACGGGTGACAATAAAAATGACGAGCTAGGCGGGACACTCTCCCCAACATAATCAAAGCAAACATGAATAGAAAAGCGGAAGCAATAAAGTCATTCGTATATATATAGGTACCATATTTATTACATAGATACATATAGGTACCAATTAACTATCACTACGATATCATATCTCAATAATATACATCATTAAGTATTCAAAACGTGACAATAACGATCATAACATGAAATGTCTCAAAGTACTATACATGAAAGGTGCTAGACTCGTGAAGACGCAAAAGACTCGAACAACGCCCGCCTAGCACGACCACGCTCAAAAGGTACCTGAAAAGTGAAGCATCAGTCTACCGAAGACTGAGTGAGGGGCAATAAGTATATACACACATCACATGAAAGGTGTAGCCTCGGGTGAAGACTTTTAGAAATGAAAGGAATATATATTTCAATAATTTAATCTTGCCCGAGAGTACAACCAATCATTTTAACACGTTTATTTAATCATGCTTGTCAATGTCATGAACATGTGGCCCCGGCGAGCAAGGGCCATCTCCAACCGAACTCCCAATCGTGAACAATACGTGATCATGCTTGCTTGCTTGATAAATATGTGATCATGCAATTTATTTAGTGCTCATATAAACAAGTTCATGCTTGAAATCATGCAATAACCCGAGGATAACCCGACATGCCGGATTAATCCCCAGTCTCCTTCTTCCTCCGGGTGATAGCGAGTTTGCAAGGCTCGACTATCCACGACATGGTGTGTGTAGAGGACATGACCTTCTAGACACGGAACTCCTTCCACCACTAATCTCCTAGTGGCTTCGGGGGTGATCCCAACAATGTGAGGATAATTCAGGAGTTACCCGTCAGCCCTTGCTTTCCCGGTTGGCTCAAGAATTACCCTCGGGCCCACGTGCAATCATGTACTCGCCAAACTTGCTTGAAAATCATGACAATCAATACTTTCTTTCTTGAAATATTTATCACTTTGAAAACGTTCATAAGTGTAATAGGTTTTGGCCGAAAACTAGCACATAAGGGTTATAGGGTTCGTTTTACCAAAACAAAACCTCACCTTTCCTTGCTAAATATAATAAATAAGCGTTCTAAGGAGCTCGCTCCCCGTCCACGCCCTCGTGACCTGTGCAAATACGATGTACATTCGTGAGACATGGCCTAAAATGACCAAAATATGACGAACGGCGGAAATGTGTCGAGACGACCACGAAAATGCAATGTGGTATGATAACATTTCGTTTCACATCATGTTAACACATATTATAGCAATTCGGGGTCAAAGAAGTCGTTGGATCGAGGGGTCATTTTCGTAAATTTATGCAGAAACTTTTGTTCTGCATGTCCAGGTGGGAACGGCCGTTCCGGTCCCCTTTTGTAAAATGGGAACGGTCGTTCCCAAGGATTCCCAAAACGTGCCAGCGCTTTTCCCCTTTTTAAAACGCGCCTCATGGGAACGGCCCTTCCGGCTCCAAGGCCAAAATGGGAACGACCGTTCCCATAGTCGGCCGCGCGGTTTCAGTTTGAAAGAAGGGAACGCCCGTTCCCGCAATGCCTTGGAGCTGGGAACGGTCGTTCCCAGTTCTGCAACTGGGAAAACAGAGCAAAAACAGAGTATGCTCTCGGGGAAAAAGCAACAAAGCAACCAAATTTCATTTTTGAACCCCAAAGACTATAATTTCTGGGAATATGATGTAAATACACTTATAACATAATAATATCACACTTAAACACATAAAACATGCAATATCAATAAGATTTCCAAGGTTTCATGTTCATGGCCAACTTGATCAAGCAAGTTCAATTTTCCAATATATCCATGAAAGAATCATGCCATAATTCATGCTATCCTCAAATAATCATGCTTTGCACAACCAAGAGTTCATCTACCATGAAATTCCTAAACCCTAACATATATAAATATGATCAACTCATCCATTCATGCACACACCAACCTTGAAGATGAAAGAAATGAAGAAGAAGAAGATGATGATGATGATTCCTCCCAATTTCCTTGAAAGATTTCTTGAAATCTTGATGATTGATGGAAAATTACTTCTTCCTTTTTCTTCCTTGGAATACCGAGAGAGAGAGCAATTTTGGTTGGGAAATATTTGATGAAAAATGATCAAGGAATGTGCAAGAAGAATGATACGTAATTCATCATCCTTGATTTTTGTGAAATGTGGTAATTGCCAATTAATCCTTGAAGTCTCTAAGTTATGCAATTGAGTAAATAAGCTTTTGAAATATAATCAATTAGGTCCGTAGAAGATCATGCAATTAAGTCCCTAGTATATAAGGAAATATTCAACTAAGGACGATTTGGTAATAGAAACCACTCTCGGTATTAATTTCATGCAAGAAATATTTTTCGTGTCATGAAAGGATATTTTCAATGATATGAATTCACATAATCGATGTAAATAATGTTTCATGAATTTTATAAAAACATGAATGCCACGTAAGAATATATTATAATTTAAAGAAATAAAATAACCTACGCTCAAAACGCACACGTGGCGTGCTTACCTGTTCATCCGGAAACCGGGGCGTTACAAATTATTTATTTTTGTTAATTGGTTAATTATAATACAAAATTGTTATTGGTAATATGTAGCTATTATCTTTTAGGTTAAGTATAAGTTTCATCCAAACCTCCTAATTTCATATCATAAATTCTTCCATGGTCACTATATATCTCTCTTGACCACCAGCATAATAGGGTCCTATCTAGTCATATTTGCTCTAGGTCCTTTCAACCAACTCTTACTCTGCTTTCGTATGTCTCAATTGCACATTTAAAATCAATTAATATTGTCATCATTACATTTGATTATGCTCATAATCTATTAGTGATTAGTATTTCTTAAACATGATCATTTGTTCATGTGTGCAGAGAAAGGTAATGTGTTTCGTTTAATAATAGAAATTTTATTTTTTTGAGCTTGTATCATCGTTCTAGTACACTTATATTAGATTTATATGGAAATAGTACAATATTAGCCTCAAAGGGTACAAATCGTTGCATAGTGTGTGTCCGAAACTTTCATAAATATTTTTAGGTTCGTTGTTTATTTTTTGATACAAAAGATATGTGTGGTTATAACACAAAATTGTGATTGATAATATGTACTAATTATCTTTTATGTTAAGTATAAACCTCGTCCAAACCTCTTAATTTCATACATTTACTTCCTTCATGGTCACTATCTATTTCTCTCTCTACCACCAGCATGATAGGACTCTATCTAGTCGTCTTTGATCTAGGTCCTCTCAACCAACTCTCAATATTCTTCTGTATTTCTCAATCACACACTTAACATCAATTAATGTTGTAATCACTACGTTTGATTATGTTCATTAACTATTAATGATTAATATTTCTTAAACATGATCATTTGTGAGTGCATGTAGAGAAAGATATTGTATTCCGTTTGATAATAGAAATTTTATTTTTTGAGACTATATTCACCACTCTAGTACACTTATATTAGATTTATACAAAAATAGTACAATTTTAGCCTCAAATGGTGTGAATTGTTGCATTGTGTACACTGTTATTTTCATTAAACCTTTTTAGTCCTAAACTTTTAAAAATATTTTTTGGTTAGTTGTTAATTTTTGGATGGAAAAGATGTGTGATTCACGTGCATCGTTAATAGGGCCCACCACTTATGTTTTAGGCTATATACGACCAATTTAGAGAGAAAAATCAATTGTACATTAGTTAGCATCGTACAAGCTAACCTCAATAACTTTTCCTCTGAATATGGTTAGAACAGGTAACATTCCCCTTAAACCACAAGTAGTAAGCTGCACTAACAACGCCTGTGAAGTGCTCATGTCTTCTCCATCTCCATTCACAAAATAACTTAAAGGTTCTTTCGAATTGAGACATTCTTATTCAGCTAGGGTCATACACTTGTTGCTAGAATATGGTTGTATAATCTGTGCACTAATTAATTAATTAGGGTCACTGCTAATTGAATTAAGAACCTAGAGGGTCACACATAACAACCCGGTCACGTGGGTTAAGGCTTGAAATCGATTGAACGAAGTTAATCAGACTAATAAGAGATTGGTGGGGTCCACACGTGTGGGACGTGTGTCCCTAGTGACATGTGAATTGTTGTATGATTTACTTAAGTTAAAACCAATCGTGCAAGTGTACACTAACATACGCGTAGCACAATAGGATCGAACCCACAGGGAAGGGAAATCAATCACTACTCTATATCCTTCTCTAATCTAAAGACCGAACGAAAAGCAATTGTTGTTATCTATCAATCTACTAAAACAGAAATTAGGCAATTAACTAGAAATAAATGCAATTAACAACTAAAACACGTGAATTAACTTCAGTAAACTAAGCAGGCAGGGGAAAGTAATGAATCATACATTCAAGAGTTACTATGATACTCGTTTTGACAAGTGTAATTCTACAACCTAGTCACTTGTATTTGAATTACCCTCTCTCAAGGTGTAACCAAGTGCTTAATGACAGGTGTCGAATCCGTAAAAAATAATTAAAATACCTATTTAACGACTAAACACAGAGTATAGAGACACTCGACAGTTATCTTCCCTAACAAATTCACAACCCCTAGAGACACTCGACAGGATTTAATGAATTCGCAGCATTAAGAACCATAAAAACACCAATCCTAATTAACCAAGTCGTGACACACGCAAAATTTAAATTAGATTATCAAATCCCCTAGTGAACGAGGAATTCTATCGCAAAAACCCTGTCACTAATTTACCACAATTTATCAATCAACTTTACATACACTTCAAGCATCATGAATGGCTATATGTAATTAAAACAACCTAGAGATCGTGCACTATCTCGAAATTGCCTAATCACAATAAACACGAAACACGGAGATAAGATAAATACCTGAATAAACATGAATTAATAAAAACGTTTAGGTCTCACAATATCCAAATCGAATCTATAATCCCTAGCTAGATAATCAGAAACTTAGCTACTAAAATCCATAAAAACAATACTAAAGGAATTCTTTAACATAAATAAACTAAAAATCTAAAAAGAAGAGAGAAGAGAAAATCTTGGAAAATAGCGTGGAGAAGTGCTCCCGAATTCCTCCCCAATCGCTGCGTGCTGCTGCCCAAATATAAAATCAAAGTTTCCTCCTTGAATTCAGACTCCTAATTCTCGTACAAATCGGACTCAATTCTTGCTCTTCAAGAATCAACACAACTGGGCCTCTTAAATTAAATTCAAGACACACGCGGCCCACAAGTTCAATGCCTCATCATCCACTTAATATCGCAATCACGTGGGGCCCATAATTAATCCCAAGATAGTGGCAGCCCTATTATGATGTCACGCCAAGCAAACTTGCCCTCCAAATCAAATTCCATGCGTAGCCCACTATCAACAAATATTCTCCAACCTCAGACATTAATTGGCCAAGCCCACTCACGTGCATGCATGCATTAAATTCTTCTTCAATAAGTCAGTAGCCAACCACGAGCCCTGCCGGAGTTCGCCCTTTCGTGTGAATTTCTTCATAAAAATGACCAATTTCATTGCAATTTTGTATTGAAGCCCCGATTCCACAATATAAATAACAAAACATCAATTCCTTTCAAAATAATATCAATTCAAGCACAATTCGGGGCATAATTCAATCATAAAGATGACGAATGTTATCACTTAATTAGTGTTCAATGTTGCTCTCGCAATCACCAATAGTTAATTAAACCATAGGAACAAGACTAGTGCAATTCAATATTCTAGCGGCTCGGCATGGAATAAGATTACTGTTGTATAAGCTAGAACCAAATCTCTTTGTATTCTACAACTTACAAGTATGAAAACCATCTAAATTACCATCACTCTTTCGATCTATAGGTAATTATGAAACATGCTAAGGGTGATCAGGCCATCGCAAGTTAATTCAAACCTATTTTCAAACTAAGAATTAACACAAGTTATTCAAGCATAATATCAAACACTTTTCATGTAATCATCATCACTTCCCCTGACCCTAGAGAATTGGCTACTCATAATTAAAGCAAAACTCATAAAACTAAAGGAAATTGCATTAAAGGAATTCATGTTCATCAAAGCTAAACAAAGTCTAAAAATCAAACCATAAACATTCATAAAGTCTATAAAACGAATCTATCATACGAAAACTAATTAAAACTAAACTCAAAGGAATTAGTTGACAATCAAAGCAACAATAAAACCGAAAACTGAAATCGTTCTGAAAATTCAATCCTTTCGTCTTCTCGAATTCTCCGAAAAACTCCTTCACACTCTGTGTCTTCTCTTCAAAACCCTAATCACAAACCGAAAGAAAAGCTTTCTAAAAAGAACTCCAAATCACACTTAAATAGCTGCCCAAATTGTCTCTCGCCGACTCATGGTAACAGGCATTACCAACCCATGTATAAATCTCGTTAACGCCCGTTACTGCTTGAAATCGCTATAACGTTTTTATTAGTGGTAACGGGCGTTTTCACTTTTCTTCTGCCCAGGGGTAACCGGCGTTACCCCTCCTATCTCGCCAAAGGTCATCTCCTGTGTCTTGTAACGGGGGTTATTGAAATTGAACTTCTGAGTGGTAACGGGAGTTACCACATTTTCTTCCAAAAGTGTGAATTTGCTTTGCTTCGCCGTTTCTCAACTCCAACTCCTAAAACACTTAAATGGAGAATAACAAATACATAAACACATCAAATGACACAAAAATATAATCTAATTAATGCTTAAAACTATGCAAATTCTACACTCAACAAATTCCCCCACACTTAAATGTTGCTCGTCCCCGATTAATACGAGAATCAAGAAAACACATCCTCATCAAACCATCTCCTTAATGCAATCATCAAACCTTCGCCTAAACAAGTGTAGCTCATCAAATCAAGTAATCATAAACATAAAATCATCAAAACTTAGTATGAAAAGTATACCCTTGTGTAGTGTGTGAATAGAACGAAACAATGTACAAAGATTAGAATGACAAGTTCACAATTTCCTCCTAAACTCTAACCATCAACTTTGGAGTACACTCTTCACACCTATCTCCACTAATGGAATTAAATCAAGACTTAGGATCGGTAGGTCTTTCGAGCTTGTAATGTAGGCTTTGGGTAAGGTTATGGAAATTTGGATCAAGTGACTACTCACCAAGCTTACATCATTCAATCTTTTAAACTCACGACATTTCAATCTCACCATTAAACACATAATTCCCCCCTAATTCAACAATTGTATCCCACACTCTCAATTTCAAACTTACATGATTTTTCTTTTCTGTTCTCTTGCTTTCTTTCTTTTTTTTTTCTCATTCTTTTTCTTTCTCTTTCCATACATCTCTCAAATTCAAACATAAGAATAATTAAACAAGGTGGTTATCTTTGTTGAAAGTTATGAATGCCATGATTGGGAATCTTCTTATTATTGAATTTATGTGAAAGAGATCGATTTATGTACAATGCACAGGACTATTACATATAAACAAGAGACCTAGCTATTTAATTAGGGAAAGTCAACTATAACATAATAATCAAATCCCTAATTATAAGTTTCCTTTCTTAACACTCCCCCTTAAGTCGAGTGTCGGGTCTCCGATGCTCAACTTGCTCAAAACTTCGCTAAAAAGCCTCCCATTCATGGCTTTGGTTAAGATATCTGCCAATTGATCCTCTGACCGAACGAAAGGTAGACTAATCACGCCTCCTTCTAGTTTTTCTTTTATGAAGTGCCTATCGACTTCGACGTGCTTGGTGCGGTCATGTTGAACCGGGTTCTCCGATATGCTGATAGCGGCCCGGTTGTCACACTTCAGACTGCAAGCCCCTGTGGCTGGATAACCAATTTCTGCAAGTAACTTTCTTAGCCACAACACCTCTGTTAGCCCCCGTGCAATACCTCGGAACTCTGCCTCTGCGCTTGATAGGGCAATAACTTTTTGTTTCTTACTTCTCCAAGTCACTAGGTTCCCTCCGACTAGTGTGAAGTATCCGGAAGTCGACCGCCTATCTACCGGATTTCCAGCCCAATCAGCATCAGTGTAGGCTTCTATGTCTAAGTGACCGTGTTTCTGGTAGAGAACACCGCTTCCCGGATGACTTTTCAGGTACTGGCACACCATAATGGCGGCATGGAATAAGATTACTCAGAACCCCAACTGCATAAGCTACATCAGGTCGGGTGTGTGCTAGGTAAATAAGTTTCCCCACTAAACGTTGATACTGCCCTATGTCTGCTTCTTCTGCCCCTTCTACCATCTTTAGTCCGTGGTTGATAACTATCGGAGTGTCTGCTGGTTTACACTCTAATAGCCCAACCTCTGCTAGTAGATCAAGAACAAACTTCTGCTGTGATATGAAGAGACCCTGTTTGGACCTCAAGACCTCAATCCCCAAGAAATATTTCAACTCCCCCAAATTCTTCATCTCGAATTCCATGAACAAGTTCTCCCGGAGTTGTGCAATTTCCTCTGAGTCATCCCCCGTGATAATCATATCATCTACATAGATTATGAGACACGTCACTAAACCTCCTTTTCTTTTTAGAAACAGGGTGTGGTCTTTGTTGATAGCAGTATTTCCTCATGGCTATTGTGAATCTCCCAAACCAAGCCTGAGGTGACTGCTTCAGGCCGTACAGTGCTTTCCGTAATCTGCATACTTCTCCCTGTTTGTAGCCTTCAGCGAACCCAGGTGGGGGTTCCATGTATACTTCTTCCCTAAGATCGCCATGCAAGAATGCGTTCTTAACATCGAACTGATGTAACGGCCAATCCTGGTTCGCTGCTACTGTGAACAAAACTCTGATTGTGTCAATCTTGGCTACTGGTGAGAAGGTCTCGGAGTAGTCAATCCCGTAGGTCTGTGTGTATCCTTTGGCCACTAATCGGGCCTTGTATCTTTCGACACTACCATCTGCTCGGTGCTTTAACGTGAAGATCCAACGGCATCCGACCACCTTCTTCCCGTTTGGTAATATACATTTCTCCCATGTACCATTTTTCTCCAGAGCTTCCATCTCGGTGTTCATAGCTTGAGTCCATTTTTCGTCAGTAAAAGCCTCTTCTACCTTGGTTGGAACAGAGGTGGAGTAAACCGAGCTGATATATGCATGGGCTTTCCGGGACAGGTTTCTTTTGGCTAGGTTAGCTGCCGGATACTTAGGTGCCCTTCCCACATGTTCTAGTTCATACCGTTTTGGTGGAACACCCCGGTTCGCCCTCTGGGGCAGTACATATCTGTTCCCCTGATCTGTCTCTACTTGTATCTCCCCCTGAGCTCGGTGCTCATGTGTCTCATTGTCTCTCTGACCTGCACTGTTAGGTTCACAAGAAGACGAAGAAGAAGAAGTAGTTCCACTGTCAATTGAGCCATGTTCACTTACCTCAGGGATATCAGTCTGAGTGATCGGGTTAGGAGGTTGTGTGGGGGACTGTACTGTGTGGTGAGTCGACTTGGTGGTTCCGCCTACTTGCTCTGTTAGGACCGTGTCGGGCCAAGATGGTGAAATCCAACCGAGTGGATCCTGTTGCTGCCGTTGGCTCTCCTCCTGATCACGAGGTTGGGTGAAAAAATTTTCTGTCTCAAGGAAGCTACAGTCCATGGTCGTATAGAGACGACGTGTAGCAGGATGATAACACCGATAACCCTTCTGTTGGACCCCATAGCCTACGAAGACACACTTAAGTGAACAGGGTTCGAATTTAGTTCTCTCGGTTTTGGGAATATGAACAAAGACGGAGCACCCAAAGACTCGAGGTGGAAGGACTAAACTGGAAGGTATGCTAACTTGATTTCCTAGGTGCTGTATGGGAGTTTCGAGATTTAAGGCTCTGGTGGGAAGACGGTTCACTAAATACACTGAAGTGGCTACGGCTTCAGGCCAAAGATACTTAGGGCAATGGGATTCAAGCATGATAGCCCTAGTCATTTCAAGGAGCTGGCGGTTTTTTCGTTCTGCTACTCCATTTTGTTGTGGGGTATGGGGACAGGATGTTTGGTGAATTAGCCCATGTTCTTTAAAAAACTATTTTAATTCAGAGTTGACAAATTCCCCCCCATTATCTGATCTAAGAAATTTTATGTGGGAGTTATACTGTGTTTTCACCATTTTGAAGAACTCAACAAATTTAAGAGGCACATCAGATTTGTTCTTTAGAAAGTAGACCCACATCATCCGGGAACAATCATCAATAAATAAAACAAAGTATTTAAAACCATGATCACCAGAGTTCGGGGCCGGCCCCCACACATCAGAATGAACCAAAGAAAAAGCATCTTTTGACCTCGAATTTGACAAAGGAAACGAATGTCTATGGCTTTTTGACAGAATACACGTTTCACACGACAACCTACTACTATGCGAAAAAATACTAGGAAATAAGGACTGAAGATACCCCAGGGACCGGTGTCCTAACCGCCGATGCCACAACCATTGTTGACGTTCCACAGTCCCGTGAGCAAGCGCTGTAGTTCCCTGTTGAGCAACCTCGTCCACATAGTATAGTCCATTCTGCTCAGTACCACGCCCAATCACTCTCCCCGACTGAATATCCTGTAAGAAGCAGAAGGTAGGGTACATTAGGACCATACAGTTTAATTCTTTCGTGACATGACTGATAGAAAGTGACTTATGTGACAAATTAGGCACATAGAGACAGTTTCGTAGTTTGATTGAAGGAGATAAAGTAACAGTTCCCGTCCCGAGAACGGGTGGGACACCACCATTTGCACTTTGGATTGAGATTTTTCCGCCCTCTATAATATTTTTTAAATCACCCTGATCATAAGTCATGGTGTCGGTGGCCCCGCAATCAAAAAGCCAACGAGGGTCTCGACTGATATTCTAGGCATGTGTCTGAAAAACGCGCCCATGTGAATTTTCCTGACATGGGGCTGCATTGTTTTCTCTTGAATTTTTTTCAGCAGTTGCACAATTAGTATTCTGGGGATCAACATTATAATTGGAGTGGGGACATAAATAATTCTTATTTGGAGAATTAAATAACGTGTCTTTAAATGAGGGGCAAGATGGAGATTTAACCCATCTAAGCCCTATACCTAAGAGAGCTTTCCCTTGTTGGTTTCCATCTCCTTGCGCCGCTAATGTCTGAACTTGGTCATCTTCTTCCCCTTTCGCGGTCACTTGCGCCGCCGTACCACGATCGACGCTGGTGTAGCCCGACGTTGCTCTGTCGTGTCGCTGGCTACGCCAGCCTTCTGGCCACCCAATCAGTTCGAAACACCCTTCTTTGCGATGTCCCTTGCGCCCACACTGTTCACAGGTTGGTGGTTCGCGGTCGCCGCCGCCCCGGCGTGGTGCGATGGGGCTTGGTTTGGCCGGAGATGGCTTGAATCTGGTGGTCTCTCCTTGCGCCGCTAGAATCGGTCCCTTTCGGAACTTCTGGGTTACGAGACCAGACCCCATGCAGCCTCCGTTTAGGTTCCCTGCCGCCGATGATGAACCACGGTCAGAACCCATTATCTCTCTCCTTGCCGATTCTCACCGGATGGTGGCATAAGCTTTTTCCACGGATGGCAAGGGGTCTTCTTTCAACAGATCCCGCCTTTCGGTATCATACCGATCGTCTACCCCGGCGAGGAATTGAAACAAACGGGTCTCGGTTCTGAGGCGATTGAATGTGCCCATATCTCTGTCGCAAGTCATGGGGTTAGGTTGTCGCAATTCGATTTCCCTCCATATGCGTTGCAATTTGCTGTAGAACTGCTCAATGGTGTCGGTTCCCTGTTTTAGGCTGTTTTCCCGTACGGTTAGATCGAAGATCTGAAGCCCATCTCCAGCGTGTCCGTACGTGGCCTGTAGTGCATCCCACAAGGCCTTAGCGGTGGGGTATTCAGCATAATTTGCCACGAGACTCTGTTCCATGTTATCAAGAATCCAAGTACATACAACGAGGTCAGTTTGTTCCCATTGGGTGTAGCTTGGCTCTGTCGCCACTGGTGGTGCTGGGATTCCGGTGAGGTGACTTAGTTTTCCCCTACCCCCGATTGCCATTCTCACCAATCGAGCCCAAAGGGAGTAATTGAATTCGTTTAATTTGATATTGATTGAAATTGATGGAGTCACGATTTGCCAAGTTGATTGAGTTTGTGGTGGCTGTAGGTTTTGAAGGAGACTGGATAACTGAGCGGCGAGAGAATCCACAGGCTGTTGTGATTCCTTGCCGGAATTGGCCGTACTACTGAATTTCGGCCATGGCTGTTTAGAGGGTAAGGCTGGGGTACGTGATGAGCAAGGATCCGATCCGTTTAATGGATCGTCACCCGCTCTGATACCATGTTGAAAGTTATGAATGCCATGATTGGGAATCTTCTTATTATTGAATTTCTGTGAAAGAGATCGATTTATGTACAATGCACAGGACTATTACATATATACAAGAGACCTAGCTATTTAATTAGGGAAAGTCAACTATAACATAATAATCAAATCCCTAATTATAAGTTTCCTTTCTTAACAATCTTTTGTCGTACATTAGGCTTATAATGTGGTTACAAAAATCTTTGCACAAGAAGGCTCAGCGGGGTCAATAAGATTATGTTATTTAGTGAAAAACGGCTAAAAAGAAAAGCTTATAATCCTCCGAAAACGAATGCCTACTTCACTTCCTTAATCTTTCATTAATTCCAAATTTCGCCTCAATAGGACTAAAATGCATCCTAATCAAAACTGGTCTGGCTCAAATCTGGTCGATCTGACGTGGTCGATCTGGCTATCAAATATGGGTCAATCAGTCAAGAATTTGTTTAAGTGGGCTCTTTATCGACCTGAAAGCACTAACACACGTGAGCTAAGTACCAGCTTGGGGGACTTGGGGTTTTACCCAAGTTTGGCACTCCGACGTTCAAGTCAGTAATGGAGCTCTTTAGAGAGAGAATAAATGCAATTGAATGCGTATTCAAGGCTTACCAACTACTGTTCAAAGGGCGAGTATTTATAGCCATGGCCAAATGACACAGTAATGTGTGTACTGTAGGTGTGCATTAATGGCGTTGCCAGTTGTCTATCTGGATGTCGGACGATGGAACTGGCTTGAGATGGGTCGTTTGTACCTTCTTTGCCCTTTGGGTAAAAGCAGGGACTGACGGTCATTAATGAGCCATAGTACGCCTGTTCCAGGGAATGAGAAGGGTACACGTGTCCCGACAGGAGTGCTTTACAGTATTCGGGTGTCCGGTGACGTATGCAGTTGATCTGGAGATCGATATTGCCTTCCGGGACCCTTAACAGTGGGTTTCCTCATAGGAGAGATCTGATCGATCTGATGATATGTAAATCGATCTGATATCCTCGTGCAGATATGATGATCTCAGGACCTTATATCGATCTGATGTCCTCGTGCAGATCTGATAATCTGACGACCTTATATCGATCTGATGATCTGTTCAAAAGGCCGTTTCTGGTTTATCCAGGTTGGCGTGGGGTCCATGTGGCGCCTATGCGGGCGTGCCACGTGTCCTCGTGTTATTATGCCATGTCAGAGACCCCCAAAATTACCAGTGTGAAATTTCGCAGTGGTAATTTCATCGATCTGGCATTGGGTAGGGGAACCGTCGCGACTGTTGTAATCGAGCTGCTGCTTTAATGATTGGGCGCGACTTTTGAGTTCCTCGATCTGATGCCGCATTTAATGCGATGTGACCTTTGAGGGAGGTGGCGTGTCCAGGGTAATAATGGCGTCGTTTCGTATTTCGAGATGTTACCTTTTCACCCTCTATAAATAGGGTGTCACCCTCAGCCCTTATTTCACTGTTTTCACGCATTGGACGTCGAAATGCTCCGATCTGCAGCCTTTGCCAGCTGTCCTTTTGAAGCTTGTTCGATCTGCCCCCAAGGTAAGACTTCATTTCCTCTCCCATTTCTTATGGCTCACAATCAGATCGAAATGGGTGGGGAATCTTCGGAGGAGGCTTTCACGCCGTCTCCTGAAAGGGAGATCGCGTAAAGTGTCCCTTCGCTTCCCGAGGCTAGTTTCGAGTTACTCGTGGGGTCCGGCAGTACGGCCAATCGTGGGGGACCCACCTCAACATCGAGGGAAAGAGGGCCGTTGAGATTGTTGGATGAGCCGGAGGTTCAACAGATCGATGAAGAAGGGGAGATCGAAGAACCTATGGCGAACCCTCCTGTGGTGGAGCAACCGCGTCACATCTACCGCACTTTGACCCACGTTACCCGGAGATCATCCAAGATAACCGAGTCCGAGTTCGTGGACGCGAGGAGGAGATTGGCCTTGGATTTTCCGTACATAGTTCGAATGCCGCTGGAGGGGGAGACGGTGGGTAGCCCACAGAGGTCGAGGTCGATTGGGGTCTACTATCACGCAGTCAAGTACGGATTTAGGCTCCCTTTGCCTCAGATCATCTCCGACTTCCTAGCTCGATTCAACTTGTGTCCGGCCCAGTTGACTCCGAACTCATTCTCCTTGATTCATTGCATGATGATTATTGTGAAGAGCCTGGGGTTCGCGCCGGAGGTCGAAGATTTTGGGGAGTTCTTTACGCTAAATAGTGCCGCGAAATCTGGCCCCGGGTATTTCAATCTCCAATCGAAACCTCACAGGAAGATGGTATCTATCCCTTCGACGTCGCATGGGGTAGATTGGAAATCCAAGTTCTTTTTCGTCGATCTCCCTGTCTCCCCTTCGTTTCGATCTACATGGGGTTCGAATGATCCGAAGCGCCTCACTACCAGATCGACCTCATGGCTCCATAACAACTTCGATCTGCTTTCCCGTTTGGGCCTGCTTGACTATACAAACTTGACGAGGACGGGGAATCTGGTCGAAGCGGGCATAATCCTGGGGCACCGACGGAGGAGCTTCCGCCTTGGTATGCTCGCACTTCGACCGGACCCCTCCTCGATCGGGGTTCCTTAAGCTTTTTTTTTGTTGTTGTAAATTTTCCTCTTTTTATGTCGATCTAATCCTTGGTTTTTTCGATCTGCAGATCTCTGAGTTCTAATCATGTCTCGAGCTGCAAAGATGAGAGCGAGAAACCACAGGGAGGTCGCTGCCGCAGAGATGCAATCGGTGATCGACGCAGCTCGCTCGATACTCAACGCCCTTCCTGAAGCACAACAAATTCATCAAGAGGGGTTCCGAAAGGAGTTGCATGACCAAGGCGCCCATCAGATCGGCCCGGACACGGCGGTGCCTCCAGTTCGAGGTCAGGAGTTCGTCGATCTGGCGGGGTCCTCAGGGGGTCAGGTCGATGACGACCTAGAGCAAGTAATAAATTTAGACCACTTAGAATTATATTTTGATGAAGACATTGACCCTGATGCCCAGTTTGTTCAGGCAAGGCATGGCGTGGGAAAGAGGCCTTTTAGGGAAACCGCTCACATGATGGAGGAGTCCGAGGATTCGGACGAAGAATTCCAGCTTTTGGATTTCCCCAGAACCCCACTTCCGCAATGACCGGCCGGACTCGAGCTGGAAAAACCGGACGGATCGAAGCGCGCCTTGGCTTTTGGCACTCCGGACATCGATCTGATCTCCGCTCTGTTCAACACCGGCTGCATTATTGATGAACAGAGGAAGCTGTCCAGGTCGAGGTCGGCGGATCAGAAGAGCGCCAAAGCCGCTCAAGGAATCTTCTGTGTGAGTATATATATCATTTCATCATTTTTTTTTGGTAACATTTTGTGTCGATCGATTTGGTGATGATCGATTTGTACTTTGTCATTCGATCTGCTTTTTGCTGATCGATCCCTTCATTTCTGATCGATCTGCATATTGCTTTTCAGGACGTCCTCCCCGTGTTGGTGAACTCGATCCAAGAGGCGGAGGTCTTTAAAGCCGGTAAACAGAGGTACAAGGAGAAGTACCAGAGCGCAAAGGCACGACTCGCTTCGATGGACCCCCAAGTCATCCATCAGCTCGAGGAAGACCTCCGTAATGCCAGGGAGGAGAAAAGGGTCCGGGTCGAGGAGAGGGACACGATGGAGGCCCGTATGAAGAGCGCCCAGGAGGCTTTGGTGGACGCTGAGAAACAACACGAGAATGCCATTGCCGCACTGAGGATGGAGTTCGCGGGCAACTTGAAAGCGCCAAATCTGCTGCCAAGGAGAAGGGTAGATCGGAGATCTTTGATCTCGCAAGGGCCAAAATCAACAAAGCTGCTGACGATCTGAGGAAATGTAAGCTCCAGATCGAACGGTACGCAGTTCGAGAATTCATGGAGGGCCCCGGGTTCGAAGAGGCCAGTCTGATCGTGGGGGAAAACGATCTGGCGGAGGGATTTCAAATCACCATCAACCAGCTCAAGGCTCAGGACATTTTCCCCCCGAATTTTAACTTTGAATCGATCGGCCCCATGCTCCCTGATCCGGGTGCTGTTGATCTACCTGAAGAAGAGGAGTCGGTTCACATCGACTGGGCGACCTAGAAGTATGGGCACGCCATTCAGATGGCTCAGGCTAAGAAGACCAAGTCCCAAGTGACATGCGAGCTGCCTCAACCGGTCGAGGTCGAGCATTTCCTTCCTAGCGCTCGGGAGTTCGAGAGAGCCAGGAATCGATCTGTCCAAGAATCTACTTCAGCCCGGGTCGAGATCGACTGATCTATTCCCTTACTACTTTTAAAACACTTAATTCGACCTGCTAGCCGGTTTGTGGCTAGGTGAATACTTGTAGTTTATTTCTGCTTCTGTTTTTGAACATTTGCCCATCGAGCCACGTCGCGTGGTGAGCTCGATGCGCTAGGTATGATCGATCTTTGTTAATTTTGAGATCGATTTTTGCATGAATGAATTACGTTTCTCGTACTTGTTTTCTTTTTACTTTGCAAATTGAACATTAATTCGATCTGGCATGCGTGTGGTTTGTCGACCTGGGTTTTGCCCACCTCTTAGATTTTAATTGCTTTTGGATCGATAGGTTCGTCACGCTATTCGATCTCGTTTGGATGTCTCTTCTTTTTGGTTGTTCGCGTTTTACCTTGGTCGTTTTTCAGTTTGCTGCATTCTCGTCGGATCGATAGCGATCCCTGAGACGCGTTAATCTCTGGACCTCTTTGGATCTAACTCGATCTCCTCGGGTTTCTGAATAAACTTTTTGAAAGTCATCGATCTCTAGATCTCCTTGGATCTAAGTCGATCTCATTGGATCTTAGGATCTACCTTTTCGAAGATCATTAATCTCTGGATCTCCTCGGATCTAAAATGATCTCCTTGGATCTCTGGATCTACCTTTTCGAAGATCTTTAATCTCTGGATCTCCTCGGATCTAAAATGATCTCCTTGGATAAACGATCTCCTTGGATCTCTGGATCATTAATTTTTGAAAACCATTAATCTCTGGACCTCTTTGGATCTAAAACGATCTCCTTGGATCTCCGGATCATTAATTTTTGAAAACCATTAATCTTTGGACCTCTTTGGATCTAAAACGATCTCCTTGGATCTCTGGATCATTAATTTTTGAAAACCATTAATCTCTGGACCTCTTTGGATCTAAAACGATCTCCTTGGATCTCCGGATCATTAATTTTTGAAAACCATTAATCTCTGGACCTCTTTGGATCTAAAACGATCTCCCTGGATCTCCGGATCATTAATTTTTGAAAACCATTAATCTCTGGACCTCTTTGGATCTAAAACGATCTCCTTGGATCTCCGGATCATTAATTTTTGAAAACCATTAATCTCTGGACCTCTTTGGATATAAAATAATCTCCTTGGATCTCTGGATCGTAAAATTTTTGAGTCATTAATCTCTGGATCTGTTCGGATCTAAATCGATCTCTTTGGATCTCTGGATTATTAGAAGCGTTAGGATCTCTCTGGGTCTAAAAACGACCTCACTAGATCTCGATCTCCAACAATGATTTAAAAGCATTAAATACGTTAGGATTTTTAGGATCTCCTTGGGTTTAAAAACGACCTCATTGGATCTCGATCTCTAACAATGATTTAAAAGCATTGAATACGTTAGGATTTTTAGGATCTCGTTGGGTCTAAAAACGACCTCGTTGGATCTCGATCTCTAACGATTGGATGTGGGGGGGGGGGTTCGCTCCACCTCGGCTCATGATCGTAGGTCGAATGAGACCTTACCCGAGGGGATAGTAACCTGGTATGGGATTATGGATTGACTCCAATCGGATATCGTCCCCAAAACATGTATATTAATTTACTGAATAGAGATCGATTCTCAGGCGAATTCGACCGCCTTAACCGTTACAACTTGAAATAATTTAAAGGCTAAGTGTAAAATTTCTTCAAGTTGTGTGTATTCCACGGTCTGGGTAATGGCTCCCCGGCCATGTCTTCGAGCCGGTAGGCCATATTTTTCCCGATCTCAGTGACGCGATAGGGTCCTTCCCAGTTAGGCTCAAGTTTTCCAACATGTTGCAAGACTTCGACCTTCTTTAACACTAGGTCGCCGATCTGAAACGATCTGGGCTTTACGTGTTTGTTGTATGATCGAGCCGCTGCTGCCTTGTATTGTTTGAGCTTCTGATAGGCACGCTCTCTGCTTTCTTCGATCACATCTAGATCTTCAGCTCTGATTTCTGTATTCTGGTCGAGCTGATATTGCGACACACGAGCTGTTTCGTGTAATAGCTCCGATGGGATGACGACTTCGGATCCATAAACCAACGAATATGGGGTCTGCCCAGTGGCTGTCCGCGGGGTAGTTCCATAAGCCCATAGTACCCCGTCGAGCTCGTCCGCCCACGCTCCTAGTTTTGCGTCGAAGCGGGTCTTGAGATTCTGAATAATGATTCGGTTGGTGACTTTGGCTTGGCCATTTGCTTGTGGATGACCAACAGTAGTGAATCTGAGGTCGATCCCGAGGTCTCGACAATAGCTCTTGGTATTTTCAGATCGAAATTGAGGACCGTTGTCACAGATGAGTACCCTCGGAACCCCAAAACGATAGATTATATTCCTCCAGAGGAAATTTCTTATCACTGCATCGGTAATTTTGGGGACTGCCTCGGCCTCAACCCACTTTGAGAAGTACTCGACGCATACTATGGCAAACTTTCTGTCTGGGTGCCAAGGGGAAAGGACCGATGATGTCGATCCCCCATTGGTCGAAGGGCCAGCAGACATCGATCAGTATCATGGATGCCGGGTGAGTGTAGATTAGGTTGCCGTGCCTTTGGCACTTGGGGCATTTTCTAGAGTGAATCTTCGCATCCCACACCATAGTCGTCCAAAAATACCCGCTCCTTAAGATGTTTCGAGCTAGAGCTCGACCTCTGGAATGGTTTCCGCAGCATCCCTCATGGACTTCTTCCAGGACATCTTGGGCTTGGCTAGGTCGTAGGCACCTTAGAGGGGGAGCAGTGAAGGATTTTTTGAACAACTTGCCTTCGCGATCTATCATATACAGCAGAGACCGATATTTAATTCTTCTAGCCTCTGTTCGATTTTGGGGCAAAAGCCTGTCTTTGAGGTAAGCGATTAGATCGTCCATCCAGCAAGGCTCTGGCGGATCGATGGTGGCGATCTCGAACTTTCCTTCATCGATCGCTCGGCCCCCTGAGACCAGGAACGAGATGGTTGTATCTTCTGTTCCTTGGAATCCATTAGCCAGCTTTGATAGGGCATCAGCTCGACCGTTCTCTTCGCGGGGGACTTGTTTGATTTTGAACTCTTTCAGCTTCGTGGTCAGCTCTTTCACCATTTTGAGATACGCTGCCATGGACTCTTCCCGAGCTTCGTACGTGCTGTTGACTTGGCCGACGACGAGCTGGGAGTCAGTTACAATGGCTAACCTGTCGATCTGGTTCTCCGTGGCATACCTCAGTCCTACTACAAGTGCTTCGTACTCGGCTTCATTGTTCGTCGCTTTTAAATCGAGTTTAATGGCGAAATCAAGCTGGAGTCCATCTGAGCTTGTAAGGGATATGCCCACTCCCCCTCCTTGGGAGGTCGATGAGCCATCCGTGTACAAGGTCCAGCTAGGCGGGGTACGGACGATCTCCGTCGAGCTGGTGTTCTTTTCGACTAAAAAGTCAGCCAGAACTTGAGCTTGCTGGGCGGCTCGAGGTTGGTAGATGATGTCATGCTGACTCAACTCGACCGCCCATTTCATCATTCGACCTGATACATTGGGTTAGGACAACTATGGGGTGAGCCTGGAAATATGGACGTAGCTTTCGGGCTGCGTGCGTGAGGGCGAACACGAATTTCTCGATCTCGAGATACTTCCGTTCTGCTCCATGCAAGATCTTGCTTAGGTAGTAGATCGGTAGGTGTTTTCGATCCCGGATGTCGACCAAGACTGAGCTGAAGGTCTCGTAGAGGTACAAGGTCTCGCCCTCATTTGGCTTTGCCAGCAATAGGGGAGAGGCCAGGTACTCTTTCAACTGATCTAACGCTCGATCACATTCTTCGTTCCATTCAAATTTCTTGAGATTCCTCAAGACCTTGAAAAACGGAAGGTTACGCTCGGACGATCGCGATATGAACCGGTTGAGAGAAATTATCCGACCCACCAGGGACTGTACCTGGTTGATGCATCGAGGTCGGGGGATGATCTGGATCGCTTTGATCTTCGTAGGATTGACTTCGATGCCCCGCTGGCTCACCATGTATCCTAGAAACTTTCCCCCTTCGACCCCGAACGTGCACTTGTCAGGGTTGAGCTTCATCCCGTATTGTCGTAAGATCTCGAACGATCTGCGTAGTTGATCTAGATGATGGTATGCCCAGCGGCTCTTCACGATCATGTCGTTGACGTAGACCTCCATGGTCTTCCCGATCTCTTCCTTAAATATCAGGTTGACCAGTCTTTGGTACGTGGCTCCCGCGTTCTTCAATCCGAAGGGCATGACCTTGAAGCAGTATATTCCTTTTACCACAATGAAGGCCGTGTGCCCTTGATCTTCGGGGGCCATAGAGATCTGGTAATAGCCTTGGAAAGCATCCATCATGCTGAGCATCTCACATCCAGCTGTTGAGTCGACGAGCTGATCGATGCGGGCCAGCGGATATGGATATTTTGGGCAAGCCTTATTGAGGTCGGTGAAGTCGTTGCACATTCTCCATTTCCTGCCTGTTTTTTGCACAAGGACCACATTGCACAACCAGTCAACGTATTGAGTTGGGGTAATGTATCCTGCATCAAGGAGCTTATTGACCTCCGCCTCAATGATATCATTCCTTGCCCGACTTTGAGGTCTTAGCTTTTGTTTGACCCGAGCCGTTGACAGATCACTTTCGGATCGACACCGATCAGATCTTTGGCTGCCCACGCGAAGATGTCCGAGTTCTCCCGCAAGAACTCTATCATCATGATCTCATGTTGGGGGTGCATGTTCGCCCCAATCTTGGTGGTCTTGTTGCTATCTCCGGGGATGAGGGCAATCTCCTTAAGCTCTTCGGCAGGTTCGAGTCGCTCGCTGACCTTCCTCTTTCGAGCTGTCGGGGATCTCTCAGCTTCGCTTTCCTTCGTGGGGAGCTCGATCTCCCCGTCGGCGTAGGTCTGGAGGTCGAGATCTGCAGCTACCTCTTTTCCAGATGGCTTTTTCAGAACGATGGCATAGCAGGCCCAGCTATCCATGACATCGCAAGTCACCTCCCCGACCCCATTTGGGGTGGGCAATTTAAGCTTTTGGTGGTATGTCGAGATGATTGCTTTGAATTGTATGAGGCCAGGTCGGCCGAAGATCATGTTATACGCTAGGGGCATGTTGACGATGACGTACTCGACCTCTTGGGTTACCCTCTTGGGGGATGTTCCCATCGAGGTGAGGAGTCGGATGCGCCCTAGCGGAATAACTTCCGATCCCCCGAACCCTGAGAGCGGTGTTCAGATCGGATCGAGCTTTAGATTATACAATTTCATTTTTACAAGAGTCGAGTAAGGGATAATGTTCGAGCTACTTCCATTATCAACTAGGCATTTGGTTACATCATAGTTAGCCACGCCCAAGGTCACCACCATCGGACAGCTAGGCGCGTCGCCTTCCCGATGGGGGCCAGGGCGGCTATCACTCTCACAAAAGCTAACCTCTTGCCTCTCCCACTCTCTACCCTGATCGATCTGGAAGTCCTCTTCGTGGGGGCCGTTGAACTCTCGAGCTGCTCGCCTGATATTCCTCTTTCGAGCTGCATTGGAGTCGCCTCCCTCGTGTCCCCCGGCTATCATATAGACCTTACCGTGGGTGGGGGGATTTTCTTCAGCTCTTTCCAACGGCTGCTTCCCAGATCTTTTCGGGGGAGATCTCGACCTGGAGCGGTCGCGGTCGTTAGGTCATCCCGCCCTCTCAGAGTAGTGGTCGATCTTTCGAACAAAATCCTTCAAGTGCCCTCCTTGGATGAGTCTTTCGATCTCATCACGGAGGGCGTTGCATTTGGCGGTGGTGTGGCCCCATTGTTGATGGTAGCCGTAGAACTTCCCCGACTTTTCAGCCTTCGGGCCCTCCCGGATGGGCTTCGGTTTTTTCAGAAGGCTTTGGTCCCTGACCACGTAGATCTGGTCTATGGACTTGGTCAAGGGGACATAGTTTCGTCGGTCGACCTGGGTCAGTTGGTCGACTCTCCCCTTGATTTTCTTTTGCTCGTTCCCTTTCCGGTGTAGTGGCGAGCTGGACCCAATGACCTGCCTCTCAGATCGAGGCGGAGGCCCATGCGCGAGGGCTATCTCCTCAACGCGCATGAAGCCGTGGGTTATATCTTGTATTTTCGTCAGGTTTCGGGGCCCGGCTCTGACGATATCATCTGCCTAGAGGCGGTTGTGAAGGGCCCGATGGACTACGGAGAGCAAGGTGTCCATCGTCGGGTTCTCGACCCGAACCACTTCTCTCGAAAAGCGAGTCATAAAATCTCGCAGGGAC
Organism: Lantana camara; assembly: GCA_037501455.1. NCBI lineage: Eukaryota > Viridiplantae > Streptophyta > Magnoliopsida > Lamiales > Verbenaceae > Lantana > Lantana camara. The sequence continues at coordinate 92,252,466 of CM074858.1, read as the reverse complement.
TCGCCCTCCTTCTGGTAGATGCTATTGAGATAGGAGGGTGGCAGCTTCTCCCCGAACATCGAGGAGAAGTGCACCGTGAATCGATCTACAAATAGGTTGTAGGTCGATATGCACCGCGGCGGCAGGCGGATGAACCAATCTTGCACGGGGCCCGTCAACGTGGTGACGAAGAGTTTGGCCCAAATCTGCTGCGGGTGGGAGTGTAGCAGCATCCGATTCTCGAAGGCTGTCACATGTTTTTCGGGATCTGTAGTCCCGTTATACATGGGCAGGCCGGTCGGAATTCGATCTCCATCACAGGTCGTGCGGAGAATGTCCTTGCAGAAGGGGGAAGCTTCCTCCCTGTCGCTGTGGTAACGGAGAGGGCGTCGGTTCACTCCCTCTCGAAGGTCGACCTACCTCTGGGTGACGTGGGAGCCATGGTCACCCAGGCGGTCTTGGACCCGTCTACGGGGTGGGTCCACACAATGATCCTGCTCTTTCCCAGCGCGAGCCGCGGCGATTCGGGCGGCCTCCTCCCTAGCGGATCGAGCGGGGATCCGCGCTCGGAGGTCGTCGAACTCCTCATTGTCCTCGTCGACCACGCGTTTGCCGCGGTTGTTACGGCAAGGGTGGTCGGAGTTCCTGTGGTCTTCGCGGGGAACCTCTTTGCTTGTTGCAGGGGGTGGCGGCGGCGGAGCGAATTCTCGGACCTGCCCCGTTCTGATCTGGGGGCTGAGGCCCCAGATGATGTGGGCCGGTCACCCATCTAGTGGTTGAAAGACATAGGGAACCGGGTTCCCTTATGCTTGGACGGTGGGGGCCAGCGCATTGCCCACCATGGGGCTAGGTATGGTGGTGGCTGGGCTGGCCCTTGGCAGCTCGGGGCGCCTGGGTTTGCGGCCCTCCGTCTGGGCGCGCTCGAGCTCGACACGCCACTGGTCGAGGAAGGCGTCTAGGTCCGCCTGGGTGACCGTGATCCGGGGAGTGGCGTCAGGCGGAGGAATGGAGGCGTTGGCACTGGGCCCGATCGGAGGAGCAGTGGGGGTGTTGCCAAGCGGCGCGTTGTGATCATGCCTGCCTTTGGCTACCTCCTCCATGTCCTCCTCTCGGTAGGTATTTCTGGTGTTTACCATGTTGGAAAAAGGGGTGCAGGAGGGCTTTTATCTAGGTAGATGCGAAAAAGGGTTTCCCACAAACGGCGCCAAACTGATCTGGCTCAAATCTGGTCGATCTGATGTGGTCGATCTGGCTGTCAGATATGGGTCAATCAGTCAAGAATTTGTTTAAGTGGGCTCTTTATCGACCTGAAAGCACTAACACACATGAGCTAAGTACCAGCAAGGGGGACTTGGGGTTTTACCCAAGTTTGGCACTCCGAGAGAATAAATGCAATTGAATGTGTATTCAAGGCTTACCAACTACTGTTCAAAGGGCGAGTATTTATAGCCATGGCCAAATGACACAGTAATGTGTGTACTGTAGGTGTGCATTAATGGCGTTGCCAGTCGTCGATCTGGATGTCGGACGATGGAACTGGCTTGAGACGGGTCGTTTGTACCTTCTTTCCCCTTTGGGTAAAAGCAGGGATTGACGGTCATTAATGAGCCATAGTACACCTGTTCCAGGGAATGAGAAGGGTATACGTGTCCCGACAGGAGTGCTTTACAGTATTCAGGTGTCCGATGACGTATGCAGTTGATCTGGAGATCGATAGTTCCTTCCGGGACCCTTAACAGTGGGTTTCCTCATAGGAGAGATCTGATCGATCTGATGATATGTAAATCGATCTGATGTCCTCGTGCAGATCTGATGATCTCAGGACCTTATATCGATCTGATGTCCTCGTGCAGATCTGATGATCTGAGGACCTTATATCGATCTGATGATCTGTTCAAAAGGCCGTTTCTGGTTTATCCAGGTTGGCGTGGGATCCATGTGGCGTCTATGCGGGCGTGTCACGTGTCCTCGTGTTATTATGCTATGTCAAAATCTTAGACTTATTCGAAAATCATCAATTTACCTTTCTAAGCAAAGTACATTATCACATTCAAAAGTGCTCAAAATATAAGGGCATACTAACACACTAAATCATCAAATCTCATGCCTCAATTCAAAAAGCCTAACTTATTCTAGCAAAAGATCAACAATCAAACTTCAAAGAAAAAGTTCAAAATGAGGGAAAATTTTCAAAATTTTTCAAAATTACTCAATTCTTAGCATAACAAGTGTAACAAAACATCCAATCATGCAAATATTCAATAAAACTCATAATCACATTCTATCCTCCCCCCACACTTAATCTTTGAAATGTCCTCATGCAAACTAAAGAGTTAAAGTTCAAGAGAACTCCCTGATCAATGAAGAACCGGTAACGTCCTAACAAAGCTTCCAACACCTGAAAATGTGACTGGACAAACACGGATCCAGTGCAAAAGCAATTGACAATCAACATGCATCCAACAATTAATACGCAAGATATAATTTCCAAGTAAAAGAATGGCACATTGCGAACAAAATCATCGAGTTCAAAACATAAGCAAAGAAGTAAAAGTGTCTAGGGTAGCAAAATCTAACAATAAATACATGAATGAATAGAATGTCAGTAAGGCAAAGGAAACAAAATGGCAAAGCAATCAAGACGGTGGCGGCGGCGATCCTCGAAAGTACTGATCTAGACGAGCATAGAACCTCTCAAACTTATCATCCACCTGGGCTTGCCATTCATCAAATCTCTCATCTACATACTGTGCTAAATCTTCAATCCTCGCAGTCATGACACTCACATCAGCTCTCAGTCCAACAAACTCTGTCTTGATACTCCTCAAAATAGCCGGGTCACTTGTTTCTGCCTCGTCAACAACAATCGGCCTCGTCTTGTGAAGAACTTCGAACTCATCATCTGGCCTATTGGGGATTCTGGCTAAAAGCTCTTTCTGCACATCTAAAAGTTCATCATAGCGGGCCTTACCCCAACTATACATTTGCCAGAGTCTGTTTTTATCTCTAATCGGCCACCATGGCAAAATTTGATCCTCAAGTCGACCACTCTCCCAACCTATTGCCAAGCCCAAATCTTCCAAGTATTTTACACCAATATCATAGCCAAAATTAAGGGGTAAATCCTTAGGTGTCCAATGTACCTCACGTGCAAAAATCGTCACATAAGGTGCATGAGCTATAGATCCGGTAGCTCTTCCCGTAACTCCTCTAAGTATCTATAGAAATTCGGTTGTACCATCGAACTTGATACCTTCCTTCATCATATCCATGATCCCCAGCTCAGTTTCATTGATGTGGTTCTCAGTCCCATAACGAGCACAAAATCCTGTAGCTAAGATCCTATGCACTATCACCCATGTCAATGAATCCAAATAGCTGTCATTCGTGTTTGTGGGAGAATAGCTCGGAACACCCTTGCGCAGTGGAAAAGATCTCCACACTGCCTCTCTCTGAGCACTATCCCACTTACGCAATACGGAAGTAGCATTTCCCGAAAACCTAAGAATCTCTCTTATCCTATCCGTGTTCCAAATATGAGTTTGATGGTCATCCAAAGTGAAAGTTAAAGTGTTCCTTGCCGGATTGAAATCCATTGTGTTGAAGAAGCGGCAGTCAACTCAGAATAAGTCAAATCCTTCTTCATAAGGAACGATAACCATCCAATGTTATCAAACAATCTCCTAACTTCCGCCCAAGCTTCAAGTTTCTCCATCCATAAATCCTTGAAAAACTTAGTAGGTACAATGTTCCTCGTCAAATTCTTTTGAAAAGGGTTACCCATGGCATTCACTGTGACATTGACCGAATCCTATGATTGATGATCCATGGGGGATGAAGTAGTGAAGGGTACAATCGGTTGAGACGCTTAGTATGACCCATGGTACCTGAATCAAGCAAATATAGCAAGAAAAAGCACACAAAAATCAATCACAAGATACTTAGACAATTCATCAAACACCTTTTATGCATAGGCCTAGGAAGTGAGTTTTAGCTAAAGTTATTCAATCTACCCAACTCAAATTCACACTAGCCTATAACATCTCAACAAATTAAGCTCAAAATTATCTACCTACAACTTCACAATTCGGATTCAAAACTAATTAGAGATTAGGATTCTTCAAACATTCAACCCAATTCAATTTAAATTCACTTCAAGGCATAAATCCTAATTCTAGCATGTATAGTACTCTAAAAATCATCAATTCTAACCTAGAATCATCCTATCATGCTAATTCAATCCTAAGTTCAATCTTAGATTCGAAGAATTAATTCTAACAATTCACACTAAGAAAAAAGATATGGACTTACCTAGATTCAAAAAGAAATCGAGAGAGTGTGTAAACTTGGTGGTGATGTTCCTTGGTTGCAACTTGACAATGGTGGGCCAAGGGGATCTATTGAATCTCTTATAAGGTAGAATGAGTGTATCCAAGTGTATTTATAGGTTTGGAGGAGAAAAATCCGAAATTGGGTAGGAAAAGAATTAATGTAACCCTAAAAATGTGTTTTCCTAAACCAGATTTCGCGTAATCGGACCGGTAATGGGCGTTACCAGTTTTTGCCTTGTGCGGGGTAACGGGCGTTACCCCTATTGGCCCAAACGTCTATCCCTATTAACGGGCGTTACCTAAAAATAACTACGGGGGTGTAAAGCCCGTTACTAATGCTTCCTGCGATGCCTGACATTTTTAACGGGCATTAACCAAAGATGAATGAACTGGTGTAATTCCCGTTACTACACATTCCTCCCAAAACACAATTATAACACAAACACAAACCGAATGGTGCTTAATCGTGTTAATTAATCGAAGTTAACTCATAAAATTCAATCAAACCACAGTGCACCAATCTCGGAACACACAAACATTTCTCAACACATAAACAGTAATTTGCAACAATTCTTTCTTCACAAACACAACAATTCCATGCACACCAATATCAACAAAGTAAATGGACCTCAATATTGATAATAACGCTCAAATCACGGTCCTTGCATCATCTAGACTTTGGCTTCCTAGTAAAACATCAAGTGACCTGCAAAATGAGAGAAACAACTCAATTTACACAAGAAAAACGAGGACGAAAGAAAAAGAAACAACAAAAATAAAAACAAAAAGAAAAGGGAAAGAAAAATTAGTTCCATGTTATAATCGTTTGCTTGACTTTGAAAACTAGAATAGGGATTAGCAATCCCCAATCAACGAGTCACAAGGGGTGACCTCGTTCTTGTTACTCACAACACCGGAGCTTGATCTCCAAGTATCTAATTCCAAGACATCCTTTATTCTTGATTTTCGGGGCTTCGGTTCTTCTTTCCATTTAATCGACTCTTTTTCCTCCATGAATAGTGTCATTCCGTCCGAGGTCTCACTTATAACCTTGATCATGCAACACTTATCCGGAATCGACAGTGGTGTTATGGAACTAAAGTTCCTAAACTCCATTCTTTCATCTCCTATTTTGAACATGAGCCTTCAATTCTGAACATCTATGTCTGCTCCAGCCCTGGCTAGAAATGGCCTTCCAAGAATCAATGGAATTCTCTCATCACTCTTACTATCAAGAACTACAAAATCATTAGGAATGTGGAATCTTCCAACTTTACCAATACATCTTTAAAAATTCCTATCGGATATTTCACCGATCTATCAGCTAGTTGGAGTTTCATGTTTGTCTATTTAAGCTCCTTCACTCCTAATTTCCTGCACGTAGATAAAGGGATTATACTCAGACTAGCTCCTAAATCACATAAAACATTATGAAATTGCAAAGACCCAATAGTTAGAGGAATTAAAAAACTCCCTGGATCTTTAAGCTTCGGGGGAAGCTTATACTAAATAATAGCACCGCATTCCTCAGTAAGTATAACAGTAGTGAAGTTCTCAGACTCCGCTTTGCTTGAAATCACTTCTTTCTCTAAGCTCTGCTTCTCAAAATCATCTTTCTCTTGAACTTTCTCAAGTACAACTTTCTCAACATCTGAACCTGCAAGTAACTTTGCACCTTCATTCTCTTTAGCATCTCCTACAAATATGGCTTGACAATGCTCCTTAGGATTGTTTTCGATTTGACTCGGTAGCATTCCTGGGCCTCTCATTTTCAACGATTGGGCAATTTGACCAATTTGAGTCTCCAAATTTTTTGTCTGATTCACCACTTGATCTAATTGAGCTTTCAATTTCTGATGTCGACCCTTAGACACGGTTATGAATTTCTAAAGTGCAACCTCCCATCCTTGCTTTTGCTCCTATTGAGGGGGCGCAATATGATAGGGGGCTGGTGGTCTTGGTTAAAATTGCTGCGTAGTCTGAAACTGCGGCCTAGGTTGAGGTGGTTGTTAAATATTCTGATTATTCAACCAAGAAAGGTGAGGGTGGTTCTTCCATCCTGGATTGTAGGTGTTTGAGTAGGGATCATTGGCTGGTTTGGAATGGTTTGCATAATTCACCTGCTCTTGCACCTGTTCTCCTGCATTGGTATGAGGACACACATTAAACGCATGTGGACCACTACAAATCTCACAAGTTAGCTGAACTGGTTGGGATTGAGTCCCAACAGCATTGACAGTAAGTTGATCTAACTTCTTGTTGAGGGCCTCAAATTTGGCATTGATGGTGGTTAGGCCATCTAACTCTATGACTCCTGCTTGCACCTTTATTGGTTGCGAATGGCTCCTCTCATGCACAAAAACATCGTTTTGTGACATGTTATCTAACAACTCAGTAGCAACTGCTTCAGATTTTAATAAGAAAGCTCTGCCAGCCGTGACATCCATCGTTCCTCTAAAAGTAGGGGACATCCCATTATAAAAAGTCCGAATCAATAAACATCCGGGAATCCCATGATGTGGAGACTTCTTCTACAAATCCTTAAATCTCTCCCAAGCTTCATAGAAAGACCCTCCCTCTAATTGTCTGAAACCCTGAATATCATTCCTGTACTTCGTGGTTTTGCTAAGTGGAAAGAACTTATCTAAGAAAGCCTGAGATAATGCTGTCCAAGTCTAAAAAGATTCATTAGGGACAATACTCAACCATGCTTTGGCTCGTTCCCTCAGTGAAAAAGAAAAAAGCCTAACTCGGATAGCATCAGTAGTGATATTGTGAATCTTGAAGGTATCACATACTTCAAGAAAGTACTCAAGATGTGAAATTGGATCCTCCAGTGGTAATCCTGAAAAAGGTTTGTTCTGCAGCATGTTGATGATAGCTGGTTTGATCTCAAAATTATTTGCTGCGATCGGGGGACGGGTTGCAGTCTGAATTGCTCCAGCCTGTGGCACATTATAATCTCTAATGGCTGGTGGTGGTGGATCTGGTTCAACCATTGGTAAAGTAGTTGGTTTCTTCTCCTTCTTACGTTTCCTCCTAGTAGCACTCAGTGTTCTCTCGATCTCCTGATCGTATGGTACTAATTCTGGATCTTGAGATCTTCGCATGCACCATAAACCTGCACAAAGGAAAAAGAAATCCTCAGTTCAATTCCATAGTGATAGAAGACAATGAGCACAAAGTAAAGCAATGGTCTAAAGCACTAGATCAAAATATTTAAGTAATACTGATTTAAAACGCCTTCACCGACAACAGCACCAAAAACTTGTTGTATGATTTACTTAAGTTAAAACCAATCGTGCAAGTGTACACTAAAATACGTGTAGCACAATAGGATTGAACCCACATGGAAGGGAAATCAATCACTACTCTATATCCTTCTCTAATCTAAAGATCGAACGAAAAGCAATTGTTGTTATCTATCAATCTGCTAAAACATAAATTAGGCAGTTAACTAGAAATAAATGTAATTAACAACTAAAACACGTGAATTAACTTCAGTAAACTTAGCAGGCAGGGGAAAGTAATGAATCATACATTCAAAAGTTAATATGATACTCATTTTGATAAGTGTAATTTTACAACCTAGTCACTTGTATTTGAATTACCCTCTCTCAAGGTGTAACCAAGTGCTTAATTAGTGTTCAATGCTGCTCTCGCAATCACCAATAGTTAATTAAACCATAGGAACAAGACTAGTGCAATTCAATATTCTAGCGGCTCGGCATGGAATAAGATTACTGTTGTATAAGCTAGAACAAAATCTCTTTGTATTGTACAACTTACAAGTATGAAAACTATCTAAATTACCATCACTCTTTCGATCTATAGGTAATTATGAAACATGCTAAGGGTGATCAGGCCATCGCAAGTCAATTCAAACCTGTTTTCAAACTAAGAATTAACACAAGTCATTCAAGCATAATATCTAATACTTTTCATGTAATCATCATCACTTCCCCTATAGATCAAATCTGTTTGAGTTGCAGGTGGCTTTTGGAGGTTTAAGCTAGGCGGTTGTCCTCGTTTCGTTGGTTGAGGATAGCTCAAGTCTCATGCATTGTACTTAGTTTATTTATGCACTTTGATAATTTTGGAATATGTATGAATTCGGTACTTAGACTCTGGCCTGGGATAAGATTTGTAAACTCGTCTTGTAATTAATTTGTATAAGTTATATATGATGGACATGATATGATAATTGCTAGCATGTTATGATTTGAAATTTATCACTTTCTTGAATTATGTTTATTATGTTCTCTGTACTAGGGTCTAAACCGCCTAGTTAGGGTGTGAATTTTTGTTTGTCACCCGTTCGCCATGGCTTGGCGCCTGTATGAAGTCTCCATTACGTTGCATGTGTCGGGTTACAGTGCGCGCCGGGGGGGGGGGTAGTGCTCTTCGCTCGGGATGCTATATCTAAAGTGATATCAGAGCTCTAGGTTGCAAAATCGGAGCTCTGTGTCGTGTCAGGTATGTCTAGGTCGTTCGGCTTAGGATTACGTGATTGTTTGTATGCACTGTCATCTTTATGCGACTTATTTGTTTATATTCCTATTAATTGTTCACAAGAACATGAACTAAATGCTTCCATGCATCGATATTTCTTTGAATTGTGATTCTTATTCAGGATGTCATCTCTACATACATTCGTGGGATAAGATCGAGTACCATTAATCTACCGAGAATTTCAAAATTATAACCCTCCAATGTGGTATGGAGGTGATGATGTGAAAGCCGAAGAATGGATTTTCGAGATTTCATGGATTTGGGATACTCTTTCGGGGACATCACAAGAAAGGGTGAATTACACATCTCATTTAATTTAAGGACAAGCTTCAATTTGGCTTAAGGTAGTAAGATCGTGGTTCGAGAGGTCCGGAAAAGAGTTTACGTGGGAGAACTTTGTTCGGGAATTTCACAACAAGTACATCCCCTCTAGTGCAAGAGTAAAGAGACTTCAAGAATTTCTAAACATCCAACAAGATTTAAAGATGACGAAAAATTATATGGAAGAACTTGAGTGATCGGGTCCCTGTGCTACTCAAGTTGTTGATAACTATCGACTCAAGGCTCGAAGTTATTTTCTTTGTTTAGAGATTGGTCCTGTCGATAACGAGGAGGTCACGCAGGTGTCTGTTTTATATCTTTTTGCTCCACTACGTTGGAAAGGTGAGGTTTTCTTCCTTTTAGATAATATGACCTACAACCTTATATATTTTGAATCCCACATGGAAACTATTTATATTATATAATAAATATGTGTATGTTATGTACTTTGAGGGCTCGTCCCATTTTGTTATAAGACTTTGAAAAGGCTTTTATATATATATAAGCTCTATTTTGATCCTCTTTTTGAAAATCTTAGAATATATGTGAGTGTGTAGCGAATTATGGCTTTGAAAGATAAGCTTTGTGGGATTTGACCTTTTTGACTTATGAACTGGGCCCCGAAGAGTGGTATGGCATCTCGAGACCACCGTAGAGTCCTCGAGCTCCCCCATCAACACTTTCCTTTGAGAGTTTCACTAACCTTGGGGGGTTGAGGAAAGGGTGTTTCTCTTGAGCTAGTGGTATCCCCTCCGAAGGTGCAAGTAAGTAATTAATCCTTGACTCGTGTGAATTATGACCGATAGCTAGGGCTTGCTACCCTTCTATCACCTGGAGTAAGGATAGTTTATGATTTCAATCTTGATTATGAACTATAATTTAGAATTTGAAGAGTTTGGAAGGAGAACTCGTACTCACCGAGTTAATGTGTTTATGTATGAATCTATGAAATGGGAATAGACTCTTAAATACTTAAATTTGTTGTTTTGGCCTTTGGCCCTTAACTTCTTTTAAGTATATATATTTATTATCACAAGAAATGTTTTAGCTTGCAAAAACCATCCCCGGTTCATGGATCTTTTAGAATTTGATAAGTTCTTTGCTCTATACGTATATATGGGTGTGTGCGTGTGTGTTAGCCTCCTTACCAGCCTTTAGGACTGACCATCATTTTGTTTCCCTTTTTCCCCTTTCTTTTGAGTTGCAAGTGGCTTTTGGAGGTTTAAGCTAGGCGGTTGTCCTCGTGTCGTTGGTTGAGGATAGCTCGAGTCTCATGCATTGTACTTAGTTTATTTATGTACTTTGATAATTTTGGAATATGTATAAGTTTGGTAATTAGACTCTGGCCTGCGATAAGATTTTTATACTTGTCTTATAATTAATTTGTATGAGTTATATATGATGGACATGATATGATAATTGCTAGCATGTTATGATTTAAAATTTATCGCTTCGGTGAATTACCTTTATTGCACACTCTATATCAGGGTCTAGACCACCTAGCTAGGGTGTGAGTTTTTGTTTGTCACCCGTTCGCTATGACTTGGCGCGTATACGAAGTCTCCATTTCATTGCACGTGTCGGGTTATGGTATGGGAGATGTAGTGCTCTTTGCTCCGGGTGCTACATAGTGGATGTTTCTTCTCCCGATCTCGAGCGCATGGGCCTCCAATATGACGAGAATCTGAGCCTGCAAGTGATGGCCGAGAGGAACCCCGAGGAGAACTTAACCGAGCCAGAATATGCATATCTGGTTTCCCTCCTTCAAGTGGAGTTTATGAAGGTGCACGAGCCCGATGAGGAGCCAATCAATGAGAGGGCCAACGAGGGAATTAACGAAGATGCAGCTACCCCCGAGGGCTTATCTAATGCTGTTAGCCAAGCGCCCACAACCGAGGAGACTCCTGCTCCCGCGGTAGAGACATTCGAGCCTCAAGATGCCCGGACTTAGTCTGCAGCATCACAACACATTGCCCCTCACTAGTATCCCATATGCTCTGTAAGTTATTTATTCTCTGACAATAATGGTACTGGTCCAGATAGGCATCCAGTGATCTTTTCAATTGGCTCAATCTCGTAAACAGAAATTAGATAGTTGTACTTGAATCCTTATCTGTTTCTCTTTAGAATTTACCTTGTAATCTTTTTGTTGTTTCAGGTTTGGTAGCCCATCTTTTGTAATCGAACAACTGTTGCTTTTGAATGAATAAGTATTGCCTTTAAATGAAAGCTTTCTATTTCTTACATTTTGAATTTACTTTTGCATGCTTATCCCATTTTGACTCTAACGTTAGAGGTTATGGAATGGAGCTAAGTAAAATTTGGTATAGAAATTAGCATTATTTAGGCAAAGTAAGGAACGTTGGGGGCCTGTTTCCGAGGGCACCCTGGTTAGGTTTTGGGTCACTTAGAAAATTTTCCTTGAGGAGTTATCTATAAGAAATTTTGCTAAGTGTTGCAAAACTACGAGCGGGAACTAGGAGTAACACCTAGCCACTTTATTGAAATTGCGAGCATGAGCTAGAAGGGAGGTCCAACCGCTCTTTTTTCATTTTGCTATCCCAGAACTACCTTTAACTTAGTAATTGGGAATATGTATGCATTATTAAGCCTTTCGATGCGGAGTATCCTCGACGCAGAGTTGGCGTTGATAAGTATGGTGTAACCCTTGTGCAGGGGATTCGCCCAGCTTGGACCTGAGAGGCTTTTGCCTAGGGTGCCAAAGGGGGATTTGAATAGCATGTTATAAGTACGCTTTGTAAAGAACCCTTTATTTAGTAGAATTTCCTTTACTTTTATTTTTAAAAGGAATTGCATTGAGCCCAAAGTTGGGGTTTTACAATGCTTGTTCTTAATAAACTTAGACATAAAACCTTCTGAGATTGCAAGTATTCCACGGTCGTGGGAGACCTCACCTTGGAGGATTTCCAGCATGTAAGTTTTATTGGCCCTCACTTGGGTAACCTTGAATGGTCTTCCCAGTTTGTGTCTAATTTGCCCACATGCCTTGACACTTCAACTTTCTTTAACACCGGGTCTCCTTACCTGAAAGTCCTTTCCTTATCACGCTTGTTGTATTGATGAGCCACTGAGGCCTTGTACTTGTGGATATGCATCTAAGCATTATCCCTCCTTTCTTCCAAAAGATCCAGCTCGAGGGCACGATTCCCTTCGTTGGTTTCAGGCTCAAAGTAGGCAATGCATGTAGACTCTTGTGCTATTTCTGCAGGTGCCATAGCTTCCGCACCATACACAAGGGAATAGGGGTTTCTCCTATGGCGGCTCGCGGGGTTGTGCGATAGGCTCGTAAGGCTCCTTGCAGCTCTTCAGCCCATTCTCCTTTCTTACTCTCGAGCATTATTTTCAAATGCTGCAAGATAATCCTATTGGCGACTTCAGCTTTACCGTTGGCTTGGGGATGCCCTACGGAAGTGAAGCGTTGTTCAATTCCCAATTTTGAGCGCCACTTTCGGGTACCAGTGGTGATAAATTGGAACCCATTATTTGAGATCAATACCCTTGGAATGCCATATCTGCAAATGATGTTCTTCCAAATGAAGTCCTTGACCACGCGAAAGGTGATCTTGGCGACCGCTTCCGCCTCGGCCCATTTTGTAAAGTAATCCACTACCAGGATAACAAATTTCTTCTGCCCCACCGCAATTGGCAATGGCCCCACAATATCAATGCCCCATTGATCAAAAGGCCATGCACCATTTATAGGAGTCATTTAAACTGCGGGAAGTTGTGGAATGTTGGAATGAAACTGGTACTTGGGACATTTCTTAGAGAAAGCAATTGAATCTTACGGGACTATGGGCCAATAGAAGCCACTCATTAGCACCTTTTTGGCGAGGACATGCGCCCCAGTGTGATTCCCATAACTTTCACTGTGGACATGCTCAAGAACCTCCTTGGCATGCGAGGGCCTTGAACACTTCATTGGAGGGCCTTGATAAGATCGCTTGAATCGTCTACCCTTGAGAATAAGGGAAAATCGAGGGGCTTTGCACCTGATTTGTCTAGCTTCTACTCTATCAGTGGGGCAAATGACTTCTTTAAGGAACCTTACAATATCGTCGAGCCAGCACGGCTCAGATGGATCAATCATAGTTATTTCCTGTGCATGCCTTTGTTTTATCAAGGGCTATTCTGTTCTAAGAAAAGTAACAGAATGGTTGCAGGAACCCTCGAGGCTGAAGAGAACTTAGAGAGGGCATCAACACGCTCGTTCTCCGCTCGTGGGACCTAAAGCAGGTGAAACTATTTAAACTTGTAAATGACTTCTTTCACTTTTTCCAAATACTGCATCATGGTGGTTTCTAGAGCCTCATAGCTTCCCTCAATCTGGCTCACGATCAACTATGAGTCAAAATAGGCGGTGATCCGAGAGGCTCCGTTTTGAAGGGAAATATTTAGCCCTTGGACTAGGGCGTCAAACTCTGCCTCATTGTTGGTAACTTGAAAGTCTAACTTGATCGCTCAATTCCATCGAGGTCTTTAAGGGTCACCCTTGCTCCTCTCCCTTGAGAGGTCGAGTAACCGTCCGTGTGCAGGATCCACAAACCATCACCTCTTGATGGGTGGCGTCCAGATCAAAGCGTTCGACTAGCAGATCTACCACCACCTGCGCTTGGATAGCCGTTCTTGGCTTGAAACTGATGTCAATTGGCTGAGCTCAATTGCCCATTTAATCGGCCTTCCAAAAACATCGGGTTTTGACAAAACTTGCCTCAGCGGTTGGTCTGTGAGCACCGTAATAGAGTGTGCTTGGAAATACGGCCTCAGTCTTCGCAAAGCATTCTTGAGGACGAAAGCAAATCTTCCTATCTCCAAGTACTTTTTCTCAGCGCCTTGTAGGGTCTTGCTCAAGTAATGAACAACACGCGTTACCTACTTGGAAATTGAAAGGTAGATAAAGAGGTTCTCACCCTCGACCGACTTGGTCAGCAAGGGCGCACACGAGAGGTAGGCCTTCATATCTTACAGTGCCTTCCCACATTCCTTGATCCAACTGAAGTTTCTAGCATTATGTAAAATCTTGAAGAATGGCAAGTTCCTGTCCGTCGAGTGGGATATAAATCTGTTAAGGAAGATGACTTTTCCCACCAGGACCTGCACCTCTCTGACATTCCGAGGGGAAGGGATCTCTAAGATGACTTTGGTCTTCTCAGGATTGAGCTCAATTCCACGCTGATTCACCACATATCCCAAGAATTTACCTCCTCGAACTCCAAATGTTCACTTAGAAGGATTTAGTTTCATGCCAAACTGGCGTAATATATCAAACGTTCACCTTAGTCTTCCAGATGAGAGTGTTGCCGCTCGTGTTTGACAATCATGTCATCCACGTATGCTTCCATAGAACTCCCTATTTCCTTCTTAAACATCCTGTTAATGAGGCATTGATACGTATCACCTGTATTTTTTAATCCAAAGCGCATAACCAAGAAACAGTAGACTCCCATATATACCACAAATGATGTTTTTGGGCGATGCTCGAGAGCTCTGAAGATCTGGTAATATCCCTGGAGTGCATCCATCATGCTCATTAACTCTCAACCAGCTGTTGAATCCACTAATTGGTCAATTCGAGGTAAGGGTTATGAATTTTTCGGAGAAGCCTTTTTGAGATCAGTGAAATCATTACACATTCGCCACTTGTTCGTGCTTTTAGGCAAGAGGACGACGTTGCATAGCCATTCTAGATACAGGATTTCCTCGCTCTACTGTGCCTCGAGGAGCTTGTTCACTTCATCCTTAATGATATTTGTAACACCCCGGAGCGAAGGGCACCACATCCCCCGCACCGTAGCCCAACAAGTGAAACGAAATGGGGACTCCGTCCACGCATCAAGCCATGGCGAACGGGGTGACAAACAAAAATCCAACCTAAGCCAGACGGTCTAGACCCTACTCAGAGCACGCAACAAAACTAATAACGAATGCGGAAGCACCAGAATATCACAAACAAACAACCAGTATACTCGAGACATATCGAAATAACGATTCAAGTTATACAAACCTTTACAATTTCGAATTTTAATCATAACTTATACATATTTCAAAATTTGCAAAATGCATAAATAAAACAAAATACAATGCATGTGACTCAAGCTCTCCAAAAGAAAGACTCAAAGACAACCGCCTAGCCCCAACTCCTCAGAACGAGTACCTGCAAACTCAAGTCAAAGGGGGAAAAAGATAGAAATAACGAGGGTCAGTCCTAAAGACTGGTGAGGGGGCTAACACACGCACCCATACATATACATAAGATCAAAACATATACAAAGCCGAAAGGGGTTCATGAACCAGGCATGATTTTTTGCATTCTAAAACATTTAACCCGTGATAATATATATAAAGAAAGAAGTTAGGGGCCGAAGGCCAAATTCAGTTAAGTTTTAGAGTTTAGAAATCCATCCCCGTTTCTTAACCGTAAACGAAACATAATGAACCGAAAGCTTAAATCCAACCCACTTACTCCCGAAGCAAAGGCGAAGCAAAAACAAAACGAATCATAAATCATCCCACCTCCACATCGTTTGGGGAAGAGAGGTGCCCCTATCAACCCCCACACATAAACTTAATGAGACGGGGGATCCACCCGCTCCTTTGAAGGGTCACGTAGCACGCCGTCCGCTCAAGAATACCCGCCTTCCCCTCGACCTCCCGAGGATGGGCTAAGTCTCCCTTTTGTGGAGAAGTATACAGGGGTTGCAACCAGTGACCCCATGGCCGACCCGGGTCTCCATTACATACAACTCCGGGGCCCAAACTTATACTTTCACTTTTCATATCACACTTACCATACGAAGCTTGTCCACAAGTCTTATCATGCTTACACACACACTTATCAAAGCTTGTCAAAGCAGACGAAAATAGAGCTTATATACTTATAAAAGCGTTTTCAAAGTCTTAAGATAAACGGGATAAATCCCACAAAATACGTATCCAAACACGTATCTATATATATACTTATATAAGTCGCATGTGGGTTCGAAATACAAATAAGGTTTTAGGTCATAATAACTAAAAGGAAAGAAAACCTCACCTTGTCGATCAAACCGGACAAAACGAAAGGAAGAACACCTAAAGAACCACCTCTTCCACACGAAACAAACCTAGAAACAAAACAAAGGACAAGAGACATACTTAAACTTAATATGAACCAATTAGATGCTCGACAAATATATATGGATGCAATTGATGCAAAAGACATGCAATGAGGTAGCACTTAAGTCACTTTAGTTCATATTGAATCATATCGGATCATAAGTCACATAATTCATGTCAAAATTACACTTAGCAAACAAGCCCATAAGCTTAAAGTAATTAATGAAACATAACATATTACTGTTGGAAAACACGAATCAGAAAGCAGCGGAATTTAAAAAATTTTCCCAACAAAAGGACCTTGAACTCGCAATCGTGTAACCAAATTCGTAAAGATAGAAAACTTACTTTTCTTTTATTCTTTCTTGAAGCGTTTCAAGCCACCCAAGAACGCTCTTCTCGCGGCTTGATCCCCTCTCCTTGGTAAAGCTCGAATCTTCAAACTTCTAACTTGAAGTCTCTAGAGAAAGTCCACCAACTTGATCACAATCTAACTAGTAAGGATGCTAGTTCTCTAGTTAGTGTTTAGGCTTGACCTAGGGTTTAATTTAATCTTGGAGAAAGGAAGGTGTTCAACACATGAACCAAGAATTGTCTATTTTCGCTCTAAAGGGGAGCATGAGCTCCCCTATATATAGGAAAGGGGAGGGGCGGCCGAACCTAGTCCTAATGGACAAAGGATTTGGTCCCTCTCTCTCCTATTACTTGATCATCAAGTATTTTCCAACTTTGACTTTGAATTCTAATTCAAGTCAACTTTTAAGAGAGCTAAAATTATCCAAACTATTTTTGGATAATTTTATACTTTATTTATTATAAAATAAATAACTTATTTTTATCTAATTAATTAATTCGTAATTAATTAACTAGATTATTTTCTCCAAAATTAGACTTTCTTTTTAATTCAAAATTAAACCAAAGTCTATTAAATAATTAACTAATTAATTATTTAATATATATATAATATATATATATATATATATATACACACGCGTGTGACATGTGTCACAGTGACACGTGTCACTCACGTGAGCCACACGTGTGACTTCACACGTGTGGAACCCTCTTGGCCCGATTAACTCGTTTAATCATTTTCAAGCCTCAACTCATGTAACCAAGTTGTTGTGTGTGACCCTCTAGGTTCTCAATTCAATTAGCAGTGACCCCAATTAATTAATTCACTAATTAATTAATCAGTCCACAGATTAAACGACCATAGTCTAGCAACAGGTGTTTAACCCCTAGCTGAATTGGAATGTTCGGATTCGACAGAACCTTTAAGTCATTGATTCATGTGAGATACAATCCTCCTACTTACTATCTCTCAACCAAGATCTAGGGCAAGGGAATAATCAGAACCCTAATAATCCGGTCTTAAAGCTAAGTGCATTTCATATCCATTTGATCTCAATCCAAGAAACCCTTTTCTTGATGTCTTGATCTACTGCCTTGGCCAAGGACTCCATATGGCATATGAATGACTTATACAATAAGAGATCACCTTGCAAATGCAAGTGTAGGTCCTATCTTGATTCTCATTCACTTTCATGAGTCACTTGTGCAGCCCCAGCATAAGCCTTGAATAAGTTGTCTAAGGCGACACCCTTTAAAGCTTATACCTAAGACTACAGAGTTAACTCATAAAGTGACAAGGAACCTCAAGTCTAAGGATCAATTAATCACATCAACGACTCGTGAGATATTTCCTAATCTGGAAGTTTCCATTTCCTGAAATAGAAACTTCCTTTCCCATTTAGGAATGTTCTCACATGGGGCACCTCAGTGAACTTACTTATTAAAGTAAGCACCCTCATGTATCACGCACGTATCAACTATACACTTTGCACCTCCATGAAACAAGGTGGTCCTTCTTAAGGGCGTGATCCCACAAGCAAGCCTTAGAGGAGTCAGGTTGACACTCCCACTGTCTGTATGACTCATCGGCTTGGAGTATTTTACTAATCATGACTTATGTGATATAGGGCTCATTTCATGAACCATTTCACCTAAATGGTAGAGTCCTAAAGTCATCAGGATTAGGGGAGTTCTCATACATGCACAGCTAAAGTAAACGCATACCAAACAAGAGCATATAAAGAAGTGTTGCCTCAATTCGTTATTTCATTCAAAGATTGTCTGTGATTACAATAAGGAAAAGCACAAAGCGGATATACGATCGGCTTTCTAGGGCACTATTCCTAACAATCTCCCACTTGCCCGTCAAAGCCATTCTAAAGCTACTCTAAGTCCCATCTTCTGAAGATGACTTTGGAAAGCTTCTCGACTAAGGGGTTTAGTAAGTGGATCTGCCACGTTCTCTGCTGATGTGACCCTCTCAATTTGCACATCTCCTCTTTTGATAATATCATGGATTAGGTGATACTTCCTCATAATGTGCTTGGTCCGTTGGTGAGATCTTGGTTCTTTTGCTTGAGCAACCGCCCCAATGTTGTCACAAAACACAGTAATGGGGTCTTTCATGCTAGGAACAACATTCAACTCTTGAATGAAGTTTCTAATCCAAACACCTTCCTTAGCTGCATCATTTACAGCTAAGTATTCGGCCTCAGTGGTCGAATCTGCAGTGGTAGTTTGCTTGGAACTCTTCCAACTCACTGCTCCGCCGTTTAGGCAGAAAATGTATCCTGACATTGACTTAAAATCATCTAAGTCAGATGCAAAGCTTGCATCACAGTATCCTCCGACAGTAAGATCTTTCTGACCTCCGTAAACTAAGAATAAATCTTTAGTACTTTTCAAGTACTTAAGAATATTCTTCACGGCAGCCCAGTGACCATCTCCAGGGTCAGATTGGAAACGACTCATTACACTAAGTGCATAAGCCACATCCGGTCGAGTACATAACATTGCATACATTATGCTACCTATTGCTGATGCATAAGGTGTATGTGTCATTCTTTCTTTCTCAAGGTTAGTCTTAGGACACATCTTCTTTGAAAGACATGTTTCTACACTCATAGGAAGGTTCTTAACCTTTGCTGACTCCATATTGAATCTTTTCAATACTTTGTCAATGTACATCAACTGTGATAGTCCTATTAACCTTCTAGATCTATCTCTATAGATTTTAATTCCAAGGATATAGGACGCATCACCAAGATCTTTCATCTCGAATTGGTTCGATAACCATAACTTAGTCACTTTCATGTCATCCTTCGAATTCCCAATAAGAAGGATGTCATCAACATAAAGTACTAAGAATTGCACTGAGGTCTCCAATTCCTTTCTATACACACATGATTCATTCGAAATTTGGATGAATCCAAACGCTTTGACTGATTCATCAAATCGAATGTTCCAATTCCTAGAAGCCTGTTTCAATCCATAGATTGATCTTTGGAGTTTGCAAACCTTTTGCTCACTCCCACTGAATGTGAAACCTATGGGTTGCTCCATATAAATGTCTTTATCAATGTCACCATTGAGAAAGGCAGTTTTCACATCCATTTGCCATATCTCATAGTCATAATATGCAGCAATGGCAAGCATGATCCGATTAGACTTTTGCATTGCAACTGGTGAAAAGGTTTCATCAAAATCCACACCGGGTCTCTGAGTGAATCCTTTTGCAACCAGTCTTGCTTTGTAGGCTGCAATGCTTCCATCAACTCCAAGCTTTCTCTTAAAGATCCATTTGCAACCTATGGGTTTGACCCCATCAGGCAAATCTACCAAGGTCCAAACTTGGTTGGAGTTCATGGAGTCCATTTCGGATTTCATGGCTTCTATCCACTGTTCAGAGTCAGAATCTGAAAGTGCCTCCTCATATGTTAAAGGATCATTATCCTTTTGAGAGATTTCATGGAAGAATCCATACCATCTCTCCGGCTGTCTAGGAGTGCGTTCAGAACGCCTTAGAGGAGGGTTTTCGTGTGTATCGAAATTCGTGATTGGTTGTGGTTGATCAGAGTGGGACGTTTCTTCAGTGGGTGGTATGGGGTCACTTTGTACTTCTTCTAATTCTATGATCTTGCCTTTCTTTTCATTAAGGAACGGTTCCTCCAGAAAAGTAGCATTTCTGGAAACAAACACCTTTTGCTCAGATTGATCATAGAAGTAGTATCCTATGGATTCCTTAGGATAACCTACAAAGTAGCATAAGTTAGAACGAGATTCTAACTTATCTCCCACTGTCCTCTTCACGTAAGCAGGACAACCCCAAATTCTTAAGTAAGAATAACTAGGGATTTTACCATGCCACATTTCATAGGGCGTTTTGGGGACTGATTTAGAGGGAACTAGATTCAGAATCTTTGCTGCACTTTCTAGGGCATAACCCCAGAAAGAAGGTGGTAAGTCAGTGAAACTCATCATGGAACGAACCATATCAAGTAGGGTTCGATTCCTTCTCTCAGAAACTCCATTAAGCTGAGGAGTTCCCGGAGGAGTCCACTGAGAGATAATCCCATTATCCTTGAGATGATTAAGGAATTCTTCACTAAGATACTCGCCTCCTCGATCAGATCGAAGTGCTTTGATCTTGTGACCAGTTTGGTTCTCAACCTCCTTTTGAAATTCTAAGAATTTCTCAAAAGCTTCAATATTTATACTTCATTAAGTATACATAATCATACCGACTAAAGTCATCAGTAAAGGTTATGAAATACTGATGATTGCTTCTAGTGCTTACACTAAGCGGTCCACAAACATCAGTATGGATCAAATCCAAAACCTTAGTGGCACGTTCCACAGTTCCTTTAAAAGGAACTTTGGACATCTTTCCTTTGAGACAGGATTCGCAAGAAGTCAACTCTTTGAGATCATTTTCAGAGAATGATCCTAAAGTGTTTATCTTGCTAATTCTGTTCTTGGAAATGTGTCCTAATCTAGCGTGCCATAAGGGAGCTGAAACTTTGTCATCTCTCTTACGCTTTGTTTCTCGTTGTATATTCATAATATTGATATTCTGAGTTAGGTAAAGTCCATTACTTAGAGTACCGATATGAACGGAAGAGTTGTTCCGTTTGACAAAATATTTACCATTCTTAATATAAGTTTCATAACCTTCACAATCTAATATTGGAACTGAAATTATATTAAGAATAATGCTCGGTACATAAAGGAATTTATTTAATACTAACTCAAAACTACCTAAATCTAATCTAATTGTGCTTAAAGCTCGAGCTTCAACGTTTGAGCCATCACCGATCTTCAAGACACATTCTCCTTCTTTGAGTTGTTGGACTTCACTTAGCATCTGTACATCATTACAGATATGAGTTCCACAACCGGTATCAAGTACCCAAGAACTAGAATTAATAGAAAGATTTACTTCAACGAGAAAGATACCTTTCTTTAGAGTAGCCTTGTACTCTGGGAAGTTTCTCCTCCAATGTCCCGCTTTGCCACAATGGAAGCAAACAACCTCTTTCTGATCACGCTTCTTCTTTTGGGCCTTCCCCTTCGAAATGCCACCAGTGGGCCTAAGGGGTTTCTTCTTCTTCTTTTGGGCTTTCTTGCCCTTACCTTTAGAAGGCCCAGAAGAGGAAGATGGAGCATTCACCATCAAAACCTTATTGTCCTTCTTGATCGTGCTTTCAGCAGTCACAAGCTGACTAATCAGCTCAGCTACAGTAGCACCAGCATGATTCATGTTGAAGTTAAGGACAAATGGGTTGAATGATGGTGGGAGCGAAGCTAGCAACAAATCCACTGAAAGCTCATCTTTTAGTGGCATGTCCATGGAAGCAAGTTTCTCAGTAAGGGCAAGAAACTTGAGTCCAAATTCATGGACACTTGAACCTTCCCTCATTCTCAAGCGGAACAATTCCTTTGAAGTGTTATACCTTGTAACACGTTCATGAGGGCGGTAAAGTTGCTCTAAGTGGTCGTAAATCTCCCAAGCAAATTCCATGGCCTCATGTTGCCTTTGCAAGTCCGGAGACATGTTAGCCAACATAAGGGAACGGGCTTGGAGATTATCATCCTTCCACTTCTGAATCGCGTCCCGCTCGGCCCGAGTGGGAGCCTCCCCTTCGGGACTAGGCTCCCCTTCGAAGAGAACATAAGTTCTCTTCTCAGAATCTAAAATGATTTTTAGATTCCTCAGCCAATCAGAATAGTTGGGACCAGTCAACTTGTTTGACTCGAGGATCGATACAAGAGGGTTTTTGGTTGCCATTTCAAAACACGTAGAGAATCACAGAATCTACGACCTAAATGGTAAAACAGAGAACTAGTGAGCATGCTGAATTATAACGATATACAAAAGATAAGGTCTTTAATCTAATGTAGCTCCCACTGTTTTTCAAAGATCTAGAATTCCCAAAGATCTAAGAGGAACACGTTTCCCAATGGGTACTAAGATCCTAGGCATTTTACCTCGAACCCACGACTCGCGGACATTCTAAGTAAGAACCCTAGGTAGGTACAACTTACCAATTCTAACACCTTTAGAACTCTTAGTAATTGTTTTTGCATCACCTATCTTTCAATATGGACCCACGACTCGTGCGACATCCATATTTAGTTAGGCGTTAAGCTAGACCCATCAATCATAAGATCATGACCAAAACTTAGTTCGAACGACCCATGACTCGCGGACATCGCCCTTGCTAAAATTGACCACGAAATATTGACCATTTAAAATGATTAATTAGGTAACTAAGAACTAATAAGCTCCACTAGCTATCCCACGACTCGCGGACAATAACTAGCTTTACTTACTAAACTTAAAACCTATTGATGGAATGCTAGGAATTTAATTCAAAATTTGCATCTCGAATTAAACACCTATTTGTTCGAAATTAGCTTAATATTTAATGGGAATTTTCGAATCAACCGGAGAGTTGTCCGGTTCGACCTCACCAACATATATGTTATCCAATTTTATTAGTCTTGATTAATGCAAGTACACTTAAATGCATATCAAACAAGCACATAAACAGATAACATGTCCTAGCATGATACTAACATGTAATGATCATGGGTTCTACCTATCTTATGCGTGATATGTGGGAGCCACTCCACAATCACAAGTTCTAACATACATGCCACATAAACAGTTTAAATCACATAAGGGAAAACGGTAACAAAATACGAGCCCTATCTCTATTACATTTAACAATTGAGATTCCCCTCCCTAACATTTTGAGGGGTCTTCACTTATGGCCTCCTTGTTACTTGAATGTGGTCCATCTTACTCCATGGGTGCATTGTCTCCAAAATGAAAATAAAACCTCACCACCTATCTCTACTCTCAAATTACAATAAAAGGAAAAAGACATAAAGTAATAAGGCTCAATCTTCATATTGGCATTAGACAATTACACGGGGCATACCCCGGCCTCAAAAACAGTAATATGGAAAGCCACATAATAAATCACATAACAGTACGCACATAAGTGAGGCTCCAACCTCAATTGAAAAACGCAACTATAGGGCTCCAACCCCAATTTAAACCATCCATGTGCATAAATTAAAACCATACATAGATCTAAACCAATGATCACCTAACATGCTTTTGCAAGAATTTAAATTTAACCAATAAATTAAAATTCTCGTTTCAAGTCCTAATGACTTAAAACACGACTTAGATGCAATTCTTGTTCAAGAGCCTTTTCAATAAAACCCGAAAAACAATAAACCAATAAAATTCCAATTAATTTCCAAAATTAATAATTTTATTCTTTCATTATTTTCAGAAAATAAAGATTGTAATTTTTCCAAATTTAAATCGCTTAAATTTTCAAAATCCCAATTCAAACAATTATTTCAAAAATAATTCAAATTTAATAAATAAAATTTTTCAGAAAAATTAAATCGGGATTTCAAGGACAGAAAACACGAAAACACGAAAACGCCAAAACCGTGCCCGGAATCGCCCGGAACGAGCATAGGCTCGCCGCGCAGCGTCGCGCGCTAGGCGCGCGTGTTAGGCGCACGCCCTGCGCGCAACACGCGTAGCTTGCTGCTGCTTGCGTGCGGGCGATGCCGGGCGGGTGCTCCCGCGCGGTTGCGGGAGCGTGCCGGCGGCTGTCCCGTGCGGTTGCGGGACAGGCGGGCAGGCGCGCCTAGGCGGGGCCTAGGCGCTGGCGGGCGTCAGTGGCGGGCAGTCCCGCGCGGTTGCGGGACTGCTGGGCGGGCGGTCGCGGGCCTGGCGTACTTCGCCTTAGCAAGTCAGGCTCGCGTTTTCGTAACGCGATTTCGTGTTTCATACTTTTAGTTCAAAAACCAAAACAATCCAAAATTAAAAAAAAAATTCGATTTAAACATATTTCAATCAAAACGGTTTTCAAAATCACAATTTAAGAAAACAGTTTCAGAAATTCAGGAAGAATTACAGTTTCGTATTTCAGGCTTTCTAAAAGAACTCATGATACCTAATTCGCATCAAAGCCTAAGAATTTCTACAAAATTCAGAATAATTGAGACGAATCAGAAACAAGATTAACGAGGTGGCTCTGATACCACTTGTTGGAAAACACGAATCAGAAAGCAGCGGAATTTAAAAAATTTTCCCAACAAAAGGACCTTGAACTCGCAATCGTGTAACCAAATTCGTAAAGATAGAAAACTTACTTTTCTTTTATTCTTTCTTGAAGCGTTTCAAGCCACCCAAGAATGCTCTTCTCGCGGCTTGATCCCCTCTCCTTGGTAAAGCTCGAATCTTCAAACTTCTAACTTGAAGTCTCTAGAGAAAGTCCACCAACTTGATCACAATCTAACTAGTAAGGATGCTAGTTCTCTAGTTAGTGTTTAGGCTTGACCTAGGGTTTAATTTAATCTTGGAGAAAGGAAGGTGTTCAACACATGAACCAAGAATTGTCTATTTTCGCTCTAAAGGGGAGCATGAGCTCCCCTATATATAGGAAAGGGGAGGGGCGGCCGAACCTAGTCCTAATGGACAAAGGATTTGGTCCCTCTCTCTCCTATTACTTGATCATCAAGTATTTTCCAACTTTGACTTTGAATTCTAATTCAAGTCAACTTTTAAGAGAGCTAAAATTATCCAAACTATTTTTGGATAATTTTATACTTTATTTATTATAAAATAAATAACTTATTTTTATCTAATTAATTAATTCGTAATTAATTAACTAGATTATTTTCTCCAAAATTAGACTTTCTTTTTAATTCAAAATTAAACCAAAGTCTATTAAATAATTAACTAATTAATTATTTAATATATATAATATATATATATATATATATATATATACACACGCGTGTGACACGTGTCACAGTGACACGTGTCACTCACGTGAGCCATACGTGTGAAGCCCTCTTGGCCCGATTAACTCGTTTAATCATTTTCAAGCCTCAACTCATGTAACCAAGTTGTTGTGTGTGACCCTCTAGGTTCTCAATTCAATTAGCAGTGACCCCAATTAATTAATTCACTAATTAATTAATCAGTCCACAGATTAAACGACCATAGTCTAGCAACAGGTGTTTAACCCCTAGCTGAATTGGAATGTTCGGATTCGACAGAACCTTTAAGTCATTGATTCATGTGAGATACAATCCTCCTACTTACTATCTCTCAACCAAGATCTAGGGCAAGGGAATAATCAGAACCCTAATAATCCGGTCTTAAAGCTAAGTGCATTTCATATCCATTTGATCTCAATCCAAGAAACCCTTTTCTTGATGTCTTGATCTACTGCCTTGGCCAAGGACTCCATATGGCATATGAATGACTTATACAATAAGAGATCACCTTGCAAATGCAAGTGTAGGTCCTATCTTGATTCTCATTCACTTTCATGAGTCACTTGTGCAGCCCCAGCAAAACCTTGAATCAGTTGTCTAAGGCGACACCCTTTAAAGCTTATACCTAAGACTACAGAGTTAACTCATAAAGTGATAAGGAACCTCAAGTCTAAGGATCAATTAATCACATCAACGACTCGTGAGATATTTCCTAATCTGGAAGTTTCCATTTCCTGAAATAGAAACTTCCTTTTCCATTTAGGAATGTTCTCACACGGGGCACCTCAGTGAACTTACTTATTAAAGTAAGCACCCTCATGTATCACGCACGTATCAACTATACACTTTGCACCTCTATGAAACAAGGTGGTCCTTCTTAAGGGCG
Organism: Lantana camara; assembly: GCA_037501455.1. Lineage (NCBI taxonomy): Eukaryota > Viridiplantae > Streptophyta > Magnoliopsida > Lamiales > Verbenaceae > Lantana > Lantana camara. The sequence continues at coordinate 92,226,147 of CM074858.1, read as the reverse complement.
TGATCCCACAAGCAAGCCTTAGAGGAGTCAGGTTGACACTCCCACTGTCTGTAGGACTCATCGGCTTGGAGTATTTTACTAATCATGACTTATGTGATATAGGGCTCGTTTCATGAACCATTTCACCTAAATGGTAGAGTCCTAAAGTCATCAGGATTAGGGGAGTTCTCATACATGCACAGCTAAAGTAAACGCATACCAAACAAGAGCATATAAAGAAGTGTTGCCTCAATTCGTTATTTCATTCAAAGATTGTCTGTGATTACAATAAGGAAAAGCACAAAGCGGATATACAATCGGCTTTCTAGGGCACTATTCCTAACAATTACAACATATAAACATATTGGGATAACAATCGGGGTGAGAAGATATGGGAAAAACGGAATAAAAGCACAAAATAGGGCTTCGAGTGAAAATAGGCCAAAGCTGACAGTTTTATCGAAACGAACAAGCTGTAGGAAATCGGGCATAACTTGAGTTTGAGAAATAGGAATCGAGTTTTGTTTCTTGGAAATGAAACTAGACACACAGATCTTTCGAAAGATATAAAACACAAATTTTACTTCAAAGGGAGTCGAAAACGGCGGAGGTTTGAAGTTGAACGAATGCAGAATTTCGGCGAAGTGGCGACACCAAAATCAAACGATTATATGTCACAATCTAGAACGAATTTTAAGTTGATTCCAATTGGAGAATGTTCTAGACTCAAATAGGTTGATTGTATGTGAAAATTAGGTCAAACGGAGTTCGTATAAAGGGGTACCTGGCCGGGGAAAAATACAAGGCAAAAGTACCCGCCCGGGGGTAAAACATAGCAGAATGATTTCTGCATAAAGGGGTACCCACCCGGGGAGTTTTCTTCACAAAAACTACCTGCCCGGGGAGAGCCTTACAGTAGGAAAAAGAGCAGGAACAAGGCTATTACGAGGTGGAGGAAGAAGGGGAAACAAAGCAGCACAAGTAGGCACTAAACACTCAAGAATCAAGCACCAAAATACCTCAAAATCAGCCACAACTTCACGCATTAATCAAGGAAGCAAAGGTGAGTTCATCTCTTACATCAAACACCCATGTAATAATTACATATCATGTAAGCAACAATGGTGACTCCATGGATCCTCAACAAACATGCAAACCTAGTTCATATAACTCTTAAATGATGTCTTAGGAGTAATTACCATGCATCAAGCTCAAAGAAATTGCAAGGAATCATGCAAGAAAATGCATCAAACCCTTACTATTCATCTTATATGCCAAAACTCATGCAATCCATGGTGAAATCTTGCAAAATGAAAAGTAAAAGATGCACAAAGACATGGAGAATCCAAAAAGAGACTTATCTTTAAAATTTGAGAAGAAATGGCCAAGGTTTGAGCTCAAAACTTCAACTTGTGCAAATGGGCTCTTTCGCCCTCTTCTTTCTTCTTTGTTGCTGCACTTGGGGGAACTTTTCTCTTCTTGGGGTGAGGGGGTTCGAATGGAAGCTGGTAGGGGAAGAGAGAGGGAGATATTTTGTGTTAAAAGTCAAGGGTTGGCTTAATTAGGATCATGTGGGGTCCACAACTCAAGACTAGTCAACAAAAGGGTGCTCTTGGTGAGAGGTGCTCGTTCCGGTCGAAACTCGAAGGCTCAAATGGGCTTAGAAAAGTATAAATCTTGATTCCTTGGCTTCCTTTCTTTGTTACAAATCCGATGCATCTTCCGAAATTCAAATCCGAATTCCCGAGCTCAATTTACGCCTCCCGAAACACAAGGTGCGCTAAAGCTCGTTAGGCCCTTATGTCCCTAACACATAAAACGGTTCCAAAAACCGTAGCAAACGAACTCAAAAACAAGTAACGAGCACAAAGACATACTCACAACACGTATGAATCATGCATAGTACATAGTCACGAAAATCAAGAACGAAAACGGGTATAAACGGAACAAGAACGAAGCAAAGAAGGCAAATACGTACGAATAAGTCACATACGGTTCAAATAAAAGTCATGTAATTCAAATATATCACGTAAAGAGTATAAATAACAAGTAATTCACATAATTAAATAAATAAAAGCATACGTACCTCACTCATGAAGATGTACCTGGAAAGGCTAGACGAGCAGGATGTTACAATCTCTCTTCTAAACCCATTTGCGTCCCTCTTCTTTTGTTTAATGGGTTTGAAAGCAGGTCCAAGTTGAGCCTGTGAACTATGATACTGGGGTCCAACTGAGATCTGACGCTTTTCATGCAAAAACATCTATGCTCTCTCTCAAGAAAACTATCATCATGATTTGCGAGGGTCCGAAGAGGCCCGAGCCTATTGGCGTGGTCTTTTCCTTATTGCCAGACTCCAGCTCAATGGTCAGAAACTTCTCTGTGGGCTCTATTCGCACTTTAGGGTAAGGGGCCTCGAGGGCTCTCTTTTTACCCGTGAGGCATTGGTTTCCGCCCTCGGGTGCATCCTCAATCATGTCCTCTTCCGAGGAGGACTCTCCCACTGCACATGGGGGTCCACCCTCGGGGTTATCCTTCACGCGCGTGCCTTACTTCTTGTTTTTCTTTTTATTGGGCCTAGCTATCTTCCCTGTCGGATCATCCTCGTCCAAGTTGGGAAAATCCACGGACTTCTTGGTAGATCCTATCTGAAAGGTTCTCTCGGGCTTGGGCTTTCTCAGGGACAACATATTGCATTCTCAAGCTTCCTTAATGTTGCAAAAAAGCTCACATGTCCCCTCAGGGGTGGGGAATTTGATCTTCTAATGGTAGGTAGAGATGATCGCCTTAAAATCAACGAGGGCTATTTGCCCGATTATGATCTTATAAGGGATCTCAATCTCTACCACCGTATAGGTGACCATTAAGATCTTTCGCTGTGGGGCGCGACCAAAAGAGGTGGCCAAGAGAATTTATCCGTGAGGGGTAACCTCATAACCCCCAAAGCCCAGAGGCTGTTTTGAGGGCCTCGAGGGGAGTGTTTGTGAAATTCATTTTTATGAAAGTGGAATTAGGGAGAACATTCACAGAGCTTCCACTATCAACAAGAACCCTCTTTACAACATGGTTGTGCACGTCTAAGCTAATCACCATGGGGCAGTCAGAGGTTTCACTGACCCCATGGAGTGTTTCAATATATTCTAGGTCCTTGTTACTGAATCTTATTGCTTCATTCTCCCTCGGATTGGGGGCGCTTCTTTCTTTGATGGAGTACACTTACTTGGGCACTGAGGGCCTCTGATCATAGCTCCATACGTAACGACGGCATGAGGCATTAGAGTCTCCCGTCGCTGAGCCTCCCGCGATCATGTTGATGACTGCAAAGGTGGTGTTTTCCATCTCAGACACTTTTTGCTTCCCTGTGTCCTTAGTTTTAGGGTGACGCCCTCGGGGGATCCTCGAGCATGAGGGACTCCTTCTCTGAGTCTTGGCTCGTTCACTGCAATGCTCGTCGTCGCGCTTCAAAATTTTGATAAATTCTTTCAAATGGACCCCAGCAACGAGCCTTTGTATCTTATTTTCAAACTATCAACATTCATCTGTGTTTCCCTCAGCTTCTGAGACCTCCTGAAAAGTTTCTTGTCGGAGAGGGAATAGATCTCAGAAATAGGCTTGTTGAGAGGAATACGCTCGTACTTGCAAGGTGGTGGGGATGACTTACGCTATTCCTTGTGAGAGTCATCTTGCCCTCGGTCTCCCTTGTGGTGGCTTGACGATCTTGGTGCGTTGGACCAGTACATGTCCTCGACCGCAAAAAAGGGCTCTACGATCTCCCTCATTGCCATAAGGGGTGGGGGCCTTCCCTTAACAATAGTTTCAGCAAACTCATTGCTCACATAATGATTAAAGTTGATGGCCTTGAACAACATGTGGGTAAGGAAATCTATGGAGGGCCTTTCCACCAGAAGCACTTCTTTATTAAATCGCCCAAAAAAGGAATGGAGGTACTCATTTTCACCTTAGACCAAGTTGTATAACACTGTGGGTGCAGTAACTGGGGCCTTCAATGAATTGAAGTGGTTCAGGAAGGTGCTGGTGAGTTCATCATACCCCCTAATCAAGCGGGGTGGCAATCGCTTATACCACTCCTGAGCCATGCCTAAGAGGGAGGTAACAAACACCTTGACCGAATAATGACTGGAATGCTCGTAGAGGTGTAAAATGTATAAAATGGTCGAAATGTTCTGCAGGGTCAATGGTTCCATCATAGAGATTAATGGAAGTAGGGACTTTGCCTATTCCTGCTTGGGCCTTCAAAACTTTATCGACAAGGGGAGAGCCCTCGCTAAGAGATGGTAATATCCCCCCTTTGTTATAATTTTCATAGTTTTCTTTATCTCCCTTGGGCCTAGGGCGTGATTCTTGTTCACATGGTGGCGAGCGTCTCTAGTCTTGGCTCTTTCACCCCAGCATGGGGGGACTTGAGACCGCACTCGAGAGGGTTGCTCCACCATGTTCTGGAGCCCTTCCAGCTGGTCTTGCTCAACTGGGAGTAGGTTAGGGTCTTCTCCATCTTTACTACCCCTCTTCGAGGCCTGAGAATCAGTCTCCTCATCGATACTAATCCTATCAACAGGCTCTTTTCCCTTATTGGCCTATGGTTGTTCCTGTGCTCCCCTCAGGGGGCTTCTCTTGCACGGTCAACTGGTGGCGATGGTGGCCTAGCCTACAGTACAGCCTGAGTGGCCATGAGTAGATGAACCTTCCATCCCCCCATGGGAGGGGCGATTTGTGCATCCTTTCCTGATGGAAAGTAGATGGCTGTGAAATTCTTCAAGGCGTTTTTAGCCACCTGGACTTCGCATTGGGCATAGGCAGCTTGCAGCTGTCTCTGTGTCATGGTGGGCATCTCTACGCCCTCAATCTCCTTAGGAACAATGACATAAAGCTGCATCATCCCTGCGTGGTATGGTTGGATGGTGGGCATCATGTGGGGCAGCCCAATCATATAACCCGGTGGTGGCATCAATATGGGATAGCCACCTAGGTTAGGTACGCAGAGATTGGCTGAAGCGTAGGGACATTTGAGCCAGAACCCCCTGCTACTCCGGAGGGGGGCTGCTCGGGATTAGTTTTCTACTCAGGCTCGTTAGGTCCCTCCATGAGGGGGCAGAGATAGGCATGTTGTCGTCGCCGCCGCGTGGGAGGTCACCTCTACCTCCATAATACGGTAAATGCCAACACTTTAGAATTTGTATAAGCAGGCAAACAGGGATCAAATGCTCAGCAGGGGTTGCCGGAGTGAGTGGGTTTTGTTGAAAAACACGAAAGAGTTGAGCAGCGGAAGTTTAAAAATTTTCCACAAGTTTAATCATTATCTTGCAATTTTCGTACTGTAACGTTGGGAATAACAAGAAACTCACTTTAATTGAAGCTTTATTGTGATGTTGTTACCACCTAATAAACACCCTTCAAGCGGAAAGTCCCTCGAACGGTCCTTTGAATTAGACTCCAAAGTAGAAGGCCTCCAAAGCGTATCCACACCAGACCTAGAACACGATCAAGCAAGTGAGAATGCTAGTTCTATAGCTTGTGTTAATGGCTAGGATAATTTTGCTTTGAAAACTTTTCTTTTGGTTTTTCTCAAAAACTTATCACTTCGTGAGTGTTGGTCTAAAGAATAAGAGAAGCCCCAACTCCTTTATTTATACTTGTGATTTTCGAACCACTTAGGGCTAGTGGATGAGTTTCTTGCTCACTAATTAACTCATTTAATTATTAATTTAATTGGAGAAAATAAGTTCCCAACTTGTTCTCCAAGTCTTGCACGAATATTCTTCTCTCTCCTACAATAGGAAATTGGGCTTTTCAACTTTCCTAAAGTTAAAAGTCAATATTCAATAAATCAATTAATTCCCAATTAATTATTTATTGGGTTAAGTTTATTTGAGAACAGTCTTAACAATTAATTCAATAATTAATTAAAAGACTAAAATTAATTAATTAATTCTAGAAAAGAATTCACGTGTGGAATAATCTACACGTATAAGCTACGCATGCAACACGCGTACAAGACACGTGTCGGCCACGTTACACAACACGTGGCAACCACGTGTGCGTGACATGTGGTAGTCACGTTCTTAACGTGACACGTAGCGGGGTATCATTTTCGAGGCCCTCTTCGATTAACATTTGATCCTTCGTTAATCATATTAACATCCTACCATAACCTTCATATTCTGGCATTTGTGTGTGACCCTTTAGGTTAATCATTCGATTAGCAGTGACAACAATTAATTAATTCCCTAATTAATTAATCACTTCACAGATCACACTACCGTAATCTAGCAATGGGTGTGTGACCCCTAACAGAATAAAGAAATGAATCGAAGAACCTTTCAGTCAATGACAATCAGTGAAATACGATCCTACTACAACTCCATCTCTCAATCAAGAACTAAGGCATATGAATATTCTCAGAGCACAAATATTCTTGATCTTTAAAGTTAAGTTCGTTTCATATCCATTTCGATCTCAATCCTAGAAAACCCCATTTTGTAGATGTCTTGGCCTTTTATCCACCTTGGCCACAGGGTTTAATGTTTAATGGGCTATGAACAACTCAATCAGTAAGTGATCATCCTTATTCTTAACAAGTGTAGGTCCTTCGTTGATTCTAATAATTCTACATACGCCACTTGTGTAATCCCAACATAGGCCGTGGTTCAGGTGTCTATATGGCGACACCCTTTTGAGCCTATATCAAAGATTACAGAGTTAGCTTATATAAGACATTATAGAATCTCAAGTCTAAGGATTAATGAATCATGTCATTGACCTGGGAGAAATTTCGTAATCTGGAAGTTTCAGGAAACTTCCTTTCCCATTTAGTAATGTTCATACGCGGGACATCTCAGTGATGAAGTTCTTGTCACGATCACCCTTATGTATTATGAACGCATCATCGTATGCACTTATCACTCCATGAAACTAAATGATCCTTCAAAAGGACATAATCCCACATGCAAGTCACAGCAGAGTCAATGTCAACACTCCTACTGTCTGTCGGACTTATAGACTTGGAGTAGTTTCTAATCCTCACCTATGGAGTTAAGAACTTGTTTCATGTGTCGTTCCCATAACGACAAAGTTCTTAACGGCCTCATCGGATTAGGGGAGTTCAATACATGCAAAACACAGTCAACCCAAACAGACATAAATAAGCACATAAAGAAGTGATTGTCTATGAACAAAATCATCTCGTTTATTATTTAAAGACTGTTTGTGATTTTATAAGGAAATAGTAAAGCCAAAAGCTGCTTTAAGGGCACTATTCCTAACAGGTTTAACCTTCTGGGAACAAATACAGCAAAGAACGTTAGAAGGCCAAGCTGGGGGAATGGGGGGTTAGACCCAGTTTGGCTCTCCCACGCTCAAGTCAGTATCAGCTGAAGAAGAAGATGAAGGTAAAACAGAGGTCAAATATATGAAGCTTGCTTACAGTGTATGAGAAATTCTTAGTATTTATAAGTGAGGGTCAGGGCCCTTTTGGTAATTACCACCAAGTGGTCCTGAATTGGTGTTGCCCTGGACACATGGTGTAATGAGGAGCCTTTGAAAGGGATCTCTTGTAAAAGCCTACAAAAATGTTGTGGAGAGCAACAATGGCAGGTGCACGTTGATGTACTATTTGTCAAAGAGCGTTACTGGGTTGTTACCGAGGGCCAAGCACGCGAGGGTGAACCCTGAGATAACCTTGAGGGCCACGTTGTGATAGTTAGCCATGCGTTTCTGCTCGGGAGGAGGCCATGATTCCCTTTGAAGAGGGAATGGATATTCCCTCGAGGGGAGATTCTATCTTCGAGGGGGAACTATGAGGTGAGGACCTTGAGATGCCACGGTGTTACGCTTTGATTAGGCGACGCGTTGCACTTAGCCTCATCAGGTATAATTTAGTAATTTAGCATTAAGTTAGTTTAATCAAACGTCAAGTGATCGAGTATTTTGGACGTAGCTATTATTGGTAAGGAGAATTTTACACATTCATGGTCCGATCCGACATGATCCATATAAATGAGAGAGCCGGAAAAAAACACACATTAGCAACTTCTATTTTCTTATTTTTTATTCAACAAGGTTAATTAGCCTAAATTTACTCTTGATTCAATTTTTCCACATAATTTATAAATATGTACAAAAATACTAAATATTAGTTGATTTGGTGGGATAAAAAATCATGTCAAAAATACTAAATATTAGTTGACTTGGTGGGATAAAAAATCATGTCTGTCAAAAGTACTTTCTATCTGAATGAAACAATTAGACAGTAAAAATTGTCCCCCTATTCAATTTTCGACGGTACAAATGATTTGCTAAAATCACGTAATTTGCAATTATTAATCTAATATTTGAATGACAAATGAATGGCGGAAAATTCTAATTCCAATTTGGTTTGATAAAATTAGTCATGTTATTCAAATATCCCCCTTTCCGTGTTTTTTTTTTTTTTTTTTTTTTTTTAATTGTTAAACCACCATTAGTTAGTTTTAGAACTATAAGTTCTCCTTAAACTTTCCGGCCATGATAAGAGCGGGGAAGATATCAAACTTTGGAAAGGACTTTAAATTATTTAGCAACCAACTATTATCGTTTAATTTACCAATTAAATTAATCCTTCTATCTTAATTAAATTGAATTCATTGATTCATTTTTTTCAGTTCTCTGATATTAGATCTACATCTAACTAAATTATGTTTCTATTTTAATAATTCTATTTTGGACAACGTGGCTAATTTTTAAGGAAAACGATTTTACCAAATTAATTATAAAAATTTTAGTTTAAAATAATTTTAAAACTGTGGCATTATTAGACAAAATTAAACTGTACTATTATGTACTCAACAATCGAGTTCTTTAGTTGTAAGGGGAAGCCCATGTCGTTCCTGGTGTCCTGGGTTCAAAATTGATTTGATCTTTAAGCACCCTGCTTTCAAGATGTCAATTTGCCAAGAATCCTTAAATAGATTTAAACTTTAAGCATCCTGTTTTCAAGATGTCAATTTGCCACATCATGGTGTTTTCGCGTCGTCCGAAGATTCAATCATTTCCCTACGATTTCTCGTGCACTGCCCCCTCCAACAGGTTTCGAAGATAAAAATCTTTTGTTGGCCCCTAAAATGACCTAGGGAAATCCATGAAATAAATTTGATTCTTTTTTATTGCAAAGCATATGATTCACGAATTGTTTTCTTATGACTTACCAACTAGATAGATGAATCTTTTCAAAGAACTTGTCAAGTAATGGGCGACCCACTCTCTCACTTCTAGCTCATCCTCAGATCTACTCCCTTCTTCGATTTATTAATGTTATTCTTAGATCTTGTTCGTGAGATTGAGCAAAAGAAAAATATTTTTAGATTGTTCTAATTTCTATATATGCTAAACTATTCCAATGCACCTACTTTCAAGATGTCAATCTGCCAAGAATTCCTTAGTTACTTTTAGGAGGTTGGTAGCTTAATAATGTACTTTGATAACAATCATGAGATTACCATTATATCTTCCATGTAGAGCTTCTTTCACAAAAAATTTGTGAAGGAAATCTCAATGATACATGTTAAATAAATTATTTAAATTAGATTTGAACTTTAAGCATCCTGTTTTCAAGATGTCAATTTGCTACCTCATAGCGTTTTTGTGGCTGTAGCACCCGGGACGACAAGCACCACGTCCCCCGCACTACAAGTTTAGTCCACACATGAAATGGATAATCCAAGCATGAACCGGACTCATAGCGAACGGGAGACAAAATAAAAGCAACCTGGCTAGGCGGAAACTAACCCCATACCAATTAAATCCAAATCCCAAATACATAGTGCGGAAGCAACAATACCAAACATAAATTTCAATAATAGCCCCAAACATATAACATTATCATAAGATGATTAAAAAATTCAACATGTATCCTATCCACGGGTTCAACTACGCATGCAACCTGTCCCGAATCCATATTAACAATAATTCATAATTGGCAAATACAATTAAATCATAAAAGAATGCAAAATGTGACTCGAGTGTACATGTGACTCGACAAGAGATTAAAACTTAACTTCCGCCTAGCAAAACCTGTAAGAAACTGAAAGGTGGGAAAGAGGGGTCAGTCTCTAGAAGACTGAGTGAGCAGGGGCGATACATATATATAAAAACATGTGCATGCAAGTCATAAATCCCGAGCAAAGTTTTATTTAAAGTTAGTTCCCAAGAAGGGAAAGAAAATAACTAAGCAATGCTCGGAGTTTACAACTAGTTCATAATAAATTCATTAAGTTCATAATTCATACAAAATCATTAAGGCTCGGCGAGTGAGCGTGCATAATCTCCAACCAAACTCCGGCCATGTATGACAAATATCATTATTATTTTGAATACGTGATCATGCAGTACATCATAATACATGCAAGCCATATAACATAATATAAGACATAGGTGTTTGGGCAATCCGTGTCCCGGCCTTCTTGCACGGTGCATAACAATAACATAGTCAATAACATGAAAATAAGTTCTAACCTTCTTCCTCCGGGTGGTGGACAGTTTAGCAAGACCCGGCCACCCAATCATTGACCAATGGGGTTATATGAATTCCCCAATTGGCACTCAGCTCCCATTCCCCGCTAAAACTCCTAGCGAGGGCCGGTATCACCGCTACGATGTGGGACTAGCACATGGGATCACCGTCGGCCCTTGCCTCCCCGGATAGCCACATGTACTAGGTCGCTGGACCCGTGCAATCAATCATGTTCTGTAACGGCCCGGCTTTTTCGGTCGGATAATATGCCGTATGTGTTTACCAATTTGCACAAATTAATTTTTTATAAGTGTTTTATATAAATTTATACCTTATTATTAAATTGTTAGATATGTGATTAATTGAAATATTTGAATTTGAAATTATTTAAAATCCTTGAATGTTATGCATGAAGTGATATTTTTTTCCGGGTGCCGTTTCTATTTAATTTGAATTCGAAATTTTGTGTAATTTTAGTATGCTGCAGATTTATATGTTAGGAACATGTCTATGTGCTCGTTTCTTATTTTCAATCTTGTTTGGTGTGTTAACGAATTTTAATTTGGGAACAAGACCAAGTCGGGAGATTAAAAGCATTCGGCGCACCTCTGATTCCGGACGACATATCTTGAGCTAGAGAATTTGGATTTAAATTCTGGAAGAGGCATTGGACTTGTAACAAGGATAGGAAACCAAGGAACCTAGATTCATATTTTTCTAAGCCCGTTTGAATCCCCGAATTTCGCCCGAACCTAGCCTCAAGCGTGAAACGTACCACCTTTGATTGTTTTAGCCATAACTTGAGCATTTCTTGACCAAATTGAGTGATTCTTAGCCCCACTTACTCATAACTTAACCCTATTTCATCGCTAATCCTCCCATTTCATTTCAAATTCAGAAAAGAGATGGAGAAAAGGGCTTTTTGTTCTGCATCCCGAAATACCAAGAAAAGGAGGAATAACACTATTCATTTTTCATGTTTTGAGCTCTCTACTCCACCAAATCTCTCCAAATTCGAAAGGTAAGCTTATGGTTTTGTTCTCCATCCTTTCCTCTTTATTTGGACACCTTATTTTCTGAATTCCATGAAGAAATGAGCATGTAATTGAATTCTTGGTGAATAGTAAGGGTTAGAGCTAATTTGATGATTTTGGGTAGATCTCTTATGATTTCTTTGGAATTTATGCAACCTAATAGACCCTAAGACATGTTTGAGTGTTAATTTGAACTGATTTCACAAGTTGGTTAAGGAGATTTTGAGCCACCATGTTTGTTCTTGAAGTTTGGCATGAAGAGATTTGATGAACTTTGCTTTGCACCTTCTTTTACTTCTTGTTTGATGTTTGGCCTAGAAAATTTCATGTAATGAATGAATTCTTGTAATATTATCTGACCTTGATGTGTTATCATGGAGATAGAATGGTTTGGATGGAGTTTTTGTTGAGTTTTTGGCCTGAAATCATGATTTTCCCCTGCTGTCGCCAGTGGTCGCGACCGCGATCGTGACCGGTTTATTTTTGGTCGTGACTGCGACCACTTCTTCCTGTTGTCTCTTGGTCGCGACCGCGACCATTTTTAGTTCATTTTTGGTCGCGGCTGCGACCCTATTTTGGCCCAGTTTCGAGTTGTTCTTGTGAGATGTGTTGTTTTTGCTTCGTTTGCATTTTTCGTGAAGTTCTTTCTCTTTTTTCACTTCTTATAAATTATATACTTGATGAATTATGTATTATATGAATTTTTGGGAATTTATTACGTGACCTCGATGCTTATTTAAATGAGTTACATTGTGATAAGCCTTATATGCTCTCTTATGCGAATACATGAATTCAAGTTTCGTTTTCTTGCCTTTTATGATAATTTCTTTCCTCTTTTACAATATATATGCAAATGTGAACTTTTTGTAGTATGTGTTATGAGTATTAATTTAAATTTATATAATGAATTGATATAATTTGGTGGATTAACGATCTAATGTGATGTTATATGACTTCAATGCTCCATAACGTGCATGCATGCTTCGGTGCTTCGTTTGTGAACCCTAATTGATAAATTCTACCTTCTTTTATGATTCATATAAATTGTTTACAAGTTAAGATATGTGTTATGATCATATTTATTTGATATGAAATATGAAAAATATGAATTCTTGGGAATATGAAACCTTCATGTAAGGGATATACTTGAACATATTGAGTGAATTGCTTGATTACATGACTTCATGACATTATTTTTACTTCTTATACAAGTCCTATGATATTAATGCATTGCCGTGCGTCATATATGGTTCATTTAGAGTCTTGAGTCTCACGAGTGCATTACATTGTCCTTTGTACAGTTTTCTCCAGGGAGGAGATGTCGGGTTCATAGGATACCTCAAGTCTTTGTTTCTTCTTTGTATCGTTCGGTAAGGTGTAACAGGTGGGTTTCTCTTCTATTAGATAAAACAAACCTGGTATATTCCAATGTGTATATTTCAAGCCAAAGGTAATAAATATATATATATCGAATCGTTTTCAAGGAGTCTATGATTTTGATTGTTAAACCTTTTGTCTTTTATGAACACTTACCGATTGTTTTGGCTAGGACATGATTGATTGCACGGGCCCAGGGACTTGGTACATGTGGCTATCCGGGGAGGCAAGGGCCGACGGTGATCCCGTGTGCTAGTCCCATATTGTAGCGGTGATACCGGCCCTCGTTAGGAGTTTTAGCGGGGAATGAGAGCTGAGTGCTAATTGGGGAATTCATGTAACCCCATTGGTCAATGATTGGGTGGTCGGGTCTTGCTAACCCGTCCACCACCCGGAGGGAGAAGGTGTAATCATTAATACATGAACGAATGATAATGACTGAATGATCGAATGATTAATTGAAATGATTATTGCATGATCGGTAATGCATAAAGTTTTTGCACACACGAGGTGTAGGTTGGAGATTTTACCCCCCTCGCCAGGCTCACGTTTTGACCGATTGAATGATTGAATTAAATTGATTGTTGTAATCCCGAGCGTTGTTTTATTTTGTTTTCACCCACTTGGGAAATATTCTAAAAACCTCGCCCGGGATTATAGCTTGCATGCGTGGGTGTTTAAATTCCGTAGTATTATATTAATATGCCCATTTTATACCCACCAGTCTCCTATAGACTGAACCCGACTTTGTTTTCAGTTCTTTTGCAGGTTTGGAGTGCTAGGCGGGGTTCTGAGTCTGTCAAGTCTCATATTTAAGTCTAAGTTACTCCATACGCATTTCGTACACATGATAGCTTAGAAGAATGTATATTTGGAAATGTTTATGTATGAATTTTCGGGACTAGGTATCTATGTTAGTGGAACTCGTCTTTATGACTGATTTAATCTTTTGAATTTGTTCCACGTCTGTAATTACTTTTGTTTTATTGGAATTGCTTTAAATTGGTTGCGAGTTTAGTTCCCGCCTAGCCTATGGAGTGAGTGAGTCCCCGTTCGCTGTGAGCTAGGTTCATGTATGGACTTCCCATTTCATGCGTGGATCGGGCTCATAGTGCGGGGGATGTGGCGCCTTCCGGTTGGGGTGCTACATGTTCATAATCATATTCTCGCAAAAACAATTCCAATCATGATAAACATAATACATTTCATAATTCATAAGAAAAGGTTTACTCGATAATAATTTACTCGATGACTCCACTTTGAAAATGGTGCAAGTATAAATATAAGGTTTTTGGCCAAAACTTATCACATAAGGGTTGTAGGGATTGATACGTAACTAGAACGAAAACACCCTCACCTGGAACATGGCGATACTTGGATACGAGTTATACCGGGTGCCTAGTTGATCATGATATCTCCGCCCTGGAGATAAACTGTACAAGAATGGAAACAATGTGTACTCGTGAGAAAATGACTCAATATGAAACCACATAGATCACGACAATCCTCATGAAGTGGTATGATATGTTATGAGATGATATGATAGATAATAAATCCTAAAATGTCATGGAGTGGTCCATAAATGATCAATCATTCAATTCATAATACAAGACAATACAGATTAACAATGCATATTAATCAATTAGAAGTTATTAAACACATAGATAATGCAATTAAGAATTGTAATCATGTACGTATAACTCATGTCCTTATCAATTTTTCATAGCAAAAGCCATCCCATAATACAACATGTTCATAACACTTTATAATACACGTTAACCATATTTAAGAATGATTTTAAGGTGAAAGAATCCATTTAGCACATAAAGGAAACAATAGTTGCAAAGGAGATCACATTAAAGCACTTAAGCTTTCACACTTTCATTTCACGTTTACACATTGAATTGATAACATAAAATCCATAATCATATCAAAGTATATCATATATCATCAATTAATCATGCATAAAAGTCATATAATTCATATATGGGGATCAAGGGAGCGAAAGAAACACAAGGAGAGAGGTTTAGGCACAGTTCGGTAAAAGTTGACAATATTCGGAAATGTACAAGCTGTAAGAAAATGGAAATATCTTAAGTTGTCGAAGTTGAAATTAAGTTTAACTTGTTGAAAATGAAACTAGACAAATAGATCTTTCCAAGTATATATGGCACGAATCATGGTTCAAAACGAGGTAAAAATGGCGAAGGTCCGAAGTTGGATGAACGCAGATTGTCGGAAAAGTGGCGATACCAAAATGAATTGATAATATCTCACAATTGGGAAAATATATTGAAGTAATTCCAATCTTAGAATATTCTAGACTTCAAGAGGTTTCCATGGGTTCAAAAATCAGGTAAATTGGAGTTCGTATGAGGGATTCATGGCCGTGACAAAATTGTATTGAAAAGCAGTTGCGGCCGCGACTGAAAAATAGCCAACTCTCGAATTGTTGGTCGCGGCCGCGACCAAAAATGGTCACGAAACGGTTGCGGGCGCGACCTTCAAGTCCAAGCGACAAAAATGGCTTCGAGAAAACAGGGCAGTGACGGAAAATGGCTTCAAGAATGCCAATGGAGCTCCCAATTCACCCAAAATCATACAACAACAACCAAATACAACATATATACACATATCACTCAACAATTCATGAAATAATCCATCAAATTTCATAAACCCACATTCATATACACACATATATATATATACAACATATATACACTTCCTTACTCCAAGAATACCAACAGTCAAGCATAGGATTCAAAGATTAATATATATATATTCATGCATATACAAACCAAAAATTCAAGTTATTAAGCAAGAATTCTCCAACCCTAGTTATCACCCAACAAAATCATATATATACACATATACCTTGGAGGAAATGGATGGAGAAGAAGAAGAAATGGTTGGAGCTTGAATTATTGGATAAACTTGATAAAATTCTCTCGTCTCCTTGTTTGCTAGCTTGGATCGATCAAAAGAAGAAGAAGGGAGAAGTTGGGAGCCCTGGTTTTGCTAGAAGAATGAAAGAAGAAGAATGAGATTGTGGGGAGGGGGTATGGATCGTGTAAATGGAGAGGGAGAAGAGAAGAATTTACATTTTGCTCTCTTAAGAATATAAGTTAATTCGAGTAAGGCCCAAAGGTTTGGTAGATGATCAATTGGGTCCGATTAAAAGTTCAATTGAATCCAAGGATTTCATATAAGATCAAATAGGTACATAAACAAAATAAAACATTCAAATAACAATTAAACATACTAAACAAGTTTAATTAACATAATCACTTAAGTCACATAGTTCACATAATAGCAATTAGTTCATGAGATTATTAAATTAAACAATCACTTAACAATTAGAACATATAAAGGTCACATAACTCTCGGTCTAAACCCACTCGTGACGGCATACCTGTACAACTGAAAAGTCGGGGCGTTACAGTGGCGTCCGAATAGTCAATCATTTCTTTATGATTTCTCGTGCACTGCCTCCTCCAATGGGTTTCGAAGATAAAAATCATTTGTTGGCCCCTAAAAGGACCTAGGGAAATCTATGAAATAAATTTCAATTCTTTTCTGTTCCTAAGCATAAGAATCACGAATTGTTTTATTATGACTTATCAACACGATAGATGAATCTTTTCAAAGAACTTGTCAAGTAACGGCGATCCCCTCCCTCACTACTAACTCATCCTCAAATCTACCCCCTTCTTCGATTCATTAATGTCATTCTTAGATCTTGTTTGTGAGATTGAGCAAAAGAAAAATATTTTTAGATTATTCTAATTTCTTTACATACTAAACTATTCCAATTGCACCTCCTTACAAGATGTCAATTTACCAAGCATTCCTTAGCTACTTTTAGGAGGTTGGTCGCAAATGCTTAATAATGTACTTAGATAACAATCATGAGATTGCCATTATATCTTCCATACGGAGCCTCTTTCGCAAAAAATTTGTGAAGGAAATCTCAATGATACATGCTAAATAATATATTAAATTCACTTATCTTGCACAAGTTATTTTTATGTAAGATATTTTTTGGTAGAAAAACATAGAAAGATCAAGATACCAACTACATCAGAGCTTCATGCTAACAATGTCAGCCATCTCAGGCAGGAGTTCATTACAGTACCTCAAATTGTTCTCACCCTAACCTCTCTTCGCCAGCATGTTAGCACACGCATTCCAATCACTCCGAATATGGCAGATTCAAGTCTCCCAAGGTCTATGTTGAAGTGTCTTTCAATCCTTAACAATATTCTGAAGTGGGTGATCATCATCGACACCGTTCTTGATTAGACTCAGCACCACGATAGAGTCTACCTCAATCTCAAACTTTGGAATGTGCCTTTCCCATGTGACTCTAAGTCATTCTTTCCGTCCCAATAATCGCGCCACTGTGATAGTGAAGTTACCAATGTGTTTTGCTTTCAACCGAAAATACCTATTTTTTCAATTTGCTTAATATTTTGTGGGATTTTCAAATACTAGAGAGTTGTCTAATTTGGCCTCACCAACATATACAGTTATTCCATTTAATTAGTCTTGTTTAATGCAGTTTCACATAAAATGCATCATACAAGCAAATTAGCGAATAACATGTCCTAGCATGATACTAATATCAGATGATCATGAGTATCCGATATGTGCAATTATGGGAACCACTCCATAACTGCAAGTTCTAACATACATGCCATATAAATAGATATCACATAAGGGAATGTCAAAAACATTTAATAGTGAAACCTTGCAAATTTGTTGCCGGAATGGAAGAGTATCATTAGAACTAATACCGACACCAGCTGCATTACGTGAAGTATTTACTGCACAAACTTCAAAAGGAAGACATTTTCGATAGTATGTTAAGCTTACAATCAAGGGTTGTCATTCACATCCATTGGGGTTCACATAGATGAAGATCTTGTGTAAAACGGCCAAGGGTTATACACATTTCGTGCTCACGGGTCAATTTATCATCTTGTCGGAAGCTTGGTTCCAATTCTAAATTGTGGACCTAGGTATCTATAGGTCTGGATAGTAAATTCTGATCATGTTTGGTAATCGACTTTTAGAGAATCAAGAGTTGCATCGAAATTTACTCATGAAGCTACAAAAATACTCAATGAGTGTAACCCATTTGTCCATATCTTTAGACAACTAGGTAAACGTGCGGATGTATCCCAATGTCGGCTTATCATCAAACAACAGACACCTAAACAACAACAATACAACCTTCCAACGACATATCACTTTGCTGTTGTGATAGTCGATAATGAGGATATTCGGAACTTAAATAATAGGGATATTGTTATCTTTTTTTTTTGGGTCAAAGGAGATATTTTTATCCAATCTATGGATGGTCATCTTATGAACATCCAAGATGTTGTTGGGTATTATGACCCTTTACAATATCCTCTACTTCTTCCTTATGGCACGTATGGTTGGGACATCAATACACGTACTATTGATGGAGTACGGTTAACATGTCGAGGCTTCTGTACTTATATGCTTCAGATAATATTCAAGTATCTATCTTCTAGATAAGCATTACATAGTATAAATCTTGCTTAATAAATGAAAAGACAACGTTAATTTAATTTGATAGTTTAATTATCGTAAACTAATTCTTTTTTAGATTCGAGAAAATGAACACTCACTTTTACTTTAGGGAGGTCGATTGTTGCATCAATATATGGCGGATAATTATGTAAAAATTAAAACTCATAAACTAAGATGGATACGCCAACACTAACAAATATTCATTCCGAACTATATCAGGGTATCCAAGATTATTTAGATAGTGGAGAGAATAACGCAAGTACATAAAAGAACTCATCATAAATCATGTAAAATAATACATTTTAAATATTAATAAGGAAACATTTCTTTTCAGGAAATATTGGGCAAAGTATAGTACTTCCGTCATCTTTCACAGGTGGCCCCCGAGATATGTTCCAACGCTAACAAGATGCCATGGCTTTGGGGTAAACATATGGGAAGCCTAATTTGATGATCACAATGACTTAAAATTCAAATTGGATTGAGATAAAAAAATGAGCTTAAGGTGGCTAAATTCCTCAAGATCGTCCATACTTGCTAAGACGTATATTTTGAGCAAAGTTTGAAGAGGTTAAGAAAGATATAGTGGATAGAGGAGTTTTAGGAAAAGTCTGTGCTTACTCTTATGTTATCCAGTATCAGAAACGAGGTTTACCGCATGATCATCTCATAGTCCTATTTGAGAATAGTGATAAATTGCGAACACCTCAGGATTTCGACAGTGTCATACGGACTGAAATACCTAATAAAAAGGAAGAACCTGCGTTGTATGAAGCTGTTTTAAAGCATATGATTCTTGGACCATGTGGAGATCATAATAAACTGTCACGCCCCGTTTCCGGAACGCAACACGGCAGTGCCCCTAAGCTCCAAGAGACTCAGGGACAGTAAGCCTCGGTAAGCAGAACGACTAAGTTCAACATAAAAATATCAAAACAAATCCTTAAAGCAATGCAACAGAAATACAATGTCTACTAAAATCATTTCTCCTAACTATCTCAGCCAATAGGTTGAAAGATCCAAATCATCAGAGTAGGAAAATAAAATACTAAACAATAATTCAATTATCTCCTCCATCTCCGTTAACTCCAACGCCGATTAATTATTTGAAAAATATTAGCGAGGGGTGAGCCGTATACTCAATAAGTAATTCCCACAACCAGTCTATTGGATCAAACATGATTTTCATATAGATATAATGACATATTAAGACATTAGACAATTAAAACAATCATCTCATGCAAATCGTTACATATTCATATACTTATGTATAACTTTTTTCCAAAATCATATTTTTCATTGAGTACAGAACTTAACAGATGAACCCTTGGTCAGAGGGTATGTACAGATGACTCTATTAAGGGACGAACATAAAATGGAACTGATAACCCTTTGAGAGACGAAACAGATGACCCTCTGAAGGGACGACATAACAGATGACCTCTTAGGGGTATTCAATCGGTTAAAAACCGACAATTCGGTTTTTCGGTTTCGGTTAACCGAAAATTCGGTTAGCAAAAATGCTAACCGTTTACCGAACCGAAATGCCTCGGTTTCGGTTCGGTAAAAACCGAAGTTTTTCGGTTCGGTATCGGTAAGAAACCGAAAAAACCAAGAATTGAAAAAAAAAAAAAAAGAAAAGAAAAGGAAAATGAAGGCTTTCTCGGCTTGGTGGCTTCTGCTTCACAGCACTCTTCCCTTTCAATAGGTTTCTGAGTTTCTCTGCCTTTCTTGTCTGTTCAAGAACAAAAATAAAATGTATTACAAACCCAAATACATAGAAATGCAAAGCCCAAATAAATTTACTAAATCTACCAAAGAAAATGTTTGAATGCAAAACAACGGACCCAACAATCCAGCATATAAGAATTGAAGTTCATATTAAGGCTCAGATTTTGTAGAATTGAAATTTGAGAGAAAAAATTACCTGGTGCGTAATCCAACAACTCCGCTGCTCCGCCTTATTCTTCTGTCTGGATTGTCGAAATCGAATGGTGCAGATCTGAGGAAGGACGGCCAGAGGTGGAGGCTGGAGGGTTGAAAGATTGATTCTGGGACGGTGGGACTTGGGAGTGGGAGTAGCTGACTTGGGTTTGAATCTGGGAGGGGATGAATAACTGAAACTTTGATTTTTTCCCAGAAGCGTGAATTGCAGAAGTTAAAAAGTGAGAAAAACCTAACTTAAAGTGTGAAAAAGGAAAAGGAATAAAAATAAATAAAATACTATGCCACATGTTCGGTTTTCGGCGAAACCGAAATTCTTAAAAACTAAAAACCGAAACCGAAACCGAAACCGAACCCCTTCGGTTCGGTTCGGTTATCCTCGGTTCGGTTTTGTATCGGTTCGGTTCGGTTTTTTTATTCACCCCTAGACGACATAACAGATGAGCCTTGACCAAGACACGCAGATGACTCCGGAGATAGACATACATACATACTTAATGGAATCAGATAACATATCATACTGCAGTTAAAACTTATGAGAGTTTTCATAATTCAGTTTTCCACATGAAAACAATAGTTCAATAATTACATATTCAATATTAAATTTTACCGAAACAATAGAAAAGCGTTGAAAATTACTTACCTCAACTTGATAACTTCTAGCTAGATATCCTAAATGTCTCGTGAGTATGACTCTAATCTCGATCGATTAAATCTAATCACAAATAGTAAACAAAAATCATAATGACATAATTATATATATATAAAACGTGTTTCCCTACCCACCGTAAGAATACTATGAACAAAATGCATCACTTATAATTTCTATGATGTAGTCAGAGGATAGTGATTAGGCCATTTTAATACATTAACACCTGCCACCTCCTATTAATATACCCAGAACCTTCCGAGAATGATCATTGTCCAAGTATAATTATAATGGCATAACTTATTTAATTCCAGTAATTATAAGAAATTAATTCCCATAGTTATTATATACCTAACAATGAAAATCACACCTAATTGTACATACATGGGTGTGCGTGAGTGCTTAGAGTACTAGTACTATCATATACATATTGGTATATAACTATTGCAACCGTTTTATGATGTATATGTTGAATATATAGATATATGCATGCAGTTCTATCGGAACGTGGTCTCATAAGAAAAAGAATCTATGGTATAGCCCCGTTAGTGGTGCGTAGCCAAGGCAGTAGTACACCATTACCCCTTTTAATTCCCCTAAAGCAGGAAGATGTAATTAAGAGTTTAAAATAAAATGAAAAAAGAGAGGTTTCTTGGTTTCTTGAGTTGTACAACCATGATCATGACGAATTGTGCGTAACACAATTTCAGAAAAGAAAACAATTGAGATGTATGCATCTACGATTTTCTTTATCGGACTAAATCTATATTTATAAATGTAATATAGCCAAAGTGTTACCGATAGAATTTGAACGGAGATCGAACTTGCTCTTCCTTTTTCTTCTCCTCCTCCGTCAAATTTCAATCGTTCTTAGCCGCCATCTTCACTACACTTCGTACGCCTATTCTCTCTCTCTCTCTCTCTCTCTCTCTCAACTATACTATTTCTTTCTTCTCTGATTCTCTACCTCGCAATATATTCTGTGTACAGATTTCTTTTGACTAACCAATAGATACGTGGGTAGTGGTAATTAGGTTTTCTTAACCTTAGTGGGGACTCCCACTCCCCCACAACTCTATATAATTGTTATCCACTAATACATTTTCTTATCATAACAAGAAAGTAAAATAAATAAATAAATAAAATAAAATTTTAAGTAATAGACATAAATAAATAACAAAATTACGGGGTATTATATAAACAGAGTGTGTGTGTATAACCATGTGGACCATTATATAGAAGACAAGATGGTATGTTTGTTCCACAAAATGATAGATCTGGAACAATGATAAAGTATGATTGTCATATTAATGTCGAAGCTTGTGGAGAAATAAAAGGTGTGAAGTATATATATAAATACACTCATAAGGGTTCGGATCGAGCATCTATGGAGTTTCATAGAGAAAAGCATGATGAAATTCAACAATTCGTAGATGGAAGATGGATTTCTGCACTAGAGGCATTTCGGAGAATATATGAATTCATTATATATAGGATGTATCCTTCAGTGATAAGATTACAAATACATTTACCGAATCAACAGTCAGTTAACTTCACTGCAACACAAAGTGTACAGGATATCTTGGAGAATGAAAACAACTCTAATGTAGTACCCCGTACGGTGGGTCACCACATTCCCCTCACCTAAGCCCAATCCACATACGAAATAAGAAATCTATACATGAACCAAGCAAAGGCGAACGAGAGACAGACAAACACTCACCTAAGTTAGACGGAACGTAGACACTGGAACTCAAAAAAGTCATAAAATAAATACACATGCGGAAGCAACTCATACAACGAGCATTAAATCACAAGCAGCAGGTAACGGGTTTAACTAGCATAGATACCTAATCTCGAATATAACATAAACATAAAATCAAACGGGCTCGAATTGTTTCCTAGAAGCCTGTCCCGAATCTAAAACGTAAAGTATCAATGCAAATATAATCATACATTAAGTCTTATACAAAATCCCAATCGTATGAAATGCAGAAGACTCAAACTTAACTTTGACGTACTCTAGGACACGACTTGTAGCACCCGAAGCGTAAAGATGCCACATCCCCGCACTATAGCTCAATCCACATATGAGATGGATGACCCATACATGAACTAAACTATAGCGAATGGGAGACAATAAAATAAAATGACAACTAGCTAGGCGGGACAAACCCCAAACAAATCAATCAACACAAAGTAATTTAAATGAAAGCATAAGCAACGATAATACCCATACGACATGTATCATGAAATACACAATATTCTTTACATGCGCTTCAATGTAATATATCAAATAGTAATACTAGCATAAATATTTTCTCAATTTTCTCGACACCTACTAATAATAAAATGAACCGTGCAAGACCTGAATGAAAGACTGGACACGACTCTAATCACGCCTAGCGTGCACCTGCAAGAACCTGAAAGGTGGAAGCTTCAGTGTATGAAAGACTGAGTGAGGGATTTATATAAATATTAGCGCAAATAACATGAAAGTCATAAACTCGGGTAAAGTTTTAGAAAGAAAAATAATTTATGTTTAAGAATAGAGTATTCTTCACCTGAGAATACAACTATCAAATTTAATCATTCATTTAATTCAGTTTCATGTAATCAGTGGCCAAGCGAGTGAGGGTAATTCTCCAACCTTTACACCAATCGTGAACAATACATGCTTGCTTGATTAGTTAACATGTGATCATGCACTTCAATAACAGTGTAGAGGTGCGATAGTGTATTCAATCAATACAATCAGTGAGTGCAATCAGTATAGTAACCCGAGGACAGCCCGTGGTGCCGGACTCATCCCCAGTCTCCTTTTCCCTCCAATGATGGGAAGGTTGCGAGCCTTCACCATCCACAACATGGTGTATGCCAGGAACATAACTCCCAGACACGGGATTTCTTCCTCCACCAAACCTCCTGGTGGATTCAGAGGTGATCCCACATGATGAGGGAAGTGCAGAGTTACCCGTCTGCCCTATGCTTTCCCGGTTGGCTCATATACTAACCCTCGTGCCCAAAGTGAACAACCATCTTTACTCACCAAAACATGCACGATACATGGCTTGCTTTTCAAGAACATGGCTTGCTTTCAATCATGAATAATTTCATGGAAAATTATAGATATAAATACCTTTTTGGCCGAAATCTCACGTAAGGGTTGTATAGGTTCTATGTAACTAGAAATTAAACCTCACCTGACAGGCGACCGACGACTCAAGAATGTATGAAGGTGATCATTGGATCAATAATCTCCGCCCTGGAGAAGAACTGGACAAGAAAAGGGAACATTGTGTATTCATGAGACATGACTCATTAATGATACCAAATAGGACGCACGACAATGCTCATGTAAATAAATAAACTCTCAACACCTTAATACCCGAAGAACTTAACAATCAAGTGACACTTAAATATGTATAAGAACCAATTAATACCTAAGAGATGAAATAAATCTCAAGGAGTCACGTATTCATATCATTCAACCTTTCAAATTTAATTGGTATAAAGCATAGAGTCATACAATCACGTTTGAGCAATTAAGTACCAAGAAGTGTCAAATAGAAGCATAATTATCAATAAATCGAGTATATAACTCATATAAGTCACATACGGGAGCTAAGCAAAAACCAATAATTTTTGGAAATGCACATGCTGTAGAAAAACTGGAATATCTTGAGTTTTAGAAGTTGGAATTAAGTTTTGTTTGTTAGATATGAAACTAGACACATAGACCTTTCTGAGGATATATGGCTCATATTCTAGTTCAAAACGAGGAGAAAATGGTGTAAGCTCGAAGTTAGGTGAAAATAGTTTTCCGGCGAAGTGGCGACCTCAAAAACGATTGATTATATCTCACAAATCAGAAAGGATAACAAGGTGATTACAATTGGAGAGTATTCTAGACTTCAAGAGGTTTCTTTTGGTTTAAAAATTAGGTCAATCGGAGTTCGGATGAGGGTGTCGCGGCCGTGACAAAATTGTACTGAAAATCAGTCGGGGCCGCGAAGGAAATTGGCCAACTTCTCGACTTGTTGGTCATGGCCACGACAAAAAATGGCCACGAAACGGTCGCGGGCGGGACCCCCAATTCCAGCAGTAGCGAAAGGCTTCGGGAAAATAGGGCAAGGGTCGAATTTTGGCTCCCAAGCCTTCCCACATCAAACCAAGGCAAGAATTCAACCCAAAACTATCATATATCAAGTATATAGCTCATATATATCAATTAAACATCAATTAATCCATGGAAACATGCAAAAATCATCAAGATTCATCATCATCATCCCAAACATTATTCATCGTATATTTCCATGATTTTCAAGAATTCATGCTCAAATTCAAATCTAAGGCATAGAATCATACTTATAACAACAATTAATCAAGTTATCAAGCTCAAATATTAACCCTAACTTCAATCAAGATTATCAAGAAATCACATATACTTCCATCTCTACCTTTAAGGAAGAAAAGAGAAGATGGTGAAGTTGAAAGAGCCTCAAAGCTTGTAAAATTTCCGGAAAACTAGCTTGAAATCGATGAAACTTTTCTCCTTTCTTCTTGGTGGTGTGGATCGGTGAGAGCAAGGAAGCAAATATGTGTGTGTATGAAAAGTATGAAATGGAATGAAATGGAGAGATGTTTCTACGTTATTCCTCCAAATAAAGAGATGATTGGCCACTAATTGCTATTAAGTCCCCAAGTTTAGTAAGTCATGCAATTAACTTCTATATGAATGAAATGATGCCAATTAAGTCCAAAGAAATTTCATGCAATTTAGTCCTCTCAATTAAAGGAATGATCATATAAGGCCAAATTGTCAATTAAATCACGTTCGGTAGTTATTTCACGTACCAATTAAATCCAAATTGGTGCAATTTCACATAATTTCACATAAACATCTTGAAATTTGATTCATATAATTTTCATAAATGTAAGAATTAATAAACAAAAGAATTAAAATAAATCCTAACTCTCGAAAAATCTCACACGTGTCGTGCGTACCTGAATAACCGGAAATTGGGGCGTTACACGACTCATTCCGCCTAGCACGAATTCCAAGCTACACCTACACACTAAAATAATGGGGAGGGAGAGGGGTCAGTCACACTGACTGAGTGATGGGCTACCCACACACACTACCTATATATAAGGAGCGTAGCACGTTCAAATTACAATGTTCGTGAACTCAGGGATAATTTTTGCACGCCAAAATCGTTACTCGTGGAATTGACATAACAGAACAAAACTTAACAAATTCATACGTATCAAACATATCAAAGAATACCTTATCATGTTAAATATTTCATTTCTTATATTATACATTCAAAAGATTCATATTTTATCTTAATTATAAGTCTATCCCCATTTCACGAACTTTTAATAGAGCATCATAACCAATCATACTTACATATCATAACAAAACAGAACAAACAAATCATACCTCCTTCTCCGATGATAGAAGGGTTACGCGACCCTAACCATCCATACAGGTGAGGGGAGTGCGAGCTACTCCAAACCCTCAAGATCTCTATCCCCCACTAAACCTCCTGGTGAGTTCAGGGGTAATCTGATCAAACTTGGAAACTTTGTTTAGGCCAAGCACGATGGCTCGATATCGTCCGAGATTCCAAACCCACAGTGTCTGGGGCCCATCATACCAGAACATATCATACCAGAGCATACTTTAACCCGCTACAGAACTTAACGTATCATAACTTACATGACATACCTTACCTTGAAACAACCACGCTATTCATACCTCTCCATGTTATATCCTTAATTTGTATCTCTCGGCTTATAGGAGGCACACGGTTTGAAGCGTGGCTTGATGTTGTAAAATAGAGCATATCAAATCATACCAAAGTGGAACAGGCTTACGTAGGCTTGTACATAACGTATCATACTTGAAAACTCATAACAAAGCCATAAACTTATGTATCTTGCACATATTTACTTATACTTAAGGTTATAATTCGCATGCATAGAATACGAGCACATTTCATTAGGTTTAACTACAACCTAACCTCACGTTACACCGACGAGGCCGGGAACAAGATAAGTGATCCAGCTCGGAATCACCACGGCTTACGAAATACCACCCCGGTTGTAAATGAACAAACTGAAGACAAAACACGGAACTCAGACTCAAGGATGAACCACATAGATGCACGGTGTATGCATTGGCGCTTAAGAGATGCAAACACT
Source organism: Lantana camara (assembly GCA_037501455.1). Taxonomy (NCBI): domain Eukaryota; kingdom Viridiplantae; phylum Streptophyta; class Magnoliopsida; order Lamiales; family Verbenaceae; genus Lantana; species Lantana camara. Next base: position 92,198,888 of record CM074858.1, on the reverse strand, counting down.
GAGGCAAAACTTGTATTCAATTCAATTCTAAGCAAGGAAGACATACTAAAACATAACACAAACTTGAAACACGTCAAGAGATGTTCACGTGCACAATTAATGCAAACGCGTACAATTACAATGCATAGAGTAGCACTTATACATAAATGAACACCTAACACGTTTAAACATTCAAGGCATACCATAGAATCATAAAATGAATCATATCTTATCAATTCATATGCATAACATATCATAAATCAAGTTAGGATCATGCTTGGGAAAGGATAAAAGCGTATAACAAACATACGAAGCGAAATATAACACATATACACACAAAAAGGAGGAGACACGGGGGTGCCTCCCTCCAAGAAAAAACTAAGACACGGGTGTGTCCCAATACCTGCGGCTAACAGCCGTGTCTGCCCCATACCTAAACTGAGATACGATCGTGTCTCAATATGGGCAGCTAACCACGGTCATGCCAGCAAATGGCTTACGGGGGAGACACACTCTACAAACACCAAGGAATCAGCCATGGCGGGTGAGAAAGAAAAGAAAGGGGGGAAAAACTCGACAACACCACAACCACAAGCCAAAATCACACCAAATTACGTATACAAGTCCCATATAACAAGCTAAATAACTTAGACACACTTAGAACTCATGAGTCAAACTAGAAATCAAAATGCCATTAAAACTCAAACAAGGTGCAAGAGTGGTAGCTCAAGCTAGGGGCAAGAAACGGGCAGAAATCCAACAAATAATTGACAAGCACACATACGGGAACAATATACTACAATCCTAGCTTGATTAAATCACATATAAGAACATTGGGAGCAAATTTCATATTTTGTTACTATTTACATTCTTCATGAAAGCCATGGATTTGAGCATAAAAAATGAAATACAATAGGGAGAAAATGAAGGACGCGAAGCGGAGATTATATTACTTACCTTGGATCGTTGATCGGGTAAGCGAGAAAGCCGGAACTTGAGCTCAAAGTTCAGGGTGAATAGTGAGACTTTGCTTCTTTTCTTTTCTCCTTGGAACCGAGGTGAAGATATGAGGGAGAAACAGAGGGTTGGTCTGGTGTTATGGCCAAGGAAACTGGTTCGGTTTAGTTCACGATGGGTTTGGTTTAATCAATTAGAAATTGAAACGGTCGAAAGGTCAAACGACTTTAGAAGAAGGCGAAGTTAGTTCCATCAAGCTCGAATTATCGAAACAAATCCAATGGCGGGGTCAGAATTCAAATTCAAATCCCCAAGCTCAAGTTAGCTAAGAAATGGCTCATAGACCCTAATTTGGATTAGGTCCCTAATCTTCAATTAAATGGACTTTCGAGTCCAAACATATAATAAACAAGTTCTAAGGCACAAATAACATGAAATAAAATCCACATTGACACGTTGAGCATGTGTCGTCACACATTAGCAATTAAAATAATCAAATTACGTACTAAAACTCACTTGTGACGTCATACCTGAATTACCAAGAAGACGGGGTGTCACATCCAAGACTATGCTGACTGAGTTTTTCAAAGTGAATTGTGATCCTACCTTGATTAGAAAGTATTTGTATCAAGAATTCACGCAATACTATAAATAGATTCTGACAGGATAGAAATGAATTCCAGGTACGGGCAGAAATAAAGTTATTGAAAGGGTATATATTGTGTCACCATTTGAAGGCGAAAGGTTTTATCTACACATACTTCTTAATTTTGTGTGGGGTCCACGATCTTTTGATGATTTGGTTACTGTAAATGGAATAACATACGACATATTCAAAGAGGCTGCCTTAATGTAAGGACTTCTTAAAGAAGATGACTATGTACATCAATGCTTGCAAGAAGCATGTTGTGTTAAGATGTCATCTTCATTAAGAAGATTATTTATTTCCATTTTGGTCTTCTGTGAACCAACTGGGGTTCGATAATTATGGGAGGAATTTTATCCGTACATGCTGGAAGATTATGCTAGATCAGGTTCTGTAAATCCTCATAACATACTTAATAGATTATTGCTCACTTTAAGAAGACGATTGCATTCTTATAGGAAATTTTTTTCGGATTTTGATCTACCGCCAATTAGCGATGATTTTGTGAATGATAATCCACTTCCAAGGATAATTGAGGACGAGGTCTCCATTGAGATACCGGAAGAAGATTTGCAATGCATTGAAAACTAAATAACCACCAAAAAAAAAAATCATTTGATGATATCATGAGAACTGTTTTACATAATCAATCTGGGATCTTTTTCATATATGGGCGTGGGGATCTAGAAAGATATTCCTGTATCGAGCTTTATTAGCACATTTGAAAAAAAAAAATGGTCACATTATGATTGCAACAACAACATCGGGAATAGCATCGACTTTATTATCTGGTGGAAGAACTGCACATTCACGGTTTAAAATTCCATTAAAACCATCAGCTGTGAGCTTTTGTAAGCTTAAAAATGATCTTGCAAAACTAATTAGGCATTCTAAAACTATAGTGTAGGATGAAGCATTAATGGTAAACCGTTATGTTTTTGAGACTGTTGATTGGACTTTCAGGGATATCACAGAGAATGACTTGCCATTTGGTGGTAAGGTTATGATCATGGGTGGAGATTTCAGACAAGTGTTGCCTATTGTTAAAGAAGGATCGACCGGTCAATAGATATCATCAAGTATTTCAAGATCAGCATTTCGAGATAGATTTAAAATTATACGTCTATAATAAAACGTGCGATCCCACCATAATTTTGAGTACTCACAATTTCTTATGGGTATGGGTAATGGTACAAAACATTAGTTAACGACAATTTCATAAAATTGCCCCATTCAATGGTCATACCATGGGAAAATGAACAATCACTTAATGATTTGATCGATTTTGTTTTTCCAAATATGATTAATCATGCAAATGATGTCAGTTACATGGTTGGGAGAGCTATTATAACTCCAAAAAACATGTACGTGGACAAGATCAATGAGATGCTGATGGCAATATTCCCCGGTGAAGAGAAGGTGTACATGTCTTGGGATTCAGTTGATGATGATAACAGTAATCTTTTCCCAGATGAATTTTTGAGCTCACTTAGTCCAAGTGGTTTGCCATTATAACGCCCTAGCGTGGGCCCCATAGCCCCCGCACTAAAACCAAGCTCATATACGAATATAGTCCTCATACAAGTTTAATCATAGCGAACAGGGACACGACACGAACCCTGGCTAGGCAGGACTAACCCTGTACCGACAAGTCAAATAGCCAACAAGAATATAAACACGTGTTGTGGAAGCATAATTATACCAAGTAGATTAATATACACCAATAATCAAGTCATAACTACAAATCCAATACAAGATGAGAGTATTCGACCCATATGGCCTCCGAATAAACAAAACAAAAGTATATAATAATCACAAGTGTGTGATACAAGACATAAAGTATAAACTTAGTTAGACATGAAAATACACTTGACTAAATGTAATTTCAAGCCTAGCTACACCAGTGAAAGGACATGAGGGACAAAGAAGGGAGGGGTCAGTCTCTATAAGACTGAGTGAATGGCATAAATAGAATATATAAAGTAGTAAAATTCATGCAAGCTATAATTCTATATAAAGTTATTCAAGAAACAAGTATAGGATCATTACATGGAATTACAACAATCAATTCATTTCAAGTCAATGATCAAGTGGCTCGGTGAGTGAACAATCTCCAACCTTTTTCCTTTCGTGTACAAGTTAAAGTTATTAGGCGTTCATGCTAGAGATATATTTCCACTTATTTAAGGATGCTAATGACTGCAGGGAACATTTAAAAAATTATAATATTGCTGTGAATAGAAAGTTTAAATACTTGAAGAATGATACCGATAAGATTATAGCTGCTTGCCCGGATGAGAACTTCAATTGGAGGTTATACGCATATTATTGCAAGAGAGACGGTGAGTTTGCCATAAGAAATCTCATTCCTGACCATGTTTGTGGTTTGGAAATAGTTACAAATAAAAGGTCACACCCCAATGCCGATTCATATTGGGTTTCCAATGTAATGAATCCTCATATCATGGCCAATCATAAATTCAGACCGAAAGATATAGTCTCTTACATCCTGAGAGAGCACAATGTGAAAATTCCATACCATACTACGTGGATGGGGAAGGAGATAGCAATGCACAAAATCCACGGTTTTGATGTTGGGTCTTATAACCAACTCCATTGGTGTGGATACTGTTAGACGCTTGAATCCCGACAGCATATGTGATTTGGAAATAAAACAGCCGGATAACCAGTTTCGCTGCTTGTTTATGGCTTTGAATGGATGTTTGGTTAGTTTTCTTAGAGGATGTAGAAAGTAGTTTTCCTAGATGACACTCACATCATGAGCAAATTCAAAGGTCATTTACTTTTTGCGACAATGAAGGATGGGAACAATCAATTGTTTACAATAGCGTATGCTGTCGTTGACTCAGACAATGATCAGAATTGGGAATGTTTCTGCCAGAAATTTAGGCATGCTCTTGAAAGTCAGCCTTTCATTTTTGAATTTAGACAGTACACGGTCTTCTCCGACAGGCATCCAGGACTTGTTATGCATGTGCCACGGGTATTTCCAGGATCTCAACATGCCTTCTGCCTGAGATATTTGGTGGATAACTTCAGAACTCAGGTCCTTAGAAAGCATTACGCCAAATACAACAAAAAACATTGGACCATTGTATTCAATACTGCAGCTTATGCTCCTACTAGGGTTGAGTACTCCTTGCACATCAGTAAAATCCTTAAAGCAATGCCTTTGGCCGCAGACTTCCTAGAAAAGTCACAACCTGAAAATTGGGCCAAGTCATTGTTTCACAGCAATTGATTTGGTATTATCCATAACAATCTTGCTGAGTCTTGGAACAGTTGGGTGAAGGATGCGAGATCACTCCCAATTGTAGCTTTGATTGACCGGATAAGGCAGTAGATCATGACCATGATGTGCACTAGACGAGAGCAAAGTTATAAATGGCAAACACGACTTTGTATGGATATGGAGGTAATGTTTAAGGCTGAATTTGAAGATGACTGGATGTCGTGCGAGCAGACTCAGTGACATTTGAGGTGAATGAAGAGGAAATCTGGCACACCGTAAACCTTGGCAAACGTGAATATTCTTGTAATTACTGGCTACTCTTAAAGCTTCCATGCAAGCATGCTTGTGCGTGCATTGACAAGAAAGGGTGGTAGGTCTACGATTTCTGTGATGAAGCTTATTCAATTGAAATATATACAAAAGTGTATGAAAACATTATTTTCCCTGTACCAAATACTGACATGGACTCAAATTTAGATGTTCAGATAAGGCCTCCGGATGTTAGGCCTCAGCCTGGTCGTCCGAAGAGAACTAGGTTCCCGTCGTAGGTTGTCAAAGCTGTTACAGTGTGCTCATCACGTAAAAGGCCTGGTCATAACAAAAGACCATGCAAGGCACCTGTGTCAAACTGACTTTTTGTAATTGCTGAGTATATTGTTGAATTCGGGATTCTAATCACGTTTCTGTGATTTGTTTTCGAGCAAAAAATGAAGATTGGGCGAGATTTTGGTGGGTGATGCCGGATATGGTAGGATGCTCTCTCTTTGGAAGGAGTATATTTTACCTTTGTATATATTCTATGCTGTAACTGATGTTGTTTTATTTTTATTATTTTTTAAATTGGGTCACTGAGTTTGTATATGTATGGGTACTATGTTATGGGATGGGGACTTTGTCCAGTTAAACAGGTTGAATGCATAATGGGATAGAGACTTTGTCCAGTTAAACAGGTTTAATGCATAATGGGATGGGGACTTTGTCCAGTTAAGCAGGTTCATTGCGTAATAGGATATGGACTTTGTCCAGTTAAGCAGGTTCAATGCGTAATGGGATGGGGACTTTGTCCAGTTAAACAGGTTCAATGCGTAATGGGATGGGGACTTTGTCCAGTTAAACAGGCTCAATGCGTAATGGGATGGGGACTTTGTCCAGTTAAACAGGTTTAATGTGTAACGCCCCAATTTTCAATTATGCAATATGTGAATTAATTTCCAAATATGACTTAATTGTTTAATTGCATAATTGTTCTTAAGTGGTCATTTTATTAATTTGAGGACCTAATTGCATGAAATAGTTTTGGACTTAATTGATCAATTTCCATGGGATTGAACTTGATTGCATAACTTACATAGTGGAGGGATTAAATTGCAATTTGTGCCTAGCTTTATAATATCTAGCATATTACTTCCATGAGCTCATTTCATGTTATCACTACACTCCTTGCTTCCTTTCTTGTACCGATTCATAAACCCTACCAAGAGGAAGAGGATTTCATCATTTTGAAGCTTGGATTCAAGGGTTAATTGCATGCTTTGAAGTATCATCATCCTCCCAACATCATCTCTTTTCCTTCTTTTCATTCATTCAAGGTATGAGCTTTTAGTTGGGAAATTCATGAACATATATGAGAGCTAGGGTTATGTGTTGAGCTTAGTAAATTATGTTTTAGTTGTTGGAGGCATGATTACATGATTCTAGCTTGGATTTGATGCATATATTGTGAAGGTTATAAGCTTGGAGCATGAGTTCATTGTGGGTTTGATCTTGAGGATTCTTGATGATTAAGCATGGATTTAAGTGTTTAAATAAGTTATTATTGAACTATAAGTATGCAAGCATGTTTATTTCATGAATTATATGCATTTGGAGTTGAGTATATGATCATTTGTGGAGTTTTGGTTTTGGTTCGTTCTCCCCTGCATAACTGCTCTGTTTCTGTAATGTCCAGCAACTGGGAACGGTCGTTCCCGCCTTAGTGTATTTTGGGAACGGGCGTTCCCAGGCCTCTGAGTGTGTTAGGCCAGCGAGATTGGGAACGGCCGTTCCCACTTTGGCCTGTGAGCCGGAACGGCCCTTCCAAGCCCCAAAACGCATTTTAAATTAAAAACGCTGGCGCGTTTTCTTCAGCCATGGGAACGGCCCTTCCCATTTTCAAAGGAAAGCCGGAACGGCCGTTCCCATAGTCCAGAATGTGTGCAAATTCACTGCATAAAATTATAATTTTCGCACCTCGTTCCGACGGCTTCTTTGACCCCGATTTGATATTATATGATCTAAAATGAAGTGAAACAAGATATTTTCATGGTACATTGCATCATACTCGTCGTCTCGTTGCATTTCGCCGTTCGTCCTATTTGGTACATTTTGAGTCGTGTCTTATGTACACTTGTCTTTGTTGCACAGACCGGCACGCCAGTGACGTGGAGTGGGCTTCTTAGGCCGTGCCTTTCTCTTTGTTTTGTCGGTACATGTGAGGTTTAATTGTTAGATATCTAGAACCATTACAACCCTATGTGTTGTTTTAAGCCAAAAGGTATATATATATCTATAGTTTTCCAAACTCTATTGAATTGCAAATGATTTACCGAATTGTATTGTATTGTATTGATTGACCGTGTTTTGGGCGAGTATATTGTACCGTGCACTGGGGGCCCGAGAGTTAGTGTTTGAGCCAACCGGGAAAGCATGGGCTGACGGGTAACTCTTACACTCCTCTCTACCGTGGGGATGAACCCTGAATCCGCCAGGAGGTTTGGTGGAGGAAGGAATCCCGTGCGTGGGAGTCATGTTCCTGACGTACACCGTGTTTACCGTGGATGGATCGGGCCTTGCAAACCCACCATCATTGGAGGAAGAAGGAGTTATTGAAACTGCTACGTGTGCACTGTAATTGATTGCATGACCACTTAATTAATTAATGAAAAGTAGCGTGATTGTACACTATCGGAGTAAGGTTGGAGAATGCCCTCACTCGCCGGGCCACTGATTGATTGATTGATTAAAATGATTGATTGTTAAATCTGATAATTGTAATCTCGGGCGAGCTTTGTATTATTATTGAACTTATATTATTTTGTTTATAAAACCTTACCCGAGATTATGATTTGCATGTTATCTGCGCTTATATCTATTATGCCCCTCGCTCAGTCTAGTGGAGACTGACACCTCACCTTTCAGTTTTGCAGGTTGTGTGCTAGGCGGGATTGGTGTCGAGTCCAGTCTTTCATTTTGGGTCTAGTATGTGTCCATCCTACTTTGGCATATGTATTATTATCTACTGTTTATGAAATGTTATGTATGTGAGAGATGATAATGTATTGATAGGAGATTGGTAATGGTTTTCTTGTTAAAGACTTGATATTAATGCATCTCAGATTATTTTCTGTTGTGATAATTGGTTTGGGGTTAGTCCCGCCTAGCTAGTTAGCATTTATTTTCTTGTCACCCGTTCGCTATGGCTCAGTTCATGTATGGATTGACCGTTTCATATGTGGACTGAGCTATAGTGCGGGGGATGTGGCACCTACACGTGTAAGGGGTGTTACATCTTAGGTGGTATCAGAGCCCGGTTGCAAAACCGGGTTTCTAGTGTCGTGTCTTGTGAGTCTAGGTCGCGCGGCATAGGAATTAATTGTCAACTTGAGAGTCTTGCATTATTATTTGAAATTATTTGACCTATTTGAATTAATTGTGACCTGAGACTTATTTACAACCATTAGCATCCACTAATTCAACATGCATCCTTAGTGTCTTGAATTCAGGATGCACCGAGGTCGTCCTCATCGTGATCGTTCTCCGGGACATCGACATCGTCGGCATCATCATCGACAGAGATCACCACCCCCTCCAGCTCAACCACAGGACTTCATGAATGCTGTGGTTGGCCTTATAGATCAGAGGATGAGAGAGCATGTTCCTCCCGTACCGCCTGCTCCACCGGCTCAATTAGAAGCACCTATCTCGACTATACTTCGGGAATTCCAGAATCAACACCCTCCTAAATTCTTCCATGGCAATGATACCGAGGCGGAGATGTGGTTAAAGGAAGTAGAGAGAATTTGGGAGCTTATACCATGTGAGTCTCGAGAGAAAGCTCGTTGCACCCTTACGTTGATCCAAGGAGAGGCTTACTCTTGGTGGGAAAGTACTAAGATAGTATTGGAGGCTGCCGAGGAGGAGATTAATTGGGAGGTCTTTACTCGAGAGTTTAAGAATAAGTTCATTCCTCCCTCAGCGCGTACTAGGAGATTGAAGGAGTTTACCGAGTTAAGGCAAGGAAGGATGTCAGTTTCGGAGTATATATCCGAGTATGAGAGGCTATCTCGCTACGCACCTAATATAGCGAGTGATGACTTTCATAAAGCAATGCAATTTGTGCAAGGACTTCGACCGGATATACAGGAGGCATTAGAAGCGGTCAATACAAGCACGTGGGCCAAAGCTACTAGGAAAGCTTTGAAGGTTGAGGATGCCGTCAATGCTAGGAGTTCTACCTCACGAGCGGGATCGATTCAGAAGACTCCACTTAAACCAGCTTTGTCACCACCTCCAGAAAAACCTCTCTGCACTTATTGTGGACGCGACACCCACACTTATGAGGGTTGTAGGAAGCGGTTGCGTCTATGTTTCCGTTGTGGGAGTGCTGAGCATCAGATAGATACATGTCCGGAACGACAAGAACTATCCTCCGGGGGTCAGAGACCGTTTAACAGGCAAGAACAACGGTGAACGGTACATCTAAACATGCATATCACGGGCATCATACGCTTTCTTATTTTATATATTGTATTCCTTGTGTTTGCTATTTGCTTTTGTGTGAATAATTGAAGTGTTGTTCTTCCTACTTACTTCTTATGTGATGGTGCATGTATGTGATTATTTAAGTTTGTACGTGGTGTGGTCGTGTGAGAGTCGGGGTGCTCTCTTCTTTGCTCGAGAGTCGGGGTGCTCTCTTGTGTGTGGAGAAACGGGGTTTTCTCATCAATTGTTTGGAGAGATGGGGTTCTCTCGTCACGTGTTTTAATTTATAGTTCGAGCAGTGGACCTGGGGACCAGGTCCTCTTAAGGAGGGGTGATTGTAACGCCCCAATTTTCAATTATGCAATATGTGAATTAATTTCCAAATATGACTTAATTGTTTAATTGCATAATTGTTCTTAAGTGGTCATTTTATTAATTTGAGGACCTAATTGCATGAAATAGTTTTGGACTTAATTGATCAATTTCCATGGGATTGAACTTGATTGCATAACTTACATAGTGGAGGGATTAAATTGCAATTTGTGCCTAGCTTTATAATATCTAGCATATTACTTCCATGAGCTCATTTCATGTTATCACTACACTCCTTGCTTCCTTTCTTGTACCGATTCATAAACCCTACCAAGAGGAAGAGGATTTCATCATTTTGAAGCTTGGATTCAAGGGTTAATTGCATGCTTTGAAGTATCATCATCCTCCCAACATCATCTCTTTTCCTTCTTTTCATTCATTCAAGGTATGAGCTTTTAGTTGGGAAATTCATGAACATATATGAGAGCTAGGGTTATGTGTTGAGCTTAGTAAATTATGTTTTAGTTGTTGGAAGCATGATTACATGATTCTAGCTTGGATTTGATGCATATATTGTGAAGGTTATAAGCTTGGAGCATGAGTTCATTGTGGGTTTGATCTTGAGGATTCTTGATGATTAAGCATGGATTTAAGTGTTTAAATAAGTTATTATTGAACTATAAGTATGCAAGCATGTTTATTTCATGAATTATATGCATTTGGAGTTGAGTATATGATCATTTGTGGAGTTTTGGTTTTGGTTCGTTCTCCCCTGCATAACTGCTCTGTTTCTGTAATGTCCAGAAACTGGGAACGGTCGTTCCCGCCTTAGTGCATTTTAGGAACGGGCGTTCCCAGGCCTCTGAGTGTGTTAGGCCAGCGAGACTGGGAACGGCCGTTCCCACTTTGGCCTGTGAGCCGGAACGGCCCTTCCCAGCCCCAAAACGCATTTTAAATTAAAAACGCTGGCGCGTTTTCTTCAGCCATGGGAACGGCCCTTCCCATTTTCAAAGGGAAGCCGGAACGGCCGTTCCCATAGTCCAGAATGTGTGCAAATTCACTGCATAAAATTATAATTTTCGCACCTCGTTCCGACGGCTTCTTTGACCCCGATTTGATATTATATGATCTAAAATGAAGTGAAACAAGATATTTTCATGGTACATTGCATCATACTCGTCGTCTCGTTGCATTTCGCCGTTCGTCCTATTTGGTACATTTTGAGTCGTGTCTTATGTACACTTGTCTTTGTTGCACAGACCGGCACGCCAGTGACGTGGAGTGGGCTTCTTAGGCCGTGCCTTTCTCTTTGTTTTGTCGGTACAGGTGAGGTTTAATTGTTAGATATCTAGAACCATTACAACCCTATGTGTTGTTTTAAGCCAAAAGGTATATATATATCTATAGTTTTCCAAACTCTATTGAATTGCAAATGATTTACCGAATTGTATTGTGTTGTATTGATTGACTGTGTTTTGGGCGAGTATATTGTACCGTGCACTGGGGGCCCGAGAGTTAGTGTTTGAGCCAACCGGGAAAGCATGGGCTGACGGGTAACTCTTACACTCCTCTCTACCGTGGGGATGAACCCTGAATCCGCCAGGAGGTTTGGTGGAGGAAGGAATCCCGTGCGTGGGAGTCATGTTCCCGACGTACACCGTGTTTACCGTGGATGGATCGGGCCTTGCAAACCCACCATCATTGGAGGAAGAAGGAGTTATTGAAACTGCTACGTGTGCACTGTAATTGATTGCATGACCACTTAATTAATTAATGAAAAGTAGCGTGATTGTACACTATCGGAGTAAGGTTGGAGAATGCCCTCACTCGCCGGGCCACTGATTGATTGATTGATTAAAATGATTGATTGTTAAATCTGATAACTGTAATCTCGGGTGAGCTTTGTATTATTATTGAACTTATATTATTTTGTTTATAAAACCTTACCCGAGATTATGATTTGCATGTTATCTGCGCTTATATCTATTATGCCCCTCGCTCAGTCTAGTGGAGACTGACACCTCACCTTTCAGTTTTGCAGGTTGTGTGCTAGGCGGGATTGGTGTCGAGTCCAGTCTTTCATTTTGGGTCTAGTATGTGTCCATCCTACTTTGGCATATGTATTATTATCTACTGTTTATGAAATGTTATGTATGTGAGAGATGATAATGTATTGATAGGAGATTGGTAATGGTTTGCTTGTTAAAGACTTGATATTAATGCATCTCAGATTATTTTCTGTTGTGATAATTGGTTTGGTGTTAATCCCGCCTAGCTAGTTAGCATTTATTTTCTTGTCACCCGTTCGCTATGGCTCAGTTCATGTATGGATTGACCGTTTCATATGTGGACTGAGCTATAGTGCGGGGGATGTGGCACCTACACGTGTAAGGGGTGTTACATAATGCGTAATGGGATGGGGACTTTGTTCAGTAAAACAGGTTTAATGCGTAATGGGATGGGGATAAGAATATTACAATAATGATCCTCAAGATTGATTGATCATCATAAGTGTAATGTTATGGACAATAATATTACAATAATGATACTCAAGATTGATTGATTATCATAAGTGTAATGTTGTGGACAACAATAATGATACTCAAGATTGATTGATTATCATAAGTGTAATGTTGTGGACAACAATATTACAATAATGATACTTAAGAATGATTGATTATCATAAGTGTAATGTTGTGGACAACAATATTACAATAAATTGATTATCGTAAGTATAATGTTGTGGACAATAATATTACAATAATGATACTCAAGATTGATTGATCACACTCATGATGATCAATCAATCTTGAGTATCATTAATGTAATATTCTTGTCCCCATCCCATTACGCATTAAACTTGTTTAACTGGACAAAGTCCCCAACCCATTACGCATTAAACCTGTTTAACTGGACAAAGTCCCCATCCCATTACGCATTAAACCTGTTTAACTGGACAAAGTCCCCATCCTATTACGCATTGAACCTGTTTAACTGGACAAAGTCCCCATCCCATTATGCATTGAACCTGTTTAACTAGACAAAGTCTGTAGCACCCCGCACGTGAGGCACCACATCCCCCGCACTACGGTCCAACCCGAGCAACGAAATGGAGAGTCCGCACCCGGATCAAACCGTAGCGAACGGGAGACAAACAAAGCAAACACCTAAGCTAGGCGGAACGTAGACCCTGCCAACCAAAACCAACCAACAAAGCAGATAGCAGCGGAAGACAAAATTCAAACACATGCATTGGCCACGGGCCTGCAGAAATTAAACACACGGTTCACATGCAGACTTGGGCTCTTCAGGCCTCTTTTCAACAATTTACAAAACCCATCAAGGGCAATTCCAAATAACAATGCATAAGCATACGTATACAAATCTTACATATTGATCCGAATTCCAATAATACAAATGCAAATGCAAACTAATCTGACTCAGACCGACCGACTCAAAGACTTGACTCAACTCCGCCTAGCTCCAAACTCCAAAACAGACCTGCACACTAAAAGATTGGGAGGGAGAGGGTCAGTCTACAACTCGACTGAGTAAGGGGGGCTAACGCACACCAACACATATATACATATAGAGCAAAGTACATATCAAACAAAAGACTATGAACCGGGAATAGGGTTTTACATACCAAAGCCATTTTCCAAAAGAACTCATACTTATACATATATTCGTATATTCTTAAGTGTGAAAACACGTAAGGATTCATAGATCCCAAAATGCATATGGATTCATGTAAAACTCATAGAGATTCAAATAGATTCAGACCGATTCAAAACTTAGCGTAGAAATCACATATTGAAAACAACTCTCCTATCCCGTTTCATAATCAACAGAACAAAAGAATTCAAATACCCGGCGAGTACGGGTCTCCAACCTTACTTCTTAATCAAAAAACTCAAAAGATTCAAAAGGAAGCATAAACTCATAAATTCATAGGATTTATAGATTCAAATTCCCGTATTCCAACCTTCTTCGGAAGTCTGCACGCGGGTTACGGCTCCACATCGTGCAACTCAATATACGTGGGGGTCGCGATCCCTCAACGTACCTTCTCCAGCCTCAGCCGAAAGCTTAAAGCACCACGGCTTCTCCATCTCCCTTAGAGTCGCGCGTAGGTACTTCAAAGGAGCACGTTCATAGGCTTAAGCCGGTGGCCCAACACCACCTTGGGCATCCTTACTCACGCCTCCGGGGCCCAGGGATTCAAATAGATTCATAGGAAGCACACCTAACTCGCAAACTAAGGAAACGTACGATTCATACATAAGACACATACCGTAAGAAACATACCTTACCGTTCAACTCGGCATATGCTATACACGTACCTCTTCGTGTCATCCTAATCCATGGCTAGCGTGAAGACACACGGTTTGGAGCATAGCCTCGTTGTAAAACCATTTTAAGCTTATATACGCCCATATGTATAATTTTGGAAGGTTTCATATCAAATTGAATTAACAAAATCCATAACATATCATAAAACACATATTTAATATACATATAGTATATATTCGCATGCGGGCTTGAAAACGAGTAAATAAGGTTGTAGGTCGCATTAACTAAAAGAAATAAACCTAAACCTCACCTTACACTGAAGAAACCAAAACCTGATAAATGATTCACCCCGGAATCAGAACGGACCACAAAACACCACCCCGGGTGCACCTGAACCAACTGAAGACAAAACACAAAGCTTAGACTCCAAATGAACCACATTCACGCACGGCTTATGTTTACGCATTTAAAGAATGCAAGTAGGTAGGCAAAGTTCTTATACAAATCAAATTCATGCAAACGTATGTGTCTCACAATGTAATGGAGTCATAATCATGCTTAGGAAACACTCATGTATCCAATCAATCCAATTAAGAGCAAACAAGATGTGCATGAATGCATGTTAATCAATTCATGCATAATTAGGACAAATATCAACACATAAACATGTATAACAAGTTAAGAACAAGCTCGATGATGTTCATGAATGCAATGGATGCAAATGAGATGCGTAAACACATCACTCAAGCCATAGAGATTCATATCTTGGAACCTCATATCAAATCAAGCCACAAATAATCCAAATTAATCATGTTAGTTCAAACAAAGGCATAGAAATTCAAGTTCATGCATAAACAAAGCACACGACAAGAACGAAACATGAAAGTAGCAAATTAACATTCAAAAGGGACATAAAAAAGTATTTCGGAAGCAAAGGAATCAAACCACAAAAGTTAAAAAAACACATTTTACACAACAGCATACGAAACGCCCGTGTCGTGACCTTAAGGTACGGTCGAACGCCCTTGTCATACCCTACTGTGATGATTTTGGCTTCCCAAACGGGCGTTTACAAAATACACTAAGGCACCAAATGCCCGTTTGGATCACGTCTGGAGCGAAAAACTGGCGAGAAACAGGGGTTCGAACCAACTTCCAAAATACCAACATATTTCCCAACACATGTAACAAGAACAACACATAACATGCTAAATACACTAATGTATGCATATATAACCATGAATCATGCAACAAAATTCCCAAAAACTCAAACCCACATAAACACCTTCAAGCTCTTTTATGATACTAAGCCATAAATGCAATTCCAACCAAAACCATGAATTAAATGCAACATATTGGTCATATAGAACACATAAATGATGTCACAACTCATGCTAACCGACCCAAGAATCAAATATCACAAATTGGTCAAGAAACCCTTACTATTCACATACATCCACAAACTCAAACAAAAACACAAAACCAAGAGAAAAACGATTGGTAGAAAGTTAGAGGATGTCGTGGGGAGTTCGGAACTTACTTCGGATCGGAAATTGGTTGAGAAATGGAGGAGATATGGTTCTTCAAAGGTGACCAAAGCTTGAAACAAAGTTGAGTTGCTCTCCCTCTCTCTCTCTTGTGTAACGTGAAAAATGGGGAAAAAGAGGGGTTCAAGGCTTTAAGTCTTGGACCGGTTCAGTTCAAAGTTTCTGGTTCAATTGGTTTGGTTCCGAAGGTGTTCGGTTCAAGTCCAAAATTATCATAAATTCCAATATAATCAAAATTCACATAGGTCCAGATAGATTCAAATAAGACAAGTAAGAAAATTATAAGAAATAAAATGACAATTAAATCATATAATTCACGTAATTTACAGAATTAAACTCTCTCGTGACGTCGTACCTAGAATGCCCTAGAGGCGGGGTGTCACAAAGTCCCTATCCCATTACACATTAAACCCGGTTACACTAGACAATGTCCCCATCCCATTATGCATTAAACCCGGTTACACTAGAGAAAGTCCCCATCCCATTACGCATTAAACCTGTTTAACTAGATAAAGTCCCTATCCCATTACGCATTGAGCCTGTTTAACTGGACAAAGTCTCCATCCCATTACGCATTGAACCTTTTTAACTGGACAAAGTCCCTATCCCATTACGCGTTAAACCCGGTTACACTGGACAAAGTCCCCATGCCATTACGCATTAAACCCATTTAACTAGACAAAGTCCCTATCCCATTACGCATTAAACTCGGTTACACTAGACAAAGTCCCCATCCCATTACGCATTAAACCTGTTTAACTAGACAAAGTCCCTATCCCATTAAGCATTGAAACTGTTTAACTGGACAAAGTCCCCATCCCGTTACGCATTGAACCTGTTTAACTGGACAAAGTCCCCATCCCATTACGCATTGAACCTTTTTAACTGGACAAAGTCCCTATCCCATTACGTATTAAACTGGTTTAACTGGACAGGTGAAACAGATTGGAACAGATTGAAGAAGATATCAAGAAAGCTAAATGCGAATTCAACTTCATTTACACAGATGAAACAGATCGTTTGTTAAGAAAAATATTGGCTAACTTGAAGCGGTACTCGGTGATACTACATGTCTCGGCGTATGTATCGAACGCTGTGGAGTCTCGAACAAGCTTCTCACTATAGAGACATAATAATATGCCACAATCATTGCTCCCCTTATCCTGAATTCTCATTTGTGCTCACACCAATTCCCTATTTTTTGAACAAATGACAAATCTGTTCTTAGCCACAACTTCCAGAGGAAATCGGAGTATAAATCGACATCGATGGAAGCTTCTGCTGTATTCATTGAGTTGTAGTGACTGAAACATTGTTGCACGGTCTCATATACCAACATATGCCAGTGAGCATTTGTCAGTAAATGAAAAATAATATAACGATTGTTGAACATAACGTTGGTAGACACATCGTTTAAGGTCATGGCATATTCCTTCTTCATGTTTTTCGTCATAAAATCGTCGATTGAAGATGGCATAATATAAGGGACAGTCTTATTCATGGGCTTTCCTTTTACCATGCTCTTCAAATTGCTCACAAAATCAGCTGACACATGAGGGTTGACAAAATGCACATGATGGAATTTCTGCCGAACGTGATCACGACTTGTTATCAGGTCGCAATAAGATAAAATAACGTTCTCATTGGTCTCTTTCCCCGTAACTAGATCACGTAGATCTTCAACAAAGACATAACTTGAGTCACTTTCATACGCAACTTCACCTCTGCAGAAGGTTATAATAAAAAAAATTAACACGCTTCACTCAACTAAGTTCATTTAATGAAATTAAGAGCACTTACTGTTGCATCTCCGAGTAGTTCATAATCAACTCAAATGCCCTAGCACATTGCTCATCAGTGACCCTCTCACAGCTTGGGGCCTCCTTAGGCCTACTGTCCACCTGAGCCTCAGCAAACACAACCTGATAAATATGTATCAAATCAAATACACGCACATAAACAACAGCCATTGTAATATTAAATCTTGTGGAAATAATTGTCTCACTATTTTTTCCACATGCTCCCTCACATCATTTTTCTTTTAGATCTAACCTCATCTCGACCGGATTCACTATCATCGTCAAAATCCTCGTCCCGAGCAACTTCACTCTCCTCACTCAAATCAACCTGCACTCCTTCGTCGACACATTCAATTTCCTCTTCCACAAAATTGGTTTGAACTCCCTGTTTGACACCTTTTGCTTTCTCATTCTCTTCTAGACGCTCAACTTCAACCACTTCGTCAACAAAAAATACTTTTTTGACTTCACCCAAACTTTTCTCTAATTTACAAGCTACTCGTACAGGAACAATCTGCTCATTTTTAGAGCAACGGACTTCACAAATAAGTTGAATAAAAATAAAACATTGGTTCAATGAATTCGGCAAGCTTATGACTTACATCCGACCGGCATATACTTTTCAGAGCCTTCTTTGCATTCTTTTTTGTATTAGGCAGTGCACTCCCCTTCCATTTGAACCACCGAGGGAATGCTACCAACCTTCTCGAGATGCCAAACTTCAAAATTCTTTCATGAAACCATGTCTTCCATAAAAAAGATCATAAGCACGAGTATATATATGTATAAAATGACACAATCTAGTAAAAACAAGCCAACAACTTAACAACAAACCCATGGTACAACCATCAAGGAAATCATGCGTATCCACAACATGCTTTTTAATAGCTTTGATCAAGAAAATATGAGCCGTCGTGCCCCACGTATTGACCAATCCTGCCCAAATCATCAACATAATGGACAAGCACAGCAGACACACGCTTACTGCTTCGTGGGAACAACAAACGAGTGAAAACGTATAAAATATACATCCGTAAAAAATCATCAATCCCGTCATCATCAGACCTTCCAACGAATTCGCGATATTTAGACTCAATGTTAGCACGAGAGACATTTTCAATCTTATTGCCGAAATGCTTGGTCAGTGTATTGAATTTAATCTAGCCCAAAAGCATGACGAGATGATTGGAATGCGTATTTCTATAACAACGTTGAATTCTTTCTCACAAAATACAACTTCTTGGCTTCCAAATTTAAAGGTATTAGTGTTGCAATTGCAGTAATCCACCAAGAAGCCAACTCTATTAATGCTCCCCTTGTGAACAGGCGCTACCAACAAACAACCAAACGGCGAATTTTGACAACTTCAACTTGAGCGGGAGAAATTTGGCCACGAATTTCAGACATAACTTGACTGAATCTCTCCGCCACGCACTGAAGAAGGAAACCACCCACTTCTTCAAAATTGTTACCTCATCATCCACCTGGACATTTACCTCTGAACTTTTTCTCTTTCCCCTGCGTGTTCCAGCTGGGGAAGGAACAATCATCAAAGGCGTCGTTGGTAATGAGCGCACCATCTATGGAAAAATTGGATTTAATTATTTAGCTACAAAAAATCGAAACCCTTATTTGTTGAGTTAAAAGAATCAAGTACCAAATAGATATAGGAATTGATCGGAAAAACTGGAATTCCAGAAATTTTAGAGAAGAAAACTAACTTGGACACGTTTGGTACGACGTCCCTTCCTCTGAGATTTGCCCATTTTCATAAATGAACTGAATGACTAACGTGCGTCGTGGTGGAGTGGGTATCAACTGCTAAGTATTTGCCCTTGATTTTAGGGTATCGGCGATGGACTCTAAAACTGTTTCTTCTTCACTTGAAGGGCGAGGTGTATCGCATTCAGCTCACGTCGCCGATGGTCTGAGATGTTCGAGTATCTGAAGGTTTCCGCGATGAAAAAGGAGGATGAAGCTTGAGTGGTTTGTGTGGAAATTACTCAATTTCCCCAAGGATATTTGTGTAATTTTAGGCGATAGGGGGTTTTGGAAAAATATGAGGTGAATTGGGGATGTAAAATGGTCTTGTTTCAAATTGGGGGGTTCTGAAAAACTTCATTGCCTTATTAGGGTGCTTTCATTAATTTCCAGTTAATTATATTATTAGTCTTCAAGTTATTTATTGCAAAATAAATAAAGTAAAATTAATATCTAAAAGAGTTAGATTAGAATCTTGCATTCCAAGTTGATTAAAAGTGGATTTTTGGTCAAAGTAAGACACTTAGTCTCCAAGCAAGAAATCCCTTTCCAAAAGAGTTTAGAATCCTTGTCCAACAAGGATAAGGGGTTCGAACCCTACCCTTGTAAATAAGGGTGTTCGAACCCCATGGGATGATGATACACAATTTCTCCTTCTCCATATTATACACTAAACCTTAGAGCCTAAACACTGAATATAGAACTAGTATCCTCCCTATTTGGATTGTGGTCATGGTTAGTGGACTATTTCTCTAGAGGGCTACTATCGTGAAGTCTTGAAAGATTCGAAGGAGCTTTTGGGGATCAAGCCGCGTGAAGAGCGTTCTTGGGCGGCTAGAACGTATCAAGAAAGCTACTATCTAAGTGAGTTTCTCGATCTCTACGAATTTGGGAATAAGAATTGCAAGATTGAATCCTTGCTTAGTTGGGAAAAATTTTAAATTTCCGCTGCGTTTCTGTTTATTTTCCCAACGACTGGTATCAGAGCCACCTTGTAAGGCCTATTTCTGATTTGTCTCAGTTATTCTGAATTTTGTATAAATTCTTAGGCTTAGATGCGAATTGAGTATTCTTTAGTTCTTTTAGAAAGCCTGAAATACGAAACTGTATTTTTCCAAAAAGTTTCTGATAACGGTTTTCTTAAATCTGTTTTTGAAAAACTATTTTAGTTGAAAACTGTTTAAATCACATTTTTGATTTTGGATTGAATTGGGTTTTGGAGAAGCCTGTGATGCGAAAACCGAAATGAGAAACGAACATGTCAGATTGGGACGTGCCAACGTGTAGCACTCCCCAAACCCACGAGCACCGTCCCGCAATCGCGTGGGACATCGCCCTCCGTTTTGCAGCCGCACGCGACAGGTCCTAGGCCGTCTGCTCTCCTGTCCCGCAACCGCTCGGGAGCTTCGCCTAGGATCGCCCGGACGCGATTGGCAACGAGCTGTACGCGATGCGCGTAGGACGCTCGCTGGCAGCACAAGCTGCCGGTACCGAGCGATGCTGGCGGACGCCCCTAACGCGCGACACCTCGTGGCGTGTAGCTGATCGTTCCAGGCGGCTCCAGGCCCGAATTTGGAGATTTTATTTTTCGTGTTTCAGTCCTTAAAATCCCGATTTAATTTTATCTTTAAAATTTTATTTTATTAAATTAGAATTATTTATAAAATAATTGTGTAAATTGGGATTTTGAGAAATTAAGACGATTTAAATTTTGTGAAACAATACGAACTTATTTTTATGAAAATAATGAAGGAATAAAATTATTAATTTTCAGAAATTAATTGGAATTTTATTAGTTTTTTGTTTTTTGGGTTTTATAGAAAAGGCTCTTGAACAAGAATTGCATCTAAGTTGCGTTTTAAGCTATTAGGGCTTAAAGCGAGAATTTTAATTTATTGGTTAAGTTTAAATTCTTGCAATTTATGCATGTTAAGTGATCATGGGTTTAGTCTTATGAATGGTTTTAATTTATGCACATGGATGGTTTAAATTGGGGTTGGAGCCCCATGGTTGCGTTTTTCAATTGGGGTCAGTGCCCCACTTATGTGCGTACTGTAATGTATTTATTATGTGACTTTCCATATTACTGTTTTTGAGGCCGGGGTATGCCCCGTGTAATTGTCTAAGGCCAATATGAAGATTGAGCCTTATTACTTTATGTCATTTTCCTTTTATTGTAATTGGAGAGTAGAGGTAGGTGGTGAGGTCTTTTTCTTTCATTTTGGAGATAATGCACTGATGGACTAAGATGGATCCACACAACAAGTAACAAGATGGAGGCCATAAGTGAAGACCTCTCGAAATGAGGATTTCTATTATTGTAATAGATAGGGCATCGTTTTATTTCCAATTCCCTTATGTGATTTAGACTGTTTTATGCGACCTGTATGTTAAAACTTCTGATTGTGGAGTGGCTTCCACATATCACGCATAAGATAGGTAGAACCCATGATCATCATATGTTAGTATCATGCTAGGACATGTTATCTGCTAAGTGCTTGTGTGAAATGCATTTAAGTTGTACTTGCATTAATCAAGACTAATTAAATTGGATAACATATATGTTGGTGAGGTCGAACCTGACAACTCTCCAGTTACATCGAAAATTACCATTAAATATTAAGCTAATTTTCGAAAATAGGTGTTTAATTTGAGGTGCAAACTTTGAATTAAATTCCTAGCATTCTATCAATAGGATTTAAGTTTAATAGGGGAAGCTAGATCCTGGCCGCGAGTCGTGTGGTGTCTATGTGAAACCTATTAGTTCTTAGTTTCCTAATTGATCTTAAATGATCAATATTTCATGATCAATTTTAGCAAGGGCGATGGCCGCGAGTCGTAGGAAGTTCGAACTAAGTTTTGGTCATAGTCTTATGATTGATGGGTCTAGCTTAACGCCTAAGTAAATATGGATGTCGCACGAGTCGTGCGTCCATATTGAAAGAAAGGTGATGCAAAAACATTACTAAGAATTCCACAGTGTTGGAATTTGTAAGTTGTACCTACCTTAGGCTTAATTGAGAATGGCCATGAGTCGTGGGTTCAAGGTTAACTGCTTAGGATCTTAGTACCCATTGGGATAACAAGTATCCTCTAAGATCTTTGGGATTTATAGATCTTTTAAAAATAGTGGGGCTACATAGATTAAAGACCCAATCTCATGTATATCGTTATTATTCAACTTGCTCACTAGTTCTCTGTTTTTCCATTTAGGTCGTAGATTCTATTATTCTTTACGTGTTTTGAAATGACAACCAAAAACCCTCTAGTGTCGATCTTCGAGTTGAACAAGTTGACTGGTCCCAACTATTCTGATTGGCTTAGGAATCTAAAAATCGTTCTAGATTTTGAGAAGAGAACTTATGTTCTCTACGAGGCGGAGCCCGTTCCCGAAGGGGACGCTCCAACTCGGACTGAGCTGTACGCGATCCAAAAGTGGAAGGATAATAATCTCCAAGCCCGTTGTCTCATGCTTGCTAACATGGCTCCGGACATGCAAAGATAGCATGAGTCCTTGGAATTCGCTTGGGAGATTTACGACCACATAGAGCAAATTTACCGCCCTGTTGAGCGTGTTACAAGGTATAACACCTCAAATGAATTGTTCCATTTGAGAATGAAGGAGGGTACAAGTGTCCATGAATATGGACTCAAGTTTCTTGCTCTCACTTAGAAACTTCCTGCCATGGACATGCCACTGAGAGATGAGCTTTCAGTGGATCTATTGCTAGCCTTGCTCCCACCATCATTCAACCCTTTTGTCCTTAACTTTAACATGAATCAGGCAAATGCTAGTGTAGCTGAGTTCATTAGTCAGCTTGTGACTGCTGAAAGCACGATCAAGAAGGACAATAAGGTTATGATGGTCACTGCTCCATGTTCTTCTAAGCCTTCTAAAGGCAAGGGAAAGAAAGCCCAAAAGAAGAAGAAGTCCCTTAGGCCCAATGGAGGAATCACAAAGGAAAAAGTCCAAAAGAAGAAACATGATCAGAAGGAGGACGTTTGCTTCCATTGTGGCAAATCAGGGCATTGGAGGAGAAACTGCCAAGAGTACAAGCCTACTCTAAAGAAAGGTATGTTTCTCGTTGAAGTCAATCTTTCTATTAATTCTAACTCTTGGGTACTTGACACCGGTTGTGGATCTCATATTTGTAATGATGTACAGATGCTAAGTGAGATCCGACAGCTCAAAGGAGGAAAATGTGTCTCTACGGTCGAAGCTCAAGCTTTAGGCACAATTAGATTATATTTAGGTCATTCTTTTTTAGTTTTAAATAAAGTCCTTTATGTACCAGACATATTCGTAATATTATATCAGTTGTGAAGGTTATGAAGTTAATATTAAGAATGGTAACTTTTTCCTTAAAAGGAATGATTTTTCAATATATCTCGGTACATTAAACAATGGACTTTATTTAACACAAAACAGTAATATTTTGGATATACAACAAGAAACCAAATGTAAGAGAGATGATGAAGTCTCAGCTTCTTTGTAGCACGCTAGATTAGGACACGTATCTAAGAACAGAATTAGCAAGTTAACTCCCTTAGGGACATTCTCTGAAAATAACCTTAAACAGTTAACTTCCTGGAATCCTGTCTCAAAGGAAAGATGTCCAAAACTCCTTTCAAAGGAAGTGTGGAACGAGCCACAAAGACTTTGGATTTGATCCATTCTGATGTTTGTGGACCGCTTATTGTAAGCACTCGAAACAATCATCAGTACTTCATAACCTTTACTAACGACTTTAGTCGTTATGGTAATGTGTACTTAATGAAGCACAAATCTGAGGCTTTTGAGAAATTCTTAGAATTTCAAAAGGAGGTTGAGAACCAAACTAGTCACAAGATCAAGGCACTTCGATCTGATCGAGGTGACGAGTATCTTAATGAAGAATTCCTTAATCATCTCAGAGATAATGGCATTATCTCTCAATGGACGGGAACTCCTCAGCTTAATGGAGTTTCTGAGAGAAGGAATCGAACCCTACTTGATGTGGTTCGTTCCATGATGAGCTTCACTGACTTACCACCTTCTTTTTGGTGCTATGTGCTTGAAAGTGTAGCCAAGATTTTAAATCTTGTTCCTTCCAAGTCAGTCCCTAAGACGCCCTACGAAATGTGGCATGGTAAAATCCCTAGTTGTTCTTATTTAAGAATTTGAGGTTGTCCTACTTATGTGAAGAGGACAGTGGGAGATAAGTTAGAAGCTCGTTCTAACTTGTGCTACTTTGTTGGCTATCTTAAGGAATCCATAAGATACTACTTCTATGATCAAACTGAACAAAAGTGTTTGTTTCAAGAAATACAACTTTTCTTGAGGAATCGTTCCTAGAAGAAAAGAAAGGCAAGATCACAAAACTCGAAGAAATTCGTGACATTCCCACACTGCATTTAGTGGACATATCCCATTCTGACAGCCACAACCAATGATGAACTTCGATACACGTGAAAATCCTCCTCTAAGGCGTTTTGAATGCACTCCTAGATAGCCTGAGAGATGGTATGATTTTCTCCATGAAATCTCTCAAAGAGGATAACAATCCTCTAACATATGAGGAGGCACTTTCAGACTCAGATTCTGAATAGTGAAAACAAGCCATGAAATCCGAAATGGATTCCATGTACTCCAACCAAGTTTGGACCTTGGTAGATTTGCCTGATGGGGTCAAACCTATACGTTGCAAATGGATCTTTAAGCGAAAGCTTGGAGTAGATGGAAGAATCGCAGCCTATAAGGCAAGACTAGTTGCAAAAGGATTCACTCGAAGGCCCGGTGTGGACTTTGATAAAACCTTCTCACCGGTTACAATGCAAAAGTCCATTCGGATCATGCTTACCATAGCTGCATATTATGACTATGAGATATGGCAAATGGATGTGAAAACTGCCTTTCTCAATGGAGACATTGATAAAGACATTTATATGGACCAACCTATAGGTTTCACATTCAGTGGGAGTGAGAAAAAGGTTTACAAACTCCAAAGGTCAATCTACGGATTGAAACAGGCTTCTAGGAATTGGAATATTCGTTTTGATGAAGCAGTCAAAGCATTTGATTTCATTCAAAATTCGAATGAGTCCTGCGTGTATAGAAAGGAATTGGAGACTTCAGTGCAATTCTTAGTACTTTATGTTGATGACATTCTTCTATTTGGGAATTCGAAGGATGATATAAAAGTTACCAAATCTTGGTTATGAAACCAATTCGAGATGAAAGATCTTGGTGATGCCTCCTACATTCTTGGTATAAAGTGTTAGGAATAGTACCCTTAAAGTAGCTTTTGACTTTACTATTTCCTTGTAAAATCAAAAACAGTCTTTAAATAATAAACGAGATGATTTTGTTCATAGGCAATCACTTCTTTATGTGCTTATTTATGTCTGTTTGGGTTGACTGTGTTTTGCATGTATTGAACTCCCCTAATCCGATGAGGCTGTTAAGAACTTTGTCGTTATGGGAACGACACATGAAACAAGTTCTTAACTCCATAGGCGAGGATTAGAAACTTCTCCAAGTCAATGAGTCTGACAGACAGTGGGAGTGTCGACCTTGACTCCGCTGAGACTTGCTTGTGTGATTATGTCCTTTGGAAGGATCACTCAGATTCATGGAGTGATAAGTGCATACGATGATGCGTTCATAATATATGAGGGTGATTGTTACAAGAACTTCATCACTGAGATATCCCGCGTGAAAACATTCCTAAATGGGAAAGGAAGTTTCCTGAAACTTCCAGATTAGGAAATATCTCGCAGGTCAATGACGTGATTAATTAATCCTTAGACTTGAGATTCGGTAATGTCTCATATGAGCTAACTCTGTAATCTTTGATATAGGCTCAAAAGGGTGTCTCCATATAGACGCCTGAACCACGGCCTATGTTGGGATTACACAAGTGGTATATGTAGAATTAGTAGAATCAACAAAGGACCTACACTTGTTAAGAACAAGAATGATCTCTTATTGATTGAGTTGTTCGTAGTCCATTAAATATTAAACCCTTGACCAAGGTGGATAAAAGGTCAAGACATCTAGAAATGGGGTTTTCTAGGATTGAGATCGAAATGGATATGAAACGAACTTAACTTTAAAGATCAAGAATATTTGGGCTATGAGAATGTTCCCATGGCTTAGTTCTTGATTGAGAGATGGAGTTGTAGGAGGATAGTATTTCACTGATTTTCATTGACTGAAAAGTTCTTCAATTCATTTTGTTATTCGGCTAGGGGTCACACACCCATTGCTAGATTACGATAGTGTGATCTGTGAACTGATTAATTAATTAGAGAATTAATTAATTGCTGTCACTGCTAATCGAATGATGAACCTAAAGGTTCACACACAAATGCCAGAATACGAAGGTTATGGTAGGATGTTAATATGATTAACGAAGGATCAAATATTGATCGAAGAGGGCCTTGAAAATGATGCCCCACCACGTTTCATGTTAAGAACGTGACTACCACGTGTCATGCACGCGTGTTGCATGCGTGGCTTATACGTGTCGATTATTCCACACGCGAATTCTTTTCTAGAATTAATTAATTAAGTTATAATCAATTAATATTGGTCTTTTAATTAAGTATGCATTAATTGTTAAGATTATTCTCAAATAACTTAACCCAATAAATAATTAATTGGGAATTAATTAATTTATTTAATATTGGCTTTTAACTTTAAGAAAATTGAAAAGTCCAACTTCCTATTGTAGGAGAGAGAAGAGTATTCTTCAAGACTTGGAGAACAAGTTGAGAACTTATTTTCTCCAATTAAATTAATAATTAAATGAGTTAATTAGTGAGCAAAAAAACTCATCATCTAGGTTTAGGAAACCCTAAGTGGTTCGAAAATCCCAAGTATGAATAAAGGGGTTGGGGCTTCTATTATTCTTTAGACCAACACTCACGAAGTGTTAAGTTTTTGAGAAAAACCAAAAGAAAAGTTTTCAAATCAAAATTATCCTAGCCATTAACACAACCTATAAAACTAGCATTCTCACTTGCTTGATCGTGTTCTAGGTCTTGTGTGGAAACGCTTTGGAGGCCTTCTACTTTGGAGTCTAATTCGAAGGACCGTTCGAGGGACTTTCCGCTTGAAGGGTGTTTGTTAGGTGGTAACAACATCACAAGAAAGCTTCAATTAAAGTGAGTTTCTTATTATTCCCAACGTTACAGTATGAAAATTGTAAGATAACGATTAAACTTGTGGAAAAATTTTAAACTTCCACTGCTCAACTCTTTCGTGTTTTCCAACATAAAGATCTATAGGGATAGTTCTAAGATATTGATAGGACTAACACAAACGATGTACATAGACAAAGTACTGAAACGATTAAGTATGGAGAATGCAAAGAACAAAGTTCTTCCCATGAATATAGGAACATCTCTTCTAAAGAAAATGTGTCCTAAGACGAACCTTGAGAAGAAAAGAATGCCTCATGTCCCCTATGCCTCGGTAATAGGTAGCATAATGTATGCAATGCTGTGTACTCGATCGGATGTGGCATATGCACTAAGTGTTACGAGTCGTTTCCAATCAGACCCTGGAGAAGGTCACTGGACTTCCGTGAAGAATATCCTAAAGTACTTCCGAAGCACTAAGGATTTATTCCTAGTATACGGAGGACAGAAAGATCTAGTAATCGGAGGATACTGTGATGCAAGCTTTGCATCTGACTTAGATGATTTTAAGTCAATATCCGGATACATTTTTTGCCTTAACGACAGAGCAGTGAGTTGGAAAAGTTCCAAGCAGACGAATATTGAGGTCGAATACTTAGCTGCAAACGATGCAGCTAAGGAAGGTGTTTGGATTAGAAACTTTATTCAGGAATTGAATGTCATTCCTAGCATAAAAGACCCCGTTAATGTGTTTTGTGACAACAATGGGGCGGTTGTTCGAGTAAGAGAACCAAGATCTCACCAACGGACCAAGCACATTATGAGGAAGTATCACCTAATCCGTGATATCATCAAATGAGGTGATGTGCAAATTGAGAGGGTCGCATCAGCAGAGAACGTGGCAGGCCCGCTTACTAAACCCCTTAGTCGAGAAGGTTTCAAAGGTCATCTTGAGAAGATGGGACTTAGATTAGCTCCTGAATGGCTTTGACGGGCAAGTGGGAGATTATTAGGAATAGTCTGCTTTAGTACTTTCCTTTTGTAAATCACAGACAATCTTTGAATAATACAAATTAAGGCAACACTTCTTTATATGCTCTTGTTTGATTGTGTGTTTACTTTTGACTGCGCATGTATAAGAACTTCCCTAATCAATATGACTTATAGGACTCAATTATTTAGGTGAAGTGGTTCTTGAAACTAGCCCTACATCGCATAAGTCATGATTAGAAATCACTTCAAGCCAATGAGTCTAAAAGACAGTGAGAGTGTTAACTTGACTCGTTCGAGGCTTGCTCGTATGATCTCGCCCTTAAGAAAGACCACCTTGTTTCAGGGGGTGCAAAGTGTATAGTTGATACGTGAGTGATACATGGGGTTCCTTACTTGTTTTAAGTAATGTAACATCCCGCTCGTTCGGCCGTACAGGTACGCGCTTTCGAGAGTGTTTCGTATTCGTTAATTTATTTATTTATGCCTTTACGTATTTATTTAATTGATTATTTGAATAATTATTTGTTACATTTTGTTATATATTTATTCGTTTTGACCCCATTTGATCCTTCGTTCGATCCGTGTGACCCCGTATTTGCTCCTTCGTATGTAACTATGTGATATGCATGAAATATGTTTATTATGAATATGTCTTCGCGTTCGTTTTATGTGTTTGGAGTTTGTTTGACACGGTTTTCGAACCGTTTTGTTTGATAAGGACATGGGGGCCTAATTTGTTTTAGCGCACCTTGTGTTCCGGAAGGCGTATCTTGGGCTCGGGAATTCGGATTCGAATTCCGGAAGAAGCGCCGGACTCTTAACAAAGAATGGAAGCTTTGGAACCTGACTTTGTAATTTTCTAAGCCCGTTTGATCCTCCGAAATTCGCTCAAAACACGAACCGTTTGATAGCTTTGCCATGTTCGCCCATTTTAATCATAACTGACCCGTTTCTTATCCGAATCGCCCCATAATTGAGCCCATTTGACCCTAAATTAACCCTCTTTAAACCCATTTGCTCCTCATTTCGGAACAAGGGAACAAAAAGAAGGAAAAGCAGCAGTTCATCCCAAGAGAGAAGGAAAAGGGGGAAATCACTATTCATTTTGCAAGTACTTGCTCCATACACCTCGGATTCACCTCAAATTTGGAAGGTAAGTCCATGATTGTATTATCCATCCTTTCCTCTTCTTTTGGACTCCTATTTGCTAAAATCCATGGAGAATTGATTGAGTTATGGTTAATTAGATAAATAGTATGGGTTTAGGGAGATTTGATGAATTTGGCATGAAAACTCTTGATTCTTGTTAGTTTGATGCATCATTTATGACCTTATGACATCCATTATCATTTTTATGAACCCATTTCCTTTGGTAGTTACATTTAATGAAGGATTCAATTAATGCCTTTTATATGAAAATGAAGAACATGAATGTTTGATGCCTTCTCTTCCATTCCTTGCATGTTTGGTTCGATTTTTGCATGATATATGAACTGAATTTGATGTATAATTTTTGTATCATCCTTCCCTTGCATGTTAGAATGATTTAGGATGAGTTTTGGTTGAGTTTTGACGTTTTTTCCCCTGTTTTGTTGCTGTTGCATAATTGGTCGCGGCCGTGATCGCGACCAGTTCACTTTTGATCGTGACTGCGACCATGGTAGCGGCTGCGACCATTTTCAGTTCATTTTTGGTAATGGCCACGACCCCTTTTTGGACCAGTTTCGAGTTGTGTTGTGGTTGTTCGTTGTTTTTCAGTTTGGTCGTGCTTTGCTTGTCTTTCCTTGCTCTTATATGATTATTATATGATATAAATGATATGTTATGCACGTTATTTAAATTTTATGAATTTTTTTGACGTCAATTACGTGATTTATGGCTTGATGTAAACTTATATGCACTAAATGTCACCTTGTTGCGTTTTATTCGTATCTTTTGCATTCGTTGCCCCTTGAATGAACTTAGAATTTATGAATGCTCTTGATATGCTATTATATGAAAAGTGTGGTTCTAATTAATGTGTTATGAGTTTAATTTGTTAGTTATTTGTTTGATATTACGTTGTTTGCCTCGATGTGCCTAAGTGTGAATTATATGAAGTGCATTGCACCTTTTGTATCCGTATGCATGTGCCGAGCATCTATATGGTTCATGTTTGAGTCTAAGTTCGTCCTTTACTCTTTGTTTTGTTCAGAGCTTCGTTCCTTTGGTATCAAGGAGGTCCTTTAGGTGTGCTTTGGTTGGTTTCCGTTCGGTTGGTTCGACAAGGTGAGGTTTCTTTCTTTTAGTTATTACGACCTACGACCTTTGTTCGGATTTAAGCCCGCATGCGACCTATGTATATGTACAAGTAATTAGATATATGTTTGATACGTACTTTGTGGGTTTTGGCCTTTTGTTATGAATATTTAAAAACGCTTTTATGTATATGTAAGAAATATTTTCATTTGTTTGTTTTGAAAAGAGTTGGTGTGAGTATGTTTTGAAATAGCGAGGTATGTTTTGAAAAATATGATTCTCCGAAAACGATGAATTTTGAACAATTTGAATTATGATTGGGCCCTGAAGATTCGTGCAAAGGAGACCCGGGACGTTGTGGGCCGTCGGGTTGTCCCTAGTACGGTCTTCAACTTAAGGATCAACCCTGAACCCACTAGGAGGCTTGGTGGGGGAAGGAGTCCTCGGGCGTGAGCGTCATGAAACTCATGACCCATACTGTATAACCGATGGTCGAGGTGGCGCCACCATGCCATCACCCCGGAGGAGAGGTATGTTTGTCTGATTCTGAATTATGTTTTGTTTTGATTTAAGCTTTGATTTATGAACAGAGTTAGGTGGTCCGAGACTCGTACTCGTCGAGTCGTGTGTGTGATTTTGAACTTAGTTTGTGAAACGGGAGTGGATTCATAAATACTAAAATTTGGTTGATTTTGGCCTTCGGCCTTAAATCTTTTTCCTTATAATTATTATCACGTGTTAAATGTTCTGGATTGTAAAAACCACTCCCCCGGTTCATGAACCCTCTAATTTTGAATATGCTCTGCTCTATGTATACGTATGTGTGAGTGTGTTAGCCCCCTCACAGTCTTTAGGACTGACCCCTCCTCGTTGTCTTCTTTTTCCCCCTTCTGTTTTGTTGAGTTTGCAGGTGCAGTTTGGTGCGTGCTAGGTGGCGGTCCTCTGTTTAGTTTTGTTCGAGTTTATCAGTCGAGTCTTTGTATTTTTGCATTTTCGCGTTGGTATTATGTTTATGATTAAGATATATATGAATTTTTATATAAAAGGTATGATTTGGAATTTAAGCTTTGATCCTCGTTTGAATTACTTGGCCTTGGATGGGCATTTCTGCTTAATTTGTATAAAATTCGAGCATGTATGATTGTATATGTTGTTCCTGGTGCTTCCGCATTTGATTTTGATCTTTGTGCGCTCTGTATTAGGGTCTAGACCGCCTAGCTAGTGTGTGCGTTTT
The DNA here is from genome assembly GCA_037501455.1 of Lantana camara. Classification (NCBI taxonomy): domain Eukaryota; kingdom Viridiplantae; phylum Streptophyta; class Magnoliopsida; order Lamiales; family Verbenaceae; genus Lantana; species Lantana camara. The sequence goes on along the minus strand of CM074858.1, from coordinate 92,167,012 downwards.
TGTTTATCACCCGTTCGCTGTGGCTTGGTGCGTGTACGGAGTTTCCATTTCATTACACGTGCCGGGCTACAATGCGGGGGGTGTAGTGTCTTGCGCTCCGGGGTGCTACATACCTAAAGTGGTATCAGAGCTCTTGCTTGCAAAACCGGAGCTCTGGGGTTGTGTCTGGTCTGTCTAGGTCGTTCGGCTTAGGATTGTGTGTTTGTTTGCATTCATAACATCATTTTACGTGACTTATTTGTATTATTTGTCTTAATTGTTCACATGAACATTCACCAATTAATCGACATGCACCTATATTTGTATTGTAGTTTTGAGCTTGTCAGGATGTTTCCACATCGACATCACTCCGGTCAATCTTCACATCAACATCCTTGTCCGTCTTTCAATGCCGAGGAGTTCATGACCGCTATATTTCAACAATTCCAAGCGAATCAAGGACAAACTTCATCTACGGGACAACCTATGGATTCAATAGCAACCTTATACCTGGAATTTGGGACTTTTAATCCTTCACAATTTCGAGGAGGTGATGATATTAGGGCTGAGGAATGGATTTCAGAAATAGAAGGAATTTTTAGGGTGTGGCCTTGTGAACCTCAAAACAATGTCCGCGTTGTTACCCTACTTCTCCAAGGACAAGAAAGATTATGGTGGTCAAGAGTTTCTCAACACCTAGAGGGGATAAACAAAGAGGTGACATGGGATGTATTTATTCGGGAATTTAAGAAGAAATATACGCCGGCTATTTTGCAAGATCGAAGAATTGAAGAATTTGTCACCCTCAAACAAGGAAATAAAACGGTTATGGAATATTTGGAAGAGTTTGAGAGATTAGGTGCGTATGTACCAAATATTTTCAATGAGGATCGAGTAAAGGCTAGGTATTTTATGGAAGGCCTCCGAGGTGAATTTAGGGAAGCTCTAATGGCAAGAAATACGGATACGTGGGACCAAGCCGTGGAGAAAGTGCTACGGATCGAAACCCGGTGGATGGCAAGAAAAAGATATGAAGATGAGGCATCGGGACAACCTTTTGGGTCAAGCCCTTGTTCCCATTTGCAAGCGGAGGAAAGACTGATTCAGCGTGGCAACCGAGCTAAGAAAAGTGACAAGAAACCTAAGTCTCGGAAGACCCCTCGATCAGAGAGGGAATTTCACCCGTGCGCCCATTGTGGTGGGACCAACCATGCGTTTGATGGATGCTGGATTAGGCTAGGGAGATGCTACGCTTACGAGTCTACAGAGCATCAGATTTCCGATTGTGGTAGTTCAAGGGCTAACAAACAAAGGAGGCGAAATCAAAGGCTTCAATTTGGAAACCAAAGAGCACCCGAAAATTGAGGTAATTGCATTCATAGCATATCATTCATGCATAGTTATATCTAGGGGGAAACCCATCTTTTGTTTATTTTCTTTTGCTTTGTTGCTCCTTGTGCTTGATGTTGTTGCCTGTGTTACTTTTTGCACTAGTTTTGTTGCGTGTGTTTCTTTCTTTTGTGGGGAACTCTCTTCTTGAAGAGAGTTAGTGAGCTGAGGGTCCGGGTGTTTGTGAGTTGCGAGAGCCAAGGTTTCCGATGGACTTTTGAAGGCGTCTTCTTCTTCTCCTTCTTCTTGTTGAGGTACTGGGTTACCTCAAGGCGTGGGTTGTTTGTTTGGGCTTGGTGCCATTTTTGGTTGCTCTTGGGAGGTCCGTTCGGGGCTCAATGATATTTTCGGGTGTTAAGTTGAAGACTACCCTGTCTATATCCTTTGTGGTGGCCGGTTGGTTATTCCGAGAAGGTGCAACAAGCTTTGTGGCTTACCTTTGGGATCACCTGAGGTTGAGCCAAGCTTGAAGAGACAAAGGTCGTAGTAAGACTTCTTTAATGTTTCCTTGAAAGTTGGAATTCGTTTCCTTCCCGATGGGGACATTGAAGTGGTGTGATCTTTATTCCGGAATAACTCGAGTTCAAAACGTAGTTGAAGAGCTCTTAGAAGGTAGTATCATCAGTTCGAGTACTTCTTCGTGGAGTGCTTAGTCCTGTCTAGAAGAGACGGGACTTAAGGTGAATTAAAACTATTGTGAGCTGCTCAGGTTAACTGTGGAAGAAAAATACCCTTTGCTTGCTTCCAGGTGGTGTTCGTGTTTTTCGGAGTTCCGTAGTCTGTGCTGTTTTAGGTTTCAATAAGGGTATTACCAACTACGCATTTAAGAAGAAGAACCGAGAATTGCCTCAGAGAACAAGTCTATAGTGTTATCGAGATTCAACAGTGGATTTGTCTTCTTTCAGTGGCCATCCCATGACACGGACAATAAGAAGAGGCACGGTTAGATTGAGATGAGGTGTTTGAAGAGAGTTGCTTTCGGTGTTAGCTTTGTTTAACTGTGGGTACTCAAGACTACCTTTTTCCGATCGAGGCACTAAGGAAGGCTTTGGTTGCTCGTGGCTTTCGGAAGAATGTAGTCAACACCTCTAGTAGTGCAAGGTCACAAGTTACCTCACTCTTGGTCCGAGGGTCCGAAGAACCGGTGAAGATGTGTGGGCACAAGAAAGGACATTATAGACTTCGTGAAACAATGTTTAAAGTGCCATCGGTTGGTGACCGAACATTAAAGACCGGTAGTTTCTCCAACTACTTCTAAATCCTGTTTGGAAGTGGGAGCAAAAGGCGAAGGACTTCGTGTCCGGCTTGCTAAGGCTAAGGAGATCTCGATGAGAATTAACTGGTGACTTATCTCAACGAGTAGACCTAAATTCTCATGGCTTAGGTGGTTCAGTTAGGCTTTGAGAGCTTCGTGGTTCGACTGAGAAGGCCTCACCTTAGGACCTGAGGACATATCCTTTTGAAGGGGGGAAGTTTATAACATCTCGTACGTTCGGCCGTACAGGTACGCGCTTTCGAAAGTGTTTCATACGCATCAATTTATTTATTTATGCCTTTACGTATTTATTTAATTGATTATATGGCTAATCGATTATTTGAATATTTATTTGTTACATTTTGTTATATATTTATTCGTTTTGACCCCCATTTAATCCTTCGTTCGATCCGTGTGACCCCGTATTTGCTCCTTCGTATGTAACTATGTGATATGCATGAAATATGTTTATTATGAATATGTATACGCGTTCGTTTTATGTTTTTGGAGTTTGTTTGATACGATTTTCGAACCGTTTTGTTTGATAGGGATATGAGGGCCTAACTTGTTTTAGCGCACCTTGTGTTCCGGAAGGCGTATCTTGGGCTCGAGAATTCGGATTCGAATTCTGGAAGAAGCGTCAGACTCGTAACAAAGAATGGAAGCTTTGGAACCTGACTTTGTAATTTTCTAAGCCCGTTTGATCCTCCAAATTTCACCCGAAACACGACCCGTTTGACAGCTTTGCCATGTTCGCCCATTTTAATCATAACCGACCCGTTTCTTATCCGAATCGCCCCATAATTTAGAACATTTGACCCTAACTTAACCCTATTTAAACCCATTTGCTCCTCATTTCAGACCAATGGAAGAAAAAGAAGGAAAAGCAGCAGTTCATCCCAAGAGAGAAGGAAAAGGGGGAAATCACTATTCATTTTGCAAGTACTTGCTCCACACACCTCGGATTAGACTCAAATTTGGAAAGTAAGTCCATGATTATATTCTAAATCCTTTCCTCTTCCTTTGGACTACTTATTTGCTGAAAAACATGGATAATTGATTGAGTTATGGTTAATTAGATGAATAGTAAGGGTTTAGGGAGATTTGATGAATTTGGCATGAAAACTCTTGATTCTTGTTAGTTTGATGCATCATTTATGACCTCATGACCTCCATTATCATTCGTATGAACCCATTTCAGTTGGTAGTTGCATTTAATGAAGGATTCAATTAATGCCTTTTATATGAAAATGAAGAACATGAATGTTTGATGTCTTCTCTTCCATTCCTTGCATGTTTGGTTCGATTTTTGCATGATATATGAACTGAATTTGATGTATAATTGTTTTATGATCATTCCCTTGCATGTTAGAATGATTTAGGATGAGTTTTGGTTGAGTTTTGCCATTTTTTCCCCTGTTTCACAGCTGTTGCGTAACTGGTCGGGGCCGCGATCGCGACCAGTTCACTTTTGGTCGCGACTGCGACCATTGTAGCGGTCGCGACCATTTTCAGTCTATTTTTGGTAGCGGCCGCAACCCATTTTTGGCCCAGTTTAGAGTTGTGTTGTGGTTGTTGGTTGTTTTTGTTAGGAATAGTGCCCTAGAAAGCCGATTAGTCATAATCCGTTTTGGGACTTTCCTAGTATCATAGACAATCTTTGAATAATATACGAATGATTAATATCACAGGCAAACACTTCTTTATATGCTCTTGTTTGGTATGCGTTTACTTTAGCTGTGCATGTATGAGAACTCCCCTAATCCTCATGACTTTAGGACTCTACCATTTAGGTGAAATGGTTCATGAAATGAGCCCTATTTCACATAAGTGATGATTAGTAAAATACTCCAAGCCAATGAGTCCTACAAACAGTGGGAGTGTCAACCTGACTCCTCTAAGGCTTGCTTGTGGGATCACGCCCTTAAGAAGGACCACCTTGTTTCATGGAGGTGCAAAGTGTATAGTTGATACGTGCGTGATACATGAGGGTGCTTACTTTAATATGTAAGTTCACTGAGGTGTCCCGTGTGAGAAGATTCCTAAATGGGAAAGGAAGTTTCTATTTCAGGAAATGAAAACTTCCAGATTACAAAATATCTCACGAGTCATTGATGTGATTAATTGATCCTTAGACTTGAGGTTCCATGTCACTTTATGAGTTAACTCTGTAGTCTTTGGTGTAAGCTTTAAAGGGTGTCGCCTTAGACAACTGATTCAAGGCTTATGCTGGGGCTGTACAAGTGACTCATGAAAGTGAATGAGAATCAAGAAAGGACCTACACTTGCATATGCAAGGTGATCTCTTATTGTGTAGGTCATTCATATGCCATATGGAGTCCTTGGCCAAGTCAGTAGATCAAGACATCAAGAAAAGGGTTTCTTGGATTGAGATCAAATAGATATGAAACGCACTTAGCTTTAAGACCAGATTATTAGGGTTCTAATTATTCCCTTACCCTAGATCTTGGTTGAGAGATAGTAAGTAGGAGGATTGTATCTCACATGAATCAATGACTTAAAGGTTCTGTCGAATCCAAACATTCCAATTCAGCTAGGGGTTAAACACCTGTTGCTAGACTATAGTCGTTTAATCAGTGGACTGATTAATTAATTAGTGAATTAATTATTTAGGGTCACTGCTAATTGAATTGAGAACCTAGAGGGTCACACACAACAACTTGGTTACATGAGTTGAGGTTTAAAATTGATTAAACGAGTTAATCGGGCCTAAAGGGTTCCACACGTGTGAAACCACACGTGCGGGTCACGTGAGTGACACGTGTCCTTGTGACACGTGTCCCACACGTGTGAATATATATATTGTATATATATATTAAATAATTAAATGTGTTAATTATTTAATAGACTTTGGTTTAATTTTGAATTAAAAAGAAAGTCTAATTTTGGAGAAAAATAATCTAGTTAATTAATTATGAATTAATTAATTAGATAAAATAAGTTATTTATTTTAAATAAATAAAGTATAAAATTATCCAAAAATAGTTTGGATATTTTAGCTCTCTTGAAAGTTGATTTGAATTAGAATTCAAAGTCAAAGTCAAAATTGCTTGATGATCAAGTAATAGGAGAGAGAGAGACCAAAATCCTAGCCCATTAAGGACTAGGAATTTCGGCACCCTCTCTCTATAAATAGGGGAGCTCGAGCTCCTCTAGGAGCGAATTGGCAATTCTTTTGGTTCATGTGTTGAACACCTTCCTTTCTCCAAGATTAAATAAAACCCTAGGTTAAGCCTAAACACTAACTAGAGAACTAGCATCCTTACTAGTTAGATTGTGATCAAGTTGGTGGACTTTCTCTAGAGACTTCAAGTTAGAATTTTGAAGATTCGAGCTTTACCAAGGAGAGGGGATCAAGCCGCGAGAAGAGCGTTCTTGGGTGGCTTGAAGCGCTTCAAGAAAGAATAAAAGAAAAGTAAGTTTTCTATCTCTACGAATTTGGTTACACGATTGCGAGTCCAAGGTCCTTTTGTTGGGAAATTTTTTAAATTCCGCTGCTTTCTGATTCGTGTTTTCCAACAAGTGGTATCAGAGCCACCTCGTAAATCGTGTTTCTGATTCGTCTCAATTATACTGAATTTGGTAGAAATTCTTAGGCTTGATGCGATTGAGTATTTGTAATTGTTTTAGAAAGCCTGAATTACGAAACTGTATTTTTTCCTGAAAGTTTCTGAAAATTAGTTTTTGCAAAATTTAATATTTGAAAATTATTTTAGATTTGAAACTGTATAAACTGTTTTTGGATTTCTTGGATTGGTTTTGCTTTTGAACGAAAACACGAAACGAAAAGTACGGAATACGATGAACACGCGAAACCCCCCTCCCAAAGGAGTCGCGCGCGCGGGCTTCGCACGCGCCGCCCGCCTGGCCTAGGCGCGCGCAGGGCAGCCGCCCAGCACCCTCCCGCAACCGCGCGGGAGGCCCTTCCGGGCGCGCCTAGGCGCCCGCCAGGGCGGCCGAGACTGGCCGCCCAACCCCGCCCGCACATGGCCGGGAAGGACCGCGCGCAGCAGCCTGCGCACTCGCGCGGCCTTGGCCGCGCGCTGTGCGCGCCTGCATCTGGCGCGGCCCTCTTCGCGAACGGGCCCCATTTTTTCTTCGTAATCCGTTTTCGTGTTTCGTGCAATCCAGTCCCAATTTTTTATTTTAATTTTAAAATTTTATTTTTGAATATTTATTTTTAATTTTTGAATAAAACTTAAAATTGGGATTCTTGAGAAATAGAAACGGTTTATATTTTGGGAAATTGCATTCTTGATAAAATTATTAATTTTCAGAAATTAATTGGAATTTTATTTGGTTTGTTAAATTGGGATTTATTGAAAACTTTTATAAATAAGACTCGCATCAAGTCGTGATTTAAGTCATTAGGACTTGAAACGGGAATTTTAATTTATTGGTTAAATTTAAATTCTCGCAAAAGCATGTTAGGTGATCATGGGTTTAGATCTATGTATGGTTTTAATTTATGCACATGGATGGTTTAAATTGGGGTCGGAGCCCTATATTTGCGTTTTTCAATTGAGGTTGGAGCCTCACTTATGTGCGTACTGTTATGTGATTTATTATGTGGCTTTCCATATTACTGTTTTTGAGGCCTGGGTATGCCCCGTGTAATTGTCTAAGGCCAATATGAAGATTGAGCCTTATTACTTTATGTCTTTTTCTTTTTATTGTAATTTGAGAGTAGAGATAGGTGGTGAGGTTTTATTTTCATTTTGGAGACAATGCACCCATGGAGTAAGATGGACCACATTCAAGTAACAAGGAGGCCATAAGTGAAGACCCCTCAACATGTTAGGGAGGGGAATCTCAATTGTTAAATGTAATAGAGATAGGGCTCGTATTTTGTTACCGCTTTCCCTTATGTGATTTAAACTGTTTATGTGGCATGTATGTTAGAACTTGTGATTGTGGAGTGGCTCCCACATATCACGCATAAGATAGGTAGAACCCATGATCATTACATGTTAGTATCATGCTAGGACATGTTATCTGTTTATGTGCTTGTTTGAAATGCATTTAAGTGTACTTGCATTAATCAAGACAAATAAAATTGGATAACATATATGTTGGTGAGGTCGAACCGGACAGCTCTCCGGTTGATTCGAAAATTCCCATTAAATATTAAGTTAATTTCGAACAAATAGGTATTTAAATTCGAGATGCAAATTTTGAATTAAATTCCTAGCATTCCATCAATAGGGTTTAAGTTTAGTAAGTGAAGCTAGTTATTGTCCGCGAGTCGTGGGATAGCTAGTGGAGCTTATTAGTTCTTAGTTACCTAATTGATCTTTCTAAATGATCAATATTTCGTGATCAATTTTGGCAAGGGCGATGTCCGCGAGTCGTGGGTCGTTCGAACTAAGTTTTGGTCATGATCTTATGATTGATGGGTCTAGCTTAACACCTAAGTAAATATGGATGTCGCACGAGTCGTGGGTCCATATTGAATGATAGGTGACGCAAAAATAATTACTAAGAGTTCTAAAGGTGTTAGAATTGGTAAGTTGTACCTACCTAGGGTTCTTACTTAGAATGTCCGCGAGTCGTGGGTTCGAGGTAAAATGCCTAGGATCTTAGTACCCATTTGGAAACGCGTTCCTCTTAGATCTTTAGGAATTATAGATCTTTGAAAAACAGTGGGAGCTACATTAGATTAAAGACCTTATCTTTTGTATATCGTTATAATTCAGCATGCTCACATTTTCTCTGCTTCGCATTTAGGTTGTAGTTCTGTGATTCTCTACAATATGAAATGCAAACCCATTCGTATCCATCCTTAAAGTCAAACAAGTTGACTAAGTCCTAACTAACTCTGTTTGGCTTCGGACCCTAAAATTCATTTTAGATTCCGAATAGAGAAAGGTGTTCTCCAAAGGGCGAAGTTTTCAATTGTGAAAATTCGACCCGGGCCAAAAGAGAAGCAATCTGAGTTGAATGGATTTCTCCAAACCACTCAAGAGCAATTGAACCACCTCATAAAATGTTACAAGGTATAACATTATGGAATTATTCAATATTCCAAATGAGGTAACAAGTGCGCACGAACAAGGTCTAAAGATCTTATTTGAAGATCTTGTGGTCATTAACTGAGAAAAGAGTTCTCAATGCACTGATTGCTTACATTGCTTCCACCATCATTCAAACCCTTTTATGCTCAACTAGAATGATGCTAATGTAGCATAGTTAATCATTTAGTTGATAATGGTTGAGAGCATCCTTAAGAAGGAATAAAAGGTCGTGATGGTTAATTCTTCTTCTAAACTCACTAAGTTAAAGGCTTGAAGGCCTAAAGAAGAAGAAACCCTTAAGAGCCCAATGGAAGGGCATGAAAGGGGTACACCCAAAAGACACTAGAGATCAAATTGGACTTGCTTCTATTGTAGCAAATAAGGACTTTGAAAGGGAACTGCAAAGAGTATGAGTACTCTGAAATGTTACCTCGTTTAGTAATTCTACTAGGAACAGAATTTACTAGTCTTGAGTCAATTCTGCATAATCCGTTGTGCAAAGACTCAAGGCACTAATGTTCTGAACAAACAACGAGATAACAAAAGTAAGTGAGATGACAAAGCTTCGAATTACTTTGGAACGTTCAGACATAAAAGGATTAGCAAGTTAGACATCTTAGGATCATTTTACGAAAATAAACCTAGAGAGTTAACTTCCTATGAATCCTATCTTAAAGGGAAACGTTCCCAAAACATGGTTTAGGTGAAACGTGGAACGTGCCAAAATTCTAATGGATTTCGATCCATGCTGATGAGTGTAAGATGTTTAGTGTAAGCACTCGGTACAATCATCAGTCTAATCATTATGAATGAATGTACTTATTGAAGTACAAATTCGAAACTTATATGAAATTCTTAGAATTTCAAAAAGGAGGTTAGGAACCGAAGTAGTCATAAGTTATAGGTAAATCGATATGATCGAGATAACCAATATCTTAGCAACTAATTCCTTAGTCATCTTAGAGATAATAGGATTATCTCTCAGTAAACTAATTCGAGAACACCTTAATGTTTTCGAATGAGGGAATGAAACCTAATAGGATATGGTCCATTCCATAGTAAGCTTTACTGACTTATAATCATTCTAGGAATAAACTCCTAGAATATGCAGTTAGATATTTTGAATTTAGTACCTTCCAAAATCAGTCCTTTAGTTGCACTATGCAATGTGGTATACTAAATTCCCTAATTATTCTTGTCCAAGAAAATAGTGGAATCCTCTTATGTGAAGAGGATAGTGGGAGATAAGCTTGAAACGAGTTCAAGTTTATACAACAATATTGGATATCGTTTCTGCGATTTCCTTGGACAAAGGTTGTTTATCTCAAGGAATGTATCTCTCTTAAGGAATCGTTCCTATAGAAGAAGAAATGCAAGCAAGCAGACGTCAAAGAAATTTGAGGATAAATATCCACGCCACATACAGAAGAAACAAGCCCATCTGATAAAACTTCGCCAAATTTTAGAGTATGTACACGTGTGAAACCCTTCTCTTAAGACGTGTTTAGAACGCGTTCCTGGATAGCCAAGGAATTACTTGAAGAGGAGACACTGTCAGATTTGGAATCTGAGTAGTGTAAGCAAGCCTTGAAATCCAATATGGATTCCATATACTCAAACCAAGTTTTGACCTTGGTTGATCCACCTGATAGGATCAAGATCGTGCAGCTTCGAGTGAATGAAAGTATTACAACCTTCTTGATGGTTGAAATACAAAAGTCCATTTGGATTGTATTTACCACATCCTCATATTCTGACTATGAGATATGATAAATGAATATGAAAACTATCTTGTTCAATATGAGATTGAAAGAGACTGAAATAAGGTATTTCTATAAATCTCATATTCAGTGGGAGTATGCATAATGTATGCAAATCCCTAAGTCAGTCTGTGGATTGATAAAGGCTTCTAGGAGTTAGACAATTCGATTCCATAGGATAGTCAAACTGTTTGACACAGATGGAAGTCGAATAAGTCTCAGAGTGTACATATGAAAGTTAGTGATGTAAGAGTCAATTAAGGTTCTTTAGAAGACTATGTCCTTCTCATTAGGAATGTCAAGGATGACGTGAAAGTTACCAATTCTTGTTTAAGAAACAATTTGACATGAAAGATCTTAGTGATTATCCTAAATTCTCGATATTCAGATCTATAGAAGATAGATCTAATAGCATAAATGGATTATCACTAAATGAGTACATAACCACGGTACTAAAAGGAGTTTAGTATGGACAATGGAACGTCTTTCTTGAAGAGTATGTGTCCTAAGATAACTTTAAGAAAGTTAGAATGTCCAAAATCCCTTTAAGTGAAAGGGTGCATAATGTATGAAATGTTATATACTAGACTTGATATGACGCAACACTAAGCGTAGTGGGTCGAATCTAATATAACCTCATAGAAGGTCATTAGATTCTTGTAAAGGATGTCCTCAGAGTACTTGAGAAGAAATGAGGATATGTATTAGTTTACAGAGCCCAAAAGATCTTGTTGTTAGAAGGATATTTGATGTAACCGTTCATGAAACATAGATGATTATGAAATCATTGAAAGGATACAACTTCTACCAGAATAGTAATGCAATGTGTTGGAAAGGGGTTCCAAGGATGTACATTGCAAAACTCGACTATCGAAGTTGAGAACTTAGTCGTATTATATAACGCTAAGTTAAGTGTTTGGGTAAGAAACTCCATCTAACATGTTGGATGAAGTTCCTAGCATGAAACAACTCCTTTATCACATTGTATAATAAAATGGATGGTTGCTCAAGTAAGAGAACCAAGACCTCACCAAGAGACTGAACACGTGATTACGAATCACTTTATAAGGAAAAGGTGTTTCCTAAGAGATGTGTAAACAAGAGGGTCACATCAGCAGAGAATATAGCAGATCCACTTTGGAAACACCCAAAGTCAATAGGCTCTCAAAGTGCATATTGAGAAGATGGGACTTAGAGTACCTAAATGGATTTTACGGGCAAGTGGGAGATTGTTAGGAATAGTGCCCTAGAAAGCCGATTAGTCATAATCCGTTTTGGGACTTTCCTAGTATCACAGACAATCTTTGAATAATATACGAATGATTAATATCACAGGCAAACACTTCTTTATATGCTCTTTTTTGGTATGCGTTTACTTTAGTTGTACATGTATGAGAACTCCCCTAATCCTGATGACTTTAGGACTCTACCATTTAGGTGAAATGGTTCATGAAACGAGCCCTATTTCACATAAGTCATGATTAGTAAAATACTCCAAGCCGATGAGTCCTACAGACAGCGGGAGTGTCAACCTGACTCCTCTAAGGCTTGCTTGTGGGATCACGCCCTTAAGAAGGACCACCTTGTTTCATGGAGGTGCAAAGTGTATAGTTGATACGTGCGTGATACATGAGGGTGCTTACTTTAATATGTAAGTTCACTGAGGTGTCCCGTGTGAGAAGATTCCTAAATGGGAAAGGAAGTTTCTATTTCAGAAAATGGAAACTTCCAGATTAGGAAATATCTCACGAGTCATTGATGTGATTAATTGATCCTTAGACTTGAGGTTCCATGTCACTTTATGAGTTAACTCTGTAGTCTTTGGTATAAGCTTTAAAGGGTGTCGCCTTAGACAACTGATTCAAGGCTTATGCTGGGGCTGTACAAGTGACTGAAAGTGAATGAGAATCAAGAAAGGACCTACACTTGCATATGCAAGGTGATCTCTTATTCTGTAAGTCATTCATATGCCATATGGAGTCCTTGGCCAAGGCAGTAGATCAAGACATCAAGAAAAGGGTTTCTTGGATTGAGATCAAATGGATATGAAATGCACTTAGCTTTAAGACCAGATTATTAAGGTTCTAATTATTCCCTTACCCTAGATCTTGGTTGAGAGATAGTAAGTAGGAGGATTGTATCTCACATAAATCAATGACTTAAAGGTTCTGTCGAATCCAAACATTCCAATTCAGCTAGGGGTTAAACACCTGTTGCTAGACTATGGTCGTTTAATCAGTGGACTGATTAATTAATTAGTGAATTAATTAATTAGGGTCACTGCTAATTGAATTGAGAACCTAGAGGGTCACACACAACAACTTGGTTACATGAGTTGAGGCTTAAAAATGATTAAACGAGTTAATCGGGCCTAAAGGGTTCCACCCGTGTGAAACCACACGTGCGGGTCACGTGAGTGGCACGTGTCCTTGTGACACGTGTCCCACACGTGTGAATATATATATTGTATATATATATTAAATAATTAAATGTGTTAATTATTTAATAGACTTTGGTTTAATTTTGAATTAAAAAGAAAGTCTAATTTTGGAGAAAAATAATCTAGTTAATTAATTATGAATTAATTAATTAGATAAAATAAGTTATTTATTTTAAATAAATAAAGTATAAAATTATCCAAAAATAGTTTGGATATTTTAGCTCTCTTGAAAGTTGATTTGAATTAGAATTCAAAGTCAAAGTCAAAATTGCTTGATGATCAAGTAATAGGAGAGAGAGAGACCAAAATCCTAGCCCATTAAGGACTAGGAATTTCGGCACCCTCTCTCTATAAATAGGGGAGCTCGAGCTCCTCTAGGAGCGAATTGGCAATTCTTTTGGTTCATGTGTTGAACACCTTCCTTTCTCCAAGATTAAATAAAACCCTAGGTTAAGCCTAAACACTAACTAATGATCTAGCATCCTTACTAGTTAGATTGTGATCAAGTTGGTGGACTTTCTCTAGAGACTTCAAGTTAGAAGTTTGAAGATTCGAGCTTTACCAAGGAGAGGGGATCAAGCCGCGAGAAGAGTGTTCTTGGGTGGCTTGAAACGCTTCAAGAAAGAATAAAAGAAAAGTAAGTTTTCTATCTCTACGAATTTGGTTACACGATTGCGAGTCCAAGGTCCTTTTGTTGGGAAATTTTTTAAATTCCGCTGCTTTCTAATTCGTGTTTTCCAACAGTTTTTCGGTTTGTTCGTGCTTTGCTTGTCTTTCCTTGCTCTTATATGATTACTATATGATATAAATGATATGTTATTTATGTTATGTGAATTTTATGAATTTGTTCGACGTAAATTACATGATTTATGGCTTGATGTAAACTTATATGCACTAAATGTCACCTTGTTGCGTTTTATTCGTATCTTTTGCATTCGTTGCCCCTTGAATGAACTTAGAATTTATGAATGCTCTTGATATGCTATTATATGATAAGTTATGGTTCTAATTAATGCGTTATGAGTTTAATTTGTTAGTTATTTGTTTGATATTTCGTTGTTTGCCTCGATGTGCCTAAGTGTGAATTTATATGAAGTGCATTGCATCTTTTGTATCCGTATGCATATGCCGAGCGTCCATATGCTTCATGCTTGAGTCTAAGTTCATCCCTTGCTCTTTGTTTTTGTTCAGAGCTTCATTTCTTTGGTATCGAGGAGGTCCTTTAGGTGTACTTTGGTTGGTTTCCATTCCGTTGGTTCGACAAGGTGAGGTTTCTTTCTTTTAGTTATTACGACCTACGACCTTTGATGTGATTTAAGCCCGCATGCGACCTATGTTTATGTATAAGTAATTAGATATATGTTTGATACGTATTTTGTGGGATTTTGGCCCATTTGTTATGAATATTTGAAAACGCTTTTATGTATATGTAAGAAATATTTTCGATTGTTTGTTTTGAAAAGAGTTGGTGTGAGTATGTTTTGAAAAATATGATTCTCCGAAAACTATGAATTTTGAACAATTTGAATTATGATTGGGCCCTGAAGATTCGTGCGAAGGAGACCCGGGATGGTGTGGGCCGTCAGGTAGTCCCTAATACGGTCTTCAACTTAAGGATCAACCCTGAACCCAATAGGAGGCTTGGTGGTGGAAGGAGTCCGTGGGCGTGAGCGTCTTGAAACTCACGACCCATACTGTATGTCCGATGGTCGGGATGGCGCCACCCTTCCAACACCCCGAGGAGTGCTATATTTGTCTGATTCTGAATTATGTTTTGTTTTGATTTAAGCTTTGATTTATGAACGGAGTTAGGTGGTCCGAGGCTCGTACTCGCCGAGTCGTGTGTGTGATTTTGAACTTAGTTTGTGAAACGGGAGTAGATTCATAAATACTGTTAGGATAGCACCCCGGATCTTGATGGTATATTGTTTCTTGAATTGACCACAATAAAAGATATATATATATATATATATATATATATATATATATATAGAATAGAGAACGAAAAGGTAAGACACGAGATTTACGTGGTTCGGCAGAATTTGCCTACGTCCACGAACAAGGGGAGCGATTCCACTATAACAGAGAGTTTACAACAATTAGAGAAAACCCTATCCTCTAATTAACCCAACACCCACAGAGAACCTCACAATTCTATCACAAGAATTAGCTCTCAAGTGTTTCTCAAATCTCTAATTTACAAACCTCACAACAAGCTTTCACGAAGCATAGGACTTTGCTTTGACACTCTAGGCTTTCTATCTTTTCAGCTCTCTTAAAACTGAACAAGAAGTTTTCTATTTATAGAAAAGTTCCAGCCGTCATATGAATAGTAATGACAACTCAACGACAACTGTATGACAACTCAGTGACAACTCGTTGACAACTCGACGCTAGCTCAATTCTAACTCGTTGATAACTTGACTACAAATTGTACTCCAACTTAGTGCTAGCTCATCGACAACTTGTTCACAACCTTGCGACAACTCAGCCACAACTTGTTGACAACTCAGCGCTGACTCAGCGCCACCTTAGCGCTATCATGGAACTTTCTTGAACATTTCTAAAGATTAATTTAAGCCACATTTTTAACAAATCTCCACCTTGGCTTAAATTCCATAGTAGGCTCGCTCCACCTTCAGCTGAAAACTTGCACCCATTGGCATCAAGGGTGCCCAATGAAATGAGGTTTTTCTTTAGGTCAGGAACATGTCTTACATCAGTCAATGTTCTGACAATTCCATCATGCATCCGGATTCGAACTGTTCATATACCAATTGTTTTGCAGGGTGCATTATTTCCCATCAAAACAACTCCTCCATCAATAGACTCATATGATGAAAACCAGTTCCGACTAGGACACATATGATAAGAACAATCCGTATCCATAATCCACTCATCATTTAATTTAGCATGTTTCTCTGTCACAAGAAGCACATCGGTATCACTGCTGTCTTCAGCAACACTGGCCTCGCCAGAGTCGTTACTTTTATCCTGTGGAGCATTCTTTTTCTTCTGTAGCTTATCACAGTTTTTGCGAACGTGCCCTGGTTCCTTACAGTGCCAACACACAACAGATCTATTTCTGGATTTAGATCTAGATTTTGGCCTAACTTTGTTGGTTCCTCTTTCTTTGGGTCTCCCCTTGCATACAGACCTTGTGCCTGACTATCACTTATTTGTCCAGTGATATCATGGTCAATCTTTTCTTTAGTTTCCAAAGAAAACTTGACATCTTTCAAACAAATTGTGTCTTTACCATATAACATAGTTTCTCTAAAATGTCTATATGAAGGACGTAACGAACACAACAATAACAAGGCCTTATCTTCATCATCAATTGTAACATCTAGATTTTTCAAATCCATAATTATAGATTCAAACTCATCAATATGAGAACTCAGAGACATACCTTCACTCATTCGGAGTGAATACAAGCATTGTTTCTTATAAAGCTTGTTTGTTAGAGTCTTTTTCAAATAGAAAGACTCCAATTTCTCCCATAGTGCCTTTGCCGTCCTTTCGGAGATCACCTCCCGCAAAACTTCATTTGCCAAGGACAATTGAATCGCCGAGCGAGCCTTCTCGCCCATCTCCTCCCATCTAGCGTCTGTCATACCTTCTGGCCTTACACCTAAAGCCTTTTGGACTCCATTCTGTACAAGGATTGCATGCATCCTTACTTGCCATAGTGTGAAGTTGATCTTTCGATCAAACTTCTCGACATCAAATTTAGTAGTCGACATCCTAACTTAATAGGAAATAACCAAACCATATACCAACAACCAGTGCTCTGATACCAGTTTGTTAGGATAGCACCCCGGATCTTGATGGTATATTGTTTCCTGAATTGACCACAATAAAAGATATATATACATATATATATATATATATAGAATAGAGAACGAAAAGGTAAGACACGAGATTTACGTGGTTCGGCAGAATTTGCCTACGTCCACGAACAAGGGGAGCGATTCCACTATAACAGAGAGTTTACAACAATTAGAGAAAACCCTATCCTCTAATTAACCCAACACCCACAGAGAACCTCATAATTCTATCTCAAGAATTAGCTCTCAAGTGTTTCTCAACTCTCTAATTTACAAGCCTCACAACAAGCTTTCACGAAGCATAGGACTTTGCTTTGACTCTCTTGGCTTTCTATCTTTTCAGCTCTCTTAAAACTGAACAAGAAGTTTTCTATTTATAGAAAAGTTCCAGCCGTCATATGAATAGTAATGACAACTCAACGACAACTGTATGACAACTCAGTGACAACTCGTTGACAACTCGACGCTAGCTCAATTCTAACTCGTTGACAACTTGACTACAACTTGTATGCCAACTTAGTGGTAGCTCATCGACAACTTGTTCACAACCTTGCGACAACTCAGCCACAACTTATTGACAACTCAGCGCTGACTCAGCGCCACCTTAGCGCTATCATGGAACTTTCTTGAACATTTCTAAAGATTAATTTAAGCCACATTTTTAACAAATACTAAAATTTGGTTGATTTTGGCCTTCGGCCTTAACTCTTTTTCCTTATAATTATTATCACGTGTTAAATATTTTGGATTGCAAAAACCACGCCCCGGTTCATGAACCCACTAATTTTGAATATGCTCTGCTCTATGTATACTTATGTGTGAGTGTGTTAGCCCCCTCGCCAGTTTTTAGGACTGACCCCTCCTCGTTGTCTTCTTTTTCCCCCTTCTGTTTTGTTGAGTTTGCAAGTGCAGTTTGGTGCGTGCTAGCGGCGGTCCTCTGTTTAGTTTTGTTCGAGTTTGTCAGTCGAGTCTTTGCATTTTTGCATTTTCGCATTGGTATTAGGTTTATGATTAAGATATGTATGAATTTTTGTATAAAAGGTATGATTTAGAATTTAAGCTTTGATCCTCGTTTGAATTATTTGGCCTTGGATGGGCATTTCTTCTTAATTTGTATAAAATTCGAGAATGTGTGATTGTATATGTTGTTCCTGGTGCTTCCGCATTTGGTTTTGATCTTTGCGCGCTCTGTATTAGGGTCTAGATCGCATAGCTAGTGTGTGCGTTTTTGTTTGTCACCCGTTCGTTGTGGCTTGGTGCGTGTGCGGAGTTTTCATTTCGTTACACGTGTCGGGCTACAGTACGGGGGGTGTAGTGCCTTGCTCTCCAGGGTGCTACAAGTAGGTACACTGGGGTGTCCTGTGTAAGAAGATTGCTAAATGGGAAACAAAGGTTTTATATCTGGAAATAGAAACTTCCATATTAGGAAATATCTCATGATTCATTGATATGATTAAGTGATCCTTAGACTTGAGGTTCCATTGATACTTTATGAGCTAACTCTGTAGTCTTAAGTTTAAGCTTTAAAGAGAGTCGCCTTAGACAACTGATTCAAGGCTTATGCTGGGGCTGCACAAGTGGCACATGAAAGTATATGAGAATTGATAAAGGACCTACACTTACATGAGCAAGATGATCTCTTATTGTGTAAGTCATTCGTATGCTTTCTAGAAGTCCTTGGCTAAGGCAGTGGATCAAGGCATCAAGAAAAGAGTTTCTTGGATTGAGATCAAATGGATATGAAATGCACTTAGCATTAAGATCGAGATTACTAGGGTTATAATTATTCCCTTGTCTTAGATCTTGATTGAGAGATGGGACATAGGAGGATTGTATCTCATATATGTCAATGACTTAAAGGTTCTGTCGAATCGAGACATTCTTATTCAGCTAGGGGTTAAACACCTGTTGCTAGATTATGGTCATTTGATCTGTGGACTGATTAATTAATTAGAGAATTAATTAATTAGGGTCACTGCTATTTGAATTAAGAACCTAAAGCGTCACATAAAACAACCCGGTCATGTGGGTTAAGGCTTGAATCGATTATACGAGTTGATCGAACCATTAAGTGAATGGTGGGGCCCACACATGTGCATCACACGTGTGGGAGGCGTGAATGACGCGTGTCCTTATGGACACGTGTAGTCACGTGCAAGCATGTGTATAAATATTAAATAATTAAATTGTTAATTATTTAACGGACTTTGATTTAATTTTGAATTAATATTAAAGTCCTAATTTGGAGAAATAAAGTCTAATAAATAATTAATTATGAATTAATTATATTATTAGTCTTCAAGTTATTTATTGTAAAATAAATAAAGTAAAATTAATATATAAAAGAGTTAGATTAGATTCTTGCTTTCCAAGTTGATTAAAAGTGGACTTTTGGTCAAAGTAAGAGACTTAGTCTCCAAGCAAGAAATCCCTTTCCAAAAGAGTTTGGACTCCTTGTCCAACAAGGATAAGGGGTTCGAATCCTACCCTTATAAATAAGGGGCTTTGAACCCCATGGGATGATGATACACAATTTCTCCTTCTCCAAGTTATACACTAAACCCTAAAACCTAAACACCGAATATAGAACTAGAATCCTCCCTATTCGGATCGTGGTCGCGGTTTGTGGACTATTTCTCTAGAGGGCTACTATCATGAAGTCTTGATAGATTCGAATGAGCTTTTGGGGATCAAGCCGCGTGAAGAGCGTTCTTGGGTGGCCAGAACGTATCAACAAAACTACTATCTAAGTGAGTTTCTTGATCTCTACGAATTTGGGAATAGGAATTACAAGATTCGATCCTTGCTTAGTTGGGAAAAATTTTAAATTTCCGCTGCGTTTCTATTTGTTTTCCCAATAATGCAAACGTGTTAGCTTAAAGAAGCAGTTAAGTCATGCAAGTTGTAGCTCGTATAAAACATATAAAATTACACAAAAAGCTTAACACATGAACCAAAACTCGTGGTACAACATGTTAACAACAAATAGGAGTCATAAACATAATGGAAAAACACAAGATAAACGAAAGTAAAGCTTTAAAAGGAGTTCCGAGCAAAAGCTGACAAATTATCAAAATGCACAAGTTGTATAAAAATGGGAATATCTTGAGTTTGAGAAGTTGGAATTGAGTTTTATTTGTTGTATATGAAACTAGACAAATAGTTCTTTCTAATGATATATGGCTGGAATTGTGGTTAAAAGCGATCCGAAAATGGCATAGGTTTGAAGTTTGACAGATGTAGAATAATAACGTGATTCCAATTGGAGAATACTCTAAACTCAAAGAGGTTTTTACAGTTCAAATTTTAGGTCAATCAGAGCTCATTTGAATAGTGAACGACCATTCAGATTTTAAGCACAAAACCAGGAGCGGGGGGGTTCTGAACACGGCCATTTGGCATTACCTAGGTTGAAAAACAGGGCATAGAAACTGTAAAATGCGATGGGATGGTTCCCAAACCACCCCAACTCCAAATACAACAAATTAGATCATCCAAAAACACCTCAAACATGTTGTATGTCATCCAAGAGCATCAAAAAAGGCAACAAGAATGCAAAAATTCCAGCAAAATCCAATTTCTTACATTTCAAAGCTCAAGAACAACAATGGAAACTTCTTAAATACTCGATTACCAACAAAAGAGATCAAGAAACAAGTCTTAAATCAACAAATAACACATAGAGGAGCAAATGATTGAAGATTCATTTAAAACCCTTATATTCATCTAGTTTCTCATATTCCATGAAATTTTAGGTAAAAATAAGAAATAATAGGGTGAAAAAAAAGCACAAATAAGTGGATAATTCAAATCCAAACTTACCTTGAAACTTGTAAAAGAAAAAGATAGAGATTGAGCACTTGGAGGACAAGAATGGAGGGAAAGCCCTTGTTTCACTTCTTGCTTTTTTTTCTTTCTTGCACGTGAGAATGAAGAAAATGAGAGAGAGTGGCTGAGTTTTGGCCATAAATGGGTCAAGAAACGGCTCATCGGGTGTTAAAACGGGTCAAGTATAGGCTAAAACGGGCGGGTTAGAGGATCCTATACAAGCTGTTCGGTTCGCTAAAGTTTTGGAGGTTCAAACGGGCTTAAAAAGTTATGAAGCTTATTCCATTCAATCCAAATCGTCGAAATTTGAATCCGATTTCCCGAGCTCAAGTTATGCCTCCCGGAACCCAAGGTGCGCTAATTGCTCCTTAGGCCCTTAGGTCCCGATTTCACAAAAATGGTCCAAGACCTCAACCTACAAATCTAAAAGAATAAAATAGACACTTAAACAAGTTCATAAATAATATATTGCAAGTATTCCACATATTCATGAAGTTCGAAATTAAATTCAAGCAATAGAAGTTAAGTGCGATGAATTAACGTTGAATTTAAATACATAGGGCATGAAAATCACTTAAACAAGTGATCTAGCAAATAAATTCAAATGTAGTATTTTAAGTATCATTATCGGAAGTGGTGCATGGATGTCAAGGAATATAAATGTGCTTGTAGGGCTATTACGAAAGTAATAACATTAACTTATTATTAATATCTCATTAATTATTGTAATTTGAGCACTTATAGAATCTTTCTTTTTCTCAAAAATGCAGGCCTATGGTGGAAGTTAGTTATAGTAACCAATAATAATAGTATAATAGTAGAATTAGATCTATTTGTATATATTTTGCAAGACAACAATTTTTTATGAAGTTCATTAGTATATTATTTTATTTCTTATATACAGTAGATTAGTATACTTATAGTTTGCCTTTGTTTATGGATGAATTTTTTTTTTTTTTTATAATCTTTCTCATTACTTTTATTTTTATGTAGTGGATGATTTCGATAATTTTTTTTTACGTAAATGTATTATTTTTTAATATTTTAAAAAATATTTGTAAATCATGTCAAACAACTATTTATTAATGTTTACATTAATAATAAAGAACAATTTATGTATTATGTCGAATAGCACTATTTTTACATTGCACACGTAATGAGTGTGCCCCGGTCGCTAGTATCGATTAGTAGACATAATTTAGTACTATCAACATTTGAATATATAAATAGATTTTCTTCTAATAGAATGTTTGTAGGAAAAGTTCGTCCAATAGTTAGAATTAATATAATTATATTTAAGCTTCTCCATAATGTAGCTAATAAAATTTTTTCAAATATATTGTGTTTGAAGAGCAATACATTAATGTAATATATTAGGCCATTTACTAGTTCCAATATGGTCTCATGCAACGACGATCAAAACGGCGGCGGCGGCGACTTCTTGCCGGATTGCCTTTTCCACGGGGGTCTTGGTGTTGGCGGTGGCTTCTTTCTCTCGATGGGACCAAACGGACGACAACGATTCCTAGGGTAGCGAGAATACACACACAAACGATTGAGATGGAGTAGTTGGCTCATTGCCCCACCATGAGAGGTGGAACAATGTTTTCTTCATGGGCGGACTTGGGCTGCGATTCTTCATGTCGATGGAAGTGATCTGCCCCAGTGGGAAATGTGAAGGCCAATATTGTCCCAAAGAGCAATATTAAAACTAGTGTAGCTTTGCTTTGACCTTTCTGCCAAACCATGATTCTTTGAGGTAAGATATAAGAGCCTAGAATTGATGAATTTATATATAGGTTTAAATTTTGTATTTTATTCTTTAATTACATTATTATTTCATTCGTCTTATCTGTGACACGTGTTCAAAAAAAAAAAAATAACTACAAAAAATAAAATTAATAGTTATAAACACTTGTTCCGAATATGACACATGAAATTCCAAAAAAAAAAAAAAAAAGGAACAAAAGATTTGATCCATTGTGTTGATTATTTTTTTGTATACGCACTAATGGGACCAAATCACGCTCGGATCGGCGCCGTACACGTGCCACCATCTGAAGACCCTAGAGGTTGGATGCTCGCATTACTGGGCTCGTGAGATAACCCAACCCTTTCGTTTATTATCTCGCAGATCCAGGCCCGTGCGCCTCGAGCGGGGGATCTGTCCATTCAAACCCTATTGGCGCTCGGGCTATGGGCCCCCAAGACCTACCCACCATTCCCTCAGAGAAACACCTCACGAGGGTACCTTTTGTCTCATGCTCGGGTCGTTGGCGCTCGTGGATCATCTGCCAAAGGAACCCCTCTCGTGCATCCCTTCGAGCGTTACCAATGCTCGGGTGAGGTCATAGCTGAGACCCTCTTAGGCATCTGTACGCCCGCATAATAGACCTCGAGCCTCCTAGCGCTCGTATTGCCGCTCTGTAACTACCTCTGACACCAGGTAGTGCGCTCACCACCTGACACTCCCCTAACTTTTAGGGATGTCACTTTCACACCATCACAGACCGCCATGTGTCTAGGGCAACACTGGGATTGGGACCACTTTGTCACTATTACAAAAATACCCATGCCCTCAACGTATCAATATGGGGATTTTCACTGACATTCCCCAACAAAGCAAGCAAGGAAATAAGCAATATCAGTCATCTTCTCCACAACACCACCTGCACTGAACTAGGCATTTCTCCTTCATTTTTCTTTTTCTCCAAGCTCATGCATTACACCACTCTCAGCTCCTTTGCTGCATGTTCATTTTTGGTGTTATCCAAGCTGGAAGAACCCACGCTCAAAGGAAACCCAGTTCCTGAGGCATATCACCTGTGATGGTCTTTCCCTTCTCAAACAAATCTTGAAAGTGTTGGTTGTATACTAGGAATCACTTTCCTGCACCATCATTTTTGGCGCCGTCTGTGGGAAACCATCATCTTCATCTTCATCAGATTCATCCTCTGTAAGCTAGTTGAGATATAACACCTTCAGTTTCAAACATGGTGAGTGCAACCAGAGCTGGGATTTTGGACAACAGAGGTGCTCTGCCACCTCTCAATGAAGAAAACTTGGAGAGCAACATACCTGCTGGAGGCGTGATCCCATCTGCTGTTGGGAACGGATTCGGAGACAAGGAGACAGTAGCTGGAGCTCTCTCAGCCGAAGGAAATTGAGCGGGGGGGACTAGTTCTGTTCTTCCACCCACGGCGCTCATTCCCGCCACCGCTGTCACCAATCCCACCGCCTACTCCATGGCTATGCCACCGCCAGGGTACACCTACATGCAGCCAGGTGTGATGCCTGGAGCGAGGCCAGGCATGATGCCCATGATTCCACCTTATCAGGTAGGCACACTTCAGCTTCCTGTTTCCATTCCTGCCGAAATTCAAGGAGTGGAAATGCCTCAGATGACACCGCAACAACTCCAGGCGCTCTACGCTCAGTGCGAAGTGCAGGCCGCCCAAAACGCCTAGAGACACTTCCATTCTACCTACTTCCCCACGAGCGTAGGCACTCAGATGGCTCCCCCAATAGGGGGCTCCGGATTCATCAATTGACCGCGATCCAGAACGTGCTAAGGGCCCAGCCGCCTCCACCACCGCCAGCACAAGAGAATGAGGCCCCTCCAAGGGTCCTGTAGGCACAACTGCCTGCAGAAAAGGAGAGAGCCCCTCAAGATGAGAGGGCTGAAAACGAGGAGGTCCAATCAAGGGCCACCAGAAGGATGAGCAGCCGAGATGGCGGCGACCCTCAACTTACAGCCGTACAAGACCAGTTCATCGGACTCCAAAACATGGTGGAGCAGCTCTCTCGAGTACGGTCTCAAGCCCCCCATGTCGGGGGTGAAAGGTCGGGGGTGAGAGACACTTGCAACCTACGTAGCTAGATCTCCCACCATAGGAGGGGGGAAGATTACGAGGAATACGATCTCGAGGGCGGGAACTACAGGCCTTTGACAGGCGGTTCACCCCTCATCAACGAGGTCCTGATGGAACGCACGGGGAAGGGTAAAATCCCCACATCCGTCAATCGGTACGATGGATCAACTGATCCGGTCGAGCATCTGGATCACTTTGTGCACTTGATGCACTTATTTGAGCAATCCAACTATTACTGGGCTAAAGTCTTTGTCATCTCTCTCATCGGGATGGCCCAAGAATGGTACAAGAAGCTTCCCCCGCTCGATTCAAGGGTACAATGATTTGACCGATGCCTTTCTAAGCTACTTTAACTCTTTGCAGGCGCCAGCACCCGCTTCCACAGCCTTCTACAGCCTAGTACAAGGGCAAAACGAGACCCTCAGGTCCTTCATGAGCAGGTTCAACAAAGAGGTCTTATTGGTGGAGAGACCCTCGATGGATTTTATGAGTCATACACTGTTTGGGGCAATCAACATAAAAAACTATGTCAGCGAGGAATTCGATGAGGAGGTGGCCAAGAAGAAACCCCGCTCCCTGAGAGAATTATGGGACATCACTGACTTCTACTTCACCCTCGAGGATATGTACATCGCGAGGGCCCAGAAGCTTGCCAATGCCCCTCGCACTGATAAGGGCTAGCAGGACAAGGGGGAGGCCCACAAAAATCTCCACCGCAGCCCTGTTCCAGCTCGAAAGAACTCTCCACCCCCTCGTAGATTCGAGCGCATCCCTCTCAACAGGCCCATTACTGAAGTCTACTCCATGGCGGACAAGAAGCTACTTAAGAGACCGCCAAAGATGAGAAAAACCAAGGCTCAGAAGCGATCGGGAAAGTACTGTGCCTTCCACAAACAAAAAAGGCATGATACCAACGAGTGCTACCAACTTGTGAGCGAGGTTCAGAGGCTCATTATCGGGGAGTTAGTGAAAGTACTGGAGAGATATGACGAACACTGCGCTGAGCGAGCGAGGGCTAGGGGAAGAAGCCATTCAAGCTGGAGAAGCCCCCGTCATCATCACGTTGGGACGAGCGATCGCGGCAAGGAGAAAGCCGCTGATATGGAGAACCATCCTTTTGTGGTTATCCACATGATTGCCGATGGACCCTCGGGGGGAGACTCCAATGCATCCAGGAGCCGCCATGTTTGGAGTTATGATCAAAGGCCCTCCCAGCCCAAGCTTGTGCTCTCCGTCGACAACACTTCACGCTCGAGGGAGAATGAGATCGGAGGGTTCACAGAGAAAGACCTAGAGCATATTGTAACACCCCATGGGGTCGGTGAAACCTCTGACTGCCCCATGGTGGTTAGTTTAGACGTTCATAACCACGTTGTAAAAAGGGTCTTAATTGATAGTGGAAACTCTATGAATGTCCTCCCGTACTCAACGTTCCAAAAGATGAATATAATAAACATTCCCCTCGCACCCCTCAAAACAGCCCTCGTTGGCTTTGGGGGTTCCGAGATTGTCCCTCGCTGACTGATTCGCTTGGCCACCTCTTTTGGTCGCGCCCCACAGCGAAAGACTTTGAGCGTCCTTTATGCAGTGGTCGAGTTGGACCTCCCATACAACATCATTATCGGACGCCGGGCCCTCGTTGACTTCAAAGCGGTTATTTCAACATACCATCAGAAGGTCATATTCCCCACTCCCGAGGAGACGGGTGAGGTACTATGCAACATCAAAGAGGCTTGGGAATGTTATATCCTTTCCCTTCGAAGCCACAAACCTAAACAAACCATCCAAGTAGGCTCGACCAAAAAAGCCGTAGACTTTCTCCAACTAGATGAAGATGGCCCCAAGCGCAAGAGGGCCAAATTGTACAGAAAGAAAAACAAGAAAAAAATCTCGAGCGAAGCCGAGCATGCAGAGGATGGCCCACCTGGGCCGTCGAAGGCTCCTCCTTCGAGAACGAAGGTAATGAACCCTCGAAGGGAACCAATGACAGGCTTACGGGAAAAAAGCGAGCGCTCGAAGCTCCTCGGCTAGAGGTCCACATAGAACCTACTGAGAAGTTCCTGACCATTGAGTTGGAACCGGGTAATCCAGATAAAACCAACCAGATTGGCTCAAGCCTCAACGGTCCATCTCAGATCTTGATGATCGACTTCCTCCGAGAGAACCTTGACTTGTTCGCCTGGAAAGCCTTTGATCTCACTGGCATATATCTGAGCGTCATTGTTCACAGGCTCAACGTGGACCTAGCTTTCAAACTAATCAAGCCAAAAAAGAGAGACGTTCATGGATTCCGGAGGCAAGTCATCGAAGAGGAGGTCAATAAACTCCTCGAGGCTCAATAAATTGAGGAGATTTTATACCCTGAATGGCTCTGCAACATTGTTCTCGTTCCCAAGAGTGCTAACAAATGGCCCATGTGCAATGACTTCACAGATCTCAACAAGGCATGCTCCAAGGATCCGTACCCCTTGCCGAGGATCGACCAGTTGGTAGATTCGACGGATGGTTGTGAGGTCATGAGTATGATGGATGCTTTCCAGGGGTATTATCAGATTTTGATGGCGCTCGAGGATCGCCCAAAAACTTCCTTCGGGGTCCATGCGGGCGTCTACTATTTCAAGGTTATGTCGTTCGGACCCAAAATTGCAGGAGCAACATATCAACGCCTCGTCAATAGAATGTTCGAGCTCGAAATCGAAAAGTTCATGGAGGTATATGTGGATGACATGATTATCAAGAGTGAGCGTCAACATTCCCATCTGGAGGATCTCAAGCGAGCTTTCAACATCCTACGTCAATATGGTTTGAAATTGAATCCTTCTAAGTGTACATTTCGAGTTTGGGGAGGAAAGTCCCTGGGGTATGTGGTTAGTCAAAAGGGCATCGAGGCCAATCCAGAGAAGATCAAGGTGATCCTAGACATCCCCTCCCCTCGAAATGTAAAAGAGGTCCAAGTGCTAGTGGGTAAGATCATTTCTTTGAACAGGTTCATATCCCGTTCAGCTGACAGGAACCTGCCTTTCTTCAAAATCCTGCACAACGCTCGTAACTTTGCCTGGAGTGAGGAATGTAAGAAAGCACTGCAAGATATGAAACGATACCTCTCATGCGCGCTTTTGCTGACAAATCCGGTTCCAGGGGAGAGGCTGCTCTTATATCTCTCCGTTTCCTTGGAAGCTACGAGAGCGGTTCTCGTCGCCGTGCGTGAGCGTAAGCACCTGCCAGTGTACTACTTAAGCAAGACCTGCAGGGGGCGGAGAAAAGATATATGGAGACAGAGAAATTTGCCTTTGCACACGTTAATGCCTTTCCAAGCTCACTCCATCACGGTGCTCACAGACCAACCCCTCAAACAGGTACTCTCGAAACCGGACGTCTCGGGGAGGCTAATCAAATGGTGAATTAAACTCAGCCAATTTAACATCACCTTCGAGCCTCGTACAGCAATACAGGCTCAGGCAGTGGCAGACCTGCTGGTAGAGTGCTTCGGCCTGGATATTGTGCCCTCGGTAGAAGATGGGTTATGGCTTCTGCACACAGATGGCTCCTCGACCTCACAAGGAGGGGGAGCCGGGGTGACCCTCAGAGATCCTCACGGGATTGAAGTTGACTATGTAATCAAACTAGCGTTCCAGGTCACCAACAACGAGGCAAAAAATGAGGCTCTCATCCAAGGGCTCAGGATCGCCCTTCAGAATGGGGCCGCTCGGGTCACTGCATATGTTGACTCCCAGCTGATCGCAAGTAAAATTGATAGCACTTATGAGGCTCGAGAAGCCACTACGGTGTAGTACCTAGCAAATGCCAATGGGATTATATCTAAGTTCAAGAAGTTCCACTTACTGCAGGTTCTGCGAGCAGAAAACGAGCGTGCAGATGCCTTCTCCAAATTTGTGTATGCTCTGGAAGACTCTCGCGAGCGCTCTGTCACATTTCTTAGAACGGAGGAGCCACTTATTCGCGAGGTGAAACCCTCGGGTGAAGTGAACATGATCGATCCCTCTGAGACTTGTTGGCTCGACGACGTCATCAGATTCCTAAGGGATGGAACCTGTCCGAGCGACAAAGTGGAAGCACGGAAGATAAGGAGTAAGGCCCCTCGTTTCTCACTTGATAACGAGGGTCGGCTCTTCAAACGGTCTTTTCAAGGTCCACCATTAAGGTGCCTAAGGCCCTCGTAAGCCAAAGAAGTATTAGAACATGTGCACAATGGAAGTTGTGGGAACCATTCCGACGGGCGAATTCTGGCCAACAAGGTATTGAGGAGTGGATTTTATTGGCCCTCGGTGTTGCAGGATGCCATTAGTTACTCTAAAAAATGTCCTAAATGTCAATTTCATTCCAACACCCCTCAACTTCCAGCCGCTCAAATGATCCCTATTGATGTTTCGTGGCCCTTTGACCAGTAGGGCATCGATATAGTGGGACCCCTGCCAATGGCAGTCAGACAAAAGAAATTCGTGATCCTCGCTGTGGATTAATTCACCAAATGGGCCAAAGTTGAAGCGGTCGAACAAAAATAACATTCAAAGTTATGAGAGATTTCATTTGGAAGAACATCATCTGCAGATATGGTATCCCGAGGGTACTCATCTCAGATAACAGCTCTCAGTTCATCGCCGCTGACACACGAGATTGGTGCTACGAACTAGGGATCGAGCAATGCTTAACTTCTGTGGGCCACCCTCAGGCCAACGGTCAAGTTGAGGTAACCAACCGAACCATACTCCAACATCTGAAAATGATGCTCGAGAGTAAAAAGGGTGAATGGGCAGAAGAACTTCAAGGAGCCCTCTGGGCGTACCGTACTACCCCACGAGCGGTAACAGGAGAAACCCCTTACTCCCTCGTATACGGCTCCGAGGCCATGATACCTGCGAAAATTGCTCAAGAATCCACACGTGTTGGCTATTTCGAGCCTACAACCAACGAGGATAATCGGGCATTCGAATTGGATTTGCTAGATGAGAGAAGAAACACTGCTTCGGCTCAAATTCATAGGTACAAAGTGACCGTAGCCCATCAGTACAACAAATACGTCAAAGAAAGGACCTTCCAACTAGGGGATTTGGTCCTCAAAAAAGTTGAAGTATCCAAATATGTGGGTAAGTTGGACCCGAATTGTGAAGGCCCCTTCAAAGTCATTCAGGTACGAGCGAACAATACCTACCTGCTAGAGGCTTTGCAAGGCGACCGTCTCCCTCGACCATGGAATGCATGTAACCTTAGACGGTTCTACGTGTAGTTACAACCCTTGTAATTGCCCGCTCGAGGCACTTTGTATCTTCTTTTGACAAAAATGCAAGCATATCAGTAAGTATTTTCCAGTTATTATTTGTCATTTACTTGCTTTGCTTTAATTAATGGTTCGAGTTATCAATTGCATCAACGCCCTCTCCGTGTCGAGCATCCTCCACGTCGAACGGCTTGATGACCACCCGATCCAGACTCTTGAACGAGCGGATCCATCTCTAAATCAACGCTAATCGGTGTGTCGAGGACCCTCCACATTGAACAGCTTGACGCTTATAAGCACATAAACCTTAAGAGTGAGCATGTCAAAAGGGGGGGTCGCTATATGCTTAATTACACCAAATGGATGCTGATCGCTCCAGTTCGCCCTCGTAAACCCCCAAAGACCCTCATCTTCTTTGGAATGCGTACGCTCGTAGATAACTAGCACTGGGCTAATCCTCTCAAGGATACCTAAGTACGAAGTTCACACTACGGCTACACTCACCATTATTGAACACTTAGAAAATCCTACTGCTGATTTCTAAGTTCATTTTAAATTACTGGAACGCTCAAGACAGAAATATACATCATACATTTAAAAAGGCCAACACTTAGCAAAACCCCTAGTGGGTTTCTAAGTTCAATTTCGAGCCTTATTATTGAATATGGCCAGGGTACCCTCGTATAGAGTGCCCTCGTGCCTACACATTCACATGTTGCAAACATTCAAGCATCAAAAGAAAGGAACCAATAGACAACGCTCGAAGTTCAACACTGAAGATAATCAAACTTCATTTCCTTGAAGAAGAGAGTTACATCATTGAAGAAGAGAGTTACATAATTGAAGACAGAAAATAGGAGAAAGTGCATTACTAAAAGTACGGAAATCAATTACAAAAGTTCAAGTGGTCATAACATAAATGAAGATAAGCAATAGACATTCAGGGATGGCAACGGGAGCGAGCAGAATCTCGAAAGTTAGTTTCAGGAGGCTTCTTGTAGGCCACCTCCAGCACCCGTATTTGGCACATGGGAGTTATCAGGCTCAGGAGGTGCGGTCGCCAAGGGAACCGGAGCTAGGATTTCTGAGTTCAAAGGCTAAGCAGCACCCTGACCCTCTACATCTGGGGCGTCCTCATCATCACGGTCATCCACCATAATAGGCCAAGGATCTAGGGGGTTGGCCTCCATGAACTGATTTTGGAGCATAACAACTAAGTCATTATACTCTGGTTCAGTTAAATCCTCGCTTGGATCCCTATCTTGGACAATGGGCTCTAGATTCTCGTTGAGATCCATCCGGAGGTTAGCGTCGTGCTGGGGGGCACCATCCCAAGTTTCCAGAAGAACCGTTGGGCGTTAGCAAAGAAATGCAGGTTGGCTACGAAAGCAAAGGCTCTTGAGCGCACAAACTTGAGAACGACATCCCAAGCGACCTTCCTCTCCAGGTCCTCAACTTGCCCTCATAAACCGGTAACCTCCTTCCGTGCTGACTCAAACTACCGATTGCGCTTGGCCAGATGCTTGGTAAGCTCCTCCATGTCGGCCTTCAACTGGTCGTGCTCCTCCTTCAACTTCCTATGGCGCTCGTCCAGTGTCAGGTAGGCCTCCTCCCGAGCGACCATCGTCTTCTTGGCCTTATCCTTCTCAAGTTTGGCCGCTGTGAGCTTCGCGGAGATATCGTCGTAGTCCTTTTGCAGATGGCCTAGGTCGGAGATGCGCAACAACTTCTTATACTTGTCCTTATGCTCGGAGTAGATCTTTGCTCACCTCTCCAGGTTCTTTAGCCTGGGAATCACCTCCGAAAGCCATCAAATATGTTAGTCTTTACAATTGCAAGGAAAGGGTTAAAATGGTTCCGTGAAAGGTAAACACTCATGTCAGGAGGGCATAGCACGCATGCCCGGTAACCCGAGTGATCCAATGCTTGTTCAATTTTTCATGGTCCCCGGAGAATTGGAGCCTATACACAATCCCCGTAACCAAGTTATGAGTGGAAGGGCTATTCTTCAGGAGTACCGGGCCCTCCTCCACCGAGAACAGGTAACGCGTATCCCCGGTGCACTTAAATTTCCAAAAGTCCTCTTCCTCTGAGGATGAAGTGTCACCTTACTCGCCCCTTTGCTAGAAATGAAGACCGAGTCTGGCATCTTCTTCCTCTTCCTCGAGCGCTGAGCCCGCTCCTCCTCCACCAACCGTGCCAGTGACCCCGAGCGATTAACCCGGGAACCGTCTGACCCCTGTTGAGTTAGACCATCAGGGGCGGTCGGGGGAATAGGAACCTGAGCGTCATCCAAAGTCAGATCTTCTATATAGACCTCACCATGGCCTCTCCCTCGACCACCATCTCCTCTCCCCGACCCTCGCTGGGTACCTCTGCCTCCTTGAGGGGCATTCGAAAGCTGAGCTTGTTGTTGTTGCTATTGTTGTTACTGTTGTTGACCGTCTGCCCTTCGGGCAGGTATCATGGCAGGTATACTCTCAGCGCTTGTACCAGCCATCAGTATATCTACGCTTGCCAGCAAGAAAGTAAACGAGCGTCAAACCTTACGCTTAGAAAACTTATCAAAGAACAACAAGTACTTTTAAAAGTTAGCACTTCTATTCTAAGTGTTAGCAGAGTTAGTTCCTAGAATCTAACCGTCTATGTTCATTATTCCGACGGGAGGACGCGGACCATCTCCGGGGGACTCACGAGCCCGTAGCGGAACAACACCCCCTCATGCTACATCAAAGGTTTGGCCTTGATCAACCAATTCTCATTCTTCATCATGAGGGCCAAATTCTTCGCCCATTGCTCAAACACCTTATCCCCATATCTTTGCTTCACAAGGGGCCCCTCACCATGTATCACCCACTCTCGGGGAACCCTAAAATGCCCCCCTGGGTGCCCCCACGAAGAAAAATTTTTTCTTCCAATTTTCTCCATTTGATGCGGAAGGCGAATCAATCATCTTCAGGCTTGATTTGGCTTGCAAGCAGTAAAAGCCGTCCCTCGGGGATGAGCATGGAGACTGGGATATTTGGATCAGACTGTTGAAATTGTCAATCGAAGGTTCATGGCCCGTGGCCTTGATTAATATCCCAAAAGTATTTAGGAAGGCGATCCCCGTTGGGCAGAATTTATGTAGGGCAGAGATTGAGAAAGTTTAGAATATCGACGATCGGAGTCGGGATCGAAAACCTTAGACCCCCTGTAAGGATAGCAGCGCTATACACGGTCATTATCCCACAATGTGGACTGTTGGAGTGCTCGCTGTCCGTTGGGAGGCGTGTCTTGTAAGTAACGTTATCCCAATAGATCTTGGACTTCAGCTCTGCTAACTCCGCGAGCGTCGGTGTAATTTCTATTTTCTCTGGGGATCTGTCAGTTTGATGGGGGTTGTTCACCCTCACCTGCGTCAAGGGTTCATTCCCCTTTCGACGACGTTTGGGAGGGGCCTCATCTTCTGCTCGACGCCCGGAAGTCCCTTCTCCCCCTTGAGGTCCCGCGATAGCCACTGTGACTTGGTGGTCCTGCAGCCTAACAACACTGTTTAACATGTGGAAAACCCTTTCTCCTTGCTGTTGCATCCTAAGAGATAAATCCATCTCCTCAAAGAGTTGTTCTACTCCTCCTAGGTTACGCTCGTTCATCCCTTGAACTGCTGTATTGAGTTCCTCATCCCCAACCTCCTCTAGGGCTCTCACTACCGGAATAGCAGTCGGAATATCGTCATGAGGGGAAGAACTCCCCACTGACATCTCATCTATTACCCTTACCATTTCATCTACAATATTGTCTGCCATTGTTGTTTTTCTCTGGAGAAGTTGAAGGTTCTTGACAGAAGAAGATTGGTAGGGAAGGACGATTCTGATACAATAAAATCACGGGAAAGGACTTCTCACTAGAAATGACGCTCAAACACAACCTAAATCTAGGGTTAGTGTCAAAGTTTATGGAGAGTGACCTAGGGTTGGAGAAGAACTCGCCAGAAATTGCTAAGAATTGCAGAAAGTTACAGAAGTCTTTGATGCTTTTGCTTGAGGAAATTTTGAATTGCGTAAAGACTGAGGGACAGCGGCCAAAGCCCTATTTATAGGGGAAAGTCTTGCATTTAATTAGGGTTTGGGATTTGAAACTGCAATCATTTCCCGCTTTGAAAACCCCCCACTTTTGGTAACCGCCTCACACATTCCGGAGTGCTTATGCCCACATCGGCACTCAGCATTAAATGCGGATGGGACTTCATTTTTTGTTGTGTCAGAAAATATCCGTTGCAAAAGACAAGCGGTCACTTCCTTCCCAGAAGCTTGACCCTCATATATTCAAAAAAAAAATTCAAGGCTCGCCTATCTAAATTCTACAGTACGCTCAAAGCGCAACTACAGAATTTGGGGGGCAAAATGATGGGACCAAATCACGCTCGGATCGGCGCCGTACACATGCCACCATCTGAAGACCCTAGAGCTTGGTGCTTCGCATTACTGGGCTCGTTAGATAACCCTGCCCATTCGCTTATTGTCTCGCAGATCCAGGCCCATGCGCCTCGGCCTACTCCTCGAGCGGGGATCCATCCATTCAAACCCCATTGGCGCTCGGGCTATGGGCCCCCAAGACCTACCCACCATTCCCTCAGGGAAACACCTCACGAGGGTACCTTCTGTCTCACGCTCTGGTTGTTAACACTCGTGGATCACCTGCCAGAGGAACCCCTCTCGTGCATCCCTTCGATCGTCATCAACGCTCGGGTGAGGTCATAGCTGAGACCCTCTTAGGTATCCGTACGCCCGCATAATAGACCTCGAGCCTCCTAAGCTCGTATTGCAACTCTGTAACTACCTCTGACACCAGGTAGTGCACGCACCACCTGACACTCCCCTAACTTTTAGGGATATCACTTTCACACCATCACAGACTGCCACATGTCGAGGGCAACACTGGGATTGGGACCACTTGGTCACTATTACTAAAATACCCATGCCCTCAATGTAAAAATATAGGGATTTTCGCTCACATTCCCTAACAAAGCAAGCAAGAAAATAAGCAATATCAGCCATCTTCTTCACAATACCACTTGCACTGAACTGAGTATTTCTCCTTCATTTTTCTTCTTCTCCAAGCTCAAACATTACACCGCTCTCAGCTCCTTTGCTGCATGTTCATTTTTGGTGTTATCCTAGCTGGAAGAACCCACGCTCAAAGGAAACCCAGTTCTTGAGGCACATCGCATGTGATGGTCTTTCCCTTATCAAACAAATCTTGAAAGTGTTGGTTGCATACTAGGAATCACTTTCCTGCACCATCACGCACAATTACATTAATGAAATTTACCTAGTGTGGGTTGGGGATTTCATTTGGGATGATATCAAACAGATTTCCTTATTCATTTGGATAGATATTACATTAAATGAGATTAATAGTATGAAAAATTAGAAAAAAAAAAAAAAAGAAAGAAAGGATATCAAAGAGATTTGTCTAAGCTTTAGATTATCACCAAGTGGTATAATTTAGTAATTTAGCATTACGTTAGTTTAATCAAACATCATGTGATCGAGTATTTGGGACGTAGATGTCATTGGTAAGGAGAATTTTACACATTTGTGGTCCGATCCGACTTGTAACATCCCGACTGAACGGACTTTCAGGTAACTTGTTATGTGCGTACTTTAATTATTTATTTTAGTGATTACATGATGTTTAATTGCTCACGTGGAATTATTGAAGTACTTGAACTCAATTTGCTTTAATATGAATTCGATCATTATGAAACGCTTAACTTTCTTGTTTTTTATTTTGTTCGTTTTAGATCTGAATTTAATTCTGATTTCTGTGAATTTTTGATATGTGTTAATTATATGCTTTATGGACTTGTTTATGTGGTCGTTTTATGTTTTGGTATTTGTTTTGCTTGTCTTTTTGGGTTCGTTTTGGAGACGGAACCTAAAGGAGGCTAAAGAGCATTTAGCGCACCTTGGGTTCTGGGTCACGTATCTTGAGCTCGAGAATTCAGATTCGAATTCCATCACCTCTGTTGAACTCATTTCGATGATTCGGGTTCAATGGGACAAGCCTCACATTTTTCTAAGTTCATTAAGACCCTCGAAATTCAACCGAAACAAGCTCTTTACGTCTAAGAGACACCTTTTGACCTAACCAAGCTTTGTGGACCTCACTTAAACCTAAACAACCCTTAACCTTGACTTATAGCTTGAGTTAAGCTCTCTCCCTCAGCCCCTTAACCAAGAGAACTGATCCATTCCCTCTCTCCCACAAGACACGATCAGCTCCAAGAAGAAAGGAAGAGAAGAGAAACCCCTTTGGCTATTTTATGAATTTTGAGCTCAAATCACATCCTTTGCTTCTCAAATTTGAAAGGTAATTTCATATTGTTAATCTAAAATCTTTCTTATTTCTTTTTTTTGCTTTTGAGCTTATTTCCATGGTGGATTGATGAGATTTGGCTAGCATGTTGAATAGTGGAAATTATTGATTCTTGCTTCCATTCTTGATTTCTTGAGTCTTGATGATGATTTGTTGCTCCTAAGACATGCATCTTGGTATTTATTGGTTTTTCTTTCTAGGTAGTTGAGGTTTGGGTGGATTTCCATTAATGGGGTCTTGAGATATTAGATGATATGGCTTGATGAATTCCTTTCCCTTTCATGCCTTGTTTCTTGGAATTTTTTGGAGCTGAAGTTGTTTCTTCTTGTATGGCATGAATATATGTTGAATTAGTGTTATTTTCATGTATATTGAGTGTGCTTTTGATGGCCTAAGAGACTCCCTAAAGCTTGGAACCGAAATGCCCTGTTTATCCCCTCGAATTCGGACCCGCTGCGCCAAAAAATTTTCCAGGCCGAACGTTGGACACGGCCGTGTCAAGCTCTCGAATTTGGGTGCTGATTTAATTTGAATTATGTGTATTTTGGACATGGCCTTGTCCACTTCGTAGGTGATGGCCGAGAAGAGTTTCTTTCGTCGTTTTGTTGCTCTTTATTGATCCTTCTTGCCTCGTTTATGACTTGTATGAATGATTAACTTGTTATATTATGTGTTAAGCCTTATGTTGTGAATTAGTGACTTGATTTACGTTCTCGTCTATGAGATAGGCTCCTAATTGCAATGTATGCTCGTAAATGACTTGAATGTGAAATCATTTCATATCATTTGCATCATAAACATATATACGCATATACCGAGCGTCAATGTGGTTCATATTGAGTCTAAGAGCATTCCTTGTTGTTTGTCTTGTTCAGAGGATCTCCCCGTTGAGGACGAGCTTGCTCC
This sequence comes from Lantana camara, assembly GCA_037501455.1. NCBI lineage: Eukaryota > Viridiplantae > Streptophyta > Magnoliopsida > Lamiales > Verbenaceae > Lantana > Lantana camara. The sequence goes on along the minus strand of CM074858.1, from coordinate 92,130,119 downwards.
GTATGTGTCCGGTTTACACTTTTATCCCCGCTACGCATGTTGATTAGGTGAGATTTCTGTTTCTTTAGTTAATCGACCTATAACCCTACTTGATTTGGAGCCTCGCATGCGATTATGTATATTATATGTTAAATAAGTGTATGATATTATGTTGAGGGCTTGACCCGTTTGTTTTGAGATTTTGAAAACGTTTTGTATAAGTATATAAGCTATTTTGCTTTCATTTGAAAAACTTTAGCTTTATGCAAGTGTGTGTGCGTAAGCGAGATGTGTCTTTGAAAGATAAGCTTTATGGTACGTGTATATGATTTTCGTGATAAGTTTGGGCCCCGAAGAGTGGTATGGTAATCTCGGGACGATCGAGGGGTCGCCGAGCTCTCCCATCAACATTCTTCATTTGAAAGTCTCATCCAACCTTGGGAGGATCAAGGAAGGGTGTTTCTCTTGAGCCGGAGAAGTTAACCGTCGAAGGTTTCAAGGTCGTGATTAAACCTTGTCTCGCGTGTATACGGATAGCTAGGGTCGTCAACCCTTCTATCAACCGGTGTTGGGGATGGATTATGATTTGTTTTGCTTTGCTATGTTCTTCGTATATGGAAGTTGGGAGTGTGACTCGTACTCGCCGAGTTGGATAAGTTTGTGTGATCTAGGAAACGAGGGTGGATTTCAAATACCTAAAATTTGATATTTGGCTTTGGCCTTTTCGTCCTTATTTAAAGCTATGTATATCTATATCACGGGAAATGCTTTGGCTTGCAAAAACCACTCTCAGTTCAAGGATCCTTTCGTTTTGAAAAATTGCTTTGCTCTTTATGTATATCGGGTGCGTGAGTTAGCCCACTCACTAGTCTCTAGGACTAACCCTCGTTGTTGTTTTCTCCTTTTCCCTTTCTTTTAAGTTTGCAGGTTCTTCCGAGTCAAGCTAGGCGGCAAGTGTCGGTTGGGTTTTACTTGTGGTGTAGCTTGAGTCCTCATGCATCTTAGTGGTTTTCATTTCTTTTCTTATGTACTCTTGGATTATGTATTATGAATACTTAAATTATTTTGGCCTCGATGGGTATTGTATAACTCGTATATGATCTAGCATGTTAGCTGGTATACTTGACCCTCCCCTTTTGAATACGTGTATATGTGATCTTGGGATTTATGCTTGACATGTGAATTGCTTTCACTGCTTTGATTTTAAATTACGCAGTTGTTTTTGAGGGTCTAGGCCGCCTAGCGAGTGTGTGTGTGTGTTTTGTGTGTCTCCCGTTCGCTATGGTTTGATACGGGTGCAAACTCTCTATTTCGTTACTCGTGTTAGACCTTAGTGCGGGGGATGTGGCACCCTTTGCTCCGGGGTGTTACATGGTGCACCGGTCAGTATAGTTTCAGATTGGGATCCTCGGTTCACATCCAGTTTTTGGCAAGAATTATAGAAGTGTTTGGGGACGAAGCTTCAGTTTAGTACTGCATTTCACCCACAGACGGATGGCCAGTCCGAAAGGCTAATAAGTCTCGAGGACATGCTTCGTGCTTGTGCCTTGGATTGTCAGGATTCGTAGGATGAGCAGTTGGATTTGATTGAGTATGTTTACAATAACAGTTTTCAGTCTTCTATTGGTATGGCACCATATGAGGCTTTATATGGAAGGAAATGCCGGTCCCCTCTCTTTTGGGATATAGACGAGTGGAGATGGACGAAAGATAGAAAGCTCGAAAGGGCTAAGAAACCTAAGGAAATTCAGGACACCATTGAGAAGGTGAAAGTGATTAAGCAGAGGTTGAAAGCGGCACAGGACAGACAAAAAAGTTACGCAGATAAGAGAAGACGACCCTTAGAGTTTGAGATCAGATATACGGTCTTTTTGAAGGCATCTCCTAGAAAAGGGTATGCTCGGATTGGTAAAGTTGGGAAGCTTAACCCTCGCTACTTAGGCCCCTTTGAGATCCTTGATCGAGTTGGGGAAGTAGCTTACATACTTGAGTTACCACCGAGCTTAATCTGGATTCACAACGTGTTTCATGTCTCGCACCTTCGAAAACATTATCCCGATGAATCTTCTATTCTTCCAGTTGAGAAGGTTCAGTTAGAGCCGGATTTGACTTTTAAGAAGTATCCGGTTAAGGTGTTGACCGGAAGATGCAAGAGCTGAGAAACCGGCGAATACCCCTTGTGAAGGTCTTGTGGCGTGATCAGGAATCCGAGGAAGCTACTTAGGAGACCGAGGATAAGATGAAACAGTTGTATCCGGAACTTTTCAAGACCCCGCCTCGGACCTGAGGACAGGGCCTTTTGAAGGAGGGACGTTTGTAACATCCCGACTGAACGGACTTTCAGGTAACTTGTTATGTGCGTAATTTAATTATTTATTTCAGTGATTACGTGATATTTAATTGCTAACGTGGAATTATTGAAGTACTTGAACTCAATTTGCTTTAATATGAATTCGATTATTTTGAAACGCTTAACTTTCTTGTTTTGTATTTTGTTTATTTTAGATCCAAATTTAATTTTGATTTCTGTGAATTTTTTATATGTGTTAATTATATGCTTTATTGACTTGTTTATGTGCTTGTTTCATGTTTTGGTATTTGTTTTGCTTGCCTTTTTGGGTTCGTTTTGGAGATAGAACCTAAAGGAGGCTAAAGAGCATTTAGCGCACCTTGGGTTCCGGGTCGCGTATCTTGAGGTCGGGAATTCGGATTCGAATTTCGTCACCTCCGTTGAACTTGTTTCGACGATTCGGGTTTAATGGGATAAGCCTCAAATTTTTCTAAGTTCATTAAGACCCTCGAAATTCAACCGAAACGAGCCCTTTATGTCTAAAAGTGTAGCACCCGGAACGCTAGGTAGCCACATCCCCCGCACCATAGTTCAATCCACATATGGAACGAACACCCATACATGAATCAAGCCTATAGTGAATGGGAGACAATAAAAAAAAAGACACACTAGCTAGGCGGGACTAACCCTCAAATTAAATACGAACATGCATAAAGGTAAACGTAAGCATGATAATTTATATTCACTTCATTAACATCATTCAAGTCCATGACCATCACTTTTATTCATATACCATATCAATTATCCATAATCAATTTATAATATACATAAGTACCAAAACCGTTCATAAGTAATAGAAATGCATCAATAAATTACATGAGCTATAATGGACCCAAAATGAAAGACTCAAATCCCGCCTAGCACGCACCCTGCAAGACCTGAAAATGTGAGGTGTCCGTCTAAGAACGACTGAGTGAGGGGTTTATAAATAAATATTAGCGCAATTAACATGCAAGTTATAATCTCAGGTAAGGTTTTTAATAAAGGAAACAATATAAGTTCAATATTAGAATAGATCTCGCCCGAGATTACAACTAATCCATTTAACAATACAAACGTTATCAATTCAATTCAATTCAATCAGTGGCCCGGCGAGTGATGGCAATTCTCCAACCTTACTCCAATTAGTGAACATTACCAATAATTAAATTATTAACGAGTTAAGTGATCATGCAATCAATTACGGTGCACAAGTAGCAGTTTCAATACCCTTCTTCCTCCGGGTGATGGTGGGATTGCAAGGCCCCACCACCTAATCAATCTGGGCATAGGGTTCATGAGTCCCTACGCCCGGCGGGCTCCTTCCTCCACTAAACCTCCTGGTGGATTCAGGGGTGACCCCAACAATAGGTGAGGATAGTACAAGAGATCACCGTCGGCCCGATGCCTCTCCGGATTACTCAATACACTACCCTCGGGCCCAAAGTGAACATGCTTTACTTGCCAAAACAATCAATCAATCAATCAATCAATGTAATTCAGTAATTCAATTGAAAATAATACGGTTTTGGAAAATTATAGATATATAGATACATTTTGGCCAAAAGGTCACATAGGGTTGTAAGGGTTCTATATATCTAGAAATTAAACCTCACCTGTGCTGACAAAATAACAAGGACTCGGCTATAGAGCTTGCTCCTTGTCAACCGGAAGGAAATCTTTGTAGCAAGGACAAAGGTGTGTGAGACACGACTCATATGAACCATTTACGATGCACGGCAAAGTCATGATCAATGTGTCATGCAATAACAATTAAGGAATATCAAATAAAAGCATAACTATCAATAAACCATGTATATATATCACATAATTCACTTACGGGAGCCAAGGAAGTGAAAGGAATGCAATAGGAGAGGTTTTGGTGAAGTTTGGTAAAAACAGACAATTTTAGGAAAAGTACATGCTGAGGGAAAACTGGATTATCTTTAATTATAGAAGTGGGAATTGAGTTTTGTTTGTTAGGAATGAAACTAGACACAAAGTCCTTTCCGATGATATATGGCTCATTTTCTAGTTCAAAGCGAGGAGAAAATGGCGTAAGCTTGAAGTTAGGCGAGTGTAGTTTTCCGAAAAAGTGGCGACACCTAAAAGAATTGATTATATCTCACACATGGGAAAATATATTGAGATTATTCCAATTGGAGGTTGTTCTAGACTTCAAGAGGTTTCGAACGGTTTAAAAATCAGGTCATTTGGAGTTCGGATGAGGGAGAAACGGGCGTTTGAAAAATGACCTGGAAAGCCAAACGGGCGGTTGGAAAGGCTCGGGGAAGGCAGTAGGTTAGGGCATTTGGTGTTTTAACTAGAATCCCAAATGGGCGTTTGGAAGTATTCTGGGTGAAAAACAGGGAAAAACAGAGTATAGGCCCGGGAATTGGTTCCCAAGGTATTCCAACACAAAACCAAGACAAGAATTCAACTCTAAACCATCATATAACATGCATACAACTCAAATATACCAATTAGACTTCAATTAATCCAAGGAAACATGCTTAGATCATCAAGAAATCATTAAACAAACCCCATATTTAACCATGTAATCCAACCTTCATATTAATCAAGACTTCATGCAAGTTGGCAAGCTAAATGAGCCTAAGCATGCTTCTAATCACTTATAACCAAGGAATCATATCATAATCAACAAACCCTACTTCAATAATGAAATCAAGAATTCATATAAAATCTCAAACTCTACCTTAAATGAAAGAAATAAGAGAAGAGATGATGGTATGAAGATGATGCTTCAAAGTATGAGATTTTCTCCAAAAACCTAGCTTGAAATGAGGATAAAGTCTCTTCCTTCTTCTCTTGGTGTTTTGAACGAGATGAATGTTTACAAGTGTGTGTAATCTTGGATAATATGAGGAATGAAATGGAAGAGATGAAGATATTTTACAAAAGTCTTCCACTAATTACATGACTCAACACATTTTACATTAAAGGCCCTCAAATCTATGAATTTATGCACTTAAGTTTCATTTCATGGCAAAAGATCATTTAAATCCATTTCATTTGATGCAATTAAGTTCATACATTCTGTAAATGATCAAATAAGGACACATAGAAGCATTTAATTATATACACAATTAATTCACGTAAATTCCACGTTAATGGTAATTCATATAAATACATGAAGATATATTGCTTATAATGTTATGAAATGTATATAAAATATCACATGATACATAAATGCCAAAACCCGGGGCATTACAATTCTCCCCCCCCCCCCTCCCGGCCTTAAGAGGACCTGGTCCCCAGGTCCAGTGTCGAGTTTTTAAAATTATAAACAAGCAACAAGAGAGCCCCGTCTCTCAAACAAGAAATGAAAGTACCCCGTCTTCCAACAAGAAATGATAGAACCCTTCTCTCAACAAGTTATGAGAGAACCCCATCTCTCAACAAGCAATGAGGGAACCCCGTCTCTCAACAAGCAATCACAACAACCCAAGAGGACAATTAAATAAACACTCACACCAACCAAATAAGGAACAGGTAGGAAAATAACAATCACATCAATTAACATTCATATGAAAGCAATTAACAAATAACAAGGAACCATATATAACAATGAGAAAGTGCATGATGCACGTGATATGCATGTCTAGATGTACCATTGACCGATGCCATGAAATTTGAAGTTGGTATCTTTATGGTACCGTTACATAGTCTAATTCTTAGCTGGCTCGGTTCCTAACTAATCTTTTATTCTTTAGTGTGTGATTGAAAACAAGGATAGATGAATCTTCGGTCAAACACTTGATTCATTGGTTGGGATCTCTTTTAACCATAATGCCACCCCTCGAAATACCCAATATACTCTTTAATGATCACTTGGTCTTCATTCCACGATTAAATCCTTTCTTTTCTAATACCACGGTCCAAATTTTCAACTCTTGAGTGTGTACTTAGTCTTAGCCCAACTAACTTGTTCTTCTTCCCAACCCATACCCAATTTTCTCGTATGCTCGGGTTAACCTTTAATACCTTAAGTTCTAATTCTCAATCCTTTTAGCATGCCCCTTTTATCATGGAAAGTGAATGACAAACCGGTAGCTTGTCGTGCTCATGTGATGCATTTCCTCTAAAATTTTCCACTTCCAAACTCGGTTGAATTGACTCTCACATTGTTCTCTGCGAAATATGACGATTTACTCGGCTTCTCCTATTTTAGACCTTTCTTCCCTAAATTTTTCCTCGACATTCTCTTATGGCCCCCAACACCCTCAATTTAGGGAACACGTGATACAGAGAACTCGAACCGTTCAACCTTGGAATATTTGAGTTGATGCGTGTCCGGTAAAATTAAAAAAAAAAACTACTGAGTTGATCTTGTTGGAAAACACGAATCAGAAAGTAGCGGAATTTAAAAAATTTTCCCAACAAAAGGATCTAGGACTCGCAATCGTGTAACCAAATTCGTAAAGATAGAAAACTTACTTTTCTTTTATTCTTTCTTGAAGCGTTTCAAGCCACCCAAGAACGCTCTTCTCGCGGCTTGATCCCCTCTCCTTGGTAAAGCTCGAATCTTCAAACTTCTAACTTGAAGTCTCTAGAGAAAGTCCACCAACTTGATCACAATCTAACTAGTAAGGATGCTAGTTCTCTAGTTAGTGTTTAGGCTTAACCTAGGGTTTAATTTAATCTTGGAGAAAGGAAGGTGTTCAACACATGAACCAAGAATTGTCAATTAGCTCTAAAGGGGAGCATGAGCTCCCCTATATATAGGAAAGGGGAGGGGCGGCCTAACCTAGTCCTAATGGACAAAGGATTTGGTCCTTCTCTCTCCTATTACTTGATGATCAAGTATTTTCCAACTTTGACTTTGAATTCTAATTCAAGTCAACTTTTAAGAGAGCTAAAAATATCCAAACTATTTTTGGATAATTTTATACTTTATTTATTATAAAATAAATAACTTATTTTTTATCTAATTAATTAATTCGTAATTAATTAACTAGATTATTTTCTCCAAAATTAGACTTTCTTTTTAATTCAAAATTAAACCAAAGTCTATTAAATAATTAACTAAATTAATCATTTAATATATATATATAAATTCACGTGTGTGACACGTGTCACAAGGACACGTGTCACTCACGTGACCCACACGTGTGGCTTCACACGTGTGGAACCCTCTAGGCTCGATTAACTCGTTTAATCATTTTCAAGCCTCAACTCATGTAACCAAGTTGTTGTGTGTGACCCTCTAGGTTCTCAATTCAATTAGCAGTGACCCTAATTAATTAATTCACTAATTAATTAATCAGTCCACAGATTAAACGACCATAGTCTAGCAACAGGTGTTTAACCCCTAGCTGAATTGGAATGTTCGGATTCGACAGAACCTTTAAGTCATTGATTCATGTGAGATACAATCCTCCTACTTACTATCTCTCAACCAAGATCTAGGGCAAGGGAATAATCAGAACCCTAATAATCCGGTCTTAAAGCTAAGTGCATTTCATATCCATTTGATCTCAATCCAAGAAACCCTTTTCTTGATGTCTTGATCTACTGCCTTGGCCAAGGACTCCATATGGCATATGAATGACTTACACAATAAGAGATCACCTTGCAAATGCAAGTGTAGGTCCTATCTTGATTCTCATTCACTTTCATGAGTCACTTGTGCAGCCCCAGCATAAGCCTTGAATCAGTTGTCTAAGATGACACCCTTTAAAGCTTATACCTAAGACTACAGAGTTAACTTATAAAGTGACAAGGAACCTCAAGTCTAAGGATCAATTAATCACATCAATGACTCGTGACATATTTCCTAATCTGGAAGTTTCCATTTCCTGAAATAGAAACTTCCTTTCCCATTTAGGAGTGTTCTCACACGGGGCACCTCAGTGAACTTACTTATTAAAGTAAGCACCCTCATGTATCACGCACGTATTAACTATACACTTTGCACCTCCATGAAATAAGGTGGTCCTTCTTAAGGGCGTGATCCCACAAGCAAGCCTTAGAGGAGTCAGGTTGACACTCCCACTGTCTGTAGGACTCATCAGCTTGGAGTATTTTACTAATCATGACTTATGTGATATACGGCTCGTTTCATGAACCATTTCACCTAAATGGTAGAGTCCTAAAGTCATCAGGATTAGGGGAGTTCACATACATGCACAGCTAAAGTAAACGCATACCAAACAAGAGCATATAAAGAAGTGTTGCCTCAATTCGTTATTTTATTCAAAGATTGTCTGTGATTACAATAAGGAAAAGCACAAAGCGGATATACAATCGGTTTTCTAGGGCACTATTCCTAACAATCTCCCACTTGCCCGTCAAAGCCATTCTAAAGCTACTCTAAGTCCCATCTTCTGAAGATGACCTTGGAAAGCTTCTCGACTAAGGGGTTTAGTAAGTGGATCTGCCACGTTCTCTGCTGATGTGACCCTCTCAATTTGCACATCTCCTCTTTTGATATTATCACGGATTAGGTGATACTTCCTCATAATGTGCTTGGTCCGTTGGTGAGATCTTGGTTCTCTTGCTTGAGCAACCGCCCCAGTGTTGTCACAAAACACAGTAATGGGGTCTTTCATTCTAGGAACAACATTCAACTCTTGAATGAAGTTTCTAATCCAAACACCTTCCTTAGCTGCATCATTTGCAGCTAAGTATTCGGCCTCAGTGGTCGAATCTGCAGTGGTAGTCTGCTTGGAACTCTTCCAACTCACTGCTCCGCCGTTTAGGCAGAAAATGTATCCTGACATTGACTTAAAATCATCTAAGTCAGATGCAAAGCTTGCATCGCAGTATCCTTCGACAGTAAGATCTTTCTGACCTCCGTAAACTAAGAATAAATCTTTAGTACTCTTCAAGTACTTAAGAATATTCTTCACGGCAGCCCTGTGACCATCTCTAGGGTCAGATTGGAAACGACTTGTTACACTAAGTGCATAAGCCACATCCGGTCGAGTACATAACATTGCATACATTATGCTACCTATTGCTGATGCATAAGGTGTATGAGTCATTCTTTCCTTCTCAAGGTTAGTCTTAGGACACATCTTCTTTGAAAGACATGTTCCTACACTCATAGGAAGGTTCTTAACCTTTGCTGACTCCATATTGAATCTCTTCAATACTTTGTCAATGTACATCGACTGTGATAGTCCTATTAACCTTCTAGATCTATCTCTATAGATTTTGATTCCAAGGATATAGGACGCATCACCAAGATCTTTCATCTCGAATTGGTTCGATAACCATAACTTAGTCACTTTCATGTCATCCTTCGAATTCCCAATAAGAAGGATGTCATCAACATAAAGTACTAAGAATTGCACCGAGGTCTCCAATTCCTTTCTATACACACATGATTCATTCGAAATTTGGATGAAGCCAAACGCTTTGACTGATTCATCAAATCGAATGTTCCAATTCCTAGAAGCCTGTTTCAATCCATAGATTGATCTTTGGAGTTTGCAAACATTTTGCTCACTCCCACTGAATGTGAAACCTATGGGTTGCTCCATATAAATGTCTTTGTCAATGTCACCATTGAGAAAGGCAGTTTTCACATCCATTTGCCATATCTCATAGTCATAATATGCAGCAATGGCAAGCATGATTCGAATGGACTTTTGCATTGCAACTGGTGAAAAGGTTTCGTCAAAGTCCACGCCGGGTCTTTGAGTGAATCCTTTTGCAACCAGTCTTGCTTTGTAGGCTGCAATGCTTCCATCAACTCCAAGCTTTCTCTTAAAGATCCATTTGCAACCTATGGGTTTGACCCCATCAGGCAAATCTACCAAGGTCCAAACTTGGTTGGAGTTCATGGAATCCATTTCGGATTTCATGGCTTCTATCCACTGTTCAGAGTCAGAATCTGAAAGTGCCTCCTCATATGTTGAAGGATCATTATCCTTTTGAGAGATTTCATGGAAGAATCCATACCATCTCTCCGGCTGTCTAGGAGTACGTTCAGAACGCCTTAGAGGAGGATTTACATGTGTATCGAAATTCGTGATTGGTTGTGGTTGATCAGTAGGGGACGTTTCTTCAGTAGGTGGCGTGGGGTTACTTTGTACTTCTTCTAATTCTATGATCTTTCCTTTCTTTTCTTTAAGGAACGGTTCCTCAAGAAAAGTGGCATTTCTGGAAACAAACACCTTTTGCTCAGATTGATCATAGAAGTAGTATCCTATGGATTCCTTAGGATAACCTACAAAGTAGCATAATTTAGAATGAGATTCTAACTTATCTCCCACTGTCCTCTTCATGTAAGCAGGACAACCCCAAATTCTTAAGTAAGAATAACTAGGGATTTTACCATGCCACATTTCATAGGGCGTTTTAGGGACTGACTTAGAGGGAACTAGATTCAAAATCTTTGCTGCACTTTCTAGGGCAAAACCCCAGAAAGAAGGTGGTAAGTCAGTGAAGCTCATCATGGAACGAACCATATCAAGTAGGGTTCGATTCCTTCTCTCAGAAACTCCATTAAGCTGAGGAGTTCCCGGAGGGGTCCACTGAGAGATAATCCCATTATCTTTGAGATGATTAAGGAATTCTTCACTAAGATATTCGCCTCCTCGATCAGATCGAAGTGTTTTGATCTTGTGACCAGTTTGGTTCTCAACCTCCTTTTGAAATTCTAAGAATTTCTCAAAAGCTTCAGATTTATACTTCATTAAGTATACATAACCATACCGACTAAAGTCATCAGTAAAGGTTATGAAGTACTGATGATTGTTTCTAGTGCTTACACTAAGCGGTCCACAAACATCAGTATGGATCAAATCCAAAACCTCAGTGGCACGTTCCACAGTTCCTTTAAAAGGAAGTTCCTTTAAAAGGAACTTTGGACATCTTTCCTTTGAGACAGGATTCGCAAGAAGTTAACTCTTTGAGATCATTTTCAGAGAATGATCCTAAAGTGTTTATCTTGCTAATTCTGTTCTTGGAAATGTGTCCTAATCTAGAGTGCCATAAGGGAGCTGAAACTTTGTCATCTCTCTTACGCTTCGTTTCTCGTTGTATATTCATAATATTGATATTTTGAGTTAGGTAAAGTCCATTACTTAGAGTACCGATGTGAACGGAAGAATTGTTCCGTTTGATAAAATATTTACCATTCTTAATATAAGTTTCATAACCTTCACAATCTAATATTGGAACTAAAATTATATTACGAATAATGCTCGGTACATAAAGGACTTTATTTAATACTAACTCAAAACTACCTAAATCTAATCTAATTGTGCCTAAAGCTCGAGCTTCAACGTTTGAGCCATCACCGATCTTCAAGACACATTCTCCTTCTTTGAGTTGTTGGACTTCACTTAGCATATGTACATCATTACAGATATGAGTTCCACAACCGGTATCAAGTACCCAAGAACTAGAATTAATAGAAAGATTTACTTCAACGAGAAAGATACCTTTCTTTAGAGTAGCCTTGTACTCTGGGCAGTTTCTCCTCCAATGTCCCGCTTTGCCACAATGGAAGCAAACATCCTCTTTCTGATCATGCTTCTTCTTTTGGGCCTTTCCCTTCGAAATGCCACCAATGGGCTTAAGGGGTTTCTTCTTCTTCTTTTGGGCTTTCTTACCCTTACCTTTAGAAGGCCCAGAAGAGGAAGATGGAGCATTCACCATCAAAACCTTATTGTCCTTCTTGATCGTGCTTTCAGCAGTCACAAGCTGACTAATCAGCTCAGCTACAGTAGCACCAGCATGATTCATGTTGAAGTTAAGGACAAATGGGTTGAATGATGGTGGGAGCGAAGCTAGCAACAAATCCACTGAAAGCTCATCTTTCAGCGGCATGTCCATGGAAGCAAGTTTCTCAGTAAGGGCAAGAAACTTGAGTCAATATTCATGGACACTTGAACCTTCCCTCATTCTCAAGTGGAACAATTCCTTTGAAGTGTTATACCTTGTAACACGTTCATGAGGGCGGTAAAGTTGCTCTAAGTGGTCGTAAATCTCCCAAGCAAATTCCATGGCCTCATGTTGCCTTTGCAAGTCCGGAGACATGTTAGCCAACATAAGGCAACGGGCTTGGAAATTATCATCCTTCCACTTCTGAATCGCATCACGCTCGGCCCGAGTGGGAGCCTCCCCTCCGGGACTAGGCTCCCCTTCGAAGAGAACATAAGTTCTCTTCTCAGAATCTAAAATGATTTTTAGATTCCTCAGCCAATCAGAATAGTTGGGACCAGTCAACTTGTTTGACTCGAGGATCGATACAAGAGGGTTTTTGGTTGCCATTTCAAAACACGTAGAGAATCACAGAATCTACGACCTAAATGGTAAAACAGAGAACTAGTGAGCATGCTGAATTATAACGATATACAAAAGATAAGGTCTTTAATCTAATGTAGCTCCCACTGTTTTTCAAAGATCTAGAATTCCCAAAGATCTAAGAGGAACGCGTTTCCCAATGGGTACTAAGATCCTAGGCATTTTACCTCGAACCCACGACTCGCGGACATTCTAAGTAAGAACCCTAGGTAGGTACAGCTTACCAATTCTAACACCTTTAGAACTCTTAGTAATTGTTTTTGCATCACCTATCTTTCAATATGGACCCACGACTCGTGCGACATCCATATTTATTTAGGCGTTAAGCTAGACCCATCAATCATAAGATCATGACCAAAACTTAGTTCGAACGACCCACGACTCGCGGACATCGCCCTTGCTAAAATTGACCACGAAATATTGATCATTTAAAATGATCAATTAGGTAACTAAGAACTAATAAGCTCCACTAGCTATCCCACAACTCGCGGACAATAACTAGCTTTACTTACTAAATTTAAAACCTATTGATGGAATGCTAGGAATTTAATTCAAAATTTGCATCTTGAATTTGTAACGCCCCGTTTTCAATTTACACATTATGTGAAGATTTATCTACATCTCATAATATTATATGTATTATAAGTTCATGCTTTATATGAATTATCCTTAATGTGAAATTTGTGAATTAAGTGATAATGTGCTTAAGTGTCTTATGTGACTTTAATTGAACATTTCATTAAATTTATGGACTTAATTGCATTTCATGAACTGGGAGTAAATGTTTAATTGTTAGAGATGATACTTGATTGCATTCATTTAAATAACATAGGGACTTGTTTGCAAATTGGGTGCATTTGTTATGTTAGTGGATGATATTATATATCATATATGCATCTCTTCCATCACTTGCTCATACATACATTTTCATACAAGAGAACACACACACACCTAGTGAGGATCGATATTTACACCTCAAGAGAAGGAGAAGAATTCATCTCATCATCCAAGCTATTTTGAGGAACTTTGAAGCTAGAAGCATCAACATCTTCATCTCTTCATCCTCATCTCATTCTTTTTTCATTTCAAGGTATAACATGAGAATGGATTGAATCTATTGATTGACTATATGAGTAGGGTTTGATGTTAGCTTGATGCTTTCATGTGTGTTCATGATTAGAAGCATGTTTAGCTCATATTCCCTTCATTTCTTGCATAAAACATGAAGTTATGTGAAGTTTGGAAAGCATGTATATTTTTGGGGTTTTCATGAGGAATTCTTGATGCTTAGATGTTTATTTCTTGGATGAAATGATGAATACTTGAAGTATGATGTATATATGAGGTGTTTCAACATTTGTTATGGTTGGAGTTTGGATTATGTTGCTTTGAGTTGGGTGACACGGGGGTGCATGTTGGAGAGTTGGGATTTTCTATACCGTGACACGGGGGTGTCACGGTTTGCCTTGAAATGGTGACACCGGCGTGTCACTTTCCTGCATTTTGTCCAACTTCGGACGAACGCCATTTTCACCTCGGTTTGAATTAGAGAACGTGCCATATAGCGTTGGAAAGGTCTATGTGTCTACTTTCATATCCAACAAACAAAACTCAATTCCCACTTCTAGAATTTAAGATATTCCAGTTTTCCCACAACATGTACATTTCCAAAAATTGTCGGTTTTGGCCAAACTTCACCAAAACCTTTCTTATTGCATTTCTTTCACTTCCTTGGCTCCCATATGTGAATTATGTGATATATATACTTGCTTAATTGATAATCATGCTCCTATTTGACACTCCTTGATTGTTGTTGCATAATATCTTGATTATGACTTCGCCGTGCGTCTTAATTGGTTCATTCGAGTTGAGTCTTATGTACACTTATCCTTGTTGCACAGATCTTCGTCCCGAAGACTAGGAGCACGGTCCGTAGGGTGCTTCCTTGCTTCTTTTGGTTGGTAGAGGTGAGGTTTAATTACTAGATATATATAGAACCCTTACAACCCTACGTGATGTTTTCTGCCAAAATGTATATATATATATGTATATATCTTTCCCACAATCTCTACCGATTGCAAATGATTTCGTGATCTAATGAATAATCGTGTTATCGTGATTGATCGTGTTTTGGCGAGTAAGCATATCGTGTTCACATGGGCCCGAGGGTAGTGTATTGAGCCAACCGGGAAAGCAAGGGCTGACGGGTAACTCTTGCACTATCCTCACCAATTTTTGGGATCACCTCTGAATCCACCAGGAGGTTTGGTGGAGGAAGAAATCCCGTGCGTGGGAGTCATGTTCCCGACGTACACCGTTCATGGATGGTTGGGCCTTGCAATCCCACCATCACCGGAGGAAGAAGGAGTTCGTGAAAATGCTAAGTGTGCACTAATGATTGTATGATAATTATTGAAATAAAACCTAAAGATGGTATTGTTCACTAATTGGAGTAAGGTTGGAGATTGCCCTCACTCGCCGGGCCACTGAGTGAATTGAATTGAACTGATAAGGTTTATATTGATTGAATGGATTAGTAGTAATCTCGGGCGAGATCTATTTTAATATTGAACTTATATTGTTTCTATTTTATAAACCCTTACCCGAGATTATGGCTTGCATGGTAATTGCGCTATTATTTAATTATAAACCCCTCGCTCAGTCCATGTTGGACTGACACCTCAACTTTTCAGTTTTTGCAGGTTCGTGCTAGGCGGGAATTAGAGTCTCATGTCTTTTATTCGGGTCTAGCACTTCACCTTCATACTTTGTTCTTGTATTGATACTAGTTATTTTGTAGCATGTTTTGGATTTATACTTGGAGATGATATTGTATTGATATATATAAATGTTGGTATCTATAAATAAATATGTAAATATGGTACCTAAAAGTATTGATTGCTATTGCTTCCACTTTTATTGCTCTGAATTGTTTATTGGTAGTATTTGAGGGTACCCGCCTAGCTTTTGAGTTTTGTTGTCACCCGTTCGCTATGAGTCCGGTTCATATATGGACTACCCATTTCATGTGTGAGCTAGACTTATGGTGCGGGGGTGTGGCATCTCGGCATTCCGGGTGCTACATCTTAAGTGGTATCAGAGCCCGGTTGCAAAACCGTGGTTCTAGTGTTGTGTCTTGTGAGTCTAGGTCGTACGACTTAGGGACTACTTGACAATGTGTTGCATATATACCTCTCCTTTGTGCTTAATTGATTTAAATTTTGAATTCTGATTGAATTATTTGCATTAACATGCATAGACTAAAAATAGCACGCATTTTAGTGTTTATTGACAGGATGCCTCCACGAAGATATCGTGATCGATCTCCAGGACGACGTCATCATCGTGATCGTACTCCTACACCTCCACCTCCACAACCACCGCCGGCAGAGGCCTTTGTTAACTCAGTTATCAATATTATAGATCAAAGGCTACGAGATTATGTACCACCGGCACCTCCAGCACCACCTGCACTTGTTGTACCGCCTGAGGCACCGCTTTCTGTTATACTTAGGGAGTTTCAGAATCAAAGACCTCCCAAGTTCTTCAAGGGAAATGATATACAGGCGGAAATGTGGCTGAAAGAGGTAGAGAGGATATGGGAGCTCATTCCATGTGAGTCCCGAGAGAAGGCTCGATGCACCATCACTTTAATACAAGGGGAAGCCTACTCTTGGTGGGAAAGCACGCGGATTGTATTGGAGGCAACTGGGGAGGAGATTAATTGGGAAATATTTACAAGAGAATTTAAGAACAAGTTCATCCCTCCCTCATCACGTACTCGAAGGTTGAGAGAATTTACCGAATTGAAGCAAGGATCGAGGTCTGTGGTGGAGTATATTTCAGAGTATGAAAGGTTATCTCGCTATGCACCCAATATAGCGAGTGATGATTTTCACAAAGCTATGCAGTTCGTACAAGGACTCCGACCGGACATACAGAGAGCCTTGGAAGCGGTTAACACGAGTACTTGGGTCAAGGCTACCACGAAAGCTTCCAAAGTTGAAGACTTGGTGAATGCGAGAAGGCCTGTACCTCACTCCGGACAAAATTCTAATAATGGAAAGAGGCCTATTTCTTATCAATCCTCGCCACCTCAGGAAGGATCTCAGAAAAAGGCTCAATCAATAGGATCGGCCTCGAAAGCTCCAAGTGTACCAACTTCAACATCATCTTCGGGAAAACCTCTTTGCACCTATTGCGGACGTGATACACATACTTATGAGGCTTGTAGGAAATGTTTGAATCTATGTCTGCGCTGTGGAATCAATGAGCACCTAGTAGACACGTGTCCGAAGCGACGAGAGTTGTCTGCCGGGGGACAGAGGCCACTTGTTCAGGCTCGTGCATATGCTCTGGAGAGAGAGGTGCACAATATGAATGCTCATCCGAATGTGGTAGCCGAAGGTATCAACTATATTTATGGCATAATCAACGGTGAACGGTACCCTAACCATGCATATCACGTGCATCATGAAATCTATTGCTATTGTATTTAATTCTTATTAGTTGCAATTTTGATTGTGTAAAAGCATTAGTTATGTGATTAACGTGATGCTACCTGCTTTATGTGACATATACGTGAACGTTTCTACAATTTGCCTTCTTGAATCGTTGTTTTGGCGTGTGTGTGAGAGACGGGGTTCTCTCATTTCTTGTTGAGAGACGGGGTTCTCTCATTTCTTGTTGAAAGACGGGGTTCTTTCATTTCGTGTTTAAGAGACGGGGTTCTCTTTTGGCGTGTTTAAGAGACGGGGTTCTCTTTTGGCGTGTTTAAGAGACGGGGTTCTCTTGTAATTCTTGCTTTGGTGAGAGTCGGGGTACTCTCCTTGCTTTTGTGAGAGTCGGGGCACTCTCCTTGCTTGTTTGAGAGACGGGGCTCTCTCACCGCTTGCTTTAGAGATTTAGAACTTGAGTATCGACCTGGGGACCAGGTCCTCTTAAGGGGGAGAGAGTTGTAACGCCCCGTTTTCAATTTACACATTATGTGAAGATTTATCTACATCTCATAATATTATATGTATTATAAGTTCATGCTTTATATGAATTATCCTTAATGTGAAATTTGTGAATTAAGTGATAATGTGCTTAAGTGTCTTATGTGACTTTAATTGAACATTTCATTAAATTTATGGACTTAATTGCATTTCATGAACTGGGAGTAAATGTTTAATTGTTAGAGATGATACTTGATTGCATTCATTTAAATAACATAGGGACTTGTTTGCAAATTGGGTGCATTTGTTATGTTAGTGGATGATATTATATATCATATATGCATCTCTTCCATCACTTGCTCATACATACATTTTCATACAAGAGAACACACACACACCTAGTGAGGATCGATATTTACACCTCAAGAGAAGGAGAAGAATTCATCTCATCATCCAAGCTATTTTGAGGAACTTTGAAGCTAGAAGCATCAACATCTTCATCTCTTCATCCTCATCTCATTCTTTTTTCATTTCAAGGTATAACATGAGAATGGATTGAATCTATTGATTGACTATATGAGTAGGTTTTGATGTTAGCTTGATGCTTTCATGTGTGTTCATGATTAGAAGCATGTTTAGCTCATATTCCCTTCATTTCTTGCATAAAACATGAAGTTATGTGAAGTTTGGAAAGCATGTATATTTTTGGGGTTTTCATGAGGAATTCTTGATGCTTAGATGTTTATTTCTTGGATGAAATGATGAATACTTGAAGTATGATGTATATATGAGGTGTTTCAACATTTGTTATGGTTGGAGTTTGGATTATGTTGGTTTGGAGTTGGTTTGTGCATGGAAACCCCTGTTTTTGCCCTGTTTTTCTGTCACGCACAGATGACACGGGCGTGTCATCTTTGCTTTGTGTTGGGTGACACGGGGGTGCATGTTGGAGAGTTGGGATTTTCTGTACCGTGACACGGGGGTGTCACGGTTTGCCTTGAAATGGTGACACGGGCGTGTCACTTTCCTGCATTTTGTCCAACTTCGGACGAACGCCATTTTCACCTCGGTTTGAATTAGAGAACGTGCCATATAGCGTTGGAAAGGTCTATGTGTCTACTTTCATATCCAATAAACAAAACTCAATTCCCACTTCTAGAATTTAAGATATTCCAGTTTTCCCACAACATGTACATTTCCAAAAATTGTCAGTTTTGGCCAAACTTCACCAAAACCTTTCTTATTGCATTTCTTTCACTTCCTTGGCTCCCATATGTGAATTATGTGATATATATACTTGCTTAATTGATAATCATGCTCCTATTTGACACTCCTTGATTGTTGTTGCATAATATCTTGATTATGACTTCGCCGTGCGTCTTAATTGGTTCATTCGAGTTGAGTCTTATGTACACTTATCCTTGTTGCACAGATCTTCGTCCCGAAGACTAGGAGCACGGTCCGTAGGGTGCTTCCTTGCTTCTTTTGGTTGGTAGAGGTGAGGTTTAATTACTAGATATATATAGAACCCTTACAACCCTACGTGATGTTTTCAGCCAAAATGTATATATATATGTATATATCTTTCCCACAATCTCTACCGATTGCAAATGATTTTGTGATCTAATGAATAATCGTGTTATCGTGATTGATCGTGTTTTGGCGAGTAAGCATATCGTGTTCACATGGGCCCGAGGGTAGTGTATTGAGCCAACCGGGAAAGCAAGGGCTGACGGGTAACTCTTGCACTATCCTCACCAATTTTTGGGATCACCTCTGAATCCACCAGGAGGTTTGGTGGAGGAAGAAATCCCGTGCGTGGGAGTCATGTTCCCGACGTACACCGTTCATGGATGGTTGGGCCTTGCAATCCCACCATCACCCGAGGAAGAAGGAGTTCGTGAAAATGCTAAGTGTGCACTAATGATTGTATGATAATTATTGAAATAAAACCTAAAGATGGTATTGTTCACTAATTGGAGTAAGGTTGGAGATTGCCCTCACTCGCCGGGCCACTGAGTGAATTGAATTGAACTGATAAGGTTTATATTGATTGAATGGATTAGTAGTAATCTCGGGCGAGATCTATTTTAATATTGAACTTATATTGTTTCTATTTTATAAACCCTTACCCGAGATTATGGCTTGCATGGTAATTGCGCTATTATTTAATTATAAACCCCTTGCTCAGTCCATGTTGGACTGACACCTCAACTTTTCAGTTTTTGCAGGTTCGTGCTAGGCGGGAATTAGAGTCTCGTGTCTTTTATTCGGGTCTAGCACTTCACCTTCATACTTTGTTCTTGTATTGATACTAGTTATTTTGTAGCATGTTTTGGATTTATACTTGGAGATGATATTGTATTGATATATATAAATGTTGGTATCTATAAATAAATATGTAAATATGGTACCTAAAAGTATTGATTGCTATTGCTTCCACTTTTATTGCTCTGAATTGTTTATTGGTAGTATTTGAGGGTACCCGCCTAGCTTTTGAGTTTTGTTGTCACCCGTTCGCTATGAGTCCGGTTCATATATGGACTACCCATTTCATGTGTGAGCTAGACTTATGGTGCGGGGTTGTGGCATCTCGGTATTCCGGGTGCTACAGAATTAAACACCTATTTGTTCGAAATTAGCTTAATATTTAATGGGAATTTCGAATCAACCGGAGAGTTGTCCGGTTCGACCTCACCAACATATATGTTATCCAATTTTATTAGTCTTGATTAATGCAAGTACACTTAAATGCATTTCAAACAAGCACATAAACAGATAACATGTCCTAGCATGATACTAACATGTAATGATCATGGGTTCTACCTATCTTATGCGTGATATGTGGGAGCCACTCCACAATCACAAGTTCTAACATACATGCCACATAAACAGTTCAAATCACATAAGGGAAAGCGGTAACAAAATACGAGCCCTATCTCTATTACATTTAACAATTGAGATTCCCCTCCCTAACATTTTGAGGGGTCTTCACTTATGGCCTCCTTGTTACTTGAATGTGGTCCATCTTACTCCATGGGTGCATTGTCTCCAAAATGAAAATAAAACCTCACCACCTATCTCTACTCTCAAATTACAATAAAAAGAAAAAGACATAAAGTAATAAGGCTCAATCTTCATATTGGCCTTAGACAATTACACGGGGCATACCCCGGCCTCAAAAACAGTAATATGGAAAGCCACATAATAAATCACATAACAGTACGCACATAAGTGAGGCTCCAACCTCAATTGAAAAACGCAACTATAGGGCTCCAACCCCAATTTAAACCATCCATGTGCATAAATTAAAACCATACATAGATCTAAACCCATGATCACCTAACATGCTTTTGCAAGAATTTAAATTTAACCAATAAATTAAAATTCTCGCCTTAAGCTCTAATAGCTTAAAACACGACTTGATGCGAGTCTTATTTATAAAAGTTTTCAATAAATCCCAAATTGCCAAAACAAATAAAATTCCCATTAATTTCTGAAAATTAATAATTTTATCAAGATGTATTTTCCCAAAATATAAACCGTTTCAATTTCTCAAAAAATCCCAATTTTAAGTTTTATTCAAAATTAAAATAAATATTCAAAATAAAATTTTAAAATTAAAATAAAAAAAAATATGGGACTGGATTGCACGAAACACGAAAAGGCCGGATCACGAAAACGGGGTTGCCCGCCCCAAGTGCGGCGTGTGCGCACAGCCAGCGCGCACAGCGCGCGGCCAAGCGCGCAGCTCCTGCCGGGCATTGGGCGGCCTGTCTCGGCCGCCCTGGGCGGGCGCGCCTAGGCGCGCCCGGAAGGCTCCCGCACAGGCGTGCGGGAGGTGCTGGGCGACTGGCCGGTCTGTCCCGGCCAGGCCTGGGCGGCAACGGGCGGACGGCGTGCGGGCGACTGGCCGGTCTGTTCCGGCCAGCCCTGGGCGATGATGGGCGGGCGCGCCTAGGAGGGCCTCCCGCGCGGTTGCGGGAGGGTGGCGCGCGAAGCCCGCGCGCGTGGGGTTTCGCGTGTTCATCGCGATCCGGGCTTTCGTTTCGTGTTTTCGTTCAAAAGAAAAACCAATCCAAGAAATCCAAAAACAGTTTATACAGTTTCAAATCTAAAATTGTTTTTCAAAATTAAATTTTATAAAAACCAATTTTCAGAAACTTTCAGGAAAAAATACAGTTTCGTAATTCAGACTTTCTAAAACAATTACAAATACTCAATCGCATCAAGCCTAAGAATTTCTACCAAATTCAGTATAATTGAGACGAATCAGAAACACGATTAACGAGGTGGCTCTGATACCACTTGTTGGAAAACACGAATCAGAAAGCAGCGGAATTTAAAAAATTTTCCCAACAAAAGGATCTAGGACTCGCAATCGTGTAACCAAATTCGTAAAGATAGAAAACTTACTTTTCTTTTATTCTTTCTTGAAGCGTTTCAAGCCACCCAAGAACGCTCTTCTCGCGGCTTGATCCCCTCTCCTTGGTAAAGCTCGAATCTTCAAACTTCTAACTTGAAGTCTCTAGAGAAAGTCCACCAACTTGATCACAATCTAACTAGTAAGGATGCTAGTTCTCTAGTTAGTGTTTAGGCTTAACCTAGGGTTTAATTTAATCTTGGAGAAAGGAAGGTGTTCAACACATGAACCAAGAATTGTCAATTAGCTCTAAAGGGGAGCATGAGCTCCCCTATATATAGGAAAGGGGAGGGGCGGCCGAACCTAGTCCTAATGGACAAAAGATTTGGTCCCTCTCTCTCCTATTACTTGATGATCAAGTATTTTCCAACTTTGACTTTGAATTCTAATTCAAGTCAACTTTTAAGAGAGCTAAAAATATCCAAACTATTTTTGGATAATTTTATACTTTATTTATTATAAAATAAATAACTTATTTTTTTATCTAATTAATTAATTCGTAATTAATTAACTAGATTATTTTCTCCAAAATTAGACTTTCTTTTTAATTCAAAATTAAACCAAAGTCTATTAAATAATTAACTAAATTAATCATTTAATATATATATATAAATTCACGTGTGTGACACGTGTCACAAGGACACGTGTCACTCACGTGACCCACACGTGTGGCTTCACACGTGTGGAACCCTCTAGGCTCGATTAACTCGTTTAATCATTTTCAAGCCTCAACTCATGTAACCAAGTTGTTGTGTGTGACCCTCTAGGTTCTCAATTCAATTAGCAGTGACCCTAATTAATTAATTCACTAATTAATTAATCAGTCCACAGATTAAACGACCATAGTCTAGCAACAGGTGTTTAACCCCTAGCTGAATTGGAATGTTCGGATTCGACAGAACCTTTAAGTCATTGATTCATGTGAGATACAATCCTCCTACTTACTATCTCTCAACCAAGATCTAGGGCAAGGGAATAATCAGAACCCTAATAATCCGGTCTTAAAGCTAAGTGCATTTCATATCCATTTGATCTCAATCCAAGAAACCCTTTTCTTGATGTCTTGATCTACTGCCTTGGCCAAGGACTCCATATGGCATATGAATGACTTACACAATAAGAGATCACCTTGCAAATGCAAGTGTAGGTCCTATCTTGATTCTCATTCACTTTCATGAGTCACTTGTGCAGCCCCAGCATAAGCCTTGAATCAGTTGTCTAAGGCGACACCCTTTAAAGCTTATACCTAAGACTACAGAGTTAACTTATAAAGTGACAAGGAACCTCAAGTCTAAGGATCAATTAATCACATCAATGACTCGTGAGATATTTCCTAATCTGGAAGTTTCCATTTCCTGAAATAGAAACTTCCTTTCCCATTTAGGAGTGTTCTCACACGGGGCACCTCAGTGAACTTACTTATTAAAGTAAGCACCCTCATGTATCACGCACGTATCAACTATACACTTTGCACCTCCATGAAACAAGGTGGTCGTTCTTAAGGGCGTGATCCCACAAGCAAGCCTTAGAGGAGTCAGGTTGACACTCCCACTGTCTGTAGGACTCATCAGCTTGGAGTATTTTACTAATCATGACTTATGTGATATAGGGCTCGTTTCATGAACCATCTCACCTAAATGGTAGAGTCCTAAAGTCATCAGGATTAGGGGAGTTCACATACATGCACAACTAAAGTAAACGCATACCAAACAAGAGCATATAAAGAAGTGTTGCCTCAATTCGTTATTTTATTCAAAGATTGTCTGTGATTACAATAAGGAAAAGCACAAAGCGGATATACAATCGGCTTTCTAGGGCACTATTCCTAACAGATCTTACAACCGAATTACCATTGATTATCCTTTAGTCTGTCTTGTCCCTTCAATCTCCAAGCACTTCTTAAATTCCCATCTTCATTTCTTGAGGTACTTACTTCTTCCGATATGATTTGAAAAGCTTTCTCTACCTTAGTTTAAACTCAAATTGAATACTAAATCCCCTATCCTCTCTTGAATTCCCATTTCCAGCTTTTGAAACACTTACCCTTTCCGAAATTATTGTTAAAATTCCTCATCCCTTGAAACATTTATAGGTTTCTTATTAATTGTGATTCTTGCATTTTCATGTTAGGAATAGTGCCCTAGAAAGCCGATTGTATATCCGCTTTGTACTTTTCCTTATTGTAATCACGGACAATCTTTGAATAAAATAACGAATTAAGGCAACACTTCTTTATATGCTCTTTTTTGGTATGCGTTTACTTTAGCTGTGCATGTATGAGAACTCCCCTAATCCTGATGACTTTAGGACTCTACCATTTAGGTGAAATGGTTCATGAAACGAGCCCTATATCACATAAGTCATGATTAGTAAAATACTCCAAGCCGATGAGTCCTACAGACAGTGGGAGTGTCAACCTGACTCTTCTAAGGCTTGCTTGTGGGATCACGCCCTTAAGAAGGACCACCTTGTTTCATGGAGGTGCAAAGTGTATACTTGATACGTGCGTCATACATGAGGGTGCTTACTTTAATAAGTAAGTTCACTGAGGTGCCCCGTGTGAGAACATTCCTAAATGGGAAGGAAGTTTCTATTTCACAAAATGGAAACTTCCAGATTAGGAAATATCTCACGAGTCATTGATGTGATTAATTGATCCTTAGACTTGAGGTTCCTTGTCACTTTATGAGTTAACTCTGTAGTCTTAGGTGTAAGCTTTAAAGGGTGTCGCCTTAGACAACTGATTCAAGGCTTATGTTGGGGCTGCACAAGTGATTCATGAAAGTGAATGAGAATCAAGAAAGGACCTACACTTGCATTTGCAAGGTGATCTCTTATTGTGCAAGTCATTCATAAGCCATATGGAGTCCTTGGCCAAGGCAGTAGATCAAGACATCAAGAAAAGGGTTTCTTGGATTGAGATCAAATGGATATGAAATGAACTTAGCTTTAAGACCGGATTATTAGGGTTTTGATTATTCCCTTACCCTAGATCTTGGTTGAGAGATAGTAAGTAGGAGGATTGTATCTCACATGAATCAATGACTTAAAGGTTCTATCGAATTCGAACATTCCAATTCAGCTAGGGGTTAAACACCTGTTGCTAGACTACCGCCCTCATGAACGTGTTACAAGGTATAACACTTCAAAGGAATTGTTCCACTTGAGAATGAGGGAAGGTTCAAGTGGGCATGAATATGGACTCAAGTTTCTCGTCCTTACTGAGAAACTTTCTTCCATGCACATGCCACTAAAAGATGAGCTTTCAGTGGACTTATTGCTAGCCTCGCTCCCACCATCATTCAACCCATTGGTCCTTAACTTCAATATGAATCATGCTAGTGCTACTGTAGCTGAGTTGATTAGTCATCTTGTGACTGCTGAAAGCACGATCAAGAAGGACAATAAGGTTCTGATGGTGAATGCTCCATCTTCCTCTTCTGGGCCTGCTAAAGGTAAGGGCAAGAAAGCCCAAAAGAAGAAGAAGAAACCCCTTAGGCCCACTGGAGGCATTTCGAAGGGGAAGGCCCAAAAGAAGAAGCGTGATCAGAAAGAGGATGTTTGCTTCCATTGTGGCAAAGCGGGACATTGGAGGAGAAACTACCCAGAGTACAAGGCTACTCTAAAGAAAGGTACGTTTCTCGTTGAAGTAAATCTTTCTATTAATTCTAGTTCTTGGGTACTTGATACCGGTTGTGGAGCTCATATTTGTAATGATGTACATATGCTAAATGAGGTTCAATTAGATTAGATTTAGGTAGTTTTGATTTAGTTTTCAATAAAGTCCATTATGTACCGAGCATTATTCGTAATATAATTTCAGTTCCAATTTTAGATTGTGAAGGTTATGAAACTTATATTAAGAATGGTAAATGTAGCAACCCGTGACGTGAGCACCACATCCCCCGCATTGTGAGTTCGGTTCACATATGAAATGGAATGATCCATACATGAACTAAACTTACAGCGAACGGAAGACAATGAAAAGACAGTCCTAGCTAGGCGGAATCTAACCCTGAAACAATCAACAATGACCAAGGTGCGGACGTAAAGCAATTATCTATTCAATATCAATAAAATGAATGCAAGTTCAAGGAAAGTAAATACGGGTTCTACTAATTCAATGAACCTGTCCTAACCTGTCCCGAATCAATTCAATACAATAACATAAAACGGGTTCAACTAAAGCCCTAGAACCTGTCCCGAGTTCAATTTAATTCAGTAAGTGGCATACTAATCCAATAGCAAGTTCAATACAGTAATTAAAATACAATATGCAGTGAGTGTAAGTGGAGAGACTGGAACAAGACTCGAAAGGAAAGACAAGACACAACTCTGACTCCCGGCTAGCACACCACCTGCAAAACTTAAAAGTGAGGTGTCAGTCTCCACAAGACTGAGCGAGGGGCATAATAATATATAAGCGCAGATAACATGCAAGTCGTAACCTCGGGTAAGGTTTTATAACAGAAACAAAGTAGGTTCAAGAATACTTAGAACTCGCCCGAGATTACAACTATCAGATTAGACACTTCAATCAATTTCAATCAATCAATCAGTAGCCCGGTGAGTGAGGGCAAATCTCCAACCTTACTCCGACAGTTGACAATCAATCATTCAGTTATTAAGTGATTAGGTGATCAAGCAATCTATTTACAATGCACAATTAACAGTTTCAGTCCATCCTTCTTCCTCCGGGTGATGGGGGATTGCAAGGCCCCGCCATCCAATCAATCTGGGCAAAGGGTTCATGAGTCCCTAAGCCCGGAACTCCTTCCTCCCCTAATCTCCTAGGGGATTCAGGGGTCATCCCAATTTGGTGAGGATAGATCAAGAGTTGCCCGTCAGCCCTTGCTTTCCCGGTTGGCTCCATACACTACCCTCGGGCCCACGGTGAACAATATACTCGCCAAAACAATCAATTAATCAATCAATACAGTACAATTTCAATAGATCAGTGGAAAATCAATAGAGTTTAGAAAACTATAGATATATAGATACCTTTTGGCCGAAAGTTCACGTAAGGGTTGTAATGGTTCTATGTATCTAGAAATTAAACCTCACCTGGAATACTACGAGACAAGAACAAGAACAAGAGCACTACGGTTGCCTATTCGATCCAGAAGTCTCCACCCTGGAGAAGAACTGTACAATAAAGGGAACAATGTGTACCAGTGAGAGGAGACTCAATATGAACCAAATCGGACGCACGACAATGTTCACGAAATGGTATCAATAAGTTATGCAATGCTTCAATATATAATAAATTATAAAGTCCTGAAATATTCGGGTATGCATTTAAGGTTCCAAATAACAATTAAACATACAATTAAAGCTACACGTATGATTCATGAATGTTAAGTTCGTATTTCAAATTAAATAAGTATGTGGAATAATTATGCCAACTCATATATATTCAAATAATTCACAATTAAATAAATTAAGGCAAGCAATCGACATGAAAAGACGCCCATAAAATCAATGAGTTAAGAATTCGAGTTTTCATATATCATATCATATTATCAAACATTATACAATTCATAATCATCGATTAATTGAGCGTACAAGATCAAATTACAATTTAAAACAATTAACGTATAAAATACAATAGATTCAGAAATTCATATAAAATCAACCAAGTGTCCGATTGACGAACGGAAAGCGGTGATAGACTCACCACGACGAAAGGAACACACTATCCGAAAGGCACCGGAATGCCGCCACCGGAGCCCGCTGGACCGCCACTGACAGCCGTCAAACCACCACCTCCGGTGGCCGGAAAAATCCCCGGAAGGACAGGAACGTGTGCCTCGGCCTGCTCGACAAAAGCCCTCAAACAATTTCAGGAAAAGCCAAACACACCGGATTTCGTTGAAGAAAAACCGAACTAAATCCCTAGAACGAAAATTGCAATTAAACTCAAACCGTAAAACGAAAACGAAATCCGGACATACCGTTGGAAAGCCCGTAACGAGCCCTTCGAAACCCATATCTTAATTGCCAGAAAAAGTCACCGGAATAGTGACCGGTTCAGACCCGCCGGTTCAGCCACTGGTCCACCACCACCGGTCGGTTTTCGCACCGGCACCCACACGGTGAGCTTGTCCACGTCGAAACGAGTAACTTTTGTGAAGGGCTCATCACCAAAATCCCGCCGGAAAAGGCCGAACCGCCACCTCCAATGTCCGCCGCTGCCACTCGTCGGAAAACCCCATTTCCAGCCACTTTCTCGCCAAACCAGTGCCGGAAATGAACTCAGGAGCTTGAAGAACCTTGGAAACCGCTAACGCTCGCCTGAAAAAGTCGTCGGAGGGCGGCGTTTGGTGGCGCTACAATAACACGCGCCACCGCCGTCGCCTTTGATCGGCGCGTGCGCCGCCGTACGGTGTCCGTTGGCTGCGCCGCCTATGCCATTGGTTACGTCGGGAAGTCCTCGTCATGGGTCAGGGGTGCGTGCTCCAAGACTGTCGCCGGAAACCGCCGCGAATGGGCGGCGAAGCGGCGGCTCTAAGCCGCACCACATGCTGCTTGCCTTAGAGCCACCACCATCGATTTTTAGGTCCCGATTTTTGTATCATCGTGATGGGCTCGTCGAGCTGATAAATTTCCACTACTCAAACATCGAATTCCGTCGAGAAACGAGCTACAACGGATATGTGTGTGTAATCACACCTTCACTGTGTGTGAATAGTGTCGATCGCTGGAGAAGACGATGAGGGCTGAAGCTGAAATTATAGCACGCAAAACGAGGATCCGGGTATTATATCTCGGGTCCTCGTACGCAGAAACGATCGGAAGAAGGGGTTAACGATGTCAGAATTGGGCAAACTTAGAGTCTACGGACTCGTCTCGATGCCCCGAACGCGTTGAAGGGATCAAAAAGGTCAAAATCTCGATCGGGTGAGAAATGACCGAAAAACCCTTGAAGGAGAAAATTACAAACAAGCCCCTAAACTCAGAAGGAGCTGCGAATAAGGCCACATAAATCACATAAACAAGAACACAAGAAAGTCAACACGTGGCATAATCCGTACACTGGAAGAACGGGGCGTTACAACCTCTCCCCCTTAAGAGGATCTAGGACTGAGTGAAACCTCGAGTTGTAGTACTTCTATCCATCCCGGAGTCGTGTAAAGTCCTCATCGTGAAATTTGCCCGCATTGCGCGCATCAGTTCTCTTCGGGGTGTCTCGTTGTGGCTGAGGTTCATCTGAACACTTGACCGTTGATTGCCTTAACTCTTTCGACCACTGCCAGGATACAATAGCTGTCGTTGTTCCCAAAGCTCGATCACGTTGCACTCGTCACCTGAAAGTCGTTGTCAGGTCCAGCGTGAAGCAACCAGGACAAACAAGAGAGAATCCCATCTCTCAACACGCAAGCGAGAGAACCCCGTCTCTCGAGCACACAGAAAGGAGAGAACCCCGTCTCTCGAGCACATAATTGAGGGAACCCCGTCTCTCAACCTAAGTCTGACAGATCCCAAAATCTCCCAAACATTCTAGTTTGAGAAAATCCAGCATTTCTCAAACCCCTAAATTCGAGGGAATCCAGCATCTCTCGAATACCTAAGTACAAGAGAATCCAACATCTCTCATGCACAAAAGTTAGAAAGAATCCAGCATCTTTCTATCATAGAATTAGAGAGAATTTAAATCTCTCTTCCACTTAAATAGAAGGAGTGTAACATCCCTCTTGCACGTAAATACAATTACTAAAACATTCATACATATATACATCAGAATAACTTGGTTAAGAAATTACATCAATCATCACAGATTACAGTTTAGCAAGTACATCAAATAATAGCAAGAATTAATTAAATAAATGGTGCATGTATGCTTATGCCATGAATGATTAGTGTACCGTTCACCGTAGTAATGGAAATGATGTTGTGACTTAGTTCCATGGTTTGGATAGTCTGATCTCTAGCTGACTTGACTCCCAACTTGTCTTTCATATCTTTAATATGTACTTGATTGAGAAAGTCAAACTCTCGGTTAACCCTATTCTCGATTCCATTCGGATCCTTACTCACCGTTATCTTCTTAAGTTAACCGAGTATTAGTCTATCCTTTTTTTTTTCTTTTCTGAATGGTTGGGAAAATCCGATATCGACCCAATCTTCAATTTCCAATGCAATTCCATTCGTTGTTTCCAACTGTTTAATTCTTGTTGAGGACTTGATTAATTAGGATTCGTTGACACCGTCTTCAAGGAGGTTAACTGGATTGAAATTCTTCTTACCACCGCTAACAAAGGCATCCATCACAAAGTTCCCTGATAATACCATCATCTTCTATGTCTAAACCACGTACTTATGAATTCCCCAACGATCCAATCTCTTCGATGCCTGATGGAGATCTTCAACCCGAGTATAGTAGCTTAACTTCCACTTTAAAGATTTAAACTGACAAAGTCGTCTCATTCTTTTCCTGTCACTATCCTTAGGTCTTTCATGTCCGTCATGGCTTGTATTTCCATTGTTACTACGAGAAGTAACTTCCTCGAACATTACGGTAAATTTAAGTTTTTGAGTAGTCGCACTCTCCCCCTTAAGAATTTTCTATCTTAATTCCTTGAATTTATTACACCGCCTCGCGGATCACATTTCCTAAATTTTATCATTTTTGCATCCTTGGTTTAAATGATTCTAGTTGTTCCACGTGCCAGGTGATCTCACTCACAACTGTCTTAAAATGATAGGTAGGGATAGCCATTTACTTCTCTCGTTCCATTCTCCGGTTCCACTTTCTAATTCTCGGTATTTCTTTTCCTTTTTTGATTCACGATTTGCAACTCAAATATTTCTTCTCTTCTTGATTCAAATGAGACTCGGTCAGAGTAATGCTTGAGGGGGAAGCAAAGGAGATTCCTATCAATTAAACACTAGATAATGCATGCCAGTTAAGAGTGCCAATGCACGTAGTATGTTTTCAAATAATTAATAATGCAGCACGTTTAATCAAGTATGTCAATTGAAGAAACTTATATATAAATAGAAAATTTTAAATAATGTAAAGCAGTGAATGATGCACATGCTTATGGATGCATTGAACCTGTCACCGTAGTAATGGGAAGCTTTATCTCGGCACCTAATTCCTTGTTTGTTGAATGATAAGTTTGTCTCGAACTGTTTTCTTGTTTTTTCCACGGTCTTCTAATCTTCAGAATTATCTAGCATCAACTTGGACATTTCCACGGCTTGAAATTACGATTTCTTGAACCTGAAGCCTTCTACGCTCATGGAATTAACATCTTGCCTTTTTCTTTAATAATCACTCTCCAATTGTTGCCCGAGTCTTCTTCATGGTTGCCACTTTAATCAAAAATTCCTTGGTTTATTCTTTAGGAGTTCGAATAATTAATTGAACTCCCTTTTCCAATTATTTATACTTGATCACCAGAAATCCTCCCAGAAATTATTTGCCTTTCTTTATCATTCTCATTTGTCGCTTCATATCTTTTAACGGGACCCCACAACACGACAATTCAGCTTGAATCTGAAAGATACCCCAACTAAACAAAACCTTTAGTATAATTGTCTTCCAACATTTATATCCATCGGATTGCTTGACTTCCTTTATTCCTACCACGCTCGAAATCTCAAGCCATACCATTTTCCATATTTTCCTTTACTTCTTTTCCCACGTAAATTAAGCTTCATTGCTGATTACCACGGACTTCCTTTACTTAATTCTCTTGAAAGTTCTCATCTTTGTGTTAATGTAATATCGAATCCAAAACATCTTCGACCTTTTCTTCATTCTTCCCTTAATTGAGAAATTCTATGGAATCCAGTTGAAAAAAAAAATTTGTAATGTAGATGGTGAATATTTATCTTGCAATTTGTAGACGTTATACCCTATTACTCTTCTTTATCGAACATCCACCAACTTTACTCACACTGATGAGTTGCTCTTGAATTCTAGTCTGAGATTTTCGATGCATTCCTTACAACTTCCAACCAGAAGAAAACGGGTGATAGACGAGATTTATAATAGAGATTGACCGTGGTTTGACATTATCTTCGTAACCTGTAATTCACAACTCATTTAGAAATATATGCATGCGATTAGTACATGCTCATGCCACATAATTAGCACCAAAAAGCATGGAGTCGATGCAAAATGCAAAATATAAATCAACAAAGTTCTGAAATAATCACATTTCAAGGTTAAAAGCGATGCAATGCCCAAGTTGACAAGTAGTTCCTAAGCCGTGCGACCTAGACTTGACACGACACGAAACTAGAACTCCGGTTTTGCAACATGGAGCTCTGATACCACTTAAAGATGTAGCACCCCGTGACGTGAGCACCATATCCCCCGCACTGTGAGTTCGGTTCACATATGAAATGGAATGATCCATACATGAACTAAACTTACAGCGAACGGAAGACAATGAAAAGACAGTCCTAGCTAGGCGGAATCTAACCCTGAAACAATCAACAATGACCAAGGTGCGGAAGTAAAGCAATTATCTATTCAATATCAATAAAATGAATGCAAGTTCAAGGAAAGTAAATACGGGTTCTACTAATTCAATGAACCTGTCCTAACCTGTCCCGAATCAATTCAATACAATAACATAAAACGGGTTCAACTAAAGCCCTAGAACCTGTCCCGAGTTCAATTTAATTCAGTAAGTAGCATACTAATCCAATAGCAAGTTCAATACAGTAATTAAAATACAATATGCAGTGAGTGTAAGTGGAGAGACTGGAACAAGACTCGAAAGGAAAGACAAGACACAACTCTGACTCCCGGCTAGCACACCACCTGCAAAACTTAAAAGTGAGGTGTCAGTCTCCACAAGACTGAGCGAGGGGCATAATAATATATAAGCGCAGATAACATGCAAGTCGTAACCTCGGGTAAGGTTTTATAACAGAAACAAAGTAGGTTCAAGAATACTTAGAACTCGCCCGAGATTACAACTATCAGATTAGACACTTCAATCAATTTCAATCAATCAATCAGTAGCCCGGTGAGTGAGGGCAAATCTCCAACCTTACTCCGACAGTTGACAATCAATCATTCAGTTATTAAGTGATTAGGTGATCAAGCAATCTATTTACAATGCACAATTAACAGTTTCAGTCCATCCTTCTTCCTCCGGGTGATGGGGGATTGCAAGGCCCCGCCATCCAATCAATCTGGGCAAAGGGTTCATGAGTCCCTAAGCCCGGAACTCCTTCCTCCCCAAATCTCCTAGGGGATTCAGGGGTCATCCCAATTTGGTGAGGATAGATCAAGAGTTGCCCGTCAGCCCTTGCTTTCCCGGTTGGCTCCATACACTACCCTCGGGCCCACGGTGAACAATATACTCGCCAAAACAATCAATCAATCAATCAATACAGTACAATTTCAATAGATCAGTGAAAAATCAATAGAGTTTAGAAAACTATAGATATATAGATACCTTTTGGCCGAAAGTTCACGTAAGGGTTGTAATGGTTCTATGTATCTAGAAATTAAACCTCACCTGGAATACCACGAGACAAGAACAAGAACAAGAGCACTACGGTTGCCTATTCGATCCAAAAGTCTCCACCCTGGAGAAGAACTGTACAATAAAGGGAACAATGTGTACCAGTGAGAGGAGACTCAATATGAACCAAATCGGACGCACGGCAATATTCACGAAATGGTATCAATAAGTTATGCAATGCTTCAATATATAATAAATTATAAAGTCCTGAAATATTCGGGTATGCATTTAAGGTTCCAAATAACAATTAAACATACAATTAAAGCTACACGTATGATTCATGAATGTTAAGTTTGTATTTCAAATTAAATAAGTATGTGGAATAATTATGCCAACTCATATATATTCAAATAATTCACAATTAAATAAATTAAGGCAAGCAATCGACATGAAAAGACGCCCATAAAATCAATGAGTTAAGAATTCGAGTTTTCATATATCATATCATATTATCAAACATTATACAATTCATAATCATCGATTAATTTCAGGAAAAGCCAAACACACCGGATTTCAGGAAAAACCAAACACACCGGATTTCGTTGAAGAAAAACCGAACTAAAACCCTAGAACGGAAATTGCAATTAAACTCAAACCGTCAAACGAAAACGAAATCCGGACATACCGTTGGAAAGCCCGTAACGAGCCCTTCGAAACCCATATCTCAATCGCCAGAAAAAGTCACCGGAACAGTGACCGGTTCAGCCGCCGGTCCACCACCACCGGCCGGTTTTCGCACCGGCACCCACACGGTGAGCTTGTCCACGCGAAACGAGTAACTTTTGTGAAGGGCTCATCACCAAAATCCCGCCGAAAAAGGCCGAACCGCCACCTCCAATGTCCGCAGGTGCCACTCGTCGGAAAACCCCATTTTCGGCCACTTTCTCGCCAAACCAGTGCCGGAAATGAACTCAGGAGCTTGAAGAACCTCGGAAACCGCTAACCCTCGCCTGAAAAAGTCGCCGGAGGGCGGCGTTTGGTGGCGCTACAGTAACAAGCGCCACCGCCGTCGCCTTTGATCGGCGTGTGCACCGCCGTACGGCGTCCGTTGGCTGCGCCGCCTATGCCATTGGTTGCGCTGGGAAGTCCTCGTCATGGGTCAGGGGTGCGTGCTCCAAGACTGTCACCGAAAACCGCCGCGAATGGGCGACGAAGCGGTGGCTCTAAGCTGCGCCACCTGCTGCTCGTCGTAGCGCCACCACCATCGATTTTCAGGTCCCGATTTTTGTATCATCGTGACGGGCTCGTCGAGCTGATAAATTTCCACTATTCAAACGTCGAATTCCGTCGAGAAACGAACTAGAATAGATATGTGTATGTAATCACACCTTCAATGTGTGTGAATAGTGTCGATCACTGGAGAAGACGATGAGGGCTGAAGCTGAAATTATGGCACGTAAAACGAGGATCCAGGTATTATATCTCGGGTCCTCGTACGCGGAAACGGTCGGAAGAAGGGGTTAACGATGTCAGAATTGGGCAAACTTAGAGTCTACGGACTCGTCTCGATGCCCGAACGCATTGAAGGGATCAAAGAGGTCAAAATCTCGATCGGGTGAGAAATGACCGAAAAACCCTTGAAGGAGAAAATTACAAACAAGCCCCTAAACTCAGAAGGAGCTGCGAATAAGGCCACATAAATCACATAAACAAGCACACAAAAAAGTCAACACGTGGCGTAATCCATACACTGGAAAAACGGGGCGTTACAATAAATACTTTATCAAATGGAACAACTCTTCCGTTCACATCGGTACTCTAAGTAATGGACTTTATCTAACTCAGAATATCAATATTATGAATATACAACGAGAAACCAAGCGTAAGAGAGATGACAAAGTTTCAGCTCCCTTATGGCACGCTAGATTAAGACACAATTCCAAGAACAGAATTAGCAAGATAAACCCTTTAGGATCATTCTCTGAAAATGATCTCAAAGAGTTAACTTCTTGCGAATCCTGTCTCAAAGGAAAGATGTCCAAAGTTCCTTTTAAAGGAACTGTGGAACGAGCCACTAAGGTTTTGGATTTGATCCATACTGATGTTTGTGGACCGCTTAGTGTAAGCACTAGAAACAATCATCAGTATTTCATAACCTTTACTGATGACTTTAGTCGGTATGGTTATGTATACTTAATGAAGTATAAATCTGAAGCGTTTGAGAAATTCCTAGAATTTCAAAAGGAGGTTGAGAATCAAATTGGTCACAAGATCAAAGCACTTCGATCTGATCGAGGAGGCGAGTATCTTAGTGAAGAATTCCTTAATCATGTCAAAGATAATGAGATTATCTCTCAGTGGACTCCTCCGGGAACTCCTCAGCTTAATGGAGTTTCTGACAGAAGGAATCGAACTCTACTTGATATGGTTCGTTCCATGATGAGTTTCACTGACTTGCCACCTTCTTTCTGGGGTTATATCCTAGAAAGTGTAGCAAAGATTTTGAATCTAGTTCCCTCTAAGTCAGTCCCTAAAACGCCCTATGAAATGTGGCATGGTAAAATCCCTAGTTATTCTTACTTAAGAATTTGGGGTTGTCCTGCTTACGTGAAGAGGACAGTGGGAGATAAGTTAGAATCTCGTTCTAATTTATGTTACTTTGTAGGTTATCCTAAGGAATCCATAGGATACTACTTCTATGATCAATCTGAACAAAAGGTGTTTGTTTCTAGAAATGCCACTTTTTCTGGAGGAACCATTCCTTAAAGAAAAGAAAGGCAAGATCATAGAATTAGAGAAAGTACAAAGCAATCCCATGCCACCCACTGAAGAAACGTCTTATTCTGATCAATCACAATCAATCACGAATTTCGATGCACACGAAAATCCTCCTCTAAGGCGTTCTGAGCGCACTCCTAGACAACCGGAGAGATGGTATGGATTCTTCCCTGAGATCTCTCAAAAGGATAATGATCCTTTAACATATGAGGAGGCACTTTCTGATTCTGACTCTGAACAGTGGATAGAAGCCATGAAATCCGAAATGGATTCCATGAACTCCAACCAAGTTTGGACCTTGGTAGATTTGCCTGATGGGGTCAAACCCATAGGTTGCAAATGGATCTTTAAGAGAAAGCTTGGAGTTGATGGAAGCATTGCGGCCTACAAAGCAAGACTGGTTGCCAAAGGATTTACTCAAAGACCCGGCGTGGACTTTGATGAAACCTTTTCACCAGTTGCAATGCAAAAGTCTATTCGGATCATGCTTGCCATTGCTGCATATTATGACTATGAGATATGGCAAATGGATGTGAAAACTGCCTTTCTCAATGGTGACATTGATAAAGACATTTATATGGAACAACCCATAGGTTTCACATTCAGTGGGAGTGAGCAAAAGGTTTGCAAACTCCAAAGATCAATCTATAGATTGAAACAGGCTTCTAGGAATTAGAATATTCGATTTGATGAATCAGTCAAAGCGTTTGGCTTCATTCAAATTTCGAATGAATCATGTGTGTGTAGAAAGGAATTGGAGACCTCAGTGCAATTCTTAGCACTTTATGTTGATGACATCCTTCTTATTGGGAATTCGAAGGATGACATGAAAGTAACTAAGTTATGGTTATCAAACCAATTCAAGATGAAAGATCTTGGTGATGCGACCTATATCCTTGGAATTAAAATCTATCGAGATAGATCTAGAAGGTTAATAGGACTATCACAATCGATGTACATTGACAAAGTATTGAAGAGATTCAATATGGAGTTAGCAAAGGTTAAGAACCTTCCTATGAGTGTAGGAACATCTCTCTCTAAGAAGATGTGCCCTAAGACTGACCTTGAGAAGGAAAGAATGACTCATACACCTTATGCATCAGCAATAGGTAGCATAATGTATGCAATGTTATGTACTCGACCGGATGTGGCTTATGCACTTAGTGTAACAAGTCGTTTCGAATCTGACCCTGGAGATGGTCACTGGGCTGCCGTGAAGAATATTTTTAAGTACTTGAAAAGTACTAAAGATTTATTCTTAGTCTACGGGGCTCAGAAAGATCTTAATGTCGAAGGATACTGCGATGCAAGCTTTGCATCTAACTTAGATGATTTTAAGTCAATGTCAGGATACATTTTCTGCCTAAACGGTGGAGCAGTGAGTTAGAAAAGTTCCAAGAAATCAACCACTGCAGATTCGACCACTGAGGCCGAATACTTAGCTGCCAATGATGCATCTAAGGAAGGCGTTTGGATTAGAAACTTCATTCAAGAGTTGAATGTTGTTCCTAGCATGAAAGACCCCATTATTGTGTTTTGTGACAACACTGGGGCGGTTGCTCAAGCAAGAGAACCAAGATCTCACCAACGGACCAAACACATCATGAGCAAGTATCACCTAATCCGTGATATTATCAAAAGAGGAGATGTGCAAATTGAGAGGGTCACATCAGCAGAGGACGTGGCAGATCCACTTACTAAACCCTTTAGTCGAGAAGCTTTCCAAGGTCATCTTCAGAAGATGGGACTTAGAATAGCTTTAGAATGGCTTTGACGGGCAAATGGGAGATTGTTAGGAATAGTGCCCTAGAAAGCCGATTATATATCCTCTTTGTACTTTTCCTTATTGTAATCACGGACAATCTTTGAATAAAATAACGAATTAAGGTAACACTTCTTTATATGCTCTTGTTTGGTATGCGTTTACTTTAGCTGTGCATGTATGAGAACTCCCCTAATCCTGATGACTTTAGGACTCTACCATTTAGGTGAAATGGTTCATGAAACGAGCCCTATATCACATAAGTCATGATTAGTAAAATACTCCAAGCCGATGAGTCCTACAGACAGTGGGAGCGTTAACCTGACTCCTCTAAGGCTTGCTTGTGGGATCACGCCCTTAAGAAGGACCACCTTGTTTCATGGAGGTGCAAAGTGTAAAGTTGATACGTACATGATACATGAGGGTGCTTACTTTAATAAGTAAGTTCACTGAGGTGCCCGTTGTGAGAACATTCCTAAATGGGAAAGGAAGTTTCTATTTCAGGAAATGAAAACTTCCAGATTAGGAAATATCTCACGAGTCATTGATATGATTAATTGATCCTTAGACTTGAGGTTCCTTGTCACTTTATGGGTTAACTCTGTAGTCCTAGGTGTAAGCTTTAAAGGGTGTCGCCTTAGACAACTGATTCAAGGCTTATGCTGGGGCTGCACAAGTGATTCATGAAAGTGAATGAGAATCAAGAAAGGACCTACACTTGCATTTGCAAGGTGATCTCTTATTGTGTAAGTCATTCATATGCCATATGGAGTCCTTGGCCAAGGCAGTAGATCAAGACATCAAGAAAAGGGTTTCTTGGATTGAGATCAAGTGGATATGAAATGCACTTAGCTTTAAGACCGGATTATTAGGGTTCTGATTATTCCCTTACCCTAGATCTTAGTTGAGAGATAGTAAGTAGGAGGATTGTATCTCACATGAATCAATGACTTAAAGGTTTTGTCGAATCCGAACATTCCAATTCAGCTAGGGGTTAAACACCTGTTGCTAGACTACCGCCCTCATGAACGTGTTACAAGGTATAACACTTCAAAGGAATTGTTCCACTTGAGAATGAGGGAAGGTTCAAGTGTCCATGAATATGGACTCAAGTTTCTCGCGCTTACTGAGAAACTTGCTTCCATGGACATGCCACTGAAAGATGAGCCTTCGGTGGACTTGCTGCTAGCCTCGCTGCCACCATCATTAAACCCATTTGTCCTTAACTTTAATATGAATCATGCTAGTGCTACTGTAGCTGAGCTGATTAGTCAGCTTGTGACTGCTGAAAGCACGATCAAGAAGGACAATAAGGTTCTGATGGTGAATGCTCCATCTTCCTCTTCTGGGCTTTCTAAAGGTAAGGGCAAGAAAGCCCAAAATAAGAAGAAGAAACCCCTTAGGCCCACTGGAGGCATTTCGAAGGGGAAGGCCCAAAAAAAGAAGCGTGATCAGAAAGAGGATGTTTGCTTCTATTGTGGTAAAGCGGGACATTGGAGGAGAAACTGCCCAGAGTACAAGGCTACTCTAAAGAAAGGTATGTTTCTCGTTGAAGTAAATCTTTCTATTAATTCTAGTTCTTGGGTACTTGATACCGGTTGTGGAGCTCATATATATAATGATGTACAGATGCTAAATGAGGTTCAACAACTCAAAGAAGTAGAATGTGTCTTGAAGATCGGCGATGGCTCAAATGTTGAAGCTCGAGCTTTAGGTACAATTAGATTAGATTTAGGTAGTTTTGATTTAGTTTTGAATAAAGTCCATTATGTACCGAGCATTATTCGTAATATAATTTCAGTTCCAATTTTAGATTGTGAAGGTTATGAAACTTATATTAAGAATGGTAAACACTTTATCAAACGGAATAACTCTTCCGTTCAAATCGGTACTCTAAGTAATGGACTTTATCTAACTCAGAATATAAATATTATGAATAT
Source organism: Lantana camara (assembly GCA_037501455.1). Classification (NCBI taxonomy): domain Eukaryota; kingdom Viridiplantae; phylum Streptophyta; class Magnoliopsida; order Lamiales; family Verbenaceae; genus Lantana; species Lantana camara. The sequence continues at coordinate 92,090,258 of CM074858.1, read as the reverse complement.
ACAACGAGGAACCAAGCGTAAGAGAGATGACAAAGTTTCAGCTCCCTTATGGCACGCTAGATTAGGACACATTTCCAAGAACAGAATTAGCAAGATAAACACTTTAGGATCATTCTCTGAAAATGATCTCAAAGAGTTAACTTCTTGCGAATCCTGTCTCAAAGGAAAGATATCCAAAGTTCTGTTTAAAGGAACTGTGGAACATGCCACTAAGGTTTTGGATTTGATCCATACTGATGTTTGTGGACCGCTTAGTGTAAGCACTAGAAAAAATCATCAGTATTTCATAACCTTTACTGATGACTTTAGTCGGTATGGTTATGTATACTTAATGAATTATAAATCTGAAGCTTTTGAGAAATTCCTAGAATTTCAAAAGGAGGTTGAGAACCAAACTGGTCACAAGATCAAAGCACTTCGATCTGATCGAGGAGGCAAGTATCTTAGTGAAGAATTCCTTAATCATCTCAAAGATAATGGGATTATCTCTCAGTGGACTCCTCCGGGAACTCCTCAGCTTAATGGAGTTTCTGAGAGAAGGAATCGAACTCTACTTGATATGGTTCGTTCCATGATGAGTTTCACTGACTTGCCACCTTCTTTCTGGGGTTATACCCTAGAAAGTGCAGCAAAGATTTTGAATCTAGTTCCCTCTAAGCCAGTCCCTAAAACGCCCTATGAAATGTGGCATGGTAAAATCCCTAGTTATTCTTACTTGAGAATTTGGGGTTGTCCTGCTTACGTGAAGAGGACAGTGGGAGATAAGTTAGAATCTCGTTCTAATTTATGTTACTTTGTAGGTTATCCTAAGGAATCCATAGGATACTACTTCTATGATCAATCTGAGCAAAAGGTGTTTGTTTCCAGAAATGCCACTTTTGGAGGAACCGTTCCTTAAAGAAAAGAAAGGCAAGATCATAGAATTAGAGGAAGTACAAAGCAACCCCACGCCACCCACTGAAGAAACGTCTCATTCTGATCAATCACAACCAATCATGAATTTCGATACACACGAAAATCCTCCACTGAGGCGTTCTGAACGCACTCCTAGACAGCCGGGGAGATGGTATGGATTCTTCCATGAGATCTCTCAAAAGGATAATGATCCTTTAACATATGAGGAGGCACTTTCAGATTCTAACTCTGAACAGTGGATAGAAGCCATGAAATCCGAAATGGATTCCATGAACTCCAACCAAGTTTGGACCTTGGTAGATTTGCCTGATGGGGTCAAACCCATAGGTTGCAAATGGATCTTTAATAGAAAGCTTGGAGTTGATGGAAGCATTGCATCCTACAAAGCAAGACTGGTTGCCAAAGGATTTACTCAAAGACCCGGCGTGGACTTTGATGAAACCTTTTCACCAGTTGCAATGCAAAAGTCTATTCGGATCATGCTTGCCATTGTTGCATATTACGACTATGAGAAATGGGAAACGGATGTGAGAACTGCCTTTCTCAATGGTGACATTGATAAGGATATTTATATGGAACAACCCATAGGTTTCACATTCAGTGGGAGTGAGCCACTACAAGAAAATCCCCGAATCCCGACGGGATAGCCATGACAGACCAACGGAATTACGATGAACAATTGATAAAAAAATAAATGAAAAATACCGTCGGTATTCCGTCGAAAAGTATAGCGGGACAACAAAAAAATTCCGCCAATTATTTCAGACGGTATTGTCGTCGGATTATTTTCGGACTTCCATTGGAGCATTTGGCGCATTTTTTGCGCTGTTAATTTGCCACGGAATTCCGACGGCTACCCGTCGGTATATTCGCGTAAAATTTTTTACGGATCCGACGGACACTTGACTGTCGTTATTCCGTCGGTTCATACCTATTGTCCGACGGATAACCGACGGAAAGTCACCGTCGGATTATTTGTATAACCATCTGCCTTTTATCTGACCAACGAAGTCCCGACGGTTAATTCCGTCGGTCTATTTCAATGCACATTCCGACGGAGTACCGACGGAGTTATGCCGTTGGTGGGTATATATTTGCATTTGCAGTATTACCGAAGGATTTATTTCGTTAGTTTTCCTTCGGTGTCACTTTATTTTCCATTGGAGAAACGCTCACAAGTCTTAGACACGCACGATTTCTCCCCAATTCACCTGTATTTTCAATTTCTAAACGGTTGAAGTGGCTAGGGTTCTAGGAATTGAACGATAGGGTAGTGTTTAGGGCTTCTGAAGGTTCGTTTGTGTGTGAAGGATCAATCCGGGTGCGTGACCATCGAAGGTGAAGAAGGGTGCGTCAAGCTTGCTTTCTCTGTTTTCCCGTTTCCTTGTGCCAGATCTCTTTCCCAATTCTTTCGTTTTCTTTGTTTTACTTCTGCAGATTTATTGTGGAAAACTGGAAAATTCAGGAAGTGGGCTGTGGAGATAACCAAATTGCCTCAGCATCAGTGTAACCCGTGTTCTGTTGATGATCTTTTGTTGTTTACGCTGTCGTATTTTCTTGTTCTTCATTTGTTTATTATGACTGATTTTGTGAGAGTGCTCATGCAAACATCTGAGATGACTGAGTTCCCTCTGGATTTAAGAAAAAAATGCAATCTTTTTGTGCTGTATAAGATGGACTTCACTTTCATGAACTTTCTCTAAAGTATAACAAAATAATCTTCTTTATATGATCTTTTGGTTATCTCCCCTGATATTTCTCCCTGTTTCATCCAGTTTTCTCAAATTGTGAGATATTGAAGTTTGTTGGAATTACAGAAAGGTCGAAGGAATACGTTTCATTTGCTCATTTGACATATAAGCTAGTTTACTGTCCTTCATTGAGAATGATTCCGTTGTTTCTAGCATTTTAAACAATCATATATTTCCAGATTGAGGCAGCTATATGTGAAAATGGTCCTGGTTCTTTTAAATTTTTGTATATACTTGAGCATAACCAAATTCTTGTATACGTTATCACTTAACCTGAGGAGGCATTTGGTTATGAAAGACAAAAGATATGCAGTTGGATGAGTTGATAAGTTATATTAGTTTTGACAGTTAATAACGTTGATGGAACTTTGAACTGTAACCTCCCCCACCCCACAAGCAAATGAACAAGCTAGGCACTTAAAATTCCAACCATTATTAACTGTCAAAACTCATATCATTTGTCTCTATTTTTATGGCAGTCGAGAGTTGCTTGAGGGTGTAGAACGGGAGAGAAGTTAAATCCAAAGTAAATATTTGAGGCATTCATCTTGTGCTACTTGAGGTAAACTTTCCGTTTTGGTTGATTTCGATGACTCTTGATGCATTAAATGTTGTGCTATTGAGTGTGTGATTAATTTTAAATGTTAGGGAATGTTGTAGGTACGTTTTCGCCTGAGTTTTAATTGTTTTGGCTTGAGTTCTAGCATGCAAATAGTTAACGAATGCATAGCTCCAAAACTGATAGTTTCTACGCAGCAACTTCAGACTCAAACTTTGAGTCCATACGAAATCCGTTTTAGAAACTATTTTAACTGTATATTCCTAGTATATGAAGGTTTGTGTCTGCCAAGTTTTACGTTCATCCGTGGCCGTTTGATACCCGAGGAAAATTTAAATTGGTCCAGATTCTCAATTTTTATGATATGTACTAACTCCTTTCTTTACCATAACAATACATGTATTTCTAATAATTTAGCATAGCAAATAACACAGACAAACAAAAGATTAGTGTGATAATAATGGAAAATTATAAAATAAAAATAAAAATAAGTAGATATACTGAAAACTAATTTAATTCGAAATATATAAACTATTCCCAGACTTTTTTTTTTTTATGGGTCTTTTGGGATATGGACATGAATGACCTTACCGGGTAGCTGTATAAATACAGAATCTTCAACTCATATAACATTGTGAATTAAATACTTTGCATTGTGGGAGGGCCATTTGAAGATTCAAAATCTTTGATCATAACTATGATAGAACTCATCAACCGTTTCTTGTCTGCCTTCATCTAGCTATCGTCTTCCTATAGAATTCACTGGCAGACTATAACTTCCCTTGACATTTTAGCTGTAACATAAGTTTTTGGACCATATAACACAAACCTCCCTTGAAGTTTGTAAAATTACAATAACTTCCCCTTGACATGTACTCTAAAGTTTGTAAAATTACTCTAACTTCCCCTTGACAGAATATATAGGTTATTCAGAAAGAATGAAACTCGATTGAAAAGGCCCAACAGGTTAGTGTTAGATTTGTTGCATATCAATATTTTTTTTGGTCCTAGTGACATATTAGAATAAAGCTAGAAGCAGTTTTTACACAAGAAGCAGTTTTTACACAGTTCCACTAAACAAAAGTCAGTTAGCATAAAGAAATCAGCTAGAAGCAGTTTTCACACAGTTCCACTAACTTACAGAGACATACCTCAGCAGTTTGTACAAATTACAGTAACATCCCTTAACAGGGTGTGTTCTTGGGAAACAAATTGACCTTGTTCAACCAACAAATGTCACAATAATTTTCGTATTTCTACAGAAATTTCTTCCCACTCTCTCTGAAATCATTCCTTTCCACACAAGATATGAAATTTATTTAAGAAAAGAAAGTAAGAAATAGAGGAAAGAAGTTGAACCTGAGATTTGATGTAGAGTGCGACGCTGGGGATGGAATCGATGGATGCTTTCCTTTTGTTCTTTTAGCTTCCATTTGGCATTCTCATTAAGCTAACTTGTTTGTCAACCACAATGATACAATTTTTGTCACCTTTTTTTTGCAGTCGAGAATTGACTGAGAGTGTAGAACGGGAGAGAAGTTAAAGCGAAAGTAGAAATTTGAGGCATTCATCTTATGGTACTTGAGGTAACCTCTCCGTTTTGGTTGATTTCGGATGACTCTTGATGCATTAAAGTTTGAGCTATTGATTAAATAAACAGTGAAGGTTAAGTTTGAATTATTACAAATAAAAAAGAAATCTGAATCACATGTAATGTTGCCATCCCAAAATTTAGAGATTCTCTTAACTCTTTCTGATGATTATCCTAAAATGTGGTGTGTTAATGGAATATGGTTCTTGCTGTTGGACTGAAGAATCATGAACAAATTTTACTAGCCGAATGGATAGAGCCAGGAGTAACTATAAGCTTTTATTTTAAGTAATTATATTTGGAGTGAGTGTAACTATAATCTGTTATCAAATTTGCCCTAATTTTTCCACCAATTACATGGTAATTATAAATTAGAACGCTTATCCTTTCATTACACCAATTTGGTCAAATCAGAATCGAATTAGAATCACTCGAGTTCTAGACATAATTTACCATAGTCATACAGGTGAGACATTTTTACCAAAAAAAAAAAAAATCAAAGTTGAATGAGACAACTGACTAAAATCGACACAAAATGCAGAAAAGTTCAAAATACAATAGAAAACCAAAACTGGATCATCTCTAGCTACTATATACAATCTAAGATTGACTTACAACTCTTCTTCTGCAACTGCTAGGTGCTAACTTACTGTTAAACTAGTTGATAGTGCTAACATTAAATGGCTGGAAACTAAACAGAAAAGGTCAGGTGTTCTTTAGATTCCCAACAACCGGAAACATGAAAAAATGATGATCATAACAATGTGAAATTTTTTGATCAATTGGATGGGACATGATAATATTTTATTTAATTTGAACAAATATATACAGGAAGTATATAGAATATTTGATAATCTAACCTCTCTTAAGTATAACCATAGATAATTTAATTTTGGAGTTTAGCAATTAAATTTTTAGTTGGTTGCTGTAATTGTAGATCATGGATATTCCTCCTGACAGACTCTGGATGTACAATCGAACAAATCCTAAAAGGGGTGGATGTAGGGTAGAATATATCCAAGGGATTGAGACTTTCATTGAGCATGCAAGTAAACTAGAGCCTTTTATTAGAGAAGGGGTCATACATTGTCCTTGCAAGAAGTGCATAAGGAAGTACGACTTATTGAAGCCCGATGATTTGAGACGGCATTTATACACCAATGGTTTTAAACCGAACTACTGGTACTGGACTGACCATGGTGAAACAGCTCCGCCGATTTACCAACGTGCCCATAGCAATACAAATAATCAAAACTATGAAGATTCGTTAAGTAGGTATAGAGATATGTATTGTGATGCAGTCATGCATGATGTTGGGGGAATGTCAGGCCAGAGTGAGCCACCTAATCAAGAAACACAAAGGTTTTATGACCTTTTGGATGAATTTAACAAACCTTTGTGGGAGGGGTGCGAGAAACATTCACCTTTGTCACTTGCAGCTAGGATATTGAGTATCCAAAATGATTATAATGCAACTCATGACCTGGTCGATGATTTCATCCAGTTAATGTCAGATTTGTGCCCATCGAGACATTAGGTGCCTAAGAACTTCTACGAAGCACGAAAACTTGTACATAAGTTAGGATTGCAAAGCATTAAGATTGATTGTTGTGTAAGAGGGTGCATGTTGTATTACAAGGAGTATGAAGAACTAACAGAATGCAAATTTTGCGGTGCTGCTCGATACGAGGAGAAAGAAAATGAGAGGGGCAAGAGGAAAAAAAAAACAGTCTCTACAATGCATTATCTTCCTCTCATTCCAAGACTGAAACGTCTATATGCGTCAATGAGCTCAGCGCCGTATATGACATGGCATGCAAAGAACAAAAGGCCAGAAGGGACAATGTCTCATCCTCTGATGGGAAAGCATGGAAACATTTTGATGAGACACATCCTGAGTTTGCGAGTGCCCTGAGAAACGTAAGACTTGCCTTGTGAGCAGATGGGTTCACTCCGTATTCAAAGTCAGCAGCATCTTATTCATGTTGGCCTATCATCGTCACACCATACAATCTTCCACCAGAAATGTTCATAACGATGCCATATATGTTCTTGACTTGTATCATTCGTGGCCCCAATAATCCAAAGCAGAACATTGATGTGTATTTACAATCACTAATTGACGAATTGAAAGCGTTGTGGGATATTGGTGTGCCTGCGCATGACACATCAACAAAATAAAATTTTAACCTGAAAGTTTCTTTGATGTGGACAATAAATGACTTCCCGGCGTATGCAATGCTTTCTGGTTGGAGCACGCATGGTAGATTAGCATGCCCGTATTACATGGGGGAAAGTAAGGCAATATACATGCCAAACGGAAGAAAATTCAGTTGGTTTGATTGTCATCGGATGTTTCTCGATCCAAATCATCCGTATAGGCATAATAAAAACAATTTCAAGAAAATCCGAACTGAATATGATCCTCCACCACGAATGTTAAATGGGCGTGAAGTGTGGGAAACAGTGCAATACTTCCCAAAAGTTATAGAGTAACCTGATAATCCAAGAATACCTGGTTCTGGTGAGTCACATAACTGGAAAAAACAAAGTATCTTTTGGGAGTTGCCTTACTGGAAAGATCTTCTAATACGACATAATTTAGACGTGATGCACATTGAAAAAAATGTATTCGAGAATATTTTCAACATGGTCATGGACATGCCTACAAAAACAAAAGATAATGCAAACGCACGGTTGGATATGCAAGAGTTGTGTAGGCGACCAGAGTTGGGTGCCCACAGGAACCGGACGATGGGCAAAGCCAAAAGCTAAGTATGCCTTTACGTTAGCGCAAAAACGTATAATTTGTGAGTGGATCAAACAACTCGTTATGCCTGACGGATATTCGTCAAACTTGGCAAGGTGTGTTGATGTTCAAGCAGCAAAGATACATGGAATGAAGAGTCATGATTATCATATTTTTATGGAGCAATTGTTACCGATTGCCTTCAAAGAATTGCCTGACGATGTTTGGAAGCCTTTAGCTGAATTGAGCAAAATTTTCAAGGACTTATGTTCAAGTACCCTAAGACATGATGATCTTGACAAAATGGAAAAAAACATTCCTATTATACTTTGCAAACTTGAGCGGGTCTTCCCACCGTCTTTTTTTGACGTAATGGAACATTTGCCAATTCATTTGATCGAGGAGGCTCGTAATGGAGGCCCTGTACAATTCCGATGGATGTACCCATTTGAAAGGTAAAGCAACGTATGCAAATATATGTTTATATTTTTATAATTTTTGAATGTTTAACCAAACCTAAAGTACTTCTATGGCAAAAAACTACAGGTTTCTAGGGAAAATTAAAAGGACCATTAAAAATAAGGCGAAAGTAGAGGGCTCAATTTGTCAGGCATATTTGCGCCGTGAGACTGCGAGTTTCTGCTCATACTACTTTGAATCTGAAGTTCGTTCCATGAGGACTAGGGTAGGTAGAAACGATGATGGGGGCGATAACGAGTATTTGACAACACCTACAATATCTATTTTCAATACACCGGGTCGTGTGACACCCCCCCTCTTCGGCATTCCAGGTACGGCGTCACGGGTGAGTTTAATTTTGTAATTTACATGAATTATGTGATTAACATGCTTATATGTCGATGTGAGATTTGTTTTAATATGTGTGCATTAGAATTTAATTAATTGTTCTTGGGCTCAATCGCTCAATATTTGCCGAATTATGGACCTAATTTTATTTAGGGTGTTTTAGCCTTCGTAGCTACTTTGACCTCGGGATTCGAATTCGAATTCTAACCTTGTCATTGGGTTCGTTTCGATGATTCGGATTCAATGAATTAACCTTTTATTTTCTAAAGCCATTTGATAGCCCAACCGTTTTAAAATCCGATCCGAATGGACCGGATACCGTTTGACCCTACCCGTGTGTCCGACCCGTTTTATCCCTTAAATCCCTCTCCCCCCATTTTTCTAACATGAAGCAAGGGAGGAGAAGAGAGAGGAGAGGATTTCCCCCTTTGGCTATTCCAAGCTTTGGCTCGAGCTTGCTTCGTCCGATCATCCGATCGAAGTTCCAAGGTAAGCAATGTGATCCTTTCATTACGTACTTCATTCCTACCGATTGAATTCATTAGTTCTTGCTCGATTCCTTGGTTATGGCGGATTGATGAATATTGCCTAAATGCAATAACTTGCTCCCAACGTGTTTATTTACGATTTAAATTGATGCTAATATGTTATATATGTGTAATTTGATGCATTTTGGTGTATTAATTGGTTGGAATGAGGTTTGGGGCGGTTTTGGACCTTTTCCCGTCGAACCCCTGCTTCTTTGCTACTCTTTTTTGGAGAAGATGACCCAACACGGCCGTGTCGAACCCTAGTTCATTTCCAACACGGCCGTGTCAGGCTCTCGAGTATGAATTTTTTTAACCCGACACGGCCGTGTCAGTTTTCAGGCCAATATTGACACGGCCGTGCTGACCTCGTTTGAACTCCGATTGGCCTGATTTTTGAACCTACCGAAACCTATTGAAGTGTAGAACATCCTCCAATTCGAATCACCTTATTATCTGTTTTCATTTGTGAGATTTAATCGTTTGAAATTTGTGTCGCCACTTCGCCGAAATTCTGCATTCGTCCAACTTCGAACCTACGCCATTTTCGCCTCGCTTTGAACCACGATCCGAGCCACCTACCATTTGAAACATATATGTGTCTAGTTTCATTCCCAAGAAACAAAACTTAATTCCCATTTCTCAAACTCAAGTTATGATCGTTTTCCTACAGCTTGTCCGTTTCGGAAAACTTCCAACTTTTGCCCATTTTGCTCGGAACCGTTTCTTATGCTTTTCTTCAGCTTTTCTTGCACCTTTTGACCTCCGAACCCATTCCTAACTTGTTTTATATTATGTTATGTGTATGTATTTGTTATTATTTGCATTTTATATCGCTTTAGTAATGTGCTTTGTGATCATACATGAATAAGTGCCACCATTCGCCTTTCGTTTACCTTTGTATGCATTGATAGTGCACTTGAACATGCTTTAATGTGTTTTAAGAATATGATAAGTTATGAAATGCATTTCCTTGTATGAAATAAGTTTGAATATGAATTTTGTTTAGGTAGTTGAATCTCTTATGTGCCTATGCATACGCCGTGCGTCTATGTGGTTCTTCTTTGGGTCTAAGTCCTGCTTTTTGTCTTCAGTTTGTCCAGGTGCACCCGGGGTGGTGTTTCGTGAGCCGTTTTGATTCCGGGGTGGATCACTTGTGTTGTTCTTGGCTTCCTTTGGTATAAGGTGAGGTTAGGTATAGTTAAACCCTATAAAATGTGTTTATTTTCTATGCATGCGAATTATAACCTTAAGTATAAGTAAATATGTGCAAAATATGTAAGTTTATGAATTTGCTAAGACTTTGCAAGTACGATAAGCAATGTACGAGCCTAGGTACGCTTGTTTTGGTTTGTTATGGTTTGTTTAAGTTGTAACGTTAACTATGCTTCAAACCGTGTGCCTCTTATGAGCCGGGAGCTACGAGCTATGGATATCTTATGGATTTGACACGGAGAGGTATGAATAGCATAGTTGTTGCAAAGTAAGGTATGTTATGTTAATTTCTTTATGTAGCGGGTTAGGTTATGGTATGCTTCTTATGAATTGTTTGGTATGATTGGGCCCCGGAGTTGTGGGTAAGGGGGACCCGGGTCGGCCATGGGGTCGCCGGTTTATGACCCCGTGCACATCTCCACAGTTTGATAGGAATAACCCTGAACCCTCCAGGAGGTTTGGTAGGGGGATGGGAACCTGAGGGTTTGAGTGTTCACGCTCCCCTCGTCTGTATGGATGGTTTGGATCGCGCAACCCTTCCATCACCGGAGAAGGTGATACGTTTGCTATTTTATGTTTTGATTTGTTATGTATGTTTAGTTTGAGGAGCCCAGGATGGGATTAGGTGCTCGTACCCGCCGAGTTATGTATGTATGCTTTGGTAAAGTTCGTGAAACGGGGATAGACTCTTAAATTAAAGTATAATATGAACCGTTTGAATATGTTAGCTAAGATATGATTTGACTCGATACGATTTGCTATGAATTAATGATCCGGTTTTATATGAAATCCTTTAAACTTTGGTTTGCTTTGTTTCTTTTAGAATCCCTATATATATGTATCACGGGTTAAACTTTGGTATGCAAAAACTATCCCTGAGTTCACGCACTATGTGATTGTTATGTGCTTTGCTCTTATACATATAGCGTGTGTGGGTAGCCCCTCACTCAGTCTGTGTGACTGACCCCTCTCCCCTTTCGTTTTAGTTGCAGGTTCAGGTTGTGGAGTTCGAGCTAGGCGGTTTTGAGTCGGGTCTGTCGAGTCCGTGTCTGTCTATTTGTTTCGTTAAGTGCTTAGCTCGTTATTGTGTAAGAAGTTATGTATACGTTTATGATATATTTTATGCAGGTTTGTATTGATTTGAATGTATGAATTTCGGGACAGGTTAGGACAGGTTCGTGGATTTAGTTGAACCCGTTTGTATTTTGATTTATGTTATATTCGGGATTAGGGATCTATGCTAGTTGAACCCGTCAACTGCTGCTTTTAATTTAAGTCTATTGTATGATTGCTTCCGCATACGCTTCGTTTTTTGTTGGTTGGTTTAATTTGCAGGGTCTACGTTCCGCCTAGCTTAGGTGTGTGTCTGTCTGTCTCCCGTTTGCCTCTGCTTGGTTCATGTACGGGTTTCCCATCTCGTATGTGGATTGGGCTTAGGTGCGGGGGATGTGGTGACCCACCGTGCGGGGTGCTACATCCTAAAGTGGTATCAGAGCTCTAGGTTGCAAAACTGAGCTCAGAGTCGTGTTATGTCAGTCTAGGTCGAACGGCATAGGACAATGTGGCTATGTGCTTGCATTTGCATTGTGATTTGCTGTGATATGTATTTGGATTCTTAACATTTGGTTGATTTTACATTTCCTGATGCATTGCATTTATTTAATTGCTCTTACTTGATTTAATTATGTGTCATTCTCACGTACTAACCGGCATGCATGTCTTATATTGAGGTTGTTGAGAATTTCAGGATGCCACCACGTAGACAAGATGTTGGTCAACCACCACATCGACATCATTACAATCAAGGGTAAAATCACACCGAGATGCAACCTTTGAATCCGATGGTAACCTTATATCGAGACTTCAGGACCTTTAACCCTTCCCAATTTAGAGAAGGCAATGATATGAGGGCGGAAGAGTGGCTCTCCGAGATTGAAAGTATATTCTAGGTATGGCCGTGCGACTCACAAGATAAGGCTCGCCAGCCTTACTACTTTTGCAAGGTCAAGCAAGACAGTGGTGGAAAAGAGTTGCTCCACAATTAGAAGCAACGAACGAAGGATTGACATGGGATACCTTCGTTCAAGAGTTTAGAAGAAGGTACTCACCGGCTATTTTACGTGATCGAAGATTTGAGGAGTTTCGTACTCTAAAACAAGGAGGCAAAATGGTCATGGAGTACATTGAAGAATTTGAGAGGTTAGGCACCTACGTACCTCATATCATGAACAATGAAGAGATGAAGACTTGGTACTTCATGGAAGGACTACGAGATGAGTTCAAGGAGGCCTTAATTGCCGAGGATATGAGTACTTGGGACAAGGCTACCACGAAAGTTTTAAGGGTTGAAAATGGGAGAATAACAAGAGGCAAGGAAGAAGAGGAGTTGAGACCGAGAGGTGAATTAGGATTTTGCTCGAACCTACAAATGGAAGAAAGATTCCAACCTCCCGGTATCCAAGCTAAGAAGAAAATGATTTGAGGAAAGAAACATAAAACCGGGGATCCTTCGAGACCAAGGAAAGAATCTCAACCGTGTGCTTACTGTGGAGGAACTAATCATGCCTACAACTCGTGTTGGGATAGACTGAAGAAGTGCTATGCGTGCGGATCAAAGAAACATATGGTTGCCGAATGTGATCAATCCAAGGCTAACAAGCAATGAAAGCAAGAACAAAGGTTTCAATTTGGAAACCAACATGAATCCAAGGATGGAGGTATTTGCATTCATAGCACATGCATTCATGACATTTTTAGGTTCTGCATTTATTTATTTATTGTGCTATAATTGCCATTATAACATATTTTTTTATGTGTTTGAGTGGTAATTATGTGATGCATCCCATTTACACGTTAACCCGACATGCATATTTAGTGTTTGCTTGATAGGATGTCGTTCTTTCAATCTCCAAGTTTGTGCCCGAGGAAGTTAGAAAAGATGGTTAGAGAAAGAGGCAGAATTAGGGACCCTCTTGAGATCGGGTTGAAGATTGCATCATATATGAAGAAGGTGTCGAAGGGTATGGGATTGGAAAGTCTACAAATGAGATTGAAGATTCAAGGGAATGGGAATCGACTTTGAAGGAGAGCTAATTTCTTCAAGGAGGGGCTACGATGAAAGTTCCGAATAGGGAAGTAATTAATCCACGAGGGACATTGTGAAGAACTCTACTAATGGGCACAAAATTGGGTTAACCAAAATCTCGGGGCATGGAGATTGATTCATTTTTTTTTTGCCGCGCCCTTGGAGAAGAGTTTCGAGGAGAACCAATGGGAGACTTTTGTTGGGTTTTTGGGGGGACTTCAATGGATTGAGGTAAAATCCTGAATGAAGTCGTAGGCTAAAGGCGGGATGACAAGAAGTAAAATTTGGCAACGAAGAAGGGCACTCGGACGAGAAGGAATTAGGAAATGTGTTGATGTTTAAGTTGGGGGACTTCAAGATTTCCTAACAACAATGATAACCCAAGGAGATGTCCCCGGGTTAGAGGCGGAGTTTGATGAGAATTACTGAGAGGCTTGGGATGCAATTCTCTTATATTCCAGGAAAAGAGTACGCGGTACTTTCGAGCACCTTAACGAAGAGGATTATGATTACAAGACAATACCTCTTCTTTAGGATTTCTACGAGTAAGTCTTCAAGTGAAAGAATCCGGATTAAGGCCGTTGGTGATGAATTAGAGCTCGGGGGATGTGATTCTTGGAACCAATAATAAGACCAAGAGAACTTCTAAGAGTGCAAGATTGGGGTAGACAAAAATTCCGAGGATAGGCAACAAATACAGGATGAAGATCGGGATGAAATTTGAAGCAAAGTGCACTGTGAATCTCAAGGCGAAAATGTGGACAAAAGGGACTTCGACTTTGAACACATCATCATAAGATCAAATTTTCCCACATCGGTGAATGGTACACTTAAACATGCATATCACGTACATCATGCATTTTAGTTTTGTTTTATGTTTTGGGTGCTCGAGAGTGGTGTCTTGGTAAGATGAGGGTCGAGCTTTACAACGAGATCAACAACCCCTCGACGATTTTGGTGGTATATGAAGAAGGTTCGGATGTTAGACACTTCGGACCTTAGATCGTGGACAAGAAGAGATTCAGTTTGAGCTTGGCTGTGGAGTGGTGTGTACGAGCTTAAGAGTTGACTCAAATGACTCAAACGGTGAGAGTTGAATCTATTTTACACCCTCTTAATTGTGCGAGTCGAACGAGCAATTCAAATGACAGGATCGATTTAGAGATTCAACCCCTTATGCTTGAAGACCTTTCTCGAGCTAACCCTTGTCAGGACGTCATGAACCTCGAACTTGGGTGAATACAGAAAGTTATTCGAGCTTGAAACTCGAGCAGGCGAACCTGGGGACCAGGTTCTCTTAATGGGGGGAGTTTGTGACACCCCGCCTCTTCGGCATTCCAGGTACGGCGTCATGGGTGAGTTTAATTTTGTAATTTACGTGAATTATGTGATTAACATGCTTATATGTCGATGTGAGATTTGTTTTAATACGTGTGCATTAGAATTTAATTAATTTTTCTTGGGCTCAATCGCTCAATATTTGCCGAATTAGGGACCTAATTTTGTTTAGGGTGTTTTAGCCTTCGTGGCTACTTTGAGCTCGGGGTTCGAATTCGAATTCTAACCTTGTCATTGGGTTCGTTTCGATGATTCGGATTCAATGAATTAACCTTTTATTTTCTAAAGCCATTTGATAGCCCAACCGTTTTAAAATCCGATCCGAATGGACCGGATACCGTTTGACCCTACCCGTTCGACCCTACCCGTGTATCCGACCCGTTTTAGCCCTTAAAGCCCTCTCCCCCATTTTTCTAACGTGAAGCAAGGGAGGAGAAGAGAGAGGAGAGGATTTCCCCCTTTGGCCATTCCAAGCTTTGGCTCGAGCTTGCTTCGTCCGATCATCCGATCGAAGTTCCAAGGTAAGCAATGTGATCCTTTCATTACGTACTTCATTCCTACCGATTGAATTCATTAGTTCTTGCTCGATTCCTTGGTTATGGCGGATTGATGAATAGTGCCTAAATGCGATAACTTGCTCCCAACGTGTTTATTTACGATTTAAATTGATGCTAATATGTTATATATGTGTAATTTGATGCATTTTGGTGTATTAATTGGTTGGAATGAGGTTTGGGGCGGTTTTGGACCTTTTCCCGTCGAACCCCTGCTTCTTTGCTACTCTTTTTCGGAGAAGACGACCCAACACGGCCGTGTCGAACCCTAGTTCATTTCCAACACGGCCGTGTCAGGCTCTCGAGTTTGAATTTTTTTAACCCGACACGGCCGTGTCAGTTTTCAGGCCAATATTGACACGGCCGTGCTGACCTCGTTTGAACTCCGATTGGCCTGATTTTTGAACCTACCGAAACCTATTGAAGTGTAGAACATCCTCCAATTCGAATCACCTTATTATCTGTTTTCATTTGTGAGGTTTAATCGTTTGAAATTTGTGTCGCCACTTCGCCGAAATTCTGCATTCGTCCAACTTCGAACCTACGCCATTTTCGCCTCGCTTTGAACCACGATCCGAGCCACCTACCATTTGAAACATATATGTGTCTAGTTTCATTCCCAAGAAACAAAACTTAATTCCCATTTCTCAAACTCAAGTTATGATCGTTTTCCTACAGCTTGTCCATTTCGGAAAACTTCCAACTTTTGCCCGTTTTGCTCGGAACCGTTTCTTATGCTTTTCTTCAGCTTTTCTTGCACCTTTTGACCTCCGAACCCATTCCTAACTTGTTTTATATTATGTTATGTGTATGTATTTGTTATTATTTGCATTTTATATCGCTTTAGTAATGTGCTTTGTGATCATACATGAATAAGTGCCACCATTTGCCTTTCGTTTACCTTTGTATGCATTGATAGTGCACTTGAACATGCTTTAATGTGTTTTAAGAATATGATAAGTTATGAAATGCATTTCCTTGTATGAAATAAGTTTGAATATGAATTTTGTTTAGGTAGTTGAATCTCTTATGTGCCTATGCATACGCCGTGCGTCTATGTGGTTCTTCTTTGGGTCTAAGTCCTGCTTTTTGTCTTCAGTTTGTCCAGGTGCACCCGGGGTGGTGTTTCGTGAGCTGTTTTGATTCCGGGGTGGATCACTTGTGTTGTTCTTGGCTTCCTTTGGTATAAGGTGAGGTTAGGTATAGTTAAACCCTATAAAATGTGTTTGTTTTCTATGCATGCGAATTATAACCTTAAGTATAAGTAAATATGTGCAAAATATATAAGTTTATGAATTTGCTAAGACTTTGCAAGTACGATAAGCAATGTACGAGCCTAGGTACGCTTGTTTTGGTTTGTTATGGTTTGTTTAAGTTGTAACGTTAACTATGCTTCAAACCGTGTGCCTCTTATGAGCCGGGAGCTACGAGCTATGGATATCTTATGGATTTGACACGGAGAGGTATGAATAGCATAGTTGTTGCAAAGTAAGGTATGTTATGTTAATTTCGTTATGTAGCGGGTTAGGTTATGGTATGCTTCTTATGAATTGTTTGGTATGATTGGGCCCCGGAGTTGTGGGTAAGGGGGACCCGGGTCGGCCATGGGGTCGCCGGTTTATGACCCCGTGCACATCTCCACAGTTTGATAGGAATAACCCTGAACCCTCCAGGAGGTTTGGTAGGGGGATGGGAACCTGAGGGTTTGAGTGTTCACGCTCCCCTCGTCTGTATGGATGGTTTGGGTCGCGCAACCCTTCCATCACCGGAGAAGGAGGTATGTATGATACGTTTGCTATGTTATGTTTTGATTTGTTATGTATGTTTAGTTTGAGGAGCTTAGGATGGGATTAGGTGCTCGTACCCGCCGAGTTATGTATGTATGCTTTGGTAAAGTTCGTGAAACGGGGATAGACTCTTAAATTAAAGTATAATATGAACCGTTTGAATATGTAAGCTAAGATATGATTTGACTCGATACGATTTGCTATGAATTAATGATCCGGTTTTATATGAAATCCTTCAAACTTTGGTTTGCTTTGTTTCTTTTAGAATCCCTATATATATGTATCACGGGTTAAACTTTGGTATGCAAAAACTATCCCTGAGTTCACGCACTATGTGATTGTTATGTGCTTTGCTCTTATACATATAGCGTGTGTGGGTAGCCCCTCACTCAGTCTATGTGACTGACCCCTCTCCCCTTTCGTTTTAGTTGCAGGTTCAGGTTGTGGAGTTCGAGCTAGGCGGTTTTGAGTCGGGTCTGTCGAGTCCGTGTCTGTCTGTTTGTTTCGTTAAGTGCTTAGCTCGTTATTGTATAAGAAGTTATGTATACGTTTATGATATATTTTATGCAGGTTTGTATTGATTTGAATGTATGAATTTCGGGACAAGTTAGGACAGGTTCGTGGATTTAGTTGAACCCGTTTGTATTTTGATTTATGTTATATTCGGGATAGGATCTATGCTAGTTGAACCCGTCAACTGCTACTTTTAATTTAAGTCTGTTGTATGATTGCTTCCGCATACGCTTCGTTTTTTGTTGGTTGGTTTAATTTGCAGGGTCTACGTTCCACCTAGCTTAGGTGTGTGTCTGTCTGTCTCCCGTTCGCCTCTGCTTGGTTCATGTACGGGTTTCCCATCTCGTATGTGGATTGGGCTTAGGTGCGGGGGATGTGGTGACCCACCGTGCGGGGTGCTACAGGTCGTGCAGCTGGTGCAATTAAATAACGTCATATTACCTCTTCAAAGGAGCTCAATGCACTCTCAGTTCATATTTTACTAAACTGCGAACGAAGTTCAAAAATATTACCAGTAAGTTAATTTTAATTTTGTATTACTAAGGTTACAAATAATGTATTTCGAATATGGAAAGGGTGTATGTTTTTAAAAAATGACAATTAAAATTTTAGTGAATTCCTCGCACTGACTGGCGCGGACGATGGAGACAATAGCGACCACATTGAAAGAAACTTTGTACGCTGGTTCAATCATCATATGAGTTTTAATTAAGTTTACAACCCTAATAACATTCGATTGTTAAAGTCTTTCAATAACAACGAAACTTATATTGATTAGGTTCAAAATCCCAACAATGGAATTGATGATCCTTTGTTGCAACACTTGTCTTGGGGACCGAATACAAAGGTTAGGACATTTCACAAGTACTTTGTCAATGGTTTCAAATTCCATACGAGGTCATGGGGTTAAGGGAAAAAAACGATGAATTTCGGAGTGTGGGTAAAAGGAAGTGCAAATAAAGGAGATATAACAGATGACTATTATGGGACATTAGAAGAAATCATCAAACTTGATTACCCAGGTACTCCAACAAAGAAGGTTGTTTTATTCAAATGTGATTGGTTTGATCCTACACCACGCCGGGGGACCCGTATTGGTAATCCAGAAAGCACTATCATTGAGGTAAAACATACGGGCAGATGCAAAAGGTATGATCCTTTTATCCTAGCATAGCTAGCCCAATAGGTTTATTATGTTCCATACCCTGGTCGAATCAAAGATAAGCAAAATTGGTGGGCCGTAATTAAAACCAAGCCAAGAGGAAGAGTAGAATTAGAGGAATCGCTTGAGGTTGCATATCAAAACGATGAAGCAGCAATTATCAATATGGTACAAGCAGATGATGTGGTTGGGCCTTTAGTCGACACGAACGTTACCTTAGATGACTTTGTAAAGCTTGAAACTAACACATTCGGTGAATATGAAGCGGGCGATGAATTAATAGATGATCCACCAGACGAGGATGTGGAAAACACCCTTAGTGATTGACTTGGTAATATGTTTTACATAAACTTCTTCTATTGTACTAGGTTTTATTCGTACATCCATATTTCTATATATTTATGCATTCACCTGTCGATTTAGGAAACAACTAAGAGTGAAATCACCTTCGTAACGTTCAAATGGTTTGCATCTTACAATTCAATTTACATATCGTTGCAACTTGACATGACTTGATTTCTATATTACGTTAGCAATTGAACATACTATATATTAATGTAAATCTATCTTTTAAATGTAGATGGACCAACCAAGGATTCCCAATAAGGCCTTGCGTGCTAGGAGTGGCGGCTCCAAGGGTAGAGCCCGAGGTGTTCGACAAATGGCCTCACTGGAGGCCTCACCAGATGACTCGCATGCACAGCCACTTACCCCGTCCCCCGGACATACTTCGTCCCCATCCACTACACCTTCAAATATACCCGAAACGGACGGACCAAACACTTCGGGACCCACGCCTGGCAAGTCTAGTCATGGCGTGATTCGATCAGACGAGAAAATCTCTAGTGATATCGAAGCCCATCCAGTTGGCAAGAAATATTTAATTCCTGTTGGAATGAGGGGGCAAGTGATACCTTTGAAATTTTTGTGTTTATTTTTGTTTCTTTTTGTTATTCAACTTATTAATGTTCTTAATTATTCAATGAAAATATTGCAGGTATCACGACAACAAAGATGGCACGAACACGATTACGAATGTGCTTAAAAGTAGGTTGACCACAGCATATGATAAGTGGAGTAATGTTCCTTAGCCAGTGCGGGACAGTTGGTTCCAAGATTGGAAGGTAATCGTGATTTTCTTAACTTTTTTACAAAAATATATAAAATATATAATATCATGGGCTCCGTTTACAGAAATTTGTTTATTGGGAGTCTCAAGCGGAAGGCCATATGTACTTCGCTTTCATGGCTAAGATGGGTGAAAGAATGAGAGGTATCTTCCACGACATTAGGAAAAGTGGTCGTAAGCCCGGGTAGATGCTAGATGGAGTTTATAATGAGCTGTGTCAGTTGTGGGCACGTGAAGATTACCAAACAGTTCGGCAAAGGAATAAAGCAAATATATTATCCGCAGAGGGGGCACCGACATATGCGGGGGGTTCTCAAAGTGTCAACACAATTATTAAGAAGCATGTAAGTAATTTATTAGACACAGATGGTTATGACAATTTTTTACTTTAATATCATTGTACATAATCATGTATAGGAAACTACTACGGGCGAAAGTTTGAGCACGGAGACCTTATACGGGATGACCTTTGTGACGCTGGAAGATAGGAAAAAATTACTTGAGAATGTCCCGGCTGAAAATGAGCGTCTACAGTACAAGGTTTGCTCTGATCTTTTCGTTTCAGGTTATTACTCTGCAATCATTAATATTTAAGCTAAGAATTCCACCTAACTTTCATATATACATATATGTATTCAAATATATATATAGGTGCGATACCAGAAGGCCTTTCAAGAGCATCAGAGGCGTGTGCTTGAGGACCCCGACTACGTTCCACCCGATGATATCTCATTGTGGGCCCAGGCGCAAGGGGGTCGAAACAAGAAAGGGCGAGTGACTGGATTGAACCACTTGCTGAAGTCTCTCCCATCAGACCTTCTAGTGCAGGGTCGTCATCTTACAACCCACATTCGCAAGGGACACACGAAGATAGTGAGATGAAGCAAATGAAGGATGAAACTTCTCAGCTCAAAGTTTCCCAGCAGCAGATGATGTCTACCATGCAGTAGCTGTTCGAGCTGCTACAAGCTCAAAGCAAGGGAAAACGTGTACGTGACGCGGTGGAGGATGACGACAATGAGGCGGCAGAGGATGATGACTGAGGTAAGTGTGTAAATGTGCTACCAATATACATTTGTTAGATTTTATATACGTTGTAAGTGATAACATATTTGTCCTGTTTAATTGACAGCTCCTACATGAATTCGGCCTGATGTTTATGGTTGTGAGTGCAGATTGAAGCGAGGTTAATTGGAGCTAGAAGGTGTGTTTAGACTTTGGTACAAAATTCAGCCTAATATTTGTATAAATTCACAAGTGTTGAGAGATTTTCTGGCCGCTTTCTATACATTTGGTGATTTTCTAGCGTCGCTCTTGTTTAAATTTAGAATTTGGTTTACATTTAAGGATACTGATTTGGTAAGTTTGTGGGATTTAAAGACATGTATGTTTTGTTTATTGTAAGAATTATCAGTTTTCGGATGTATTTTTTTTGCGTTGTGTTGGTATATTGACAAATACGTGTGGTTTAATTTTGGCTTTTGGTTGCTGTAAATTTTAGAATGCCGACAGGTTTAATACAAAAAACAGAAAGAAGCTTCAGAATTTTACCCAGAATTCCGACGGAAAACCAACGGACTTCTGTAGGTTTCCCGTCGGAAAAAACTAGCAATAAACCAACGGAAAAGCAATGAGAGCAAAGCTTGTCGGTCAGTTTCCCACGGAAAACCAACGGCTGCCCCCGTCGGTTACATAACCGATAATTTTTTAGCCGAAATAACCGACGGTATTGGTGTCGTCGGAAAACCGTCGGTATTTATATTTCTGACGGTTATAAGACGGATATTTGACCGTCGGTATTGAAGCAAAGGACGAAGTCGTTAGAGTGGTCCAACGGCCAGGGCCGTCGGGAAAACGAGGCCTTTCCGTCGAAATGCCTTTCCGACGGGTAACCGACGGTCTGTGCCGTCAGCAATCTTGACGAGAGATAACATCCACTCTCCGTCGGTTTTCCGTCGGTCTGCCATTGGAATATTGAGTCCGACGGAGTACCTACGAACATTTCCGTCGGTCCTAGTATTCCGACGATGGTTTAACCGATGGGTTATGTGCCGTAGGAAGGCCGTCGGTATGCCGTCGAAAATTTATGGTACCGACGGAGAACCGACGGGATTTTAGAAATTCCCGTCGGTATATGGCCGTCGGTTTTCGGCGTTTTTCTTGTAGTGAGCAAAAGGTTTGCACACTCCAAAGATCAATCTATGGATTGAAACATGCTTCTAGGAATTGGAATATTCGATTTGATGAATCAGTCAAAGCGTTTGGCTTCATTCAAATTTCGAATGAATCATATGTGTATAGAAAGGAATTGGAGACCTCAGTGCAATTCTTAGTACTTTATGTTGATAACATCCTTCTTATTGGGAATTCGAAGGATGACATGAAAGTAACTAAGTTATGGTTATCAAACCAATTCGAGATGAAAGATCTTGGTGATGCGTCCTATATCCTTGGAATTAAAATCTATCGAGATAGATCTAGAAGGTTAATAGGACTATCACAATCGATGTACATTGACAAAGTATTGAAGAGATTCAATATGGAGTTAGCAAAGGTTAAGAACCTTCCTATGAGTGTAGGAACATCTCTCTCTAAGAATATGTGCCCTAAGACTGACCTTGAGAAGGAAAGAATGACTCATACACCTTATGCATCAGCAATAGGTAGCATAATGTATGCAATGTTATGTACTCGACCGGATGTGGCTTATGCACTTAGTGTAACAAGTCGTTTCGAATCTGACCCTGGAGATGGTCACTGGGCTACCGTGAAGAATATTCTTAAGTACATGAAAAGTACTAAAGATTTATTCTTAGTCTACGGGGCTCAGAAAGATCTTAATGTCGAAGGATACTGCGATGCAAGCTTTGCATCTGACTTAGATGATTTTAAGTCAATGTCAGGATACATTTTCTGCCTAAACGGCGGAGCAGTGAGTTGGAAAAGTTCCAAGAAATCAACCACTGCAGATTCGACCACTGAGACCGAATACTTAGCTGCCAATGATGCAGCTAAGGAAGGTGTTTGGATTAGAAACTTCATTCAAGAGTTGAATGTTGTTCCTAACATGAAAGACCCCATTATTGTGTTTTGTGACAACACTGGGGCGGTTGCTCAAGCAAGAGAACCAAGATCTCACCAACGGACAAAGCACATCATGAGGAAGTATCACCTAATCCGTGATATTATCAAAAGAGGAGATGTGCAAATTGTGAGGGTCACATCAGCAGAGAACGTGGCAGATCCACTTACTAAACCCCTTAGTCGAGAAGCTTTCCAAGGTCATCTTCAGAAGATGGGACTTAGAATAGCTTTAGAATGGCTTTGACGGGCAAGTGGGAGATTGTTAGGAATAGTGCCCTAGAAAGCCGATTGTATATCCGCTTTGTACTTTTCCTTATTGTAATCACGGACAATCTTTGAATAAAATAACGAATTAAGGCAACACTTCTTTATATGCTCTTGTTTGGTATGCGTTTACTTTAGCTGTGCATGTATGAGAACTCCCCTAATCCTGATGACTTTAGGACTCTACCATTTAGGTGAAATGGTTCATGAAACGAGCCCTATATCACATAAGTCATGATTAGTAAAATACTCCAAGCCGATGAGTCCTACAGACAGTGGGAGTGTCAACCTGACTCCTCTAAGGCTTGCATGTGGGATCACGCCCTTAAGAAGGACCACCTTGTTTCATGGAGGTGCAAAGTGTATAGTTGATACGTGCGTGATACATGAGGGTGCTTACTTTAATAAGTAAGTTCACTGAGGTGCCCCGTGTGAGAACATTCCTAAATGGGAAAGGAAGTTTCTATTTCAGGAAATGGAAACTTCCAGATTAGGAAATATCTCACGAGTCATTGATGTGATTAATTGATCCTTAGACTTGAGGTTCCTTGTCACTTTATGGGTTAACTCTGTAGTCTTAGGTGTAAGCTTTAAAGGGTGTCGCCTTAGACAACTGATTCAAGGCTTATGCTGGGACTGCACAAGTGATTCATGAAAGTGAATGAGAATCAAGAAAGGACCTACACTTGCATTTGCAAGGTGATCTCTTATTGTTTAAGTCATTCATATTCCATATGGAGTCCTTGGCCAAGGCAGTAGATCAAGACATCAAGAAAAGGGTTTCTTGGATTGAGATCAAATGGATATGAAATGCACTTAGCTTTAAGACCGGATTATTAGGGTTCTGATTATTCCTTTACCCTAAATCTTGGTTGAGAGATAGTAAGTTGGAGGATTGTCTCTCACATGAATCAATGACTTAAAGGTTCTGTCGAATCCGAACATTCCAATTCAGCTAGGGGTTAAACACCATGTAATCCAACCTTCATATTAATCAAGACTTCATGCAAGTTGGCAAGCTAAATGAGCCTCAGCATGCTTCTAATCACTTATAACCAAGGAATCATATCATAATCAACAAACCCTACTTCAATAATGAAATCAAGAATTCATATAAAATCTCAAACTCTACCTTAAATGAAAGAAATAAGAGAAGAGATGATGGTATGAAAATGATGCTTCAAAGTATGAGATTTTCTCCAAAATCCTAGCTTGAAATGATGATAAAGTCTCTTCCTTCTTCTCTTGGTGTTTTGAACGAGATGAATGTTTGCAAGTGTGTGTAATCTTGGATAGTATGAGGAATGAAATGGAAGAGATGAAGATATTATACAAAAGTCTTCCATTAATTACATGACTCAACACATTTTGCATTAAAGGCCCTCAAATCTATGAATTTATGCACTTAAGTTTCATTTCATGGTAAAAGATCATTTAAATCCATTTCATGCTATGCAATTAGGTCCATACATTCAGTAAATGATCAAATAAGGACACATAGAAGCATTTAATTACATACACAATTAATTCACGTAAATTCCACGTTGATGGTAATTCATATAAATACATGAAGATATAATGCATATGATGTTATGAAACATATATAAAATATCACATGATACATAAATGCCAAAAACCGGGGCGTTACAAAGAGACACCTTTTGACCTAACCAAGCTTTGTGGACCTCACTTAAACCTAACCAAGCCTTAAACTTAACTTATAGCTTGAGTTAAGCTCTCTCCCTCAGCCCCTTAATCAAGATAATTGATCCATTCCCTCTCTAACATAAGACATGATCAGCTCCAAGAGGAAAGGAAGAGAAGAGAAACCCCTTTGGCCATTTTGTGAATTTTGAGCTCAAATCACATCCTTAGCTTCTCAAATCTGAAAGGTAATTTCATATGGTTAATCTACACTCTTTCTTCTTTCTTTTGTGTGATTTTGAGCTTATTTCCATGTTGGATTGATGAGATTTGGCTAGCATGTTGAATAGTGGAAATTATTGATTCTTGCTTCCATTCTTGATTTCTTGAGTCTTGATGATGATTTGTTGATCCTAAGACATGCTTCTTGGTATTTATTGCTTGTTCTTTCTTGGTAGTTGAGGTTTGGGTGAATTTCCATTAATGAAGTCTTGAGATATTGGATGATATGGCTTGATGAATTCCTTTCCCTTACATGCCTTGTTTCTTGCAATTTTTGGAGCTGAAGTTGTTGCTTCTTGTATGGCATGAATATATGTTGAATTAGTGTTATTTTCATGTATATTGAGTGTTCTTTTGATGGCCTAAGAGACTCCCTAAAGGTTGGAACCGAAATGCCCTGTTTATCCCCTCAAATTCGGACCTGCTGCGCCAAAAAAATTTCCAGGCCGAACGTTGGACACGGCCGTGTCCAAAACACTTGCAACCTGACACGGCCATGTCAAACTCTCGACTTTGGGTCCTGATTTAATTTAAATCGGACACGTCCGTGTCCAATTTCTGTGTATTTTGGACATAGCCGTGTCCACTTCATAGGGGATGGCCGGGAAGAGTTTCTTTCGTCGTTTTGTTGCTCTTTATTGATCCTTCTTGCCTCGTTTATGACTTGTATGCATGACTAACTTGTTATATTATGTGTTAAGCCTTATGTTGTGAATTAGTGACTTGATTTACGTTCTCGTCTATGAGATATGCTCCTAATTGCAATGTATGCTCGTAAATGACTTGAATGTGAAATCATTTCATATCATTTGCATCATAAACATACATACGCATATACTGAGCGTCAAAGTGGTTCATAATGAGTCTAAGAGTGTTCCTTGTTGTTTGTATTGTTCAGAGGATCTCCTTGTTGAGGACGAGCTTGCTCCGTAGGTGTCCGGTTTACACTTTTGTCCCCGCTACGCACGTTGATTAGGTGAGGTTTCTGTTTCTTTAGTTAATCGACCTATAACCCTACTTGATTTGAAGCCTTGCATGAGATTATGTATATTATACGTTAAATAAGTGTATGATATTATGTTGAGGGCTTGACCCGTTTGTATTGAGATTTTGAAAACATTTTGTATGAGTATATAAGCTATTTTGCTTTCGTTTGAAAAATAATATCGTTTCAAGGTGTGTGTATATATATATATATGTGTGTGTGTATGTATATGTTTGTATATTTGAGGGTTTGTTGAATTCATGGATTAATACTTGTTCTTAGGTGTGTTTGGTGTGTTATATCTTGTGTTTTGTGGTAATTGTGAGTTCTTTTGGTTGGGATGTTGTTTTGGGATGGATTGGGAGCCTTCCCTTCGAGCCATATCTGATCCCCTGCCTTTTTTTCGAACAGAGCATACCCAAACGGGCGTTTGGGTTCTCAGTTCATTCACCAAACGCCCGTGTAGAAAGCTGCTGCCTCATCCGCGCCTTTTCAAACGCCAGTTTCTGCTTTCAGTACATTTTTCAAATGGGCGTTTCTCCCTCATACAAACTACGTTTGACCTGATTTGTAAACCCACGGAAATATCTTGAAGTATAAAACACTCTCCAATTGGAATCACCTCAAAATCATTTCTAGTTTGTGAGTTATAATCAATCCATTTTGGTGTCGCCACTTTATCGGAAATCTGCACTCTTTCAACTTCGGACTTACGCCATTTCCTCCTCGATTTGAACCACGATACGGGCCATATACCATTTTAAAGGTCTATGTGTCTACTTTCATATACAATAAACAAAACCCAATTTCAACTTCTAGAACTTAAGATATTCTTGTTTTACCACAGCTTGCGCATTTCCGGAAATTGTCCATTTTTGTCAAACTTCACCAAAACCCCTCATATTGTAATCCTTTCACTTCCTTGGCTCCCGTATGTGACTTTTGTGAATTATATAATTGTTTAATTGATATTTATGTTATTATTTGACACTCTTTGATCTTTAATTGTTTAGACTTGATTGTTAACCCCATGCCTTACATGAAATGAATTCATTTGATTAAATGGCATGAATACATGACTTCTTTGAGTTTAATTGCATCTTTTATATGTTAATTGAAGGTCACACATGTCATATCACCTCATACCAATGTCGTGCGTCTTATTTGGTCTCTTATTCAGTCTCCTCTCACGAGTACACAATGTTACTTTCTCTTGTACAGTTCATATCCAAAATAATATCGTTTGAAAACGTCTTGTATAAGTATATAAGTAAGTGTGTATGCGTAAGAGAGATGTGGCTTTGAAAGATAAGCTTTGTGGTACGTGTATATGATTTTCGTGATAAGTTTGGGCCCCGAAGAGTGGTATGGTAATCTCGGGATAACCGAGGGGTCGCCGAGCTCTCCCATCAACATTCTTCATTTGAGAGTCTCATCCAACCTTGGGAGGATTAAGGAAGAGTGTTTCTCTTGAGCCAACGGAGTTAACCGTCGAAGGTTTCAAGGTCGTGATTGGGCCGTCAACCCTTCTATCAACCGGTGTTGGGGATGGATTATGATTTGTTTTGCTTTGCTATGTTCTTCGTATGTGGAAGTTGGGAGTGTGACTTGTACTCGCCGAGTTGGATAAGTTTGTGTGATCTAAGAAACGAGGGTGGATTTCAAATACCTAAAATTTGATATTTGGCTTTGGCCTTTTCGTCCTTATTTAAACCTATGTATATCTATATCACGGGAAATGCTTTGACTTGCAAAAACCACTCTCGGTTCAAGGATCCTTTCGTTTTGAATAATTGCTTTACTCTATATGTATATCGGGTGCGTGAGTTAGCCCCCTCACTAGTCTCTAGGACTAACCCTCGTTGTTATTTTCTCCTTTTCCCTTTCTTTTGAGTTTGCAGGTTCTTCCGAGTCAAGGTAGGCGGTAAGTGTCGGTTGG
Source organism: Lantana camara (assembly GCA_037501455.1). Classification (NCBI taxonomy): domain Eukaryota; kingdom Viridiplantae; phylum Streptophyta; class Magnoliopsida; order Lamiales; family Verbenaceae; genus Lantana; species Lantana camara. The sequence goes on along the minus strand of CM074858.1, from coordinate 92,062,378 downwards.
GTTTTACTTGTGGTGTAGCTTGAGTCCTCATGCATCGTAGTGGTTTTCATTTCTTTTCTTATGTACTCTTGGATTATGTATTATGAATACTTGAATTATTTTGGCCTCGATGGGCATTGTATAGCTTGTATATGATCTAGCATGTTGGCTGGTATACTTGACCCTCCCCTTTTGAATACGTGTATATGTGATCTTGGGATTTATGCTTGATATGTGAATTGCTTCCGCTGCTCTGATTTTAATTTGTGCAGTTGTTTTTTAGGGTCTAGGTAGCCTAGCGAGGGGGTGTGTGTGTTTTGTGTGTCTCTCGTTCGCTATAGTTTGATACGGGTGCGAACTCTCTATTTCGTTACTCGTGTTAGACCTTAGTGCGGGGGATGTGGCACCCTTTGCTCCGGGGTGTTACACGACTTGATCCATGTAAATGAGAGAGAGAAAGAAAAAAAAACATATTAGCAACTTCTATTTTCTTATTTTTTATTTTTTATGTTGTTGTTCATGAGTTTGAGATAATTCGACTAGGTTAATTAGTCTAAATTTACTCTTGATTCTATTTTTTCCACACAATTTATAAATATGTACAAAAATACTAAATCTATACTATAATATATAGGAAGGGTGTCTTTTGACCCAATTGTGTCAATTTTGACTAAATGGAATTATGTGGTTTTTTTGAGATTTTTAATTATAACTAAAAATTTTGATTGGTTGACGCTTATTAATGTAATTAATTAATTTAATATATCCCTTAATTTTTGGAAGTCATCCTCAATTAAAGCATCAATTTATAGTGAAACTTATTTTAAATGTACAAAATATAACACGATTTCCAAAATAACTCACTAAAGTTTTAAATTCAAATTCAAATTTCTGTTTCTTGATTAGTTTACTTAAATTATTCCATTAATTTTGTATAAAATAATGAAAACTGATATATAAATATTACATTAAAAATAACGTGCAAAATTAATTTTAATTTTTGTATAAATTAAAAGAATTTGTTTTTTTAATATTGTTTTTAGTTAATAACAACGTAAACAACTACACATTGCACAATAATATGATCAAACCTATCTATACTATAATATATAGAAAGGGTTTGTTTGACCAAATATATTCAATTTTAACTCAATATTTATTTTATTTATTTTTGAAAACTTTAATTAGTTACCAAATTACATTAATTTACTTCTTAATATCACAAATGTAGGTAATGTCCAATTAAATACAAAATTTATTATCTTTTAGGAATTTGATTATTTAACAAATCACATTAATCAGTTTGTTAATCTAACGAATCTAGGTATCTTCCAATTAATAATATTTTATTTATATCAAATGATTTTTATTTTTTTTAATTTGGTGAAAATATCAAATGATTAATTGATTTGTACGGATTTTGAAATCTCTTAATTAATGGATTGATTGCAAATTTGCAATTAGTTGGAAATAAACCTCCAATTAAGGGGATTAAAGTGCTTAAAATATACCAAAATTATGTATTCCATATTTCTATCTACCATTTATAAGTTTTAAAGAAAAATCTTCACTTAATATATATAGATTTTATATATGTAACTCAGTTCTACAAAAACCAAAAATAAATCACCATTGCTATCTCAAAGTTAAAATTCAAATTTTAATTCAATTGTGCTAAGGTTTTAATTTGATCAAGTAATGCAATTTTTTACTTCAATATTTTTTTTCTTTTTCTTTTTTGAAAATATTTTAATTTTACGTAAAAAACTCATTTGTCGATATTATTTCCAAATTTATTATTAAAGAATCACTACTAAAAATATATAGTTGGATATGATTGAATTTAATTAAATTGAATACTTCCATCTATTGATTTCCTTATTTATAGAAATTAACCATAATTATCTAAAAATTAATATTAAAACCCTATGCACTAAGACCAATACTCCCCAAGTCCAAACAAGATGCTTGCAAAAACAAATGTGAGTAACATCAAGGTCACCAAATGTCATTCTCAATTTTGAGATACTTTATCTCGTTCTCTATCTAGCAAGTATGTACCTTTGAGCTCCATTGTTACGTAGCTGAGTGTGACTTTTTGCTTAGCTTATACTTTTAGATTTATGCTCTCATTAGTTCTTGTGTTTTTTATATTTTTCGATTTGTGTTTTTTTCATATATATCACTTTTTTTGAAAATTGAACAATATATATGTCCTAATTATTTTTTGTTTATTATTGTGCAGGTTTTTCTAAATTTTGATTGTATACACACGTGACCTGGTTATTCATCATTTCTAATGATTATAAAACTATTAGGTAATTTTTCAATGCTCAACAACAATATGTTTTTTCTTTTTTTTTTTTTTTTTTTTTTCATATCAACTATGATCCATCCAATTTTTATGTAAAGTGTTTTATTTTAATGTGGTTTCTTTATAATTCTATTCATTTTTTTAAATATTTTATATTTCTTTTATTAATATTCTATGGGTATTTTCTGATTTTATTAATTGGATTTTTTATTTCTCTTATATTAATAATGGTAAAGTTTCATTATTTTATTTCAGGTGATGCGATTATTCATCTCATATAATTATATGTATATGTTTGGTGAGTTTTCGTTGTTATCAATTTACATTTTTTATCGATTTTTTGTTCAAATCATACGTAAATGTTCTTTTTTCTTTTTAATGTCTTTCTTTGTGTTTTTCTTTCAATTGATTTATCATCTCGATTATTTGATACATTTTTATATATAATCAATTCTTTTTAAATTTTTGATCAACCATCTATGTTATCTCCAACAATTAAATGTTCATTTATAATGTTTTTTTCTCTTCATTCAAATTGATTCTATCATTTGTGTTAACTTTTTCATTTTAGTTCTTGATTATAATTGATTCTTAATTTGTATATAGGTTGACCCATAGTTTGTTCTTAATATTGTGTTTCACTGTTTTCTTAATTTTTCAAAGGCCAATTTTATATTTAAGATTTTTTTTTAAATATATACTGAGATTTTATTAGGCATAAGAAAAAAATTTATTTTTAAGTAGTTTTTGTTGTTTCTAAATTTTTCATTTTTTATGTTTTTCTTATTTCATATTGCACAATTACAACCTGTTTATTTTTAAATTTATTTCTCTATAATTTTATTTGGATACTTTTAGTTAACATTGATTTGTTTCAATCTTATTATTTATGTTATGTTTAGCTCTTTTCTTTTTTTTTTTTTTTTTGTGATTCTTTATATGTTTTTTTACTAAAATTGTGTATAGTAAGGGATACACGCTACTGAATATTAAAAAGTGATGATTTTTTTTTTCCTCTTAGCAAATAAGTTAATATTTATTTTTTAATATCATATCAAAGGTAAGTCACACCAAGTTGTTCTATAGTTTTGGTTCAGGTAAGATCATAATTTATGGAATTTGGAAGCAACGAAAGAAAATTTAAAAAAATATAAAAGTAGAAAATGATGGAGCAATATCATTTTATCCTTTTATTTGTGTGGAATAACATTAAAAATATTATTTAAATTTAAAAAAAGAAAAATTCTAAGACAAATTATACGTAAATATATTGTGATATTTTTATATTTATTTATATCATAACCTAAATACTTTATGTACCTAAATCAGTTTTTCTATATTATTTTATTATTTTATACATAGTTTGTGTATGTATATCATTGACTATTTTTATGCATTATAATACATTTTTAATATATTTTAAAAATTAAATTTGAATTTTCAAGTAATATTATTATTAGCTACTATATATGTAATATCAAATATTAATATGATTTGCATTGTATATTTGTTACTAAAATTTCTTGATTTTTACATATAATCATTTATTTATTAACATTGCATTTATGTAGTATTTATGTTTTTTTATACTTTGGATCATTATAAATATTTATATACTATTAATTATTCTGTGCAAAGCACAGGGTTTATGCTAGTATTAGTTTTGCACAGGGTTTATGCTAGTATTAGTTGATTTGATGGGATAAAAAATCATGAGTGTCAAAAGTACTTTCTGTCAGAATGAAACAATTAGACAGTAAAAATCGTCCCTGCATTCATTTTCGACAGTACGAATGATTTGTTAAAATTACGTAATTTGCAATTATTAATCTAATATTAGAATGACAAATGAATGACGGAAATTTTTAACTCCAATTTGGTTTGATCAAATTAGTCATGTTAAAATATCCCCCTTTCCGTTCTTTTTTTCATTATTATTGGTAAACCACCATTAGTTAATTTTAGTCCTAAAAGTTCTCCTTAAACCTCTTCCGGGCATGATATGAGTGGGGTAGGTACCAGACTTCGAAAAGGACTTTAAATTATTTAGCAACCAAGTATTATCATTTAATCTACCATTTACCAATTAAATTAATCCTTCAATCTTAATTAAACTAAATTCATTGATCCATTTATTTTTAATTCTCTGATATTAGATCTTCATCTAACTAAATCATGTTTCTATTTTAATAATTTTAGTTTGGACAAAGTAACTAATTTTTAAGGAGGACAATTTTACAAAATTAATTATAATCTTTTTTAGTTTAAGACAATTTTAAAATTGCGGCATTATTAGACAAAATTAAACTATATCATTATGTACTCAACAATCGAGTTAGCTTAGTTGTAAAGGGAAGCCCATATCGTTCCTGGTGTCCTGGGTTTAAAATCGATTTGAACTTTCAGCACCCTGCTTTCAAGATGTCAATTTGCCAAGCATTCCTTAATTAGATTTGAACTTTAAGCATCCTATTTCAAGATGTCAATTTGCCACCTCATAGCGTTTTCGTGGCGTCCGAAGATTCAATCATTTCTTTACGATTTCTCATGCACTGCCTCCTCCAACAGGTTTCGAAGATAAAAATCTATTGTTGGCCCCTAAAAGGACCTAGGGAAATAGATGAAATAAATTTGAATTCTTTTTTGTTCCTAAGCATAAGAACCACGAGTTGTTTTATTATGACTTATCAACACGATAGATAAATATTTTCAAAGAACTTGTCAAGTAAAGAGCAATCCCTTCCCTCACTACTAACTCATTCTCAGATCTACCCCTTTCTTCGATTCATTAACGTTATTCTTAGATCTTGTTCGTAAGATTAAGCAAAAGAAAAATATTTTTAGATTATTCTAATTTCTATATATACTAAACTATTCCAATTGCACCTGCTTCCAAGATGTCAATTTGCCAAGCATTCCTTAGCTACTTTTAGGAGATTGGCTGCAAATGCTTAATAATGTACTTAGGTAACAATCATGAGAATGCCATTATGTCTTCCATATGGAGCCTCTTTCACTAAAAATTTGCGAAGGAAATCTCAATGATACATGCTAAATAATGTATTAAAATCACTTATTGTAACGCCCCGTTTCTCCAGTGTTCGGATTTCACCACGTGTCGACTTTCTTGTGTGCTTGATTATGTAATTATGTGATTTATGTGGCCTTATTTGCAGCTCCTTCCGAGTTTAGGGGCTTGTTTGTAATTTTCTCTTTCAAGGGTTTTTCGGTCATTTCTCGTTCGGTCAAGAGCTCGTCCTTTTTGACCCCTGCCTTGCGTTCGGAGCATCGAGACGAGTCCGTAGACTCTAAGTTTGCCCCATTCTGACTTCGTTAGCCCGCTCTTCTGACCGTTTTGCGTACAAGGACCTGAGATATGTACCCCGAATCCTCATAATCCGTGCCATTTCAATCCAGCTTCTTCCTCCAGCGTTCTATCGTTCCTCTGGCACTATTCATGTAGTCAAGGTGTAATTACACGCACAAGCCCGTTCTCGCTCGTTTCTCGACGGAATTCGAATTGTGAGTAGTGGAAGTTTATCAGCTCGACGAGCCCGTCACGATGATACCAAAATCATGGCCTGAAAACCAGCGGAGGCAGCGCTATGGCGAGTCACGGCAGGCGACGGCGGTGTTACTGTAGCGTGGTAGCTCCGCCGCGTTCCGGCGAGATTTGCGGCCGGCCCTTGGTGGTTTCCGACATCTTTTGGCCTCCTGAGTTCGATTCCGGTGTCGATTTGAGCAAACGAAGGCCGGAGGTCACTGAACCAGAGACAGGCGCCGCGGCGGCTCTTCGGCGACGGATTTGATCCTTTTCCGGTGGGTTTTTGGTGGTGGCTCCTTCATGAAAGTTGCTTGGAATGTTGAGACGTAGCTGATAGTGTTGGCCCCGACTCGAGAACCGGCCTTTGGCGACGGACCGGTGGTGAACCGGCTGTGAACCGGCGGCCTTTTTTCCGGAGATTTTTTCGATGATTTGGCTAGGGGCTTTTGAAGGGCTCCTTACAAGCTTTCCAACGGTATGCTCGGATTTCATTTTCGTTTTACGGTTAGCGTTTAATTTCAGTTTTCGTCGTTGGGATTTAGTTCGGTTTTTCGTCAACGAAATCCGGTGTGTTTGATATTTTCTGAAATTGTTTGAGGGCTTTTGTCGAGTAGGCCGAGGCACACGTTCCTGTCCTTCCGGGGATTTTTTCGGCCACCGGAGGTGGTGGCTTGGCAGCTGTCAGTGGCGGTCCAGCAGGCACCGATGGCGGGATTCCGATGCCTTTCGGACAGTGTGTTCCTTTCGTCGTGGTGAGTCTATCACCGCTTTCCGTTCGTCAATCGGACACTTGATTGATTTTATATGAATTTCTGAAGTTATTGTATGTTATATGTTAATTACTTTAAATTGTAAATTGATCTTGTAATCTTAATTAATCGATGATTATGAATTGTATAATGTATGATAATATGATATGATATATAGCCTCTTTTCATGTCGATTACTTGCCTTAATTGATTTAATTGTAAATTGTTTGAATATATATGAGTTGGTATAATTATTCCACATACTTATTTAATTTGAAATACGAACTTAACGTTTATGAATCATACATGTAACTTTAATTGTATGTTTAATTGTTATTTGAATCCTATAAATTGATAATAAATTGATGGGCTTCATGATTTAAAATAAATTGAATTTATTTAATTAGTTTACTTGTTTATATAAATTATTTGAGTGTATTATGCGACTAATTGCAACGTGAGACATTAATTGAGCATATGAGCACATTCACGGCACATCATAATTATTATTAATTTCATGTGCATACCATAATATGTTATTCTACTTCATGTCATCTCATTTCGTACCGTGCGTTCTATTTGGTTCATATTGAGTCTCCTCTCACTGGTACACATTGTTCCTTCTCTTGTACAGTTCATTTCTAGGGCGGAGACTTCCGAATTGAATAGGCACCCGTATTGCTCATGCTTTATGTCTCGTGGTATTCCAGGTGAGGGTGTTTTCGTTCTAGTTACATATCAATCCCTACAACCCTTATGTGATAAGTTTTGGGCAAAAAACCTTATATATATACATATACCATTTTCAAAGTGGAGTCATCGAGTAAATTATTATCAAGTAACCATTTTCTAATGAATTATGAATATGTTATGTTTCTCAAGAATCAAATGTTTTGGCGAGAAAAGAAAGAATGAACGTTATGCACAGAATGGGGCCTAGGGACTTGGTGTGAGTGGTGACCCGAGGAGGCATGGGCTGACGGTGAACCCTCACACTAGTCCCACCAATGAACGGCGTAATCGGACCACATTAGGAGTTAGCGAGGAATGGACGCTGAGTGTCATCTGGGGAGTCATGTTCCCCTTTTGGTCAATGAATGGGTGGTCGGGCCTTGCAAACCCACCACCAACCCGGAGGAAGAAGGTGTAAATGTTATTGAATGTGCACGAAAGAATGTTCTGCATGAAAAGAAAGAAAGAATAAATGTTAATGAACTACACAAGGTGTTGGTTGGAGATAATGCACACACTCGCCGAGCCTTAATGTTTATGTATGATTTATGAACTTAATGAATTTAATATGATTAGTCATAAAGTTCGAGCATTGCTTCGTTATTTTCTTGTCCTCTTGAGAACTAACTTTAAATAAAACTTTACTCGGGGTTTATGACTTGCATGTGCATGTTTCTATATATATTTATCGCTCCTGCTCGCTCAGTCTTCTAGAGACTGACCCCTCTTTCCCACTTTTCCAGTTTCTTTTGCAGGTGTTGGTTACTAGGCGGAGTTAGAATTGTCGAGTCATTGTTCTAGTCTTACTCAGTTACACTCACTGCATACTACATTATTTCTAAGTATTGTATTAACCTATTATTGTTGGCCGGTGTGCCATTTATTGAATTGATATTGATTCGGGACAGGTTAGGACAGGTGTATTGATTAGTGGAACCCGTATTTATATTCTTGTTGGATTTCATTTATTTCTACGATATTACATGAATGATTTTTCTTGCTTCCGCATTTTGGTTATTGTTGATTGTTCCAGGGTTAGCTTCCGCCTAGTCAGGACTGTTCTTTTGTTTGTCACCCGTTCGCTATGAGTCCGATTCATGTATGGACTGCCTATTTCATATGTGGATTAGACTCATAGTGTAGGGGATGTGGTGCCTATCGTCCCGGGTGCTACACTTATCTTGCACAAGTTATTTTTATGTAAGATTTTTTTTTTTTTTTGGTAGAAAAATATAGAAAAATCAAGCAATCAACTGCATCAGAGCTTTAGGCTAACAGTGTCAGCCTTCTCAGGGAGGAGTTCGATCCAAAGCCTCAAATTGCTCTCCCCATGACCTCTCTTCGCCAGCTTGTCAGTACACGCATTCAGATCTCTCTGAATATGGCGGATTCAAGTCTCCCAAGGTTTATGTAGAAGTGTCTTTCAATCCTCAACAATATTCTGAAGTGGCTGATCATCGTCAACACCATTCCAGATCAGACTCAGCATCACGACAGAGTCTACCTCAATCTCAAACCTTGGAATGCGCCTTTCCCATGTGATTCTGAGTCCTTCTCTCAGTCCCAATAATTTCACCACTGTGATGGTGGAGTTACCAATATGTTTCTCTTTCAACCAAAAATACCTATTTTTCAAATTTGCTTAATATTTTGTGGGACTTTCGAATACTGGAGAGTTGTCCAGGTTGACCTTACCAACATTTACAGTTATCCATTTTAATTAGTTTTGTTTAATACAATTTGACATAAAATGCATCATATAAGCAAATTAGCGGATAACATGTCCTAGCATGATACTCTATGATGCACGGACACTTCTAAAAATATCATTTGGCCGTGTCGTGTCGTGTTGGACACTCGTGTCCGACACCGTGTCCGACACTCCTCATGTGAAAAATTCAAGAAAAAATATGTGTCGCCGTATCCGTGTCGTGTCGTGTCCGTGTCGCCCTATCCGTGTCCGTACATCATAGATGATACTAATAATGATTATCCTATGTTATGTGCAATTATGGGAGACTCCAGAACTCTATGTTCTAACATACATGCCACATAAACAGATATATCACATATGGGAAAGTTAAAAACATTTAATGGTGCCCTATTCTATTACATTAATAGAATATTCCCTCCCTAACATTTTATGGGGTCTTCACTTATGACCACTATTCTCCTTGCTTCGTGGATCCTTCTTACTCCATAGGTGTATTGTCTTCCAAAATGAAAATAAAATTTCACCATCTAAAATCTACTCTCAAATTACGTTAAAGGCAAAACACTTTAAAATAATAAGGCTCAGTCTTCATATTGGCCACCCCGACGCAAAAACAATAATAAGGAAAGCCACATAATAAAGCAACTAACAGTACGCACATAAGTGGGACACCAACCCCAATTGAAATCGCGAAAATAGCGGCTCACAGATCCAAATTGAAATTCATTCATGTGCATAAATTAAAACATTCACAAGACTAACCCATGATCATCTTACATACATTCCACAAGAATTTAAATTTACCAATAGGTTTAAAATTCATTTAACTTTTAGTTATACTAGATCAAAGTAATCTGAAAAATAGTTCTCTGTTTAAAAATCCATTTCAATAAACCCAAGTTCGAATCTGGATAAAATCTCAATTAATTCAAAATAAATAATTTTATCCAATTATTATTTCAAAAATAATAATATTAATTTCCCAAAAAACTAAATCAAACTTTAATTCCCAAATATCCCAAATTTTGTTCAATAGTTAGAATTATATTGATAATATTTTTTATGAAATAATGTTAAACGTTTTATATTACTTTGTTCTGTTGTGTCTGATACCGTTTCTGGTGATTAGATCATATTGTCATGTGTGCAGGGCACATCATAAATCATTTAGTTATTCATTGTATAGTATATAAGTAATATCGAAAATGAGAGAGACTAAAATAATTAGTTGTTTTGTCCTTTTTGTAGCACCCGGAGCGGTGGGCCACTACATCCCCCACACTTAAACCTGAACCCACATATGAAATGAAAGTCCATACATGAGCCCAAGTCTAAGCTAACGGGGACCTACACTCACACACTAGGCTAAGTGGGGCTAAAGACAAACAAGAGCATGCAAAAACAATAAACAAAATGCAAAAGCAAATAAACAAGATCCATATGAGAGCTCAACATGAGCCTACAAGTATAAACATGGCCATCACAGCCCAAAAATACATCAAGTATCAGCATATCTCCAAAATACAATCCATAATCATATACATATCCAAGAGTATCCAAAAGATGCAATATATGAATGCAGACTCGACCTAAACGAGCTAGAACGACTCTACGACGCACTTACCAGCTAGCACGAGCAAACCTACAACTAAAGGTGGAAAAAGAGAGGGGGTCAGTTTTAACTCGACTGAGTGAGGGGACTAACGCACACCCACACACGTATATATATAAGCATAGCACATATCAAAGGGATAGTTATGAATCGAAGCTAGGGTTTTGCATACCAGATTATTTTCAAGAGCATATCATAAAATACGTAAAAGAAAGCCTAATTCGATTCATAATCTATCAATAACATAAACAAATCATTTGACCTGCGAGTACGGGCCTCCACCTCTACCAAAATGATAAACATATCCTCCAATGGTGTTCGGGAATCAAACCATCTCAACCTACATTGCATTATACATAGGTTAGGGAGCCCACATCATACCTTCTCCGGAATTCACCGAAGGTATAAAGCACTATGTGTACTCAACCTCCAAGAGTCGTGTAACGGCCCAACTTTTCAGTATTTTAAAATGACATATGTGTTTACTCATTTGCGCAAATTAATTGGCTTTCCGTGTTTTCTATAATTAAATCTCATTGTTTAATTGTTAAATAAGTGATTAATTGAAATATATGCAATAATTGAATTTGAATTTATATGAATAATTATGTGTCTCCTAATTGCGTGTTTAAATTATTTAATTGCTTAATTAATCATTTTTGCTGAGTACTAATTGTAATTTTCATTAATTTCCCAATACATGCATTTTGTTATATTTTTATTAAATATTTAAAATAAACTCTTAAATTTTATTTGAATTTTGAAACTAGATGAATTCTTGGTCGATTTGCATTTACGTGACAAGTTGCGTGTCGTTACTATATGAAATGAGTTCGGAATTTTGTGGAAATTCAATATGTTGTAGATATGTGTGTCATACATGGGTACGTATGCTCGTTTCATGTTTTCGAATTCGTTTGATTGTCTTTAAATTTATTTGATATGTTTGGAACCAAACCGGGGGCTAACGAGCACTTAGCGCACCCTTGGTTCCGTATATGATATCTTGAGCTAGGGAACTCGGAATCGAGTTCCGTCAACTCCGTTGAAATCATAACAAAAATTTGGATTCAATAAAATTAACCTCATATTTTTCTTAGATCATTTGAACCCCCCAAAATTCAACCGAAAAGTGAATCGTTAACGATATTGCCACACTTAGCCATTTTCTTCATAATTCCTTCAAACCTTGATCAAATTAACCATGGTTTGAGCCTTTAGAACCATAGTTCAGCCCAATATCTCTCTCTACTCTCTCCCAACCGAACCACACCCCACATTTGAGAGAAATTCATCCCAAAACCCCTGCTCTCAGTTTATTCCCGTCACCCTACCTCCCTTGGAGATTTTGAAGCTCAAATCTCCTCCAACCTTCATTCAATCCACAAGGTGAGCTTAGGGTTGTTTTATGTATCCAATATGAGTCATTTTATTCCATTCATCCCTAATTTTGAGCATGATTTCATTGGTTATGGCTGACTTGAAGATATAGTTAGGTTTTGAGCACCTGTGTTGATCTCTCTCATTCTTTGATGATTTAAGTTGATTACAAGCATGAATATGATTTTTTGAACTTCCTCTTTACTTTCATGATCATGTATTTTATGATGGTTAAGTATTTCATGAGTTGCCATGAATGAGATTTTGAAGAAAATGTATGAAATGATCATCTCTTCTTCCATCTCACGTTTGATCACCTTGGGAGCTTGTTTGTATGTTGAGTTGGAGTTGTTATATTGCATTTATGTGTCCATATCATACCTGAACTTGTTGGTTGGAGTTTGGCTTGGTTCTGCTCTATTTTCATGGCGTTTTGTTGCTGGAATGAGCAGGGTCGCGGCCGCGATCGAACCAAGAACAAACTTGGTAGCGGCCGCGACTCCCTCACAATTTTGGTAGTCTTCAGGTCACGCCCGCGACCTGAATTACTTGTATTTTAGGTCGCGCCCGCGACCACTGTTCATGCGTGCTCTCGTACTATGAAAATTCAATTTTGTACGTGAATTGCATAGCTTCTTTGGATTGTTTTTGGTTCAATCACTTGATTAACATGTCATATAATGTGTTATCTTATGTGTTACGAAATTTGGTATGTTTTCGTCGAATATTTTCCGAGTTACGGCTTCATAAGTCTTTGATGCTCCTAGTGTGTGCATGCATAGATCTTTTGCTTCTAAGTTAAACCCTAATTGCTTTCTATCTTTTATTTTATAACTTGTATGATATGTACACAAATTATATGACGTGTTATGCTTGATATTTGAAATTCTTGGATTAATTTTGGTTGATATATGAAAGATGTGAAACATATGGATATGAAACCACCATTTATTGAACGATGTGGATGAATTACTTGATTATATGACCTCATCACATGATTTATGCTTCTTATGCATCTCATATCATGTGCATAACATGCCGTGCGTCTATGTGGTCTCATATTGAGTCAATTCTCACGAGTACACATTGTTCCTTCCTTTGTACAGTTCGTTTCCAGGACGGAGACTTCTGATTTGAATAGGTACCCGCATTACTTATCCTTTATGTCTCGTAGTATTTCAAGTGAGGGTGTTTTCGTTCTAGTTACATACTAAACCCTACTACCGTGCATGACAAGTGTGGTCAAAACCTAATATATAATTATGTATGGTTTTCAAATGAATTTATCGAGTAAACATTTTCATAAGGATTATGGAATATGTTATGCTTCTTATGAATCAAATGTTTTGGCGAGACTATGCATGTATGTTATGTTCACGGGCCCAGGAATTTAGTACCTGTGGCTATCCGGGGAGGCAAGGGCCGACGGTGATCCCATGTGCTGATTCCATTTATGTTTAATGACGAAACGGATATCGTTAGGAGTTTTGACGAGAAAATGCTAGTCAGGCAATGAGGACTCATGAACCTCATTGCCATTATGTATGAGGTGGTCGGGTCTTGCAAGCCCCGTCCACCACCCGGAGGAAGAAGGTTGGAACTTATTTTATGTTATGATAAATTATGCACCGTGCGGGAAGGCCGGGATACGGATCGCCCAAACGACTATGTCTTATGTTATGTTATATGATTGGTATGTATTATAATATATCGCATGATCACATATTTAAAGTATTAATGATATTTGGCGTACACGGTCGGAGTTTGGTTAGAGATGATGCACGCTCACTCGCCGAGCCTTTATGTTTATGTATGATTTATGAGCTTAATAAATTTAATATGATTTAGTTGTAAAGTCTGGGCATTGCTAGTTATCTTTTAGCCCTTCTCGGGAACTAACTTTAAATAACACTTTGCTCAGGATTTATGACTTGCATGTGCATGTTTTTATAGATATGTATCGCTCCTGCTCACTCAGTCTTCTAGAGACTGACCCTCTCCCTCCCCAACCTTTTTAGTGTGCAGGTTTGGCATTGGAGTTTCGAGCTAGGCGAAGTTATGTCGAATTTTGAGTCAGTTAAGTTAAGTTAGAAGAGTCTTTGCACTCGCATATGTATTTGAATTGTATATGATTTCGATTTTGTAAGATTATGAATATTGAATCTTTATGTATTGGTTATTGAATTACCTTGCCAAGCTTTGTTATGAATTAAAAAGAGGCCTGAGGAGCCCAAGTCTGCTTGTGGTTCGTGTGTTTACTTTCTGCAGGCCCATGGCCAATGTTTGTGTTTGGTTTTAATTTTTCAACTGCATTATGTTTTGTTGGTTGGTTTAATTGCAGGGTCTAAGTTCCGCCTAGTTTAGGAGGTTGTTTTGTTTGTCTCCCGTTCGCTATAGTTTTATACGGGTGCGGACTTCCCATTTCGTTACTCGTGTTGAGCCATAGTGCGGTGGATGTGGTGCCTCACGTGCGGGGTACTACATCCTTAAGTTGTATCAGAGGCAGGTTGCAAAACCGGTGTTCTTGTTGGGAATAGTGCCCTAGAAAGCCGATTGTATATCCGCTTTGTACTTTTCCTTATTGTAATCACAGAAAATCTTTGAATAAAATAACGAATTCAGGCAACACTTCTTTATATGCTCTTGTTTGGTATGTGTTTACTTTAGCTGTGCATGTATGAGAACTCCCCCAATCCTGATGACTTTAGGACTCTACCATTGGGTTAAATGGTTCATGAAACGAGCCCTATATCACATAAGTCATGATTAGTAAAATACTCCAAGCCAACGAGTCCAACAGACAGTGGGAGTGTCAACCTGACTCGTCTAAGGTGTAACACCCCAAACGAAGGATGCCACATCCCCCGCACTAAGACCCATACCCGGTCACGGAATGGAAGGTCTATGCCCGAATTCGAATCGAAGCGAACGGGAGACCAACTCACACACTATGTTAGGCGGATCTAACTCGACAAACTCAGAGCGCGGAAGCAAATCAAACAGTCAAAATAAGATAGCAGAAGCATTTAAATCAACATTCAAACAAGTGACGGGTTCAACTAGCATAGATACCTAGTCCCGAATATCCGATCAACATAATGCAATAATCATCAAGTGCCACATAGGGCCGAATACGAAGGCCACATAGGCTACAGAAAGGTAAAGTATAATCTCAAGTCTACAAATCATGACATAAGTAAAGTGTATGAAAGACAAATGCAACTAGAAAGGCTAGACCGATGAAGTGCAACTCAAAGGACTCATTCCCGCCTAGCAAACTGATAAGCCGTTTATTTACCCGAATTCCGAGCCTAAAATGTTATGCTTGACCCCTGATTTAAATTCAATTGTGGATAATTGATTTGTTTTATGATTCTCTTTAGGAAAACTTGGGTTGCTGAAGCTTTGGAGAATTTCTGGTGCTTTCGGGACAACAGCCATGCGTGGGGCCCATCGGGTCAAGATTAAAACAGACAATCCACTTTCTCATGGATTAATTTAAGGCAATTCTGGCCCATTACCAAGAGAGAGAGAGTCCAGTACCAAGTGATAAGCCACAATTGAGAAGGAGTCCACAAAGTTCAGTCCTGTTTCTAACTAAAGTCCATAAACTCCTCCAACATCGAATTTGGACGATAATTCACGAGGGAAGAACTGCACGTTTAGGCAGTTACAAGACCCGCGTTAACTTGGGGAATTTTATTAAAAATTTTGAGGGCTGAACGTGACACAACGTGGGGCACGAAGTGGGGGCAACAACAACTCAAAATTGGGCTGAATTACATATAGAGAAGGAGGCAGCAGTGACACGGGGGGACGGAAAACAAAAAGGAGAGGAGAAGAATGCAGCAGCAGTAGTACGGGAGGAAGAAGAAAGAAGCAGCACTAGTTTCATTCCTCTTTTCTTTCCTTTATTCTTCGTTGAACATCATGTTAATTTTACAGCTTTGTTTGTTTGAATTTATTATGAGTTTCTAAGTTCTTCTTTAGTTGGGATTTTCCAAGTATGTGTCAGACTTTGTGAGTTTACTAATTTAGGTTGATTAATTCAAGGTTATCTGTTTTATTTCTGGTTTCGCGTTATTGGGTGTTATTTTAATTCTTTGATTTAGTGCCCGAAATCTTAAGATTATCACACACCTATAGCTAGTTAATTTATTTTGTGGTGTTAATCGGATAATTAACGTAGTAGCAATCAACACTAGGGCATAAGACTTGTCTGAATTCGTGTTGTGGAATAATTCAGTCTAACTAGACGAAGTAGGAGTTTCTACTTAGATGGTTAAGGCTAGTGTTTCTTTAGTACGTAAAGCAACTAGTTAATTGAACCGTTGAAGGAGTTCTGATAGGGTTATTAACTAGTTAGGGAATTTTCTTTAGGAGTTTCTTCAGATTATTCCAATAATACGAAGAAACGAGGGAGCCTAAGGTAACTGGTAACTATAGCTAGCCTAATCTGGAATTAATCACCTAGTCCGTGGTCACAGTCTG
This sequence comes from Lantana camara, assembly GCA_037501455.1. Classification (NCBI taxonomy): domain Eukaryota; kingdom Viridiplantae; phylum Streptophyta; class Magnoliopsida; order Lamiales; family Verbenaceae; genus Lantana; species Lantana camara. Next base: position 92,045,863 of record CM074858.1, on the reverse strand, counting down.
ATGCCTGCGTAGGGAAATCCCGACCATTTGTCGCTGTTGAATTTGTTTAAGTTTAGTCCAGAGTTTTTATTTTAGTTTACCTGTAATTTTTCGATTAGTTGGTCGTCTTTGTCTTTAGTTTAATTAGAAATTCTCAAAACCCCCCCTCAATTTAATTTAGTCATTTAAATTCTTAGCATATTAAAAGTTACGAAATTCACCCAATTCTCGAGGTTCAACCCCGTTGCCACTGTTTTACAGTTTATTTGTGCGTAATTCTTGGGATTTATTATTGGTGGCCTTGACACCCCATCAATTTTTGGCGTCGTTGCCGGGGAATTTGTTTTAACTTATTTTGTTTCTTTTTCTTATGCCTAGGAGCCTTCGCTCGGGACAGCTTGTTGCATACGATTCCGAGATCGAAAAGACTACTAAGAAGATTCGAAAGTGGACAAGAAAAAGGAAAGAGCAAACAGCAGTTGGTGAGTCATCGAGTTTGTTTGAACTGGATACAGATACTGAGTCTGAACAGGAGTTAACAGGTGCGGAGCAGACTGAAGAGAGGCCTGACGGTGATCACGGTCAGGATATAGCTCAGAACAGAACACTTCGAGACCTTGCCCGACCCACTGAAGCACAACAACCACTGTGTATTACTTTCCCAGACCTGCAGGAAGGCTTCGAACTGAAGTCAGGGCTCATCCATTTGTTGCCAACCTTTCGTGGGTTAGAGAATGAGGATCCAAACGAACATTTGAAGGAGTTCCATCTTGTGTGCACATCCATGAAACCACACAATGTCAAGGAGGATCAGATTAAGTTGAGGGCCTTCCCTTTCTCTTTGCAAGATGCTGCTAAGGATTGGTTATACTACTTACCTTCCGGGACAGTCAATACTTGGGTGGAGATGTCTAGACAATTCCTTGAGAGATACTTCCCAGCTTCCCGTGCCACAAACATTAGGCGAGAAATTTGCAGTATCAAGTAGAAAGATTCTGAGAGCCTTTATGAGTATTGGGAGAGGTTCAAGAGGTTGCTAGCAAGTTGCCCTCAACATGGAATTTCGGATCAATTGGTTATTCAGTACTTTGACGAGGGTCTAACTCCAATGGAACGTAGGATGATGGATGCCGCGAGTGGTAGAGCTATTGTTAGCAAGACACCGGCCGAAGCTAGAGAGCTTATTTCAACTATGGCAGCAAATTCTCAACAATTCGGAGCTCGGCAGGATATACCAAGGAGGGTAAATGAGGTAAATGGAAATTCACTTGATGAAATTAAATCTTTGCTAACAACTTTGGTTCATAAAATGAATGTAGGTACTAATGCTCCCGCGCTAGTATGTGGCATTTGTACTAGCCCCGAGCACCCAACTGATGCGTGCCCTACACTCCACGAGGAGATACCCGCGGATGTAAATGCCATGGATTTTCAGCAGAGAAAGTTCGATCCTTATTCGAACACTTACAACCCCAGATGGAAATTCCACCCGCATTTAAACTACGCCAACAATCAACCAAATAATCATAATTTTCGTCCACCACCTCCACCGCAATCAAGACCACAACACCCTCAGGGTTCAGGTACGCCTCTTAGTGAAATTGTTCATTTGTTGGCCACTAATTCCGAGAAATATCAACAGGATACGACGAACAGGATTCAAAAGATAGAGGAAACTATTAAGACCATGCAGACTCATATGGGACAAACTGCCTCGCCGGTTAGCAAATTGGAGACCCAAGGAAAACTACCGTCGCAAACCCACGACCCTAGACACAATGTGAGCTCAATTGTGTTGCGAAACGACAAGGAATTACAGCCTCCAGAGGACAGGTTTTCAAAACGTGATCAGCTGCAGGGATCTGATGCAGAAACTGAAAAAGAGATTGAAAAGAATCCTGACAGTGATCACGGACAGACTTCCAGACAGGCTGAAATCACTCAGAAGCCTAAACTGCTGGTAGTACCACCACCATTCCCTCAGAGATTAGCTCAGAACAAGAAAGACAAAGAGGATAAGAGCATCTTGGCTCTTTTTGAAAAAGTTGAAATAAAGATTCCACTTCTCGAGGCCATCAAACAGGTTCCATGCTATGCCAAATTCCTTAAGGAATTATGCACCAATAAGCGTAAGTTGACAGGTAATGAGAAGGTGAGTGTTGGTGAAAATGTTTCAGCCGTCTTACAAAGAAAATTACCATCTAAGTGTCGCGATAGAGGTATTTTTTCTATCCCTTGCAAAATTGGTAATATTGGTATTGGTAAGGTTGTGTGTGATTTGGGAGCTTCTATTAATGTGATGCCTTCGTCCATTTACACTTCTTTGGGTCTTGGTCCATTAGCTCACACCGGGGTAATTATCCAATTAGCCGATCGTTCGCTTGTTTATCCCGAGGGTGTCTTAGAAGATGTTTTAGTACAAGTGAATGAATTGATTTTTCCCGCTGACTTCTTTGTTCTTGATATGGAGAAGGATAGTTCTACTAAGTCTTCGGACATTCTATTGGGTAGACCTTTCCTTAGCACGGCTAAAGCGAAAATCGATGTTTATAGTGGTTCTTTGACTTTGGAGTTTGATGGAGAAATGGTCAAGTTTAATATGTATGATGCCATGAAACATGTTGATGATGTGTCTTGTGTCTACAATGTTGATATCATAGATAACTTGACTAACAAAGTGTTTGCTTTGAACCATGATGATGAATTAGACTATGTCTTGTGCCATAACTTGTCCATTGATAGAATGAGGAAATTTGATGATAGATTCAAACTTTCTGAAAATATGATTGATATAATTTATGCTTTGGAAGTTCTCCAAGTTATAAGTTCTAAATTTGTACCTTTTGAGCTTAATCGGTCTGAATCTAAACTGTTACCTTCGGTTTTACAGGCCCCAAATCTGGAACTCAAGACATTGCCGGAACACTTGAAATATGCCTATCTGGGAGACAAATAGACAGTGCCAGTGATCATAGCCAGCAAGCTCAACAGTCTGGAAGAGGAGAAATTGATCAGAGTACTTCGAGAGTACAAACAGGCGATTGGATGGACCATTGCTGATATCAAAGGACTCAGTCCTTCCACATGCATGCATAAAATCATTTTGGAGGAAGGTGCCAAACCATGCCGCGAAGCACAATGAAGACTCAACCCACCAATGATGGAGGTAGTGAAAAAGGAGATCATCAAACTCCTTAACGCAGGTATGATCTATCCGATATCCGATAGCGAGTGGGTAAGTCCCGTTCAAGTTATACCCAAGAAAACAGGTATTACGATTGTTGAAAACAAAGATGGTGAGTTCGTTCCTACTAGAGTTCAAAATGGTTGGAGGGTGTGTATGGATTATAGAGGTCTTAATGCTCTAACTAGGAAAGATCATTTTCCCCTCCCCTTTATTGATCAAATGCTAGAACGATTAGCTGGGAAAACTCACTATTGTTGTCTTGATGGCTATTCAGGGTTCTACCAAATTCCCGTGGCTCCCGAAGATCAAGGGAAGACAACCTTCACATGTGCATTTGGGACCTTTGCATTTAGGCGAATGCCATTTGGACTATGCAACACGCCGGCTACCTTCCAAAGTTGTATGGTAAGCATATTTTCTGAATATGTCGAGCATATTATTGAGGTGTTCATGGATGACTTCACGTTTTATGAAAATTCTTTTGATGAATGCCTCACTAATCTTGCTACGATATTGAAACGTTGTATTGAAACAAATTTGGTTTTGAACTATGAAAAGTGTCATTTTATGGTTGATAAGGGTCTAATTTTGGGTCATATTATTTCTGCACATGGTATTGAAGTTGATAAGGCTAAAATTGATGTCATTAAGTCTTTACCTTACCCCGTAAGTGTGCAGGAAGTGCGTTTCTTTCTTGGACATGTAGGTTTTTATAGGCGATTCATTAAAGACTTTTCCAAAATCACCAAACCATTGTGCAAGTTGCTTCAAAAGGATGTGAAGTTCGAGATAGATGATGCATGCAAAGTTGCCTTTGACTTGTTGAAAGAGAAGCTAGTTTCAGCCCCAATCATTCAACCACCAAATTGGGAGTATCCATTCGAAATCATGTGCGATGCAAGTGATTACGTCGTGGGGGCTGTACTTGGACAAAAGATCAACAAGAATTCCCACGTGATCTATTATGCCTCGAAGTTGCTGGACAATGCCCAAAGAAATTACACTACTACCGAAAAGGAGCTTTTGTCAATTGTTTATGCTTTAGATAAATTTCGTCCTTATTTGCTTGGTACTAAAGTTATTGTGTATTCTGATCATGCAGCTTTGAGGTATCTTCTCACCAAAAAGGATGCGAAACCGAGGCTCATTCGATGGATTCTACTCTTGTAAGAGTTCGACTTGGAGATAAGGGACAAAAAGGGCTGTGAGAATTTGGTAGCTGATCATCTCAGCAGAATTCCTATGTTTAAACCAGATTCCCAGCCTATTAATGATGAATTTCCAGACGAACAGCTTTTTGCGGCTCAGGGAGCTTATTCGAGTTCACAGATAGGATTCCAGATGCCCTGGTACGCTGATATTGTTAACTTTTTAGCTACTGGTGTCCTGCCTGATTATTTGTCTAGGTCTGAAAAAGATAAGGTCAAGTCTGATTTGAAATATTATATTTGGGATGACCCTTATTTGTAGAAAAGAGGCTCCGATCAGATTTTAAGGCGATGTGTAGGTGAAAATGAAATTAACTCTATACTTGAATTTTGTCATGCTTATGGTGGTCACTTCAGTCCTAAACGAACAGCTCATAAAGTGTTAGAGAGTGGATTTTTCTGGCCTACACTTTTTAAAGATACATACTTGTGCTTTAAAAGTTGTGTGAATTGTCAAAAGACGGGCAACATAGGTCCTAGGAATCAAATGCCTCTTAACACTATACTTGCTTGTGAAATCTTTGATGTGTGGGGTATGGATTTTATGGGTCATTTTCCTTCTTCTTATGGTAATTTATATATTATTCTTTCCGTTGATTACGTGTCGAAGTGGGTGGAAGCAAAAGCCACCCGGACTAATGATTCTAAAGTTGTTGTGGATTTTGTTAGGTCTCATATTTTTTTCAGGTTTGGCATTCCTAAAGCCATAATCAGTGATAGGGGGACTCACTTTTGCAACCGAACAGTCGAGGCACTTTTCAAGAAGTATCATGTGACCCATCGCACCTCCACGGCCTATCATCCACAAACTAATAGCCTCGCGGAAGTCTCAAAGAGGGAGGTCAAATCTATTTTGGAGAAAACGGTTAATCCGAACCGTAAAGATTGGAGTTTGAGACTCGAGGATGCACTTTGGGCTTATAGGACGGCTTACAAGACTCCGCTCGGTATGTCACCATATAGATTGGTGTTTAGGAAAGCATGCCACCTTTCGGTGGAACTAGAGCATCGAGCTTATTGGACGATCAAGAAGTGTAACTTTGGAATGGAAGAGGTCGGGATGCATCGGAAGCTTCAATTGCAAGAGCTAGAGGAGATTAGGAATGATGCATATGAAAACTCTAAAATCTATCAGTCCAAGGCTAAGGCCTTTCATGATGGGACGTTGTCTAGGAAGAATTTCAAAGTTGGCCAAAAAGTGTTGCTCTACCAGTCCAAGTTGAGGCTATTTCCGGGTAAATTGAGATCAAGGTGGACAGGTCCGTACGTGGTGAGCAAAGTTTATCCACATGGAGCTGTGGAAATTGGAGAAATGGATACGAATAAGACTTTCAAGGTGAACGAACATACACTTAAGCCGTTTTATGAGGGATTCGAGCCACACACGTTGAAGGAATGAATCTAGAAGATCCCCCTCTAGGAGCTTGAGTTTGCAAACGAGAACTCGTCGAGTCCATGACGTTAAACAAGGGCGCTCCATGGGAGGCAACCCATGTTTCTTTCTCTTGCTTTTGTTTCCTTACTTTTAGTTTCCTTGTTTTGCTTAATTTTATCGTCCCGTCGTAATATTCCCTCTCCTTGTGTTTTTCAGGTGGATGTGAAGCTGGCTTCTGTGGATAAGTGTGGGGGAGTGTTCCAAGTTGATTAATTTTCGGATTTGGTGTTGTAAAAGACTGGTGAAATTGGTTTAAAGCTACTGTGAAAGTACCTGTCTGAGGTCACGGACAGGGTACTGAACCCAATTTTACAAAACGGGGCACCAACCCATAAACTAACACTGATCCGCCACCCTACCCACGGCCAGCGCCCGTTCCACTCACCAACCCGACTCGCCCCATTTCATTAGCTCCACCTCTAGCTCTCTTTTAGACATCATTCAACCCCAAACACCCCGTTTTCCACAAATTCCCCCAAATTGCAAACCCTAAGCCAGCCATGGGAAGACGGAAAGTCGCCACCCTCCTACCACCGCTCAAAACCACCAGCACCGCCGCGTCTACTCCGCCACCCCAGCACCGTCGCGTCGCGCCTCCGCGAGGCTCCACCCTCACAGATCTACACCCACCACTGCTTCTCCTCCACCTGTCACGACGGTAGGACCCTTACTGCCACCCACCTCCGTTCAGGGCGACGGGGATCTGAGCCGCTGCACCGCCACCACTTCACCACAGTCCTCCCTTGACCGAATAACTTGCTCACCATCCCTCTCCACTGAACAGCAGCAACCCATCACCGATTCTGCCGCCATCATCTCTGTTCCTCCATCCACATCTGCCACCGACGGCCCCTCACGCAAGCGTGCCGTCCCCGCCGCACGAAAACTACCAGCACCACCGCGCCGCACCTCCTTAATCAGACTGTGTTTCCAACAGCCCGTACCTCCAGAGTGGTTTCAGATTTAGAAGACTCTCCAGATTCCGTGCATCACAGTGGAGTAGCCGCCTCAGCCACATCTGTCCCAGGCTCCACCCCCGTTTCTGATGCTGATTACACTGATAATTCCTCCTCTCAGCTTCCGCACATCGAGGCCGAACCACAACAACCGGCTTTTGATCCTGATGCAGACCCTACGCAGCATACAAGGCACCGCGGTGGCAAAGATCATATCTTTCCAGCCCTCCATTTCCTTCAGGGAATCGGCCACCTTAACTTTGAGAGTGAGGACCATCAGAATCAACTGCAACGTTTGCCTAAACGAAAGGTAAGACGAGGTAGAATGCTCCATACCCCCACTTTGGAAAAATTGAATCTTCATGATAGAGTTATGGGGCTGGTTGATGGTATTGGTTGGCGTCCCTTTTTTATGCTCGATTGCCCGATAAATCATGAGTTAGTGTACGAGTTCTTTTGCACTTTTAACTTTGATAAGCATGCTAATTTGGATGTCGATTCTCGCGTCATTAGCTTTCGATTACTTGGGGAGAATCATGAGATGTCCATCACTGATATTAGTGCAGCCCTGGGTATTGACAGAACTGATCCCACCTTTGTGCAGAGTGTGTATGCATATCCAATTGAGTTTAATGTAAAATCTGCTTGGACTTTGTTAACTGGTCGCCCTGGTTCTACTTTCTCTGGTTCTAATCATGATAAGTATATTGTTGATCCTGCTTTGCGATATTTGCATCGCATTATTGCTTATTCCTATTCTGGTAGGACTAAGAGTGCCCCCACAGTTAATCAAAACGAATTGTTTTTTTTATGGGCTATGGTAACTGGCATTAAATTCAATTTGGGGTACTGGGTAGCCACTGCTTTCCAATATGCACTTCCACGCACTCGCTCACTCATTATGGGGTATGTGATCACTCGTTTGGTTGTTTATTTAGGTGCTATTGATTTAGACAATTTGGGGCTGCATGTGGCACGACCGTTAGAGTATCTTGATTTATTAAATCTAGATTTGATGATGCTCTTGGTTCGGGAAAATGGTATTGTTTCCATGACCCCTGCAGGTGTACAAGCTCGAGTCCGCGTTTTTCACACTGACGCTGGGCGGAGCTATGAACCTATTATTGCACCTCCTCCGACCATCGAAGAGCGGCTCGAACATTTGGAGGACATCGTTCTCACATATGGAGATATTCCGGCCAGGCTCACCCGCTTGGAGACAAATGTTTCGGCTATGCAGGAGCAGCTTCAGCAACTCCTTAACCTTGTTACCGTGATCCACCAACGCCGCTGAACGGTGCATTATACCCTCCCGGGTTCAGGGAAGTCCTCCGTTTATCCTATCTGGTTTACTTTTATATTGAGGACAACGTGTGTTTAAGTGTGGGGGGGTCTCAAGAGAACATGTGTTTTTTAGAATTTTTACATGATCTCGAAACATGCTAAGGCGGATGGTTTTTGGGATACGGCTGCTGTTGCTTTGACTACTAGATTTGATGATTTTTTGCCTATTTTTGTGTGTTTGATTAGCTGTGAATGGTTAATTTTAGGGCTGCCCGTTTGACTATGGCATGATATCATTTCTATACCCTTTTTACAGCTTCTTGGTGGTTGGTGGATTAATTTGAAAAGGAAAAATTTAGTTGAAACTGATGATTATTGATGACTTGCATGATCTAGAGTAGAGTTTGATTGATGCTTGATAGTGCAAGAATATTATGAGCTCAAGATAATGGAATAGACTTAAAGCTGTGTGTGCTTAATTGACACCATACTATGAATGAATCTTGTCTAATGTGGTTAATTGGTTTAATATCTCCTAAATTTTGCAAGTATGTTGAGAAACGGTAGATTGGTGATTGAGCTAAGCTAAGTCTGATTTGACAAGCATTTAGATGTGAGGGGGAGCTTGCGAGGGGCCAGCTAGAGAAAGGCTGGTCAGTAGAACTCGCGCGACTACTCCTCTGGCCTTGGAAGAATTCCAAATCATTAAGGTGCCATGAGTAGGGCCGAATACCGACCGCTCTCGAAATTGTTTTCCCAACACTTAAAGGGATAAACAACTGGGGTTAGCCTGCTTTGCGAAAAACTCAAAAAAGAAACGAGATCTGTTGAAAAGGACAAAAATATACAAAAGAGCAAAGAAGGTGAGCATAAAAAAAAGGGAGAAAAAAATAAGGGCTGTCAAGAAAAAATAATAGCAGAAAAGTACTTTTTGAGAGAGGTGTTGTGTAAAGGCTCTCTAGGGATTGTAGGTTGCTTGTCTAAGAGGATGAAACTTGGCTCTTCACCGTATCGTTGGTATTCTTAACGTATGTGCAAAATTTGTTGATATTCGATTAATTAATTGACTTATACTTGCTTCCTTTGTATCGCATAGGCTTAACAAAGTCGAACTAAGTGTGCATGACAATTGGTACTTGAGCTCGTGTGTTCTTACATTGGATAGTTGATTTCGAACTTAACTTTGTGTTATGTTTGTTGTGAGTGATCTTTGGTGACAATGAATTTTTCCTAGTTTACACACCGGAATGTTGTTCTTAGGATATAGAATGTGATGGTAGCCTTGATTCCATGTTATGCTTGGGGGCAAGCATTGTCTAAGTGTGGGGGGATTTGATAAGCCGTTTATTTACCCGAATTCTGAGCCTAAAATGTTATGCTTGACCCCTGATTTAAATTGAATTGTGGATAATTGATTTGTTTTATGATTCTCTTTAGGAAAACTTGGGTTGCTGAAGCTTTGGAGAATTTCTGGTGCTTTCGGGACAGAAGCCATGCGTGGGGCCCACCGGGTCAAGATTAAAACAGACAATCCACTTTCTCATGGATTAATTTAAGGCAATTCTGGCCCATTACCGAGAGAGAGAGAGTCCAGTACCAAGTGATAAGCCACAAATGAGAAGGAGTCCACAAAGTTCAGTCCTGTTTCTAACTAAAGTCCATAAACTCCTCCAACATCGAATTCGGATGATAATTCACGAGGGAAGAACTGCACGTTTAGGCAGTTACAAGACCCGCGTTAACTTGGGGAATTTTATTCAAAAATTTGAGGGCTGAACGTGCCACAACGTGTGGCACGAAGTGGGGGAAACAACAACTCAAAATTGGGCTGAATTACATATAGAGAAGGAGGCAGCAGTGACATGGGGGGACGGAAAAAAAAAAGGAGAGTAGAAGAACGCAGCAGCAGTAGTACGGGAGGAAGGAGAAAGAAGCAGCACTAGTTTCATTCCTCTTTTCTTTCCTTTATTCTTCGTTGAACATCATGTTAATTTTACAGCTTTGTTTGTTTGAATTTATTATGAGTTTCTAAGTTCTTCTTTGGTTGGGATTTTCCAAGTATGTATCAGACTTTGTGAGTTTACTAATTTAGGTTGATTAATTCAAGGTTATCTGTTTTATTTCTGGTTTCGCGTTATTGGGTGTTATTTTAATTCTTTGATTTAGGGCCCGAAATCTTAAGATTATCACACACCTATAGCTAGTTAATTTATTTTGTGGTGTTAACCGGATAATTAACGTAGTAGCAATCAACACTAGGGCATAAGACTTGTCTGAATTCGTGTTGTGGAATAATTCAGTCTAACTAGACGAAGTAGGAGTTTCTACTTAGATGGTTAGGGCTAGTGTTTCTTTAGTACGTAAAGCAACTAGTTAATTGAACCGTTGAAGGAGTTCTGATAGGGTTATTAACTAGTTAGGGAATTTTCTTTAGGAGTTTCTTCAGATTATTCCAATAATACGAAGAAACGAGGGAGCCTAAGGTAACTGGTAACTATAGCTAGCCTAATCTGGAATTAATCACCTAGTCCATGGTCACAGTCTGATGCCTGCGTAAGGAAATCCCGACCATTTGTCACTGTTGAATTTGTTTAAGTTTAGTCCAGAGTTTTTATTTTAGTTTACCTGTAATTTTTCGATTAGTTGGTCGTCTTTGTCTTTAGTTTAATTAGAAATTCTCAAAACCACCCCCCCCCTCAATTTAATTTAGTCGTTTAAATTCTTAGCATATTAAAAGTTACGAAATTCACCCAATTCTCGAGGTTCGACCCTGTTGCCACTGTTTTACAGTTTATTTGTGCGCAATTCTTGGGATTTATTATTGGTGGCCTCGACACCCCATCACAAACGCCAACAGACCTGCAACTAAAAGTGTAAATGAGGGGTCAGTCAACTTGACCGAGTGAGGGGGCTAACGCACACCCACAATATATATATAGAGAGAGCATAGCACAGAATAAAAAGATGGACTCATGAACCGGGTATAGGTGTTGCATACCAAAACATTTCGAAATAACTCAAATAAATATAGATATAAGTTTAGAAACCATTTCCAGAAGGACTCTATCCCGATTCATAATTCCATAACAGAAAAGAACTCATGCTCGGCGAGTACGAACTTCCAACCTTTACTCCTTAGAACATAAATCAAAATCAATCCATCCGCTACGCCAGTGATGGAGGAGATGTACAGTCCCCAAGCCATCTATAATAGACTGTCTAAAAATAGACTCACCCTCAAGGGGTAGCGAACCCACAAGAGTCCTCCCCGGCCTCAGTCGAAGGCTCAAGATACCACACCTTCCATACAGCACGGGTCGCGTAAAGATATCTCAAATGGAACTACGCAATGGGTAAATAACCCGACGGCCCTAACCGTCCCGGGGGACCCATTACCCGCAGCTCCTAGGATCCACAACAGAATAGATCATAACATAACATACGCCAATCTTTCATGGCAATCTCGCTACAGAATTAGAACACAACTGTTTTCCAAAATAGCTTACATATGCCTCAAAAACTGGTTTTATATTTACACCCTTCCCACGCGATGAAACTTTAAGCCTCATGACCTCCATCCACGCAGGACTCACACAAGATCATCAACATATCATATTCAGCACATACATATCTATAATAGAGTATACTCGCATGCAAGGGTTGAAATTAGCATATTAAGGCCATAGGTCGTATAACTATACAAAATCCTAAACCTCACCTCGTGAAAGTAGAGTCTGAGAGTGTGAAGGGCTAAACACTCTAAACCTCGGGCCCACCGGCACCACCAAACTCTGTGACAAGACATACAGAAGCCCAGACTTAGACTCTATATGAACCAGACAAGACGCACGGCGTTGCTCAACATGATCGTGGTTATGCATAAGTGTTCATGTTGTGCTTGGATAAGGTGTCGTGGTCATTCAAGGCATATCAATGCTCAACAAGGTCATATTTACAAGTAACCAACACGCAATTCCATATTCAAAGATGCAAGATCAATTTAGGAAGTCAATGTATTCACAAAATGTATATTAAATCATCCAATGTCACAGGGTTCAATTATAATATTAGAATTAAGCATCAAGTTCATGGCGAGTTATAAAGTGCATAAGTAAGAGCAACTTGATCATATAAACATACAAGGTTGTTGTAGGTAGATGACATGCTTGATACAAATAAAGAGTGCATTTAATTCACTTAAGATCATACTTTACAACTTCACAACATGTTTGGTACACAAGCTCAAGTCACATTCATAGTTTCATAAATATTACACTTACATCCCCTAAGTCATTTATAAAAGTTTAGAATTATTACATATATATCCCCTTAGTTGATTACTAAGCATAATTGTTCATTTAAAGTGTTTATACAGTTATTCAACTAGGAATTAATCACTTACAAGCATGACAATTATCAATTCACCATAATTCATAATATACCATCTTCGAGTAGTGAGAGTAAATCAAAATATTGCAATTCTAACTCCTATCATGCATCAAGTCTCAAGTTGTTCAAGCATCTTTCATGTATCTCGATTTTATATTTGAAAAACAATTTAAAACAAACATAACATTGAGAACGTCTCAAATCCATATAGAGAAATCACAACATGTTCGTTCTTCTAAAATATCATTCAAGTTCATTTAGTCACATAAAAGATTAGTTTCTAGATATTACACTAACACCCCTTCATATCTAAACACATAGTATAAATTCATCACATCGAGATTCAAATTGTAAATCGAAACATTCATGCATATCACAATCCATTCAATACATGTTTTTGTATACGATTGGAATACATCTCGATCAACAAACCAACAATAACAATTTATTTGCACTAAAAACAATTAATTCAAATAATCACAATTACGCAAAATAATTCGTAATAAATAGATCAAGTGTCCGATTAACGAACAGAAGGCGGCGTTGGACTCACCGCGTCGAGACCGACATTCTGTCCGAAAGTCACCGGAGTACCGCTACCGGAGCCGCCGAAAAGTCGCCGGGCCGCCGTCGAAAGTCGCCGGAAAAATCCCGAAAAATCAGTCCTGAATGAAGTCTTCGTGCCCGTGACTCAAGCCGCGGCCGCGAGCTTTGGCCGGCGCGTGTGGCCTCCTCGCCGCCCCGATGGCTGCGCCGCTTGAACAGAAAGATGCGCCGGGAAATTTAGTTTCTGGGCATGGGGCGCGTGCTTCAAGAAGAGGGCCGGAAACCGCCTCGAACGGCCGGCGAAGTGGCGGTGGTCCGACACCTCCATCGCTGCTTCTGAATTCCAGCGATAACTCTGCCACCGTTCGTCGTTAGGCCATGAAATTAGTACTCTTGCGTACGTCTCGCCAAGATAATTGAAATGGACTATTCGTTTGTTGAATTCCGTCGAGAAACGATCGAGTTATGGGCTCGTAACCGAAGCCGCGCATAGTACCCGCGGGAGAGAGAGTGGGAGAGGAGAGAGAGAGAGAGAGAAAAGGAGATTGGGAGAAATGTGTCTTGTGCACAAGCTATATACAACCGAGTATCCCTATCGCGTAGCAAAGTGAAATAGCGCGTACAAATAATCGTAAATAAAATTTGTAAAGTTACGAATAAACATTCAACCTCCGAAATAATTTGATAAATTAAAATGAAATAGAGATTTACGAATTAGAGTTTAATTCAATTTAATTTTAGAAACCTTTCGTACAATTTAATGACACTTCGTAAACGCATGATTGACAATTAATCTCAAGGAATTCAAGTAAACCAAAATTAAACAAGTTAAGTAACATGATGGATTTAAAATCAACTTAACCATTAACTTTAGAATAATCCAAATGATCACATATTAAATGGAATTTTTATTAAATCACATAATTCAAGAACTCTTAAATTAAATGCACACAAGTGTAGAGACTTACTTGTTAATGTCGTCAGGACGCCCTTCGAGAACACGGGGCGTCACATAAGGCTTGCTTGTGGGATCACGCCCTTAAGAAGGACCACCTTGTTTCATGGAGGTGCAAAGTGTATAGTTGATACGTGCGTGATACATGAGGGCGCTTACTTCAATAAGTAAGTTCACTGAGGTGCCCCGTGTGAGAAGATTCCTAAATGGGAAAGGAAGTTTCTATTTCAGGAAATGCAAACTTCCAGATTAGGAAATATCTCACGAGTCATTGATGTGATTAACTGATCCTTAGACTTGAGGTTCCATGTCACTTTATGAGTTAACTTTGTAGTCTTTGGTATAAGCTTTAAAGGGTGTCGCCTTAGACAACTGATTCAAGGCTTATGTTGGGGCTGCACAAGTGACTCATGAAAATGAATGAGAATCAAGAAAGGACCTACACTTGCATTTGCAAGGTGATCTCTTATTGTGTAAGTCATTCATATGCCATATGGAGTCCTTGGCCAAGGCAGTAGATCAAGATATCAAGAAAAGGGTTTCTTGGATTGAGATTAAATGGATATGAAATGCACTTAGCTTTAAGACCAGATTATTGGGGTTCTGATTATTCCCTTAACCTAGATCTTGGTTGAGAGATAGTCAGTAGGAGGATTGTATCTCTCATGAATCAATGACTTAAAGGTCCTGTCGAATCCGAACATTCTAATTCAACTAGGGGTTAAACACCTGTTGCTAGACTATGGTCGTTTAATCTGTGGACTGATTAATTAATTAGTGAATTAATTAATTAGGGTCACTGCTAATTGAATTGAGAACCTAGAGGGTTACACACAACAACTTGGTTACATGAGTTGGGGCTTTAAAATGATTAAACGAGTTAATCAAGCCAAGAGGCTTCCACACGTGTGAAACCACACGTGTGGGTCACGTGTCCTTGGGACACGTGTGCCACACGTGTATATATATATATATATTGTATATATACATTAAATAATTAAATGTGTTAATTATTTAATAGACTTTGGTTTAATTTTAAATTAAAAGGAAAGTCTTATTTTGGAGAAAATTAATCTAGTTAATTAATTATGAATTAATTAATCAGATAAATAAATAAGTTGTTTATTTATTAATAAATAAATAAAGTATAATATTATCCAAAAGGAGTTTGGATATTTTTAGCTCTCTTAAAAGTTGATTTGAATTAGAATTCAAAATCAAAGTCAAAATCAAAATTACTTGATGTTCAAGTAATGGGAGAGAGGGACCAAAATCCTTAGTCTATAAAGAATAAGATTTCGGCCGCCCCTCCCTTCCTATATATAGGGGAGCTCATGCTCCCCTTAGAGAGTGATTGAATTCTTTTGGTTTCATGTGTTGAACACCTTCCTTTCTCCAAGATAAATAAACCCTTGGTTAAGCCTAAACACTAACTAGAGAACTAACATCCTTACTAGTTAGATTGTAGTCAAGTTGGTGGACTATCTCTAGAGAGCTTCAAGTTAGAAGTTTGAAGATTCGAGCTTTACCAAGGAGAGGGGATCAAGCCGCGAGAAGAGCGTTCTTGGGTCGCTTGAAACGCTTCAAGAAAGTTAATTAAGAAAGTAAGTTTCTAATCTCTACGAATTTTGATACACGATTGCGAGTCCAAGATCCTTTTGTTGGAAAATTTTTAAATTTTCGCTGCTTTCTGATTCCTGTTTTCCAACAAGTGGTATCAGAGCCACCTCGTTAATCGTGTCTTTGATTCGTCTCAATTATTCTGAATTTGGTAGAAATTCTTAGGCTTGATGCGATTGAGTATTTGTAATTGTTTTAGAAAGCCTGAATTACGAAACTGTATTTTTTCCTGAAAGTTTCTGAAAATTGGTTTTTGCAAAATTTAATTTTTGAAAACTATTTTAGATTTGAAACTGTATAAACTGTTTTTGGATTTCTTGGATTGGTTTTGTTTTTGAACGAAAACACGAAACGAAAACCCGGATTACGACGAACACGTGAAACCCCGGCCATGAAGGCGTCGCGCGCGTGGGCTTCGCGTGCCGCCGCACGCCTGTCCTAGGCGCGCGCAGGCCGTGCGCCTACTCCCTCCCGCAACCGCGCGGGAGGCGTTTCCGGCGCGCCTAGGCACGCCCGCCCAGGGCTGGCCGAGAAGGCCGGCCGGCCTCGCCCATGGCTGCTGACACCGCCCGCCCAGGCTGGGCAAGAATCCCACAAGGCGTGCGGGTTTGCTCGCCCAGGCCGCCCGCTTCCGCCCGCACATGTCCGACAGAGGTGCGCATTGTGCGCGCCTGTCGCGCGCGCTCGTGCGCACTTGTGACGCGTGCACCCCTTTTCGCATACGGGCTCCATTTTCGTATACCGTTTTCGTGTTTCGTGCAATCCAGTCCCAATTTTTTATTTTAATTTTAAAATTTTATTTTTGAATATTTATTTTTAATTTTTGAATAAAACTTAAAATTGGGATTCTTGAGAAATAGAAACGGTTTATATTTTGGGAAATTGCATTCTTGATAAAATTATTAATTTTCAGAAATTAATTGGAATTTTATTTGGTTTGTTAAATTGGGATTTATTGAAAACTTTTATAAATAAGACTCGCATCAAGTCGTGATTTAAGTCATTAGGACTTGAAACGGGAATTTTAATTTATTGGTTAAATTTAAATTCTCGCAAAAGCATGTTAGGTGATCATGGGTTTAGATCTATGTATGGTTTTAATTTATGCACATGGATGGTTTAAATTGGGGTTGGAGCCCTATATTTGCGTTTTTCAATTGAGGTTGGAGCCTCACTTATGTGCGTACTGTTATGTGATTTATTATGTGGCTTTCCATATTACTGTTTTTGAGGCCGGGGTATGCCCCGTGTAATTGTCTAAGGCCAATATGAAGATTGAGCCTTATTACTTTATGTCTTTTTCTTTTTATTGTAATTTGAGAGTAGAGATAGGTGGTGAGGTTTTATTTTTATTTTGGAGACAATGCACCCATGGAGTAAGATGGACCACATTCAAGTAACAAGGAGGCCATAAGTGAAGACCCCTCAACATGTTAGGGAGGGGAATCTCAATTGTTAAATGTAATAGAGATAGGGCTCGTATTTTGTTATCGCTTTCCCTTATGTAATTTAAACTGTTTATGTGGCATGTATGTTAGAACTTGTGATTGTGGAGTGACTCCCACATATCACGCATAAGATAGGTAGAACCCATGATCATTACATGTTAGTATCATGCTAGGACATGTTATCTGTTTATGTGCTTGTTTGAAATGCATTTAAGTGTACTTGCATTAATCAAGACAAATAAAATTGGATAACATATATGTTGGTGAGGTCGAACCGGACAACTCTCCGGTTGATTCAAAAATTCCCATTAAATATTAAGCTAATTTCGAACAAATAGGTATTTAAATTCGAGATGCAAATTTTGAATTAAATTCCTAGCATTCCATCAATAGGTTTTAAGTTTAGTAAGTGAAGCTAGTTATTGTCCGCGAGTCGTGGGATAGCTAGTGGAGCTTACTAGTTCTTAGTTACCTAATTGATCATTTTAAATGATCAATATTTCGTGGTCAATTTTGGGAAGGGCGATGTCCGCGAGTCGTGGGTCGTTCGAACTAAGTTTTGATCATGATCTTATGATTGATGGGTCTAGCTTAACACCTAAGTAAATATGGATGTCGCACGAGTCGTGGGTCCATATTGAAAGATAGGTGATGCAAAAACAATTACTAAGAGTTCTAAAGGTGTTAGAATTGGTAAGCTGTATCTACCTAGAGTTTTACTTAGAATGTCCGCGAGTTGTGGGTTCGAGGTAAAATGCTTAGGATCTTAGTGCCCATTGGGAAACGCGTTCCTCTTAGATCTTTGGGAATTATAGATCTTTGAAAAAAAGTGGGAGCTACATTAGATTAAAGACCTTATCTTTTGTATATTGTTATAATTCGGCATGCTCACATTTTCTCTGCTTAGCATCTAGGATGTAGTTCTGTGATTCTCTACAATATGAAATGCAAACCCATTCGTATCCATCCTTAAGTCAAAAGAGTTGACTAAGTCCTAACTAACTCTGATTGGCTTCGGACCCTAAAAATTCATTTTAGATTCCGAATAGAGAAAGGTGTTCTCTAAAGGGCGAAGTTTTTCAATTGTGAAAATTTGACCCGGGCCAAAAGAGAAGTAATCTGAGGTGAATGGATTTCTCCGAACCACTTAAGAGCAATTGAACCACCTCATAAAAATGTTACAAGGTATAACATTATGGAATTATTCAATATTCCAAATGAAGAAACAAGTGCACACGAACAAGGTCGAAAGATCTTATTTGAAGATCTTGTGGTCATTAACTGAGAAAAGAGTTCTCAATGCACTGATTGCTTACATTGCTTCCACCATCATTCAAGCCCTTTATGCTCAACAAGAATGATGCTAATGTAGCATAGTTAATCATTTAGTTGATAATGGTTGAAAGCATCCTTAAGAAGGAATAAAAGGTTGTGATGGTTAATTCTTCTTCTAAACTCACTAAGTTAAAGGCTTGATGGCCTAAAGAAGAAGAAACCCTTAAGAGCCCGATCAAGGGCCATGTAAGGGGTACGCCCAAAAGACACTAGAGATCAAATTGAACGTTTGCTTCTATGGTAGCAAATAAGGACTTTGAAAGGGAACTGCAAGGAGTATGAGTACTCTGAAATGTTACCTCGTTTAGTAATTCTACTAGGAATAGAATTCACAAGTCTTGAGTTGATTCTGCATAATCTGTTGTGCAAAGACTCAAAGCACTAATGTTCTAAACTTACAACGAGATAACAAAAGTAAGTGAGATGACAAAGCTTCGAATTACTTTGGAACGTTGAGACACAAAAGGATTAGCAAGTTAGACATCTTAGGATCATTTCACGAAAATGAACCTATAGAGTTAACTTCCTTTGAATCCTATCATGAAGGGAAACGTTCCTGAAACATGGTTTAGGTGAAATGTCGAACGTGCCAAAATTCTAGTGGATTTCGATCCAAGCTGATGAGTGTAAGATGCTTAATGTAAGCACTAGATACAATCATCAGTTTAATCATTATGAATGAATGTACTTGTTGAAGTACAAATTCGAAACTTATATGAAATTCTTAGAATTTCAAAAGGATGTTAGGAACTGAAGTAGTCATAAGTTATAGGTAAATCGATATGATCAAGATAGACAATATCTTAGCAGCTAATTCCTTAGTCATCTTAGAGATAATAGGATTATCTCTCAGTAAACTAATTCGAGAACACCTTAGTGTTTCTGAATGAGGGAATGAAACCTAATGGGATATGATCCATTCCATAGCAAGCTTCACAGACTTATAATCATTCTAGGAATAAACTCCCAGAATATGCAGTTAGAGATTTTGAATTTAGTACCTTCCAAATCCAGTCCTTTAGTTGCACTATGCAATGTGGTATACTAAATTCCCTAATTATTCTTATCCAAGAATTTAGTGGAATCCTCTTAAGTGAAGAGGATAGTGGGAGATAAGCTTGAAATGAGTTCTAGTTTATACAACGATATTGGATATTGTTTCTGCGATTCCCTTAGACAAAGGTTGTTTGTCTCAAGGAATGTATCTTTCTTAAGGAATCGTTTCTATAGAAGAAGAAAGGCAAGCAAGCAGACCTCGAAGAAATTTGAGGATAAATATCCACGCCACATACAGAAGAAACGAGCCTATCTGATAAAATTTAGCCAAATTTTAGAGTATGCACATGTATGAAACCCTCCTCTTAAGACGCATTTGGAACACGTTCCTAGATAGCCGAGGAATTACCTAAAGAGGAGACACCATTAGATTTGGAATCTAAGTAGTGTAAGCAAGCCTTGAAATCTAATATGGATTCCATATATTCAAACCAAGTTTGGACCTTGGTTGATCCACCTGATAGGATCAAGCTAATAGAGCATCGAGTAAATGGAAAGCATTACAACCTTCTTGACGATTGAAATGCAAAAGTCCATTTGGATTATGTTTACCACATCCTTATATTATGACTATGAGATATGATAAATGAATATGAGAACTGTCTTGTTCAAATTGAGATTGAAAGAGACTGAAATAAGGTATTTCTATGATGGGAGCATGCATAAGGTATGCAAATCCCTAAGTCAATCTGTGGATTGATAAAGGCTTCTAGGAGTTAGACAATTCGATTCCATAGTATAATCAAATCGTTTGACACAACTGGAAGTCGAATAAGTCTCAAAGTGTACATATAAAAGTTAGTAAGAGTCAATTTTGGTTCTTTAGAAGACGACATCCTTCTCATTAGGAATGTCAAGGATAACGTGAAAGATACCAATTCTTGTTTAAGAAACAATTTGGCATGAAAGATCTTAGTGATTATCCTCAATTCTGGACATTGGGATCTATAGAAGATAGATCTAAGAGCATAAATGGATTATCACAAAACGAGTACATAACCACAATACTAAAAGGAGTTTAGTATGGACAATGGAACATTTTTTTTGAAGAGTATGTGTCCTAAGATAACTTTAAGAAAGTTAGAATGTCCAAAATCCCTTTAAGTGAAAGGGTGTATAATGTATGGAATGTTATGTTCGAGACTTGATATGGCGCAACACTAAGCGTAGTGGGTCGAATCTAATATGACCTCAGAGAAGGTCATTAGATTTCTGTAAAGGATGTCCTCAGAGTACTTGAGAAGAAATGAGGATATGTATTAGTTTACAGAGCCCAAAAGATCTTGTTGTTAGAAGGATATTTGATGTAACCGTTCATCAAACATAGATGATTATGAAATCATTGAAAGGATACAACTTCTACCATAATGGTAATGCATTGTGTTGGAAAGGGGTTCCAAGGACGGACATTGCAAAACTCGACTATCGTAGTTGACAACTTAGTCGTATTATATAATGCTAAGTTAAGTGTTTATGTAAGAAACTCCATATAACTGGTTAGATGATGTTCCTAGGATGAAACAACTCCTTTATCATATTGTATGATTGTAATACCCCGCACGTAAGGCGCCACATCCCCCGCACTCTTACCCGACACGCGTACGAAATAGAGAGTCCGTACACGCACCACATCAGAGCGAACGGGTGACAAACGAAAACACACACTAGCTAGGTGGTACCTAACCCTGCACAAAAGAAAATATGCGAAGCATGACAGCGGAAGTAGTACGAAATGCCAACTTTCGAAACTTATTCATACAAAAAGAATGACAGCAACCAACACACATCAAAATCAACTACACGGGTTCAGCTAAATGATAGAACCTGTCCTATCCTGTCTCGAACAATGATACACGAAACGGGTTCAACTAATCCAAGCACCTGTCCTAACCTGTCCCGAATTCCAAACATTCAACTCATAATTTCAAACCTGTACAAAACATATCTTATACGAAATTTACAAATTATAAATCAGAACAAAATACTTAACAAACTAAAACGTGCAGACACAGACTCAAAAGACACGACACACCGCCGCCTAGCACGAACTCCAACGCGAACCCAAACCGAAACCTACACACTAAAAGTATAAACGGGGAGGGGTCAGTCCAAAGACTGAGCGAGGGGATAACACATGCACACTATACGTATATATACAGAGCACAGCACGTGCAAAGTTAAACTGTTTTTGAACCCGGGACTAGTTTTTTGCACACCAAAACATTTATCTCGTGATAATATATATACGGGGTGACTTACCGAAACAGAACGAACAAAGCTTAACTTATACATAACTCAAAGCATACGTACAAACCCAAGCAGACTTAGCACACATATCGGAACATAACTTATTAGTTTAATAGCAAATCAATTTTTATCTTACTTAAGAGTCTACTCCCGTTTCACGAACTTATAACAGACAAACATAATGAAACTCGGCGGGTACGAGTACACAGACAGACTAAACAAAACAAAACAATATATACCAGGCGAATACATAGGGTGATGGAAGGGTTGCGCGACCCTAGCCATCCAGAAGCGGAAGAGGGGAGTGCTCAATGTTGCTCAAACCCTCGGACTCCATCCCCCAACCTACGCTCAGGTGGGTTCCAGTACATCCCTTACACAGAATTTGGGGCCCCACACTTACACTGATCACGAAAATCGGAAGCTTAACCCGCTACAGACAGACAGACATATCTCATGCATATCGTACTTATCATATAGCACGTACATATCACACACACTGACCTCGAAATGATAACAAAACTGACACAAAGCATACATAGGCTCATACATAGCGTTTCGTACTTTTCAAATCAAATCATATGACAAACCAACATAATACATACTTCGCACATATCTATATATACATAAGGCTTATAAACCGCATGCATTTGAAAACGAGCACGTTGCAATATGGTATAACTATATCCTAACCTCACCTGGTACCAAACAAAGCCGCAGACAAAGCAATCGGTTCACCCAGGAACCTGCACGACTCACATGTCACCACCCCGGGTGCACCTGAACCAACTGAACACACAAAACACAACACAGGGCTCAGACAGACTCAAACAACCACACAGAGACGCACGACACATGCTCAAACACTTAAGGAATGCAATCACATAAACAGGATTCGAATTCATATCAATTACTTACAAAACAAACCATTATATAGCTCAGAGAAATCATATTAACTCATATATTGCATAACCAATCTATATTCGTGCAATTAAAGCATTCTTACGTGCAAATGTTTCTAATTTAATCATATAAGTCTCATTCAATTCATATATAGCATAAAAGATTCATATATTGTACCTTTACAAAGTAATCAAACCAACTCAAATTCACATTTCACATTTCATAAAATTGTACGTATTACTAAGCCAAATAAATCATATATTAGCATGCTCCGAATTTTATTTAAAGGTTACGAAGTTACATAACAAGTTCCAACCGAATCATAGAATGTACAAATGAAGAATATTAAGTCATTCATTTATGCAAGGCTTCGTATAATTTTATAATGCATAACGAATTCATAAGTTTCATAATAGATCAATTTACAATTAATGTGATTAAACCTAATTCAAAGTTTTAAGGTTATACATACTAACTTCTTATAACGAAATCATAGCATATTTATTTATACCAAGTGACAAGGTTTAATCATTTCAATCCATACAAATTTACATACTTAGGAAAATTACACAAATATCCCCTCTAAGTTAAACAAATAGCACAAATTATCATATCGGGATTCAATTTATCAAATCAGTCTCCATACCTACCACATTTCATTTCATACATGATCTCGTACACCTTGGATTACAATTCGATTGACAAATCTAGCAAATCGCAATTAATTTACATTTAGAACAATTAAATCAAATAATTCCAATTACACAAATAAATTCATAACAAATAAACCGAGTGTCCGAATGACGAACGGAAAGTGGCGTTGAACTCACCACGACGAAAGGAAATCGCTGTTCGAAAGGCATCGGAACGCCGCCGCCGGAACTTGCCGGACCGCCACGTGCAGCCGCCGGACCACCACCTCCGATGGTCGGAAAATTCCCCAAAAGCACAGAAACGTGCGCCTCGGCCTGCCCAACAAAAGCCCTCAATCAATTTCAGAAAATACCAAACACGCCGGACTTTGTTGACGAAAAACTGAACTAAATCCGAACGACAAAAACTGAAATTAAATGCAAACCGTAAAACGAAAACGAAATCCGAACATACTGTTGGAAAGCCCGTAACGAGCCTTAACAAAGCCCTCTAGCCAAACGCTGGAAAAATCGTCAAAAAAATAGGCCGCCGGTCCGCCGACGGTTCACCACCGGTCCGCCGCCAACGGCCGGTTCTTGGGCTGCCAACTACATGGAAAATTCGGCCTCGTCATGCTGAGTAAATCTTATGAAGGGTCCGATGCCAAAAACTCACCGGAAAAGGCCGAATCGCCGCCTTCTTCACCCACACAACCACCATGCCGGAAAACCCTATCTCCGCCGCGAATCTGACAAAAAGGAAGCCGGAAATGGAACCAGGGCCCCGAAAAACCTTGGAAACCGTCGAAGTTCGTCGAAAAAGATCATCGGAGGTGGCGGAATCGCGCCGCTACAGTAGTTTCGCCGCCCGCCGTCCGCTTTGGGCGGCCCGTGCGGCCTCCTCGCCGCCCCGATGGCGGCGCCGCCTGTCCAGAAAAATGTGCCTACGAGTCCTCAACCACATGTCGGGGCTCGTGTTGAACCATATCCACCGGAAGCCGCCGCGAAAGGGCGGCGAAATCTCCGCCCTAAAACTGTCGCCCACCGTGACTGAAAATCGGTGATTTCTCCACCACCGCTCGTCGGTTGGTCAAGATCTTGGTACGGTTGTGACCACGTCGTCGAGCTAATCGAAATTGACTATTGGTTCATTGAAATCCATCGAGAAACGAGCAAGTTATTTTCTAGTGTGTGAAAACGGTGTAGTGTGAGAGAGAGAGAGAGAAAAGAGACGGGAGAGAAGAGAGAGAAAGAGCTGGTCCGTAATGCTCGAAAAACGAGGGTCTGGGTGTTTTATCCTTGTTCCTCGTGCGTGAAACGAACGATAGAAGGGGCAAACGATGTCAGAATTAGGCAAACTCAGAGTCTACGGACTTGTCTCGATGCCCCGAATGCGCCGAAGGGGTTCAAGCGGTTAAATTCTCAATCGAACGAGGAATGACCGAAAAACCCCTAAAAAGAGAAAATTACAAACAGGCCCCTAAACTCTAAAAGAGTTCAAAATAGGGCCACGAAAAATACAAAATCACATAATTAAACACATAAAAGGTTGAAACGTGGCGTACCTTATAAATCGGACGAGAGGGATGTTACAATGATAAAATGGATGGTTGCTCAAGTAAGAGAACCAAGACCTCACCAAGAGACTGAACACATGATTACGAATCACTTTATAAGGACAACGAGTTTCCTTAGAAATGTGTAAATAAGAGGGTTACACCAGCAGAGAACTTAGTAGATCCACTTTGGAAATGCCCAAAGTCAATAGGTTCTCAAAGTGTATCTTAAGAAGATGGGACTTAGAGTACCTAAATGGCTTTTACGGGCAAGGGCAAGTGGGAGATTATTGGGAATAGTGCCCTAGAAAGCTGATTGTATATCCGCTTTGTACTTTTCCTTATTGTAATCACAGACAATCTTTGAATAAAATAACGAATTCAGGCAACAATTCTTTATATGCTCTTGTTTGGTATAAGTTTACTTTAGCTGTGCATGTATGAGAACTCCCCTAACCTGATGACTTTAGGACTCTACAATTTAGGTGAAATGGTTCATGAAACGAGCCCTATATCATATAAGTCATGATTAGTAAAATACTCCAAGCCGATGAGTCCAACAGACAGTGGGAGTGTCAACCTGACTCGTCTAAGGCTTGCTTGTGGGATCACGCCCTTAAGAAAGACCACCTTGTTTCATGGAGGTGCAAAGTGTATAGTTGATACGTGCGTGATACATGAGGGTGCTTACTTCAATAAGTAAGTTCACTGAGGTGCCCCGTGTGAGAAGATTCCTAAATGGAAAGGAAGTTTCTATTCCAGGAAATGGAAACTTCTAGATTAGGAAATATCTCACGAGTCATTGATGTGATTAATTGATCCTTAGACTTGAGGTTCCATGTCACTTTAAGAGTTAACTCTGTAGTCTTTGGTATAAGCTTTAAAGGGTGTCGCCTTAGACAACTGATTCAAGGCTTATGCTGGGGCTGCACAAGTGACTCATGAAAATAAATGAGAATCAAGAAAGGACCTACACTTGCATTTGCAAGGTGATCTCTTATTGTGTAAGTCATTCATATGCCATATGAAGTCCTTGGCCAAGGCAGTAGATCAAGACATCAAGAAAAGGGTTTCTTGGATTGAGATCAAATGGATATGAAATGCACTTAGCTTTAAGACCAGATTATTGGGGTTCTGATTATTCCCTTACCCTAGATCTTGGTTGAGAGATAGTAAGTAGGAGGATTGTATCTCACATGAATCCATGACTTAAAGGTTCTATCGAATCTGAATATTCCAATTCAGCTAGGGGTTAAACACCTGTTGCTAGACTATGGTCGTTTAATCTGTGGACTGATTAATTAATTAGTGAATTAATTAATCAGGGTCACTGCTAATTGAATTGAGAACCTAGAGGGTCACACACAACAACTTGGTTATGTAACACCCGAAGCGCAAAGGTGCCACATCCCCCGCACTATGGCTCAGTCTACATATGAAACGAACAATCCATACATGAACTAAGCCATAGCGAACGGGTGACAAGAAAACAAAGACTAACTAGCTAGGCGGGACTAAACCCAAACAAATTATCACAGCCAGAAATAAAACGGAAGCATGCTATAACATCAAGTCTTTAACAAGCAAACCATATCCTAATTGCATATCAATATATTATCATCTCCCAAAAATATAACATTTCATATAACCATAGTTAACAATACATATGCATCAAGATAAATATGGACACGTGCTAGACCCAAAGTGAAAGACTGGACTCGACACCAATCCCGCCTAGCACCCAACCTGCAAAACTGAAAAGTGAGGTGTCAGTCTACCACAGACTGAGCGAGGGGTCTAATAGATATAAGCGCAGATAACATGCAAGTCATAACCTCGGGTAAGGTTTTATAACCGAAAGCATTATAAGTTCAAGAACAATGTAGAACTCGCCCGAGATTACAACTATCAGATATAACAATTAATCATTTTCAATCAATCAATCAATCAGTGGCCCGGCGAGTGAGGGAAATTCTCCAACCTTACTCCGACAGTGTACAATCACGATACTTGTAATTAATTAAGTGATCATGCAATCAGTTACAGTGCACACATAGTAGTTTCAATGACTCCTTCTTCCTCCAATGATGGTGGGTTTGCAAGGCCCGAACCATCCACGGTAAACACGGTGTACGTCGGGAACATGACTCCCACGCACGGGACTCCTTCCTCTACCAAACCTCCTGGTGGATTCAGGGTTCATCCCCACGGTTGAGAGGAGTGTAAGAGTTACCCGTCAGCCCTTACTTTCCCGGTTGGCTCAAACACTAACTCTCGGGCCCACAGTGCACGGTACAATATACTCGCCCAAAACACGATCAATCAATACAGTACAATTCAGTAAATCAGTTGACAATCGATAGAGTTTGGAAAACTATAGATATATAGATACCTTTTGGCTTTAAACATCACATAGGGTTGCAATGGTTCTAGATATCTAGCAATTAAACCTCACCTGTGCCGACAAAATAAAGGGAAAGACACGGCCTAAGAAGCGCACTCCACGTCACTGGTGTGCTGGTCTGTACAACAAAGACAAGTGTACAGAAGACACGACTCAAATGAACCAATTAAGATGAACGGCGTAACATGACGTGCATTGACAATTATGGAATGATATGATCATATTCATGCATAAAATGAGCATATAATAACACGTATCAATCATTTATGGCCTTAGAACCCGATTAGGAAAATCACATTTTATGCAGAAAATACAAAAACCCCACTGGAGCATGGGAACGGCCGTTCCAGTTTTGAACTAGAGCTGGGAAGGGCTGTTCCCGGCTCCCCGAATCAATCCCGCGCGTCTATAAAAATTTGGCAAGTTTTGGGGCTGGGAACGGCCGTTCCGGCCACAGGCCAAACTGGGAAGGGCCATTCCCAGTCTCGCGGGATAGCTGGCAGGGTGTGGGAACGGCCGTTCCCAGAATGAACTGGGACGGGAAGGGTCGTTCCCAATATGCAGATGCAGCAGAAACAGGGGAGATACAGGGGAAAAATACGAACCAAACATGAACCCAACAAATCATCACATTCCAAGCTCCAAATGCATAAATTTCATGAAATAAACATGCTAACATACTTATAGTTCAATAATAACTCACATAAACACTCAAATCCATGCTTAATCATCAAGAATCACTCATATCAAACCCAAATATGAACTCATGCTCCAAGCATATAAACTTCATAATATGCACATTAAATTCAAGCTATAACCAAGTATTCATGCTTCCACCAACTAAAACATAATTAAACAAGCTTAAACCATAACCCCAATTACCACTCATGCTTCAAGAATTTATAAAATCTCCAAAGTTACCTTGAATAAAAGAAATAGAAGAAGATATGAAGATATGATGATGATGATGCTCCAATGATCCTAAATCCCACAAAATATAGCTTGAATGGAAGAAATCTCCCTACTCCTTGAAGAGGGTTTTGGCTCGGTGGAAAGGGAAGCAAGAACAATGTGTATGAAATGTTTGTATGAGAGAAGGAAAATGGTACGTTAATGCTGCTAAAAGAGAGGAAGAGATACTCCAATTTGCTATTAAATCCTTCAACTTCATAGGTCATACAATTGAGTCCAATCTCATAATAAATGATCAATTAAGTCCCACAAGTAATTCATGCAATTAAGTCCTCAAATTAAGAAAGATGATCACTTAAGGACAATTAGGCAATTAAACAATTAAGTCATAATTGGCAATTATTTCACATTAAGTCATATATTGCATGATTGACAGATTGGGGCGTTACAGGTTACATGAGTTGGGGCTTTACAATGATTAAACGAGTTAATCAAGCCAAGAGGGTTCCACACGTGTGTATATATATTTTATTTATACATTAAATAATTAAATGTGTTAATTATTTAATAGACTTTGGTTTAATTTTGAATTAAAAGGAAAGTCTTATTTTGGAGAAAATTAATCTAGTTAATTAATTATGAATTAATTAATTAGATAAATAAATAAGTTATTTATTTATTAATAAATAAATAAAGTATAATATTATCCAAAAAGAGTTTGGATATTTTTAGCTCTCTTAAAAGTTGATTTGAATTAGAATTCAAAGTCAAAGTAAAAATTACTTGATGTTCAAGTAATAGGAGAGAGGGACAAAAATCATTAGTCTATAAGGAATAGGATTTCGGCCGCCTCTCCCTTCCTATATATAGGGGAGCTCATGCTCCCCTTAGAGAGTGATTGAATTCTTTTGGTTCATGTGTTGAACACCTTCCTTTCTCCAAGATAAACAAAACCCTAGGTTAAGCCTAAACACTAACTAGAGAACTAGCATCCTTACTGGTTAGATTGTAGTCAAGTTGGTGGACTATCTCTAGAGAGCTTCAAGTTAGAAGTTTGAAGATTCGAGCTTTACTAAGGAGAGGGGGTCAAGCCGTGAGAAGAGCGTTCTTGGGTGACTTGAAACGCTTCAAGAAAGTTAATTAAGAAAGTAAGTTTCTAATCTCTACGAATTTGGATACACGATTGCGAGTCCAAGATCCTTTTGTTGGAAAATTTTTAAATTTCCGCTGCTTTCTGATTCCTGTTTTCCAACAGTTCTTGTGTCGTGTTTGAGTCAGTTTAGGTCTTACGGCTTAGGAACTACGTGACAATGTATGCATTACATCAATCTTGAATATGAAATTATCTTTCTTTTGAATTTTGTTTAATTATCTGTTGCATTATTATGTGGACCCCTGCCTTTCGTGTTGAAAATGTGTCATGATCATGCACTAATCGCATGCATATATTCTCGAAATAAGTTATGATTTCTAGGTTATGAAGATGATATCAAACCACGGCCAAGTTCTATGATCACAACAGTTTATCACAAGTTCTTTCTGAGGTAGAGAGGATAGGAGGAACCACTGTGGAAGGATATAGAGAATTCGGGATATGTAGTCTTCATAGATGGAGTTAGATTTAAGGACTACGAGTGATGACGGGGGACCGTTTTGGAGATACAAGGGTAGTGAAACATTTGAAGAAATAAGAGTTGTTCGGGGAATGTTTATGACTCCAAATATTTGTATACGAGGCTCTCCTACATAGGATGCAATAATTGGATTCAACTAGACCATTTAATCTAAGGAGTGAGGTGAATGAACCTTGGAGGTATTCGGGTTCAGGGTTCGGTTCATTGAAGATATATTGATAATGAAGAGGGGTTAAAGTAAATTGGATCCGGTACGAGTCATGCACCAAGGGACATCAAGGAAGGGTTTCTAAATAACTCTATTAATTAGGGATCGAGTGGTAGGAGTTAAGATCGGGAAAAATCCGAATTCGTGAGCTTTAGATTTCGATCAAGATGGAGAACGAGTCAGAAGAGGATGAGAAGGGGTCAACTAACGTGGGAAATACAACTTCATGGAAGGTGACAACACTAAGGACAGGATTTGAGTTGATTTTTCCAAATCCAAACTGAATTGACGTGTTGTGAGGGTGATTCTCGGGGAGGAATTTAGATGCTAATTCAGTGGATGTCAAAGAAGTCAGGGGTTGTTTCGGACCGAGGAAGATACAAGTGATGCACAAAGATTCATGGAAAATTTGAAGACCGTGGGAAAGACAAGGCATGACTAACAAGTCAAAGTAACACCGTGACTGGAGAAACGGGGAACGAGGAAAAGCTACTGAGCTAATGGCTTACTACATTGGTGACAGTTTCAAAACATTCATGGCACGTACATCATCTTTTACATTAATTGTTTATTTTCTTTATTTTGGTTCGTGCGCGTATTTCTATCTGTTTCCGTTGCTCTAATGTGCTACATATTTAATTGTTGTAAGTGTGTCACGTGCATTGTCATTTTAACCAACCATGCATTCTAGTGTTTATTTGATAGGGAGTTCTTTCATCGCATTTCTCAAGTATCTCTTCGTTCGGTCCATATCTGAGTTAAGAGGAAAAGAAATAATGGGATGGCACCTGACAAGGAAGAAGACTTCGGGAAGTAAAGAACTTCGAGTAAGGGATAAAATGGTGAAAGGGAACCCCGAAGGAAAGTGAAACTAGCGTTGGCTTTCAGGCATTCGGACCGAGCAAAAACAAAGAAAGGAGTACGTAGTTCAATAGAAATTAGGAGAGGAATTGAAAGGCAAAATTTTTGGGTTGCCATTTCGACTAAAGTTCTCTCTAAATGAAAATTACTCATCAAGAATTTCGGCGAAAGAAGGATCGACGGAGTTCAACTTGTAACGGCGAAAATTTTAATGGGGAGAGCGTGACAAGAGGCAAATGAGAAACTAGAGGTCCTGTTAAAGTAATATTCTAGTAGGAACAACGGAACTGCAAATTAGAGAGGACCTGGAAGCCTTTATGGTGGTGAGCGAATATTACGATTTTAAAGATTAATCATTAAAGTGAGGGCCGAGTCACTAAATTCAGGTTGAAGAATATCATGAAGATTAGAGAAAATAGATTATCGAATCTTTCCACATATGTAAGTACAACTTGGAGGCAAAGAAGTTAAGGGAAACTCTTTAGTTCAATTGTCGAGAAGGAACCGATTTAAATTAGTGTAGAAAAGGATGCGATCATTAAAACTCGGCTCAATGAGTTCGGAAGGAGTTTAGAAGAAACAAAATCAGAAAGGATGAACATGGGGAAAGAACTAAATCAGACTCTAAGAATCATCAAGAGTGTTATCCTCGCTTAAAGAATTATAAGGGCCAAATACCGAATATAACTTTATGGTGTCAAGAGAATGAAGGGATACTTTGGATGGAAGATGAATAAGACAACTTTATGGGATGATTAGTAAAATGAGAGCTAGGTCACTAGATTCGGGCTGAAGATTTTCACGAGGGATGGAGAAGATAGATCGTTGAATTGTTCTGTTTATGTAAGTCGTGTTGAATACAAAGGAGTTATGAAGGAGGTAGGGGGGAAATTTCTAAGTTGAATTGTCAAGAGGGAATTGATTCAAATTATCATGGAAAAGTATATTGTCAATGAAGTTTGATTCCATGAGTTTGGAAGGAAATTTAAGAAGCAATAAATCGGCAAGGACGAACATTGAAAAGATTTAAATCAAACTTCAAAGATCATCAAGAACATCTTATCTTCAATTAAGGAATGGTAGGGGCCGAATATCAGATTGCACCATAGAAGTTTAAAGAGAGTAAAAAGGAGAAATTGAATGGAAGATAGTAGGAGATTGTGTGACATATATATTCAGATCGGAAAGAACTGTTAAGGGCGCTAAGGGTAGTCATCTTTGATGGTTTGTTAGATTTTGATATGGACAAAGGAAAATAACATTGGATTTAATTTCGGGATGGATGATCTAACAGTAGATGGGGAATCAAAGCTCGGGTATTAAGAGTTGGTTTAGTTGAATGAAGATTATGGAAAATGATGGAAGATCGAAGAGGATTAGAAGCAGTAAAAGTCCGAAGGGAATCAAGAATAAAAATTAGAAGAGAATCTGTCATTACTTCGCTAGGGTACCCTGAAGAGTTTAAAGACAAGTCAAGCACTGTGCTCACTTTCGGGATAGATCATACATTGGACAACAAAACTCACAAATCTAAATTTCGCAACTACAGTGAACGGTACCTATAGCATCCATGACACATGCATTCATGCAAAATTTCGTTCAAATGAATTCTATATTATGTGCTTTGATTTCATATCATGTTAAGTTACTCGGAGTAAATGATAACCAACATGGATGATATTTATTGCCTGCCTCGAATGCTTTACGTGACTTTAATTTTGGCTTTGTGTTGTGTTTTTCGGGAGTATTGGAGACTTCCTTGCTTTATTTTGTTTTAGAGACGGGGTGCTCTCGTTGTTTGTAAGAGACGGGGATTCTCTTATTTTAGTTTGAGAGACGGGGTACTCTCTTTGCTTGCGAGAGACGGGGTTCTCTCATTGTTTCTCGAGAGACGGGGCTCTCTCCTTGTTGCTTGTGAGAGACGGGGTATCTCTCATTGGTTGTTCGGTCGAGTAGTGAATCCGAGGACGGATTCTTTTTAAGGGGGTGAGATTGTAACGCCCTAACTTTTCAGTATTTTAAAATGACATATGTGTTTACTCATTACCGCAAATTAATTGGCTTTCCATGTTTTCTGTAATTAAATCTCATTGTTTAATTATTAAATAAGTCATTAATTGAAATATATGCAATAATTGAATTTGAATTTATATGAATAGTTATGTGTCTCCTAATTGCGCGTTTAAATTATTTAATTGCATAATTAATCATTTTTGCTGAGTACTAATTGTAATTTTCATTAATTTCCCATTACATGCATTTCGTTATATTTTTATTAAATATTTAAAATAAATTCTTAAATTTTATTTGAATTTTGAAACTATATGAATTCTTGGTCGATTTGCATTTACGTGACAAGTTGCGCGCCGTTACTATATGAAATGAATTTGGAATTTTGTGGAAATTAAATATGTTGTAGATATGTGTGTCATACATGTGTACGTATACTCGTTTCATGTTTTCGGATTCGTTTGATTGCGCTTTAAATTTATTTGATATGTTTGGAACCAAATCGGGGGCTAACGAGCACTTAGCGCACCCTTGGTTCCGTATGTGATATCTTGAGCTAGGGAACTCGGAATCGAGTTCCGTCAACTCCGTTGAACTCGTAACGAAAATTCAGATTCAATAAACTTAACCTAATTTTTTTCTTAGATCATTTGGACCCCCCAAAATTCAACCGAAAAGTGAATCGTTAACAATATTGCCACACTTAGCCATTTTCTTCATAATTCCTTCAAACCCTGACCAAATTAACCTTGATTTGAGCCTTTAGAACCATAGTTCAGCCCACTATCTCCCTCCACTCTCTCCCAACCGAACCACACCCCACATTTGAGAGAAATTCATCCCAAAACCCCTGCTCTCAGTTTATTCCCGTCACCCTACCTCCCTTGGAGATTTTGAAGCTCAAATCTCCTCCAACCTTCATTCAATCCACAAGGTGAGCTTAGGGTTTTTTTATGCATCCAATATGAGTCATTTTATTCCATCCATCCCTAATTTTGAGCATGATTTCATGGGTTATGGCTGACTTGAAGATATAGTTAGGTTTTGAGCACTTGTGTTGATCTCTCTCATTGTTTGATGATTTAAGTTGATTCTAAGCATGAATATGATTGTTTGAACTTCCTCTTTACTTTCATGATCATGTATTTTATGATGGTTAAGTGTTTCATGAGGTGCCATTAATGAGATTTTGAAGAAAATGTATGAAATGATCATCTCTTATTCCATCTCACGTTTGATCACCTTGGGAGCTTATTTATATGTTGAGTTGGAGTTGTTATATTGCATTTATGTGTCCATATCATACCTGAACTTGTTGGTTGGAGTTTGGCTTGGTTCTGGTCTGTTTTTATGGCGTTTTATTATAATATATATCGCATGATCACATATTTAAAGTATTAATGATATTTGTCGTACACGGTCGGAGTTTGGTTGGAGATGATGCACGATCACTCGCCGAGCCTTTATGTTTATGTATGATTTATGAGCTTAATAAATTTAATATGATTTAGTTGTAAAGTCCGGGCATTGCTAGTTATCTTTTAGCCCTTCTCGGGAACTAACTTTAAATAAAACTTTGCTAGGGATTTATGACATGCATGTGCATGTTTTTATAGATATGTATCGCTCCTACTCACTCAGTCTTCTAGAGACTAACCCTCTCCCTCCCCAACCTTTTTAGTGCGCAGGTTTGGCGTTAGAGTTTCGAGCTAGGCAGAGTTATGTCGAATTTTGAGTCAGTTAAGTTTAGTTAGAAGAGTCTTTGCACTCGCATATGTATTTGAATTGTATATGATTTCGACTTTGTAAGATTATGAATATTGAATCTTTATATTGAATTACCTTGCCAAGCTTTGTTATAAATTAAAAAGAGGCCTGAGGAGCCCAAGTCTGCTTGTGGTTCGTGTGTTTACTTTCTGCAGGACCGTGGCCAATGTATGTGTTTGGTTTTAATTTTTCCACTGCATTATGTTTTGTTGGTTGGTTTAATTGCAGGGTCTAAGTTCCGCCTAGCTTAGGAGGTTGTTTTGTTTGTCTCTTGTTCGCTATGGTTTGATACGGGTGCGGACTTCCCATTTTGTTACTCGTGTTGAGCTATAGTGTGGGGGATGTGGTGCCTCACGTGCGGGGTACTACAAGTCGTGCGTAAGAACTTCGAGTGGGAATTGTGCACAGGCTTAACCTCGACGGCCCTTATCGTCCAGAGTGTCCTTACTTACAGTTCCTGGGGCCCAACATACCATACCTTACCATATTCCCATGTTTCAGGGCTTATCTCGCACATACCATAACATAAATGTACATATAGCGTTGCAAACATAAGCTCACTTATGCTCATACATATATCATTTTCATAACCTTTAACCGTAGTCATAAGATCATAAACTTAGCTTATAAATATGTATTTAACTATATAATAAGTATATAGTCGCATGTGGGGAGAGAAATCAACACATATTAGGCCATAGGACACTTAACTAAAAGAAAGAATCCTAAACCCCACCTTAAAGCGAAAATGGTAGAGAACAGAGACCAAAATGGGCAAATTGACACCTACTTCTAGGGTGCAACGACATCCAAAAGTGGCTCTGAAACATACAAACACAATACCCGACGATACTCATGAATGTAATGCATGCGTATGACGTGCAAGAACGTACCACTTATGCCACTTAAGATCATATCACGTAAAACTCATATCGAATAAATCCATAAAATTAATTATAACACATAAAAGAAGTGGGAAAAATACTGAAAAGTGATGAGACATGAAAGAAAAGAAACAACCGCTGCAGAAAAGAGCAACAAGGCCGTGTCATATTTCTTCACATGATTGACATGGCTGTGTCAACCTATAAATCTGAACAAAAAACACAACTCGAAAGTAGGACATGGCATGTTAATGTCATGCACAAAACTGAAGAGGCTGGGTCCAAGAAAAACTCCATGGCCGAAAGTACAACACGGCCTCGCCATTTTTGCTTTCAAATTTACAGCAACAACAGCAGTTCTAGGCAAGAAAGAAGCAGGGCAGACACAACAGTAATAGGGCAAGATCAAGGTAGCAACATCAGCATGAAAACAACATAAAAATATCACAAAACAGTCCCATAACCACACGTATAGCATCCGGCAAGAAATGGTGTTTAAAAGATCAATTTCTAGCATGCTTTCTTGAAATAAAAACTCTAGAAAATTAATGGCATCTCATCCATAACCCAACCACCAATAAATAGGACCATGAATATGCAATAAATGATCTATAAGGAACATCATACAAGTCTCCAAATTTAAAGATATGCAAGGATTATCAAGTTCTTCAAGATTTCATTTAAACCCAAACTATTCATCACATACTCCATAACCAATGCATCTAAACCTTAAAACTAGATTCTAATGGATCAAAATGTGCATAAAAATGTGGAGAATAAGATTTTGAACTTACCTTGAAACTTGGAGAAGGAGGTGAAGTCCTATATTCTAATGGATCAAAATGTGCATAAGAATGTGGAGAAGGAGATGAAGTGCTATGAGCTCAAATTGTAAGAAATGGTGAGTTTGGCTTGTTTCTCTTCTTCTCCTTGCTTCCTTCTCGTGTGGTCCAATGATGAGAAGAATGAGAGAGATGTGAGAGCGTTTGTTCTCGGTCAAAGTAGGTGTAAGAAATGGGTATTATAGCTCAAAAATAGGTCATAACCGGCTAAATAGGCCATAGTGACTGAAATTTGTTTCATCGAGGGGTTTAAACGACATCAAAAAATTATAAGGCTTGTTCCATTGGATCTGAATCATAGAAAGGAGTCCAACGGCAAAGAAAGCACTCGAATCCGAGTTCCCGAGCTCATGTTTTGCTTAAATGAACTCAAGTATGGCCATTTTGCAAAATGGCTCAAAACCTTAGAAAAAGTGTAATTAAGTCCACTTAGGTTTCAATCAAGTCCAAATCAAATTAAAATCATACAAATAAGCCTTTAAATCATATATATCACATAATTCATTAAATTAGAATTCTTAGGAATTAAATTGTTATCTCATAAATTCATAAATCATAAGAATTCATATTATAAAATCACTTAAGGCATATTCTTGACATTTAAATGAAATAATTCATATAATTTAAAAAAAAATAATTTGAATAAGGAATAGATTTCAAATAAAATGCGTCAAATAAATATAAAAAATAAATGCAATTACGAAAACTAAAATCTCATATGGCACGAACTTGTACGTACGAGCAGATTGGGTGTCACAATCTCCCCCCTTAGGAGAACCTGGTCCCTAGGTTCACTTCTCGGCACTAAACAACTCGGGGTATAAACTTTTCATCTTCGCCTCGGTCTCCCAAGTAGACTCTTCGGTCTTCTAATCTCTCCAAAGAACTCTGACCAAGGGAATCTTCCAGTTCCTCAACTCTTACATCTTCAGTCCTGAATTACAACCGGGTGCTTTACTATCATTAAGTCCGGCTCTAATTGTACCTCTTCAACGGGGAGAACAGTTGCCTTATCAGGATAATACTTGAAAAGCTGAGAAACAAGTAACACGTTTTGTATCCAGGTCAAACTTGGTGGTAGGTCCAACCTATATGCTGTCTCACCAATCCTTTCCAAGATCTCAAACGGCCCGAGGTATCGTGGACGGAGCTTTCCACCTTTACCTATTTGAGTGAAGCCCTTCCTTGGAGATGCTTTTATAAAGACTCTATCACCGAACCCAAACTCTAAGGTCCTTCTTCTCTTATCGACATGGCTCTTCTGTCGGTCCTCAGCTACCTTTATCCGTTGTCAGATCTTCTTAACCTTCTCGACGCCATCCTCGATTTCTTCCTTAGGTTTTGCTCTTTCAAGCTCACCCTCTTCGGTCCACCTCCATTCATCAATGTCCCAAAATAGAGGAGACCTACACTTTCTTCCACAAAGTGTCTTGTAAGGTGCCATCCCGTCGAAGCCTGAAAGCTATTATTATAGGCAAACTCAACAAATGGTAAGTGCTCATCCCACTTGTTCCAAAAATCCAAAGCACGCCCTAGGCATATCCTCGAGGTACTGAATTAACCTTTCAGATTTAGTCTGTTTGAGGATGTGAGGTGGTACTAAACCTGAGTCAGGTGCCCAAACAATTTTGAAGATTCTACCAGAAAGTCACCGTAAACCATGGATCTCGGTCTGAAACAATACTAGTCAGAACTTCATACAACCTAAGGATCTCTCTATAATACACATTGGCTAGCTTTTGAGCCTTGTTGGACATCCAAACTTTGAGAAAATGGGCAAATCTAGGTTAATCTATCAATAACCACCCATATCCCATCATACACTACTTTTGCCTTCGGCAAGCCAGACACGAAGTCCATAGTCACTTGCTCCCACTTCCATTCGGGAATAAGAAGTGGTTGGAGAGTTCTGATGCTCTGCGTACATCACCGTTTCACGAAGTTTGCGACATCTCTTCTCATGCCACTCCATCAAAACTTCTCTTTCAAATCCCGATACATTTTCGGGCCTCCCGGATGGATCGAATACCCTGAATAATGTGCCTCCTCAAGCATAAGTCGCTTGAGCTTATCCGGGACACATACTCTCGCTTTAAACCTTAGTAAACTTGAATCATCAAATCTGAACTTGGATCTCGGATCAACTCTTGATCGGGCTACTATTTTATGTATCTCTGGATCCGGAGCTTGAGCCTCTATCTCAAACCCGGCTGAACTGTAAGCTTAGACAACTAAGACACTAAAACCACTGTCTCTGAACCCAAACTCGGAGAACCTACTTTCAAACTTGCCACATAAGGCATCGGCTACCACATTCGCCTTACTAGGGTGCTACTGGATTTTGCAATCATAATCCTCTAGAAACTCCACCCAATGCCTCTGTCTCATATTCAACTTTTTTTGAGTAAAGAGATACTTAAGGCTCTTATGGTCGGTAAACTGTGACACCCCGTCTTCTTAACAATCCACAGGTATGATGTCGTGAGAGAGTTTAATTCTGTATTTTGGTGACTTACGTGTTATTTGTATGCCTTACATGTTAATTTATAATTTTATTTATTTATGTGCGCCTTAGAATTTATTATATGTACTTGGTCTCAATCGTCCAGTATTTGTAAATTAGGGACCTAATTGTAATTAGGGTGTTTTAGCCCTCGTGGCTATCTTGAGCTTGAGTATTTGAATTTGAATTCCGACCTTGTCATTGAGTTCATTTCAATGATTCGGATTCCATTATTAAGCCTTTTATTTTTCTAAAGCCATTTGATTGTCCTACCATTTTTAAAATCCAATCCGTGTGGACCGGATACACTTTGACCCTACCCGTATGACCGACCCATTTTAGCCCTTAAAGGGCTAAAATTATCAGCCTTTTCTCCCTCATTCCTCACGTGAGACAAGGAGAAGAAAGAAAAGGAAAAGCCCCCTCCCCTTCGGCCTCAAAGCTTTGGCTCGAGCTTGTGCCCTATCCGACCATCCAATCGAAGTCCAAGGTAAGTATTGTATTCTTCTCAATGTGTGCTCCGTTTTTTTCCGATTGAATCTTGCTTTTCTTACTTGAATCTTTATTTTGGGAAAGATAATGAATAGTGTCAAATTTTGGAATTAATGTGTTTAAGCTCGTTTTGTGAGCTCTTACTTGCGAATTTGTGTTCTACGTGTCGTATATGTTCCGTGGCTTGATTATGGCATGATTTTAGGTGGTTTTGATGTGTGTGTGTGTGTGTGGGGTGTGAGCTCCACCATTAATGGCGGAGCTTGAAGCTACAAAATCGGGGGGAGGGGGGGGGGGAGGGGAGGGGATAACCCCTATTAACAGCTTTGTTCTTGTGGGAGGTAACACAACTTTGCGGTTTTGGGGTAATGGGCATTACCCCTTTTGTGCAGGCAAGGGGTAACGCCGTTAACCGTATACTCTTTTGTTGTTGTGTCCCTTAATGGGCGTGTTTCGTTTTGGCCTTGGAGGGGGCAACCGCCCTCCCCCCACCGCCTGCGCATCTGAGTTTTGGGTATGGTTTTGCATTGTTTCTTTTGCTTTTGTTTTCATTTCCAGTTTTTTTTCCTGACGTGTTTTATGTATAATTTGATATTAAATGACATGCATTGTTATGAATTGATATGACACGAATGCGAGATTTTGTATTATGATATGTTTGTAATTATGTGATTTCATTGATACTAAACGTGTTACATGTTCCTAATTGGTTAATTGCCAACTTATGCATTTCGATTTGCCCTTAATTGCATTAATGGTACAAATGAACATCTTTTAATGAGTTTTATGCATACGTTAAGTTTGCACATATGTTATGCTTATGTAATTGCATCTCCTAAGCGTTAATACATATGTCGTGCATCTATATGGTTCATCTTTGAGTCTAAGTCCAATTTTATGTCTTCAGTTTGTTTAGGTGCACCCGGGGTGGTGTCTCATTGGTCGTGTGGATCCCGGGGTGGATCATTCTTCGTGTTCGGCTTTCGTTGGTGAAATGTGCTCGTTTTCTATGTATGCGAGCTATAACCTTAAGTATAAGTAGATATGTGAAAATTATGTAAGTTTATGAATGTGTTAAGCCTTTTCAAGTATGATATGCTATGTATAAGCCTATGTACGCTTATTTTGATTTGTTACGGTTTATTATGGTTACATCATCAAACTATGCTTCAAACGTGTGCCTCTTATGAGCCGGAAGCTACGAGCTATGGATATGTTATGGATTTGATAATGAGAGGTATGTATAGCATAGTTATTGCAAAGTAAGGTTTGTTATGTATGTTATGTTACGTTAAGTTTTGTAGCAGGTTATGATAAACTCTGTTATGGTATTTTAGGCCCCGGAGCCTGCGAGTTAGGACGTCCGGTACGGTAGTGGGTCGTCAGGTTTAGCCTGAGCATAGTCTCCACCTTGATAGGACTAACCTGGAACCTGGCCAGGAGGTTTGGTAGGGGGGGATGGGACCTTAGGGGTTTGAATGTGCACGCTTCCCTCGTCTATATGGATGGTTAGGGGCACACAACCCTCCTATCACCGAAGAAGGAGGTATGTATGATATGTATGTTATGTTTTGATTTAATTTGCTATGTATGACTAGTCGGAGGGGCCACCGACTTACGTATGTATGCTCCGTTAAAGTTCATGGAACGAGGATAGACTTATAATTAAGATAAAATATGAATCTTTCAGAACTATAAGTCAAAATATGTTTTGATAAGGTTTGATATGATAAGGTACGTTTTGTGTGTAGGAATTTGTTAAATTATGTTTTGTTTTATTTTGAAAAAAAAATCCCTATATGTATGTATCACGGGCAAACGTTTAGTGCGTAAAAACTATCCCTGCACGAACATTGTATGTTATACGTGCTTTGCTCCTTATATGTATGTAGCATGTGTGGGTAGCTCCTCACTAAGTCCATGTGACTGACCCCTCTCCCCTTTGTTTTTAGTGTGCAGGTGTTGCTTGGAGTTGAGCTAGGCAGCGTGTCGAGTCCTTGGAGTCCGTTGAGTCCTTTGTTCTTTCGAGTTTGTTGCACTTGTTTTGGATTTGTAAATGTATGAACATATGATTATGTACGCTTTGATATTTTGTATATTTGAATTTCGGGACAGGCTTCTAGGGACAAGATCGAACCCATTTGTATTTATGATTTGTGTTATATTCGGGATTAGGTATCTATGCTAGTTGAACCCATCACCTGCTACTTGTGCTTTAGAAATTTGATGAATGCTTAGCTTCCACATACACTCTTATTTTGTGTATTTTGTTTTATTTGACAGGGTCTACGTTTCGCCTAGCTTAGGTGTGTCTGTCTATCTCCCGTGCCTGTGCTAGGTTTATGTACGGGTTTTCCATCTCGTATCTGGATTAGGCTTAGGTACGGGGTATGTGGTGACCCAGCGTGCAGGGTGTTGTATCGGTCTAAGTCAAACGCCATAGGACAACAAGGCTTTGTGTGTGTATTTTCATCACGATTTGCTATGATATACACTTGAATTCTCAACACTTTGTTGCTTTTACTTTTCGTGATGCACTGCATTTTTCTATTTGCCCTTAATTGACTTATTTGTCATTCTCACGTACTAACTGGCATGCATATATCTATGTTGTAGTTGTGAGATTTTCAGGATGCCGCCTCGACAACAAGATTTCGGTCAATCCTCACATCAACACCCATATCATCGAGAACAACTGTCCACCGAATTACCACCTATGAATCGAACGGCAACATTGTATCGAGACTTCAGAACATTCAATCCTCCATAATTTAGAGAAGGCGATGATATCTAGGCTGAAGAGTGGATTTCTGAGATAGAAAGCATATTCGAAGTGTGGCCATGTAACTTTCTGGACATGGCTCACCTCTCCATATTACTCCTACAATGACAAGCGAGATAATGGTGGAAAAGAGCTGCCGCACAAGTTGAAGAAATAGACAAAGGATTGTCATGGGATTCCTTCGTTCAAGAGTTTAGAAGAAGGTACTCACCGGCCATCTTACAAGACCGAAGATTTGAGGAGTTTTGTACCCTAAAACAAGGAGGCAAAACGGTCGTGGAATACATTGAAGAGATCGAAAGGTTAAGAGCCTACGTGCCTCATATTATGAGCAACAATGAGATAAAGAAGTGACACTTCATGGAAAGTCTTCGGGACGAGTTGAAGGAGGTATTGATTGCGGACTATACGAGTACGTGGAACAACAAAAGCTTTAAGGGTTAGGAATCGGAGAATAACAAGAGGCAAGGAAGAAGAGAATCTGGGACCAACAATTGAATTAGGATTTAGCTCCACCTACAAGTGGATTAAAGGTTCCAATATTCCGGTATCCAAGCTAAGAAGAAGATTTGTGGGAAGAAGCACAAAATCAGGAATCCCTCAAAACTGAAGAAAGAATCTCAACCATAAGCCTATTGTAGAGGGACCAATCATGCCTACAATTCGTGTTGGGATAGGTTGAAGAAGTGCTACACGTGCGGATCAAAGGAAAATATGGTTACCGAATCTGATCAATCTAAGGCTAACAAATAATAGAAGCGAGAACAAAATGCTTCAATTTGGAAACCGACATAAATCCAAGGATGGAGGTATTTGCATCCATGGCACGTGCATCCTTGACATATTTGAAACCCTGCACTTAATTATTTGTTGTATTAATATTGCTATTCCTATCATTCTTATGTGCTTGAGTGGAAATTACTTGATGCATAGCATCGGCATATATAACCCAACATTCATATTCAGTTTTTGCTTAATAGGATGTCGCTTCTTTTGATCTCCAAGTTTAGAATGCTAAGAAATTGGGAAGAAATGGTCAGGGTGAGGGTCGAGGTTGGGGACCCTCTTCAGAGATCGTCTTGTTTTGTGTAGAGTAACTTGAAGACAGTGTTAAAGAAGATGGGTTTGAGGAGCCTATCAACAAGATTGAAGATTCAGGGAATTTAGAACCCACTTAAAGGAGAGTTAACTTTCCTAATGAGGTGCCGTGATGGAAGTGTCTAAGGTGGAATGATTAATCTATGAGAGACACTAAGGAGGATTCCGTTAACGAGCACAAAATAGAATTTAACAAAAATCTCGGGGCATGGGAATTAATTCATTATTCGACCGTACCCTTGGAGAAGAAATTCGAGGAGAATTTATGGAAGACATCAAAGGATCAAGATGAGAGTCTTGAATGAAGTTGTGGGCTAATGGAGAGATGACAAAAGGCAAATTTGGCAATAAAGAAGGGTACTCGGGTGAGATGAAATTAGGGAAGTATCGTATGAAAGTTGGGGACTTTGGGACCTTCTAATGATACAGACAATGCAAGAAGATGTCTCTGGGATAGCGAAGTTTGATGAGAATCATTAAGAGTGTGACACCCCGTTTTTTCCGATCGTCTGAGCAAGTGCCATATATTATTTCTCTGTGTGTATAATTGTTTAATTTATTTTTTTACTTGGTTCTTAACGTACTTTTATTGTTTTTAATTATGTTATTTGGTACGTTGTGTGGCACTATTTTCAACTCTTTAATAGTTTAGGGACTTGTTTGTAATTTTCTCTTTTTAGGAGTTTTTTCACCACTGCTCGTTCAATTGAGATTTTGTCCTCTCGGATATTTTTAATGCGTTCAGGGTATCAAAACGAGTTCGTAGGCTCTAAGTTTGCCCAATTGTGATGTCATTAGCCTTTCTTACTGGTTATTCTTACCCGTTAGGACCCGGATTAAAACACCCGAGCCCAAACTTTGACCGGTCATGTAACACCCCGACTCACAGTCGGTACAGGTAAATTATATGATTTAATATTATTTGCGTTTTAGATTATTTGTATAGGACTATTTTGAATTATTTGAACTTATATGAATTATGTGAATTAATGTTGCATGTGATTTATTCGTTTTAATTTGAGTTGGCCTTATTTGAACCTGTATTTGTTGAACCGAACCAACTTGAACCAGTACACCTTGAACCGAACCCGTGAACCGAACCGGTCCAGCCCTTAAAGGCTGAACCATTCTTCCTTTTCTCTTCATTTTACGTTCAAAAGCAGCAGCTCTTGTCCAAGCAAGGAAGCCAAACCCTCAAGTTGATCATCCAACTTCCCAAGCCAATATCTCTCTCGTTTCTTCGTCTTTTCTCGAACTTAGGTATGTTTCGGAATCCCCTCGTCGTGCTCGTCATTTATATGGTTTAATTTCTGAGTTTGGAGTGAGTTTTATATGCCTTTGCTTCCCTACGTAAATAGTAAGGGTTTAATGAAAAATGAGATTACTTGCTCTTTGCTTGTTGTAATTAATCCCTAGCTTCATTTATGAGTTATATAGGTTGTATATGTTGTCTTTATTGCATTTAATCTTTGGTTGGTTGAACATTTATGAATGATCATGATTTTTGCTTGAAAATTGCATTCCCTTGATCATGCCTTTTAATTCCGTTTTCTTGAGTTATTTGAGTGTTTATATGTCAAGCATGATTTATTTGAATTGTT
Source organism: Lantana camara (assembly GCA_037501455.1). Taxonomy (NCBI): domain Eukaryota; kingdom Viridiplantae; phylum Streptophyta; class Magnoliopsida; order Lamiales; family Verbenaceae; genus Lantana; species Lantana camara. Next base: position 92,001,129 of record CM074858.1, on the reverse strand, counting down.
TGTGCATTTTGAGAAGTTGTGGCAATTTTAAGGGTTGGATTTTGGCCATTTTTGGCACCAAAATGGAGCTCCCCTGTTTCTGTAAAAATTTTCTGCTCCAGCTTTTCGAACCAGGCCGGAACGGCCGTTCCCGCCCAGTTTCAAACTGGGAACGACCGTTCCCAGGCCAAATACTGTTCATGCCGAGAGTGGGAACGACCGTTCCCAGTTTGTACTGGGAACGGGAACGGTCGTTCCCATGGCCGGAACCCTTCTACTGGGTCAAATCCGCGAGGGTGGATTTTTCCCTTTGGAAAAATCCACGGGAGTGGATTTGAGGCAGTAGCTCTGGAAAAATCCGCTAGGGTGGATTTTTCCCTTTGGAAAAATCCATGGGGGTGGATTTTGCCACTTTTTCTCTTTGCCTTGTTTATGCATTTGTATGATTTTAAATGCTTTTCTTTTGCATATTAATTGTTATAATTTGATTGTTTTGCATAATAGATTGTAAATAAATATGTTATGCTATGATTTGTGAATTCTATGATTTAATTGTGACATTTTATCTATGAACATGAATCATGCATTTTGCCGAGCGTCTTCTTTGGTTCATATAGAGTCTAAGTCTTGGGCTTTCGTGTTTTCTTTTCAGAGGAGGTTCCAGTTGACGAGCCCGAGGCGTAGGTTGTTCACGTCTGCTCATATTTTGGTCACGCACAAGGTGAGGTTAGGAATTTTATTAGCTAAGCGACCTAAAGCCTTATGTGATGTTTTCAAGCCGTGCATGTGACTATATATTATATATATAGATATGTACGTGTTGATTAGAATATGTTTATGATCTTGTGAACAACTTTGTTTTGGGAAAAGATATTAAATAAGCTTATGTAAGCTATGTTTTGGAAAAGGCTTTACAATTCTGCTAGCGAGATTGCCATGAAAGATTTGGCATTTGTTATGATATGATTTGTATGTGTGGATCCAAGGAGCTACGGGTAAGGAACCCTCGGGACGGTTCGGGCCGTCGAGGTTCAGCCTGTGCGTAGTCTCCATCCGATATATCACACGCGACCCCTGGGAGTTTGGGAAGGTGTGATATTTCGATGCCTTCGGCGTAAAAACCGGGGAGGGCACGATGTGGGTTCGCTACCCCTCGTGAGTCTGTATATGTCTGGATGGTTAGGGCCGCCGGTGGCTCTTCCATCATTGGTGTAGAGGTTGATATGTATGATTTCTGTTTTGTTTGTTCTGAGGAGTAAAGGTTGGAAGCTCGTTCTCGCCGAGCATTATGTTTTGTTATGTATATTTGAGAAGTATGAATCGGGATAGTGTTTATGAAATGTTTTAAAGTATATGTATTTGTTTTGGAAAGTTTTAGTTTGTAAAACCTATTCCGGTTCATCATTTCGCCCTTTGCTTTGTGCTCTGCTCTATATATATGTAGGGTGTGGGTGTGCGTTAGCCCCCTCACTCAGTCAGTTGACTGACTCCTCGTTTACTCTTTTAGTTGCAGGTTTTGGGAGCGTGAGCTAGGCGGAGAAGTGTGTCGTCTGTTACACTTGTCGGTCTAGGTCTCGTTAGGTGCATTTACATACCTGCACTTTATTATTTTGTAGTTGTATAGTTATGATTTGTATATACTTATACACTATTTTGTTCGAGCCGGGATGGCTTTTGTACTGGATGTGTTGGTACTTATACGTAAATACTATATGGATAGGTGTGTGTTGGTACCTATATATATACATATGTGATGATTTTGCTTGTTACTTTTATTTATTCGCTTCCGCGTACTCTGATCCTGTGTTGTTTAGCTCCGCCTAGCCTAGAGTGTGTGTTTGGTCTCCCGTTCGCTATGATTCGGATTTGGGTATGGACATTCCATTTCGTATTCGGGTTCGGATTATGGTGCGGGGGATGTGGCCCTACGTGTGGGTGCTACATCCTGAAGTGGTATCAGAGCGCGGTTGCAAAACCGGGCTCTGGTGTCGTGTGGGTCTGTCTAGGTCGTACGGCTTAGGACAATGTGACTTTTGATTATGTGCTTGTGTGAATACATGATTCGAGTATGTGATTACTTGACTAATTGATTACTTGATTACTTGATTATTTTCTTAAATTGTATACATATTCATACACTAATTTACATGCATCCATATTGCTTGAATTTGTGAGTTTCAGGATGCCTCCAAGAAGACATAATTATCGTGAACGGACACCTGATTTGAATGAACCGGCTCCACAGAATGCCCCTCCGCCACCACCTATGAACGCGGAGAATATTGTTGAAGCCCTACTCAATCAACTCCAAAACAATCAAAGGGGTAATGCAAATCCGGGTGAAGGACAAGATATTTCCGCCGTGTACAGGGACTTCCGGAACAACAATCCTCCAAAGTGGTATGGAGGTGATGATATCAAGGCGGAAGAGTGGTTATCTGAGATTCGAGGCATTTGGGAGATCTGTCCGGGGACTTCCCAGGACAAGGCTATTTGCACGGGGCGTATTATTCAAGGGCCAGCGGCTATTTGGCTTAGGAGTGTGAGGTCCAAGCTTGAGAGAACGGGTATGGAATTCAACTGGGAGACGTTTGTGCAGGAATTCCATGAGAAATATATCCCTCATAGTGCACAAGAACGTCGCCTCCAAGAGTTCTCCAATTTGAGGCAAGGCAACCGGACGGTGGAGGATTATATTTTGGAGTTTGAGAGGCTAGCTCCTTATGCCACTCACATTACCGACCATGATGATCATAAAGCCCGCAAGTTTCTTCATGGACTTCGCCGGGATATTCAAGAAGCTTTACAAGCTGCTAATGTGAGTACTTGGGCCAAAGTTACAAAGAGGGCAATTCAAGTTGAGGCCCAAATGGCTCGGTTGAAGCCTCCGCCTTTCGCTTCGACTCGAGGATCGGGATCAGGTTCTGGATTGGGTAAGAGGCCCATTTCTTATGCTCCACGAGCTCCTGTCCCACCGGCTTTTCGTCCCCAGGGTTTAGGGAACAAAAAGCCCCGTATTACCGGTCCCGTAGTACCTCCTGTTGCTCCAGTTCGACCGGCTCCAGCTCAGGGACCACCTGTTTGTTCTTATTGTCAGGGGAGATATCCGGTGGAGAGGTGTTGGAAGCTTCAGGGTAAATGCTACGCGTGTGGGTCTTCTGATCACTTGATTGATGCTTGCCCGAATAGGAGGCCGGTTGTGCAGGCTCGCGTGTTTGCTCTGGAGGGAGAGGAGGAAGCTGCTGATGTCGACCTGAACGCCGTGATAGAAGGTACAATAAACATTCATGGCATATCACTACATGCATTATTTGATCCCGGGGCTACGCATTCATTTATTTCCCGGGATATTGTTGCTTCTTTGCCTTTACTTGATGAATTATCTGCGCATGTGTATGTGGTGAATACTCCTTTGGGAGGATCTGTGGAAGCTGACAGGGTGTTCAGGGAGTGTCCGGTGGTGTTTGAGGGCCGAGTTTTTCCTGCAGACTTGATAGTTCTACCGTTGAAGAAGTATGAGGTTATTCTTGGTATGGATTTTCTCTTCAGATATCGAGCTCAGTTGGATTGTCATGAGAAGAAGGTTTTGTTGGGGACAGTGGTCTTTACGGGTGAGAGGTTGAAGTCCAGCCCGTTTGTGTCTTTTATGGAAGCAAGTAAGCTCCTCCGGGACGGCGCGACAGGTTTTGTGGCTTACCTTCTGAATAAACCGAAGGATCAGGCCAAACTTGAGGAGACAGAGGTCGTGAGTGAGTTTCCCGATGTTTTCCCTGAGAATTTGGGTTCTTTGCCACCTGATAGGGACATCGAGTTTGTAGTCGACCTTTATCCTGGAGCTGAGCCTTTCTCTAAGACACCATATCGGATGGCTCCTGCTGAGTTGAAGGAGTTGAAAACTCAGCTGGATGAGCTTTTGACTTGCGGTTACATCCGTCCGAGTACATCCCCGTGGGGTGCTCCCGTGTTATTTGTGAAGAAGAAGGATGGGACTTTGAGGATGTGTATAGACTACCGCGAGTTGAACCGGATGACAGTGAAGAATAAGTATCCTTTACCTCATATCGAAGAGTTGTTTGACATCTTGCAAGGGTCGCAGGTGTACTCTAAGTTAGATTTGAGGCAAGGGTATTACCAACTTCGTATCCGGGAAGAGGATATCTCTAAGACTGCGTTCAATACCCGTTATGGACACTTCGAGTTTGTAGTGATGCCGTTTGGGTTAACTAATGCTCCAGCCGTGTTCATGGATATGATGCACCGAGTGTTTAGACAGTATCTTGACAAGTTTGTGGTCATTTTCATAGACGACATCTTGGTGTATTCTAAGTCTGCAGAAGAGCACGCAACGCATCTCAGGATTGTGTTGGAGATCCTTAGAGAGCACAAGCTTTATGCCAAGTTTAGCAAGTGCGAGTTCTGGCTCGACAGAGTGTTTTTTCTGGGTCACATAATTTCAGGTGAGGGGGTTGAAGTTGATCCTTCTAAGATTGAGACTGTAGTTCAGTGGGAAAGACCGAAGAATGCCTCCGAGATAAGAAGTTTTCTCGGGTTAGCGGGTTACTATAGGAGATTTGTAAAGGATTTCTCCAAGATTGCTTGCCCGTTGACTCGATTAACCAAAAAGGAGGTGAAGTATGAGTGGGATGATGGGTGCGAGAGAAGTTTCCAAGCTTTGAAGGAAAGATTAACTTCAGCACCAGTTCTTACCCTACCCGAGGGATCCGAGGGCTATTCGGTTTTTGCAGATGCTTCTAAGGAAGGACTCGGATGTGTATTGATGCAAAATGGCCGAGTGGTGGCCTATGCTTCTAGAAAGTTGAAGGAACACGAGAAGAACTACCCCACTCATGATCTCGAGCTTGTAGCGGTTGTATTTGCTTTGAGAAAGTGGCGTCATTACCTCTATGGGACGACTTTCGAGATATTCACGGATCATAAGAGCCTCAAGTATCTTTTCACTCAGAAGGAACTGAATAATAGACAGAGGCGTTGGATGGAATTCTTAGAGGATTATGACTGCACGATTCAGTATCATCCGGGCAAGGCGAATGTTGTAGCAGATGCTTTGAGCAGAAAAACAAGTGTTTCAGGTTTGAGTGCAGGGTCTTCAGGACAGGATTCGACAGTTTTGGTTTCAGTGGCTCGGTTAGCTAACATCACAGTTCAGCCGGATTTGAAACAGAGGTTGTTGGATTCTCAGGCTTCGGATACAGAGATTCAGAGATTAGTGGTTCGGTCTAGGATAGACCCCGAGACGAAGTTTGGGTTTGATGATTCCGGTTTGTTCAGGTTCAAGACCAGGGTTTGTGTCCCAGAAGACCTCAAGAGGTTAATACTTGAGGAAGGACACCGTTCGGGATATTCCATTCACCCCGGTGGTACGAAGATGTATCGAGATTTGAAGGAATACTTCTGGTGGAATGGCATAAAGAGAGATGTCGCGAACTTTGTGAAGCGGTGTCTCACGTGTCAAGTGGTGAAGGCAGAACACCAGAAACCGGGAGGAACTCTCCAACCACTTCCGATTCCTGAATGGAAGTGGGAGCAAGTGACTATGGACTTCGTGTCCGGCTTGCCAATCAAGAGGAGGTTATGATGGAATTTGGGTGATAGTCGACCGATTGACCAAGTCTGCTCATTTTCTCAAGGTGAAGATGTCTTATAAGACTCCGAAGTTGGCCGAATTGTATTGTAATGAGATTGTGAGACTTCATGGGGCGCCTGCTAGCATTGTCTCAGATCGTGATCCGAGGTTCACAGCTAAGTTTTGGCAGGATCTTCAGAGTAGGTTGGGTACGAGGCTTAATTTCAGCACCGCTTTTCATCCTCAGACAGATGGACAGTCAGAGAGACTGATTAAGTATTTGGAGGATTTATTACGAGCGTGTGCTTTGGATTCCAAGGAAAAGTGGGATAAGCATTTAGCTCTGGTTGAGTTTGCCTATAACAACAGTTTTCAGACCTCTATTGGTATGGCTCCCTATGAGGCACTATATGGAAGGAAGTGTAGATCGCCTCTATTTTGGGATATGGAAGATTGGCGGTGGACCGAGGAGAATAAGCTTGAAAGAGCAACACCTCGAGAGAGATTGGATAAAACCACTGCTAAGGTTAAGTTGATTCAGCAGAGAATGAAGGCAGCTCAGGACCGTCAGAAGAGCTATGCGGATAAGAGGAGAAGGCCTCTTGAGTTTGAAGTCGGAGATAAGGTGTTCTTGAAAGCATCTCCGAGGAAGGGATTTTCTCGAATAGGTCGAGGTGGGAAGCTTAACCCTAGATACCTTGGACCTTTTGAAATCCTTGAGAGAGTTGGAGAAGTGGCGTATAGGTTGGACCTACCGCCGAGACTGACCGGGATACATAATGTGTTTCACGTCTCGCAGCTCAGGAAATTTTATCCCGAGGAATCAACTATTCTCCCTGTTGAAGAGGTACAACTTGAGACGGATTTGACAATAGTAAGGCACCCGGTTGAGATTCAAGACAGGAAGATACAAGTGTTGAGGAATAAACAGATTCCCTTGGTCCGAGTTCTTTGGAAAGATCAGAAATCTGAAGAGTCTACTTGGGAGACTGAGGAGAAGATGAGACAGTTGTACCCAGAGTTGTTCTCAGGTCAGACAATTAACCTGGGGACCAGGTTCTCCGAAGGGGGGGAGGTTGTAACACCCCGACTCACAGTCGGTACAGGTAAATTATGTGATTTAATATTATTTGCGTTTTAGATTATTTGTATAGGACTATTTTGAATTATTTGAACTTATATGAATTATGTGAATTAATGTTGCATGTGATTTATTCGTTTTAATTTGAGTTGGCCTTATTTGAACCTGTATTTGTTGAACCGAACCAACTTGAACCAGTACACCTTGAACCGAACCCGTGAACCGAACCGGTCCAGCCCTTAAAGGCTGAACCATTCTTCCTTTTCTCTTCATTTTACGTTCAAAAGCAGCAGCTCTTGTCCAAGCAAGGAAGCCAAACCCTCAAGTTGATCATCCAACTTCCCAAGCCAATATCTCTCTCGTTTCTTCGTCTTTTCTCGAACTTAGGTATGTTTCGGAATCCCCTCGTCGTGCTCGTCATTTATATGGTTTAATTTCTGAGTTTGGAGTGAGTTTTATATGCCTTTGCTTCCCTACGTGAATAGTAAGGGTTTAATGAAAAATGAGATTACTTGCTCTTTGCTTGTTGTAATTGATCCCTAGCTTCATTTATGAGTTATATAGGTTGTATATGTTGTCTTTATTGCATTTAATCTTTGGTTGGTTGAGCATTTATGAATGATCATGATTTTTGCTTGAAAATTGCATTCCCTTGATCATGCCTTTTAATTCCGTTTTCTTGAGTTATTTGAGTGTTTATATGTCAAGCATGATTTATTTGAATTGTTTGTGCATTTTGAGAAGTTGTGGCAATTTTAAGGGTTGGATTTTGGCCATTTTTGGCACCAAAATGGAGCTCCCCTGTTTCTGTAAAAATTTTCTGCTCCAGCTTTTCGAACCAGGCCGGAACGGCCGTTCCCGCCCAGTTTCAAACTGGGAACGACCGTTCCCAGGCCAAATACTGTTCATGCCGAGAGTGGGAACGACCGTTCCCAGTTTGTACTGGGAACGGGAACGGCCGTTCCCATGGCCGGAACCCTTCTACTGGGTCAAATCCGCGAGGGTGGATTTTTCCCTTTGGAAAAATCCATGGGGGTGGATTTGAGGCAGTAGCTCTGGAAAAATCCGCTAGGGTGGATTTTTCCCTTTGGAAAAATCCATGGGGGTGGATTTTGCCACTTTTTCTCTTTGCCTTGTTTATGCATTTGTATGATTTTAAATGCTTTTCTTTTGCATATTAATTGTTATAATTTGATTGTTTTGCATAATAGATTGTAAATAAATATGTTATGCTATGATTTGTGAATTCTATGATTTAATTGTGACATTTTATCTATGAACATGAATCATGCATTTTGCCGAGCGTCTTCTTTGGTTCATATAGAGTCTAAGTCTTGGGCTTTCGTGTTTTCTTTTCAGAGGAGGTTCCAGTTGACGAGCCCGAGGCGTAGGTTGTTCACGTCTGCTCATATTTTGGTCACGCACAAGGTGAGGTTAGGAATTTTATTAGCTAAGCGACCTAAAGCCTTATGTGATGTTTTCAAGCCGTGCATGTGACTATATATTATATATATAGATATGTACGTGTTGATTAGAATATGTTTATGATCTTGTGAACAACTTTGTTTTGGGAAAAGATATTAAATAAGCTTATGTAAGCTATGTTTTGGAAAAGGCTTTACAATTCTGCTAGCGAGATTGCCATGAAAGATTTGGCATTTGTTATGATATGATTTGTATGTGTGGATCCAAGGAGCTACGGGTAAGGAACCCTCGGGACGGTTCGGGCCGTCGAGGTTCGGCCTGTGCGTAGTCTCCATCCGATATATCACACGCGACCCCTGGGAGTTTGGGAAGGTGTGATATTTCGATGCCTTCGGCGTAAAAACCGGGGAGGGCACGATGTGGGTTCGCTACCCCTCGTGAGTCTGTATATGTCTGGATGGTTAGGGCCGCCGGTGGCTCTTCCATCATTGGTGTAGAGGTTGATATGTATGATTTCTGTTTTGTTTGTTCTGAGGAGTAAAGGTTGGAAGCTCGTTCTCGCCGAGCATTATGTTTTGTTATGTATATTTGAGAAGTATGAATCGGGATAGTGTTTATGAAATGTTTTAAAGTATATGTATTTGTTTTGGAAAGTTTTAGTTTGTAAAACCTATTCCGGTTCATCATTTCGCCCTTTGCTTTGTGCTCTGCTCTATATATATGTAGGGTGTGGGTGTGCGTTAGCCCCCTCACTCAGTCAGTTGACTGACTCCTCGTTTACTCTTTTAGTTGCAGGTTTTGGGAGCGTGAGCTAGGCGGAGAAGTGTGTCGTCTGTTACACTTGTCGGTCTAGGTCTCGTTAGGTGCATTTACATACCTGCACTTTATTATTTTGTAGTTGTATAGTTATGATTTGTATATACTTATACACTATTTTGTTCGAGCCGGGATGGCTTTTGTACAGGATGTGTTGGTACTTATACGTAAATACTATATGGATAGGTGTGTGTTGGTACCTATATATATACATATGTGATGATTTTGCTTGTTACTTTTATTTATTCGCTTCCGCGTACTCTGATCCTGTGTTGTTTAGCTCCGCCTAGCCTAGAGTGTGTGTTTGGTCTCCCGTTCGCTATGATTCGGATTCGGGTGCGGACATTCCATTTCGTATTCGGGTTCGGATTATGGTGCGGGGGATGTGGCCCTACGTGTGGGTGCTACAGGTCAGAACTTAGCTCCCTTTCTGTCTCCTCTCCTGCGATCTCTCTCTCTCCTACGCACACACTCACATTGAAAACACACACAAGCCCGTACCTCAATCGTTTCTCGACGGAATTCAACATACGAGTAGTCAAAATTGATCAGCTCGACGATCCCGACATGATGATACCAAAATCATGACCCGATGACGACCCGTAGTGGAGTTATGGCGAGTTGTAGGCAGCGGGATTTTGATTTCCACCTTCACCAGTGACTAGAGGTGGCCTACAACAGTGAAATCTGGTGGAATTTGACTGGGCTCGGAGCGGTTTTTTGTGGCCTTTCTTTTTCTATTGGCGGCGCGGCCTTTGGGGCGGCTGTGGAGGCTCACGTGCCGCATGAACATCGTGCACTGTGGCGATGTCCCTCACTTTCCGGTGGCTTTTTAGAGGAACTTTGGCGGCTTCCCACTTGTTTTTATCTCCTGAGTTTTCTGGTGGTGATTTCGGCCAAAAATGTCCATAGTAGGCGGCATGACGAGTTGCAACGGGAACTTCGGGAGCTAATGGGGGCCTTTTGGCTAAGGTCCCTTCACAAAAGTTGCTCATCTTGGCGAGACCAAGCTATTCGCATTGGTTTTGGATCAAGAATCGACGGTTTGGAGTCGGTCAGTGGCGGCGCGTGGCGGTTAAACGCCGATCATCATCCGATGACTTTTTTCGGTAATTACCTTCGGTGTTTCGAAGTACTCAACGTGGTTTTTCGAACGGTATGATCGAATTTTATTTTCATTGACCGGTTTGGATTTAATTTCGTTTATTAGCTTTAGGGTTTTAGAATTGAATTGGTTCGATTTTTCTTCAATTATATCCACTAGGTTGATTATTTTCAGAATCTGATTGAGGGGTTTTGTTGAGCTCATTGAGATGTGCATTTTGCCGTTCACGGGGATTTTTCTGACCACTGGAGGTGGTGGTCTGGCGGCTATCGGTGGTAGTTCGGCTAGCTCGGACTGCGGTGTTCCGACGCCCTTCTAACAGCAGGTCCATTTCATTGTGGTGAGTGCAATGCCACTTTTCATTCGTCAATCGGATGCCCGGTTGATTTTTATGAATTTTTAAGTTATTGTATTTATTTTCGTTAATTGTTTTTAATTGTCAAATTCGACCTTGTATGTATGATAAATTGAAATTATGAGTTGTATGATATTTGGAAATATTTTATGATGTATGAAAGCTTGATTCTTGATTTAGTGAATTTAATTGCCTCGTTTATGCCACTTCTTGTATATGTTTCTTGCGTTAAGGGGTGTTAGTGTAACTTTAGAAACTAAATTGATTATGAAATCATATGAAACCAATGAAATAAATTATGAAAAGATAAGTTGTATTTAATTTGAATGAATTGTTTGAGTATGCTAATTGCTAGAATATTATGAAATATGCTAATATGTATTTATGTACAAAATTGTTACGTAATTCACGTTGATCCTTACGAGACTTGGTGCATGATAAGAATTGAATTTATAATGTCTTGAATTATTTTATGTAATTGAAGTTATGAATTTTTATAAGCTAGGCATTGTTATTGTGATTTTATAAGTTAAAACCGATCGTGCAAGTGTACACTAACATACGTGTAGCACAATAGGATAGTACCCATAGTGAAGGGAAATCAATCACTACTCAATATCTTTTTCTAATCTAAAGACCGAATGAATTCAAATTCTTGTTTATTAATCTACTAAAACGGAATTAAACAATTGACTAGAAATAAGCACAATTAACAGGCTAAAACACGTCGATTTAATTCAATAAATTAATTAGGCTGGGGAGGAATAATTCATACACTCAAGATTCGACATAATACTCATCTGATAAGTGTAATTCTACAACCTAGTCACTTAAGTTTGTATTACCCTCTTTGAAGGTGTAACCAAGTGCTCAATTAAGCTCAATGTTGCTCTCGCAAATCATCAATAGTTAATTAAACCAACAAGACCAAGACTAGTGCAATTCAAATTCTAACGGCTCGGAATGAAATAAGATTTACCGTTGTATAAGTTAGAACCAAATCTCCTTGTATTCTATACCTTACAAGTTATGAAAACTATCTCAATTACCATTAACCTTTCGATAATTAGGCAATTCTAGATCATGCCAACGGTGATCAGGCCTTCACAAGTCAATTAAAACCTGTTCTCAAAACTAAGAATTAACACAAGTCATTCAAGCATTATATCAAACACTTATCATGCATTCATCATCACTCCGCTAGCCCAAGAGAATTAGCTACTCATAATTAAATCAAAACTCATAAAACTAAAGGAACTTGAATTAAAGAAATTCATGTTCATCAAGTCTAAACAACGTCTCATAGACAAAACTCTAAACATTCAATGAAATCTGGAAAATGAATCTAACATATGAAAACTAATTGAAACTAAACTTAAAGGAATTAGTTTGATAAATAAAGCAATAATAAAACCGGAAAAACTGAAATCATTTGAAGAATTCGATCCTTTCGTCCTCTTGAAATCTCTGAACAACTCTTCAAAGCTATGCAACTCTCTCACCAAGCTAGGTAACGAACCGGAAGACGAGTCGGAGGAGGCTCTCCCAAAAACAGAGTCCAAAACGCACTTAAATAGCAGCTCTTAATCCTCTCTCGCCGACTCTTGGTAACGGGCGTTACCAACTCATGTACAAATCTCGTTAACGCCCGTTATAGGCCAGAAATCGCCATAACGCTTTTATAAGTGGTAATGAGCGTTACCACTTTCCTTCTGCCCAGGGGTAACGCTTGCGCTAAACATCCTCTCCTCCTGCCTCTGGTAACGAGCGTTAACAGAGGTCTTCTCCCAGGTAGTAACGGGCATTACTCCCATACGTCGCCAAAAGTGATACTCTTGTGTCTGTTAACGGGGTTAACAAAAATATTCTGCTAAAGAGTAACGGGAGTTACTCCTTTTTCCACCAAAAATGCGTGAATTTGCTTCGTTTCTCCGTTTCTTATCTCGAACTCCTTAAACACCTAAATGGAGCAAAATAAAAACATAAACACATCAAACGACACAAAAATATGCTCTAATTAACGCTTAAATTCATGCAAATTCCACACTCAACAAATTCCCCCACACTTGCCTATTGCTCGTCCTCGAGTAATATGAAAATAAAGAAAACACATCCCTATCAAACCTTCTGCTAAAAGCAATCATCGATCCTTCACCTAAACAAGTCTAGCTTATCAAATAAAGTACTTACAAACATAAAATCATAACAAATAGTATGAAAAGTATACCCTTGTGTAGTGTGTGATTTCGAACGAAATAATGTATAAAGATTAGAATGAAGAATTCACAATTTCCTCCTAAGTTCCAATCATTAACTTCGAAATACATTCTTTGCACCTATCTCCACTAATGAAGTTAAATCGAGACTCAGGATCAGTAGGTTTTTCGAGCTTGTAATGTAGGCATCGGGTAAGGTTATGGAAATTTGGATCAAGTGACAACTCATATTCAATCTTTTATGCATGACACTTTCATTCACCATTAAACACATTCCCCCACACTTAGACATTTCTATCCCACTCTTCCAATTTCACACTTCGCATAATTTTTCTTTTCTTTTCTTTTGCTCTTTCTTCATTTTTTCATATCTTTTCTTTTTCACAACTTTCTCTCATTCTTTTTTCTTTCTTTACATAAATCTCTCAATTTCAATCATAAGAACAATCAAAAGGGTTTCAAAGATAGATATTCACTATAAAATCAAACGAGCAAGCCTTGGTGTAAAATTATCAAGGTGGTTAAACTTTTGTTGTGCATTAGGCTTATAATGTGGCTACAAAAATCTTTGCACAACAATTAGGCTCAACGGGGTCAATAAGATCACATTATTTAGTGAAAAATTGCTAAAAAGAAAAGCTTATAAACCTCCGACAACGAATGCCTACTTTACTTCCTTAATCTTTCATTAACTCAAAATTTTGCCTCAATAGGACTAAAATGCATCCTAATCAAATCTTAGACTCATTCGGAATTCATCAATTCATCTTTCTAAGCAAAGTAAATTATCACATTCAAAAGTGCTCAAAATATAGGGCATACTAACACACTAAATCATCCAATCTCATGCAAATTTTCCTTAATTTGAAAAGTTTAACTCGTTCTAGCAAAATCTTAACAATTAACTTTAAGGAAAAAGTTCAAAACGGGGGAAAATTTTTAAAATTTTCACATTTTCTCAATTCCTAACAATTCGCAAAGTTATCAAAACATCTAATCATGGAAATCTCCAACTAAATCACAATCATCTCAAGTATGCATTTCCTCCCCCACACTTATTCATTGCAATGTTCTCATGCAAAATAAAGAATTAGAGTTCAAGAAAACTCCCTTAACAATTGGAGACCCGACAACGTGCTAGTAAAGCTTCCAAAACCTGATATAAACGACTACAAAAACACGGATCAAGTGCAACGGAAATTGACAATCAACATGCATCCAACATGTAACACACAAGTCACAAATTCCAAGTAAAAGAAGGGTACACTGCATATAAAAAAAAATTATGAAGTTTAAAACATAAGCAAAGACTAAGAGTGTCAAGAGTATCAAACTATAACATTAAGTACATGATCAAAATAGAATGTAATTAAAGCAAGGGAAACATAATGACAGAATCAAGGCTACGGTGGCTGCTAGTGGCCTCTGAAATACTGATCGAGACGAGTGTAGGACCTCTCAAACTTGATATCAACCTTAGCATGCCATTCATCAAATCGCTCATCAACATAATGCGCTAGATCTTCAATCCTTGTAGTCAGGGCTGTCACATCAGCTCTCAGTCCAACCAACTCCGTATAAGACTCCTCAAACTAGCCGGAGCACTTGTTGCAGCTTCATCAACAACAATCGGCGGGGGGTTGCGAAGAACCTCGAACTCATTATCCGGCCTATTGGGAATCTGAGCTAAAAGCTCCTTCTGCATATCTGAAAGCTCCTCATAACGAGCATTACCCCAACTATACATCTGCCAAAGTCTATCTCTGTCCCGAATTGGCCACCATGGCAAAATTTCATCCTCGAGTCGTCCACTCTACCATGCAATTGCCAAACCCAAGTCCTCCAAGTACTTTTCACCAATATCATAGCCAAAATCAATAGGCAACAATCAACTAGGTGCCCAATTCACCTCTCATGCAAACATAGTCACATACGCACTGTGGGCTATCGTCCCCTAGGGGATTGTTACCTGTTGATTACACTGATTTGGAAGGGCTAACGGTTGTTAACCCTAAAGATAAGAAAACAGACAAACGGCCGTTAGTCAGTGCAGGGATGGCTGGTTTGAGTAATGGGCCTTAGCCCTTCTCATCTACAAACAATCCGTTAAAGAAAATGGGGACTGGGGGGGTCATCTAACGACCGTTAGTTCCCCCAAGCTAAAATGTGTAACGGACATTACATGTCCTTGAAGTTGCTGACACATTGTTCCACCCTAACAGGAATTAGGGTGAAGGTGTAAGAGTCGTTAGCTTCAGGAAAAGCATGTTTTTGCTTTTTCTAGCCTTATATCTGAGAGTTAGCATGTTTTTCTCATTCATTCTTTAACCTAAATTGGAGAGTTGCTCTTGGACGTGCTTAGAAGCCACCTGTAATGCCCGCGCGAGAGACATCACATCCCCCGCACTACGACCCGACCCGTATATGAAATGGGAAATGCATACACATGTCAAATCAAGGCGAACGGGGACACAACCCACTCACTACACTAGGTGGGAACTGGCCCTTAAACCATATCAACAACAATTATGAGAACAGATTAGCATAAGAGCAGAAGCATATAAACATAATATATACATTGAGGCATCTAAGCTCCATATATCATCAAAATGAATACAAGTATCAAAGGTGACAGCCCACATGGCCTAATACAAATCATGTACGCTCCATACATATATACGATCATAATAAGAAAAAGTGTGGGTGAATACATTAATGAAAAAGCTAGACACTAATGTAAGACTCCATAAAGACTCGTATTCCCGCCTAGCACTTCCCACCTGCAAAACGAATTGAAAAAATACCGAGTCTTAAAGCAACTGGTGGGTATAAAACGGGGATAATATGGTAATATTGCTGAATGTAAACATATACGTGCAGGCTATAATCCTGAACAAGGTTTTTAAGTATATTTTCCAAGTGGGAAAATCAAAAGAGACACGAATGGGATTATAACAATCATTTTCAATCATTATGCCATTCGTGAGTAGGCGAATGGCTAAGTCTCTAACCTTCACCTCGTGTATCATTATCATTCATTCATTAGTGATCATACATATAACCTTTTTTGCTCATTCATTCGATCGTTCATTCAATCATTCATATACTCCTTTTCCCTCTGATTAGTGGACGGGTTTGCAAAGCCTGGCCACACATTCATTATGGCTAATGGGGTACATGAATCCCCACAAGCCCGATTTCTATTCCTCGCTAACCTCCAAGCGAGGGCCGGTAACATCTTAGTTTGGTGGAACCAGCCCACGGGATCCCCGTCAGCCCTTGCTTTCCCGGTTAGCCACGTTCACTAAGTCCCAGGGCCCCCATTCATTATGAATAATCAATTCTTGCCAAAACATTAATATGGGACTATGGGTTTTTAAGGTAAAGACTTTTCGTTGAAAACATTAACTATTTGAAAGACTTGACATATTATATATATATATATATATATATATATATATATATATATATATATATATATATATATATATAACACTTTTGGCCAAAATCTTGCACATTAGGGTATATCGGGTCATTTTGTTAACTAATAGATGAAAAAACGACCTGGTAACCAAAAGAAAGACATAAGGACCTCACTGTCCGGCCTTGTCTCCTACTGGACCAAGATATTTGTAACAGAAGTAGTGTGAGACTCAATATGTAACGCCCCAGCTTTCGGCCTATCAGGTAAGAATGCCACGTGTGAGTTTGAGAGTTAGAATTTAATTTAAATAGTTCATTTCTTCAATTTTACATTTCATGACATAATTTTTATAAATTTTTATTTCCAGTGTTTTTATGAAATTCATATTAAATTGATACTTATGGCATAAATTGAATGTGATTGAAACGTGAATTAATTCCCGAACATGATTTAATTTCTTATATGTCCTTGTTTGAGTATTCTTGCAAATTTGGGGACTTAATTGCATGGATCTTGCATTGGACTTAAGTGATCATTTCTTATGGAATTGGACTCAATTGCATAACTTATGAAGTTGAGGGATTTAATAGCAAATTGGAGCAATTCTTTTCCCCTTATAGCAGCATTCACGTACCATTTCTTTCTTCATACATACAAACATTACATACACTTGCTTCTTGCTTCCCCTTTTGTACCGATCCAAACCCCAACAAGAGAAGAAAGTATTTCATCAATTTAAACTATATTTTGGAGGATTTGTGAACATTGGAGCATCATCATCATCATCACATCTTCATCTTTTCTTCTATTTCTTTCATTTAAGGTAACTTTGGAGATTTTGATGAATTCTTGAATTGAATGGTAGCTAGGCTTACTATATGAATTGGATGAAGTGTGTTTTAGTTATTGGAGATATGAGTACTTGATCATGGCTTGAATTTGATGCATATATTGTGAAGTTTATGAACTTGGAGCATAGGTTGACATATAGGTTTGAAATGAGTGATTCTTGATGATCAAGCTTGGATTTAAGTGTTTATATGAGTTATTATGGAGCGTTAAGCATGATAGTATGTATTTCATGATTTATATCATTTGGAGTTGGAATTATGATGGTTTGTTGGGATTGATATTTGGCTCGAGCATGCCTCTGTTTCTGTTCTGTTCTTGCTGCAACTGCATTAGGGGAACGACTCTTCCCGTCCCAGTTCATTCTGGTAACGGCCGTTCCCATCCCTGACAGCTGTCCCACGAGACTGGGAACGACCTTTCCCAGTTTTGGTTTACAGCCGGAACGACCGTTCCCAGCCGTGAACAAATTGCAAAATTCTTATAGACGTGCGGGATTGAATCAGGGAGCCAGGAATGACCCTTCCCATTTTCAGTTCAAAACCAGAACGATCGTTCCCATGCTCAGGGGGTTTTATGAATTTTCTGCATAAAATTGAGTTTTCCAAATCCGTTTCTAATGCCATAATTGATCGATACGTGTTATTATATGCTCATTTTATGCTTGAATATGATCATATCATTCCATAAATTGTTAATGCATGTTCTAATGTTCATGATCACGCCGTTCATTGTAATTGGTACATTTAAGTCGTGTCTCACGGACAATTGTCTTTCTTGTATAGACCAGCTTCCTGGTGACAAAGAGCAGGCCCCGTGAGCTGTATCCTTGTTTAGTTTAGTCACACAGGTGAGGTTTAATTTCTAGATATATAGAACCTTTACAACCCTTATGTGGATTTTGGCCAAAATATATCATTATATCTATAGATTTTCGTAAACCTCAAATGATTTCAAACTTCACCGAGTCTACTGTACTGAACTGACCGTATTTGGCGAGTATACTATACTGCACTGTGGGCCCGAGGGTAGTAGCTTGAGCCAACTTGGAAAGCATGGACCGACGGGTAACTCTAGCGCTATCCTCACCATTTTGGGATGACCCCTGAATCTACTAGGAGATTAGTGGAGGAAGGAGCTCCGGGCTTATGGATTCATGTACCCTCTGCTTATATTTTGACTGGATGGTTGGGCCTTGCAAACCCACCATCAGCCAGAGGAAGAAGAGACTAAAACTGCTACTGAATATACTGCCTTGTAATAACTTGCTTGATCACTTAAATCATTGATAACCTAATTATTATACACAGTCGGAGTAAGGTTGGAGAATTGCCCTCACTCGTCGGGCCACTGATTGACTGAAATTGAATTAATTGTTAAACTTGATAGTTGTAACCTCGGGCGATATTATATCTTATTTTCTTGAATTATATTGTTCTTTTACAAAATATTACCCGAGATTATAACTTGCATGTATGTGCGCATATATTTGTTTATGCCCCTCACTCAGTCTGTTTTAGACTGACGCCTCAACCTTTCAGTTTCGTAGGTGCGTGCCAGGCGGGAATTAGAGTCAAGTCTTGTCTTTAATTTGGGTCTAGCACACTTCGCCTTCATATTATGTTTATGTATTAATATTTTTTATATTTTGGTATGTCTTATGGAATATTTTGGAGATGATAATGTATTGATATGTATATGAGTAGATAGTATGCTTTTGGGACACTTGATACTTGGTAATTGATAATGAATTATTATGCTTTCGCTTTTATTGTTGTGAATTGATTGTTTGGTTTGGGGTTAGTCCCGCCTAGCTATTGTCGGGTTTTTTTTATTGTCTCCTGTTCGCTATAGCTTTGGTTCATGTATGGATTGTCCGTTTCATATTTGAATTGAACTATAGTGTGGGGGATGTGGTACCTAGCGTTCCGGGTGCTACATCCTAAGGTGGTATCAGAGCCCGGTTGCAAAACCGGGTCTCTAGTGTCGTGTCTTGTGAGTCTAGGTCACACGGCATAAGAACTAATTGTCAACTTGAGAATCTTGCATTGTTACTTGGATTATTTGAACGTATGTGACTTCTTTGATTGATGTGAACTCTTTGGATTCCTCAAATTATATGATTTATGTGCAACTTGAGAATTATTTGCACACATTTGCACCTACTAATTGAACATGCATACTAATGTCTTGATTTCGGGATGGCTCGCTGTAGACATCACCGTGATCGTTCTCCGGGACATCGACATCATCATCATCGTCGCCATGAGAGATCACCACCTCTTTCACCTCCTCAGGCTTAGCCACAGGACTTCATGAATACAGTGGTTGGCCTTATTGATCAGAGGCTCCAGGAGTATGTTCCTCCAGCACCACCAGTTCCACCTCCACAGCCAGTACAAATTTCGGCAGCATTCCGAGAATTTCAGAACCAGCATCCCCCAAAGTTCTATAAGGGGAATGATATTCATGTCGAGCAGTGGCTGAAAGAAGTTGAGAGCATTTAGGAGATTAGCCCGTGTGAGTTGTAGGAGAAGGCCCGATATACAATTTCTTTGATTCAGGGTGAGGCATACTCTTGGTGGGAGAGTGCCAGGATTGTACTAGATGCCGCCGGTGAGGAAGTTACTTGGGAGGTTTTCAACTGGGAGTTCAGAAACAAGTTTATTCCTCCATCTTCTCGCACCCGAATATTGAAGGAGTTCACTGAGCTTAAGCAGGGAAGCAGATCAGTTTCAGAGTTGGAGAAGTTGCCTATCACTTTGCTACCATTGCACTCGCCGAGGAGTCTAGTGCCATTATACAAAGGAAGCTTCCACCGAAACTTAAGGATCCCGGGAGTTTTCCTATCCCTCTCAATCTTGGTTCTTTATATTTTAATAATGTTTTATGTGATTTGGGTGCAAATATGAGTTTTATTTCCTCATATACTTGTAGAATTTGGGATTAAAAGAGCTAAAGTTGACTAATATGATTTTACAACTCGTGAATCAATCGGTAAAGTATCAAATAGGAGTACTCGAGAATGTATAGGTCAAAGTGGGTAAATGTTATATCCCGGAGACTTTGTGGTTCTTGACATAGATGATGATGAGAGCATGTCTCTCATTTTGGGTAGGCCGTTCCTAGATACGGCTGGAGCATTAATAGATATCAAGAATGGCCGACTCACATTCCAAGTGGGAGAGTAGAAAGTTGAGTTCATCTTATTCAAGGTGATCAAATGTAGCACCCGTGACGAGATCACCACATCCCCCGCACTATAGGTCACTCCACATACAAAATGGGTAATCCGTACTTGAACCAACCTATAGCGAACGGTTGACAATAAAATAAACCAATCTAGCTAGGCGGGACTAACCCCAAATCACTTCAATCAATGCATAATACATAAACTAAAACATATGTAATTAAATATGTCACTAATCAAGTACAGTTTATAACAAACGTATACAGTTCTCCAAAGGTACCATAACAAATCACAATAATTCATATGCAACAAAGATTAAAATGAACTGTGCTAGACTCGAATGTAGAGACTGGACTCGACTCGATTCCCGCCTAGCACGTACCTGCATGAACCTGAAAGGTGGAGGTGTCAGTATATGGAAGACTGAGTGAGGGGTAAAAATAACTATATGCGAAGATAACATGCAAGTCATAATCTCGGGTGAAGTTTTAAGAAAGGAAACAATATAAGTTTAATAATGAAATAAACATCGCCCGGGATTACAACTATCAAGTTTAACACTTTAATCACTTTTAATCATTCAGTGGCCCGGCAAGTGAGGGCAATTCTCTAACCTTTACTCCGACAGTGCACAATCACGATAGTTTCAATTGATTAAGTGATCACGCAAGTAATTACAGTACAATCAATTAGCAGTTTCATTGACTCCTTTTTCCTCCGGGTGATGGGAAGGTTAGCTAGCCTTCAACCATCCACGATCACAGTGTACGTCAGGTTCATGACTTCCACGTATGGGATTCCTTCCTCCACCAAACCTCCTGGTGGATTCAGGGTTCATCCCCACGATGTGAGGGGAGTGCAGAGTTACCTGTCAGCCCATGCTTTCCCGGTTACACTAACCCTCGGGCCCAAAGTGCACGATACACGATTGCTCGCTAAAACACGGTCAGTTCAACACGATAACACGGCTTGCTTTCCAATCACTTGAGGTTTTAGAAATATTAGACATATATATATATATATATATATATATATATATATATATATATATACATTTTAGCAAAAATCCACATAAAGGTTATAGGGTTCTAGATAACTTGTAGCACCCCAAACGGAAGGGACCCCATACCCTGCACTATGACCCAAACCCGGTTACGAAATGGAAAGTCCGTACCCGAATCAGAATCATAGCGAATGGAAGACCACTCACACACTATGCTAGGCGGGAGCTAGAACCTCGAAACCAAGGAAACAATTCCACAAGATAAGAGCATGTGCGGAAGCAAAACATAATACCAATCACAATAAAAGTAGCAGCTGACGGGTTCAACTAACATAAATACCTAGTCCCGAAATTTCAAACATATATCATAAATCTTAACTTCACAATTCACGGGTTCAATCTATCCTTAGAAGCCTGTCCCGAATACATAAAAATATAATAATAACAATTCATACATTTAATGTGTAACTTAATCAATTTACAGTATGCGAGTAGTGTGACTCAGACTTGACTACAGGACTCAACCGACCCAAAACCCCGCCTAGCACTCCAAAACCTACAAAAGAATTAAAACAAATCCAGGTTCAGTCTATAGGAGACTGGTGGGTATAAAAGAGGTTATAATATAATATTTTCACAGAATTTAAACACCCACATATGCAAGCTATAATCATGTGCGAGGTTTTTTAAAATATTTCCTAAGTGGGTAAAACAAAGGAAGACAACGCTCAGGATTACAACGATCATTTTCATTCATAAACATAATCATTCATGCGGTCAATTCGTGAGCCCTGGCGGGTGGGCGTATATCTCCAACCTACTCCTCGTGTGTGCATATCAATTCATTCTTTATTCGCGATCATTCACATTCATACATATTCATTCATAATCATAATCATAAACACATACACCTTTTTCCTCCGGGTGCAAGCCCGTCTACCTCATACATGGTGGCTAGAGAGGTCCATGAATCCTCAAAAGCCCGATTCTCCTTCCTCATTAAAACTCCCCGGTGCATTCCTTACATCCTCCATGCTTGAATGTAGGATTCATATCCAGTCGTTGTGATCGTGAGAATTGGCCGTGGTTTGATGTTTGTACGAATATCCTTCAATCACCACTCATCTCAAATGTAAATGCATGCTGGTTAGTAAATGCATATGGCACATAATTAGCATCAAAAGCACATATTAATGCAAAATGCAACACGTAAATTAACAAAATATAAGTTAAACACATTTAATAATAAATTTTCTAGGTAAAATTTCAATAACAATGCCCGTGATCAATGCGGTGCATGTTGACATGTTGTTCCTAAGTTGTTCGACCTACACTTGACACGACACGACACAAGAAACCCCGGTTTTGTAACCTGGGGCTTTGATACCACTTAAGGAGATAGCACCCCAAACGGAAGGCACCACATCCCCCGCACTATGACCCAAACCAGGTTACGAAATGGGAAGTCCGTACCCGAATCCGAATCATAGCAAACGGGAGACTACTCATACACTATGCTAGGCGGGAGCTAGAACCTTAAAACCAAGGAAACAATTCCACAAGATAAGAACATGTGCGGAAGCAAAACATAATGCCAATCACAATAAAAGTAGCAGGTGACAGGTTCAACTAACATAAATACCTAGTCCCAAAATTTCAAACATATATCATAAATCTTAACTTCACAATTTACGGGTTCAATCTATCCTTAGAAGCCTATCCCGAATACATAAAAATATAATCATAACAATTCATACATTTAATGTGTAACTTAATCAATTTACAATATGCATGTAGTGTGACTCAGACTTGACTACAGGACTCGACCAACCTAAAACCCTGCCTAGCACTTCAAAACCTACAAAAGAATTAAAATAAATCCGGGTTCAGTCTATAGGAGACTGGTGGGTATAAAACAAGGCATAATATAAAATTATCACAGTATTTAAACACCCACACATGCAAGCTATAATCCCGTGCGAGGTTTTTAAGATATTTCCCAAGTAGTTAAAACAAAGGAAGACAACGCTTGGGATTACAACGATTATTTTCATTCATAAACATAATCATTCATGAGGATAATTCGTGAGCCCACGCGGGTGTGCGTATATCTCCAACCTACTCCTCGTGTGTGCATATAATTTCATTCTTTATTAGCGATCATTCACATTCATACATATTCATTTATAATCATAATCATAAACACATACACCTTTTTTCTCCGGGTGGTGGACAGGCTTGCAAGACCCAGCCGCCTCATACGTGGTGGCTAGAGAGGTCCGTGAATCCTCAAAAGCCTGATTCCCCTTCCTCGCTAAAACTCCTAGTTAGGTCGGTTTCGTCGTAGTTTATGGTTGGAACTAGTGTATGGGATCACAGTTGGCCCATGCCTCCCCGGATAGCCACATACACTAAGTCCCGGGGCCCGTGCATTCAATCATGTCCATGCCAAAAAAACATAAGGTGGGAATACATAAAAGAAGGGCTTTACGTTGGAAATCATTTACTCTTTTGAAAAGACTTGATATATATATAATATTTTAGCTTAAAACTTTCACACTGGATATATCGGGTCGATTCATATCTAATAGAAGAGAAACCCACCTTTACACCTTACCGAACAAAACCAAGAAGACAAGAATACTTGAGAAGAACCTATGAACCCGGCATCTCTGCCCTGGAGAAAACTGTACACTGGATAAAGTAGTGTACTCGTGAGATTCAAGACTCCAAATGAACCACATACGATGCACGACAATGCATTAACATGGTATGAGATGCATAATAAGTAAAATGATGTCATGGACCCATATAATCAAGCACTTAAACATTCATAATTCATAAGTCGAGCCATAACTCATAAACTCATTAATTCAATCCAAAATCTCTATACAATAATCATACACAAAATCAACATGTTAATAAATCAAAGCAATCATAGACAAGGTGGAAGAACATAAAACAAGCGAAGAGATACAAGAAAAATGGAACCGGAGTAACTGGGACCGGCTGGACAGAATCCACCCCCATGGATTTTTCCAAAGGGAAAAATCCACCCCCATAGATTCTGGTCAGAAACTCCACTGACTCAAATCTACCCCCGTGGATTTGGGTCAGTAGCTAAAAAAACACAGCAAACAGGGCATGCACGAGAGGGAAGCCACAAAGCACATAACCAACATAAAACTCAACCCAAAAACACACCAAATCAGATCATAAACTCATACATGCAAGCTATATCACATTCAAACCTCAAGAGTTCAAAGAATGTATCAAGAATTCAATCATCAACTCCAATCTTCAATCATCAATAATGGCAAGTCATGAAATCTTCAACAACCAAGCAAACTAAGTCCAAAGCAACATAAATTCATGCTTAAAGATCATTTATTACTCATGAATCACAAAGAAAGTTCAAGAAAATCAAGTTGATTCAACAAGAGAGCAAAACCTAACTATTCATCTTCTTCTTCCAATCCAAATCAAAACTTGGTGAAATCATACAAAATCTAGCATAAAAGGACCACAATGAGATATGCTACACAAATATGGTCTTACCTTCAAAATATGGTAGGGGATGAAGAAGAGATGAGCTCAAATCTCTCTTGGGTGAATAGTTTTCTTCTTCCTTCTCTCTTCTTTTTCTTTTCTTTCTTTGGCTGATATTTTTCTTGTTTTGGGAGGGAGGGGATTGGTTCGTGGGTTGTGACGTAAGGAGAGATATAGAGCGAGGCAAGTGGGTATAGGTCATGGTTTTAGGTTCTAGGGGTGTTATTTAGGTCCGAAACTTAGGAAAAGTCAATGGTTTTGTCGTTTTAGGTACGAGGTGCTTGTTTCGGTTGAAATTTGGAGATTCAAATGGTCTTAGAAAATATGAGTTTTGTTCCATCAGATCCGAATCGTCGATACGAGTCCAATGGAGGTGACATAACTCGATTCTGAGTTCCCGAGCTCAAGATATCACACAGGGAACCAAGGGTGCGCTAATTGCTCATTAGCCCCCGTTTTGGTTCTAAGGTTCAAAATAAATTCAAAACTTAAGAAAATGAACCCAAAAATATGAAACGAGTAAATATACACATTCATAACATATCTATCTCCAACATATTAAATTTCTATGAATTTTCGAATTCAAATCATATAGAAACGACACGCAAACAAACCGCACATGCGCAAGTAGTTCAAGTAGTCGTATAAATTCCAATTCAAATATTTCATATATTTCAACTAATCACATACTTAACAATCAAATAATAAAATTAATTAAATAAAACACTTATAACCAATTAATTCACGAAAGTAGATAAACACGTACGTCATGCTGTACGACTGAAAAGCGGGGGTGTTACATAACTAGCAATTAAACCTCACTTGACAGGCAACAAGACGACTCAAGGATGCATGAAGGTGCTCATTTGATTAATAATCTCCACCCTGGAGAAGACTGGACAAGAAAGGAAACAATGTATACTCGTGAGACGAGACTCAATATAATTCCAAATATGACGCATGCCCAACACCTTAATATCCAAATAAACTAGAAATCAAGTGACACTTAAACATGTATGAGAACCAATTAATACCTAAGAGATGGAATTAATCTCAAGGAGTCACGTATTCATATCATTCAACCTTTCAAGTTTAATTCGTACAAGGCATGGAGTCACACAATCAAGTTCGAGCAATTAAGTACCAAGACATGTCAAATAGGAGCATAATTATCAATAAAATAAGTGTATAACTCATATGGGTCACATACAGAAGCCAAGGAAGTGAAAGGAATGTAATATGAAGGTTTTTGACAAGTTTGGTAAAAGATGACTGTTTTTCGAAATGCGCATGCTGTAGGAAAACTGAAATATCTTGAGTTCTAGAAATTGGAATTGAATTTTGTTTATTAGGTATGAAAATAGGCAAGTATACATTTCCGATGATATATGGCTCGTTTTCTAGTTCAAAGCGAGGAGAAAATGGCGTAAGCTTGAAATTGGGCGAATGCAGATTTCCGGCGAAGTGGCGACACCAACTTAAAGCGGTTATATCTCTCAAACTAGAAAATATATTGAGGTGATTCCAATTGGAGAATACTCTAGACTCAATTTAGTTTCTATATTTTAATTTTCAGATCAATCGGAGCACATTTGAGGGGATAAACATCCATTTGAAAAATGAACTGAAAGTAGAAACGGGCATTTGGAAGCTCTCGGGTGGGGCAGTAAGTTCCCAAACGGGCATTTGGTGTTATAACTAGGGAACCAAACGGGCGTTTCGAAGCATTCTGGGCAAAAAACAGGGGAAAAACATAGCATACCCTCGGAAATTGGCTCCCAAGCCTTTCCCACACCAACCCAAGGCAAGAAATCAACTCAAAACTATCATATAACATGCATATAACTCATATATATCAATTAGGCATCATTTAAACCAAGGTAGCATGCTTTGATTCATCAAAAAATCATCAAGAAATCCAATCTAAACCCACATAATTCCATGGCATCCAACCTTCATATTATTCAAGAATTCATGCAAGTTTCCAACTTTAATGCTCATGACCATGCCTCTAATCACTTATAAACAAGTTATTCATCAAAATAAAAACCCTAACTTCACATATAAACTCAAGATTCATCACATAACTCATATATATATACCTTGAAAGAATGCATGAAAAGAAGAGAGAACTGTGGAGATGATGATGCTCCAAAGTTATGCAATTTGCCCCTTGAAATCAAGCTTGAAAGTGATGAAATCTTTCATCTCCCTCTTCTGATGTTTGATCATGGAAATGGAAGCAAATATGTGTGTGTTTTTACAAAATATCATGAATGCAATGTAGGAGATGGATAATATACATGAATCTTCCACTAAAGGAGATGACAAAGCCCCTTTTGCACTTAAGTCCCTAAAGTTTTTGAATTCATGCAATCAAATATGAGCTAGGAAACAAAGATCAATTAAGTCCAAAGAATTTTATGCAATTAAGTCCACCAATTTACAAAATGGTCAATTAAGGACAATGAATCAAGTAAGGCATGTTCGACAATTAATTCACGTAACAATTAAATCCAATTTGTGCAAGAATTTTCAAATGAATACAAATTTCACATAATTCCACGTAAACATGTTGAAATATAATTCATAAAATTTATCATGACATGTAGGAATTAATAAACGAAAGAATTAAAATAAATCCTAATCTCTTGAAACTCTCACGTGGCGTGCCTACCTGAATGTCCGGAAATAGGGGCGTTACATCAAAGGCCCAATAATTGAGGAGCAATGTTTCCGAGTTGAGGTAAGAGGAATGCCAAGTGCTTGAGATTTATGACAAAGACCCTTTAGATCTTCTCCTTCTAGGAATGGTAGGAAATGTGGAAGGAGAATAAATTCTTGAGGAGCTTACCTCTTACATGAAGACGTTGGAAGCCATGCCTTATGTTCCATTTCAAAACAGGTACATTTTTTAGGAGCTCGGGAAAGGTAGATACTTTCCTCCTCCATCTATTGTTAAAGCTCCATGTTTAAACTTGAAACCCCTTTCCCCTTTATTGAAGTATGCTTTCCTTAGCAGTGATGAAACCTTGTCGGTAATTGTTGCTTCTAATTTGAATGATTTGCAATTGGAAAACTTATTGAGAGTGTTGAGAAATCATGTTAGGGTAATTGGTTGGTCTATTTCGGACATTAAGAGGATTAGCCTGTAACAGCCCAGATTTCAGGGCCAATATAAAACGGGTAAGTAGAAGGTTAAGAGAAAAGCGTTTATAGCCTCAATCCATCATATATTGCATTTACGTGAATTATGTGCCTCTATACTTCAAATTTGACCCGTATTTCACTATGAAACACCTATCACTATTCATTCACCGAACCTAAACCTTCACATATTCCTCATGAGACCATCGAAAGTTAGATTCTATATTTTTTGGACTCATATCATACTTTTATTATCCCGAGATACGCTTTGGAAATTGTTTGTCAAAAATTCTCATTAGGTCCGTCATTACTATTCATTCTAGGATGTAGAAATTTTTCGGGACACTTTTACCTATCCATTATTGGGTTCAAATGAATCGTTACAAAATTTTATGAATTATGATATCATTCCCAAAACTTAATTCTCATCGTAACTCCCGTAGTAACAAAAACCAACTAAAAACCCTACTTTAACCCAAATTTAGAGATTTTTGAAATTCAACGTTTTTCCTATCCAGTGTTATAACAAAAATGATCCTCGGATTATTTTATGAATTTTTAGACTTTTTCCAAACCTTATTTCAAACCCTAGCTTGTTTTATAAATTTCTCTTATTTTTCCTGAAGTACTATTCCCGCCGTAAAAACTAACTTTTAAACCGTACAACATTCGGTATCCAATATTATCCTCAACATAATCCTTAAATTATTTTAAGAGTCATGAAAACTTTCTCAGAAATTAATTAACATCCTAGCTCCATTTTGAGAATTTTCTCATATTTTTCAAAATTTCGAACGCTTACTACTTTAACTTTAGATGTTTAAACGTTAAGTGTTCATAACCATCGGAAAGCTCTTTCGATTCTCTTTATTTTGCAATTTTGCTCATTTCAAATTAAAATCTAGAGATTTTTCTACGTTTTATTATTATTTTCACCCTATTTTAGATTTATTTCATTAAAATGTATTTATTACAAATATATGTATAACTAATCTCCTACATCACAATACACATAGCAATACATCTAGCCACCCTAGATAATACACTTAGCTACCCTAAAGCCCTTAGTCGCTACCCTAAACTATAGTTAATTGCACGTATACCCCCAAGATTACACCTATAAATTCCCTAGACAGCATATAGAAAAATTCACACGAAAATCATTACACACTCTCTCTTCCTCACGGCAAAACCCCCCCCCCCCTTCTCTTTAGTGTGTGTTTTATTTTATTATTTCATGTTTTATATTATGTTCATAGTATAATAATAGTTGTAGCATGCTTAGATTTAATTAAATTATGCTTTAGGAATTTTATTTTATGAAATATATGCATAATTGTTAGTTTTATGTGCAATGTTTCTAAATTATGGAATTTTATTTAATTAAATGCATGAATTATGATATGATATAATGTGAGTATTTATTTAAATATTTATTATCTTATTTGATTAAGTTCATGCCTAGAATAATTTATTTAAAATTAATTTTATGATTAAAGTTACATAAAGTGCTACATTTTAAGTTTAATTATGTGTTATGAACTTAGAATTTATTAAATATGATCATGAACTAATATGAACATATATATAAGCCTAAAAACATCTTCATAATATTCTTGAATAATTTAGGTTGCACGTGTGATAGTGTGTGAGTGTGTGTGTTCAATTTTATGTTATAAAGTGTTTAATTCTTAGAAATTTGAATAGTAAATGTTTTCAATAGTAATTTTGACTTTTTGGTCAACATATATTCAATTAATTTCGAAATTCATTTAAAAATAATTATAAAATAGGTTTTGGAATTTTTAAAGAAAGATTTTTACCCGAATTCTCCAAAAATCGATAAATTGTAAAACAATTTCCAAATATAACCTACATTGCCAAATTAAACCTTAAATTTCATTTCTAATATTATAACTAGGATCATAATGGGATTAATAAATATTTAAGTAGTTAGAGACTTCATAAAACTTAATTAAATAATTAAATTTCCTTACAAGGTTAAGATTAGGGTTTACGGGGAATTCTTTAACGTGTTACCTAAAATGTACCTTATGTGATTATTTAATTAGGATATTGTATGGTATTATTTGATTAGAATAATAAGAATCTAGTTCCAAGGCAGTAGTAGTTATTAGTTTCAGGCGACGATAATACTGAACAGTGGGATCCACTCAATTCTATTTGAATCTCGGTACCAGGTGAGGGTTAAAACATTTTCGACTGGAATCATGCCTATATCTATGTATATCTATATAAGGACTATTTCTAAAACCTACCTATCATTTGATTTCCTACCTATACATATTATTATATTATACCTCTCTGAGAGGAAAATACTTGTAAATCAGAATCAGGATCTTATCCGGACATTATATATTTAGTCCTATTATTACTAAGAACTGATTCCCGACTAAGCAAGTAAATCCTTAATCATTATTATTATGGGCCCCGGCGTGAAGCTATGTGGACCAATTACTCGAATGGTATAGGGCTGAGGGTATGTTGGTGCCACAGACCGCCACTAACTCTGGGTAGTGGTTTAGGTGGAGGTTAGTTGCTCCATGCCAAGAGATTTATATGGGAGACAACCTCCTTGGGAGAGATAGCTTCCTCCCACTTATTACATATATCGTCTCTAGGGTTTGATCCCCTATTGACACTTATTACATATACCGTTTCTAGGGTTTGATCCCCTATTGACACGACGGAGTAGCGGAGTTGTTATCATACTTGGTTTTATTAAAGTATCAGTGCCTTGATCAGCCCGGTACTGTTTTACCAAATATTTAAAGAGTACGATTGGAGAGGCCTTTTTGCCGGGCAATACAAAACCTTTATTAAACCGTTCATACCTTGTAAATAATCTCTATATACCCTTAACCCTATTTTAAACTTGTGAACCGTATTATATTTGTCATATCCTACTGCTATTACTTTAAGACCGAGAACCCCTTGGTCATATATATATAAGTACTATACATATACAATAATATTCTTTCACTTAGTCATTTTGACTAACCTCTCGCCTGTTTTCCAATGCATGATTTCAGGAAGCGAGGAAATCGACACCTAGAGGTATCTTGAAGCTATAGGTGTCGGGCATATTAAGTCAGGATTAGGTTAAGGGCACTTAATCCTGATCATGTATATATAATAAATAAGCTCCCCTTATACTTTGTGCTACTCTACTACGTTACCCCCTTATAATGTCATTTACCTTTCTGTGCGTTACCATGCCGTTTACTTGCAAGTTTTAAATTTTCCTATCTTCTGCTGCATTTTACCTTATGCTTTACTTAAGTACTATCTACACCGTTCGCCGTAGTATTTCTCGAGTACTAGGTCTCACATCCACTCGAGGGTAGTACGGTGCGGGAGTTGTAGTGTTAGGGGGCGCTATAGCCTGAGGTGGTATCAGAGCATCAGGTTGGGTTAAGAGAAGACTTAAACTATACTACTGGAAGAATGCTCATTTTATACTTGAACATTAGAATTTACTCTAAGTGCTTTCTTTATATAGCAATGGACAATCAGGATTACGGGAACCCACATTACACCTGGTTAGAGGAGTACGAGGCTCCCCGTACTATAGCCGTCTCTCGTCATGAGAATCCTACCCGTTATTACACTTGGCACCGAGCGAGGCACGTAGAACGTGGAGCCAGAAATGGTAGGATAGGGCACACTTATCCTAATCGTCTAGTTCATATACTTGAGTCTGAGAGGGATACATATTATATGGAGGCTCAACTGACCCTTGAGTATCAGATGGAAGCCACTAGGCATCACGAACTAGCATTACAGAACGCTATGGGTAGGAACTTCGCACAGCAGCAGACTGCGACCTTGGAGTAGGAGAACGCAGATCATGTAGCATAGGTGTCATCATTACAGGTGGCTCTAGCTTCAGTGACCGTTGTGAGGGATACCGCTCAGACTGTTTATCAGCATTACTAGTTCCGAATGCGACACCGACTCTCCGATGCTTACCATTTGACTGGAGGATAGGCCGTTCAGGAGATAGATGATCAAAATACTGCGTCGGAGGCCGAGAAGGTACCTGAGGATGGTGCTGAGGCTGAGGAGGATCCTAAGAAGGAGCCGGGTAATGGATGGAGTCTCGTTCAGTGTGAGATTATGGATATTGATCAGCAGGATTAGAGGGGATGCTATAGAGTTAAGTATGTATATATATAGGAGTAGCATGGAATAAGCGGGAGGACTGTACATATCAGCCAGTGGAGGAGCCTCCCCCTTGACGTAGCAGTTGACGCAGTTAGCCTGAAGGATGTGAGTGAGTTGAGAGCTTTGTAGGGTGTAACTTGCCACAGATCAGGTCCACCCCATTTTGCCTTTTATTTACGTAGTTGTAGCTCTCAAACTTGACATATATATAACCCACTTTTGTAGTTGTATTCTTGTCTCACATTAATAATTAGATTTACTACTTTCATACTTGTTGCATTCTGAGTTAGAGTCGTTTTAAGATACCAGCAGGACCATGAGTGAGTATTTTACTTTCTTGCACCTTTACTTGCTTCATTATGTCCAACTTGTGCTCTACTTTGCTAAATCTATGTGATATGGTCCCTACTGTTTGACATTACTTGAAAACATGTACTTTTTCAATCATCTGCAACACATTCTTAACCATCTTGCATTATATCCCTTATAAAGCAACTGCAGATCAATATATCTCCCCGAAGAGCTGCTCAATACATGACTTTACTAAGAGAAGGAGCATCCTCAACAGGAGGAAACTCCGCATTAGTAGATGCTCTGAAAGAAATAGTGCAGACTTGTGCTAATGGGTCAAAGGGAAATAATGAAAAGACTTTCGAGAAATTTTTACGAATGAACCCACCAAAGTTCTTCGGAGAACCAAGTGATGTGAAAGCTGAGAACTGGCTAGCCAGCATCGAAAAGATCTTTGAAGCTATGGGAATTTCCCCTAAGGAACCTGAAAGGATTTAGTTTGTTGTCTTTATGTTAGAAAGAGCAGGGTTAAGTTGGTGGAATTATATCAAGCATGTGTGGGCAGAAAGCCAAGTTAATTATAGATAGACGGATTTTGTTAGAGTGTTTCAAGATAAATACATACCTCAAGTAGTTAGGGATGCTCGAGAGGCAGAATTCATGGAATTGGTGCAAAGCAATATGTTAGTGGCTGAGTATGAAGCTAAGTTTGTCCCGTTGATTCAATATGCCCCACATATCCTTCATGATGAACGTCGGAAGACTCAACAATTCATCAAGGGGCTTAAGTCTGATCTCAGATGGGGTTTGGCTCCATTCGAATTAGAAACCTATACTAAGGCTGTGGAAACAGCTATGAAGACCGAAGCTACACACAAAGAAGTTCGTATAGAGCCGTCCTGAATCCTTCTACAAGCCATCTCAAGGATCCAAGAAACCTGCTGGACCAGCGAAGCCAAACCCATGAAAGAAACCAATGCAATTCTGGTCCCGACCTCAACAGACCCCATCGAGGCCTCAGGAGGAGATTGTTTGTGAATACTGTCAGAGACGAGGCCATACTGAAAAGAATTATCGTAGGAACGCTGGTGTATATACTTGGTGTGGGAATCGTGACCATCAATTTCCTGGCTGTCGAAGAGGGCCAAAAGCAGTAGAGTAGAGGAAAGGCTCCACTAAAAACTTATGGGAAGGTAGTGGTAAAGGGGCGAGCTTATGCAGTGGAAGGCGATGAAGACCCAGATCTAACCAAGGTCGCTGAAGGTACGTTACACATTCTAAACAAGCCAGTTACTGCCTATATGATCCTAGAGCCATTCATTCATTCATTGCATCCCAATTATGTGTGCATTTCCATTTTCCACTTGAATCATTACCATATGTGCTCAAAGTAAGTTATCCTTTGGGAACTTGCCTTACAATGGATAGAGGATATAAACACTCCCTATACAGATTGGTACCTAATACTACCCAGTAGATCTTATAGAATTGCCGATATCAAGATACGGAATTATTCTAGGAAGAGATTGGCTTTGTAAATACCATGCCAAGTTGGATTGTTTTAAGAAAGAAGTCACCTCAGGAGAAGGTGATAACTCTGAATCGAACAAAGGAATGAAGTCAGTATCACTGATTACCGCAGCAGAGGCTAAGAAGTTAGTTGATAAAGGAGCCACTGGATTTGTTGCCTATCTCCTGAACAGGTCCAAGGACCAGCTTAAGATTGAGGAGGTAGAGGTAGTAAAAGAGTTTACTGATGTATTCCCCGAGTATCTGAATTCTACCTTCTAATCGAGAACTAGAATTTGTAATTGACTTGGTCACTGGAGCTGAGCCATTTTCCAAAACACCGTACCAAATGGCTCCAGCCGAGCTTCAAGAATTAAGAAAGTAACTTGACAAATTGCTAGAATTAGGATATATCCGTCTTAGCACATCTCCATGGGGAGCACCTGTGTTATTTGTCAAAAAGAAGGATGGATCACTGCAATTGTGTATCGATTACTGAGAACTTAATCGTATGACCATTAAGAATAAATACCCTCTCCCCCACATCGAAGAGTTAATTGATATTCTTTAAGGATCCTGAGTGTATTCTAAGTTGGATTTAAGGCAAGGGTATTACTAACTAAGGATCAGAAAGGAAGATACTCCGAAAACTGCTTTTAATACCCGATATGGTCATTTTGAGTTTGTAGTAATGCCTTTTGGACTGATGAATGCTCCAGCTGCATTTATGGATCTAATGCATAGGATATTCCGACCATATTTAGATCAGTTTGTGATTATCTTCATTGATGACATTTTGGTGTTTTCAAAGACTCCTGAAGTTCATGTCGAACATCCCCATATAGTGCTGAGTACTTTAAGAAAACATAAGCTATATGTGAAATTCAGTAAGTGCAAATTTTGGTTGGAAAGGGTGAATTTTCTTGGGCACATAATATCCGATTCCGGGATAGAAGTAGATCCTTCAAAAGTTGAAACAGTGATAAACTGGCAGACACCAAAGAATCCATCTGAAGTAAGAAGTTTTCTAGGACTTGTCGGCTATTATATGAGGTTTGTGAAAGATTTCTCGAAGATAGTTGCGCCTCTTACTCAACTAACAAAGAAGGAAGGTAAGTTTGAATGGACAAATAAATGTGAACAATGTTTTCAAGAATTAAAGCAAAGGTTAACGTCTGCTCCAGTATTAGCTTTACCTGAAGGGAAAGAAGGCTACGTGGTCTATACGGATGCATCCATGGAGGGATTAGGGTGCATCCTAATACCGAATGGCAAGGTCATAGCCTATGCATCAAGAAAGCTCAAACCTTATGAAGAGAATTACCCAATGCACGATCTAGAGTTAGCGGCAATTGTATTTGCCCTGGCCAAGTGGAGACATTACTTATATGGGGTAACCTTTGAAGTTTTCACTGACCATAAGAGCCTGATATACCTATTCACTCAAAAGGAGTTGAATATGAGACAAAGGAGATGGATGGAATTCTTAGAAGATTACAACTGTGTGATACAATACCATCCAGGAAAAGCCAATGTAGTGCAGATGCCTTAAGCCGATAGTCTAGTCTGGCAGCATTATACGGGAAGAGTGAACCCGTAACTGTCATCCCAAAATCCTAATTACCTAATATAGTGATATCCTCGCCATTGAAGGAAAAGCTTAATGAAGCCTAGGCGCAGGATGAATGGATTAAGAAGTGTCTCAATTCTAAAGAAAAAGATATTGAGACTAAGTTCACGATAGATGAACACGGTATCTTGAGATATAACGGATGAATCTGCGTGCCTCCTACAATTCGGAAGGAGATATTAGATGAGGCTCATAAGACTCGATATACAATACATCCAGGAGGGACTAAGATGTATCATGCTCTTAAAAGGCATTTCTGGTGGAATGGATGTTGGAAAATACGAATCAGAAAGCAGCGGAATTTAAAAAAAAATTCCCAACAAAAGGACCTTGGACTCACAATCGTGTAACCAAATTCGTAGAGATAGAAAACTTACTTTTCTTTTATTCTTTCTTGAATCGTTTCAAGCCACCCAAGAAAGCTCTTCTCGCGGCTTGATCCCCTCTCCTTGGTAAAGCTCGAATCTTCAAACTTCTAACTTGAAGCTCTCTATAGATAGTCCATCAACTTGATCACAATCTAACTAGTAAGGATGCTAGTTCTCTAGTTAGTGTTTAGGCTTAACCTAGGGTTTATTTGATCTTGGAGAAAGGAAGGTGTTCAACACATGAACCAAAAGAATTGCCAATTAGCTCCTGAAGGAGCTCAAGCTCTCCTATTTATAGAGAGGGGAGTGCCGAAATTCCTAGTCCTTTATGGGCTAGGATTTTGGTCTCTCTCTCTCTCCTATTACTTGATCATCATGTAATTTGACTTTGACTTTGAATTCAAATTCAAATCAACTTTCAAGAGAGCGAAAAATATCCAAACTATTTTTGGATAATTTTATACTTTATTTATTTTAAATAAATAACTTATTTTATCTAATTAATTAATTCATAATTAATTAACTAGATTATTTTTCTCCAAAATAAGACTTTCTTTTTAATTCAAAATTAAACCAAAGTCTATTAAATAATTAACAAATTAATTATTTAATCACCAAATAATTATTCACGCACATGCACACGTGTCCATGAAGGACACGTGTCACGCACGTGACCCACACGTGTGATTTCACATGTGTGGAACCCTTTGGCCCGATTAACTCGTTTAATCATTTTAAAGCCTAAACTCATGTAACCAAGTTGTTGTGTGTGACCCTCTAGGTTCTCAATTCAATTAGCAGTTACCCTAATTAATTAATTCACTAATTAATTAATCAGTCCACAGATTAAACGACCATAGTCTAGCAACAGGTGTTTAACCCTAGCTGAATTGGAATGTTCGGATTCGACAGAACCTTTAAGTCATTGATTCATTTGAAATACAATCCTCCTACTTACTATCTCTCAACCAAGATCTAGGGCAAGGGAATAATCAGAACCCTAATAATCCGGTCTTAAAGCTAAGTGCATTTCATATCCATTTGATCTCAATCCAAGAAACCCTTTTCTTGATGTCTTGATCTACTGCCTTGGCCAAGGACTCCATATGGCATGTGAATGACTTACACAATAAGAGATCACCTTGCAAATGCAAGTGTAGGTCCTTTCTTGATTCTCATTCACTTTCATGAATCACTTGTGCAGCCCCAGCGTAAGCCTTGAATCAGTTGTCTAAGGCGACACCCTTTAAAGCTTATACCTAAGACTACAGAGTTAACTCATAAAGTGACAAGGAACCTAAAGTGACAAGGAACCTCAAGTCTTAAGGATCAATTAATCACATCAATGACTCGTGAGATATTTCCTAATCTGGAAGTTTCCGTTTCCTGAAATAGAAACTTCCTTTCCCATTTAGGAATGTTCTCACACGGGGCACCTCAGTGGACTTACTTATTAAAGTAAGCACCCTCATGTATCACGCACGTATCAACTATACACTTTGCACCTCCTTAAAACAAGGTGGTCCTTCTTAAGGGCGTGATCCCACAAGTAAGCCTTAGAGGAGTCAGGTTGACACTCCCACTGTCTGTAGGACTCATCGGCTTGGAGTATTTTACTAATCATGACTTATGTGATATAGGGCTCGTTTCATGAACCATTTCACCTAAATGGTAGAGTCCTAAAGTCATCAGGATTAGGGGAGTTCTCATACATGCACAGCTAAAGTAAACGCATACCAAACAAGAGCATATAAAGAAGTGTTGCCTCAATTCGTTATTTCATTCAAAGATTGTATGTGATTACAATGAGGAAAAGCACAAAGTGGATATACAATCGACTTTCTAGGGCTAAAGCTACTCTAAGTCCCATCTTCTGAAGATGACCTTGGAAAGCTTCTCGACTAAGGGGTTTAGTAAGTGGATCTGGCACGTTCTCTGCTGATGTGACCTCTCAATTTGCACATCTCCTCTTTTGATAATATCACGGATTAGGTGATACTTCCTCATAATGTGCTTGGTCCGTTGGTGAGATCTTGGTTCTCTTGCTTGAGCAACCGCCCCAGTGTTGTCACAAAACACAGAAATGGGGTCTTTCATGCTAGGAACAACATTCAATTCTTGAATGAAGTTTCTAATCCAAACACCTTCCTTAGCTGCATCATTTGCAGCTAAGTATTCGGCCTCAGTGGTCGAATCTGCAGTGGTTGTTTGCTTGGAACTCTTCCAACTCACTGCTCCGCCGTTTAGGCAGAAAATGTATCCTGACATTGACTTAAAATCATCTAAGTCAGATGCAAAGCTTGCATCGCAGTATCCTTCGACAGTAAGATCTTTCTGACCTCCGTAAACTAAGAATAAATCTTTAGTACTTTTCAAGTA
This sequence comes from Lantana camara, assembly GCA_037501455.1. Taxonomy (NCBI): domain Eukaryota; kingdom Viridiplantae; phylum Streptophyta; class Magnoliopsida; order Lamiales; family Verbenaceae; genus Lantana; species Lantana camara. Next base: position 91,963,041 of record CM074858.1, on the reverse strand, counting down.
CTTAAGAATATTCTTCACGGCAGCCCAGTGAGCATCTCCAGGGTCAGATTGGAAACGACTTGTTACACTAAGTGCATAAGCCACATCCGGTCGAGTACACAACATTGCATATATTATGCTACCTATTGCTGATGCATAAGGTGTATGAGTCATTCTTTCCTTCTCAAGGTTAGTCTTAGGACACATCTTCTTTGAAAGACATGTTCCTACACTCATAGGAAGGTTCTTAACCTTTGCTGACTCCATATTGAATCTCTTCAATACTTTGTCAATGTACATCGACTGTGATAGTCCTATTAACCTTCTAGATCTATCTCTATAGATTTTAATTCCAAGGATATAGGACGCATCACCAAGATCTTTCATCTCGAATTGGTTCGATAACCATAACATAGTTACTTTCATGTCATCCTTCGAATTCCTAATAAGAAGGATGTCATCAACATAAAGTACTAAGAATTGCACTGAGGTCTCCAATTCCTTTCTATACACACAGGACTCATCTGAAATTTGAATGAAGCCAAACGCTTTGACTGATTCATCAAATCGAATGTTCCAATTCCTAAAAGCCTGTTTCAATCCATAGATTGATCTTTGGAGTTTGCAAACCTTTTGCTCACTCCCACTGAATGTGAAACCTATGGGTTGCTCCATATAAATGTCTTTGTCAATGTCACCATTGAGAAAGGCAGTTTTCACATCCATTTGCCATATCTCATAGTCATAATATGCAGCAATGGCAAGCATGATCCGAATACACTTTTGCATTGCAACTGGAGAAAAAGTTTCATCAAAGTCCACACCGGGTCTTTGAGTGAATCCTTTTGCAACCAGTCTTGCTTTGTAGGCTGCAATGCTTCCATCAACTCCAAGCTTTATCTTAAAGATCCATTTGCAACCTATGGATTTGACCCCATAAGGCAAATCTACCAAGGTCCAAACTTGGTTGGAGTTCATGGAGTCCATTTCGGATTTCATGGCTTCTATCCACTGTTCAGAGTCAGAATCTGAAAGTGCCTCCTCATATGTTAAAGGATCATTATCCTTTTGAGAGATTTCATGGAAGAATCCATACCATCTCTCCGGCTGTCTAGGAGTGCGTTCAGAACGCCTCAGAGGAGGATTTTTGTGTGTATCGAAATTTGTGATTGGTTGTGGTTGATCAGTAGGGGACGTTTCTTCAGTGGGTGGCGTGGGGTCACTTTGTACTTCCTCTAATTCTATGATCTTACCTTTCTTTTCTTTAAGGAATGGTTCCTCAAGAAAAGTGGCATTTCTGGAAACAAACACCTTTTGTTCAGATTGATCATAGAAGCAATATCCTATGGATTCCTTCGGATAACCTACAAAGTAGCATAAGTTAGAACGAGATTCTAACTTATCTCCCACTGTCCTCTTCACGTAAGTACGACAACCCCAAATTCTTAAGTAAGAATAGCTAGGGATTTTACCATGCCACATTTCATAGGGCGTTTTCGGGACTGACTTAGAGGGAACTAGATTCAAAATCTTTGCTGCACTGTCTAGGGCATAACCCCAGAAAGAAGGTGGTAAGTCAGTGAAACTCATCATGGAACGAACCATATCAAGTAAGGTTCGATTCCTTCTCTCAGAAAATCCATTAAGCTGAGGAGTTCCCGGAGAAGTCCACTGAGAGATAATCCCATTATCTTTGAGATGATTAAGGAATTCTTCACTAAGATACTCGCCTCCTCGATCAGATCGAAGTGCTTTGATCTTGTGACCAGTTTGGTTCTCAACCTCCTTTTGAAATTCTAAGAATTTCTCAAAAGCTTCAGATTTATACTTCATTAAGTATATATAACCATACCGACTAAAGTCATCAGTAAAGGTTATGAAATACTGATGATTGTTTCTAGTGCTTACACTAAGCGGTCCACAAACATCAGTATGGATCAAATCCAAAACCTTAGTGGCACGTTCCACAGTTCCTTTAAAAGGAATTTTGGACATTTTTCCTTTGAGACAGGATTCGCAAGAAGTTAACTCCTTAAGATCATTTTTAGAGAATGATCCTAAAGTGTTTATCTTGCTAATTCTGTTCTTGGAAATGTGTCCTAATCTAGCGTACCATAAGGTAGCTGAAACTTTGTCATCTCTCTTACGCTTCGTTTCTCGTTGTATATTCATAATATTGATATTTTGAGTTAGATAAAGTCCATTATTTAGAGTACCGATGTGAACGGAAGAGTTGTTCCGTTTGATAAAGTATTTACCATTCTTAATATAAGTTTCATAACCTTCACAATCTAAAATTGGAACAAAAATTATATTACGAATAATGCTCGGTACATAAAGGACTTTATTTAAGACTAACTCAAAACTACCTAAATCTAATCTAATTGTGCCTAAAGCTCGAGCTTCAACGTTTGAGCCATAGCCGATCTTCAAGACACATTCTCCTTCTTTGAGTTGTTGGACTTCACTTAGCATCTGTACATCATTACAGATATGAGTTCCACAACCGGTATCAAGTACCCAAGAACTAGAATTAATAGAAAGATTTATTTCAACGCGAAAGATACCTTTCTTTAGAGTAGCCTTGTACTCTGGGCAGTTTCTCTTCCAATGTCCCGCTTTGCCACAATGGAAGCAAACATCCTCTTTCTGATCACGCTTTTTCTTTTGGGCCTTCCCTTTCGAAATGCCACCAGTGGGCCTAAGGGGTTTCTTCTTCTACTTTTGGGCTTTCTTGCCCTTACCTTTAGAAGTCCCAGAAGAGGAAGATGGAGCATTCACCATCAAAACCTTATTGTCCTTCTTGATCGTGCTTTCAGCAGTCACAAGCTAACTAATCAGCTCAGCTACAGTAGCACCAGCATGATTCATATTGAAGTTAAGGACAAAAGGGTTGAATGATGGTGGGAGCGAAGCTAGCAACAAATCCACTTAAAGCTCATCTTTCAGTGCCATGTCCATGGAAGCAAGTTTCTCAGTAAGGGCGAGAAACTTGAGTCCATATTCATGGACACTTGAACCTTCCCTCATTCTCAAGTGGAACAATTCCTTTGAAGTGTTATACCTTGTAACACGTTCATGAGGGCGGTAAAGTTGCTCTAAGTGGTCATAAATCTCCCAAGCGAATTCCGTGGCCTCATGTTGCCTTTTCAAGTCTGGAGATATGTTAGCCAACATAAGGCAATGGGCTTGGAGATTATCATCCTTCCACTTCTGAATCGCGTCCCGCTCGGCCCGAGTGGAGGCCTCCCCTTCGGGACTAGGCTCCCCTTCGAAGAGAACATAAGTTCTCTTCTCAGAATCTAAAATGATTTTTAGATTCCTCAGCCAATCAGAATAGTTGGGACCAGTCAACTTGTTTGCCTCGAGGATCGATACAAGAGGGTTTTTGGTTGCCATTGCAAAACACGTAGAGAATCACAGAATCTACGACCTAAATGGTAAAACAGAGAACTAAGTGAGCTTGCTGAATTATAACGATATAAAAAAGATAAGGTCTTTAATCTAATGTAGCTCCCACTGTTTTCAAAGATCTAGAATTCCCAAAGATCTAAGAGGAACACGTTTCCCAAAGGGTACTAATATCCTAGGCATTTTACCTCGAACCCACGACTCGCGGACATTCTAAGTAAGAACCCTAGGTAGGTACAACTTACCAATTTTAACACCTTTAGAACTCCTAGTAATTATTTTTGCATCACCTATCTTTCAATATGGACCCACGACTCGTGCGACATCCATATTTACTTAGGCGTTAAGCTAGACCCATCAATCATAAGATCATGATCAAAACTTAGTTCGAACGAGCCACGACTCTCGGACATCGCCCTTGCTAAAATTGACCATGAAATATTGATCATTTTAAAATGATCAATTAGGTAACTAAGAACTAATAAGCTCCACTAGCTATCCCACTACTCGCGGACAATAACTAGCTTCACTTACTAAACTTAAAACCTATTGATGGAATGCTAGGAATTTAATTCAAAATTTGCATCTCGAATTAAACACCTATTTGTTCAAAATTAGCTTAATATTTAATGGGAATTTTCGAATCAACCGGAGAGTTGTCCTGTTCGACCTCACCAACATATATGTTATCCAATTTTATTAGTCTTGATTAATGCAAGTACACTTAAATGCATTTCAAACAAGCACATAAACAGATAACATGTCCTAGCATGATACTAACATGTAATGATCATGGGTTCTACCTATCTTATGTGTGATATTTGGGAGCCACTCCACAATCACAAGTTCTAACATACATGCCACATAAACAGTTTAAATCACATAAGGGAAAGCGGTAACAAAATACGAGCCCTATATCTATTACATTTAAAAATTGAGATTCCCCTCCCTAACATTTTGAGGGGTCTTCACTTATGGTCTCCTTGTTACTTGAATGTGGTCCATCTTACTCCATGGGTGCATTGTCTCCAAAATGAAAATAAAACCTCACCACCTATCTCTACTCTCAAATTACAATAAAAAGAAAAAAACATAAAGTAATAAGGCTCAATCTTCATATTGGCCTTAGACAATTACACGGGGCATACCCCGGCCTCAAAAACAGTAATATGGAAAGCCACATAATAAATCACATAAAGTACGCACATAAGTGAGGCTCCAACCTCAATTGAAAAACGCAACTATACGGCTCCAACCCCAATTTAAACCATCCATGTGCATAAATTAAAACCATAAATAAGTCTAAACCCATGATCACCTAACATGCTTTTGCGAGAATTTAAATTTAGCCAATAAATTAAAATTTCCGTTTTAAGTTTTATTCAAAAATTAGAATAAATATTCAAAAATAAAATTTTAAAAATTAAAATAAAATTGGGACAACATTGCACGAAACACGAAACGTCGGATTGCGACAGAGAAAACGGGGCCCGTACGCAAAAGGGCTTCACGCGTCTCGCGCGCACGCCACGAGCTGATGCGCGCGGCCCTCTCGGCCAGTGCGGGCGGGCGATGGGCGGCCAGTCTCGGCCGCCCTGGGCTGGGCGCGCCCGGAAGGGCCTCCCGCGCTGTTGCAGGAGGGTGCTGGGCAGATACCCTGCGCACGCCTAGGCCAGGCAGGCGGTGGCGCGCGAAGCCCGCGCGCGCGACGCCTTCGGGCGCGGGGTTTCGCGTGTTCATCGTAATCCGGGTTTTGTTTCTTGTTTTCGTTCAAAAGCAAAACCAATCCAAGAAATCCAAAAATAGTTTATACAGTTTGAAATCTAAAATAGTTTTCAAAAATTTAAATTTTGCAAAAACCAATTTTCAGAAACTTTCAGGAAAAAATACAGTTTCGTAATTCAGGCTTTCTAAAAAAACAATTACAAATACTCAATCGCATCAAGCCTAAGAATTTCTACCAAATTCAGTATAATTGAAATGAATCAGAAACACGATTAACGAGGTGGCTCTGATACCACTTGTTGGAAAATATGAATCAGAAAGCAGCGGAATTTAAAAAAAAATTCCCAACAAAAGGACCTTGGACTCGCAATCGTGTAACCAAATTCGTAGAGATAGAAAACTTACTTTTCTTTTATTCTTTCTTGAAGCGTTTCAAGCCACCCAAGAACACTCTTCTCGCGGCTTGATCCCCTCTCCTTGGTAAAGTTCGAATCTTCAAACTTCTAACTTGAAGCTCTCTAGAGATAGTCCACCAACTTGATCACAAACTAACTAGTAAGGATGCTAGTTCTCTAGTTAGTGTTTAGGCTTAACCTAGGGTTTATTTGATCTTGGAGAAAGGAAGGTGTTCAACATATGAACCAAAAGAATTGTCAATTAGCTCCTTAAGGAGCTCGAGTTCTCCTATTTATAGAGAGGGGAGTGCCGAAATTCCTAGTCCTTTATGGGCTAGGATTTTGGTCTCTCTCTCTCTCTCCTATTACTTGATCATCAAGTAATTTGACTTTGACTTTGAATTCAAATTCAAATCAACTTTCAAGAGAGCGAAAAATATCCAAACTATTTTTGGATAATTTTATACTTTATTTATTTTAAATAAATAACTTATTTTATCTAATTAATTAATTCATAATTAATTAACTAGATTATTTTTCTCCAAAATAAGACTTTCTTTTTAATTCAAAATTAAACCAAAGTCTATTAAATAATTAACAAATTAATTATTTAATCACCAAATAATTATTCACGCACATGCACACGTGTCCATGAAGGACACGTGTCACGCACGTGACCCACACGTGTGATTTCACATGTGTGGAACCCTTTGGCCCGATTAACTCGTTTAATCATTTTAAAGCCTCAACTCATGTAACCAAGTTGTTGTGTGTGACCCTCTAGGTTCTCAATTCAATTAGCAGTGACCCTAATTAATTAATTCACTAATTAATTAATCAGTCCACAGATTAAACGACCATAGTCTAGCAACAGGTGTTTAACCCCTAGCCGAATTGGAATGTTCGGATTCGACAGAACCTTTAAGTCATTGATTCATGTGAGATACAATCCTCCTATTTACTATCTCTCAACCAAGATCTATGGCAAGGGAATAATCAGAACCCTAATAATCCGGTCTTAAAGCTAAGTGCATTTCATATCCATTTGATCTCAATCCAAGAAACCCTTTTCTTGATGTCTTGATCTACTGCTTTGGCCAAGGACTCCATATGGCATATGAATAACTTACACAATAAGAGATCACCTTGCAAATGCAAGTGTAGGTCCTTTCTTGATTCTCATTCACTTTCATGAATCACTTGTGCAGCCCCAACATAAGCCTTGAATCAGTTGTCTAAGGCGACACCCTTTAAAGCTTATACCTAAGACTACAGAGTTAACTCATAAAGTGACAAGGAACCTCAAGTCTTAAGGATCAATTAATCACATCAATGACTCGTGAGATATTTCCTAATCTGGAAGTTTCCATTTCCTGAAATAGAAACTTCCTTTCCCATTTAGGAATGTTCTCACACGGGGCACCTCAGTGGACTTACTTATTAAAGTAAGCACCCTCATGTATCACGCATGTATCAACTATACACTTTGCACCTCCATAAAACAAGGTGGTCCTTTTTAAGGGCGTGATCCCACAAGCAAGCCTTAGAGGAGTCAGGTTGACACTCCCACTGTCTGTAGGACTCATCGGCTTGGAGTATTTTACTAATCATGACTTATGTGATATAGGGCTCGTTTCATGAACCATTTCACCTAAATGGTAGAGTCCTAAAGTCATTAGGATTAGGGGAGTTCTCATACATGCACAGCTAAAGTAAACGCATACCAATCAAGAGCATATAAAGAAGTGTTGCCTCAATTCGTTATTTCATTCAAAGATTGTATGTGATTACAATAAGGAAAAGCACAAAGCGGATATACAATCGGCTTTCTAGGGCACTATTCCTAACAATGGAATGAAACGAGATATTGCTAAATATGTCAAGAAGTGTTTGACATGTCAACAAGTCAAAATCGAACACCAGAAGCTTGGAGGAAAATTACAACCATCGTCAATCCCCACTTAGAAATGAGAACAAATAACTATGGATTTTATTATGAGATTGCCAAAGGTAAAAGGAGGATATGACAGTATATGGGTCATCATTGATCGGCTAACCAAATCTAAACACTTTCTACCAGCCAAAACAACGGACAAGGTCAGTTCTTTGGCAAGGTTGTATCAGAAAGAGATTATCAAATTGCATAGGGTGCCTAATATCATAGTCTCTTATAGAAATCCAAAATTTACTTCGCAGTTATGGAAAAATCTCCAAGGATTGATGGGAACAAAGTTACATTTCAGTTCAGTATCACATCCGCAGACTGACGGTCAATCGAAAAAAAACATTACATATTTAGAGGATATGTTGCGAGCTTGGGCCCTAGACTTCCAAGAAGATTGGAAAGAATGTTTGCCCCTCTTAGAGTTTGCATACAACAATAGTTATCGGGCATCCATGAAAGCAGCTCTTTATGAAGCTCTATATGGAAAAAAGTGTAGATCCCCACTATATTGGGATATGGATGAGATGAAAGCAACCAAAAAAGGAGATACGAAGAAGACCGCTAAGAAATGGATAGCAGAACCTACGAAAAAAGATTGAGATTATTCGGTAAAGAATGAAGGTTGTCCAAGACAGACAAAAGACTTATGCTGATATAGAGTTTACTGTAGGAGAAAAGGTATTCTTGAAAACATCTCCAAGAAAAGGTTTTACGCACATTGGGAAAGGTGGAAAGTTCAATCCCAAGTATATAGGACCTTTTGAAATTACAGAGCACCTTGGACCAACTGCTTACCACCTAGATTTGCCAGCGAACCTCACTAGAATACATAATGTGTTCCACGTATCCCAACTCCATAAGTACTTTGCTGATGAATCCCACATCCTGTCAGTAGAAGAAGTACCTCTAGAGCCCAACTTAACTTAAGACGTAAGACCGACCGAAATCTTGGATAGGAAATTCCATTAACTAAGAAATCAAAAAATCCCCCTTGTTAAGGTATTATGGAAAGGACATGGGTGACCTAGGAAAAGATGCAGAAACATTACCCCGAATTGTTCCAAAACAGGAATAAAATTTGAGGACAAATTCTCATTAAAGGGGAAGGATTCTAACAACCCAGATTTCAGGGCCAAGATAAAACAGGTAAGTAGAAGGTTAAGATAAAAGCTTTTATACCCTCAATCCATCATAAATTGCATTTATGTGAATTATGTGCCTTTAAACTTTAAATTTGATCCGTATTTCACTATGAAACACCTATCACTATTCATTCACCGAATCTAAACCTTCACATATTTATCATGAGACCATAGAAATTTAGATTCTACGTTTTCGAGAACCATATCATAGCTTTTATTATCCCCAGATACGCTTTGGAAATTGTTTGTCAAAAATTCCCATTAGGTCCCTAGTAACTATTTATTCCGAGATGTAGAAATTTTTTGGGACACTTTTACCTATCCCACATTGGGTTCAAATGAATCCTTACAAAATTTTATGAATTATGATATCATTCCCAAACCCTAATTCTCATCGTAGCTCCCGTAGTAACCAAAATTGGCTAAAACCCCTACTTTAACCCTAATTTAGAGATTTTTGAAATTCAACGTTTTCCCTATCAAATATTATAACCAAAACTATCCTCGGATTATTTTATGAATTTTAAGACTTTTTCCAAACCTTAGTTCAACCCCTAGCTTCTTTTATAAATTTTTCTTATTTTATCTAAAGTGTTATTCCCACCGTAAAAACTAACTTTTAAACCGTACAACCTTTGGTATCCAATATTATACTCAAAATAATTCTTAAATTATTTTAAGAGTCATGAAAAATTTCTCAGAAATTAATTCACATCCTAGCTCAGTTTTGAGAATTTTCTCATATTTTTCATAATTTCGAACGCATACTACTTTAACTTTAGACATTTAAACGTTAAGTGTTCATAACCATCAGAAAGCTCTTACGATTCTCTTTCTTTTGAAAATTTTCTCATTTTAAATTAAAATCTAGGTATTCTTCTACATTTTATTAGTATTTTCACCCTATTTTAGATTTATTTTATTAAAATGTATTTATTACATAATATATGTATAAATAATCTCCTTCATCACATTACACCTAGCCATACACCTAGCCACCCTAGATAATACACTTAGCTACCCTAAAGCCCTTAGTCACTACTCTAAACTATAGTTAATTTCACTTAAACCCCCAACATTACACCTATAAATACCCTAGAGAGCATACACAAAAATTCACACCAAAATCATCACACTCTCTCCCTTCCTCACGGTAAACCCCCCTCTCTCTCTCTCTAAGGTGTGTTTTCTTTTATTATTTCATGTTTTATATTATGTTCTTAGTATAATATTAGTTGTAGCATGCTTAGATTTAATCAAAGTATGCTTTAGGAATTTTACTTTATGAAATATATGCATAATTGTTAGTTTTATGTACAGTGTGTCTACATTATGGAATTTTATTTAATTAAATATATGAATTATGATATTATATAATGTGAGTATGTCTTCAAATATGTATGATCTTATTTGATTAAGTTCATGCCTAGAATAATTTATTTAGAATTAATTTTATGGTTAAAGTTACATAAAGTCCTACATTTTAAGTTTAATTATGTGTTATGAACTTAGAGTTTATTAAATATGATTATGAACTAATATGAACATATTCATAAGCCTAAGAACATATTCATAACGTTCTTGAATAATTTATGGTGCACGTGTGATAGTGTGTGAGTGTATGTGTTCAATTTTATGTTATAAAGTGTTTAATTCTTAGAAATTTGAATAGTAAATGTTTTCAATAGCAATTTTGATATTTTGGTCAACATATATTCAATTAATTTCGAAATTCATTTAAAAATAATTATGAAATAGGTTTTGGAATTTTTAAAGAAAGATTTTTACCTGAATTCTCCAAAAATCGATAAATTGTAAAACAATTTGCAAATATAACCTACAAAGCCAAATTAGACGTTAAATTTCATTTCTAATATTCCAATAAGGATCATAATGGGATTAAATATTTAAGTAGTTAGAGACTTCATAAAACTTAATTAAATAATTAAATTTCCTTAAAAGGTTAAGATTAGGGATTAACGGGAATACTTTAACGTGTTACCTAACATGTACCTTATGTGATTATTTAATTAGGATATTGTATGTGATTATTTGATTAGAATAATAAGAACCTAGTTCTAAGTCAGTAGTAGTTATTACTTTCAGGCGACGATAATACTGTACAGTGGGATCCGCTCAATTCTATTTGAATCTCGGTACTAGGTGAGGGTTAAAACATTTTCAACTGGAATCATGACTATATCTATGTATATCTATATAAAAACTATTTCTAAAACCTACCTATCATTGATTTCCTACCTATACATATTATTATAATATACCTCTCTGAGAGGAAAATACTTTTAAGTCGGAATCAGTATCTTATCCGTACATTACTTTAGTCCTATTATTACTAAGAACTGATTCCCGACTAAGCAAGTAAGTCCTTAATCATTATTCTTATAGGCCTCGGTATGCAGCTATGTCGAGCAATTACCCGGAAGGTATAGGGCAGAGGGTATTGTTGGTGCCACACACCGCCACCAACTCTTGGTAATGGTTTAGCTGGAGGTTAGTTACTCCACGCCAAGAGGTTTATAACGGAGATGACCTCCCTGGGAAAGATAGCTTTTTCCCACTTATTACATATATCGACTCTAGGGTTTGATCCCCTATTGACACCACGGAGTAGCGGAGTTGTTATCATACTTGGTTTTATTAAAGTACAGGTGCCTGGATCAACCCGATACTATTTTACTAAATATTTCAAGAGTACAGTTGGAGAGACCTTACTTGCGGGTAATACAAAACCTTTTATTAAGCGGTTCATACCTTGAAAATAATCTCCATATATCCCTAACCCTATTTTAAACTTATGAACCGTATTATATTTGTCATATCCTACTGCTATTACTTTAAGACCGAGAGCCCCTTGGTCATATATATATATAAGTACTATACATATACACTAATATTCTTTCACTTAAGTCATTTTGACTAACCTCTCGCCTGTTTTCAAATGTATAATTTCAGAAAGCGAGGAAATCGACACCTAGAGGTATCATGAAGCTATAGGTGTCGGGCATATTAAGTCAGGATTAGGTTAAGGGCACTTAATCCTGATCAAGTATATATCATAAATAAGTTGCCCTTATACTTTATACTACTCTACTACATTACCCCCTTATAATATCATTTACTTTTCTGTAGGTTACCATGTCGTTTACTTGCAAGTTTTAAATTTCCCTATCTTCCGTTGCATTTTACCTTACGCTCTACTTAAGTACCGTCTATACCATTCGCCGTAGTATTTCTCGAGTGCTAGAGGGCATTATGTTAGGGCATGGAGTGTCGGCTAGGGAGATCGAGGTGGACAAAGTAAAAATTGAATTGAATTCAAAACTCCCACCACCCACAAATGTGAAGGGTGTTCGAAGTTCCTTGGGTCATAACGGTTTCAACCTGCGGTTTATTAAAGACTTCTCCAAAAACTCTCTCCCTTTATGTGCCTTATTACAAAAAGATATTGAGTTCAATTTTAATGAAGCTTGTTTAATTGCCTTTGAAAGGTTAAAGAAAGAACTCACATCGGCTCCTATCATGGTGGTACCAAATTAGAGCCTTCTGTTCGAGCTCATGTGCGATGCAAGTGATCTTACAATTGGTGCCATTTTAGGCCAAAAATGAGAGAAGCGTTTACATGTTAGTGCTTATGCTAGCAAAGCTTTGAATGATGCTCAATTAAGCTATGCCACTACCGAAAAAGAGCTTTTAGCAATTCTATATACATTTGACAAATTTGGCTCTTACTTGTTAGGTTCGAAGACAGTGGTGTACACCGATCATGTGGCAATCAAGTACCTCTTATCTAAGAAAGATTCGAAGCCTAGATTGATTCGGTGGATCCTCATTCCAGAATTTGATTTGGAAATACTTGATAAGAAAGGAACGAAATATGTTGTTACGGATCATTTCTCAAGATTGGAGTTTAGTGGAGATCAAGAAGGATGATGAATTGATAGCGGAGTCTATTCCCGATGAGTAATTATTCCAAGTGGTTGCCTCTATTCCATGATATGGCGATTTTGTGAACTTCTTAGTGAGTAGGGTGCTTCCACTGAATATGAACTCACACCAAAAGAAGTTCTTTTCGGACATCAATCATTATTATTGAGAGGAACCCCTATTATACACTACTAGAAAAATAGTCTATTGTGACGCTCTAAGGTAGCACCCGAAACGCAAGGTAGCCACATCCCCCGTACTATAGTTCAGTCCACATATGAAACGGATAATCCATACCTGAACTAAACATATAGCGAACGGGAGACAATAAAAAAAAACATCCTAACTAGGCGGGAATAACTTCGAAACCATACAATCTGTAATGTAAATCAGCGGAGGCATAACCATTGTCATTAAGCAAGAACATTTACATCAAAAGTTCAAAATTTCTAACACATGCAACGATAACCATATGTGTACAATATTCCCAAAATAGCATAAATAGGTCATAAATATCCGTATGCATCAATAAGAAGGTGTAGTGTGCTAGACCCAAATTAAAGACTCCACAAGACTCTAATTCCTGCCTAGCATGCACCTACAACAACCTGAAAGGTGGAGACATCAGTCTATGGAAGACTGAGTGAGGGGTATATAAATATAAACACAGTTATCATGCAAGCCATAATCTCGGGTAAAGTTTTGGGAAAGAGCAACATAAGTGCAATAATAAAATAAACATCGCCCGAGATTACAACTATCAAGTTTAACAATTTAATCAATTTCAGTCAATCAGTGGCCCAACGAGTGAGGGCAATTCTCCACCCTTTACTCCAAAAGTGTATAATAGTTAGGTTATCAATTGGTTACGTGGTCATGCAAGTAATTACAGTGCAATTAATCAATAGCAATTTCAGTGTCCCTTTTCCCTCCGGTGATGGTGGGTTTGCAAGGCCCATCTATCCAGTCATGGTGAGCATAGGGTACATGAATCCCTATGCCCGGAACTCCTTCCTCCACTAAGGAGCAAAGTTGCCTGCAGACTCTGATGTAGAAAATATTGTTGGTGAGAAACCTGCAGAAGTTGTTGAGACTAAGAAAGGAAATGTAGAGGAGAAGAAGAAAGAGCTCCCCTCAAAACCGAAGGTGAATGTGGTACCCAAAGAGCATGTGCCACGGGTCTGTTTCCCCCAAAGATTACAGAAACAAAAATTTGAGAAACAACTTGAGAAGTGATTGAGTATCTTCAAAGAGCTGCATATCAACATTCCGTTTGTAGAAGCACTAGCACAAATGTCGACGTATGTGAAATTTCTAAAGGAGATTGTAACAACCCCGGAGCGAAGGGCGCCACATCCCCCGCACTAAGGTTTAACACAAGTAAGGAAATAGGGAGTTCGTACCCGTATCAAACCATAGCGAACGGGAGACACACAAAACTCACACCCTCGCTAGGCGGCCTAGACCCTCAAGAACTGCGCAAATTAAAATCAGAGTTGCGGAAGCAATTCATATACCAAACATGATTCCCAAGATCATCACATATATATACATATCCAAAATGGGGGAGGGTCAAGTATTCAAACGACCATGCTAGATCATATACAAGATGTACAATGCCATCCCGGCCAAAATAACATAAGTATAGTCATAATACATAATCCAAAATACATAAGAAGCAGAAAGGGAATCCACTACGATGCATGCGGACTCAAGCTATACCACAAGTAAACTCAAAAGACACTTGCCGCCTAGCTTGACCCGGAAGTACCTGCAAACTCAAAAGAAAGGAAAAAGGGGAAAAACAACAACGAGGGTTAGTCCTAGCGACTAGTGGGGTGCTAACTCACGCACCCAATATATATATAGAGCAAAGCAGTCGACCAAAACGAAAGGATCCATGAACCGAGAGTGGGTTTTGCAAGCCAAAATAATTCCCGTGATATAGATATATATATTTTAAGGAAAAGGCAAACGGCCAAAGCTCAAACTCAAGTTTTTAGGTAATTAGGAATCCACTCTCATTTCATAGATCATACAAAGCTAAACGAACTCGGTGAGTACGAGTCACACCTCCCAACTTCCATAAACGAAGAACAAAGCAAAGCAAAACAAATCAGAATCCATCCCCAACACCGGTTGATAGAAAGGTTGATCGGCCCTAACTATCCACAGACACAGAAACAAGACAAGGTTTAATTAATACCTTGAAACCTTCGACGGTTGCCTCCGTCGGCTCAAGAGAAACACCCTTCCTCAACCTCCCAAGGTTGGGTGAGACTCTCAAATGGAGGTGTTGATGGAAGAGCTCGGTGACCACTCGGTCGTCCCGAGATTACCATACCACACTCCGGGGCCCAAACAGATCACGGAAATCACACTTACATATCTCAAAGCTTGTCTTTCAAAGCCACATCTCGCTCACACACACACACTTGCACAAAGCTAAACTTTTCTAAACAAAGGCAAAATATCTTATATATTTATACAAAGCGTTTTCCAACTCTTATAACAAATGGGAAAATCCCGCAACATATGTATCATACACATATTTACCATATACTATACGTATTCGCATGCGAGGCTTCAAAACAAATTAGGGTCATAGGTCAAATAACTAAAAGAACAAAACCTCACCTTATCAAAGTGCGTAGTGGTGACCAAAAAGGGAAACCGGACACCTACTGAGCAAGCTCGTCCTCAACGGGAAGATCCTCTGAACAAGACAAACAACAAGGAACACTCTTAGACTCAAAATGAACCACATTGATGCTCGGTACATGCATATGTATGCTTATGATGCAAATGATATGAAATGAACCCACATTTAGGTCATTTACGAGCATTCAATGCATATAAGAACGTATATCATAAACAAGGATGTAAATGAAGGCACAAATTCATAACACAAAGCTTAACACATAGTATAACAAGTTAATCATGCATACACATCAAAAACAAGGCAAGAGGAACCAACGAGAAGCGACGAAAAGGCGAAAGAAATCTCCCCGGACGCCACCCTGTTGGACGCGGCCGTGTCAAAAATACAAAGGGGGCGGACACGGCCGTGTCCGGAAAATTAATTCAAAAAAAAACATTTCCGAGGACTCAACACGGCCGTGTCCATTTTCCTTTGTAAACTGACGCGGCCGTGTCAGGCCTTCGGCCTGGAAAAATTTTTGGCGAAACAAGTCCGAAAATGGAGGCAAAAACAGGGGATTTCGGTTGGGGGCACTTAGGAGACTCTTATGCCTTCTAAAATACATACAACATGCAACAAAATGACACCAATTCATCAACATTTCATGCCCAATAAGTAGCAATAACTTCAGTCACAAAAATGCAAGCAAACAAGGCAAGAATGAGAAGAAATGCATCAAGTTATATCACCCAATCCTCAAGCTTCATTAATGGAAAATTAATCATAACTCAACAACCATGAAAGGAAATGCAATAAATTCCAAGAATCATGCTCTAGAAGTCATAAATCATCACCATATCTCAAGGAAACAAGAAAGGAGCAAGAATCAACAATTCTCCCTAATCCACATGCTATCCATATCTCTTCAATCAACCATGGAAATCAACTCAAGAACACATAAAAGAGAGAAGAGAGAGTGTAGATTATAACCATGAACTTACCTTTCAAATTGGAGAAGCTTTGGTGGTGTTTTGAGCTCAAAAATCACAAAAATGGCAAAGGGTTTCTTCTCTTCTCTTCCTCCTTGCTTGAGCTGATGGGTTTTTGGTGAGAGAGAGGGGTTTGGTTCGGTTTCAACAGCATAAAGGGAAAGAGAGGGCTTAACCAAGGGTTAGGAGTCAAGGTTAAGGCTTGGTTAGGGTTTAAGTAGGGTCCATAAAGCAATACTAGGTTAAGAGGTGCACTTTAGGCGAAAGGGGCTTGTTACAGTTGAAATTCGAGGGTCTTAATGGACTTAGAAAAATGTGAGGCTTGTCCCATTGAACCCGAATCGTCAAAACGAGTTCAAGAGAGGTGACGGAATTCGAATCCGAATTCCCGAGGTCAAGATACGCATCCCGGAACCCAAGGTGCGCTAAATGCTCTTTAGCTTCCTTTAGGTCCCGTCTCCAAAACGAACCCAAAAAGGCAATCAAAACAAATACCAAAACATATAATGAGCATATAATCGAGTCCATAAAGCATATAACTAACACATATCAAGATTTCACAAAAATCAGAATCAGATTCGAATCCAAAACGAACGAAATGCGAAGCAAAGGAAGTTAAACGATCAAGTTAAACAAATTCATGCCAAAGTAACTAAATTCAAGCATCCCAATTAATTCACTCTAGCAATTAAATATCACGCAATCACATAAGAGAATTCATTAAATAACGCACATAATAGGTTACCTGAAAGTCTGATCAGTCGGGATGTTACAAACCTCCCTCCTTCAAAAGGACCTGTCCTCATGTCCGAGGCGAAGTCTTGAAAAGTTCCGGATACAACTGTTTCATCTTATCCTCAGTCTCCCAAGTGGCTTCCTCGGATTCTTGATCACGCCACAAGACTTTCACAAGAGGGATTTGCCTATTCCTCAATTCTTGCATCTTCTGGTCCATCACCTTAACCGGGTACTTCTTAAAGGTCAAATCCGGCTCCAACTGAACTTTCTCAACTGGGAGAATAGAAGACTCATCGGGATAATGTTTCCGAAGCTGAGAAACATTGAATACATTATGAATCCCGGTTAAGCTCGAAGGTAAATCAAGTCTGTAAGCTAGTTCCCCAACTCGATCAAGTATCTCAAAGGGGCCTAAGTAGTGAGGATTAAGTTTCCCGCCCTTACCAATCCGAGCATACCCTTTTCTAGGAGATGCCTTTAAAAAGACCTTATCTCCTTTCTCAAACTCTAAGGGTCATCTCCTCTTATCTGCATAACTTTTCTGCCGGTCCTGTGCCGCTTTCAACCTCTGTCTAATCACTTTCACCCTCTCAATGGTGTCCTGAATCTCCTTAGGCTTCTTAGCTCTTTCGAGCTTTCCATCTTTAGTCCATCTCCACTCATCAATATCCCAAAAGAGAGGGGATCAGTGTAACGCCCCGGTTTTTCGTTTAAACTAATGTGTCGTATTTGTTTATAAATTGCGCAATTAGATTATCTAACTATGTGATTAATTGTTTATAAGTGTTTCATATTTAATTTTATTATAAATTGTTAATTAAGTATCATGTTAATTAATTATGCCTTAATCATTTACATTAATTTATTAAAATCTGTTGACCTTGGATTATATTTAAAATGGAATTTAAACTTTAGTTTTAAATTGCAATGCATGAATTTATTAAGGATATACGCATGCTTGTTTATTTGTGCTACGTTCTCATATGAAATGATATCGAAATGTTACGGAAATTTAGTATGTCGTAAATATGTGTGTTATGAACATGCCTACATGCTCGCTTTATGTTTTTTAATTCATTTGACGTGTTAACGAATTTATTTCGAATTGTGGAACCAAATCAGGGGCTAACGAGCAATTAGCGCACCCTTGGTTCCGTACATGATATCTTGAGCTCGGGAATTCGGATTCGAATTCCGTCACCTCCGTTGCCTTCGTATCGACGATTCGGAGATAATGGAACAAGCCTCATACCTTTTTGAGATCATTAAGACCTCCGAAATCCAATCGTAACGAACAACTCGTGCAAGAAGAACCCTTTTGTTGACTAGTCTTCATGGTGGGACCCCTTAACACCTCTCTAACCTAACCATACTTTAACCCATGATTGTGTACTTGAGTTAGCCCCTTTATCCTCCTTTTTGATCATCAAAACCGAGCCAAAACACCCTCCATTTCTGCTGCACCAGATCGAGAGAGAGGGAGAGAAGAAAAGAGGAGGAACTTTGGCCCTTTTGTGATTTTGAGCTCAAATCACCATCTTTCTTCACCAAATCTTCAAGGTATGAATATTTATGTATCATCTACTCTTTTATATATGATTTCATCCATTTAGTACTTGATTTGGATCAGATTTGATAAGGGTTTGGGCTAAGAGCATGAATAGGACTTTTTGGGGATTTTTGCTCTAATGACCTACTTAGTTGTGTAGCTGATTTTCTTGCTTATAAATGATTATATGAGCTTGTTTCTTGGCCTATTTGTTTCCTAACTGTTAGTCTATGATGTTAGGATGATTTTCTCTTTAGACCCTTTGATGAAATTATGAGATATAGAGCTCCGAACTTAGAGATCAAACTGCCTCCCCTGTTTCGCGACTGCTGTGTGGAATTATGGGTTGTTGCTTGATCAAATGACCTTCTTTTCTTGTGAATTTGCATGGATATGATGTAAACTCATTTATCTATATGTTAGCATTCATGTTGCAAGCTTTTGGATCCATTTTAAGCCCCAAAACCGAAATATATGACCTGTTCTTATGCATGATCCATGTCAGACGTGCTGTTGTTGCATTTTGTGACTCCTTGGTCATTCTAATGTGTCTCAATTCGTGCCATTTTGCATATATATGATGTATATTAGTTTTTTAGTATGTTAGCATGCATTCCCCAAGGTTTTAGATTCAAATTCAACCCCTAAGTACTTGATCATGGCATGATTGAACAATTGAGCTCATATGTACGGTTTTGACGCCCCAGATTTGCTGCATGGTTTTGGTGCTCTTAACGTGTGATTTGGACTTTTCACTCTAAATGAAAATTTCTCCTAACAGGCTAAATATGTTTTATATCAAGTTTCATAAGATTTGGAGTTCATTTGGTATGTTTTTGGGACTAATTTTGTATAGGGTTTGTTTGCCGGTAAGCTTTGTTTGCGTTTTTGGGTCTGCACCGTGACACCCCTGTGTCTCATTTGCCTTGTAAGGTGAGACACCCCCGTGTCATGCCCTTTTTTCAGGTCTGTATTGAGACACCCCCGTGTCTCAGTCTATTCAAATTGAGGGACACGGGCGTGTCCCTCCCCCTGCGCATTTCTTGTCTTTTCCTTTTCGGTTTTTGATTGTTTCACCTCTTTAACGCCTTTATCTTCATTCGTGATGAACTATGCACTTGTTTTACTATGTGTTAAGAGTATGGTGGTTTGATTTCATAACAATTGGATGAGATTTAGGCATGCTTTTGGTGAATGCCGTTTATGTGCGTTTTGTGGCGTTTGTGATTTCCGTAACCATTTCCCCTATCATATGATTTCTTCTTGTTTTCAAACTTTGAATATATATTATATTATGTGATGTGATGTATGTAATTGTTTATCTTCTAATTAGAAATGTGATCTAACTTGTGTTATGATTATATTTGAATGACTTGATTATACGATTTAAATTCCTTTAACGTGAAATGTGAAGGATATGAACTCGTTTGAATACGAATGCTTCATTGAATGAATGAATTGAATGTTTATATGTCTTTAAGACTTTAATAGTGCACATGAACATGTTCATTACATTATAGCATCTTTTCTTCATTCATATCATGTTCATTGGATGTCGTGCGTCATATTTGGTTCATTTAGAGTCTTGAGTCTCACGAACGCATTACGTTATCTTTTGTACAGTTTATCTCCAGGGTGGAGAGGTCTTGATCTTTCAGGCCTCGGTAACTCGTATCCTTGTATCGTCATGTTTCAGGTGAGGGTGTTTTCGGTTTAGTTACGTATTAAACCCTACAACCGTATGTGACAAGCTTTGGCCGAAAACCTAATATAGTTATATATATGGTTTTCAAATGAAATGTATCGAATAAATATTGATCGAGTAAATCCTTTTCAAATGAATTATGAAATATGATATGTTTCTTATGAGTTGATATGTTTTGGCGAGATTATGCATTTATGATTATGATTGCACGGGCCCAGGGACTTAGTGCAAGTGGCTATCGGGGAAGGCAAGGGCCGACGGTGATCCCTTGTACTAGTCCCACCACATTGACGGTGATACCGGCCCTCACTAGGAGGTTTAGCGGGGAATGGGAGCTGAGTGCCCTTGGGGGAGTCATGAAACCCCATCCGCCTATGTATGGACCGGTGGTCGGGTCTTGCTAACCCGTCCACCACCGGGAGGAAGAAGGTTGGAACTTATTTTATGATTATGTTATGTTATGATTGATATGCACCGTGTGGGAAGGCCGGGACACGGATTGCCCAAACGAATATGTTTTATGATATGATATATGAACTGCATGTATTATGATATATTGCATGATCACCTATTTAAAGTATTAATGATATGTGTCGTACACAGTCGGAGTTTGGTTGGAGATGATGCACGCTCACTCACCGAGCCTATATGTTTATGTATGAATTATGAACATAATGAATTAATATGATTAGTCGTAAAATCCGAGTATTGCTTGGTCATTCTCTTACCCTTTTGGGAACTAATTTTAAATAAAGCCTTGCTCTGGATTTATGACTTACATGTGCATGTTTTATATATATGTATATCGCCCCTGCTCACTCAGTCTTCTAGAGACTGACCCTCTCCCTCCCCATCCTTTTAGTGTGCAGGTTTGGCTTTGGAGTTTGAGCTAGGCGGTTATGTGGAGTCGTTGAGTTGGTCAAGTTAAGTTAGAATAGTCTGTGCACTCGCATATGTATTTAAATTATGCATGATTTGATCCTTTACGATTATGAACTTGAATCTTTATGTATTTGCTATTGAATTGCCGTGTCGGGCTTTGTTATGAATTAAAAGTGGCCTGAGGAGCCCAAGTCTGCCTGTGGTTCGAGTGTTTAATTTCTGCAGGCCGTGGCCAATGCATGTGTTTGGATCTAGTTCTCCGTTGCATTATGTCTTGTTGATTGGTTTTAATTGCAGGGTCTAAGTTCCGCTTAGCTTAGGAGGGTTATTTTATTTGTCTCCCGTTCGCTATGGTTTGATACGGGTGCGGACTCCCCATTTCGTTACTCGTGTTGAGCCATAGTGCGACGGATGTGGAGCCTCAGGTGCGGGGCGCTACAATCGGCACTTCCTTCCATATAATGCCTCATACGGTGCCATGCCAATAGAAGACTGAAAGCTGTTATTGTAGGCATACTCAATCAAATCCAACTGTTTATCCCACGAATCCTGATAATCCAAGGCACAAGCACGAAGCATGTCCTCGAGATACCTTATCAACCTTTCAGACTGGCCATCCGTCTGTGGGTGGAATGTTGTACTAAACTGAAGCTTCGTCCCCAAACACTTCTGCAACTCCTGCCAAAAACTGGATGTAAATCGAGGATCCCTATCTGAAACAACGATGACTGGGGTACCATGCAACCTAACAATCTCCTTCCTATATAAACGGGCCAACTTAGGAACCTTATCGGACATCTTCACCTTAAGAAAATGCGCCGACTTCATCATCCGATCAATAATCACCCAAATTCCATCAGAACCTCCTTTGGTTCTTGGCAAGCCGGACACAAAGTCCATTGTCACTTACTCCCACTTCCACTCGGGTATTGGAAGTGGTTGGAGAGTTCCTCCCGGTTTCTGGTGTTCTGCTTTCACCACTTGACATGGTTGACATCTTCTAACATAGTTAGCAACGTCTCTCTTCATGCCATTCCACCAATATAAAGTCCTTAAATCCTTATACATTTTGGTGGTACCGGGATGTACTGCATACACGGACTTGTGGGCTTCATCAAGTACCAACTGCTTAAGTTCATCAGGAACGCAAACCCGAGCCTTAAACCGAAACAACCGCGAATCATCAAATCCAAACTTAGTATCCGAGTTAATCCTTGACTTCGCTACCAATTTCTGAGTCTCGAGATGCACAGATTGAGCTTCCACTAATCTCTGCTTCAAAATCGGCTGAACCGAAATATTAGCCAAACGAGCCTCTGAAACCAAAACCACCGAACCCTGTCTACTAGAACCTGCTTCCAAACCTGAGACACTAGCCTTCCTACTCAAAGCATCTGCCACCAGATTAGCTTTACCCGGATGGTACTGAATCTTACAATCATAATCTTCGAGTGTCTCCATCCATCTTCTCTGTCTTACGTTCAAATCCTTCTGGGTAAACAGATACTTAAGACTCTGGTGGTCGGTGAACACTTCAAAAGTAACTCTATACAAATAATGATGCCATTTCATCAATGCAAACACCACTGCTGCGAGTTCCAAGTCATGAGTGGGATAGCTTTTCTCATGATCCTTTAACTTCCTTGAGGCGTAGGCCACTACTTTGCCATTCTGCATAATCACACAACCGAGACTTTCCTTCGATGCATCGGTGTAGACTGAGTAACCTTCTGAACCTTCGGGTAGGGTTAAAACCGGTGCAGTAGTCAACCTTTCCTTAAGAGTTTGGAAACTCTTCTCACACGCCTCATCCCACTCGAACTTAAACTCTTTCTTAATTAACCGGGTCAACGGGGATGCAATCTTCGAGAAATCTTTCACAAAGCGCCTGTAATACCCTGCTAACTCGAGAAAACTTCTCACTTCTGAGGCATTCCTTGGTTGCTTCCAAAGCATAACCGTCTCAATCTTCGCCAGATCCACTTCAATACCACTCCCAGAAATGAAGTGACCTATAAAGGAGACTCGATCCAACCAGAACTCGCACTTACTGAACTTGGCGAACAATCTATGCTCCCGAAGTGTAGACAAAACAATGCTCAAATGCCGCGCATGCTCTTCTTCGGACCTCGAATACACCAGAATATCATCTATAAAGATGACCACGAATTTATCGAGGTAAGGCCGAAATATTCGGTGCATCATATCTATAAACGCAGCTGGGGCATTGGTAAGACCAAAGGGCATGGCCACAAACTCGAAATGCCCATATCTCGTGTTGAAACATGTCTTCGGTATATCCTCCTCCCGGATACGCAACTGGTAATACCCTTGCTGAAGATCCAACTTAGAATAAACACTTGAACCTTGAAGGAGATCGAACAACTCTTCAATGTGAGGGAGTGGGTACTTGTTCTTAACCGTTAACCGCTTCAGCTCACGGTAGTCAATGCACATCCGTAAAGTCCCGTCTTTCTTCTTTACAAACAGGACCGGAGCACCCCACGGAGAAGTGCTCGGGCGAATGTAACCACACTCTAAGAGCTCGTCCAATTGCGTCTTCAGCTCCTTCAACTCGGCTGGAGCCATCCTATAGGGAGATTTCGCATACGGCTCTGCTCCGGGATAGAGATCTATTACAAACTCGACGTCCCGATCCGGATGTAAAGATCCCAAATTCTTCGGAAACACATCGGGGAATTCCTTCACGATCTCCGTCTCCTTGAGCTTGGCCTGGTCCTTTGGCTTATTCAAAAGGTAGGCTACGTAGCCCGTCGCACCGTCCCGGAACAATCTACTTGCTTCCATAAAGGAAATAAATGGACAGGTCTTCAACCTCTGACCCGCAAAGGCCGTAGAACTCAAAGTCACCTTCTTGGTAAAACAATCCATCATTGCTCGGTATCCAAAAAGCCAGTCCATTCCCAAAATCACCCCATACTTCTTGATAGGCTTCTTGATCAAATCTGCCGGATACTCTATACCTTCCACGACCACCGGGCAACCACGGTAAACACAGTTCGTAGACAAAGTACCACCAAGGGGAGAAGAAACAACAAACGAATCATCTAAGCAAGCAACAGGCAAGGAAAGAGTAGAAACAAGCCGGGAAGCAATAAATGAATGCGTTGCTCCCTGGATTAAACAATGCATGCAATGGAATGCCATGAATGTGGATAGTACCTTCAACCACGGCGTTGGCATCCACTTTCACATTCTCTTCCTCGCCCTCCAAAGCATAAGCCCTCGCTTGGATCGGTGGCCTCGGAGGCATCAAATTCAACGGTTGAGGGGCTCGAGGCTGGGGTACTCTCGCTTGAGGACAAGTGCTAATCAAATGACCGGGCTCACCACATCTATAGCATCTCCTCAATTTCTTTCGGCATGTCTCCTCGGTGTGATTGGGACCCTTGCAATAACCACATTGTATCGGAGCAGGTAGAGCTGGTACTGCAGGTACCACAGGTCGGGCTTTCTTGACTGAAGTGTTAGGACCTTGGGGTTTGAAAACCGGAGGCCTAGTTTGAGGTGCAAGCCTCTTCCCCAAATTAGAACCCGAACCTTGTCCCGAAGAATAAGTCGGTGGTCTCAACCTCGTGTTATTAGCTTCCACTTTGATCGCCTTCCTCGTAGCTTTCTCCCACGTATCCACAGTAGCAGCTTTAAGAGCATTCTGGATCTCATATCTCAAGCCATGAACAAAGTTCCGAGCCTTCTGGGTATCATCATTGGTAATATGCGGGGCATACGTGCAAGTCTCTCAAATTCTAGGATGTACTCCTCAACAGTTCGGTTCCCTTATCTCAACTCTGAAAATTGTTGAAGTCTTCTCTCACGAGCACTAGGTGGAATATACTTGTGACAAAATTCCCTCACAAAGCTCTCCCAATCGAACTCTTCTCCACTCCTTTCCAAACGGGCTCTCATAGCCCTTAACAATTAGAAGTGGGACCTTGAATAAACCGGGCCGTGCAAATAGCTTTCTCATATGAAGGAGCGGGGCAAATCTCCCAAATTCCCGTAATCTCTGACAACCACTTTTCTGCTTGTATATCATCTCCTCCATACCACTTAGGTGGATTGTTGTTTCTGAACTCCTTGGAGACCGGAGTTACTTGTCCACCTTGTCCTTCATCTTGATGATTATCTCTCTGATTCTGCTGGAGCTGATTCAGAAGAGCCTGCACAATATTCTCAGCATTCATCGGAGGAGGTGGTGGTGCTTGTGGAGGGGGCTGATTAAGATCAGGAGTCTGATCCCTATCCGTTCTCCTTCTTGGAGGCATCCTGAAAATACACAAATCAAGAAATATCGATGTATGGGGTTCAGGTTGTGATCATGAAGTCAATTATCATGAATTAAAAACAATTAAGTCACATAATTATGTAGATGAATGCAAATAATCACATACTCATAAACCGAACGACCTAGACAGACTCAACACGACTCCAGAGCTCCGATTTTGCAACCGAGAGCTCTGATACCATGCAAGGATGTAACACCCCCGGAGCAAAGGGCGCCACATCCCCCGCACTAAGGTCTAACACGAGTAACGAAATAAGGAGTTCGAACCCATATCAAACCATAGCGATCGGGAGACACACAAAACTCACACCCTCGTTAGGCAGCCTAGACCCTCAAGAACTGCGCAAATTAAAATCAGAGTTGCGGAAGCAATTCATATACCAAACATGATTCCTAAGATCATCACATACATATACATATCCAAAATGGGAGAGGGTCAAGTATTCAAACGACCATGCTAGATCATATATAAGATATACAATGCCATCCTGGCCAAAATAACATAAGTATAGTCAGAATACATAATCCAAAATACATAAGAAGCAGAAAGGGAATCCACTACGATGCATGCGGACTCAAGCTAACCACAAGTAAACTCAAAAGACACTTGCCGCCTAGCTTGACCCGGAAGTACCTGCAAACTCAAAAGAAAGGAAAAAGGGGAAAAACAACGAGGGTTAGTCCTAGCGACTAGTGAGGGGGCTAACTCACGCACCCAATATATATATAGAGCAAAGCAGCCGACCAAAACGAAAGGATCCATGAACCGAGAGTGGGTTTTGCAAGCCAAAATAATTCCCGTGATATATATATATATATTTTAAGGAAAAGGCAAACGGCCAAAGCTCAAACTCAAGTTTTTAGATAATTAGGAATCCACTCTCATTTCATAGATCATACAAAGCTAAACCAACTCGGCGAGTACGAGTCACACCTCCCAACTTCCATAAACGAAGAACAAAGCAAAGCAAAACAAATCAGAATCCATCCCCAACACCGGTTGATAGAAGGGTTGTCGGCCCTAACTATCCACAGACACAGAAACGAGACAAGGTTTAATTACTACCTTACAACCTTCGACGGTTGCCTCCGTCAGCTCAAGAGAAACACCCTTCCTCAACCTCCCAAGGTTGGGTGAGACTCTCAAATGGAGGTGTTGATGGAAGAGCTCGACGACCCCTCGGTTGTCCCGAGATTACCATACCACACTCTGGGGCCCAAACAGGTCACAGAAATCATACTTACATATCTCAAAGCTTGTCTTTCAAAGCTACATCTCGCTCACACACACACTTGCACAAAGCTAAACTTTTCTAAACAAAGGCAAAATAGCTTATATATTTATACAAAGCGTTTTCCAACTCTTATAACAAATGGGAAAATTCCACAACATATGTATCATACACATATTTACCATATACTATACGTATTCACATGCGAGGCTTCAAAACCAATTAGGGTCATAGGTCAAATAACTAAAAGAACAAAACCTCACCTTATCAAAGTGCGTAGTGGTGACCAAAAAGGGAAACCGGACACCTACTGAGCAAGCTCGTCCTCAACAGGAAGATCCTCTGAACAAGACAAACAACAAGGAACACTCTTAGACTCAAAATGAACCACATTGATGCTCGGTACATGCATATGTATGCTTATGATGCAAATGATATGAAATGAACCCACATTTAGGTCATTTACGAGCATTCAATGCATATAAGAACGTATATCATAAACGAGGACGTAAATCAAGGCAAAAATTCATAACACAAAGCTTAACACATAGTATAACAAGTTAATCATGCATACACATCAAAAACAAGGCAAGAGGAACCAACGAGAAGAGACAAAAAGGCGTAAGAAATCACCCCGGACGCCACCCTGTTGGACGCGGCCGTGTCAGAAATACAAAGGGGTCGGACACGGCCGTATCTGGAAAATTAATTAAAAAAAAAACATTTTCGAGGACTCAACACGGCCGTGTCCATTTTCCTTTGTAAACTGACCCGGCCATGTCAGGCCTTCGGCCTGGAAATATTTTTGGCGAAACAAGTCTAAAAATGGAGGTAAAAAAGGGGATTTCTGTTGGGGGCACTTAGGAGACTCTTATGCCTTCTAAAATACATACAACATGCAACCAAATGACACCAATTCATCAACATTTCATGCCCAATAAGTAGCAATAACTTCAGCCACAAAACTGCAAGCAAACAAGGCAAGAATGGGAAGAAATGCATCAAGTTATATCACCCAATCCTCAAGCTTCATTAATGGAAAATTAATCATACCTCAACAACCATCAAAGGAAATGCAATAAATTCCAAGAATCATGCTCTAGAAGTCATAAATCAGCACCATATCTCAAGGAAACAAGAAAGGAGCAAGAATCAACAATTCTTCTTAATCCACATGTTATCCATATCTCTTCAATCAACCATGGAAATCAACTCAAGAACACATAAAAGAGAGAAGAGAGAGTGTAGATTATAACCATGAACTTACCTTTCAAATTGGAGAAGCTTTGGTGGTGGTTTGAGCTCAAAAATCACAAAAATGGCAAAGGGTTTCTTCTCTTCTCTTCCACCTTGCTTGAGCTGATCGGTGTTTGGTCAGAGAGAGGGGTTTGGTTCGGTTTCAACAGCATAAAGGGCAAGAGAGGGCTTAACCAAGGGTTAGGAGTCAAGGTTAAGGCTTGGTTAGGGTTTAAGTAGGGTCCACAAAGCAATACTAGGTCAAGAGGTGCACTTTAGACGAAAGGGGCTCGTTACGGTTGAAATTCGAGGGTCTTAATAGACTTAGAAAAATTTGAGGCATGTCCCATTGAACCCGAATCGTCGAAATGAGTTCAACAGAGGTGACAGAATTCGAATCCGAATTCCCGAACTCAAGATACGCATCCCGGAACCCAAGGTGCGCTAAATGCTCTTTAGCCTCCTTTAGGTCCCGTCTCCAAAACGAACCCAAAAAGGCAACCAAAACAAATACCAAAACATATAATGAGCATATAATCGAGTCCATAAAGCATATAACTAACACATATCAAGATTTCACAAAAATCAGAATCAGATTCGAATCTAAAACGAACGAAATACGAAGCAAAGGAAGTGAAACGATCAAGTTAAACAAATTCATGCCAAAGCAACTAAGTTCAAGAAATCCCAATTGATTCATGTTATCAATTAAATATCACGCAATCACATAAGAGAATTCATTAAATAATGCACAGAATAGGTTACCTGAAAGTCTGATCAGTCGGGTTGTTACAGAGATCTTCTCTAACAAGAGGAAATTGGAGGAATATACCACGATTGCACTCATTGAGGAGTGCAGTGCTATTATCCTGCATAAGCTTCTCCCTAAGCTTAATGATCCAGGGAGGTTTTCTATCTCTTGTACTATTGGCAATTTAAATTTCAATAAAGCTTTATGTGATCTTGGTACAAGTGTAAGTTTAATGCCTTTGTCTATTTGCAGGAAATTAGGTTTGGATTCTTTGAAGCCAACTACAATTTCTTTACAATTAGCTGATAGATCCATCGCATACCCCACTGGAATCTTGGAGAATGCCCTTGTGGGGGGTGGAAAGTTCTATCTTCCGGTAGACTTTCTCGTGCTTGATATGGATGAGGATTGAGATATGCCATTAATTCTTGGAAGACCCTTTCAAGCTACAGTCGGGGCATTGATTGATGTGAAGAATTGAGTGCTAACTCTAAAGTAGGAGAAGAACAAGTGGAGTTTAACTTGTTCAAAACCATGAAGGGACCAGTAGTGGGAGAACAGTGTTTCATGGTAGATGATTTTATTTCAATTTCAGCACTGCAAGATGACCCTCTTGATTTATGTTTGAAGAAATTGCTGCTTATTCAAGGGAATTTGAGGCAACCCCATTCGTACCGTTCCGGCAAAGGTTTGTTTATGAGGAGTTGGGTACAGGTAAGCCCACTCTTCCCTCTTCAATTATCAAGGCACCTAGTGTGGAACTGAAACCCCTTCCCAATCATTTGAAATATGCATTCTTAGGTGAATCTGATACATTGTCAGTTATTGTTTCTGCTGAATTATCTGAGATACAATTGGTTTCTTTGTTAAGGGTTTTGAGAGATCATAAAAGAGCAATAGGGTGGACTATTTCTGATATTAAGGGGATTAGCCCAACTATTTGCATGCATAAATTTTTAATGGGAGATGAGCATAAACCCTCTGTAGAACACCAACACAAGTTAAGCCCAAATATAAAATAAGTTATTAGAGCTGAGGTAATTAAACTGTTAGATTCCAGGATTGTTTATCCCATCTCAGATAGTAAGTGGGTGAGTCCTGTTCAGGTTGTACCTAAGCAAGGAGGGATGATTGTAGTTAATAATGAGAATAATGAATTGATTCCTTCCAGGACAGTCATGGGTTGGAGAGTTTGCATTAATTATAGGAAGCTTAATACTGCAACACGAAAAGATCATTTTCCCCTTCCCTTCATTGTTCAAATGTTGGAGAGATTAGCTGGACAGGCATATTACTATTTTTTGGATGGGTATTCGGGTTATAATCAGATTGCCATAGCTCCGGAAGACCAAGAAAAATACACCTTTACTTGTCCTTATGGTACTTTTACCTTTAAGAGGATGCAATTTTGATTGTGTAATGGCTCAGCTACGTTTCAGAGATGCATGATGGCAATTTTTTCTGATTTCCTTAAACGCACCATGGAAATTTTCATGGACGATTTTTTTGTGTTTGACTCTTCTTTTGATTCTTATTTGCAGAATTTAACCAAAGTTTTGCAGCGATGTGAAGAGACTAATTTAGTATTGAATTGGAAAAAATACCACTTCATGGTGAAAGAAGGGATTGTACTTGGCCATAGAGTTTCGGAAACGGGAATTGAAGTTGACAAGGCTAAGATTGAAGTGATTGCAAAGTTGTCGCCACCAACAAACATTAAGGGAGTTAGGAGTTGGTCATGCTGGATTTTATCACCTGTTTATCAAGGATTTCTCCTACATTACTTTACCTCTTTGTAGGCTTTTGCAAAAGGATGCTGAATTCGTCTTCGATAATGATTGTCTGATTGCATTTGACAAGTTGAAGAAATAACTGACTTCGACACCCATCATGGTGGCACCAGATTGGAATTTACCATTTGAGCTCATGTGTAATGCTAGTGATTTGGCCATAGGGGTTGTCCTTGGCCGAAGAAGGGAGAAACGTTTACATGTTATTGCATATTCTAGTAAAACACTTAATGATGCGCAACTTAATTATGCCAGCACTGAAAAAGAACTGTTAGCTATTGTAAATGCTTTTGATAAGTTTCGTTCTTATTTGATAGGTTCTAAAACTGTGGTATATACAGATCACGCTGCCATTAAGTACCTCTTGTCCAAGAAAGATAACAAACCGCGCCTCATAAGGTGGATTTTGTTGCTTCAGGAGTTTGGCTTGGAGATTCGGGACAAAAGGGGACTGAGAATGTGGTAGCTGACCATTTATCTTTGTTAGAATTTGAGGAATTAGCTGAGGATAAAGAAGAAACTATAGTGGAGAATTTCGTGCGTGTTCACAGATCCGACAAACTAATCCGGGTTCCAAAGTCAAGCTAATGACTATAACTTAGAACTACTTCTTCTTTTCTTTTCTTTCATTTCTTTTCTTTTCTTTTCGTTCCCTCTTGTTATTCTCGTGTTCATTTTTGTTCTCTCTCTCGTTTTGCAGGGTATTTGAGGTATTGTTGGAGTTTGAGTTAGAGTAGTTGCAAGGACCGTGACTTGAGCTAAAGTGTCAATGTTGAGGTCCATTTATTTATTGTAGTTTTGTGTATGCATGAGTTTGATTTGCATGTGTAGAGAATGAATTGATGTTATTTATTACAAATTGTGTTTGAGATGTTTATATGTTTTCGAGATTGGTGCACTATGGTTTGATTGATTTTTCTGAGTCAATTTGTGTTAATTAACTGATTAAGCACCATCCGAATTGTGTTTGTGTTCAAATTGAGTTTTTGGGCGAGTTTAGTTGTAACGGGCGTTACACCATTCTTAGTATTTCATGATAACGCCCGTTAATGGAGTCAGGAAGCATGGGTAGAGTAGGTAACGGGCATTACACTTTCGCAGGCAATTCACTGTAACGCCCGTTAATCAATACAGGGGCTTAGGACATGGCGTTACTCCTACGTAGCTAAAATTTGGTAAAGCCCGTTACAGGCCAAAATCACTGAAAATCTGAGGTTTTAATAACACATTTTTAGGGCCTAATATTCCAATTTTAAAACCTAAGTCTCCCTCCCCCAAAATGCAATCACACATACGCACGAGAAGAGAAGCAGCAGCAGTTCTCCACAAACCACCAACATGCACCACCACAAGCAGCCGTCGTCGTCGTTAGTCTCTCAGCGCCGCCACCTCACCACACACGCACATTCTCTCATTCCCTCCTCCTTGGTTGGTTATCTTCCTCTTTGAGTAGAACTTGGATAACTTCTTTCAATTTGGAATTTGACCCTAGAATGAGAACTTGGAAATTTTGGACAAATTTTCAATTGGAATTGTTAAATTTGGGGAAAGTTTGCTTATTAGAATTAGGGTTGCAGAATTGGTTTGAAGTCTAGATGATTTTGGTTGAATTCGAGAATGCCCTAATTTCTAGTTATACATTGGTTATTAAGTCCGAAAATTGGAGTAGAATGCGGGTGATTTTCAACTATAATTGTGACAATGTAGGGTAGTGTTGTTTTGATTTGGGTAGATGGAAGAATTTTAGCTAAAACTCTTACCCCTATTTTTGTGCCCATAAAGTGTTGGGTATTTTGCCTAAATGAACTTTGATTGATATTTGTGTGCTTTGTCTTGGTACTTTGCTATATTTCAGGTAATATAGTACGTTCGAAGCGTGCTCGCACTGATGGAGCATCAAGTTCAGGAACCGCTAGGGCTCGGACCCAAAGTGAGACTAGGAATGTGGTTGCAGAAGGTGTGGGAAATCCCTCTGATCGGACCCTATCCCATACTATCTTTCCCACAAGGTTCTTTAAATGAGATGCACTAGTATAAATCGGGGTATAGGAAGAGATTGAGCAATTGTTCAACAATATCGGTTGGTTAAGGTTTTTGGAGGAAGATGAGTACACCTATCCTGAACTCACTGCCAACTTCTTCACCACTATGAACTGGGAACCCGGATTGAATGAGCCTCTATCCTTTGCGTTGGATGGTACATGGTCGTATACTTTTCGACTCCCTACTTGGAGCCCAGAGGTAAGAGAAGGCATTTGGAGGTCCTTCCCATTGAAGCCCGGCACTCCTAACTATCACGTGCACAGCAAAAAGGCTACCTAATTAGATAGTGTGGTTTAGAGGATCGTGTACAAGATCTTGAGCTGTAGCTTCTGTGCTAGGAATGAGAGTGAGGGAAACATACAAGCTACAGCTACAGAGTTAGGTATCATGTGGATGATGAAGGAAGGGAGGAAGTTCAATGCTACGTGGGATTTGATTGAAAGAATGTTTGTTGTAGCCAACAAAGCCACAGGTGCAATAGGCCACGGGGCTTATGTAACCATGATTGTAAAAGGCATGGGATGGAGCCCCGTAAAGGCGGAGCCACTGACTATGTATCCGCTTCTAGATGAAACCAATTGGAAGCACATGGGATTGGTTACAGAGTGGCAAGAGAGGCCTCTAAAAGGAAGGTTGCTACCGTGGTCGCCGAAGAGGGCGCGAGACAGGTTCATGCAGATGTATACTTGGGGCTTTGCTACCTATGATGAGGTGTCTGATGAGCTTAAGACATCTATTGATGAGATACCTGATTCGCCTGAGCGCGGGAATGATGCTCCAAGGCCGGTCCCTCCGCAGGAGGGTGATGAACCTATGTTAGTACGTGCTCTGAATATCAGTGTAGCAATAATGAGATTGCATCTGGCAGACTCCAATGCTCAGTTGGTGAGACTTGAGATCGGGATGACCGAGTGGAGGCAGGAGATGGGGGAGTTTCGAGCTCATGTAGATCAGAGGTTTGACACGTGGACAATTCATGTTGATGAGCAGTTTCGGGGCCTCCATCATCGCTTGGATGGTTATTTCCGAGGCCCAAAGCGCCCTCCTGATCAGTGATCTTGTTGCCTTTGATTCTATTATTCCTTTATTTGCTATTTGGATCTGTATTGCTATTCTCGAATACTTTTGATACTCTTGCTACTATTTTTCTTTGCTTTGTCTAAACTCGCTTACCTTTAATGCAATGTGCCCTTTCATTACGTGCATTTGTGACTTGTGTGATATTTGTAGAATGCATGTTGATTGTCAATTGTTTTTGCACTTGATCCGTGTTTTCTAGTCACTCATCGCAGGTTTTGGGTGCTTTGCTAGCACGTTGCCTGGTCTTCTATTGACAAGGGAGTTTTCTTGACCTTTAACTCTTTATTTTGCATGAGGACATTGCAAAGATTAAGTGTGGGGAGGAATTACATGTGTGATATGGTCTTGATATTGGGTTTAGTTGAATATTTGCACGAGTAGATGTTTTGTTAAATTTGTAGATTGTTAAGAATTGAGAAATTTTGAAAACTTTCCTTCGTTTTGAACTTTTTCTTTGAATTTTGATTGTTGAGCTTTTGCTAGAATGAGTTAGGCTTTTTGAATTGAGGAAAATTTGCAAGAGATTTGATGATTTAGTGCGTTAGTATGCCCTTATATTTTGAGCACTTTTGAACGTGATAAAGTAATTTGCTTAGAAAGATGAATTGATGATTTTCGAATAAGTCTAAGATTTTATTAGGATGCATTTTAGTCCTATTGAGGCGAAATTTTGAGTTAAAGAAAGATTAAGGAAGTGAAGTAAGCATTCGTTGTCGGAGGATTATAAGCTTTTCTTTTTAGCCTTTTTCACAAAATAGCGTAATCTTATTGACCCCACTGAGCCTAATTGTTGTGCAAAGAATTTTGTAGCCACATTACAAGCCTAATGCACGACAAAATAAACCACCTTGATAATTTATTTTACACCAAGGCTTGTTCGTTTGATTTTTTTTTAATGAATGTCTATCTTTTGACCCCTTTTGATTGTTCTTAAGATCGAATTTGAGAGATTTATGTATAGAAAGAAAATGAATGAGTGAAGTTGTGAAAAAGAAAAGATATGAAAAAAAAAAAAAGAGAGAAGAAAGAGCAAAAGAAGAAAGAAAAGAAAAAAATGATGTAAAGTGTGAAATTGAAAGTACGGGATATAAATGTCCAAGTGTGGGGGGAATGTGTTTGATGGCAAAAGAAAGTGCCTGGAATTTAGAGATTAAATGATGTAAGCCTCGTGAGTAGTCACTAAATCCAAATTTCCATAACCTTACCTAAAGCCTACATTACAAGTTCGAAAGATCTACCGATCCTAAGTCTTGAATTAATTCCATTTGTGGAGATAGGTGCGAACAATGTATTCCAAAGTTAATGATTAGAACTTGGGAGGAAATTGTGAATTTGTCATTCTAGTCGTTGTACATTGTTTCGTTCGATTCACACACTACATGTAATGCCCCAACTTTTCAGTCGTACAGGTGATGTATGTGTTACCAATTTACACGAATTAATTGTTTATAAGTACTTTATATATTTAATTTTATAATTAATTGTTATTATTTCTTTTTATTTTATTTTATTTTATTACGTTATAATTGTTTTGTTTTATTTTATAATTATTTGAATTATTTGAATTTGAATTTAATTGAATTCATGAACTATATGTGCAAGTGTGACATGTTGTGGGTCGTTTCTATGAGTTGAATTCGGAATTATGTGAAAATTTAGTATGTTGTAGATTCATGTGTTATG
Organism: Lantana camara; assembly: GCA_037501455.1. Lineage (NCBI taxonomy): Eukaryota > Viridiplantae > Streptophyta > Magnoliopsida > Lamiales > Verbenaceae > Lantana > Lantana camara. Next base: position 91,927,874 of record CM074858.1, on the reverse strand, counting down.
AACATGTTCATATGATTGTTTCATGTTTTCGATCTTGATTGGAGTGGTAACAAATTTATTTTGAGTTGTGGAACCAAATCGGGGGCTAACGGACAATTAATGCACCCTGGTTCCGTATGTGATATCTTGAGCTCGGGAACTTGGAATCAAGTTCTGTCAACTTCGTTGGACTCGTATCGACGATTCGGGTCTAATGAACCTAGCCTCATATTTTTGTAAGCCTATTTGGACCCCCGAAATTCAATCAAAAAATGAATCGCCCACAAAACTGCCACACTTTACCATTTTAATCATAAATCTCAGCATACTTAACCAAATTAATCATGGTTGGACTTTTTGTAAACCTAAGTTAACCCTCTATCAGCCCCTAACAACCCCAAACCGAACCACACTCAAACCAAGGGAGAAAAACTCATCCAAACATCAGATTTCCAGTCCCATTCTCGTCACTTTGCAAACCTCGAAGATTTTGAGCTCAAATCTCCTCCAACCTTCAACCAAGAGGTGAGTTTAGGATTGTAATATACATTCATTTTTGGCCATTTTGATCCATGCATCCCTAATTTTGAGCAAGTGTTCATGGAGTTTGGAGGAGATGAATGAATAGTTAGGTTATAATTTGATTTCTTGATCTCATGAATTTCTTGATGCTTTCGGTTGTTTTAAAGCATGAAACTGATCACCTTAACTTCCTTATTGCATTTATAGACATGTATTTTTTGATATTTGAAGATTTAATGAGATGCCATCAATGAGATTTGGAAGAAAATGGATGAAATGATCACTTGCTTCTATTTGCTCACGTTTAATTTCTTTGATACATGTTTGACTGTTGTTATGGAACGGTTTTGATGCATAATTGCTGCTCTTTCTTACCTGATCATGTTGGTATGTTGTTGGATGGAGATTGGAATGTTGTTGCTCCGTTTTTACCAAAGTTGCAGCTGCTGTTCGTGTGCAGGGGAACAGACGGGCGGCCGTGCGGTTTTTCTACATGAACCGTGCGCGGCCGCATGGTGAAAGTCGATTTTTGGGGGAAAAATTGATGCGCGGTCGTGCAGTGCTTCACGAACAGCAGCAACTTTATGTGTTATTTTCCTTGTTTGGTGTTTTGTGCATTGTTTTATTTAATTTAATTATTGTCATTGCATGCATGTTAGTACACACACACACACACACACACACACACACACACACACACACATATATATATATATATATATATATATATATTATATATTAAGTATTGTGTAATTTATTCAATTATAGAACTAAATTGTTATCTATTCCGTCTTATTTAATTCCCGATCATGACTTGAATGTCTTTACATGTCTATTCTCTAATTGTAAACATGATATAGTACGTGATATGATCGTTATATGAAATTCTTGGGTTGATTTGATATGAAATGTGAAGTTATGAACTTGAATGAATTTGAACGCTACTTATAATGAATCAATTGCTTGTTTATATACCTTAAAGGCATTAATCGTGCACACGAACGTTTTCATGACACCATTTTTACTTCTTATGCATCTCATATCATGTTCATGGCATGACGTGCGTCATATATGGTCCATTTGGAGTCTTGAGTCTCACGAGCACGTTACATTGTCCTTTGTATAGTTTTCTCCAGGGCAGAGATACCGGGTTCATAGGACACCTCAAGTATTTTCTTTTCTTCTTGGTACCATTCGGTAAGGTGTAACAGGTGGGTTTCTCTTCTATTAGTTAAATGACCCGATATATTCTCAATGTGGAAAGTTTAATATATATATCGAGTCTTTGAAGAGTCAATGAATTTAAATGTAAAGCCCTTTTCTTTATTGAATAACCCACCTAATGTTTTGGCGAGTAATGATTGATTGCAAGTAATGAGGGCCCTGGGACTTGGTGCACGTGGCAAACCGGGGAAGCAAGGGTTGACGGGGATCCCGTGTGCTAGTTCCACCAAAATCACAGAATCCAGAACTCGCTAGGAGATTAGCGAGGAAAGGAGGCTGAGTGCTAATTGAAGAATTCATCTAACCCATTGGTTAATGAATGTGTGGACGTGTTCTCTTGGGTCAGGACACGGCAAGGAGGAACGAAACCTGTCTAGTGAGGATAATATCGTTGGGCGGGAAGGTACACTTCAACCCAAAATGATACGTTCACCACCCGGAGGAAAAAGGTGTAATTCTTAATGCATGAATGAATGATAATGATTGAATGAATGAATGATTGTGACTGACTGAATGATTGTATGATCACTAATGAAAGACTAAATGAATAAATGCACACACGAGGTGAAGGTTGGAGAATTCGCCTCTCGTCGGGCTCCCGTATCAACCACATGATTGTAATGAATGAATGAAATTGACTGTTGTAATCCCGAGCGTTGTTTTCCTTGTTTTCACCTACTTGGGAAATTATTTCAAAACCTCACACGTGATTATGACTTGCATGTGAGGGTGTTTAATTCTGCACTATTTATTCTATTAAACACTGTTTTATACCCACGAGTCTCCTATAGACTGAATCCGGATTTGGTTCAGTTCTTTTGCAGGTTTGGAGTGCTAGGCGGGAGTTCGAGTCTGTCGAGTCTTGTGGTTTAGTCCGAGTCACACCATAGCATATTGTAATTGATCATATTACCTTGAATTGTATTAATTTTATGTTAATGATCGAGACAGGCTTCTAGGGATAGACTGAACCCTTTTTATGATTGTATTTATAATTTACGTATATGTTTGAGTTTCGGGACTAGGTACCTATGTTAGTTGAACCCATTGATGGCTTATATTGAAAAATGAATACACGATTTGCTTCCGCACTTGCATTTATCTTTTTGATTTGCTTATTTGGTTTCGATTTAGTTCCCGCTTAGCATAGTGAGTGAGTCAGTCCCCGTTCGCTCTGATCTAGCACGTGTATGGATTTTCCATTTCATATGCGGGTCGGGTCTGAGTGCGGGGGATGTGGCGCCTTCTGTTTGGGGCGCTACATCCTTAAGTGGTATCAAAGCCTCAAGGTTGCAAAATCGGAGCTCGCGTGTCTCGATTGAGTCAGTTTAAGTCGTACGGCATAGGAAAAACTTGTCAACATGTACATTTCATTAAACTTTCATTGTTAAATTGTTACTAATTGCTGGATATTACTTATTCTATGTGATCTATTTTCAATTTTGTTGCTTTAGGTGTTGCATTTGCATTTTATGTGTGTTGATTGATCTAAATATGTGCCATAAGCATATACTAATCCGCATGCATCTATATTCGAGTGGAATCTTTAGTTAAAGGTTGCTGTCATTTTAATAAAGCTATTATCAACCTCCTCAACAAGCTTCTTCTATCCAAAACAATGAAGAAGTTATGGAATTACGGGACTTGAAAGCCAGGTGATGAATCTTCACGGCTCAAAAGGGAATCATCTCCCGTGCTCAACGTCATGATCGAACATCGGGGGGATGCAAACCACCAACTTAATGGATACATGAAGCAATGTGATAGGCGGGGAATTTCTTGTCGTTCAATTTGGAAGACACTTAATGCCAGACTAAGCCTTTCAAAGATCACCAATGAGACTTTGGAGCTTGAAGTAAGTATACAAATAGAAGGTTAGAATCGGGAAGTTCCAAGGGACATATAGGCTTAGGGACCGGATACAAGGGTATTAAAAAGGAAATTCCAACTAGGATGCATGGAGTGGAGAGTTGTCAGTCACGTGGTTTCATAATGGGACCAAGTAAGGAAGCTTAATTGATACGACTACAAGTATAGACTAATAAATAGATGTAAAGCCAAGATAGCAAGGAGCGTTGAAGAATCCAGATTGCATCATCTTTTCAGGACTTCGGGACATGCGAGGAGATAAAGAAGCAAGCAAGGATTGGGAAGCAAACGAGGATTTGAAAGCTGCACTAATTATCAAATCAAGCACACATCTTGACTGGAGTTCATAACATCAAAATCCGAGGCCATGATGCAGTGCTAAAGCTACTAATATGGTGACAGGTTCATTGCATGCATAGCACGTGCATCATGTACTATTTTGAATTATTTAAATTCTTATTTTATGCACTTTAATATTACGAATGTTAAATTGTTGTTGCGTACTTCTTTGTTGAATTACGTACCTTGATGTTGCATCTCCTTATTGAGAATATGTGCTACATACATTGGACATTCTAACCCGATATGCATTATTTTTATGTTTATTTGTTAGGATGTCTTCTCCATTTTACACTTCAACCACTACTTTGATCAAAGTTCTTCAGAATCGAGTGGAAGAAGAGCATTTTGGCCAATAGGGTTCAGACAGTGATGGGAATGGAATTTTAGAAGCTAAAGAGGTTGGAGTTACTTCGGGCTATTCGGATTAGATAAGAAAAGAAAACAAGACTCTAAACTTCGAGAGGAATTAGAAAGTAAAAGATTCGGGTCTGTAACGCCCCAGTTTTTCAGTTTTAAATAATGTGGCGTATTTATTTATAAATTGCGCGATTTAATTATTTAATTATATGATTAATTGTTTATAAATGTTTATATTTTTTTTAAACTATAGACTGTTGCTATTTTAATTTAATTCATTCTATTTCAACTTGATATTTAGGGTTCAATTTCTTAAATTAAGGTTTCATGTTACCTTAACTATTTTGGTAATTTCGATAATTAATTTGCACATGCTATAAGTTGGCTTTAAAATTATTTAATATGGAATTTAAGTTTTAGTAATTCATTTATAACAATATGAATTCGTTCTTGCGCATGAGTGTTCTATTTGTGCTTCGTTCATATATGTAATGATATCGGATTGGTATAGAAATTTAATATGTCGTAAATATGTGTGTTGCAAACATGTCTATGTGCTCGGTTTATGTTTTCGGATTCATTTGACGCGTTAACGAATTTAATTTTGATTGTGGAACCAAATCGGGGGCTAACGAGCAATTAGCGCACCCTTGGTTCCGTACGTGATATCTTGAGCTCGGGAATTCGGATTTGAATTCCGACACCTCCGTTGCCTTCGTATCGACGATTCGGAGATAATGGAACAAGCCTCGTACCTTTTTGAAATCATTAAGACCTCTGAAATCCAACCGTAACGGACAACTCGTGCAAGAAGAGCTCCTTTTGTTGACTAGTCTTCATGGTGGGACCCTTTATACTTAACCTAACCTAACCATACCTTAACCATGACTCTTGTACCTTGAATTAACCCCTTTCTCTTCCCTTTAAGCTGCAAAAACTGAACCAAACCCTCATTTTCCAGCTGCAACTGAAACGAGAGAGAGAAGAAGAGGAGAAGAGAGAAACCCTTGGCCATTTTTGTGGTTTTGGAGCTCAAACCACCACCTTTCTCTCCCAAATCTTTAAGGTATGAATATTTATGTCTTCTCTACTCTATTATGCTTGATTTCATCTACTTAAATCATGTTTTGGAGCAGATTTGATTAGGGTTTGAGGGATGAGTTTGATATGAACTTTTAGGGATTTTTGCTCTTGTGACCTATTTGCTTGTGTAGCTGATTTCCTTGCTTGTAAATGATTATATGAACTTGTTTATTGACCCATTTCTTTCCTAACTGATATTATATGATATTAGGAGGATTTTATCTCTTGACCCTTTTGTGAAATTATGAGATATGGAACTCCAAACTTGATGATCAAATTGATTCCCCTGTTTTTCGAACTGCTGTGTGAAATTTTGTGTTATTGCATGATCAAATGGTCTCCATTTCGTGTGAAATTGCATGGAGTTGATGTAAACTCATTTTTATATATGTTAGCATTCATGTTTTAAGTATTTGGATCCATTTGAAGCCTCAAAACCGAAGTACATGGCCTGTTCTTATGCATGATCTTTGACAGAATTGTTGCTGTTGTGTTTGGTAAGTTGTTGGTCATCCTAATGTGCTTTAAATTGTACCATTTTGCATATATATGATGTATATAAGTTGTTTAGTATGTTAGCATGCATTCCCCAAAGTTTCAGATCCCAATTCAAGCCCTAAGTACTTGATCAATGCATGATGGAATCATTAGGGCTCATATGTACGTTTTTGGCGACCCAGTTTTGTTGCATGGATTAGATGATCTTAACGTGTGATTTAGCCTTTGCACTCTAAATGAAAAATGTTCATAACATGCTAAATATGTGGTATATTAAGTTTCAGAGCATTTGGAGTTCAATTGGTATGTTTTTGGATTGATTTGGTATGAGTTCAGTTTTGCCGGAAAACTCTGTGAACGCCCCAAGTTCTGTACCGTGACACCCCCGTGTCTCATTTACTCATAAGAGTGAGACACGGGCGTGTCACACCTTCTGGGAAGCTCTGTACTGAGCCACGGTCGTGGCTCAGTTTGGCTAAGGGAGGTGACACCCCCGTGTCCCTTCCCCTGCGCAGTCCGTGTTGCTTTCTTTTCGGTTTTTGATTTGTTTCACCTCTTGAATGGCTTTATCTCCTTTTGTGTTGAACTAGGAACTTGTTTTACTATGTGTTAGGAGTATTGTGGTTTAATTTCATGGCATTTGGATGTGCTATAGGCATGCTTTTACTTAATGCCGTTTATGTGTGTTTATATGTCGCTTATGAATCGCATCACTTATTTTCTATATCATAAGACTTCTTCTTGTTGTCAAACCTTGGATATATGCTATGTTATGTAATATGAAGTATGTGGTAGCATTATGGAAGAGCTTGAACATGTTCTATGCTCCTATTTGAGTTCTTGAAATAAATTGATTGGGAATATGAATTGAATGATAATGAATGAATGAGTGAATGACTTGAATATATGAGTTAAATGCCTTAATAATGCACATGAACATTTCATGACTTAATATGATCCTTATGCCTTCATATCATGCTTGAGCATTGCCGTGCGTCATATATGGTTCATTTAGAGTCTTGAGTCTCACGAACACGTCTTGTGGTCTTTTGTACAGTTTTTCTCTAGGGTGGAGAGCTTTTGATCGTTCAGGCACTTGGTGCTCGATCCTTGTTTCATCACGGTTCAGGTGAGGGTGGTTTTTGTTTTAGCTATGTAACAAACCCTACAACCCTTATGTGAAAAGCTTTGGCCAAAACCTTATGATTATATATATATGATTTTCAAATGAAGTTATCGAGTAAATCCTTCTGAATTATGCGTATGAGCGTATATAAACTTAAAAATGGTTTTGTAATGAGGCTATGCTCCAAACCGTGTGTCTTCATTCTAGCTACGGAATAGGATGACACGGAGAGGTACGTATATAGCATATGACGAATCACACGGTAAGGTATGATTTCTTATAGTATATATTGATCGAGTAAACCCTTTTCAAAAGATTTATGAATTATGGTATGTACTTATGATTGATATGTTTTGGCGAGACACATTTATGACTTATGACTGTACGGGCCCCGGGACTTAGTATATGTGGCTAACCGAGGAAGCAAGGGCTGACGGGGATCCCATATACTAGTCCCAACCAACTACGGTGATACCGGCCCTCGCTAGGAGGTTTAGCGGGGAATGGGAGCTGAGTGCCCTTGGGGGAGTCATAAAACCCCATTGGCCCATGATTGAGGTGGTCGGGTCTTGCAAGCCCGTCCACCACCCGGAGGAAGAAGGTTGGTTAGGATTTATGCCTCTTCTTATGTATATGTTTTGATAGAATTATGCACCGTGCGGGAAGGCCGGGACACGGATTGCCCAAACGCATATGTTTATGTTATGATTTATGGTCTGTGTGTATTATGATATATTGCCTGATCGCCTAATCAATATATTACTGATATTTATGTACACGGTCGGAGTTTGGATGGAGGTTGTGCACGCTCACTCGCCGAGCCTTATATTTATGTATGATTTATGAATGGAATGAATTTAATATGAATTAGTGGTAAAAGTCGAGCATTGTTTATCTATTTTCTTGCCCTTTTTGGGAACTAAATTCAAATAAAACCTTGCTCGGGATTTATGACTTGCATGTGCATGTTTTATATATATGTATCGCTCCTGCTCACTCAGTCTTCTAGAGACTGACCCCTCTCCCTCCCCACTCTTTTAGTGTGCAGGTTTGATCTTTGGAGTTTCGGGGCTAGGCGGAGGTGTTTGAAGTCTTTAAGTGGTCGAGTTAGTTAGGAGAGTCCCTGCACTCATTTATGTATTGGAATTATGTATGATTCATTCTATTATATCATGAACTTGAATATTTAAGTAATTGTTATTGAACTGACTTTACTGGGTTTTTCTATGATTTAAAAGAGGCCTGAAGAGCCCAAATTCTACTTATGGTTGGTATGAATGAACTTTGGCTTTGCTGCATTATATTTTGTGGATTGGTAATCATTGCAGGGTCTAGCTCCGCCTGGCTTAGGAAGGTTTTTATGTTTGTCTCCCGTTCGCTATGGTTTGATACGGGTGCGGATTTACTGTTTCGTTACTCGTGTTGAGCCGTAGTGCGGGGGATGTGGTGCCTCACGTGCAGGGTGCTACATCCTTAAGTGGTATCAGAGCCCGGTTGCAAAACCGGTGTTCTTGAGTCGTGTTTGAGTCAGTTAGGTCGCACGGCATAGGAACAACTTGTTAATGTGTACATTGCATCGTTTTGGCATGAATATTTGACACTAATTGTTGGAAATTGCTTAATATATGTATACAATCTACGCTTTCATTTAGTTGCTTTAAGTGTTGCAATTTGCATTCTATGTGCCTTGATTCATTTAACTACGTGTCATAAGCATACGCTAATCTTCATGCATCCATATTTGAGTTGATCTTTCTTATATAGGTTACTATCATGCGAATAAAGCTACCATTCACACCAACTACAATTGACAAGGTAATTTGAATGCCGAGTGTTCAAATTCCGTGGCGTGTACAATGAAACCATCTATCATGGCTCGTATCATGGGAGGAAGCTTGGATCACGGGAAGGTTCATCAATCTTGCCCTACCTACAAACCTTGAAGGTTCTCAACATACAAGAATTGCAAAGACTCAAGTTCCAACTTAAGGGATGCGTGAGACAACGAGAGGGGTGTGGAACTCTTCACCACCCCGATTTTGGAGACATCTAATACAAGAGTAAATGCCCCCAAGGTTCACCTTTGAAGCTCCGAGTTTGGAATGGTTGAGTGATTGGAAGGCTAAATTAGGCAGCTTCAAGGAGTCGGATACATGATGTGTTAAAAAGGGATTCGACTCAACTCAGATGCAAGGATTGGGAGCCGTTAATCACAAGGCTCATTATGAGGTGAAATATGGAAGCTCACTTGATGCGAATATAAGCGTGGGACAACGAATGGACGCAAGGCAAAAGGGACTTATAAGCATCGAGGAATACAAATTACGTCATCTTCTTGGAACCTTGGAACATGGAGACATCAAGAAGCAAGAATAGATGGGACATCAAGATGAAGATTTGGACGACCTTTGGAGGTTGATGCTTGGAAGTACGTTGAGGGGTAAACTCCATTGACAAATAAGATCTTGAGTTCAAGAATAGTACGTTCGGGCCATGGGATATACGAATGGATGAAGAAGATTAGGGAGATTCGAAGACCATGGAAAGCTAAGGAATTATTGATGTCTTCAAAGAAAGTTACAATCATGGGAATGAGGAACACGTCATCAAGCTAAAAGCTTACCACCTCAGTGACAGGTTCTGCATATTCATGGCATAAGCATCATGCATCAATTTAAATTAATTGCTTTCTGTATCTATATGTACGTTTATGTTTAATTATAATAATTCCTTCAACGTGTTGCATTGTTGCATCTTTGACTGTTTACTAAGTGCATTGGCATGTTAATCCAACATGCATGGCTTAGTGTTTAATTGATAGGGAATGACTCCACCTTGTTCATCAAGCTATTCATTAATCAAGGCTTACTCGAATCAAGATGAGAAGAATAGTTGGGTTATATTTTGGAGTTCCGGGCATATAGCTTAGTTAGCACAATCTACACCGAAGAAACTAAGTTGAAGAGTTTTGGAGAAACCTTAATCTCAGAGGCGAAGTAACGAATTCAACTGAAACTTTCAAATAAGGGAGCTTTGAGTAGGAAATAATGTAAGTCCTTTTTGACCCTTGAAAGGATTATCTTTAGTTGAAGAATGGAAATACAAGAGGGGATTAAATTGGTCTAGATTTCAAGAAGAGAAAGAAAGAGAAGAGTTGGTGATTAGAAGGAAGTAATTACTGAAGGGTTTGAATTGAACCTTAGGAGTGAATTAAAGAAACAGAAGTGGCTCAGCAAAAATTTCAATGAAAGAAGGATTCATGGAGGTTGATATGTAAGAGCAAAAATTTTAAGGGGGAGAGCACGACCGAGAGGTGAATTGGAGGATGGAAGTGGTGTTCGAATGAATATGTTAGGAGTAATGACGGGGATGCAAACTAAGGAGAATCTGGAAGTCCTGAGGGTGGAGATTAGGAATGAATAAGACGGTGGTTATGGTTAAGTTATTAAGAGGGAAGCTACGTATGGAATTCTGGTCTGGAGGTAATGGAATCATAAGAGGGTTTCTATGGATTTCTAAGCTAGTATTAACAAGGGGGAAAATCGAATCAAGCTATCACATACGGGGATGGTGTCGGTCAAGATTTATTCAACGAAGTATGAAGGGGTCCAAGATAATATCATCGAGTTATTAGTTATAAGTTATTAGTTATATCAACGGTAATCTACAAGGAAGCTTAAGTAGAGACCAAATGGAAAAAGGATGATAATTGGAGTATTGGTCTCAAATTTCAAGAATCATCAAGAACCTTCTATCTTCGGTGAAGGAAATATGGGACCAGTTATCAAATATAACATTGAGGGGGATCGAAAGGGAATGAACGTATAATGGGAACGGAAGGTGGGAAAAGATTTGTGTTGAGAGAGACTATAAGAATAAATCGTAAGGTTGGGGTTAAATCATCAAGTTTGCTCAGAGTGGTGATCCTCGGGGATATGTTAAGCACCGATTTGGATAAGGATTGAAGAAGTTGGGTAGCAGTACAAGTTAGAAAGGATTTAAGGATACAATCCTTAAGGAATTTATCAATCATTTCACCGGGGAACCCTGAAGAGGTTCACGACAAGTTGGGCACCGAGTTACATTCAGGACAGATCATACCTTGGACAACGACAACTCACAAATCTGAATTTTTGCAACTACGGTGAACGGTACTTATAGCATTCATGATACATGCATCCATGCAAATTTAACTTTTATAATTTTTATGTTAGGTGCTTTGATCTGTAATGTGTTAAATTACTTGGTGTAATTGAATATCTTTGTGGGCGACGTTTCTTACTTGCTTTGGGTGATTTCCGTGATTATAATTTTGGTTTTGCGTGAGTTGCCTGGGAGTATTGGAGACTCCCTTGTTTATTTTCGGTTGAGAGACGGGGTGCTCTCTTGTTTATAAGGGACGGGGATTCTCTTATTTTGTTTGAGAGACGGGGTACCCTCTTTACTTGCGAGAGACGGGGTTCTCTCATTATTGCTCGAGAGACGGGGCTCTCTCCTTGTTGCTTGCGAGAGACGGGGTTCTCTCATTGCTGCTTGAGAGACGGGGCTCTCTCCTTGTTGCTTGTGAGAGACGGGGAATCTCTCATTGGTTGTTTTCAGGCGTGTTGTGAATCCAAGGACGGATTCTTTTTAAGGGGGAGAGATTGTAACGCCCTAGTTTTTCAGTTTTAAATAATGTGGCGTATTTATTTATAAATTGCACGATTTAATTATTTAATTATATGATTAATTGTTTATAAATGTTTATATTTTTTTTAAACTATAGACTGTTGCTATTTTAATTTAATTCATTCTATTTCAACTTGAAATTTAGTGTTCAATTTCTTAAATTAAGGTTGCATGTTACCTTAACTATTTTGGTAATTTCGATAATTAATTTGCACATGCTATAAGTTGGCTTTAAAATTATTTAATATGGAATTTAAGTTTTAGTAATTCATTTATAACAATATGAATTCGTTCTTGCGCATGAGTGTTCTATTTGTGCTTCGTTCATATATGTAATGATATCGGATTGGTATAGAAATTTAATATGTCGGAAATATGTGTGTTGCAAACATGTCTATGTGCTCGGTTTATGTTTTCGGATTCATTTGACGCGTTAACGAATTTAATTTTGATTGTGGAACCAAATCGGGGGCTAACGAGCAATTAGCGCACCCTTGGTTCCGTACGTGATATCTTGAGCTCGGGAATTCGGATTCGAATTCCGACACCTCCGTTGCCTTCCTATCGACGATTCGGAGACAATGGAACAAGCCTCGTACCTTTTTTAAATCATTAAGACCTCTGAAATCCAACCGTAACGGACAACTCGTGCAAGAAGAGCTCCTTTTGTTGACTAGTCTTCATGGTGGGACCCTTTATACTTAACCTAACCTAACCATACCTTAACCATGACTCTTGTACCTTGAATTAACCCCTTTCTCTTCCCTTTAAGTTGCAAAAACCGAACCAAACCCTCATTTTCCAGCTGCAACTGAAACGAGAGAGAGAAGAAGAGGAGAAGAGAGAAACCCTTGGCCATTTTTGTGGTTTTGGAGCTCAAACCACCACCTTTCTCTCCCAAATCTTTAAGGTATGAATATTTATGTCTTCTCTACTCTATTATGCTTGATTTCATCTACTTAAATCATGTTTTGGAGCATATTTGATTAGGGTTTGAGGGATGAGTTTGATATGAACTTTTAGGGATTTTTGCTCTTGTGACCTATTTGCTTGTGTAGCTGATTTCCTTGCTTGTAAATGATTATATGAACTTGTTTATTGACCCATTTCTTTCCTAACTGATAGTATATGATATTAGGAGGATTTTATCTCTTGACCCTTTTGTGAAATTATGAGATATGGAACTCCAAACTTGATGATCAAATTGATTCCCCTGTTTTTCGAACTGCTGTGTGAAATTTTGTGTTATTGCATGATCAAATGGTCTCCATTTCGTGTGAAATTGCATGGAGTTGATGTACACTCATTGTTATATATGTTAGAATTCATGTTTTAAGTATTTGGATCCATTTGAAGCCTCAAAACCAAAGTACATGGCCTGTTCTTATGCATGATCTTTGACAGAATTGTTGCTGTTGTGTTTGGTAAGTTGTTGGTCATCCTAATGTGCTTTAAATTGTACCATTTTGCATATATATGATGTATATAAGTTTTTTAGTATGTTAGCATGCATTCCCCAAAGTTTCAGATCCCAATTCAAGCCCTAAGTACTTGATCAAAGCATGATGGAATCATTAGGGCTCATATGTATGTTTTTGGCGACCCAGTTTTGTTGCATGGATTCGATGATCTTAACGTGTGATTTAACCTTTTCACTATAGATGAAAAATGTTCATAACATGCTAAATATGTTGTATATTAAGTTTCAGAGCATTTGGAGTTCAATTGGTATGTTTTTGGATTGATTTGGTATGAGTTCAGTTTTGCCGGAAAACTCTGTGAACGCCCCAAGTTCTGTACCGTGACACCCCCGTGTCTCATTTACTCATAAGAGTGAGACACGGGCGTGTCACACCTTCTGGGAAGCTCTGTACTGAGCCACGGTCGTGGCTCAGTTTGGCTAAAGGAGGTGACACCCCCGTCTCCCTTCCCCTGCGCAGTCCGTGTTGCTTTCTTTTCGGTTTTTGATTTGTTTCACCTCTTGAATGGCTTTATCTCCTTTTGTGTTGAACTAGGAACTTGTTTTACTATGTGTTAGGAGTATTTTGGTTTAATTTCATGGCATTTGGATGTGTTATAGGCATGCTTTTACTTAATGCCGTTTATGTGTGTTTATATGTCGCTTATGAATCGCATCACTTATTTTCTATATCATAAGACTTCTTCTTGTTATCAAACCTTGGATATATGCTATGTTATGTAATATGAAGTATGTGGTAGCATTATGGAAGAGCTTGAACATGTTCTATGCTCCTATTTGAGTTCTTGAAATAAATTGATTGGGAATATGAATTGAATGATAATGAATGAATGAGTGAATGACTTGAATATATGAGTTAAATGCCTTAATAATGCACATGAACATTTCATGACTTAATATGATCCTTATGCCTTCATATCATGCTTGAGCATTGCCGTGCGTCATATATGGTTCATTTAGAGTCTTGAGTCTCACGAACACGTCTTGTGGTCTTTTGTACAGTTTTTCTCCAGGGTGGAGAGCTTTTGATCGTTCAGGCACTTGGTGCTCGATCCTTGTTTCATCACGGTTCAGGTGAGGGTGGTTTTTGTTTTAGCTATGTAACAAACCCTACAACCCTTATGTGAAAAGCTTTGGCCAAAACCTTATGATTATATATATATGATTTTCAAATGAAGTTATCGAGTAAATCCTTCTGAATTATGCGTATGAGCGTATATAAACTTAAAAATGGTTTTGTAATGAGGCTATGCTCCAAACCGTGTGTCTTCATGCTAGCTACGGAATAGGATGACACGGAGAGGTACGTATATAGCATATGCCGAATCACACGGTAAGGTATGATTTCTTATAGTATATATTGATCGAGTAAACCCTTTTCAAAAGATTTATGAATTATGGTATGTACTTATGATTGATATGTTTTGGCGAGACACATTTATGACTTATGACTGTACGGGCCCCGGGACTTAGTATATGTGGCTAATCGAGGAAGCAAGGGCTGACGGGGATCCCATATACTAGTCCCAACCAACTACGGTGCTACCGGCCCTCGCTAGGAGGTTTAGCGGGGAATGGGAGCTGAGTGCCCTTGGGGGAGTCATGAAACCCCAATGGCCCATGATTGAGGTGGTTGGGTCTTGCAAGCCCGTCCACCACCCGGAGGAAGAAGGTTGGTTAGGATTTATGCCTCTTCTTATGTATATGTTTTGATAGAATTATGCACCGTGAGGGAAGGCCGGGACACGGATTGCCCAAACGCATATGTTTATGTTATGATTTATGGTCTGTATGTATTATGATATATTGCCTGATCGCCTAATCAATATATTACTGATATTTATGTACACGGTCGGAGTTTGGATGGAGGTTGTGCACGCTCACTCGCCGAGCCTTATATTTATGTATGATTTATGAATGGAATGAATTTAATATGAATTAGTCGTAAAAGTCGAGCATTGTTTATCTATTTTCTTGCCCTTTTTGGGAACTAAATTCAAATAAAACCTTGCTCGGGATTTATGACTTGCATGTGCATGTTTTATATATATGTATCGCTCCTGCTCACTCAGTCTTCTAGAGACTGACCCCTCTCCCTCCCCACTCTTTTAGTGTGCAGGTTTGATCTTTGGAGTTTCGGGCTAGGCGGAGGTGTTTGAAGTCTTTAAGTGGTCGAGTTAGTTAGGAGAGTCCCTGCACTTATTTATGTATTGGAATTATGTATGATTCATTCTATTATATCATGAACTTGAATATTTATGTAATTGTTATTGAACTGACTTTACTGGGTTTTGCTATGATTTAAAAGAGGCCTGAAGAGCCCAAATTCTACTTATGGTTGGTATGAATGAACTTTGGCTTTGCTGCATTATATTTTGTGGATTGGTAATCATTGCAGGGTCTAGCTCCGCCTGGCTTAGGAAGGTTTTTATGTTTGTCTCCCGTTCGCTACGGTTTGATACGGGTACGGATTTACTATTTCGTTACTCGTGTTGAGCCGTAGTGCGGGGGATGTGGTGCCTCACGTGCAGTGTGCTACAGGGTCGCTATTCGGGCCAGTCGCTTCTAATTAAATGTAAAGAATACAATGAATAAATCTTCTATCGAGGGTTGCTCAATCAGGTGAAGGCAGAATTCTTAAGGGAAAGAGCACTACCGTGAGATAAATTTAAATTTACGGTTGTGCTCGAGAGAGTCACTTCTAGTAGGAATAATGGAAATGCAAGTCTGGATAAGTATAAGAGTTTTAGTGATGGTGATAGGAACAAAATAAGATGGCTTTATCAGTTTAAACCTTCAAAGTAGAAGTTAAGTTACCACAATAGGGTTGAATATTGTCATTGAGCATCGAAGAGGTTTTTGCTGGACTTCTATATTAATTTTGCTAGAAGGAAGCTGGATAAGATTACCAAGTTTCATAACGGTGTCCGTGGAAGTTAATTAAACTAATATCGGAGGGGTTTGAGAAGAAAGGAATCAAAAAGGGGTGATTATTAGCGGAGTTGGATCAACCTCAAGAATTATCAACAAAGTTTTATCTTTTATTATAGAATTAATTGGGCTGGAACTAAATTCACGCTTAAGGGCTGGAAGAGGATGAAGGCACAATCTAAATAAAATATGGAAAGAATCCGTGAAGAAATAAACCGTGGTAGTGACAACAGAGAGATGTGGATCGATAGCCAAGAATCATCAAGAACATTTTACTTTCGGGTATAGGAATGAGTGGGTTGGAACCTATTACATGCTTAAGCATGTGAAGAGGGATAAAAGATAGATCAAACAAGAGGCCAGAAAATTGAACTAAACTTCAGATATACCGATTTCAAGTCGACTCAAGAAACAAATTGATTTATCTAGTTCGAGAGGATGGTCGGGAATTAAAGAAGACAATTGAATGTAAAAGTTAGAATTGAATCAAAGACAGGATAAATCAGTTGTTGAATGGGAGTAGATGGATCGCCGTGGAGCTAGCCATATCTCTTAATGAATTGGAACTACTAATCAGGGTTAATAATTGAAATTCGAATTATGGGAAAACGGGATCGACCAACCGAGATTATCGAATTATCGTACTTGTAGATGATGGTGACGAGTCTAGTTAACGAAGTCTTCAACAAATGACTAATTCCGATTGTATAAAGAGATTGCACCCTCACTGTTTCTCAGATATTAAGGTGGAGTTATTTCTTGCCTCTTCCTCATTTCCGACCGCTACGTTCCTTGGCCATTACAAGGTAGAGACAGTGTATGAAGATAGGATATAAGGTTATAGGTTGAGACTGATCGGGTAAAGCATAAATGCGCCGAGAATAGGATTAAAAAATTAGCAAATGAGGAAACAAGGAGGTTGATAGCCAACACTTCCACAAGGTCGAGTTCTGGGAACTTCATTAAATTGAGAGAGATAATTGAAGGATCACACAAATGGGGCTACGGAATTATTCGACTTTAATCACACTATGGTGAACGGTACATAAAACACGCATGGTATATGCATACATACAATTTAAATTTAAAGGATGCCTTAATGCTATATGCTTTGTTAATTAATTATTTTCGTTGTTCTTTAATATAGTTGTAATTGATGTAATTGATATTTATTATATGCTCTTGTGTGACCTAAGCGATTATTAATTGTCATAATTGATGTTTATATATCTTTTTCTTCTTGGCATTTATTCTTTGATGTAATTGCTTTTTGTTCGAGAGACGGGGTTCTCTCTTTGCTGCTTTTGAGAGACGGGGTTCTCTCCTTGTTGCTTGTGAGGGACGGGGTTCTCTCAATAATTGTTTTTAGGCGAACATTGAATCCGAAGATGGATTATTTTAAGGGGGGAGATTGTAACGCCCCTATTTTTCAGTCGTATAGGTGATGTATGTGTTTACCGATTTACACGAATTAATTGTTTATAAGTGTTTTATATATTTAATTTTATAATTAATTGTTATTATTTTATTTTATTTTATTACCTTATTATTTTTTTGTTTTATTTTATAATTATTTGAATTATTTGAATTTGAATTTAATTCAATTCTTGAATATATGCGCAAGTGTGACATGTGTGCCGTTTCTACATGTGTTGAATTCGGAATTCTGTGAAAATTTAGTTTGTTGTAGATTCATGTGTTATGAACATGTCAATATGCTCATTTCATATTTTCAATCTTGATTGGAGTGGTAACGAATTTATTTTGAGTTATGGAACCAAATTGGGGGCTAAAGGATAATTACCGCAGCCTTTGTTCCGTATGTGATATCATAAGCTCGGGAACTCAGAATTGAGTTCTGTCAACTTTTTTGGACTCGTATCGGTGATTTAGGTCTAATGAACATAGCCTCATATTTTTCTAAGCTTATTTGGACCCCTAAAATTCAACCGAAAAACGAATCGGCCGCAAAACTGCCACACTTTACCATTTTAATCATAAATCTCACCATACTTAACCAAATTAACCATGGTTAGACTTTTTGTAAACCTAAGCTAACCATCTATCATCCTTTAACCACCCCAAACCGAACCACACTCAAACCAAGGGAGGAAAACTCATCCAAACATCAGATTTCCAGTCCCATTCTCGCCACTTTACAAACCTTGAAGATTTTGAGCTCAAATCTCTTCCAACCTTCAACCAATTCAAGAGGTGAGTTTAGGATTGTCATATACATTCATTTGTGGCCATTTTGATTTATACATCCCTAATTTTGAGCAAGTGTTCATGGAGGTTGGAGGAGATGAACGAATAGTTAGGTTATAACTTGATTTCTTAATATCATGAATTTCTTGATGCTTTTGGTTGTTTTAAAGCATGAAAGTTATCATCTTAACTTCCTTATTGCATTTATGGACATGTATTTTGTGGTAGTTGAAGATTTAATGAGATGCCATTAATGAGATTTGGAAGAAAATGGATGAAATGATCACTTTCTTCTCCTTGCTCACGTTTAATCTCTTTGATACATGTTTGAGTTCTGTTTTGGAACGGTTTTAATGCATAATTGCTACTCTTTCTTACCTGATCATGTTGATATTTTGTTAGATGGAGATTCGAATGTTGTTGCTCTGTTTTTACCGAAGTAACAGCGGTTGTGAGTGTGCAGGGGAACAGCCGCGCAGGCGTGCGGTTTTTCTGCATGAGCCACGCGCGGCCGCGAGGTAAAAGTCGATTTTTGGGGGAAAAATTGTTGTGCAGCTGCGTAGCAATTGAACTAGAATGATGCGCGGCCGTGCAGTGCTTCACGAATATCAGCAACTTTATATGTTATTTACCTTGTTTTCGTGTTTTGTGAATGGTTTTATTTATCCTAATACATGCAGATTAGTGTGTATATATGTGTGTGTATATATATATATATATATATATATATATATACATACGTAACCATGCATTCATGCATTAACAAATGTATAAATATGTACACAATAAGGAATTGCAATTCCTTATTGTGTACATATTTATACATTTGTTAATGCATGAATGCATGGTTACGTATGTATATATATATATATATATATATATATATATATATATGTTTGCATGCATGTATATTGTATTAAATGTGTAATGTATTTAATTTAATTATTGTGATTGCATGCATGTTAGTACATATATATATATATATATATATTTTATTAAGTATTGTATAATTTATTCAATTATAGAACTAAATTTTTATCTATTTCATGTTATTTAATTTCCGATCATGACTTGAATGTCTTTACTTGTCTATTCTTTAATTGTAAACATTGTGACACCCCGTATTCTCGAATGGCGTCCTGACGACATTTACAAGTAAGTCTCTACACTTGTGTGTGTTTAATTTAAGACTTCTTGAATTATGTGATTTAATGTAAATTCAATTTAATATGTGATCATTCAAATTATTCTAAGATTAATTGTCAATTTGATTAATTACGCGTATATTTAACCCTAACTGTCTAATTTGATTTAATTCAAATTTATTCCATGAAATAATTGTCGAGTTGATTTTAAATCCATCATGTTGCTTAACTTGTTTAATTTCGGTTTACTTGAATTCCTTGAGATTAATTGTCAATCATGTTTTTACGAGTGTCGTTAAATTGTACGAAAGGTTTCTAAAATTAAATTGAATTAAACTCTAATTGGTAAATCCCTATTTCATTTTAATTTGTAAAAGTTATGCGGAGCTTGAATGTTTAGTCGTAACTTTACCGATTTTATTTACGATTATTTGTAGGCGATGTTTCTCTTTGCAACGCGATAAGGATACCCGGTTGTATATAGCTTGTGCACAAGACACATTTCTCCCAAATACCTTTTCTCTCTCTCTCTCTCTCCTCTCCCACTCTCTCTCTCCCGGGGGTCACTATGCGCGGCTTTGGTTACGAGCCCATAAATCGATCGTTTCTCGATGGAATTCAACAAACGAATAGTCCATTTCGATTATCTCAGCGAGACCGACGCAAGAGTACCAATTTCACAGCCTAACGACGAACTGTGGCGGAGTTACGGCCGGATTTCAGTAGCAGCGGCGAAACTGTCAGACCGCCGCCACTTCGCCGGAGCTTCGCGGCGGTTTCCGGCCATCCCCTCGGTACACGCGCCCCATGCCCAGAAAGTAGATGTCCCGGTGCACCTCTTGACGTCGACGGCGCGGCCATCGGATCAGGGACGGAGCCGCACGCGTAGCCCAAAGATCGCGGCGGCGGCGCGAGTTACTGTAGCGGCGGGTTTCGCCGCCTTCCGGAAGTGGTTTTCGACGGGGCTTGATGGTTTCCAAGGTTTTTCGACCCCCTGAGTTCATTTCCGGCATCAATTTCACCAGATCTTGGCCGTAGGTGGTGGTTCCGGCGACGTGGGTGGCGGCAGAAACTTCGGCGGCCAATGGGGGCCTTTTCCGGCCATCTTTTGGCCTCGGGCTCTTCACGAAAGTTGTTCGGAACGACGAGAACTAGTGGCATGTGATCAGGCGACTCCAGATTCGGTGGTTTGGCGGCGGATCATGGCGGCATAGTGGCGGTGCAACGGCGACGCTAGCTCCGAGGATTTTTACGGCGAGCTACCTTAGGGCTTTCGAAGAGCTCGTCATGGGTAAGACAATGCCTTTACGGATCGTATTTTGGTTCACCGGTTTGGAAGTAATTTGAGTTTGAAGATTTAGGGTTTTCGTGTTCTTAGATTTCAGATCTAGGACAATCGGCTTGGAATTTCCAGAAATTGATTGAGGATTCGGAACGGGCACGAAGACTTCATTCAGGACTGATTTTTCGGGATTTTTCCGGCGACCTTCGACGGTGGCCCGGCGGCGGTCCGGCCAAATTCCGGCAGCTACAGTGGTTTCCTTCCGGCGGCATCTGGTTGGAATGTTCTTCTCGTTGTGGTGAGTTCAACGCCACTTTCCGTTCGTTAATCGGACACTCGGTTTATTTATTATGAATTATTTTGCATAATTGTGATTATTTGAATTAATTGTTTTAAGTGCAAATAAATTGTTTATTGTTGGTTTGTTGATCGAGATGTATTCCAATCATATTCAAAAATATGTATTGAATGAATTGTGATATGCATGAATGTTTCGATTTACAATTTGAATCCCGATGTGATGAATTTATACTATGTGTTTAGATATGAAGGGGTGTTAGTGTAATATCTAGAAACTAATCTGTTATGTGACTAAATGAACTTGAATGATATTTTAGAAGAACGAACATGTTGTGATTTCTCTATATGGATTTGAGACGTTCTCAATGTTATGTTTGTTGTAAATTGTGTTTCCAATATTAAATTGAGATACATGAAAGATGCTTGAATAACTTATTACTTGATACATGATAGGAGTTAGAATTGTAATGTCTTGATTTACTCTTACTACTACAATAAATTGATAATTGTCATGCTTGTAAGTAATTAATTCCTAGTTGAATAATTGTATAAACACTTTAAACGAACAATTATGCTTAGTAATCAATTAAGGGGATGTAAGTGTAATATTTATGAAACTATGAATGTGACTTGAGCTTGTGCACCAAACATGTTGTGAAGTTGTAAAGTATGATCTTAAGTGAATCAAATGCACTCTTTATTTGTATCAAGCATGCCATCTACGTACAACAACTTTGTATGTTTATATGATCAAGTTGCTCTTACTTATGCACTTTATAACTCGATATGAACTTGATGCTTAATTGTAATATTATAATTGAACCCTGTGACATTGGATGAGTTAATATGCATTTTGTGAATACATTGACTTCCTAAACTGATCTTGCATCTTTGGATATGGAATTGCATGATGGTTGCTTGTAAATATGACCTTGTTGAGCATTGATATGCCTTGAATGACCACGACACCCTATCAAAGCACAACATGAACACTTATGCATAACCACGATCATGTTGAGCAATGCCGTGCGTCTTGTTTGGTTCATATAGAGTCTAAGTCTGGGCTTCTGTATGTCTTGTCACAGAGTTTGGTGGTGCCGGTGGGCCCGAGGTTTAGAGTGTTTGGCCCTTCACACTCTCAGACTCTACTTTCACGAGGTGAGGTTTAGGATTTTGTATAGTTATGCGACCTATGGCCTTAATATGCTGATTTCAACCCTTGCATGCGAGTATATCTATTATAAATACGTATGTGTTGGATATGATATGTTTATGTCCTTTTAATCAACTCTGTTTTGGAAAATTAAATATGAAAGCATATGTAAGTTGTTTTGAAAAGTACTTTATGTTATGTTCTGTAGCGAGATTGCCATGAAAGATTGGCATTTGTGATCCATTGTGATATGTTCTGATGTGATCCATTGTCATCTGTGTGTGGATCGATCCTGGTGAACTGCGGGAATGGGTACCCCCGGGACGGTTAGGGCCGTCGGGGCATTTATCCATTTGCGTAGTTCCGTTTGAGATATCATTGCGCGACCTTAGGGTGATGAGGGAGGCGTGATATCTTGAGCCTACGGCTAAGACCGGGGAGGACTCTTGTGGGTTCGCAACCCCTTGAGGGTGAGTCTATTTTTAGACGGTTTATTCTCGATGGTTTTGGGGACTGTACATCCCCTCCATCCATTAGTGTAGCGGTTGGATTGATTGTGATTTATGTTCTGAGGAGTAAAGGTGGGAAGCTCGTACTCGCCGAGCAATTGATTATGTTATGTTATGGAATTATGAATCGGGATAGAGTTTTTCTGGAAAATGGTTTTTAAACTTATATCTATTTCTTATTCGGGTTCTTCCAAAACGTTTTGGTATGTAACACCTATCTCCGGTTCATGAGTCCATCCTTTTTATTGTAATAGCCTAAGGTGCTTGTCCCACATCGGCTGGAGAGGGGAACAAAGCCTCCTTTATAAGGGGGTGGATACCTTTCCCTTGTTGAGGCCTTTTCCTGGGTGGGCGCCTTTGGGCTTAAATTCCACCGGGAAGAAAAAAACCGTGAGGGTGGTGTCGCTTAGCCCACCAAAGCGGACAATATCGACAGGCGGGTTTTCGGGCTGTTACAAATGGTATCAGAGCCGGGGCCCGGGCCGGTGTGCCAGCGAGGACGCTGGGCCCTCTTAGGGGGGTGGACTGTAATAGCCTAAGGTGCTTGTCCCACATCGGCTGGAGAGGGGAACAAAGCCTCCTTTATAAGGGGGTGGATACCTTTCCCTTGTTGAGGCCTTTTCCTGGGTGGGCGCCTTTGGGCTTAAATTCCACCGGGAAGAACAAAACCTTGAGGGTGGTGTCGCTTAGCCCACCAAAGCGGACAATATCGACAGGCGGGTTTTCGGGCTGTTACATTTATTATGTGCTATGCTCCTTATATATATATATATTGTGGGTGTGCGTTAGCCCCCTCACTCGGTCAAGTTGACTGACCCCTCATTTACACTTTTAATTGTAGGTTGTTGGCGTTTGCTAGGCGGAAGTGAGTCCTTTGAGTTGAACTTCGTCGGTCTAGTCTTTCTATTTGCATTTGTCTTTTCATACACTTTACTTATGCTTTGACTCATAGACTTGAGATTTTACTTTACTATTCGGTAGCCCTGCGTGGCACTCTCATTCGGCCCCTTGTGGCACTTGATGATTATTACTTTATGTTGATATTCGGGACTAGGGATTTATGCCAGTTGAACCCGTCACTTGTTATGTTTGTGGATCTATTATTCGGGATTAGGTATCTATGCTAGTTGAACCCGTCACCTGCTTTGTATGTTTTGTTTTAAATGCTTTCGCTATTTATTGTTGTTGGTTTTAATTGCTTCCGCACTCTGAGTCTGTCAAGTTAGATCCGCCTAGCCTAGTGTGTGAGTTGGTCTCCCGTTCGCTATGATTCGGATTCGGGCATGGACTTTCCATTTCGTGATCGGGTCTGGGTCTTAGTGCGGGGGATGTGGCATCCGCTGTTTGGGGTGTTACGTGTTATGATCGTTATATGAAATTCTTGGGTTGATTTGATATGAAATGTGAAGTTATGAACTTGAATGGATTTGAACGCTACTTATAATGAATGAATTGCTTGCTTATATGCCTTAAAGGCATTAATCGTGCACATGAACGTTTTCATGACATCATTTTTACTTCTTATGCATCTCATATCATGTTCATTGCCTGTCGTGCGTCATATATGGTTCATTTCGAGTGTTGAGTCTCACGAGCACGTTACATTGTCCTTTGTACAGTTTTCTCCAGGGCGGAGATGCCGGGTTCATAGTACACCTCAAGTATTTTCTTTTCTTCTTGGTACCGTTCGGTAAGGTGTAACAGGTGGGTTTCTCTTCTATTAGTTAAATGACCCGATATATTCTCAATGTGCAAAGTTTTGAGCCAAAATAATATATGTATATATCGAGTCTTTGAAGAGTCAATGATTTTAAATGTAAAACCCTTTTCTTTATTGAATAACCCACCTAATGTTGGTGAGTAATGATTGATTGCACGTAATGAGGGCCCTGGGACTTGGTGCACGTGGCAAACCGTGGAAGCAAGGGCTGAAGGGGATCCCGTGTACTAGTTCCACCAAAATCACAGAATCCGAAACTCGCTAGGACATTAGCGAGGAAAGGAGGCTGAGTGCCAATTGGGGAATTCATGTAACCCCATTGGTCAATGAATGGGTGGACACGTTCTCTTGGGTAAGGACACGGCATGGAGGGACAAAACCTATCCAGTGAGGACAATATCATTAGGCAGGAAGGTACACTTCAACCCAAAACGACGCGTTCACCACCAGGAAGAAAAATGTGTAATTGTTAATACATGAATGAATGATAATGATTGAATGATTGAACGATTGTATGAACGAATTATTGTAACTGAATGAATGATTATTTGATCACTAATGAACGAATAAATGAATAAATGCACACACGAGGTGAAGGTTGGAGAATTGGCCCTCTCGTCAGGCTCACGTATTGACCACATGATTATAATGAATGAATGAAATTGACTTTTGTAATTTCGAGCGTTGTTTTCCTTGTTTTCGCCTAGTTGGGAAGTTATTTCAAAACCTCACACGGGATTATGACTTGCATGTGAGGGTGTTTAATTCTGCAATATTTATTCTATTAAACCCTGTTTTATACCCACCAGTCTCCTATAGATTGAATTTAGTTCTTTTGCAGGTTTGGAGTGCTAGGCGGGAGTTCGAGTCTGTCTAGTCTTGTGGTTTAGTCTGAGTCACACCATAGCATATTATAATTGATCATATTACCTTGAATTGTATTAATTTTATGTTAATGATCGAGACAGGTTTCTAGGGATAGATTGAACCCGTGTTTATGATTGTATTTATGATTTACGTATACGTTTGAGCTTCGGGACTAGGTACCTATGTTAGTTGAACCCATTAGTGGCTTATATTGAAAAATGACTACACGATTTGCTTCCGCACTTGCATTTATCTTTTTGATTTCGAAGGTTTATGTGTGCCCATCCCACATCGGTTGGGAAGGTGAACGAAGTCCTCCTTATAAGGGGGATGGAAACCTTACCTTGCACACGCGTTTTCCTTGGTGGCGCAACCTACTGGGAAGAACAAAACTCTGAGGGAAGGCTGGGACAGGGAGTACCCGTAGGGGACAATATCTACATACTGGACTGGTCCTGTACTGTTACAAATGGTATTAGAGCCGGTACTAGGAAGCTGATGTGTCAGGTCCTCAGCGAGGACGCTGAGCTCTCCTTAGGAGGGGTGGATGTGTGCCCATCCCACATCGGTTGGGAAGGAGAACGAAGGTCCCCTTATAAGGGGGATGGAAACCTTACCTTGCAGACGCGTTTTCCTTGGTGGCACAACCCAATGGGAAGAACAAAACCCTGAGGGAAGTACGGGACACGGAGTGCCCATAGGGGACATTATCTGCATACTGGACTGATCCTGTACTGTTACAAAGACAATCGTAAAATTCTAAGAATTGTTAGGAAAATTTGAAAGCCAAATTTAGTAGCATATTTAAGGGACTGATTTGGAATTCGTACGATTCAAAATCCCAACTGTCTTTTCTGGAGCATAAGTTCAAAACTAAGGTACGTTAGTAAATCTTAACAAGGAACGAACCATATCCCTTACGGTTATGTTCCTTCATTCAAAAATACTGTGTTCTTGAATGAGCTTACTGAGGGATAATCCTATTATCTCTAAGATGACTAAGGAATTAGTAAATAAGATATTTGCCAACTCATTCCGACTGAGCTGCTTATATCTTATGACTGCTAAGGTTCCTAACCTTTCCACATTTCAAAATTCTAATAATTTCACAAAAGTTTCAAAATTGTACTTCAGTAAGTATGCACATTCATAATGATTAAAACTAATGATTTTGTCTAATGCTTACATTAAGCAATCCAAAATCATAAGTATGGATCGAAATCCATATGTACTTTAGGACGTTATTCTCGTTTCACATAAACAGGGTTTCGGGAATGTTTCCCTCTAAATAGGATTCTTAGGAAGTTAAGTCATCGAGTTCATTTTCGTAAAATGATCCTAAGATGATTAACTTCCTAATCCCCTTTAGGACGCTCCAAAGTTATTTGAAACTTTGTCATCTTAATTACTGGTCTTATCTCATTGCATGTTCAAAACATCAATGCTTTGAGCTTTGCACAACAGTTTGTGCAAAATCAACTCAAGACTAGTGAATTCTGATCCTATCAGAATCATTACAATGAGAGACTTATGGAGTGTCCTTATACTCTTTGTAGTTTCTTTCCAATGACCTAGTTTACCACTATGGAAGCTAAAGTTTGATCTTTCTTTCTTTTAGGCTTTCCATTCTCTTACCCCTCCATCGGGTTTTAAGGATTTCTTCTTCTTCGACCTAGATGCCTTTACCTTAATAGGTTTAAAAGAAGAACTAATCATCAATACCTTTTAGTCCTTCATAAGGATGCTCTCTTAAGTTATCAACTAATTTGATCAACTATGCTACAATAGCATTATCTAAGATTGAGCAAAATGGTCTAAAATAATGATAGAAGCAATTCAAGCAATCAGTGAACTAAGAACTCGTTTCTTAGTGTACTGCGTAGATGCAGGGTCCTCCTCAGTGAGGACTTTAGTCCACGTTACACGTGTATTCCTTCATACAAATATGGAACAATTCCTTTGAATGTGTTATACTTTGTAACACGTTCGTAAGAGAGTACAATTGCTCTTAAGTGTTCCTATATTGTGTTATACTTTGTAACACATTTATGAGGGAGTACAATTGCTCTTAAGGGTTTGGAGAATTTCCTTTCACTTTTAAATTGCTTCTCTTAAGCCTATGTCGAATTTTCACAATAGATGAAAAGTTCACCTTTTAGTGAACAATTTTCTCGTCTGGAATCTTAAAAACGAGTTTTAAGACTCGAAGCCAATCAGAGTGGTTAGGACTTTAGTCAACTTATTTGACTCAAGGATAGATACTAATGGGTCTCATTTCAACTTTTAGACAATCACAGAACTACAACCTAAATGCTAAGAAGAGAAAATGTGAGCATATTGAATAATAATATAACACATAGGATTAGGTCTTTTATCGTATGTGGCTCCCACTACTTTAGAAGGTCTATAAATCCCAACGACCTTAGAAGAAACTTGTTTTCTTAGTGGGTACTAGGATCCCAACCATTCTTAGTTTTGGACCCACGACTCATGAGACATCCAAAGGTCTAAGAATCTTTAGGTAGTTTAACATCCCGATTTTTTGGCCGTACAGGTACGCCCTAACGAGAGTGTTTAGTGCATTTATAATTTATTTAATTATGAAATTGTGTGCTATTTTGATTAATTATGTGATTATTTGAAATTATATGAAATTAATTGTTTAACTTATAGCTTGAATTTTTAAACGTTTATGTCTAGGTGCTTTGAAATTTGCTTCTTATGTGCCCGAATTTAATTCCGATTTTTGTGAAATCTTGGCATATTTCACTTATGTGAGTTATGAACGTGGTTTCATGCTCGTTACGTGTTTTAGAGTTTGTTTGTTTTGGTTCTTGACTCGTTTTTGTGAAACAGGATTGTGTGGGAGTCGAGGGCCTAAATTGTTTTAGAGCACCTTAGGTTCCGGGCCCCATAACTTGAGCTCGAGAAATTGGATTTGAATTCTAGAAGAATCATCGGACTTGTAATGAATAAAGGGAGCCAAGGAATCTAAATTTGTAATTTTCTAAGCCCTTTTGGACCTCCAAAATTTTATCGAACCGAGCCTTACGTGCAACTTGGACCCCTTTGTACTCTTGGCCATAACTTGAGCATTTCTTGACCAAATTGACTAATTCTTGGCCCCACATTCTCATTACATAACACTCTTTCACCCCTAATTCTTCAATTTCGTTGAACACATAGATAAGAGAAGGAAAAAGGGGGTTTTGCTACTGGAACTGAAATACCCAAAGGAAGAAGAGAGAACACTATTCATTTTCAAGTTTTGAGCTCAATACTCATCCGATTTGCCTCAAATTTGAAAGGTAAGTCCATGAATGTATTCTCCAGCTTATCCTCTTTCTTTAAACTCCTTATTTTCTAAAATCCATGGAGAAATGAGTGAGTTATTGATAGTTTGATGAATAGTTAGGGTTTGGACTTTCTTGATGAACTTGTATGATTCCTTACATTTCCTTTGGATTTGACGCATCTTATATGAACCTAAGCCATCCATGAGTGATTGTATGAATTATATTACTTTCCAGTTAAGGAATTTTGAGGTTTGATTTCAAGAACTTGGAGATATTTTCTTGAATATGAACTTGATCTTTCTCTTATGCACTTATTTGATGAATATGTGTTTCTTTGTCAAGATTTTTATGGTTTTATGCATGTATTATGTATCCCTAACTTACCTCTAAGTTTTAGCATGAATTAGGAAGAGATTTGGGTTGTTTTGTGCTGTTTTTTCTTGTTTCGAACTGCTGCTGCTGGTGTCACGGCTGCGATCGCGCCAAGTTCATTCTTGGTCACGACTGCGGCTAATTTTTCCTCTTGATGTGACTTCAGGTGATGGCCGTGACCTTTCTCAGGGTTTTTCTATCCTGGTAGCGACTTGGATTGGCCTTTGGTTCTAGTTTTAGGTTGCGAGCACGACCAATCCATGAAGGAATTGAGTAGCGGCCGCGACCCCTTGGTTGTGTGACTGCATGTTTTTCCTTTGCTTTGTTTGTGCTTTCCTTGTTGTTTTTGGTTTGTATATGCCTCGTATATGATGATAACATGTAATATTTTGTGTTAGGATGTATGTTATGACTCGTTTTACTT
Source organism: Lantana camara (assembly GCA_037501455.1). Lineage (NCBI taxonomy): Eukaryota > Viridiplantae > Streptophyta > Magnoliopsida > Lamiales > Verbenaceae > Lantana > Lantana camara. The sequence goes on along the minus strand of CM074858.1, from coordinate 91,898,519 downwards.
GCTCGTTTCCAAGTTATGATGTCATACGTTCTATATGCTACCTTAAGTGCCTACTTGAGTCCATACTTCATTTATTCGCCTCATATGACCTCGTCTTACTACTTCTATTATATATACGTATAAATAACATGTTGTAATATTGCCATCTTGTATATTATGAATTTATGATCGATTTTAGTTGCTCATTTTTTATTTATGCTCTCATGTGCTCTTATGTGACTTAAAGGCCTTCTAACATGTATGAATGAACTAGTACTTCATTTAATCATTTGGAATTCCATTCTCTTAGCTTCTCTTATGACTTGGATGTTTTGTTAACATGTTAAATTATGTGTTAGTATTGCATTTGTGGATCCGTTTAATATGAAATATGTGAAACATGAACACATATGCCTTAAGTGTTACATTTCATATGCATTTGTCGAGCATTAATTTGGTACATTTTAAGTCTAAGAACGTCCATTGTTGTTTCCTTTGTCTAGAGTTTGGTCCCGTACGCGCCCGTTTTATATCCTTTTGCTCCACCACGTTGGAAAGGAGAGGTTTTCCTCCTTTTAGATAATATGACCTACAACCCTGTATGTTTTGAAGCCCGCATGCGAACTATGTATATTATATGATAAATATATGTATGATATGTATTTTAAGGGCTCGTCCCATTTTGTATAAGACTTTGAAAAGGCTTTTATATGTATCTAAGCTCTATTTTAATCTTCTTTTTGAAAAGCTTTGATTATGTGTGAGTGTGTAGCGAGCTTTGAGCTTTGAAAGATAAGCTTATGAAAATTATGATTTTGAATTATGAAATGGGCCCCGGAGAGCGGTACGACATCTCGAGATGGTCGTGGGGTCGTCGAGCTCTCCCATCAACACTTTCAATTTGAGAGTTTCACCTAACCTTGGGAGTTTTGAGGAAGGGTGGTGCTCTTGAGCCGGTGATATCCCCACAAAAGGTGTAAGGAAGTAACTAATCCTTGACTCGAATTTGAATTATGACCGATAGCTAGGGCTTGCTACCCTTCTATCACCCGGAGAAGGATGATTTATGATTTATGTTTGATTATGATTACGTTTTGATTATGAAATGAGTTGGGAAGGAGAACTCATACCCGCCGAGTTATTGTGGTTATGTATGAATCTATGAAACGGGAATGGACTCTTAAATACTTCAAATTAGTTGTTTTGTCCTTTAGCCCTTAACTTCTTTTAACTTTATATATCTGTTAGCGTGCATTATTCTTTTATATTTGTGTGTTTAGTGGTTGCATCCTGTTGCTTAATGTTGATACAAATTGGTGTCGCGATGTATTTTCATGTTTTTATTGCAGCTGGGCTATTTTTGGAATTTTTGACCAAATAAATAAGAATCTTGGACTGAGTTGTGCAATTAAGTTGTTGCTGGGCCCACGTGTGATGGAAACAAATGGGAGAGACCCAATTCGAAGATGCTTGGTGTGTGGCTGACTTATTTTGGAGCTTAGGAGCATGAGGAATTTGGGATGAATGGATTTTTATAAGCACGCACGTTATATTTGGAAGGCTAATATGTTTGGAATTGAAGATGGGCTTATCACTAATTGGGCGTACTATTGAAAAATTAGAATTGTTGAATAAGCCCACTCTTGGAAACTTGGGTAGCAAGTGGCGAGAATTTGAGTCCTCTTTGATTTAGGATTTGCTTGGACAATTGGCATGCTATATATTCACGTGGCCTGGAGGAAGATTGCATCTATCATCTACACAATTCTTATACCATTGTCTTCACACCCAGCAGCAGGCGAGAGTTGGGGGTTTGAAGGCAGCGGCTTGAGGACTTCCGAGACCATTCAATTCTCCACTTTATTTTAATTAGTATATACTTTTGAATTATTTTATGTTTTTGGACATGATTTTCATGAGTAGCTAATTTCTTTATTACTTAGCTAGGAATTCATAATTTAGTTTTTGACATAGTGAGACCTAATTAGTTTTTATAATTTAATTTTATTTCAAGTATTTATTAATTCTCTGAGTGTCGTGTTTATTGTGATTTGTTTGCTTAGTGATATTGCACGATCATCTAAGTAGATTTAATTGCATATAGCCAATCTTGATTGCATGAAGTTTACGTAGTGCTTGATAGATAATTAGTGGTGCATTAGTGATAGGAAGTCGTAAAGTCGAATCTGATTCATTAAAGGAGTTAATAATCGAAATTCAATCTTGCACGTGTCGTGACTAGGTTAATTTGGGCTATTGTTTTCTTAATTCTTAATACTGTTGATTCATTGAATCCTGTCGAGTGTCTCTAGGAGTTGTGAATTGATTAGGGAATATTTGTCGAGTGTCTCTAGGTTATTCTATTATTTAAGAGAAAATGAGGCGGAGTCGAGTGTCTCTATTTGCTATAGCTAGTCTACTTGAATGATTGAATTTATTTTTGCGTCTATGATTGATGTTTTAAACTGAATTGTGATTCCTAGCTAGGTATTATTTTCCCCATTGATTTATCAAAACCCAACTTCTAAGTGATTTCTTATTTTTCCTCTGGTTTATTTAATTGTTAATTAGTTAATTAGTTAGTAATTCTCAAACCCCCCCCCCCCCCCCCCCGATTTTTACTCGTTAATTTTAGTGAGTTCTTTTGTGATTAAATAGAATTATTTTCAACTAATCTTTGTGGATTCAATCCATTTGTACTATACTCAGTTTGAGCTGTGAATCGGATTACTATTTATTTTGACAATTTCGATACCTGTCAAATTTTGGCACCGTTGCCGGGATTGGTCCTAATCGAATTTATTTCTTTTTTATGAACAGGAGTATTCGCGGAATTGACGAGCCAATATTCCATCTTAAGATCAAGAAAACTGCAAGATCATTGGGGAAACAAACCAAGACCCGTAAGAACCTGGCGGAGTGTTCCAGTCTGATCAAATCTAAAGAGTCCAGCACTGAGTCGGAACATTCAGAAGACGACCAGATAGGATTGACCATAAGGTTTGACCATACCTTAACGATGGCAGTACAACCGCCCGTGTAACCATGCGTGATCTGGCGAGCCCTGCTACTGCACAACAACCCCTCTGGATCCCTTTTCCAGAGGTGGGCGCCGGTTTTGAGCTAAAGACAGGCACAATTCATCTACTTCCCATCTTTCCCGTTCTATAGAATGGAAACCCCCACCATTATCTAAGCGACTTCCACATAGTTTGTTGCTCTACCAAGCCTCATGGGGTCACCGAGGACCAAATCAAGCTGCGAGCTTTCCCATTCTCCTTGCAAGATGCAACCAAAATTTGGCTTTACTCTCTTCCGCCCGGAACCATCACCACCTGGGCACAAATGCGGGAGAAATTCTTGGATAAATACTTTCCAGCTTCACGGGAACTTGACCTACATTGGGAGATCATTGCAATCAAGCAAAAAGATGTCGAGGGTCTTCATGAGTATTGGGAAGGTTACAAAAAAGTGCTTGCCCTTTGCCCACATCATGGTTTCCTAGAGAACACTATCATCCACTACTTTTATGGAGGTTTGATGCCGGAAAATAGGAAGATGTTGGATGCTGCAAGTGGGGGAACTATTATGGACAAGACTCCAGCAGAATTAAAGGATATGATCGAAAAAGCCTCGGTTCATTCTTCAAAGTTCCATGACACCGAGTCCACCTCTCGAAATGCTAATGAGGTCAATTCTTCCTCTCTTGATGAAATTAAAAATATGTTGAATGTTTTGGTTTCTAATCTTGGTGTAGGTGTACCCCAAGTAGCCAAAGTGTGCCAACTCTGCGGGAGTGCAATTCACCCTACCGATGCCTGCGCTACTCTTCAAGAGGGCACGATGGAGAATGCTAGTGTCGTAGTGTTCCAACAACAGAATTTTAACCCCTATGCCAATGCATATAATCCCGGATGGAAAAATCACCCCAGTCTGAGTTATTCCCCTCAACCACCCAATTCCCAGAACTTCGTACCTAGACCTCCGCAGCCCCAACAATACAACCAACAACCAAACCAACCTCTCAACCCACAAGATATCCGATTTAACAACTTGGAAAACCAAGTTAAAAATTTAGAGACTCAATTAGGACAAATTACAACAAAGTTGAGTAGGATTGAGAATCAAGCAAAATTGCCCTCGCAAACCGAGGATCTTAGGCATAATGTCAGCGCCATCACACTCAGAAGTGGTAAATAACTTCCACCACCATTGGAGAAGGAACATGAACGGAAAACTAGGTCTGTTGATGATCGGACAGAGGGTACTATCGTAAAGAATGGCCATACAGAAAACCCAAACCGCAACAGCGAGACAGAGATTATCGTACAGCCTAAGCCCCTGGTGGTACCATCTCCATTCCCTCAACTTCTCACCAAAATGAAGAAACGGAAGGAAGAAAAGAATATTCTAGAGACGTTTCGAAAAGTTGAGGTGAACATACCATTATTGAACGCGATCCAACAATTTCCCAGATATGCTAAATTCCTCAAGGAGCTCTGTACCAACAAGAGAAAATTGCTAGGTTATAAAAATGTAAGTGTGGGAGAAAATGTCTCCTCTGTTCTACAAAAGAAACTCCCCTCGAAGTGCCATGATCAAGGCATGTTCTCAATACCGTGAAAAGTTGGTAAATTTGGAATTAAAAGGGCCATGTGTGATTTAGGTGTGTCTATTAATGTTATGCTTTTATCTATTTATAATGTACTTAATCTTGGTCCCTTGAAAGGTACAGGTGTTATCATACAATCGCCCGACCGTTTTATCACATACCCGGAAGGTGTTTTGGAAGATGTCCTCGTTCAAGTCAATGATTTAGCCTTCCCGGCTGATTTCTTCGTGTTGGACATGGAGGATACTTATTCTAAGAAATCCTCTGATATCCTTTTGGGTCGTCCATTTTTTAGTACTGCTAATGTTAAAATAAATGTTAAAAAAGGCTTGTTGACTATAGAATTTGATGGTGATGTTGTGAAGTTTAATGTTTATGAGTCAAGTAAAGGTCCTAATAAATTTTCTAGTATTTTTAGCATTGATGTGTTAGAAAACCTGACTAATGAGAATTATGAGCTGAACAATCTAGAGGAACTAAGTATTGTTGAAAACTTTGAGAGTAAGCTGAAACATATTGGGTTGTCTATTGATCCTTGTGGGATGGTTTTACCATTAGAGGCTTTTAAATCTATTAATAGGGATGTTCTAATTCTTGATATGCCTAATGTTATGACTGAACTAAATACTTTCGTGTTTCAGGCACCCATTTTGAAACTCAAGAACTTTTTGGACAATCTGAAGTATACCTTTAAAGGAGGAGGAAAAGTTACAGGTTTAAGACCTAAACACGATGATTTGTGGAACAGGCAGTTTTTTGAGGCGTTTGATCGTAAGGCCTGGTCAAGCCTAACAACCATACGCTAGAATGCAGATGTTCTTAATTATTTAATCACTATTTTCCTCAGATCTCGTATATTTTTTGAGTTCAGGAACCCAAGAGCTATTATGAGAGATCATGGAAAAAAAAAATTTAAGTGGTTCACAAAGTCTTTGCTGAGAAAGTTTCGAATTGTGTTGAGAACGTCTACGAATCATCATCCCCAATCTAGAGGGCGCAATGGATTAGAAGATTCCGCTCCACATAGTCGAGGGGATTTGTATGGAGGTTCTACCTCCATTTGAGTTGATTGATGCTCTTTGTTATCTTTCAGGCGCCCTCTGTTTGCCCAATTTTTGCGGATCTACTGCTAAACTGCTGACCCGTCTGTTTTGGTTTGACTCTTCGGTTTGCGCGTACCTTGAGCCCATACTGTAACGCCCCCACCCGTACTGGAACAAGAGGAGAGAGGCGTCTCAACCCCCGCACTGAAGCACCTCTCAAGTAATGGTGTGAGCCATCACTCAAGAAATACTCCAACGAACGGCTGTCTATCTCAGAACTATACATGTACAACGATGTGGCTATGCAGTGGAAAATCATAATATTTTAAAACTTTTCAAAACATGTGCCTGATGGCATGCAACAAGCAAAAACATATTGATCGTGTAAGAGAGACTCGGCATATCAGAACATGTAACATATTCACATATAAATACCGATACAGCAGAGTTCAAAATATCGGTAGCAGAGTAGCAGAAAGAGTATAACAAAGATACTCAAGTATTCAGAAACATAAAGTAATGCAGCCATAAAACATATGCAGGACACAACAGAAAGTAATACTAAGTCCTAACTGAAACAAAAATGACAATCTAGAGCTTCAAGATACCTCTAGACTGCGGATGTTCTTAATTATTTAATCACTATTTTCCTCAGATCTCGTATATTTTTTGAGTTCAGGAACCCAAGAGCTATTATGAGAGATCATGGAAAAAAAAAATTTAAGTGGTTCACAAAGTCTTTGCTGAGAAAGTTTCGAATTATGTTGAGAACGTCTACGAATCATCATCCCCAATCTAGAGGGCGCAATGGATTAGAAGATTCAGCTCCACATAGTCGAGGGGATTTATATGGAGGTTCTACCTCCATTTGAGTTGATTGATGCTCTTTGTTATCTTTCAGGCGCCCACTGTTTGCCCAATTTTTGCGGATCTGTTGCTAAACTGCTGACGTGTCTGTTTTGGTTTGACTCTTCGGTTTGCGCGTACCTTGAGCCCATACTGTAATGCCCCCACCCGTACTGGAACAAGAGGAGAGCGGCGTCTCAACCCCCGCACTGAAGCACCTCTCAAGTAATGGTGTGAGCCATCACTCAAGAAATACTCCAACGAACGACTGTCTATCTCAGAACTATACATGTACAACGATGTGGCTATGCAGCGGAAAATCATAATATTTTAAAACTTTTCAAAACATGTGCATGATGGCATGTAACAAGCAAGAACATATTGATCGTGTAAGAGAGACTCGGCATATCAGAACATGTAACATATTCACATATAAATACCGATACAGCAGAGTTCAAAATATCTATAGCAGAGTAGCAGAAAGAGTATAACAAAGATACTCAAGTATTCGGAAACATAAAGTAATGCAGCCATAAAACATATGCAAGACACAACATAAAGTAATACTAAGTCCTAACTGAAACAAAAATGACAATCTAGAGCTTCAAGATACCTCTAGACTGCGACTGCAAGACCTGAAACCACGAGGCAAGAAAACGGGAGAGGTATTAGTCAAAAGGACTAAGTGAGGGAATACTTAAAAGAAAGTACCGAGTGATAAAGAACTTGAAGTAAAGTTCAAAATTGTTAAATGCAATGCTTTAAAGAAGAACTTAAAACAAGTTCGCTTGATAAAACTGTTTGAATGCAATGCTGTAAAAGTATGCACGTTTTAAAACACTTTCATGAATGCTATCACACGTGCACACATATGCTGTTGATGGTTCATAGTTCTTTCATAAAACGGGATAAGGGTAAAGTGAACTTTTCCAGATATGAACCATCCTTTATGAAATAGAATTTTGCCCGCAAGCTAGGCTCCTCCATCCTTACTCTAGAAAACATGATTTGGTAGAGCATCGGACCAGGATCAACAATAATTCCACGTGTAGTAGAGTATCGGACCAAGATCAACAATAACCCCACATATAGTAGAGCATCGGACCAAGGTCAACAACAACTCCGCACACAGTAGACTATCGGACCAAGGTCAACAACAACTCTCACCAACACATACAAACATGCACCATCCTCCACCGGTTGTCACTTCGGGTAGCTAGCCCTAGGCGACCTGTAAACATGTAATGGGGACAGATTTGCTGTCCGTTCCCAGACAGATTGTCCTGACTTAACAAACCTCCTATTAAAAGTCGGTCTCAATTGTCTAAGTGTGGCAGCCGGTATTGGTGATGTCGTTGGCGCTCACCTCCCGAGCATCACCTCCACACATAACCGCCGGGCCCAAACTGTAAACTGTATGCTTGCATTTAAGAATTAGCAGTGACCAGAGTACCACTCCAGTATGCTAACTATAACATGTGAAACTGTAACTGTAACATATGATGCTGTCTGTAAAACATATGATTCTGTCTGAAAACATGTGATTCTGTCTGTAAACTGTACTTTGAAAACATATGCAGAACATGTAACTGTCTTTGAACAAGAATGCAGAACTTTGGAAAACATGTGCTGTAGATCAAGGTATACTATTAAAGTATGAATGATCCTTTCAAAAGAATGCCCCGATAAAAGGGATAGTTCAAAACGAGGTTTAGCTTTGAATTTCAAAACATATGATACGATAGTATAATCGTGGTTCCAGTTGGAAAACATTTATAACTTCACCTCACCTAATTGTAACAAAAGGTAGGTAGACAGATTATGCGGTGCCCTGGGGATCCCAGTGCTCAACTTTAACTCCTGTAGGTGGTGTACTAGAGTGAGCTTAAGAACTAAGACCCACTACTAACCAAGATGCATATGAAATGCATGAAAAAATAAACAAGGAACAGGTAAAGAACATGTAACACAAGAGAGTAATACCATTAAAGGTATTCAAGAAAGGTAACACACAAAGGAATACGTCAAAGTGAGTTACTCTTAACGTGAGAATATGATCTTACTATAACCGAGTAAGCTTTAGTCAAATTATGAATCCTATCATAAACCTTAGGTTAAGAAACAAGTCCACGAAAGAAAACACATTTTAGACCCTGGATATGGAAACCCTAGGTGCAAATGTCTATTAGGAAAACACAAGTTTTAATTCACTTTTACTATTCAAAAGCACTATTCAAAAGTACTATTCCATATTACTATTACAGATTACTCTTCACTATTACTATTCACATGTTACTATTCACATGTCGGGTCAAAGGGTCGGATCAAACCCTTACTATACACACACACCCACACACACGGTACATACACACACCATGCACGTACACACACACACACACGACATGCACACACACACACCCTAATTAAATTATGATCTTGATTATAACCTATAGTTTCAAGTTCATGTTATAATAATCAAGTGTGATCTAGGTTAAAGGTATAACCTATGGTTAAGAGATCCAATTAAGGCATAAGATCAAGTTATGAAACACTATTCCATCTTAGGTTATAACATGTGACACTATTAAAGTGTATAACATATGATCAAGGCTTTAATCCATCAATCCATATCATATCATAAGCTCAATTCATAATTCAAGAATCATATAACAATGTGACAACATGTCACAACATATATCATATCATATATCATGAACCTTTAGGCATGTAACATGTAACAATTTAATTCAATATCAACATGTAACAAGTTGTGACATAATTAATTGTAAATCACTATTCCATTAGCAAGCATGCATGAACATAATTCAAATTCCATAATCATGCATCAATTCTCATAATATAACAACCATATCACATGATCATAGCATATACTAGAGCAATTCATAACATATTCAAGCATATACTAAACAATTAAAACATATAAACATACATTCAAAAATATCACGAAAACTATATAATAAATGCATAAAATAAAATCCTATATGGCTTAGGGAAGACCCTAAGACCCAACCTAAACATAATATAAACATACCATAACATAAAAACATAAACTAACTAAACATAATATAAAAATAAAGCAACTAACCTAGCAAAGGGGAGGGGAGTCCGACGACCAAGGGGGAAAGGAGGGAGAGAGGAGTGCTTGTACACACAAGACTTTGAGCAAGGATTCTAATGGCATGCGAGGGGTATTTATAGTTGTGAAGAAGCCCCTCACCTTGCAAAGAAAGATGGTTTAAGGGTAGGAGAGCAAAACAAGAGTTCATCCACTTGCATCTTCTAGAAGCTTTAGGCATTATGAAGGTAAAAAATGGGACTGCTGGGGGGTATTTCAGTAATTTCGTGGCCAAGACTCAAGGATAAGTGGCTTGGAGTATAACCATTCCGTCCGGGCCAAAATTAGCTTCGAAACGCATATTCATTCGTCGAAATCGGATTTACCGTTTGAAAGATACATTAGTTTTAGTGAATAAAAGTTTTGAGCTCGAAACTCAACACGAGTGAAAAGCGACTTTCTAGAATGATTTTCAAGTCCGGATTGTTTCCAAAATTCAAGAAATAAATCTGGAAGCGTTTTGAGTCCAAAATCGACTATAAAACGTTTTACCGTTAAAAAGTTGAAAACGTAGAATGAATAGTGAATTCTTACGTACGAACGTACGCTTCAAAATTTCAAGCTATGGTTTGAATCAAGAGTTGTAAATATTTTGAAAATCTTGAAATAGCACAAGTAATGCAAATCCGAAGAGAAACATTTTACGAATGAAAACCGTTCGAAAAAGGAATAGTGAACTAGGGTTTTCGAAAACGTTTTCAATAAAACAAAGTTCCAGAATAGATTTCCAAGCCAAGAATGATTTCAAAAGACTCGTCTCGACTCAAGGATCGATTCGACTGTAAACTTGGGTAGGAAAGGTATCAGAATCAAAAGCTCATTTTCTGATGAATAGTAACTTTGGTCGGTAAGTTCCAAAAATACCCTTATGGTTCAAGAAAGACTCTCTGAGCTTGGGAAACAAGTTCAAACGAAAGGAAACATGTGTGATGAACCTCTAGGGTTCGAGTAACAATATGAACAAGGTAGGCTCGGGTTATGAATAGTAAACTGTATCAAAGGTCAAGAATTCCCCCTTAAAACATGTCAGATCATACACGAGCACAAAGTTCATGTAAGAATGCAATGCATGATGATTCAAAAAGTTGGATCACGGTCTATAAACGCCTTACCAATGCCCTTAACTTACTGTTTTCATCCAGGCCCTATTTTGGGCTGTTACAATCACCCCTCCTTAAAGAGAATCTGTCCTCAGATTCTTCCGCTGTAACTGCAAACAACTCGGGGTGATGCTTCTGCATTTTCTCTTCTGTCTCCCAGGTTGCCTCTTCCGTCCCATGTCCCTTCCAAAGGACTTTAACCAAAGGAATTTTCCTATTCCTCAGCTCTTGAAACTTCCTATCTAGAATCTTAGCGGGCTTCAAAACATAAGTCAGATCCGGTTCTAACGGTATCTCTTCTACCGGTACAACCTTTGTCTCGTCTGAGAAACACTTGCGAAGCTGAGATACATGAAATATGTAACGCCCCGGTTCCGGATGAACAGGTAAGCACGCCACGTGTACGTTTTCAGCATAGGATTTTATTTTCTTTCTTTAATTTCATACTATTTTACGTGGCATCTCAAAATTTTACAAAATTCATGAAACATTATTCATATCGATTATTTGAATTCATATCGTTGAAAATATTATTTCATGACACGAAAAATGTTTCTTGCATAAAACAATTATCGAGAGTACTTCAAATTACCAAATTGTCCCTAGTTAAATATTCTTTAAAATTCTAGGGACTTAATTGCCAATCCTTTAAGGATTTAATTGATCATATTTTAAAACCTCATATACTCAATTGCATAGATTGAATTCTTGGAGGATTTATTGGCAAATTAGCATATTTCACATTTTTCAAAAATGGGTTTTACGTAATGCATCTCCAAGCTTCTTCTTTGATCCATTTTCAATCCAAAAATCTCCCAACCATTTGCTCTCTCTCTCGGTTCCAAAGAAGAGAAAAAGGAAGAGTGATTTTCCATTCAATCATAAAGATTCCAAGAAGTATTTCAAGGAAATTAGGGAGATCATCATCATCATCTTCTACCTTCTTCATTTCTTAGCTTTTAAAGGTTGGTTTGCATGGAAGTGATGATTCTTGATTGTATTTGATGTGGTTAGGGTTTGGAAATTATATGCTAAACGATGAATTAGAATTAGAAGCATGATTATGTGATCATTTCATGAATTATGGCATGATTTATAGCTTGAATTCTTGGGAATTTAGCATGAATGATCAAGTTGTGATCATGAGCATGAGGCATGAATTCTTGATGATCTTGTGTGATTTAAGTGTTTAAATGCTAGGATATCATTTCTTGAACTTATATGTATCATATTTCCAGAAAATACATGCTTGTGTTGAGCAAAATGGATTTTTTGTGCTTGCTTTGTTGCTTCCCGTAGCCTTCCCCTGTTTTTGCTCTGCTTCTGTATTTTGCAGAAACAGGGAACGGCCGTTCCCAGCCTTAAGGCATTGCGGGAATGGGCGTTCCCACCTTTCAAATGAAATTAGTCGGCCGACTGCGGGAACGGCCGTTCCCATTTTGGCCTTGGAGCCGGAAGGGCCGTTCCCAGCTAGGCGCGTTTTTAAAAATGGAAAACGTTGGCACGCTTTGGGGTTACTTGGGAACGACCGTTCCCATTTTCCAAAGGGGTCCGGAACGACCGTTCCCACCTAGCTTGCAGTGCAAAATTCACTGCATAAAATTACGAAAATAGCCCCTCGATCCGACGACTTCTTTGACCCCGAATTGCTATAATATGTGCTAATATGATGTGAAACGACATGTTATCATACCACATTGCATTTTCATGGTCGTCTCGACACATTTCCGCCGTTCGTCACATTTTGGTCATTTTAGGTCATGTCTCACGTATATACATCGTGTTTGCGCAGGTCACGAGGGCGTGGACGGGGAGCAAGCTCCTTAGAACACCACATTATTGTATTTTGCAAGAAAAGGTGAGGTTTTAGGTTATGTTTATAGAACCCTACCACCCTTATGTGTTATTTTCGGCTAAAACCTATTATAATTATAAACGTTTTCAAAGTTGTAAACATTTCAAGCAAGCAAGTCATGATTTCAAGCAAGTTTGGCGAGTACATGATTGCACGTGGGCCCGAGGGTAATTCTTGAGCCAACCGGGAAAGCAAGGGCTGACGGGTAACTCCTGAATTATCCTCACATTGTTGGGATCACCCCCGAAGCCACTAGGAGATTAGTGGAGGAAGGACTTCCGTGTCTAGAGGGTCATGTCCTCTACACACACCATGTCGTGGATAGTCGAGCCTTGCAAACTCGCTATCACCCGGAGGAAGAAGGAGACTGGGGATTAATCCGACATGTCGGGTTATCCTCGGGTTATCGCATGATTTCAAGCATGAAATTGTCTATATGAGCACTAAATGAAATTGCATGATCATGTATTGAATTGATAAAGCAAGCACGTATTGTCACGTTTGGTGTTATGGTTGGAGATTCGCCCTTACTCGCCGGGGTCACATGTTCATGAAATGTTTAAGCTAAAATGTTAAAGTGATTGGTTGTAATCTCGGGCAAAGATTAAGTTTCTTGAACTATATATATTCCTTTTCATTTCCAAAGTCTTCACCCGAGGCTACACCTTGCATGTGATGCGTGTTATATATATTTATTGCCCCTCACTCAGTCTTCGGTAGACTGATACTTCACTTTTCAGGTACTTGAGCGCTGGGTCGTGCTAGGCGGGTGTCCGGTCGAGTTTTGCATTTTCACGAGTCTGGCACCGTACCTTCATGTATAGTACTTTTGGGACATTTCATGTTATTTGTCGTTATTAGTATTTTTGGAATACTTGGTTATGTATATTATTAAAAGATGATAATGTATTGATAGTTAAGTTGGTATCTATACGTATCTATTCAATAAATATGGTACCTATATGTATGAATGATTTTATTGCTTTCGCTTTCATTATCTTGTTGGCTCTGTTTGTTGGGGAGAGTGTCCCGCCTAGCTCGTCATTTTTATTGTCACCCGTTCGCTATAGTTTTGGTTCAGGTATGGACTTTCTATTTCATACGTGGATCGAGGCTATAGTGCGGGGGATGTGGTGCTTTGGGGGTTAGGGTGCTACATCTACAGGTGGTATCAGAGCCCGGTTGCAAAACCGAGGTTCTCGAGTCGTGTCAAGTCAGTCTAGGTCGCACGGCATAGGATTATGTGGTATTTAGGAGTCTGCATTTGGTTGACTCACCTGATTTACTCATTTCTTCGCATTAATTGAGCTACTTGATCTTCCTTGAACATGTGCTACTTGATATTATGGAAATTGTATGCACACATTTGCATTTATTGACCAAGCCACGCATGTTTAGTAATCTAATTTCAGGATGGAGCACGACAGACGTTCCAGTGACCGATCCTCGAGGCACAGGCATCATCACCGCCGACATCATCACCGCGAGAGATCACCACCTCCTCCACCTGCCCAGGCACAGCCCCAGGATTTCATGAATGCGGTAGTGGGGCTAATTGATCAGAGGCTACAGGACAGGGTTCCTCCACCACCTCCAGCACCAGTAGCACCTCCGGAGAACCCCATTTCTGCTATTTTACGAGAGTTTCAGAACCAGTGTCCCCCGAAGTTCTATAAGGGAGACGATATACAGGCAGAGATGTGGCTAAAAGAGATCGAAAGGATTTGGCAGCTTATCCCTTGTGACAGTCAGGAGAAGGCTCGCTGTACACTTACTCTTATTCAGGGCGAGGCCTATTCTTGGTGGGAAAGCACACAGATTGTTTTGGAGGCAGCCGGGACCGAGATTACTTGGGAGGTATTTGTACGGGAGTTCAGAAACAAGTATATTCCTCCAGCTTCCCGTACTCACAGGTTGAGAGAGTTCACCGAGCTAAAGCAGGGAGACAGGTCTGTGGGTCAGTATATCGTCGAGTTCGAGAGGCTTTCTCGCTATGCACCCAACATAGCGAATGATGACTTTCATAAGGCGATGCAGTTCGTCCAAGGACTCAGACCGGATATTCAGGATGCCCTGAAAGCAGCTAATACGAGCACCTGGGCAAAAGCTACCACTAAGGCCCTAAAAGTTGAGGATTCGGACATTGCTAGGAAAGCTACTTCGCGGACTGGACAGGCTTCGGGCTCGAGAGCAGGTCAGGGGTCGAGCTCAGGGAAGAGGCCGATGATTTACTCTTCACCTCCAGCTCAGAAGAACCCCGGGAAGAAGCTTAAGACGATAGGGCCATTACCGAGAGGTTTGAGAGCTCCAGCACCACCCTAGCCACCTCAGAGACCGGGCTGCAGATGGTGTGGACTTCCTACACATACCTACGACAACTGCAGGCACCGGTTAGGTTTGTGTTTGATTTGCGGGAGTGACGAGCACATGGTTGACGACTGTCCGGATCGTCAGGATCCACCACCTGCAGGACCGAGGCCACTGGTGAGAGCTCGGGCTTATGCACTCGCTGGAGAGGAGCAGGATGCAGAGATAGACCCCGCCGCGGTAGTTGAAGGTATTATTTGCATCCATGGCACGAACATCCATACATTATTTGATCCAGGAGCTACACACTCCTTTCTTGCGCACTCTATTGCGATTACTTTGTCTTTGCCTGCTATGTGTACTTCTGTGCGTTATATAGTCAGTACTTCTTTCGGTAGTAGGCGAGAGACGGATCAGGTTTACAAGGATGTTCCAGTTGTGATTGAAGGTCGGGAGTTTCTGACAGATTTCATTGTTATGCCGATGGAGAGATACGGAGCTATATTGGGGATGGAATGGTTATACAGGCATTGTGCTACCGTAGATTGCCGGGCTAAGAAGGTTCAGTTGGGTTCAGAGGTTACTACGGGTTGTACTTCGAAGACCGTACCCCTACTTTCGTTTTCAGAAGCTCAGAAATTAGTCAGAGACGGGGCTACAGGGTTTATTGCTTATATTCTGAACAAGCCAAAAGATCAGGTGAAATTAGAGGACACCGAAGTGGTAAAGGAATTTCCTAAGGTATTCCCAGAAAAATTGGATTCCTTGCCTCCTGAACGAGAGATTGAATTTGTGATCGATCTTTTCCCGAATGCTGAGCCGTATTCAAAGACTCCTTACCGGATGGCTCCAGCTGAATTAAAAGAATTAAAAGTCCAACTGGAAGCATTGTTGGAAGTTGGGTACATTCGGCCAAGTTCTTCGCCGTGGGGAGCACCGGTTTTATTTGTAAAGAAAAAAGATGGGACTTTAAGAATGTGTATCGATTACAGGGAGTTGAACCGGATGACTATCAAGAACAAGTATCCCCTCCCACATATCGAGGAGTTATTCGATATACTTCAGGGTTTCAAACTTTATTCGAAATTGGATTTAAGACAGGGATACTATCAGCTGCGAATCCGAGCAGAGGATATTCCTAAAACAGGATTCAATACTCGGTACGGGCACTACGAGTTCGTGGTTATGCCGTTTGGATTAACGAATGCCCCTGCAGCTTTTATGGATATGATGCACCGGATATTCAGGCCTTTCCTCGACAAGTTCGTGGTAATTTTTATTGATGATATTTTGGTTTTCTCAAAATCAGCCGAGGAGCACGCGAAACATCTCAGGCTCGTTCTCCAGACTCTGAAAGAGCATCAGTTGTTTGCTAAGTTCAGTAAGTGTGAATTTTGGATCGATCGGGTTTCTTTCTTAGGACATGTGATTTCAGGAAAAGGGTTGGAAGTCGATCCCTTGAAAATCGAGGCCGTGCTCAAGTGGGAGAAACCAAAGAATACCTCGGAAATTAGAAGCTTCTTGGGATTGGCCGGTTATTATAGAAGATTTGTTCAGGACTTCTCCAAGATTGCTGCACCCTTAACCCGATTGACAAAGAAGGATGTTAAGTTTTTCTGGGACGAGAAGTGTGATCAAAGCTTTAATTTTCTGAAAGAAAAGTTAGTCTCAGCTCCGGTGTTAACTTTACCCGAGGGTTCAGAGGGATATGCAGTGTACACCGATGCTTCTAAAGAAGGCTTAGGTTGTGTTTTGACTCAGAAAGAAAAAGTGATCGCTTATGCTTCTCGGAAGCTAAAGGAATATGAAAGAAATTATCCGACACACGACCTAGAGCTTGCAGCCGTGATCTTTGCTCTCGGGAAATGGAGACATTATCTTTACGGGACTTTCTTTGAGATTTTTACCGATCATAAGAGCCTCCAGTATCTATTCACTCAAAAAGATTTGAATATGAGGCAACGGCGTTGGATGGAAAAGCTAGAGGATTATGATTGTACAATTAAATACCATCCCGGGAAAGCAAATGTGGTCGCCGATACACTTAGCAGGAAGGCGAGTGTATCGAGCTTGGAAATAAAGGAAAGTGAGGAAGTTGTCCCGATGGTGTTAAAGGCTCGGGTTTCTAATATCACAATTCAGTCGGAATTAAAGTATCAGTTATTTGAGGCTCAGAATAAGAATCCGGAAGTGCAGAAGCTTTTAAGTAAAGCTATGGATGACCCCGGAGAGTCCGTTTGGGTTTGATGAGACCGGGTTGCTTCGGTTTAAAAATAGAGTAGTAGTACCTGAAGAATTGAGGCGGGTCCTACTTGAAGAAGCTCACAAGTCAGCCTACTCGATCCACCCAGGAGGAAATAAAATGTATAAGGATTTGAAACAATATTATTGGTGGAACGGGATGAAAAGAGACGTGGCAGAATATGTGAAACATTGCTTGACTTGTCAGAAAGTGAAAGCTGAGCACCAAAAGCCCGCGGGACTTCTACAACCGTTACCTATTCCCGAGTGGAAGTGGGAACAAGTAACGATGGACTTTGTTTCCGGATTACCGAAGGTTAAAGGCGGGTTTGATGGAATTTGGGTAATCGTGGATAGATTTACAAAGTCTGCTCATTTTCTACCGGTCCGGATGTCCTATAAGATCCCGAAGTTGGCTGAAATCTATAACAGAGAGATTATTCGACTTCATGGCATTCCGGTGAGCATAGTTTCAGACCGAGACCCGAGGTTTACTTCTAAGTTGTGGCAAGAATTACAGGCTGTCTTGGGGACGAAACTTAAGTTCAGTACAACATTTCACCCGCAAACAGACGGTCAAACTGAAAGGTTAATCAGGTATTTGGAAGATCTTCTTCGGGCTTGCGCGATGGATTTTCAGAACTCGTGGGCAGAACAACTTCCTTTAATCGAGTTTGCTTATAATAACAGCTTTCAGGCTTCGATTGGGATGGCTCCTTACGAGTTACTTTATGGAAGAAAGTGCCGGTCTCCGTTGTTCTTCGACTTGGAAGAATGGAAGTGGTCAAAACAGGAAGGAGTAAAGAGAGGTGAAAGATTTGAAAGGCCTTCCAAAGTTGTTCAGGCTATGATTGAGAAAGTTCAAATGATTCAACAACGGATGAAAGCCGCGCAAGATAGGCAAAAGAGCTATGCCGATAAGCGCCGAAGAGATCTAGAGTTCGAAGTTGGTGACCGGGTATTCTTGAAGGTGTCACCAAGGAAAGGTTTCACCCGGATCGGGAAAGGAGGAAAACTTAATCCTCGCTACTTAGGTCCGTTTGAGATTCTTGAAAGAATAGGCGAGGTGGCCTATCGACTGGACCTACCACCGAGTCTTACGGGGATTCACAACGTATTTGACATTTCACAATTAAGGAAATATTACCCCGAGGAAACTACGATTCTCCCCGTGGAAGAAGTTGAGCTGGAACCGAATTTGACATTTATTCAGAGACCGGTTAACATCATGGATCGGAAATTCCAAGAGTTGAGAAACCGGAGGATTCCCATGGTTAAAGTGTTGTGGAGAAGCGATAAAACCGAAGAAGCTACGTGGGAAACAGAGGATAAAATGAAACGGTTCCACCCGGAGTTGTTCGAGTAAGACTAGAGAATCTGGGGACCAGATTCTTTTAAGGGGGGGAGAGTTGTAACGCCCCAGTTCCGGATGAACAGGTAAGCACGCCACGTCTGCGTTTTGAGCGTAGGATTTTATTTTCTTTCTTTAATTTCATACTATTTTACGTGGCATCTCATAATTTTACAAAATTCATGAAACATTATTCATATCGATTATTTGAATTCATATCGTTGAAAATATTATTTCATGACACGAAAAATGTTTCTTGCATAAAACAATTATCGAGAGTACTTCAAATTACCAAATTGTCCCTAGTTAAATATTCTTTAAAATTCTAGGGACTTAATTGCCAATCCTTTAAGGACTTAATTGATCATATTTTAAAACCTCATATACTCAATTGCATAGATTGAATTCTTGGAGGATTTATTGGCAAATTAGCATATTTCACATTTTTCAAAAATGGGTTTTACGTAATGCATCTCCAAGCTTCTTCTTTGATCCATTTTCAATCCAAAAATCTCCCAACCATTTGCTCTCTCTCTCGGTTCCAAAGAAGAGAAAAAGGAAGAGTGATTTTCCATTCAATCATCAAGATTCCAAGAAGTATTTCAAGGAAATTAGGGAGATCATCATCATCATCTTCTACCTTCTTCATTTCTTAGCTTTTAAAGGTTGGTTTGCATGGAAGTGATGATTCTTGATTGTATTTGATGTGGTTAGGGTTTGGAAATTATATGCTAAATGATGAATTAGAATTAGAAGCATGATTATGTGATCATTTCATGAATTATGGCATGATTTATAGCTTGAATTCTTGGGAATTTAGCATGAATGATCAAGTTGTGATCATGAGCATGAGGCATGAATTCTTGATGATCTTGTGTGATTTGAGTGTTTAAATGCTAGGATATCATTTCTTGAACTTATATGTATCATATTTCCAGAAAATACATGCTTGTGTTGAGCAAAATGGATTTTTGGTGCTTGCTTTGTTGCTTCCCGTAGCCTTCCCCTGTTTTTGCTCTGCTTCTGTATTTTGCAGAAACAGGGAACGGCCGTTCCCAGCCTTAAGGCATTGCGGGAACGGGCGTTCCCACCTTTCAAATGAAATTAGTCGGCCGACTGCGGGAACGGCCATTCCCATTTTGGCCTTGGAGCCGGAAGGGTCGTTCCCAGGTAGGCGCGTTTTTAAAAATGGAAAACGTTGGCACGCTTTGGGGTTGCTTGGGAACGACCGTTCCCATTTTCCAAAGGGGTCCGGAACGGCCGTTCCCACCTAGCTTGCAGTGCAAAATTCACTGCATAAAATTACGAAAATAACCCCTCGATCCGACGACTTCTTTGACCCCGAATTGCTATAATATGTGCTAATATGATGTGAAACGACATGTTATCATACCACATTGCATTTTTATGGTCGTCTCGACACATTTCCGCCGTTCGTCACATTTTGGTCATTTTAGGTCATGTCTCACGTATATACATCATGTTTGCACAGGTCACGAGGGCGTGGACGGGGAGCAAGCAAGCTCCTTAGAACACCACATTATTTTATTTTGCAAGAAAAGGTGAGGTTTTAGGTTATGTTTATAGAACCCTACCACCCTTATGTGTTATTTTCGGCCAAAACCTATTATAATTATAAACGTTTTCAAAGTTATAAACATTTCAAGCAAGCAAGTCATGATTTCAAGCAAGTTTGGCGAGTACATGATTGCACGTGGGCCCGAGGGTAATTCTTGAGCCAACCGGGAAAGCAAGGGCTGACGGGTAACTTCTGAATTATCCTCACATTGTTGGGATCACCCCCGAAGCCACTAGGAGATTAGTGGTGGAAGGAGTTCCGTGTCTAGAGGGTCATGTCCTCTACACACACCATGTCGTGGATAGTCGAGCCTTGCAAACTCGCTATCACCCGGAGGAAGAAGGAGACTGGGGATTAATCCGGCATGTCGGGTTATCCTCGGGTTATCGCATGATTTCAAGCATGAAAATTTCTATATGAGCACTAAATGAAATTGTATGATCATGTATTGAATTGATAAAGCAAGCACGTATTGTCAAGTTTGGTGTTATGGTTGGAGATTCGCCCCTACTCACCGGGGTCACATGTTCATGAAATGTTTAAGCTAAAATGTTAAACTGACTGGTTGTAATCTCGGGCAAAGATTAAGTTTCTTGAATTATATATATTCCTTTTCATTTCCAAAGTCTTCACCCGAGGCTACACCTTGCATGTGATGCGTGTTATATATATTTATTGCCCCTCACTCAGTCTTCGGTAGACTGATACTTCACTTTTCAGGTACTTGAGCGCTGGGTCGTGCTAGGCGGGTGTCCGGTCGAGTTTTGCATTTTCACGAGTCTGGCACCGTACCTTCATGTATAGTACTTTTGGGACATTTCATGTTATTGGTCGTTATTAGTATTTTTGGAATACTTGGTTATGTATATTATTAAAAGATGATAATGTATTGATAGTTAAGTTGGTATCTATATGTATCTATTCAATAAATCTGGTACCTATATGTATGAATGATTTTATTGCTTCCGTTTTCATTATCTTGTTGGCTCTATTTGTTAGGGAGAGTGTCCCGCCTAGCTCGTCATTTTTATTGTCACCCGTTCGCTATAGTTTTGGTTCAGGTATGGACTTTCCATTTCATACGTGGATCGAGGCTATAGTGCGGGGGATGTGGTGCCCTGGGGGTTAGGGTGCTACAAAATACATTGTGGATTCCTGTTAAACCTACAGGCAAATCCAATCTATAAGCAGTCGGTCCGACTCTCTCCAGTATCTCATACGGTCCAACATATCTCGGGTTTAACTTTCCACCTTTCCCAATTCGGGAAAATCCTTTCCTTGGCGATGCCTTCAGAAATACCTTTTCGCCCACTGCGAATTCCAAATCCCTTCTTCGTCGATCAGCATAACTCTTCTGCCTGTCCTGGGCAGCTTTCATTCTCTTGCGAATGATCTGAATCTTCTCCGTTGCTTCTCTTATCCATTTACCTGAATTCACTCTGATTGGTCCCTCCTCAGTACATCTTGCTTCATCCAAGTCCCAGTATAACGGGGATCTACATTTTCTTCCATACAGAGCTTCATATGGAGCAGCTTTAATAGAAGCTTGATAACTATTGTTGTATGCAAACTCCACAAGAGGTAAACAATCTTTCCAACTTTCCTGGAAGTCCAAAGCGCAAGCTCTTAGCATATCTTCCAAGTATTTGATCATTCTTTCTGATTGTCCATCCGTCTGAGGATGCGCTGCAGTACTGAAGTTCAACTTCGTTCCCATCAAAGTCTGAATTTCTTTCCACAATTGCGACGTGAATTTCGGATCCCTGTCTGACACTATGCTGTTCGGAACTCCATGTAGTCTGACAATCTCTTGTTGATACATCTTTGCCAATGTGCTGACCTTATCCGTTGTCTTTACTGGCAAAAAGTGCGCTGACTTTGTCAATCGATCAATGATCACCCAGATACTATCTTGTCCTCCTCTGACTTTGGGTAATCCAGTGACAAAATCCATCGTGATTTGCTCCCATTTCCATGTCGGAATCGGTAATGGTTGCAACTTCCCACTCGGCTTCTGGTGCTCAGCTTTAACTTTCTGACAAGTTAAGCACTTCTTGACATAGTTGGCTATGTCTCTCTTCATTCCGTTCCACCAGAAATGCGTCTTAACATCTTGATACATCTTAGTGCCTCCGGGATGTATCGTGTACTTAGTCTTGTGCGCTTCGTCGAGAATCTCTTTCCTCAAAACAGTTGGCACGCATACTCGACCTTTGTACCTCAATATTCCATGTTCATCAACCTTGAACTTAGTCTCATCATCTTTCTCCTTAGATTCGAGACATTTTTTAATCCACTCGTCGTTCTTCTAAGCTTCCAATACTTGTTCTTTCAAAGGTGATATCATCACAACGTTCGCGATTCGAGCTTTAGTTATCACCTCCATTCTTTCTCTTTGATTAACCTCGGGGTTGGCAGAAATTTGTGCCAAACTAACTTTCCTGCTTAGGGCATCGGCTGCCACATTCGCCTTTCTTGGATGGTACTGAATAATGCAATCGTAGTCCTCCAGAAATTCAATCCATCTCCTCTGTCGCATATTCAACTCCTTCTGAGTGAATAGATATCGCAGGCTCTTATGATCAGTAAAGATCTCAAACGTAACTCCATGAAGGTAATGTCTCCACTTTCCAAGAGCAAAAATTATCGCTGCTAACTCCAAATCATGTGTCGGGTAGTTAACTTCATGCGTTTTGAGTTTCCTTGATGCATACACAATCACTTTTCCATTCTGCATCAAAACTCCTCCTAGTCCTTCTTTTAGAAGCATCGGTGTAAACAGTGTAACCTTCTTTTCCTTCTGGTAACGCTAACACGGGTGCAGTTGTTAGCATCCCCTTCAATCTTTGAAAACTTTGCTCACACTTCTCCGTCCATTCAAACTTCCCTTCTTTCTTTGTCAACTTAGTGAGAGGCGTGGCTATCTTCGAGAAATCTTTGAGAAACCTCCGGTAGTAGCCAGCTAATCCCAGAAAACTCCTCACTTTTGAAGGATTCTTCGGTGACTTCCAATCCATAATCGTTTCGATCTTCGAGGGATCTACTTCGATTCCAGATCCTGATATGATGTGTCCGAGAAACGTAACTCTCTCAAGCCAGAACTCACATTTGCTGAACATTGCATATAGCTTGTGATCCAGCAAAGTGCGTAACATGATTCGAAGATGTTCAGCATATTCCTCCGGTGTCTTCAAAAATACCAAAATATCGTCGATGAAGATTACTACAAACTTTTCGAGAAACGGCTTGAATATACGGTGCATCATATCCATGAATAAAGCTGGTGCGTTCGTCAAACCAAACGGCATTACCACAAACTCATAATGTCCGTATCGGCTGTTGAAAGCAGTCTTCGGAATATCTGCTTCCCTGATCTTCAATTGATAATATCCTTAGATCTTACTTGGAGTAGACCTTCGATCCTTGTAGTATATCGAACAGCTCTTCGATATGAGGGAGAGGATACTTATTCTTGATCGTCATCCTATTCAGCTACCTATAGTCAATGCATAAACGCAATGATCCATCCTTCTTTTTAACGAAAAGCACAGGCGCTCCCCACGGCGATGTGCTCGGTCGAACATATCCTGACTCTATTAGCTCGTCCAATTGCCTCCTCAGTTCTTCCAATTCAGCTGGAGCCATTCTATAAGGTGTCTTTGAGTATGGCTCAGCTCCTGATATCGTCTCGATCGTAAACTCCAACTCTCGATCAGGAGGTAACGAATCCAAATGTTCGGGAAACACATCTAAGAATTCATTCACCACTTCCACTTCTTCTATCTTAAGTTGATCTTTCGGTCTATTCAAAAGATAAGCAACAAATCCAATAGCTCATTTATGAATCAACTTCTTAGCTTCCATCGAAGAAATTACTAACAACTTCTCAACTTTCCCTTCTGATGTCCCATTTTCATCTTCTTCCAAGATGATCTCTTTCTTGTAACAATCCAACTTAGCTCGGTACTTAGACAACCAATCCATACCAAGTATAATGTCGTATCTTATCATCGGTAACTCAATAAGATCCGTCGGGTAACAACGGGTACCAATATATATAGGGCAGTGTTTATATACTTGATCCGTAACAAGGCAAGTCCCCAAAAGAGAACTCACTTCAAATTTATATGGCAAGTATTCAAGTGGAAACTGTAAATGCGCACATAATTTAGATGCAACAAATGAATGCGTAGCACCAGGGTCATACAAGACCTTAACTGGCGTGTTAAGAATGTGCACAATACCTTCCACAACAGACGAAGGATCAACATCCTCCTCACCATCCAAAGTATAAGCTCTGCCTTTGACCACCGGTTTGTTCGTCGTACCCACCACCCCTTTTCCTTTATCCTGGACCCCAAATCTCTTGATCTTGTACGGGTAACTATCCATCTGGTGCTCAGGGGAACCACACGCGAAACACTATCCAGCTTTCTTGCGACAGTTCTCCTCAGTGTGTCCCGTTCGGCGACAATATCGACAAACAATTTCCTCTGGACCTGGCTGAGGTGCTCTCTGCTGTTGTGGCGCCCTCTGATACTGTTGTGGCGCTTTCTGCTTCTATGCTTGCTGTTTCGGTGGAGCCTTCTACTGTTGATGTTGTGGTGCTACCATTGGCCTCTTTCCAGTTCCTTGGGGAAAAGATCCGG
This sequence comes from Lantana camara, assembly GCA_037501455.1. Classification (NCBI taxonomy): domain Eukaryota; kingdom Viridiplantae; phylum Streptophyta; class Magnoliopsida; order Lamiales; family Verbenaceae; genus Lantana; species Lantana camara. Next base: position 91,873,821 of record CM074858.1, on the reverse strand, counting down.
ATGGTCGCTTGTTCCCTTGATAAGGCTTAGGGTTAGAAGGTCCTTGACGTGCAGTAGTTATCTTGATCTCCTTGTGTGCAGCTTCAACCCTTAGCGCTCTTTCAACAGCCCGGTTGTAGGTCTCAATGTCCAAAGAAGCAAGTGTCAACTGAAGTTCGGGCTTCAGTCCATCAATAAACCTCTTTGTCTTGCGACGCTCATCATTCAGAATATGAGGCGCATACTTGATCAGCCTCATAAACCTAGCTTCATACTCCATCACATTCATAGTTCCCTGAAACAGACTCATAAACTCAGCCTCTCGTGCATCACGAGTCACTTGAGGCGTGTACTTCTGCTGAAACTCTCTGATAAACTCATCCCAACTTCCCTCAACGTTGTTCTCAATCCACATGTGCTGAACGTGCTTCCACCAATTGTATTCCTTCCATAAGAAAAGTAGCATACCGAACTCGTTCACGATCCTCTGGGTTGATTTCCATATCCTTGAAAATTTTCTCAAGACTAATAATCCAATTCTCAGCCTTTATGTCGTTCGGTTCTCCATAGAACTTAGGTGGATTCATCCTCAAAAATTTTTCCAGTGACCTTTCGTTAGGAGGATTATCTCTCGGTGCACAAGCCCTCATAAATTGTCGTAGCGCATCCCTAAACTCTGGAGTTCCCTCCCGTTTAGGGGGTGGCATGACATCTCTTTGAGGTGGCGTGACATCTCTTTGGGGTGGCAGTGGTGGTACACGATTCCGGGGTGCTCTTCTCGGTGGCATGTTGTTACTAAATTCACAAGCATTCAAATACATATTCGATGCATGACATATAATGATTCACAGAATCCGTAACCACGTATTCACATTCCCACGTAGTCACATATAAGTATGAGAACAACACATTCCCATAACAACATATCAGCAAAGATTCAAGATCTTCCAAACATATCATATAATCAAAAACAACTGTCAGACAACATATAAACGGGAACAGAAGCTCGGGTAATATATCAACATATCAGAAACATGTATAACATATCCCAAAACATGATCAACATGTAAACGGGAACAGAACGTGTACTGTCATATCCACAAGAACTGTAACATGATCAGAAGCATGATCAATGTTAGGAATAGTGCCCTAGAAAGCCGATTCGACGTAATCTGCTTTGGGACTTTTCTTATATCACAGACAATCTTTGAATAATATACGATTGATTATAGGCAAACACTTCTTTATATGCCAATACGTGTTTTGTGTGTTTCCATTACGTGCGTATGTATGAGAACTCCCCTAATCCTGATGACTTTAGGACTCTACCATTTAGGTGAAATGGTTCATGAAACGAGCCCTATATCACATAAGTCATGATTAGTAAAATACTCCAAGCCGATGAGTCCTACAGACAGTGGGAGTGTCAACCTGGCTCCTCTAAGGCTTGCTTGTGGGATCACGCCCTTAAGAAGGACCACCTTGTTTCATGGAGGTGGAAAGTGTATAGTTGATACGTGCGTGATACATGAGGGTGCTTACTTTAATAAGTAAGTTCACTGAGGTACCCCGTGTGAGAACATTCCTAAATGGGAAAGGAAGTTTCTATTTCAGGAAATGGAAACTTCCAGATTAGGAAATATCTCACGAGTCATTGATGTGATTAATTGATCCTTAGACTTGAGGTTCCTTGTCACTTTATGAATTAACTCTGTAGTCTTTGGTATAAGCTTTAAAGGGTGTCGCCTTAGACAACTGATTCAAGGCTTATGCTGGGGCTGCACAAGTGATTCATGAAAGTGAATGAGAATCAAGAAAGGACCTACACTTGCATTTGCAAGGTGATCTCTTATTGTGTAAGTCATTCATATGCCATATGGAGTCATTGGCCAAGGCAGTAGATCAAGACATCAAGAAAAGGGTTTCTTGGATTGAGATCAAATGGATATGAAATGCACTTAGCTTTAAGACCAGATTATTAGGGTTCTAATTATTCCCTTACCCTAGATCATGGTTGAGAGATAGTAAGTAGGAGGATTGTATCTCACATGAATCAATGACTTAAAGGTTCTGTCGAATCCGAACATTCCAATTCAGCTAGGGGTTAAACACCTGTTGCTAGACTATGGTCGTTTAATCTGTGGACTGATTAATTAATTAGTGAATTAATTAATTAGGGTCACTGCTAATTGAATTGAGAACCTAGAGGGTCACACACAACAACTTGGTTACATGAGTTGAGGATTAAAAATGATTAAACGAGTTAATCGAGCCTAAGGGGTTCCAAATCACACGTGTGGCTCACGTGTGAAATCACACGTGTGGCTCACGTGATTGGACACGTGTCATTAAGACACGTGTGCCACACGTGATTATGTTAAATAATTAATGTGTTAATTATTTAATAGACTTTGGTTTAATTTTGAATTAAAAAGAAAGTCTAATTTTGGAGAAAATAATCTAGTTAATTAATTATGAATTAATTAATTAGATAAAATAAGTTATTTATTTTTATAATAAATAAAGTATAAAATTATCCAAAAATAGTTTGGATATTTTTAGCTCTCTTAAAAGTTGACTTGAATTAGAATTCAAAGTCAAAGTTGGAAAGTACTTGATGATCAAGTAATAGGAGAGAGGGGAACCAAATCCTTTCCCAACAAGGATTTGGATCGGCAACCCCCTCCCTATAAATAGGGGAGCTCGAGCTCCTTATGGAGCTAATTGACAATTCTTGGTTCATGTGTTGAACACCTTCCTTTCTCCAAGATTAAATTAAACCCTAGGTTAAGCCTAAACACTAATTAGAGAACTAGCATCCTTACTAGTTAGATTGTGATCAAGTTGGTGGACTTTCTCTAGAGACTTCAAGTTAGAAGTTTGAAGATTCGAGCTTTACCAAGGAGAGGGGATCAAGCCGCGAGAAGAGCGTTCTTGGGTGGCTTGAAACGCTTCAAGAAAGAATAAAAGAAAAGTAAGTTTTCTATCTTTACGAATTTGGTTACACGATTGCGAGTTCTAGGTCCTTTTTGTTGGGAAAATTTTTAAATTCCGCTGCTTTCTGATTCGTGTTTTCCAACAAGTGGTATCAGAGCCACCTCGTTAATCGTGTTTCTGATTCGTCTTAATTATTCTGAATTTGGTAGAAATTCTTAGGCTTAGATGCGAATTAGGTATTCATGAGTTCTTTTAGAAAGCCTGAAATACGAAACTGTAATTTTTCTTGAATTTCTGAAACTGTTTTCTTAAATTGTGTTTTTGAAAAACTGTTTTGATAAAAATTGATTTAAATCGTGTTTTTGAATTTGGATTGTTTTGGTTTTTGAACTAAAAAATACGAAACACGAAATTGTGTTACGAAAACGCGAGCCTGGACATGCTAAGGCGTAGCACGCCAGGCCCGCGCGCCCACCCGCCCAGCAGTCCCGCAACCGCGCGGGACTGCCCGCCGATGTCGCCCGCCAGCGCCTAGGCGCACCCGCCAGCAGCTCCCGCAACCGCGCGGGAGCCTTACCGCCACCCGCCTGCCTGCCACCTAGGCGCAGCGCGCGCCTTGCGCGCGAGAAGGCGTGCGAGCTGCGCGCGCGTGCTGGCAGCCCTGCTGCTGGCGTGCGCGACGCGCTGCGCGCGCGCGCAATGCGTGCTCCGGCCTGGGCTGGGCGCGCGGGCAAAACCCGGGGCCTTCGTTTCGCGATCTTGATTTTCGTGTTTAGTCCAATCCAATCCCGATTTAATTTTCCTAAAAAATTTTTTTTTAATAAATTTGAATTATTTTTGAAATAATTGTTTAAATTGGGATTTTGAAAATTTGAGCGATTTAAATTTTGGAAAAATTACAATATTTATTTTCTAAAAAGATTGAAAGAATAAAATTATTAATTTTCAGAAATTAATTAGAATTTTATTAGTTTATTGTTTTTCGGGTTTTATTGAAAAGGCTCTTGAACAAGAATTGCATCTAAGTCGTGTTTTAAGCTATTAGAGCTTAAAGCGAGAATTTTAATTTATTGGTTAAATTTAAATTCTTGCAAAAGCATGTTAGGTGATCATGGGTTTAGATCTATGTATGGTTTTAATTTATGCACATGGATGGTTTAAATTGGGGTTGGAGCCCTATAGTTGCGTTTTTCAATTGAGGTTGGAGCCTCACTTATGTGCGTACTGTTATGTGATTTATTATGTGGCTTTCCATATTACTGTTTTTGAGGCCGGGGTATGCCCCGTGTAATTGTCTAAGGCCAATATGAAGATTGAGCCTTATTACTTTATGTCTTTTTCTTTTTATTGTAATTTGAGAGTAGAGATAGGTGGTGAGGTTTTTATTTTCATTTTGGAGACAATGCACCCAAGGAGTAAGATGGACCACATTCAAGTAACAAGGCGGCCATAAGTGAAGACCCCTCAAAATGTTAGGGAGGGGAATCTCAATTATTAAATGTAATAGAGATAGGGCTCGTATTTTGTTACTGCTTTCCCTTATGTGATTTAAACTGTTTATGTGGCATGTATGTTAGAACTTGTGATTGTGGAGTGGCTCCCACATATCACGCATAAGATAGGTAGAACCCATGATCATTACATGTTAGTATCATGCTAGGACATGTTATCTGTTTATGTGCTTGTTTGAAATGCATTTAAGTGTACTTGCATTAATCAAGACTAATAAAATTGGATAACATATATGTTGGTGAGGTCGAACCGAACAACTCTTCGGTTGATTCGAAAATTCCCATTAAATATTAAGCTCATTTCGAATAATAGGTATTTAATTCGAGAGGCAAATTTTGAATTAAATTCCTAGCATTCCATCAATAGGTTTTAAGTTTAGTAAGTAAAGCTAGTTATTGTCCGCGAGTCGTGGGATAGCTAGTGGAGCTTATTAGTTCTTAGTTACCTAATTGATCATTTTAAATGATCAATATTTCGTGGTTAATTTTGGCAAGGGCGATGTCCGCGAGTCGTGGGTCGTTCGAACTAAGTTTTGATCATGATCTTATGATTGATGGGTCTAGCTTAAACGCCTAAGTAAATATGGATGTCGCACGAGTCGTGGGTCCATATCGAAAGATAGGTGATGCAAAAACAATTACTAAGAGTTTTAAAGGTGTTAGAATTGGTAAGTTGTACCTACCTAGGATTTTGCTTAGAATGTCCGCGAGTCGTGGGTTCGAGGTAAAATGCTTAGGATCTTAGTACCCATTGGGAAACGTGTTCCTCTTAGATCTTTGGGAATTATAGATCTTTGAAAAACAGTGGGAGCTACATTAGATTAAAGACCTTATCTTTTGTATATCGTTATAATTCAGCATGCCCACATTTTCTCTGCTTAGCATTTAGGTTGTAGTTCTGTGATTCTCTACAATATGAAATGCAAACCCATTCGTATCCATCCTTAAGTCAAATAAGTTGACCAAGTCCTGACTAACTCTAAATGGCTTCGGATCCTAAAATTCATTTTAGAATCCGACTAGAGAAAGGCGTTCTCTAAAGGGCGAAGTTTTCAATTGTGAAAATTCGACCCGGGCCAAAAGAGAAGCAATCTGAGGTGAATGGATTTTTTCCAAACCACTTAAAAGCAATTGAACCACCTCATAAAAATGTTACAAGGTATAACATTATGGAATTATTCAATATCCCAAATGAGGAAACAAGTGCACACGAACAAGGTCTAAAGATCTTATTTGAAGATCTAATGGTCTTGATCATCAACTGAGAAAAGAGTTCTCAATGCACTGATTGCTTACATTGCTTCCACCATCATTCAAACCCTTTATGCTCAACTAGAATGATGCTAATGTAGCATAGTTAATCATTTAGTTGATAATGATTGAGAGCATCCTTAAGAAGGAATAAAAGGTTGAGATGGTTAATTCTTCTTCTAAACTCCCTAAGTTAAAGTCTTGAACGCCTAAAGAAGAAGAAACCCTTAAGAGCCCAATGGAGGGGCATGTAAGGGGTACGCCCAAAAGACACTAGAGATCAAATTGGACGTTTGCTTCTATGGTAGCAAATAAGGACTTTGAAAGGGAACTGCATAGAGTATGAGTACTCTGAAATGTTACCTCGTTTAGTAATTCTACTAGGAATAGAATTCACTAGTCTTGAGTCAATTCAGCATAATCCGTTGTGCAAAGACTCAAGGCACTGATGTTCTGAACATACAACGAGATAACAAAAGTCAGTGAGATGACAAAGCTTCGAATTACTTTGGAACGTTGAGATATAAAAGGATTAGCAAGTCAGACACCTTAGGATCATTCTATGAAAATGAACCTATAGAGTTGACTTCCTGTGAATCCTATCTCAAAGGGAAAACGTTCCCGGAAAATTGTTTAGGTGAAACATGGAACGTTCCAAAATTATAGTGGATTTCGATCCATGCTGATGAGTGTAAGATGCTTAATGTAACCACTAGATACAATCGTCAGTTTAATCATTATGAATGAATGTACTTGTTAAAGTACAAATTCGAAACTTATATGAAATTCTTAGAATTTCAAAAGGAGGTTAGGAACCGAAGTAGTCATAAGTTATAGGTAAATCGATATGATCGAGATAGCCAATATCTTAGTAACTAATTCCTTAGTCATCTTAGAGATAATAGGATTATCTCTCAGTAAACTAATTCGAGAACACCTTAGTGTTTTCGAATGAGGGAATGAAACCTAATGCAACATGGTCCATTCCATAGCAAGCTTTACTGACTTATAATCATTCTAGGAATAAACTCCCAGAATATGCAGTTAGAGATTTTGAATTTAGTATCTTCCAAAATCAGTCCTTTAGTTGCACTATGCAATGTGGCATATTAAATTCCCTAATTATTATTATCCAAGAATTTAGTAGAATCCTCTTAAGTGAAGAGGATAGTGGGAGATAAGTTTGAAATGAGTTCAAGTTTATACAACGATATTGAATATCGTTTCTGCAATTCCCTTTGACAAAGGTTGTTTGTCTCAAGGAATGTATCTTTCTCAAGGAATCGTTCCCATAGAAGAGGAAAGACAAGCAAGCAGACCTCAAAGAAATTTAAGGATAAATATCCACGCCACATATAGAAGAAACGGGCCCATCTGATAAAACTTAGCCAAATTTTAGAGTATGTACACATGTGAAACCCTTCTCTTAAGATGCGTTTAGAACGCTTTCCTAGATAGCCAAGGAATTACTTAAAGAGGAGACACTGTCAGATTTGGAATCTGAGTAGTGTAAGCAAGCCTTGAAATCCAATATCGATTCCATATACTCAAACCAAGTTTTGACCTTGGTTGATCCACCTGATAGGATCAAGCTCCTAGAGCTTCGAGTAAATGGAAAGCATTACAACCTTCTTGACGGTGGAAATGCAAAAGTCCATTTGGATTATGTTTACCATATCCTCATATTCTGACTATGAGATATGATAAATCAATATGAGAACTATCTTGTTCAATATGAGATTGAAAGAGACTGAAATAAGGTATTTCTATAAATCTCATATTCATTGGGAGTATGCATAAGGTATGCAAATCCCTAAAGTCAATCTGTGGATTGATAAAGGCTTCTAGGATTAGACAATTCGATTCCATAAGATAGTCAAATCGTTTGACACAGATGGAAGTCGAATAAGTCTCAAAGTGTACATATGAAAGTTAGTGATGTGAGAGTCAATTTTGGTTCTTTAGAAGACGATGTCCTTCTCATTAGGAATGTCAAGGATGACGTGAAAGTTACCAATTCTTGTTTAAGAAACAATTTGACATAAAAGATCTTAGTGATTATCCTATATTCTCGACATTAAGATCTATAGAAGATAGATCTAAGAGAATAAAAGGATTATCACAAAATGAGTACATAACCACGGTACTAAAAGGAGTTTAGTATGGACAATGGAACATCTCTTTTGAAGAGTATGTGTCCTAAGATAACTTTGAGAAAGTTAGAATGTCCAAAATCCCTTTAAGTGAAAGGGTGCATAATGTATGAAAAGTTATGTACTAAATTAGATATGGCGCAACACTAAGCGTAGTAGGCCGAATCTAATATGACCTCAGAGAAGGTCATTGGATCTCTGTAAAGGATGTCCTCAGAGTACTTGAGAAGAAATGAGGACATGTATTAAGTTTACAGAGCCCAAAAGATCTTATTGTTAGAAGGATGTTTGATGTAACCGTTCATCAAACATAGATGATTATGAAATCATTGAAAGGATACAACTTCTACCAGAATGGTAATGCAATGTGTTGGAAAGGGGTTCCAAGGACGGACATTGCAAAACTCAACTATCGTAGTCGAGAACTTAGTCGTATTATATAATACTAAGTTAAGTGTTTGGGTAAGAAACTCCATCTAACTTGTTAGATGAAGTTCCTAGCATGAAAACAACTCCTTGATCATATTGTATGATAAAAAGGATGGTTGCTCAAGTAAGAGAACCAAGACCTCACCAAGAGACTGAACACGTGATTACGAATCACTTTATAAGGAAAAGGTGTTTCCTAAGAGATGTGTAAACAAGAGGGTCACATCAGTAGAGAATATAGCAGATCCACTTTGGAAACGCCCAAAGTCAAGAGGGTCTCTAAGTGCATCTTGAGAAGATGGGACTTAGAGTACCTAAATGGCTTTTACGGGCAAGTGGGAGATTGTTAGGAATAGTGCCCTAGAAAGCCGATTCGACGTAATCTGCTTTGGGACTTTTCTTATATCACAGACAATCTTTGAATAATATACGATTGATTATAGGCAAACACTTCTTTATATGCCAATACGTGTTTTGTGTGTTTCCATTACGTGCGCATGTATGAGAACTCCCCTAATCCTGATGACTTAAGGACTCTACCATTTAGGTGAAATGGTTCATGAAACGAGCCCTATATCACATAAGTCATGATTAGTAAAATACTCCAAGCCGATGAGTCCTACAGACAGTGGGAGTGTCAACCTGGCTCCTCTAAGGCTTGCTTGTGGGATCACGCCCTTAAGAAGGACCACCTTGTTTCATGGAGGTGGAAAGTGTATAGTTGATACGTGTGTGATACATGAGGGTGCTTACTTTAATAAGTAAGTTCACTGAGGTACCCCGTGTGAGAACATTCCTAAATGGGAAAGGAAGTTTCTATTTTAGGAAATGGAAACTTCCAGATTAGGAAATATCTCACGAGTCATTGATGTGATTAATTGATCCTTAGACTTGAGGTTCCTTGTCACTTTATGAATTAACTCTGTAGTCTTTGGTATAAGCTTTAAAGGGTGTCGCCTTAGACAACTGATTCAAGGCTTATGCTGGGGCTGCACAAGTGATTCATGAAAGTGAATGAGAATCAAGAAAGGACCTACACTTGCATTTGCAAGGTGATCTCTTATTGTGTAAGTCATTCATATGCCATATGGAGTCCTTGGCCAAGGCAGTAGATCAAGACATCAAGAAAAGGGTTTCTTGGATTGAGATCAAATGGATATGAAATGCACTTAGCTTTAAGACCAGATTATTAGGGTTCTAATTATTCCCTTACCCTAGATCATGGTTGAGAGATAGTAAGTAGGAGGATTGTATCTCACATGAATCAATGACTTAAAGGTTCTGTCGAATCCGAACATTCCAATTCAGCTAGGGGTTAAACACCTGTTGCTAGACTATGGTCGTTTAATCTGTGGACTGATTAATTAATTAGTGAATTAATTAATTAGGGTCACTGCTAATTGAATTGAGAACCTAGAGGGTCACACACAACAACTTGGTTACATGAGTTGAGGCTTAAAAATGATTAAACGAGTTAATCGAGCCTAAGGGGTTCCACACGTGTGAAATCACACGTGTGGCTCACGTGATTGGACACGTGTCATTAAGACACGTGTGCCACACGTGATTATGTTAAATAATTAATGTGTTAATTATTTAATAGACTTTGGTTTAATTTTGAATTAAAAAGAAAGTCTAATTTTGGAGAAAATAATCTAGTTAATTAATTATGAATTAATTAATTAGATAAAATAAGTTATTTATTTTTATAATAAATAAAGTATAAAATTATCCAAAAATAGTTTGGATATTTTTAGCTCTCTTAAAAGTTGACTTGAATTAGAATTCAAAGTCAAAGTTGGAAAGTACTTGATGATCAAGTAATAGGAGAGAGGGGAACCAAATCCTTTCCCAACAAGGATTTGGATCGGCAACCCCCTCCCTATAAATAGGGGAGCTCGAGCTCCTTATGGAGCTAATTGACAATTCTTGGTTCATGTGTTGAACACCTTCCTTTCTCCAAGATTAAATTAAACCCTAGGTTAAGCCTAAACACTAATTAGAGAACTAGCATCCTTACTAGTTAGACTGTGATCAAGTTGGTGGACTTTCTCTAGAGACTTCAAGTTAGAAGTTTGAAGATTCGAGCTTTACCAAGGAGAGGGGATCAAGCCGCGAGAAGAGCGTTCTTGGGTGGCTTGAAACGCTTCAAGAAAGAATAATAGAAAAGTAAGTTTTCTATCTTTACGAATTTGGTTACACGATTGCGAGTTCTAGGTCCTTTTTGTTGGGAAAATTTTTAAATTCCGCTGCTTTCTGATTCATGTTTTCCAACAATCAACATATCCAGAATCGTATTCAACATATCAAGAATAATAGCATGCTATCAATAAATGAAATGGCATGATCCTATCAACGGTCCTAATGGTATCTTGAAGCGACTCTAAGACTCATGCAATGACAGTTATGGAAAGCAGTAAACAGATATCCAACATAAAGCCGAAAGTGTTATAACTGTGCAAGGTTTGGTAAAATTTACTACAGGCCACATGTTAACAATATTAATTCAAAATGGGGAGGACCCGATACCATCGAGTTGACTCCCATACAGGCCTTACCAATCCGTCCAACCCTGCTGAAAATAACCTAGTTGGTACCAAGTCATCTGAACCGTCATCCGTAGTGCCAAAAGTTGGGGATCATCTACCAAAGCTATACATCCCCTCATCCAAAAGTCAGTCCTGAACTGTCCCGGCTATACGTCCACCATCCATAGGTAGATATATATGCATCAGTACTATATACAGAAAACCTCCCATCAGCAATCAACCCTGATAATTGTGGTCCAAAGAACCCCTGGTGGTGTCATCAGAAACAGCAACGACCTCACCCTGTCCGTGTCCTGCTGTCTCATCTCCGCCATCATCATCATCATCAGACCCTCCATCGCCTCCATCAGACTGATCCTGCATAGGCTCGGGCTCCTGAGAGGCCTGACTAACATCCTGACCCTCGACCTCCTCAACTGCCTGCTCATCGGATAAGTGATAGGTATCATACAAGCGAGATCTCACGCGTGCATGGTAGTGCTGGTGACGCTCCATAGAAGTGTCACGATCGATAGTCATCTGCATAAGATCTGCCTCCAGCTCAGCAATACGAGCAGCCCTCTGATCAGCAATATTAGTCATCTCTGCAGCATGCTCACGAGCGATGTCCCTATCAATTTGGTACTACCGTGACTGATCCTGATGGCGTATAGACCCCAACCTAACCTCACGGGTCCTCTGATACTCCTGAAAGTAACCATCTCTCTCAGACTCGAGATAGTGCACAACTCTGTTAGAATAGGAATACCCAGGCCTGCCACTGTTCCTAGACCTGCGCCTGGTATAGAAACGAGTGCCTCCACGGCGAGAAACTGCCACAGTACGCGGGGCCTCAAACTTCTCAAAGAAAGCCTCATCCATCTGCTGATTAGGATCCTGGTATGGCTGAACTGCCATAGCTATAAAGAAGATACCACAGATATGAAATCCAGATAACAGAACCATGCAATCCCCAAATTTCCTGTCTCGATGCAAAATGAGAATGATCCTAGATGCAATGCGTGAACAATCGATGATGCAACATGAGAGAAATCTAGGTTAAGTCTCTTCTTACTTAACCCGATGCTCTGATACCACCTCAGGCTGTAACGCCCCCACCCGTACTGGAACAAGAGGAGAGCGGCGTCTCAACCCCATACTGAAGCACCTCTCAAGTAATGGTGTGAGCCATCACTCATGAAATACTCCAGCGAACGGCTGTCTATCTCAGAACTATACATGTACAACGATGTGGCTATGCAGGGAAAATCAGAGTATTTTAAAACTTTTCAAAACATGTGCGTGATGGCATGTAACAAGCAAGAACATATTGATCGTGTAAGAGAGACTCAGCATATCAGAACATGCAACATATTCACATATAAATACCGATACAACAGAGTTCAAAATATCGGTAGCAGAGTAGCAGAAAGAGTATAACAAAGATACTCAAGTATTCAGACACATAAAGTAATGCAGCCATAAAACATATGCAGGACACAACATAAAGTAATACTAAGTCCTAACTGAAACAAAAATGACAATCTAGAGCTTCAAGATACCTCTAGACTGCGGCTGCAAGACCTAAAACCACGAGGCAAGAAAACGGGAGAGGTATTAGTCAAAAGGACTAAGTGAGGGAATACTTAAAAGAAAGTACTGAGTGATAAAGAACTTGAAGTAAAGTTCAGAAATGTTAAATGCAATGCTTTAAAGAAGAACTTGAAACAAGTTCGCTTGATAAAACTATTTGAATGCAATGCTGTAAAAGTATGCACATTTTAAAACACTTTCATGAATGCTATCACACGTGCAAACATATGCTGTTGATGGTTCATAGTTCTTTCATAAAACGGGATAAGGGTAAAGTGAACTTTTCCATATATGAACCATCCTTTATGAAACAGAATTTTGCCCGCAAGCTAGGCTCCTCCATCCTTACTCCAGAAAACATGATTTGGTAGAGCATCGGACCAGGATCAACAATAATTCCACGTATAGTAGAGTATCGGACCAAGATCAACAATAACCCCACATATAGTAGAGCATCGGACCAAGGTCAACAACAACTCCGCACACAGTAGACTATCGGACCAAGGTCAACAAAAACTCTCACCAACACATACAAACATGCACCATCCTCCACCGGTTGTCACTTCGGGTAGCTAGCCCTAGGCGACCTGTAAACATGTAATGGGAACAGATTTGTTGTCCGTTCCCAGACAGATTGTCCTGACTTAACAAACCTCCTATTAAAAGTCGGTGTCAATTGTCTAAGTGTGGCGGCCGGTATTGGTGATGTCGTTGGCGCTCACCTCCCGAGCATCACCTCCACACATAACCGCCGGGCCCAAACTGTAAACTGTATGCTTACATTTAAGAATTAGCAGTGACCAGAGTACCACTCCAGTATGCTAACTATAACATGTGAAACTGTAACTGTAACATATGATGCTGTCTGTAAAACATATGATTCTGTCTGAAAACATGTGATTCTGTCTGTAAACTGCACTTTGAAAACATATGCAGAACATGTAACTGTCTTTGAACAAGAATGCAGAACTTTGGAAAACATGTGCTGTAGATCAAGGTATACTATTAAAGTATGAATGATCCTTTCAAAAGAATGTCCCGATAAAAGGGATAGTTCAAAACGAGGTTTAGCTTTGAATTTCAAAACATATGATACGATAGTATAATCGTGGTTCCAGTTGGAAAACATTTATAACTTCACCTCACCTAATTGTAACAAAAGGTAGGTAGACAGATTATGCGGTGCCCTGGGGATCCCAGCGCTCAACTTTAACTCCTGTAGGTGGTGTACTAGAGCGAGCTTAAGAACTAAGACCCACTACTAACCAAGATGTATATGAAATGCATGAAACAATGAACAAGGAACAGGTAAAGAACATGTAACACAAGAGAGTAATACCATTGAAGGTATTCAAGAAAGGTAACACACAAAGGAATACGTCAAAGTGAGTTACTCTTAACGTGAGACTATGATCTTACTATAACCGAGTAAGCTTTAGTCAAATTATGAATCCTATCGTAAACCTTAGGTTAAGAAACAAGTCCACGAAAGAAAACACATTTTAGACCCTGGATATGGAAACCCTAGGTGCAAATGTCTATTAGGAAAGCACAAGTTTTAATTCACTTTTACTATTCAAAAGCACTATTCAAAAGTACTATTCCATATTACTATTACAGATTACTATTCACTATTACTATTCACATATTACTATTCACATGTCGGGTCAAAGGGTCGGGTCAAACCCTTACTATACACACACACCCACACACACGGTACATACACACACCATGCACGTACACACACACACACACACACACACCCTAATTAAATTATGATCTTGATTATAACCTATAGTTTCAAGTTCATGTTATAATAATCAAGTGTGATCTAGGTTAAAGGTATAACCTATGGTTAAAAGATCCAATTAAGGCATAAGATCAAGTTATGAAACACTATTCCATCTTAGGTTATAACATGTGACACTATTAAAGTGTATAACATATGATCAAGGCTTTAATCCATCAATCCATATCCTATCATAAGCTCAATTCATAATTCAAGAATCATATAACAATGTGACAACATGTCACAACATATATCATATCATATATCATGAACCTTTAGGCATGTAACATGTAACAATTTAATTCAATATCAACATGTAACAAGTTGTGACATAATTAATTGTAAATCACTATTCCATTAGCAAGCATGCATGAACATAATTCAAATTCCATAATCATGCATCAATTCTCATAATATAACAACCATATCACATGATCATAGCATATACTAGAGCAATTCATAACATATTCAAGCATATACTAAACAATTAAAACATATAAACATACATTCAAAAATATCATGAAAACTATATAATAAATGCATAAAATAAAATCCTATATGGCTTAGGGAAGACCCTAAGACCCAACCTAAACATAATATAAACATACCATAACATAAAAACATAAACTAACTAAACATAACATAAAAATAAAGCAACTAACCTAGCAAAGGGGAGGGGAGTCCGACGGCCAAGGGGGAAAGGAGGGAGAGAGGAGTGCTTGTCAACACAAGACTTTGAGCAAGGATTCTAATGGCATGAGAGGGGTATTTATAGTTGTGAAGAAGCTCCTCACCTTGCAAAGAAAGATGGTTTAATGGTAGGAGAGCAAAACAAGAGTTCATCCACTTGCATCTTCTAGAAGCTTTAGGCATTATGAAGGTAAAAAATGGGACTGCTGGGGGGTATTTCAGTAATTTCGTGGCCAAGACTCGAGGATAAGTGGCTGGGAGTATAACCATTCCGTCCGGGCCAAAATTAGCTTCGAAACGCATATTCATTCGTCAAAATCGGATTTACCGTTTGAAAGATACATTAGTTTTAGTGAATAAAAGTTTTGAGCTCGAAACTCAACACGAGTGAAAAGCGACTTTCTAGAATGATTTTCAGGTCCGGATTGTTTCCAAAATTCAAGAAATAAATCGAGAAGCGTTTTGAGTCCAAAATCGACTATAAAACGTTTTACCGTTAAAAAGTTGAAAACGTAGAATGAATAGTGAATTCTTACGTACGAACGTACGCTTCAAAATTTCAAGCTAGGGTTCGAATCAAGAGTTGTAAAATATTTTGAAAATCTTGAAATAGCACAAGTAATGCAAATCCGAAGAGAAAACATTTTCCGAATGAAAACCGTTCGAAAAAGGAATAGTGAACTAGGGTTTTCGAAAACGTTTTCAATAAAACAAAGTTCCAGAATAGATTTCCAAGCCAAGAATGATTTCAAAAGACTCGTCTCGACTCAAGGATCGATTCGACTGTAAACTTGGGTAGGAAAGGTATCAGAATCAAAACTCATTTTCTGATGAATAGTAACTTTAGTCGATAAGTTCCAAAAATACCCTTATGGTTCAAGAAAGACTCTATGAGCTTGGGAAACAAGTTCAAATGATAGAGAAACATGTGTGATGAACCTCTAGGGTTCGAGTAACAATATGAACAAGGTAGGCTTGGGTTATAAATAGTAAACTGTATCAAAGGTCAAGAATTCCCCCTTAAAACATGTCAGATCATAAACGAGCACAAAGTTCATGTAAGAATGCAATGCATGATGAGTCAAAAAGTTGGATCACAGTCTATAAACGCTTTACCAATGCCCTTAACTTACTGTTTTCATCCAGGCCCTGTTTTGGGCTGTTACACATACTATTTTAGCGAAAAAAATTTAAAAAAGAGCCCCAGATCTGCACTTCCTCTTTTCTCTCGATTTTTTTTATGCCTTGAGGACAATACATGATTTAAGTGTGGGGGGAGGGATAAACATGTTTACTGTTTGGGCTTACGTGCTTGAATTCGATTTTTTTTTCCTACATCAGCTGTTTTGGCTTGTTGTTTACTTGAAAACGAGGATGTTAGGAATTATGAATGATTTTTTCCCGTTTTGAACGTGTTTACCTAAGCTTGAGCCTTGAATTTCTGCTAGAAGTTATTAGGCGATTGGATACGTTAAAGATTATGTGTAATTTGGTTAATTAGTATAACTTCATGCCCTTATTTCTCGCACACTAATTAAACAATTTATGTACTTTGCTTAGACGAGTTAGATAGTTTTTTCAATAAAGTTCTAAAAATTGAATAGAATACACTTTAACTCCCTTCGAGGCGAAATAGATTGGTTGACGAGTAATTCGGGAGATGAAATAGGCTGTCTTTTATCGTTGTTTTTGGCTTTTATATGATTTTCACTAAATGACATAACGCGATTGACCCCTCTGAGCCTTAGTATTGTGCAAAATTTCTTTCTTAGCCACATTACAAGCCGAGTGCACAATACAATTTCTTAGCCTTATCTTTTAAACAACTTGCTTACTTATTTTCTTTTCGGGATTACATTATTGATGTCTAGACTCCTTTTTGAGATTGATTTGAAGAAAAAAGTTTCATTATGTTTGGAATAAAAAATTTGTGATATTGAAGAAACAAAAAAGAAAAAAAGAGAAAAGAAGTCAGAAAGAAAAGAAAAATGAGCAGAAAAATTAAGCAGAGAAAAAGAAAGGAAAAAAAAAAAAGTAAAGAGTGAAAAAAAAAAAAAAAAAGAGAGTATGAGTATTGTTGTAAATCCAATAATGGGTTAGAAATTAGTGTGAGAAAGGGAGTCCTTTGGGAAGAAATAAAAGGGAAACACTTTGGGGATCGGTTCAAAATGTGTAAGCTTGGTGTTAGCCTTTGATTTACTTTTTCCTACCTTGACCAGGGCCTACGTTACAATCTCAAAAGACTTATCGATTTCGGATTATTAGTTGATCAAATTAGTGGAGATTGGAAAGACGGTGCGTGTAATGCCCCAGTTCTGTGATTTAAGCTTGACGTATGTGGTTACTAAATTGCACAATTTAATTAATTATAAATGATTTTTAATTATGGATTCTTTTGTTAAGTTTTATTGTTTGATTATGAATTCTTGATCGTATTTGCTTATATGCTCTTGTTTGAGTGACGTTCTTATTCGATTTGATTTCTGTTTTTCGTGGATTCTTGGCATGTGTGAATTATGTGCTTTAAGATCATGTTTATTTGCTCATTGCATGATTTTGTTCTTGCTTGAGTTTTGTGTTCGTTTGTGTGATCGGAACCGAAAAGGGGGCTAAAGAGCATTTAGCGTACCTTGTGTTCCGGGCGGCATATCTTGAGCTCGGGAACTCGGAATCGAGTTCCGTCACCTCCATTGGATCCGAATCGACGAATCGGAGACAATGGGATAAGCTTCATATTTTTCTAAGATCAATTGGATCCTAAAATTTCAACCGGAACGAGCAACTCGCGCTTAAATTAACCGATCAAGACTATACCTAAGTGACGGACCTATTATTACGCACCTAGACCCTATCCATTGACCCTAGCCCACTTGCACACTCTCTTCCTCACCCTTTTCTTAGATATTTTAAGTTTTATGGGAGAGAAGGAGAAGAAGGAAGAAAAGAAGAAGAAGAAGAAACCCTTTTTGGCCATGGGAGTTTTGAGCTCATCTCCCCAACTTTTCTTCTCCAAATTGAAAGGTAAACTCATATTTGTGTTGTGTATCACTTGGTAATCATTTTAAGTTCCATATTCCATGATTTCTCCAAGATTTGAGCATGTTTGGGCATATGGCATGAATAGTGACGGGTTGGGAGGAAATGGATGATTCTAGCTTGCTTTCTTGTGAATTCTTTTTGTATGAAGCATGTATTTTACTCCTAACACATCATATGTGATATGTATGAACTTAGTTTGGGTAGGGGATTAGGATTCATGACTTTGCCATTTGTGAAAAGTGAAGAGTTTGCATGAACTTGTTCCATATTCTTTCCTTGCTTGATTTGTTGCATCTTTGGGTGTCTTAATGGATTGAAATGCATGAATTCTTGCTACCTTAACTCACCTATGTGTGTTAATTTGATGTTTATATGGTTTAGCATGAGTTTTGCCCTGTTTGTTGTGTGTTTTTCGCCACTGACCTAAATCCACGAGGGTGGATTTGATGCAGAAACTTTGGACACTCCCCAGTTTCAGCCTGAGATTGTTTTTCTTTGTTCTCCCTCATACGAACTTGGATTGACCTGATTTTTTGAACCCACGGAAACCTATTGAAGTCTAGAAGATCCTCCAATTGGAATCACCTTAATATCCTTTTCCATTTATGAGATTTGATCAATTCATTTTCGTGTCGCCACTTCTTCGACAATCTGCATTCGTCCAACTTCAAACCTATGCCATTTTCACCTCGCTTTGAACCATGATTCGTGCCACATATCCTTGAAAACATCTATGTGTCTAGTTTCACCTCCAACAATCAAAACTTAATTCCAATTCGTCAAAATCAAGTTATACCCAATTTTCTACAACTTGTGCATTTTCTTAAATTGTCAACTTTTCCTAACTTTTGCTAAACTTGGCCTAAACTCGTTGTATCTCCTTCCATGCACCTCCTAGACTCCTTATGTGACTTATATGCATTATATACATGCCTAATTGATCCTTATGCATTGTTAACATGTATTTTAATTTATTATGAATTGATTGATTGATTGAATCATTTATGTGTTTAAAATGAACTTAATGGTGTGTATGAACATGAATCACATCAACTCATGAAATCTTATGATCTATTGTATACTGAAACATGACATAGCATTTCACGTTCCTTTCTATTTTCCAATCTTTAATTGAATGTAATTATTTATATAGTTTCTAATTGTAAACGGGTTATAGTATGTGATATGATCGTTAATTTGAGTTCCTTGGTTTGATTTGATAGGAAATATGAAATTCATGACTTAAATGATTATGAACGCTTCCTTGAATGAATGAATGGCTCGATTATATGATTTAAATGCATTAATAGTGCACATGAACATGTTCATTACATAATATCATCTTTTATGCAATCATATCATGTTCATTGCATGCCGTGTGTCATATATGGTTCATTTAGAGTCTTGAGTCTCACGAATGCATTATTATCCTTGTACAGTTTCTCCAAGGCGGACATGCCGGGTTCTTAGGCTTCTTCGAGTCTTCTTTTCTTCTTGGTGTTGTTCGGTAAGAGGCGTTCAGGTGGGTTTCTCTTCTAATTAGATAAATGACCCTATATACCTTCAATGTGAAAAGTTTTCTTCCAAAATGAATATATATATATACAGTAATTTTCAAGAGTAAATGATTTCAACGTAAAGCCTTTCTTTTTATGAACCTACCAAATGTTTTGGCGAGAAAAGAATGAATGTTATGCACAGAATGGGGCCCAGGGACTTGGTGTGAGTGGTGACCCGAGGATGCATGGGCTGACGGTGATCCCTCACACTAGTCCCACCAATGAACGGCCGTAACCGGACCTCGTTAGGAGTTAGCGAGGAATGGACGCTGAGTGCCATCTGGGGAGTCATGTTTCCCTTTTGGTCAATGAATGGATGGTTCGGGCCGATCACCCGGCCATCACCCGGAGCAAGAAGGTGTAAATGTTCATGAATGTGCACAAATAATGTTATGCATGAATGAAAGAAAGAAAGAAAGAATGTTTAATGAACTACACGAGGTGTTGGTTGGAGATAATGCACGCCCACTCGCCGGGCCACCAAAGACCTAAAGAATGTAAATGAACGTTATAATCCCTTTTGATGACTTCCTTATTTTACCCACTTGGGAAATGCTCTAAAAACCTCATTTGGGATTATAACTTGCATGTGAATGTTAAATATTGTTGTATACGCTATTCATGCCTCATTTTATACCCACCAGTCTCGTATAGACTGAACCCGGATTGTTTTCAGCGTTCTTGCAGGTTTGGAGTGCTAGGCGGGAAGTCTTGTTTGTTTAGTCTTTCGGTTAGGTCAGAGTTGGTCCATGTGCATATTGAATCATAATTTGTTTAAACATAAAGATGTAAGATTGGTTTTCATTGTCACTTTTATCATGAATTATGAATGAGTTTATAAGAAACTGTAATTGATGTTTTATGATTTTATTGAATTTCGAGATTAGGTATCTATGCTAGTTGAACCCGTTGTTAATTGCTTATCTCGTTATTTATGTATGTACTTCACTCCCGCCTTGGTATTCTTTCTGTTTTATTGTCTATTTGGTTGCGAAAGTTAGCTCCCGCCTAGCTTAGCGAGTGTGTATGTCCCCGTTCGCCGTGATCTAGCTCGGGTATGGATTGTCCGTTTCATATTCGTGTCGGGTCTCGGTGGGGGGATGTGGTACCTTGAGCCCGGGTGCTACATCCTTAAGTGGTATCAGAGCCCGGTTGTAAAACCGGTGTTCTAGTGTCGTGATTGAGTCAGTTAGGTTGCACGGTATAGGAACAACTTGTTAATGTGTGCATTGCATCGATTTGGCATGGATATTTGATACTAATTGTTGGAAATTGCTTAATACATGTATACAATCTATTCTCTTATTTAGTTGCTTTAAATGTTGCATTTTGCACTCCATGTGCATTGATTAACTTAACTACGTGCCATAAGCATACACTAAGCTTCATGCATCCATATTTGAGTTGATTTTTCTTATATAGGCTACTATCATGCAAACAAAGCTACAATTCACACCAACTACAATTGACAAAGTAATTTGAAGGCCGAGTGTTCAAATTCCGCGGCTTGCACAATGGAACTACCTATCATGGCTCGTATCATGGGAGGAAGCTTGGATCACGGGAAGGTTCATTAATCATGCCCTACCTACAAACCTTGAAGGTTCTCAACATACAAGAATTGTAAAGACTCAAGTTCTAACTTGAGGGATGCGTGAGACAATGAGAGTGGTGTGGAACTTTTCACACCCCGATTTTTTAAGACATTTAATACAAAATTAAATGCTCCAAGGTTCATCGTTGAAGCTCCGAGTTTAGAATGGTTGGGCGATTGGAAGACCAAATTGGGAAGCTTCAAGGGATCGGATGCAAGATGTGTTTAAAAGGTTCGACTCAACTCAGATGCAAGGATTGGGGGCCGTTAATCATAAAGCTCACAATGAGGTCAAACATGGAAGCTCACTTGATACGAATACAAGCGTGGGACAACAAATGGACGCAAGGCAAAGAGACTTAAGAGCATCGAGGAATTCAAATTGCGTCGTCTTCTTGGAACCTTGGAACATGGAGACATCAAGAAGCAAGCAAGAATGGAAAGCGTTATCACGGATGAATTATGCGCGTAGATCGGAAACAAAGGATAAGCTAAGGGAACTTCAACCGGAGAGGACATCAAGATGAAGATTCGGACGACCTTTGGAGGTCGATGCTTGGAAGTACGTTAAGGTGTAAACTCCATGGACAAAGAAGACCTTGGGTTCAAGAATAGCACGTTCGGGCCGTGGGATATACAAATGGATGCAAGAAGATTATAGAGATTCGAAAACCATGGAAAGCTAAGGAATTATCAATGTCTCCAAAAGAAAGCTACAATTATGGGAATGAGGAACACGTCATCAAGCTAAAAGCTTACCACCTCGGTGACAGGTTCTGCATATTCATGGCACGAGCATCATTCATCGATTTAAATTAATTACTTTCTTTATCTATATGTACGTTTATGTTTAATTAATATAATTGCTCCAACGTGTTGCATCGTTGCATCTTTAATTGTTTACTATGTGCAATGGCATGTTAATCCAACATGCATGGCTTAGTGTTTAATTGATAGGGAATGGCTCCACCTTGTTCATCAAGTGATTCTTTGATCAAGGCTTACTCGAATCAAGACGAGAAGAATAGTTGGGTTATATCTTGGGAGTTAAAAAGGAAAAAGGAATTTGGAGGCTTGGAAATTAGAACCGGAGTAGAGAAAAAACGGATGCTTAACCCTATCAATCATGTCGAATTGAGTGAAAGCAAGAGTTTCGGGCATATAGCTTAGCTAACACAATCTACACCGAAGAAGCTAAGTTGAAGAGTTTTGGGGAAACCTTAATCTCAGAGGCGAAGTAACGAATTCAACTAAAATTTTCAAATAAGGGGGCATTGAATAGGAAATAATGTAAATCCTTTTCGATCCTTGAAGGGATTACCTTTAGTTGAAAGAATGGAAATACAAGAGACAACAAGTAACGAATACTTCATATGAGGGATAAAGGACGAATGGAGCTGGAATCTTAGGGAGCGAGAAAGTTTTGGGTTAACCTCGGGGATTATAGGAAGAACAAGACTAGAGAATAGCATTCCAAGGATTAAGAGAATTAGGTGAGAAATTGGAGGGGCAACAAATTTGGGTTTATGGCGATAACCTCTCTACCAGAAACGGCTTATCAAGAATCTTGATACAAGAGGGGATTAAATTAGTCCAGATTTCAAGGCGAGCAAGAAAGAGAAAAGTTGGGGATCAGAAGGACGTAATTATTGAAGGGTTTGAATTGAACCTTAGGAGTGAATTAAAGAAACAGAAGTGAAGTGCACGTATAAAGGTCGAAGATGAAATAAATTCAGAGATTAGCAAAGGACGCCACTAAGTATTGAAGGGATGTGATTAATGTACTACACACCAACTTTACCTAGTGGCCGATCATCCCTTCACGAAGGCTTCATGGAAAGGTTTAGCACTTGCTATCATTTCAAGATTCAATTAGATGAAGTCATGGAAGTAATAGCAGAAGGGATGAATACCTTTACGAACTCAACTTCTCAAGAGAAAAAGGAAACTTCAAGAATTGATCGGGAGTCAAATCGGATCCTCCAACTACTTTATGAATTATCAACCTTCAACCTCATTGCTACGGTGAACGGTATCATAAACATTCATGGCATATACATACATGCAATTTAATTCAATAATTTTGTTGTTGTGTACCTTGGTCTCTTTTCGTGATAATTGCCTTGTATAATTGATGAATAATGTGCTTACCTTATATATATATATTACTTGGCCCTACGTATCTTATTTGATGTTAATTGTTGTAATTGCCATTGTTACTCTCTCCTTGTTGTTTGAGAGATGGGGTTCTCTCTCCTTGTTGTTTGAGAGACGGGGTTCTCTCTCCTTTTTGTTGAGAGACGGGGTTCTCTCTTCTTGTTGTTTGAGAGACGGGGTTCTCTCTTTCTTGCTTTTGAGGGACGGGGCTCTCTCTTTGTTCGCTTTAGTTTTAGTGAATCCGAGGACGGATTCTTTTTAAGGGGGTGAGTTTGTAACGCCCCAGTTCTGTGATTTAAGCTTGACGTATGTGGTTACTAAAATGCGCAATTTAATTAATTATATATGATTTTTAATTATGGATTCTTTTGTTAAGTTTTATTGTTTGATTATGAATTCTTGATCGTATTTGCTTATATGCTCTTGTTTGAGTGACGTTCTTATTCGATTTGATTTCTGTTTTTCGTGGATTCTTGGCATGAGTGAATTATGTGCTTTAAGATCATGTTTATTTGCTCGTTGCATGATTTTGTTCTTGCATGAGTTTTGTGTTCGTTTGTGTGATCGGAACCGAAAAGGGGGCTAAAGAGCATTTAGCGTACCTTGTGTTCCGGGCGGCATATCTTGAGCTCGGGAACTCGGAATCGAGTTCCGTCACCTCCATTGGATCCGAATCGACGAATTGGAGACAATGGGATAAGCCTCATATTTTTCTAAGATCAATTGGATCCTCAAATTTCAACCGGAACGAGCAACTCGCGCTTAAATTGACCGATCAAGACTATACCTAAGTGACGGACCTATTATTACGCACCTAGACCCTATCCATTGACCCTAGCCCACTTGCACACTCTCTTCCTCACCCTTTTCTGCCCCAAACCGACACCCTAACCCCCCCTCCCCCCCCCCCCACACTTAGATATTTTCAGTTTTATGGGAGAGAAGGAGAAGAAGGAAGAAAAGAAGAAGAAGAAGAAACCCTTTTTGGCCATGGGAGTTTTGAGCTCATCTCCCCACCTTTTCTTCTCCAAATTGAAAGGTAAACTCATATTTGTGTTGTGTATCACTTGGTAATCATTTTAAGTTCCATATTCCATGATTTCTCCAAGATTTGAGCATGTTTGGGCATATGGCATGAATAGTGACGGGTTGGGAGGAAATGGATGATTCTAGCTTGCTTTCTTGTGAATTCTTTTGGCATGAAGCATGTATTTTACTCCTAACACATCATATGTGATATGTATGAACTTAGTTTGGGTAGGGGATTAGGATTCATGACTTTGCCATTTGTGAAAAGTGAAGAGTTTGCATGAACTTGTTCCATATTCTTTCCTTGCTTGATTTGTTGCATCTTTGGGTGTCTTAATGGATTGAAATGCATGAATTCTTGCTACCTTAACTCACCTATGTGTGTTAATTTGATGTTTATATGTTTTAGCATGAGTTTTGCCCTGTTTGTTGTGTGTTTTTCGCCACTGACCTAAATCCACGAGGGTGGATTTTCCCTTTGGGAAAAATCCACGGGGGTGGATTTGATGCAGAAACTTTGGACACTCCCCAGTTTCAGCCTGAGATTGTTTTTCTTTGTTCTCCCTCATACGAACTTGGATTGACCTGATTTTTTGAACCCACGGAAACCTATTGAAGTCTAGAAGATCCTCCAATTGGAATCACCTTAATATCCTTTTCCATTTATGAGATTTGATCAATTCATTTTCGTGTCGCCACTTCTTCGACAATCTGCATTCGTCCAACTTCAAACCTATGCCATTTTCACCTCGCTTTGAACCATGATTCGTGCCACATATCCTTGAAAACATCTATGTGTCTAGTTTCACCTCCAACAATCAAAACTTAATTCCAATTCGTCAAAATCAAGTTATACCCAATTTTCTACAACTTGTGCATTTTCGTAAATTGTCAACTTTTCCTAACTTTTGCTAAACTTGGCCTAAACTCGTTGTATCTCCTTCCATGCACCTCCTAGACTCCTTATGTGACTTATATGCATTATATACATGCCTAATTGATCCTTATGCATTGTTAACATGTATTTTAATTTATTATGAATTGATTGATTGATTGAATCATTTATGTGTTTAAAATGAACTTAATGGTGTGTATGAACATGAATCACATCAACTCATGAAATCTTATGATCTATTGTATACTGAAACATGACATAGCATTTCACGTTCCTTTCTAATTTCCAATCTTTAATTGAATGTAATTATTTATATAGTTTCTAATTGTAAACGGGTTATAGTATGTGATATGATCGTTAATTTGAGTTCCTTGGTTTGATTTGATAGGAAATATGAAATTCATGACTTAAATGATTATGAACGCTTCCTTGAATGAATGAATGGCTCGATTATATGATTTAAATGCATTAATAGTGCACATGAACATGTTCATTACATAATATCATCTTTTATGCAATCATATCATGTTCATTGCATGCCGTGTGTCATATATGGTTCATTTAGAGTCTTGAGTCTCACGAATGCATTGTTATCCTTGTACAGTTTCTCCAGGGCGGAGATACCGGGTTCTTAGGCTTCTTCGAGTCTTCTTTTCTTCTTGGTATTGTTCGGTAAGAGGCGTTCAGGTGGGTTTCTCTTCTAATTAGATAAATGACCCTATATACCTTCAATGTGAAAAGTTTTCGTCCAAAATGAATATATATATATAGAGTCATTTTCAAGAGTAAATGATTTCAACGTAAAGCCTTTCTTTTTATGAACCTACCAAATGTTTTGGCGAGAAAAGAATGAATGTTATGCACAGAATGGGGCCCAGGGACTTGGTGTGAGTGGTGACCCGAGGATGCATGGGCTGACGGTGATCCCTCACACTAGTCCCACCAATGAACGGCGTAACCGGACCTCGTTAGGAGTTAGCGAGGAATGGACGCTGAGTGCCATCTGGGGAGTCATGTTCCCATTTTGGTCAATGAATGGATGGTTCGGGCCGATCACCCGGCCATCACCCGGAGGAAGAAGGTGTAAATGTTCATGAATGTGCACAAATAATGTTATGCATGAAAGAAAGAAAGAAAGAAAGAATGTTTAATGAACTACACGAGGTGTTGGTTGGAGATAATGCACGCCCACTCGCCGGGCCACCAAAGACCTAAAGAATGTAAATGAACGTTATAATCCCTTTTGATGACTTCCTTATTTTACCCACTTGGGAAATGCTCTAAAAACCTCATTTGGGATTATAACTTGTATGTGAATGTTAAATATTGTTGTATAGCTATTTATGCCTCATTTTATACCCACCAGTCTCGTATAGACTGAACCCGGATTGTTTTCAGCGTTCTTGCAGGTTTGGAGTGCTAGGCGGGAAGTCTTGTTTGTTTAGTCTTTCGGTTAGGTCAGAGTTGGTCCATGTGCATATTGAATCATAATTTGTTTAAACATAAAGATGTAAGATTGGTTTTCATTGTCACTTTTATCATGAATTATGAATGAGCTTATAAGAAACTGTAATTGATGTTTTATGATTTTATTGAATTTCGGGATTTGGTATCCATGCTAGTTGAACCCGTTGTTAATTGCTTATCTCGTTATTTATGTATGTACTTCACTTCCGCCTTGGTATTCTTTCTGTTTTATTGTCTATTTGGTTGCGAAAGTTAGCTCCCGCCTAGCTTAGCGAGTGTGTATGTCCCCGTTCGCCGCCATCTAGCTCGGGTATGGATTGTCCGTTTCATATTCGGGTCGGGTCTCGGTGCGGGGGATGTGGTACCTTGCGCCCGGGTGCTACAGTGCGTTTGAAGTTGATGATTGGTTCTTATGGGAAAATTATTAACTTATTTGTCTAATCTTTATACATTCTTTTGTTTAATTAACACTAGACAGGGGGTATGATTTTTTTACTAACTAGTTGAATTTCGTGTGATTCAGTAATGTGTTTGATTTGCTAGATTCATTTAGGCGAAAATTCGAGGTTCGCTTTAGTGAATGTGTTTGTTGGGAATGATGTTTCGTTATTTTCATTTCCCTCGAGGACGAGTGAATGAGCAAGTTTGGGGGGGAATTGTTAGCGTGCATTATTCTCTCATATTTGTGTGTTTGGTGGTTGCATTCTGGTGCTTAATTTGATATAAATTGGTGTTGTGATGTATTTTCATGTTTTTATTGCAGCTGGGCTATTTTTGGAATTTTTGACCTAATAAATAAGAATCTTGGACTGAGTTGTTCAATTAAGTTGTTGTTGGGCCCACGCATGATGGAAGCAATTGGAAGAGACCCAATTTAAAGGTGCTTGGTGTGTGGTTGACTTATTTTGGAGCTCAGGAGCATGAGGAATTTGGGATGAATGGATTTTTATAAGCATGCACGTTATATTTGGAAGGATAATATGTTTGGGATTGAATATGGGCTTATCACTAATTGGGCCTGCTATTGAAGAATTAGAATTGTTTAATAAGCCCACTCTTGGAAACTTGGGCAGCAAGTGGCGAGGATTTGAGTCCTCTTTGATTTAGGATTTGCTTGGAAAATAGGCATGCTATATATTCACGTGGCCTGGAGAAAGATTGCATCTATCATCTACACAATTCTTACACCATTCTCTTTACACGCAGCAGCAGGCGAGAGCTAGGGGTTTGGAGGCCGGGGCTTGAGGACTTCCTAGACCATTCAATACTTCACTTTATTTTAATTAGTTTATACTTTTGAATTATTTTATGTTTTTGGACATGATTTTCATGAGTAGCTAATTTCTTTAGTACTTAGCTAGGAATTCATAATTTAGTTTTTGACATCGTGAGACCTAATTGGTTTTTATAATTTAATTTTATTTTAAGTATTTATTAATTCTCTGAGTGTCGTGTTTATTGTGATTTGTTTGCTTAGTGATAGTGCACGATCATCTAAGTAGATTTAATTGCATATAGCCAATCTTGATTGCATGAAGTTTACGTAGTGCTTGATAGATAATTAGGGGTGCATTAGTGATAGGAAGTCGTAAAGTCGAATCTGATTCACTAAGGGAGTTAATAATCGAATTTGAGTCTTGCGCGTGTCGTGACTAGGTTAATTTGGGCTATTGTTTTCTTAATCCTTACTGTTGTTGATTCATTGAATCCTGTCGAGTGCCTCTAGGGGTTGTGAATTGATCAGGGATTAACTATCGAGTGTCTCTAGGTTATTCTATTATTTAAGAGAAAACGTGGCAGAGTATAGTGCACAGTAATCTGATCCACAGCTCAAATTGAGTATAGTGCAAACGGGGTCGAATCCACAAAGATTGGTTAAAAATAATTCTAATTAATCACAGAAGAACTCACTAAAATTAACGAGTAAAAATCGGGGGGTTTGAGAATTACCAACTAATTAACTAATTAACAATTAAATAATCTAGAGGAAAAACAATAAATCACTTAGAAGTCAGGTTTTGATAAATCAATGGGGAAAACAACACCAAGCCAGGAATCACAATTCAGTTTAGAACATCGATCATAGACGCAAAACTAAATTCAATCATTCAAGTAGATTAGCTATAGCAGATAGAGACATTCGGCTCCGCCTCGTTTTCTCTTAAATAATAGAATAACCTAGAGACACCCGACAGTTATTCCCTAATCAATTCACAGCCCCTAGAGACACTCGACAGGATTCAATGAATCAACAACATTAAGAATTAAGAAAACACTAGCCCAAATTAACCTAGTCACGACACGTACAAGATTCAAATTCGATTATTAACTCCCTTAGTTAAATCAGATTCGACTTTACGACTTCCTATCACTAATGCACCACTAATTATCTATCAAGCACTACGTAAACTTCATGCAATCAAGATTGGCTATATGCAATTAAATCTACTTAGATGATCGTTGTAATGGCCCGAATTTTTGGCTGTACAGGTATGATGTCACGAGTGGGTTTAGACCGAGAGTTATGTGACTTATATGTGTTTTAACTACTAAGTAACTGTTTAACTTGTTAATTTCGTGAATTAATTGCTATTATATGACTTGTATAACTTAATTGATTTTGTTACCTAACTCGTTTTAATATGTTACTTGCTATTAAACATTTTATTTCGATTATGTACGTATGTGAATTTATATGAAATCCTTGGTCTCAATCGAACCCAATTGAATCACTTAAATTGTTGAGGGACCAAAGTTCAATTTTTTCTCTTTTTCCTCATGTAATACACGACATTTGCTCCTCTCTTCATTCATTCATTCTTCTTCTTCCCCTTTCTCTCCCAAGAGACTCCCAAACCCTTCTCTTTCTTTTCCCCAAATTCGACCCAAGCAAGGCAAGCAAAGAAGCAAGGATTAAGCTCATTTTCTTCCATAATCCAAGCTCAAGAAACTTTTCTATCTTCTTCCTTCCATTCCCCACTTTTCTCCAAGGTATTACATATATATGTATGTATATACATAAGTGTGGGTTTATGTGATTTGTTGAATAATTGATGGGTTGGTGATGATATGTGCATATATGTATGAATTGTGGTGATTTGTGATGCATTTTAATATATAAATTGATCCGAATGTGCTTTGCGGTGGATTTGGAGCCTTTCCCTTTGAACCCCTACTTCTTTGCCATTGATTTTTGGAGAAAATGAATCCGTACGACCCTGCGGATCCTCAGTTCATTTCATGCACAACAGCGCGCCTTTGCTCGAATTTTGACAATTTTTATTCCCGCGGCCGCGCAGACTTCGTTTGTATTCCGATTAACCTGAATTTTGAACCCATGGAAACATCTTGAAGTATAATATTCTCCAATCGTAATCACCTTAAAATTCCTTATGTTTTGTGAGATATGATCGTTTGAAAATTGTGTCGCCACTTCGCCGAATTTCTGCATTCGTCCAACTTCAAACCCTCACCATTTTCACCTCGCTTTGAACCACAATTCGAGCCACATACCATTGAAAAGATCTATGTGTCTAGTTTCATTTCCAACAACCAAAACTTAATTTCAGCTTCTAGAACTTGAGATATATCCAATTTTCTACAGCTTGTTCGTTTTGAAAAACTGTCAACTTTCACCAAAATCCATTGTCTTGCGTTCTTTTAACCCCCTTGACTTCCGTATGTGTTTTAATTGATCTTTTGTGCCTCAAAATTATATTTATAATATGTTATGATTTGAATATGAACTTTATAACTTGATTTGTGTTGGACAAACGTGAAATATATGCATAAAAGTTTAAGTGACATAATGTGACTCGTCTTGTTATCAATGTATTCCTTATGTGTTACAGGAATTCCTTGCATCGCTTAATGATTCATATGCATTTGTTAGGAATAGTACCGTAGAAAGCCGATTGTATATCCGCTTTGTACTTTTCCTTATTGTAATCACAGACAATCTTTTAATAAAATAACGAATTAAGGCAACACTTCTTTATATGCTCTTGTTTGGTATGCGTTTACTTTAGCTGTGCATGTATGAGAACTCCCCTAATCCTGATGACTTTAGGACTCTACCATTTAGGTGAAATGGTTCATGAAACGAGCCCTATATCACATAAATCATGATTAGTAAAATACTCCAAGCTGATGAGTCCTACAGACAGTGGAAGTGTCAACATGACTCCTCTAAGGCTTGCTTGTGGGATCACGCCCTTAAGAAGGACCACCTTGTTTCATGGAGGTGCAAAGTGTATAGTTGACACGTGCGTGATACATAAGGGTGCTTACTTTAATAAGTAAGTTCACTGAGGTGCCCCGTGTGAGAACATTCCTAAATGGGAAAGGAAGTTTCTATTTCAGGAAATGGAAACTTCCAGATTAGGAAATATCTCACGAGTCATTGATGTGATTAATTGATCCTTAGACTTGAGGTTCTTTGTCACTTTATGAGTTAACTCTGTAGTCTTAGGTGTAACCTTTAAAGGGTGTCGCCTTAGACAACTGATTCAAGGCTTATGCTGGGGCTGCACAAGTGATTCATGAAAGTGAATGAGAATCAAGAAAGGACCTACACTTGCATTTGCAAGGTGATCTCTTATTGTGTAAGTCATTCATATGCCATATGGAGTCCTTGGCGAAGGCAGTAGATCAAGACATCAAGAAAAGGGTTTCTTGGATTGAGATCAAATGGATATGAAATGCACTTAGCTTTAAGACCGGATTATTAGGGTTCTGATTATTCCCTTACCCTAGATCTTGGTTGAGAGATAGTAAGTAGGAGGATTGTATCTCACACGAATCAATGACTTAAAGGTTCTGTCGAATCCGAATATTCCAATTCAGCTAGGGGTTAAACACCTGTTGCTAGACTATGGTCGTTTAATCTGTGGACTGATTAATTAATTAGTGAATTAATTAATTAGGGTCACTGCTAATTGAATTGAGAACCTAGAGGGTCACACACAACAACTTGGTTACATGAGTTGAGGCTTTAAAATGATTAAACGAGTTAATCGGGCCAGAGGGTTCCACACGTGTGAAACCACACGTGTGGTTTCACACGTGTGTCACTTGCGTGACACGTGTCCTTCATGGACACGTGTGCATGTGGGTGGATATTTATTTGGTGATTAAATAATTAATGTGTTAATTATTTAATAGACTTTGGTTTAATTTTGAATTAAAAAGAAAGTCTTAATTTGGAGGAAAATAATCTAGTTAATTAATTAATGGGATAAAATAAGTTATTTATTTTAAATAAATAAAGTATAAAATTATCCAAAAATAGTTTGGATATTTTAGCTCTCTTGAAAGTTGATTTGAATTTGAATTCAAAGTCAAAGTCAAAATTACTTGATGATCAAGTAATAGGACAGAGGGACCAAATCCTTAGTCCATAAGGACTAGGATCGGCCGCCCCTCTCTACTTATATATAGGGGAGCTCGAGCTCCCCTTAGAGAGTAATCGAGATTTCTTTTGGTTCATGTGTTGAACACCATCCTTTCTCCAAGCTCAAATAAACCCTAGGTTAAGCCTAAACACTAACTAGAGAACTAGCATCCTTACTAGTTAGATTGTAGTCAAGTTGGTGGACGATCTCTAGAGAGCTTCAAGTTAGAAGTTTGAAGATTCGAGCTTTACCAAGGAGAGGGGATCAAGCCAAGAGAAGAGAGTTCTTGGGTGGCTTGAAACGCTTCAAGAAAGTTAATTAAGAAAGTAAGTTTCTAATCTCTACGAATTTGGATACACGATTGCGAGTTCAAGATCCTTTTGTTGGAAAAATTTTAAATTTCCGTTGCTTTTCTGATTCCGTTTTTCCAACAGCATTGTAGTCATGTATTATAAAGTGTTATGAATTGAATATTGATTGAACGAATGACAATGAACAAACATGATTTACTCGGGTAATGAATGAAAGCTTGTTTATGTGGATAAGTGGCATTAATTGTGACCTGAGCAATTTATTAGCACTTTGTTATTGCTCATGCATGCCTTCACATGTTAATACAATGTCTTGCGTCTTATATGGTTCATTTTGAGTCTTTAGTCTCACGATTACATGATGTTGTCTTTTGTACAGTTTTCTCCAGTGCAGAGATCTACCGGGTTCATAGGTTACTTTCAAGTCTTCTTTTCTTCTTGGTCTTATTCGGTAAGGTGTAGCTAGGTGGGTTTCTCTTCTATTAGTTAACTCAACCCGATATATCCCCAATGTGTAAGATTTTAAGCCAAAGTATAATATGTACATATTTATATATATATATATATCGAGTCTTTTATAGAGTAGATGATTTCGAACGTAAACCCCTTCTTTTTATGAATCCCCACCGCATGATTTTGGCGAGATCATGATTGAACGCACGGGCCTAAAGACTTGATGCATGTGGCTATCCTGGGAGGTAAGGGCCGACGGTGATCCCGTGTACTAGTCCCACCATGAACTACGACCTAACCGACCTCGTCAGGAGTTGGCGAGGAAGGGGAATCGGGCTTTTGGGGCTTCATGGAACCCTATTAGCCATATTGATTATGAGACGCGTTCTCCTGGATGGGTCCCCTCGGGGCACCAGTTGCACCACCGGGAGGAACAAAACCTGTAAGTGGCATGGGTTCGCCAACGGTCCACTAGGACAATGTCTTCCACTGCGCATGGTAGACCCATTTCTAACCGGAGGGAAAAGGAGTAAATGTTATGAATGAATGAATGAATGATAATGAATGAATGATCACATGAACGAATGAATGATTGATTATTTCATGATCTTTAATGAATGAATTAATTAATTAATGCACACTCGAGGAGAAGGTTAGAGAATTCGCCCACTCGCCAGGGCTCACGTAATGACCGCATGATTGATTATACATAAATGAAATCGATGGTTGTAATCCCGAGCGTTGTTTTCCTTATTTTCACCCACTTGGGAAATATCTTAAAAACCTCGCACGGGATTATAGCTTGCATGTGTATGTGTTAAATTCTACAATACTATTATGATATGCCCTGTTTTATACCCACCAGTCTCTTAAAGACTAAACCCAATTTGTTTTCAGTTTCCTTGCCGGTTTGGAGTGCTAGGCGGAAGTCGAGTTTGTCAAGTCTTTTGGTTAAGTCTGAGTCACTTCCCACTCATATTGTAAATAGAATAAACAATACGAAGAATGTATAAATGATTATAATTATATTATGTTCATTCAGGATAGGCTTCTAGGGATAGATTGAACCCGTCATTTATAATTTATGATTTATGTTTGAAATTTCGGGACTAGGTATCTATGCTAGTTGAACCAGTCATCCTTGCTTATATTGTGATTGATTATATGTTCTGCTTTCACACGTACTTTTATTTTGTTGAATTTCTTATTTGGTTTCTAGGTTTTAACTCCTGCCTAGCATAGCGAGTGAGTGAGTCCCCGTTCGCTGTGACTTGGCACGTTTATGGACTTCCCATTTCATATACGGGTTGGTTCTCGGTGTAGGGGATGTGGCACCTCGCGCTCGGGTGTTACAATCGTGCACTATCACTAATCAAACAAATCACAATAAACACGACACTCAGAGAATTAATAAATACTTGAAATAAAATTGAATTATAAAAACCAATTAGGTCTCACGATGTCAAAAACTAAATTATGAATTCCTAGCTAAGTACTAAAGAAATTAGCTATTCATGAAAATCATGTCAAAATACATAAAATAATTCAAAAGTATAAACTAATTAAAATAAAGTGAAGAATTGAATGGTCTCAGAAGCCCTCAAGGCACTGCTTCCAAACCCCCAGCTCTCGTCTGCTGCTGCGTGTGCAGATAATGGTATGAAAATTCTATAGATGATAGATGCAATCTTCCTCCAGGCCACGTGAATATATAGCATGCCAATTTTCCAAGCTAATCCTAAATCAAAGAGGACTCAAATCCTCGCCACTTGCTGCCCAAGTTTCCAAGAGTGGGCTTATTCAACAATTCTAATTCTTCAATAGCAGGCCCAATTAGTGATAAGCCCATCTTCAATTCCAAACATATTACCCTTCCAAATATAACGTGCATGCTTATAAAAATCCATTAATCCCAAATTCCTCATGTTCCTAAGCTGCAAAATAAGTCAGCTACACACCAAGCATCTTTGAATTGGGTCTCTCCCATTTATTTCCATCACGCGTGGGCCCAGCAACAACTTAATTGCACAACTCAATCCAGATTCTTATTTATTTGGTCAAAAATTCAAAAAATAGCCCAGCTACAATAAAAACTTGAAAATACATCACGACACCAATTTATATCAACATTAAGCACCAGAATGCAACCACTAAACATACAAATATTAGAGAATAATGCTCGCTAACAATATCTATTATCATGGGAAATGTTTTAGCTTGCAAAAACCATCTCCAATTCATGGATCTTTTCGAATTTGATAAGTGCTATGCTCTATAAGTATATATGGGTGTGTATGTTAGCCCCTCACTAGTGTTTAGGAGTGACCCTCGCTTTCGTTTATCTTTTTCCCTTTTTCGTTTAAGTTGTAGGTGCTTTTGGAGGTTCGAGCTAGGCGGTTGTCCTTGTGTCGTTATTTAAGGAAAGCTCAAGTCACATGCATTGTATTTCATTTATTTTATGCATTTTGTTAATTTTGGAATATGTATAAATTTGATATTTAGACGCTAGCCTGGGAAAAAAAATTTTGTATACTTGTCTTGAATCTAATTTGTATAAGTTATGTATAATGGACTAGATATGATAATTGTTAGCATGTTATGATTTAAAATTTATCGCTTCCATGAAATATGTTTATTGCGCGCTCTGTATTAGGGTCTAGACCGCCTAGCTAGGGTGTGTATTTTGTTTGTCACCCATTCGCCATGGCTTGGTACGAGTACGGAGTTCCCATTTCATTACACGTGTCGGGCTTTGGAGCGGGGAATGTGGTGCCCTCCGCTCCGGGGTGCTACAAGTAGGTACCCAATTGCATGCCAATTCATCTTCATGGAATTCCTAGTAATGTTTTTGCATCATTGATCTTTCAATCGTGGAACCACAACTCGTGAGATATCCATATCTACTTCACTGTTGAGTAGAACCCACAATCATAAGATCTCAATCAAACTTAGTCCGAAACGACCCATGACTTGTGAGACATCACCCATTCCAAAGTGATCAAGAAATATCAATCACCTAAGGTGACTAGTCAAGAAACTATGATTTAATAGGCTGTACTAATTATCCCGTGACTCGTGAGACATAATTAGCTTACCTACTAACTCTTAAATCTTATTGATGGAATGCTAGGAATTTTATTACCGTAATAGAATACCTATTTATTCGAAAGTTTCTCATTATTTTAATTAGGGATTTTTGAATTAACCAGAGAGTTGTCTGGTTTTTGACCTCACCAACATGTACAGTTATCCATTTTTAATTGTCTTGATTAATACAGTTTCTCATAAAATGCATCACAGAAGTAATTAGCAGATAACATGTCCTAGCGTGATACTAATATGAGATGATCATGGATATCCTATCTTATGTGCAATTATGGGAGCTACTCCATAATTTCTAGTTCTAACATACATGCCGCATAAACAAATATTTCACATAAGGGTGTAGAATTTAATGGAAAACCCTATTCTATTACATTAATAGAAACAACCCTCCCTAACATTTTGAGGGGTCTTCAATTATGGCGCCTTTCTCCGCGATTTGTAGATTCATCTTGTCTCCAAAATGAAAAGAAAAATCTCAGTTCCTAAGTTCTCCTCTCTTTACATAATTTAATATGGCTCGATCGATATATTGACCATAGACAAATACACGGGGCATACCCCGGTCCAAAAACAATAATAATGAAAGCCACATAATAAATCAAGCAAAGCGCGCACATAAGTAGGGCTCCAGCTCCAATTAAAATAACATGAATATGGGGCTTCGGCCCCAATTGAAATCATCCATGTGCATAAATTAAAACATTCATAAGACTAGCCCATAATCACCTAAACTAGCATAATCCGCTTGAAATTTAAATTTGCCGATTAAATTTAAAATTCCCTTGACTTCAAGTTCCAATAACTTAAGTAATTTGAATATAATTCACTATTCAAGAATTCATTCAAAATTCGAATTCGGATCATGACAAAACTCAATTAATTTCAAAAATTAATTTTTTGTCAAAATATCATTCAAAGTGATATTTTATTTTCTCCAAAAATAAACGCAATTTTAATATATAAAATCCCAATTTAATATTTATTTCAAAAATAAATAATTTTATAATAAAATCATATTTTAAAATTTGGGATTTTACAAAACTGAAACTAAAAGGAAAATAGAGCCCAAACGAACACCCGCGCGAGGCGCGCACAAGGCGTGCGTCTGCCGTGCAGCTCCGCGTACACAGTCCGCGCAGGCATGCGGGAGTGTCTGGCAGCTCCCAGGCAAAGCTAGAGGATAGCCTGCGCTGCATCGCGTAGCTTGTGTGCAAGGTAGCACGCGCAGCGTATAGCAAAGCTGCGCACGCGTGCCTCGCTGGCTGGCCTGCGGGTCCCGGGCGGGCGTTGCCGAGAAGGGTGGTGGGATGGCCAGCAAGGCGGGGTAGCAATAGGCTGCCCCATATGCAAACAAATTATGTGCTATGCCCCACACGGTGGCTTATGGTGGCCAGTTCCCACGGCGGTGCCGTGCGGCCTGTTGGAAAACACGAATCAGAAAGCAGCGGAATTTAAAATTTTTTCCAACAAAAGGATCTTGGACTCGCAATCGTGTAA
The DNA here is from genome assembly GCA_037501455.1 of Lantana camara. NCBI lineage: Eukaryota > Viridiplantae > Streptophyta > Magnoliopsida > Lamiales > Verbenaceae > Lantana > Lantana camara. The sequence goes on along the minus strand of CM074858.1, from coordinate 91,836,462 downwards.
CCAAATTCGTAGAGATAGAAAACTTACTTTTCTTTTATTCTTTCTTGAAGCGTTTCAAGCCACCCAAGAACGCTCTTCTCGCGGCTTGACAACCCGTCCCTCGAAAGTCTCTTTCTACTTCAGAATCCATTGTCGGGATAGCAATCCACACCAACCTAGATTCAATTCATGTTAGAGATGTTCTTAACAATATAACATAAAGAAAGAAACATGAAACGAGAAAAACAGGATTGAAACTCCCTTCGAAAACCAGTTTTGCGAAAGTAGAAAACTGCCAGTCACAAAACCCTCGTGAAAAAACTCATCTTTCAGGATATGGACGAACGGTTTTCGCCATCTTCTTTGGTTCGATTTTTTCACTCGTTTTCTGTTGGGTTCAGAATCGTTTCATCATCCCTTCTGATCGTTTTGCTTAATCCCCACTTTTGGTAAAGCTCGAATCTTCAAAACTTCTAACTTGAAGTCTCTAGAGATAGTCCACCAACTTGGCTACAATCTAACTAGTAAGGATGCTAGTTCTCTAGTTAGTGTTTAGGCTTAACCTAGGGTTTCGTTTATCTTGGAGAAAGGATGGTGTTCAACACATGAACAAAGAATTGTCAATTAGCTCCATAAGGAGCTCGAGCTCCCCTATTTATAGGGAGGGGGGTGCCAAAATTCCTAGACCTATATGGGCTAGGATTTTGGTCCCTCTCTCCTATTACTTGATCATCAAGTATTTTCCAACTTTGACTTTGAATTCTAATTCAAGTCAACTTTTAAGAGAGCTAAAAATATCCAAACTATTTTTGGATAATTTTATACTTTATTTATTTAAAATAAATAACTTATTTTATCTAATTAATTAATTCATAATTAATTAACTAGATTATTTTGGAGAAAATAAGACTTTCTTTTTAATTCAAAATTAAACTAAAGTCTATTAAATAATTAACAAATTAATTATTTAATATATTATTAAACAATCACGTGTGGCACACGTGTCACAATGACACGTGTCCAGTCACGTGACCCACACGTGTGGTTTCACACGTGTGGAACCCTCTAGGCTTGATTAACTCGTTTAATCATTTTAAAGCCTCAACTCATGTAACCAAGTTGTTGTGTGTGACCCTCTAGGTTCTCAATTCAATTAGCAGTGACCCTAATTAATTAATTCACTAATTAATTAATCAGTCCACAGATTAAACGACCATAGTCTAGCAACAGGTGTTTAACCCCTAGCTGAATTGGAATATTCGGATTCGACAGAACCTTTAAGTCATTGATTCATGTGAGATACAATCCTCCTACTTACTATCTCTCAACCAAGATCTAGGGCAAGGGAATAATCAGAACCCTAATAATCCGGTCTTAAAGCTAAGTGCATTTCATATCCATTTGATCTCAATCCAAGAAACCCTTTTCTTGATGTCTTGATCTACTGCCTTGGCCAAGGACTCCATATGTCATATGAATGACTTACACAATAAGAGATCACCTTGTATATGCAAGTGTAGGTCCTTTCTTGATTCTCATTCACTTTCATGAATCACTTGTGCAGCCCCAGCATAAGCCTTGAATCAGTTGTCTAAGGCGACACCCTTTAAAGCTTATACCAAAGACTATAGAGTTAATTCATAAAGTGACAAGGAACCTCAAGTCTAAGGATCAATTAATCACATCAATGACTCGTGAGATATTTCCTAATCTGGAAGTTTCCATTTCCTGAAATAGAAACTTCCTTTCCCATTTAGGAATGTTCTCACACGGGGCACCTCAGTGAACTTACTTATTAAAGTAAGCACCCTCATGTATCACGCACGCATCAACTATACACTTTGCACCTCCATGAAACAAGGTGGTCCTTCTTAAGGGCGTGATCCCACAAGCAAGCCTTAGAGGAGTCAGGTTGACACTCCCACTGTCTGTAGGACTCATCGGCTTGGAGTATTTTACTAATCATGACTTATGTGATATAGGGCTCGTTTCATGAACCATTTCACCTAAATGGTATAGTCCTAAAGTCATCAGGATTAGGGGAGTTCTCATACATGCACACATAATGGAAACACTCAAAACACGTATTGGCATATAAAGAAGTGTTTGCCTATGATCAATCGTATATTATTCAAAGATTGTCTGTGATACAAGAAAAGTCCCAAAGCAGATTACGTCGAATCGGCTTTCTAGGGCACTATTCCTAACAATCTCCCACTTGCCCGTAAAAGCCATTTAGGTACTCTAAGTCCCATCTTCTCAAGATGCACTTAGAGACCCTATTGACTTTGGGCGTTTCCAAAGTGGATCTGCTATATTCTCTGCTGATGTGACCCTCTTGTTTACACATCTCTTAGGAAACACCTTTTCCTTATAAAGTGATTCGTAATCACGTGTTCAGTCTCTTGGTGAGGTCTTGGTTCTCTTACTTGAGCAACCATCCTTTTTATCATACAATATGATCAAGGAGTTGTTTTCATGCTAGGAACTTCATCTAACAAGTTAGATGGAGTTTCTTACCCAAACACTTAACTTAGTATTATATATTACGACTAAGTTCTCAACTACGATAGTTGAGTTTTGCAATGTCCGTCCTTGGAACCCCTTTCCAACACATTGCATTACCATTCTGGTAGAAGTTGTATCCTTTCAATGATTTCATAATCATCTATGTTTGATGAACGGTTACATCAAATATCCTTCTAACAATAAGATCTTTTGGGCTCTGTAAACTAATACATATCCTCATTTCTTCTCAAGTACTCTGAGGACATCCTTTACAGAGATCTAATGACCTTCTCTGAGGTCATATTAGATTCGGCCTACTACGCTTAGTGTTGCGCCATATCTAATTTAGTACATAACTTTTCATACATTATGCACCCTTTCACTTAAAGGGATTTTGGACATTCTAACTTTCTCAAAGTTATCTTAGGACACATACTCTTCAAAAGAGATGTTCCATTGTCCATACTAAACTCCTTTTAGTACCGTGGTTATGTACTCATTTTGTGATAATCCTTTTATTCTCTTAGATCTATCTTCCATAGATCTGAATGTCGAGAATATAGGATAATCACCAAGATCTTTCATGTCAAATTGTTTCTTAAACAAGAATTGGTAACTTTCACATCATCCTTGACATTCCCAATGAGAAGGATGTCATCTTCTAAAGAACCAAAATTGACTCTTACATCACTAACTTTCATATGTACACTCTGAGACTTATTCGACTTCTATCTGTGTCAAACGATTTGACTGTGGAATCGAATTGTCTAACTCCTAGAAGCCTTTATCAATCCACAGATTGACTTTGGGGATTTGCATACCTTATGCATACTCCCACTGAATATGAGATTTATAGAAATACCTTATTTCAATCTCTTTCAATCTCATATTGAACAAGATAGTTCTCATATTCATTTATCATATCTCATAGTCAGAATATGAGGATATGGTAAACACAACCCAAATGGACTTTTGCATTTCAACCGTCAAGAAGGTTGTAATGTTTTCCATTTACTCGAAGCTCTAGGAGCTTGATCCTATCAGGTGGATCAACCAAGGTCAAAACTTGGTTTAAGTATATGGAATCCATATTGGATTTCAAGGCTTGCTTACACTACTCAGATTCCAAATCTGACAGTGTCTCCTCTTCAAGTAATTCCTTGGCTATCTAGGAAAACGTTCTAAACGCATCTTAAGAGAAGGGTTTCACACGTGTACATACTCTAAAATTTGGCTAAGTTTTATCAGATGGGCTCGTTTCTTCTATATGTGGCATGGATATTTTTCCTCAAATTTCTTTGAGGTCTGCTTGCTTGCCTTTCTTCTTCTATAGGAACGATTCCTTAAGAAAGATACATTCCTTGAGAAACAACCTTTGTCTAAGGGAATCGCAGAAACGATATCCAATATCATTGCATAAACTTGAACTCATTTCAAGCTTATCTCCCACTATCCTCTTCAAGTAAGAGGATTCCATTGAATTCTTGGATAAGAATAATTAGGGAATTTAGTATGCCATATTGCATAGTGCAACTAAAGGACTGATTTTGGAAGGTACTAAATTCAAAATCTCTAACTGCATATTCTAGTAGTTTATTCCTAGAATGATTATAAGTCAGTAAAGCTTACTATGGAATCGACCATATCCTATTAGGTTTCATTCCATCATTCGGAAACATTAATGTGTTCTCGAATTAGTTTACTGAGAGATAATCCTATTATCTCTAAGATGACTAAGGAATTAGTTGCTAAGATATTGGCTATCTCGATCATATCGATTTACCTATAACTTATGACTACTTCGGTTCCTAACCTCCTTTCGAAATTCTAAGAATTTCATATAAGTTTCGAATTTGTACTTTAACAAGTACATTCATTCATAATGATTAAACTGGCGATTGTATCTAGTGCTTACATTAAGCATCTTACACTCATTAGCATGGATCGAAATCCACTATAATTTTGGAACGTTCCACGTTTCTTATAAACGGGATTCAGGAACGCTTCCCTCATGACAGGATTCACAGGAAGTCAACACTATAGGTTCATTTTCATAGAATGATCCTAAGGTGTCTGACTTGCTAATCCTTTTATATCTCAACGTTCCAAAGTAATTCGAAGCTTTGTCATCTCACTTACTTTTGTTATCTCGTTGTATGTTTAGAACATTAGTGCCTTGAGTCTTTGCACAACGGCTTATGCAAAATTGACTTAAGACTAGTAAATTCTATTCCTAGTAGAATTACTAAACGAGGTAACATTTCAAAGTACTCATACTCTTTGCAGTTCCCTTTCAAAGTCCTTATTTGCTACCATAGAAACAAACGTCCTATTTGATCTCTAGTGTCTTTTGGGCATACCCCTTACATGCCCCTCCATTGGGCTCTTAAGGGTTTCTTCTTCTTTAGGCCTTAAAGCCTTTAACTTAGGGAGTTTTAGAAGAAGAATTAACCATCTCAACCTTTTATTCCTTCTTAAGGATGCTCTCAACCATTATCAACTTAAATGATTAACTATGCTACATTAGCATCATTCTAGTTGAGCATAAAGGGTTTGAATGATAGTCGAAGCAATGTAAGCAATCAGTGCATTGAGAACTCTTTTCTCAGTTGATGATCGAGACCATAAGATCTTCAAATAAGATCTTTAGACCTTGTTCGTGTGCACTTGTTTCCTCATTTGGAATATTGAATAATTCCATAATGTTATACCTTGTAACATTTTTATGAGGTGGTTCAATTGCTTTTAAGTGGTTTGGAAAAAATCCATTCACCTCAGATTGCTTCTCTTTTGGCCCGGGTCGACTTTTCACAATTGAAAACTTCGCCCTTTAGAGAACGCCTTTCTCTAGTCGGATTCTAAAATGAATTTTAGGATCCGAAGCCATCTAGAGTTAGTCAGGACTTAGTCAACTTATTTGACTTAAGGATGGATACGAATGGGTTTGCATTTCATATTGTAGAGAATCACAGAACTACAACCTAAATGCTAAGCAGAGAAAATGTGGGCATGCTGAATTATAACGATATACAAAAGATAAGGTCTTTAATCTAATGTAGCTCCCACTGTTTTTCAAAGATCTATAATTCCCAAAGATCTAAGAGGAACACGTTTCCCAGCGGGTACTAAGATCCTAAGCATTTTACCTCGAACCCACGACTCGCGGACATTCTAAGTAAAATCCTAGGTAGGTACAACTTACCAATTCTAACACCTTTAGAACTCTTAGTAATTGTTTTTGCATCACCCATATTTCAATATGGACCCACGACTCGTGCGACATCCATATTTACTTAGGCGTTAAGCTAGACCCATCAATCATAAGATCATGATCAAAACTTAGTTCGAACGACCCACGACTCGCGGACATCGCCCTTGCCAAAATTAACCACGAAATATTGATCATTTAAAATGATCAATTAGGTAACTAAGAACTAATAAGCTCCACTAGCTATCCCACGACTCGCGGACAATAACTAGCTTTACTTACTAAATTTAAAACATATTGATGGAATGCTAGGAATTTAATTCAAAATTTGCATCTCGAATTAAATACCTATTATTCGAAATGAGCTTAATATTTAATGGGAATTTTCGAATCAACCGAAGAGTTGTTCGGTTCGACCTCACCAACATATATGTTATCCAATTTAATTAGTCTTGATTAATGCAAGTACAACTTAAATGCATTTCAAACAAGCACATAAACAGATAACATGTCCTAGCATGATACTAACATGTAATGATCATGGGTTCTACCTATCTTATGCGTGATATGTGGGAGCCACTCCACAATCACAAGTTCTAACATACATGCCACATAAACAGTTTAAATCACATAAGGGAAAGCGGTAACAAAATACGAGCCCTATCTCTATTACATTTAACAATTGAGATTCCCCTCCCTAACATTTTGAGGGGTCTTCACTTATGGCCTCCTTGTTACTTGAATGTGGTCCATCTTACTCCATGGGTGCATTGTCTCCAAAATGAAAATAAAACCTCACCACCTATCTCTACTCTCAAATTACAATAAAAAGAAAAAGACATAAAGTAATAAGGCTCAATCTTCATATTGGCCTTAGACAATTACACGGGGCATACCCCGGCCTCAAAAATAGTAATATGGAAAGCCACATAATAAATCACATAACAGTACGCACATAAGTGAGGCTCCAACCTCAATTGAAAAACGCAACTATAGGGCTCCAACCCCAATTTAAACCATCCATGTGCATAAATTAAAACCATACATAGATCTAAACCCATGATCACCTAACATGCTTTAGCGAGAATTTAAATTTAGCCAATAAATTAAAATTCTCGTTTCAAGTCCTAATGACTTAAAACACGACTTGATGCGAGTCTTATTTATAAAAGTTTTCAATAAATCCCAAATTACCAAAACAAATAAAATTCCAATTAATTTCTGAAAATTAATAATTTTACCAAAGATTGTATTTTCCCAAAATATAAACCGTTTCAATTTCTCAAAAATCCCAATTTTAAGTTTTATTCAAAAATTAAAAATAAATATTCAAAAATAAAATTTTTAAAATTAAAATAAAATTGGGACTGGATTGCACGAAACACGAAAAAGTCGGATCACGAAAACGGGGCCCGTAAGCGAAAAAGGGTCACTCCGGTTGCAAGCGCGTGCGCGCGCGCGCGGCCAAGGCCGCGCTAGTGCGCGCACTGTGCGCGCATGCTTGCGCGCCTGCTGGGCGTGTCCCTTCCGGGCGTGTGCGGGCGGGCTGGGCGACTGATCCCGCACGCCTTGCGGGATCGTTGCCCAGCCTGGGCGGGACGGCGTCGGCAGTCCTGGGCGGGGCGCCTAGGCGCTCCCGGAACACCTCCCGCGCGGTTGCGGGAGGGAGTAGGCGCACGGCCTGCGCGCGCCTAGGACAGGCGGGCGGTGCTGCGCGAAGCCCGCCCGCGCGACTCCTTCGCGTGCGGGGTTTCGCGTGTTCATCGTATTCCGTATTTTCGTTTCGTGTTTTCGTTCAAAAGCAAAACCAATCCAAGAAATCCAAAAACAGTTTATACAGTTTCAAATCTAAAATAGTTTTCAAAAATTAAATTTTGCAAAAACCAATTTTCAGAAACTTTCAGGAAAAATTACAGTTTCGTAATTCAGGCTTTCTAAAACAATTACAAATACTCAATCGCATCAAGCCTAAGAATTTCTACCAAATTCAGAATAATTGAGACGAATCAGAAACACGATTAACGAGGTGGCTCTGATACCACTTGTTGGGAAACACGAATCAGAAAGCAGCGGAATTTAAAATTTTTTCCAACAAAAGGATCATGGACTCGCAATCGTGTAACCAAATTCGTAGAGATAGAAAACTTACTTTTCTTTTATTCTTTCTTGAAGCGTTTCAAGCCACCCAAGAACGCTCTTCTCGCGGCTTGACAACCCGTCCCTCGAAAGTCTCTTTCTACTTCAGAATCTATTGTCGGGATAGCAATCCACACCAACCTAGATTCAATTCATGTTAGAGATGTTCTTAACAATATAACATAAAGAAAGAAACATGAAACGAGAAAAACAGGATTGAAACTCCCTTCGAAAACCAGTTCCTAAGTTCTCCTCTCTTTACATAATTTAATATGGCTCGATCGATATATTGACCATAGACAAATACACGGGGCATACCCCGGTCCAAAAACAATAATAATGAAAGCCACATAATAAATCAAGCAAAGCGCGCACATAAGTAGGGCTCCAGCTCCAATTAAAATAACATGAATATGGGGCTTCGGCCCCAATTGAAATCATCCATGTGCATAAATTAAAACATTCATAAGACTAGCCCATAATCACCTAAACTAGCATAATCCGCTTGAAATTTAAATTTGCCGATTAAATTTAAAATTCCCTTGACTTCAAGTTCCAATAACTTAAGTAATTTGAATATAATTCACTATTCAAGAATTCATTCAAAATTCGAATTCGGATCATGACAAAACTCAATTAATTTCAAAAATTAATTTTTTGTCAAAATATCATTCAAAGTGATATTTTATTTTCTCCAAAAATAAACGCAATTTTAATATATAAAATCCCAATTTAATATTTATTTCAAAAATAAATAATTTTATAATAAAATCATATTTTAAAATTTGGGATTTTACAAAACTGAAACTAAAAGGAAAATAGAGCCCAAACGAACACCCGCGCGAGGCGCGCACAAGGCGTGCGTCTGCCGTGCAGCTCCGCGTACACAGTCCGCGCAGGCATGCGGGAGTGTCTGGCAGCTCCCAGGCAAAGCTAGAGGATAGCCTGCGCTGCATCGCGTAGCTTGTGTGCAAGGTAGCACGCGCAGCGTATAGCAAAGCTGCGCACGCGTGCCTCGCTGGCTGGCCTGCGGGTCCCGGGCGGGCGTTGCCGAGAAGGGTGGTGGGATGGCCAGCAAGGCGGGGTAGCAATAGGCTGCCCCATATGCAAACAAATTATGTGCTATGCCCCACACGGTGGCTTATGGTGGCCAGTTCCCACGGCGGTGCCGTGCGGCCTGTTGGAAAACACGAATCAGAAAGCAGCGGAATTTAAAATTTTTTCCAACAAAAGGATCTTGGACTCGCAATCGTGTAACCAAATTCGTAGAGATAGAAAACTTACTTTTCTTTTATTCTTTCTTGAAGCGTTTCAAGCCACCCAAGAACGCTCTTCTCGCGGCTTGACAACCCGTCCCTCGAAAGTCTCTTTCTACTTCAGAATCCATTGTCGGGATAGCAATCCACACCAACCTAGATTCAATTCATGTTAGAGATGTTCTTAACAATATAACATAAAGAAAGAAACATGAAACGAGAAAAACAGGATTGAAACTCCCTTCGAAAACCAGTTTTGCGAAAGTAGAAAACTGCCAGTCACAAAACCCTCGTGAAAAAACTCATCTTTCAGGATATGGACGAACGGTTTTCGCCATCTTCTTTGGTTCGATTTTTTCACTCGTTTTCTGTTGGGTTCAGAATCGTTTCATCATCCCTTCTGATCGTTTTGCTTAATCCCCACTTTTGGTAAAGCTCGAATCTTCAAAACTTCTAACTTGAAGTCTCTAGAGATAGTCCACCAACTTGGCTACAATCTAACTAGTAAGGATGCTAGTTCTCTAGTTAGTGTTTAGGCTTAACCTAGGGTTTCGTTTATCTTGGAGAAAGGATGGTGTTCAACACATGAACAAAGAATTGTCAATTAGCTCCATAAGGAGCTCGAGCTCCCCTATTTATAGGGAGGGGGGTGCCGAAATTCCTAGACCTATATGGGCTAGGATTTTGGTCCCTCTCTCCTATTACTTGATCATCAAGTATTTTCCAACTTTGACTTTGAATTCTAATTCAAGTCAACTTTTAAGAGAGCTAAAAATATCCAAACTATTTTTGGATAATTTTATACTTTATTTATTTAAAATAAATAACTTATTTTATCTAATTAATTAATTCATAATTAATTAACTAGATTATTTTCTCCAAAATAAGACTTTATTTTTAATTCAAAATTAAACCAAAGTCTATTAAATAATTAACAAATTAATTATTTAATATATTATTAAACAATCACGTGTGGCACACGTGTCACAATGACACGTGTCCAGTCACGTGACCCACACGTGTGGTTTCACACGTGTGGAACCCTCTAGGCTTGATTAACTCGTTTAATCATTTTAAAGCCTCAACTCATGTAACCAAGTTGTTGTGTGTGACCCTCTAGGTTCTCAATTCAATTAGCAGTGACCCTAATTAATTAATTCACTAATTAATTAATCAGTCCACAGATTAAACGACCATAGTCTAGCAACAGGTGTTTAACCCCTAGCTGAATTGGAATATTCGGATTCGACAGAACCTTTAAGTCATTGATTCATGTGAGATACAATCCTCCTACTTACTATCTCTCAACCAAGATCTAGGGCAAGGGAATAATCAGAACCCTAATAATCCGGTCTTAAAGCTAAGTGCATTTCATATCCATTTGATCTCAATCCAAGAAACCCTTTTCTTGATGTCTTGATCTACTGCCTTGGCCAAGGACTCCATATGGCATATGAATGACTTACACAATAAGAGATCACCTTGCATATGCAAGTGTAGGTCCTTTCTTGATTCTCATTCACTTTCATGAATCACTTGTGCAGCCCCAGCATAAGCCTTGAATCAGTTGTCTAAGGCGACACCCTTTAAAGCTTATACCAAAGACTACAGAGTTAATTCATAAAGTGACAAGGAACCTCAAGTCTAAGGATCAATTAATCACATCAATGACTCGTGAGATATTTCCTAATCTGGAAGTTTCCATTTCCTGAAATAGAAACTTCCTTTCCCATTTAGGAATGTTCTCACACGGGGCACCTCAGTGAACTTACTTATTAAAGTAAGCACCCTCATGTATCACGCACGCATCAACTATACACTTTGCACCTCCATGAAACAAGGTGGTCCTTCTTAAGGGCGTGATCCCACAAGCAAGCCTTAGAGGAGTCAGGTTGACACTCCCACTGTCTGTAGGACTCATCGGCTTGGAGTATTTTACTAATCATGACTTATTTGATATAGGGCTCGTTTCATGAACCATTTCACCTAAATGGTATAGTCCTAAAGTCATCAGGATTAGGGGAGTTCTCATACATGCACACATAATGGAAACACTCAAAACACGTATTGGCATATAAAGAAGTGTTTGCCTATGATCAATCGTATATTAGTCAAAGATTGTCTGTGATACAAGAAAAGTCCCAAAGCAGATTACGTCGAATCGGCTTTCTAGGGCACTATTCCTAACACGGCCAATCAATTTGGCCCACGTCACCGTGTTTCGATTCATTCTGAAATTTCAGTAAATTCCAAAATTAGTTTTGAAATAAAACAGTTCAGAAAAATTCAGATTTAAACAGTTTTGAATCAGATTAATATGAAAAACAATTTTCAGTAATTTTCAAGAAAAATAGTTTAGATCCGACATATTCGTATTTTGAACAAAAACCAAGAATCCATGACTATCATTCAAATTCAAGAATTTTCTGTCAAAATTTAAAACAGTAATGTTTCGAAACGTGTTGGAAAACAACAGATTTAAACCAGCGGAAGTTTAAAAATTTTTCCAAAAGGGATCATGATCTTGCAGTGTTAGTTTCAAAACTAAGTGGGAAATCAAGAAACTTACAATAATTGAAGCTTTCTTGAAATGTTTTGAGCCGTCGTAAAACGTTCTTCATGCGGCATGAATCCCCATTTCTGAACGATGCTTTCTTCAAAATTCCAAAGTAGAAATGCTCTAGAGTATTAATCCACACCGACCTAGATTCAAATCATGTAAGTGAGTATGCTAGTACTATAAAATATTTATTAAAGAAACTAGAAATTAGAAATAGAGAGCAAGAGAATTATCCCCAAAATTCCTTGTAGGTTGGGCGTGAATCCTACATCACGCATAAGCATAAATTTTTGAACCCCTTTGCCTATCTATAGGCTAGGGTTCGAACAACCCCTAGGTCTAATCGGAATCGGATTCCAACTTTGACTATTCTTCTATTTACTTTCTCTCCAAGTAATAGAATTCTTATTCAAAATAAGATATTTATTCCTTCTAGAAAGAGAGTTCCTAACTAATTAGGAATATTTAATTATTCCAATAATAATTAAATATCTTATTCTAATAATATATATTCTAATCATATTAGAATTAACATTTACTAGAATAATAAACTGAAGATATTTAATATTTATTTATTTATTTATTCTAATCAAATTAGACCAACTAAACAATTAAAAACTTAAACATTTAGAATTAATTCTCTAATTAATTCCATGAAGGGCTTTTAGAATTAATTCACTAATTAATTCTAATGGGCTAAAATTAATTCTCCAATTAATTTTATTTTTGCTTTATAATTAATTCTCTCAATTAATTATATTGAGGGATTTATAATTAATTCTCCAATTAATTATATTTGGCTTTATAATTAATTCTCCAATCAATTATATTTTGACTTAATAATTAATTCTATAATTAATTAACACATGATCTAATTCTTCAATTGGAGTCACGCATCCAAACACGCTCTTGACTCCCATACGTTTGTCATACACATGTGGTCTCGTTTCGATCAATTACTTGATCTTTCTAACAATACGCTTTGAACCCAGTATTTGTGTGTGGCCCTCTAGGTTCAATTTCAGTTAGCAATGAGCCTAATTAATTAATACACTTTATTAATTAATTACCTCACAGTTCACACGACCATAGTCTAGCAAAGGTGTGTGACCCCTACCCAAAATGTGAATGTATATTCGAAAGAACCTTTCAGTTAATGACATCACGTGGGATACTATCCTCCAACAATCCTATCTCTCGATTAAGATCTATAGCATGGGAATATAGAGAGCCCTACTAATTTTAATCTTAAAACAAAGTTCCCTTCATATTCCATTTGATCTCAATCCAAGAAAACCCCATTTTCTTGATGTCTTGATCTAACTACCTTGCGCAAGGATTTTAGGATGGAACATGAATGACTTGTATAATAAGAGATCATCTTGCCTACAGCAAGTGTAGGTCCTTTATTGATTCCAACAATTCTCATATACCACTTGTGTAATCCCAATATAGGCCATGGTTCAGGTGTCTATACGGTGACACCCTTTTGAGCTTATATCAAAGATTACAGAGTTAAATCATATGAGACAATGTGGAATCTCAAGTCTAAGGATTAATTCCTCACGTTATTGAAATGCGAGATATTTCCTAATCTGGAAGTTCTAGTAACGTCCTTTCCCATTTAGGAATATTGTCACCGGGGCACTCTCAGTAAACTTGTTCGTATAACAAGCACCCATGTGTATTGTGTACGCATCAACTTATGCACTTTACACCCCACGAAATAGGATGATCCTTCTTAAGGACAGAACTACACAAGCAAGTCTCAACAAAGGCAAAGTCGACACTCCCACTGTCTGTCGGTCTCATTGACTTGGAGAAGTTTCTAATCCTCACCTATTGAGTTAAGAACTTATTTCATATGTCATTCCCATAATGACAAAGTTCTTAACGGCCTCATCGAATTAGGAGAGTTCTAGACATGCACACGTAAAGGAAACACTCAAAACACGTAATGACACATAAGAAGTGTTCGCCTGTGATTACAACCATTCGTATATTATTCAAAGATTGTTTGTGATATAGGGAAAACCCCAAAGCATAATAGCTTTCTAGGGCACTATTCCCAACACTACCCGGATGAGTCAGAAGTTCTCCCTATTGAAGAAGTGGAACTTGAGCCAAATCACACCTTCGTGCAGAAGCCGATTAAGATTTTGGATCGAAAGTTTCAAGAACTCATAAATCGGTGTATTCCACTAGTAAAAGTCTTATAGAGAAGTGATAAGACGGAAGAGGCTACATGGGAAATAGAGGATAAGATGAAGAAGTTCCATCCTGAGTTGTTTCCGGATGAACAGTAAATCCGAGGATAATTCTTTTAAAGGGGAGAGGTTGTGACACCCCAATTTTTCAGTCGTACAAGTATGAAGTATGTGTTGATTATATGTGAATTTAAATTCATTAATTATGTTATTATATGTTTAATTTATTAAGTTACTTGTTATTCTTTGAATTATATGAATAATTGTTAAGGAATTAATTTGAATTCTTGAACGTTATGTCTATATGGTTATGAACGTACCACGTTGCATCTGCTTTGATTTTTGATTTTCGTGAAAACTTGGTCTGCATGAGATAAATGTGTTATGAATGTTTTTCGTATGCTCGCTACATGATTTTGAACTTGTCTTATTTGTTTTGGAATTTTTTTTGAGTAACGGGACCAAAAAGGCACAAAAGGGCATTTAGAGCACCTTGCATTCCGAGCGGCATAACTTGAGCTCGGGAATTAGGATTCAAATTATGTCACCACAATTGGACTCGTTACGACGATTTGGGTTCAATGGAATAAGCCTTATAATTTTCTAATCCCGTTTGGACCTCCGAAATTCCACCAAAATAAGCCCTATTCGCCAAACTGCCAGCGTTAGACATTTTACTCATAACTCACTCTTAACCAAGAAACCCAAAGTTTAGACCCACATATACCCAACTTGACCCTCTATCAGTTGGCCAGCCGCTCATTTCATTCCTCACACAACAAAGAAAGGAAAAGTACAGCCAAAGCCAAGAACAAACCCCATCTCATCACTATTCACATTTCACACATTTGAGCTTGTAACTTCTTCAATCTTCTTCCAATCCAAAAGGTGAGCATAGATTCTTGGTCTCCACTTCCTTGCTATCATTTCAAGCTATAGTTTTCTTATTTTCATGAAGATTTGAGCATGTTATGGATTGTTGGATTAATAGTTAGGTTTTTGTTGAATTCTTGAATCATATGCATTCCTTGAGCTATTTGATGATTTAAAGATGAAATTTTAATTTTAGTATACTGGTTATTGGTGTAGTTTAAAAATGATGTGATTTTTTCGGATAGTGTAATTCTAGTGTAAAACGCTTTTGTGAAAAGCATCTCCTGAGGACGTTTTCCCGAAAAATGTCTTCACTTAGTTTTACATTGACCAAACTTTAAATGACTGACTGAAAAAATATGATGAAAACTTTTTTCTGAAAAACATCTTCAGTGTGTTTTTCGTTGATAGTTAAACAGAGCAAGAATCCTATTTCTCCCAACTTCTATACTATATATTAAGCGAGAGAGGCAAAGGTTTCTTGGACTTGGTCTCTAATTCTTCTTTTTATTTAATTAATTTTTTTCCATCACATTCAGAACGTGTCTCAACTCCACTCTTGTCTCACCTCACTTTTATTCTCTTCGTGTCTGAACTCCACTCTTTTCTCACCTCACTTTTATTCTCTTCTTTTATGTACTTTTTTAATTCTTTTTCAGATATTTTTTAATTTATATTTTATCTATTTCCTATCGATATATAATTATTAAATTCATATAAAGATAAATAATAATTTAATATATTTAAATAAATATGATTATTTCTTTGCACACGCGTTGATCGTGCAAAATTACTCTCTCGGACTCTTTTCTTTCTATTTATTTATTTTTTTCCATCAGTTGTATTCTCTCTTACGTTCTTTTATTTATTTATTTATCATTCCATTATCTTCATAACTTCTCTTTTCTCTCAACTCACTTTAATTATTATTATTAATTTTTATCTACAAATTTTATCCTTTTCTTCTCATTTATCTATTTAGAATCTTTATTCACGTAATTTATCAACTTAGAATTTTAATCTTAATCTTAATATTTTTCGCATATTTTATGGATATTGATCATCTCTTTAAATTTAAATTTTTAATTTTATCTCTTCATATTTAGAATTTTAATTTTTTAATTTGCACGCACGTAGAGTGAAGACTTTTTCTACGAAAACGTCTTCATCAATTTTATGGAAAACACAGTGAAGTCTTCATCAATTTTTATCAGTCAGTCATTTAAAGTTTGGTCAACGGAAAACTAGGTGAAGACGCTTTTCAGGAAAGCGTCTTCAGAAGACGTTTTTCACAAAAACGTTTTATACTAGAATTAAGCGTCTTCAGAAGACGTTTTTCACAAAAACGTTTTATACTAGAATTACACTATCCGAAAAAAATCACACCATTTTTAAACTACACAAATGAATAGTACACTAATATTAAAATTTCACCTGATTTAAAGCTTGTATATTGATCACTCCTGCATCTATATTATATTTATAGACTCACGATTCATGGTGGTTGGGTGTTTAATCACTTACCATTAATAGAACTTTGATTTTTTTAGTTTGAAGAAGCATGTATGATAGCCCATTTCTTCCCTTTTCTTGCTCGGTTGATACATGTTGTTAAGTGAAGAATTTACCATGTTTTCATACTTCATTTTGTGCCTTAAGTTGTTGCCTAAGAGTGACTTAAAGTTGCTGCTTCTTTCTTCCCCTTTTTCCTTTGAAAAATAGGGTTGCTGCTACTGATCAATTATTTTAGCACGAAGCTCGACACGGCCATGTCGAGTATTGCCTTGTAATTCACACAAACGTGTTGTGTGTTCGAATTTTGTGAAAATTTTATCTTTATCAAAATGAACACAGCCGTGTTGACACAAGATGGCAGCCTCGAGGTGTTCTTTTTTTGCTTTTCGTTATCTTTTCCTGCTCCGTTTATGACTTATATGCACGTGAACTTGTTATACTATGTGTTATGATTGTTGTTTGATGTTCAAGGATTGAATTGATATGATTATGAAAGCTATGAATGTGATCTCTTCTTTGTGAAAGACCTTGCTTGTTTATATATCTTTAAGGCATTAATTGTGCACATGAACATTTTCATGACATGATTTTATCTCGTATGCATCTTATACCATGTTCATCACATTGTCGTGCATTGTTTGTGATCATATGGGGTCTTAATTCACTTCTTTTGCACAGATTTTTGGTATGGATGGAGGCGAGACCAGTCTTTGAGGTTCTTCTATCGTTCTTTTTGCTTTCAAGGTGGGTTTCTCTTTTATTAGTTAAAATCGACCCGATATATCTCCAATGTGAAATATTTTAAACCAACTTATTATATGTATGTATATCGAATCTTTTCAAGAGTAAATGATTTCCAACGTGAAGCCTTTTCTTTAATGAGTTCCCTACCTAATGTTTTTGGTGAGTTAAATGAATACACCAAATTGGGGCCCTGGGACTTAGTATATATGGCTATCCGGGGAAGCATGGGCTGACGGTAAACCCCGTATGCTAGTTCCAACAAAACTATGATGTTACCGACCCTCGCTAGGAGATTAGCGAGGAATGGGAATCAGCTTTTAGGGATTCTGTACCCCACTAGCCATAATGAATGAATGGGTGGCCGGGCCTTGCAAACCCATCCACCACCCGAAGGAAAAAGGTGTATATGAACGATTATGATTGATCGATTGAATGTGCAGAAAAGAGTATGTGTGTGATAACCAATGAAATAATGTTAATGATTACACAAGGTGAAGGTTGGAGACTTAGCCCTCCGCCGAGCTCATGTAAAGACTTAATGAATGAATATGATTGTTATAATCTCGTTCGATGCTTTTCTTTATTTTACCCACTTGGGAAATCTTATAAAAACCTTGTATCGAATTATTGCTTGCATGTATGTGTTTAAATTCTACGGTACTTATATATCATTGCCTGTTTTTATACCCACCAGTCTCCTTTAGAGTGAAGCTGCTTTTGTTTTCAGTTTCTGCTTGCACGTGGGAGTCCTAGGCGGGAATCCGAGTCATGTGTGTCTTGTATTCGGGGCTAGCATTCTTTTATCACATATACGTTCATATTATTTTTGGGTATTATGTATATGAACGTATTTGGCGTATTTTGTTATGATGGGTCGTGATGGCCATGGATATTTGTAATCATTTTACTACTTGGAGCTTGAAAGCTCATTGTATATGATAAGGATATATGATATGCTTCTATTTTTATAAGATTTCTTTGATCTTTATTGTCTCTTGGACTTGAATGGTTTAAGAGTTAACTCCCTCCTAGCATAGCGAGTATATTTTGTCCCCGTTCACCCTAATTTGTCATGTATATGGATTTTTCATTTCATACATGGGTCGGGTCTTCATGCGGGTGATGTGGCATCATGCGCTCGAGCGCTACAATGTTTTATAGGAGAAATCAAACATCACAAGAAAGCTTCAATCAACCGTAATTTACTTGAATCTCTCTTAGTTTCGAAACGAATATTGCAAGTAAATGACCCCATCTGGAAAAAAAATTTAAAATTCTTTTGCTTTTATTCTGTGTTTTCCAACAAGTGGTATCAGAGCCACGGTTGCAACTTTCGTTTTGAAACATTTATTGTAGCACCCGGAACGCCGAGATGCCACACCCCCGTATTATAGCTTAGTCCACATACGAAATAGATAATCCGTACATGAACCAAAACTATAGCGAACGGTTGACAAAAGAAAATAAATCTGTAGCTAGGCGGAACTAACCCTCATTTAATACCAACATGCATAAATAATAAAACGGAAGCATAAGTTACATTCACTTCAACAACAAAATCTTTCCCAATATTTACATAAATCCAATTCCCCAAAGATATCAAAATAAGTCAGACTTAATATATAGATACCAAGAGTAGTAACAATCTATATATGCATCATTAATGTACAAGAAAATGAGGAAGACAAGTGCTAGACCCAAAGAACAAAAGAACTAACTCGATCCCGCCAAGCATGCAACCCCCAAACCTGAAAATGTTGAGGTGTCAGTCTACCGACGACTGAGTGAGGGGGTTTATAAATAAATATTAGCGCAATTAACATGCAAGTTATAATCTTGGGTAGGGTTTTAATAAAGGAAACAATATACGTTCAATAATAAAATAGATCCCGCCCGAGATTAGAACTAAATCCATTTAACATTACAATCATTATCAATTCAATCCGTGGCCCGGCGAGTGAGGGAAATTCTCCAACCTTACACCAATAGTGAACATTACATGCTTGTTTAATTATCATGTGATCATGGAATTCAATTATAGTGCACACGTATCAATTCATAAACTCCTTTACTCCGGGTGATGGTGGGTTTGCAAGACCCTAACAATTCATGCTACGTACGTCGGGAACATGACTCCCACGTATGGGATTCCTTCCTCCACCAAACCTCCTGGTGGATTCAGGGGTCATCCCAAAATGGTGAGGATAGTGCAAGAGTTACCCGTCAGCCCTTGCTTCCTCGGTTGGCTCAGTACACTACCCTCGGGCCCAAGTGAGCACTACATGCTACTTGCCACTACATTATCATGATTCAATCACTATACATATATTGCTTTGCATGAACAAGACACTAATCACGCTACATGCATTGCTTTGCATGAGCATGACTTGCTTGCTAAACACTTGAAAGTTTAGAAATGATTATAGATAAATATATATACCTTTTGGCCTAAAACTTCACATAAGGGTTATACGGGTTCTATATAGCTAGAATTAAACCTCACCTTTACTTTACCAACCCAAAATAACCAAGGAAACACCCTAAGGAGCGTGCTCCTCGTCACCGGAACATGATCTGTATAACAAGGACAAGTGTACATGAGACACGACTTACATGAACCATTTACGACGCACGACAAAGTCATGATTAATATATCATGCAATAACAATTAAGGAATATCAAGTAGGAGCATAATTATCAACTAACTAAGCATATATATCATATAATTCACATGCGGGAGCCAAGGAAGTGAAAAGAATGCAATATGAAAGGTTTTGGTGAAGTTTAGGAAAAACTGACAATTTTGGGAAATGCACACCCTGTAGAAAACCCAGAATAACTTGAGTTCTAGAAGTTAGAATTGAGTTTTGTTTACAGGGTGTGAAACTAGACACAAAGACCTTTCCAACGGTATATGGCACGTTTTCTAGTTCAAAGTGTGCTGAAAATACCGTAGGTCCGAAATTGGACAAAATGCAGATTCTGAATGGGTCGCGGGCGCGACCAAAACCCTTCACAAAATGGTCGCGGCCGCGACCAAGTATTTTTCCGATTTTTTCATGCAATATTCCAAAAGTCAAAAGTTAAACAAAATGGGATCGTGGGCACAACCAATTTTGTTCTATTTTCGGTCGCGGTCGCGATCTGCTGCACGGCAGAAGAAAAATAGGGGAAAACAGGGCATATGCACGGGAAAAGCTCCAAATCATTCCCACTCCCAAACCAATGCAAGGAATCAACTTAAAACTAACACATAACATGTATAAGACTTAAATACATTAATTAGATATCGTATAAACCAAGGAACATGCTTTGATTCATCAAGAAACAATCACACAAACCCAATTTAATTCCATGATCTCTACACTTATATAACTCAAGAATTCATGCAAGTCTTCAATTATAATGATCCTAAACACTTATAACCAAGGAATCATATCATAATCAACAAACCCTACTTCAAATAAGTTCAAGAGATTCATATAAATACTCCATCTATACCTTAAAGTGAAAGAAAGAAGGGATGAGATGATGAGATGATGAAGATGCTCCAACTTATGCAATTAACTTCCTTGATTCAAGCTTGAAATGATGAAATCTCCTTCTTCTCTTCCATGTTGTTTTGATCGTGTATTAGTGTGTGTGTGTATGAGGTTTTGTTGAAAATGATGAATGAATGAAATAAGAGATATACATATATTCCAAAATCTTCCAACAAAATGGATGAATCATCATATTTTGCAACTTAGTCCCTAAGCTATTTAAGTTCATGCAATCAAACTCTATCTTAAGGAATGTGTTCACTTAACTCCAATTCATATTAATGCAATTAAGTCAATACATATAAGGAATGATCAAATAAAGACATGTAAGAGCATTTAGTCACATTAGCAATTAATTTCATATAAATCATGAAAATATTAAGAATCTACTGTCATGAAAATTATAAATTAACACATAATGATTAAATGGAAAAATCGGGGCGTTACGATTCTTCCCCCCCCCCCCCCCCCTAAAAGGACCTGGTCCCCAGGTCCACTGTCGAGTTTTAAAATGATGCACAAGCGATAAGAGAGCCCCGTCTCTTAGACAAGTAATGAGAGAGCACCGTCTCCCTAACACGAAATGAGAGCACCCTGTCTCTCCAACAAGAAATGAGAGAACCTTGTCTCTCAAACAAGAAATGAGAGAACCCCGTCTCTCAAACACACCCCAAATAACGATTCAAGGAAACACTTAGAGAAACATTTATATAAATGTCACATAGGGCAAGTAGAAACACGTTAATCACATAACTAACATTTATACATAATTAAATTGCAACTAACAAGAAATTAAATACGAGACTAATAATAAAATTCATGATGCACGTGGTATGCATGATTAATTGTACCGTTCACCGTTGTTCGGAAATCTTCGACGATAGTGATTCATTTCACCCGCTTGATTTGACGTTGAAGATTCCTCTTCCCCATGATTGAGATTCCTTGAACCCGATTCTTTCCCAAGTGTCGATCCGTAAGCATTACCCGAATCTTCACCATAGATATCGCCTTGATCAAAGTTTCCTTATGAGTTTGATTGGTTGAATGGACTCATCTTTCAAGTATTCATACTTGAGTACATAACTTCTCTCCAACAACCCTTTGCCTTTCTTTACCATTTCCATTTGTTGTTCCATATCTCCCACTTCGCGCTCTCAACACAACAATTCGGCTTGAGCCTAGAAAATAAACTCCAACCCGTTTGAATATAAAACCTTTAACATCTGAATTTTCCATGACCTTGAAACCATCAGTGCTTTTAACTTCCTCCCATCCACCTACTTTTTTTTTCCCCAAAATCCGAAGTTTCTAAATTCATCATTTCTTCTTCTTTATTCTAATTCGGACATTAGATCCTTAATACCTTCAAGGGCTTCACTCGTTTCCTTGAGTTAACCAAACCTCCTGAATCCGGTTGATCAACTTTGCTCACAGTATAGAAGTGTGTGTTTATCTTGTAAGTTATAAACATCACACATTCATACCATTTTTTCCTACATACCACTTCTTCCCGCATGATTTATCCTTCAAACCAAAATTAAACTCCCAACCTATAGTCTTGCCATAGAACTACCAATTTCCCGAATTTCTCTTAACCTCCGGTGCCTTCTTCAAATCATCCACGTCCCAAAGGAATACTTATGGTAGACGGTTGTGGTTTGACATTATAATAATATCCTACACACACAACTCATCTCAAATATAAATGCATGGAGTTAGTGATTGCGTATGATACATAATTAGCATTTAAACACATTTTGATGCAAAATGTAACAATTAATTCAACTAAGTTAAAGTAAAACACATAGAACATGTAAATTTCCAACCATAGAAAGTCAATTAATCGACAAGTAGTGCCATGATTCAATGCAATTCACAAATTTTCAAGTAGTAACATGAATCAATACCATGTACACGTCATCAAATAATTCAAAGATGCTCAGATAGGTTTAAATAAGATGCAAGACTTGCAAATTATCAATTAATCATATGCCGTTCGACTTAGACTCGACACAATACGACACTAGAACTGCGGTTTTGCATCCGGGCTCTGATACCACCTAAGATGTAGCACCCGGAACGCCGAGATGTCACACCCCCGCACTATAGCTTAGTCCACATACGAAATGGATAATCCGTACATGAACCAAAACTATAGCGAACGGGTGACAAAAGAAATTAAATCTCTAGCAAGGCGGAATTAACCCTCATTTAATACCAACATGCATAAATAATAAAACGGAAGCATAAGTTACATTCACTTCATCAACAAAATCTTTCCCAATATTTACATAAATCCAATTCCCCAAAGATATCAAAATAAGTTAGACTTAATACATAGATACCAAGAGTAGTAACAATCTATAAATGCATCATTAATGTACAAGAAAATAAGGAAGACAAGTACTAGACCCAAAGAACAAAAGACCTAACTCGATCCCGCCAAGCATGCAACCCGTAGACCTGAAAATGTTGAGGTGTTAGTCTACCGACGACTGAGTGAGGGGGTTTATAAATAAATATTATCGCAATTAACATGCAAGTTATAATGTCGGGTAGGGTTTTAATAAAGGAAACAATATACGTTCAATAATAAAATAGATCCCGCCCGAGATTACAACTAAATCCATTTAACATTACAATCATTATCAATTCAATCCGTGGCCCGGCGAGTGAGTGCAATTCTCCAACCTTACACCAATAGTGAACATTACATGCTTGTTTAATTATCAAGTGATCATGCAATTCAATTATAGTGCACACATATCAATTCATAAACTCCTTTACTCCGGGTGATGGTGGGTTTGCAAGACCCTAACCATCCATGCTACGTACGTCGGGAACATGACTCCCACGTATGGGATTCCTTCCTTCACCAAACCTCCTGGTGGATTCAGGGGTCATCCCAAAATGGTGAGGATAGTGCAAGAGTTACCCGTCAGCCCTTGCTTCCTCGGTTGGCTCAGTACACTACCCTCGGGCCCAATGAGCACTACATGGTACTTGCCACTACACTATCATGATTCAATCACTATACATGCATTGCTTTGCATGAACAAGACACTAATCACGCTACATGCATTGCTTTGCATGAGCATGACTTGCTTGCTAAACACTTGAAAGTTTAGAAATGATTATAGATAAATATATATACCTTTTGGCCTAAAACTTCACATAAGGGTTATACGGGTTCTATATAGCTAGAATTAAACCTCACCTTTACTTTACCAACCCAAAATAAGCAAGGAAACACCCTAAGGAGCGTGCTCCTCGTCACCGGGAACGTGATTTGTATAACAAGGACAAGTGTACATGAGACACGACTTGCATGAACCATTTACGATGCACGACAAAGTCATGATTAATATATCATGCAATAACAATTAAGGAACGTCAAGTAGGAGCATAATTGTAACACCCCGGAGCGGAGGGCGCCACATCCCCCGCACCATAGTCCAACACGGGTGTCGAAAGGGGAACTCCATCCCCGCATCAAACCATAGCGAACGGGTGACAAACAAAAATCAACTCTAGGCTAGGCGGTCTAGACCCTGAACAGAGTGCGCAACAAAATAAATCGTAAGTGCGAAAGCTACAGGATCACGTAACATAATCAATAACAGACATATAAGCTTAAGACCAGATATACATATTGCAACATGATTTGCCCACCCCGGGCCAAAAGAAATATTCAAGCTTTAAATTACAAAGAACATAGCTTATAATTATTTATACATAGTACCAAATATACGTAGTACCAAAGCGGGAAAGTAAATATGTAAATGTAAAGACTCTACAAAGACTCGAACAACTCCCAAGACTCGAAAGACAACCGGCCCCTAGCCAGACTCCCAGCCGGGTACCTGCAAAGCTCAAATCAAAGGGGAAAAAGAGAAGAAGCAACGAGGGTCAGTCCTAGAGACTGGTGAGGGGGCTAACACACACACACATAGGTATAAGTAGAAGCATAGCATATTCAAATCGAAAGTGTTCATGAATCGGGAGTGGTTTTTACATGAAAAAAGGTTTAACACGTGATACTATATATACGAAGAAAGAGTTAGGACCAAAGGCCAAAATCTAAGAAGTTTTACAAATTAAGAGTCCACCCCGTTTCACAAACCGTATCGGATACATAAGCATAAAGCAAACCATATCGGATACAAAACATAAACGGAAACACGGCGAGAACAAGTTCTCCCACACTTACTCATACCCAAAACAAAACTCATAAACAATCCCATTTTTACACCATTGGGGAAGAGAGGTGCCCCTCTCCATCCCACCATAGAACGAAACATGTGAACCGGAGGATCCCGCCCGGTTCCTTCGATGGCCAGCCAAAATGCGCTCGTCGGCATAGGAGAACTAAGTCTCCCGTTGGTGGAGAAGTGTCCTGGGGTTGCAACCGGCGACCCCGATGGTCGTCCCGGGTCTCCCGAACCACACAACTCCGGGGCCCAAACAGATCACAGAACTCACACACATATCTCACAAAACGGATACTTAACACAAAAGCTTTTCTTGTCAAAACTTAACATGTACGCACACCAACCCTTTTTAAAAATGAATAAACAAAACTTAGCGTACATACATATAAAAGCCTTTTCAATGGATTTATAACAAAAGGGCCAATTCCCACAAAATACATATCAAGCACTTATCTATATATATATATAGTTCACATGCGGGCTTAAATTACATGTTGGGTTGTAGGTCATAATAGCTAAAAGGAAAGAAACCTCACCTCCGAGAAGCAACGGGAACAAAGAAAGCAAACGAACGTCTAGAGGACAACCTCGCCAACCAAGGAACGAACCTAAAGGCAAAACAAAGGCAAAAGACGAACTTAGACTCAATATGAACCACATTAGACGCTCGACGGATGCGTATGTATGTTTATGATGCAAAGAATGTGAAATGAATCCACATTAGGTCATATAGGAGCAATCAAGGTATATAAGGTTCTATCTCATAACCGAGAGCAAAGAATAAACCATAAATTCACGAGATCAAGCTTAACACATCATATGACGAGTTAATCATGCATACACATCATAAACGAGGCAAGAAAGATCATCAAGAAGTAACGGAACGACGAAAGAAACTCCTCCCGGCCATTACCTACTAAGTGGACACGGCCTCGTCCAAAATGCAAAGGAATCGGACACGACCCAAAGTCGAGAGCTTGACACGGCCGTGTCCATTTCCAGTTATAACATGACACGGCCGTGTCATGCGTTCGGCCTGGAAAAAAAATAACGTAGCAAGTCCGAATTTGATGGGAAAAACAGGGCATTTCGGTTCAAGCCTTCGAGTCTCTTATGCCATTGAAACCACCTAAACCAAGCATGGAATTAACACTAATTCATCATGTATTCATGCCATATAAGTAGCAACAACTTCAGCCACAAAATGAGCAAGAATCAAAGCAAGAAAGGGGAAGAATGTATCAAACTATAACATCCATTTCTCAAACACTCATCAATGGCCAATCACTCATACTCCAATTACCATGGAAGAAGATGCAATAAATACATAGAATCAAGTCATGGAAGCAACATATCATCACTCAAACTCAAGAGAATCAAGAAGGAAGCAAGAATCATCCAATTCAACCAATCTCTACTATTCACATGCTTGCCAAATCTCATCAATCAACCAATGAATTCAACTCAAATCCACATATAAGAGAGAAGAGAGAGTGTATATTATGATCATGAGCTTACCTTTCGAATTTGGGAAGATTTGGATGTGATTTAAGCTCAAAATCATGAAAATGGACAAGGGCTTCTTCCTTCTCTTCTTGGAGCTGAAGTTGCTGCACTTTTCCTTCTTTTTCTTTGGGTGTGGGACGAGATAAGGGAGTGGGAGAGAGTTAGGGATGGTTAGATACATATAATTCAAGGTTAGAGCTTAATTAGGGTTAAATGGGACCCCACAAGTGAAGATTAGTCAACAAAAGGGTTCTCTTAGGAACAAGGGCTCATTTCGGTTGAAAAACGGGGAATCAAATGGGCTTAGAAAAATATGAATCTTGATTCTTTGTCTTGATTTCTTCGTTACGAATCCAACGCATCTTCCGGAATTCGAATCCGAATTCCCTAGCTCAAGTTACGCCTTCCGGAACACAAGGTGCGCTAAAGCTCGTTAGGCCCTTATGTCCCTAAAACATAAAACGGTTTTCAAAACCGTATCAAACAAACTCAAAAACAAGTAACGAACATAAAGACACATACATAACGCACATAAGTCACGTATAACACGTAGTCACAAAAATCGAAAACGAAAACAGACTCAAACGGAGCAAGAACGAAACAAAGAAACAAATACGTTCAAATAAATCACATAAGGTCAAATACGTTCAAGTAATTCAAATATATCACATAAAAAGTATAATAAACACATAATTAAATAATTAAAAGCACACATAGCTCACCCGTGAAGGCGTACCAAGAAAGACCGGACGAGCGGGATGTTACAATAATTATCAACTAACTAAGCATATATATCATATAATTCACATGCGGGAGCCAAGGAAGTGAAAAGAATGCAATATGAAAGCTTTTGGTGAAGTTTAGGAAAAACTGACAATTTTGGGAAATGCACACCCTGTAGAAAACCCAGAATAACTTGAGTTCTAGAAGTTAGAATTGAGTTTTGTTTACAGGGTGTGAAACTAGACACAAAGACCTTTCCAACGGTATATGGCACGTTTTCTAGTTCAAAGTGAGCTGAAAATGTCGTAGGTCCGAAATTGGACAAAATGCAGATTCTAAATGGGTCGCGGGCGCGACCAAAACCCTTCACAAAATGGTCGCGGCCGCGACCAAGTATTTTTCTGATTTTTTCATGCACTATTCCGAAAGTCAAAAGTTAGCCAAAATGGGATCGCGGGCGCGACCAATTTTGTTCTATTTTCGGTCGCGGCCGTGATCTGCTGCATGGCAGAAGAAAAATAGGGGAAAACAGGGCATATGCACGGGAAAAGCTCCAAATCATTCCCACTCCCAAACCAATGCAAGGAATCAACTTAAAACTAACACATAACATGTATAAGACTTAAATACATCAATTAGATATCATATAAACCAAGGAACATGCTTTGATTCATCAAGAAACAATCACACAAACCAAATTTAATTCCATGATCTCTACACTTATATAACTTAAGAATTCATGCAAGTCTTCAATTATAATGATCCTAAACACTTATAACCAAGGAATCATATCATAATCAACAAACCCTACTTCAAATAAGTTCAAGAGATTCATATAAATACTCCATCTATACCTTAAAGTGAAAGAAAGAAGGGATGAGATGATGAGATGATGAAGATGCTCCAACTTATGCAATTAACTTCCTTGATTCAAGCTTGAAATGATGAAATCTCCTTCTTCTCTTCCATGGTGTTTTGATCGTGTATTTGTGTGTGTGTAACACCCGCATCGGAAGGCGCCACATCCCCCGCACGAAGTGTCTAATCCACGCATGAAATTAATTTCCATACACAAATCAAAGAACGGGTGACAATTAAAAACGAAACCTAGCTAAGCGGGGCTAACCCTTAACCAATTAAAACCAACGATACAATAATATAAAGCGAAAGCATATACACATATTTAACATATAATTAGGTTATACAATCATAAGCCATCCCGGTTACCACATAATAATTACATTAACAATCCAAGATAGAATAATTCATAACAAAACACGAGTGTGAATGCTAAAAGTAAGAGAAGCTAGGACTCAAGGAACTATTACAAAAGACTACAAGTCCCCGCCTAGCACAACCTGCAAAAGTCTAAAAACGTGGGGTGTCAGTCCTAAGACCTAGTGAGGGGCTTAATACTTATATCACATGTGCATGCAATTCATAATCCCGAGTAAAGTGTAAGAGAAATCCCAAATGGGTAGTATAAGAAAGGCAATGCTCGGAATTACGGATATCAAATTATTACTTGAAGAAACATAATTTACGTGGCCTGGCGAGTGGGCAATTCTCCAACCTTACTACCATAGTGTGTGCTTTAAAACATAACTTAGGCGTTCATGCATTCATAATCATATCATTAACATAATCATATTCATAATCATAACGTAAGAAAACATAATTTTCCATCCTTCTTCCTCCGGGGTGATGGAAGGATTTCCAAGGCCCTAGCCATCTCATGAGACAATATCGAGATAGGGGATCATGACTCCTACCCGCTCCTTCGATGGGTTAACCACCGGCTCAAGAGTATCCCACCTCCCACACTACACGGTCGCGTGAGATACTCTCAAAGGGTACTATATGCAATGGCTTATCCGACAACCCGATGTCGTACCGGTCTCCATTCACACATTTCCCCAGGGGCCCATTAACATGTGCGTGATTCTCGCCAAGACATTTTCATGAAAACCTTTGAAAATCATTTGAACATAATCCTTTTCGAAAGTATACCTATATTAATACATTTTTGCTTAAAAGATCACACAAGGTATTAAGGTTCAAAAATAAACAAAGTAAAACCTCACCTTGACAAAAGAGAAAGGATACGAGAAGCCTACGGACCCTGCTCGTCGACCGGATCAAACTCTGTGCAAGAAAAACGAGTGTACATAAGACTCTAGACAAATGAACCAATTAATCGACGAACGGCATGCTTATGATATGAAATGATGATAATTATAAGCCATGAGAATGTTCATTCATAAATAATACTTCAAATAATCGCATATGGGAGCCAAGGGAGTGAAAGAAATGCAAGAGGAGGTGTTTTGGCGAAGTTTGGCAAAAGTTGACAATTTTTGGAAATGCGCAAGCTGTGGATTGGGAATATCTTGAGTTATAGAAGTTGAAATGGAGTTTTGTTTATTGTATATGAAATTAGACAAATAGATCTTTCCAAGCATATGAGGCTCGAATTCTAGTTCAAAGTGAGGTGAAAATGGCGTAGGTCCGAAGTTGGGTTAACGCAGATTTCCGAAAAAATGGCGACACCAAAAAGAATTGATCATATCTCACAATCTAGAAATGATATTGGGGTGATTCCAATTGGAGAGTATTCTAGACTTCAATAGGTTTCCAAAGGTTTAAAAATCAGGTCATTTGGAGTTCATTTGAGGGGTAAACGGGCATTTGCAAAATGAATTTAAAACAGAAAGGGGCGTTTGGAAACAGTTTGTCAATGCAGTAGCATCTCACACGGGCGTTTGGAAAATGAACTAAGGGGCCAAACGGGCGTTTGGCATGTCGTTGGGTGAAAAAATAGGGCAAAAATAGGGGATGGCTCGGAAAATGGCTCCGGAATGCCTCCAACACCAAACAACAACAATTAAGCAACCCAAAACTAACTTATAACACCAATATACATCTCATACTTCATCAACAACTCATAAAACACAGGTTTGGGCAAATGAATTCATCCTAGCAATCATATAAACCCTCCAAGTTGTCATGAGGTCAAATAACCAAGAGTTCAAAATATTCTTGCAATAAATTCAAAATACATACCCACATGATCTCATATTCATGCTCAAAGGTCAAGAAAATCAACTAAATCATCTAACCCTATCTATTCATCTCATATAACAATTATGAATTAACAAACCTTGTATGAAAGAAAGGAAATGGTGAAAGGATGATGATGAAGGTGATGATCTTGATGATGCTTATGATTCTTGGTGATTAATTCTTCTTCCTTCTCCTTCTTGCTTGATGATCAAAGTGTGTGTGTGATAAGAATGAAGGTGAGTGTGTGTAAAAGGTGTTGTAGAGATTTTGTGTGTGTTTGTGTGTGTTCTAGCATATATGATATATGTATATAATGTAATGTAATATAACTATAGATATATAATATATATGTATAAAGGTAATAAAGTAGAGATATTATGTATATAATATGTATATAATTCTCTTAGTGCTTTTTAATATATGCATATATAATGCATGTGAGTGTATTAATATATAGGTGTTATGCATGAATATATATATATATATATATATATTTGCATGAAATGAATGAAAGTGGGAAAATAAATATTAATCTCATAAATTTTAGTTTAAGTGTATATATATATATAAAATATGTTATGAAATGAATGTATGAATTATACATATGTTGAACATGAAATGAAATAGAATGGAAATACAATTAAAATAAACAATTAGGCAATTAATCCACATAATTCAAATAAACACATAATTCCTAAAGCATGCGTACAATTTCTAACGCTCAAACTCACACGTGTCACATGCGTACCTGAATCGAAGATACGGGGCGTTACGATCCTCCCCCCCTTAAAAGAATCTGGCCCCCAGATTCACTCGGCCTGAAACAACTCCGGATACAAACCCTTCATCTTCTCCTCGGTTTCCCAAGTTGCTTCCTCGATTTTGTCACTTCTCCATAACACCTTTAGTAAAGGAATTTGCCGGTTTCTTAATACTTGAAACTTGCGATCCATAATCTTTACCGGTCTCTGAATGAAAGTCAAATCCGGTTGCAGATCCACTTCTTCAATCTCATCAAAAGGCAGAATTTCGGATTCATCGGGGGTAGTACTTCCTTAACTGTGATACATGGAAAACATTATGAATTCCCGTTAAGCTCGGTGGTAAGTCCAACCGATAAGCAACTTCTCCAACTTTTTCAAGAATCTCAAATGGACCTAAAAATCGAGGGTTAAGCTTCCCTCCTCTACCAATCCGAGCAAAACCCTTGCGAGGAGTCGCCTTCAAGAACACTCGGTCTCCTATCTCAAATTCCAAGTCTCTTCTCCTATTATCAGCATAGCTTTTCCGTCAATCCTGAGCCGCTTTCATCCGTTGTTGGACCATTTGGACCTTCTCAATCATATCTTTTACAGCCTTAGAGGGTTTTTCCACTTTCACACCTTTTTCCCTCTTAACACCCTCTTGCTTCGTCCATTTCGATTCCTCCAGATCAAAGAACAATGGGGATCGACACTTCTGTCCGTAGACCAACTCATAGGGTGTCATGCCTATGGAAGCTTGAAAGCTATTGTTGTAGGAGAACTTGATCAACGGTAATTGCTTATCCCAAGAGGTTTGATAATCCAACACACATGCCCTTAGAAGATCCTCAAGGTACCGAATCAACCTCTCGGACTGACCGTCTGTCTGTGGATGAAAAGCAGTGTTGAACTTAAGTCTCGTACCCAATATTCCTTGTAACTCTTGCCCCAACCTCGAACTGAACCTCGGATCTCTATCCGACACAATACTAACCGGAATCCCATGAAGACGAACAATCTACTTCTTATAAAGCTCGGCTAGCTTACTGATCTTATCGGACATCCGAACCGGCAAGAAGTGAGCTGACTTAGTCAAACGGTCGACAATTACCTAAATTCCATCGTAACCACCCTAAACTCTTGTTAACCTCGACACAAAATCTATAGTTACTTGTTTCCATTTCCATTCTGGGATTTGTAACGGCTGAAGAAGACCTCCGGGCTTTTGATGTTCGGCTTTCACCTTCTGACAAGTCAAACAATGTTTCACGAACTCGGTAACATCCTTCTTCAATCCATTCCACCAGTAATATTCCTTTAAGTCCTTATACATCTTATTACCTCCCGGGTGGACAGAATAAGCCGATCTGTGAGCCTCTTCAAGAAATAACCTTCTTAATTCCTCAGGAACAATCACCCTGTTCTAAAACCGAAACCAGCCCGTTTCATCATACCCAAATGGACATTCTGGATCCTCCCTTTCCTTGGCCACAAGTTTTTGAATTCCCGGATCCCTTGTTTGAGCCTCGAAAAACCGGTGCTTCAACTCCGGTTGTATGGTGATATTAGTCACCCGAGCCTTCACCACAATTGGCTCATCCTTCCTTCATCCACTTTCAAACTCGACACACTAGTCTTCCTACTAAGTGCATCGGCAACGACATTGGCCTTACCGGGATGATATTTGATCTTGCAATCAAAGTCCTCAAGAGTCTCCATCCATCTTCTTTGTCTCATATTCAAATCCTTTTGGGTGAACAAGTATTGAAGGCTCTTGTGATCCGTAAAAATCTCGAAAGGAATTCCATACAAGTAATGTCTCCACTTTCTAAGAGCAAATACCACGGCACCAAGTTCCAAATCATGTGTGCGATAGTTCCACTCATGATCCTTTAACTTCCTAGAGGCATATGCAATAACTCTCCCATTTTGCATCAAGACACAACCCAATCCTTCCTTGGAAGCATCCATATACACCGCGTAACCCTCGGAGCCTTCGGGAAGTGTAAAGACCGGGGCTGTAGTCAACTTCTCCTTCAAGAGATTGAAGCTTTTATCGCACACCTCATCCCACACGAATTTCACCTCTTTCTTGGTCAATCGGGTTAAAGGAGCGGCGATTTTCGAGAAGTCCTTCACAAATCTTCTATAATATCCCACTAAACCCGAGAAACTTCGAACTTCAGAGGCGTTCTTAGGTCTCTCCCACTTAGAGACGGTCTTAATCTTGGAGGGATCCATTTCCACTCCTTTAGCCGAAATAACATGACCCAGAAATGAAACCTTATCAATCCAGAATTCACACTTACTGAATTTCGCGAGGAACTGATTATCCTTGAGGGTCTGTAAAACCAACTTAAGGTGTCTTGCATGTTCCTCGGCAGACTTCGAATACACCAGAATATCGTCTATAAATATCACCATGAACTTATCCAAGAACGGCCTGAATATTCTGTGCATCATGTCCATGAAAGCTGTGGAGCATTAGTTAATCCGAACAGCATCACCACAAACTCATAATACCCGTACCGAGTGTTAAACCCTGTCTTAAAGATATCCTCTTCCCAGATCCTTAATTGATAATACCCTTGGTGTAGATCAAGCTTGGAATAAACTATAGAACCTTGAAGGATATCGAATAATTCTTCAATCCGTCGAAGGGGGTACTTGTTCTTATCTGTCATCCGATTCAATTCTCTATAATCTATGCACATCCTCAAGGTTCAGTCTTTCTTCTTTACAAACAGAACCGGTGCACCCCAAGGTGATGAACTCGGACGAATGTACCCACTTGACATCAATTCCTCGAGTTGCTTCTTCAACTCCTTCAACTCGGCAGGAGCCATCCTATAAGGAGTCTTAGAAATCGGCTTAGCATCCGGGTATAAGTCAATTACAAACTCTATTTCTCGTTCCGGAGGTAAAGACCCCAAACTCTCCGGGAAGACCTCGAGAAAGTCCTTTACAACTTCCGTTTCCTTAAGCTTAGCCTGATCTTTATGCTTGTTAAGAATATAGGCCAAGAAACCCGAAGCACCATCTCAAATCATCTTGGAAGCCTCAGTGAAGGACAACAAAGGTAGAGTCTTCGAACCCAAACCCACAACAACATCGGAACCCAACTGTACTCTCTTAGCTCGGTAATATATCTTAGCATCATGCTCAAAAAGCCAATCCATACCCAAAATAGCACCATACCGACTGATAGGCATCTCAATGAAGTCCGTTGGATAGTCACGACCCTCAATTCTCACCGGAACTCGCCGAAACACTCGATCAGAAACAAGGCTCCCCCCCCCCAAGTGGGAAACTAATCACATAACAAGCAGAGGCACATACAACAGGCAAGCACAGAGAAGCAACTATACCACACGAAAGAAAAGAATGTGTGGCTTCTGGATCAAATAATGCATGAATCCTCGTGCCATCAATGTATATGGTACCTTCCACGACGGCGGTCGGATCAATCTCGGCGTCCTGCTCCCCGCCATCAATGGCGTATACTCTAGCTCGAATCATCGGTCTCTGTCCCCCCATCGGACCCGGTCTAAACTTATCACATCCGGCCATTTGGTGATCCATAGCCCCGCAAATCAAACAAGCTCCAAGACAGCGGCGGCAAGTCTCCCAAGTGTGTGTAGGACCTCCACAATGCATACATGGTTTAGTTTGTTGAGGATTTAAAGGAGCTTGTGGAGGTGATTGTGCCGGCCCCGCTACTCGGGGTTTCTTTCCCGGACCCTTTGCATATAGAGCCTTGCCGGATGGTTGCATCGAATAAGCAGGCCTCTTGAAACCAGGCCCTGACCCTTGTCCCGAATGAAAAGATCGAAGTACTGGATCTTTCTTCTTGAACTCCTCCTCTTGAACAAAGACCCGTTGAGTAGTATCCGCAAAGGACTCAAAATTGTGTCCATCTTGTCCATGCCTTAGAGTCTCTCTCAATCCGACAATAAACTTCCTTGCTTTCTTCTTCTCATCACGGGTAACTTGGGGAGCATACTTTCCAAGACGGTTAAACTCCGCCAAATATTGAGCCACCGATCTTCCTCCTTGTTTCAGGTCCATAAATTCTTGTTCATTCCTCTCTCGAACTACCTCAGGAATAAAAGCCTCTCGAAATTCCCTCTTGAATACATCCCAATCCAAAGCTTCCTCGGCAACTTCAAGCTTCTCTCGAGTTCGCTCCCACCAATCATAAGCTTCTCCATCCAGTTGGAAGATAGCAAATTGGGCCCTTTCTAAAGAAGTGAAGGGGCGGATGTTGTAGATCCTTTCCAATCTAGAAATCTAATCCTCCGCTATAGCATCATCCGTCGTACCCGTGAACCTTGGAGGATTATAACTAAGAAACGTCCCATGAGAGTCCCTAACCGGTGGTGGAGGTGGTGGAGGTGGAACCGGTTGTTGTGGAGGTGGAGCTTGAGCCCTCCTATGCTCAACATAATTAAAAACGGCCTCCATGAAACCTTCCATATTCATTTGAGGAGCTTGTTGAGGTTGTTGTTGATACCTAGGAGGCGAAGGTGTCCTTCTATCTTGACGAGGTCGACCACGAGCCATCTACAATGATAAACATTAAGAAATGCATGTCGAGATTAAGCAATATATCTATGATATGTAAATAAAATGCACCAAATAACCAATCAAGAATGCTCGAATAACAATGCAAGACCTTCAAATTGACATGTAAGTCCTAAGCCGTATGACTTAAACTGACAAGACACGACTCAAGAGCCCGGTTTTGCAACCTAGGCTCTGATACCACCAAAGGAGTGTAACACCCGCATCGGAAGGCGTCAATCCCCCGCACCAAGTGTCTAATCCATGCATGAAATTAATTTCCATAGACAAATCAAACACGTGGCGAACGGGTGACAATTAAAAACAAAAGGCGAACGTGGCGAACGGGTGACAATGATAAACATTAAGAAATGCATGTCGAGATTAAGCAATATATCTATGATATGTAAATAAAATGCACCAAATAACCAATCAAGAATGCTCGAATAACAATGCAAGACCTTCAAATTGACATGTAAGTCCTAAGCCGTATGACTTAAACTGACAAGACACGACTCAAGAGCCCGGTTTTGCAACCTAGGCTCTGATACCACCAAAGGAGTGTAACACCCGCATCGGAAGGCGTCAATCCCCCGCACCAAGTGTCTAATCCATGCATGAAATTAATTTCCATAGACAAATCAAACACGTGGCGAACGGGTGACAATTAAAAACAAAACCTAGCTAAGTGGGGTGAAAATACCGTAGGTCCGAAGTTGGACAAAATGCAGATTCTGAAGGGGTCACGGGCGCGAACAAAACCCTTCACAAAATGGTCGAGGCCGCGACCAAGTATTTTTCCGAATTTTTCATGCAATTTTCCAAAAGTCGAAAGTTGGCCAAGATGGGATCGCGGGCGCGACCAATTTTGTTCTATTTTCGGTCGCGGCCGCGATCTGCTGCACGACAGAAGAATAATAGGGGAAAACAGGGCATATGCATGGGAAAAGCTCCAAATCATTGCCACTCCCAAACTAATGCAAGGAATCAACTTAAAACTAACACATAACATGTATAAGACTTAAATACATCAATTAGATATCATATAAACCAAGGAACATGCTTTGATTCATCAAGAAACAATCACACAAACCCAATTTAATTCCATGATCTCTACACTTATATAACTCAAGAATTCATGCAAGTCTTCAATTATAATGATCCTAAACACTTATAACCAAGGAATCATATCATAATCAACAAACCCTACTTCAAATAGGTTCAAGAGATTCATATAAATACTCCATCTATACCTTAAAGTGAAAGAAAGAAGGGATGAGATGATGAGATGATGAAGATGCTCCAACTTATGCAATTAACTTCCTTGATTCAAGCTTGAAATGATGAAATCTCCTTCTTCTCTTCCATGGTGTTTTGATCGTGTATTAGTGTGTGTGTGTAACACCCCTTACACGTGGAGGTGCCACACCCCCGCACTATAGGTCAATCCACATACGAAATAGGCGATCCGTACATGAACCAACCTATAGCGAACGGGTGACAATGCAATACACGACCGGCTAGGCGGGATAACTTATACATGTAACAATATAAAGCGGAAGCATAAGAATATTATATCATCACATCAATACATTATCATCTTCCAAGTAACGTTCACATATATGTCCTTAGAACTATCAACATGATATTCTGAACTGTTAATACATGAGAAGAAGAGCTATGCTAGACTCAGCTGGACAGAAAGACACGACCCGATTCCCGCTTAGCACGCCACGAACAAAACCTGAAAGGTGGAGGCGTCAGTCTGTGAAGACCGAGTGAGGGGCAATATATATATATAAACACAAGTAGCATGCGAGTTATAATCTTGGGTAAGGTTTTGTAACCAAATAATAATATCATCAATATAAGTGCAAGAATATCAGTAACTCGCCCGAGATTACAACTATCAGGTTTAACACGATAATCACGATTATTGTAACCATCAGTGTCCCTGGCGAAGGGCGTGCACGATCTCCAACCAACCTCGACCGCGAACAAGGGTTGCACCTTCATTTAATTAAGTTATCATGCAAGTCATTAAAGTGCACACGATCAATAACACGAAATCCTCCTTTCTCTAATGGTGGTGGGTTTGCAAGACCCGAACCACCCACGATATCACGTTGCACGTCGGGAACATGACTTCCATGTACGGGACTCCTTCCTCCACCAAACCTCCTGGTGGATTCAGGGGGCGTCCCCACGGTTTGAGAGAGGTGTGTGAGTTACCCGTCAGCCCTATACTTTCTCGGTTGGCCGAAACACTCACCCTCGGGCCCATAAACACGATACACGGTACACGATAACACGATTCATGTCTTGATTATAACACGATACACGATTTGCTTATCATGAGCATGATTAGTTTCAGGAAACACGATTTGTAGTATGGTACACGAGTAATTATTAAATCCCTTGTTGTTGGAAAACGATTATAAAGATATACGCATGTGTAATTTGGCCGAAATCCATATAAGGGTTATAGGGTTCTAGATAATTAATAACTAAACCTCACCTTTACCGACAAAATGCAAGCCAAGACACGGCCTACGGCCCCTGCTCCACGTCACGAGGAGATGATCTGTGCAAACACGACGTGTACACGTGAGACATGACCTAAAATGGACCAAATATGACGAACGACGGAAATGCAACGGGACGACATGCAATATACAATGTGGCATGAAAACATGTTCTTTCACTATATATTAGATCATATAATAGCACTTCGGGGTCAAAGAAGTCGTCGGATCGAGGGGCTAAAATTGTAATTTTATGCAGAATATTTTGTTCTGCATGTCAGGTGGGAACGGCCGTTCCAGCTTCCCTTTGTAAATGGGAACGGTCGTTCCCGTAACCCCAAAGACGCGGCAATGATTTTAAATACAAAGGGCGCCTTTAGCTGGGAACGGCCCTTCCGGCACCAAGGCCAAAATGGGAACGGCCGTTCCCATGCTCGGCCGCCTAGTTTATTTGAAAGGGTGGGAACGCCCGTTCCCATAATGCCTTGAGGCTGGGAACGGTCGTTCCCAGTTCTGCAACTGGAAAGAAACAGAACAAAACAGAGCATGGCTACGGGAAAAAACAAAGCAAGCCACAAATTTCATTCCCAATCAACAAAGCTATGATTTTCTGGAAATAAGATGCATATAAATTCATGATGTCA
The DNA here is from genome assembly GCA_037501455.1 of Lantana camara. Taxonomy (NCBI): domain Eukaryota; kingdom Viridiplantae; phylum Streptophyta; class Magnoliopsida; order Lamiales; family Verbenaceae; genus Lantana; species Lantana camara. The sequence goes on along the minus strand of CM074858.1, from coordinate 91,797,953 downwards.
TAAAATATTTAAGGAACTCATCAACCATGCTTGATCATCCAAGTTTGCCACTTTCAAGTTCATAAATAAATTCAACATATTTTTTCATATTTTGCAAGAATTCATGAAATAAAGCATGATAAAATCAGGTAATCATGCCTCAAACAACAACTAATCCATGGATGCTATAATTCCCAAACCCTAGCTACCACATATTTGATTAAGAATCATGAATTCAACCATAATCCCACCTTGAAATAAAAGAAATGAAGGAGATGGACAATGATGATGATTATGCCCCAAAGCTTGGGAATTTTCTTGAAAATCTTGGATGAATATGATGAAATCTCTTCCTTCTTGCTTATGGAATGGTTCGGTGAACCAAGGAAGAAATTTGATCGATGATTTTTGGGATAAAATGAGCAAGGAAACTCATGGAAGCATATAACGTGATTCACCATTTTTTATTTGTGTGAAAGGATCAATTTTGCCAATTAATCCTCTAAGAGTTCAAGTTATGCAATTAAGGATATAAGGTTTTGAAATATGGTCAATTAGGTCCTTGAAACCCATGCAATTTAGTCCCCAAGTTTAAAGAAATATCTATCTAGGGACAATTTGGTAATTAACTCATACCCGGTAAATATTTTACGAAATGAATATTTTCAAGTCATGAAGGAAATTCTCAATTTGATATAAATTCATAAAATTTTCATGAAAGTATTTTAAAATATAAATTATAAAATTATTTTAAAACATAAGATATTAATAAATAAAATTCAGGGCGTTACAACTCTCTCTCTCCCCCCCCACTTAAAAGGACCTGGTCCCCAGGTCCACTGTCAAGTTTTAAAATGATGCACAAGCCATAAGAGACCCCGTCTCTTGAACAAAATGAAAGAACCCCGTCTTCCAACAAGAAGTGAGAAAACCCCGTTTCTCGTTAAGGATGAGAGTGCCCCGCCTCTCGAACAAGTTAGGAGAGAACCCCGTCTCTCGAATATACACCAAGTAATAATCCAAAACAATGATGGAACCATTTATCACAAAAGAGGTAAGTATAGTCACACCAATCACATCTATTTATCTTTTACACCGAAGCATATTGTTGATAATAAAATTCATGATGCTTGTGATATGCATGTTTGAAGGTACCGTTCACCGTGATTCTTGCCTGTTAAGTGAGCTCTGACCCCTAGTGGACCGCTCTTTCCGTTTTGGACACATATCAATTTGATGTTCGGAACTTCCACAACGGAAACATAACCGCAACCGCTTTCTACATCCATCATAGGTATGTGTATCCCATCCACAATAAGTACAAAGTGGTTTCCCTGATCGTGATGGCAATGTAACAGATACCTTCTCTGAAGTTGATTTGTCGATCTGGGACTTTTTCCTTTTGGCCCTTCCTTGGGAAAGTGAAATTGAAGCAGTATTGGACCTTTTCATTGTGTTGGAATCCTGTCCTGATCCCGAAGCTGGCTCCGGTTCAAAGCGAGGAATAGACGTTCTTGCATTGTCCGAATCTTCGACTTTCAATGCTTTAGTGGTAGCCTTGGCCCAGGTGCTCGTGTTGGCAGCTTTCAAGGCATCCTGGATATCCGGCCTAAGTCCCCGCACGAATTGTGTCGCCTTGTGAAAGTCATCGTTTGCTATGTTAGGAGCGTAACGAGATAATCTTTCAAACTCTGCAATGTACTCACCAACTGATCTCCCTTCTTGTTTTAACTCAGTGAACTCCCTCAACCTACGAGTGCAGGAAGCTGGTGGAATGAACTTATTTTTGAATTCCCGAACAAATACTTCCCAAGTAATAGCTTCCCCGGCAGCCTCTAATACAATCTGGGTACTCTCCCACCATGAGTAGGCCTCGCCCTGAATCAAGGTGAGAGTACAACGAGCTTTTTCCTGAGTATCACACGGAATAAGCTGCCAAATCCTTTCTATTTCCTTTAACCACATCTCTGCCTGGATGTCATTGCCCCTATAAAACTTGGGAGGTTGCTGATTCTGAAATTCCCGTAGTATAGCAGAGATAGGGTTTTCTTGTGGGGCTATTGGTGCAGGTGGTGCTGGAGGAACCCGTTCTTGAAGTCTCTGATCAATTAACCCGACCATCGCATTCATAAAATCTTGTGGCTGAGCAGGATGGGGTGAAGGAGCAGGAGGAGAATGATCATGATGATGTCTCCTATGTCGAGGCATCCTGTAATTAATACACTAGATATGCATGTTGGATTAGGAAATGCTAATGAACATATTTAAGATCATAGAATACAAGTATGACACATAATTACATAATTCAAGATCAACTAATTAGCAATTAATAGCAGAAATCAATGCAAGGCACAACTTATTGAGTAATTTAGCTAATTCAAGTAATTTCAGGTAAGTCCAACTAGCCCCCAAATAAGATGCAAGACTCACCAAGTATCAATTAATCCTATGTCGTTCGACCTAGACGTGACACGACACGACGGGAGAACCTCGGTTTTACAACCGGCCTCTGATACCACCTTAGATGTAACACCCCTTACACGTGGAGGTGCCACACCCCCGCACTATAGGTCAATCCACATACGAAATAGGCGATCCGTACATGAACCAACCTATAGCGAACGGGTGACAATGCAATACACGACCGGCTAGGCGGGATAACTTATACATGTAACAATATAAAGTGGAAGCATAAGAATATTATATCATCACATCAATACATCATCTTCCAAGTAACGTTCACATATATGTCCTTAGAACTATCAACATGATATTCTGAATTGTTAATACATGAGAAGAAGAGCTATGCTAGACTCAGCTAGACAGAAAGACACGACCCGATTCCCGCCTAGCACGCCACGAACAAAACCTGAAAGGTGGAGGCGTCAGTCTGTGAAGACCGAGTGAGGGGCAATATATATATATATAAACACAAGTAGCATGCGAGTTATAATCTCGGGTAAGGTTTTGTAACCAAATAATAATATCATCAATATAAGTGCAAGAATATCAGTAACTCGCCCGAGATTACAACTATCAGGTTTAACACGATAATCACGGTTATTGTAACCATCAGTGTCCCTGGCGAAGGGCGTGCACGATCTCCAACCAACCTCGACCGCGAATAAGGGTTGCACCTTCATTTAATTAAGTTATCATGCAAGTCATTAAAGTGCACACGATCAATAACACGAAATCCTCCTTTCTCCAATGGTGGTGGGTTTGCAAGACCCGAACCACCCACGATATCACGTTGCACGTTGGGAAAATGACTCCCACGTACGGGACTCCTTCCTCCACCAAACCTCCTGGTGGATTCAAGGGGCATCCCCACGGTTTGAGAGAGGTGTGTGAGTTACCCTCAGCCCTATGCTTTCCCGGTTGGCCGAAACACTCACCCTCGGGCCCATAAACACGATACACGATACACGGTACACGATAACACGATTCATGTCTTGATTATAACACGATACACGATTTGCTTGTCATGAGCTTGATTAGTTTCAGGAAACACGATTTGTAATATGGTACACGAGTAATTATTAAATCCCTTGTTGTTGGAAAACGATTATAAAGATATACGCATGTGTAATTTGGCCGAAATCCATATAAGGGTTATAGGGTTCTAGATAATTAATAACTAAACCTCACCTTTACCGACAAAATGCAAGCCAAGACACGGCCTACGGCTCCTGCTCCACGTCACGAGGAGATGATCTGTGCAAACACGACGTGTACACGTGAGACATGACCTAAAATGGACCAAATATGACGAACGACGGAAATGCAACGGGACGACATGCAATATACAATGTGGCATGAAAACATGTTCTTTCACTTTATATTAGATCATATAATAGCACTTCGGGGTCAAAGAAGTCGTCGGATCGAGGGGCTAAAATTGTAATTTTATGCAGAATATTTTGTTCTGCATGTCAGGTGGGAACGGCCGTTCCAGCTTCCCTTTGTAAATGGGAACAGTCGTTCCCGTAACCCCAAAGACGCGGCAATGATTTTACATACAAAGGGCGCCTTTAGCTGGGAACGGCCCTTCCGGCACCAAGGCCAAAATGGGAACGGCCGTTCCCATGCTCGGCCGCCTAGTTTATTTGAAAGGGTGGGAACGCCCGTTCCCATAATGCCTTGAGGCTGGGAACGGTCGTTCCCAGTTCTGCAACTGGAAAGAAACAGAACAAAACAGAGCATGGCTACGGGAAACAACAAAGCAAGCCACAAATTCCATTCCCAATCAACAAAGCTATGATTTTCTGGAAATAAGATGCATATAAATTCATGATATCATAAAATACAAAGGAACTCATCAACCATGCTTGATCATCCAAGTTTTCCACTTTCAAGTTCATAAATGAATTCAACATATTTTTTCATATTTTGCAAGAATTCATGAAATAAAGCATGATAAAATCAGGTAATCATGCCTCAAACAACAACTAATCCATGGATGCTATAATTCCCAAACCCTAGCTACCACATATTTGATTAAGAATCATGAATTCAACCATAATCCCACCTTGAAATAAAAGAAATGAAGGAGATGGGCGATGATGATGATTATACCCCAAAGCTTGGGAATTTTCTTGAAAATCTTGGATGAATATGATGAAATCTCTTCCTTCTTGCTTATGGAATGGTTCGGTGAACCAAGGAAGAAATTTGATCGATGATTTTTGGGATAAAATGAGCAAGGAAACTCATGGAAGCATATAACGTGATTCACCATTTTTTATTTGTGTGAAAGGATCAATTTTGCCAATTAATCCTCTAAGAGTTCAAGTTATGCAATTAAGGATATAAGGTTTTGAAATATAGTCAATTAGGTCCTTGAAACCCATGCAATTTAGTCCCCAAGTTTAAAGAAATATCTATCTAGGGACAATTTGGTAATTAACTCATACCCGGTAAATATTTTACCAAATGAATATTTTCAAGTCATGAAGGAAATTCTCAATTTGATATAAATTCATAAAATTTTCATGAAAGTATTTTAAAATATAAATTATAAAATTATTTTAAAACATAAGATATTAATAAATAAAATTCGGGGCATTACAGTGTGTGTGTGAGGTTTTGTTGAAAATGATGAATGAATGAAATAAGACATATACATATACTCCAAAGTCTTCCAACAAAATGGATGAATCATCATATTTTGCAACTTAGTCCCTAAGCTATTTAAGTTCATGCAATCAAACTCTATCTTAAGGCTTGTGTTCACTTAACTCCAATTCATATTAATGCAATTAAGTCCATACATATAAGGAATGATCAAATAAAGACATGTAAGAGCATTTAGTCACATTAGCAATTAATTTCATATAAATCATGAAAATATTAAGAATCTAATGTCATGAAAATTATAAATTAAAAAATAATGATTAAATGGAAAAATCGGGGCTTTACATTTATTGAACTGAATTTTCATTGAAAATTCTTGAGTTCAGATAACAGCTATGCATTTCTGACTTTGTTCAAATTTTGAATTTGTCGGATTTGAAATTTTCTTGAAATTACTTAAATTGTCTTCAAATAAATCTGATTCAAGACTATTTAAATATGTATTTTATTGAAATGTGGTTTGAATTCAATTATAATTGATTTTGAATAACTTGGTTTTTAGATAAATACACGACACAGGGTGACGTGAGCCAAGTAATTCGGATCTCCACGCGCCACCATGCCTGGATGTACATGCACCGTTCGCGTATGGGGCAGCCTATTGCAACCCCAACCCTACCGCCATCCTTTCGGAACTGGCCGTCCAGCTCTGTTGTGTTAGAAATAGTGCCTTAAAGTAGCTTTTGGCTTTACTATTTTCTTGTAAAATTAAACGAAATGATTTTGTTCATAGGCAATCACTTCTTTAGGTGCTTGTTTATGTCTGTTTGGGTTTGACTTTGTTTTTGCATGTATTGAACTCCCCTAATCCGATGAGGCCACTAAGAACTTCGTCATTATGGGAATGACACATGAAATAATTTCTTAACTCCATAGGCGAGGATTAGAAACTTCTCCAAGTCAATGAGTCCGATAGACAGTAGGACTGTCGACCTTGACTCTGTTGAGACTTGCTTATGTGATTATGTCCTTTTGAAGGATCACTCAGTTTCATGGAATGATAAGTGCATGCGATCATGCATTCATAATACATAAGGGCAATTGTTACAAGAACTTCATAGTTGAAATATCCAGCGTGAGAACATTCCTAAATGGGAAAGGAAATTTCAAGAAACTTTCAGATTAGGAAATATCTCATAGGTCAATGACGTGATTCCTTAATCCTTAGACTTGAGATTCGATAATGTCTCATATGAGCTAACTTTGTAATCTATGATATAGGCTCAAAAGGGTGTCGCCATTTAGATACCTAAACCACGCTTATGTTGGGATTACACAAGTGGCATATGTATAATTAATATAATCGATAAAGGACCTACACTTATTAAGAACAAGAATGATCTCTTACTGATTAAGTTGTTCGCAGTCCATTAAATATTAAACCCTTGTCCAAACCGGATGAAACATCAAGACATCTAGAAAATGAGGTTTTCTAGGATTGAGATCGAAATGGATATGAAACGAACTTAACTTTAAGGATTAAGGATATTTAGGCTCTGAGAATATTCTCATGCCTTAGTTCTTGACTGAGAGATGGAGTTGTAGGAGGATCGTATTTCACTGATTGTCATTGACTGAAAGGTTCTTCGATTCATTTCGTTATTTGGCTAGGGGTCACACAACCATTGCTAGATTATTGTAGTGTGATCTGTGAAGTGACTAATTAATTAGAGAATTAATTAATTACTATCACTGCTAATCGAATAATGAACCTAAAGGGTCACATACAAATGCCAGAATACGAGGGTTATGGTAGGATGTTAGTATGATTAACAATGGATCAAAATGGTTGATCAAAAATAGGCAAAAGATGCGGGCATTGCCACGTGACTCCCACGTGTCACGCATGCATGTGTGGCTACCACATGTCATGCACACGTGGCTGATGCGTAGCTCCTAAACGTGTAATTATATCACACGTGAATTCTTTTCTAGAATTAACTAATTAAATTGTAATTAATTAATTTTGTCATTTAATTAATTATGGAATTAATTGTTAAGACTATTCTCAAATTGACTTAACCTAATAAATAATTAATTAAGAATTAAATTATTTATTGAATATTGACTTTTAACTTTGAGAAGGTTGAAAAGTCTAACTTCCTATTGTTGGATATAGAAGTCTTCTCTAGCTAGACTTGGAGAATAAGTTAGGAACTTATTATTCCAATTAAATTAAATAATTAAATTACTTAATTAGTGAGGAAGAAAAGAAGCCCACTAGGTTTAGGAAACCCTAAGTGGGGCGTCGCACCTTGTATAAATACAAGGGTGGGTTCTTCTCTTGTTCTTTAGACCAATGCTCAAGAAGTGTTAATTTTTGAGAAAATCCAAAAGAAAAGTTTTCAAAGATTATCCTAGCCTAAACACAAGCCACAGAACTAGCGTTCTCTCCAGCTTGATCGTGTTCTACGACTGGTGTGGATACGCTTTGGAGGGCTTCTAATTTGGAGTCTAATTCGAAGTTTGTTCGAGGGATTTCGCTTGAAGGGTGTTCGTTAGGCGGTAACGGCATCACTAGAAAGCTTCTATAACACCCTACGATACGATACGATACGAAAATTGCAAGACAACGATTAGAATTTTGGAAAATGTTAAACTTCCTTGCTCAACTCTTTCGTATTTTCCAACAAGTGGTATCAGAGCCACCTTACAACGTTCGTATTGTATCTTTATTGCTTTTAGAATTTGACGAAAATTCTTGAATTTGGATAATTGGTTGTGTATTCTTGTTTTTTGTTTAAAAACGAATCTGATGGATCAAAACTATTTCTTGAAAATTTGTGAAAAGTTATTTTTAAGCTGTTTAGATTCAGATTGTTTAGAATTGTTTTAATTCGAAACTGAAACTGTGAATCTTGGAAATTGAGATATGAAAACCGAGAAACAGGACAGGGCATTTTCGCTAGCCACTGGGCGTGGCCTAGCACGTTCCGCACATAGGGCGGCGTAGGCAGCCCCGCCATGACTGCCTCGCCCGCCTGGAATCCTCATGGCAGCCCGTGCGGGTGGTGCACGACCAGCACGCAAGGCTATGCGCTGCTGGCTTTGTGTCGCAATCACCATGTGGGCTCTGTACGTGGTGACCGCATGTTCGCACTCGACTCGTGCAGGATTTTTCCGGGCTCGTTTTTCATTTCATGTTTCAGGCTTCAAAAAATCCTATTTTGTAAAATCTTATTTTATTTTAAAATTCGATTTTAATTTTATAAAAATTATTTGTTTGAAATAATTATAAAATTTGGGATTTTATGAATTAAAGTCAAGTTCAAATTTTTGAGAAAATTATAAATTTTGAATGATATTTTTGACAAAAATTTAATTTTGAATTAATTGTGGTTTTGCCAAATTGATCCTCGTTCAATTTTGAATAATTCTTGAATAATGAACTAATATTCAAATTACTTAAGTTAATTGTAAATTGAAGTCAAGGGAATTTTAAATTTAATCGGTAAATTTAAATTTAAGTAGAATCATGCTAATTTAGGTGATCATGGGTTCGTCTTATGTATGTTTTAAATTCTGCACAAGGATGATTTCAATTGGGGTCGGAGCCCTATAGTTACGCGTTTTCAATTGGGGTTGGTGCCATACTTATGTGCCTATTGTTTGTGTTTATTAAGTGGCTTTCCTTATTATTATTTTTGGACCGGGGTATGCCCCATGTATTTGTCTATGGCCAATATGAAAATTGAGCCATATTATTTTATGTAAAGAGAGTAGAACTTAGGAAGTGAGATTTTATTTCAATTTTGGAGACAAGCACCCATGGAATAAGAAGGATCTACAAGGAGCACTTGAAGAACGGTGGCCATAAGAAGACCCCTCAAAATGTTTAGGAGGGTTTTTATTAATGTAATAGATAGGGAGTTTTTTCCATTAAATTATGTACCCCTATGTGATATGAACTGTCTTATGTGGCATGAACATTAGAACTAGTGATTTTGGAACGGCTTCCAAAATCACATATAAGATAGGATACCCATGATCATCTCATAATTAGTATCATGCTAGGACATGATATCTGCTAATTGCTTATGTGATGCACTTTATGTGAAACTGCATTAAACAAGACAATTAAAATTTGGATAACATTATATGTTGGTGAGGTCTATCCGGACAACACTCCGGTAATTCAAAAATCCCCTTTTAAATATTGAGCAATTTTGAATAAATAGGTATTTTATAACGGTAATAAAATTTCTAGCATTCCATCAATAGGATTTAGGACTTAATAAGTGAAACTAATTGCTGTCTCACGAGTCATGGGGCAATTAGTGTAGCTTATTAACTCTTAATTTACTGATTAATTATTTTAAATAACTAATATTTCTTGACCATTTCAGAATGGGCGATGTCTCTCGAGTCGTGGGTCGTTCTGGACTAAGTTTGGTTGAGATCTTATGATTGATGGGTCTTGCTCAACACTAAAGTAGATATGGATGTCTCACAAGTCGTGGGTCCATAAATCGAAAGATTAATGATGTAAAAATATTACTAGGAATTCCATGGAGATGTAATCGGTAACTCGTACCTACCTAAAGATTCTTAGACTCTAGATGTCTCACGAATCGTGGGTCCAAAACTAAGAAAGCTTGGGATCCTAGTACCCATTGAGAAAATAAGTTTCTTCTAAAGTCGTTTGGGATTTATAGATCTTTTAAAAATAGTAGGAGAACATATTTCTAAAGACCTTGATAATATATAATCGTTATTATTCAGCATGCTCAGGTTTTCTCTGTTATTCCATTCAGGTTGTAGTTCTATGATTCTCTACATTCTGAAATGGCAACCAAAAATTTGGTATCCATCCTCGAATCAAACAAGTTGACGGGGCTCAATTACTCTGATTGGCTTCGAAATCTAAAGATAGCTTCAGATTCTGAGAAGAAAAGATATGTTCTTCTCGAGGAAGAGCCTGTTGCTGAAGGCGAGGCTCCGACTCAGGCTGAAAGAGAAGCGATCGCAAAATGGTCTGAAGATAATCTTTAAGCCCGTTGCCTCAAGTTGGCCAACATGTCTCCGGATATACAATTGCAACATGAGTCTATGGAAAATGCTTGGGAGATTTATGACCATCTCGAGAATTATACTGCCCCAAAGAGCATGTTTTAAGGTACAACACTTGTAAGGAGCTCTTTCATCTTAGGATGAAAGAAGGTACAAGTGTCCATGATCACGGTCTTAAGTTTCTTGCTTTGAACGAGAAACTGACCTCCATGGAAATGCCACTGAGTGAAGAACTCGTCGTGAACTTATTGTTCGCGCTGCTTCCACCATCATTCAATCCTTTCATGTTAAACTTCAACATGAACCATCCTCATGCTACTGTAACTGAGTTGATTAGTTAGCTTGTGACTGTTGAAGACACGATTAAGAAGGATCATAAGGTAATGATGTGTAGCACCCGTGACGATAGGCACCACATCCCCCGCACTACAAGTCTAGTCCACACGTGAAATGGATGATCCAGCATGAACCGGGCTCATAGCGAAAGGGTGACAAAATAAAAACTTTCCTAGCTAGGCAGAATCTAACCCTGTACCATACAACCAAAAATAGTACGAGTGTAATGCGGAAGTAATCATGCTAACAATAGAATTCAGTTATGGCTACAAGCCCAACTTTCATAAACGTAATTAATCCAACATGCACCTAACAACGGGTTCAACTAAGCATGCAACCTATCCCGAATCAATATTCAATAATTCGTAATTCATAAATCATGCGTTGGGACACAGGCCTAATTAAATACATAATACAAGTAAACATAATAAATGTAAAATGCGACTCGAGTGTATAAGTGAGACTCGAGACAGCCACTAAGACTTGACTCCCGCGTAGCAAAACCTGCAAGGAACTGAGAAGAGTAGGAAAGAGGGATCAGTCTCTAGAAGACTGAGTGAGCAGGAGCTATACATATATGTAAACATGCACATACAAGTCATAAATCCCGAGTAAAGTTTTATTTAAAGATAGTTCCCGAGAAGGGCAAGAAATAGATTAGCAATGCTCGGACTTTACGACTAATTCATATTAAATTCGTTAAGTTCGTAATGCATGAAAAATCATTATGGCTCGGCGAGTGAGCGTGCGTTATCTCCAACCAAACTCCAACCGTGTACAATGAACATGATTTAATACTTTGAATACGTGATCATACAATACCTAATAATACATGCAGGCATAAAACATAATCGTTCGTTCGTTACATTCATTGCATTCATTGACATTATACAAATACATTTTCCAACCTTCTTCCTCCAGAATGGCCGGGCCTGCAGACCCAACCATTTAACATTAACGTGTCGAGATGGGGGCTCATGACTCCTACCCGCTCCTTTCAAGTGGATTAACCACCTGCTTAAGAATATCCCGCCTTCCTGCCACCAAAGTCGCACGAGGATAATCTCAAAGGGTACTATGTGAAAAGGGATTGCCCCACAGCCCGATGCCGTACCGGTATCTAAGACCACATTTCCCCGGGCTCATAACGTGAACCTGAAGTGCGTTATCTCACCAAAACATTTCAATTTGTTAGAACATTTTAAAATGTTTCGTTGTAATTGATTCACTCCTTGAAAATATTTACTCGATAAGAATTTACTCGATGACTTTACGTTGAAATCAACTTATATATATAATTTAGATTTTTGGCCAAAACTTATCACATAAGGGTTATAGGATTGAATACATAACTAGAACGAAAACACCCTCACCTGGAAGATGACGAGACAAGAAGCAGAAGCAATACGGGTGCCTATTAAATCCGGAGGTCTCCACCCTGGAAATGAACTATACAAGAGAAGGAATAACGTGTACTCGTGAGGAATGACTCAATATGAAACCAAATAGGACGCACGGCATTGTTCATGAAGTGGTGTGACATGCTATGAAATGATACGATATATAATAGATCATAAAATGTCATAGAGTGTCGTGATCATGCTCATATCCACAATTAATGCTAAGGAAGGGCAATTAACAAGATAATGATCAATTAGGCATGTATAAATGCAATTAAGTCACATAAGAGGTCGTGGGGTGAAAGGGAAGCGATAAAATGAGTTTTGGCAATGTTTAGCAAAAGTTAGGAATTTTCTAAAATGCGCAGGCTGAAGGAAAAATTAAATATCTTGAATTTTATAACTTGGAATTGAGTTTTGTTTGTTGGATATGAAACTAGAAAAGTAGGTCTTTGTAATGATATATGGCACGAAATGTGGTTCAAAGCGAGGTGAAAATGGTGTACGCCCGAAGTTGAAGGAGTGCAGATTTCCGGCAAATTGGCGACACCAAAAAGAATTGATTATATCTCACAAATGAGAAAATATATTGAGATGATTCCATTTTAGATGTTATAGACTTCAAGAGGTTTCCAATGGTTCAAAAATCAGGTCAATTGGACTTTGTATGAGGGAGAAACGCCCTTGTGAACACTGAACTGAAAGCAGACACGACGTGTCGAAGCTCTCGGATCAAAAGAGGGGGTGCCAACACGGGCGTGTCATAAATACACTGAGGGATGACACGGGCGTGTCAAGAGCGTCTGACTGAAAAATGGTGGAATAGTGACAATGGAGGAAATGGGAACAAACCCCAACCTTACACTAACCCATACAACACTAAAACACACGAAAATCATACCACGAAGCATATATAACATGTAGGTCACGTATTTGCACATAAGAGCTCCCGAAACGAGCTTGAACACATAGATCCTACACCCAACACTATTTATCTTCTGCTCCAACAAATCAAATAGCACAAACCAAGGCACGAAATAGGTATTAAATCGAAACATGTAATGAAAGGGTTACAAATCTTACCTTAGGTCGTTGATCGGACTGCAGGATCTTGCGTGGTCGAGCTTTGAAGCTTGGAGTGAAATATCTCCTCTCTCTCCCTTGCATGGCTGCATCACGTGAAAATGAGGGGAAAGAAAGGGCTTGGCCCTTTTTGAGCTGAAACGGGTCGGGTTATACGGGTAGGGTCAAACGATATCCGGTCCAACTGGATCGGATTTTAAAATGGTAAGGCTATCTAATGGCTTTAGAAATTAAATGGTTAGTCCATTGAATCCGAATTACCAAAACGGACTAATGATAGGGTCGAAATTCGAATTCGAATTCCCGTTCTCAAAATAGCCACGAACGGCCCAAACACCCTAATCTCAAATTGGGTCCCTAATTGCAAATATTGGACAATTAAGTCCAAGAACAATTTAAATAAATTCTAAGGCGCACATAATTAAAATAAACTTACACGTTGACATTTAAAGCATGCGTATTCACATAAATCACAGAAGTACAGAATAATACTCTCCCGGGACGCCTTACCTGGTCAGTCTTGAAAACACGGGGCGTTACAACCTCTCCCCCTTAAGAAGGACCTGTCCTCCGGTCCAATGCCTCGAGTTCTGGACTCTAAGCACAACTTCTCCGTGTTCATCCCACGCGGGGTTCGCGACATCCCGATAGGAATTAGTTCAGAAAAGGTCTTCAAGCAACAGGGGTCTTGACCTCGATGTAGAGAAGGCTTGCACTCGAACTAGATCCGGTGTTAAGCGAGTAGCTCGTTTGGGCTTGCACAATAAGAGGGCCCGAAGGATTCAACTCCCATCGCTTAAGTCCGTTACGACCCAACTCTTGGGGTTCGGCTTGAAAGCGAGCATGGTGTGTTAGACAACCACTAACTCACAACCATGAACCTAACCAAACTCTTCCATGCCTCCAAGTAGGTTCGATGTTGAGAGAATCAAACCATCCTCGATCTAGCACTCCGGTGTCGTTGAGAGCTTGGTTCCATGACTTCCCACGACCCTCGTCTTATCAGAAAGCCTAACACTTGCGAAACTAAGCATGCCTCCAGAGGCAATCTAACCAATAACATGCAAATCTCACGCACACGGCATGCGCAACGAAATAGCTTTCAGGCACATGCAATCACTAACGGGAAATATAACAATAAATATGATGTGTGCATGAATATGTTATGAATGTTTTAATGTACCGTGCACCGGAGAAATGAAATTGGTGATAATGATCTCATTATTTGTATGGAGGCATTATCCCATAGTTGAATGATTTCTCAACTTCCTTCTTTTCATCCTTGAGCACATGCTCGGTTCTCAATCCCTTACATCCTTCAATTAATCCAGTCTCGATTACCTCTTCCCTCTTCCACTCTACCTTACCAAATTCTTAAGTGTTCTCTTTGTCTAATCCGATTAGCTCATTTTTCCTAATGAGTCACGTTTGTCGTCTCCAGTTGTTCGAACCATTCATGTAGGAATTCTGATCACAATCTCTAACTCTCCACGACGGTTGGTATTCCTCTATCTCGGAAGCTTAAGCTCATTTCTATTATCCCAGATTACGATTTATTTCCTTGGAAATGTCCTCGGCTCTTCATGGAGAACGACCGATGAACCAGAACCTGACTCGTTCATCTTATTTCACCTCGTAGCTATCCACTTTTCAACGCTCGGTTGAATTGACTCTCGCTTTCTCTCACGGATGATGAAGGTCTAATCAACTTCTCTTAGCTGTTTCTCTTCCCCATTTTCATATTTCCTTTGTCTCCATTGACCTAGGTATTCAAAATTTACAATGCGACTCATCCCTTTCTAGCCTTGGGAGATTGAGTTCATTCTCGTCTGAGAATGAAACTCGATAACGTTGTCCATACTAATCAATCATCCTTCTCCCTACTTGTAATGATCCTCAATTATTTCTCGATCTTGTCTCCTTATTCACATGAGTACCCGTTCTTCCCATCAATTCTCGAAGTTTTAATTTTCCTTCAACCTTGACGTTCTTCAAGTGTCCAAAATATTTCAATCTATTCTTCGGGGCTTTGGTAGGGTTCCGTTGACTTATTAAATCTTGCGTTTCCACCGTTCCTACTAGAAACACTTTCTTAACACGACCAGGTGTTCGCATTTATTCTCTAGTCGATCTCCCCCTTAAAAATTTCCACTTGGCTCGTTGAACTTGATTCATTGTTTCTTTAACCAAAGTTCCCAACTTCTTCAAAATCATCTTCATCGGAATGATCGATTCCCGTTAGGTGAGGCACTCGGTACTCTTACTCACATTCACTTTGAAGTGATTGGTTAGGGTAGCACCCACACTCCTCTCGTTTCAGATTTCTCTCCATTCAAATTCCTCTAACTCCCAAGATCCGTTCCATTCTAACTTCCTCTCTACAACCCGAAAATTCTTCTCTTAATTCGAACACAGTTCGGCTGAAATAACTCAAGATGAGCAGAGCAAAGGAGACTTCCTATCAATCAAACACCAAGCTATGCACGTTTGGTAAGAATGCTCAATGCATGCCACACATTTTCAACAATTGTGAGATGCAACAATTTAAGCAATTATATCCATTAATGTATATATAAGAAAATTAAATAAATACTCAATGAGCGATGCGCATGACATGAATGCGAGTACCTTTCACTGTAGTGGTAACTTTAACTCGGAAAATTGGCCTTTGTTCTCAAACTTGTTCATCATCTCTTACTTTACCTATGGTCTTCTAACTTCCTTGATTTTTCTTGCATTCACCCATGTGTTCCAAGGTCCAAACGTGTGGTTTAATTCCAAATTCTTCTACACCCGAATATCTAGATATCTCAATTCTTCCCAAAGCCGATTCCAAGCTTTCTTTACTTTCTTGTACATCTTGTGCGATCTTACGATCCGAAGATGTTATTTAATCTAATTTCTTTATCTCCATAGAAATTGGCCTCTTCAGCCTTCCATCTTTCGATTCCAATTTGTCAAACTCTCCTCCATGATCTCCTTCGGTCATCTTATCATCCGGTCTCTCTACTTGTTGACTTTTTATTCCCGATCTCTCTCTTAATTTCAAAATCACAAGATCTTCGTTTCTTCTTACATTAAATTGCATATCCTCGTGGTCCAGGTTGTTACACGCTCCCAAGTCTTCCATACCCGAGCAACTCAACTCCCACAATTCCTCTTTTGAATCGATTCCTCGTTTATCCAACTCTTCGCCTTGGTTGTGATCTTGATTGAAACCTCCTTGTTCTAACCTTGAAGAATTCCAACGGTTGAGCCTCTTCACTTTCCATAGTTAAGTGTCTTGCTTGCCCTCTTTATAATTCCCAAAGGTGAGTGGAGCTTTACCTTAGTTCGGTCCTAGACTTCATCAAAAATCCATAGTGTCCCGGTTCACCTCTTCCTTTCTATCTCATTACTTCAACCTTGAAAATCTTCTTCTTCTTAACCCGAACTTAATTCTTGATCATAACATAACCGAATCATCTTGACTTTACCTCTTCCATTCGACAACTTAAATTCTCCCTAGAACTCCTAATTTCTTGCACCTCAATTCCAACGTCTTCAAGATTTTCCTTTTTACTTCTTGCTTGAATTGATGAGCTTCTTAAACCGGTTAATCAAGTCCGTTTGCGAGATTGGAGTTCTTGTTCATTTTATGGTTATAAACATCACACATCCATACCATTTACTAGTCCTCACCAATTCTTCTCGTAAGATTCCAATTCCCAACTCTTAGTTGAACTCGCAACTTAAAGCCTTACCATAAGAACCACCAGATTCGGTAATTCTTCTAAAATGCCAACTTTTCCCGAATTCGTCTAAGTCTCTAGAGCCTTCCTCAAATAATCCACACCGAAAGAGAGAGCTCGTGGTAAGTTGTGGTGATCGTGGAAATTGGCCGTGGATTGAGGTTATAATAATATCCTACAATCACATCTCAACTCGAATATAGAAATGCATGCAATTTATTATATGCTTATGGCACATAATTAGCATTGAAAGCACGTATTGATGCAGAATACAACACATAAATCAACAAAATTTAAAGAAATCATATTTAACAATATATATTCCATATCATGTTCCCAATAAAAAAATGCTCATGATCAATGCGGTGCACACGTGACAAGTTATTCCTAAGCCGTTCGGCCTACATTAGACACGACAGGACACAAAGAACTCAGGTTTTGCAACCGGGCTCTGATACCACCTAAGGATGTAGCACCCGTGATGATAGGCACCATATCCCCCGCACTACAAGTCTAGTCCACACGTGAAATGGATGATCCAGCATGAACCGGACTCATAGCGAACGGGTGACAAAATAAAAACTTTCCTAGCTAGGCAGAATCTAACCCTATACCGTACAACCAAAAATAGCACGAGTGTAATGCGGAAATAATCATGCCAACAATAGAATTCAGTCATGGCTACAAGCCCAACAATTCATAAACATAATTAATCCAACATGCACCTAACAACGGGTTCAACTAAGCATGCAACCTGTCCCGAATCAATATTCAATAATTCGTAATTCATAAATCATGCATTGGCACACAGGCCTAAATAAATACATAATACAAGTAAACATAATAAATGTAAAATGCGACTCAAGTGTATAAGTGAGACTCGAGACAACCACTAAGACTTGACTCCCGTCTAGTAAAACCTGCAAGGAACTGAGAAGAGTAGGAAAGAGGGATCAGTCTCTAGAAGACTGAGTGAGCAGGAGCAATACATATATATAAACATGCACATGCAAGTCATAAATCCCGAGTAAAGTTTTATTTAAAGATAGTTCCCGAGAAGGGCAAGAAATAGATTAGCAATGCTCGGACTTTACGACTAATTCATATTAAATTCGTTAAGTTTGTAATGCATGAAAAATCGTTATGGCTCGGCGAGTGAGCGTGCGTTATCTCCAACCAAACTCCGACCTTGTACAATGAACATGATTTAATACTTTGAATACGTGATCATACAATACCTAATAATACATGCAGGCATAAAACATAATCGTTCGTTCGTTCGTTCGTTACATTTATTGCATTCATTGACATTGTGCAAATACATTTTCCAACCTTCTTCCTCCAGAATGGCCGGGCCTGCAGACCCAACCATTTAACGTTAACGTGTCGAGACAGGGGCTCATGACTCCTACCCGCTCCTTTCAAGTGGATTAACCACCGGCTCAAGAATATCCACCCTTCCTGCCACCAAAGTTACGCGAGGATAATCTCAAAGGGTACTATGTGATAAGGGATTGCCCCACAGCCCGACGCCGTACCGGTATCTAAGGCCACATTTCCCCGAGCCCATAACGTTAACGTGAAGTGCGTTATCTCGCCAAAACATTTCAATTCGTTAGAACATTTTAAAACGTTTCGTTGTAATTGATTCACTCCTTGAAAATATTTACTAGATAAGAATTTACTCGATGACTTTACGTTGAAATATACTTATATATATAATTTAGATTTTTGGCGAAAACTTATCGCATAAGGGTTATAGGATTGAATACATAACTAGAACGAAAACACCCTCACCTGGAAGATGACGAGACAAGAAGCAGAAGCAATACGGGTACCTATTAAATCCGGAGGTCTCCACCCTGGAAATGAACTGTACAAGAGAAGGAATAACGTGTACTCGTGAGGAATGACTCAATATGAAATCAAATAGGACGCACGGCATTGTTCATGAAGTGGTGTGACATGCTATGAAATGATACGATATATAATAGATCATAAAATGTCATAGAGTGTCGTGATCATGCTCATATCCACAATTAATGCTAAGGAAGGGCAATTAACAAGATAATGATCAATTAGGCATGTATAAATGCAATTAAGTCACATAAGAGGTCGTGGGGGTGAAAGGGAAGCGATAAAATGGGTTTTGGCAAAGTTTACCAAAAGTTAGGAATTTTCCGAAACGCGCAGGCTGAAGGAAAAAGTAAATATCTTGAATTCTGTAACTTGGAATTGAGTTTTGTTTATTGTATATGAAACTAGACAAGTAGATCTTTGTAATGATATATGGCACGAAATGTGGTTCAAAGCGAGGTGAAAATGGCGTACGGCCGAAGTTGTAGGAGTGCAGATTTCCGGCAAAGTGGCAACACCAAAAATAATTGTTTATATCTCACAAATTAGAAAAGATATTGAGATGATTCCAATTTTAGGATGTTCTATACTTCAAGAAGTTTCCAATGGTTCAAAAATCAGGTCAATTGGACTTCGCATGAGGGAGAAATGCCCATGTGAAAAATGAACTGAAAGCAGACACGGGGCGTGTCGAAGCTCTCGGATCAAAATAGGGGGTGCCAACATGGGCGTGTCATAAATACACTGAGGGATGACACGGGCGTGTCAAGAGCGTCTGACTGAAAAATGGTGGAATAGTGACAATGGAGGAAACGGGAACAAACCCCAACCTCACACTAACCCATACAACACTAAAACACATGAAAATCATACCACGAAGCATATATAACATGTAGGTCAGGTATTTGCATATGAGAGCTCCCGAAACGAGCTCGAACACATAGATCCCACACCCAACACTATTCATCTTCTCCCCTAACAAATCAAATAACACAAATCCAAGGTACGAAATAGGTATTAAATCGAAACACGTAATGAAAGGGTCACAAATCTTACCTTAGGTCGTTGATCGGACGGCCGGATCTTGCGTGGTCGAGCTTTGAAGCTTGGAGTGAAATATCTCCTCTCTCTCCCTTCCATGGCTGTATCACGTGAAAATGAGGGGAAAGAAAGAGCTTGGCCCTTTTTTAGCTGAAACGGGTCGGGTTATACTGGTTGGGTCAAACGATATCCGGTCTAACTGGATCGGATTTTAAAACGGTAAGGCTATCAAATAGATTTAGAAATTAAATGGTTAGTCCATTGAATCCGAATTACCAAAACAAACTCAATGATAGGGTCAAAATTCGAATTCGAATTCCCCTGCTCAAAATAGCCATGAACGGCCCAAACACCCTAATTTCAAATTAGGTTCCTAATTGCAAATATTGGACAATTGAGTCCAAGAACAATTTAAATAAATTCTAAGACGCACATAATTAAAATAAACTTACACATTGACATTTAAAGCATGTGTATTCACATAAATCACAGAAGTACAGAATAAAACTCTCCCGTGACGCCTTACCTGGTCAGTCTTGAAAACACGAGGCATTACATGATAGTCGCTTCCTATTCTAGGACTTCTAAAGGCAAAGGGAAGAAAGTTCCCAAGAAGAAAGGATCTCTTAAACCCAAAGGAGGGGTTAAAAAGAGAAAGGCCAAGAAGAAAAGAGATCAGAGAGAGGATGTTTGCTACCATTGTGACAAGAAAGGGTATTGAAAGAGGAACTGCCAAGAGTACAAGGATACTCTAAAGAAAGGTGTGGTTATTTTTGAAATAAATCTATCTATTGTTTCTAATTCTTGGGTACTTGATACCGGCTATGTAATGATGTACAGATGCTAAATGAGGTTCGGCAGCTCGAAGAAAGAGAATGCATTTTGAAGGTTGGGGATAGATCAAGGGTTCAAGCTCAAGCCATCGGGACATGTAGATTAGATTCAGGTGTCTTTACTTTAGTTTTGAACAAAGTCTTTTATGTACCTTCTATTATTCGTAATATAATTTCCATTCCAATATTAGATTGTGAAAGATATGAGACTTTATCTTGAAATGGAAACTTTTTTCTGAAGAAGAATAAAACTTTCGTTTTACTTGGTACATTATCAAATGGACTTTACACAACTAAAGACACTAATATTCTAAATATACAACAATTAAACAAACGCAAAAGAGATGACAAGATCTTGGTTTCTTTGTGGTACGCACGTTTAGGCCATATTTCTAAAGATAGGATTGCTAAGTTAACTAATTTAGGATCATTCTATGATAATGAACTTAAAGAGCTAACTCATTGTGAATCATATCTTAAGGGAAAAATGGATAAAACTCCCTTTAATGGTAAAGTGGAACGTGTCACTAAAGTGTTGGATTTAATCCATACCGATGTTTGTGGACCACTTAGTGCAAGTACGAGAAACAATCATCAGTATTTCATAACCTTCATAGACGACTTTAGTCATTTTGGTTATGTGTACTTAATGAAGGATAAATCCGAAGCCTTTGAGAAATTCTTGGAATTTCAAAAGGTGGTTGAGAACCAAATCGGTCATAAGATTAAGGTACTTCGATCTGATCGAGGTGGCGAGTATCTAAGTGACAAATTCCTTAGTCATCTCAGAGATAATGGAATTATCTCTCAGTGGACTCCTCCAGGAACTCCTCAATTAAATAGAGTTTCGGAGAGAAGGAACAGAACCTTACTTGATATGGCTCGTTCCATGATGAACTTCACTGAATTGCCACCTTCATTCTGGGGTTATGCCCTTGAATCAGCAATTAAGATTCTGAATCTTGTTCCCTCCAAATCGATACCCAAAACCCCATTTAAAATGTGGTTTGGCAAAATCCCTAATTATTCTTACTTAAGAATCTGGGGTTGTCCTGCTTACGTGAAGAGGACAGTGGAAGATAAGCTTGAAGCTAGATCAAGCTTATGTAACTTCGTAGGGTATCCTAAAGAGTCAGTAGGATATTATTTCTACGATCCTCTTGAACAAAAGGTCTTTGTGTCAAGGAACGCCACTTTTCTCAAGGACTCGTTCCTTACAGAAAAGAAAGGCAAGATCGCAGAATTCGAAGAAGTTCGAGACCAGGGTCCCACTCCTATTTTGGACAACAACGTCCCTCAACCAATCTAAGAGAGTGATACACGCGAAAATCCTCATCAATTAAGACGTTCTGAATGTATTCCTAGACAACCAGTGAGATGGTATAGTTTTCTCCACCAAACATCTCAAATGGATAATGATCCATTAACTTATGAGGAGGCACTGTTAGATTCGGACTCTGAACAGGGGAAAGAAGCAATGAAATCCGAAATGGATATCATGTACTCTAACCAAGTTTGGACCTTGGTTGATCCACCGGATAGGATCAGGCCCATAAGGTGCGAATGGATATATAAGGGCAAGCTTGGAGTAGATAGAAGCGTTGTAGCCTTTAAAGCAAGATTTGATGCTAAAGGTTTCACTCAGAGACCAGGTGTAGTGTAGCACCCGAAATGCAAGGTAGCCACATCCCCTGCACTATAGTTCAATTCACATATGAAACGGACAATCCATAAATGAACTAAATCTATAGCGAGCGGGAGATAGTAAAAAAAAACGATAATACTAGCTAGGCGGGACTAACCCCAAACCACTTTCAACAATGCAAGAGAAAAATAGAGCGGAAGCATAACGTACATATCAACGATTAGATACCAGGTATATCAAGAGTATACAATCTCAAACTAGATCAATATATACATTTTCCAAAAATCCATAAACGAGTCATAAGCATAAACATATACATCAATGACATGAAAATGTACTGTGCTAGACTCAAATTAAAGACTCCCAACAGACTCCAATTCCCGCCTAGCACGCACCTACAAAACCTGAAAGGTGGAGGCGTCAGTCTATGAAAGACTGAGTGAGGGGTATATAAATATAAGCCCAATTACCACACAAGTCATAACCTCGGGTAAAGTTTTTGGAAAATAACAATATAAGTTCAATAATAACATAAAAACATCTCCCGAGATTACAACTATCAAGTTTAACAATTAATTCAATTCCAATCAATCAGTGGCCCGACGAGTGAGGGCGATTCTCCTACCAAACTCCGACAGTGTACAATAATTAGGTTATCAATATATTAGGTGACCATGCAAGTGATTACAGTGTAATACAGTCAATAGCAGTCTCAGTCCCTTTTTTCTCCGGGTGATGGTGGGTTTGCAAGGCCCGACATCCAGTCAGTGTGAGCGTAGGGCACATGAATCCCTATGCCTAGAACTCCTTCCTCCACTAATCTCCTAGTGGGTTCAGGGGTCATCCCAAAATGGTGATGATAGCACGAGAGTTACCAGTCAGCCCTTGCTTTCCCGGTTGGTACAAGTCACTACCCTCGGGCCCATAGTGCAGTACAACATACTCGCCAAAGTACGGTCGATTCAATACAGTAGACACGGTGTAGTTTGTAATCATTTAAGGTTTAGTGAAAAGCTATGTAGATATAGATACATTTTGGCCAAAAATCCACATAAGGGTTTTAAGGTTTCTATGTATCTAAAATTTAAACCTGGCCCGTGTGGACAAAACTAGAACAAGGATATAATTTACAGAGCCTGCTCCTTGTCACCAGGAAGCTGGTCTATGCAAGAAAGATAAGTGCACGTGAGACACGACTCAAATGAACCAGTTATGACAAACGGCGTAACCATGAAACAATATGTCATGAAATGGCAATTATAGAATGTCATGATCATATTCATGTATGCAATTAACATCCCGAAGACCAATTAAACGAGCGACATAGATCAACGTATGAAAATTACACAAGGCTAACTGCCTGTGTACTGTAACGCCCTGTTTTCCTTTATACATTATGTGATATATTAAATTTCGTAACATTATATGCCTTATATTCTGATATATTTATATGAACTTCTATTAACGTGAAATTTACGTGAATTAACTGATAACGTGTCTTATTGATATTATGTGACCTTATTTGACCATTTCATAAATTTAATGACTTAATTGCATAACATGAATTGGAGTTAAGTGATCATCAATCACATAAAAGTAAGAAGCGATGAGCTCAAGAATCATATTTTCGATTATAAAGTTATGCGAGGTGATACAAGGAAACTTTGATTAAGAAGATGGTTAAGGTGAAGGTTCGGGCAACACTTAGAAACCAATACTTTGGAAGGATTACTTGGGGACAGAATCGAGTTCAAGAAATTTCAATTCTCGACCGATGGATATGTACGAGTTGACGCTGGGGATTTTAGAAGAAGTTGGAAGACCGTGGGTAACAAGAAATGGCCAATCAATTCAAGGCAAGCTCGTAAGTCAACAAATAAGGAAAAGTGTTAAGCTAAAAGATGCAGCTACGGTGACAGGTTCAACGCATTCATGAGCACGTGCATCATACGTTGTTAAATTATTTGAATTTCTTTAATTATTTATACATTCCTAATTGAGCGTAATTTTTTCCAACTTGTGTATTTATTACTTACAAGTGTGACACATGCATTGGCATGTTAACCCGGCATGCATTATTAAGTGTTATCTTGATAGGAACTCTCCCCAATTCTCGTATCAAGTATTACTTCAACCGAGACATAACCGAATTATGACAAGAAAATAATGGGGTTGAAAAGGATAAAAGATGAAGAGCAATTTAGAGGTCGGAGAAATAGCCGCTAGTTAGATTGGTAGAAGTGGGTTGTTGTTCCTACCGATCGTTGCAAAAGTAATGTGAGAAAATTTTCGGCTAAGTGGAGTAGTTAGAATCACTTATACCAAGGAAGCTAAATTTAAGGAATTGAGAATTTTTTTCAATTTAAGAAGTGACGTTGCGAGCCAACGGGTAGGAATAGGCATTCTTAAGGGGGAGAGTCGACCGGGGAAATGATTTCAAAGTTATTGATGGGCTCAAACGGTTTACTTTCAATAGAAGAAACAAAAATGCAAGAGTTATTAACAACGGGATTTTTTGGAAACGGAGAAAGGAAAGGATTAGAAGACTTTGGCACTTGATGATCTTCAAGATTTGGATAAAATTTTGCGAGAATCATTTCAGAAAAGTGCTTTAAGAACCGGAGGTGAGCATCCGAGAAAGGATGGTAGACTTAGTGTTCGTTTGATTTCCAACCGGGATAGAGGAATTTTCGGGAACAAAATAGGAAGTGATGGGTACTTCAAGAACATTAGAAAGAAGAGATTCTTTGCTTTGATGAATGGTAGAACAAGTTCAAGAAGCGAGATAGAATATATATATATGTTTCATTTTCTTAAAGGGGGAGAGCCGGCCAGAAAACTCCAAGAAAAGTGGTTTTTCTTTCCCTCTATCAGAATCATGTGGACGAAATCTTCAATATCACAAAGCTCATGCCCCTAAAGTTCTCAAATGGAGATTTCTAAAGCCATAAGGAGGCATGTCCTAAGCCGAGCTGAAACGAAAAGAAATTTGATGAGAATGGGAGAGATAATGGTTTCTACAAGTAGAGTGAACATACTTTAATCATAAATGAGAATTCTACAAGGAAGGCGATGCGATTGTCATTCAAGATCTGCGTGAAAGGAGCACAAGGGTACTACACTATTACAAGGGTAGAAACCGAACTTCGAGCTATCACATAATTAGCTCTTGTATCAGAGGAGATTAACTTTAATTTGTGGGAAGAAGGAGTGAGTTGGATTACTAACTTGCATATACAAGAGTTGAAACTCTGAATTGTCGTATCGGGAAAAGATAAAGAGTTGATCGTGGGATGAAGATTGAGAAGATATTTAATACATACAATGGGCATGTTGAAGAATCGAGTCAATTAGGGATCTAACTATGCAACGATACTGGAAAGTTATCAATTTCAAACTTCATTACATCGGTGAATGGTACACCTAAACATGCATATCACGTGCACTATGCATTTTATTATTACCATCTATGGTTCTTTGTAAGTGTTAATTGTTTGTATGACTAATTGGAATACTTGACTTCTTATACTTGCTCCTTATGTGTCGGATTGTGTGTGAGAGTTTATTCTTTTGGTCTTAGGTTGTGTATAGCTTGTTTGAGAGACGGGGTTCTCTCATTGTTTGTTTGAGAGACGGGGCTCTCTCACCGCTTGCTTTAAAGTTTTGGAACTCGAGTATGGACCTGGGGACCAGGTCCTGTTAAGGGGGAGAGAGTTGTAACGCCCCGTTTTCCTTTATGCATTATGTGATATATTAAATTTCGTAACATTATATGCCTTATATTCTCATATATTTATATGAACTTCTATTAACGTGAAATTTACGTGAATTAATTGATAACGTGTCTTATTGATATTATGTGACCTTATTTGACCATTTCATAAATTTAATGACTTAATTGCATAACATGAATTGGAGTTAAGTGATCATATTCCATGAGATGAGATTTCATTGCAGTCGTTCATATAGACTAGGGACTTAATTGCAAAATGAGGTGATTCATGCATTTGAGTGGAAGACTTTTAAAATATCTATTGCATCTCATTTCTTCCATTTCATTTCATCAAAATCTCACACATACACACACACTGAATTACGGTCCAAACACCAAAGAAGGAGAAGAAGATTTCATCCATTTTCAAGCCATAATTCAAGGAAGATAATTTGCATAAGTGGAAGCATCATATTCATCTCATCCTTCCATCCTTTCTTTCTTCATTTCAAGGTATAAATGGAGGAATTTCTTGAATTCTTGAATCACTCATGAGTAGGGTTTGATGTTTATGTGATGTTTTCTTGCTTATTTGAGGTTAAGAGCATGATTATGATCATTAGAGTTGGATTCTTACATGAAAGAATGAGTTATATGGAAGTTGATGGCATGAGAAAGTATATGGTTTGGTTGGTTAATTCTTGATGATTTGAGCAAGCTTGGATGGATTACTTGATGCCAACTTGATATATATGAGTTATATGCATGATATATGTTAGTTTTGAGTTGATTCTTGCATTGATTTGGTGTTTATATGGCTTGGGAGCCAACTCCCGTACATATGCCCTGTTTTTCCCCTGTTTTTCGCCCAGAATACTTCGAAACGCCCGTTTGGGATTCTAGTTATAACACCAAACGCCCGTTTAGGAACCTACTGCCTTTCCCAAGCCTTTCCAAACGCCCGTTTGGGTTTTTAGACCAATTTTCAAACGGGCGTTTCTCCCTCATCCGAACTCCGAATGACCTGATTTTTGAACCGTTGGAAACCTATTGAAGTCTAAAACAACCTCCAATTGGAATAATCTCAATATATTTTCCCATTTGTGAGATATAATCAATTCTTTTAGGTGTTACCACTTTTCCGGAAAACTACACTCGCCTAATTTCAAGCTTACGCCACTTTCTCCTCGTTTTGATCTAGAAAACGTGCCATATATCATCGGAAAGCTCTTTGTGTCTAGTTTCATTCTAAACAAAACTCAATTCCCACTTCTATAATTAAAGATATTCCAGTTTTCCATCAGCATGTACGTTTTCTAAAATTGTCCGTTTTTGCCAAACTTCACCAAAACCTCTTTTATTGCATTCCTTTCACTCCCTTGGCTCCCGTATGTGAAAGATATGAGTTATATGCTTGTTTAATTGATAATTATTCTCCTACTTGACATTCCTTAATTGTTATTGCATGACATATTGATCATGACTTTGTCGTGCGTCATAAATGGTTCATGCGAGTCGTGTCTCACGATCACTTGTCCCTTTTACACAGATTGTCTTCCCATTGACGAGGAGCAAGTCCTTTAGCCTTATCCTTGTCTTGTTCCGTCGCTCTTCAGGTGAGGTTTAATTTCTAGATATATAGAACCCATATAATCCTATGTGATGTTTTAAGCTAAAATGTATCTATATATCTATAGTTTTCCAAACTCTGTTGATTTTTAACTGGTTTCACAGATCGAACTGATTGATTGATTGATTGATTGATAGTGTTTTGGCGAGTAAAGCATGTTCACGTTGGGGCCTGAGGGTAGTGTATTGAGCCAACCGGGGAAGCAAGGGCTGACGGGTAACTCTTGCACTATCCTCACCATTTTGGGATCACCTCTGAATCCACCAGGAGGTTTGGTGGAGGAAGAAATCCCGTATGTGGGAGTCATGCTCCTAACGTACATAGTGATTGGGTGGTGGGGCCTTGCAATCCCACCATCACCGGAGGAAGAAGGGACTGAAACTGCTAATTGTGCACTGTAATTGATTGCTTGATCACCTAATCACTTAATAACTGAATTATTGACACTGTCAGAGAAAGGTTGGAGATTTGCGCTCAATCGTCGGGCCACTGATTGATTGAATTGAACTGTTTGAATAGCTAAATTGATTAGTTGTAATCCCGGGCGAGTTGTATTTTATTATGAAACTTATATTGCCTTCTTTTATAAAGTCTTACCCGAGGTTATAACTTGCATGTTATTTGCGCTAATATCTATTTAAACCCCTCACTCAGTCGTTCTTAGACTGACACCTCACATTTTCAGGTTGCAGGGTTCGTGCTAGGCGGGATCGAGTCAGGTCTTTTATTTTGTGGGTCTAGCACTTGTCGGTCTCATTTTCATGTACATTATTGATGCTTATGTATATGTTTCGTTATTGATTTTTATAGAACTTTTGGAAGTTGATTTGTATTGAAGAGACGGAAATAAACTTGATTTAATGAAATGAATGTATGTTATGTTTTCCTTTGATTGTTATGCATTGTTGTACATAAATGAGGGTTAGTCCCGCCTAACTAGTGGTATTTTTTTTTAATGTCACCCGTTTGCTATAGTCTTAGTTCATGTATGGATTTTTCCATTTCGTATGTGGACTGAGCTATAGTGCGGGGGTGTGGCATCTCGGCGTTCCGGGTGCTACATGTACAGTCCCGGTTGGGACTGTTTTTAAGGGAAAGGGGATCCCGGTCGGGATGCAATTGGTCATCGGGATATTAATTGCATACATAAAATAATTTTCAATGAATCAATCCCAATGTAAGTCTAATTCTATGTATATATATTATAAAAGCATGAGTTGGGTTTTTGGTTTCTTACAAAATAAGGATCGCCTAAATTATCCTCGCAATAATTATTTCAATAACTATTAGTCAAGGATAATGATGTAAATACATGTTATGGATTATTAATTAATTAGATTTAAAAAGTACTTATTAACTCAAAATAGAACTCTTGGTAGAAATAAGATTTGTCTAACTTACCCAAAAAAGATATATAGTTCAACAAGGATTGTTTTAATATTATTATATTAATTAATTATATTCAAATTTTATAATATATAATTTAAAATATTATAATAAAATATATCTAATGAATCAAAAACAACAAATGATTCACTTTTTAAATTTTAATAAATTTTTGTAATTATGTAAAATAAAATTTCATTTAAATGAGTTACAAAAAATAATTTTCAATAAATCAATCCTAATGTAAGTCTAATTACATAAGTCCATAGTTTTAATTATCTAAGTTCATAAACTTTATTAAATTATAATCATATTATCTAATTAACAAAACAATATAATTGAATGATTTACATAAAATAGTTTTCAATAAATTAATTAATCCTAATGTAATATATTTTAATTAACTAATACTAATATAATTATAATTATCTAAATCTAACCAACCATATAATCTTCCTTTAGTTTATATGATAAAATATAAATTAAATATGTAAAAGTACGAATACCGTTTTTGGTTTCTTAATTCTTAATATACCACAATTTATAATTGTAGGTCCTCAGACCAAAATTACTTTAAATTAAAAGAAGACTCAATGTGTGTGCATATAATAATAACATATAATCTAATTTTATAAATAATTTTTATTATATTCGATTAAACATTCCTTAATTTTTTTATATAAATATACTCTTTTAATTATTTCTATTACATATATAAAATCAATTATAAAAAAAAATAACATAAATCTGAAATAATACTCACCAGAGGAATACAAATAAAAAAAATAGAATGCAAGATCAAATTACAAAGTGAATATAAAAAAAGAGATAAATAAAAAAGAGAAAAAGAATAGTTGGTTAAAAGAAAGAATTACTTGACTTTAATGTATATACACACGCATACAAAAATTAAAGACAACTATGAAATATCTTCACAAATATATTTATAAAGGACATTATAAAGTGAGAATTAATATAGCGTACAATGGTAAACAAAATTTTGAAAATTAGATTAAAAATTTCAAGATGCTAGATTGGGTGTCAATTGAAGAAACGATATGGAAATTTTGTTAATTTAATTTAAATGAGATTGATCCAATAGTTATCAATTAAAGGACATTTTGACTTGGGATCATTGCTCCGAAACAATGGTCATTGAATAGTTTTCAATGTGCTCGAAAAGTAAAAAAATAAAATAAAAATATAAAGAATTTCCAAAACATTATGCATGAGACAAACAAGGTAAATATTCAAATAATTTGAGGAAGAATTATTGGCAGAATATAACAAACTATTCCAAAACAAAAAAAGAGATATTTTGTTTAAGAGTCGAGAATTAATTGGGTACAATTTAGGGATAAACATACAAGTTTCTTTCATCTCTCAACCACAATGAGAAGAAGAAGGAATCAGATGAATGCTCTCTAAATAGGTAATGAATGGGCAAACAATACTGATCAACTAAAGCCACGAACTTGGGAGTACTACACCAAACTATTCAGTGGAGATTGCATTAAAAAGGTGATGAGTCTTGATATTAGTTTATACCAGTGAACCCTAAGGCATTAGTAGAAAAATAACTTGGCAAGAATGACCTCAAATGAGAAAATCTTGAGGGTAATAAATAGCATGCACCTGTACAAAGCGCTGGGAGTAGATGATTTCCAAACTTACTTTTTTCAAAACTATGAGGATATAGGAGAAGACCTGATGGTGAAATTTATCAATAATTGCATGGAGAGAGAATAAATTCCCAAAAAGGATTATCGGGTGTTTATTTGTCTAATTTCAAAAATTAAAGCTCCACAAAAATAAACGAGTTTCAGCCCATTATGTTGTGCAATGTATTGCTCAAAATGATCACCAAGATGATTATACTTGATTTAAACCGTATATCAAAGAAATTGTGGGATTGAACTAGAATAACTTTATTCTCGACCGAGGCGCCTACTATGATATCTTGATGCCTAAGGAAGTGTTACGAATGTTATATCACTCCAACGATAAAAAAAGGACATGGTGCTAAAATTGAATATTGAAAAGGCGTATGACAAAATCTGTGACGCCCCGTACTCTCGAAGGGCGTCCTGACGACATTAACAAGTAAGTCTCTACACTTATGTGTGTTTAATTTAAGAGTTCTTGAATTATGTGATTTAATATAAATCCAATTTAATATGTGATCATTCGGATTATTCTAAAATTTATGGTTAAGTTAATTTTAAATCCATCATGTTACTTAACTTGTTTAATTTCGGTTTACTTGAATTCCTTGAGATTAATTATCAATTGTATGTTTACGAAGTGTCGTTAAATTGTACGAAAGGTTTCTAAAATTAAATTGAATTAAACTCTAATTGGTAAATCTCTCTCTTTCATTTTAATTTATAAAATTAATTCAGAGCTTGAATTTTTATTCGTAACTTTACCAATTTTATTTACGATTATTTGTACGCGCTATTACTCTTTGCTACGTGATAAGGATACCCGGTTGTATATAGTTTGTGCACAAGACACATTTCTCCCAATCTCCTTTCTCTCTCTCTCTCTCTCCCCTCTCCCACTCTCTCTCCCGTGGTCACTATGCGCGGCTTCGGTTACGAGCCCATAACTCGATCGTTTCTCGACGGAATTCAACAAACGAATAGTCCATTTCGATTATCTCGGCGAGACGTACGCAAAAGTATCAATTTCACGGCCTAACGATGAACGGTGGTGGAGTTATCACCGGATTTCAGTAGCAGCGGCGTAGGTGTCAGACCACCGCCACTTCGCCGGCCGTTCGTGGCGGTTTCCGGCCCCCTCCTTGAAGCACGCGCCTCGGACCCAGTAAGTAGACCCCCCGGCGCATTGTTTGACGTCGGCGGCGCTGCACGATTCCGAATTCATTTTCGGCATCAAGCTCGCGGCGGCGCGATTCCGCCGCTTCCGGCGGTGGTTTTCGACGGGGCTTGATGGTTTCCAAGGTTTTTCGACCCCCTGAGTTCATTTTCGGCATCAATTTCACCAGATCTTGGTCGTAGGTGGTGGTTCCGACGATGTGGGCGGCGGCAGAATATTCGGCCGCCAACGGGGGCCTTTTCCGGCCATCTTTTGGCCTCAGCCTCTTCACGAAAGTTGTTCGGAACAACGAGAACTACCGGCCTTTGATCACGCCACTCCATATTTGACCGATTGGCGGTGGATCGTGGTGGCACAGTGGTGGTGCAACGGCGGCGCTAGCCCCGAGGATTTTTTCGGCGAGCTACCTTAGGGCTTTCAAAGAGCTCGTCACGGGTAAGACAACGCTTCTTTCGGATCGCATTTTGGTTCACCAGTTTGGATGTAATTTGAGTTTGAAGATTTTAGGGTTTTCGTGTTCTTAGATCTGAAATTGGAGGAGATCAACATGGAATTTCCAGAAATTGATCGAGAATTTGGAATGAGCACGAGGACTACTTTCTTGGGTAATTTTTCGGGATTTTTCCGACGACTTTCGGCGGCCCGGTGGTGGCCCGGCGACTTTCCGGCGTCTCCGGTGGCGGCACTCCGGCGACTTTCGGACAGAATGTCGGTCTCGACGCGCTGAGTCCAACACCGCTTTCCGTTCGTTAATCGGACACTCGATCTATCTATTACGAATTATTTTGCGTAATTATGATTATTTGAGTTAATTGTTTTAAGTGCAAATAAATTGGTTATTGTTGGTTTGTTGATCGAGATGTATTCCAATCGTATACGAAAACATGTATTGAATGAATTGTGATATGCATGAATGTTTCGATTTACAATTTGAATCCCGATGTGATGAACTTATACTATGTGTTTAGATATGAAGGGGTGTCAGTGTAATATTTAGAAACTAATCTTTTATGTGACTAAATGAACTTGAATGATATTTTAGAAGAACGAACATGTTGTGATTTCTCTACATGGATTTGAGACGTTCTCAATGTTATGTTTGTTGTA
The DNA here is from genome assembly GCA_037501455.1 of Lantana camara. Taxonomy (NCBI): domain Eukaryota; kingdom Viridiplantae; phylum Streptophyta; class Magnoliopsida; order Lamiales; family Verbenaceae; genus Lantana; species Lantana camara. Next base: position 91,765,226 of record CM074858.1, on the reverse strand, counting down.
AATTGTGTTTTAAATATAAAATTTAGATACATGAAAGATGCTTGAACAACTTGAGACTTGATGCATGATAGGAATTAGAATTGTAATATCTTGATTTACTCTTACTACTCGAAAATGGTATATTATGAATTAAGATAAATTGATAATTGTCATGTTTGTAAGTAATTAATTCCTAGTTGAATAATTGTATAAACACTTTAAACAAACAATTATGCTTAGTAATCAACTAAGGGGATGTATGTGTAATAATTCTAAACTTTTATAAATGACTTAGGGGATGTAAGTGTAATATTTATGAAACTATGAATGTGACTTGAGCTTGTGTACCAAACATGTTGTGAAGTTGTAAAGTATGATCTTAAGTGAATTAAATACACTCTTTATTTGTATCAAGCATGCCATCTACCTACAACAACTTTGTATGTTTATATGATCAAGTTGCTCTTACTTATGCACTTTATAACTCGACATGAACTTGATGCTTAATTCTAATATTATAATTGAACCCTGTGACATTGGATGATTTAATATGCATTTTGTGAATACATTGACTTCCTAAATTGATCTTGCATCTTTGGATATGGAATTGCATGATGGTTGCTTGTAAATAAGACCTTGTTGAGCATTGATATGCTTTGAATGACCACGACACCTTATCCAAGCACAACATGAACACTTATGCATAACCACGATCATGTTGAGCAACACCGTGCGTCTTGTTTGGTTCATATAGAGTCTAAGTCGGGCTTCTGTATGTCTTGTCACAGAGTTTGGTGGTGCCGATGGGCCCGAGGTTTAGAGTGTTTGGCCCTTCACACTCTCAGACTCTACTTTCACGAGGTGAGGTTTAGGATTTTGTATAGTTATGCGACCTATGGCCTTAATATGCTGATTTCTATCCTTGCATGCGAGTATACCCTACTATAAATACATACGTGTTGAATATGATATGTTTATGATCTTGCATGAGTCCTGCGTAGGCGGGCTATCCCTGCAGCGTAGGAATATATATAAAAACCAGTTTTTGAAGCATATTTAAGCTATTTTGGAAAAACAGTTGTGTTGTGATTATGTAGCGAGATTGCCATGAAAGATTGGCGTATGTGATCCGTCGTGATCTGTTCCGTTGTGATCTGTTCTGTTGTGATCCGTTGTGATCTGTGTGTGGATCTGATCCTGGTGAGCTGCGGGTAATGGATTCCCCGGAACGGTTGGGGCCGTCGGAGTAATTCATTTATTTCATAGTTCCATTTGAGATATCTTCACGCGACTCGTGTTGTAGGGAAGGTGTGGTATCTTGAGCCTTCGGCTAAGGCCGGGGAGGACTCTTGTGGGTTCGCTACCCCTTGAGGTGAGTCTATTTTTGGACGGTTTATTATAGATGGTTAGGGCCAATGCGTGGCTCTTCCATCATTGGAGTAGAAGTTGGATTGATTTTGATTTACGTTATGAGGAGTTGAGGTTGGAAGCTCGTACTCGCCGAGCAGTTGATTATGTTATGTTCTGGAATTATGAACCGGGATAGTGTCTTTCTAAAAAATGGTTTTCTAAACTTATATCTATATTCATTTGGGTTATTCTGAAATGTTTTGGTATGCAACACCTACCCTCGGTTCATGAGTCCATCCTTTAATTATGTGTTGTGCTCTTTATATATATATATATATTGTGGGTGTGCGTTAGCCCCCTCACTCAGTCAGTTGACTGACACCTCATTTTATCTTTTAGTTTGTAGGATTCTTTTGGCTTGAGCTAGGCGAAAGTGAGTCTTCGGAGTCACACTTGTCAGTCTAGTAGGTGTTAGGGTGCATTTGTCGCATACTTTACTTATGTTATATATTTATGTTTCACACTTGCAGATTATGTTAATGTTCTACTTAGACCTAAACCCGTGTGGGGTTAGTAAGCTAGTATTTGGATGTTATTAGATATTGATGATACTTATGCTGTTTATTATGTTGGATTATGAATTGATATTCGGGACTAGGTATCTATGCTAGTTAAACCCGTCACCTATTATGTATGTTAAACATTCGGGATTAGGTATTTATGCTACTTGAACCCGTCATCTGCTTTGCATGTTTTGTTTTAAATGCTTCCGCTGTCTATTGTTGTTGGTTTTAATTACTTCCACACTCTGAGTTTGTCAAGTTAGCTCCGCCTAGCCTAGTGTGTGAGTTGGTCTCCCGTTCGCTATGATTAGGTTTCGGGCATGGACTTCCTATTTCATGACCGAGTCTGAGTCCTAGTGCGGGGGATGTGGCATCCTCCGTTTGGGGTGTTACAAAATCCGGTGGTATTTGTAAAAAAATTAACTTTCTCAAATTCCCGACGAAAATCATCAATATCATTATGAGCAAAATATAGGGGATACCACCGGAGATTCTATAGGATGGTGAACCAACGAAGGTTGTACGGATGTGTGGCATTAGATAAGGCAATAACTCTCGCCTTATTTGTTTGTAATATGCATGGAACAACTTAAGTATATAATTGAAAAGACCATTTCAGCCGAACCTGGAAGCCAATTACGGTATATTAGAGAAGCTCTCACATGATCTCGGGCTTGCTTTTTGTGAACGACTTAATATTGGGAGCCTAAGCTATTGTGGATGGAGCAAAATGCATTAAAAGAGTGGTTGAGGCATTTCGCAAGGCGTTAGGCCTCAAATTAAACTTCAGCAAGTCCCTGATTCCGGGACAGAGCCGTATGACGCGAAAATGTCACGTACGATTTCTTTGAGAAGGGTGTGATACCACCACCTATCAAGCCCGACCAGCGGTCCACAGAGCTGCATCCCTACACACCTGGTCCATACATATCAAATGATTTATAGTAGGTTAGTAGAGTTCTAGGCATGAAAAATACAGACAACTTAACGAACAATTTGGAGGTGCAGATGAACGTTAGCTTTAACTATAGTGAGCATTTCTCGATTGTAAATAAGAGTTAAAAAGCACCTAGATTGAAAGCCAAAATGACAAACCTTTCCGGACGAATGACACTTATTCAGTCCATCACGATCTCGGTCTCCATTAACCACATGCACAAAAATTGGCTCCCCAATCACATGTACGATAAACTTGATCGACTCAAGCACAGCTTTCTTTAGGCGACTAATATAACAAGGAACGAACCCATCTTGTAGGGTGAAAGAAGGTGACTAGAAAGAAGTAAGAAGGTGGATTATGATTTAGAGAAGCCCAAAGCCAAATATAGTGATGCTAGCTAAAATGAGATAAAGAATGCTCAACAAGGAGACGAAGGTGTGAAACTAGATACATCAAAAAATATTTAAAAGGGGAGGATATTCTTGATCGAATATAAGCCTCAACTTATGGGTTTCCGGAGCATGGAAGGGGATAGTTAAAGCACTTATATGGTGGAGCCATTTTGCAAATGGATGTTTGGGAACGATAAAGGGACATCTTTATGGAATGATAGATGGTTATCACAAGGCAAACTGGCGGACATCTTTTGAGATAACATTTATGAGGAGAATAAAGATCTTATGGAATGTAATCTCATTGGAATAGATAAAACTTGAAACCTGAATAAGCTTAAAACATTACTGTCCAAAGAGGTGGTGAATGAGATACTTAGTGTCCTAATCTTGCTGCATGATAATGGAGATAAGAGAGTTTGGACTGGGTCAACTAAAGATAAATTCTCCTATAAAATAAATATATTCTGCTTATGGTGTCGGATGAGACATGCAAGAAAAAATTGGAAATGAATTTGAAATTACCTTACCCCAAAAACTCAAGATTTTCCTGTAGCTTTGCCGATATGATAGCTTACTCACAGATGTATTGAAGTATGACAGAAAATTTGGAGAAAATAATGTGTACGCACTGCTGTACATGACATGAATATGTGGAACATGTGCTGAAAAGTTTTCTGTTTGCACTCTGGGTATGGGACAAGATTATTGATACGTAGACTTGACGAAGTCTTTATGGCTTGCAAGTGTCGGATGGCCTCAAAGAGAGCTTTAGTAGCAAAATGGTGAGAAATATGTTCCTAGAATATCCTGGGTGGGTTGTGCTGATCTTGACGCTCTAGAATTTTGGGATAGCATGGAATCAATGGGCAATCAAAATGCTATGAAACTTAGAAGTGTTGTCATTCGCCACATAAAAGAGCTATCTATGACCTTAGTACTAATCAATGAGGATAAAAAACACATGCGAAAGAAAATCTACACTTAGTTGTCTTGGAATAAATCCGAGAAGTGATGGGTAAAACTAAACTCGGATAAAATTTTTTATAACCACACCAACAATGTTTGGCCAGAGGCGTCATTCGAGATGACAATTGAAGATGAGTTCTAGGATATGCTATGAATTTTGGTTTAGTTTCAATAATGTAGCAAAGTTATTGAGCTTACCTAAATGATTAAAACTAACTTTGGAGAGGCGCTTTTCGAAAATTAATGTGGAGATTGATTTGGAGACGGTCGTAAAATGAATAACAATGAAGGATACTGAAAAATAACTAACGAGAAATGTAATATTTGATTAGCGAAGTTTACTCCAAGGGTCTTAAAAAACTTAGATTAAATAAATCTCGAGAGAAACAAACATGATGATGGATAAATTAGCGGGGATAGACCATAAGGTTCACGATATGGTAATTGCTTCTAGGATGCTTTGTCGACAAAACTAAATCTGTAACACCCCAACTGGAAGGCGCCACATCCCCCGCACTATGAGCCCGTTCCACAAATGAAATGGAAAGTCCACACATGAACCTAGCTCACAGCGAACGGGGACCCACTCACTCAATAGGCTACGCGGGAACTAAGACTTTCGCAACCAAATAAAACGATTTCTATAAGACAAATGTAATTAGGAAGTGGGACATAAATTCAAAAGATTATATCAATCATAGAGACGGGTTCTACTAACATACATACCTAGTCCCCAAATTTCAACACAAACGTGAATCATAAAACATCAACTACGGATTCATGACAGTAGTAAGAATCAATACAATTTTTACATTCTTCAACTTAAACAAATCATGATACAATATGTATATGAACCGACTCTGACTTGACCGAAAGACTTAATAGACTTGACTTCCCGCCTAGCACTCCAACTTGCAAGAAAACTAAAAACAATCCGGATTCAGTCTATAGGAGACTAGTGGGTATAAAATGGGGCATAACAATATAATACTGCAGAATTTAAACACCCACAAATGCAAGTTATAATCCCGCGCGAGGCTTTGAAATAATTTCCCAAGTGGGTGAAAACAAAATAAAACAACACTCGGGATTATAACAATCAATTTAATTCAATCAGTCAATTGGTCAAAACGTGAGCCCAGCGAGGGGGGTAAAATCTCCAACCTACACCTCGTGTGTGCAAAACCTCATTCATTAGCGATCATGCGACAATCATTTCATTCATTCGATCATTCAATCATTATCATTCATTCATACATTAACAATTACACCTTCTTTCTCCGGGTGGTGGACGGGTTAGCATGACCCAGCCACCCAATCATTGACGAATGGGGTTAGATGAATTCCCCAATGGCACTCAGCTCCCATTCCCTGCTAAAACTCCTAGCGAGGGCCAGTATCACCGCTACGATGTGGGACCAGCACATGGGATCACCGTCGGCCCTTGCCTCCCCGGATAGCCACATGTACCAAGTCCTTGGGCCCGTGCAATCAATCATGTCCTCGCCAAAACAATCGGTAAGTATTCATAAAAGAAAAAGGGTTTACCAATCAAAATCATAAACTCCTTGGAAACGACTCAATATATATATACATATATTACCTATGGCTTGAAATATACACAATGGAATATATCAGGTCTGTTTTATCTAATAGAAGAGAAATCCACCTGTTACACCTTACCAAAACCAAGAATACAAGAGGACTTAAGGAAACCTAGGAACCCGGCATCTCCGCCCTGGAGAAAACTGTACCAAGGACAATGCAATGAATTCGTGAGACTCAAGACTCCAATTGAACCATATAAGACATACGGCATGACATGCACGTGATATGAGATGTACAATAAGCAACATGATGTTATGAAGTCATATAATCAAGTAATTCATCACAACGTTCAATACGGGGTGGTTCCATAGCCCCGCATCTTCTATCTTTCATATCATACATCAATTCGAGTCATAAATCATATACGACAAGTATAACACGTCATATCATATGTGTACATATCATACAAGTCATAAAAGAGAGGATACATGAGCAAATAACGTTCAAATTGTGAGCAAATATCCATGCATGCACAAATGAGAATGAAGAAAGACACTTTAGGCCATAACTCGGAAATTGCTCCACGAAAGATCATGAAACTTCATAACACTTTAGATAACACATTATATGATATGTTAATGAAGTGTAAATACCAGAAACGAGCCAAGAAAATGATGCATTATAAGTTTGAAAACCAAAATTTCATGCAGAATGCCGCGACCCATTTCCTTCACGAAATGGTAGCGGCCGCTACCTATGAAATTTCTCAAATTTTTGATCAAATTTCTAAAGTCCGTGAGCAGCTAAAAATGAGGTCGCGGTCGCAACCTCAAACACATGCGATTCTGGTCGCGGGCGCGACCTGAGAGACAAAGCAACAAAGACGTGAGAGGGTCGCGGCCGCTACCATTTTCCTTCATGGTACGATCGCGGCCGCGCCTGACCTGTTACAGCAGCAAAATGGAACGAAAACAGAGCAGAAGCCATGCCACAATTCACCAACATGCTCAAATAAGATGTGATCACAAATAGGCAATAAAACACCTCCAAAATAACATATAAACCAGCCCCCAAGAGTGATCAACTTGAGATAAAGGAATGGTTGATTATTTCATTACTTTTCTTCAAAACTCCATTAATCGCAACTCATGAAAGCTTCAAATAACAAGTAATACATCACTATAAATGCAAAGAAGGAATCAAGACCATCATATTCATGATTGGAATCAACCAATTTCCTCAAGAAATGAAAGAGATCAACACATAATACCAAAACCTAACTATTTCCTCTCTTCAGCCATAAACCCATGAAAACATGCTCAAAATTGGGGATGAATGGATCAAAATGACTCATGATGAATGTATAATACAACCCTAATCTTACCTTGTGGACTGGAAGAAGTTTGGAGGAGATTTGAGCTTGAATCTCCAAGGTGGACAAGAGCTAGGGGGAAAACTGGAAGCAGTGGGGTGTTGGGCTGAATTTCTCCAAGTGAGAAGGTTTGGTTCGGTTAGGGAGAGTAAGAACAGCTAGGGGTGAGTTAGGGTTCTAAGTGATCTAACCATGGTTAATTTGGTCAAGGTTTGAATAAGATATGGCTCTTTTAGTAACTGTGGCAGTTTAGGCGTCCGTCTCTCTTTTCGGTTGAATTTCGGGGGTTCAAATGGTCTTAGAAAAATATGAGGCTAAGTTTATCAAACTTGAATTTTTTATAAGAGTTCAACAAAGTTGACGAAACTCGAATCCGAGTTTCCTAGCTCAAGATATCACATACGGAACCAAGGGTGCGCTAATTGCTCGTTAGACCCTGGTTTGGTTCCAATCGTACCAAATAAATTTAAAGCGTAATCAAACGAATCTGAAAACATGAAACGAGCATAGATAGACATCCATGACACACATATCTTCAACATATTAAATTCCCACAAAATTTCGAATTCATTTCGTAAAGTAACGGCACGCAACTTGTCACGTAAAAGCATATTATTCAAGAATTCATATAATTTCAAAATTCAAATGAAATTTAAGGATCAATTTTAAATATTTATTAAAAAAATAACGAAATACATATTATTAAAAGATTAATGAAAAAAATACAAATTGTAATTAACATAAACGATTGATTAGATAATTAAATAATTTAACCCATAATTAGGGAACACATAAGTTATTCATGCACAAGTGGTTCAAGCAATCGTATACGTTCCAATTCCGATATTGTATATATTTCAATTAATCAATTATTTAACAATTAACTAATGAAATTTAAATAAATAAAACCTTTATAGCCAATTAATTTGTGCAATTTAGTAAACACATACATCATACTAGAATACCAAAAGTTGGGGCGTTACAATCTCTCCCCCTTAAAAAGAATCCGTCCTCGGATTCACTACTCGATCGAACAAGCAATGAGAGATTCCCCTTCTCTCACAAACAACAAGGAGAGAGCCCATCTCTCGAGCAACAATGAGAGAACCCCGTCTCTCACAAGCAAAGAGAGCACCCCGTCTCTCAAACAAAAATTGGAGAATCCCCATCTCTTACAAACAACGAGAGCACCCCGTCTCTCAAGCAAAAATAAGAGACCCCCCGTCTCTTACAAACAACCAGAGCACCCCGTGTCTCAAGCAAAAATAAGAGAATCCCCGTCTCTTACAAACAATGAGAGCACCCCATCTCTCAAGCAAAAATAAGCAAGGAAGTCTCCAATACTCCCGAGCAACACAACGCAAAATCATAATTAAAGTTACGTAAGGCACCCAAAGCAGGTAATAAATATCATCCACGTTGATTATCAATTACTCCAAATAATTTAACATGATAAGGAATCAAAGCACATAACATAAAAATTATTTAAGTTAAATTTGCAAGGATGCATGTATCATGGATGCTGCATGTACCGTTCACCATGGTTGCATAATTTAGAACTGTGAGTTTTGTTGTCCAATGCCTGATCTGTCCCGAAAGTGAGCTCAGGGCTTGACTTGTCTTTAAGCTCTTCAGGGTACCCCGGTGAAGCAATGATAGATCCTCTAAGGATTTTATTCTTTGTTCCCTTCTTACTGGTAATGCTTCTAATCTTCTTCTTTAGTCCTTCCTCCATCCTTATGTGCTTTCTTCAGTCAGACCAACTCTTTAAACCACCGATCTTTGGTTACTCCGGTATACTAGTAGATCATACATCCCAAATTCAAATCCATAGCCATTTTCCTTACCCATATCAAAGCCTAACACACCATCAAAGATAATTACTCTTGGCTTCCCTAAACGTTTATTTCCAACCTTAATATATATCACTCAAATCTTTCCCTATCTTCCGTTCAACTTACCCTTTTCACTCTCCTTAACTCTCTAAAGTGAAATTTGGTATTCGGCTCCTACAATCCTTTAATCGAAGATATGATGTTCTTGATGATACTTGAAGTTTGATTTAAATTTCCCCAATGTTCATCCTTGCCGGTTTTGTCTCTTCTTGAATCTCTTGCCAAACTCATGGAATCAAATTTTATTGACAACATCCCTTTTTATGATAACTTGAATCAGTCCCTCTTGACAATTCAACTTAAAAGTTTCCTAAACTCCTTTATAACTCCTTTGTCTTCAAATCGAATTACATACATAGAAAAATTCAACGAACTATCTTTTCCGTTCCTCGTGAAAATTTTCAGCCCGAAATTAGTGGCCTAGCTCTCATTTTACTGATCAACCCGTAAAGTTGTCTTATTCATCTCTGCTCACCACCATAAAAATCCCCAGATCTTCCCTAATTGCATTTCTGTTATTTCTACTAATTATTTCTTCGGCCCCAACCTCAAGTTTTGAATTTGCCTCTTGGTCATGTTTTCCCCCTTAAAATTTCTGTCGGTATACATTGAACTCCATCGATCCTTCTTTCATTGAAATTCTTGATGGAAGGATTTCATTTGGGGAAGGGAATTTTAATGAGCATAGCAACCCAAGGATTATATCTCTCAACTTCCCCTTTCAATTCTCTTAATAATCGAAACCCCCCTTCTCTATTCTTGTTCGATCCAACCATCCCGAAGCCAAATCTAGTCTCACTTTTCTTTCTGAGTTCCTTTCCACCAACCTATCCCTTACTTGAAGTTCTTTATTTCCCGAAATCATCTTCCTTTTCATGTGCCACCCCATTATTTCTTTTCCTCTTAACTCAGATATGGCCCGAACGAAGAGATACTTGATGAATGAGATGAAAGAACTCCCTATCAAACAAACACTAGAATGCATGTCAGGTTAAAATGACAATGCACGTGGCACACTTGCAACAACTAAATATGCAGCACATTAGAGCAACAAAATCAAATAGAAATACGCGCACAACATAAGTAAAGAAAAATAAATAATTTGATGCGAAGTATGATACACGTGCCATGAATGTTTTGGAACCTGTAACCAATATAGTAAGCTATTAGCTCGGTAGCTTTTCCTCGTTTCTCCAATCACTAGGTTACTTTGACTTGCTAATCATGCCTTGTTTTTCCCAGGTCTTCAAGTTCTCCATGAATCTGTGGGTATCACTTGTATCTTCCACGATCCGGAGTTGAAATTTCGTTATTCCTAATTTCTTCTACATCCACTAAATTAGCATCCGAATTTCTTCTACATCTTGATCAAGATTTCCGCGCCCGTCCTTTATGAGTTTAGATTGGCGAATTGAACTTGTTTTCCAATTGCTTCCACTTGAGCGCATGATTTTCCTTCCAAAAAGTCTATGCCTTTCTTTATCGTTTCCATTCGTTGCTCCATATTTCCCAATTCAACCTCACAACACGACAATTCAGCTTGGATTTGGAAAATGAACTCAAATCTTGTCCGTAGTATGGTCACCCTTCATGAATTTGTATTTTTCCCGTTACTTGGCTCCTACCCAACCTTTCCCGACTCGTTTTCCGTCTTAATCGAAATCTAGAGCACCCGAAACGAAACTCCTCCAGATCTTGACTTCTACAACTCGATTTCTAATCAATGGTTTTACTTAGAAATCCTTCTTTGATGTCCCTCGTGCATAACTCCTACCGGACCTAATTTACCTTAACCCCTCTTCATTATCGATATCTCTTCAATGATCCAAACCCTGAACCAAAATACCTCCAAGGTTCATCCACTTCATTCCTTAGATGAAATGATCCCGTTGAATCCAACTATCGTATCCTACCTGGAGAGCCGCATATGCCAATCTTTGGAGTTATAAAAATTCCCCGAACAACTCTTATTTCACCAAGTGCCTATCTACCCTTGCATCTCCAAAGCGGACCTCCATTCCGACTCCTAGCCCTTAGCTCTAACTCCATCTAGGAAAACCACGCATCTAGAATTCTCTATATTCATCCTCGGTGCATCCTTCCTATCCCTTGTGCCTCAAAAGGAACTTGCAATAGAGCGTTGTTAGCGTGATACTTGGCCGTGGTTTGATATTATCTTCATAACCTATAAATCATAACTCATTTCAAAGATATATGAATGTGATTAGTGCATGCTCATGGCATATATTCAACACGAAAGGCACTGATCCAATGTAAGAATGCAACAAATAATACAACAAGATTCAAAAAGGAAGGTAATTTCATATTCAAGATCGATGCAATGAACACATTGTCACGTAGTTCCTAAGCCGTACGACCTAGACTGACTCAAACACGACACGAGAACACCGGTTTTGCAACCGGGCTCTGATACCACTTAAGGATATAACACCCCAACCGGAAGGCGCACATCCCCCGCACTATGAGCCCGATCCACGAATGAAATGGAATGTCCATACATGAAGCTAGCTTACAACGAACGGGGACCCACTCACACCATAGGCTAGGCGGCAACTAAGACTTTCGCAACCAAATAAAATGATTTCTATAAGACAAATGCAATTACGGAAGTGGGACACAAATTCAAAAGATTATATCAATCATAGAGACGGGTTATACTAACATAGATACCTAGTCCCGAAATTTCAACATAAAAGTGAATCATAAAACATCAACTACGAATTCATGACAATAGTAAGAATCAATATAATTCTTACATTATTCAACCTAAACAAATCATGATACAATAAGCATATGAACCGACTATGACTTGACCGAAAGACTTAACAGACTTGACTTCCCGCCTAGCACTCCAAACCTGCAAGAAAACTGAAAACAATCCGGGTTCAGTCTATAGGAGACTGGTGGGTATAAAATGGGGCATAATAATATAATACTGCATAATTTAAACACCCACATACGCAAGTTATAATCCCGCGCGAGGCTTTGAAATAATTTCCCAAGTGGGTGAAAACAAAATAAAACAACACTCGGGATTATAACAATCAATTTAATTCAATCATTCAATCGGTCAAAACGTGAGCCCGACGAGGGGGGTAAAATCTCCAACCTACACCTCGTGTGTACAGAACCTCATTCATTAGCGATCATGCGATAATCATTTCATTCATTCGATCATTCAATCATTATCATTCATTCATGCATTAACAATTACACCTTCTTTCTCCGGGTGGTGGACGGGTTAGCAAGACCCGGCCACCCAATCATTGACCAATGGGGTTAGATGAATTCCTCAATTGGCACTCAGCTCCCATTCCCCGCTAAAACTCCTAGAGAGGGCCGGTATCACCGCTACGATGTGGGACCAGCACATGGGATCACCGTCGGCCCTTGCCTCCCCGGATAGCCACATGTACCAAGTCCCTGGGCACGTGCAATCAATCATGTCCTCGCCAAAATAATTGGTAAGTATTCATAAAAGAAAAAGGGTTTACCAATCAAAATTATAAACTCCTTGGAAACGACTCGATATATATATATATATATATATATAGTACCTTTGGCTTGAAATATACACATTGGAATCTATCGGGTCTGTTTTATCTAATAGAAGAGAAATCCACCTGTTACACCTTACCAAAACCAAGAAGACAAGAGGACTTGAGGAAACCTAGGAACCCGGTATCTCCACCCTGGAGAAAACTGTACCAAGGACAACGCAATGAATTCGTGAGACTCAAGACTCCGATTGAACCATATAAGATGTACGGCATGACATGCACGTGATATAAAATGTATAAATAGCAACATGATGTCATGAAGTCATATAATCAAGTAATTCATCACAACGTTCAATACGGGGTGGTTCCATAGTCCCGTATCTTCTATCTTTCATATCTTACATCAATTCGAGTCATAAATCATATACAACAAGTATAACACGTCATAAAAGAGGAGATACATAAGCAAATGGGGTTCAAATTGTGTGCAAATATCCATGCATGCACAAATGAGAAGGAAGAAAGACACTTTAGGGCATAACTCGGAAATTGCTCCATGAAAGATCATGAAACTTCATAACACTTTAGATAACACATTATATGATATTTTAATGAAGTGTACATGCTGGAAACGAGCCAAGAAAACCATGCATTATAAGTTTGAAAATCAAAATTTCATGCAGAATGTGTAAGGGTCGCGGCCGCGACCCATTTCCTTCACGAAATGGTAGTGGCTGCTACCCATGCAATTTCCCGAATTTTTGATCAAATTTCTAAATTACGTGAGCAGCTAAAAATGAGGTCGTGACCCATGCAATTCAGGTCGCATGCGCTACCTGAGAGACAAAGTAACAAAGACCTGAGAGGGTCGCGACCGCTACCATTTTCCTTCATGGTACGGTCGCGGCCGCGACCAACCTGTTACAATAGCAAAATGGAACGAAAACAGAGCAGAACCCATGCCACAATTCACCAACATGCTCAGCTAAGATGTGATCACAAATAGGCAATAAAACACCTCCAAAACAACATATAAACCAGCCCCCAAGAGTGATCAGCATGAGATGAAGGAATGGATGATCATTTCATGATTTTTCTTCAAAACTCCAATAATGGCAACTCATGAAAGCTTCAACTAACAAGTAATACATCACCATAAATGCAAAGAAGGAAACAAGACCATCATATTCATGCTTGGAATCAACCAATTTCCTCAGGAAATGAAAGAGATCAACACATAATACCAAAACCTAACAATTTCATCTCTTCAGCCATAAACCCATGAAAACATGCTCAAAATTGGGGATGAATGGATCAAAATGACTCATGATGAATTTATAATACAACCCTAAGCTTACCTTGTGGATTGGATGAAGTTTGGAGGAGATTTGAGCTTGAATCTCCATGGTGGACAAGAGCTACGGGAAAAACTGGAAGCAGGGGGTGTTGGGCTGAATTTCTCCAAGTGAGAAGGTTTGGTTTGGTTAGGGAGAGTAAGAACATCTAGGGGGGTGAGTTAGGGTTCCAAGGGATCTAATCATGGTTAATTTGGCCATGGTTTGAATAAGATATGGCTCTTTTAGTAAAATGTGGCAGTTTAGGCGTCCGTCTCGTTTTTCGGTTGGATTTAGGTGGTTCAAATGGTCTTAGAAAAATATGAGGCTAAGTTCATCAAACTTGAATTTTCGATAAGAGTTCAACGAAGTTGACGAAACTCGAATCCGAGTTTCCTAGCTCAAGATATCACATACGGAACCAAGGGTGGGCTAATTGCTCGTTAGCCCCCGGTTTGATTCCAATCATACCAAATAAATTTAAAACGCAATCAAACGAATCCGAAAACATGAAACGAGTATACATACACATTCATGACCGCATATTTTCAACATATTAAATTCCCACGAAATTTCGAATTCATTTAGTAAAGTAACGGCACCCAACTTGTCACGTAAAAGCATATTATTCAAGAATTCATATAATTTCAAATTTCAAATGAAATTTAAGAGTCCATTTTAAATATCTATTAAAAAAATAACGAAATACATATTATTAAAAGATTAATGAAAAAAATACAAATTGTAGTTATCATAAACGATTAATTAGATAATTAAATAATTTAACCCATAATTAGGGAACACATAAGTTATTCATGCACAAGTGGTTCAAGCAATCATATACGTTCCAATTCCGATATTGCATATATTTCAATTAATTACTTATTTAACAATTAACTAATGAAATTTAAATAAAGAAAACCCTTATAGCCAATTAATTTGCGCAATTTAATAAACACATACGTCATACTAGAATACGAAAAGTTGGGGCGTTACAAAATCAGTCTTACCTTGAGGCTGTTTTCCCTGTGTTGGGTTGCTTCATTTAGGAGAGAAAAAAAATTTGGAAAAATAGAAAGAAAAAAAAAAAAAAAAGAGAATATGATTAGACGTATAAATAGTGCTAAATAAATAATATTAGTTATATTTAGCTTACTATACAAGATACATATTATTGTTTTAAGAGAGATTGATAGGATTGAAAAAAATGCTTCTTATGGTACGACACATGTAAAAAATGTAATATATCAATATAAATATCTGAAAAACGTGTTTCCTATTAAAAGTGCAATGATGAAGATATAAAACCTATACCAAAATAATATAAAAGTATCAAACCATCAATAAGTATATTTTTTAATTAATAATAGGTACAAAATGGTACTAAATATTATACATCATTATTTTAGTAGGGAAACTTAGTTTGGGTGGTAAAGTGTAAAATCGGCTATAGTTCGGATGACAAATTTCTTTTAACCTTATATTTATTTAATCAAAATAAATATTTTTAATATCCTAATTTGTTCAATAAATATAATAGCTAGCTAAATTTATTTAAATAAATTAAATGATAAACATGCAACGTACGTTCATTTCACTAGTTATAATAAAATGCTTGTAATTTTTTAAAATACCCTTATGTATGAAGTTAAAAGGGTTTTTTTTTGGGGATATGTTGAAAGTTTAATATAATTATTAAAAATATTAGGAATTTATACTGTAATTTTTTTAATAAGAGCGATTACTTTTTAATTTCACAAAACTTTAAGGAATTAATATAATTCCCCTTATATAAAAATACATATATTTAAGTTTCTCCATAGTGTGGCCAACACAAATTCTTCAAATATATTATGTTTGAAGTGCAATACATTAACGCAATATATTAGGCCAGTTATCAATTCCAATATGCATTCACGCAACGACCATCAGAACGGCGGCGGTGGCGACTTCTTGCCGAATATCCGCCTCAGCCTCTTCCGCGTGCCTCTTGGTGATGGCGGTGGCTTCTTTCTCGTGGAGGAACCAAACGGACACAAAGAACTGAGAGGGAGTAGTTGGCTCATTTGCTCCATCATGGGCGGTGGCGCAATGTTTTCTTCATGGGCGGACTTGGGCTGCGATTCCT
Source organism: Lantana camara (assembly GCA_037501455.1). NCBI lineage: Eukaryota > Viridiplantae > Streptophyta > Magnoliopsida > Lamiales > Verbenaceae > Lantana > Lantana camara. The sequence goes on along the minus strand of CM074858.1, from coordinate 91,749,235 downwards.
CATGTCGATGAAAATTATCAGCCCCGGTGGGAGATCTGAATGCCAATATTGCTTCAAAGAGCAATATTAAAACTAGTGTAGCTTTGTTTTCAGGTTTCTGCCAAACCATGATTCTTTGGAGGTAAGATATAAGAGCGTAGATTGATGAATTTATATATAGATTTAAAGTTTGTATTTTATTCTTTAATTCTATCATTATTTCATTCGTGATGTCTGTGATATTTGTTAAGAAAATAAAAAAGTAACTAAAAAAAATAAAATTAATATTTATAAACAGGTGTTGCGAATATGACACATGAAATTACAAAAAAAAAAGTGTTGAACAAAAAATTTGATCAAATATGCTGATTATATTTTTTTTTTGTATACGCAGAACAGTAGCGGAGCCAGAAATTTTATTAGGGGGATCGACAAAAGCATAATATTTTATTTTTTAATCCCAATTATTATTAATTTATTATATTGACCCTCACTAGTACTAATTTGAATTTTTATGAGGGGTGTCAAATAATGAAAAACTCAAAAAATTACATACACAATAACACAAATATATATATATATATATATATATATATATATATGTGTGTGTGTGTGTGTGGTGGGGGGGGGGGGGGGGGGGGGTCCATTGTACCCCTCAAATGGGGGTGGCTCCGCCAAATTTACCTAGTGTGGGTTGGGGATTTCATTTTCGGATGATATCAAACGGATTTCCTTTTGCATTTGGATAGATATTACATTAAATGAGACTAATTGTATGAAAAATTAAAAAAAAAAACATGAGAAGAAGAAAGAAAAGTTATGAGAGATTTGTCTATCGGGGAATTCCCGAAAACTCCCCAAATGATAAGCTCAATTCCTTTTAGCTCCCCATTTTAAAAAATGATGTATTAAAACTCAAGAATCGCGTATCTAAAACCTCAAATGATGTATTTGAAATACAAGGAAAAAATCATGTATCTAAATCCCAGAATCATGTATCCAAATCCCAGAATTGCGTATCTAAATCCTAGAATCTCGTATCTAAAACCCCAAATGATGTATTTGAAAATGGGGAGCTAAAAGGAAGTTTTCAAACCCATGGGGAGTTTTAAGGAATTGCCCCGTTGTCTATGCTCTAGTAATAATAGTATAAATAAGTGGTGTAATTTAGTAGTTTAATATTAAATTAGTTTAATCAAAAGTCTTGTGATTTAGTACTTGTGTACATAACTATTATTGGTAGGGAGGATTTAACTGTCTTAGTCTAACCCGACATGACCCATATAAATGAGATAGAGAAAAAAAAATCGTTAACAACTTCTATTTTCTCGTTTTTTGCTTTTCATGTTGTTGAATGTTGTTCATGAGTTTGAGATGATTCAACAAGGTTTTTGTTTAAATTTACTCTTAAATCTATTTTTTCCACATTATTTATAAATATATACAAAAAATACTAAATATTAGTCAATTTGATGGGATAAGAAATTAAGACGTCAAAAGTACTTTCTTTGTGAATGAAATAATTAGACCGAAAAGGTTGTCCCCGTATACAATTTCTATAGTACGAATGATTTGCTAAAATTACCAAATCTTCAATTATTAATATTCTAATATTAGAATGACAAACGAATGATGGAAAGATTTCATTTGAATTTGATTCAATCAAATTAGTTATGTTATTAAAATATTTTCCTTTTTGTTTTCTTTTCTTTTTTTTATTGATAAACCACCATGAGTTAGTTTTAGTCTTTTTACGTGCAAATTCTCCGACTCTAAGAGAGTGCGTGTTTGGGCATTGTATGTGCCAGCACAATTTTGAGGAAAACCACACAAAATGTGAGTTTGGTATGGTGGATGCGCATGTATTGTGGATGAAGGTCTGACTCTATCAATTTGTGGGTTGGACCTACGTTGTAAAAACCTGAAATCTCTAAGATCAAATGCCATAGTTTATCTATATGTATTTTGATTAACAAATATAATATGTTAATATAAATATGTATTATTCAACTTAGTTAAGATATGAAACATTTTCAATAAGCATTTAAAATTTGATTATTGTCTAGATGAGTTCAAATTACGATAATGCGACGTATACTTATTTCTTTGATAAGAAATAATAATGATCAATATCATGTTTTTATCTCATGCAAATGGATACATTATTTACAATCTGAACTTATTAATATTATTAAGTGGTAATTATAAAAAACAGCATAAGCTTGTCTATGATATCGCTAGGACACCTGTAGCACCCAGAGCGAAGAGCACTACATCCCCTGCACCATAGTCCGACACGTGTAACGAAATGAAAACTCTGCACACGTAGCAAGCTATAGCATGTTGGGAAAATACGAAAGAAACACAGTGGAAATTTAAAAAAAAAAAATCCCAATAAGACAGAACAGAAACTTGTAATTCCTATTCCCAGATTCGTAGAGATCAAGAACTCACTTAGATAGTAGCTTTCTTGAAACGTTCTAGCCGCCCAAAAACGTCCTTCACGCGGCTTATCCCCAAAAGCTCCTTCGAATATGTCAATACTTCACGATAGTAGCCCTCTAGAGAATTAATTCACCAACCTCAACCACGATCCGAATAGGGAGGATGCTATTTCTATATTCGGTGCTTATGCTCTAGGGTTTAGTGTATAATATCTTGGAGAAGGACAATTTGCTATCATCCCTTATGGGATTCGAACCCCACTTATTTATAGCATAAGGGGTTCGAACCCCTTGTCTTGTTGGGCAAGGATTTCCTAAACCCTTTTGGTAAGAGAATTCTTGCTTGGAGAGAAAGACTCTTACTTTGACCAAAAGTCTCCCTTTGACCAACTTGCTAAGCAAGAACAATATCTAACTCTCTTAGTTATTTTATTTTACTTTATTTATTTTACAATAAATAACTTGAAGGCTAATAATTAATTAATTCTCAATTAATCATTTATTAGAATTAAAATCTCCAAAATTAGGACTTTAATATTAATTCAAAATTAAATCAAATTCCGTTAAATAATAAATCAAATTAATTATTTAATTAACACTCTAATCATGTGTCACGCTAGATACGTGTGGACCTCACCAATCCATTATTGGTCCGATCAACTCGTTTAATCGATTCAAGCCTTAACCCACGTGACCGGGTTGTTTTGTGTGACCCTCTAGGTTCTTAATTCAATTAGAGGGACCCTAATTAATTAATTCCTAATTAATTAATTAGTCCATAGATCATACGACCATAGTCTAGCAACAGGTGTATGACCCCTAGCTGAATAAGAATGTCTTAATTCAAAAGAACCTTTAAGTCATTGACATATGTGAGAGACAGTCCTCCTACATCCCATCTCTCAATCAAGATCTAGGATAAGGGAATAGCTAGAACCCTAATAATCACAATTTTAATGTTAAGTGCATTTCATATCCATTTGATCTCAATCCAAGAAACTCATTTCTTGATGTCTTGATCTACTGCCTTGGCCAAGGACTCCTAAATTGCATATGAATGACTTATAAAATAAGAGATCATCTTGTAGGTCCTTTATTAATTCTCACATGCTTCCATGTGCCACTTGTGTAGCCCCAGTATAAGCTTTGAATCAGTTGTCTAAGGCGACACCCTTTAAAGCTTACACCTAAGACTACAAAGTTAGCCCACAAAGCATCGATGGAATCTCAAGTCTAAGGACTACTTAATCACATCAATGACTCGTGAGATATTTCCTAATCTGGAAGTTTCTATTTTCAGGAATAGAAACTTCATTTCCCATTTAGAAATCTTCTCACTTGGGACACCTCAGTGTACTTGCTTAGAATAAGTAAGCACCCCCATGTATTATGCACATATCATCAATATACTTTGCACCCCATGAAACAAGATGGTCCTTCTTAAGGGCGTGATCACACGAGCAAGCCTCAAACGAGTCAAAGCGACACTCCCACTGTCTTTAGGACTCATCAGCTCGAAGTGATTTCTAATCATGACTTATGTGATATAGGGCTCGTTCCATGAACCATTTCACCTAAATGGTAGAGTCCCATAACTCATATTGATTAGGGGAGTTCTTATACATGCACAGTTAATGTTGGGAAAACACGAAGGAAATGCAGCGAAAATTCTTATTCCCAGATTAGTAAAGATCAAGAACTCACTTTTTATAGCTTTCTTGAAACGTTCAAGCCGCCCAAGAACGTCCTTCACGCTGCTTGTCCCCAAAAGCTCTTTCCAATCTTTCAAGACTTCATGAAAGTAGCCCTCTAGAGAATTAGTCCACCAACCATGACCACGATCCGAATAGGGAGGTTGCTAGTTCTATATTCGGTTTAGGCTTTAGGGTTTAGTGTATAATATTTGGAAAAGGACATTTGCTATCATCCATCCATGGGGTTCGAACCCTATGTATATATAGGCTTAGGGTTCGGACCCCTTTGTCTTATTGGACAAGGTTTCCTAAACTCATTTGCAAAGGGATTTCTTACTTGGAGAGAAAGGCTCTTACTTTGACCAAAAGTCTCCTTTTGATCAACTTGATAAGCAATAATAGAATCTAACTGTCTTAGATATTTAATATTACTTTATTTATTGATATTACTTTATTTATTTTATAATAAATAACTTGAAGGTTAATAATTAATAATTCACAATTAATTATTTATTAGACTTATATTCTCCAAAAGTATGACTTTAATATTAATTCAATATTAAATGAAAGCCCATTAAATAATTAATCAATATTAATTATTTAATCAACATCACTAAGTGACACGTGTCACTAGGGACAAGTGCTCCTCACGTGCGGACCCCACCAATCTTGTATTGGTCCGATCAACTCGTTTAATCGATTTAAGCCTTAACCCATATGACTGGGTTGTTTTGTGTGACCCTCTAGGTTCTTAATTCAATTAGCAGTGACCCTAATTAATTAATTAGTCCACAGATTATACAAGTCATTTTTCAAGTCCTTTATTAATTCTCACAGGCTTCCATGTGCCACTTGTGCAGTCCCAGCATAAGCCTTAAATCAGTTGTTTAAGGCGAAATCCTTTAAGGCTTACACCTCAGACTACAGAGCATCGATGTAATCTCAAGTCTAAGGATTACTTAATCACATCAATGACTCGTGAGATATTTCCTACTCTGGAAGTTTCTATTTCTAGAAATAGAAACTTCCTTTCCCATTTAGGAATCTTCTCACACGGGACACCTCAGTGTACTTACATAGAATAAGCAAGCACCCCCATGTATCACGCATATATCAACAATACACTTTTCACCCCATGAAACAAGATGGTCCTTCTTAAGGGCGTGATCACATGAGCAAGCCTCAAATAAGTCGAAGCGACACTCCCACTGTCTTTAGGATTCATCGGCTCGGAGTGATTTCTTATCATGACTTATAAATACATGGGTCTCTCTCCTATTGTAGGAGAGAGAATTCTTCTCTTGCTAGACTTGGAGAATAAGTTAGGAACTTATTATTCTAATTAAATTAAATAATTAAATGAGTTAATTAGAGAGCAAGATAAGAAGCCCACTAGGTATAAGAAACCCTAAGTGGGGTGTCCCACCTTATATAAATACACGGGTGGGTTCTTCTCTTATTCTTTAGACCAACGCTCAAGAAGTGTTAAGTTTTTGAGAAAATTCAAAAGAAAAGTTTTCAAAGATTATCCTAGCCTAAACACAAGCCACATAACTAGCATTCTCTCTAGCTTGATCGTGTTCTAGGACTGGTGTGGATATACTTTGGAGGACTTCTAATTTGGAGTCTATTTCGAAGGTCGCTCAAGGAATTTCACTTGAAGGGTGTTCGTTAGGCAGTAACGGCATCACTAGAAAGCTTCTAACATTATAAGTTTTGATAAAAATCTATGATATAATACGAAAATTGCAAGACAACGATTAAACTTTTGGAAAATTTTAAACTTCCGTTGCTCAACTCTTTCATGATTTCCAACATGCTGGGGCGCCGTCTGCCGACAGCGCCCGCATACTGCACACCATTGCCCGCTGTACATGGCACACAGGGCAGCGCTACAATGTCCGCTGCTTTAGTGACACTCTAATGCTCTATTTATCGCTAAGTAATGTCCCTTCGCCGAAGTATTTCTCGACTGTTAAGGTTTCCTAGTTATGTAGAAAGTATAACGTTGTAGGGTTGTGGTGTTGGGAACGCTACAAATCCTAACCCTTATCTGATAAGGGGTCCGAACCCATAGTTATAAAAGGAGGGCTCAGATAAATCTCCGTGTACTAACCAACATTCTTGAAGGGTATTAGATTTTCTAAGAAAAGAAAAGAAAGATTTCATAACACTTAAACTTTTTTTAACCAAAACATAAGCCACAAAACTATAACTCTCCTCGCTTAGCGTGATCTAGGACTGGGATTGTTTTCTTTGGAGGCTTCTAGTTTAGAGTCTCAAAGAGAAATCGTTCAAAAGATTCATACCGCAAGAAGAGTGTTCGGAAGATACTTCAAACACTTAAAGAAAGTTCTATTTTAAATAAGTTTTTGGAAATTTTTAGTTATCATTTTGGGATAAAATCTGCAAGCTAAAGATTCCTTTTTAAAAATTTTTAAATTTCTGTTATGCCTCGTGCATATGTGGAGCAAGTGAGAGATTGATCGGTTTTCTATGTGGTCTTCTCACATATTTATTAAATTGTACACGGTCTATCTTATTAAAGGAGCTCAATTGTATGATTTACTTAAGATACATTTTATTACATGAGCTTATAGGAATATTTATTTTTTAGTATGAGTCTTTTATATATAGAATCTCATTGATACTTATACCAAATCACCCTCGGTTCAACACCGTACACGTGTCGCTATCTAAACACCTTAGAGCTTGGACTCTCGCATTACAGGGCTCGCGGAACAACCCCAGCCCATTCGCTTGACTGGCTACGGATCCAGACCTATGCGCCTCGGCCCACTCCTCGAGCGGGGGTTCCAGCTGTCAAACCTGATGCTCGTGATATGGTCTCTCAAAGTCACCCTTCCCCAGGGAAATACTTCTCGAGGGCACCCCTTTCTCACGCTCAAGTATGTGACACTCGTGGGTTATCTGCCAGAGGAAACTCTCTCGAACATCCCTTCGAGCGTCATCAACGATCGGGTATGGTCTACTCCAAGGGAGCCATCCGTATGCCTGCATGACCGATCTTAAGCCTCCTAGCGCTCACATTGTCGCTCGCCAACAACCTCTGACACAGTGGCAGTGCGCACCTCGCATCTGGCACACTGCCCACTTTCAAAGCCATCACTTTCATACCGTGATAAGACGCTACTGTTAGGAATAGTGCCCTAGAAAGCCGATTGTATGTCCGCTTTGTAATTTTCCTTATTGTAATCACAGACAATCTTTGAATAAATAACGAATTAAGGCAACACTTCTTTATATGCTCTTGTTTAGTATGCGTTTACTTAGCTGTGCATGTATGAGAACTCCCTTAATCCTGATGACTTTAGGACTCTACCTTTTAGGTGAAATGTTTCATGAAACGAGTCCTATATCACATAAGTCATGATTGGTAAAATACTCCAAGCCGATGAGTCCTACAAACAGTGGGAGTGTCAATCTGACTCCTCTAAGGCTTGCTTGTGGGATCACGCCCTTAAGAAGGACCACCTTGTTTCATGGAGGTGCAAAGTGTATAGTTGATACGTGCGTGATACATGAGGGTGCTTACTTTAATAAGTAAGTTCACTGAGGTACCCCGTGTGAGAACATTCGTAAATGGGAAAGGAAGTTTCTATTTCTGGAAATGGAAACTTCCAGATTAGGAAATATCTCACGAGTCATTGATGTGATTAATTGATCCTTAGACTTGAGGTTCCTTGTCACTTTATGAGTTAACTCTGTAGTCTTAGGTATAAGCTTTAAAGGGTGTCGCCTTAGACAACTGATTCAAGGCTTATGCTGGGGCTGCACAAGTGATTCATGAAAGTGAATGAGAATCAAGAAAGGACCTACACTTGCATTTGCAAGGTGATCTCTTATTGTGTAAGTCATTCATATGCCATATGGAGTCCTTGGCCAAGGCAGTAGATCAAGACATCAAGAAAAGGGTTTCTTGGATTGAGATCAAATGGATATGAAATGCACTTAGCTCTAAGACCGGATTATTAGGGTTCTGATTATTCCCTTACCCTAGATCTTGGTTGAGAGATAGTAAGTAGGACGATTGTATCTCACAATGAATTAATGACTTAAAGGTTCTGTCGAATCCGAATATTCCAATTCAGCTAGGGGTTAAACACCTGTTGCTAGACTATGGTCGTTTAATCTGTGGACTGATTAATTAATTAGTGAATTAATTAATTAGGGTCACTGCTAATTGAATTAAGAACCTAGAGGGTCACATACAACAACTTGGTTACATGAGTTGAGGCTTTAAAATGATTAAACGAGTTAATCGGGCCAAAGGGTTCCACACGTGTGAAACCACACGTGTGGGTCACGTGCATGACACGTGTCCTTCATGGACACGTGTGCATGTGCGTGAATATTTATTTGGTGATTAAATAATTAATATGTTAATTATTTAATAGACTATGGTTTGATTTTGAATTAAAAGGAAAGTCTTATTTTGGAGAAAAATAATCTAGTTAATTAATTAGATAAAATAAGTTATTTATTTTAAATAAATAAAATATAAAATTATCCAAAAATAGTTTGGATATTTTAGCTCTCTTGAAAGTTGATTTGAATTTGAATTCAAAATCAAAGTCAAAATTACTTGATGATCAAGTAATAGGAGAGAGGGACCAAAATCCTTAGCCCATAAGGACTAGGGATTTTCGGTCCTCCCCTTCCTATATATAGGGGAGCTCGAGCTCCCCTTAAGGCTAATTGATGATCTTCTTTTGGTTCATGTGTTGAACACCATCCTTTCTCCAAGATAAATTAAACCCTAGGTTAAGCCTAAACACTAACTACAGAACTAGCATCCTTACTAGTTAGATTATAGTCAAGTTGGTGGACTATCTCTAGAGAGCTTCAAGTTAGAAGTTTGAAGATTCGAGTTTTACCAAGGAGAGGGGATCAAGCCGCGAAAAGAGTGTTCTTGGGTGGCTTGAAACGCTTCAAGAAAGTTAATTAAGAAAGTAAGTTTCTAATCTCTACGAATTTGGATACACGATTGCGAGTTCAAGATCCTTTTGTTGGAAAATTTTTAAATTTCCGCTGCTTTCTGATTCCCGTTTTCCAACAGCTACATGTTAGGGCAACACAGGTTTGGGACCACTTGGTCAAAATTACCCAAAGCACCCTTGCCCCTAACATATAAATAGGGAGAAACACATCCTTTCTTCCCCAAGTCATCTTCTTCACACAAGAGACCATACTACTGAACTGGACATCATTTTCCTCCATTCCCTTCTTCTTCCCAAGCTCTATGTTACACTCACCACAGCTACATCCTTACTGCACTTTGCACTCTTGGTGTTATCCTAACTGGAAGAACCCATGCTCAAAAGGTAACCCAGTTCCTGAGGCTCAACGCCTATGATGGTCTTCCCTTCCTTAATCAAATCTTAAACAAATCTTAAAGTGTTGGTGATTTGAATCTCTTTCCATTTCTTACACCATCATTTTTGTCACCATCTGTGGGAAACCGTCATTTTCATCTTCATCTTCTTCAGATTCTTCCTCTTTGAGCTAGTGAACAGTAACACCAACAGCTCCAATCATGGTGACAACTACCAGATCTAGGCTTTTGGACGATAGAGGTGCTCTACCACCTGTTAATGAAGAAAATTTGGAGAACAATACCCCTGCCGGAGGCGTAATTCCACCAATCATTGGGAGTGGAGCAGGAGACAAAGAAACTGCCGCTGGAACTCTCCCAGCCGGAGGAAATGCTGCTGGAGGGACTAGATCCGTTCTTCCACCGACGAAGTCGCCTATCCCGCTGCCTATTCCATGGCTATGCCGCCGCCGGGGTATGGTTACATGCAGCCTGGAATGATGCCCAACATGGTGCCCATGATTCAACCGTACCAAGTGGGCATGCTGTAATTTTCCGTTTCCATTCCTGTTGAAATCCAAGGAGCGGAAATGCCTCAGATGACCCAGCAACAACTCCAGGCGCTCTACGCTCAGTGTGACGTACAGGCCGCTCAAAACGCCTGGAGGCACTTTCATTCTACCTACTTCCTTACGATCGCAGTAGCTCAGATGGCTCCCCCATTGAGGGGAGGGGCTCCAGGTTCACCCGCTGACGACGGTCCAGAATGTGCTGAGGGCACAGCCTCCACTGCCACCACCAGCAAACAAAAATGAGGCCCCACCGAGGGTCTCGCAGGCGCAACAGCCTGCCGAAAAGGAAAGAACCCCTCAGGATGAGAGGGCTGAAAATGAGGAGGTCCAATCGAGGGCCACCGGGAGGGCAAGCCGTAGAGATGTCGGAGACCCTCAACTTGCCGTTGTACAGGATCAGTCATCGGACTCCAAAATATGGTGGAGCAGCTCTCTCGAGCACGATCTCAAGCCCCCCCCCCCCCCAAGGCGGGGGTGAGAGGTCCAAGGCCAGAGACGCTCGCAACCCACGCAGCTAGATCTCCCGCCATGGGAAAGAGGAGGACTACGAAGAGCACGACCATGAGGGCCGAAACTACAGGCCTTTGACAGGCGCTTCCCTCCCATCGACGAGGTCCTGATGACCCACGCGGGGAAAGGCAAAATCCCCACATCTGTCAACCGGTATGATGGAACAACCGATCCAGCCGAGCATCTAGATCACTTTGTGCACTTTCAACAAAGAGACCCTCGAGACTCTTATGTCCTTCATGGGCAGATTCAACAAAGAGGTCTTATTGGTGGAGAGACCCTCGATGGATTTCGTGAGTCACATCCTGTTTGGAGCCGTCAACACAAAGAACTATGTCAGCGAGGACTTCGCTGAGGAGGTGGCCAAAAAGAAACCCCGCTCCCTTACAGAATTGAAGGACATCGCTGATATGTACATCGCGAGAGCCCAGAAGCTTGCCAGTGCCCCTCGCACTGATAAGGTCAGCAAGACAGGAGAGAGACCCATAAGAACCGTCGCTGCAGTCCCATTCGCGCTTGAAAGAACTCTCTTCCCCCTCGCAGGTTCGAGCGCATCCCTCTCAACAAGCCCATTGTTGAGGTCTACTCCATGGCCGATAAGAAACTGTTCCGAAGACCGCAAAAAATGAGAGAAACCCAGGCTCAGAAGCGCTCGAGAAAGTACTGTGCCTTCCACAAACAGAAGGTGCACGACACCAACGAATGCTGCCAGCTTGAGAGCGAGATCCAGAGGCTCATTTTCGGGGGGGCACCTCAAAGAGTTTGTCAAGGTGCTGGAAAGGTATGACGAGTATTGCACCGAACGAGCGAAAGCCAGAGGAAGAAGTCGCTCACGCTCAAAAAGCCCTCGACACCATCACCCGGAGACAAGCGACCGTGGGAAAGAAAAGCCCACTGGTATGGAAAACCAGCCCTTCACGGTCATCCACATGATCCCTGGTGGACCCTCGGGGGGAGACTCCAATGCTTCCAGGCGCTGCCATGTTCGGAGTTATGATCAGAGGCCTACCCAGTCCAAGCCTGTGCTCTCCGTTGACAGAACCTCACGCTCGAGGGAGAATGAGATTGTTGGATTCACAGAGAAAGACCTAGAATACATTGTAACACCCCATGGGGTCGGTGAAACCTCTGGCTGCCCCATGGTGGTTAGCTTAGACGTTCATAACCATGTTTTAAAGAGGGTCTTAATTGATAGTGGAAGCTTTGTGAATATTCTCCCGTACTCAACATTTCAAAAGATGAATATAACAAACATTCCCCTCGAACGCCTCAGAACAGCCCTCGTCGGCTTTGGGGGTTCCGAGATTGTCCCTCGTGGACAAATTCGCTTGGCCATCTCTTTTGGTCGCGCCCCACAGCGAAAGACTTTGAGCTTCCTTTATGCAGTGGTCGAAGTGGATCTCCCCTACAACATCATCATTAGACGTCCGGCTCTCGTTGATTTCAAAGCGGTAATTTCAATATATCACCAGAAGGTCAAGTTCCCCACCCCCGAGGGAACGGGCGAGGTACTGTGCAATGTTAAAGAGGCTTGGGAATGCTACATCCTTTCCCTTCGAAGCCACAAGCCCAAACAAACCGTTCAAGCAGGTTACACCAAAAAGTCAATCGACTTCCCAAAATTGGATGAGGATGGCCCCAAGCGTAAGAGGGCAGAACTTTACAAAAAGAAAAACAAAAAGAAGATCTCGAATGAGGTCCAGCATATGGAGAATGGCCCACCTGGGGCCGTCAAAGGATCCTCCTCAAAGGACGAGGGCGACGGGCCCTAAAATATAAACAATGATAGGCTTACAGGGAAAAAGCGGGCGCTCAAGGCTTCACGGCTGGAAATTCGCATTGAGCCCGTTGAGAAGTTCCTGACCATCGAACTGGAACCCGGGAATCCAGATAAAACCAGCCAGATTGGCTCAAATGTAGCACCCGAGCGCAAGGTACCACATCCCCCCGCACCGAGACCCGACCCGACCCGGATATGAAACGAACAATCCATACCCGAGCTCAATCCCGGCGAACGGGGACATACACACTCGCTAAGCTAGGCGGGAACTAACTTTCACAACCAAAGAGGCAGAAAAACGGAAATATTACGAATGCGGAAGCAATGTACATACAAATATAACAAGATAAGCAAGAGCAACGGGTTCAACTAGCATAGATACCTAATCCCAAAATTACAATAATAGTAATAACCAATACAAAATATACATTCTCCGTAACTAAAACAAATCATAGTGCAATGTGCATATGGACAGACTCTAACTTAACCGAAAGACTTAATAGACTTGACTTCCCGCCTAGCACTCCAAACCTGCAAGAACACTGAAAAACAAACCGGGTTCAGTCTATACGAGACTGGTGGGTATAAAATGAGGCATAAGTATCATATAAGGCAATACTTAAACATTCACATGCAAATTATAATCCCAAATGAGGTTTTTAGAATACTTCCCAAGTGGGTGAAATAAAGAAGTCATCAAAAGGGATTATAACGTCCATTTTTCATTAGGTCGTTTGTGGCCCGGCGAGTGGGCGTGCATTATCTCCAACCAACACCTCGTGTAGTTCATTAAACATTCTTTCTTTCTTTCTTTCTTTCATTCATGCATAACATTCTTTTGTGCACATTCATGAACATTTACACCTTCTTCCTCCGGGTGATGGCCGGGTGATCGGCCCGAACCATCCATTCATTGACCACAAGGGTTTCATGACTCCCCAGGTGGCACTCAGCGTCCATTCCTCGCTAACTCCTAACGAGGTCCGGTTACGCCGTTTATTAGTTGGGACTAGTGTGCGGGATCACCGTCAGCCCATGCCTCCTCGGATTGCCACACACACCAAGTCCCTGGGCCCGTGAACATTCATTCATTTCTCGCCAAAACATTCGGTAGGTATTCAATCAAGAAAAGGGTTTACATTGAAAATCATAGACTCGAGAAAAGACTCTATATACGTATAATATACATTTTTGGCTTGAAACTTTGCACATTGGTTGTATATAGGGTCAATTTAACTATTAGAAGAGAAACCCACCTGTACACTTCTTACCGAACAATACCAAGAAGAAAGGAAGACTCGAAAGTGTCCTATGAACCCGACAAGTCTCCGCCCTGGAGAAAACTGTACAAAGTACAATGGAATAAATTCGTGAGACTCAAGACTCCAAATGTACCATATATGACGCACGGCAATGAATTGATCATGATATGAGATGCATAAAAAATAATATTATGTAATGAAGATGTTCTTGTGCACAATTAATTCATCTAAATTATATAAACAAGTTATTCATTCAATATTAGAAGCGTTCATATTCGTTCGAGTCAAGAATTTCACATAACGATCATATCACGTACTAAAATCACATTTACAATTAGAGGATTGACAAATAAGGTTTATAGCACATATCACTCATTTAAAATAAATACATAAATTAAACTAAGGTTCATAGCATATCATAAAAATTAATAAATAAATTTAGCATATATTATATATATTCATGCACATGCACGTAACAACATACAACACGTGCATGCAGAGACACACGTTCACACACATGCACAACACAATATTTCCATGCATTAACTAAACTATATATATATAAACATATCATGCATAATATTATTTATATACAAACACATGCATTAATGTAATATATATAATTATACACACATGCACATAATATCAATTCATGCATGGAAATAAATACATGCAGGCCTACACGTAAACATGCAAAACTCATAAATCCCATTTAATACCTATTATGCATGCATGCCTGTAGCTGCGAAAATTCCAAAACATTTAACAAATTTCAGATGCATGACACGACCGTGTTGGTTTTCAATTCAAAATGGACACGACCGTGTCCGATTTATTTTTCCAAATCCGAGAACACAACACGGTCATGTCCATTTTAGTTCAAATCTTGACATGGCCGTGTCATGCCATTTTCTTTTGAAGGAAATTCGTAGCAGCAGCGGTAGCAACTTCACATAAATCATGCATGGAATGAACATTAATACATCATATTTTCAGGCCATAACTTGGAGCAACAAAGATCACTTCAAACGTGCAAGAAAATTGGGGCAAAGAAGGGCATGAATTCAAGCAACCAATTCATCAAGTTTGAAGTTGAAATAAGAGTTAAAAGCTTGGGAAAACAAAGTTAACATGTAAGGAAATTCAAATACTTCATAACCATGAAATTTCACATGAAATGGAGCTCAAAGAATTAACAAACAAGGCACAAAATCCTGACAGCAACTTGGTAAGAAAGGAGTAGATTTTCCAGTCACTTTTCATGCATAAAACTCATCCATTTGCAGATAAAATGATGGTTCAATGTAGGCATTAATATAGCATAACAGGGGCAGCAGTTGAGCAACGAAATTCAAGTTAAAACCATGCAAATTTCATGCTCAAAAGCACAAAACTGACAGCATATTGACAGCAGGTATGTAGTCCATTTTTCTAGCCTAAAACTCAATCAATTTGCATCTAAATGAAGGTTAAAAGCATGCAACATGATCATAAAACAGGGCTGAAGCTTTACATTTAAGTTAGGCCTCAAATCAAAACTGACAGCAAATGAGTGCAAGAAGTAGCAGCGTGCAGCAGTTCGTTTTATGCTCAAACTCAACCATAATGCATCTAAAATGAAGATTAAAACAGGGCAACAACATCATGTAACAGGGAACCACGAAATCTGATCATTTACCATGCATTTCATGCTCAAAGTTCATGCAAAACTTCATTAAAACAGTAGCATATTGACAGCAACTTCTAGTTGTGACAGCAGTTCGGTTTTGAGTCCAAAATCCCCCATTTTTCTTTCATAAGCTCAAGTTCATTAATGGTAGAAGTTAATACACATAACCACCATGTATTTAATGCAAGGAAACGAGATAACGGGGTATAAATGAACTCATTCTCTAGCTTAGAACTTACAATAAACACATATGAGCATGTATTCAAAATTTTGGAGAAAACCTAACTATTCATGCCTCTCTTCAATCATGCATAAAACCTCAAGTATCAGACACAAAATGGAGCATATATTGAAGCACAAATCATAAGGATTACGGATCTTACCTCAGATTGTTGAAGATCAAAGAAGGCTAGAAGATATGGAGCAAATCTTGAAGATGATGAATAGTGGAAATCTCTCCTCCTTGCTCTTGTGGCTGCTGATCTCATGGGAAGGAGAAGGAAAAGAGAGAGATATGTGGCTACAAAATGTCTTAAAATCAAATAATTGGTGAAGGATGGGTCCCATAGCTCAAAATATAGGTCATAGGGTTGTAATAAGGTACGAGGGGCTGAAATTCGCGTCGTCGGAGGTCTAAATGACATCGAAAAATTACAAAAATTATTCCATTGCATCCGGATCGTCGAAAGGAGTTGAACGCCGAAGATGGGACTCGAATCCGAGTGCCGTAGCTCAAGATACGAATTAAAAAGTACAAACAAGAGTACTAAAATGGCTCATTTTTCAAATGAGTCCAAAACTTTCAAAAAGTTGCAATTAAGTCCAAGAACCAAATTTCAATTAAGTCCACATATTATAAAATTATAAAATTACATCCTTAAATCACGTTTATCACATAATTCACGAAATTAATATGCCCGGGAAATAAATTCATATATTATAAATTCACATATTACAAGATTTCAAGTAATTTAAACACTTAGGCACATTTTGGCATTTAAATCAAATAATTCAAGTAGTTTCATACAATTACGTAATAATTAAAATAACACACCATTGCTTAAATAATTAATTTAAAACGCAAATAACACTCTCGTTACAACATACCTGTAGGGTCGGACGATCTGGATGTCAATTTATAAACACATACGACATATTAGTACAAATGAAAAATCGGGGTGTTACAATCTCTCCCCCTTAGAAAGAATCCGTCCTCAGATTCACTGTACGCCTACAAACAACCGATGAGAGATTCCCCGCCTCTCGCAAGCAACAAGGAGAGAGCCCCGTCTCTCAAGCAACAATGAGAGAACCCCGTCTCTCCAACAACAATGAGAGAACCCCGTCTCTCAAGCAACAATGAGAGCACCCCGTCTCTCACAAGCAAAGAGAGCACCCCGTCTCTCGAACAAAAATAAGATAATCCCCGTCTCTTACAAACAAACACAAAGCAAGGAAGTCTCCATTACTCCCGAGCAACACAATGCAAAACAATAATTAAAGTCACTCAAGACACCCAAAGCAGGTAATAGCTATCATCCACGTTGATCATCAATTCCTTCAAATAATTTAACATGGTAAGGAATCAAAGCACGTAACATAAGAATTATTTAAATTAAATTTAAATGGATGCATGTATCATGGATGCTTCATGTACCGTGCACCGTAGTTACATAGTTCAGAATGGTAAGTTTCGTTGTCCAAGGCGTGATCTGCCCCAAAAGTGAGTTTTGTGCCCGACTTGTCTTTAAGCTTTTCAGGGTACCCCGGCGAAGCAATGATAGATCCTCTAAGGATTTTATTCGTTATTCCCTTCTGACTTGTACTGCTTCTAGTCTTCTTCGATCTCTCATCATTCCCCATAATCTTCATTCGACCAACCAACTCTTTTTAATTAACCGAGCTTGACCTCCCGGAATACCCTTAAATTCTCTGTCCCGAAATCAGATCCATAGTTATTTCCTTTTTCTCATATCAAAACCTAACATACCATTGAAGATAACTACCCTTGGCGTCCTTAATAGTTCATTCCCGACCTTAATATATATGCTACACAAATCTTCTTCTATCTTCCATTCGATTCGCCCTTTTTACTCTCTTTAAACCTCTACGGTGAAATTTGGTATTCGGCCCCTAAAATTCTTTAATTGAAGATAAAATGTTCTTGATGATTCTGGAAGTTTGATTTAAATTTCCCCATGTTCATCCTTGCCAATCTTCTGCAATCTCTTTCCGAATTTATTGAACCAAACTTTATTAACGGCATCCCTTTCTATGATAACTTGAATCGGTTCCGTCTTGACAACTCAGCTTAGTAGTTTCCCTAAACTCTTTCATAACTCCTGTAACGCCCCAACTTTTCGTATTTTATTATATTTGCGCAAATTAATTGGCTTTCAGTGTTTTCTATAATTAAAATTTATTGTTTAATTGTTAAATAAGTGATTAATTGAAATATATACAATATTTGAATTTGAATTAATACGAATAATTATGTGTTCCTTAATTGTGTGTTTAAATTATTTAATCTCGTAATTAATCGTTTATGATAATTTCTTTTTTACTTTTTAATTAATTTTCTATAATATATATATTTCGTTATATTTATTATAAATATTTGAAATGGATTCCTAGATTTTATTTGAAATTATAAATCATATAAATTCTTGGTCAATTTGCATTTACGTGACATGTTGCACGCCGTTACTATATGAAATGAATTCGGAATTTTGTGAAAATTTAATATGTTGTAGATATGTGTGTTATGAATGTGTACATATGCTCGTTTTACATTTTCGGATTTGTTTAATTGCGTTTTAAATTTAGTTGGTATGATTGGAACCAAACCGGGAGCTAACGAGCCGTATGTGATATCTTGAGCTCGGGAACTCGGATTCGAGTTCCGTCAACTCCGTTGAACTCGTAACGAAAATGCGGGTTCAACAAACTAAGTCTGATATTTTTCTCACCTCGTTTGAATCTCCGAATTTCACCCGGAACTTGCATTTTCGTCCAAAATGACCACCCCCCACTCATTTGACCATAACTTGAACCATAGTTAACCAATTAGGGTGAAACATGATCCTAATTAACCCTCTCTTGACCCTTGATCAGCTATACTAAGTCTCATTACATTTTTCACCCCCAAACTTAGCCAAAACCTGCTGGAACCGAAACCACCTTGAAGGAGAAAAATAGCACTATTCACTTTCAACCATTTGAGCTCAATTCTCATCCAAATCACTTCCAAATTGAAAGGTAAGCTTGGAATTGTGTTATTTGTCTTCTCCTATTTGTTTAGAGACCTTAATTTCTGAATTTGGTGGAGAATTGATCATGATATGAAGAATATAGTGAATAGTAAGGGTTGGCATATTTTGGATGATCTCTTGGGGATTGATTGGATTTTATGCAACCTACTGGATCTTAATACATCATATAATATTTGTATGGAAGGATTTTACATGAAAATCAAGGAATCATTAGCTTTTATTTGGGGTTTTAGGGAGTTTTGATGAACAAAGGTATATACATGTATCTCTTGCATTCCTTCATATGTATCTTCATGTTTAGGCTTAGATTTTTGCATGGAATTGATGAGTTCTTACCATATATTCATCTTACTATGTGTTAACTTGATTATAGCATGGATTCATGTGAGTTTTGGTGGAGTTTTTGGCTTGAAATCGCATTTTTCCCCTGCTGTCGCCAGTGGTCGCGGCCGCGATCGCGACCAATTTATTTTTGGACGCGATTGCGACCAATTCTTCACTCTTGTCTCTTGGTCGCAACCGCGACCATTTTTAGTTCATTTTTTGTCGCGGCGGCGACCCTGTTTTGGCCATGTTTCGAGTTTTGACAAATTGGGGGGAAAATTCGGATTTTAATGGGTAGCGGCCTCTACCATTTCATGAAGGAAATGGGTCTCGGCCGCGACCCCTGCTTGGGCTGCATGAAAATTCGATTTTCAAACATTAATTTCATGATTACCTTGGCTCATTTTTGGTTCTTACACTTCATTAACATGTCATATAATGTGATATCTTGTGTGTTATGAAAAATTTATGATTTTTGTGGAATATTTGACGAGTTATGGCTCAACGTGTTTTCATTGCTCTTAATATGCGCATGCATGGATCTTTGCTCTCAATATGAACCTTAATTGCTTATGTAACTCTTATTGTATGATTCGTATGATATGTATACATGTTATATGATGTGTTATGTTCGTTATTTGGAATTCTTAAATTGATTGGGCTTAATTTATAAAGGATATGAACTTAAACGAATTTAAATGGTTTCCTACTTCTTCGTAATGGCTTACATGAATTATATGTGTAGTATACTATGTGTTATAAGTATTATTTGGATTACTTGGATTATTTGATATAATTTATGAAAGATATGAGACATATGACTATGAAACCACCATGTATTGAACGATTTGAATGAATTACTTGATTATATGACCTCATCACATGATTTATGCTTCTTATGCATCTCATATCATGTGCATAGCATGTTGTACGTCTATGTGGTCTCATTTCGAGTCGATTCTCACGAGTACACATTGTTTCTTCATTTGTACAGTTCGTCTCCAGGGCGGAGACTTCCGATTGGAATAGGCACCCGCAATACTTATGTTTTATGTTTCGTGGTCTTCTAGGTGAGGGTGTTTTCGTTCTAGTTACATATTAAACCCTACAACCTTATGTGACAAGCTTTGGCCAAAACCTTAAATATATATGTTGCTTTTAAAATAGAGTCATCGAGTAAACTTTGATCGAGTAAACCCTTTTCTAATGAATTATGAAATATGATATGTTTCTTATGAACTGAAATGTTTTGGCGAGATTGCATGTATGTTATGTTCACGGGCCCCGGAGCTTAGTGTATTGTGGTAAGCCGGGGAGGCAAGGGCCGACGGTGAACCCGTGCACTAGTTCCATCCATTTTACGTCGAAACGGATCTCGTCAGGAGTTTTGACGAGAAAACACTAGTCGGGCTTTTGAGGATTCATGTACCTCACTAGCCATTATGTATGAGGTGGTCGGGTCTTGCAAGCCCGTCCACCGCCGGAGAAAGAAGGTTGGAACTTATTTTATGATTATGATTATGTTTATGATTGATATGCACCGTGCGGCAAGGCCGGGACACGGATTGCCCAAACGACTATGTTATATGATTTGTGTGTATTATAATATATTGCATGATCACCTATTTAAAGTATTAATGATATGTGTCGTACACAGTCGGAGTTTGGTTGGAGATGATGAATGCTCACTCGCCGAGCCTTTTCATTTATGTATGAATTATGAACTAATGAATTTAATATGATTAGTCGTAAAGCCCGAGTATTGCTTAGCTATTCTCTTGCCCTTTTTGGGGAACTAACTCTAAATAAAACTTTACTCGGGATTTATGACTTGCATGTGCATGTTTTTATACATATATATTGCTCCTACTCACTCAGTCTTCTAGAGACTGACCCTCTCCCTCCCCAATCTTTTAGTGCACAGGTTTGGCCTTGGAGTTTCGAGCTAGGCGGAGTTGTGTTGAGTTGAGTCAGTTAAGTTAAGTTAGAAGAGTCTCTGCACTCACCTATGTATTTGAATTGTATATGATTCGGCTTTGTAAGATTATGAACTTAAACCTTTATGTATTGGTTATTAAATTGCTTTGCCGGGCTTTGTTATGAATTAAAGAGGCCTGAGGTACCCAAGTCTGCGTGTGGTTTGTGTGCTTTATTTCTACAGGCCTGTGGCTAATGCATGTGTTTGATTTTAATCTTTCCACTGCATTATGCTTTGTAGTTGGCTATAGATTTGCAGGGTCTAAGTTCCGCCTAGCTTAGGAGATTTGTTTTGTTTTGTTTGTCTCCCGTTCGCTATGGTTTGATACGGGTGCGGACTTTCCATTTCGTTACTCGTGTTGAGCCATAGTGTGGGGGATGTGGTGCCTCACGTGCGGGGTGCTACAACTCCCTTATCTTCAAATCAACTTACATACTTAGAACGATTCAACGAGCTATCTCCTCTATTCCCCGTGAAATTCTTCAACCCGAATTTAGTGACTTAGCTCTCATTTGAATGGTCAACCCTTAATTTGCAATTTCCTTGTTCCTGCTAAAATATTTCTTCATGGCTCAATTCCAACCTTCCAATTTATCTCTTAGTCATGCTCTCCCCCTTAAATTTTCTGTCCTTACATGTCAAATTCCATCAATCTTTCTTTTATCGAAATTCTGGATGAATAATTTCCATTAGAGAGGATTTTAATTAAAATGGCAACCCCAACATTTTGCCTTTCAACTTCCCCTCTAATTCGCTTGGTGTCTGAAACTCCTTTCCTATACTTGTCCGATTCAAAAACCCCAAAGCCAACTGTAGTCACACTTCTCTTTCTGAATTCCCGTTTCTGTCAATCTATCCCTTACTTGAAATTCTTTATTTCTCCAAAGTCATCTTCCTTATATCTCAGATGTGGGTCGGTTGAAATGATACTTGATAAGTGAAATAAAAGAATTTCCTATCAATTAAACACTAGAATGCATGTCAGGGTTAAATGGCGATGCATGTGGCACACTTATGACAATTAAATATGCAGCACATTAGAGCAACAAAATCAATTAGAAATGCACGCACGAACATAAGCAAAGAAGAATAAATAATTGATGCGAAGTATGATGCACGTGCTATGTGTGTTTCGGAACCTGTCACCAATGTGCTAAGTTGTTAGCTCGGTAGTTTTTCTCGTTCCCCCAATCACGAGGTTACTTTAACTTGCTGATCATGCTTCTTCTTTCCCACGATCTTCAAGTTTTCCATGAATCTTTGTGCATCAACTTGTACCTTCCACGGTTCGGAATTGAAATTTCTTGGTCCCTAACTTCCTTTGCATCCACGGAATTAGCATCCAAATTTCTCCCCGGAATCGCCCTTCAATAATGCCCAACTCACTTATAAAATTACCCCGACGGTATTTCCGAATCCTACTTCGAGTCATCACCCTGATCAAGATCCCTTTTGTGTATCCTTTACTAGTTTAGATTGGGAATAAAACTTGCTTTCCAATAGCTCCCACTTGCGCCCATGCTTTCCTTCCAAAACGTCTTTGCCTCTCTTTACCGTTTCCATTCGTTGCTCCATATTTCCCAATTCACCCTCACAACACGGCAATTCAGCTTGGATTTGGAAAACGAACTCAACTCTTGTCCGTAGTATTGTCACCTTCCATAAACTTGTGTTTTCCACGCTGCTTGGCTTCTTCCAATCCCTTCCCAACTCGTTTTCCATCTTAGTTGAAATTTAGGGCTCTTGGAGTCACTTCTTCCCGATCTTGACCTCAGTAACCTCTTTTCTAACTATTGGGTTTATTTAAAAGTTTCTCTTTGACGACTCTTGATGCTGAATTCCCACCGAAGGTGTTTTAGCTTGAATTGTCACAATCCTCGCTATCTCTTCCATAATCCGAACCCTGAGTTAAAGTACCTTCAAAGTTCATTCACTCCATACATTAATTTGGATAACCCTGTTGAATCCAATTATGGTATCTTATGTAAGAGAGCCGCGTATATCAATCTTCGGAGTCATAAATATTTTCCGATCAACTCTTATTTCATCAGGTGTCCCTCTATATTTTCATCTCTGAAATCGAACTTCCAATCATCTCCTAACCCTCGAGCTCTAGCTCTATCTAGAAAGGCCACACATCTCGAATTCTCTATATTCTTCCCGGGTGTATCCTTCCTATCTTTCATGCCTCAGAGAGGGCTTGCAATAGAGCGTTGTTAGTGTGATACTTGGTCGTGGTTTGATAGTGTCTTCATAACCTATAATTCACAAGTTATCTCAAGGATATATGCATGCGATTAGTGCATGCTCATGGCACGTATTCTTCATGAAAAGCACTGATCCAATGCAGGAATGCAACAGATAAGTCAACAAAACTCAAAAAGGAGAGCAATTCATATTCAAGATCGATGCAAAGCACACATTGTCATGTAGTTCCTAAGTCGTGCGACCTAGACTGACTCAATCACAACACGATAACACCGGTTTTGCAACCGTGCTCTGATACCACTTAAGGATGTAGCACCCGAGCGCAAGGTACCACAACCCCCCGCACCGAGACCCGACCCGAATATGAAACAGATAATCCATACCCGAGCTCAATCCCGGCGAACGGGGACATACACACTCGCTAAGCTAGGCGGGAACTAACTTTCGCAACCAAAGAGGCAGAAAAACGGAAATATTACGAATGCGGAAGCAATGTACATACAAATATAACAAGATAAGCAAGATCAACGGGTTCAACTAGCATAGATACCTAATCCCGAAATTACAATAATAGTAATAACCAATACAAAATATACATTCTTCGTAACTAAAACAAATCATAGTGCAATGTGCATATGGACAGACTCTGACTTAACCGAAAGACTTAATAGACTTGACTTCCCGCCTAGCACTCCAAACCTGCAAGAACACTGAAAAACAAATCGGGTTCAGTCTATACGAGACTGGTGGGTATAAAATGAGGCATAAGTATCATATAAGGCAATATTTAAACATTCACATGCAAATTATAATCCCAAATGAGGTTTTTAGAATACTTCCCAAGTGGGTGAAATCAAGAAGTCATCAAAAGGGATTATAACGTCCATTTTTCATTAGGTCGTTTGTGGCCCGACGAGTGGGCGTGCATTATCTCCAACCAACACCTCGTGTAGTTCATTAAACATTCTTTCTTTCTTTCTTTCATTCATGCATAACATTCTTTTGTGCACATTCATGAACATTTACACCTTCTTCCTCCGGGTGATGGCCGGGTGATCGGCCCGAACCATCCATTCATTGACCACAAGGGTTTCATGACTCCCCAGGTGGCACTCAGCGTCCATTCCTCGCTAACTCCTAACGAGGTCCGGTTACGCCGTTTATTAGTTGGGACTAGTGTGCGGGATCACCGTCAGCCCATGTCTCCTCGGATTGCCACACACACCAAGTCCCTGGGCCCGTGAACATTCATTCATTTCTCGCCAAAACATTCGGTAGGTATTCAATCAAGAAAAGGGTTTACATTGAAAATCATAGACTCGAGAAAAGACTCTATATACGTATAATATACATTTTTGGCTTGAAACTTTGCACATTGGTTGTATATAGGGTCGATTTAACTATTAGAAGAGAAACCCACCTGTACACTTCTTACCGAACAATACCAAGAAGAAAGGAAGACTCGAAAGTATCCTATGAACCCGACAAGTCTCCGCCCTGGAGAAAACTGTACAAAGTACAATGGAATAAATTCGTGAGACTCAAGACTCCAAATGTACCATATATGACGCACGACAATGAATTGATCATGATATGAGATGCATAAAAAATAATATTATGTAATGAAGATGTTCTTGTGCACAATTAATTCATCTAAATTATATAAACAAGTTATTCATTCAATATTAGAAGCGTTCATATTCGTTCGAGTCAAGAATTTCACATAACGATCATATCACGTACTAAAATCACATTTACAATTAGAGGATTGACAAATAAGGTTTATAGCACATATCACTCATTTAAAATAAATACATAAATTAAACTAAGGTTCATAGCATATCATAAAAATTAATAAATAAATTTAGCATATATTATATATATTCATGCACATGCACGTAACAACATACAACACGTGCATGCAGAGACACACGTTCACACACATGCACAACACAATATTTCCATGCATTAACTAAACTATATATATATAAACATATCATGCATAATATTATTTATATACAAACACATGCATTAATGTAATATATATAATTATACACACATGCACATAATATCAATTCATGCATGGAAATAAATACATGCAGGCCTACACGTAAACATGCAAAACTCATAAATCCCATTTAATACCTATTATGCATGCATGCCTATAGCTGCGAAAATTCCAAAACATTTAACAAATTTCAGATGCATGACACGACCGTGTTGGTTTTCAATTCAAAATGGACACGACCGTGTCCGATTTATTTTTCCAAATCCGAGAACACAACACGGTCATGTCCATTTTAGTTCAAATCTTGACATGGCCGTGTCATGCCATTTTCTTTTGAAGGAAATTCGTAGCAGCAGCGGTAGCAACTTCACATAAATCATGCATGGAATGAACATTAATACATCATATTTTCAGGCCATAACTTGGAGCAACAAAGATCACTTCAAACGTGCAAGAAAATTGGGGCAAAGAAGGGCATGAATTCAAGCAACCAATTCATCAAGTTTGAAGTTGAAATAAGAGTTAAAAGCTTGGGAAAACAAAGTTAACATGTAAGGAAATTTAAATACTTCATAACCATGAAATTTCACATGAAATGGAGCTCAAAGAATTAACAAACAAGGCACAAAATCCTGACAGCAACTTGGTAAGAAAGGAGTAGATTTTCCAGTCACTTTTCATGCATAAAACTCATCCATTTGCAGATAAAATGATGGTTCAATGTAGGCATTAATATAGCATAACAGGGGCAGCAGTTGAGCAACGAAATTCAAGTTAAAACCATGCAAATTTCATGCTCAAAAGCACAAAACTGACAGCATATTGACAGCAGGTATGTAGTCCATTTTTCTAGCCTAAAACTCAATCAATTTGCATCTAAATGAAGGTTAAAAGCATGCAACATGATCATAAAACAGGGCTGAAGCTTTACATGTAAGTTAGGCCTCAAATCATGCAAGAATCAAGCTCAAAACTTCACAAAACTGACAGCAAATGAGTGCAAGAAGTAGCAGCATGCAGCAGTTCGTTTTATGCTCAAACTCAACCATAATGCATCTAAAATGAAGGTTAAAACAGGGCAACAACATCATGTAACAGGGAACCACGAAATCTAATCATTTACCATGCATTTCATGCTCAAAGTTCATGCAAAACTTCATTAAAACAGTAGCATATTGACAGCAACTTCTAGTTGTGACAGCAGTTTGGTTTTGAGTCAAAAATCCCCTATTTTTCTTTCATAAGCTCAAGTTCATTAATGGTAGAAGTTAATACACATAACCACCATGTATTTAATGCAAGAAAACGAGATAAAGGGACATAAATGAACTCATTCTCTAGCTTAGAACTTATAATAAACACATATGAGCAAGTATTCAAAATTTTGGAGAAAACCTAACTATTCATGCCTCTCTTCAATCATGCATAAAACCTCAAGTATAAGACACAAAATGGAGCATATATTGAAGCAAAAATCATAAGGATTACGGATCTTACCTCAGATTGTTGAAGATCAAAGAAGGCTAGAAGATATGGAGCAAATCTTGAGCTTGAAGATGATGAATAGTGGAAATCTCTCCTCCTTGCTCTTGTGGCTGCTCATCTCGTGGGAAGAAGAAGGAAAAGAGAGAGATATGTGGCTACAAAATGTCTTAAAATCAAATAATTGGTGAAGGATGGGTCCTATAGCTCAAAATATAGGTCATAGGGGTGTAATAAGGTACGAGGGGCTGAAATTCGCGTCGTCGGAGGTCTAAACGACATCGAAAAATTACGAAACTTGTTCCATTGCATCCGGATCGTCGAAAGGAGTTGAACGTTAAAGATGGGACTCGAATCCGAGTGCCGTAGCTCAAGATACGAATTAAAAAGTACAAACAAGAGTACTAAAATGGCTCATTTTTCAAATGAGTCCAAAACTTTCAAAAAGTTGCAATTAAGTCCAAGAACCAAATTTCAATTAAGTCCACATATTATAAAATTATAAAATTAAATCCTTAAATCACGTTTATCACATAATTCCCGAAATTAGCATGCCCGGGAAATAAATTCATATATTATAAATTCACATATTACAAGATTTCAAGTAATTTAAACACTTAGGCAAATTTTGGAATTTAAATCAAATAATTCAAGTAGTTTCATATAATTACGTAATAATTAAAATAACACACCATTGCTTAAATAATTAATTTAAAATGCAAATAACACTCTCGTTACAACATACCTGTAGGGCCTGACGATCGGGATGTCAATTTATAAACACATACGACATATTAGTACAAATGAAAAATCGGGGTGTTACATCAAACCTCGACTGTCCCCCTCAGGTCATGATGATCGACTTTCTCCGAGAGAACCTCAACGTGTTCGCCTGGAAAGCTTCCAACCTCACTGGAATAGATCCGAGCGTAATTGTCCACAGGCTCAACATGGATCCAACCTTCAAACCTATCAAACAAAAGAAGAGGGACATTTATGGATTCCGAAGGCAAGGCATCAAGGAGGAGGTCAATAAACTCATCGAGGCTCAATACACTGAGGAGATCTTATACCCAGAATGGCTCTGTAACATCGCTCTCGTACCCAAGAGCGCTAACAAATGGCACATGTACAACGACTTCACAGATCTCAACAAAGCATGCCCTAAAGATCCGTACCCCTTGCCAAGGATCGACCAATTAGTGGATTCAACCGCTGGTTGTGAGCTCATGAGTATGATGGATGCCTTCTAGGGGTATTATCAGATCTTCATGGAGCCCGAGGATCGCCCAAAAACCTCGTTCGTGGTCCATGTGGGTGTTCACTATTTCAAAGTTATGCCGTTCGGACTCAAAAATGCCTCGTCAACTGAATGTTCGAGCGCGAAATCGGGAAGTCCATGGAAGTATATGTGGATGATATGATTGTCAAGAGCGATCGTCAACATTCCCATCTGGAGGATCTCAAGCAAGCATTCAACATCCTACGTCATTATGGTATGAAATTGAACCCGTCCAAGTGTACATTTGGCGTTCGAGGTGGCAAATTTTTGGGATACATGGTCAGTCAGAGGGGCATAGAGGCTAATCCAGAAAAGATAAGGGCAATCCTTGATATTCCCTCCCCTTGAAATGTAAGAGAAGTCCAAGTGCTGGTGGGCAAGATCATTTCTTTGAACAGATTCATTTCCTGCTCGGCCGACAGGAACCTGTCCTTCTTCAAAATCCTTCGCAATGCTCGTAACTTCACTTGGAGCGAGGAATATGAGAAATCCTTGCAAGACATGAAGCAATATCTCTCGAACGCATCACTGTTGACCAAGCCTAACCCAGGGGAGAGCTTGCTTATTTACCTTTCAGTCTCCTCAGAAGCCATGAGCGCTGTCCTCGTAGTTGTACCCGAGCGTCAGTATCTGCCGGTGTATTAATTAAGCAAGACCTTGCAGGAGGCAGAGAAAAGATATATGGAGATAGAGAAATTTACCTTTGCGCTCGTTAATGCCTCCCCGAAGGTTGAGGCCATATTTCCAAGCTCACTCCATCACAATGCTTACGGACCAACCCCTCAAACAGGTGCTCGCGAAACCGGACGACTCAGGGAGGTTAATCAAATGGTTAATTGTGTTGGAAAACACGAATCAGAAAGCAGCGGAAAAAAAATTTCCCAACAAAAGGACCTTGAACTCGCAATCGTGTAACCAAATTCGTAAAGATAGAAAACTTACTTTTCTTTTATTCTTTCTTGAAGCGTTTTAAGCCACCCAAGAACGCTCTTCACGCGGCTTGATCCCCTCTCCTTGGTAAAGCTCGAATCTTCAAACTTCTAACTTGAAGTCTCTAGAGAAAGTCCACCAACTTGATCACAATCTAACTAGTAAGGATGCTAGTTCTCTAGTTAGTGTTTAGGCTTAACCTAGGGTTTAATTTAATCTTGGAGAAAGGAAGGTGTTCAACACATGAACCAAGAATTGTCTATTAGCTCTAAAGGGGAGCTCGAGCTCCCCTATATATAGGAGGGAGTGCCGATCCAAATCCTTATTGGACAAGGATTTGGTTCCTCTCTCTCCTATTACTTGATCATCAAGTATTTTCCAACTTTGACTTTGAATTCTAATTCTAGTCAACTTTTAAGAGAGCTAAAAATATCCAAACTATTTTTGGATAATTTTATACTTTATTTATTATAAAATAAATAACTTATTTTTATCTAATTAATTAATTCATAATTAATTAACTAGATTATTTTCTCCAAAATTAGACTTTCTTTTTAATTCAAAATTAAACCAAAGTCTATTAAATAATTAACTAATTAATTATTTAACATATATATATACACACGTGTGTGACACGTGTCGCAGTGACACGTGTCACTCACGTGAGCCACACGTGTGACTTCACACGTGTGGAACCCTCTTGGCCCGATTAACTCGTTTAATCATTTTCAAGCCTCAACTCATGTAACCAAGTTGTTGTGTGTGACCCTCTAGGTTCTCAATTCAATTAGCAGTGACCCTAATTAATTAATTCACTAATTAATTAATCAGTCCATAGATTAAACGACCATAGTCTAGCAACAGGTGTTTAACCCCTAGCTGAATTGGAATGTTCGGATTCGACAGAACCTTTAAGTCATTGATTCATGTGAGATACAATCCTCCTACTTACTATCTCTCAACCAAGATCTAGGGCAAGGGAATAATCAGAACCCTAATAATCCGGTCTTAAAGCTAAGTGCATTTCATATCCATTTGATCTCAATCCAAGAAACCCTTTTCTTGATGTCTTGATCTACTGCCTTGGCCAAGGACTCCATATGGCATATGAATGACTTACACAATAAGAGATCACCTTGCAAATGCAAGTGTAGGTCCTTTCTTGATTCTCATTCACTTTCACGAGTTACTTGTGCAGCCCCAGCATAAGCCTTGAATCAGTTGTCTAAGGCGACACCCTTTAAAGCTTATACCTAAGACTACAGAGTTAACTCATAAAGTGACAAGGAATCTCAAGTCTAAGGATCAATTAATCACATCAATGACTCGTGAGATATTTCCTAATCTGGAAGTTTCCATTTCCTGAAATAGAAACTTCCTTTCCCATTTAGGAATGTTCTCACACGGGGCGCCTCAGTGAACTCACTTATTAAAGTAAGCACCCTCATGTATCACGCACGTATCAACTATACACTTTCCACCTCCATGAAACAAGGTGGTCCTTCTTAAGGGCGTGATCCCACAAGCAAGCCTCAGAGGAGTCAGGTTGACACTCCCACTGTCTGTAGGACTCATCGGCTTGGAGTATTTTACTAATCATGACTTATGTGATATAGGGCTCGTTTCATGAACCATTTCACTTAAATGGCAGAGTCCTAAAGTCATCAGGATTAGGGGAGTTCTCATACATGCACAGATAAAGTAAACGCATACCAAACAAGAGCATATAAAGAAGTGTTGCCTCAATTCGTTATTTCATTCAAAGATTGTCTGTGATTACAATAAGGAAAAGCACAAAGCGGATATACAAACGGCTTTCTAGGGCACTATTCCTAACAAATTGAACTCAGCCAATTCGACATCACCTTCGAGCCTCCTACTGCGATACAGGCTCAAGCAGTGGCAGATCTGCCGGTAGAACGCTTCAACCTGGATACTGCGCCCTCGGTTGAGGATGGGCTATAGTTTCTACACACAGATGGCTCCTCGACCTTACAGGGGGGGGACGGGTGACCCTCAGGGACCCTCACGGCATTGAAGTAGATTATGCAATCAAACTGGCATTCCAGTCACCAATAACGAGGCAGAATATGAGGCTCTCATCAAGGGACTCAGGATCGCCCTTCAGAATGGGGCCGCTCGGGTCACTGTATATGTTGACTCGCAGCTGATCGCAAGTCAAATTGACGACATTTATGAGGCTCGAGAAGCCTCTATGGTACAGTACTTAGCAAGGGCCAAGGATATTATATCCAAATTCAAGGAGTTCCACTTACTGCAGGTCCCGCGGGCAGAAAACGAGCGTGCAGATTCCCTCTCAAAATTTACATCCGCTCTGGAAGACTCCTGTGAGCGTTCAGTCACATTCCTTAGAACGGAGAAGCCACTGATTCGCGAGGCGGGACCCTTGAGTGAAGTGAACATGGTCGATCCCTCCGAACCTTGTTGGGTCGACGACATCATTAGGTTCCTGAGGGATGGAACCTACCCGAGCGATAAAGTGGAAGCACGAAAAGTTAGAAGTAAGGCCCATCGATTCTCTCTTGATAACGAGGGTCGACTCTTCAAGCGGTCTTCCCAAGGTCCACCATTAAGGTGCCTGAGACCCTCGCAAGCCAACGAAGTATTAGAGTATATGCACAGTAGAAGTTGTGGAAACCATTCTGGCGATCGAATTCTGGCTAAGAAGGTATTAAGGAGTGGATTCTACTGGCCCTCGCTACTGCAGGATGCCATCAACTACTCCAAGAAATGTCCTAAGTGCCAATTTCATTCCAACACCCCTCAACTGCCGGTAGCCCAAATGATCCCTATTGACGTTTCATGGCCATTCGACCAGTGGGGCAACGATATAGTGGGACCCCTGTCAATGGCGGTCGGACAAAAGAAATTTGTAATCCTCGCTGTGGACTATTTCACCAAGTGGGCCGAAGCTGAAGCGGTCGCAAATATAACGTTCAAAGTTGTGAGGGACTTCATTTGGAAGAACATCATCTACAGATATGGCAACCCGAGGGTGCTCATCTCAGATAACGGTTCCCAATTCATATCGCCGTTGGCACACGAGATTGGTGCTATGAACTAGGGATCGAGCAACGCTTCACTTCTGTGGGCCACCCCCAGGCCAACGGTCAAGCTGAGGTAACCAACCGAACCATACTCCAACATTTGAAAACAATGCTCGAGAGTAAAAAGGGTGAATGGGCAGAAGAACTTCAAGGAGCCCTCTGGGCATACCGTACTACCCTACGAGCGACAACAGGTGAGACCCCTTACTCCCTCGTGTACGGCTCCGAGGCTGTGATACCTACGGAAATTGTACAATAATCCGCACACGTTGCCTATTTCGAGCCTACAGCCAACGAGGGTAACCTGACATTCGAATTAGATTTGCTAGATGAGAGAAGAAACACTGGTTGGGCTCGGATCCACAGGTACAAAGCGACCGTAGCCCACCAGTACAACAAGCGCGTCAAGGAAAGGACCTTCCAGCTAGGGAACTTGGTCCTAAAAAAAGTTGAAGTCTCCAAACATGTGGGTAAGTTGGACCCCAATTGGAAAGGCCCCTTCAAAGTCATTCAGGCAAACGTGAACAATACCTACCTGCTAGAGACTTGGCAAGGCGAGCGTCTCCCTCGACCATGGATGCATGTAACCTTAAACGGTTCTACGTGTAAGCGTCAACCTTTGTAATTGCCCATTCGTGGCACTTTTATTCTCTTTTGACAGAAATGCAAACACAACAGTAAGTATCTTCCAATTATTATTTTTCGTTTACTTGCTCTTCCTTAATTAATGGTTTGAGTTATCAATGGCATCAACGCCCACTCCGTGTCGAGCATCCTCCACGCCGAACGGCTTGATGACCACACAACTTCTCCAAATCAATGCTATCAGTGTGTCGAGAACCCTCCACATTGAGCTGCTTGACGCTCGTAAGCGTGTAAACCCTAAGAATGAGCGTGTCGAAAAGGTGGGTTGCTGAATGCTTAATCTACAACCAACTGGATGTTGATCGCACCAGTTCGCACTTGTAAACCCCCCAATGACCCTCATCCTCTTAGGTACGAGTACGCTCGTAAGTAGCTAACACTGGGCTAATCCTCTCATGGATACCTAAGTGCGAAGCTCACATTACAGCTGCGCTCGCTTTAATCCAACACTTAGCAATTCCTACAGTTGATTTCTAAGTTCATTCAAGCTACTGGAACGCTCAAATCAGAAATGTACATCACATATAAGGCCAACACCTAGCCAAATCCCTAGTGGGTTTCTAAATTCAAGTTCGAGCCTCGCTGATGAATACGGCCAGAGTACCCTCAACAGGAACACCCTCGCACCCGTGCATTCCCGTCAAATGTTCAAACATTTCTAAGACCGGATTTTGAGATTCATGGTGGAATACGGCCAGGGTACCCTAAAAAAGAACACCCTCACGCTCATACATTCCCACCACAAACATGCAAGTATCATACAAGAACAGATAAACAGTGTTCAACATTCAATATTGAAGGGAATCAAACTTCATTAACAGAAACATTATCAGACAAAAAGCAGAAACCAAGTTCAAATGCATTATCAAAAGTACCAAAAATCAAGTATAGAGGTTAAATGTTCATAACAGGAATGGAAATAGACAGATGAAATTTGAATGAAGCAAGTAGGAAGCATCACTAAGGTTGATTCTCTAGTTCTGGAGGGGCAGTCAAAATTGGAACGAGGGCCAGCGCAGGAGCATTGAAAGTTTAGGCGTCATGTAGGTCCCCATCATTCTGAGTGTCTACAGTGACACCATCTTCATCTTCTATGGTAATGGGTGCTGGGTCCACAGGATTGGCCGCAATAAACTCCCTCTGGAGTATCATCACCAGATCCTGATACCCAGGCTCCGTCAGGCTCTCCGAGGGGTCCTCATTGCGGACAATGGGCTCCAAATTCTCATCCAAGTCCACGCGCAGGCGCTCGTCCGTTCGAGCGCTTTCAGGTTCCATCCCCAGCTTCACCATCTGGCCTATTGCTTTCCAGAAGAAAAGCCGAGCATTATCAAAACAGTCGAGGTTGGCCGCGAAAGCGAATGCTTTGGAGCTCACGAACCTCATCACTGCCTCCCATGCTACCCTCGACTCCAGGCTGGCTACCTTCTCCTGTAAATTGGCAAGATCCCTCTTAGTTGCTTTATTTTTCTGGGTACTCTCGGCCAATTGCCTGCCAAGTTCCCCATTGGCAACCTTCAGCTGGTCATGCTCCTCCTTGAGTTTTTTGTGACGCTCGTCCAAGACCAAAGATGCATCATCTGATTTCTCAGGGCCTCCTTCAACTTCTCCTGCTCAAGCTCAGACGCAGCCAGTTGAGCGCAGGCGTTGTTATCATCCACCTGCAGTTGACCGGGGTCAGAAATGCACAGTAATCTTTTGTATTTGGCCTTGTGCTCAGTGTAAGCATGCGTTCGCCCCTTCAAATTCTTCAGCCTGGGGATCACCTCCTGAAGGACAAATAACAAAAGTTAATACCGGATTTATTCAAAAGTTGGAACTTTTCAGTACAACTT
The DNA here is from genome assembly GCA_037501455.1 of Lantana camara. Classification (NCBI taxonomy): domain Eukaryota; kingdom Viridiplantae; phylum Streptophyta; class Magnoliopsida; order Lamiales; family Verbenaceae; genus Lantana; species Lantana camara. The sequence continues at coordinate 91,714,958 of CM074858.1, read as the reverse complement.
AAAAAAAAGCTCACCGTCAAGAGGGCATGGCAAGCATCGTCCGCAACACGAGCAGCGTCATGCTCGTTCAATTTATCATGATTGTCGAAGAATTGAAGTTTGTTACCAATCTCTGCAACCAAGTTGCTAGTAGTTGCGCTCTTCCTTAAAAGGACCGGGTCATCCATCCTCTAGCGTTTATAGCGAGCGTCCCCCTTGCATCCAATCTTCCAGAAGTCCTCATCTTCGGACGATGACGTATCACCACCCTCGCCACGGTGGCCCATGACAACTTCTTTCCCCTTTCCTGAGATGGGGACGGAGTCTGGCATCCTTTTTCTTTTTCCCGAGCGTTCAGCCCTCGCTGCATCATGAAATCTGGCCAGATCCCCTTAGCGGTTGTGGGAGTTGCCTGTTGGCTCATCATGGGCGACTGGAGGAGTGGCACCCCGAGCGCCATCGAGTGTCAAGTCCTCGATATGGCCAGCTTCACAACCATCATTTCCGGCACCCCGACGAGCGCCTCTGCCACACTCGCCTCGCCCTGCTCCACGGCGATCGCCTCTCCCTCTCAGAACATTTGAGGGCTGGGAATCTGCTGCTGCTGTTGTTGCTGCTGGTTAGCGCCCGCTTGGTGAGCGCGCATCATCTGTGTGATACTCTCAGTGTCGATCCCTGCCATGAGTATGTCCACACCTGTGAAGGTAAACGAATGAGTGTCAGTAAAATATTGGATGAGTATCTGTGCAAGGCAAATGATGAAGTGTTAATGCTAGTCTAAACATTAGAGATGTTAGTTCTTAGAATCTAACCATCGCGGAACATGGTCCGAGCGGGAGGATTGAGTACCATCTCCGGAGGCTTCACTAGCCCATAAGGGAACAATACTTCCTAATCCTTCATTAATTCCTTGGCCTTTATCCACTTCCTCTCGTTTTTCATTATGAGGGCCAAGTTCTTCGCCCAACGCTCGAAAAGCTTATTTTCAGATCTATTTCTAACCAACGGTGCCTTTCCGTGAATTATCCACCCTCGATTAGCTCCAAAAATCCCCCCAGGCACTCCCACGAAAAAGTACTTCTCCTTCCAATTCTCGCCGTACGAGGAAGAGGGCAAATTGATCATTTTAAACCCTGAGTTGGCTTGGGCATAATAAAACCCATCTGTTGGAGACGAGCATGTCGAGCGGGCCACTTGAATTAGACTATTGAAGTTATCTATCGAGGGCTCATGGCCTGTGACCTTCATCAGGATCACAAAGGTGTTTATCAAGGCTATGCCATTCGGAAGGATCTGGGAAGGGCTGAGAACAAGATAATTGCAGATGTTGGCGACGACGGTCAGAATTGGAAATCTTAAGCCCCCAGCCAAGACCGAATCCTGGTAGATGGTCATCATTCCCGGAGGCGGGAGGTTGGCTTTCTCCCCCCTCCACAGGAAGGCGAATTGGGAACACGGCCTCATCCCAGTACACCTTGGCTTTCATATCTGCTAGATCTTCGAGCGTCAATATGCTCTCTATTTCATCTGGTGATCTATCTGTTTGGTGGGGATTGTCTCGCCTCACCCGGGTCACTGGTTCCTTCCCCTTCCTTTGTCGTTTACGGGGAGGCTCACCATCCGCACGACGCTCAGAGGGCCCTGCATCGCCACAGTAACCCGGTGATCCTGGGGCCTTACGGCACTGTTCAACAGAGGAAGTACTCTTTCCCCCTGTCTTTGCATCTCCATCGCATGATCTATCTCTTCGAAGAGATGGCCTACCCCCTCGGGACCACGCTCGTTCATCCATTGAATGGTGGCTTCAACCTCCTCATCTCCAACATCTTCTGGGTCTCTCTCTATCGGAACAACTATTGGAATATTAGTATGAGGGGAAGAACTCCCCATGGACATTTCATCTATCTCCCTCACCATTTTGTTTACAATGTTTTCCGCCATTGCTGAACCTTGTTGTGAAGGGTGAAGCTTTTTAACATAAGGGGTTTGGAAGGAGGCGGTGGAATTTCGAATACGGTGAACTCACTAAGGAACTTTCTCACGAGGACCACTCTCAACAAGACCTAAATCTAGGGTTAGCATAGATTTACGGATGGTTACCTGAGTTGGAAGAAGGGTTTACCTAGAAAGCTCGCTGGAAAGTTCTTGAGAATTGCAAAAAGTTGCAGTGAATTTTGCTGCTGTGTTGGTTGAAAATTTTGAATGCGCAAAGGGATGAAAGAGCCTTCCAGATCTCTATTTATAGGGGGTGATTTACATTGATTAGGGTTTAGGGATTTGAAAGGTAATCATTTCCCGCCTTGGGAAACTCCCACTTTTGGTAACCGTCCCGCGCTTCACGGAGTGCATGCGCCCACGTTGCCACTCCACATTAAATGCGGATGAGACTTCATTTATAGCAATGTCAGAAAGTATCCGTTACTGAAGGCGGACATCACCTCCTTTCAGAAGCCTGACTCTCAAGCATTCAAAAAATCAAGGCTCACCTCTTTAAATTCTACAGTACACTCAAGCGCAACTACAGAATTTGGGGGGTAAAATGATGATACCAAATCACGCTCAGTTCAACACCGTACACGTGTCGCCATCTGAACACCTCAGAGCTTGGACGCTCGTATTACAGGGCTCGCAGAACAACCCCAGCCCATTCGCTTGACTGGATACGGATCCTGGCCCATGAGCCTCGGCCCACTCCTCGAGTGGGGGTTCCAGCTATCAAACCCGATGCTCATGATATGGTTCCTCAAAGTCACCCTTCCCCAGGGAAATACTTCTCGAGGGCACCCCTTTCTCACGCTCGAGTATGTGACGCTCGTGGGTTATCTGCCAGAGGAAACTCTCTCGAACATCCCTTCGGGCATCATCTACGCTCGGGTATGGTCTACTCCAAGGGAGGCATCCGTACGCCTGCATGACCGATCTTAAGCCTCCTAGCTCTCACATTGCCGCTCGCCAACAACCTCTGACACAGTGGCAGTGCGCACCTCGTACCTGGCACACCGCCCACTTTCAGAGCCATCACTTTCATACCGTGATAAGACGCCACATGTTAGGGCAACACAGGTTTGGGACCACTTGGTCAAAATTACCCAAATCACCCTTGCCCCTAACATATAAATAGGGAGAAACAATGTATCACCCGGAACACCGAGCTGCAAAAACCCCTCACTATAGCTCAGTCCACATACGAAATGGATGATCCGTACATGAATTAAGACTATAACGAACGGGTGATAAGAGAAAATAAACCACTAGCTAGGCGGGACTAACCCTCAATTATATACAACAATGCATAACACTCAAAGGAAAGCATAATATGCATTCATTCATTATCCTTAAGTTCACTTACATTACAAACATATAAACCAACTCAAATACCAAAATAGACCATGATGTTACATAGGTAGTAAATATGCATAAATGAAGTACAAGAACCATGCTAGACTCGAGCTAAAGACTCTTGACCCAACTCCAATACCGGCCTAGCACTCACACCCTGCATAACCTGAAAAGTGAGGTGTCAGTCTATGAAAGACTGAGCGAGGGGTTTAAATAGATATTAGCGCAAGTATCATGCAAGTTATAGTCTCGGGTAAGGTTTTATAAAAGAAACAATATAAGTTCAAGAATAGAATAGATCTCGCCCGAGACTACAATTATCCAATTTAACAATACAACTCAATCAATTCAATTCAATTAGTGGCCCGGCGAGTGAGGGCATTCTCCAACCTTTACTCCGATAGTGAACATTACCATGATTACGTTATTAATAAGTTAAGTGATCATGCAATCAATTACGGTGCACAAGTAGGAATTTCACGATCTCCTTCTCCCTTCGGGTGATGGTGGGATTGCAAGGCCCCACCATCCAATCACGACGTACGTTAGGTTCATGACTCTCACGTACGGGACTCCTTCCTCCACCAAATCTCCTGGTGGATTCAGGGTTCATCCCCACGATGTGAGGGGAGTGCAGAGTTACCCGTCAGCCCATGCATCCCCGGTTGGTTCATATACTCACCCTCGGGCCCACGGTGTACGATTCAATAGTACTCGCCAAAACACAATCAATAACGATAACACGATTAGTCAATGTGTCATGAAAACCATTTGTAATCACTTGAGGTTTTTGGAAAACTATAGATATATAGATACATTTTGGTCAAAAGGTCACAGAGGGTTGTACTGGTTCTATATATCTAGCAATTAAACCTCACCTGTGCTGAAAATTAACAAGGATACGACTATAGAGCTTGCTCCTTGTCAATGGGAAGACAATCTGTGTAAAAAGGGACAAGTGTTCGTGAGACACGACTAGAATGAACCATTTAAGACGCACGGCAAAGTCATGGATCAATATATCATGCAATAACAATCAAGGAATGTCAAGTAGGAGCATAATTATTAATAAAACAAGTATATATATCATATAAGTCACATACGGGAGCCAAGGAAGTAAAAGGAATGCAATAAGAGAGGTTTTGGTGAAGTTTGGTAAAAACGGACAATTTTAGGAAACGTACAAGCTGAGGGAAAACTGGAATATCTTTAATTCTAGAAGAGGGAATTGAGTTTTGTTTATTGTTAATGAAACTAGACACAAAGAACTTTCCGATGATATATGTCACGTTTTCTATTTCAAATCGAGGAGAAAATGGCGTATGCTTGAAGTTAGGCGAGTGCAGTTTGTTGGGAAAGTGGTGACACCTAAAATAATTGATTATATCTCCCAATTTACAAGAAATATTGAGATGATTCCAATTGGAAGTCGTTCTAGACTTCAACAGGTTTCCGTAGATTCAAAAATCAGGTCATTTGGAGTTCGTATGAGGGAGAAACGCCCATTTGAAAAATAAACTGAAAGCAGAAACGGGCATTTGGAAGCACTCGGGTAAGGCAGACACATCTCACACGGGCGTTTGGTAAAATAACTAAGGGACCAAACGCCTGTTTGGAAGGAATCTGGGTGAAAAACAGGGGAAAAATAGGGGCTAGGCACGGGATTTGGCTCCCAATCCAAATAAACACCAAATCAATGCAAGAATCAACTCAAAACTAACATATATCATTCATATAACTCATATATATCAATTATGCACCATTTAATCCATGGAAACAAATATAGATCATCAAGAATCCATCATCAAAACCCCATATAAACTCATGCTTTCTAACTTTCAATTAACTTTATGCTTTCATGCAAGCTTGGAATATAATGACCCTAACATGCTTCTAACCATGAATGAACAAGAAAGCATCACTTAATCATCAAACCCTACTCATAAACACATTAAAGAGATCACGAAACTCTTCCATTTTTACCTTAATATGAAGAAAGAAAGGATGAAAGAATGATATGATGATGATGACCCCCAATTTATGCAATTATTTTTCTTGAATTTATCTTGAAAATGGATGAAATCCTCCTTTCTCTTCTTGGTGTATGAATCAGTATAAAATGTGTGTGGTGTGTGTAATTGTATGAATTGTGTAGAATGAAATGTATGCTATATAATGTATATGATATGATATAATATATCTCCCACTAACCATGATGAATCATCATAATTTGCAATTTAGTCCCCCATTTATATGAATGGATGCAACAAGTATTGTCTCATGGAAAATGTTCAATTAATTCCAATTCATGATATGCAATTGAGTCCACACATTTATGAAATGATCAATTAAAGTCACATAATAGCAATTAAGCACATTATCAATTAATTCACGTAAATCCCACGCTAATGATAATTCATATAAATGCATAAGAATATATTACATAAAATATTTTGAAATTTAATGTAATGTAACGTAATGCATTAATGAAAAATGAGGCATTACAAACACATGCTTTCTTCCCCAAGTCATCTTCTTCACACAAGAGACCATACTAGTGAACTGGGCATCATTTTCCTCCATTCCCTTCTTCTTCCCAAGCTCTGTGTTACACTCACCACAGCTGCATCCTTACTGCACTTTGCACTCTTGGTGTTATCCTAGTTGGAAGAACCCATGCTCAAAAGGAAACCCAGTTCCTGAGGCTCAACGCCTATGATGGTCTTCCCTTCCTTAAACAAATCTTAAACAAGTCTTAAAGTGTTGGTGATTTGAATCTCTTTCCATTTCTTACACCATCAGATGGATCTATAGTTAAGGTGCCCAACTTTTGCGTTATAAATTAGTGTTGTAGTCCCTAAGTTAGGTACACTTTCATTTTCCTTTTTATTTCATCCCAAAGAGAATTGAATTGACTGCGTATCAAAGCTTAAAAGATCGCAACATTAGATTACCAAGTCAACCATATATTGTTATGAATCAGGTACGCTTTTCTATGTGTTCTTGAGAATTTCCACATGTTTGTCACATATTAAAAATTTTCCGCACATAGAAGGCACGGATTCATATAGAGAGTTATTGCACTTTTGGTCCTAATTTTTTTCTTTTGTAATTTAGTTCATAATCTTTTGTTGTTCGTCCCATAATATATTTTTGTTGTAATTTTCTGATAGAATTTTTATTCATGTTTATGTAGTACTTATAAAAATTGTTAATTTGAAAAGGGATTTACGATTTTCTATTTTATGTTCGTTTTTTAAATAATTATTTTAGTTTCAGATTTGAATCTTTTTGTTGTTTCCGTTTGGTGTATTTCATGGATTTTTCAATGTAAATATTAGTTGGTCTTTAATGAATAAGGGGGTCTCGGTAATAATGAGGGAGCCGGTTAATAACCCTACGAGAGATCATGTTCTGGTTTACATAAAAGAAAATTATTGATTAAAAAATATTTTGGGAATTTATTAATATTTTTCTTCAAAATTGTTTTTCTTGATTGATTTTCAACACAACACTAAAATTTAATAATTGGTGGCTTCTTTCCTATTCCTAAAGTTACAGGAAATTTGTCCCAATTATAAATTCTTTAAAACATTACTATATTAATCCCTGATATTTATAATAAAATGCGTGTAATTTTTTAAAATACCCTTATGTATGAAGTTAAAAGGGTTTTTTTTGGGGATATGTGGGAAGTTTAATATAATTATTAAAAATATTCGGAATTTATACTGTAATTTTTTAAATAAGAGCGATTACTTTTTAATCTCACAAAACCTATAATGCACGGACACTTCTAAAAATATCATTTTACCGTGTCGTGTCGTGTCGGACACTCGTGTCGGACACCGTGTCCGATACTCCTCACGTGAGAAATTCAAATAAAAATCTGTGTCGTCGTATCCGTGTCGTGTCGTGTCGTGTCCGTGTCGCCGTGTCCATATCCGTGCATCATAGCACAAAACTTTAAGGAATTAATATAATTCCCCCTTATATAGAAATACATATATTTAAGTTTCTCCATAGTGTGGCTAATACAAATTCTTCAAATATATTATGTTTGAAATGCAATACATTAACGCCATATATTAGGCCAGTTATTAATTCCAATATGCATTCATGCAACAACCATCAGAACGGCGGCGGCGGCGACTTCTTGCCGAATATCCGCCTCAGCCTCTTCCGCGTGCCTCTTGGTGATGGCGGTGGCTTCTTTCTCGTGGAGGGACCAAACGGACGACAACGATTCCTAGGGTAGCGCAAATACACACACAAAGAACTGAGAGGGAGTTGTTGGCTCATTTGCTCCACCATGAGCGGAGGCGCAATGTTTTCTTCATGGGTGGATTTGGGCTGCGATTCCTTATGTCGATGGAAATGATCAGCCCCGGTGGGAGATGTGAAGCCCAATATTGCTCCAATGAGCAATATTAAAACTAGTGTAGCTTCGCTTTGACCTTTCTGCCAAACCATGATTCTTTGGAGGCAAGATATAAGAGAGTAGAATTGATGAATTTATATATAGGTTTAAAGTTTGTATTTTATTCTTTAATTACATTATTATTTCATTCGTCTTATCTGTGACACGTGTTCAGAAAATAAAAAAATAACTAAAAAAAATAAAATTAATATTTATAAACACTTGTTCCGAATGTGACACATGAAATTACAAAAAAAAAAAAAAAAGAAAGAAAGAAAAGAAAAGAAAAATAGTATACGCACAATGACATTAATGAAATTTACCTAGTGTGGGTTGGGGATTTCATTTGGGATGATATCAAACAGATTTCCTTTTTCATTTGGATATATATTACATTAAATGAGATTAATTGTATGAAAAATTAGAAAAAAAAAATACAATCAAACGAGCAATTCTAACTGTTGAATAAAATGAACCAATGATATAGTCACCAGCAATTCTAACTGTTGCATAGATACTTTTCAAACTCACAAATCACACTTGCAGCTCAGCCACACTTTGTCAATTTTCAAGTATAAATGAGGAGCATTTATATACCTGGTTTTATAATTTACAGGTTTACACGTATAGAATGTCACTCTGGGCCGAACACCTTGGAGCAATTGAAAAATATTTTGATGAGCCAGAGTCGTTAGATTGTGTAAGGAGTGTGAACTCGGTTGGTGAAGATAATTGGAAGAGGTATATGTGCGATGAGTTCACACAGTTACAAGATCATCTTCTCAAGTATCCAGTCTCAATAGATACTGATGGCAATGTACATACGTCCATTGCCAGGACATGAAAACTTCCCAGTTGTTGAGGACAGATTCCTTGGAGCTCCTTGTTGGTATATCCCTGATTTTGTGTCATTACTTCAAACTCTGAGTCCTGTAATTCGTCAATTGAATTTAAACATACATAGTTTATTTATTTATTTTTATATTTTTACAAACTTTTGATCTTCAATGTAAGTTATTTACATGTTCCTTAAAAAGCACTTGAGCTTCTCGGATGAGATTTTGAGCTCCACAATCCGAGTCTATTCGTCCATTTCACCCATAAATGTGTAATACTAATTGTGTAATATTAATTAGGGTAATTTGCACCCAGGTACGCTGTGTTATACGAAAATATCACAAAAAACCCTATCAAAAAAAAAAATACCATAAAAAACCCTATGTTTCTAAAAATGTGTACAAAAAACCCTGCGACCAGAACGTGCGCTACACGCACGTTGACTGCAAGTATGATTGAGTTTTTTATCACTTTTTCACCTAAAATGACTATTTTGCCCATGTATTATATATATATACATATATAGATATAATATTTTGTACCAAATCAAAAATAATAATAATAATATATGAGATTTATAATTTATTTAAAAACAAAAAAAAAGAGGGAAGAACACGGAAAGGGGAAGAAGACTGTCTTCTTCCCCAAACTCAGAAGCCGCCGGAAACCAAGAAAATGGAGATGCCGTACAACGACCACCGCCACCATCGCCTCCCCAATCGACCACCGCCGCCATCTCAGGTCCACCGCCACCACGAACCACCACCTCCATTCTCCTCCTCACCACCAACCCATTCTCCTTCTTCTTCTTCTTCACACACGCAGACACACATAATAAGTATAATGGAGATGCCGTACAATAACCTGGTTCGATCGGCGGGAAAGGAGTGGGGGGAAGAAGGTCGTCGCCGGGCGGAGGGGGAGGGGGCGGCAGATCTGCGAGAAAGGGTGGAGGAAAGAAGGTGGACGGTTGTTGCGTAGATCCGGCGACAGTGACGGTATCGTGTGAAGCGGCGGCGGATTTCGATCGATTGGTTGGGAGTCGGTGGAGGTGGAGGTAGATCTGGCGGCGGCGGTGGTATTGGGTGCCGCGGCGGTGGAGGGACGGGAGGTGGTGGGAAGGGACAATATAGGTGAATTTTTAAGTTTAGCGCACTGTTCATCCGAGTATTTCAAAAATGGTGTACTTTTGAAAAATATTTTAATTCTGGTGTAAGACGCGTTTTCGAAAAACGTCTTCACTGTTCATCTGATGAAGACGCTTTTTGGAAAAACGTCTTCATCAGAATTTTTAGTTGACCAACTTATTCGGTCTGACCAGGGATCTCTATTGAAGACGTTTTTCAAAAAAGCGTCTTCACTAGTGAAGACGCTTTTCTGAAAAACGTCTTCATTAAACGGCGAATTTTATTACAGAGACGCAGGGGTTCTCGGCAGCAGAAACCCTTAATTGACAAAATTACGCGAGAAAGGGGCGAAAACGCGTCGGTGAAGAAATCCTGTGCTGCCGGAGACGTGAGGAGGGTTTTGCCGAGGAAATTCGGGCGTTTGCTGGTGGGAGAGGGAAGTTTTCCGGTTGGGAGTTGTGGTTCTTCCCTGAAGGTTAGTTGGTCGGAGCTGAGTTTTTTTTTTTTTTTATTTATAATGTTTAACTTGCAATCCAATTTGATTCGTTTCTCTATTGTGATGGTAGTGTGATTAATCTAGGTAGCTCAGTTGTTGGTTAACTTTGGAGTTGTTGCAAATTCAATTCCGTTGAGAAACTAATTTTGGCAAAAAACTGAATTTGGTGTATGAAGTATTTCATCAATTTACGAGTTGGAGAAAATGGAGTGTTGGTTAACGTTGCATTGTCAAAATTTTTATAATATAAACTATGCCGAAAACTGCAATCTTGTGAATTCTTTCTATGGGCAAATGGAACAGATGGAGTGCAGTTGTGAATTCTTTCATTGGCAAAAGTTTCAAGTAATTGCTCAATTTCTGTGGCTTCTTCATTGGCCTCTGAATTGCATTTGTAGGGTGGAAATTGCATCTCTGAATTGCATTAGATCTCTGCCAATTGGGTGAATAAGTGTTGGTTTTCATGTTGGGATCCTAAATAACATTTTGCTTGCAATCATAGAAGCATAATTCATATGCAAACTTGTCCTTGTTGTTATTATATGAAAATATTTCGTGTGGAATGATTACTTGGAGTTGTTAGTTGGAATTTTTGAATGAGGCTATGAAACGATGGAATAGAATAACTAGTGTGTTGATTTTGTTATTGTTTCTGTAGGTTACTTTATATTTTGTTCATTTTGTTTTTGTTTCTGTAGCGTAGATGGATCGTTTATATGGACCTGTCAATCCTAGCGTGTTGTACGCACAAGAATGCCATAGGAGCAACAATTTGATGGATATTAGATCTGGGGCATTGGATTTCTGCTTGCAAGTCCGTAATGGGAAGCCTGGATTTTACGCGAAGGAAAGTAGTAGTTTCTATTTGGAAATACACGATCGTGTCCTGGATTTCCTTTACGAGATGGGATTCTACGGGTTGTACAGGGTTGGGGAGATGGAGGTGGACCACTCGTTGATCACCGCGTTAGTAGAGAGGTGGCGGCCGGAGACTCATACCTTTCATCTGACCGTAGGGGAGGCAACGGTGACGCTTCAGGACGTTGCCATTTTGTGGGGACTGCCTATAAATGGGAGGGCAGTTATTGGCGATGACGTTGAGGATATTGATTGGGTGGATGCTTGTGTAAGACATCTAGGGTTCGCGCCTAACTTACAAGGTGGGAAATTGAGACTGAAACAGCTTCGAGCTTTTATGCAACAACATCCAATCGGGGATGGTAGTTCGGAGCAAGAAGTACTTAGATGGGCTCGTTGCACAATCCTGCTGATGATGGGAACAATGATGTGGCCAGACGGTACCGGTGGCACTGTCTCTTTGGTTTACTTGTTTAATCTTGGGTACAAGCCAAGACCTTCGGAACCCCAGGTGGAGTTTGTTGAGGATGTGAAAGAGGTGTTGCAAGAGGTGAGAAGTTATAGTTGGGGCAGCGCGGTATTGGCCGCATTATACCGGGCTCTTTGCAATGCAACAAAGAGGGATACGATGAATATTGGAGGCGCATTGCAGCTGCTTCAAGTTAAGTTTATTGTAATTTTATTTTTATTTTTATATTTTATGGTTTGTGGGAGAGTTATTGATAAATTTTGGTTTTTAACTTTGAAAGAACTGAATAGCATTAACGTTGTGGTTTATAGGTTTGGGCACTTAGTAGGATGAGAAGTATCGCTCCAACGTGGACGGAGGAGAAATTTTACGTTGGAACAAGAATTGTGCTTGGGCGCGAGCTGCATCCAGCACCATATGCAGCGCAGTAAGTCTCTCACTTTTGTCCTTCAGGTGGTTGTTGAAATAAGAACCGGTTAATTTAATTTCTGCATTGGGTTTTTTTTTTCTGCAGTTGGATGCACTACAATAGCTGGGTGAATACTGTGTCCCACAACGTGCGGCTGTTTAGACAGACCCTTGATCGAATGAGGTTTGAGGAGGTAGATGATTGAATTGTACTAAACATATCTCATTTGAATGATTGGATAAAATTATATGGTAGCTTATAAAATTATGTTTAAATGCAGTTCACGTGGATGCCATACGACCAACAGCAGGTTGAGTATGTTGGGCTGCCCGATTATGTTGGTGTTGATTCGTGGACGTGCAGGGTACCTTTGATAAACTGGTCATGTGTCGAGTGGCACTATCCTGATCGGGTTGCCAGACAGTTCGGGTACGTGCAGGGTATCCTTTCTGGAAAAACGTCTTCACAATGAAGACGTTTTCTGGGAAAACGTCTTCATTACAAGCCGGCCCCTACCGCAACCCTCTGCTTGGATGACATTCTCCACTGCCAGCAGGCTTTTCCAGTTAGGCTTTTTGACTAAGGGCCTCAGTTACTATTCCCATATGCCTTGCCCACTATATAGGGATAGATTGTGCAGTTCGTTTCCACTACCCAAATACAAACTCAATTTGTGTTACGTCAATAGCCTACCTATCTTTATGGAGACAATTGGGTTTCTGGTGCATCATGGTGGTGATGTAACGGAGACAAATTACACCATACATTGCTCCACCCCACCTGTTGGTTTATTAAGTATCTCCCGATCCTCAACGTTCGCCGATTTTCAATCTGAAATATTCTCTTTCCTACACCTTCACCAAGAGTTATACAAAGTAAAAATATTAGCTTCTTGTCTAATTTCACGCAACCCGCCGATGGAGAAACTTACTGAAATTTCGAACGATGCCGATCTAGCTTACTTCACGAATCTATCGTTGGGTTTGGAGTGCGTGCCCATATACGTTCAGTCAGAGTATGGGACAGAAATGGGCAACTACACTTCGATGCTATCGCAAGAGAATTTCCCTTACTTAGAAGAGATTACGCAAGGTTTCAGCACCATGGGCGTAGGGGTTCATGACTTCAGTGGTGCATCTGCTTCTCAAACACAATTCGATCTGAACGTTCCATATTGCCCCCAAACCTTTGGCTCAGATATTCCTTACGAGACAGTAGACGATCCACAAGCAAACTATGGGCAACAGACCGATCAGATGTCCCATGTGGAATCACCAAGCACACAGCTGCAATCATACAGGCCGTCAAACTTACCGGATCCATCAGCTAACTCATTCTTAGCCGAAGAGTTGGCTACTTCAGACGATGGGGACGAAGCACAGGATATCGATGACCCCCTCCATGTGGACAACAACCAAGGAATGGAGGCCGAAGAGGATGACTTAATAAATGGAATGCATGAAGCGTTGCAAGCACCCGCCCCACTTACTCCGGTACTCCGAGACGTGAGCCCCTACCTGTCAGCCATGTATCCAGAGGTGGTCGCAGACACGATCGATGTGCCCACAGCTCGGGGAAGAGCCGTTTACAATCGCAATGATGGTGTATTATCGGAAGGGATGACATTCAAAGACAAAGCCCACGTAATTGCAGCTGTGAAGGATCATAGTATAAAATGGAGTAAACGCGAGTACACCGTCGTGGAGAGCAGACCTAAAATGTGGAAAATCAAATGCAAAGACGGAAATTGCAGTTGGAAACTTCGCGCCAGTGCAAAGGCAAACAAGGGGTACTGGAAAATTACAAAATTGTCACCTCGCCATTACTGTCTCCCAAACCAACGCACGAACGATCATGCAAACTTGAGTTCCGCATTCATTGCAAGCTTAATCCTGCCTTTCGTTAGAACTGATTATGGGTACGAGGTCAGTAACGTGCAGACACAGGTCCACGCAGCGTACGCAATTAACGTCTCATACTCAAAGGCATGGTAGGGTATGAGCAAGGCACGAGGCGTTGAGTTCGGTACTTGGGAAACTTCTGCGCCTAAATTGCCTCGGTTCTTCGAAGCCGTTCAAAAATGGAATCCAGGTATACCCTCCTACCTTGTCTCGTGAACATGTGGCTAAAAATAGAACTAATACGACAACATGTGCCTAAAAATAGAACCATTTATTGTAATGTAGGTACCGTCGTGGAGTGGTTACATAATCGACACTTCAGGTCTACGGAATCAAATACGTACATGCTGCAACATGTCTTCTGGGCATTCAAGCCCTGCATAGACGCCTTCCAACATATGCGTCCGGTTATAAGTGTCGATGGCACACATTTGTACACCAAATACCGATACAAATTGTTAATCGCTGTGGGAGTGGATGGTAATCAGAACGTACTGCCGCTGGCGTACGCATTAGTCGATGAGGAGACCGACGTATCTTGGAAATTCTTTTTGTTTCATCTTGCAAAAAACTTTTGCCGAACGGAAAGACGTGTTTGTCTGATATCGGACAGACACCGTGCGATAATTTCTGCTGTTCGATCAACTCCAGAATTCAATGAACCTTCTGGTTGCCATAGATACTGCCTACGACATATCTGCTCCAACTTTTACAAGGCCCACCATGATCAAAATTTGAAAGACCTATGTTGGCATGCCGGAGAGACGATGGATCAGGCAACGTACGCCAGAATAATGAAGCGCATACAAGTAAGTAACTTGAACGCCATCAAATGGTTCGACGGGTTGCAACCTGAAATGTGGGCTGCTTCATATGATGACGGCATGCGCTGCGGAATGATGACGACCAACTTATCTGAATGCTTCAACGGAGTTCTCAAAAATGTTCGCCGTTTGCCCATCGTCCCAATCGTAGAAGCCACTTTAAAACGCACAGCACAGTACTTCGTCGACCGGCAGAAAAGTGGAATGCACACAAAGTCACTTACCCATGCGTGGACGGATTACGCTTGGACAACTTTTGAGATGAACCTCCAGAATTGTGGCCTACATAATGTCAGGCTATTTGACCATAGACAACTCAGGGCTGAGGTTGTAACACAGAATCTCGAATCCGGTGGAAGATCGAGAAAACATATCGTGCACTTGGTGAATAAAACATGTTCATGTGGTTTCTGGCAGCAACACGGCATCCCTTGTTCACATGCCAGTAAGACCGCCATTTCATTTGGAATTACGCCGTCAAATTATGTTGCCTGGTACTACGAAATCGACCACTACCTTGCAACTTATGAGGGAGGTTTCGCCCCGATTTGGGATGAAGATTACTGGCCAGAAGCTTCTTTCAACCTGGTCAACACAACCGATGAAAGGCCACGACGACTTGGACGGCGGAGGGGGAATGCCGGCAGGCCCCGTACTACTCGGTTCCCTATGGAGATGGATCGTGCACAGACTCGTGCGAGGGCAAGTATTTCAAGACGTGGTGGACGTTGAATATATTTTCGTTTTATGTATCCCTGCGTTTGTAGTATTGAATAATATAAACCTTGATCTTATTTGAGGCTGGCATTAAACAAATTTCACAACTCACACGTACTTACCCATAAACACAACATACTAAAATTAAACTCACGATAATTGACATGCAGTAAAACCAAAATATTAGAGTGGAAATCACAAAATAGTTTGCATATAGCCAACACAGAATACATCATCCTCTAGAACAACAATAAAATTCAAAGCACAAAATATAGTAAGATGTACTTCCTTCTTGCTGCCGAGAACCCCTGCGTCTCTGTAATAAAATTCGCCGTTTAATGAAGACGTTTTTCAGAAAAGTGAAGACGCTTTTTTGAAAAACGTCTTCAATAGAGATCCCTGGTCAGACCGAATAAGTTGGTCAACTAAAAATTCTGATGAAGACGTTTTTCCAAAAAGCGTCTTCATCAGATGAACAGTGAAGACGTTTTTCGAAAACGCGTCTTACACCATAATTAAAATATTTTTCAAAAGTACACCATTTTTGAAATACTCGGATGAACAGTGCGCTAAACTTAAAAATTCACCGACAATATATATATATATATTAAATAATATGTATATGTATTATGTATACAGTGTATACATATATATGTATAATATATATACTAAATTATATGTACAGTGTATATGTATTATATATATTTTATTAATATGCATAATATGTATTATGTATATTATATATATATGCAATAAATTTGTTAATTTATTAATATGTTTATGTATATATTAAATAAGATTTTATAAATTTATTATATATATATATATATATATATATATATATATATATATTATATAATAAATATACACTGTACATATTATTTAGTATATATATTATACATATATATGTATACACTATATACATAATACATATACATATTAATACATATTATTTAATATATATAATAATTGATATAGTGTATAAGGGTATAATGGACTTTTCAACTTTTTTCGTTGACCAAATGGGGGTAGGGGATGGTGAGTTTATTTAATAAAACTCAGGGTTTTCTGTATCATTATTTTTTTCACAGTGTTTTTTATGATGATTTCGAATAACACAGGGTTTTTGAGGTTATTAGCTCATATTAATTATACACCTACTTAGAAAGAATATGTACATGAGGTAATCATCATAATTCATGAGGTAATCATCATAATTTGCCATGTATATGTGGTTGATCCAACTAATAAAATATAATATAAAATATAAAAGTAGAATAGTGAATATGGTCTGTGATCTTATATTTTAAAAGAAATAAAATCAAACTTGAACTCCGTCATGCCATGTTAGTTTAAAACCGAACTTGATTTAAAGAACAAAATAATATCAAACAATAAGCTGACACGTTTCAAAATCAAAGCAAAAATAATTCAGAATATACTTTATTAATCAAAATCGAACGAATGAGAAATAAAACCAAGAAAAGTAGGAAAGAGGGGGGAAAGGTTAAGATTTGGAGACAGGTCAAAAGGATGAAACAAATGAGAAATAAAGGGAAGTAAAGCGAGGGCTCAATCGCCACCTTTCAGCCACAATCTCTGAACAGCTGCTGTATGACCCTCCGATGCAGCAGGGATACTTTTAAAAAAATTATTTTATCAAGTCGGATATTCGTGACAAAAATCGTGTCCGACACTCCTCAAATGGGAAAAAAAAAAAAAAAAATAGTATCACCATATTCGTGTCTTGTCGTGTTCGTATCGCCGTGTCTGTATCTATACATCATAGGTACGGCCCCTCACCGGGCTTCCAACATTCCGTAAAACCCTTAGTTCGTGTTTTTCCCCTTTTTGTCAAAACTGAAATTCCTGTGCGAATTTGAAATTTATTGCTTTATTATACGTGTACTTGAGCATTGTTCCAATTAGGTGAATATTTGAAGGCTCTTACATGTTATTGTTAAATTTATGCATGAACTGATTGTTGAGTGAAGTTGATAAATTATGTTTAAATTTTGGAGTTCATGGTAAGAACTAGGATTTATGTGCTTTCTATTGTGATCGTGTCGAATTTCGGGCGGTTGACGTGGCTCGAAATTGTTGATTTGACCACTTAGAATTTATGAACGGGAAGACCTCGAACTAGGGTTGACCTGAGAGTTGGAAGAACAAACGTGAGCTAAAGACCGACAAAGGACCGGAGGGGGTTTTACCCTTGTCGGTACTCCGACGCCCAAGTTAGTGTCGAGTGGTTTGAGAGCCTTTCGAGTTGTTTTGGGCGTGATAAATGTGCTTGGGAAATGATATTAATGAGGGGGTATTTATACCTGGGGGGTAATGATGACTTCCCTGTACTTGCTACAGACGCATTAAATGCGTGTCAGAAGTGGTACGGCCGCGCACAGTTCGTAATTAATGCTGAAGACGGCGGTTTGGGCCCACGAAGGGGTCGAGTTACCATCGACCTACTTTTGAGTAGGTCGATTCTATGCCGATCTTCCTTCAAAGAGATCGACGTAACGTCGACTTGCCTTGGGGTAGTCGATCTTGCCGCGCTACACTGGGTCAGCAGTGATGGCCAGGGGTCGGATATACTGACTGACTGGTGCACGTGTACCATATCGGGATGGTATGCGTGGTCAACAGGGACACGTGGTGGGGGGAGATTGGTCCATGTTACACCTACGTGGCCAAACCGGTTTGGCCCATGTCATATTGAGTTTTTGGTTAATTGATATATAGGGCAAATTACACCAAGGTCCCCTGAGGTTTGGCATAATTACAAATTAATCCCTCTACTTCTGGAAATTAGGGATTAGTCCCTATAAATACTGTTTCAATTGAGGTCCCTAGACGCCGTTAGGGTTCCGTTAATTTTGACAGGACTACATTGTTGATGTGATTTAGTTAAGGGGTCGTTTAGTAAGAAAATTCATAGTTCAGGGACTTTTTTGTAATGTTTTTCGAAAATTCAAATGTCAAAATTAACAGAACCCTAACGGCGTCTAAGGACCTCAATTGAAACAGTATTTATAGGGATTAATCTGTAATTTCCAGAAGTGGAGGGATTAATTTGTAATTATACCAAACCTCAGGGGACCTTGGTGTAATTTGCCCTTGATATATATGTATGATTGGTATTAAAATGAGTTAATAACTTACTGTTCTTTCGGATTTGTTGCTTAAGTTGATGCTTGATGTTTGTTGGGACGAATTGGAGGTGCTACGTCGTTGGAAACATGATAGGAGATAGAAAGTTGATACTTAGATCGATTTTTGCTACTTGAAGGTTTGTATATTAGAACTTGTGATAAAGTGATAGTCTTTTGTCTATTAGAAACGTAGATGTATCTGGTTTTGATGATTTAAAGTGATAGATAGATGGATAGTAATCTTAATACTGCAAGTCTGCAATTAAGTATGCTAGTTATAAAGTTTGATGAGTTGTTGATTAAAAGATCTATAATAAAGAGTTGGAAGCATGTTAAAAGTTCAGATTATTAATGGTTCCATGAATATCCATCTTATTTGGAGCTTTGAGTGTTGAGCTTTGATCAAGTGCTTAGTGAGCATGAATTGTTTGATTGAACTTGATGTCTTGAGTTGCTACAAAGAGTGCTATTATGGATCCTCCTGTGCGTCAATACCCTTATATTATATGATTGATTTATGAACTTCTATATAAAACATGATCTAATTTGTATGCATATGGATCACTTTCACCTTATATATGTAAAAACACGACTTTAATGCATGATTTTGTAATTTAAATGTGTTGAGTACTTAATTGGCTATACATGATTAATCCTTTTACCGGTAAATATATGGATTCTTCTAATCAAACGAGAGTTCTAGTGTAATAAATGAAACTGGTATATATCAATCTTATACTTGCTTAAATATTAACTATAAACATGATTGTACATTGTATGCTCAGTTTAATTGATGATAGGATTAACTACATTCTTAGTTTACGCCTTCTAAGGGGTGTAAGTGTAATAATTGCAATTTTTCGACATGTGGATTTATGAACCTAATTCATGATTTTGGAGAACGAGCATGCCGGTGAGCTTATATGAATCCGCTCGCGTTGAAATACGTATTTCTATCCACAAACTGTTTCCCTTATATTAGCCGAAACTGCATGCACAATATTCTCATTGAAAAAATCCATTGACAGTTCATCCACCCTAACTCAAGTTATTGTAGTGGTGACCTTGATTGGAAGTTAGGCATCCATTTCCTAACTACAAGATAATAGCCACCAATCCTCCAAGGACCTCCGTTTAGAATGGATTCTGTTTTCTCCCTATCTCGCAGCTTCAGCATGAAACAACCGTGACCTACGTTGATCAAATCGTAGTCGTTGTGTAGCCCCCACATCACAATAATCCTGGCCGAGAGAAAACTATAATTGATAGATCTCCCCAGCGTCCGCACTCTGCAGTATAAGGCCCCGAATCTCCACTCAGAGCATCACCTTTGTCCATTATCATCCTCTATGATGTATGGATATGGACACGGCAACACAAATCCTTTTTTAATTTCCCACGTGATGAGTGTCAGACATAGTATACGATACAAGTGTTCGACACGACACGACAGGACAAAATAATATTTTTAAAAGTAATCATAAATCATAGATCAGCCTCTATAGTGTTCGCTTTTTGTATCTGATTTTAACTTTCTTGGAAGATCGCGTAACTTGGTCTTGTTCTTCCATGGAGAGAGACTTCAAATTTTCTCACTACAAGAGCCATCCCAAAGTCGCACATAAAATTATGCCAAACTTTTGATAACATAGCAAATTGTCCCCTAAAATTAAATTAATTATAAATAGAAAATCCCAAATTTTGCATTTTGCCACGAAATTTATTTCCAAACAAATTTTATTATTATTTTTTGTTTGCTAAAAGCTGCTTTGTTTCCCTTCTCCCCTCTATTTCTTGATCCTTAATCAAATATAAACTTTATAATATTCTCTCATGGTGTCAACCTTAAGGCTTAAACACACCATAACAAGTAATAATTTCACTGCCTATACTGTACAAAACATGCTCAAAGTGATTAATTATGGAAATCCATTGAAAAATATAACTCATATAGTTATATAATTGTGGAAATTAGAACCCCAAACGGCTCTATACTAAATGTTGGATAACTAATTCTACTTCGAGTTTGGCCAATCTAATATAATGAGGAGGGGATGTTTTACTAGTGTTATATGATTTGGTTCAAATTTTGGTGTGATTATTCAGCTAATTAATAGTAAATGTAATATTAATATACTTATCATCTAATCGGTGTTAAGAAAGGAAACGATTAATTAGGGATTTTGATAGACATTGATAGTTGACTTTCCCTAATCAAACTAGGTAATCCCTTGTATATATGTAGAGATCATGTACATTGTAAGATATACTTTTACACACACAAATTGAATACAAACAAAATATTCCCCAATACTATGGCGTTCATAATTGCTAACATGGTATCAGAGCAGGCGATGATCCATTAAATGAATACGAACCTTGCTCATCACATGTCGTACCTTTTCCTGGCCATGGCCGAAGAAAGCAACAACTCCAGTTTCGGTAAGGAATCGCAGCAGCTCGTCGAATCCTTGGCCACACAGTTAGCTAGTATTATTCAAAATTTGCAGCCCCAAACAGAAACAAAGCAACATCAGGTACCACAAAAGGTAAATCTCAGCGTAAAATTAAATCAGCTCAATTGCTTCCTATGGTCCCAAATCATGCGAATGGCGATCAGCGGGAGGGAAAAACTCAGCCATATCATTGGAGTTCCGGTACCCCCGACGCTCGACCATCCTACTTACCACCGATGGGAACAAACCGATTTAATAATCTGTACATGGATTTTGGAGAATATGGAAGTAGACCTTGTAGCACCCGACACAGTGGGACACCACATCCCCACACCTAGACCCAATACACATATGATATGGGAGACCCGTACATGAACCGAGCATAGGTGAACGGGAGACAGACAAACGCACCTAAGTTAGGTTGAAAGTAGACTATAAACTTCAAAATGCAAATAACGCAAATGCGAAAGCATAAACATGCCAAACAATAAAATCCAAACATACAAGTGACAGATTCAACTAACATAAATATCTAATCCCGAAAATCCAACATAAATGTAAATCATACATCACGATTCAAATGGGTTCATACTACCCCTAGAAGCCTGTCCCCAATCATTATATAATTAAACAAATACAAGGTGCGTATGCGAAGGAAACAAACTTATACAAGGTGCGTATGCGAAGGAAATAAACTCATACACAAGAGTTAACTCAAAACAGACTCCAAGACCGACTCACGCCGCCTAGCTTGAACTCCAAAGCAAACCTGCAAAGCTAAAAACATGGGGAGGGGGAGCGTCAGTCTAAAGACTGAGTGAGGGGCTACACACGCACACATACATATACGTGAGATCACAGTACGTTCAAAAGTAGATATTCGTGAATACGGGACTAGTTTTTGCATGCCAAAATATTTGCCCGTGAGAATATATATAGGGTGACTTTACAAACAAAACAAAACGGAACTTGAGTTACATAAATCAAAGTGTAAGTTCAAAACAGAGCCAACTTAACAAACATATCAGAGCATATTTTATTAGGTTAAAATATACCAAATTTTATCTTAATTTAAGAATCTACCCCCGTTTCACGTTATGACAAACAGATAGAACACTCGGCGGCTGCGAGCTCAAACTGTAACGCCCCAATTTCAGGTACGCACGACATGTGTGATTTTTTGAGAGCTAGGATTTATTTAATCCTTTCGTTTATTAAATTCCTAAATTTTAGGATAAATTATATAAATTATCATTCAATATGATTATGTGAAATATGTATCAATTTGAATATTACGACATGAATTGGATTCATTTGTTATACGAATTATTTGCCAAAAATGATTTAATTGCTTAATTGCCTTTGATTGATCATTTATTTAAATGTAAGGACCAAATTGCATGAAAGCTTCTTGGACTAAATTGATCACTTTCCAAACCTTTTATACTTAATTGCATGACTTATAAAACTTGGAGGATTTGATCATAAATATTACATGTTGCCAAAAATGTCGGTATATGCATATCTTCTCCAACCTTCATTTTCATTTTCATCAAAACATATATGTTTGCTTCCTTGCTC
The DNA here is from genome assembly GCA_037501455.1 of Lantana camara. Lineage (NCBI taxonomy): Eukaryota > Viridiplantae > Streptophyta > Magnoliopsida > Lamiales > Verbenaceae > Lantana > Lantana camara. Next base: position 91,692,393 of record CM074858.1, on the reverse strand, counting down.
CACCGAACCTAAACCTCCATGGAAGGGAGAGGAATTTCATCATTTCAAGCTGGTTTTCCGGAGAAATTTACAAGCTTCGAAGCTCTTTCAACATCATCATCTCTTCTCATCTCATATCTCTCTTTCAAGGTAGCCATGGATATATGTGATCTCTTGATAGCAATTCTTGAAGCTAGGGTTATGAATTCCATATGATAACTTGCCTATATGATGTTAGAAGCATGATATTAATCTTTAGACTTGAAATTCATGTACGAATCTTGAAGAGTATGGAATTATATGTTAAATTGATATTTGAGCTTGAGGTGAGGATTGTGATGATCAAGGCATGAAACATGTGTTTATGTTGGATTTTATTACCTTTCAAGCATGTATACATACTTCTCTTCATGAATTATAATTGTTGGAAGTGAATTATAAGTGTTTATGAAGCTTGGTTGGTGAATTCGTACCTCCCCTGTTCTTCTCCCCTGTTTCTCCATCTTCTGCATAACGGGAACGACCATTCCCGTTCCCTTTGTAAAGGGGGAACGGCCGTTCCCATAGTGTGAACAGTGTACGTGGCGGCGAGGACGGGAACGCCCGTTCCCACTTTGTCTCACAAGACGGGAACGGCCGTTCCCATCTTCGGGAGCAGCTTCGGGAGCAGCGAACGACCCTTCCCATTTTCTATTAAAATCTGGAACGGCCGTTCCCAGACCCCTGGAGAGGCAGAATGTTTCTGCATAAATGTAACAATTCCAAATCCTTCTCTAATCATTTAATTAACCCTAACATGTTATTATATGACTAATTACATGTCATAACATGATATTTATATGCTACATTCGTGAATGCATGTCATCTTGTTGTATAGTTAAGTCGTACGTCCTATTTGGCAACATTGATGAGTTATCGTCTCACGAGTACATCATGTCCTGTTTCTTGTCCAGTTATTCTCCCGGGGCGGAGATTGTGTTCAATAGAGCATGTTCACGCATCCATGAGTCATCGTGTCGCCTGTCAGGTGAGGTTTAATTGCCAGTTACTTAAGAACCCGTATAACTTTATGTGACTTTTGGGCCAAACGGTATAAATACATATTTACAAGTGTTTCTAAACTCTCAAGTCGTGTTCTTGAAAAGTAAATCGTGTTTCTTGAAAGCAAGTCATGATCATTAAAAGCAGGTCGTGTATCGTGTTACAAGCAAGTCGTGTATCGTGTTATCGTGTTATCGTGATCGTGTTTGGCGAACTATCGTGTATCGTGTTTATGGGCCCGAGGGTGAGTGTTTGAGCCAACCGGGAAAGCATAGGGCTGACGGGTAACTCACACACCTCTCTCAAATCGTGGGATTCATGTTCCCGACGTGCAACGTGATATCGTGGGTGGTTCGGGCCTTACAAACCCACCACCATTGGAGAAAGGAGAATTTCGTGTTATTGATCGTGTGCACTATAATGACTTGCATGATAACTTAATTAAATGAAAGTGTAATTCTTGTTCACTGTCGAGGTTGGTTGGAGATCGTGCACGCCCCTCGCCAGGGCCACTGATTGTTATAATAAACGTGATTATCGTGTTAAACTTGATAGTTGTAATCTCGGGCGAGTACTATGTTGTTCTTGCACTCATATTATTTTAGTTACAAAACCTTACCCGAGGTTATAACTTGCCTGTTATTTGCGCTAATATATATGTATGCCCCTCACTCAGTCTTCCATAGACTGACGCCTCCACCTTTCAGGTTCTTGCAGGTGCCTGCTAGGCGGGAGTCAAGTCGTGTCAAGTCCAGTCCAGTCCATGTAGTCGAGTCCAGCACGGTGCATTTTACTTGTTTATTCATTTATTGTTCAAAGGAAATATGTTTAAGGTTAATTGTTATTTATATTCGGCGATGATAATGTATTGATATGTAAAACTTGAACATATTTGACTTGGTAAATGAGAAATGTCATGACATGTTTAATAGTTATATTTGATAGTGATTAGTTATGCTTCCGCTTTCACTCGTGCATGTATACATTAATCCCGCCTAGCCTGTCGCGTATTGCATTGTCACCCGTTCGCTATAGGTTAGTTCATGTACGGATTGTCCGTTTCGTATGTGGATTGACCTATAGTGCAGGGGGTGTGGCACCTCCACGTGTAAAGGGGTGCTACACAAACTCCAACCAACTCCTCATTTCATATTCATATTCAAATTCAAACAAAATCAACATCAGACATACCTACCTCTTCTCCAGTGATGGAAGGGTTGTACATATGCTAACCATCGTTCCAATATGTAGCACGCTCAACGATAGGCACCACATCCCTCACACTACAAGTCTAGTCCACACATGAAATGGATAGTTCAAGCATGAACCGGACTCATAGCGAGCGGGTGACAAAATAAAATAATCCTGGCTAGGCGGAATCTAACCCTATACCATTTAATCACAAATCCCAAAATACGGTGCGAAAGAAATAATATCATGCATAATTCCAACACTAGTTACAAGTCTAACAATTTATAAATGTAAACTAAATCCATAATGCAACCTAACAACGGGTTCAACTAAGCATGCAACCTGTCCCGAGTCAAATCCAATAATATCGAAATTGGCACACAGATCCAAATACATAAAAAGATACAACTTAATTCATAACAATGTGAAATGTGACTAAGTGTACAAGTGACTCGAACAAGCGAGCTAAGATTCGACTCCCGCCTAACTAAACCTGCAAGAAACTGGAAGAGTGGAAAGAGGGGTCAATCTCTATAAGACTGAGTGAGCAATAGTCATACATATATATACAAACATACGCATGCGAGTTATAAATTCTGAGCAATATTTTATTTAGAATTAGTTCCCACGAAGGGCAAGAAAATAACTAAGTAATGCTCGAACTTCACGACTAATTCATATTAAATTCATTAAGTTCAAAATTTATAATAATCATAATGGCTCGGTGAGTGAGCATGCATAAGTCTCCAACCAAACTCTGACCGTTGTTGTGATTTTAAGTTAAAACTAATCGTTCAAGTGTACACTAACATACTCCTAGCATAATAGGATCGTACCCACAGGGAAGGGAAATCAATCACTACTCAATATCTTTTTCTAATCTAAATACCAAACAAAAATCAGTTGATTATTTATTCTACTAAAACTGAATTAAACAATTAATCAGAATTAAAACACAACTGACAACTAAAACGCGTAGATTAAAATCAGTAAACTAATTAGGCAGGGGAGTAATAACTTATACATTCAAGAGTCAACATATTGACAAGTGTAATTCTACAACCTAGTCACTTAAGTTAGTATTACCCTCTCTCAAGGCGTAACCAAGTGCTCAATTAAGCTCAATGTTGCTCTCGCAAATCATCAATAATTAATTAAACCATATGAACAAGACTAGTGCAATTCAAATTCTAGCGGCTCGACATGGAATAAGATTTACTGTTGTATAAGTTAGAACCAAATTGATTTGCATTCTACGCCTTACAAGTTATGAAAACAATCTCAATTACCATTAATCTCTCGATATTAGGCAATTCTAAGTCATGCTAAGGGTGATTAGGCCATCGCAAGTCAATTCAAACCTGTTTTCAGAACTAAGAATTAACACAAGTCATTCAAGCATTATATCAAACACTTATTATGCAGTCATCATCACTCCCCTAGCCCTAGAGATTTAACTACTCATAATTAACACAAAACTCATAAAACTAAAGCAAATTGCATTAAACAAATTCATGTTCATCAATTCTAAACAGAGTCTCGTAAACGCGAACCTAAACAATCAAGAAAATCTGGAAAAACAAATCTAACATGAAAACGAATTAAAAACTAAACTTAGAGGAATTAGTTTGATAAATAAAGTAATAATAAAATCGGAAAAACTGAAATTGTTTGAAAAATTCGATCCTTTCGTCCTTTCGAAATCTCTGAATAACTCTTCAAAAGCTCTGTAACTTCCTCTCCAAGCTAGGTCAAGAACTGAAGAAGAATCGGAAGAAGCACTCCCTAAAACAGACTCTTAGACACACTTAAATAGCAGCTCAAACCCTTCTCTCACCTACTCTGGTAACAAGCGTTACCTTCTCAAGCACAAAATGTTGGGAATAGTGCCCTTAAAGCTGCTTTTGGCTTTACTATTTCCTTATAATATCACAAACAGTCTTTGAATAATAAACGAAATGATTTTGTTCATAGGCAATCACTTCTTTATGTGCTTAGTTTGTCTGTTTGGGTTTGACTGTGTGTTGCATGTACTGAACTCCCCTAATCCGATGAGGCCATTAAGAACTTTATTGTTATGGGAACGACACATGAAACAAGTTCTTAACTCCATAGGCGAGGATTAGAAACTTCTCCAAGTCGAGAGTCCGACAGACAGTGGGAGTGTCGACCTTGACTCTGCTGAGACTTGCTTATGTGATTATGTCCTTTTGAAGAATCACTCAGTTTCATGGAGTGATAAGTGCATATGATGATGCGTTCATAATACATGAGGGTGATCGTTACTAGAACTTCATCACTGAGGTGTCCTACGTGAGAACATTCCTAAATGGGAAAGGAAATTTCCAGAAACTTCCAGATTAGGAAATATCTTACAGGTCAATAACGTGATTCATTAATCCTTAGACTTGAGATTCTGTAATGTCTCATATGAGCTAACTCTGTAATCTTTGATATAGGCTCAAAAGGATGTCTCCATATACACACCTGAACCACGGCCTATGTTGGGATTGCACAAGTGGCATATGCAGAATTAGTAGAATCGACAAAGGACCTACACTTGTTGCAAGAACAAGAATGATCTCTTACTGATTGAGTTGTTCGTAGTCCATTAAACTTAAACCCTTGGCCAAGGTGGATAAAAGATCAAGATATCAAGAAAATGGGGTTTTCTTGGATTGAGGTCTAAATGGATATGAAACGAACTTAACTTTAAAGATCAAGAATATTTGGGCTCTGAGAATATTCTCATGCCTTAGTTCTTGATTGAGAGATGGAGTTGTAGGAGGATCGTATTTCACAGTATGTTATTGACTGAAAGGTTCTTCGATTCATTTCGTTATTCGGCTAGGGGTCACACAACCATTGCTAGATTACGATAGCGTGATCTATGAAATGATTAATTAATTAATTATTGTCACTGCTAATCGAATAATGAACCTAAAGGGTAACACACAAATGCCAGGACACGAGGGTTATGGTAGGATGTTAATATGATTAATGAAGGATCAAAATGTTGATCAAAGAGGGTGAGAAGAGTCATGCCCCGCCACGTGTCACGCTTGGAACGTGACTGCCATGTGTCATGAGCACGTGGCTGCCACATGTCATGCACACGTGGCCTGCACGTGTAATGTACACGTGTAGTAACGTGGTTTCAGCACGTAATTTTATTACACGTGAATTCTTTTCTAGAATTAATTAATTGAATAGTAATTAGTTAATTTAAGTCTTTTAATTAATTTTGAATTAATTATTAAGATTTTATTTCTCAAGCTTAACCCAATAAATAATTAATTGGGAATTAAATTATTTATTGAATCTTGACTTTTAGCTTTAGGAAAGTTGAAAAGTCTAACTTCCTATTGTAGGAGAGAGAAAGTTATTCTTGCAAGACTTGGAGAACAAGTTGGGCACTTATTTTCTCCAATTAAATTAAATAATTAATTAGTTAATTAGTGAGCAAGAAAAAAATCCCATTGGTTCTTGGAAACCCTAGGGGGTTCGAACCACATGAGTATAAATAAGGGGATTGGGGCTTTCTTATTCTTTAGACCAACACTCACGAAGTGTTAAGTTTTTTGAGAAAAGTAAAAGAAAAGTTTTCAAAGCAAAACCCTAGCCGTTAACACAAGTTATAGAACTAGCATTCTCACTTGCTTGATCGTGTTCTAGGACTGGTGTGGATAGGCTTTGGAGGATCACTGCTTTGGGATCTATCGAGAACCGTTCGAGGGACATTCCGCTTGAAGGGTGTTCAGTAGGCGGTACTGACATCACTAGAAAGTTTCAATCAACGTAAGTTTCTAAACACCCTAAGATAAGATACGAGAATTGCAAGTCCATGATCAATCTTTTGGAAAAATTTTAAATTTCCACTGCGTTTCTGTTCTAGTTTTCCAACACAAATCACAGTCAATAACACTTTTATAAGTGGTAATGGGCGTTACCACTCTCCTTCTGCTAGGGGTTAATGGGCGTTACCCCTTCTATCTCGCCAAGGTGATGCTCCTGCCTCTGTTGACGGGGGTTAACAACTTTACATCTAAGGGGCAACGGAGAGTTACTCTTTTTTCCTCTAAAAATACGTGAATTTACTTTGTTTTGCCGTTTCTCAACTCCAACTCTTAAAACACCTAAATAGAGCAAAATAAACATATAAACGCATCAAACCGCACAAAAGTATACTCTAATCAACGCTTAAAACCATGCGAATTTTTCGCTCAACAAAATCCCCCACACTTGCCTATTGCTCGTCCTCGAGTAATACGAAAATAAAGAAAACACATCCCCATCAAACCATCTTCTCAAAGCAATCATCAAACCTTCGCCTAAACAAGTCTAGCTCATCAAACAAGTACTCATAAACATAAGATCATCAAACATAGTATGAAAAGTATACCCTTGTGTAGTGTGTGAATTCGAACGAAACAATGTACAAAGATTAAAATGAAAAATTCACAATTTTCGCCTAAGTTCTAATCACCAACTTCGGAATACACTCTTCGCACCTATCTCCACTAATGGAATTAAATCAAAATTAAGAATCGGTAGGTCTTTCGAGATTGAAATGTAGGCTTTGGGTAAGGTTATGGAAATTTTTGATCAATTGACTACTCACCAAGCTTACATCATTCAATCTTTAACTCACGGTACTTTCATTCACCATTAAACACATTCCCCTATACTTAGAAAATTGTATCCCACACTCTCAATTTCACACTTGCATAATTTTTCTTTTCTTTTCTTTTGCTCTTTCTTTTTCTCATATCTTTCTTTTTCAAAACTTTTTTCTCATTCTTTTTCTTCTTTACATATATCTCTCAATTCATTCTCAAGAACAATCAAAAAGGATCCAAAGATAGATATTCACCATACAAGATCAGATGAGCACGCCTTGGTGTAAAATGAACAAGGTGTGTTATTCTTTTGTTGTGTATTAGGCTTCTAACCTGGCTACAAAAATCATTGCACAACAATAAGGCTCAAAGGGGTCAATAAGATAACGTTATTTAGTGAAAAACGGCTAAAAGAAAGGCTTATAATCCTCCGACAACGAATGCCTACTTCGCTTCCTTAATCTTTTCTTAACTCAAAATTTTGCCTCAATAGGAGTAAAATGCATCCTAATCAAATCTTAGACTTATTTGAAAATCATCAATTCACCCTTCTAAGCAAAGTACATTATCACGTTCAAAAGTGCTCAAAATATAAGGGCATACTAACACACTAAGTAATCCAATCTCATGAAATTTTCCTTAGTTCGAATAGCCTAACTCATTCTAGCAAAAGCTCAACAATCAAACTTCAAAGAAAAAGTTCAAAACGGGGGAGAATTTTCAAAATTTCTCAATTCCTAACAATTCACATGTTTAACGTCCATAATATTCCCAATCAAACATGTACTCCTCCCCCACACTTAAACTTTGCAATGTCCTCATGCAAAATAAAGAGTTAAAGTTTAAGAAAACACCCTCATCAAATGAAGATCCGGCAACATGCTAGCAAAGCTTCCAAACCTGAGATTAGTGACTAGAAAAACACGGATCAAGGGCAAAGGCAATTAATAATCAACATGAATTCAACAAGCAACACATAAGTCACAAACATAAGTAAGGAAGGACACATTGCATAAAAAAAATAAAAATTCATGGAGTTCAAAACATAAGCAAAGACATAAGTGTAGCAAGAGTATCAAAATATCAAAGAGTACATGATCAAAATAGAATGACAATAAAGCAAGGGAAATAAGGTATGGCAGAATCAAGGCTCAGGGGGCTACTGGTCATCTGAAATACTGGTCAAGGCGAGCATAGAACCTTTCAAACTTGGCATCAACATGAGCTTACCATTCATCAAATCGCTCATCCACATACTGCGTCAAATCTTCAATCCTCATGTGCATGGTCGTCACATCAGCTAGCAATCCTGCCAACTCTGTGCTAAGGCTCCTCACACTGACCGGTGCCTCTTCATCAGCTTCATCAACAATAATTGGTGCAACATTGCGAAGAAACTCAAACTCATTATCCGGTCTATCGAGAATCTGAGCTAAAAGCTTCTTCTGCACATCAGAAAGCTCCTCATAACGAGCCTTACCCTAAGTATACATCTGCCAGAACCTGTCTCTATCCTGGATTGGCCTCCATGGCAAGATGTCATCCTTGAATGGACCACTCTCCCATGCTATAGCTAAACCTATGTTCTCCAGATACTGCGGACCAATATCATAGCCAAAATCAACCGGCAACAACCCTCTAGGCCTCCAATCTATCTCACGAGCAAACATAGTCACATATGCGCCGTGGGCTATTGTCTCGGTAGCTCTCCCTGTAACCTCTCGAAGCAACCAGAGGAACTCCGCTGTGCCATCAAATTTGATGCCTTCCTTCATCATATACATGATTCTTAACTCCGTCTCATTGATATGACTAGCATTCCCGTAACGGGCACAAAATCCTGTAACTAAGATCCTATTTACTATCACCCAAGCCAACGAATCAAAGTAGCTATCCTTAGTATTTCGGGAGGAATAATTCTGGACACCTTTACGCAATGGAAAGGATTTCCAAACCGCATCTCTCTGAGCCTCATCCCACTTGGGCAATGAAGAAGTAGCATGACCCCCGAAAATTTAAAATCTCCCTTACCCGATCCGTACTCCAAATCTGAGTTTCCCGGTCATCTGAAGTGAAAGGCAATGTATTAACCTCTGGATTAAAGTCTATCGTGGTGAAGAAGGCGGCAGTCATCTCAGCATAGGTAAAATCCTTCTTCGTGAGGAAAGACAACCAACCGATGTTGTCAAACAATCTCTTCACCTCTCCCCAAGCTTCAAGTCTGTCCATCCATGCATCCTTAAAGAACCTTGTAGAAATGATGTTCCTTGCCAAATTCCTTTGAAACGGATTGCCCATAGTATTCACAGTTATATTGATCGAATCCTACGGTTGATGATCCACGGGGGATGAGGTAGTGAAGGGTTCAATGGGTCGAGGGCGCTTAGCAAGGTCCATGGTACCTGAGTTAAACCAATATAGCAAAGCAAAGCACACAAATATCAATCACAATTCACTTAGGCAATTTATCAAACACCTTATGTGCATAATTAATCCCTATGTTACATGGATACGGACACGGTGACACGGACACGACACGACACGGATACGGCGACATGGATTTTTTTGTGAATTTTCCACGTGAGAAGTGTCGGACATGGTGTCCGACACGACACGACACGGCAAACTGATATTTTTAGAAGTGTCGGTGCATTAGAGATTAATCCTAACGTGCAATTAATCCTAGATTTCAATTCTTAGGTTGGGAAGAATTTATTCTAAGATTGAACTAAAAGAGGAGGATTAACTTACCAAGACTCAAGAGATAAGGGAGTGTAAGCATGTTATCGCAACTTGCCGAAAATTCGATGATAATTGGCCAAGGTGAGTTATTGACACTCTTCTATGGGGGGGGGGGGGTGTTATTTATAGGTTGGGGGGCGTGAAATCCAAAATTGTGAAGGAAAATAAGTAAATTAAGCCTCAAAACGTGTTTTCCAAGCCAATAAGGTTTCGCGAATTCGTCCCGGTAACGGGCGTTACTGGATTTAGCCTTGCAAAGGGTGATGCTCATTACCCCTATTGCCCTAGACGTCTGTCTCTGTTAACGGGCGTTACCAGAGAATACCTAGCATAGAGTAACACCCGTTACTACTATTTCCAAGGTGCCTGACCCCATTAACGGGCGTTACAAAAACATACTGAAGAGGATGTAATGCTAGTTCCTACCAATTCCACCCAAAAACATAAGTTAGGCACAAACGCAATTTGGATGGTGCTTAATCACGTTAATTACCACAAATTAAATCATAAAAATTCAATCAAACCATGGTGCACCAATCTCGAAACACATAAACATCACACAAAACATATTGCAATACGTTACACCAACTCATTCTCCATACAAACAAATCAACCTCATGCACACGCACACGAACAAAGTAAATGGACCTCAATATTGCCATTAAAGCTTAAATCCCGGTCCTTGCATCCAATCTAAACTTCAACTCCTAGCTATGCATCAACTAACCTGCAGAACGAGAGAGATAACCAAAATAAATGCAAGAAAAATGAGAAAACAAAAGAACAAAAAGCAAAGAAGAAGAGAAATGAAAGGAAATTTAGTTCTAAGTTATAGTCGTTAGCTTGACTTTAGAAAACCGGGCTAGGGATCAGCAATCTCCAAGCGACGAGTCACATGTAGTGACCTCGTTCTTGCTACTCACAACATCAGTGCCTGATCTCCAAGTATCTAACTCCAACACAATCTCTTTCCTTGAATTTCGAGACTTCGATTCTCTTCCCCAATTAACTGTATCTCTTTCCTCCGAAATTAATATCACTCTGTCTGAGGTCTCACTTATAACCCTGATCATGCAACACTTATCTGGAATTGGTGGTGGTGTCATGAAACTAAAATTCCTAAACTCCATTCTTTCATCTTTTATTTTGAACGTGAAACATCCTTTCTGAACATCAATATTCGCTCCAGCCGTGGCTAGAAACGGCCTCCCAAGGATCAACGACACACTCTCATCGTTCTCAACATCAAGAACTACAAAATTATTAGGAATGTAAAATTTTCCAACTTTTACCAACACATCTTCAAGAATTCCTATTGGGTATTTCCGATCTGTCAGCTAGTTAGAGTGTCATATTAGTTGGTTTGAGGTCCTTTACTCCTAATTTTCTTCAAGTAGATAAGGGCATTAGACTCACGTTAGTCCTAAATCACAAAGAATATTATGAAATTTTCAAAGAACCAATAGTTAAAGGAATTGAAAAACTCCCCGGATCCTTAAGCTTCGGGTGAGCTTATGCTGAATAATAGTACTGGAAGGATCTAGCAAGCTTGTCAACAGCCCCACATATTGAAGAAAGGAGCCAGCGGGTTTGCATTGAGTAGATCGGAATCCCAGTCAATGTGGATTGCACTAACGTGGCCCTTCCCGCCAGGTTGTTGAGCTTCGATTCCCTCACGGTACTTGTACGCTATCGGTCATTGAGGAATACTTAGGCTTAGAGGGTGGTCCCCCCTTTCTCACGTAAAAGCGATCAGAATTCGAACACGCCGCTTTTTAATGGGAAGGATCGAACCATGGGAACGAATCTAACTCCTCAGTAGGTGTAACAGTGGAGAAGTCGTCAGACTTCACTTTTCTCGAAGTTTTACTTCTGTAATCTTTGGGGAAAAGGAACTGGTGGAGCATATGACTCGGGTGCCACGCTCGCCTTTGGTTTTGAAGGGAACTCTTCCTTTTCTTCTCAATCTCAACTACCTTCTTAAATACAAAACTGTCAACATCGGAATCTGAAAGCAACCTTGGAACTTCATTCTCTCCATTAGTTCGTACAAATATGGCCTTACAATGCTCCTTAGGATTGTTTTCGGTTTGACTTGGTAGCATTCCTGGGCCTCTCATATTCAACGATTGTGCAATCTGACCAATCTGAGTCTCCAAATTCCTATTCTGATTCACCACCTGTTCTACCTGGGTTTCCAACTTCTGATATTGATCCGTTGAAACGGCTATGAATTTCTCAAGTGCAGCCTCCCATCCTTACTTTTGCTCCTGCTAAGGTGGCGTAGCATTGTAGGGGGCTGGTGGTCTTTGTTGGAACTGTTGCCTAGTTTGAAACTGCGGTCTTGGTTGATGTGGTGTTTGTTGGATATTCTGATTGTTAGACTAAGAAAAATGGGGATGGTTCTTCCATCCTGGGTTGTAAGTGTTTGAGTAAGGATTATTTGCTGGTTTTGAATTGTTTTCATAATTCACCTTCTCTTGCACCTGTTCTTCTGCATTGGTATGAGGACACACATTAAACGTATGTGGACCACTACAAATTTCACAAGTTACCTGAACAGGTTGGGATAGAGTCCCAACTGTATTCACAGAAAGTTGATCCAATCTTTTGTTAAGAGCTTCAAACTTCGTATTAATGGCGGTTAGGCCATCTATCTCAGAAACTCCTGATGTCACCTTGGTTGGTTGAGAATGGCTCCTCTCATGCACAAAAACATCGTTTTGTGACATATTATCTAACAGTTCAGTGGCGACTGCTTCAGATTTTGACAAGAAAGCTCCTCCAGCTGCGGCATCCATCACTCCTCTGAAAGTAGGAGACATCCCATTATAAAATATTTGAATCAATAACCTACCCGGAATCCCATGATGTGGACACTTCTTTTACAAATCCTTGAATCTCTCCCAAGCTTCAAAGAGCGACTCTCCATCCAACTTTCGAAAACCGTGAATATCATTCTTGTACTTCGTGGTTTTGCTAAGTGGAAAGAACTTGGCTAAGAAAGCTTGCGACAATGCTGCCCAAGTTTGAAAGGATTCATTCGGTACGGTACTCAACCATGCTTTAGCTCGTTCCCTTAATGAAAAAGGGAAAAGCCTGACTCGGATAGCATCGGTAGTGACATTGTGGATCTTGAAAGTATCACACACCTCAAGAAAGAACTCAAGACGTGATGTCGGATTTTCCAGGGGTAATCCTGAAAACGGATTGTTTTGCAGCAGATTAATTATAGCTGGTTTGATCTCAAAATTATTTGCTGCAATCGGGGGACGTGTTGCAGTCTGAATTGCTTCAATCTGCGGCACGTTATAATCTCGAATGGCAGGTGGTGGTGGGTCCTGAGGTAGGTTAGCCATTGGTAAGGTAGTCGGTTTCTTCTCTTTTTTTTGCTTCCTCCTAATAGCACTCAGTGTTCTCTCGATCTCCGGATCGTAAAGTACTAGTTTCGGAACTTGAGATCGTCGTATGCATCGTGAACCTACAAAAGGAAAAGAAAATCCTTAGTTCAATTCCACAGTGATGGCAAACTATGAACACAAAGAAAGTAATAGTCTAAAGCACTAGATCAAAATATTTAAGTAATATTGATTTAAAACGTCTTTCCTGCCAACGGCGCCAAAAACTTGTTGTGATTTTAAGTTAAAACCAATCGTGCAAGTGTACACTAACATACGTGTATCACAATAAGATCGTACCCACAGGGAAGGGAAATCAATCACAACTCAATATCTTTTTCTAATCTAAAGACCGAACAAAAATCAAGTTGATTATTTATTCTACTAAAACTGAATTAAACAATTAACCAGAATTAAAACACAACTGACAACTAAAACGTGTGGATTAAAATTAGTAAACTAATTAGGCAGGGGAGTAATAACTTATACATTCAAGAGTCAACATAATACTCATTTGACAAGTGCAATTATATAACCAAGTCACTTAAGTTTGTATTACCCTCTCTCAAGACGTAACCAAGTGCTCAATTAAGCTAAATGTTGCTCTCGCAAATCATCAATAGTTAATTAAACCATATGAACAAGACTAGTGCAATTCAAATTCTAGCGGCTCGGCATGGAATAATATTTACTGTTGTATAAGTTAGAACCAAATCTATTTGCATTCTACGCCTTACAAGTTATGAAAACAATCTCAATTACCATTAATCTCTCGATAATTAGGTAATTCTAAGTCATGCTAAAGGTGATCAGGCCATCGCAAGTCAATTAAAACCTATTTTCAGAACTAAGAATTAACACAAGTCAATCAAGCATTATATCAAACACTTATTATGCATTCATCATCACTCCCCTAACCCTAGAGATTTAGCTACTCATAATTAACACAAAACTCATAAAACTAAAGGAAATTGCATTAAAGAAATTCATTTTCATCAATTCTAAACAAATTCTCATAAACGTGAACTTAAACACTCAAGAAAATATGGAAAAACGAATCTAACATGAAAATAAATTAAAATTAAACTTAGAGTAATTAGTTTGATAGATAAAGCAATAATAAAATCGGAAAAACTGAATTTTTTTGAAGAATTCGATCCTTTCGTCCTCTCAAAATCTCTGGACAACTCTTCAAAAGCTCTATAACTTCCTCTCCAAGCTAGGTCAAAAACTGAAGAAGAATTGGAAGAAGCTCTCCCTAAAATAGACTCATAGACACACATAAATAGCAGCCCAAACCCTTCTCTCGCCGACTCTGGTAATGGGCGATACCTTCTCCAGCACAAAACACCGTAACGCCCGTTACTGCCTGAAATCGCAATAACGCTTTTATAAGTGGTAACGGGCGTTACCACTCTCCTTCTATCCGTTACCCCTCCTATCTCGCCAAGGTGATGTTGCTGCCTCTGTTGATGGGGGTTAACAACTTTGTACATCTAAGGGGTAACGGGAGTTACTCCTTTTTCCTCCAAAAATGCGTGAATTCGCTTCGTTTCGCCATTTCTCATCTCCAACTCTTAAAACACCTAAATGGAGCAAAATAAACACATAAACACATCAAACGACAAAAGAGTATACTCTAATCAATACTTAAAACCATGCGAATTTTACGCTCAACAACCGTGTACAATAAACATGACTTAATATGTTTGAATACGTGATCATACAATACATAATAATACATGCGAGACATAAATACATGGGACATAATCATTTGGGCAATCCGTATTCCGGACATCATGATAAAATAGTTCCAACCTTCTCCCTCCATAATGGTCAGGCCTGCAGACCCGAACCATTTAATAATAACAATATCGAGACAGAGGCTCATGACTCCTGCCCGCTCCTTCGATGGGTTAACCATCGGCTCAAGAATAACTCACCTTCCACACTACACTGTCGCGTGAGAGATTCTCAATGGGTACTTTGTGTAATGGCTTAGCTATACAACGGCCTGATGCCAAACCGGTCTCTATTCACACATTTCCCGAGGCCCAATACATGTGGATGATCAATGTGCATAATCTCGCCAAAACATTCAAGTCATGAGAAACATAATACATTTCAAATCCTTGGGAATAATTTACTCGATAAGGATTTACTCGATGACTCTATTTGAAAATTATATATATATATATATATATATATATATATATATATATATATATATATATATATATATATAATGTTTTTGGCTAAAACTTGTCACATAATGTTATAGGGTTCGATATGTAACTAGAATGAAAACACCCTCACCTGGAATACCACGAGATAAGAAACATGAGTAATACGGGTGCCTATTCAATCCAGAAGTCTCCGCCCTGGAAATGAACTGTACAAGAGAAGGAACAATGTGTACTCGTGAGAGATGACCTAATATGAAACCAATTAGGATGGCCGGTATTGATATGAGGTGTCGTGGAATGATATGAAATGATACAACATGTGTGTGAGAATTATATAATGGTATGCTATGTTATGAGAATGTTCATGTGCATCATTAATGTTCCACGTAACAAATAGGCATATAATTCAAGTGTACATGTGATATATAATCGTGTAATATAATATTAAGACATAGTTAAATCACTTAATCAAGCGTACAAGTCATATAAATCACATACGAAAGTCAAGGAAGTGAAAGGAACGCAAGAAGAGAGGTTTAGACAAAGCTTAGCAAAAGCTGACAGTTTTAGGAAACGCGCAAGCTGTAGAAACTTGGGAATATCTTGAGTTCTAGAAATTGGAATGGAGTTTTTTTGTTGGGTAAGAAACTAGATAAATAGGGCTTTCTATGGATATAAGGCTTGAATCGTGGTTCAAAGCGAGGTGAAAATGGCATAGGCACGAAGTTGGATGAATGCAGATTTTTGATGAAGTGGCGACACCAAAATGGATTGATTAAATCTCACAAATTAGAAAGGATAATGAGGTATTCTAGACTTCAAAAGGTTTTCGTGGTGCGAAATTAGGTTAATTGGAGCACGTTTGAGGGGTAAACGAGACAAAAGAAACTCAGACAGAAAACAGGGGAGAATCCACGGCCTTGGATCCACTGTCGAAGAGAAAACAAGTCATTGCCCTCAAATCCACGCCCGTGGATTTCTCAAGGCATAAAAATCGACCGCCGTGGATTTATTCCAGGGCTAAAAATACGCAGAAAGAGCAGGGCATTCGCCGAAAAAAGCAAACAACACCAAAACACCTCAAAACTCAACCCAAAAACACTTAAACCATGTAGGAACATCAAATGCAAGTTTAGGGCAAATTAAAACACATTAACCCACAAAACCACAACAAAATACAGCCACACACACACACACACACACATATATATATATATATATATATATATATATATATATACATCTTGATATGTTGCATATTTATCCGCACATTGAGCTTTATTTGTTGTTTGTGACCCCGTACTTGGCTTAATCAGGGAGGATCTGATTGAATTTGTGTTTGTTCTCAGGAATGTATTAATTAGCAGATTTGGAGGGCTTATGGCTGTAAAAGTGTGAGGAGTTGAGCCCACAAAGTTAAGTCCAAGTAATGGGAAAGTATTTGGGAATTTAATTGCTAACCCAGGCCCATGCGTCCACTAAGACCAAGTTGATGCCTTAAATTGTTGGGAGCCCATGTCATTGAGAGTCCTATGTTGCTGTTACAAAGATCAGCCAATGTCCACTCTCTCAAGCGTTACACAGCACGTTTCTTGGAAGAGTTAAGTGAGCAACTAATGATTAGTGGGGTGATGGTTTGCGGTCATGGCATTAACGTGGGGGAGACGTGGGAAAAGGCATTCATAGCCTCTCTACACTATAAAAGATGAGCAACACGGCAGAAGCCGGGAAGGCAGTCCATCCCTTTTCTTTAGTTTTATTCTTTTAATTTTATTTTAGATTTGTTAATTTTCCTTGTTGTTGAATTTCTAGTTTCGTTTTAGTAGGGATTTTCCTAGTATGCATTAGGGTTGTGTGAGACAATTTTATTGGTGATTATATCAAGTTATCCGTTTTATCTCTATTTTTACGACATTGTGTTTGTTCTTATTCTTTGATTATATTAAGAGCTCAAATCTTAGAATAGGCAATTCACATATAGCTAGTTAACTTATTTGGTGGAGTCTAGCCGGATAATTAACGAAGTAGCAAACAATCACTAGGCCGTTAAGTTCGACTGATTTCGTGTTGTGGGATAGACGGTCTAACTAGGCGAAGTAGGAGTTTCTACCTAGTCGGTTAGGGTTAGTGTTTCTTTAGGATGTAATACAATTGCCCAATTGAATCTTAAAAGGAGTTTCTGCTAAGGTTATTGGTTAATTAGAAAACGATTATTAGGAGTTTCTTTTAGTCGTTATAAACAGTAAGAACAAACGAGGGAGCCAGAGAGGACTTGGCGACTATAGCTAGCCTAACGAAGAATCAATCACCCTGTCTGTGATCATAGACTGATGCATGCGTAGGAAAATCCCAGCTACTTGTTATTTACTGAATTAATTTAAGTGTCAGTTGAGTTTAGTTGTTAATTATTTGTTTATTTAGTTTCGTTTTGTTTATTTCGTTCTTAGTTTAATCAAGTATCTCAAACCCCCCCTATTTTAATTATTTGTTTCGTTTCCTCAGCATATTGAAAGTCACAAATTCTCCCAATCCTCGTGGATCGATACCCGTTGCCACTAGTTTACAATTTAATCGTGTGCAATAATTGGGATTTATTATTGGTGGCTTCGACACCCATCACATCTATATACACACACATACTGTAACACCCTAGACGGAAGGTGCCACATCCCCCGCACCGAGACCCGACCCGTATATGAAATGGAAAGTCCATACACGTGCTAAGTCACGGCGAATGGGGACTCACTCACTCGTTATGCTAGGCGGGAGCTAGAACCTCGAAACCAAATAAGTAATTCAATAATATAATCAATCATGAATACAGGTAGCAATTGATGGGTTCAACTAGCATAAATACCTAGTCCCGAAATTTCAAACATAAATCATAAATCATAAATCATAATTTAGATATATACCTAGAAGCCTGTCCCCAATTCAGAAAAATATAATCATTAGAATTCATACATTGAAAGTATAACTTAATCAATTTACAATATGCATGTAACGTGACTCGGACTTAACCAAAGGACTTGATAGACACAAAATCCCGCCTAGCACTCCAAAACCTGCAAAAGAACTGAAAACAAAGTCGGGTTCAGTCTATAGAAGACTGGTGGGTATAAAACAGGGTATATCATAGTTATATCGCAGAATTTAAACACCCACACATGCAAGCTATAATCCCGTGCGAGGTTTTGAGATATATCCCAAGTGGGTGAAAAGAAAGAAAAACAACGCTCGGGATTACAACAATCAATTTCATTCATTCATTCAATCATGCGGTCATTACGTGAGCCCGGTGAGAGGGCGAATTCTCCACCTTCTCCTCGTGTGTGCATTTATTCATTTATTCGTTCATTCATTAGTGATCTTACCATAATCATTCATTCGTTCATTAACAATCATTCATAATCATTAACATTCATAAACATAAACACAAACACTTAAACATTTTTTCTCCGGGCGGTGGATGGGTTAGAAAGACCCGACCACCTCATCCATTGACCAAAGGGGGTTACATGAATTCCCCCAAAGGCACTCAGCTCCCATTTCTCACTAATCTCCAAGCGAGGTCCGGTATCACCATCATTGTTTATTGGGACTAGTGCACGGGGATCACCGTTAGCCCGAGCTTCCTCTGATAGCCACGTACACATTGTCCTGGGCCCATATAAACATTGTGTTCACTGATCTCGCCAAAACATTGGGTAAGGGTTCATGAAAGAAAGGCTTACGTTTGAAATCATTTACTCATTTGAAACGACTCGATATATGTATAATATAAATTTTGGCTTAAAACTTTGCACATTGGATTATATAGGGTCGTTTTAGCTAATAGAAGAGAAACCCACCTTTATACCTTACCGAACAAAACCAAGAAGACAAGAATACTTGAGAAGAACCTATGAACCCGGCATCTCCACCCTGGAGAAAACTGTAGAAGGATAACATAATACATACTGAGACTCAAGACTCTATTTGAACCATATATGATGCACGGCAATGCATTAACATGGTACGAGATGCATAAGAAGTAAAATGAAATCATGGAGCGAAATAATCAAGCACTTAACCCAATCATATCATATCTTTCATAATTCATAGCAATAATGAGCCAAATTCCATACAATAATCACAGCACCTAATAATACATGTCAACAATGCATATGAAGTAAAAATCATGTCATAAAGCCATATTATCGCATAATTCGCTCAAATACATTCAATACATGGAGCTATCAAGTTCATTCATTCATAACTTTCATATTTCATAGCAATTCAAGTCATAAACTTCATACATTAATCAAAACACCTCCTAAAGCATGTTAGTTCAGCATAGGAGTCATGAAAGAGGTGGAGGAAGATCAAACAAGCGAAGAAAAAACAAGAAAAACGGAACCGGAGTAATGAAAATTGGCTGGACAGAATCCACCCCCATAGATTTCTATCAGAAACTCCATTGACACAAATGCCACCCCGTGGATTTTTCCAAAGGGAAAAATTCACCCACATCGATTTGGGTCAGTAGCTAAAAAAAACGCAGGAACAAAGCAAAGTCATGAGAAAGGGGCAAAAATGCATGAAACCAACTCAAACCTCAACCAAACATACACAAATCCAAGCTAACAGATTAAGATAAGTTTAAGTATCAAGAATTCATGCAAATGATGCCGAGAAACAAGTTAAAATCAAGCTACAACATGCAACACATGCAAGAGATAAGATCAAGTTCATATTCCTCCAAATTTGTAACAGCCCGACTCAGGGTCAAGTTGAGAAAGGTAAGTAAAGGGTAACCCAGGAAGCGTTTATAATCTCGATCCTTAATAATTCACTTCATGCATTGCATTTTATGTGACTTATATGTTTTTATATGTTGTAATTTAATTAAATGTTCGTCAATTTAATTCTTTTCTCTATTTAATTTGTACTTTGAAACTCTTTTCATAAAATCCTAGAATTCTAGTATTCGTTCCTTTCTAGCACCTAAAACCCCTTCATATACTTCAAAACCCATTCCTACATTTTTAGGTTGGAAATTACGAAAATACCCCTACAGCTCAAAAATATTCCTACATTTTCCAAAACACTTTCACTACCCAATATTTTAACCAAAAGAATCCTCACATTATTTCGAGGATCGTGATACTCTCCGTAAACCACAATTCTCATCTTAACTCCCGTAGTATCAAAAACCGGCAAAAACCCTAGCTTATGATTCGATCATCAATAAATCCTTACTCATCTACTTTTTGATATTCAAAATTATAACCAAAACGACCCTCAAATTATTTCATGAATTTTCATGCATTTACCAAAAACTCGATTTCACCCCTAGCATATTTATAAATATTTTCCTATTTAGAAATCATCATTTTATTTTAGAACAATTAGCTTTTAATCAATAGTCGAAATTATACTTAAAACGATCTTTGAATTTTCCTCTATATTATAGTGATTTTTCCAAACTCTAAACTTTATCATAGCTTCGTTTATATAATTTTCTTATGATTTTCATCATCTTTAGTATTCATAATTTATAAACAAAAACTCCAAATATTTCATATTTATAATCAAAACGAAGCTCACTTTTCACTCATTCTATTATTAATTCACTACATCAAAATTTTATCTCTCGACTCTTGAATAAATTTTATATTATTTTTACATTTATTTTTAATCAAAATGACATCATCCATGACCTCATGGTCTTCTAGAAGAATTAAACAAATGAGCATAATTTCTCCACATTTCCTAGTTAATTACCAAGCATTTGTTCATGAAATAATTTAACCACATCTCCAACTTAATTACCAAGCATTTGTTGGAATCTTAGGCAACCACATCTCCCTTAAACTTTCATTTATTGCTTAGAAACCCCTCATGACTACCTATAAATACCCCCCCTTAAGCCTCATTTATACCTCACAATTCAACACACAAAATCACTCTCTCCCTCTCCATTCTCATGCCACAACCCTCTCTCCCTCTACAAGGTATGTTTTCTTCTATTATTTCATGTTTTATATAATTTTCTTAGTATAATAATATTAGTAGCATGTCTAGAATTAATTAAATTATGCTTTAGGAATTTATTTTATGAAATATGTGCATAATTGTTAGTTTAAATAACAATGTGTGTACATTATGGAATTTTATTTAATTAAATGCATGAATTATGATATGATATAATGTGCTTATGTATTTAAATGCTTATGATCTTGTTTGATTAAATTCATGCCTATAGTAATTTATTTAGAATTATTTTCCATAGAAATTACATATATTTTGCTATATTATGCTCTAATCTTATGTTATGAATATGAATGTGATAGAACATGTTACACACCCTCTTTGAATATTCAAATGAGCTTAAGAACATGTTCATAATGTTCTTGGATGAGTGTGTGTGCATGTGTGTGCCGTGAGTTATGTGTGTGTGTGTATGAATTTGATTTTGTGTTATAAAGTGTTTAATTCATATGAAATTGAATAGTAAATGTTTTTAATAGTAATTTTGACTTTTTGGTCAACTAAAATACCCTTTATTTCGAAATTATTTCAAAAATAATTATAAAATAAGTTTTGGAATTTTTAAAGAAATAATTTTCCCAAATTTTCCAAAAATCAATAAACTATGTAATATTTTTCAAAAGGTAACCTACATTGTCAAATTAAACCTTGAATTTCATTTCAAACCTTACAATTAAAATTATAATATAGTTAATAAATATTTGCTTAGTAAAAGATTCCATAAACCCTGAATTTATTAATTAAACGGGTGAATTTAGGGTTTACCGGGAAATCTTTAACGCAATACATAATGTGTACCTCCTATAATTATTTGTTACAATATTATGTGCAATTAGATTAGTTAAGAACTAAGAACCTAGTTCTAAGTCAGTAGTAGTTATTACTTTCAGGCGAACATAGGATCGAAGAGTGGAATCCTCACAGTTCCACTTAAGTCTCGATACCGGTGAGGGTTTTAAATCTTTTCAACTGAAATCATGATAAAATACTTTACTTTATTTTCTTGAATTTCCTTTCAAGTTATTCTTCCCTTTATGGGAAAATAATTCTTGTTAATTATTGAAAGCCTACACTTACCTGAAAAGTACTTAGTACTTTCTTACGGGTAAATATTCTCGTCTTGCAAGTAAAAATTATTGTTTTTCCTATGGGCCCGGTGGTATTGGTAGAAGTAGTAGTCCGGGAGGCACGGGCCGAGGTCTACTATTATACCAGCCGCCAACTAGATCTTGGTGGTGGTCTAACTGGAGGTTAGTTATTCCACACCAAGTGACGGGAAAAGGTACGCCCCTCCCACAATCTTGTTCATCGTCACTAGGGCTTGCAACCCTACGTGACACCGGAGGAAGAAAGATGGTACTCTCGTATTTGTTTTATTAAGTACCGGCACCTTGATCAGTGTCGTTACTATTTTTCTCGGATTTTACGGAGTTAAGGTTGGAGACGCCTAGCTTGCGGGCACAAAATCATTTTCAAAACGGTTCATAAAGTTTCTAAAGTATAGCCTATATTCCCCCTACTCCCATTTCAAACAAATATGAACCGGATATTATTGTCATATACCTATTTGTCATTATATAATATATACATTTCAAACCAAGATTTTCTTGGTCAAAACATTTTCAAAATCTTACTTATAATCCTAAACCTCAAACCCCCCGTCACTTAGTCATTTTGACTAACCCTCCTACTCTTTTAATTCATGATTTCAGGAATCGTTACAGCGACGCCTTAGATGTATCTTGAAGCTTTAAGGTGTCACTTTCCAGTCAATTAGAGTAATCACAAGTGCATGTACATCTTATAATAAGCACTTTTCTCTAAAGTCAGAACTTTTGCTGTAAATATTTATCCAACTTAATAATATATGCTTTGCTATGTATTGTCCCCTTTTAGTTGTTCAAGTTTATTTTCCGTTGCATTTAAATTTCATACTCTGGTATTGTATAGTCTTGTCCGTTCGCCGGAGTATTTCTCGAGTGCTAGGTCTCACATCCACTCGGGAAGTACAACGGTGCGGGGTTGTAGTGTTAAGGGGCGCTACAAAATTCATTAATGGTCATTCATTCAATATTCAACCACCAAGCAAAATTTGTCCATAATAACCTAAATAAATTCTTTAGGATCATTTATTACTCATGCAACTCAAAGAAATTCCAATGAAGCAAGCCCAAAATCTCTAAGATCCATTTAACCCTTACTATTCATCATCTTCATCAATCTCAACTCAAAACTTGGTGAAATCATGTAAAATCTAGCATAAAATGATTACAATGAGATATGCTACACAAATATAAGCTTACCTTCAAGAAAGGATGAGAAATGGTAGGGAGATGAGCTCTAATCTCCAAGGTTTGCACTATTCCTTCTTTTTCGTCTTTCTTCTCCTTCTCTTTTCTTTTTGGCTGATATTTTGGGTTGTGAGGGCGGGTTTTGGTTCGGTTTAGGGGCTTAGTGAGGAGTGAAAGAGTGAGTCAAGTGGGTATAGGTCATGGTTTAGGGTCTAGGGGTGTTATTTTAGGGCCGTAGCTTGGGAAAAGCCAATAGTTTATCATTTTAGGCGCGAGGTGCTTGTTTCGGTTAAAATTCGGGAGTCCAAATGGTCTTGGAAAAATATGAGGTTTTTCCATCGGATCTAAATTGTCGATACGAGTCCACTGGAGGTGACGGAACTCGATTTTGAGTTCTCGTGCTCAAGATATCACATACGGAACCAAAGGTTCGCTAATTGCTCATTAGCCCCCGATTTGGTTCCAAAAACTCAAATTAAATACAAAACTTCAAGCAAAAGAATACAAAATCAAAAGAAGAGCACATATACACGTTCATAACACATATAGAGACAACATATCAAATTTCCATGAAATTCGGAATTTAAATCGAATAGAAACGGCACACATACAATCACACATGCGTATATCATTCAAGGATTCATATAAATTCAAATTCAAATAATTCAAATATTCAAGAATTGCAATTAATATGAAATCAAGACATATAATTACATAATAGAATAAATTGAATGCGCACATAATTAAAACATAAATTACACGACTGAAAAGCCGGGGCGTTACAACCTCTCCCCCTTAACGGAATCCGTCCTCGGATTCACTACTCGCCTGGAAGCAAACAATAAGAGAAACCCGCCTCTCAAACCACAAGGAGAGAACCCCCTCTCTCACAAACAACAAAGAGAGAACCCCGTCTCTCAAACAACAAGGAGAGAACCCCGTCTCTCGGAAACAACAAAGAGAGAACGCCGTCTCTCAAACAACAAAGCAAGAGAGTCTTCAATACTCCCGAGCACCAAAATACAAAACGCAACACACCCCTAAAACAACACAAGCAGAGAGTAGCAAAACACCAACACCATAGTCACAGAAGAATTAAATACAAGTATCAGTCACAACAATTATCAACCAAACCAAACAACTAATAGAGTCAGAGATCAAGGAACATGGCAACTACTTCTAATAGAAATTAAAATCACATGTATGTATGTGCCATGAATGTTTGATGTACCATTCACCGTGGTAAAGAATTTGGAGATGAGAATTTCAGGGCCAGATTTCACGGTCGAATCCAAAAGCTAGCTTGATTCTTGACCCGTCTTTAATGCCCTTAGTATGTGTGTCCAGTTGAAGAGAAGGTTGACTCGTAGTTAGTTTGATTCTGACTCTTTCCCCTAATTACTTTCTTTAATCCATCATCTTTCACTTACAATCCTCTTCCAACAAGACCAACTCTTACAAGTAATCGAGCTTCGACCTTCCTGTATACCTTTAGAACCTTCATCTCAGTGTCCGGTCTAAATCCACTATCTTAGTCATATTCTCAAAGGCGACCACTCTCGATAACCTTGGAATGTTCAATCCTGATCTTAAGATATTCATCATTTTGGTCTTTCTCAACACGAATCCTTTCTCATCTTCTTTTTAGGTTATCCTTTCATCCTCTTAAGCGCTTAAGGTTGCATTCGGTTTCCGGCCCATTCAATTCCTTAATCAAATATAAAACATTCTTAAGGATTCTTGAAATTTGACATAAGTCCCTCAATGATAACCCCTTCAATAAATAATTGAGTTAACCCTTATTGACACGACACCATTCTGTTCTATTATAGGATAGCTTGATCCGGTTTCCTCCTGCCAACACTGATTTAGGGGTTCCCAGAAACTCCCTCGTAATTCCATCATCTTCAAAATCTAAATCCCGTACTATGAATAACCCTTAGCAATCTTCAACCCAATTTACCCACAATCATTCCGCACCCAATCATATTGTTCCAATTTCCACGCATTCCTTCAATCTATATCCCCATCATTAGAACTTTCAAATCTTCCACGGTTTGCATTTCCATTTGTCCTACTAAAATACTTCTTTGAGTGAAACCTTGCATTTCAAGTTTGTCTCTTGGTCATGTTCTCTCCCTTAAAAATTTCCACCTTCTTAGGTTGAGCTTTATCCCCCATCTTATAATCAAATCTCTTGATCGATTCGAAATGAGCAATCCTTGCTAGAGATGGTGTTCGCTGTGTTACTCACCTTCACTTAAAGTGATGAGTTGAAAGAACATCCCAAATCCTTTGCTTTCCAAATTCTCTTCTAATTCTCTCGAAGTTCGGAATCCCAATCTCTTTTCTCGTTCGATCCGAACATCTCTGAGTCAAACCAAACTCTTAATCTCTGAATTAAAATTATCCACTCCGTCTTAGCCCTATCACCAAAATATTTTCCTTCTTCAATTTGGTTTGGCAGAACTTTGATTGAAGTAGTAGTTGAAGTATCACGCGGGGAAGGTATCCTAACAAGTAAACACTAAGGTAATGCATGTCGGGTTAAAATGCCAATGTTATGAAACACGTAGTAAACTTGCAGCTAATTAAAAATGCAACATGTTGGAGCAATTATATCAATTAGAAATGTGCATATAAATAGAGAAATTTTTATAACATAAAGCGATGTTTGATGCACGTGCCATGAATATGTTAAACCTGTCACCATGGTGGTAAGCTTTTAGCTCGGCAACTTGTTCTTCATTTCCTTAATTACGTCTTGCTTTGATCTCGTTGGTCATTTCTTACTTTTGCCACGGTCTTCAAATCTCCATAATCTTCTTGCATCAACTTGCATATCTCCATGACCCGAAATTATAATTTCTTGAACCCAATGTCTTCTACGTCTATGGAATCGGTATTTCGACTTACTCCCAAGTATCGACCTCCAAAGCTTGTCTGAATCTTCACCTTGATTTTCACCCTGCTCGAATTTCTCTTGGCTTATCCCTTATGAGTTCGAATAGGTGGAATGCACTCGCTCTCTAATTGCTTGCATTTGGTTTCACAATCTACTCTAAAAGCTCTTTGTCTTTCTTTATCGTTGCCATTTGTTTCTCCATATCTTTATGTTGTTTGATTTTCTTTAACTTCTCCAAATTTGATTTCTACCTTGTCTGGAATTCAAGTATCCCAAGTCACCACTTTTTTTCCTTGTTTCCCGGACTCAACTTCTAATGAATTGGTTTATTCAAAAATTCGTCCTTGATAATTTGTATTGTTCACCATTCATTGGCCCTATTATTCTTTGAACTTGATTTACTTGGAAGCTCATCCTCGACGATCTTCATTGCTCACTTCTCCGCAAACCTATTTTACCTTGAGTCCTCTTGATTATCCTCACCCTTTTGTCGATCCAAACCTCGCAATAAAGTACCTTTGAGGTTTTCCTTTGCTTCTTTCTTGAATTAAGTAATCCTAAGGAATCCGGTTGATTAACCCCGTTAGTGTAGGTGTATGTGTTGATCTTGTGAATGCTAGACATCGCACACCCACTACTATCCTTTCGAATACTCATCAACCTTGGTACAACGTGTTGATTATTCCTACAAGTTGAATTTTCCATCTCGGATTCCATCACTCGAATCATGACCCAATTAAGGAAGGCCACGACTCTGGAATTCTTGTATAAAATCCCGTTGCATTCCTTACCTCCTCCATGCTTGAATGTAGGACTCATGGCGAGTTGTTGTGATCGTGAGAATTGGCCGTGGTTTTATGTTAGAAGAATATCCTACAATCACAACTCATCTCAAATATCAATGCATGCCGATTAGTAAGTGCATATGACACATAATTAGCACCTAGAGCACGTATTTGATGCAAAATGCAACACATAAGTCAACAAAATTTAAATTAAGCACATTTAACAATGTATTTCCACATCAAGTTTCAATAACAATGCTAATGATCAATGCGGTGCACATGTTGACAAGTTGTTCCTATGCCGTATGACCTAGACTTGATATGACACGACACTAGAAACCCTGGTTTTGCAACCTGGGGCTCTGATACCACTCAAGGATGTAACACCCCAAACGGAAGGTGCCACATCCCTCGCACCGAGACCCGACCCGTATATGAACTGAAAAGTCAATACACGTGCCAAGTCAAGGCGAACGGGGACTCACTCACTCGCTATGCTAGGTGGGAGCTAGAACCTCGAAACCAAATAACTAATTCAATAAGATAAAATGCACGCGCGGAAGCATATCGTATAATCAATTATGAATACAGGTAGCAACTGACGGGCTCAACTAGCATAAATACCTAGTCCCGAAATTTCAAACATAAATCATAAATCATAAATCATAATTTAGACGGGTTCAATCTATCCCAGAAAACTATCCCGAATTTAGAAAAATATAATCATAACAATTCATACATTTAAAGTATAACTTAATCAATTCACAATATGCTTGTAGTGTGACTCGGACTTAACCAAAGGACTTGATAGACACAAAATCCCCGTCTAGCACTCCAAAACCTGTAAAATAACTGAAAACAAAGTCGGGTTCAGTCTATAGGAGACTAGTGGGTATAAAACAGGGCATATTATAGTAGAATTTAAACACCCACACATGCAAGCTATAATACCGTGTGAGGTTTTGAGATATATCCCAAGTGGGTGAAAACAAAGAAAAACAACGCTCGGGATTACAATGATCAATTTCATTGATTCATTCAATCATGCGGTCATTACGTGAGCCCGACGAGAGGGCGAATTCTTCAACCTTCTCCTCGTGTGTGAATTTATTCGTTTATTCGTTCATTCATTAGTGATCATACCACAATCATTCATTCGTTCATTCATTCATTAACAATCATTCATAATTATTAACATTCATAAACATAAACATAAACACTTACACCTTTTTCCTCCGGGCAGTGGACGGGTTAGCAAGACCCGTCCACCTCATTCATTGACCAAAGGGGGTTACATGAATTCCCCCAAAGGCACTCAGCTCCCATTCCTCGCTAATCTCCTAGCGAGGTATAGTATCACCATCATTGTTTGTTGGGACTAGTGCACGGGGATCACCATCAGCCCGAGCTACCTCGGATAGCCACGTACACATAGTCCCAGGCCCATATAAACATTGTGCTCACTGATCTCGCAAAAACATTGGGTAAGGGTTCATAAAAGAAAGGCTTACGTTTGAAATCATTTACCCATTTGAAACGACTCGATATACATATAATAAAAATTTTGGCTTAAAACTTTGCACATTGGGTGTATATAGGGTCGTTTTAGCTAATAGAAGAGAAACCTACCTTTATACCTTACCGAACAAAACCAAGAAGACAAGAATACTTGAGAAGAACCTACGAACCCGGCATCTCCACCCTGGAGAAAACTGTACAAGGATAACATAATACATACGTGAGACTCAAGACTCTTAATGAACCATATATGATGTACGACAATGCATTAACATGGTATGAGATGCATAAGAAGTAAAATGATGTCATGGAGCCAAATAATCAAGAACTTAACCCAATCGTATCATATCTTTCATAATTTATAGCAATATAGAGCTACATTCCATACCATAATCACAACACCTAATAATACATGTTAATAATGCACATGAAGTAAAAATCATGTTATAAAGCCACATTATCACGTAATTCGCTCAAGTACATTCAATACATGGAGCTATTAAGTTCATTCGTTCATAACTTTCATATTTCGTAGCAATTTAAGCCATAAACTTCATACTTTAATCAAAACACCTCATAACGCATGTTAGTTTAGCATAGGAGTCATAAAAGAGGTGGAGAAAGATCAAACAAGTGAAGAAAAACAAAAAAACAGAACCGGATTAACGAAAATCGGCTAGAGAGAATCCACCCCCCATGGATTTCTATCAGAAGCTCCATTGACTCAAATCCACCCCCCGTAGATTTGGGTCAGTAGCTAAAAAAGGCAGGAGCAAAGCAAAGTCACGAAAAAGGGGGCAAAAATGTATGAAACCAACTCAAACCTCAACCAAACATACACAACTCCAAGATAACACATTAAGATAAGTTTAAGTATCAAGAATTCATGCAAATGATGCCAAGAAACAAGTTAAAATCAAGCTACAACATGCAACACAAGCAAGAGATAAGATCAAGTTCATATTCCTCCAAATTCATTAATGGCCATGCATTCAATATTCAACCACCAAGCAAAATAAGTCCATAATAACCTAAATAAATGCTTTAGGATCATTTATTAATCATACAACTCAATGAAATTCCAAAGAAGCAAGCCCAAAATCTTTAAGATCCATTTAACCCTTACTATTCATCATCTTCATCAATCTCAACTCAAAACTTGGTGAAATCATGTAAAATCTAACATAAAATGATTACAAGGAGATATACTACACAAATATAAGCTTAAATTCAATAAAGGATGAGAAATGGTATGGAGATGAGCTCAAATCTCCAAGTTTTGCACTATTCCTTCTTCTTCTTCTTCTTTTTTCTTCTCCTTCTCTTTTCTTTTTGGCTGATATTTTAGGTTGGGGGGGGGGGGGGGGTTCGGTTTGTGGGCTGAGTGAGGGGTGAGAGAGTGAGGCAAGTGGCTATAGGTCATGGTTAGGGTCTAGGGGTGTCATTTTAGGGTCATAGCTTGGGTAAAGTCAATAGTTTGTCATTTTAAGCCCAAGGTGCTCGTTTCGGATGAAATTCGGGAGTCCAAATGGTCTCGGAAAAATATGGGGTTTATTCTATCCGATCCGAATCGTCAATACGAGTCAAATAGAGGTGACGAAACTTGATTTTGAGTTCCCAAGCTCAAGATATCACATACGGAACCAAGGGTGCGCTAATTGTTCGTTAGCCCCCGATTTGGTTCCAATAACTCAAATTAAATACAAAACTTCAAGCAAAAGAATCCAAAATCAAAAGACGAGTACATATACATGTTTATAACAGATATAGAGACAACATATCAAATTTCCATGAAATTCGAAATTTAAATCGAATAGAAACGGCACGCAAACAATCACACATGCGTATATGATTCAAGGATTCATATAAATTCAAATTCAAATAATTCAAATATTCAAGAATTACAATTAATATAAAAGCAAGACATATAATTACATAATAAAATAAATTGAATGCGCACATAATTAACACATAAATTACACGATTGAAAAGCCGGGGCGTTACACATACACACACATTCTTGCTCCAAGAATTCCAACAATCAAACATGGAATTCATAGATTATCATGTATTCATGCATATTCACACAAGAATTCAAGTTATTAGGTAAAGATCACAAAACCCCATCTTATTTAACATATATACATAAAATCCACATTATACCTTAGAACAAAGGAGGAGAAGAAAAAGATGATGAAAGCTTGAGTTCTTGTCTTGGATGGAGAAGAATGGAGCTTGAATCCCTTGCCTTTCTTGCTTGATGATGGATCAATTGAAGAGAAGATGAAAAAGGGGGTCTGGAGCTTTGTGTGTGATGAGAGAAAATGAAGAGAAAAAGAATGAGAGAAAAGGGGAGGGGGGTGTGGATCGTCCATTAAGGGAGAGACGAGGAAGGAATTTGCACTTTGGTCCTCCAAGAATTTAAGTGCTTCAAATAGGGTACCGAAGTTTAGTTGGAGAACAATAGAGATCCAAAATAAGGTTCGATTGAGTCCAAGGATTTCATATAATTTCAAATAAGTGCATAAATGAATTAAAACTTTTAATTAGCAAGTAAACATGTTATAACAAATTTAAATAGCATAGACAAACTTCATATAAATCATATATGTTACGTAATGGCAATTAATTCACGAAAGTAAAATATAGTAAAAGTCCACTTAGCATATAAAACACATAGAAGTCACATAACTCTCGGTCTAGACTCACTCGTTACGTCATAACTGGCTGGATGTTGAGGTAATCGAACTGTCCTCAAGAAGAGTCAAGAATCTTCGTAGGCGTTTCGTAAATCTTATTGTTTTGTCACGACCCTCATATCACCGAGAGGCCTACACACTCGAGAATCTAAGCTGCCACTAGCTAGCAAGCTAACCAAGTAATAAGAAACAAGTGAGAGAAACCCCCCTCTCTCAAGCAACTAGTAAGAGAACCCCGTCTCTCGAACAGCTAAGCAAGAGAGACAACAAGTATAACTCGAAAGGCTCAACACCCCACCTGAACAAGCACAAGAAGCAAGTAGAAGATATCAAGTACATCAATTATCACATAAAAGTAGTTAATACAGTTAGTGATGAAGGCACATAGTATCGTGAGATTATTTAAATTAAAGTTGCATGTATGTATATGCCGTGAATGGTTGATGTACCATTCATCGTAGTAATGGAAATAATGTTGGTGACTTTGTAACACGATTGGATGGTCCGAACTCTAGAAATTGGTGAAAGTAGTAGCCCGATCCCCAGATAACCCAATTCTCGATGATCATTTTCACCCCTCCATTTTAATCCCTTCAAGTTCTTGAGTGTGCGCTTGACCTTGACCCAATCAATTTGCTTTTCATACGAGTTATATTCAATGATCTCAAATATTCGAATCAAGGTTCCACCCTTGAAATGTTCTTAGCTCATCATGGAGAAACGACTGATGGACCGGAGATCCATCTTGTTCACGTTATGTCTTTCTCATAGATATCTCACCTTCTAGGCTCGATTGAATTGACTCTCGCCATTGCCCTTACAGAAGGTAATGATTCGATCAGGATTTCCTTACTCGGTGTTCTCTTTACCGTCCTTTGTAGTTTCCTCAGGCTCCCATCAACTTCGACCTTGAGTGTTGTTAGGAATAGTGCCCAAGAAAGCCGATTATATATCCGCTTTGTACTTTTCCTTATTGTAATCACAGACAATCTTTGAATAAAATAACAAATTGAGGCAACACTTCTTTATATGCTCTTGTTTGGTATGCGATTACTTTAGCTGTGCATGTTTGAGAACTCCCCTAATCCTGATAACTTTAGGACTCTACATTTAGGTGAAATGGTTCATGAAACGAGCCCTATATCACATAAGTCATGATTAGTAAAATACTCCAAGCTGATGAGTGCTACAGACAGTGGGAGTGTCAACCTGACTCCTTTAAGGCTTGCTTGTAGGATCACGCCCTTAAGAAGGACCACCTTGTTGTTAGGAATAGTGCCCTAGAAAGCCGATTAGTGATAATCCGTTTTGGGACTTTCCTAGTATCACAGACAATCTTTGAATAATATACGAATGATTAATATCACAGGCAAACACTTGTTTATATGCTCTTGTTTGGTATGCGTTTACTTTAGCTGTGCATGTATGAGAACTCCCCTAATCCTGATGACTTTAGGACTCTACCATTTAGGTGAAATGGTTCATGAAACGAGCCCTATTTCACATAAGTCATGATTAGTAAAATACTCCAAGCCGATGAGTCCTACAGACAGTGGGAGTGTCAACCTGACTCCTCTAAGGCTTGCTTGTGGGATCACGCCCTTAAGAAGGACCACCTTGTTTCATGGAGGTGCAAAGTGTATAGTTGATACGTTCGTGATACATGAGGGTGCTTACTTTAATAAGTAAGTTCACTGAGGTGCCCCGTGTGAGAACATTCCTAAATGGGAAAGGAAGTTTCTATTTCAGGAAATGGAAACTTCCAGATTAGGAAATATCTCACGAGTCATTGATGTGATTAATTGATCCTTAAGACTTGAGGTTTCTTGTCACTTTATGAGTTAACTCTGTAGTCTTAGGTATAAGCTTTAAAGGGTGTTGCCTTAGACAACTGATTCAAGGCTTATGCTGGGGTTGCACAAGTGACTCATGAAAGTGAATGAGAATCAAGAAAGGACCTACACTTGCATTTGCAAGGTGATCTCTTAGTGTGTAAGTCATTCATATGCCATATGGAGTCCTTGGCCAAGGCAGTAGATCAAGACATCAAGAAAAGGGTTTCTTGGATTGAGATCAAATGGATATGAAATGCACTTAGCTTTAAGACCTAATTATTAGGACTCTGATTATTCCCTTGCCGTAGATCTTGGTTGAGAGATAGTAAGTAGGAGGATTGTATCTCACATGAATCAATGACTTAAAGGTTCTGTCGAATCCGAACATTCCAATTCAGCTAGGGGTTAAACACCTGCTGCTAGACTATGGTCGTTTAATCTTTGGACTGATTAATTAATTAGTGAATTAATTAATTAGGGTCACTGCTAATTGAATTGAGAACCTAGAGGGTCACACACAACAACTTGGTTACATGAGTTGAGGCTTCAAAATGATTAAACGAGTTAATCGGGCCTAGAGGGTTCCACACGTGTGAAATCACACGTGTGCGTCACGTGACTGGACACGTGTCATTATAACACGTGTGCCACACGTGAATAATTATTTGGTGATTAAATAATTAATTTGTTAATTATTTAATAGACTTTGGTTTAATTTTGAATTAAAAAAGAAAATCTTATTATGGAGAAAATAATCTAGTTAATTAATTATGAATTAATTAATTAGATAAAATAAGTTATTTATTTAAAATAAATAAAGTATAAAATTATCCAAAATTAGTTTGGATATTTTTAGCTCTCTTGAAAGTTGATTTGAATTTGAATTCAAAGTCAAAGTCAAATTACTTGATTATCAAGTAGTAGGAGAGAGAGAGAGAGTCCAAAATCCTAGCCCATAAAGGACTAGGAATTTCGGCACTCCCCTCTCAATAAATAGGAGAGCTCGAGCTCCTTATGGAGCTAATTGGCAATTCTTTTGGTTCATGTGTTGAACACCTTCCTTTCTCCAAGATCAAATAAACCCTAGGTTAAGCCTAAACACTAACTAGAGAACTAGCATCCTTACTAGCTAGATTGTGATCAAGTTGGTGGACTATCTCTAGAGAGCTTCAAGTTAGAAGTTTTTAAGATTCGAGCTTTACCAAAAAGTGGGGATCAAGCAAAACGATCAGAAAGGATGATGAAACGATTCTGAACCCAACAGAAAACAAGTGAAAAAATCGAACTAAAGAAGATGGCGAAAACCGTTCGTCCATATCCTGAAGGATGAATTTTTTCACGACGGTTTTATGACTGGCAGATTTCTACTTTCGCAAAACTGGTTTTCGAAGGGAGTTGGTGTGGATTGTTATCCCTACAATGGATTCTGAAGTAGAAAGAGATTTCGAGGAACGGGTTGCCATTACCGCATGAAGCGCGTTTGAGGGCGGCTCAAAACGTGTCTAAGATACTTTTGTTGAAAAAATTTTTAAATTTCCGCTGCTTTCTGATTCCTGTTTTCCAACAAGTGGTATCAGAGCCACCTCGTAAATCGTGTTTCTAGTTCGTCTCAATTATTCGGAATTTGTTAAAAATTTTTAGGCTTAGGTGCGAATTAGGTATTCATGAGTTCTTTTAGAAAGCCTGAATTGCGAAACTGTAATTTTTCTTGAATTTCTGAAACTGTTTTCTTGAATTGTCTTTTTGAAAACCGTTTTGATTGAAATCTATTTAAATCGAATTTTTCTGATTATGGATTAAACCGGGTTTTAGAGAAACCCAAAAATACGAAATGAGACACGAAAAGAATGGGCCTGGGCGTGCTAGGACGTCGCACGCCCAAGCCCCGTCACCGCCGCCCAGCCCTCCCGCATCCGTGCGGGAGGCCTCCCGCCCGCCTAGGCGCCCTGCTCGCCTGTCTCGCAACCGTGCGGGACAGCCGTCTGCTCCTCCCGCAACCGCGCGGGAGTGCCCGCCCAGGGATGAGCGGGACTGCCTACCCACGCCGCATGCTTGCGCGCCTGGCGTGGGCACGCTGGCGGCAATCGCTGCCGGCTGTACGCAATGCTGGCGCGCGTTCCTGTGCGGTGGGCGGGCCCGTGTTTTCCTGTGCGGCGGGCTATCCCGCGTCGTCCCGGGCCCGTGTTTTCGTGTTTCTCGTGTTTCGTATTTTCGGTCCTTAAAATCCCATTTAATTTTATTTTAATTTTATCTTTTAAAATTAGTTTTGCTAAAATAAAATTATTTTAAAATTTTGATTAAATTGGGATTTTTGAGAAGTTAATCGATTTAAATTTTGAGAAAAATTGCAAACTTTATTTTCTGAAAATATTGAAAGAATAAAATTATTAATTTTCAGAAATTAATTGGAATTTTATTAGTTTATTGTTTTTCGGGTTTTATAGAAAAGGCTCTTGAACAAGAATTGCATCTAAGTCGTGTTTTAAGCTATTAGAGCTTAAAGTGAGAATTTTAATTTATTGGTTAAATTTAAATTCTTGCAATTTATGCATGTTAGCTGATCATGGGTTTAGACTTGTATATGGTTTTAATTTATGCACATGGATGGTTTATATTGGGGTTAGAGCCCTATAGTTGCGTTTTTCAATTGAGGTCGGAGCCTCACTTATGTGCGTACTGTTATGTGATTTATTATGTGGTTTTCCATATTACTGTTTTTTAGGCCGGGGTATGCCCTGTGTAATTGTCTAAGGCCAATATGAAGATTGAGCCTTATTACTTTATGTCTTTTTCTTTTTATTGTAATTTGAGAGTAGAGATAGGTGGTGAGGTTTTATTTTCATTTTGGAGACAATGCACCCATGGAGTAAGATGGACCACATTCAAGAAACAAGGAGGCCATAAGTGAAGACCCCTCAAAATGTTAGGGAGAGGAATCTCAATTGTAAAATGTTATAGAGATAGGGCTCGTATTTTGTTACCGCTTTCCCTTATGTGATTTAAACTGTTTATGTGGCATGTATGTTAGAACTTGTGATTGTGGAGTGGCTCCCACATATCACGCATAAGATAGGTAGAACCCATGATCATTACATGTTAGTATCATGCTAGGACATGTTATCTGTTTATGTGCTTGTTTGAAATTCGTTTAAGTTGTACTTGCATTAATCAAGACTAATAAAATTGGATAACATATATGTTGGTGAGGTCGAACCGAACAACTCTTCGGTTGATTCGAAAATTCCCATTAAATATTAAGCTCATTTCGAATAATAGGTATTTAATTCGAGATGCAAATTTTGAATTAAATTCCTAGCATTCCATCAATAGGTCTTAAGTTTAGTAAGTGAAGCTAGTTATTGTCCGCGAGTCGTGGGATAGCTAGTGGAGCTTATTAGTTCTTAGTTACCTAATTGATCATTTTAAATGATCAATATTTCGTGGTTAATTTTGGCAAGGGCGATGTCCGCGAGTCGTGGGTCGTTCGAACTAAGTTTTGATCATGATCTTATGATTGATGGGTCTAGCTTAACGCCTAAGTAAATATGGATGTCGCACGAGTCGTGGGTCCATATTGAAAGATAGGTGATGCAAAAAACAATTACTAAGAGTTCTAAAGGTGTTGGAATTGGTAAGTTGTACCTACCTAGGGTTTTACTTAGAATGTCCGCGAGTCGTGGGTTCGAGGTAAAATGCTTGGGATCTTAGTACCCATTGGGAAACGTGTTCCTCTTAGATCTTGGGGAATTATAGATCTTTGAAAAACAGTGGGAGCTACATTAGATTAAAGACCTTATCTTTTGTATATCGTTATAATTCAGCATGCTCACTTTTTCTCTACTTAGCATTTAGGTTGTAGTTCTGTGATTCTCTACAATATGAAATGCAAACCCATTTGTATCCATCCTTAAGTCAAAAGAGTTGACTAAGTCCTAACTAACTCTAATTGGCTTCGGACCCTAAAATTCATTTTAGATTCCGAAAAGAGAAAGGTGTTCTCTAAAGGGCGAAGTTTTCAATTGTGAAAATTCGACCCGGGCTAAAAGAGAAGCAATCTGAGGTGAATGGATTTCTCCAAACCACTTAAGAGCAATTGAACCACCTCATAAAAATGTTACAAGGTATAACATTGTGGAATTATTCAATATTCCAAATGAGGAAACAAGTGCACATGAACAAGGTCTAAAGATCTTATTTGAAGATCTTGTGGTCTCGATCATTAACTGAGAAAAGAGTTCTCAATGCACATTGCTTCCACCATCATACAAACCCTTTATGCTCAACTAGAATGATGCTAATGTAGCATAGTTAATCATTTAGTTGATAATGGTTGAGAACATCCTTAAGAAGGAATAAAAGGCTGTGATGGTTAATTCTTCTTCTAGACTCACTAAGTTAAAGGCTTGAAGGCCTAAAGAAGAAGAAACCCTTAAGAGCCCAATGGAGGGGCATGTAAGGGGGTACGCCCAAAAGACACTAGAGATCAAATTGGACGTTTGCTTCTATGGTAGCAAATAAGGACTTTGAAAGGGAACTGCAAAGAGTATGAGTACTCTGAAATCTTACCTCGTTTAGTAATTCTACTAGGAACAGAATTCACTAGTCTTGAGTCAATTCTGCATAATCCGTTGTGCAAAGACTCAAGGCACTAATGTTCTGAACATACAACGAGATAACAAAAGTAAGTGAGATGACAAAGCTTCGAATTACTTTGGAACGTTGAGACTTAAAAGGATTAGCAAGTTAGACATCTTAGGATCATTTCACGAAAATGAACCTGGAAAGTTAACTTCCTATGAATCCTATCTCAAAGGGAAACGTTCCCGGGACATTGTTTAGGTGA
This sequence comes from Lantana camara, assembly GCA_037501455.1. Lineage (NCBI taxonomy): Eukaryota > Viridiplantae > Streptophyta > Magnoliopsida > Lamiales > Verbenaceae > Lantana > Lantana camara. The sequence continues at coordinate 91,654,328 of CM074858.1, read as the reverse complement.
AACGTGGAACGTTCCAAAATTATAGTGGATTTTGATCCATGCTGATGAGTGTAAGATGCTTAATGTAAGCACAAGATACAATCGTCAGTTTAATCATTATGAATGAATATACTTGTTGAAGTACAAATTCGAAACTTATATGAAATTCTTAAAATTTCAAAAAGGAGGTTAGGAACCGAAGTAGTCATAAGTTATAGGTAAATCGATATGATCGAGATAGCTAATATCTTAGCAACTAATTCCTTAGTCATCTTAGAGATAATAGGATTATCTCTCAGTAAACTAATTCGAGAACACCTTAATGTTTCCGAATGAGGGAATGAAACCTAATAGGATGTGGTCCATTCCATAGTAAGCTTTACTGACTTATAGTTATTCTAGGAATAAACTCCCAGAATATGCAGTTAGAGATTTTGAATTTAGTACCTTTCAAATTCAGTCCTTTAGTTGCACTATGCAATGTGGCATACTAAATTCCATAATTATTCTTATCCAAGAATTTAATGGAATCCTCTTAAGTGAAGAGGATAGTGGAAGATAAGCTTGAAATGAGTTCAAGTTTATACAACAATATTGGATATCGTTTCTGCGATTTCCTTAGACAAAGGTTGTTTGTCTCAAGGAATGTATCTTTCTTAAGGAATCGTTCCTATAGAAGAAGAAAGACAAGCAAGCAGACCTCAAAGAAATTTGAGAAAAAAATATCCACGCTACATATAGAAGAAATGAGCCCATCTGATAAAACTTAGCCAAATTTTAGAGTATGTACACGTGTGAAACCCTTCTCTTAAGACGCGTTTAGAACGCGTTCCTAGATAGCCAAGGAATTACTTGAAGAGGAGACACTGTCAGATTTGGAATCTGAGTAGTGTAAGCAACCCTTGAAATCCAATATGGATTCCATATACTCAAACCAAGTTTTGACCTTGGTTGATCCACCTGATAGGATCAAGCTCGTGGAGCTTCGAGCGAATGAAAGCATTACAGCCTTCTTGATGGTTGAAATGCAAAAGTCCATTTGGATTGTATTTACAACATCCTCATATTCTGACTATGAGATATGATAAGTGAATATGAGAACTATCTTGTTCAATATGAGATTGAAAGAGTCTGAAATAAGGTATTTCTATAAATCTCATATTCAGTGGGAGTATGCATAAGGTATGCAAATCCCTAAAGTCAATCTGTGGATTGATAAAGTCTTCTAGGAGTTAGACAATTCGATTCCATAGGATAATCAAATCATTTGACATGGATGGAAGTCGAATAAGTCTCAAAAATGTACATATGATAGTTAGTGATGTAAAAGTCAATTTTGGTTCTTTAGAAGACGACATCCTTCTCATTAGGAATGTCAAGGATGACGTGAAAGTTACCAATTCTTGTTTAAGAAACAATTTGGCATGAAAGATCTTAGTGATTATCCTAAATTCTCGACATTCAGATCTATAGAAGATAGATCTAAGAGAATAAAAGGATTATCACAAAAACGAGTACATAACCATAATACTAAAAGGAGTTTAGTATGGACAATGGAACATCTCTTTTGAAGAGTATGTGTCCTAAGATAACTTTAAGAAAGTTAGAATGTCCAAAATCCCTTTAAGTGACAGGGTTCATAATGTATGAAATGTTATGTACTAGACTTGATATGGCTCAGCACTAAGCGTAGTGGGTCGAATCCAAATGACCTCAGAGAAGGTCATTAGATTTCTGTAAAGGATGTCCTTAGAGTACTTGAGAAGAAATGAGGATATGTATTAGTTTACAGAGCCCAAAAAGATCTTGTTGTTAGAAGGATATTTGATGTAACCGTTCATCAAACATAGATGATTATGAAATCATTGAAAGGATACAACTTCTACCAGAATGGTAATGCAATGTGTTGGAAAGGGGTTCCAAGGACAGACATTGCAAAACTCGACTATCGTAGTTGAGAACTTAGTCGTATTATATAACGCTAAGTTAAGTGTTTGGGTAAGAAACTCCATCTAACTGGTTAGATGAAGTTCCTAGCATGAAACAACTCCTTTATCATATTGTATGATAAACTGGATGGTTGCTCAAGTAAGAGAACCAAGACCTCACCAAGAGACTGAACACGTGATTACGAATCATTTGATAAGGAAAAGGTGTTTCCTAAGAGATGTGTAAACAAGAGGGTCACATCAGCAGAGAATATAGCAGATCCACTTTGGAAACGCCCAAAGTCAATAGGCTCTCAAAGTGCATCTTGAGAAGGTGGTACTTAGAGTACCTAAATGGCTTTTACGGGCAAGTGGGAGATTGTTAAGAATAGTGCCCTAGAAAGCCGATTAGTGATAATCCGTTTTAGGACTTTCCTAGTATCACAGACAATCTTTGAATAATATACGAATGATTAATATCACAGGCAAACACTTCTTTATATGCTCTTGTTTGGTATGCGTTTACTTTAGCTGTGCATGTATGAGAACTCCCCTAATCCTGATGACTTTAGGACTCTACCATTTAGGTGAAATGGTTCATGAAACGAGTCCTATTTCACATAAGTCATGATTAGTAAAATACTCCAAGCTGATGAGTCCTACAGACAGTGGGAGTGTCAACCTGACTCCTCTAAGGCTTGCTTGTGGGATCACGCCCTTAAGAAGGACCACCTTGTTTCATGGAGGTGCAAAGTGTATAGTTGATACGTGCGTGATACATGAGGGTGCTTACTTTAATAAGTAAGTTCACTGAGGTGCCCCGTGTGAGAACATTCCTAAATGGGAAAGGAAGTTTCTATTTCAGGAAATGGAAACTTCCAGATTAGGAAATATCTCACGAGTCATTGATGTGATTAATTGATCCTTAAGACTTGAGGTTCCTTGTCACTTTATGAGTTAACTCTATAGTCTTAGGTATAAGCTTTAAAGGGTGTTGCCTTAGACAACTGATTCAAGGCTTATGCTGGGGTTTCACAAGTGACTCATGAAAGTGAATGAGAATCAAGAAAGGACCTACACTTGCATTTGGAAGGTGATCTCTTATTGTGTAAGTCATTCATATGCCATATGGAGTCCTTGGCCAAGGCAGTAGATCAAGACATCAAGAAAAGGGTTTCTTGGATTGAGATCAAATGGATATGAAATGCACTTAGCTTTAAGACCTAATTATTAGGGCTCTGATTATTCCCTTGCCGTAGATCTTGGTTGAGAGATAGTAAGTAGGAGGATTGTATCTCACATGAATCAATGACTTAAAGGTTCTATCGAATCCGAACATTCCAATCCAGCTAGGGGTTAAACACCTGTTGCTAGACTATGGTCGTTTAATCTGTGGACTGATTAATTAATTAGTGAATTAATTAATTAGGGTCACTGCTAATTGAATTGAGAACCTAGAGGGTCACACACAACAACTTGGTTACATGAGTTGAGGCTTTAAAATGATTAAACGAGTTAATCGGGCCTAGAGGGTTCCACACGTGTGAAATCACACGTGTGGGTCACGTGACTGGACACGTGTCATTATGACACGTGTGCCACACGTGAATAATTATTTGGTGATTAAATAATTAATTTGTTAATTATTTAATAGACTTTGGTTTAATTTTGAATTAAAAAAGAAAGTCTTATTATGGAGAAAATAATCTAGTTAATTAATTATGAATTAATTAATTAGATAAAATAAGTTATTTATTTAAAATAAATAAAGTATAAAATTATCCAAAATTAGTTTGGATATTTTTAGCTCTCTTGAAAGTTGATTTGAATTTGAATTCAAAGTCAAAGTCAAATTACTTGATTATCAAGTAGTAGGAGAGAGAGAGAGAGACCAAAATCCTAGCCCATAAAGGACTAGGAATTTCGGCACTCCCCTCTCAATAAATAGGAGAGCTCGAGCTCCTTATGGAGCTAATTGGCAATTCTTTTGGTTCATGTGTTGAACACCTTCCTTTCTGCAAGATCAAATAAACCCTAGGTTAAGCCTAAACACTAACTACAGAACTAGCATCCTTACTAGTTAGATTGTGATCAAGTTGGTGGACTATCTCTAGAGAGCTTCAAGTTAGAAGTTTTTAAGATTCGAGCTTTACCAAAAAGTGGGGATCAAGCAAAACGATCAGAAAGGATGATGAAACGATTCTGAACCCAACAGAAAACGAGTGAAAAAATCGAACTAAAGAAGATGGCGAAAACCGTTCGTCCATATCCTGAAGGATGAATTTTTTCACGACGGTTTTATGACTGGCAGATTTCTACTTTCGCAAAACTGGTTTTCGAAGGGAGTTGGTGTGGATTGTTATCCCTACAATGGATTCTGAAGTAGAAAGAGATTTCAAGGGACGGCTTGCCATTAACGCATGAAGCGCATTTGAGGGCGGCTCAAAACGTGTCAAGAAAGCTACTACCCAAGTGAGTTTCTTGATCACTTCGAATTTGGATTCACGATTGCGAGTCTAAGATCCTTTTATTGAAAAAAATTTTAAATTTCCGCTGCTTTCTGATTCCTGTTTTCCAACACTTGTTTCATGGAGATGCAAAGTGTATAGTTGATACATGCATGATAAATGAGGGTGCTTACTTCCATAAGTAAGTTCACTAAGGTGCCCCGTGTGAGAAGATTCCTAAATTGGAAAGGAAGTTTCTATTTTAGGAAATGGAAACTTCCAGATTAGGAAATATCTCACGAGTCATTGATGTGATTAATTGATCCTTAGACTTGAGGTTCCATATCACTTTATGAGTTAACTCTGTAGTCTTAGGTATAAGCTTTAAAGGGTATCGCCTTAGACAACTGATTTAAGGCTTATGATGGGGTTGCACAAGTGATTCATGAAAGTGAATGAGAATCAAGAAAGGACCTACACTTGCATTTGCAAGGTGATCTCTTATTGTGTAAGTTATTCATATGCCATATGGAGTCCTTGGCCAAGGCAGTAGATCAAGACAACAAGAAAAGGGTTTCTTGGATTGAGATCAAATGGATATAAAATGCACTTAGCTTTAAGACTAGATTATTAGGGTTCTGATTATTCCCTTAGCCTAGATCTTGGTTGAGAGATAGTAAGTAGGAGGAATGTATCTCAAATGAATCAATGACTTAAAGGTTCTGTCGAATCGAGACATTCTAATTCAGCTAGGGGTTAAACACCTGTTGCTAGACTATGGTCGTTTAATCTGTGGACTGATTAATTAATTAGTGAATTAATTAATTAGGGTCACTGTTAATTGAATTGAGAACCTAGAGGGTCACACACAACAACTTGGTTACACGAGTTAAGGCTTTAAAATGATTAAACGAGTTGATCATGCCAAGAGGGTAACACACGTGTGGGTCACGTGCGTGACACGTGTCCTATATGGACATGTGTGCATCATGCGTGTATATTTATTTATGTATTAAATAATTAATGTGTTAATTATTTAATAGACTTTGGTTTAATTTTGAATTAAAAAGAAAGTCTTATTTTGGAGAAATTAATCTATTTAATTAATTATGAATTAATTAATTAGATAAATAAGTTATTTATTTATTAATAAATAAAGTATAATATTATTCAAAAGGGTTTTGGATATTTTACCTCTCTTAAAAGTTGATTGAATTAGAATTCAAAGTCAAGGTTTGGAATTACTTGTTGATCAAGTAATAAGAGAAAGGGACCAAATCCTTAGTCCAAAAGGACTAGGTTCGGCCGCCCCTCCCTAGTGCTATATATAGGGGAGCTTGAGCTCCCCATAAGGATTGATCGATTCTTCTTGGTTCATGTGTTGAACACCATCCTTTCTCCAAGATCAAATAAACCATAGGTTAAGCCTAAACACTAACTAGAGAACTAGCATCCTTACTAGTTATATTGTAGTCAAGTTGGTGGACTATCTCTAGAGAGCTTCAAGTTAGAAGTTTTTAAAGATTCGAGCTTTACCAAGGAGAGCGGATCAAGTCGCGAGAAGAGCGTTCTTGGGTGGCTTGAAACGCTTCAAGAAAGATTATTGAAAAGTAAGTTTCTTTACCTTACAAATTTGGATTCATGATTGCGAGTTTCGATCCTTTTGTTGGAAAATTTTTAAATTTCCGCTGCTTTCAGATTCCGTTTTTCCAACAAGTGTTATCAGAGCCACCTCGTTAATCGTGTTTCTGATTTGTCTCAATTATTCTGAATTTGGTTGAAATTCTTAGGCCTAGATGCGAATTGAGTATTCTTGTGTTCTTTTAGAAAGCCTGAATTACGAAACTGTAATTTTTCATTGATTTTCTAAAACTATTTTCTCAAATCGTGTTTTGAAAATCGTTTTAAATTGAAATTTGCTTAAATCGTATTTTTTCATATTTTGGGATTGAATTGGGTTTTGGAGAAACTTGAGATACGAAGCACGAAAAACGCGAGCCCAGGAATGCTAAGGAGTAGCACGCCTAGGCCAGCGTGCACCGTCCCACAACCGCGCGGGATGCCCGCTCACCATCACGCAGCCGCGCGTGACGCCCTGCTAGGCGCGCCTGCTCGCCTGTCCCGCAACCACGCGGGACAACCACCCGTATGCTACCGCATTCGCGAGGGAGCACCGCCCGGTCTCGCCCGCAGGCCAGCGGCAGCAGGGTGCGCGCCTAGCGCCTGCGGGCTGGCAGCGCAAGCTGCTGGCACCACGCGATGCTGGCGCGCGCACCTAGCGCGCGACTCCGAGCCCTGTTTTCGGGCGGTTCCGGGCCCTGTTTTCGTGTTTTCATATTTTCGATCCTTGAAATCCCGATTTAATTTTTCTGAAAATTTTATTTTGTTAAATTAGAATTGGTTTTGAAATAATTGTTTAAATTGGGATTTTGAAAAATTAATCAATTTAAATTTTGGAAAAATTACAAACTTTATTTTATGAAAATAATGAAAGAATAAAATTATTAATTTTTAGAAATTAATTAGAATTTTATTAGTTTATTGTTTTTTGGGTTTTATAGAAAAGGCTCTTGAACAAGAATTGCATCTAAGTCGTGTTTTAAGCTATTAGAGCTTAAAGCGAGAATTTTAATTTATTGGTTAAATTTAAATTCTTGCAATTTATGCATGTTAGCTGATCATGGGTTTAGACTTATGTATGATTTTAATTAATGCACATGAATGGTTTAAATTGGGGTTGGACCCCTATAGTTGCGTTTTCAATTGAGGTTGGAGCCTCACTTATGTGCGTACTGTTATGTGATTTATTATGTGGCTTTCCGTATTACTGTTTTGAGGCCGGGGTATGCCCCGTGTATTTGTGTAAGGCCAATATGAAGATTGAGCCTTATTACTTTTCAGTACTTTTTCAATTTTTTGGAGAGTAGAATAGATGATGAGGTTTTATTTTCATTTTGGAGACAATGCACCCATGGAGTAAGATGGACCACATTCAAGTAACAAGGAGGCCATACGTGAAAACCCCTCAAAATGTTAGGGAGGGGAATCTCAATTGAAGATGTAATAGAGATAGGGCTCGTATTTTGTTACCGCTTTCCCTTATGTGATTTAAACTGTTTATGTGGCATGTATGTTAGAACTTGTGATTGTGGAGTGGCTCCCACATATCACGCATAAGATAGGTAGAACCCATGATCATCAGATGTTAGTATCATGCTAGGACATGTTATCTGCTAAGTGCTTGTGTGAAATGCATTTAAGTTGTACTTGCATTAATCAAGACTAATTAAAATTGGATAACATATATGTCGGTGAGGTCGAACCTGACAACTCTCCGGTTGATTCAAAAATTCTCGTTAAATATTAAGCTAATTTCGAACAATAGGTGTTTAATTCGAGATGTAAATTTTAAATTAAATTCCTAGCATTCGATCAATAGGTTTTAAGTTTAGTAAGTGAAGCTAGTTATTGTCCACGAGTCGTGGGATAGCTAGTGGAGCTTATTAGTTCTTAGTTGCCTGATTGATCATTTTAAATTATTAATATTTCGTGGTCAATTTTGGCAAGGGCGATGTCCGCGAGTCATGGGTCGTTCGAACTAAGTTTTGATCATGATCTTATGATTGATGGTCTAGCTTAATGCCTAAGTAAATATGGATGTCGCACGAGTCGTGGGTCCATATTGAAAGATAGGTGATGCAAAAACAATTACTAAGAGTTCTAAAGGTGTTAGAATTGGCAAGTTGTACCTACCTAGAGTTTTACTTAGAATGTCCGCGAGTCGTGGGTTCGAGCTGAAATGCTTAGGATCTTAGTACCCATTGGGAAACGCATTCCTCTTAGATCATTGGGAATTATAGATCTTTGAAAAACAGTGGGAGCTACATTAGATTAAAGACCTTATCTTTTGTATATCGTTATAATTCAGTATGCTCACTAGTTCTCTGTCTTACCATTTAGGTCGTAGATTCTGTGATTCTCTACGTGTTTTGAAATGGCAACCAAAAACCCTCTTGTATCGATCCTCGAGCCAAACAAGTTGACTGGTCCCAACTATTCTGATTGGCTGAGGAATCTGAAAATTATTTTAGATTCTGAGAAGAGAACTTATGTTTTCTTCGAAGGGGAGCCTAGTCCCGAAGGGGACGCTCCCACTCGGGCCGAGCAGGATACGATCCAGAAGTGGAAGGATGATAATCTCCAAGCCCGTTGCCTTATGTTGGCCAACATGTCTCTGGACTTGCAAAGGCAACATGAGGCCATGGAATTTGCTTGGGAGATTTACGACCACTTAGAGCAACTTTACCGCCCCCATGAACGTGTTACAAGGTATAACACTTCAAATGAATTGTTCCATTTGAGAATGAGGGAAGGTTCAAGTGTCCATGAATATGGACTCAAGTTTCTCGCCCTTACTGAGAAACTTGCTTCCATGGACATGCCACTAAAAGATGAGCTTTCAGTGGACTTGTTGCTAGCATCGCTCCCACCATCATTCAACCCATTTGTCCTTAACTTCAATATGAATCATGTTGCTGCTACTGTAGCTAAGCTGATTAGTCAGCTTATGACTGCTGAAAGCACGATCAAGAAGGACAATAAGGTTCTGATGGCGAATGCTCCATCTTCCTCTTCTGGGCCTTCTAAAGGTAAGGGCAAAAAAGCCCAAAAGAAGAAGAAGAAACCCCTTAGGCCCACTGGTGGCATTTCGAAGGGGAAGGCCCAAAAGAAGAAACGTTATCAGAAAGAGGATGTTTGCTTCCATTGTGGCAAAGCGGGACATTGGAGGAGAAACTGCCCAGAGTACAAGGCTACTCTAAAGAAAGGTATGTTTCTCGTTGAAGTAAATCTTTCTATTAATTCTAGTTCTTGGGTACTTGATGCCGGTTGTGGAGCTCATATCTGTCATGATGTACAGATGCTAAATGAAGTCCAACAACTCAGAGAAGGAGAATATGTCTTGAAGATCGGCGATGGCTTAAAAGTTAAAGCTCGAGCTTTAGGCACAATTAGATTAGATTTACGTAGTTTTGAGTTAGTTTTAAATAAAGTCCTTTATGTACCGAACATTATTCGTAATATAATTTCAGTTCCAATTTTAGATTGTGAAGGTTATGAAACTTATATTAAGAATGGTGAGTACTTTATCAAGCGGAACAACTCTTCCGTTCACATCGGTACTCTAAGTAATGGACTTTATCTAACTCATAATATAAATATTATGAATATACAACGAGAAACTAAACATAAGAGAGATGACTAAGTTTCAGCTCCCTTGTGGCACACTAGATTAGGACACATTTCCAAGAACAGAATTAGCAAGATAAATACTTTAGGATCATTCTCTGAAAATGATCTCAAGGAGATGACTTCTTGCAAGTCCTGTCTCAAAGGAAAGATGTCCAAAATTCCTTTTAAAGGAACAGTGGAACGTGCCACTAAGGTCTTAGATTTGATCCTTTCTGATGTTTGTGGACCGCTTAGTGTAAGCACAAGAAACAATCATCAGTATTTCATAACCTTTACCGATGACTTTAGTCGGTATGGTTATGTATACTTAATAAAGTATAAATCTGAAGCTTTTAAGAAATTCCTAGAATTTCAAAAGGAGGTTGAGAACCAAACTGGTCACAAGATCAAAGCACTTCGATCTGATCGAGGAGGCGAGTATCTTAGTGAAGAATTCCTTAGTCATCTCAAAGATAATGGAGGATTATCTCTCAGTGGACTCCTCCGGGAACTCCTCAACTTAATGGAGTTTCTGAGAGAAGGAATCGAACTCTACTTGATATGGTTCGTTCCATGATGAGTTTCACTGACTTACCACCTTCTTTCTAGGGTTATGCCCTAGAAAGTGCAGCAAAGATTTTGGAATCTAGTTCCCTCTAAGTCAGTCCCCAAAACGCCCTATGAAATGTGGCATGGTAAAATCCCTAGTTATTCTTATTTAAGAATTTGGGGTTGTCCTGCTTACGTGAAGAGGACAGCGGGAGATAAGTTAGAATCTCGTTCTAACTTATGCTACTTTGTAGGATATCCTAAGGAATTCATAGGATACTACTTCTATGATCAATTTGAGCAAAAGGTGTTTGTTTCCAGAAATGCTACTTTTCTTGAGGAACCGTTCCTTAAAGAAAAGAAAGGCAAGATCATAGAATTAGAGGAAGTACAAAGTGACCCCACGCCACCCACTGAAGAAACATCCCCTTCTGATCGACCACAACCAATCACGAATTTCGATACACACGTAAATCCTCCTCTAAGGCTTTCTGAACGCACTCCTAGACAGCCGGAGAGATGGTATGGATTCTTCCATGAGATCTCTCAAAAGGATAATGATCCTCTAACATATGAGGAGGCACTTTCAGATTCTGACTCTGAACAGTGGATAGAAGCCATGAAATCCGAAATGGATTCCATGAACTCCAACCAAGTTTGGACCTTGGTAGATTTGCCTGATGGGGTCAAACCCATAGGTTGAAAATGGATCTTTAAGAGAAAGCTTGGAGTTGATGGAAGCATTGCAGCCTACAAAGCAACTGGTTGCAAAACGATTCACTCAAAGAACCGGCGTGGACTTTGATGAAACCTTTTCACCAGTTGCAATGCAAAAGTCTATTCGGATCATGCTTGCCATTGCTGCATGTTATGACTATGAGATATGGCAAATGGATGTGAAAACTGCCTTTCTCAGTGGTGACATTGATAAAGACATTTATATGGAGCAACCCATAGGTTTCACATTCAGTGGGAGTGAGTAAAAGGTTTGCAAACTCCAAAGGTCAATCTATGGATTGAAACAGGCTTTTAGGAATTGGAACATTTGATTTGATGAATCAGTCAAAGCGTTTGGCTTCATTCAAATTTCGAATGAATCATGTGTGTATAGAAAGGAATTGGAGACCTCAGTGCAATTCTTAGTACTTTATGTTGATGACATCCTTCTTATTGGGAATTCGAAAGATGACATGAAAGTAACTAAGTTATGGTTATCGAACCAATTCGAGATGAAAGATCTTGGCGATGCGTCCTATATCCTTGGAATTAAAATCTATCGAGATAAATCTAGAAGGTTAATAGGACTATCACAGTCGATGTACATTGACAAAGTATTGAAGAGATTCAATATGGAGTCAGCAAAGATTAAGAACCTTCCTCTGAATGTAGGAACATGTCTTTGTAAGAAGATGTGTCCTAAGACTAACCCTTAGAAGGAAAGAATGACTCATACACCTTATGCATCAGCAATAGGTAGCATAATGTATGCAATGTTATGTACTCGACCGGATGTGGCTTATGCACTTAGTGTAACAAGTCGTTTCCAATCTGACCCTGGAGATGGTCACTGGGCTGCCGTGAAGAATATTCTTAAGTACTTGAAAAATACAAAAGATTTATTCTTAGTTTACGGACGTCAAAAAGATCTTACTGTCGAAGGATACTGCGATGCAAGCTTTGCATCTGACTTAGATGACTTTAAGTCAATGTCAGGATACATTTTCTGCCTAAACGGCGGAGCAGTTAGTTGGACGAGTTCCAAGTAAACGACCACTGCAGATTCGACCACTGAGGCCGAATACCTAGCTGCAAATGATGCAGCTAAGAAAGGTGTTTGGATTAGAAACTTCATTCAAGAGTTGAATGTTGTTCCTAGCATAAAAGACCCCATTATTGTGTTTTGTGACAACACTGGGGCGGTTGCTCAAGCAAGAGAACCAAGATCTCACCAACGGACCAAGCACATTATGAGGAAGTATCACCTAATCTGTGATATTATCAAAAGAGAAGTTGTGCAAATTGAAAGGGTCACATCAGCAGAGAATGTGGCAGATCCACTTACTAAACCCCTTAGTCGAGAAGCTTTCGAAGGTCATCTTCAGAAGATGGGACTTAGAGTAGCTTTAGAGTGGCTTTGATGGGCAAGTGGGAGATTGTTAGGAATAGCGCCCTAGAAAGCCGATTATATATCCGCTTTGTACTTTTCCTTATTGTAATCACAGAAAATCTTTGAATAAAATAACAAATTGAGGCAACACTTCTTTATATGCTCTTGTTTGGTATGCGATTACTTTAGTTGTGCATGTTTGAGAACTCCCCTAATCCTGATGACTTTGGGACTCTACATTTATGTGAAATGGTTCATGAAACGAGCCCTATATTACATAAGTCATGATTAGTAAAATACTCCAAGCTGATGAGCCCTACAGACAGTGGGAGTGTCAACCTGACTCCTTTAAGGCTTGCTTGTGGGATCACACCCTTAAGAAGGACCACCTTGTTTCCTGGAGATGCAAAGTGTATAGTTGATACGTGCAATATACATGAGGGTGCTTACTTCCATAAGTAAGTTCACTAAGGTGCCCCGTGTGAGAAGATTCCTAAATGGGAAAGGAAGTTTCTATTTCAGGAAATGGAAACTTCCAGATTAGGAAATATCTCACGAGTCATTGATGTGATTAATTGATCCTTAGACTTGAGGTTCCATATCACTTTATGAGTTAACTCTGTAGTCTTAGGTATAAGCTTTAAAGGGTGTCACCTTAGACAACTGATTCAAGGCTTATGCTAGGGCTGCACAAGTGATTCATGAAAGTGAATGAGAATCAAGAAAGGACCTGCACTTGCATTTGCAAGGTGATCGCTTATTGTGTAAGTCATTCATATGCCATATGGAGTCCTTGGCCAAGGTAGTAGATCAAGACATCAAGAAAAGGGTTTCTTGGATTGAGATCAAATGGATATGAAATGCACTTAGCTTTAAGACCAGATTATTAGGGTTCTAATTATTCCCTTACCCTAGATCTTGGTTGAGAGATAGTAAGTTGGATGATTGTATCTCACATGAATCAATGACTTAAAGGTTCTGTCGAATCCAAACATTCCAATTCAGCTTGGGGTTAAACACCTGTTGCTAGACTATGGTCGTTTAATCTGTGGACTGATTAATTAATTAGTGAATTAATTAATTAGGGTCACTGTTAATTGAATTGAGAACCAATAGGGTCACACACAACAACTTGGTTACATGAGTTAAGGCTTTAAAATGATTAAACGAGTTGATTATGCCAAGAGGGTAACACACGTGTGGGTCACGTGCATGACACGTGTCCTATATGGACACGTGTGCATCATGCGTGTATATTTATTTATGTATTAAATAATTAATGTGTTAATTATTTAATAGACATTGGTTTAATTTTGAATTAAAAAGAAAGTCTTATTTTGGAGAAATTAATCTATTTAATTAATAATGAATTAATTAATTAGATAAATAAGTTATTTATTTATTAATAGATAAAGTATAATATTATCCAAAAGGGTTTTGGATATTTTAGCTCTCTTAAAAGTTGATTTGAATTAGAATTCAATGTCAAGGTTTGGAATTACTTGATGATCAAGTAATAAGAGAGAGGGACCAAATCCTTAGTCCAAAAGGACTAGGTTCGGCCGCTCCTCCCTAGTGCTATATATAGGGGAGCTCGAGCTCCCCTTAAGGATTGATCGATTCTTCTTTGTTCATATGTTGAACACCATCCTTTCTCCAAGATCAAATAAACCCTAGGTTAAGCCTAAACACTAACTAGAGAGCTAGCATCCTTACTAGTTAGATTGTAGTCAAGTTGGTGGACTATCTCTAGAGAGCTTCAAGTTAGAAGTTTTTAAAGATTTGATCTTTACCAAGGAGAGGGGATCAAGCCGCGAGAAGAGCGTTCTTGGGTGGCTTGAAATGCTTCAAGAAAGATTATTGAAAAGTAAGTTTCTTGACCTTACGAATTTGGATTCATGATTGCGAGTTTCGATCCTTTTGTTGGAAAATTTTTAAATTTTCGCTACTTTCTGATTCTGTTTTTCCAACAAGTGTAACGCCCCGACTTTTCGGCCGTAGAGGTATGACGTATGTGTTTACCAAATTGCGCGAATTAATTATTTATAAGTGTTTTGTAAATTTAATTTTATAATTAAATGTTAAAATATTAATTAATTATATCTTTAATTTTATTAATATTAAATTCATATTTAATTCGTTGACTTTGATTTTTATTTAAATATGAAATTTAATTTTTTTTATTTAATATGGAATTCTATGGATTTGTAAATGCATTACTTATGAGTGTTATAATCGCGCTTCGTTCTTATATGATTTGATAACGAAATTTCGTGAAATTTTAGTATGTTGTAGATTTGTGTGTTATGAACGTGTATATTTGCTCGCTTTACATTTTCGGGTTCATTTGCTTGAGTTTTGAGATCATTTTGAATTTTGGAACCAAAATGGGGGCTAACTAGCAATTAGCGCACCCTTGGTTCTGTGTGTGATACCTTGAGCTCGAGTATTCAAATTCGAATTCCGTCACTTCCGTTGGCTTCTTTTCAAGGATTCGGAGCCAATGGACTAAGCCTCATATTTTTCCAAACTCGTTTGAAACTCCGAAATTCAATCGAAACAAGCTATTAATACATCTATGACCACCTTTCACCTATTTGCACATAAATCCCTCATCTCTCAAGCTTTTCACTTCAAACCTGGACCCTCATGACCATAACTCAGCCTACTATCATCTCTTTCTCCCTCACATCGATCCATACACAAGAAAGGAGAGAAAAATCAAATTTTTGGAGCAACAACAGTCCATTTTCGCCACTTTGATCCCAAGTGAGATTTTGAGTTCTAATCTCCATTTTCCTTCATCTTCTTCAAGGGTTAAGCTTATATTTGATATCTATATGCTTATGTGATCATTTTCATCCAAAATTTTCAGAATTTGAGCTTGTATTCATGGAGTTTGGAGAAGATGAATGAATAGTTAGGTTTTGCTCCATATTTGAATTTCATGACTTCTCATGGTGTTTTGCTTGAATTGGAGCTAAAAACTTGGTCATTTATGCCTTCTTTATTGTTGTTTCAACCTGATCTTTTTGGTATTTGATGCATAAGTGAGTTTACCATTAATGTCTTGAGTTTTTCGCTTGAGTTCAAGCATGAATTTGATGCCTATTTCTTTACCTGAGTTGCTGCTCATTTTTAGTCAGATTTGTAGGAGTATATGACCTGTTTTGCTGCTGAGTTTATTACCTTGGTTGCCTGCTATCTACTGTTGTGTTTTCTTGCCTTTGGAACAGGGTATCGAAGCTTGAACTACTGCCATTTCTGTGACTGAAATGCATCTCCCCGGGCGAGGAGATTTTGGGCATGAAAGTGCCCGGCCGGGGACCCTTTATGCAGAAACTACCCTCCCGAGGACTTTTTGTGTGCAAAATCTCCCCGGGAGGGGAGATTGGTTTGGGACCTTTGCATGTTTTCTTTTACGTGACTTTAATGCTCTTTAAGATGATACTTGGATTCTTGGCTGGTGTGATTTTTGGCGTTACTGGAAGCTGTAGTATAACATGTATATATGTATTTTATATGAGTATTTAATTAATGGATTGACTTTCATGCATGAGTTTACTTAATATATGAATGTGATTGTGGGTTTTAATTTGCATGAATTGGTTGTCCATGCATGAATGGATTGACGAATTTACATGCTAAATGATCAATAATTGTAATTGGGGCTGCATGTGCGTATGTATATATATATATATATATATATATATATGTGTGTGTGTGTGTGTGTGATATATGTTATATATTTAATTAATATGAATTTCATGGATTAATTTAATATGAAATGTGAAAGTTATGAACTTGGTTGGATATGAACGCTTCTTCTAATGAAGAAATGGCTTCTTTATATACCTTGAATGTTTTAATCATGCGCATGAACATCTTCATGACAATATCATCTCTTATCTATTCATATCACGTTCATTACATTGTCGAGCGTCTTATGCGGTCATTTGAGTCTCATTCCACTTCCTTTGCACAGATTCGGGTCCAGTTGGAGACGAGGATGAGCAGTGAGGCTCTTGTTGTTTATTTTTATCTTTCAAGAGGTGGGTTTCTCTTCTATGTATTTAAATTAACCCGATATATTCCCAATGTGTAATGTTTTAAACCAACTTATTATATATATATATATATATATATATATATATATATATATATCGAGTCTTTTATGAGTCTATGATTTTTAACATTAAGCCCTTTTCTTTATTGATAGCCTACCTAATGTTTGGCAAGACTTGATTGATTGCACGTAATGGGGGCCCTGGGACTTAGTGTACGTGGCTATCCGGGGAAGCTCGGGCTGACGGTGAACCCACACACTAGTTCCATCAAACTATAGAGTCCAGAACTCACTAGGAGATTAGCGAGGAAAGAAAGCTGAGTGCCTTTGGGGAACTCATGAAACCCCACTGGCCAGTGATTGAGGTGGCCGGGCCTTGCAAACCGTCCACCGCTCAGAGGAAAAAGGGGATTACTTGAATGATTATGAATGATCGAAAGATTGTGATTGATCGATTGGTTGAGCATCAAAGAATGTATGCACGAAAACCTAATTTACACTTTAATGATTATACGAGGTGAAGGTTGGAGACTTAGCCTTCTCACCGGGCTCACGTATAACCTAATGGTTGTTTGAATATGAAAGTTATAATCCCGTTTGATGATTTCTTATTTTACCCACTTGGGAACTTGCTCTAAAACCTCTTTCGGGATTATAATATGCATGAATGTGTTTAAATTCTGCTTTATCTATACATTATGCCACGTTTTTATACCCACCAGTCTCCTATAGACTGAACCTGGATTATTTTCAGTTGTTTTATGCAGATGTAAGTGGAGCTAGGCGGGAATTCAAGTTGGTGTGTCTCGCATTTGTTTCTAGCTCTGTATTTTGGTCTTACACACACTCATACTCATATTTATGAACTCTTGTATTGGATTATGACTCATGACGTGGGCGTACTTGTTGGAGCCGTGATGGTGTGTTGATATTGTATATATTCTATTTTTGGATCTTGAATGCTCAATGTATATATATATATATATATATATATATATATATATATATATATATATATATATATCATGTTCATGTGTTGCTTCCGCTTATTGTATACTCTACTTCATTTCCATTTTGGTATTGATTGGTTTAAGGGTTAGCCTGCCTAGCTTAGAGTGTGTGTAGAGTCCCCATTCGCCATGATTTGGCACGTGTATGGATTGTCCATTCCATATGCGGGTCGAGTCTCGATGCGAGGGATGTGGTGCCTCGCGCTCGGGTGCTACATCTTAGGGGGTGGATGTGCACCCATCCCATATCAGTTGGTAAGGAGAACTAAGTCCTCCTTATAAGGGGGATGGAAACCTTACCTTGCAGATGCGTTTTCCTTGGTGGCCCAACCCACCGGGAAAAACAAATCCGTGAGGCCGTTTTGGTTAAGGGCGTGCAAAAGTGACAATATCTGCATACTGGGCTAGTCCTGTGATTTTACAAATGGTATCAGAGCCGGTGCCAGGAAGCTGATGTGTCAGGTCCTCAGCGAGGACGCTGAGCTCTCCTTAGGGGGGGTGGATGTGCACCCATCCCATATCGGTTGGTAAGGAGAACTAAGTCCTCCATATAAGGGGGATGAAAACCTTACCTTGCAGACGCGTTTTCCTTGGTGGCCCAACCCACTGGGAAGAATAAATCCGTGAGGCCGTTTCGATTAGGGGCATGCAAAGCGGACAATATCTGCATACTGGGCTGGTCCTGTACTGTTTCATTGAGACACGTTACCCATAGTTCACTCCTCTCAATTCTTAGGGTGATTGAGTTCGTCCGTATCCCATAACAAGAAATCAATGGTATTGTTTCTCTAACCATCCATCATTCTTCGCCTGGCCTTAACGATTTAAGTCTTAAACATCTTTTATCGCTTGGAGCATAATTTTCCCTTTACATGCTTTGGGGTTCTAATCTCCTCGATCTTGAAGTTCATCGAATGCTAAAGTCTTCCAACTTATTCCTTATTGCTTTTGTAAGGTCTTATAACTTGCTAAATCTTACATCTCCATTGTTCCTACTAGAATTAATTCTCTTGGCACGACCGAGAGCTTAAGTTTACTTCTTGTTCGTGCTCTCTCCCTTAAAATTCTCGCCTTCAATTTGTTGAACTTGATCAATTACTCTTTAAACAAAATTTTTAACTTCTTCAAGAATTATCCTAGGTTCAATTTCACAACTTTTCAAAACTTATATCACAGCCTTGTCTACTTTGTAACCCAAGATTCCTTTCCTTTCTTGATTAAAATTCGACTCATTTTGATTAGTATGAAGTAAGCAGGGTAGAGAAGAATTCCTATCAAGCAAATACCAAGCTATGCATGTTGGGTAAGAATGCTCGATGCATGTCGCACATCGCCAACAATTAAGGTATGCAACACATTTAAGAAATTATATCAATTAAACATAATGTACGAAAATTACATAATTAACTCAGCGAATGATGCACTTGCCATGTATGCAAGTACCTTTCACCATAGAGATAAGCTTTAGTCCGACACCTTATCCTTTACTCTCAAATTTGTTGGTCTTTATTTGTTTAACCACGGTCTTCCGGATTTGTAACGCCCCGGTTTTCACTTATAATTTTCATAACATTATATTTATTATATCTTCATGCATTTATATGAATTTTCATTAACGTGAAATTTACGCGAATTAATTGCTAACGTGCCTAATTGTTATTATGTGAATTTACTTGATCATTTCATAAATATGTGGATTAAATTTCATTAACATGAATGGATTTAATTGATTAATTTCCATGAGAAGAAACTTGATTGCATACACTCTTATATTCCAAGGACCTAAGTACAAAATAGGATGATTCACCTTGGTTAGTGGAAGACTTTGGTACATAATATATTCATTTCATCTCTTGCATTTCATTAATCAAAATATCATCCAAACTCACACACACCCCTACTAAATCACGTTTCAAGCACCAAGAAAGGAAGGAAGAATTCATCTCATTTCAAGATAAATTTCAAGGAAGAATTGTGAAGTTGGAAGCTTTATCATCATCACATCATCATTTCATCCTTTCTTTATTCATTTCAAGGTATATGATGAAGTGGTGTGGATTCATGAATCATATTTGAGTTAGGGTTTGGTAATTATGTGATGATATTACGTTTATTTATGATGAGAAGCATGCTTAGGACTTTAATACTTGAAAGCTTGCATGAATTCTTGAAGAAAATGAGAAGTTGATAGCATGATAATATTTGGGGTTTGTATGATGAATTCTTGATGATCTAACAATGTTTCCTTGGATTATATGAAGCTTAATTGATATATATGATCATATACATGTTATATAATAGTTTTGAGTTGATTTCTTGCCTTGATTTGGTGTTGGGAAGGGTTGGGAGCCATCCCGTGTGTATCCCCTGTTTTTCCCCCTGTTTTTGCCCAGAACATTCCCATACGCCCGTGTGGCTGGCCAGTTCTTTTTCCACACGCCCGTGTGGGTACCTACTGTCGTGACAGACAGTTTTCACACGCCCCATGTCTGCTTTCATTGCATTTTTCACATGCCGATTTACCCATCAAATGAACCCCGATTGACCTGATTTTTGAACTGTTAGAAATCTCTTGAAGTCTAAAACAATGTCCAATTGGAATCATCTCAATATCTTTTCTAGTTTATGAGATATAATCAATTCTTTTTGGTGCCACCACTTCCCTAACAATCTGCATTCATCTAACTTCGGGCTTACGCCATTTTCACCTCGCTTTGAACTAGAAAACGAACCATATATAATTTTAAAGGTCTACTTGTCTAGTTTCATTCCTAACAAACAAAACCTAATTCCAATTTCTAGAACTTGAGATATTCCCATTTTTCCATAGCATGTGCATTTCTAAAAATTGTCCATTTTTGCCAAACTTCGCCAAAACCTCTCTTATTGCATTCCTTTCACTTCCTTGGCTCTCGTATGTGACTTATATGAGTTATATACTTGGTTTACTCATAATTATGCTTTTATTTGACATTCCTCAATTATTATTGCATGACATATTGATCATGATATTGCCGTGGGTCGTAAATGGTTCATACGAGTCGTGTCTCACGAACTCTTGTCCTTGTTGCATAGATCTTCTTCTCGTTGATGAGGAGCAAGATTCATAGTTGTATCCTTCTTAATTTTCAGCACAGCTGAGGTTTATTTTATTTAAATTAGAACTCTATTACCTTGTGTGATTCTTTCAAGCCAAACGTATCAAGTATATGTATACTTTCAAAATGATTTCAAGTGAATGTTTTCACGAAATCCTTTTAGCGAGAATCACGAACGTATTATTGGGCCAGGGGAAATATGTGAATGGAGACCGGTACGACATCAGGTCGTCCGTTAAGCCATTTCATATAGTACCCTTTAAGATTATCCTCACGCGACTTTGGTGGCAGGAAGACCGGATATTCTTGAGCCGGTGGTTAATCTGCCGAAGGAGCGGGAAGGAGTCATGATCCCCCGTCTCATAACATCACGTCACGAGGTGGCAGGGCCTTGCAAACCTTTCCACTGTCGTGGAGAAAGAAGGATGGAAATTATGTTTTCTTACGTCACGATTACGAATATGATTATGTTAATGACTTGGTTACGAATGCATGAATGCTTAATAATGTTTTTAAATACAATATGGGAGTAAGGTTGGAGAATTGCCCACTCGCCCGGCCACGTTAAACTATGTTTTGTTAAATAATAATTTGATATCCGTAATTTTGAACAATACCTTTCTCAAATTACCTACTTGGGATTTTCTAACACTTTACTCGGAGTTATGGATTGCATGCGTATGCGATATATATACAAAGCCCCTCACTTAGTCTTAGGACTGACACCCCACGTTTTTAGTCTTTTTGCAGGTTATGCTAGGCAGGGACTTGAGGTCTTTTAGAGTCTTTTATTTTGGAGTCCTAGCTTGTATTATTTCATTAGCATTTCATACTCATATGTTAATTATGAAATAGGTTATTTTGGAAAGTTATTGTAATTATTATGTGATGGTCGGGATGGCCTATAATTGTATAACTTAATTATATGTTGATTATGTTCATATGCTTCTGCTTTATGTTATTGTTACGTTGGTTTTATTTGGTTAAAGGGTTAGCCTCGCTTAGCTAGGATTTGTTTTTAATTGTCACCCGTTCACCATGTGTTTAATTTGTGTATGGAAATTAATTTCATGCATGGATTGGATGCGTTATGTGGGGGATGTGACGTCTTCCGATGCGGGTGTTACATCTCTATGTGGTGTAGAGCCCGGATGTAGCACCCGGAACGCTAGGCACCACATCCCCCGTGTAGCACCCTAAACCCCAAGGCACCACATCCCCCGCACTATAGCCTCGGTCCACGTATGAAATGGATAGTTCATACATAAACCAAGACCACAGCGAACGGGTGACAATAAAAATGACGAGCTAGGCGGGACACTCTCCCCAACATAATCAAAACAAACATGTATAGAAAAGCGGAAGCAATAAGGTCATTCATATATATATAGGTACCATATTTATTACATAGATACAGATAGGTACCAATTATCTATCAATACATCATCTCACAATAATATACATCAATAAGTACTCAAAATGCACCAATCGTGAGCGTAACATGATAACCGGCAAAAGTATATACATGAGGGTACATTGCTAAACTCGGGACAATGCAAGACTCGACCAACTCCCGCCTAGCACGACCACGCTCAAAAGGTACCTGAAAAGTGAAGTATCAGTCTACCGAAGACTGAGTGAGGGGCAGTAATATATATATCACACATCACATGCAAGTTGTAGCCTCGGGTGAAGACTTTAGCATAAAAATAGATATGTAATTCAAGAAGTTAATCTTTGCCCGAGATTACAACCGATCCTTTTAACACGTTTATTTAATCATGCTTGTCACTATCATGAACATGTGGCCCCGGCGAGCAAGGGCAATCTCCAACCGAACTCCCAATCGTGAACAATACATGATCATGCGTGCTTGCTTGATAAATACGTGATCATACAATTTAATTAGTGCTCACATAAACAATTTCATGCTTGAAATCATGCAATAACCCGAGGATAACCCGACATGCCGGATTAATCCCCAGTCTCCTTCTTCCTCCGGGTGATAGCGAGTTTGCAAGGCTCGACTATCCACGACATGGTGTGTGTAGAGGACATGACCCTCTAGACACGGAACTCCTTCCACCACTAATCTCCTAGTGGCTTCGGGGGTGATCCCAACAATGTGAGGATAATTCAGGAGTTACCCGTCAGTCCTTGCTTTCCCGGTTGGCTCAAGAATTACCCTCGGGCCCACGTGTAATCATGTACTCGCCAAACTTGCTTGAAAATCATGACAATCAATACTTTCTTGCTTGAAATATTTATCACTTTGAAAACGTTTATAAGTGTAATAGGTTTTGGCCGAAAACTAGCACATAAGGTTTATAGGGTTCGTTTTACTAAAACAAAACCTCACCTTTCTTGCAAAATAAAATAACGGAGTGTTCTAAGGAGCTTGCTCCTCTTCCACGCCCTCGTGACCTGTGCAAATACGATGTATATACGTGAGACAAGACCTAAAATGACCAAAATATGACGAACGGCGGAAATGTGTCGAGACGACCATGAAAATGCAATGTGGTATGATAACAT
This sequence comes from Lantana camara, assembly GCA_037501455.1. NCBI lineage: Eukaryota > Viridiplantae > Streptophyta > Magnoliopsida > Lamiales > Verbenaceae > Lantana > Lantana camara. Next base: position 91,631,380 of record CM074858.1, on the reverse strand, counting down.
GTCGTTTCACATCATATTAGCACATATTATAGCAATTCGGGGTCAAAGAAGTCGTTGGATCGAGGGGCTATTTTCGTAAATTTATGCAGAAACTTTTGTTCTGCATGTCCAGGTGGGAACGGCCGTTCCGTTCCCCTTTGAAAAATGGGAACGGTCGTTCCCAAGGATTCCCCAAAACGTGCCAGCGCTTTTCCCCTTTTAAAACGCGCCTCATGGGAACGGCCCTTCCGGCTCCAAGGCCAAAATGGGAACGGCCGTTCCCATAGTCGGCCGCACGGTTTCAGTTTGGAAGAAGGGAACGCCCGTTCCCGCAATGCCTTGAGGCTGGGAACGGTCGTTCCCAGTTCTGCAACTGGGAAAACAGAGCAAAAACAGAGTATGCTCTCGGCAAAGAAGCAACAAAGCCCCAAAATCCCATTTTTGATCCCCAAATGCTATAATCTCTGGAAATATGATGCAAACAACTTCAATACATGATAATATAACACTTAGACACATAAAACCATGAAATATCATCATAAATTCATGCCCCATGCTCATGATCAAACTTGTTCATTTTTGCCAAATATCCAAACATTCAAGCTAGAATTCATGCAATAATTCATGTTATGATCATTTAATCATGCTTCCAACTCTAATTCCATCATCTAGCCTATCAAACTCAAACCCTAGCTAGTCCATGTATGATCAAGAATCATCACATCCATGCAAACCAACCTTGAAGATGAGAGAAATGAAGAAATAGATGATGGTGATGATCAATTCCCAATTGCTTGAAAGATTTCTTGAAATCTTGATGATTGATGGAAAATTACTTCTTCCCTTTTTCTTCCTTGGAATACCGAGAGAGAGAGCAATTTTGGTTGGGAAATATTTGAGGACAAATGATCAAGGAAGAGCCTTGGAGATGTATTACGTGATGCATCTCCTTGGTTTTAGTGAAATATGCCAATTTGCCAATTAATCCTTCAACTCATGAGAGTATGCAATTGAGTAAATAAGCTTTTGAAATATAATCAATTAGGTCCGTAGAAGATCATGCAATTAAGTCCCTAGCATTTAAGGAAATATTCAACTAAGGACGCTTTGGTAATATAAACCACTCTCGGTATTAATTTCATGCAAGGAATATTTTTCGTGTCATGAAATAATATTTTCAATGATATGAAATCAAATAATTGACATGAATAATGTTTCATGAATTTTACAAAAATATGAATGCCACGTAAGAATATATTATAAAATTAAAGAAATAAAATAAACCTACGCTCAAAACGCACACGTGGCGTGCTTACCTGTTCATCCGGAAACCGGGGCGTTACAACTCTCCCCCCCTTAGAAGAATCTGGTCCCCAGATTCTCTAGTCTTGCTCGAACAACTCCGGGTGGAACCGTTTCATTTTATCCTCTGTTTCCCAGGTAGCTTCTTCGGTTTTATCGCTTCTCCACAACACCTTAACCATGGGAATCTTCCGGTTTCTTATTTCCTGAAATTTCCGATCCATGATCTTAACCGGCCTCTGAACAAATGTTAAATTCGGTTCCAGTTCAACTTCTTCCACGGGGAGAATCGTAGTCTCATCGGGGTAGTATTTCCTTAATTGTGAAACATGAAACACGTTGTGAATCCCCGTAAGACTCGGTGGTAGGTCCAGTCGATAGGCTACCTCGCCTATTCTTTCCAGAATCTCGAACGGACCTAAGTAGCGAGGATTAAGTTTTCCTCCTTTCCCGATCCGGGTGAAACCTTTCCGTGGTGACACCTTTAAGAATACCCGGTCACCCACTTCAAATTCTAGATCTCTTCGGCGCTTATCGGCGTAGCTCTTCTGTCTATCTTGCGCGGCTTTCATCCGTTGTTGAATCATTTGAACCTTTTCAATCATAGCTTGAACAACTTTGGAAGGCCTTTCGAATCTTTCACCTCTCTGTACCCCTTCCTGTTTCGACCATTTCCATTCTTCCAAGTCGAAGAACAACGGAGATCGGCACTTTCTTTCATAAAGTAACTCGTAAGGAGCCATTCCGATCGAAGCCTGAAAGCTGTTATTATAAGCAAACTCGATCAAGGGAAGTTGTTCTGCCCAAGAGTTCTGAAAATCCATCGCGCAAGCCCGAAGAAGATCTTCCAAATACCTGATTAACCTTTCAGTCTGACCGTCTATTTGCGGGTGGAATGCTGTACTGAACTTAAGTTTCGTTCCCAAGACAGCCTGTAATTCCTGCCACAACTTAGAAGTGAACCTCGGGTCTCGGTCTGAAACTATGCTCACCGGAATACCATGAAGTCAAATAACCTCTCTGTTATAGATCTCAGCCAACTTCGGGATCTTATAGGACATCCGAACCGGTAGAAAGTGAGCAGACTTTGTGAATCTATCCACAATTACCCAAATTCCATCAAACCCGCCCTTAACCTTCGGTAATCCGGAAACAAAGTCCATTGTTGCTTGTTCCCACTTCCACTCGGGAATAGGTAACGGTTGTAGAAGTCCCGCGGGTTTCTGGTGCTCAGCTTTCACTTTCTGACAAGTCAAGCAATGTTTCACGTATTCTGCCACGTCTCTTTTCATCCCGTTCCACCAATAATATTGTTTCAAATCCTTGTACATCTTATTTCCTCCTGGGTGGATCGAGTAGGCTGACTTGTGAGCTTCTTCAAGTAGAACCCATCTCAACTCTTCAGGTACTACCACTCTGCTTTTAAATCGAAGCAACCCGGTCTCATCAAACCCAAACGGACTCTCCGGGTCATCCTTAGCTTTACCTGCAAGCTTCTGTACTTCCGGATCCCTATTCTGAGCCTCAAATAACTGATGCTTTAATTCCGGCTGAACTGTGATATTAGAAACCCGAGCCTTTAACACAATCGGGACAACTTCCTCACTTTCCTTTATTTCCAAACTCGATACACTCGCCTTCCTGCTAAGTGCATCGGCGACCACATTGGCTTTCCCGGGATGGTATTTGATTGTACAATCATAATCTTCCAACTTTTCCATCCAACGCCGTTGCCTCATATTCAAATCCTTCTGTGTGAATAAATACTGGAGGCTCTTGTGGTCGGTAAAGATCTCAAAGGAAGTCCCGTAAAGATAATGTCTCCATTTCCCAAGGGCAAAGATTACGGCTGCAAGCTCTAGGTCATGTGTCGGATAATTCCTTTCATATTCCTTTAGCTTTCGAGAAGCATAAGCGATCACTTTTCCTTTCTGAGTCAAAACACAACCTAAGCCTTCTTTAGAAGCATCTGTATACACTGCATACTCTTCTGAACCCTCGGGAAGCGTTAACACCGGAGCTGAGACTAACTTTTCTTTCAGAAAATTAAAGCTTTGATCACACTTCTCGTCCCAGACAAACTTAACATCCTTCTTTGTCAACCGGGTTAACGGTGCCGCAATCTTAGAGAAGTCCTGAACAAATCTCCTGTAATAACCGGCCAATCCCAAGAAGCTTCTAATCTCCGAGGAATTCTTTGGTTTCTCCCACTTGAGCACGGCTTCGATTTTCGAGGGATCGACTTCCAACCCTTTTCCTGAAATCACATGCCCCAAGAAGGAAACCCGATCGATCCAAAATTCACACTTGCTGAACTTAGCAAACAACTGATGCTCTTTCAGAGTCTGAAGAACGAGCCTGAGATGTCTCGCGTGCTCCTCGGCTGATTTTGAGAAAACCAAAATATCATCAATAAATATCACCACAAACTTATCGAGGAAAGGCCTGAATATCCGGTGCATCATATCCATGAAAGCTGCAGGGGCACTAGTCAATCCAAAAGGCATAACCACGAACTCGTAATGCCCGTACCGAGTATTGAATCCTGTCTTTGGGATGTCCTCTGCTCGGATTCGCAGCTGATAGTATCCCTGTCTTAAATCCAATTTTGAATACACCTTAGAACCCTGAAGTATATCGAATAACTCCTTGATATGTGGAAGGGGATACTTGTTCTTGATAGTCATCCGGTTCAACTCTCTGTAATCGATGCACATTCTTAAAGTCCCGTCCTTTTTCTTTACAAACAACACCGGTGCTCCCCACGGCGAAGAACTTGGCCGAATGTACCCAACTTCCAACAATGCTTCCAGTTGTACTTTTAATTCCTTCAACTCGGCTGGAGCCATCCGGTAAGGAGTCTTTGAATACAGCTCAGCATTCGGAAAAAGATCGATCACAAATTCAATCTCTCGTTCAGGAGGCAAGGAATCCAATTTTTCTGGGAATACCTCGGGAAATTCCTTTACCACTTCGGTGTCTTCTAACTTCACCTGATCCTTTGGCTTGTTCAGAATATAAGCAATGAACCCTGTAGCCCCGTCTCTGACTAATCTCTGAGCCTCTGAAAACGAAAGTAGGGGTACGGTCTTCGAAGTACAGCCCGTAACAACCTCTGAACCCAACTGAACCTTCTTAGCCCGACAATCCACAGTAGCACAATGTCTGTAAAGCCAATCCATCCCCAGAATAGCCCCGTATCTCTCCATTGGCATCACAATAAAGTCGGTCAGAAATTCCCTGCCTTCAATCACAACTGGAACATCCCTGTAAACCTGATCCGTCTCTCGCCTACTACCGAAAGGAGTACTAACTATATAGCGCACAGAAGTACACATAGCAGGCAAAGGCAAAGTAATAGCAATATAGTACGCAAGAAAGGAGTGTGTAGCTCCCGGATCAAATAATGTATGGATGTTCGTGCCATGAATGCAAATAATACCTTCAACTACTGCGGCGGGGTCAATCTCGGCATCCTGCTCCTCTCCAGCCAGTGCATAAGCCCGAGCTCTCACCAGTGGCCTCGGTCCTGCAGGTGGTGGATCCTGACGATCCGGACAACCGTCAACCAGGTGCTCGTTACTCCCGCAGATCAGACACAAACCTAACTGGCGCCTGCAATTATCATAGGTGTGCGTAGGATGTCCACACCATCTACATCCCGGTCTCTGAGGTGGCTGGGGTGGTGCTGGAGCTCTCGGACCTCTCAGTAACGGCCCTACACCCTTCTGTGACGATCCTGTAGTCTTAAACTTCTTCCCAGAGTCCCTCTGTGCTGGAGGTGCAGAGTAAACCATCGGCCTTTTTCCTACGCTCGATCCCTGGCCTGATCTCGAGCCTGAAGCCTGTCCTGCTCGCTGAGTAGCCCTCCTAGCACTATCGGAATCTTCAACTTTTAGGGCTTTTGCTGTAGCTTTTGCCCAGGTGCTAGTATTAGCTGCTTTCAGTGCATCCTGGATGTCCGGCCTCAACCCCTGAACGAACTGCATCGCCTTGTGAAAGTCATCATTCGCTATGTTAGGTGCATAGCGAGAAAGCCTCTCGAACTCGGTGATATACTGACCCACGGACCTGCCTCCCTGCTTTAATTCTGTAAACTCCCTTAACCTGCGGGTACGGGAAGCTGGAGGAATATACTTGTTTCTGAACTCCCGTGCAAAGACCTCCCAGGTAATCTCGGTCCCGGCTGCCTCCAGAACAATCTGAGTGCTCTCCCACCAGGAGTAGGCCTCGCCCTGAATAAGAGTGAGGGTGCAACGAGCCTTCTCCTGACTGTCACAAGGAATAAGCTGCCATATCCTCTCGATCTGCCTGTATATCGTCTCCCTTATAAAACTTCGGGGGACGCTGATTCTGAAACTCTCGCAAAACAGCAGAAATGGGGTTCTCCGGAGGTGCTACCTGCGCTGGTGGTGGTGGTGGAGGTACCCTTTCCTGTAACCTCTGATCAATTAGCCCCACTACTGCATTCATGAAATCCTGGGGCTGTGCCTGAGCAGGTGGAGGAGGTGGTGATCTCTCGCGGCGATGATGTCGGCGGTGATGATGCCTGTGCCTCGAGGATCGGTCACTGGAACGTCTGTCGTGCTCCATCCTGAAATCAGATCACTAAACATGCATGGCTTGATCAATAAATGCAAATGTGTGCATATAATTTCCATACTATCAAATAACACATGTTCAAGGAAGATCGAGTAGCTCAAATCATGCAAAGAAATAAATAATTCAGGCAAGTCAACCCCATGCAGACTCCCAAATACCATAAAATCCTATGCCGTGCGACCTAGACTGACTTGACACGACTCGAGAACCTCGGTTTTGCAACCGGGCTCTGATACCACCTGTAGATGTAGCACCCTAAACCCCAAGGCACCACATCCCCCGCACTATAGCCTCGGTCCACGTATGAAATGGATAGTTCATACATAAACCAAGACCACAGCGAACGGGTGACAATAAAAATGACGAGCTAGACGAGACACTCTCCCCAACATAATCAAAACAAACATGTACAGAAAAGCGGAAGCAATAAGGTCATTCATATATATATAGGTACCATATTTATTACATAGATACATATAGGTACCAATTATCTATCAATACATCATCTCACAATAATATACATCAATAAGTACTCAAAATGCACCAATCGTGAGCGTAACATGATAACCGGCAAAAGTATATACATGAGGGTACATTGCTAAACTCGGGACAATGCAAGACTCGACCAACTCCCGCCTAGCACGACCACGCTCAAAAGGTACCTGAAAAGTGAAGTATCAGTCTACCGAAGACTGAGTGAGGGGCAGTAATATATATATCACACATCACATGCAAGTTGTAGCCTCGGGTGAAGACTTTAGCATAAAAATAGATATGTAATTCAAGAAGTTAATCTTTGCCCGAGATTACAACCGATCCTTTTAACACGTTTATTTAATCATGCTTGTCACTATCATGAACATGTGGCCCCGGCGAGCAAGGGCAATCTCCAACCGAACTCCCAATCGTGAACAATACATGATCATGCGTGCTTGCTTGATAAATACGTGATCATACAATTTAATTAGTGCTCACATAAACAATTTCATGCTTGAAATCATGCAATAACCCGAGGATAACCCGACATGCCGGATTAATCCCCAGTCTCCTTCTTCCTCCGGGTGATAGCGAGTTTGCAAGGCTCGACTATCCACGACATGGTGTGTGTAGAGGACATGACCCTCTAGACACGGAACTCCTTCCACCACTAATCTCCTAGTGGCTTCGGGGGTGATCCCAACAATGTGAGGATAATTCAGGAGTTACCCGTCAGCCCTTGCTTTCCCGGTTGGCTCAAGAATTACCCTCGGGCCCACGTGCAATCATGTACTCGCCAAACTTGCTTGAAAATCATGACAATCAATACTTTCTTGCTTGAAATATTTATCACTTTGAAAACGTTTATAAGTGTAATAGGTTCTGGCCGAAAACTAGCACATAAGGTTTATAGGGTTCGTTTTACTAAAACAAAACCTCACCTTTCTTGCAAAATAAAATAACGGAGTGTTCTAAGGAGCTTGCTCCTCGTCCACGCCCTCGTGACCTGTGCAAATACGATGTATATACGTGAGACAAGACCTAAAATGACCAAAATATGACGAACGGCGGAAATGTGTCGAGACGACCATGAAAATGCAATGTGGTATGATAACATGTCGTTTCACATCATATTAGCACATATTATAGCAATTCGGGGTCAAAGAAGTCGTTGGATCGAGGGGCTATTTTCGTAAATTTATGCAGAAACTTTTGTTCTGCATGTCCAGGTGGGAACGGCCGTTCCGTTCCCCTTTGAAAAATGGGAACGGTCGTTCCCAAGGATTCCCCAAAACGTGCCAGCGCTTTTCCCCTTTTAAAACGCGCCTCATGGGAACGGCCCTTCCGGCTCCAAGGCCAAAATGGGAACGGCCGTTCCCATAGTCGGCCGCACGGTTTCAGTTTGGAAGAAGGGAACGCCCGTTCCCGCAATACCTTGAGGCTGGGAACGGTCGTTCCCAGTTCTGCAACTGGGAAAACAGAGCAAAAACAGAGTATGCTCTCGGCAAAGAAGCAACAAAGCCCCAAAATCCCATTTTTGATCCCCAAATGCTATAATCTCTGGAAATATGATGCAAACAACTTCAATACATGATAATATAACACTTAGACACATAAAACCATGAAATATCATCATAAATTCATGCCCCATGCTCATGATCAAACTTGTTCATTTTTGCCAAATATCCAAACATTCAAGCTAGAATTCATGCAATAATTCATGTTATGATCATTTAATCATGCTTCCAACTCTAATTCCATCATCTAGCCTATCAAACTCAAACCCTAGCTAGTCCATGTATGATCAAGAATCATCACATCCATGCAAACCAACCTTGAAGATGAGAGAAATGAAGAAATAGATGATGGTGATGATCAATTCCCAATTGCTTGAAAGATTTCTTGAAATCTTGATGATTGATGGAAAATTACTTCTTCCCTTTTTCTTCCTTGGAATACCGAGAGAGAGAGCAATTTTGGTTGGGAAATATTTGAGGACAAATGATCAAGGAAGAGCCTTGGAGATGTATTACGTGATGCATCTCCTTGGTTTTAGTGAAATATGCCAATTTGCCAATTAATCCTTCAACTCATGAGAGTATGCAATTGAGTAAATAAGCTTTTGAAATATAATCAATTAGGTCCGTAGAAGATCATGCAATTAAGTCCCTAGCATTTAAGGAAATATTCAACTAAGGACGCTTTGGTAATATAAACCACTCTCGGTATTAATTTCATGCAAGGAATATTTTTCGTGTCATGAAATAATATTTTCAATGATATGAAATCAAATAATTGACATGAATAATGTTTCATGAATTTTACAAAAATATGAATGCCACGTAAGAATATATTATAAAATTAAAGAAATAAAATAAACCTACGCTCAAAACGCACACGTGGAGTGCTTACCTGTTCATCCGGAAACCGGGGCGTTACAACTCTCCCCCCCTTAGAAGAATCTGGTCCCCAGATTCTCTAGTCTTGCTCGAACAACTCCGGGTGGAACCGTTTCATTTTATCCTCTGTTTCCCAGGTAGCTTCTTCGGTTTTATCGCTTCTCCACAACACCTTAACCATGGGAATCTTCCGGTTTCTTAATTCCTGAAATTTCCGATCCATGATCTTAACCGGCCTCTGAACAAATGTTAAATTCGGTTCCAGTTCAACTTCTTCCACGGGGAGAATCGTAGTCTCATCGGGGTAGTATTTCCTTAATTGTGAAACATGAAACACGTTGTGAATCCCCGTAAGACTCGGTGGTAGGTCCAGTCGATAGGCTACCTCGCCTATTCTTTCCAGAATCTCGAACGGACCTAAGTAGCGAGGATTAAGTTTTCCTCCTTTCCCGATCCGGGTGAAACCTTTCCGTGGTAACACCTTTAAGAATACCCGGTCACCCACTTCAAATTCTAGATCTCTTCGGCGCTTATCGGCGTAGCTCTTCTGTCTATCTTGCGCGGCTTTCATCCGTTGTTGAATCATTTGAACCTTTTCAATCATAGCTTGAACAACTTTGGAAGGCCTTTCGAATCTTTCACCTCTCTGTACCCCTTCCTGTTTCGACCATTTCCATTCTTCCAAGTCGAAGAACAACGGAGATCGGCACTTTCTTTCATAAAGTAACTCGTAAGGAGCCATTCCGATCGAAGCCTGAAAGCTGTTATTATAAGCAAACTCGATCAAGGGAAGTTGTTCTGCCCAAGAGTTCTGAAAATCCATCGCGCAAGCCCGAAGAAGATCTTCCAAATACCTGATTAACCTTTCAGTCTGACCGTCTATTTGCGGGTGGAATGCTGTACTGAACTTAAGTTTCGTTCCCAAGACAGCCTGTAATTCCTGCCACAACTTAGAAGTGAACCTCGGGTCTCGGTCTGAAACAATGCTCACCGGAATACCATGAAGTCGAATAACCTCTCTGTTATAGATCTCAGCCAACTTCGGGATCTTATAGGACATCCGAACCGGTAGAAAGTGAGCAGACTTTGTGAATCTATCCACAATTACCCAAATTCCATCAAACCCGCCCTTAACCTTCGGTAATCCGGAAACAAAGTCCATTGTTACTTGTTCCCACTTCCACTCGGGAATAGGTAACGGTTGTAGAAGTCCCGCGGGTTTCTGGTGCTCAGCTTTCACTTTCTGACAAGTCAAGCAATGTTTCACGTATTCTGCCACGTCTCTTTTCATCCCGTTCCACCAATAATATTGTTTCAAATCCTTGTACATCTTATTTCCTCCTGGGTGGATCGAGTAGGCTGACTTGTGAGCTTCTTCAAGTAGAACCCGTCTCAACTCTTCAGGTACTACCACTCTGCTTTTAAATCGAAGCAACCCGGTCTCATCAAACCCAAACGGACTCTCCGGGTCATCCTTAGCTTTACCTGCAAGCTTCTGTACTTCCGGATCCCTATTCTGAGCCTCAAATAACTGATGCTTTAATTCCGGCTGAACTGTGATATTAGAAACCCGAGCCTTTAACACAATCGGGACAACTTCCTCACTTTCCTTTATTTCCAAACTCGATACACTCGCCTTCCTGCTAAGTGCATCGGCGACCACATTGGCTTTCCTGGGATGGTATTTGATTGTACAATCATAATCTTCCAACTTTTCCATCCAACGCCGTTGCCTCATATTCAAATCCTTCTGTGTGAATAAATACTGGAGGCTCTTGTGGTCGGTAAAGATCTCAAAGGAAGTCCCGTAAAGATAATGTCTCCATTTCCCAAGGGCAAAGATTACGGCTGCAAGCTCTAGGTCATGTGTCGGATAATTCCTTTCATATTCCTTTAGCTTTCGAGAAGCATAAGCGATCACTTTTCCTTTCTGAGTCAAAACACAAGCGATCACTTTTCCTTTCTGAGTCAAAACACAACCTAAGCCTTCTTTAGAAGCATCTGTATACACTGCATACTCTTCTGAACCCTCGGGAAGCGTTAACACCGGAGCTGAGACTAACTTTTCTTTCAGAAAATTAAAGCTTTGATCACACTTCTCGTCCCAGACAAACTTAACATCCTTCTTTGTCAACCGGGTTAACGGTGCCGCAATCTTAGAGAAGTCCTGAACAAATCTCCTGTAATAACCGGCCAATCCCAAGAAGCTTCTAATCTCCGAGGAATTCTTTAGTTTCTCCCACTTGAGCACGGCTTCGATTTTCGAGGGATCGACTTCCAACCCTTTTCCTGAAATCACATGCCCCAAGAAGGAAACCCGATCGATCCAAAATTCACACTTGCTGAACTTAGCAAACAACTGATGCTCTTTCAGAGTCTGAAGAACGAGCCTGAGATGTCTCGCGTGCTCCTCGGCTGATTTTGAGAAAACCAAAATATCATCAATAAATATCACCACAAACTTATCGAGGAAAGGCCTAAATATCCGGTGCATCATATCCATGAAAGCTGCAGGGGCACTAGTCAATCCAAAAGGCATAACCACGAACTCGTAATGCCCGTACCGAGTATTGAATCCTGTCTTTGGGATGTCCTCTGCTCGGATTCGCAGCTGATAGTATCCCTGTCTTAAATCCAATTTTGAATACACCTTAGAACCCTGAAGTATATCGAATAACTCCTCGATATGTGGAAGGGGATACTTGTTCTTGATAGTCATCCGGTTCAACTCTCTGTAATCGATGCACATTCTTAAAGTCCCGTCCTTTTTCTTTACAAACAACACCGGTGCTCCCCACGGCGAAGAACTTGGCCGAATGTACCCAACTTCCAACAATGCTTCCAGTTGTACTTTTAATTCCTTCAACTCGGCTGGAGCCATCCGGTAAGGAGTCTTTGAATACAGCTCAGCATTCGGAAAAAGATCGATCACAAATTCAATCTCTCGTTCAGGAGGCAAGGAATCCAATTTTTCTGGGAATACCTCGGGAAATTCCTTTACCACTTCGGTGTCTTCTAACTTCACCTGATCCTTTGGCTTGTTCAGAATATAAGCAATGAACCCTGTAGCCCCGTCTCTGACTAATCTCTGAGCCTCTGAAAACGAAAGTAGGGGTACGGTCTTCGAAGTACAGCCCGTAACAACCTCTGAACCCAACTGAACCTTCTTAGCCCGACAATCCACAGTAGCACAATGTCTGTAAAGCCAATCCATCCCCAGAATAGCCCCGTATCTCTCCATTGGCATCACAATAAAGTCGGTCAGAAATTCCCTGCCTTCAATCACAACTGGAACATCCCTGTAAACCTGATCCGTCTCTCGCCTACTACCGAAAGGAGTACTAACTATATAGCGCACAGAAGTACACATAGCAGGCAAAGGCAAAGTAATAGCAATATAGTACGCAAGAAAGGAGTGTGTAGCTCCCGGATCAAATAATGTATGGATGTTCGTGCCATGAATGCAAATAATACCTTCAACTACTGCGGCGAGGTCAATCTCGGCATCCTGCTCCTCTCCAGCCAGTGCATAAGCCCGAGCTCTCACCAGTGGCCTCGGTCCTGCAGGTGGTGGATCCTGACGATCCGGACAACCGTCAACCAGGTGCTCGTTACTCCCGCAGATCAGACACAAACCTAACCGGCGCCTGCAATTATCATAGGTGTGCGTAGGATGTCCACACCATCTACATCCCGGTCTCTGAGGTGGCTGGGGTGGTGCTGGAGCTCTCGGACCTCTCAGTAACGGCCCTGCACCCTTCTGTGACGATCCTGTAGTCTTAAACTTCTTCCCAGAGTCCCTCTGTGCTGGAGGTGCAGAGTAAACCATCGGCCTTTTTCCTACGCTCGATCCCTGGCCTGATCTCGAGCCTGAAGCCTGTCCTGCTCGCTGAGTAGCCCTCCTAGCACTATCGGAATCTTCAACTTTTAGGGCTTTTGCTGTAGCTTTTGCCCAGGTGCTAGTATTAGCTGCTTTCAGTGCATCCTGGATGTCCGGCCTCAACCCCTGAACGAACTGCATCGCCTTGTGAAAGTCATCATTCGCTATGTTAGGTGCATAGCGAGAAAGCCTCTCGAACTCGGTGATATACTGACCCACGGACCTGCCTCCCTGCTTTAATTCTGTAAACTCCCTTAACCTGCGGGTACGGGAAGCTGGAGGAATATACTTGTTTCTGAACTCCCGTGCAAAGACCTCCCAGGTAATCTCGGTCCCGGCTGCCTCCAGAACAATCTGAGTGCTCTCCCACCAGGAGTAGGCCTCGCCCTGAATAAGAGTGAGGGTGCAACGAGCCTTCTCCTGACTGTCACAAGGAATAAGCTGCCATATCCTCTCGATCTCCTTTAACCACATCTCTGCCTGTATATCGTCTCCCTTATAAAACTTCGGGGGACGCTGATTCTGAAACTCTCGCAAAACAGCAGAAATGGGGTTCTCCGGAGGTGCTACCTGCGCTGGTGGTGGTGGTGGAGGTACCCTTTCCTGTAACCTCTGATCAATTAGCCCCACTACTGCATTCATGAAATCCTGGGGCTGTGCCTGAGCAGGTGGAGGAGGTGGTGATCTCTCGCGGCGATGATGTCGGCGGTGATGATGCCTGTGCCTCGAGGATCGGTCACTGGAACGTCTGTCGTGCTCCATCCTGAAATCAGATCACTAAACATGCATGGCTTGATCAATAAATGCAAATGTGTGCATATAATTTCCATACTATCAAATAACACATGTTCAAGGAAGATCGAGTAGCTCAAATCATGCAAAGAAATAAATAATTCAGGCAAGTCAACCCCATGCAGACTCCCAAATACCATATAATCCTATGCCGTGCGACCTAGACTGACTTGACACGACTCGAGAACCTCGGTTTTGCAACCGGGCTCTGATACCACCTGTAGATGTAGCACCCTAAACCCCAAGGCACCACATCCCCCGCACTATAGCCTCGGTCCACGTATGAAATGGATAGTTCATACATAAACCAAGACCACAGCGAACGGGTGACAATAAAAATGACGAGCTAGACGAGACACTCTCCCCAACATAATCAAAACAAACATGTACAGAAAAGCGGAAGCAATAAGGTCATTCATATATATATAGGTACAATATTTATTACATAGATACATATAGGTACCAATTATCTATCAATACATCATCTCACAATAATATACATCAATAAGTACTCAAAATGCACCAATCGTGAGCGTAACATGATAACCGGCAAAAGTATATACATGAGGGTACATTGCTAAACTCGGGACAATGCAAGACTCGACCAACTCCCGCCTAGCACGACCACGCTCAAAAGGTACCTGAAAAGTGAAGTATCAGTCTACCGAAGACTGAGTGAGGGGCAGTAATATATATATCACACATCACATGCAAGTTGTAGCCTCGGGTGAAGACTTTAGCATAAAAATAGATATGTAATTCAAGAAGTTAATCTTTGCCCGAGATTACAACCGATCCTTTTAACACGTTTATTTAATCATGCTTGTCACTATCATGAACATGTGGCCCCGGCGAGCAAGGGCAATCTCCAACCGAACTCCCAATCGTGAACAATACATGATCATGCGTGCTTGCTTGATAAATACGTGATCATACAATTTAATTAGTGCTCACATAAACAATTTCATGCTTGAAATCATGCAATAACCCGAGGATAACCCGACATGCCGGATTAATCCCCAGTCTCCTTCTTCCTCCGGGTGATAGCGAGTTTGCAAGGCTCGACTATCCACGACATGGTGTGTGTAGAGGACATGACCCTCTAGACACGGAACTCCTTCCACCACTAATCTCCTAGTGGCTTCGGGGGTGATCCCAACAATGTGAGGATAATTCAGGAGTTACCCGTCAGCCCTTGCTTTCCCGGTTGGCTCAAGAATTACCCTCGGGCCCACGTGCAATCATGTACTCGCCAAACTTGCTTGAAAATCATGACAATCAATACTTTCTTGCTTGAAATATTTATCACTTTGAAAACGTTTATAAGTGTAATAGGTTTTGGCCGAAAACTAGCACATAAGGTTTATAGGGTTCGTTTTACTAAAACAAAACCTCACCTTTCTTGCAAAATAAAATAACGGAGTGTTCTAAGGAGCTTGCTCCTCGTCCACGCCCTCGTGACCTGTGCAAATACGATGTATATACGTGAGACAAGACCTAAAATGACCAAAATATGACGAACGGCGGAAATGTGTCGAGACGACCATGAAAATGCAATGTGGTATGATAACATGTCGTTTCACATCATATTAGCACATATTATAGCAATTCGGGGTCAAAGAAGTCGTTGGATCGAGGGGCTATTTTCGTAAATTTATGCAGAAACTTTTGTTCTGCATGTCCAGGTGGGAACGGCCGTTCCGTTCCCCTTTGAAAAATGGGAACGGTCGTTCCCAAGGATTCCCCAAAACGTGCCAGCGCTTTTCCCCTTTTAAAACGCGCCTCATGGGAACGGCCCTTCCGGCTCCAAGGCCAAAATGGGAACGGCCGTTCCCATAGTCGGCCACGCGGTTTCAATTTGGAAGAAGGGAACGCCCGTTCCCGCAATGCCTTGAGGCTGGGAACGGTCGTTCCCAGTTCTACAACTGGGAAAACAGAGCAAAAACAGAGTATGCTCTCGGCAAAGAAGCAACAAAGCCCCAAAATCCCATTTTTGATCCCCAAATGCTATAATCTCTGGAAATATGATGCAAACAACTTCAATACATGATAATATAACACTTAGACACATAAAACCATGAAATATCATCATAAATTCATGCCCCATGCTCATGATCAAACTTGTTCATTTTTGCCAAATATCCAAACATTCAAGCTAGAATTCATGCAATAATTCATGTTATGATCATTTAATCATGCTTCCAACTCTAATTCCATCATCTAGCCTATCAAACTCAAACCCTAGCTAGTCCATGTATGATCAAGAATCATCACCTCCATGCAAACCAACCTTGAAGATGAGAGAAATGAAGAAATAGATGATGGTGATGATCAATTCCCAATTGCTTGAAAGATTTCTTGAAATCTTGATGATTGATGGAAAATTACTTCTTCCCTTTTTCTTCCTTGGAATACCGAGAGAGAGAGCAATTTTGGTTGGGAAATATTTGAGGACAAATGATCAAGGAAGAGCCTTGGAGATGTATTACGTGATGCATCTCCTTGGTTTTAGTGAAATATGCCAATTTGCCAATTAATCCTTCAACTCATGAGAGTATGCAATTGAGTAAATAAGCTTTTGAAATATAATCAATTAGGTCCGTAGAAGATCATGCAATTAAGTCCCTAGCATTTAAGGAAATATTCAACTAAGGACGCTTTGGTAATATAAACCACTCTCGGTATTAATTTCATGCAAGGAATATTTTTCGTGTCATGAAATAATATTTTCAATGATATGAAATCAAATAATTGACATGAATAATGTTTCATGAATTTTACAAAAATATGAATGCCACGTAAGAATATATTATAAAATTAAAGAAATAAAATAAACCTACGCTCAAAACGCACACGTGGCGTGCTTACCTGTTCATCCGGAAACCGGGGCGTTACACCCCGCACCATAGCCCCAATCCACATATGAAATGGTCAATCCATACATGAACCAAAGCTATGGCGAACGGGAGACAATAAAACGACACAAGGCTAGGCGGGTACCCTCAATTAAAACCAACCGAACAATCAATTCAGAGTAAACAAAAGCGGAAGCAATAATATTCATTAAATACTTATAGGTACCCTATTTATTTATTTACTAATAGGTACCATCAATTACACTATCAATACAATATCATCTCCAAAATAAGTAACAAGGCATGATACAAAAATATCCCAAATAACTATACATGATCAAAATGTGGGAATGAAGTGTGCTAGACCCAAATTTAAAGACACTCTAGACTCTAAATTCCCGCCTAGCACGCCCTGCAAAACAACTGAAAGTTGAGGTGTCAGTCCAACTCGGACTGAGCGAGGGGTATAATTAAATATAAGCGCACATACATGCAAGTTATAATCTCGGGTAATAATTTGGAAAATATCAATACAATTTAATAGAATACAAGAGATATTATCGCCCGAGGTTACAACTAATTTAATTTCAATTTAACCAATTCAATACAATCAATTTGTGGCCCGGCGAGTGGGGCAATTCTCCAACCTTACTCCGATTGTGTACAATCAATCAATCAATTATTCAATAATTAGGCGATCATGCAATTCATTACGGTGCACAATTAGCAGTTTCAATAACACCTTCTTCCTCCGGGTGATGGTGGGATTGCAAGGCCCCATCATCCAATCAATCTGGGCAGAGGGTACATGAATCCCTAAGCCCGGAACTCCTTCCTCCCCTAATCTCCTAGGGGGTTCAGGGGTTATCCCAATTTGGTGAGGATAGCTCTCGAGTTACCCGTCAGCCCATGCTTTCCCGGTTGGCTCGAGTCACTACCCTCGGGCCCACAGTGCAATACAATACTCGCCCAATCAATCAATCAATCAATCAATAGTTCAATAAATCCTTTGAAAACCAATAACATTTGCAAACTATAGATATATAGATAGGTTTTGGCTTAAAATTTCACATAGGGTTATACGGGTCCTATGTATCTAAAATTAAACCTCACCTGAACGACCCAAAAACAACCAAGGAAACAGCTCACGGGGCCTGCTCCTCGTCACCAGGAAGCTGGTCTGTGCAAGAAAGACAAATGTCCGTGAAACACGACTCAAAATGTACCAAATATGACGAACGGCGGAAATGCAATGAGACGACGGGAAAAATACAATGCACCATGAAAATATTACGTTTTGACATGTATTCAGTCATATAATAGCAATTAGGGGTCAAAGAAGCCGTCGGAACGAGGTGCTAAAAATGCAATTTTATGCAGTGAATTTTGAACACTTTCTGGACTATAGGAACGGCCATTCCGGCTTCCCTCTGAAAATGGGAAGGGCCGTTCCCATGGCCTACAGAAACGCGCCAGCGTTTTCTTAAAAAGGGAAAACGTTTTAGCTGGGAACGGCCCTTCCGGCTTAAAGGCCAAAATGGGAACGATCGTTCCCAGTCTCGCTGGCCTTGCTGACTCAGAATCATGGGAACGGCCGTTCCAGTTTTGAACTGGGGTTGGGAAGGGCCGTTCCCAAAATACGTGAGCAGTTGAAAATGCAGAACAGAACAGAGCAACACGAAACAAAACCAATCAACCACCAAAAATAGATCAAACTCAAGATGTAATGCACATATTTGATGCAATAAACATACTAGCTTAAATATAATCAATAACAATTCATTTAAACACTCATTTCAATGTTAGATCATCAATAATCCATCAATCCAAACCCATATCAACACTCATGCTCCAAGTCCATATATCACAAGTTATATGCATCAATCTTGAGCTCAATGATCACATACATATTTCCAACAACCAATACACAATTTACAAATTCAATACCAAGCCCCATCTATGCCATAGTTTTCAAGAAAATCATCAAAGTCCCAAAAATACCTCAAATGCAAGAAATGGAAGCCAAGAAGAAGAAATGATGTTGATGATGCTTCTATGTCCACAAATCCCACAAAAATTGATGCTTGCAAAATGAAATCTCCCACCTCTCTTGGTAGGGTTTGGATCGGTTGAGCAAGGAAAGGAAATGGAGCAAAGAAGAAATGTTTTGTATGAAAGAAATGTAATGGTACGTGAATGCTGCTAAGAAAGGGGAAGAGATGGCCATTTTGCAATTAAATCCTTCAACTTATTAAGTCATGCGATTAAGTCCATTTCCATAACAATTGATCAATGTGGTCTAATGCAATTAAGTCCCAATTAAATGAAAGTGAGTAATTACGGCCATAAAAGAATTAAATCACATTCGGGAAAATAATTCACATTGCAATCACATTCAATATATGCGATAAATATGATATGATATGATTTTTCAATAAAATGCCAAGAATATAATTTTATAAAATTATGTCTCATGAATTGGAAAATTAAAGAAATGATCAAATAAAAATTAAAATCTAACTCTCAAACGCACACGTGTCGATCATACCTGAATTGCCGAAAGCTGGGGTGTTACAATCCTCCCTCCTTAAAAGAATCTGGCCCCCAGATTCACTGATCGAAAGGGAACAACTCTGGATGGAACCGTCTCATTTTGACTTCGGTCTCCCACGTGGCTTCTTCGGTCTTGTCACTTCTCACTACAAAAAAATTCATTTTTATGACAAAATATTTGTGAGTAAATTCCATTTTGTCACATATAAGTATGATATTATGAAGAATTATAACTTTGTCATAATAAATTCTATTTTTTGTAACAAATTTTATTTTTCTCACAATAAGATAAGCTATTATGAGAAAATATGATTTTACTCACAAAAAAAAATTGTTTTTCCTCACAATAACTTACCAACTTAATATGACAAAAACAATTTCTCACCAAATACCACATTCTTTCATTTTAGTAGCCCAATTTTTTTTTTTTCACCGGTTTCCCCCCAAAAAATTCCCTCCAATATTTTGTTTATTTGTCACAAAAAGCCTTTTAATTTTCCTATCATATCAAAACGACGTAGTTTTGAAATTTCAACATAAGCTTAATTATTGTATTTTTACCACTTTTCCCATCTCAATTTTCAATCTCACCTCTATCCCACTCTTCACTTCTCACTTTGGGCAAGAACCGACGACTTCCGGAAAGAACCGACGGTGAGAGGTGGTGATGTAGAGAGATAACCAGAAGAGGATGCATTTTACTTAACGATCTTCTCCACAGGATTAATTGAAAAATTTTCTGGTATTGATCATCCTTACCTTCTCTCTTTTTCAATATTCCACGCTGTTACGCACAGAGTTTTCGGGCAAAGAACATAAATATAGAATATTCTGAATAGGATGGCCAGAAAGCCAAAATTTTGATGTGGGTTTTCGATATATGGAAGAAAAGGATAATTTGTTTTGCGAAATTGTGAGGTTTTTGAATTTGAAGTACCTTATGTTACATGAAGCTGAAGCTAGAGACACACCATAGAAGTTTGGAGCTTTTATTGTCAAAATAAATTATAAAGATATCTGTTTTAGGCCTTTACAGTATGTTTTGTTCATATAATTTGCAGTTATATTGCCCTTTTGGTTTTATTGATTGGTTCCGGTAACTTCACTCGTGCCCTAAATATTAGTTCTTGACAATATTTGCAGAAATTCATTTTGGGTGTCTTTCTGCTTCTCATTTATAGGAGAATTAGATGGCAATTATTCTCTCTGGAAGCACATGGTTACTCAATGGGGAGTTCAGCCTCAATTGGTGCTAAGACCCTCTATTGCATGTAAAGTATCAGCATATCATCATTGGTAAGCATTCTCTTTCTTATTTTCTTTTGAAACTATTAAGAAATGTGCTTTTCTGTATGTTGTGTTTGATTTTCTTGGAACCTTGCATGTTGCTCATTGAGGATATCTTAATACATTTTTTAGATGAAATTCCGAGCTCAATGTTTTAATGATTTATTGTTCTTGTTGTCTGCTATATCTACAATAATGATTGAGTCTATTTTTTTTTTTTTACTCTAAGACTATTCAGCAACTAGCCATCTCGGTCAAACCTTATCAATGGAGGAATGGTAGATTCTGATTAGTTGATTCTTTACTTGTTTTTGTGTGTGCTAAATCTTAAAATACTATACTTCCTGTATTATTGGCTACGTAAGAAGACAAAAGTGAAAGATTGGTTCTTATCTTTTTCATGATGATCCCTCTTTAAACATGATAGATTACTTTTCACAATGACAAAATTAGGTATCTTCTTTAATATACTTTGTAGGTGTGGTTGCAAGTAGGCCTCACTGCCTACTTTATGTCAAAACCAATTTGTAAATAGTTATAGGTAGGTAGGGTGGTAGGATAGTTGAAGAATTGAAAACCTGAAGAAGATGGATTCTTTTATGGAAAATAATGAAAGCAAATACATTTTCGTATTTTGTTATATTGTCAAAAATGGAAGATTCCCTCTAAAAACACAAAGGTATATGAGAGTTGAGAACCAAAGAATTGGCACAGGAGAGAGGAGCATAGCTATTTTATACATTTGGTCCACCTCTCATATAGAAGCAAGTAATGCACCACTCTTCTCAGATTTATTTACTTTCTTGGATGATAGTCGGAGAAGCATCAGTGCTTTCAATCTCACTAGAAAAGGTCCTTGACTTGATATATGAACGAGTTGCATCTAACTTTATGTTGTACAGTTTCTTATTCTGCAACACAGTCATTCACCATTTCTGTTGAATTCTGTTTAGGATAATTACACTAGCATAGCTTGGAGTTTAGCTTAATTACATATTTACACTAGCAAGTGAGCAACCAACAAAACAAGTTCATGGCGAATCCCATCATCCTCTTCGCTCTAGCAGCAGTCATTCTCTCTCTAACCGCCCTCTCTCAAACTGTATGAAAATTATTTAGATTAACAAGAATATTCCTAATAGCTTTTATCTGCGAGGGTAATGCTGCGGCAGATTAACAAGATGTTTGGAACTTTCCCAACAGCAACTTACTGGCAGAACTTAAAGGATTTTTAGTGTTGGATAGATGGCAAATGCCAAATTTTATATTATAACTATGATGTTAATTGATTTGTGTTACCTGGCCATAAAAAGACTATTTTTTAAAATGGGCTTGGGTCATGATAATTTGATAATTGAACACCAGGGGTTGCTAGCAAGAAATTATGGGTGGGAATCTTTTCATGGGACAGAAGACAACCACTCTCATTCAGGGCTCACTTCAATCCATTTTTATATTTTTAATGTGTTTTTACTTAATTTCCAGTTGTATACTAATGATTTTAGAATTATGACTTTAGTTTAGATATGCAGATTTTGAGAACCTCAAGGAATAATTGGGATTTGGAGCAGCATCAGAATATTTGCTTAGACATAGACTGTATTTCTAATCCTCTGTTTTTCAATCATTTCCTGAACATCAGATTAACTAACCTGATACCAATGTCCATTGAGAATGGTATGTATAATTGGCATTGCACGTATTTTGATGATAATTTAGAAGAGTAATTTGGTATTAATCAATTTAGACACAATTTAATATCAAAATGGCTTGCTAATATGAAGAGAGATCTATCTTCTCTTTTCCATTCCCCCCCCCCCCCCCCCCCCCCCCCCCCCCCTTTTGGTTAGTATCTTGCATTCTGATTTCATTAAGTGTTATGTACAACCTTGCTCTATCATGGAACTAACACTAGATTTTATTTCATGTGGATTCCTTTGTCTAATACTTGATACCATCACCTCACCCTTTTCAGATTTTCTGGGTTGACGATTGTGTTTTTTCTTGAAATGTATGGAATTTTGTGATTCACTATATGTTTGATTATTCTCCCCTGTCCCTGTCTTTTCCTTTTTGGGTTGAGGCTTGGTGTTGTGTGTGTGTATTGCAGTTTGGGGTCGGGGGAGCAAAGGTTGTTCGGTTAATCAATTTGTTCTCACCTTTTTTTTTTCTCTATTTTAGTATCTAAATGGATTTGAGATTTGGGTAATGATGCTTATTAAAAAGAACACTTTTACAAAGTGCTATTTATTTATACCTTTAGATATTTATTTTGTGTTTCTTGTGGATCAAGAACAAATCCACGTTCATCTTTTATAAATAGTTTGGTTATATGGTATGTTCCCTTTGCCGAGTGGATTGGATTGATAGCTTGTTGTCTTTGTAATGATTGTTTTTAAGGCCTTTGATTACTCTCTTCAATATTTCTTCCTACTAGTTGTTAATCATAAATATCCTTTCCAGGTAATGGAGAGTAAGTATGCAGTCCGTGGCGAAATTGTTATTCTTGCATAGGTAATTGATGATCTATTTTGTAATTTCTCTGTTGGTTCATGAATTGGATCTATTCATTTACTCTGTAGGTTGTTCCCTCACATGTTTTCTTGAACAGAGATTGCAAGATCTCAAAAACAATCCAAACTCTCATCCTTTTGATGAGGTATCCATCTCATAATCAAACTGGACTCTTGTTTTTTATATGTGGACTAAATCACCCGGCTATTTCTGTGAGGATTTGTTTATAACTCATTTACATGTCGATGTTTTCTCAAAGGATTGCTTTGGAAGATTATCAGGGGAAAGGACAAGAAATTGACTCTTTCAAGATCCAAATGTCAAAGATGAAACACATTTTAGAAAAGATTATAAGCATGCCTTATTTCAAGGTAAAATTTTTATTGTTTAAAGAAATTTGAGCATCGTCTACTTTTTACACTACTAGTATTCAATCTAATCATCCTATGAGCATGTTTTGTGATATATTCTTTTTTTTACTTGTTGATTCACAGACTTGACCGATGAAGACGACACTACTAATTAAAGTTAAGTGTACTACTTTGGGATTAACTTGTTGCCCTTTTGATAAAATATGTACATAGATAGAACTTATGTTGTCTTTGTTTTGTTTGGAGATATAGCCTTTTGATAGACTATGTACATACATAGAACTTATGTTGCATTGGTCTTGTTTATAGAATGCAGCAAGATAGCCTTTTTGTAACTACACGTTAGCAACATTGCTCAGTCATTGGATGACATTATATATATAAATGACTTATTCTTGATGATTCAAGTACAAATTTGTTTAATTATTATGGATTATTAGTTTCAAGAGCTGAAATTGATTTCTCTATTGATGAAATGCAGAATATGTGGATCTCATGATTTATTTATAAAATTACTAAATAAACAAATTATTATCCTAATTATATTTTATTTGTGAGGAAATAATTACTCACATTAAGATTTCAATAAATTAATTAGTATATCTAAATTAAATATGTGACAAATATTTTGTCGTACTTGTTAAATTTTTGTGGGGAAAAATCATTAATTGTGAGAAAATTATTCGTCATAAAAACACAAAATTTTAAACTATTTAATCACTCTTTTGTGAGAGAATACCCCTTTTTGTGACAAAATTTTGAGATAATGTGAGAAAAAAGTTGTCATAAAAAATTAGATATTGTGAGGAAAGTTATTCGCCGCATTAGGTTATTGTGACAAAATAGAAATTTTGTCACAATAACCTAATGCGAGGGTGATATTGTGAGGAACCTGTGACGAATTTTTTATATCACAAAATCTAATTGTGGCAAAATTTTGATTTTTCCCAACAAATAATTTTATCACAATAAATCAATTTTTTTGTAGTGTCTCCAAAGAACCTTAACCATGGGAATCTTCCGGTTTCTTAATTCCTGAAACTTCTTATCCAATATCTTAACCGGTTTCTGAACAAAGGTAAGACTCGGTTCCAATTCCACTTCTTCAACAGGAATGATCTCGGTTTCATCGGGATAGTATTTCCTTAGCTGAGACACGTGAAATACGTTATGAATCCCCGTGAGGCTCGGTGGTAGGTCCAATCTGTAAGCAACTTCTCCAATTCTTTCCAAAATCTCGTAAGGACCTAAATAGCGAGGTTTAAGTTTACCTCCTTTCCCAATCCGAGCAAATCCTTTTCGTGGAGACGCCTTCAAGAAAACCCGGTCTCCAACTTCAAACTCGAGATCCCTTCTACGACGGTCGGCGTAGCTCTTCTGTCTGTCTTGAGCTGATTTCATCCGTTGTTTTATAAGTTGGACTTTTTCAATCATAGCTTCAACGGCCTTGGAAGGTTTTTCCAACTTCTCACCTTTTCCACTCTTCCAAGTCAAAGAACAACGGAGAACGACACTTCCGACCATAAAGTAGCTCATACGGTGCCATTCCAATCGAAGCCCGAAAACTGTTGTTGTACGCAAACTCAATCAAAGGTAACTGATCATGCCAAGAAGACTGAAAATCCAAAGAACAAGCTCGAAGCAAATCCTCGAGATACCTTATTAATCTCTCGGACTGACCATCCGTCTGAGGATGAAAAGCTGTACTAAACTGGAGCTTCGTACCCAAAACCTCTTGCAATTCACGCCACAACTTCGAAGTGAACTGTGGATCTCTGTCAGAAACTATACTAACCGGAATCCCATGAAGCCTAACAATCTCCCGGTTATAAAGCTCGGCTAGCTTGCGAATCTTATATGACATCCGAACCGGCAGAAAATGTGCAGACTTTGTCAAACGGTCCACAATCACCCAAATCCCATCAAATCCACCTTTCACTTTAGGTAATCCGGACACGAAATCCATCGTCACCTGTTCCCACTTCCACTCAGGAATAGGTAACGGCTGAAGAAGACCTCCTGGTTTCTGATGCTCGGCTTTCACTTTCTGACAAGTGAGACAATGCTTCACATACTCGGCCACATCCTTCTTCAATCCACGCCACCAATAATATTGCCTTAAATCCTTATACATCTTGTTTCCTCCGGGGTGGATAGAATAAGCCGATCTGTGAGCTTCCTCGAGTAATACCCGTTTCAACTCTTCGGGTACAACCACTCGGTTCTTGAAACGAAGAAGACCGGTTTCATCGAACCCGAATGGACACTCCGGATCAGCTCTTGCCTTAGCTACCAATTCCTGAACTTCCACATCCGTACTCTGAGCCTCAAACAACCTGTGCTTCAAATCTGGCTGAACCGAAATATTAGAAACTCGAGCCCTTAAAACAATTGGCTCGATTCCACTACTTTCACCCACTTCCAAGCTCGACACACTAACCTTCCTACTAAGTGCATCGGCGACCACGTTGGCTTTGCCGGGATGGTACTTGATCGTGCAATCATAATCTTCTAACCTCTCCATCCAACGCCGTTGCCTCATATTCAAATCCTTCTGAGTGAATAAATACTGGAGGCTTTTGTGGTCGGTGAAAATCACGAAAGACACCCCGTACAAATAATGTCTCCACTTTCCAAGTGCAAAGACTACGGCAGCAAGCTCCAAATCATGTGTCGGATAATTCTTCTCATGCTCTTTCAACTTCCGGGAAGCATAAGCAATTACCTTCCCCTTCTGAGTCAACACACATCCCAAGCCTTCCTTAGAAGCATCCGTATAAACAGCATATCCTTCAGAACCTTCCGGAAGGGCTAACACTGGAGCAGACACTAACTTTTCTTTCAAGAAAGTGAAACTTTTCTCACAATCTTCATTCCAATCAAATTTCACATTCTTCTTCGTCAATCGGGTTAACGGAGCTGCTAACTTGGAGAAATCCTTAACAAACCTCCGGTAATAACCTGCCATTCCCAAGAAACTCCTGATCTCTGAGGCATTCCTAGGTTTCTCGCACTTCAAAACCGACTCAATCTTAGAAGGGTCAACCTCCAAACCATTACCTGAAATCACGTGACCCAAGAATGACACCCTGTCAATCCAAAACTTACACTTGCTGAATTTGGCAAACAACTGATGCTCCTTCAAAGTTCTCAATACCAGCTGAAGGTGCCTTGCATGCTCCTCGGCAGACTTCGAGAAAACCAGAATATCAACAATGAAGATGACCACGAACTTATCCAGAAAAGGCCTGAAGATCCTGTGCATCATATCTATAAAAGCTGCTGGGGCATTAGTCAATCCAAACGGCATCACAACGAACTCATAATGCCCGTACCGAGTGTTAAATCCTGTCTTAGAAATATCCTCTGCTCGGATTCGCAGCTGGTAGTACCCTTGTCTCAAATCCAACTTCGAGTAGACTTTCGATCCCTGAAGTATGTCAAACAACTCCTCAATATGTGGAAGAGGATACTTGTTCTTGATCGTCATCCTGTTCAACTCCCTATAGTCTATGCACATTCTCAAAGTCCCGTCCTTCTTCTTTACGAACAAAACCGGTGCACTCAGGGAGAAGAACTCGGTCTAATGTACCCAATCTCCAACAACGCATCAAGTTGAGTCTTCAACTCTTTCAACTCGACCGGAGCCATACTATACGGAGTCTTGGAGTAC
This sequence comes from Lantana camara, assembly GCA_037501455.1. Taxonomy (NCBI): domain Eukaryota; kingdom Viridiplantae; phylum Streptophyta; class Magnoliopsida; order Lamiales; family Verbenaceae; genus Lantana; species Lantana camara. Next base: position 91,604,696 of record CM074858.1, on the reverse strand, counting down.
GGCTCTGCATTAGGGTACAAATCAATCACAAACTCAATTTCCCGTTCTGGAGGTAAAGAATCCAATTCCTCAGGAAAGACCTCGGGAAACTCCTTCACAACTTCCGTTTCTTCCAACTTACTTTGATCCTTGGGTTTATTGAGAATATAAGCAATGAAACCCGTGGCTCCCTCTCGAACCAACTTATGAGCTTCAGAAAAAGAAAGTAGAGGCACGGTCTTGGAACTCCAACCCACTACCAAATCTGATCCCAACTGAACCCTCTTCGCCCTGCAATCAACTGTGGCAGAATGTCTGTACAACCAATCCATGCCCAAAATAGATCCATAGCAAGTTATCGGCAGCTCAATGAAGTCTGACAAGAAAACTCGGCCCTCGATGCTCACCGGAACCTCTCTGAACACCCGATCAGATTCTAAACTACCACCAAACGGAGTACTAACCACATAACATGCAGAAGAGCGAGTAACAGGCAAAGACAAAGAAACAGATATAGCACTCAAAAGAAAAGAGTGAGTAGCTCCCGGATCAAACAAGGTATGAATGTTCGTGCCATGTATGCAAATGGTACCTTCAACTACCGCGGATGGATCAACATCAGCATCCGGCTGCTCTCCATCCAAAGCATAAGCACGAGCCCTGATCAGTGGTCTCGGTGCTCCCGGTGGTGGCATCCTACGATCCGGACATCTGTCTACCATATGCTCGTCGCTCCCACAGAGTAGGCATAAACCCAGACGCCTCCTGCAGTTATCATATATGTGTGTCCTCTGTCCACAGAAGGTACAAGCAGGCCTCTCGGGTGGTGGTGGCAAAGCTGGAGCAACTGGAGCTCGAACCACTGGTCCTGCTGGTCGGGGCTTCTTCCCTGGGCCCTGTGGAGCTGGTGATGGAGAAGAATAAACCATCGGCCTCTTGCCTGAAGCAGAACCCGAACTTGAACCCTTATATCCCGATCCGGCACCTCTGAAACCCGATCCAGAACCTCTGAATCCCGATCCAGACCCTAAGCCCGAACCTGAGCCTGAACGGTAAGTAGACCACCTCGCATTCACTGAATCCTCAACTAACAATGCCTTCTTGGTAGCCTTCACCCAGGTGCTCGTGTTGACCGCCTCAATCGCTGCCTGAATATCCGTTCTAAGGCCCTGAACAAACTGCATCGCCTTATGGAAATCGTCACTCGCTATATTAGGGGTATAGCGGGACAATCTCTCAAACTCGGCGATATACTCTGAAACTGACCTGCTTCCTTGCTTCAATTCTGTAAATTCCTTCAATCTTCGAGTGCGAGAAGATGGAGGAATGAACTTGTTTCTGAACTCTCTAACAAACACTTCCCAGTTCACTTCCTTGCCTGCAACCTCTAATACAATCCGGGCACTCTCCCACCAAGAGTAGGCCTCACCCTGAATCAAAGAAATAGTACAACGGGCCTTCTCCTGGGACTCACAAGGAATGAGCTCCCAAACTCTCTCAATCTCCCTTAGCCACTGCTCGGCCTGAATATCATTTCCTTTATAAAACTTGGGAGGATGCTGGTTCTGGAACTCCCTAAAAGTAGCTGAAATATGTGCCCCTGGCTGTGGTGGTGGAACTGGTGGTGCTGGAGGAACATGATCCCGGACTCTCTGATCAATAAGACCCACCACGGCGTTCATAAAATCCTGTGGCTGAGCCTGAGGAGGTGGAGGAGGAGGTGGTGATCTCTCCCGGCGATGATGACGACGATGTCGATGTCTAGGAGAACGATCACGGTGATGTCTATCGCGAGCCATCCTGAAATCAAGTCACTATTATGCATGTTCGATTAGTAAATGCCAATGTGTGCAAATAATTCAAAATTGCACATAAGTTCAAAATTCAAACAATTCACCCAAATCCAAGTAAGTCCAATTAAGTCGAGTAGGTTCAAATATATCAAATAACGATGCAAGACTCTCAAGTTGACAATTAGTTCCTATGCCGTGCGACCTAGACTCACAAGACACGACACTAGAGACCCCCTTGTAGCACCCGGAACGCTAGGCACCACATCCCCCGCTCCATAGCCCCAATCCACATATGAAATGGTCAATCCATACATGAACCAAAGCTATGGCGAACAGGAGACAATAAAACGACACAAGGCTAGGCGGGTACCCTCAATTAAAGCCAACCGAACAATCAATTCAGAGTAAACAAAAGCGGAAGCAATAATATTCATTAAATACTTATAGGTACCATATTTATTTATTTACTAATAGGTACCATCAATTACACTATCAATACAATATCATCTCCAAAATAAGTAACAAGGCATGATACAAAAATATCCCAAATAGCTATACATGATCAAAATGTGGGAATGAAGTGTGCTAGACCCAAATTTAAAGTCACTCTAGACTCTAAATTCCCGCCTAGCACGCCCTGCAAAACAACTGAAAGTTGAGGTGTCAGTCCAACTCGGACTGAGCGAGGGGTATAATTAAATATAAGCGCACATACATGCAAGTTATAATCTCGGGTAATAATTTGGAAAATATCAATACAATTTAATAGAATACAAGAGATATTATCGCCCGAGGTTACAACTAATTCAATTTCAATTTAACCAATTCAATACAATCAATTTGTGGCCCGGCGAGTGGGGCAATTCACCAACCTTACTCCGACTGTGTACAATCAATCAATCAATTATTTAATAGTTAGGCGATCATGCAATTCATTACGGTGCACAATTAGCAGTTTCAATAACACCTTCTTCCTCCGGGTGATGGTGGGATTGCAAGGCCCCATCATCCAATCAATCTGGGCAGAGGGTACATGAATCCCTAAGCCCGGAACTCCTTTCTCCCCTAATCTCCTAGGGGGCTCAGGGGTCATCCCAATTTGGTGAGGATAGCTCTCGAGTTACCCGTCAGTCCATGCTTTCCCGGTTGGCTCGAGTCACTACCCTCGGGCCCACAGTGCAATACAATACTCGCCCAATCAATCAATCAATCAATCAATAGTTCAATAAATCCTTTGAAAACCAATAACATTTGCAAACTATAGATATATAGATAGGTTTTGGCTTAAAATTTCACATAGGGTTATACGGGTCCTATGTATCTAAAAATAAACCTCACCTGAACGACCCAAAAATAACCAAGGAAACAGCTCACGGGGCCTGCTCCTCGTCACCAGGAAGCTGGTCTGTGCAAGAAAGACAAATGTCCGCGAAACACGACTCAAAATGTACCAAATATGACGAACGGTGGAAATGCAATGAGACGACGAGAAAAATACAATGCACCATGAAAATATTGCGTTTCGACATGTATTCAGTCATATAATAGCAATTAGGGGTCAAAGAAGCCGTCGGAACGAGGTGCTAAAAATGCAATTTTATGCAGTGAATTTTGAACACTTTCTGGACTATGGGAACGTTCGTTCCGGCTTCCCTTTGAAAATGGGAAGGGTCGTTCCCATGGCCTACAAAAACGCGCCAGCGTTTTCTTAAAAAGGGAAAACGTTTTAGCTGGGAACGGCCCTTCCGGCTTAAAGGCCAAAATGGGAACGGCCGTTCCCAGTCTCGCTGGCCTTGCTGACTCAGAATCATGGGAACGGCCGTTCCAGTTTTGAACTGGGGTTGGGAAGGGCCGTTCCCAAAATACGTGAGCAGCTGAAAATGCAGAACAAAACAGAGCAACACGAAGCAAAACCAATCAACCACCAAAAATGGATCAAACTCAGGATGTAATGCACATATTTGATGCAATAAACATACTAGCTTACATATAATTAATAACAATTCATTTAAACACTCATTTCAATGTTAGATCATCAATAATCCATCAATCCAAACCCATATCAACACTCATGCTCCAAGTCCATAAATCACAAGTTATATACATCAATCTTGAGCTCAATGATCACATACATATTTCCAACAACCAATACACAATTTAACAAATCCAATACCAAGCCCCATCTATGCCATATTTTTCAAGAAAATCATCAAAGTCCCAAAAATACCTCAAATGCAAGAAATGGAAGCCAAGAAGAAGAAATGATGATGATGATGCTTCTATGTCCACAAATCCCACAAAAATTGATGCTTGCAAGATGAAATCTCCCACCTCTCTTGGTAGGGTTTGGATCGGTTGAGCAAGGAAAGGAAATGGAGCAAAGAAGAAATGTTTTGTATGAAAGAAATGTAATGGTACGTGAATGCTGCTAAGAAAGGGGAAGAGATGGCCATTTTGCAATTAAATCCTTCAACTTATTAAGTCATGCGATTAAGTCCATTTCCATAACAATGATCAATGTGGTCCAATGCAATTAACTCCCAATTAAATGAAAGTGAGCAATTACGGCCATAAAAGAATTAAATCACATTCGGGAAAATAATTCACATTGCAATCACATTCAATATATGCGATAAATATGATATGATATGATTTTTCAATAAAATGCCAGGAATATAATTTTATAAAATTATGTTTCATGAATTGGAAAATTAAAGAAATGATCAAATTAAAATTAAAATCTAACTCTCAAACGCACACGTGTCGATCATACCTGAATTGCCGAAAGCTGGGGCGTTACAGCCCGGTTGCAAAATCACGGTTCTAGTGTCGTGTCTTGTGAGTCTAAGTCGTACGGCATAGGATTAATTGATAATTTGAGAGTCTTCCATCTTATTTGAACTTACCTGAACATCTTTGAACTACATGATAAGTTGTGCATTACATTGATTCTTAGCATTAATTGTTGATTGATTGATCTTACATTGCTTGAATTTTATATGATTAACGTGTTTTACTTGAACTTTGTTGAATTAATTATTGTATTTTGCATCCATATGTGTTTAAATGCTAATTATGTGTCATATGCAATCACTAACCCTATGCATTTATATTTGAGACAAGTTGTGATTATAGGCTATAAAGATCATATCAAACCATGGCCAATCTCTACGATAACCACGAACTATTTCAGCCTTGCTTTCAACTGTGAAAGATGTAAGGAAGATACTGGGATTATATATAGGAATTTGGGAGTGGTGGCCTTTCCTAACTGGGCTATGATTTGAGTGATAAGATCGGGAATAGAAGGACTAAAGGTGGGAGTAACCTACAAGCTCTAATGAAGTTGGTAGATATTTAACAGGATAGTTGTAGGTTGCGATGTCTATAATTTGCAAGATCAACACTCACACGCCTATATTGCAAAAGTCTTTTCGACTAGAATCCGTAGGATCATTTCATTCAAGAACAAAGTGAAGAAAATCTCAAAAGTGTTTTAAGATTCGAGGTCTCTATGCACAAGGAGGCCTTGAGGGTACTAGGGACTTAAGGTTCGGATTTTCAAGCAACTTGAGGATTTTCCACTAGTTGGATCCAAAAAAAATCAAGTTGTAGGAGGAAAGTAAATCAAATGATTTGGGTCGAAGTCAAGATTCAGGAATTAAGTTCGGGAAGAGTCGAAATACTTCGGACCTTGGAATAGGACTTGGGTCGACTTGGAAAATTTATGAAACAAACCGATTTTGGGTTCATGAAAATTATAATTAGAAGAATTAAACAATGAGGTCCAAGATGAATTGTCGTGTTGTGAGGGGGAATTGAAGAGCTGTGGGGCTACCAATGGACACGGTAGAGAAAGGCAAAGAGTTTTTAGAGGGAAATTAGGTGCTCAAGTGTAAGCAATTGGAAGGTAAGTTCATCAGATTATTTGAAACCATAAAGAATAAACGAGGAAGCTTGGATCAAATTAACAATCGGGGTGAAGTTTAAAACAATAATTGGAGTTTAGTCTTCGAGAAAAGTTAAGGTATTAACTTCATCGGTGTAGAAGAATTGGAATTCAAATATCACAATTTTGGCTTGCAAGGTTATACAAGTGATACAAGGAAACTTTGATCGAGGAAGGTAATTATGATGAAGGTTTGAGCAATACTTAGAAATTAATACTTGGGGAAGGAATCGAGCTCAAGAAATTTCAATTTTCGAGTGATGGAAATGTACAAGTTGATGTTAGGAATTTTAAAGAGTTGAAGGACCGTGGGTAACAAGAAATAATTAACCACCCGAGACAAACTTGTAATCCGATGAATAAGGAATATGTGTCGGACTAAATCTCATCACTACTACGGTGACAGGTTCAATACATTTATGAGCACGTGCATCATACATTGTTTCGAATTAATCAAGTTTCTTTATTTATATGCGTTACTTTAATTAATGTAATTGTTCCAACATGATGTATTTTATCATTTACAAGTTTGATACGTACATTGGCATATTAACCCGACATGTATTGTTAAGTGTTTACTTGATAGGAACTCTCCCCCACCTCACTTATCAAGTATTACTTCAACTGAGACATAACTGAATTGTGAGAAGGAAAATAATTGGGTTGCTAAGCATGTACCAAAAGGGAAAGAGTCATTGAGAGGTTGAGAAAAGTAGTTGGGAGTTGGAATGGAAGAAGTGGGTCGTTATTCCTACCAATCTCTTCAAAGACAAGTGGCGAGATTGGAACCGTCTTTATCAAGGAAGCTGAGTTGAAGAAGTCGAGAATCTCTAAAGTAAGAAGTGATGTTACGAGCCAATGGATAAGAATATGCATTCTTAAGGAGGAGAGTTAGCGGGGAAATAACTTCAAATTCATGGATTGGCTCAAATGGATTACTTTCAATTAAAGCAACAAAAATGCAAGAGTCGTAAACAACAGGATTTCTTGGAAATCGAAAAAGGAGGATGAATTAAAAGAATCTGATACTTGATGACTTTTAAGATGTGGTTTAAAAAAGTGTAGGGATAATTTCAAAAAGAGTAAGAGTTTCAATGGTCGGAAATGAGTATTCAAGGAATAAAGGAAGATTTAGTACTCTATTAAATTTCAAGCCGAGGTGAATGAAGTTCCGAGGCTAATCTCGGAAGGGATAAGTCTTACAAGAGGTAAAGATGGAATTAGGGAATGCTTCGAAATAGATACAGCAAGAGGTGGTAAAGGATAATTGATGGTAACTTCGGTTGCAAGGATATTTTTGGGCAACGTGTTTCAAGCCTTAAGAAATTCTAAGAATTGGAAAGGAGAATATCGGATAAGGAAACTTGATCAGATCATCATAATTTGGGATGAAAGTGAGAGTCCATTTAATTGAGCATTGGAAGTGTAAGATTTAGGGAGAAAGGTACAATATGAATAAGATGGATTACCGGCTCATTGGATTTTTCCATGAGGAATCAGAAACACTACGAAGATTAGAGAATAGGCTTTGAGCTATTAATTGAATACCCCGAGCATCCGAGAAGGTTGATTATAAACTATGATGAAGATTGAGTATGATTTGTGGAGAAGAACGAGTTAGTAGGTTCCAGCAAAGCACACACTCAAGAATTAACTCTCCGGACCTTGGTGTTAGATAAGATAAAGGATTTGATCACGGGTTAAAGGTCGAGTAATCATGAAAATATTTATATTTACACCGGGCATTTCGGGGCATGATATTATGTTTAGAAGATAGATCGTGGAATAGAGACCGGGTGGTTATTAGAGTGTCAAATACACTGGGGAATTTTGAGTACACACTAAAGAATGAAAGCTCAATTGGGAATTTCGGACCGTGGTACCAGTTAGGATAAGAGAATTGATAATGGATGCAGGATTGAATTGTCATTTAAGTATTAGATTTCGAGGATTGCAATGTTCGATGGTTTGGGTGGAGGAATCTCCAACATCAAAACAAGTGTTGAACGTATCACTACCATGGAGGATTCCCAAACAATGGTGAACGATACACTTAATTATGCATATCACATACATCATGAATTTTATTGTTATTGTATTTGATTTCTTGTTGATTGCAATTTGGTGGTATATAAGTGTTAGTTATGTGATTAACGTGGTTCTACTTGCTCTATGTGACATTTATGTGAATGTTTTACAATTTGTTCTCTTGAATCGTCGTTTTGTGTGTGTGTGAGTGAGAGACGGGGTGCTCTCATTTCGTGTTAGGGAGAAGGGGCTCTCTCATTACTTTTCTAAGAGACGGGGCTCTCTTGTTTCTTGTGCATAATTTTAAAACTCGACAGTGGACCAGGTCCTTTTGGGGGGAGGGGGAGAATTTTAACGCCCCGGTTTTCACTTATAATTTTCATAACATTATATGTGTTATATCTTCATGCATTTATATGAATTTTCATTAACGTGAAATTTATGTGAATTGATTGCTAACGTGCCTAATTGTTATTATGTGACTTTACTTGATCATTTCATAAATATGTGGATTGAATTGCATTAACATGAATGGATTCAATTGATTAATTTCCATGAGATGAAACTTGATTGCATACACTCTTATATTCCAAGGACCTAAGTGCAAAATAGGATGATTCACCTTAAATAGTGGAACTTTGGTACATAATATATTCATTTCATCTCTTGCATTTCATTAATCAAAATATCATCCAAACTCACACACACACCCCTACTAAATCACGTTTCAAGCACCAAGAAGAGAAGGAAGAATTCATCTCATTTCAAGATAAATTTCAAGGAAGAATTGTGAAGTTGGAAGCTTTATCATCATCACATCATCATTTTATCCTTTCTTTATTCATTTCAAGGTATATGATGAAGTGGTGTGGATTTCATGAATCATATTTGAGTTAGGGTTTGGTAATTACGTGATGATATTTTGTTTATTTATGATGAGAAGCATGCTTTGGACTTTAATACTTGAAAGCTTGCATGAATTCTTGAAGAAAATGAGAAGTTGATGGCATGATAATATTTGGGGTATATATGATGAATTCTTGATGATCTAAGCATGTTTCCTTGGATTATATGAAGCTTAATTGATATATATGATCATATACATGTTATATAATAGTTTTGAGTTGATTTCTTGCCTTGATTTGGTGTTGAGAAGGGTTGGGAGCCATTCCCGTGTGTATCCCCTGTTTTTCCCCCTGTTTTTCGCCCAGAACATAACCACACGCCCGTGTGGCTGCCCAGTTCTTTTTCCACACGCCCGGGTGGGTACCCACTGTCGTGACAGACAGTTTTCACACGCCCATGTCTGCTTCCATTGCATTTTTCATACGCCCGTTTACCCATCAAATGAACTCCGATTGACTCAAGCAATGCAAACCTTTTGAAGTCTAGAACAACGTCAAATTGGAATCATCTAAATATCTTTGCTGGTTTGTGAGATATAATCAATTCGTTTTGGTGCCGCCACTTCCCCGACAAGTTGCATTCATCCAACTTCGGGCTTACGCCAATTTCACCTCGCTTTGAACTAAGAAACGAGCCATATATCATTTTAAAGTTCTACTTGTCTAATTGCATTTCCAACAAACAAAAACTAATTCCAATTTCTAAAACTTGAGATATTCCCATTTTTCCATAGCATGCGTGTAACGCCGCGACTTTTCAAACGTAAAGGTATGACGTATGTGTTTACAAATTTACACAAATTAATTGATTATACGTGTTTTATAATTAATTTTATTATAAATTGTTATTATTTTATTTTATTATATTTTATTTTAATTTAATATTATTTTAAAATTTTACGTTATTTTATGTATTTATTTTAAAATTATTGTTAATTTCATAATTAATGTTAATTGTATGTTAATTATGTTAATTAATCATGCTTTAATTAATTAATTACGTTGGCTTTAATTATGTTTAAATTTAATTTAATTTATTTAATTAATTTTTATATGCATGAATTTTAATGAATATATGCATGAATTGTATGGATAGGTGCCTAGTTGTTTCAATTGTGCATCATTTTTATATGATATGATATCAAAATGCCGTGAAATTGTAGTATGTCGTAAATATGTGTGTTATGAACATGCCTTTATGCTCGTTTTGTATTTTCAAACTCGTTTAATATGTTAACGAATTTAATTTGATTCTTGGAACCAAATCGGGGGCTAATGAGCAAATAGCGCACCCTTGGTTCCGTACGTGATATCTTGAGCTCGGGAACTCGGATTCGAGTTTCGTCAACTTCGTTGAACTCGTATCAAAGATTCGAGTTTAATAAACTAAGCCACATATTTTTCCGAAATCATTTGGACCTCCGAAATCCAACCGAAAAACCAAACGGCATCAATATGACCACCTTTCAATATATTGGCCATAACTTGAGCAAAACTTAACCAAATTAACTATGGTTGGTGGCCTTTTAACCCTAGTTCAACCCTCTATCAGCCCTTACCTGCCCCATCTCGATCTAACCCCCCACGCAAACCCAAAAACTTCAGCCGAAGCTTCTGCATCTCTATTTTCCCGCAATAATGCAATCCTTGAGGTTTTGAGCTCAAATCTCGATCAACCTTCATCCAATCATTAAGGTGAGTTAGAATTATGTTGTACATGCATCTCTGGTTATTTTCATCCTTTCATCACTAATTTTGACTCAGATTTCATAAGGTTTGGAGCTTGAGAGTGAACAGTTAGGTTTTGTTGATTTCTTGAATTTCTTTGATCTCTGATGTGTTTCGGTGATATATATATATGATTCTTTTACCTCATTTATGACAGATTTTGGTTGTATTAATTGTTGGTTAAGAGGTTGGTGAGATATCATCAATGAAATGAATATGTATTACTTAAACTTCAAACAGGAATTTGGCTCTGCTCACGTAATGCGCTGCTGCTAACTTTTGGGAGATGCTTTGATGTTATATGTTATCTCTTTTTACCTCATATGTTGGCGGAGGATTGATTGATTGATCATGGTTGGGATAGTTCTGTTCTTTTTCCAGTTTGCTCTGTTTTCCCTCGCCGAAACTGCTGCCTTTTTCTTGTGGATTGCTGCATGTTTAGGGGTTAATTCCAGGCTTGGTTGCTGTGGGTTTGTAGTCCTTTATCACCTTAATTTGTTAGCTTGAGTGGTTACAGAATTTGAGGATGAAGTTGGCTTGGTTTGAACATCACTTTCCTTCCCCTGTTTTTTTTTCCCATTTCTGTCCGCTACTTCTTTTGCTTCTGTAACCTCTCCTCGGGCGGGGAGAGTTTCTTCTTGTAGAGTGCCCGGCCGGGTACTTCTGCTGCAGCCTGCAGAAACCTTCTGCAACTCCTACCCGGCCGGGGAGTTTTGTGAGGGATTGGCTACCCGAGCGGGTAGCCACTGCTGTACCTCTGTTTCTTTTTCCTTTTCTTCTTCTGTTTCTTTCTCCTCTCTTCTTCGTTCCTGGTGTTGCTACGAGGGTCTGAGTGTGTGACTGTGTTGCTGCTGTTGCTGCTCTTCTTGTGCAGGGGTGAGTGTGTGTTTGTTCTTGAGTAAACTGTTGCTGCTGCTATTTCCTTACTGTGCGTGTCTGAGTATGTATATATATATACATATTATGTAATTGTGTGTGCATAAGACTTTAGGAGTGATTGCATGCATGGCTGTGTGTGTGTACGTGCATAGATATATATATGTATAAATGTGTAAATACTTATATAATTTTGCATGCATGGTTTTGGTATATTATGTATATATATATATGTATTATATATGTTAAATACATTTATGCATGCATGGTAGCCTACGTATATATATGCTATTTATATATATATATTTATTATATATTCATTATATAATTTAAATATTAAATGATTATTTTATAGGATTTAATTGTTATTTATTTCATGTTTTATTTAATTTCGATCTCTAATTGAAAGTAATTAATTGCCTATTTTCTAATTATAAATGCAATATATTACGTGTTATGATTATTAAATGAATTCTTAGATTAATTGATATGAATTTATGAATTTATGAATTTGAATGAAATGAATGAACGAATAGTTTGATTATATGTTTTAAATTCCTTAATAGTGCACATGAACATTTTCATGATATAATATGATCTTTCATGCATTCATGTCATATTCACTTCATTGTCGAGCGTCATATATGGTCATTGAGTCTCATACCTTTTCTTTTGCACAGATTCGGGTTTGGTCGGAGACGAAGGCGAGCATTGAGACGCCTGTGCCTTTCTTTTGCTTGTAAAGGTGGGTTTTTCTTCTAATAGCTACGATAACCCTATATATCCCTTATGTGCAAGATTTAAGCCAAATTAGTATATTTATATAAAATCGAGTCATTTCGGGTAAATGATTTCAAACGTATGACCCCTTTTTATTTATGAAACCCTACCTTATGTTTTGGCGAGACATGATTATGATTGCACGGGCCCCGGGACTTAGTATATGTGGCTAACCGAGGAAGCAAGGGCTGACGGGGATCCCATATACTAGTCCCAACCAAACTATGGTGATACCGGCCCTCGCTAGGAGGTTTAGCGAGGAATGGGAGCTGAGTGCCCTTGGGGGATTCATGTACCCCCATTGGCCAATGTATGAACCGGTGGTCGGGTCTTGCAAGCCCGTCCACCACCCGGAGGAAGAAGGTGTATATGAATGATTATGATCATGATATGTATGAGCACAAAAGATATGTATGATAATGAATGAATAATTGATTATGATTACAGGAGGTGTAGGTTGGAGATTGTGCACGCCCACTCGCCGGGCCATAAACCCTTATGAACAATTATGAATGAATATGAACGTCGTAATCCCGTTGATGTTTTCTTTTGTTTTAACCACTTGGAAAATCTTATTAAACTTCACACGGGATTAGGGCTTGCATGTATGTGTTTAAATTCTACAATATTATATCTTATGCCCCGTTTTATACCCACCAGTCTCGTATAGACTGAACCCGGTTTGTTTTCAGTTGTTTTGTGCAGGTATAGGAGTGCTAGGCGGGAATACAAGTCGTCTAGGTCTTGCATTTATGTTTAGCACTTCTTTTCAGCATCTCATACTCTTATTGCTCTCTTTTGTATATGCTCATGTTATGGAGCGTTATGATTTTTGTAGGCCGTGTGGCCTTGAATACTTGAATGATTTTATATATCTATTTTTGGAGCTTGGTGGCTCATTGTATATATTATATGTTGATCTTGCTTCCGCGTTTCATTATAACTCTGATTTATATTGCCTTGAGTTTGAATGGTTTAAGGGTTAGTCCCGACTAGCATAGCGTGTGTGTTGTGTCCCCGTTCGCCGTGGATTTGGCACGTGTAAGGACTTCCATTTCATATACGGGTCGGGTCTCGGTGCGGGGGATGTAGTACCTTACGCTCGGGTGCTACAATGCGCATTTCTGAAAATTGTCCATTTTTGCCAAACTTCACCAAAACCTCTCTTATTACATTCCTTTCACTTCCTTGGCTCCCGTATGTGACTTACATGAGTTATATACTTGGTTTATTGATAATTATGCTTTTATTTGACATTCCTCAATTGTTATTGCATGACATATTGATCATGATATTGCCGTACATCGTAAATGGTTCATACGAGTCGTGTCTCACGAACACTTATCCTCGTTGCACAGATCTTCTTCTCGTTGACGAGGAGCAAGCTTCATAGTTGTATCGTTGTTAATTGTCGGCACAGGTGAGGTTTATTTTAGTTAAATTAGAACCCTATTACCTTGTGTGATTCTTTCAAGCCAAAAGGTATCAAGTATATGTATACTTTCAAAATGATTTCAAGTGAATGTTTTCAAATGTTTTCACGAAATCCTTTGGGCGAGAATCACGAACGTATTATTGGGCCCGAGGAAATATGTGAATCGAGGCCGGTACGACATCGGGTCGTCGGTTAAGCCATTTCATATAGTACCCTTTAAGATTATCCTCGCGCGACTTTGGTGGCAGGAAGGCGGGATATTCTTGATTCGGTGGTTAATCCGCCGAAGGAGAGGGAAAGACTCATGATCCCCCGTCTCATAACGTCATGTCACAAGGTGGTAGGGCCTTGCAAACCCTTCCACCGCCACGGAGGAAGAAGAATGGAAATTATGTTTTCTCACGTCACGATTACGAATATGATTATGTTAATGACTTGGTTACTAATGCATGAACGCTTAATAATGTTTTCAAATACACTATGGGAGTAAGGTTGGAGAATTTCCCACTCACCGGGCCACGTTAAACTATGTTTTGTTAAATAATAATTTGATATCCGTAATTTCGAGCAATGCCTTTCTCAAACTACCCACTTGGAATTTCTAACACTTTACTCGGAGTTATGGATTTCATGCGCATGCGATATATGTACTAAGCCTCTCACTCAGTCTTAGGACTGACACCCCACGTTTTTAGTCTTTTTGCAGGTTCTGCTAGGCGGGGACTTGAGATCTTTTGGAGTCTTTTATTTTGGAGTCCTAGCTTGTATAATTTCATTAGCATTTCATACTTATATGTTTAATTATGAAATAGGTTATTTTGGAGAGTTATTGTAATTATTATGTGATGGCCGGGATGGCCTATGATTGTATAACTTAATTCTGTGTTGATTATGTTCATATGCTTCCGTTTTATGTTATTGCATCGTTGGTTTTATTTGGTTTAAGGGTTAGCCCCGCTTAGTTAGGATTTGTTTTTAATTGTCACCCGTTCGCCACGTGTTTGATTTATGTATGGAAATTAATTTCATGTATGGATTGGATGCGTGGTGCGGGGGATGTGACACCTTCCAATACGGGTGTTACTGGATTTCCTTAGCTTTCTTGTATAAGGTAGTGTGTTTCCACAGTCCGAGTTGTTATTTCAACCCAAATTATATATCCACGAAATCGATCTCTTGATTCTTTCCCAATTCCGATTCAAATTTGTTAAAATCTTCTCCATGGTCATTACCTTAGTCGGAGTTGTCTTGCTTTATCCCTTGCGAGTTCATACGGGGAAATGAACTCTCATCTTCCACGATTAAGTAATCCTATTTTTTCCACTCCAATCCGAATACCGAACTTAAATATCAACTAGGGTATCTTGACTTCCCATAACTTCCAAATCTTCAAAGTTCCTTGTATCGACTTATGTGTCTTCAAGGTCCGAAATTTCGTGATTTTTTAGCCTAAACTCTTCTTGATCAAAGTCCCCTTGACTTATCTCTTATGAATTTTTCTGTATCGTTTCCCTTTGTTGCTTTATATCTTCTATGGGGTTATATTCACCGCGTTGATTGGTTTTCTCTAACTATTCCAAATTCGAATTTCATCTCACCCGAAATCCCAAGTATCTCAATTCCCTCTTCTTTTCCTTCTTCCCAAACTTAACTTTTAAGAACTTGACTTATTCGGAAACTCTTACTCGATTATTTGTATTGCTCACCATTCACAAACCCTATGGTATTCCGAACCTTCTTTGGCGATTCTTGGCATTTATCATCCAACGAACCTATTTTATCTTAAATTCTCTTGAAAGTCTTCGTCTCTTTGTTGGTCGAACCTCGAACTAAAACACCTTCAAGGTTTTCCTTCACTTCTTTCGTGAATTAGATTATCTCATTGAATCCGGTTACGTAATCTTCGTAGAGTAGGCGTGCATGTGGATATTGTGAATTATAAACATCACACGCCCCACCACCATCTCATCAAGTATGTACCGACTACAATAGAACCCATATATTGTTGCTACATACCGAGCCTTCTATTCCGGATATTAACGTTCATACTTTAGCCCCACTTAGGAAAGTCCACAACTCTCGAATCATTATGTATAGTCCCGGTGCATTCCTTACATCTTCCATGCTTGAAAGTAGAACTGATGATAGATTATTGTTGTCGTAGAGATTGGCCGTGATTTGAAATTATCTTCGTAATCTATAAATTACAACTCAACTCACATACAGATGCATGTCCGTTAGTAAGTGCATACGGCACATAATTAACATCAAGAGCACGTATTGATGCAGGATGCAACACATAATTCAACAAAATTTAAATTCATCACATTCAATAATATAATTTCCATAAAATTTTAACAATTAATGTTCATGATCAATGTAAAGTACAGTTGACAAGTTGTTCCTGAGCCGTTCGACCTATACTTGACATGACACGACGCTAGAAACCCCGGTTTTGTAACCTGGGGCTCTGATACCAATTTAGGATGTAGCACCCTCAACGATAGACACCACATCCCCCGTACTACAAGTCTAGTCCACACATGAAATGGATAGTTCAAGCATGAACCGAACTCATAGTGAACGGGTAACAAAATAAAACAATCCTGGCTAGACGGAATCTAACCCTGTACCAATTAATCACAAATCCTAAAATACGGTGGGGAAGCAATAATATCATGCATAATTCCAACACTAGCTACAAGTCCAACAATTCATAAACGTAAACTAAATCCAACATGCTGTTAGGAATAGTGCCCTAGAAAGCCGATTGTATATCCGTTTTGTGCTTTTCCTTATTGTAATCACAGACAATCTTTGAATGAAATAACGAATTGAGGCAACACTTCTTTATATGCTCTTGTTTGGTATGCGTTTACTTTAGCTGTGCATGTATGAGAACTCCCCTAATCCTGATGACTTTAGGACTCTACCATTTAGGTGAAATGGTTCATGAAACGAGCCCTATATCACATAAGTCATGATTAGTAAAATACTCCAAGCCGATGAGTCTTACAGACAGTGGGAGTGTCAACCTGACTCCTCTAAGGCTTGCTTGTGGGATCACGCCCTTAAGAAGGACCACCTTGTTTCATGGAGGTGCAAAGTGTATAGTTGATACGTGCGTGATACATGAGGGTGCTTACTTTAATAAGTAAGTTCACTGAGGTGCCCCGTGTGAGAACACTCCTAAATGGGAAAGGAAGTTTCTATTTCAGGAAATGGAAACTTCCAGATTAGGAAATATCTCACGAGTCATTGATGTGATTAATTGATCCTTAGACTTGAGGTTCCTTGTCACTTTATGAGTTAACTCTGTAGTCTTAGGTATAAGCTTTAAAGGGTGTCGCCTTAGACAACTGATTCAAGGCTTATGCTGGGGCTGCACAAGTGACTCATGAAAGTGAATGAGAATCAAGATAGGACCTACACTTGCATTTGCAAGGTGATCTCTTATTGTGTAAGTCATTCATATGCCATATGGAGTCCTTGGCCAAGGCAGTAGATCAAGACATCAAGAAAAGGGTTTCTTGGATTGAGATCAAATGGATATGAAATGCACTTAGCTTTAAGACCGGACTATTAGGGTTCTGATTATTCCCTTGCCCTAGATCTTGGTTGAGAGATAGTAAATAGGAGGATTGTATCTCACATGAATCAATGACTTAAAGGTTCTGTCGAATCCGAACATTCCAATTCAGCTAGGGGTTAAACACCTGTTGCTAGACTATGGTCGTTTAATCTGTGGACTGATTAATTAATTAGTGAATTAATTAATTAGGGTCACTGCTAATTGAATTGAGAACCTAGAGGGTCACACACAACAACTTGGTTACATGAGTTGAGGCTTAAAAATGATTAAACGACTTAATCGGGCCAAGAGGGTTCCACACGTGTGAAATCACACGTGTGGCTCACGTGAGTGACACGTGTCACTGTGACACGTGTCACACACGTGTGGATATATATATATATATATATATATATATATATATATATATATATATATATATGTATTAAATAATTAAATGTGTTAATTATTTAATAGACTTTGGTTTAATTTTGAATTAAAAAGAAAGTCTTATTTTGGAGAAAATAATCTAGTTAATTAATTACGAATTAATTAATTAGATAAAAATAAGTTATTTATTTTATAATAAATAAAGTATAAAATTATCCAAAAATAGTTTGGATATTTTTAGCTCTCTTAAAAGTTGACTTGAATTAGAATTCAAAGTCAAAGTTGGAAATTACTTGAAGATCAAGTAATAGGAGAGAGGAACCAAAACCCTTGCCTATGAGGACAAGGATTTCGGCCGCCCCTCCCCTTTCCTATATATAGGGGAGCTCATGCTCCCCTTTAGAGCTAATTGGCAATTCTTTTGGTTCATGTGTTGAACACCTTCCTTTCTCCAAGATTAAATTAAACCCTAGGTTAAGCCTAAACACTAACTAGAGAACTAGCATCCTTACTAGTTAGATTGTGATCAAGTTGGTGGACTTTCTCTAGAGACTTCAAGTTAGAAGTTTGAAGATTCGAGCTTTACCAAAGGAGAGGGGATCAAGCCGCGAGAAGAGCGTTCTTGGGTGGCTTGAAACGCTTCAAGAAAGAACAAAAGAAAAGTAAGTTTTCTATCATTACGAATTTGGTTACACGATTGCGAGTCCAAGGTCCTTTTGTTGGGAAAATTTTTTTAAATTCCGCTGCTTTCTGATTCGTGTTTTCCAACAAGTGGTATCAGAGCCACCTCGTTAATCGTGTTTCTGATTCGTCTCAATTATTCTGAATTTGGTAGAAATTCTTAGGCTTAGATGCGAATTAGGTATTCATGAGTTCTTTTAGAAAGCCTGAAATACGAAACTGTAATTTTTCCTGAATTTCTAAAACTGTTTTCGAAAATCGTTTTAGTTGAAATTTATCAAAATCGAATTTTTTAATTTTGGATTGAACCGGGTTTTGGAGAAACCCAAAAATACGAAACGGGACACGAAAAGAACGGGCCTGGGCGTGCTAGCACGTCGCACGCCCAAGCCCCATCACCGCCGCCCAGCCCTCCCGCATCCGCGCGGGAGGCCTCTTGCCCGCCTAGGCGCCTTGCTTGCCTGTCCCGCAACCGTTCGGGACAGCCGCCTGCTCCTCCCGCAACCGCACGGGAGCGCCCGCCCAGGGATGGGCGGGACTGCCTGCCCGCGCCGCACGTGTGCGCAAGGGCGCGCCTGGCGCGCGCAGGCTGGCGGCAATCGTTGCTGGCTGTGCGCAGCGCTGGCGCGCGCCTAGCGCGCGTTCCTGCACGGCGGGCGGGCGATCCCGCGTCGTCCTGGGCCCGTGTTTTCGTGGTTTCGTGTTTCGTGTTTTTCGGTCCGAAAAATCCCGATTTAATTTTATTTTAATTTTATCTTTTAAAATCAGTTTTGTTAAAATAAAATTATTTTAAAATTTTGATTAAATTGGGATTTTTGAGAAATTAAAACGATTTGGATTTTGGGAAAATTATGAATTTTATTTTCTGAAAATAATGAAAGAATAAAATTATTAATTTTGGAAATTAATTGGAATTTTATTGGTTTATTATTTTTCGGGTTTTATTGAAAAGGCTCTTGAACAAGAATTGCATCTAAGTCGTGTTTTAAGTCATTAGGACTTGAAACGAGAATTTTAATTTATTGGCTAAATTTAAATTCTCGCAAAAGCATGTTAGGTGATCATGGGTTTAGATCTATGTATGGTTTTAATTTATGCACATGGATGGTTTAAATTGGGGTTGGAGCCCTATAGTTGCGTTTTTCAATTGAGGTTGGAGCCTCACTTATATGTGTACTGTTATGTGATTTATTATGTGGCTTTCCATATTACTGTTTTGAGGCCGGGGTATGCCCCGTGTAATTGTCTAAGGCCAATATGAAGATTGAGCCTTATTACTTTATGTCTTTTTCCTTTTATTGTAATTTGAGAGTAGAGATAGGTGGTGAGGTTTTATTTTCATTTTGGAGACAATGCACCCATGGAGTAAGATGGACCACATTCAAGTAACAAGGAGGCCATAAGTGAAGACCCCCCAAAATGTTAGGGAGGGGAATCTCAATTGTTAAATGTAATAGAGATAGGGCTCGTATTTTGTTACCGCTTTCCCTTATGTGATTTAAACTGTTTATGTGGCATGTATGTTAGAACTTGTGATTGTGGAGTGGCTCCCACATATCATGCATAAGATAGGTAGAACCCATGATCATTACATGTTAGTATCATGCTAGGACATGTTATCTGTTTATGTGCTTGTTTGATATGCATTTAAGTGTACTTGCATTAATCAAGACTAATAAAATTGGATAACATATATATTGGTGAGGTCGAACCGGACAACTCTCCGGTTGATTCGAAAATTCCCATTAAATATTAAGCTAATTTCGAACAATTAGGTGTTTAATTCGAGATGCAAATTTTGAATTAAATTCCTAGCATTCCATCAATAGGTTTTAAGTTTAGTAAGTAAAGCTAGTTATTGTCCGCGAGTCGTGGGATAGCTAGTGGAGCTTATTAGTTCTTAGTTACCTAATTGATCATTTTAAATGATCAATATTTCGTGGTCAATTTTAGCAAGGGCGATATCCGCGAGTCGTGGGTCATTCGAACTAAGTTTTGGTCATGATCTTATGATTGATGGGTCTAGCTTAACGCCTAAGTAAATATGGATGTCGCACGAGTCGTGGGTCCATATTGAAAGATAGGTGATGCAAAAACAATTACTAAGAGTTCTAAAGGTGTTAGAATTGGTAAGTTGTACCTACCTAGGGTTCTTACTTAGAATGTCCGCGAGTCGTGGGTTCGAGGTAAAATGCCTAGGATCTTAGTACCCATTGGGAAACGTGTTCCTCTTAGATCTTTGGGAATTCTAGATCTTTGAAAAACAGTGGGAGCTACATTAGATTAAAGACCTTATCTTTTGTATATCGTTATAATTCAGCATGCTCACTAGTTCTCTGATTTACCATTTAGGTCGTAGATTCTGTGATTCTCTACGTGTTTTGAAATGGCAACCAAAAACCCTCTTGTATCGATCCTCGAGTCAAACAAGTTGACTGGTGCCAACTATTCTGATTGGCTGAGGAATCTAAAAATCATTTTAGATTCTGAGAATGTTCTCTTCGAAGGGGAGCCCAGTCCCGAAGGGGAGGCTCCCACTCGGGCTGAGCGGGACGCGATTCAGAAGTGGAAGGATGATAATCTCCAAGCCCGTTGCCTTATGTTGGCTAACATGTCTCCGGACTTGCAAAGACAACATGAGGCCATGGAATTTGCTTGGGAGATTTACGACCACTTAGAGCAACTTTGCCGCCCTCATGAACGTGTTACAAGGTATAACACATCAAAGGAATTGTTCCACTTGAGAATGAGGGAAGGTTCAAGTGTCCATGAATATGGACTCAAGTTTCTTGCCCTTACTGAGAAACTTGCTTCCATGGACATGCCACTGAAAGATGAGCTTTCAGTGGATTTGTTGCTAGCTTTGCTCCCACCATCATTCAACCCATTTGTCCTTAACTTCAACATGAATCATGCTGGTGCTACTGTAGCTGAGCTGATTAGTCAGCTTGTGACTGCTGAAAGCACGATCAAGAAGGACAATAAGGTTTTGATGGTGAATGCTCCATCTTCCTCTTCTGGGCCTTCTAAAGGTAAGGGCAAGAAAGCCCAAAAGAAGAAGAAGAAACCCCTTAGGCCCACTGGTGGCATTTCGAATGGGAAGGCCCAAAAGAAGAAGCGTGATCAGAAAGAGGATGTTTGCTTCCATTGTGGCAAAGCGGGACATTGGAGGAGAAACTGCCCAGAGTACAAGGCTACTCTAAAGAAAGGTATCTTTCTCGTTGAAGTAAATCTTTCTATTAATTCTAGTTCTTGGGTACTTGATACCGGTTGTGGAACTCATATCTGTAATGATGTACAGATGCTAAGTGAAGTCCAACAACTCAAAGAAGGAGAATGTGTCTTGAAGATCGGCGATGGCTCAAACGTTGAAGCTCGAGCTTTAGGCACAATTAGATTAGATTTAGGTAGTTTTGAGTTAGTATTAAATAAAGTCCTTTATGTACCGAGCATTATTCGTAATATAATTTCAGTTCCAATATTAGATTGTGAAGGTTATTGTGACACCCCGACTTTCAGGCCGTACAGGTATGACGTATGTGCGCATTTAAAATTATTATTTACGCATTTTATATTTATTCTAATTGTTATTTGAATTATTTAATTTTAATTCTCCTATGAATTATTTGAATTTACATGACTTACGTGAGTTAATGTTGTACGTGATTTATTCGCTTTAATTTGAGTTGGCCATATTTGAACCTGTATTTGTTGAACCGAACCCGTGAACCGAACCGGCTCAGCCTTAAAGGCTGAACCATTCTCCCTTTTCCTTCATTTTACGTTCAAGCAACAACTCAAGCTAGCAAGAGAGCCAAAAACCCAAGATTTGATCATCCAACTTCACAAGCCAATAACTCACTCGTTTCTTCGTCTTTTCTCGAGCTTAGGTAGGTTTCGGAATCCCCTCGTCATGCTCTTCGATTCCATGGTTTAATTTCTGAGTTTGGTATGAGTTTGCTTTGCCTTTGCTCCCCTACGTGAATAGTAAGGGTTTAGCTATTATAGTGATTTCTTGCTCTTTGCTTGAGATGATTGATTCCAAGCTTCTTATATGAGTTGTATATGTTATATATGTTGCATTTATTGCATGAAATCCATGGTTGGTGGAGGATTTATGAGTGATCATATTTTAGTTTGAAATTTTGCTTAACCTTGATCATGCTTTTAAATTCCGTTTTCTTGCATTATTTGAGTGTTTATATGTCAAGCATGAATTATGTGTATTGTGTGTACAATTTGGGAAGTTATGGCAAATTTTAAGGTTGGATTTTGGCCATTTTTGGCATATTTTCGAGCTTCCCCTGTTTTCTGTGTAAAACTCTGCTCCAGCTTTTCGAACCAGGCCGGAACGGCCGTTCCCGCCCAGTTTTAAACTGGGAACGACCGTTCCCAGGCCATACTGTTCATGACCGAGAGTGGGAACGACCGTTCCCAGTTGTACTGGGAATGGGAACGGCCGTTCCCATGTCCGGAACTCCTCTCTACTGGAGCAAATCCACGGGGGTGGATTTTTCCTTAAGGAAAAATCCGCGAGGGTGGATTTGAGGCAGTAGCTCTTGGAAAATCCATGGGGGTGGATTTTCCCCTTTAGAAAAATCCATGGGGGTGGATTTTCCCCTTTGAAAAAAATTCAAAACCTAGAAGCTGCCATTACTTCTCTTTGCTTTAATTATGTATTTTATGACTTTAATTGCTTCTCTTTTGCATGGTAATTGTTATAACTTAATTGTTTTCGCGTACTAAATTGTGACATTTTGTGAACATGATCCATACATTTTGCCGGGCGTCTAATTGGTACATTATTGAGTCTAAGTCTCGGGTCTTGTCTTCTTTTGTTTCAGAGCCTCTTCCGGAAGTTCGTGAGCCCGAGGTTTAAGTGTTCGTTCGCCCGTTTTGCATTCCTTCTACTTTTGCAAAGGTGAGGTTAGGATCTTTTATATTAGATAAGCGACCTAAGACCTATTACGTGTTGTTTTCTTACCCCGTATGCGAATATATATATGTACTAAATACGAGTGCTTAAGGTATGTTATGGTTTTGTGAAATAAGCCTTACGTTTTCGAAATTGGTATAAGTATTGGCATAAGTAAGCTATATTTTGAAATTCGTTATTCGTATAGGATATGTATGAGCGAGTTGTACCCTGAAAGATGGGAGTTTGGTTTGATATGGTTTGTTGGGCCCGGAGACGTGGGTAAGGGAGACCCGGGACGACCACGGGGTCGCCGGTTATGACCCCTGTGCACGTTCTCATTTGAGATATTCACGTGCGACCTATGGAGGTTGGGAAGGCGTGGTATCTTGAGCCCTCGGTGGATAACCGGGGAAGGCATATCGTGGGTTAGCTGCCCCGTATGTGTTTGGTAATGTAGGTGTTAGGGTTTGATTCCCGATACACCATGGATGTGGGGTGGATGTGATTTGAATTCGATTTTATGTTATGTTTGATGGAGTAAGGGATAGTCCGTTCTCGCCGGACTTCTGTTTATGTTATGTTTGATAGATCATGGATCGAGATAGGTTTTCCTTTACATTATATGCTATCTTTGGAAAATGATTTGGTATGTAAAACCCTAGCCTCGATTCATGACTATCACCTTTGTAATATGCTCTGCTCTATATGTATTTAAGTGTGGGTGTGCGTTTAGCCCCTCACTCAGTCGAGTTTTGACTGACCCCTCTCTTTTCCCACCTTCAGTGCAGGTTGTTTCGAGCTAGGCGGGGAAGTGCGAGTCTTGGTCTTGTACTTGTGTGTCTAGGTCGAGTTGCATTCATGCTTCTTGCATTTTCGATACTCTTATTATGTATTTGATTTTAGAATTATATTTTGCTGAAAATTGGGCTTTTGATGTATATACTCGACCTTTCGGGCCGTGAGGCCATGGTTTATGATGAAAATGTTAGTTATAGAGCTCTTTTCGATCCTTGTTATGGCTTCCGCATATTTATGTGTTTATTTTGCGCGCTCTGTCCGAGTTTTAGCCCCGCTTAGCCTAAGGAGTGAGTGTAGGTTCCGTTCGCTTAGACTTGGACTCATGTATGGAAATCCATTTCATATGTGGGTTCGGGTTTAGGTGCGGGGGATGTGGTGGCCCACCGCTCCGGGCGTCACATCCTTAAAGTGGTATCAGAGCTCTCGGTTGCAAAACCGGTGCTCTAGAGTCGAGTCGGGTGAGTCTAGGTCGTACGGCTTAGGACAACGTGGTTATATGCATTTATGTGATTATTCGTTATCTTCTTGTTAATCGTGCACATGAACATGTACTAACCCTCACGCATATGAATTGGAATCTTTTCCTTTGTAGAAATATGCCTCCCCGAAGACACCACCGCCGAGATAGATCTCCGGAACATCGTCATCACCGAGATCATTCTCCACACCCGGAAGATAATAATCCACCACCACCACCCCAAATGGATCCGGGCAATTTCATGGAGAGATTAGCGGTATATTTGGAACAAAGGGCTCAGGAAAGAAACAACGCACCTCCAGCTGGGAATCATGGAGGAAATTTAATTACAGCTACTCTCCGGGAGTTCAAGAACCAAAATCCACCGGTCTTCGTGGGTGGAAATGACGTACAAGCAGAGGAATGGCTAGTGCAAACTAACCGGATATGGAATCTCATACCGTGTGGGCCTATGGAGAAGCTACAATGCACACTTACCATGATCCAAGGCCAAGCTTATAGTTGGTGGTCAAGCTTGCAAGGAAGATTAGAGGCTACCGAGGAGGAGATCACATGGGAGGTGTTTGTTCGTGAATTCAAGAATAAATATATTCCCAAAGCTACAAGGAACCGAAGGGTGAGAGAATTTATGGAGCTCAAACAAGGAGGTATGTCCGTCACTGATTATATCAACGAGTTTGAAAGGCTCTCTCGTTATGCCCCGAACATTGCCAATGATGATGAAAGCAAGGCTTCTCAATTCCTCCACGGACTTCGGGAGGATATGAAAGATGCTCTAGAGGCTGCTAACACAAGTACTTGGGCGAAAGTCACGGACAAAGCTTTAAGAGTTGAAGAACGGGTTGTGATGAGGAGGAAGAGTACTCATACCGGACAAGGGTCTAGCTCGGGGAATTTCAATAAGTTTGGAAAGAGGCCGGCATTTCAAACTTTTCAACAAGCCAAGCCTCAAAACAAACAACCTCGACCCGCGGGACCTAATCAACCGAATCGACCCTTAGCACTTCCGGCTCCACCTAAAGTGCAATGTACTTATTGCAAGGGTTCTCATCACGTGGATAATTGCTTCAGGTTTCATAAGAGGTGTTTCATTTGTGGGGCGCAGGATCATATGGTGAACACATGCCCGAAGAAGCAAGATAACCCGAGGCCTGCAATCCAAGCTAGGGCTTACGCATTGGGAGTTGAGGAAGAGCAAACTGTGGAAATCGACCCAAATGCCGTGATCGAAGGTACTATAAGCATTCATGGCACTACATTACATGCATTATTTGATCCCGGGGCCACTCATTCCTTTATTTCCCGGGATATTGCCGCATCTATGTGCTTGTCTATTTCCTTGTGTGCGCATGATTACGTGGTTAGCTCCCCTCTTGGTGGTAGTTTAGTAACTTGCAGGGTTTTTCGGGGTTGTCCGGTTAGCTTCGAAGGCCGAGTTTTCCTCGCAGATTTGATTGATATGCCGATGCAGAGGTATGATATAATCTTGGGTATGGATTGGTTGTATGAACATGGGGCTCAGATGGATTGTCGGGGTAAGAAAGTTTCTTTTGGTTCAGTGGTGTTTAAGGGCGAAAATGTGAAGTTAAGCCCGTTTATTTCTTTTGTTGAGGCGAGTAAACTGGTCCGGGACGGTGCGACAGGTTTCGTGGCCTATCTTTTGAATAGACCGAAGGATCAGGCCAAACTTGAGGAGACGGAGGTCGTGCGAGAGTATACCGATGTTTTCCCTGAGATTTTGGGTTCTCTACCGCCTGATAGGGACATCGAGTTCGTAATCGACCTTTATCCCGGAGCAGAGCCTTTCTCGAAGACTCCCTACAGAATGGCTCCTGCAGAGTTAAAGGAGTTAAAAGCGCAGCTTGATGAGCTTTTGGCTTGCGGGTACATCCGCCCGAGCATTTCTCCGTGGGGTGCTCCCGTTCTATTTGTAAAGAAGAAGGATGGGACGTTACGGATGTGTATAGATTACCGTGAGCTGAATCGGATGACAGTGAAGAACAAATACCCTTTGCCTCACATTGAGGAGTTATTTGATATTCTGCAAGGCTCGAAAGTCTACTCCAAGTTAGATTTGAGGCAGGGTTACTACCAACTGCGAATTAGGGAAGAAGATATTCCGAAGACGGGTTTTAATACGCGCTATGGGCATTTTGAGTTCGTTGTCATGCCGTTTGGATTAACTAATGCTCCAGCCGTGTTTATGGACATGATGCACCGAGTGTTTAGACAGTTTCTTGACAAGTTCGTGGTTATATTTATAGACGACATTCTGGTGTATTCTAAGTCCGCTGAAGAGCACGCTCAGCATCTTCGGATCGTTTTGGAAACTTTGAGGGAACACAAGTTGTACGCGAAGTTCAGTAAGTGTGAATTCTGGATCGATAGAGTTGTATTTTTGGGTCATATAATTTCAGGTGATGGGATTGAGGTTGATCCATCTAAGGTTGAATCCGTGCTTCGTTGGGAGAGACCTAGAAATGCCTCTGAGATTAGAAGCTTTATTGGGTTGGCTGGCTACTATCGAAGATTTGTTAAGGATTTTTCTAAAATTGCCGCTCCATTAACTCGTCTGACTAAGAAGGAAGTGAAATTTGAATGGGATGATAAGTGCGAGGCGAGTTTTCAGACATTGAAGGTGAAATTAACTTCAGCACCGGTTCTTACTTTACCCGAGGGTACCGAGGGTTATGCGGTTTATACAGATGCTTCGAAAGAAGGTCTTGGTTGTGTTTTGATGCAGCACGGTAGAGTGGTAGCTTATGCTTCGAGGAAATTGAAGGAGCATGAGAAGAATTACCCTACCCACGATCTCGAATTAGCTGCTGTTGTGTTTGCTTTGATGAAGTGGCGACACTATCTCTACGGTACCACATTTGAGGTATTTACGGATCACCAAAGCCTCAAGTATCTCTTTTCTCAGAAGGATTTAAACGTAAGACAGAGGCGCTGGATGGAGTTGTTAGAGGATTATGATTGCACCATTCAGTACCATCCGGGTAAAGCAAACGTGGTCGCCGATGCCTTGAGTAGAAAAGTGAGTGTGGCTAATTTGGAAGCAGGTTCTCCAAGTTCGGGATCAGAGATCTTGGTTTCGGGAACTTGGTTGGCTAATCTTACAGTTATACCAGATTTGAAAGGACAGTTGTTGGAAGCACAGAATTCAGATGCGGAAATTCAAAGGTTAGTAGCTCGTTCCAAGAACGACCCGAATTCTAAGTTTGGATTAGATGATTCCGGTGTGTTAAGGTTCGAAGCGAGAATATGTGTCCCAGAAGAGCTCAAGAGGCTTGTACTTGAGGAGGCACATCGCTCGAGGTACTCGATTCATCCGGGAGGTACTAAGATGTATCGGGACCTGAAAGAGAAATTCTGGTGGAATGGCATGAAAAGGGACGTCGCGAACTTCGTGAAGCGATGTCTGACGTGTCAAAAGGTGAAGGCAGAACACCAGAAGCCGGGAGGAACTCTCCAACCACTTCCTATTCCCGAGTGGAAGTGGGAGCAAGTGACTATGGACTTCGTGTCCGGCTTGCCTAGAGTCAAAGGAGGGTTTGATGGGATTTGGGTAATTGTCGACAGATTGACTAAGTCTGCCCATTTCCTTAAGGTTCGGATGTCCGAGAAAGTTCCAAGGCTAGCCGAATTATATGTTCGAGAGATTGTAAGACTACATGGAATTCCGGCTAGTATCGTTTCGGATCGGGATCCACGGTTTACTTCGATCTTCTGGCAGAATCTTCAGAAATGTTTGGGCACCAGGCTCAGGTTTAGCACCGCTTCACATCCTCAAACGGACGGTCAATCTGAAAGGTTAATTCAGTACTTAGAGGATATGCTTCGGTCGTGTGCTTTGGATTTCCAGGATAAGTGGGATGAGCACCTGGCTCTAGTTGAATTTGCTTATAACAACAGTTATCAAGGTTCGATTAAGATGGCACCTTATGAAGCACTTTATGGAAGAAAGTGTAGGTCGCCTTTGTTTTGGGATATCGAGGATTGGAGATGGACCGAAGAGAATAAGCTTGAGAGGGCCGAGCCTAAGGAAAACATTGTTGCTACTATTGAGAAGGTTCATACGATTAGACAAAGAATGAGGGCAGCTCAGGCTCGACAGAAAAGCTACGCCGATAAGAGAAGAAGGCCCTTAGTGTTTGAGGTCGGAGATAGAGTTTTTCTGAAAGCATCTCCAAGGAAAGGCTTCACTCGAATAGGTAAAGGTGGAAAGCTCAGTCCACGATACCTAGGGCCATTTGAAATTTTGGAAAGAATTGGAGAAACGGCGTACAGATTGGATCTCCCACCGAATTTGACCGGGATACACAACGTTTTCCACGTTTCTCAGCTCCGTAAGTACCATCCCGATGAGACAACTATTCTTCCAGTTGAAGAGGTTCAGTTAGAGACGGATTTAACAATAGAAAAGCATCCGGTTGCAATTCAGGACCGGAAGATGCAAGAATTGAGAAAACGACAGATTCCTTTAGTCAGAGTACTTTGGAGGGATCAGAAATCCGAGGAATCGACTTGGGAAACGGAGGAGAAAATGAGGAATTTATATCCGGAGTTGTTTGAGGACTCGGTTCGGACTTGAGGGCAAGTCCTTTTTAAGGGGGAAGGATTGTGACACCCCGACTTTCAGGCCGTACAGGTATGACGTATGTGCGCATTTAAAATTATTATTTACGCATTTTATATTTATTCTAATTGTTATTTGAATTATTTAATTTTAATTCTCCTATGAATTATTTGAATTTACATGACTTACGTGAGTTAATGTTGTACGTGATTTATTCGCTTTAATTTGAGTTGGCCATATTTGAACCTGTATTTGTTGAACCGAACCCGTGAACCGAACCGGCACAGCCTTAAAGGCTGAACCATTCTCCCTTTTCCTTCATTTTACGTTCAAGCAACAACTCAAGCTAGCAAGAGAGCCAAAAACCCAAGATTTGATCATCCAACTTCACAAGCCAATAACTCACTCGTTTCTTCGTCTTTTCTCGAGCTTAGGTAGGTTTCGGAATCCCCTCGTCATGCTCTTCGATTCCATGGTTTAATTTCTGAGTTTGGTATGAGTTTGCTTTGCCTTTGCTCCCCTACGTGAATAGTAAGGGTTTAGCTATTATAGTGATTTCTTGCTCTTTGCTTGAGATGATTGATTCCAAGCTTCTTATATGAGTTGTATATGTTATATATGTTGCATTTATTGCATGAAATCCATGGTTGGTGGAGGATTTATGAGTGATCATATTTTAGTTTGAAATTTTGCTTAACCTTGATCATGCTTTTAAATTCCGTTTTCTTGCATTATTTGAGTGTTTATATGTCAAGCATGAATTATGTGTATTGTGTGTACAATTTGGGAAGTTATGGCAAATTTTAAGGTTGGATTTTGGCCATTTTTGGCATATTTTCGAGCTTCCCCTGTTTTCTGTGTAAAACTCTGCTCCAGCTTTTCGAACCAGGCCGGAACGGCCGTTCCCGCCCAGTTTTAAACTGGGAACGACCGTTCCCAGGCCATACTGTTCATGACCGAGAGTGGGAACGACCGTTCCCAGTTGTACTGGGAATGGGAACGGCCGTTCCCATGTCCGGAACTCCTCTCTACTGGAGCAAATCCACGGGGGTGGATTTTTCCTTAAGGAAAAATCCGCGAGGGTGGATTTGAGGCAGTAGCTCTTGGAAAATCCATGGGGGTGGATTTTCCCCTTTAGAAAAATCCATGGGGGTGGATTTTCCCCTTTAGAAAAATCCATGGGGGTGGATTTTCCCCTTTGAAAAAAATTCAAAACCTAGAAGCTGCCATTACTTCTCTTTGCTTTAATTATGTATTTTATGACTTTAATTGCTTCTCTTTTGCATGGTAATTGTTATAACTTAATTGTTTTCGCGTACTAAATTGTGACATTTTGTGAACATGATCCATACATTTTGCCGGGCGTCTAATTGGTACATTATTGAGTCTAAGTCTCGGGTCTTGTCTTCTTTTGTTTCAGAGCCTCTTCCGGAAGTTCGTGAGCCCGAGGTTTAAGTGTTCGTTCGCCCGTTTTGCATTCCTTCTACTTTTGCAAAGGTGAGGTTAGGATCTTTTATATTAGATAAGCGACCTAAGACCTATTACGTGTTGTTTTCTTACCCCGTATGCGAATATATATATGTACTAAATACGAGTGCTTAAGGTATGTTATGGTTTTGTGAAATAAGCCTTACGTTTTCGAAATTGGTATAAGTATTGGCATAAGTAAGCTATATTTTGAAATTCGTTATTCGTATAGGATATGTATGAGCGAGTTGTACCCTGAAAGATGGGAGTTTGGTTTGATATGGTTTGTTGGGCCCGGAGACGTGGGTAAGGGAGACCCGGGACGACCACGGGGTCGCCGGTTATGACCCCTGTGCACGTTCTCATTTGAGATATTCACGTGCGACCTATGGAGGTTGGGAAGGCGTGGTATCTTGAGCCCTCGGTGGATAACCGGGGAAGGCATATCGTGGGTTAGCTGCCCCGTATGTGTTTGGTAATGTAGGTGTTAGGGTTTGATTCCCGATACACCATGGATGTGGGGTGGATGTGATTTGAATTCGATTTTATGTTATGTTTGATGGAGTAAGGGATAGTCCGTTCTCGCCGGACTTCTGTTTATGTTATGTTTGATAGATCATGGATCGAGATAGGTTTTCCTTTACATTATATGCTATCTTTGGAAAATGATTTGGTATGTAAAACCCTAGCCTCGATTCATGACTATCACCTTTGTAATATGCTCTGCTCTATATGTATTTAAGTGTGGGTGTGCGTTTAGCCCCTCACTCAGTCGAGTTTTGACTGACCCCTCTCTTTTCCCACCTTCAGTGCAGGTTGTTTCGAGCTAGGCGGGGAAGTGCGAGTCTTGGTCTTGTACTTGTGTGTCTAGGTCGAGTTGCATTCATGCTTCTTGCATTTTGGATACTCTTATTATGTATTTGATTTTAGAATTATATTTTGCTGAAAATTGGGCTTTTGATGTATATACTCGACCTTTCGGGCCGTGAGGCCATGGTTTATGATGAAAATGTTAGTTATAGAGCTCTTTTCGATCCTTGTTATGGCTTCCGCATATTTATGTGTTTATTTTGCGCGCTCTGTCCGAGTTTTAGCCCCGCTTAGCCTAAGGAGTGAGTGTAGGTTCCGTTCGCTTAGACTTGGACTCATGTATGGAAATCCATTTCATATGTGGGTTCGGGTTTAGGTGCGGGGGATGTGGTGGCCCACCGCTCCGGGCGTCACAGTTATGAAACTTATATTAAGGATGGTAAATACTTTATGAAACGGAACAACTCTTCCGTTCATATCGGTACTCTAAGTAATGGACTTTACCTAACTCAAAACATCAATATTATGTATATACAACGAGAAACAAAGCGTAAGAGAGATGACAAAGTTTCAGCTCCCTTATGGCACACTAGATTAGGACACATTTCCAAGAACAGAATTAGCAAGATAAACACTTTAGGATCATTCTCTGAAAATGATCTCAAAGAGTTAACTTCTTGCGAATCCTGTCTCAAAGGAAAAATGTCCAAAGTCCCTTTTAAAGGAACTGTGGAACGTGCCACTAAGGTTTTGGATTTGATCCATACTGATGTTTGTGGACCGCTTAGTGTAAGCACTAGAAACAATCATCAGTATTTCATAACCTTTACTGATGATTTTAGTCGGTATGGTTATGTATACTTAATGAAGTATAAATCTGAAGCTTTTGAGAAATTCTTGGAATTTCAAAAGGAGGTTAAGAACCAAACTGGTCACAAGATCAAAGCACTTCGATCTGATCGAGGAGGCGAGTATCTTAGTGAAGAATTCCTTAATCATCTCAAAGATAATGGGATTATCTCTCAGTGGACTCCTCCGGGAACTCCTCAGCTTAATGGAGTTTCTGAGAGAAGGAATCGAACCCTACTTGATATGTTTCGTTCCGTGATGAGTTTCACTGACTTACCACCTTCTTTCTGGGGTTATGCCCTAGAAAGTGCAGCAAAGATTCTGAATCTAGTTTCCTCTAAGTCAGTCCCCAAGACGCCCTATGAAATGTGGCATGGTAAAATCCCTAGTTATTCTTACTTAAGAATTTGGGGTTGTCCTGCTTACGTGAAGAAGACAATGGGAGATAAGTTAGAATCTCGTTCTAACTTATGCTACTTTGTAGGTTATTCTAAGGAATCCATAGGATACTATTTCTATGATCAATCTGAGCAAAAGGTGTTTGTTTCCAGAATTGCCACTTTTCTTGAGGAACCGTTCCTTAAAAAAAGAAAGGAAAGATCATAGAATTAGAAGAAGTACAAAGTAACCCCACGCCACCTACTGAAGAAACGTCCCCTACTGATCAACCACAACCAATCACGAATTTCGATACACATGTAAATCCTCCTCTAAGGCGTTCTGAACGTACTCCTAGACAGCCGGAGAGATGGTATGGATTCTTCCATGAAATCTCTCAAAAGGATAATGATCCTTCAACATATGAGGAGGCACTTTCAGATTCTGACTCTGAACAGTGGATAGAAGCCATGAAATCCGAAATGGACTCCATGAACTCCAACCAAGTTTGGACCTTGGTAGATTTACCTGATGGGGTCAAACCCATAGGTTGCAAATGGATCTTTAAGAGAAAGCTTGGAGTTGATGGAAGCATTGCAACCTACAAAGCAAGACTGGTTGCAAAAGGATTCACTCAAAGACCCGGCGTGGACTTTGACGAAACCTTTTCACCAGTTGCAATGCAAAAGTCCATTCGAATCATGCTTGCCATTGCTGCATATTATGACTATGAGATATGGCAAATGGATGTGAAAACTGCCTTTCTCAATGGTGACATTGACAAAGACATTTATATGGAGCAACCCATAGGTTTCACATTCAGTGGGAGTGAGCAAAAGGTTTGCAAACTCCAAAGATCAATCTATAGATTGAAACAGGCTTCTAGGAATTGGAACATTCGATTTGATGAATCGGTCAAAGCGTTTAGCTTCATCCAAATTTCGAATGAGTCATGTGTGTATAGAAAGGAATTGGAGACCTCAGTGCAATTCTTAGTACTTTATGTTGATGACATCCTTCTTATTGGGAATTCGAAGGATGACATGAAAGTGACTAAGTTATGGTTATCGAACCAATTCGAGATGAAAGATCTTGGTGATGCGTCCTATATCCTTGGAATTAAAATCTATAGAGATAGATCTAGAAGGTTAATAGGACTATCACAGTTGATGTACATTGACAAAGTATTGAAGAGATTCAATATGGAGTCAGCAAAGGTTAAGAACCTTCCTATGAGTGTAGGAACATGTCTTTCAAAGAAGATGTGTCCTAAGACTAACCTTGAGAAGGAAAGAATGACTCATACACCTTATGCGTCAGCAATAGGTAGCATAATGTATGCAATGTTATGTACTCGACCGGATGTGGCTTATGCACTTAGTGTGACAAGTCGTTTCCAAACTGACCCTGGAGATGGTCACTGGGCTGCCGTGAAGAATATTCTTAAGTACTTGAAAAGTACTAAAGATTTATTCTTAGTTTACGGAGGTCAGAAAGATCTTACTATCGAAGGATACTGCGATGCAAGCTTTGCATCTGACTTAGATGATTTTAAGTCAATGTCAGGATACATTTTCTGCCTAAACGGCGGAGCAGTGAGTTGGAAGAGTTCCAAGCAAACTACCACTGCAGATTCGACCACTGAGGCCGAATACTTAGCTGCAAATGATGCAGCTAAGGAAGGTGTTTGGATTAGAAATTTCATTCAAGAGTTGAATGTTGTTCCTAGCATGAAAGACCCCATTACTGTGTTTTGTGACAACACTGGGGCGGTTGCTCAAGCAAGAGAACCAAGATCTCACCAACGGACCAAGCACATTATGAGGAAGTATCACCTAATCCGTGATATTATCAAAAGAGGAGATGTGCTAATCGAGAGGGTCACATCAGCAGAGAACGTGGCAGATCCACTTACTAAACCCCTTAGTCGAGAAGCTTTCCAAAGTCATCTTCAGAAGATGGGACTTAGAGTAGCTTTAGAATGGCTTTGACGGGCAAGTAGGAGATTGTTAGGAATAGTGCCCTAGAAAGCCGATTGTATATCCGCTTTGTGCTTTTCCTTATTGTAATCACAGACAATCTTTGAATGAAATAACGAATTGAGGCAACACTTCTTTATATGCTCTTGTTTGGTATGCGTTTACTTTAGCTGTGCATGTATGAGAACTCCCCTAATCCTGATGACTTTAGGACTCTACCATTTAGGTGAAATGGTTCATGAAACGAGCCCTATATCACATAAGTCATGATTAGTAAAATACTCCAAGCCGATGAGTCTTACAGACAGTGGGAGTGTCAACCTGACTCCTCTAAGGCTTGCTTGTGGGATCACGCCCTTAAGAAGGACCACCTTGTTTCATGGAGGTGCAAAGTGTATAGTTGATACGTGCGTGATACATGAGGGTGCTTACTTTAATAAGTAAGTTCACTGAGGTGCCCCGTGTGAGAACACTCCTAAATGGGAAAGGAAGTTTCTATTTCAGGAAATGGAAACTTCCAGATTAGGAAATATCTCACGAGTCATTGATGTGATTAATTGATCCTTAGACTTGAGGTTCCTTGTCACTTTATGAGTTAACTCTGTAGTCTTAGGTATAAGCTTTAAAGGGTGTCGCCTTAGACAACTGATTCAAGGCTTATGCTGGGGCTGCACAAGTGACTCATGAAAGTGAATGAGAATCAAGATAGGACCTACACTTGCATTTGCAAGGTGATCTCTTATTGTGTAAGTCATTCATATGCCATATGGAGTCCTTGGCCAAGGCAGTAGATCAAGACATCAAGAAAAGGGTTTCTTGGATTGAGATCAAATGGATATGAAATGCACTTAGCTTTAAGACCGGATTATTAGGGTTCTGATTATTCCCTTGCCCTAGATCTCGGTTGAGAGATAGTAAGTAGGAGGATTGTATCTCACATGAATCAATGACTTAAAGGTTCTGTCGAATCCGAACATTCCAATTCAGCTAGGGGTTAAACACCTGTTGCTAGACTATGGTCGTTTAATCTGTGGACTGATTAATTAATTAGTGAATTAATTAATTAGGGTCACTGCTAATTGAATTGAGAACCTAGAGGGTCACACACAATAACTTGGTTACATAAGTTGAGGCTTGAAAATGATTAAACGAGTTAATCGGGCCAAGAGGGTTCCACACGTGTGAAATCACACGTGTGGCTCACGTGAGTGACACGTGTCACTGTGACAAGTGTCACAGACGTGTGGATATATATATATATATATATATATATATATATATATATATATATTATATATGTATTAAATAATTAAATGTGTTAATTATTTAATAGACTTTGGTTTAATTTTGAATTAAAAAGAAAGTCTTATTTTAGAGAAAATAACCTAGTTAATTAATTACGAATTAATTAATTAGATAAAAATAAGTTATTTATTTTATAATAAATAAAGTATAAAATTATCCAAAAATAGTTTGGATATTTTTAGCTCTCTTAAAATTTGACTTGAATTAGAATTCAAAGTCAAAGTTGGAAATTACTTGAAGATCAAGTAATAGGAGAGAGGAACCAAAACCCTTGCCTATGAGGACAAGGATTTCGGCCGCCCTTCCCCTTTCCTATATATAGGGGAGCTCATGCTCCCCTTTAGAGCTAATTGGCAATTCTTTTGGTTCATGTGTTGAACACCTTCCTTTCTCCAAGATTAAATTAAACCCTAGGTTAAGCCTAAACACTAACTAGAGAACTAGCATCCTTACTAGTTAGATTGTGATCAAGTTGGTGGACTTTCTCTAGAGACTTCAAGTTAGAAGTTTGAAGATTCGAGCTTTACCAAAGGAGAGGGGATCAAGCCGCGAGAAGAGCGTTCTTGGGTGGCTTGAAACGCTTCAAGAAAGAACAAAAGAAAAGTAAGTTTTCTATCTTTACGAATTTGGTTACACGATTGCGAGTCCAAGGTCCTTTTGTTGGGAAATTTTTTTTAAATTCCGCTGCTTTCTGATTCGTGTTTTCCAACACATGCAACCTAACAACGGGTTCAACTAAGCTTGCAACCTGTCCCGCGTCAAATCCAATAATATCGAAATTGGCACACAGGCCCAAATACATAAAAAGATACAACTTA
The DNA here is from genome assembly GCA_037501455.1 of Lantana camara. Taxonomy (NCBI): domain Eukaryota; kingdom Viridiplantae; phylum Streptophyta; class Magnoliopsida; order Lamiales; family Verbenaceae; genus Lantana; species Lantana camara. The sequence continues at coordinate 91,568,202 of CM074858.1, read as the reverse complement.
ATTCAAACAATGTGAAATGTGACTCAAGTGTACAAGTGACTCGAACAAGCGAGCTAAGACTCGACTTCTGCCTAGCTAAACCTGCAAGAAACTGGAAGAGTGGAAAGAGCGGTCAGTCTCTAGAAGACTAAGTGAGCAGGAGTCATACATATATATACAAGCAAATAATTGTCTAAGTGCTTGCTTGAATTTTATTTCGGGTGTGTGAGAGACGGGGATTCTCTCAGGGTTGTCAAGAGACGAGGTTTTCTTGTTACTTGCTCGAGAGACGGGGTTCTCCCGTTAATTGTTTGAGAGACGGGGCACTCTCAGTATTTTCGGCTATTTGTCAACTTGTTTTAGTGGAAGGTTAGATTTTCTTTCGAGTGTTAGACTCTGGAAAGTTGAGGGTCGTGAATTCACACATGGGAGGATATTGTGGATTGAAGATCTCTTTCGAACTAATCACTGGCGGGGAGTACCTAACCCGCGTGGGATGAACACGTAAGAGCTAATTAAATTCCAGGAATTCAGGATATGGAATCCGAGGACGGATTCTCTTAAGGGGGAGAGAATTGTAACGCCCCAATTTTCCAGACGTTCAGGTACGCACGACACGTGTGATTTTCCGAGAGTTAGGAATTATTTTAATCCTTTCGTTTATTACATTCTTACATTTCATGAAAATTATATGGATTATATTTCAATGTGTTCACGTAAAGATATATGAAATTCGTGACAATGTGAGAATTATTGCGTGACTTGAAAATACTTGTTACGTGAAATAATTGCCGAAAGTGATTTAAGTGCCAAATTGTCCTTAAGTGATCATTCTTTTAAATTCAAGGACTAAATTGCATGAAATTTCTTTGAACTTAATTGGTATCATTTCATTAATGTAGAAGCTAATTGCATGAATTACTAAACTCAAGGACCTAATAGCAATTAATGGCCAATCATCTCTTTGATTAAATGAATAACGTAGAAGCATCTCTTCCTTCCATTTTCATTCCATACAAAGCATACAAACATTGGCTTCCTTGTCTTTCATTTCCACGATCAAACACCACAAGAAGAAGAAGGGGGATTTCATCAAATTCAAGTTATTTTCCGGAAAATTTCATACTTTGAAGCAAGCATCATCATCATCATCATCATCTCCATAATTTCATCCTTTCTTTCAAGGTATACATGAGTGATATAGGAATTCTTGAATTGAAGTGATGAACTAGGGTTGAGATTTGAGCTAGATATTATGTGTTCTAATTGCAAGAAGCATGATTCTATGGCTTAGAGTTGAATTTGAGCTTGAATTCTTGAAAAACTTGAGTTTATGTGATGAAGTTTTATATGAACTTGAAAGTAATAATTCTTGATGATCTTGGTGGATTTAAGTGTCTATATGAAGTTTTATGGTAGTATAAGCATATATACATGAATCTTTATTGAAATATATCATTTTGAAGCTTGAAAATTGGTGTTTTGGTTGGTTTTGGTGTATAGCCGAGCCTTCCCCTGTTTTCTGCTCTGTTTTTTCTCCAGAATTTGAAGGTCGCGCCCGCGACCAAAAATATGCATAAAACTGGTCGCGCCCGCGAAACCATTTTGGCCAACTTTCGACTTTTGGAAAATTGGATGAAAATTTCGGAAAAATAGGCCGCGACCATTTTGTGAAGGGTTTTGGTCGCGCCCGCGACCCCCGCCAGAAACTGCATTTTGTCCAACTTCGAACCAACGCCATTTTCACCTCGATTTGAATTAGAAAACGTGCCATATAGCGTTGGAAAGGTCTTTGTGTCTAGTTTCATATCCAATAAACAAAACTCAATTCCCACTTCTAGAATTAAAGATATTCCAGTTTTCCCTCAACATGTACATTTTCTAAAATTGTCCGTTTTCTTAAACTTCACCAAAACCTCTATTATTGCATTCCTTTCACTCTCTTAGCTCCCATATGTGAATTATAGGATTGATTACATGCCAAAACGTGATATTTAGATGCTACATTGTTTATTGTGCGATGTCTCGTACTTGATCATGCCGTGCGTCTTATATGAAGTAATATTCTTGAATTGAGGTCTCATGCACGGACATTGTCCCGTTTCTTGTCCAGTTATTCTCCAGGGCGGAGATTGTCGAGCATGAGCACGTTCACACATTCACGAATCCTGTGTCGCCTGTCAGGTGAGGTTTAATTTCTAGTTATATAGAACCCGTATAACCTTTACGTGATTTTTGGCCAAAGGTATTTATATTTATAATTTCATGAAAGCACTTATCAATTCAAGTTATGTTATTGTTCATGAATCAAGCAAGTAGGTTATGTTAGTGTGCATGAATCAAGCAAGTCATGTTCATGAAAGCAAGTAAATGTGTTCTCCTGGCCAGGTCCTCCTTAGTGAGGGCGTGGGCTGGTCTTTGGGCTGGTGGTTGTCCGTCTAATCACAGGAAGAACAATGCCTTATCTTGTACGTGCGTTCTCTTGGCCAGGTCCTCCTTAGTGAGGGCGCTGGGCTGGTCTTCGGCCTGGTGGTTGTCCATCCAACCACAGGAAGAACAAAGCCCTATCGTGTACTTGTGTTCTCCTGGTCAGGTTCTCCTTAGTGAGGGCGCTGGGCTGGTCTTAGAGCTGGTGGTTGTCCGTCCAACCACAGGAGGAACAAAATCCTATCGTGAGCCAAAAGAGACTGAGGATGAATCCGGCACCGCGGATTGTCCTCGGGTTATTGCATGATTTCCATTCGATGAACGTGTTATATGATTACACTGTTGCACGATTGCACGGTAATTGAATTACGTGATCACCTATTGTTTAATAATCAAGCAAGCATGTTCATGTACATTTGGAGTTCGCCATGTATTGATTGCATGAAAATGAACAAGTGTTTAATATTGATAGTTGTATTCTCGGGTGAAGAGTACTTTGTTCCTAAACTTATGAATGTATCTTTTATAAATCTTTACCCGAGAGTATAACTTGCATGTTATCTGCGCTAATATGTATTTAAACCCCTCACTCGGTCTTCACAGACTGACGCCTCCACCTTTAAGGTTATTGCAGGTGCACGCTAGGCGGGAGTCGAGTCGAGTCGAGTCCGGTTCATGTAGTCGAGTCAATCATGGTTTGTGTATTGGAGTATTTATTGTTAATCATGAAACTATAATTGTTGTTATTGTTTATTTGAAGATGATAATGAATTGATATATGAAGTTAGAGTATATTTTATTTTGTAACTGAGAAATGATATGAAATGCTAATTGGATGTATTTGATAGAAACTAGTTTATGCTTCCGCTTTGTTTTATTGCATATGTTGGTAATCCCGCCTAGCTTGTCGTGTATTGCATTGTCACCTGTTCGCTATAGGGTGGTTCATGTACGGATTGGCCGTTTCGTATGTGGATCGACCTATAGTGCGGGGGTGTGGTACCTCTACGTGTTAAGGGGTGCTACATCTAAGGTGGTATCAGCGCCAGGTTACAAAACCGAGGTTCTAGTGTCGTGTTGTGTCGAGTCTAGGTCGTACGGCATAGGAATTACTTGACAATTTGAGGGTCTTACATATTATTTGAATGTCCTGATCTATTTGAACTCTTTGAATTGATTGAAATACTTGATAACTTGTGCTCTTGTATTGATTTACGTTATTAATTGCCAATTTATTTACCTTGAATTACCCGAAAGTATGCGATCAACGTGTCTTATTTTAAACATTGATGGACTAATGTTGCCTTTTATATTAAATTCTCATTATTGGCATCAACTATGTGACAACTATATGACATGAGCACATCTTACCCACACGCATTTATTTCAAAGTAAGTTGTGAGTGATAGGTTATGGAAACGGTATCAAACCACGGCCAATTATTCGGCAACTTCAGTTTGCTATAAGACTCCCTCCAATTTTGGGAACGGATAAGAATGTGTGCCGGAAAGTTCATAGAAGGATTCGGGAGTCAATATTCTTTCTATTGGGGTTGAAGATTAAAGTGATGGGATCCAGAAGAGAAGAATCAAGCATGGGAACCATTTACAAGACTCGAGAGGTTGGAGAAATCGACAATGCTTAGGCCGGGAATTTTTGCAACAAGGAAGAGGTATTCTCAAATAATTGACAAGAAAGCGACTCCAAAGATTACCAATTAGGATATGGTTGAATTGGAAGATATGGAGCAACAAATGGAAACTATAAAGAGGAGTAGGGTTCAAGGAAACCTAAAATTGAGTACGGGAAAAGTATAAGGCAAGGTCAGAGGAATTGGAAATTTAGAAGATCGTGGGGGAACCAAGAACTAATCCACCATTCGAGACAAGGTTATATTACAACAATCAAGGAAAAAGGGGTGCTAGTTGGTAAACTTCAAGTTGAGTATGTTGTAATAGAAAAGATTGGAAACGAACCATTAATCAAAATCTTGATTAATAACAAGTAGGACGAGGAAAAGGTTATGAAAATTGATTCAGCAGAGAAGCTTGCAAGTGGGAAAGGACAGAACAAATTTAAAGAATTAGAAAATTTCCACTTTCTTAAGGGGGAGAGCCGGTCTGGGAATAAATTTAAGTCTGAAGTCAGATAACACTCGGGAGAGTTGGAACCTTAAGAAAACCGATTCTTTCTGGAGTCCTCTACCAGAACCATGTGAAAGAAGTTTTCAGTAACTTAAACCTTTTCTCCCTCTTACACAAGAAAAGTCCTATAATCGACAGTATTTTGCTCTAACACTATTTTCAAGGATGGGGGTACACCGTCTATGGTTCTCTGGTAGTAACAGAATATCAGTTGACTCAGTAAACAGAAAGGGTTCAACCTGGTTATGTTGGAATCCCTCCACGGTAAAGATTGTTTCAGTTATACATAGGGCAAACGTGATGATCTAGAACTCTATGTGAACCGTCCCTCCTCGCGGGCTGCCTCCGTCACCTCCATAATGATACCAGTTCGCCATGAACACTCCAGAGAAGACTAAAGATTGAGCGATCCTTCTTTCAAGATATTTCACAGAGAGGTTGGGTATGTTATCAAATTTCAGGGATCAACTGAAGACGCTTCACTAGGACCTGATTCCTTCGGTTTCTATGAAAAAGTGTTTGCTAGGGTACTTTCACGAGATGACAACTGTGATTCTTTTATGTAATAAATATCCGCCATGCTCTTAACCAAGGGAATAGGAGCTCACTTTCGGATTTCAAATAAGAAGTTAAGATCTTTGCTGCGGGACAAATGTTTTACTTCGATTACGAAGGTTGAGGAGATGGTGAAACCTGTTCTCGCTGGTTGTCAGATAAAGGTTTACTTGGAATACAAAATTCGTCCTTTAAGCTTGAATATACAACCACTCCATGACAAGAAACTCAGAGTTATTTCAATTTCAAAATCAGAAAATGAACGTGGGAATCAGTGCAAGAAGGGTTCAACCAGCAAATTTGGGACTAACACGGGTCTGAAGATGTAATGACTAACGATGATTTACGGATTATGTTTAAAGAGAGCGCGAGGGCAGAGGTGGTTATCAGAAATGGGAATGTCGACCGTAACGGTGCCAAGCGAGGAAAGTCTTAACTAAAAGAATCAAGGGTTCAGCTGAGTTACTTCAACAGCAGAACTTCAACCCTCGATGAACGGTACACTTAATCATGCATACCATGTGCACCATTATTTTATTATTATTTGTTATTATCATTTAGTTATTCCTGTATATGACACCTCGTTTATTATTAAATGCTATGTGAACAAATAGTTATATGAATGATAATTTTATTTGATCTTTGCGTGTTAATTGCAAATAATTATCTAAGTGCTTGCTTGAATTTTATTTCGGGTGTGTGAGAGACGGGGATTCTCTCAGGGTTGTCAAGAGACAAGGTTCTCTTGTTACTTGCTCGAGAGACGGGGTTCTCCCATTAATTGTTTGAGAGACAGGGCACTCTCAGTATTTTCGGCTATCTGTCAACTTGTTTTAGTGGAAGGTTAGATTTTCTTTCGCGTGTTAGACTCTGGAAAGTTGAGGGTCGTGAATTCACACATGGGAGGATATTGTGGATTGAAGATCTCTTTCGAACTAATCCCTGGCGGGGAGTGGCTAACCCGCGTGGGATGAACACGTAAGAGCCAATTAAATTCCAGGAATTCAGTACATGGAATCCTAGGACGGATTCTCCTAAGGGGGAGAGAATTGTAACGCCCTAATTTTCCAGACGTTCAGGTACGCACGACACGTGTGATTTTCCGAGAGTTAGGAATTATTTTAATCCTTTCGTTTATTACATTCTTACATTTCATGAAAATTATATGGATTATATTTCAATGTGTTCACGTAAAGATATATGAAATTCGTGACAATGTGAGAATTATTGCGTGACTTGAAAATACTTGTTACGTGAAATAATTGCCGAAAGTGATTTAAGTGCCAAATTTTCCTTAAGTGATCATTCTTTTAAATTCAAGGACTAAATTGCATGAAATTTCTTTGAACTTAATTGGTATCATTTCATTAATGTAGAAGCTAATTGCATGAATTACTAAACTCAAGGACCTAATAGCAATTAATGGCCAATCATCTCTTTGATTAAATGAATAACGTAGAAGCATCTCTTCCTTCCATTTTCATTCCATACAAGACATACAAACATTGGCTTCCTTGTCTTTCATTTCCACGATCAAACACCACAAGAAGAAGAAGGGGGATTTCATCAAATTCAAGTTATTTTCCGGAAAATTTCATACTTTGAAGCAAGCATCATCATCATCATCATCTCCATAATTTCATCCTTTCTTTCAAGGTATACATGAGTGATATAGGAATTCTTGAATTGAAGTGATGAACTAGGGTTGAGATTTGAGCTAGATATTATGTGTTCTAATTGCAAGAAGCATGATTCTATGGCTTAGAGTTGAATTTGAGCTTGAATTCTTGAAAAACTTGAGTTTATGTGATGAAGTTTTATATGAACTTGAAAGTAATAATTCTTGATGATCTTGGTGGATTTAAGTGTCTATATGAAGTTTTATGGTAGTATAAGCATATATGCATGAATCTTTATTGAAATATATCATTTTGAAGCTTGAAAATTGGTGTTTTGGTTGGTTTTGGTGTATAGCCGAGCCTTCCCCTGTTTTCTGCTCTGTTTTTTCTCCAGAATTTGAAGGTCGCGCCCGCGACCAAAAATATGCATAAAACTGCTCGCGCCCGCGACCCCATTTTGGCCAACTTTCGACTTTTGGAAAATTGGATGAAAATTTCGGAAAAATAGGCCGCGACCATTTAGTGAAGGGTTTTGGTCGCGCCCGCGACCCCCGCCAGAAACTGCATTTTGTCCAACTTCGAACCAACGCCATTTTCACCTCGGTTTAAATTAGAAAACGTGTCATATAGCGTTGGAAAGGTCTTTGTGTCTAGTTTCATATCCAATAAACAAAACTCAATTCCCACTTCTAGAATTAAAGATATTCCAGTTTTCCCTCAACATGTACATTTTCTAAAATTGTCCGTTTTCTTAAACTTCACCAAAACCTCTATTATTGCATTCCTTTCACTCTCTTAGCTCCATATGTGAATTATAGGATTGATTACATTGCAAAATGTGATATTTAGATGCTACATTGTTTATTGCGCGATGTCTCGTACTTGATCACGCCGTGCGTCTTATATGAAGTAATATTCTTGAATTGAGGTCTTATGCACGTAAATTATCCCGTTTCTTGTCCAGTTATTCTCCAGGGCAGAGATTGTCGAGCATGAGCATGTTCACGCATTAACGAGTCATGTGTCGCCTGTCAGGTGAGGTTTAATTTCTAGTTATATAGAACCCGTATAACCTTTACGTGATTTTTGGCCAAAGGTATTTATATTTATAATTTCATGAAAGCACTTATCATTTCAAGTTATGTTATTGTTCATGAATCAAGCAAGTAGGTTATGTTAGTGTGCATGAATCAAGCAAGTCATGTTCATGAAAGCAAGTAAATGTGTTCTCCTGGCCAGGTCCTCCTTAGTGAGGGCGTGGGCTAGTCTTTGGGCTGGTGGTTGTCCGTCCAATCACAGGAAGAACAATGCCTTATCTTGTACGTGCGTTCTCTTGGCCAGGTCCTCCTTAGTGAGGGCGCTGGGCTGGTCTTCGGCCTGGTGGTTGTCCATCCAACCACAGGAAGAACAAAGCCCTATCGTGTACCTGTGTTCTCCTGGTCAGGTTCTCCTTAGTGAGGGCGCTGGGCTGGTCTTAGAGCTGGTGGTTGTCCATCCAACCACAGGAGGAACAAAACCCTATCGTGAGCCGAAAGAGACTGAGGATGAATCCGGCACCGCGGATTGTCCTCGGGTTATTGCATGATTTCCATTCCATGAACGTGTTATATGATTACACTATTGCACGATTGCACGGTAATTGAATTACGTGATCACCTATTGTTTAATAATCAAGCAAGCATGTTCATGTACATTTGGAGTTCGCCATGTATTGATTGCATGAAAATGAACAAGTGTTTAATATTGATAGTTGTATTCTCGGGTGAAGAGTACTTTGTTCCTAAACTTATGAATGTATCTTTTATAAATCTTTACCCGAGAGTATAACTTGCATGTTATCTGCGCTAATATGTATTTAAACCCCTCACTCGGTCTTCACAGACTGACGCCTCCACCTTTAAGGTTATTGCAGGTGCACGCTAGGCGGGAGTCGAGTCGAGTCGAGTCCGGTTCATGTAGTCGAGTCAATCATGGTTTGTGTACTGGAGTATTTATTGTTAATCATGAAACTATAATTGTTGTTATTGTTTATTTGAAGATGATAATGTATTGATATATGAAGTTAGAGTATATTTTATTTTGTAACTGAGAAATGATATGAAATGCTAATTGGATGTATTTGATAGAAACTAGTTTATGCTTCCGCTTTGTTTTATTGCATATGTTGGTAATCCCGCCTAGCTTGTCGTGTATTGCATTGTCACCTGTTCGCTGTAGGGTGGTTCATGTACGGATTGGCCGTTTCGTATGTGGATCGACCTATAGTGCGGGGGTGTGGTACCTCCACGTGTTAAGGGGTGCTACATCTAAGGTGGTATCAGCGCCAGGTTGCAAAACCGAGGTTCTAGTGTCGTGTTGTGTCGAGTCTAGGTCGTACGGCATAGGAATTACTTGACAATTTGAGGGTCTTACATAATATTTGAATGTCCTGATCTATTTGAACTCTTTGAATTGATTGAAATACTTGATAACTTGTGCTCTTGTATTGATTTACGTTATTAATTGCCAATTTATTTACCTTGAATTACCTGAAAGTATGCGATCAACGTGTCTTATTTTAAACATTGATGGACTAATGTTGCCTTTTATATTAAATTCTCATTATTGGCATCAACTATGTGACAACTATATGACATGAGCACATCTTACCCACACGCATTTATTTCAAAGTAAGTTGTGAGTGATAGGTTATGGAAACGGTATCAAACCACGACCAATTATTCGGCAACTTCAGTTTGCTATAAGACTCCCTCCAATTTTGGGAACGGATAAGAATGTGTGCCGGAAAGTTCATAGAAGGATTCGGGAGTCAATATTCTTTCTATTGGGGTTGAAGATTAAAGTGATGGGATCCAGAAGAGAAGAATCAAGCGTGGGAACCATTTACAAGACTCGAGAGGTTGGAGAAATCGACAATGCTTAGGCCGGGAATTTTTGCAACAAGGAAGAGGTATTCTCAAATAATTGACAAGAAAGCGACTCCAAAGATTACCAATTAGGATATGGTTGAATTGGAAGATATGGAGCAACAAATGGAAACTATAAAGAGGAGTAGGGTTCAAGGAAACCTAAAATTGAGTACGGGAAAAGTATAAGGCAAGGTCAGAGGAATTGGAAATTTAGAAGATCGTGGGGGAACCAAGAACTAATCCACCATTCGAGACAAGGTTATATTACAACAATCAAGGAAAAAGGGGTGTCAGTTGGTAAACTTCAAGTTGAGTATGTTGTAATAGAAAAGATTGGAAACGAACCATTAATCAAAATCTTGATTAATAACAAGTAGGACGAGGAAAAGGTTATGAAAATTGATTCAGCAGAGAAGCTTGCAAGTGGGAAAGGACAGAACAAATTTAAAGAATTAGAAAATTTCCACTTTCTTAAGGGGGAGAGCCGGTCTGGGAATAAATTTAAGTCTAAAGTCAGATAACACTCGGGAGAGTTGGACCCTTAAGAAACCGATTCTTTCTGGAGTCCTCTACCAGAACCATGTGAAAGAAGTTTTCAGTAACTTAAACCTTTCCTCCCTCTTACACAAGAAAAGTCCTATAATCGACAGTATTTTGCTCTAACACTATTTTCAAGGATGGGGGTACACCGTCTATGGTTCTCTGGTAGTAACAGAATATCAATTGACTCAGTAAACAGAAAGGGTTCAACCTGGTTATGTTGGAATCCCTCCACGGTAAAGATTGTTTCAGTTATACATAGGGCAAACGTGATGATCTAGAACTCTATGTGAACCGTCCCTCCTCGCGAGCTGCCTCCGTCACCTCCATAATGATACCAGTTCGCCATGAACACTCCAGAGAAGACTAAAGATTGAGCGATCCTTCTTTCAAGATATTTCACAGAGAGGTTGGGTATGTTATCAAATTTCAGGGATCAACTGAAGACGCTTCACTAGGACCTGATTCCTTCGGTTTCTATTAAAAAGTGTTTGCTAGGGTACTTTCACGAGATGACAACTGTGATTCTTTTATGTAATAAATATCCGCCATGCTCTTAACCAAGGGAATAGGAGCTCACTTTCGGATTTCAAATAAGAAGTTAAGATCTTTGCTGCGGGACAAATGTTTTACTTCGATTACGAAGGTTGAGGAGATGGTGAAACCTGTTCTCGCTGGTTGTCAGATAAAGGTTTACTTGGAATACAAAATTCGTCCTTTAAGCTTGAATATACAACCACTCCATGACAAGAAACTCAGAGTTATTTCAATTTCAAAATCAGAAAATGAACGTGGGAATCAGTGCAAGAAGGGTTCAACCAGCAAATTTGGGACTAACACGGGTCTGAAGATGTAATGACTAACGATGATTTACGGATTATGTTTAAAGAGAGCGCGAGGGCAGAGGTGGTTATCAGAAATGGGAATGTCGACCGTAACGGTGCCAAGCGAGGAAAGTCTTAACTAAAAGAATCAAGGGTTCAGCTGAGTTACTTCAACAGCAGAACTTCAACCCTCGGTGAACGGTACACTTAATCATGCATACCATGTGCACCATTATTTTATTATTATTTGTTATTATCATTTAGTTATTCTTGTATATGACACCTCGTTTATTATTAAATGCTATGTGAACAAATAGTTGTATGAATGATAATTTTATTTGATCTTTGCGTGTTAATTGCAAATAATTATCTAAGTGCTTGCTTGAATTTTATTTCGGGTGTGTGAGAGACGGGGATTCTCTCAGGGTTGTCAAGAGACAAGGTTCTCTTGTTACTTGCTCGAGAGACGGGGTTCTCCCATTAATTGTTTGAGAGACGGGGCACTCTCAGTATTTTCGGCTATTTGTCAACTTGTTTTAGTGGAAGGTTAGATTTTCTTTCGCGTGTTAGACTCTGGAAAGTTGAGGGTCGTGAATTCACACATGGGAGGATATTGTGGATTGAAGATCTCTTTCGAACTAATCCCTGGCGGGGAGTGTCTAACCCGCATGGGATGAACACGTAAGAGCCAATTAAATTCCAGGAATTCAGTACATGGAATCCGAGGACGGATTCTCCTAAGGGGGAGAGAATTGTAACGCCCTAATTTTCCAGACGTTCAGGTACGCACGACACGTGTGATTTTCCGAGAGTTAGGAATTATTTTAATCCTTTCGTTTATTACATTCTTACATTTCATGAAAATTATATGGATTATATTTCAATGTGTTCACGTAAAGATATATGAAATTCGTGACAATGTGAGAATTATTGCGTGACTTGAAAATACTTGTTACGTGAAATAATTGCCGAAAGTGATTTAAGTGCCAAATTGTCCTTAAGTGATCATTCTTTTAAATTCAAGGACTAAATTGCATGAAATTTCTTTGAACTTAATTGGTATCATTTCATTAATTTAGAAGCTAATTGCATGAATTACTAAACTCAAGGACCTAATAGCAATTAATGGCCAATCATCTCTTTGATTAAATGAATAACGTAGAAGCATCTCTTCCTTCCATTTTCATTCCATACAAGACATACAAACATTGGCTTCCTTGTCTTTCATTTCCACGATCAAACACCACAAGAAGAAGAAGGGGGATTTCATCAAATTCAAGTTATTTTCCGAAAAATTTCATACTTTGAAGCAAGCATCATCATCATCATCATCTCCATAATTTCATCCTTTCTTTCAAGGTATACATGAGTGATATAGGAATTCTTGAATTGAAGTGATGAACTAGGGTTGAGATTTGAGCTAGATATTATGTGTTCTAATTGCAAGAAGCATGATTCTATGGCTTAGAGTTGAATTTGAGCTTGAATTCTTGAAAAACTTGAGTTTATGTGATGAAGTTTTATATGAACTTGAAAGTAATAATTCTTGATGATCTTGGTGGATTTAAGTGTCTATATGAAGTTTTATGGTAGTATAAGCATATATGCATGAATCTTTATTGAAATATATCATTTTGAAGCTTGAAAATTGGTGTTTTGGTTGGTTTTGGTGTATAGCCGAGCCTTCCCCTGTTTTCTGCTCTGTTTTTTCTCCAGAATTTGAAGGTCGCGCCCGCGACCAAAAATATGCATAAAACTGCTCGCGCCCGCGACCCCATTTTGGCCAACTTTCGACTTTTGGAAAATTGGATGAAAATTTCGGAAAAATAGGCCGCGACCATTTAGTGAAGGGTTTTGGTCGCGCCCGCGACCCCCGCCAGAAACTGCATTTTGTCCAACTTCGAACCAACGCCATTTTCACCTCGGTTTAAATTAGAAAACGTGTCATATAGCGTTGGAAAGGTCTTTGTGTCTAGTTTCATATCCAATAAACAAAACTCAATTCCCACTTCTAGAATTAAAGATATTTCAGTTTTCCCTCAACATGTACATTTTCTAAAATTGTCCGTTTTCTTAAACTTCACCAAAACCTCTATTATTGCATTCCTTTCACTCTCTTAGCTCCCATATGTGAATTATAGGATTGATTACATGCCAAAACGTGATATTTAGATGCTACATTGTTTATTGCGCGATGTCTCGTACTTGATCACGCCGTGCGTCTTATATGAAGTAATATTCTTGAATTGAGGTCTTATGCACATAAATTATCCCGTTTCTTGTCCAGTTATTCTCCAGGGCAGAGATTGTCGAGCATGAGCATGTTCACGCATTAACGAGTCATGTGTCGCCTGTCAGGTGAGGTTTAATTTCTAGTTATATAGAACCCGTATAACCTTTACGTGATTTTTGGCCAAAGGTATTTATATTTATAATTTCATGAAAGCACTTATCATTTCAAGTTATGTTATTGTTCATGAATCAAGCAAGTAGGTTATGTTAGTGTGCATGAATCAAGCAAGTCATGTTCATGAAAGCAAGTAAATGTGTTCTCCTGGCCAGGTCCTCCTTAGTGAGGGCGTGGGCTAGTCTTTGGGCTGGTGGTTGTCCGTCCAATCACAGGAAGAACAATGCCTTATCTTGTACGTGCGTTCTCTTGGCCAGGTCCTCCTTAGTGAGGGCGCTGGGCTGGTCTTCGGCCTGGTGGTTGTCCATCCAACCACAGGAAGAACAAAGCCCTATCGTGTACTTGTGTTCTCCTGGTCAGGTTCTCCTTAGTGAGGGCGCTGGGCTGGTCTTAGAGCTGGTGGTTGTCCGTCCAACCACAGGAGGAACAAAATCCTATCGTGAGCCGAAAGAGACTGAGGATGAATCCGGCACCGCGGATTGTCCTCGGGTTATTGCATGATTTCCATTCCATGAACGTGTTATATGATTACACTATTGCACGATTGCACGGTAATTGAATTACGTGATCACCTATTGTTTAATAATCAAGCAAGCATGTTCATGTACATTTGGAGTTCGCCATGTATTGATTGCATGAAAATGAACAAGTGTTTAATATTGATAGTTGTATTCTCGGGTGAAGAGTACTTTGTTCCTAAACTTATGAATGTATCTTTTATAAATCTTTACCCGAGAGTATAACTTGCATGTTATTTGTGCTAATATGTATTTAAACCCCTCAGTCGGTCTTCACAGACTGACGCCTCCACCTTTAAGGTTATTGCAGGTGCACGCTAGGCTGGAGTCGACTCGAGTCCGGTTCATGTAGTCGAGTCAATCATGGTTTGTGTATTGGAGTATTTATTGTTAATCATGAAACTATAATTGTTGTTTTTGTTTATTTGAAGATGATAATGTATTGATATATGAAGTTAGAGTATATTTTATTTTGTAATTGAGAAATGACATGAAATGCTAATTGGATGTATTTGATAGAAACTGGTTTATGCTTCCGCTTTGTTTTATTGCATATGTTGGTAATCCCGCCTAGCTTGTCGTGTATTGCTTTGTCACCTGTTCGCTGTAGGGTGGTTCATGTACGGATTGGTCGTTTCGTATGTGGATCGACCTATAGTGACGGGGTGTGGTACCTCCACGTATTAAGAGGTGCTACAACTTACGTCTTATTAATATTATGTCTTTAAATATAGGGAAAATATCAAATTTGATCCCATGGTTTGGGCTCATTTTCGAGTTTGGTCCCATGTTTAGTGACTCAATCAATTCCAGTCCCAAACTTCCAAATTTTAATCAAAATTGGTCCTCTGATCTGATTTCTATTAAGTGTTAGACGACGGAAGCATGTGAAACGTGAACCCCGAATATTTGCTAATATAATTTAATCATTATATTAATTATATTTGTAAAATATGCTAAACTTCTTCATCTTCTTCGACAAGGCTCCAATAACCATCGACAAGCTGTCACTACCGTGCCACCACCATACAGTCTTCGTCCTTTCCCAACTTAAATCTAAAATCACCACTACGACACGGCCTCCGTCCTTTAGTAATGTAAAATTTATATTATTTTGTTTGTTATTATTTAGATTTTTTATATTTAAGGTTAGGAATTTAATTTGTTGTATCCATTCCGATCATTTTTTTACTATCACTTAATTGATTTTTAATGATACTAGTACTTTTAACTTATAATTTTAGTATTCACTATGAAATTTATAATTTTTTTGTTATTCTAAGATTGGGAGTTTAATCTATTATATTATTTCCTATTATTTTTGTTAGTATCACTTAATTGATTTTTAATAATTTCGTTATTTTTTAATTTATTATTTTAATATTTAATGTAAAATTTATATTAATTTTTATTATTATTTATATTTTTGTTTATTTAAGATTGTCTATTTTTTTATTTTAAAGGCTACATTATATTTTATAAATTTAAACTAAATTTGGGGTAAAATTGTAATAAATTGATAATTGTCTAACCTTGTGTGTTGATGTTATGTACATCTTTTACCCGTAATCTAATGGAAAATAGAATGGTGGACCAACTCTGAAAAAAATTTAGAAGTTTGGGACCATAATTGACTGAGTCACTAAACGTGGGACCAAACTCGAAAATAAGCCTAAATCATGGGACCAAAAATGATATTTTCCCTTAAATATATTTATGCACTTATTTCAATTAATTATTTAAATACTTCTTGTTATTAATTTAAAATATAAAATTTTAAATATATGATTATTTGAATTAAATATAATCATATTTATTAAAAAATTTAAAAATACTTATTCGAATGAAAATAAAACTCATTAGAATTACAAGTTCCCCAATCTATAGAAAATATATAGAGTATCATAATAAGAACTCTTTCTAAAACTAATATATTAATTATAAGTTACATTATAAGATATTTGTACATTTAAAAATAAAATTAGTAATATAAAAATAATATTTACATCGTTTTACTTAAATTAATAATTTAAAATTACAAATAAAATTATTTTTCTGTATAAATATAAAATCATTGCTAATAACTATTACATAACAATTAATTATTTAATAAACCTTCAATTTTTTTTGTCTCTCTCTCTCTATATATATATAAGTTTTTTTTATAAAGATACATAATTAATAAAAAATTTCGTAGTTTTCATATTTTAAACTTAGTTTAAATATTATTAACACTATATACTTAATACCAAGTATTAAATTTATTAAAAATACTTATTATTTAAATTACGATTGATAACTAATAGAATAGTATATTAACACTATATATATATATATATATGTTTTTTTTGTGTGGAAACACTATATATATGTTTGTATGTATATAAGTGAGTGTTTGTAATGCATGGATATAAATATGATACAACATATATTAATTTTTAAATTTAACAACTGAAAGACGTTTGTCACGATATCCAACCTTAATATGATATAACACCATATGATACAATAATATTTAGAATTGTTTGAGCATCATAAGAGTGGTAATTTAAAGTTATAAACTTTTTATTTATATATGTGAGAGTGTCTATTAGAAAATTAAATTCCAATTGAGGTCTCATCACTATATTTAAAGTTAAAAGATTGATGTTCAAAATATTTTTATTTTAATAATTCAATTATTTAAAATATTTACATAAATCTTATACTTAATGTGCAACGCACATTGTTTTTACTAGTAATATAAAAATTGTTAGTTTACATACTTTTGTGTTTTAACTAATAATGTATATACTTAAAATTATATAAAATATCATATTAATAATTTATAATTTGAATATTATATAATTTTTAAATATATAATTATTGTGATCAACTATAATCATACTTTTCTAATTAAATTTGAAAGAAAATTTCAACGGAAAATCAACGGAAATGATTCCGTTGGTTTTTTTTTTTAATGAAGAATAAAAAAACCGATGGGATTTTCCGTTGGTTTTCTGTTGGTATTTTTTTTCCTTTGAGAATTCCAATGGAAAACCAACGGAAAAAATTCCGTTGGTTTTTTTTTTTAATGAAGAATTAAAAAACCGACAGGATTTTCCGTCAGTTTTCCGTTGGAATTTTTTTTTCTTTGAAAATTCCAACGAAAAACTAACGAAAAAATTTTCATCGGTTTTTTTTTAAATCAAGAATAAAAAACCAATGGGATTTTCCTTCGGTTTTCAGTTGGATTTTTTTTTTTTCTTTGAAAATTCCAACGGAAAACCAACGGAAAAAATTCCGTTGGTTTTTTTTTTTGAAGAAGAATAAAAATACCGACGGAATTTTCATGGAAAGAAAAATTCCAATGGAAAATCCCGTCAGTATTTTTGGCGTAATTTTTTTTAGAATTGCGCCAAGATTTCCGGAGGGATTCCAACGGAATTCCTTTGGAATTTTTGGCGCAATTTTTTTTATAATTCCGCCAATTTTTCCGACGGAATTCCGACGGCTTTTCCGTTGGAATGCAATTTTGCTTGACCGTGGGAATTTCGTTGGAATTCCGTCGGTTTTTTGTCGAAAATTCCAACGGAAAACCGACGGAATTTTTCGTCGGTCTTTTTCCGTCGGTTTTCGACTGTTTTCTTGTAGTGATAATAATATGAACATGATCATAAAATAGTTCCAACCTTCTCCTTCCATAATCGTCAAGCCTGTAGACCTGAACCATTTAATAATAACAATCTCGAGACGGGGGCTCATGACTCCTACCCTCTCCTTCGATGGGTTAACCATCAGCTCAAGAATAACTCACCTTCCACACTACACGATCGCGTTAAGATTCTTAATGGGTACTTTGTGCAATGCTTAGCTATACGTCGGCCCGATGCTGAACCGGTCTTCATTCACATATTTCCCCGGGGCCCAATACATGTGCATGATCAATGTGCATAATCTCGCAAAAACATTCAAGTCATGAGAAACATAATACATTTCAAATCCTTGGGAATAATTTAGTTGATAAGGATTTACTCGATGACTCTATTTGAAAATAATATTTATATACATTAGGTTTTTAGCCAAAACTTGTCACATAAGGTTATAGGTTTCGATACGTAACTAGAACGAAAACACCCTTACCTGGAATACCACGAGACAAGAAACATGACTAACACAAGTGCCTATTCAATACGGAAGTCTCCGCCTGGAAACGAACTGTACAAGAGAAGGAAAAATGTGTACTCGTGAGAGATGACTCAATATGAAACCAATTAGAATGCACGACATTGATATGAGGTATCGTGGAATGATATGAAATGATACAACATGTGTGTGAGAATTACATAATGGTATGCTATGTTATGATAATGTTCATGTACATTATTAATGTTCCACGTATCAAATAGGCATATAATTCAAGTGTACGTGTGATATAAAATTATGCAATGTAATACTAAGACATATTTAAATCACTTAATCAAGCATACAAGTCATATAAATCACATAAGGAAGTCAAGGAAGTGACAGGAACGCAAGAAAAGAGGTTTAGGCAAAGCTTAGCAAAAGCTGACAATTTTAGGAAACGCGCAAGCTGTAGAAAGTTGGGAATATCCTTAGTTCTAGAAATTGGAATGGAGTTTTGTTTGTTGGGTAAGAAACTAGACAAATAGGATTTTCCAAGGATATAAGTCTTGAATCGTGGTTCAAAGCGAGGTGAAAATGGTGTAGGCCCGAATTTGGATGAATGCAGATTTTCGGTGAAGTGGCGACACCAAAATGAATTGATTAAATCTCACAAATTAGAAAGGATAATGAGATATTCTAGACATCAAAAGATTTCCGTGGTTCGAAATTCAGGTCAATCGGAGCACGTTTGAGGGGTAAACGGAATAAAACAAACTCAGACAGAAAACAAGGGAGAATCCACTGTCGTGGATCCTCTGTCGAAGAGAAAACAAGTCACTGCCCTCAAATCCACGCCCGTGGATTTCTCAAGGCATAAAAATCCACGGCCGTGGATTCATTCTAGTGCCAAAAATACGCAGAAAGAGCAGGGTATTCACGGGAGAAAGCAACCAACACCAAAACACCTCAAAACTCAACCCAAAACACTTAAAACATGTATTAAGCCATGTAGGAACATCAAATGTAAGTTTAGGGCAAATTAAAACACATTAATCCTCAAACCACAACAAAACACATACATATATACATCTATATACACATACACATACACACACATTCTTGCTCCAAGAATTTCAACAATCAAACATAGAGTTCATAGATTATCATGTATTCATGCATATTCACACAAGAATTCAAGTTATTAGGTAAAGATCACAAAACCCCATCTTATTTAACATATATACATAAAATCCACATTATACCTTAGAACAAAGGAGGAGAAGAAGAAGATGATGAAAGCTTGAGTTCTTGTCTTGGATGGAGAAGAATGGAGCTTGAATCCCTTGCCTTTCTTGCTTGATGATGGATCAATTGAAGAGAAGATGAAAAAGGGGGTCTGGAGCTTTGTGTGTGATGAGAGAAAATGAAGAGAAAAAGAATGAGAGAAAAGGGGAGGGGGGTGTGGATCGTCCATTAAGGGAGAGAAGAGGAAGGAATTTGCACTTTGGTCCTCCAAGAATTTAAGTGCTTCAAATAGGGTACCGAAGTTTAGTTGGAGAACAATAGAGATCCAAAATAAGGTTCGATTGAGTCCAAGGATTTCATATAATTTCAAATAAGTACATAAGTGAAATAAAACTTTTAATTAACAAGTAAACATGTTATAACGAATTTAAATAGCATAGTCAAAGGTCATATAAATCATATAGGTCACGTAATGGCAATTAATTCATGAAAGTAAAATATATTAAAAGTGCACTTAGCATATAAAACACATAGAAGTCACATAACTTTCTGTCCACTCGTGACGTCATGCCTAGCTTGTCGCGAAAACGGGGTGTCACACAATATGTATGGGTCGTGAGTTTCATGACACTCATGCCCGAGGATTTTATCCGCTGGTGGGGTCGGGGTTAATCCTTTCTAATGGAGACCGCACTCGGGGAGTAACCCGATGGCCCGATGCCGTACCGGGGCTCCTTTCTACAAATATCTTAGGCCCATCAAAGTTCAAAGTTCAATGTTCAAAATTCAAAACCCGCTACTGATAGACAGACAAACATAACTCATGCATATCGTACTATCATATTGTACATACATACCACACGCATACTTACCTCAAAATCATATCAAAACCGACACTAAGAGTATATAGGCTCATACATAGCATTCATACTTTCAAACTTATGTCAAAACCATCAAAATACATATTTCGCACATATCTACATATACATAGAGGCTTATAAGTCACATACAGTCAAAAACAAGAACATTTAGTTAGGGTCTAACTATATCCTAACCTCACCTTACACCGACGAAGCTGAAGACACACGATGGATTCACCCCAGAATCAAATTAGCCAACAAAACACCACCTCGGGTGCACCTGAACAAATTAGAGATAAAGCACAAGACTTAGACTCAAGAATGAACCACATAGACGCAAGACGTATGCATAAGTGCTTAAGAGATGCAAACACGTAAACAAGGCTCATAGTCGTATCACATTCATGTAAGAGAAGTCATTTCACACTCAACACACTCATTTAATATCATATAGCATGTTAAGAATAAGTTCATGTGCACAATTAATGCATTTAAGGTAAACGAAAGGCATGTGGTGGTATTTATTCATTTATGAACACATATCGCATTCCTAAAGCAACATAAAATGCATATAAGAACAAATTCATACACATACACATGATAACATAAGTTAGTAACAAGTTTGGGGGGTAGAAAGGTATGAGAAAAATGGAATAAAAACACGAAAAGGGGTTCCTAGTGAAATTAGGCCACAACTGACAGTTTTTCTGAAATGGACAAGCTGTAGGAAAATGGGCATAACTTGAGTTTTAGAAATGGGAATTAAATTTTTTTTCTTGTAAATGAAACTAGACACATAGATCTTTCCAATGGTATATGGCTCAAATCTTGGTTCAAAGTGACCCGAAAATGGCATAGGTTTGAAATTGAACAAAGTAGAATTGGTGACATCAAAATAGAATGGTTATATCTCACAAACCACAACAAATTTTAAGGTGATTCCAATTGGAGAATGTTATACACTCAAAAAGGTTTTTGTGATTAAAATTTCAGGTCAATCGGAGTTCGGACAAAGGTTAACAAAACGAAAAAAACTCAAACACCAAAACTACCTGGACTAACGGCCGTTAGTCCCTTGGCCACTAACGGCCATTAGTGAGGTCAGAAACACAGGGTACCACTAACGGCAGTTACACCCATTTTGTGCACAAGTGCACTAACGGGCATTAACGAACCCAAACTTGTTCTTCTTCGCGATTCCACCTGTAAAACACACAATAAACATATCCAAACACACACCACGACATGGGCAAACGAGGGGACGGGCTATGGATCCATAAACCACACGAAAATGATGCTAAAATTGAGCACACAACTCAACCGGATCATCCGGCACATCAAGAAAGCAAGAATCAACATTAAAATTCTATTTTCATGGCAAAAGCTTCAAGGTCCTCACATGGCAAGTTTCATAACACATGACCAAAATCAAATACAAGACCGAAGATGGAACAAGGAAGCAAGGGGGAGTACAAATCATGTCTCAAAGCAAGAAATGAACCAAAAAGGAGCAAGTTCTCAATATTTTTACACAAACCCATCACTATTCATGCTAATCTCCAAGAACTAATCAAACCATGCTTAAATCTAAAAATCCAAGGATCAAATGATGCACAAGAACAAGGAGAATCCGGAAACACGCTTATCTTCAAGAGATGGAGAAGAATGGAGGTCTTCTTGAGCTCAAAAGGTTGAAGAATGGAGGTGGTGTCTTGTTTGCTCTTCCTTTCTCCTTTCCCCAGCTTATCACGTTAAAAAAAGAGAGAGAGGAAAAGAAATGTGTGTTATGTCTTGTGTTGGGTAGAAAAAGGGCAAGAATCGGGTCAAACCATTGCCAATACGGATCAAATATGGCTAAAACGGGCGGGTTAGAGGATCCGGTATATATGTCTTAATTCGATGAAGTTTCGGAGGTTCAAACGGACTTAAAAGGTTATGAGGTTTGTTCCATTGACTCCCAATCGTCGAAACGAGTCCAATAGTGGTGTCAAAATTCGAATCTGAATTCCTCAGCTTAACATAGCCACGAAGGCCAAAAACACCCTAATTATAATTAGGTCCCTAAACTTTCAAGCATTGGAAATTCGAGCCTAAACATATTTAATTAAATTCTAAAGCGCATATAGTTTCAAACGAACTCCAAGTCAACACTTAAGGCATGTGAGGGCATAAAACGTTAAATATAAAAACATAAGGCATATAACGAATATTAAAAAGTCATTTAAGTCATATAATTACATACTTAAATAATTTAAATACGCACTTAGCAAACTCGTAACGTCATACCTATACGGACGGAGGGCCGAGATGTTACAGACCTCGTCACAAACTATACCGAACACCCCTTGGCAAAAGCCCTTGGGATGGATTAAAGGCCACGTATGAGGCAAGTGGAGACGGGCTTCAAATCTACGATCTCACAATTAGGGCAAAAGTCTGAAACTAGGAACGAACACAATAGGGCAGTATTACAGCAATTTACAAAAGATATAGAGAGAAATCGAAGTCCGATCACCGAATCCGATGACCTGTGAGAGTGATATCGTCGTATTCAACCTCCTCAGGTCCGAGACTCGCCTATTTCAGTTTCTCGCTGGGGTAGATGATCGCTATGATGCAGAACGGAGGGATCTCTTGAAAGAAACCCCATTCTGTCAGCCGAAAAGGCGTACGCCACCATCCAGCATGAATCGATGCGGTGAGAGATCATGAATGTGAATCGGACTTCATCATCGGCCGAGAACTCCAGAGTTGGAATAGGTCTTATGGCCAAAAATCAAACATAAAAGGGGTTATTCTCAGCCGTACCGATGGACCCCTCTAGATCCAAGGCTAGAACACCACAATGCAGCCCCATCCCTGCCTCTCAGACCAACGGCCGCGGTGAATTGGACCGAAACCCTATCAGGTATGGCCAGTGCAGCCGTTTCGGACACAAGAAAAAAGAGTGTTATAAGGTTATTGGTTTCCCCGAGGGATAGGACAGCCAACGGCGAGATGGGGTCGTCGGGCTACGGCGGAGCAAAATTGATGGCCGACGGCCATGGTGGTGAGGAGTTCGGAGTAGCGGCGGGAATTGCAGCTCAGGTGGCAGCTACAAATCTGAGCAAACGAGAGAATACACAAGAGGGGAAGATGGCGGCTGGGAGTGCAAATGAGAAAGGCAATGGACATCTAGGTATTTGGGAAGGGTTTGCTAAAAACACGAATTACCCCTCGAGTGACCCAATCACTCAAACTGATATCCCTGAGGTACGTAAATGTGATTTGGATAGCAATATTGTATCCCCTGCAAAATGTGAACCTAACAGTGCAGGTCAGGAGGACAGCGACGTAAACGAGATACAAACACAGGGAGAGATCCAAACAGAGACAGTACAGGAAGATAGATATGTAGCACCCGGAATGCCGAGATGCCACACCCCCGCACCATAAGTCTAGCTCACACATGAAATGGGTAGTCCATATATGAACCGGACTCATGGCGAACGGGTGACAATAAAAAAAACTCAAAAGCTAGGTGGGTACCCTCAAATACTACCAATAAACAATTCAGAACAATAAAAGCGGAAGCAATAGCAATCAATACTTATAGGTACCATATTTACATATTTACTTATAGATACCAACATTTATATAGTAGTAGGTACCAACACTTATCAATACATTATCATCTCCTATACATCATACATTTATAAATAACCCAAAACCACTAACATGATAAGCCGAAAATACCAAGAACATGAAAATGCAATGCTAGACTCAACTCGACAACTGGACACGACTCGGACTCCCGCATAGCACGCCACTGACAGTACCTGAAAAGTGTGAGGTGTCAGTCTACTACAGACTGAGTGAGGGGTTTATAAATAAATATTCGCGCAAGTAACATGCAAGCCATAATCTCGGGTAAGGGTTCGTAAAATAGAAACAATATAAGTTTAATAGTAAAAGATAACTCGCCCGAGATTACAACTAATCAATTTAATAATTCAATCATTATCAATTCAGTACGTGGCCGGGCGAGTGAGGGCAATTCTCCAACCTTTCTCCAAAAGTGTACAATTAGTGCTTGATTTAATTATCAGGTGATCATGCGATTCAATTATAGTGCAGTAGTGCAGTAGTGTATTCAATCAATTCAATAAATAAGTGCAATCAATGTAATAACCCGAGGATGGCCCGTGGTGCCGGAACCATCCCCAGTCTCCTTCTCCCTCCGGGTGATGGTGGGCTTGCAAGACCCAGCCATCCATGCATGGTGTACGTCAAGAACATGACTCCCACGTACGGGATTTCTTTCCTCCACCAAACCTCCTGGTGGATTCAGAGGTGATCCCAAAATTGGTGAGGATAGTGCAAGAGTTACCCGTCAGCCCTTGCTTCCTCGGTTGGCTCAATACACTACCCTCGGGGCCCAACGTGAACATGCTTTTACTCGCCAAAGACAATCCGTCAATCAATCAATCAATCAATCCATTTTCGTGAAATCATTTGAAAATCATAATTGCAAGTATTCAAATCAAGAAAATTAAATGACGCAAATAAATTAAATATAAATCATGCCATAAATTACAAGATGATAAAATTTCATGTAAACACTAGATCAAATAATTCACAAATATCATGAAATACATAATTGAAAAACTGGGGCGTTACAACTCTCTCCCCCTTAAGAGGACCTGGTCCCCAGGTCCATACTCGAGTTCTAAATCTTTAAAACAAGCGGTGAGAGAGCACCGTCTCTCAAACAAGTAAGGAGAAAGCCCCGTCTCTCCACAAGAAATGAGAGAACCCCATCTCTTGAACAAGAAATGAGAGAACCCCGTCTCTCGAACAAGAAATGAGAGAACCCCGTCTCTCGAACAAGAAATGAGAGAACCCCGTCTCTCTAGCAAGTAAAGAGAGAACCCCGTCTCTCTAACACGTAGTGAGAACTCCCCGTCTCTCAAACAACTAAGAAGAGTACCCCGACTCTCACACAAGCAAGAATTCCAAGAGAACACTTAATCAAACATTCATACAGAACTTCACGTAATGAACAAGTGGAGGAAATCAAATACACCATCTAGTTTTACAAAAGCAATTAATAAAGACAAAGAACCATACGGTTGGTAATAAAATGTATATTACACATGATATGCATGATTAGGTGTACCATTCACCATGGTCTTAGAAACTTCAATGGCAGCGACTTGATTTAATACTTGATTGTTTGATCATAATCCCTTCTAACCAAAGTGCCATTCCTCGGATGCCTGATGTCAGTATGTACCCCAATAATTACTCAATCTCCATCCCACGATCAAATTTTCTAACCTTTCTACCACCATGGTTCGAAGATTCAATTCTTGAATATGCACTTGGTAGTAATCCGACCACCCATTCTTCTTTCCAATTATAGTTGACCTCCTCCGATGCCCGGACTAATTATTTGATGACTCGAGGTCTACCTTTTATCCTTCAAAATATTCCCGGTTCAAGTAACTCTCAGGTGATCCCTTGCGATAGAGAATGTTCCCGTCGAGTTGTTTTTATCTTATACCATGGTAATAGTGTCGCACCTAATTGGTCATTTCGTGTAAATCTTGAATGATAGTCGCTTTCCTTGAAAAATTCTCACCTTTGATCAAAGTAAACTTACTCAAATTATAAAAATCATGATCTCTCCCATTTCTCATCAAATTTGTTTCAATTTCAACTCGGCTCAAGATATGCCTCCTTATGACTTTTAAAATCTCCATTTGAGAACTCTAGGCACACAAGATTTAAACTATTGAAGACTTCATTCACCTAGTTCCGATAGGGAGTTTCCGAAAGAACCATTTTCCTTGAAGTTTCAACTCTCCCAAGGGAGATCCAAACATCGACTTTAAGTTGTTCCCCGACCGGCTCTCCCCTTTAGGAAAATGGGAATATTTTCTGTCTAACTTCTAGAACTAGTTCTACCCTTTCTCAAATCCAAGCTCCTCTTCTTTCTGATTCTCTTGAAATACCTCTAACTCTCGATCTCATTCCCGAAATATTTCTCTATCTCAATTGGAAATCCAACGGACACTGAACCCTTCCTCATTTCTTGAATATCCATTCCATTTCTTGAAGCTCTCACCTTTTCCAAAATTATTTTCTAAATATCCTCATCCTGACCTTGGAGGTCATCAAGCATCTCAATCTCCTAATTCATCCCTTGTTGTTGCTTTCAAGTAACCCCATTATTTGTAACCCTTACATTTTTGTTGCTTCTAATAAATGTAATCCATTTAAGATCAACCATAAATTTGAGGTCATTTCCCCGGTCGACTCAACTTCCTTGATATCAACGATTTCAAATCTCGCCACTTGTTCGGACATTTCATCTCACGTTTATTTTGAAGTGATAACTTCTTCCATCTAACTCCTAACTACTTTTCCCGGCCTTTCAATTGTTCTTTCTCCTTTTTGTTCCTCACTTTGCAACCCAATTCTTTCCGTATCATACTTCAGTTGTGTCTCGGTTGAAGTAATGCTTGATAGATGAGGTGGAGAGATTTTCTATCAAGAAAACACTTAAAATGCATGTTGGATTAAGATGTCGATGCACGTATTACACTTATAAATAATTAAAGATGCAACACATCAGACAATTAAGCTCAAACAGAGATGCACGTATAAATAAAGGAATTTAAATAATTTAAACAACGTATGATGCACGTGCCATGAATGCTTTGAACCTGTCACCGTAGCTGTATCCTTTAACTTAGCACTTGTTCTTTGTTTTGTTGAATTACGAGCTTGCCTCAAATTTGTTGGTTATTCCTTGTTACTCACGGTCTTCCAATTTTCTTCAAAATCCCCAACATCAACCCGTACGTTTCCATCACTCGAGGATTGAAATTTCTTGAACTCAATTCTGTCCCCAAGTATTCCTTCCAATTTATAGATTCTAAGTGTGGTTCGAACCTCCACCTTGAATATCTTCTCGTTCAAAGCTTCCTTATCTCGACTCGTATAACTTGGTAATCAAATTATGATTCTTGAACTCCAACGCTTCTACTTCCGTGAAATTGATAACTAGCCCTCTTTCGAAAAGTAGTCTCTAATTGTTATCCGAAGTCTTCACCTAGTTATCACCTCAATCGAAATCCTCGATTTAATTTGTATAAGTTTAAATAGTCGAACGGACTTACCCTCCAATTGCTTACACTCAAGCATATTGTTTCCTTCTATAAGCTCGTTACCTTCTTTCACCGTTTCCATTTTTGCTCCATATCTTCCAATTCAACTTCTTCCTTACTCAAAATCCGTAGTGACTTCAATTCCCCTTTTTCTTAATCTCTTCATTCTTCTTCATCGATCTAACCTCCTCCAAGATTCCCTTCGTTCCATCCCTCGGTTTGCACAACCCCGTTGAGTTTGGTTAACTAACTTAACTTTCGATGTGGCATGGTGTATGTATTAGTCTTATGATGACTTAGCATCATCTACCCCAACTCCACCTCTTTGAACTTCTTCAACTTACCTAAAGCTCGTAGGTCATCCCACAACTTGATTTTCGATTCCAATAGTGGAAAATCCTCAACTTGCTTTCAACTCCGAACCCTAAGTCCCTAGTACCCTCGAGGCCTCCTCGGTGATTGAGACCTTAAAACTTAAAACACTTTCGAGATTTCTTCACTATGCTTCTAAATTAATTCGTCTATTCCGGACCTTATCACTCGAACCATAATCCATTAGATAGAAAACCATAGCTCTTGAATTCTTGTGTGAAGTTCCCCGGTGCATTCCTTACTAGAAAAAGTAGCTTGCGATAAATTGAGGTTGTCGTAGAAATTGGTCGTGGTTTGATATAATCTTCATAACCTATAACTCAAAATTAATTCAAGACTAAATGCATGCGGTTGGTATATGCTCATGCCACATAATTGATATCAAATATGAGAATTTGATGTAAAGTGCAATAATTAACTCAACCAAATTTAAGGAAAACCACGTTGACACATAAAATTCCTACAAAAGTTTAAATAGACACATTGAAAATATAAATTTCCAAGCCATAAAAGGTCAATTAATCAACAAGTAGTGATACGAATCAATACCAAGCACAAGTTATCAAGAGATTCAAAGATGTTCAGGCAAGCTCAAATAAATTCAAATAAGTACAATTAGTTCCAAATAAGATGCAAGACTCGCAATTTATCAATTAATCCTATGCCGTTCGACCTAGACATGACACGACTCGACGCTAGAACCGTGGTTTTGCAACCGGGCTCTGATACCACCTAAGATGTAGCACCCGGAACGCCGAGATGCCACACCCCCGCACCATAAGTCTAGCTCACACATGAAATGGGTAGTCCATATATGAACCGGACTCATGGCGAACGGGTAACAATAAAAAAAACTCAAAAGCTAGGCGGGTACCCTCAAATACTACCAATAAACAATTCAGAACAATAAAAGCGGAAGCAATAGCAATCAATACTTATAGGTACCATATTTACATATTTACTTATAGATACCAACATTTATATAGTAGTAGGTACCAACACTTATCAATACATTATCATCTCCTATACATCATACATGTATAAATAACCCAAAACCACTAACATGATAAGCCGAAAATACCAAGAACATGAAAATGCAATGCTAGACTCAACTCGACAACTGGACACGACTCGGACTCCCGCCTAGCACGCCACTGACAGTACCTGAAAAGTGTGAGGTGTCAGTCTACCACAGACTGAGTGAGGGGTTTATAAATAAATATTCGCGCAAGTAACATGCAAGCCATAATCTCGGGTAAGGGTTCGTAAAATAGAAACAATATAAGTTTAATAGTAAAAGATAACTCGCCCGAGATTACAACTAATCAATTTAATAATTCAATCATTATCAATTCAGTACGTGGCCGGGCGAGTGAGGGCAAATCTCCAACCTTTCTCCAAAAGTGTACAATTCGTGTTTGATTTAATTATCAGGTGATCATGTGATTCAATTATAGTGCAGTAGTGCAGTAGTGTATTCAATCAATTCAATAAATAAGTGCAATCAATGTAATAACCCTAGGATGGCCCGTGGTGCCGGACCCATCCCCAGTCTCCTTCTCCCTCCGGGTGATGGTGGGCTTGCAAGACCCAGCCATCCATGCATGGTGTACGTCAAGAACATGACTCCCACGTACGGGATTTCTTTCCTTCACCAAACCTCCTGGTGGATTCAGAGGTGATCCCAAAATTGGTGAGGATAGTGCAAGAGTTACCCGTCAGCCCTTGCTTCCTCGGTTGGCTTAATACACTACCCTCGGGGCCCAACGTGAACATGCTTTTACTCGCCAAAGACAATCCGCCAATCAATCAATCAATCCATTTTCGTGAAATCATTTGAAAATCATAATTGCAAGTATTCAAATCAAGAAAATTAAATGACGCAAATAAATTAAATATAAATCATGCCATAAATTACAAGATGATAAAATTTCATGTAAACACTAGATCAAATAATTCACAAATATCATGAAATACATAATTGAAAAACTGGGGCGTTACAAGATATGTGTTGCCTCCTAGGGTGAAACTTGTCCCAGCAGGCCCATGCTTATGCCGCCTCAGTCTACTCCACCACTATTTTCAACGAGTAGAAGGGGCTCTTACAGATGATAGATGGGTTCAGGCTATGAAAACCAAGATGGGTGCTCTAGAGAAAAATGGTACTTGGAAAAAATGTGAGTTACCCAATGGAAAGAAGGTAATCGGATGTTACTAGGTCTTCACCATAAAACATCAGGCTGATGGCAGTGTTGAGAGATATAAGGCCAGATTAGTGGCGAAGGGGTACACTCAAACCTATGGGATCTATTATTCAGAAACCTTGACACCAGTGGCTAAGATTGATACAATCCGGTTTCTGTTCTCGGTGGCAACTAACAGAGATTAGCCACTGCATCAGCTTGATGTCAAGAATACATTCCTACACGGAGACCTCAAGGAAGAAGTATACATGGAACCTCCATCCTGGTTCACCAGTGATTTCAAACAAGGGGAAGTGTATAGGTTAAGGAAAGCACTGTATGGTCTGAAACAGTCACCTCGGGCTTGATTTGGAAGATTTTCAGTTGCCATGAGAAAGTATGGCTACCATCAGAGCAACTCAGACCATACTCTGTTCCTCAAAAGGAGAGATGGGTTGGTAACATGCCTAATAATCTATGTAGATGACATGATTATTACGGGGGATGATTCAGAAAAAATCACACGTCTCCAGGAGAATCTGTTCAGGGAATTTAAAATGAAGGATTTGGGGGAATTGAAGTATTTCTTGGGGATTGAGGTGTTAAGGTCTAGGCAGGGACTTTTCATATCACATCGGAAATTTTTACTTGACCTTCTAGCAGAGGTTGGATTACTGGAGTGTAAACCCAAAGACACTCCTATGGTTGTTAACCACGGGCTAAAAATAGTAAAAGGGACAGAAGAGAGCGACAAAGGGCAGTATCAACGATTGGTTGGAAAACTAATCTATCTGGCTCATACTCGGCCTGGTGTTGTATATGCAGTGGGAGTTCTGGGTCAGTTCATGCATCGACCCCAGAAAGAGCATATGGATGCAGCCATTAGAGTGTATCGATACCTGAAGGGTCATCCAGGAAGAAGTGTCCTTTATCGGAAGCACGGACACCTAGATATTGAGGCCAACACTGATGCTGATTGGGCTGAAAATCTAGTGTACTGGCGGTCGACTTCCGGATACTTCACACTAGTTGGAGGGAACCTCATGACTTGAAGGAATAGGAAGCAAAAGGTGGTAGCTCTCTCGAGCGCATAGGCGGAGTTCTGTGGTATTGCCCAAGGGGTGACTGAGGTGTTATGGCTATGAAAGTTGCTTGCAGAGATTGGGTTTCCTTTAGCAGAAGCGTGTAAGTTAAAGTGTGATAACCATGCTGCTATCAGCATATCAGAAAATCCGGTGCAGCACGACTGTACCAAACACGTTGAGGTAGATAGACATTGTAACGCCCCGATTTTCAGACAGTCAGGTACGCTCGACACGTGTGGGTTCGAGCGTTAAGATTTTATTTTATTAATTTCGTCTAATTGATTTAAACGTGTTATATTAATTCTTATCAATTGTTTTCAACATGATTACGTGAAATTATATGATATTTATTTCAAATTGAGAATTCTTGTAAGAATGGACTTCAATTGTTGCGTGAATTAGTTGTCCAAATTGTATTAATTGCATAATTGTCCTTAATTGTTCAATTCCTTTTCTTTTGGGACCAAATTGTATGAAAGCTTTGTGGACCTAATTGCTCATTTTCCAAACTTGATACACTTAATTGTATAACTTATGAAGTTGGGGGATTAAATCATAAATATTGCATATTTCCCTAAATGTAACGATATATGCATCTCTTCCTTGCTCTTCATTTTCATTCATCAAGAATCATCATCCTCTCCCTCTCGGTATTCATTCAAGAAGAAAGGGAAATTGGGAAATCATCATCTTCAAGCTAGAATTGCTAGGAAACTTCATGAATTCAAGCTCAAGCATCCATACCCATCATCTTCTTCCACTTATTTTCATCTCAAGGTATATATGATCATATATGTGAATTCTTGATGAAAATTCATGAAGCTAGGGTTTGGGATTAAATGGATATTATGTGTTTTGGTTGTTAGAAACATGACTATAAGCTTTAGCCTTGAATTTCATGTATGAATCTTGAAGATTATGGAATTATGTGGTAAGTTGATATTTGAGCTTGAAGTGAAAATTGTGATGATCAAGGCATGAAACATGGGGTTATATTGGGTTTTATTACCTCTCAAGCATGTGTATATATTTTCCTTCATGAGTTATAATGTTTGGTAGTGAATTATGGTGGTTATGGTGAGATTTAGGAGTGGTTCGTGCATGCCCTGTTCTTCTCCTCTATTTTCTGCAGCTTCTGTGAAACGGGAACGGCCATTCCCGTTCCCTTTGTAATTGGGAACGGCCGTTCCCATATTTGAATGTTGTGCAGGCGGCGAGGAGGGGAACGACCGTTCCCACTTTGTCTCACAGACGGGAACGGCCGTTCCCAGCTTCGGGAGCAGTTTCGGGAGTGGGGGGAACGGCCCTTCCCATTTTGTATTAAAACCTGGAACGGCCGTTCCCATACCCCTGGAAGTGCAGAAACATTCTGCACAAAATGGGATTTTTGGGACGCCGTTCCAATGGCTTATTTGATCCCGAATTGCTATTATATGATTGATTATATGTCGAAACAACATGTTTTCATGCTACATTGTGTATTACTCGATGTCTCGTGTATGATCATACCGTGCGTCATTATAGGAATAATATGCTTGAATTGTGGTCTCATGCACGCACATTGTCCCGTTTCTTGTCCAGTTACTCTCCAGGGCGGAGATTGTGGCTCATGAGCACGTTCACGCATTCACGAGTCGTGTGTCGCCTGTCAGGTGAGGTTTAATTTCTAGTTATATAGAACCCGTATAACCTTTATGTGACTGTTTTAGCCAAAAGGTATTTATAGTTATATTTTCATGAAATCATTTATCGTTCCAAGTTATATTATTGTTCATTAATCAAGCAAGTAAAGCATGTTAGTATTCACTCATCAAAGCATGCCATATTCATGAATGCAAGCAAGTGTGTTCTCTTGGCCAGGTCCTTCTTAGTAAGGGCGCTGGATTGGTCCTCGTGCCAATGATTGTCCGTCCAATCACAAGATGAACAATATCCTACCATGTTCGTGTGTTCTCTTGGCCAGGTTCTCCTTAGTGAGGGCGCTGGATGGGTCCTGCCCGTGGTTGTCCGTCCAACCACAAGAAGAACAAAACCCTATCGTGTACCCATGGTTCCCCTTGCCAGGTCCTTCTGAGTGAAGGGCGCTGGATTGGTTTCGTGCCAATGATTGTCCGTCCAATCACAGGAGGAATAAACCCTATCATGTTGCAAGCCAGCCATGTAGTGATTGCATGCACTCCATTCCATGAACGTGTTAAGTGATTACACTATTGCATGATTGCACGATAATTGAATTGCATGATCACCTAATGACTAACAAGCAAGCAAGCATGTTTATTGATTGCATGAAAATGAACTAGTGATTAATATTGATAGTTGTATTCTCGGGCGAAGCCGTGTTATTATTAAACTGTATAATTATCTTTTATAAACCTTTACCCGAGAATATAACTTGCATGTTATCTGCGCAAATATATATGTAAACCCCTCACTCAGTCTTCACAGACTGACGCCTCCACCTTTCAGGTATTGCAGGTGTACGCTAGGCGGGAGTTGAGTCGAGTCGAGTCCAGTTCATGTAGTCATGTCATCCGTGGTTCGTTTATTTATTTATTTATTTATTTATTATGGGACTGTAGTTATTATTATTGTTAAAAATTGGAGATGATAATGTATTGATATGATAAGTTAGAATATATTTTATTGGAAAATAAGAAATATCATGATTGAATAAATGAAACTATTTGTTAGAAATTATTTTATGCTTCCGCTTTATCTTATTGCATGTTCTAGTTATCCCGCCTAGCTTGTTGAGTATTGCATTGTCACCCGTTCGCTATAGGTCGGTTCATGTACGGATTAACCATTTCGTATGTGAATTGATCTATAGTGCGGGGGTGTGGCACCTCCACGTGTCAAGGGGTGCTACATCTAAGGTGGTATCAGAGCCCGGTTGCAAAACCGAGGTTCTAGTGTCGTGTCGTGTCGAGTCTAGGTCGTACGGCATAGGAATTACTTGATAATTTGAGAGTCCTGTAATTTTATTTGAAACCACTTGGCTATTTGGATTCTTTGAATTACTTGAAATACTTGATAGCTTGTACTTTGTATTAACTCATGCTATTAATTATCATTGGGTGATCTCGAATTGTTTGGAAATTTATGTGACCAACGTGTTTATTTTAAATATGGATGAAATACTTGCTTCAATTCATGTTAAATTCCTGTTGTCAACATCAATTATGTGACAATTACGTGACATGAACACGCTTCACCCACATGCATTTAATTACAAAGCAAGTTGTGAGTAACAGGTTTTGAGAATATATGAATCAAGACCGGAGGATTTTGAAGATTTAAGAGATCGATCAACCGTTCGAACCGAGTTGCAATTTGGTCAACAAGGAAGGGACACCGGAATTGAGTTTAACGTTTCTACGGTGCCAGGTTCTTCAATGCATTCATAAGCACGTGCATTGTAATTGTTAATTAAATTGTTTCTCATTTATAAACCTTGATTTAATTATATTCGGACTTTCTTACTTGATGTCTTGAGTGGCTATTCAAATTATTCGCATTACTTATATTCCTTTATTTATAGGTATACCTTCAAAGTGATATAGTTGATTCGACGTGTTGCATTTCAAAATTGTTGATAGGTATACTGTGTACATGTGCACTTTAACCATCATGCATTATTTAGTGTTTATTGTCAATAGGCTTTTCGGATGTTCTGCACAATCTTTGCTCCTATTTCTACAATCTGAATTTTAAGGAAGAGATTTTTGAATCAGTGGGTACCATGTTGGTAACCGGGTAATTTGATTTGGATTGAGAGTTTAGAAAATTTTGGGGTTGTGAGAAGAATTTGCTCGGGAGTCGGTAAGAGCAGGAGGTGTGAAGTAGATATTGGAAAATTTTAGGAAACTGGAACATGATGATAAGTTCAAGCAGATAAATGTTCAGTGGGTCTTTCAACCTTCAGGAATTGCGCAGTATTTTGGAAATTCAGTAAGGGTAGGAGAAAGAACTTTCTTGTTTTGGGATTAGGATGCTAGCTTGACAGATACCAATTTTAGAAGCAGTAGAGGGTAATTACAGGACATGGCATTTTCATGAATAGCAGAAGGGGTATAGGATATTGAAGAATTTTAAATATCAAATCAGAGTGGTGACGGTCGGGGAATTTCAAGTTGGGTATGTCATTAACAGAAAAAGGTTACGGGAGTTGAATCAGCAGAGAAGCTTGCAAGTGGCGAAGGACAGGGTGAATTTAAAGAATTAGAAAATTCCTATTTTCTTAAGGGGGAGAGCCGGTCTGGAAATAAGTTTAAGTCTGAAGTTGGAAAGCACCAGGAAAAGTTGGAAACCTCAAGAAAGTCGATTTTCCTGGAATTCTCTATCAGAACCATGTGAAAGAAGTTGTCAATAATTTAAACTTTTCTCCCTCTTACACCAAGAAAAGTCTCATCATCGACAGTACCTTTGTTTTATCATCATTTCCAGGAAAGTGGGTACACTGTCTGCAATCCTCCGACAAACTCAGGATAGCATTTGACTCAGTAAATGGGAAAAGGGATCCGATCCGGCTAAATTTGGATAGTAAATCTTGAATCTTGATCCCTCTTGCTATCCAGAGTGTCTATCATAAGTGGAATGGAAGGAAGTGGGAAGTAGAGGGCAAATGGATAACCAAGTTTAATCCGACAAGAGTTTTCTTACGAAGTTATTACTTATACCCTAGAGATGCCTGGGATGGTACACGGTGCTCTCATCCGTGCTGTTGCGGTCGCCTTCATAAATATACCAGTCTACCATAAACACTTCAGAAAGATGGAGGACTAGGTGATCCTCTCTTTCAAGACATTTCGTGGAATTGTTGGGTATGTTATCAAATTTCAGGGATCAAATGGAAGACGTGTTACTAGGACTTGATTTCTTCGGTATCTATGCAAGTGTGCTTGCTGAATTACTCTCACGGGACGACGACCTTGATTCCTCTATTGCAAATATCCGCCGTATTGTTAACTAAGGGAGTAAGAGCTCAACTTTCAGATTGCAAACAAGGAGTCAGGAATGCTGCTTCGGGAAAAGGGTTTACTTTAAGTACTGAGGTCGGAGAAGTGGTAACACCTGTTTTCTCTGCTCGTGGGACAAGAACTTGCTTGGAACACAAAGTCAGTCTTTTAAGCTGGAACGGGCAATTACACTCTAACAAGAATATCAGGGTGTTCTCAATTCTGGAATTGGACAGTAAATGTGAAAATCAGTGCAAGAATGGTTCAACCGGCAAATCTGTAATTCAGACGGGTCTGAAGATGTGGTGATTAATGATGATTTACGGATTATGTTAGAAAATAGCACAATGGCAGAAATGGCTATCAAGAATGGGAATATCGAACCGTAGTGGTGCAAAGCGGGAAAATCTCAACTAAGGAATCAAGTATTCAACCGAATTAATTCAGTCTCAGAATTTCAATCCTCGGTGAACGGTACACCTAATCATGCATATCACGTGCATTATTCATTTCTTATTATCATTATCTTGTTATCTTTATACATGAATCCTTATTTGTTATTAATTGTCGATTATTATTTTATTATTAGTATTCTTGCATATGATTCCTTGTTTATTATTAATTGTAATGTGAACAATTATTTGCATAAATGATAATTTTACTGGATCCTTGTGTGGTAAGTGTTAATAATTGTCTAAGTACTTGCTTGAATTTTTATTCGTGTGCGTGAGAGACGGGGATTCTCTCAGGGTTGTCAGGAGACGGGGTTCTCTTGTTACTTGCTCGAGAGACGGGGTTCTCTCGTTAATTGTTTGAGAGACGGGGCACTCTCAGTATTTCCAACTACTTGTCAACTTGTTTTAGTGGAAGGTTAGATTTTTTTTCTAGTGATTAGACTCCGGAAGTTGAGGGTCGTGACCTCAACCATTGGAAGACTTTGTGGAATGAAGATCTCTTTCAAACTAATCCCTGACGGGGAGTAGCTAACCCGCGTGGGATGAACATGTAAGAGCCAATTAAAATTCCAGGAATTCAGGACATGGAATCCGAGGACGGATTCTCTTAAGGGGGAGAGAGTTGTAACGCCCCGATTTTCAGACAGTCAGGTACGCTCGACACGTGTGGGTTCGAGCGTTAAGATTTTATTTTATTAATTTCGTCTAATTGATTTAAACGTGTTATATTAATTCTTATCAATTGTTTTCAACATGATTACGTGAAATTATATGATATTTATTTCAAATTGAGAATTCTTGTAAGAATGGACTTCAATTGTTGCGTGAATTAGTTGTCCAAATTGTATTAATTGCATAATTGTCCTTAATTGTTCAATTCCTTTTCTTTTGGGACCAAATTGTATGAAAGCTTTGTGGACCTAATTGCTCATTTTCCAAACTTGATACACTTAATTGTATAACTTATGAAGTTGGGGGATTAAATCATAAATATTGCATATTTCCCTAAATGTAACGATATATGCATCTCTTCCTTGCTCTTCATTTTCATTCATCAAGAATCATCATCCTCTCCCTCTCGGTATTCATTCAAGAAGAAAGGGAAATTGGGAAATCATCATCTTCAAGCTAGAATTGCTAGGAAACTTCATGAATTCAAGCTCAAGCATCCATACCCATCATCTTCTTCCACTTATTTTCATCTCAAGGTATATATGATCATATATGTGAATTCTTGATGAAAATTCATGAAGCTAGGGTTTGGGATTAAATGGATATTATGTGTTTTGGTTGTTAGAAACATGACTATAAGCTTTAGCCTTGAATTTCATGTATGAATCTTGAAGATTATGGAATTATGTGGTAAGTTGATATTTGAGCTTGAAGTGAAAATTGTGATGATCAAGGCATGAAACATGGGGTTATATTGGGTTTTATTACCTCTCAAGCATGTGTATATATTTTCCTTCATGAGTTATAATGTTTGGTAGTGAATTATGGTGGTTATGGTGAGATTTAGGAGTGGTTCGTGCATGCCCTGTTCTTCTCCTCTGTTTTCTGCAGCTTCTGTGAAACGGGAACGGCCATTCCCGTTCCCTTTGTAATTGGGGAACGGCCGTTCCCATATTTGAATGTTGTGCAGGCGGCGAGGAGGGGAACGACCGTTCCCACTTTGTCTCACAGACGGGAACGGCCGTTCCCAGCTTCGGGAGCAGTTTCGGGAGTGGGGGGAACGGCCCTTCCCATTTTGTATTAAAACCTGGAACGGCCGTTCCCATACCCCTGGAAGTGCAGAAACATTCTGCACAAAATGGGATTTTTGGGACGCCGTTCCAATGGCTTATTTGATCCCGAATTGCTATTATATGATTGATTATATGTCGAAACAACATGTTTTCATGCTACATTGTGTATTACTCGATGTCTCGTGTATGATCATGCCGTGCGTCATTATAGGAATAATATGCTTGAATTGTGGTCTCATGCACGCACATTGTCCCGTTTCTTGTCCAGTTACTCTCCAGGGCGGAGATTGTGGCTCATGAGCACGTTCACGCATTCACGAGTCGTGTGTCGCCTGTCAGGTGAGGTTTAATTTCTAGTTATATAGAACCCGTATAACCTTTATGTGACTGTTTTAGCCAAAAGGTATTTATAGTTATATTTTCATGAAATCATTTATCGTTCCAAGTTATATTATTGTTCATTAATCAAGCAAGTAAAGCATGTTAGTATTCACTCATCAAAGCATGCCATATTCATGAATGCAAGCAAGTGTGTTCTCTTGGCCAGGTCCTTCTTAGTAAGGGCGCTGGATTGGTCCTCGTGCCAATGATTGTCCGTCCAATCACAAGATGAACAATATCCTACCATGTTCGTGTGTTCTCTTGGCCAGGTTCTCCTTAGTGAGGGCGCTGGACGGGTCCTGCCCGTGGTTGTCCGTCCAACCACAAGAAGAACAAAACCCTATCGTGTACCCATGGTTCCCCTTGCCAGGTCCTTCTGAGTGAAGGGCGCTGGATTGGTTTCGTGCCAATGATTGTCCGTCCAATCACAGGAGGAATAAACCCTATCATGTTGCAAGCCAGCCATGTAGTGATTGCATGCACTCCATTCCATGAACGTGTTAAGTGATTACACTATTGCATGATTGCACGATAATTGAATTGCATGATCACCTAATGACTAACAAGCAAGCAAGCATGTTTATTGATTGCATGAAAATGAACTAGTGATTAATATTGATAGTTGTATTCTCGGGCGAAGCCGTGTTATTATTAAACTGTATAATTATCTTTTATAAACCTTTACCCGAGAATATAACTTGCATGTTATCTGCGCAAATATATATGTAAACCCCTCACTCGGTCTTCACAGACTGACGCCTCCACCTTTCAGGTATTGCAGGTGTACGCTAGGCGGGAGTTGAGTCGAGTCGAGTCCAGTTCATGTAGTCATGTCATCCGTGGTTCGTTTATTTATTTATTTATTTATTTATTATGGGACTGTAGTTATTATTATTGTTAAAAATTGGAGATGATAATGTATTGATATGATAAGTTAGAATATATTTTATTGGAAAATAAGAAATATCATGATTGAATAAATGAAACTATTTGTTAGAAATTATTTTATGCTTCCGCTTTATCTTATTGCATGTTCTAGTTATCCCGCCTAGCTTGTTGAGTATTGCATTGTCACCCGTTCGCTATAGGTCGGTTCATGTACGGATTAACCATTTCGTATGTGAATTGATCTATAGTGCGGGGGTGTGGCACCTCCACGTGTCAAGGGGTGCTACAGACATTTTATAAAGGAGAAGCTAGAAGAAGGGGTGATTGATCTACCTTTTGTTCAATCTGAGGATCAACTAGTGGATATCTTGACCAAAGCTGTGAACGGAAGACTCTTCAGTGAAGCATTGAGCAAGTTGAGCATCGGAGGTCCGACACTCGACTTGAGAGGGAGTGTTAAGAAAGAAAACGATTAATTAGGGATTTTGATAGATATTTATAGTTGATTTTCCCTAATTAAACTAGGTAATCCCTTGTATATATGTCTTGTACATTGTAAGATATGATGTGGAAACTCCTTGTTGTCAACTATTCACATATCAACACACGTGAGCTTGCCAAATTGAAAGACTGGGGGGTTTGCCCAATTTTGGCACTCTGATGCTCAGATAAGGTACTTGCTCTAAAGAAAGAGAAAAGTATAAGTTATCTAGTGAACAGTAATAACTTACCAAATGTCATAAATATTGGGGATATTTATAAGATTGGGAGCAATGCATAACACCTGTCCACACATTAGTAGTGCATTGAATGTGTTCGTGTGGTGGTTAGGGAACCACAAGTTCTGCCACATAGGCGTTGTCACACTTGGTTCCCAATGTACTTTGTACTTGATGTTAGTTCGACCTAGGAAGGTTGTACGGGAACCGGCGGTCGATCCTACCATTCAGTCGGGGTTAGAAATGGTCGAGATTGCTTCGTAATTAGGGTACCTTGGCTTCATGAGACCCAAGAGTGCGCAATTTGATTGATCTTCGTCGATGGAGATGGCCGATCGATCGCTTTACTGGGCGAGGTAAGGTAATCCAGCCGGTCTCTGGAGGAGCTGACGTGTCATCTGATGACGTGTCAATTTGTGAAAGTGGGACTGGCCACGTATTCTGCTGACCTGAGCTGCCATGTGGCAACACGTTGCACAACGAGATTATGCCGCATCAGACATAACAAAATAATACTTTTAAAAGTATTCAGGTATCATGTGTGAATTAATTTAAAATTGTTAACTTTTAATTTGTATATGTGAAGTGTATGCTAAGAAAATCAAATTTTAATTAAGACCTCATTATTTTATTTAAAATTTAAAAAGTTAATGTTCTAAATAATTTAATTTTATAAATTTAATAATTAAAAAAATTTAGATAAATCAATATTTAATGGGGAAACGCACATTAATTTCACAGGTTAATAATAAAGATTTGTATTTGTATGCTTAAAATAACTTTTATAATATGTATGCATATGCATAGATTTGAGAAGAAAAGTTCTGGGAAAAGTTAAAATTCAGTCTCAACAGCTCACTCAGCATGCCATCCCCACACTGTCTCTGTCCCCTTCAATAATGATTGACCATTGCGAGAGAGAGAGAGAGAGCATTAACAGCTACTTTTTCAGTCCCCGAAAAGATGCCCTGTGAGGTCTCTACTTTCAACATCAGTATTCATTCAATTTTCAAACAAATCAGACCCCATTAATACTGTGTGCAGCCACGTGACGCCACCACACTCTAAACTCATTTTAAATACTTTTTTCAAATTTTTATTTATTTATTTATTTTGATTTTTTCATACACATGTGAATATCCATATTATATTTCATGTTGCTTTTTTCACAATATTCTTTTAGATCTTCGATTTTACTTTCAACGGTTTCATTCACCATGTTCTAAACTTCTAATATTTAAAATTTTGGACTTTTATGTATTTGGAATTGATAACCAATAACATGTACAAAGAATTAGAATCAAAAAATTAATTCGGCTTCCCTCCTATAATAATCAGAGATAATTTATTTTATTAGAAATTAATATTTTAGTTATTTAATATATCAATTTTTATATTTATTAAAATATTATAAGAGTGTTATACTATTGGTAAAATATAAGAATAAATACATTATTTAACAATTTTAAAAAATAATTATTAATTAGTTAGGACAATCTATTGTAAGCAAGTTGAATTGAGTATCTAATAAATTTTTAATATGGTCATATTAAATCCAATTAGATAATAAACCAAAAAAATAAATATTTTCAGGGTGAAACTATATTTTTGGGTTTGTTCGTTATAGACGGAGCTATTTGCAGAGCGGGTGAAATGATAGCTTCCATTAAATTTTTGTTGTCTTTGTAAATATTTTTTATTTATTTTTAAATTTTCAAATTTTTGCATGTAAAAATTAAAATATAACAATTTAATAACCACCAAAATGTTAGGGAAAAAATATCACTTCATATTGCTTCTTCTTCCTTATGGTCCCGGCTTCAACCCTAATTTTAATTTAAAATTTATTATTAGTGTTCGTCTACCTTGTATTAGGATTTTGAGCTAAAAATGTCATTGTCTTTTCTTTCTTTCTTTTTTTTTTTAAGTTCACATGATAGCAAATTCAAGGATATTGATGTTCTTTTGTCGAAAATTAGATGAGTATCTAATTGGTATATATGGTAATTCAAGTTAGAACTTGGTCGGTCAAATTAATATAACAAAAAAGATAACATCTTATATTTATTATATAATTGATGTAAATTAAAAAAAAAAATTAGATGTTTTGAATTTAACCCTAAATAGGACTTGAATTTTTGGTACACTCTCTAATTTAATAAATTTTTTAGTTAATTTGCTAATTATTCTAAAATAACCTAATTATCATTTGTTTAACCATATTTTTGAATCATATGACAATACCTCAAAATTTAAATATAATTCTACAATTGCATATTTTTATACTTTATATTCAAAGAAAAGTTCTTAATTTAATAACTAATGGTTGTATAAAACAATTGTTCCTTAAAATTCATATATAATACTAAAAATTCAAATATA
Organism: Lantana camara; assembly: GCA_037501455.1. Taxonomy (NCBI): domain Eukaryota; kingdom Viridiplantae; phylum Streptophyta; class Magnoliopsida; order Lamiales; family Verbenaceae; genus Lantana; species Lantana camara. The sequence continues at coordinate 91,525,746 of CM074858.1, read as the reverse complement.
AATCTTTCATATTAAAAGAAAAAAATTTCATTTAACATCATATTTTAATTTTATTCACATAGACACTTTCTTATTTTATTCACATAGACACACCAATTAAAAAACGCACACACCCCAAATAGTCAGAGAGATTAGAACTCGAGTCGTTGACTTCAAGGAAGAACGCTCAAACCACTTGATCAATCCTGTTGGCTTATTAATAAACAATTGAAATTATGAAATAGAAATAATTGTAATACGAAAAAAAGGTTTAAAAATTTTAACTTTTGATCTTAATAAAAACCTGTCCTTATAATGTTGCCGTGTAACGATATTCTATATTTCCTTTTCCAATCGACGAAAAATTGATAAATTAAATTCATTGCATTATAATTCACCCGTTAATATTCAAGAGTAGTAAATGATTGCAGCAGTAGGTATTAAATTCAATGTTTCTTCATTACATTACATATATTTAACAAAATAAAAATTATAACTTATGTCCATCAAATATTTCGCTTATTTAATGCGTCACGCGTTCAATTAATTACATACAAAAATTAAATAAACCTATAAAAGAACAAGGAAATCTCCTTAGGTGAAACCAACTGTAGAGATGTCCAAATCATTGACCAAAGATACTCCCCACTTTATTTCATTACACTTATTACTACATTAAAAGAGCAAAAAGTAGACATAAACTTTCACTCTCTCGAATGGTCCCAATAATACTATAATAGTCGGCAAAATCCACGGCCGGCCTGCACCCCCACTCACCACCAAAACTACACAGAGAAAAACCAACACACTTACAACAAAACAAATCTTTCAATGCGCCAAAAGGACAACAACAATAATAGTTTTTCCTTTAAACACTTCCAAACAAAGCAACCCAAAAAACCTCAAACCTAAGCATCACAAATGGATGGAAATCCTCAATTAAACACTCTTAACAATTGTTTCTTTCCCTTTAACAAGATCCTAACAACAAATGGGGATAAAATAAAGTTAGAAAAGAAAGAAGAAACGATGTAAACGAGCTCTGGTTTACGAATGGGACCCGACCCGGTTCAAGCCGGAGAAGGCTGTGATGTGGGGTCGGCGGACGATGGGATATCCGGACCCACTCTACAGCCCTCCAGCATGAACACAATGTCGGCCATCGTGGGCCGATCTACTGGGTCAGGTGAGGTGCAAAGCAATCCCACTTTTATACCGAGCAAGAATTCTTCCCACTCGGATGATTCCGGGTCCAGTTCGAGCAAACCAGGCTCCAAAAGCTCAGAGATTTGACCCTTTTGCAGTTGCCTCTTCACCCACTTAACAATATCCTCATCTTGAGTGAACATCACCGGCTTTTTACCGGTTAGGAGCTCCAACAGCACGATTCCGAAGCTATACACATCGGATTCCCTAGTAACTTCATTCGTGAGTGTAGCCTCGGGCGACACGTATCCTAATGACCCGACCCACATGGAGGAGGATGGTTCGGTCCTCCCCACGCCGGCAACCGTCAGCTTCTCAAGCCCAAAATCTGACAGATGGGCTTCGAAATCAGCATCAAAAAGCACATTTTGTGGCTTCACGTCTCCGTGCACCATCGAGGCCGAGTGTAGAAAAGCCAGCCCCCGAGCAATCCCGAGGGCGATTAGGTGGCGCATGGGCCAATTCAGGACATGCCCGTCTTGGTGGGAAGCTTCTTGCAACAATGTTGCAAGATTTCCATTGGGCATGTAGTCATACACGAGGAGTCTAGAGTCAGGGGCCCCGGCATAGTAACCACGTAGTACGGTTAGGTTTCGGTGCTTCACCCTTCCTAAGGATTCGGCTTCCTTTCTGAAAGTATTCAAATCCAAGGAACCATTTGGGAGTCTAAGGATTGATAGGACCATCCCATCACCATAGCACGCCTTGAAGACAACACCGTGACGGATTCGGCTCAACACGTTTTCCTCATCAAATTGCCTCGTGGCTTCAATCGTTTCGGCTAGTGTGATCTTGTTATTGAACATGATGAGCTTTGGCCCCCCATTCTCACTGCTTCTACGGCCCCCTCCACTCGTTCTTGAACTCGCACGAGCCGGACTATGTTTCTTTTCACCCGAGGCTTGTTGTTGGACCCTTTCTCGCCATTTCAAGAAGCTGTAAATGTAGAAGCAACAACATGATAGCATGAGGAGAATTCCACTGGCTGCCACAGCAATGAATAGGATCAGCTTATTTCTTCGGCCTTCGTTGCTGTTTTCATCACATTTTGTATCTAACGGGGTCCCACACAAAGCTGGGTTGCCGGAGAAAGATGATTGATTCTTGAACCTAGAGCCTAGTGTCACGGGGATTTCGCCCACTAAGCTGTTGTTGGACACATTGAGATAAACCAAGCTAGGAATTAGTGAGAGATTGGCAGGGATGTTTCCAGTTAAGTGGTTTGAGTCGAGCCAAAGAGAAGTTAAGGAAGAACAATTGGAGAGCTGCGGTGGGATTTGACCTGAAAGATTGTTCCTCCCAAGATCAAGCACACTCAAGTGTGAGAGGCGGGAAAAGTCATCGGGTATTTGGCCATTAAAAGAGTTGGAACGAAGCTCTATAGCTTCAAGGGAGGAACAGTTTCCAAGTTCTTGAGGAACCGAGCCGGAAATGTGGTTGTTAGACAATGAAAAAACAACCAATGATCTCAAGAAACCAAATGTGGGAGAAATGTGACCAGAAAATGAATTGAACGAAAGATTCAAGTAACGCAACCCCAACAAGCTACTAAAACCTTCTGGAACTTCACCAGACAACATATTCTCTTGCAATGCAATCACTTGAAGATTTGGCAATCCCACGAGATTGGAAGGCAATCCGCCAGACAGATTCTGTTTGCTCAGATCAAGAGATGTCAACTTAAACAAACTCCCAATAGTTTCCGGGATTGTGCCAGATAATCCATTGTTGCTGAGATTCAAAACTGTGACGCGCTTCAAATTGCCAATGACAGCCGGCATAGGCCCGTAAAAATTGTTCCCACTTAAATCCAATGTACTTAAATTGCCGAACACCATCAGTTCATCATTCAAGCTTCCAGTCAAGCTATTGCCTCTCAGATTCAAAGTTTCAAGTGCAGTAAGATTTCCTAGACTTGAAGGAATCGAACCCGAAAAGTTATTTCCACCAAGAGATAAAACCTTTAAATTAATCAGCTCATTCAAAAATGGAGGAATCATCCCAGAAAATGAATTCCCCTCAAGATCAAGAATTGCTAAACTTCTACAGTAACTGATGTTTGCGGGAACTAAACCATTGAATGAATTATTCGCTAGCTTCAGTTCTTGCAAATTTTGCAGACTACCAATCTCCATTGGAATCAACCCAGAAAACAGATTGCTAGAAAAATCAATGGATGTCAATGTGGAAACATTCGTCAAAAACAATGGAAACCCACCAGAAATCCGGTTTTCCTGAAGATCCAATACCTGCATTACGCTAAAACACACAGCAGATGTTGGTGCACCAATCTCTCTGAAAGCATTGAAACCCAGATGAACAGTCCGAATGGAGGGAGGATAATCAGACGCATTACAGAACAAAGAGGCGGGCACAGAACCAGATAGATTGTTATGCGAAAGAGAAACCACCTGAAGCATCGGCAGCGCGCCAATCGCCGCCGGCAACACGCCGCCGATTGAGTTCCCCTCGGCGCTGAAATGCACGAGCGACGAACAGTTCGCCAGAGCAGAGGGCAACGTCCCTTCCAAAGCATTGTAGTCCAACCAGAGATGCTGAAGATTCACAAGCTCCCCAAGATTCGCCGGAATCTCCCCGGAAATCCTGTTGTACGACAAGTTAATGAGCTGCAGCTGGGACCCCGTCGAAATGTTTCTCGGCATCTCACCGGAGAACGCGTTCGATGAAAGGTCGAGGAAACGGATACTCTGGGGGAGGAATCTGGGGATTTCGCCGGAGAGCCGGTTTCCGGCGACGCTGAAAACCAACAAATTCTTAAGGTTCGAGATCTCCGGCGGGAGGTCACCGGAAAACGAGTTGTCCTGAAGAAAAACCGAGTGCAGGAGGGTGCACCGGAAGAGAGGCGACGGTATGCTACCATTGAAGAAATTAGAGCGGAGGTTGAGCTTCCGCAGCATGCGGAGATTAGCAATCTGCGGAGACAGAGCGCCGCCGAGCTGCAGATGTGGGAGGCGCAGCTCACTCACGCGGCGGCTGTAGCAGCCGACGCCGCGCCAGTCGCAGGGAGCCGACGGCGTCGATGGGTCCCAGCCGGCGAGCACGCCGAGAGGGTCATGGAAGCTCGCCTTCATAGCCGTCAACGCCTGGATCTCCGCTTCCGTATCAGCGTTCAGCTCGCCCATTGCTAACAACGAGAGTGAGATAAACACCAGGAGCAAGATAGCAGCGGCCGCCATGTCTGTATATATATATATATATATATATATATAGCAAGAAGTAGGGAGTATGGTGAGTCAGCAGCGGTGGTGGAAGGCGGAGGAGAGCTTGAGGAAGTCAACAATGGCCGCCGGAGAGGGTAGGCGGAGGGATTGCCACATGTTGCGCTGCTGTGTTTACACCGCCGCAGTGGGACTGTGGGAGTGAGAGTGAGAGTGTGAGAGGGAGAGAGGGAACACTTTTCGAAGGAGGGGTATGGGCTGGCAATCAAACTTTAAACCTTATTAGGTCAATTTTACATGAATGAATCATTGAGCCCTCACCTTGCTCCCCTTTATTTCTCGCTTGTTTCTTTCTTTTGACCTGTCTCCAAATTTTACCGACCCCCCCCCCCCCCCCCCCCCCTCTCTCCCCTTCCCCCTTTTTCTTGCTTTTCTTGATTTTATTTCTCATTTACTGGATTTTGATTCATAAAGTATTCATAAATATTTTGCATGACCGATCATTAAGGTTGTAAATGGATATTCGAAAATTCAATATTCGTTCGCATTCGATCGGTAATTACACATTCGATCGGCTTAACATTCGATCCATATAAATATTCATTAATATATCCGTTATCCGATTTATTCGTGATCCGTATCCGATAAATAATATATTATATTAAAAATATTTATATAAAAACACACTTTTTCTTACTATATATACACATATGTGTGTATACATCTATATTATATTACTATTTCTCTCTCAATTAACAAAATAATATAAGTTATATATATTATATTATTAATTAAATTATTATATTTTAAATTAATTATATGAAAAAAATTATAATTGAGCACACTACATTTCTATATTCACTAAACAAAATGAAAATGATATATAGAGTGAGACATAGTTATTATTTCTCTCTCTATCTAAAATACACATATCTAACGTTGTATAACTATTAAATAATTTATGCTATAAATGAATAGTTGAAAATCCGATAAAAACCCAATATCCGTCCGAATATGCCTTATATTCGTGTAAAGAGGACATTATCTGAATCCACTTAAAGAGGATATTATTCGACTCCGTCCGACTCATAAACGGATAAGAATATGGTAATCATACATCCGATTCATTTAAAATCCGTTTACACCCCTACCGGTTATAAGTAATTTAGAAGTTTCATACTATGTTAAATTGGTCAGAAGCTTTGTACTTGATGCTGGGAAAAATACGAAAGAGAACGTAGCGGAATTTAGAAATTTTCCCAAAAGAAGGATCTTGACTTGCAATTTCTATTTCCAAATCTTAGGAATTCGAGAACTTACAAGAATCAACGCTTTCTTGACACGTTTTGAGCCGCCCTCAAATGCGCTTCATGCGGTAATGACAACCCCGTCCCTCGAAAATTTCTTTCTACTAGATTCCACGATAGGTCTCCTCTAGAGTAATAATCCACACCAGTCCTAGATTCAAATCATGTCGGTGAGAATGCTAATGGTATAACATATGTAAAGAAAGAAACAAGTAACGAGAAGAAAGAGAGCAAGAGAATTCTCCCAAATTCTTGAAGCCATGAAGATTGGGCGTGATCCCCTTATCGCGCGTGAGTGAATTTCGAACTCCTTGTCACGCGTAAGCCCCAAAATTCGAACCCTTTAGCTTATAACTAGGCTAGGGTTTCGAACCCCCAAGTCTAGTTGGAATCGGATTCCAACTTTGACTTTTCTTCTATTTTCTTTTCCTTCAAGTAATAGGAAGCCTATTCAAAATAAGATATTTATTCTTCTAGAAGAAAAACTCCTAATCAGCTTAGAAATATTTAATTATTCTAATAATAATTAAATGTCTTCTTCCAATAATATTTATTCTAATCATTTTAGAACTAATATTTACTAGAAGAATAAATAGAAGATATTTAATATTTATTTATTTATTTATTTTAATCAAATTAGAACAACTAAAAAATTAAATAATTAAATACTTAGAATTAATTCTCTAATTAATTTTATTTGGTTTTATAATTAATTCTCTTAATTAATTATACTTGGGCTTTAAAATTGATTCTCCAATTAATTAACACATGGTCCAATTTCACAATTGGACCACACACCCAACTCATGCTCACGTGCCACATGTGTACTTTACACGTTTGGTCTTGCTTCGATCAACTATTTGATCTTTCCTTCAATACCCTTTGAACCTGACATTTGTGTGTGACCCACTAGGTTCATTTTCAGTTAACAGTGAGCCTAATTAATTAATATACTTTATTAATTAATTGGTTTACAGATGTAGCACCCAAGAGCGAGACGCCACATCCCCTGCACCGAGACATGACCCCGTATATGAAATAGAAAGTCCATACACGTGCTAAGTCAAGACGAACAGGGACACAACACACTCCTACGCTAGGCGGGAGCTAACCCTTAAACCATTCAAGTACTAGAGATTAAAAAAATCAGAGCAAACAATAGAAACGGAAGCTATACACATTCATACCATATACAATGAGCTATCAAGCTCCAAATATCAAAATATATACAATATCTAAGTATTCCAAAGCCTACTATAACAAAATGTGCCCACGTGCGTTCATAATCATAATACAAAATAATATATGAGTGTAAGTATAACAAAAGAATGCTAGACTCAAACACAAGACCCACAAGACTCGGGTTCCCACCTAGCACTCCCAAAAACCTACAAGAAGAAACTGAAAACAATGCGGTTTCAGTCTAAAAGAGACTGGTGGGCATAAAACAGGGCATAAGATATAAATATCGTGGAATTTAAACACATACATGAAAGTCATAATCCCGTGTGAAGTTTTGTAACATTTCCTAAGTGGGTGAAATAAAGAAAAGTATCAACGGGATTATAACATCATACTTATTCGTTTATTAGGTTATTCGTGAGCCCGGCGAGAGGGCTAAGTCTCCAACCTTCACCTTGTGTAGTCATTAACAATATTCATTAGGTTATCACACACATAATCTTTTGTGCACAATCATTCGATCATTCATAATCATTCATATACACTTTTTTCCTCTGGGTGGTGGACGGGTTTGCAAGGCCCGGTCACCCATTCATTATGGTTAGTGGGGTACATGAATCCCCAAGAGCCCGATTCCCATTCCTCACTAATCTCCTAGCGAGGGCCGGTAACATCGTAATTTTGGCGGAACTAGTATACGAGGATCACCGTCAGCCCAAGCTTCCCCGAATAGCCACGTACACTAAGTTCCAGGGCCCTCATTAAGTGCATTCATTCAACTCGCCAAAAAAAATTAGGTAGGGGTTCGTCAAAGAAAAGGTCTTACGTTGGAAACCATTTACTCTAAAAAGACTCGATATATGTATAATAATTTTCCTTAAAACTTTACACATTGGGAATATATCGGGTTATCATATTAAAACTTTACACATTGGGAATATATCGGGTTATCATAACTCTTAGAAGAGAAACTCATCTTAAAAGCAAAAGAACGACACAAAAACCTCATTAATCGGCCTCATCTCTATTCGAACCCAAATCTGTGTAAAAGAGGAAGTGTGAGACTCAAAATGATCACATACGACGCACATGAATGCAGTAAATGTGATATGGAATGCATATGAGACAATAACATGTTATGAAGATGTTCATGTGCACAATTAATACCTTAGAAGCACATAAATGAGTAATTCATTCAGTCTACGAAGAGGTCGTGTTCATTCATATTCATTCTCGATTATATCATGTATATATCATGGAAAATCAACTCAAAAACTTCATATAACAATTATAACACATAATATAACAAGTTTACAATTATGAAATAGATAAAACAACGACATTCAAAGCATTTAAATAGGTACGAACGTGAAATGGGTATCAATTAATTCCATAATTCATATAGGACAAACAATACATAACATATCATATTTATCAACCTATTATCATAGATATAAATTAGAAATAAATAATTGAAGCACTTATTGGAAATAAACAATTAAAGCACTTAATATACATTTACTAAAGCACACAATTCACACATAGGTACACAACATTCATGCATTAAAATCACAACACAAATCATACAACACATGCATGCATATATATAATATATCCTCTTTACAATGTTAAGAAGTCAGAAACCAACAACATAAATGCATGGAAAGCAAATAAAAGCATCAAAAGAATGAAACAAAACCATGCATGCAGCACCCTACGCACGCATGGTTGTGCGGAACAAACACTTCAGTCATGCACGGCCTCGCGGCCCATTTTTTAAAAAAATTTCACAATTCAAACATTAACGCACGGCCATGTAGGTTTTAAGCTGTCCGTGTGGAATTATTCCAGCCATGTCAAGAATTAGCGCATGGCCGCGCGCTAAAGAGGTCTGAAAGCTGCGTAGCCGTGCAGCTGCTTCTCTCTTGATTTCAAAACGCAACAACAGTTATATGTGCAGGGGAAGAATGTCAGGGTGTGCAGCAGCAAAAGGCATGCAAATTAGCAGAAAATAGCAGAAAAATAGATACACATTTCAATCCCAACCATCATGCAGTAGCAGCATGTTGGGAAAACGAGACAGAAATGCAGCAAAAATTTAAAAAAATTTCCCAATAAGTTAGAATTGAATCTTGCAATTCGTATTCCAAAATTCGTAGAGATCAAGAAACTCACTTAGGTAGTAGCTTTCTTGACACGTTCTAGCTGCCCAAGAATGCTTTTCTCGCGGCTTGATCCCTAAAAGCTCCTTCGAATCTTTCAAGACTTCACGATAGTAGGCCTCTAGAGAATTAATCCACCAACCTCGAACACGATCCGAATAAGGAGGGTGCTACTTCTATTCGATGTTTAGGCTTTAGGGTTTAGTGTATAATTATGGAGAAGGAGAAATTGTGTATCAATCATCAATGGGGTTCGAACCCCACTAATATATAGCATGGGGTTCGAACTCCTCATCCTAATCCGGATAGGATTCGAATCCCTTATGCTATCTTGATTCTTGCTTGGAGAGTAAGTCTCTTACTTTGACCAAAAGTCTCATTTTGATCCACTTGTCAAACAAGAATAATATCTAACTCTCTTAGATATTTTATTTTACTTTATTTATTAAATAATAAATAACTTGAAGACTAATAATTAATTAATTCATAATTAATTATTTATCAGACTTTCTTTCTCCAAATTAAAACTTTAATATTAATTCAAAATTAAATCAAAGTCCATTAAATAATTAACACATTAATTATTTAATATATACACATATAAACACGTGACTACACGTGTCCCTGGGGACACATGTCATACACGCCTCCCACACGTGTGCTTCACACGTGTAGGCCCTACCATTCCCTTAATGGTTCGATCAACTCATTTAATCGATTCAAGCCTTAACCCACGTGATTGGGTTGTTGTGTGTGACCCTCTAGGTTCTTAATTCAATTAGCAGTGACCCTAATTAATTAATTCCCTAGTTAATTAATCAGTCTACAGATCAAACGACCATAGTCTAGCAACAGGTGTTTGACCCCTAGCTAAATAAGAATGTCTCGATCGATTCGATAGAACCTTTAAATCATTGACATATGTGAGATACAATCCTCCTATATCCCATCTCTCAACCAAGATTTAGGGCAAGGGAATAATTAGAACCCTAATAATCTCGATCTTAATATTAAGTGCATTTTATATCCACTTGATCTCAATCCAAGAAACTCTTTTCTTAATGTCTTGATCCACTGCCTTGGCCAAGGACTCCTAGATGGCATATGAATGACTTACACAATAAGAGATCAACTTGCTAATGCAAGTGTAGGTCCTTTATCGATTCTCATATACTTTCATGTGCCACTTGTGCAGCCCCAACATAAGCCTTGAATCAATTATCTAAGGCGACACCCTTTAAACCTTACACCTAAGACTACAGAGTTAGCTCATAAAGTATCAATAGAACCTCAAGTCTAAGAATCACTTAATCACATCAATGACTCGTGAGATATATTTCCTAATCCGTAAGTTTCTATTTCCAGATATAGAAACTTCCTTTCCCATTTAGGAATCTTCTCACACGGGACACCTCAGTGTACCTACTCAAAATAAGTAAGCATCCCCATGTATCACGCACGTATCAACTATACATTTTGCACCCTATGAAACAAGGTAGTCCTTCTTAAGGGCGTGATCACATGAGCAAGCCTCGAACGAGTTAGGTTGACACTCCCACTGTCTTTAGGACTCATCGTCTTGGAGTGATCTCTAATCATGACTTATGTGATATAGGGCTCGTCTCATGAACCACTTCGCCTAAATGGTTGACTCCTATAAGTCATATTGATTAGGGGAGTTCTAATACATGCGCAGTTAAAGTAAACATACAATCAAACAAGAGCATATAAAGAAGTGTTGCCTTAATTCGTATTATTCGAAGATTGTCTGTGATTTACAAAAGGAAAGTACTAAAGCAGACTATTACATTAGCTTTCAGGGCACCATTCCTAACACAACAAATGTATGAAGCACAAATTAAAAGACCAACTATTTCCAAGTTCTCTTGTAATACAACTCAAGTACATTAATGACATCTCAATAATGGCTCAACTACCAATAAATAGGCATATATACAAGCAATAAATGAGCTATAAGAACCATCATACAAGTCTCTAACTCAAAGATGTGCAAGAGAGAGCAAGTTCTCCACATTTTCATATAAACACTAACTATTCACTTCCATAATCATAACTCTATCAAATCCAAATCAAAACCAGACATTCATGGATCAAAATGACCATAATTAAATGGAGAAAACAATTATTTACTTACCTCTTTAATTTGGTTGAGTTTGGTTGAGATTTGAGCTCAAAATCCCTTCAATGTGAATAGTGATGGGAAAGGGTTGAAATCTCCAAGTTTACTATAACTTTTCCTTTTCTCCTTATGTTGGCCGAGAGTGAGGGAGCGAGGGGTGGTAGTGCAATGTGTTGGTGAAATTTGGGGTCAAGAATTAGCTAAAAAGGTTGAGTACTGAGGGAGTTATGAGCAAAATGGTGAAATGTGGTCATTTAGGTGCGATGGCTGGCTTACGGTGAACTTTTGGACGTCTAAACGGGCTTATAAAAATGCAAGGCTTGTTCCATTTACTTTGAATCATTGATTCAAGTCCAAAGGAAGTGATGAAATTCAAATCTGAATTCCTAAGGTCAAGATATGCCCCCCGGAACCAAAGGTGCGCTAAATGCTCTTTAGCCCCGTTTTGGTCTCGTTCCCAAAAATAAATTCAAAAACCTCAACAAACAAGACCGAAAACATGAAACGATATATAGACATGTTCATAACACATATTTCTCAAACATACTAAATTTTCACGAACATAAAAAATTAGATCAGATATAAACGACACACATTAATAATCATATAAGCATCACATTCAAGAATTCACATTATAATTTCATTCAAATATTCATAAAATTCAAAGAATAACAATGATTAAAAGAATAATCATATAATAACACAAATAAATAAATTAAATACGTAATTAATAAACACATAATGTCATACCTGTATGGCCAAAAAGCCAAGGCGTCACAACAGATCACACGATCATAGTCTAGCAACAGGTGTGTGACCCCTACCCGAACAATGAATATATATTCGAAAGAACCTTTAAGTCAATGACAGCTGTGAGGTACGATCCTCCTATCATCCCATCTCTCGATTAAGATCTAGGGCATGGGAATAATGAGAGTACTACTAATCTCGATCATAAAGCTAAGTTCGTTTTATATCCATTTGATCTCAATTCAAAAAACCCTTTTCTTGATGTCTTGATCCACTATCTCGGTCGAGGGTTTAGTATGGCATATGAACGACTTATGCAATAAGAGATCTTCTTGCATTAAAGCAAATGTAGGTCCTTGTTGATTCACATATGCTTCCATGTGCCACTTGTGCAACCCCAGCATAAGCCTTGAATCAGCTGTCTCGGGCGACATCCTTTAAAGCTTACACATAAAACTACAGAGTTAGTTCACAAAGCATCAATGGAATCTCAAGTCAAAGGATTACTTTACTCACACCATTGATTTGAAAGATATTTTCTAATCTGGAAGTTTTCTCTTCCTGAAATAGAAACTTCCTTTTCCATTAAGGAATCTTTTCACGCGGGACACCTCAGTGTACCCGTTCTAATAACGACCCTCATATATTGCCTATGCACTAATAATGCACTTTACGCCTCATGAAACAGGATGATCCTTCTTAAGGATGCAATCCCACGAGCAAGTCAGTCGAGCCTAATCAACACTCCCACTGTTTGTTGGACTCATCGACTTGGAGTGGTTTCTAATCCGGCCTTGAGTTAGGGCTTGTTTCATGTGCCATTCACCTAATGGCAAAGTCCCTAACAACCTTATGGATTAGGGGAATTCTAATACATGAACACAAAATGTAAACACACAAAACATGTATTGCATATAAAGAAGTGTTTGCCTATGATATTAATCAATCGTATATTATTCAAAGATTGTCTGTGATATGAGAAAAGTCCCAAAGCAGATTACGCCGAATCGGCTTTTTAGGACATTATTCCTAACACTTGAGTTGTTAGGTATACATTTATTATTTGATAGGACGAATTTTAGGTGGTATTATCAGTGTTTTTAAAATCGGACTGGCCGGTTCGACCAGTACAAGGTTCGGTCTAAATAGCCCTCTAGAATTGGCAGGATTCAGACGTTTCAGGCCCTGGAAACCGGACCGGAATGCCAGTTCATTGATTTGCATGAATTGTTTTTATCCTTTTTTTTTTACTTGTTTAAATCTCCGATTATTGTGCTTCTAAATATAATATTAAATTGTTGTATATTCAAATTATAGAATTTTATTAGATATTTTTTGAAAACATTATTATTTTTCTTCAAATATTTAAATTTTAAATCTATTTTATAATTATATAATATTATAGCCAACATTGGTTGGTTCAATTGTTTAATGGGTTCATTTTTTATGGTGATGTCCCAGTGTTCGAATCCCGCTTGAATGTGCGTGAGTTTTAAAAAAAAATTCTAAAAATAACGAGAATTATATAATATTAATATAATATATATTTAATAAAAATTAAGTAATTAATTATTATGTCATACCAGTTCGAACAGTGATTGAATCGGTCGAACCAATCCGAATGATAACCAATAAGGCTATCGAGGCGCTCTCCGGTTCGGTTTTCAAAACATTGGGTATTATCCAAGTTTGATTTGATATTATTCGAAATTTAAATCAAGATACGTGAGGGAATTCACAAAGTGCTGATAAATAATTTTTGTTTTGATTTTGAAATGTGACGGCTTATTATATTTTATTATTTGGATGAATAATGTATAAAGAGTGAAACTAAAAGTATTACTTATCTATGAGTAATTCGGAAATTCCGTCTCTGTTAAATTGTTTAGAAGCTTTGCACTTGAGTTGTTAGGTATATAATTATTATTTGATAGGACGAATTTTAGGTGGTATTATTTGTGTTTTTAAAATCGGATTGGATCAGGCGGCTCGATCGGTACAAGGACCGCTCTGAAATAGCCCTCTAGAATTGGTGGGATACCAACATTTCAGGGCTGGCAAAACGAGTAAATTGTCGGAAACTACCTCGTGTTAGGCAAAAAGAGCAGAAAAAACCCCGTCGTATGGAATATCATCCAAAGAACCCTGTGTTTTTTAAAAGTTTGCAAAAAAAAACCCTGAGAGCGTTGTGTGGCCCTCACGCGCGTTGACTGCGTGTAGGAATAGGGTTTTTTTGGATAAAATGTCTATAATGCCCTTAATGATATATAATATAATATATATATTATATTTATTATAATACAATATTATATTATATTATATTATATATATATATATATATATATATATATATATATATATATATATGTATATCTGTGTGTGCGTTTGTGTGGGCGTGAGGGGGGATCTCCGGCGACTGTTGGTCGGGGAACGAGAAGAGTGAGTGGCCGCCCCCGGCGTCGAATCGGGGAAGGAGAAGAGTGGGGCGGCCGCGACTATAAATCGGGGAAGGAGAAGGAGGTCGGTGGCTGCGGCGGTAGATCGGGGGAGGAGAAGGGCTGATGTTGTTTGGTGTTGGGCGGGGAACGGGAGAAGGAAGAGAGTGGTGGGGCGGGGGGCTGAGGGGAAGAGGGATTGGGGCTGGTGGTTCTGCGCTTCTTCCTGGGGAAGAAGATGGGGGGTGGGGAGGGAGGGGGGTAAGGTTTATATTTTTAGGTAATATAGTAATAGTATATATAATAATAAAAATACATTATACACATATAATATAATATATAAATATAAAATATTTTATATTGTATTATGTATATATTTATTTAATATATATGTATAAGTAAATGTATATACATATATAAATAATATATTTTTTATGAAAATATATTATAAGTATATAATGTAATATATAAATATAAAATATTGTATATTGTATTATGTTTATATTTATTGAATGAAAATATATAAATAATATTTATGTACATTTTTATTTATTAATAATATTTTTAAATAATAGAAATACATTATAAGTATATAATATAATGTATAAATATAAAATATTGTATATTGTATTATGTATATATTTATTTAGTATACATATTTAAAATATATTTTTTAATGAAAATATATAAATCATATCTATGTATATTTTTATTTATTAATAATATTTTTAAAAATAATTATTCATTTATATCTATATTTTAATATATATTTAAAACTATTAAATATGATTTTTAATATTTATATATTTTTTATATTTTAATATAATATGCATATATTAAATATGTATATTTTAAATAGAATATAATTATAATATTTTTATTCTTAATAAATTAAATATTTACATTTTTAATATTATTGTAATAAATAAAATAAGGGTATTTTAGGGTTAAAAGATTTAATAGTTGACCAAATGGAATAAGGGGGCGGTGTGTAAAAAATAAAATAACATAAGATTTTTTGAATTGATTTTTATAACACAGGGTTTTTTCTGCAAATTGAAAAAACACAGGGGGTTTGGTGCAGTTAACTCCTGGCAAAACCGACGGTTTCGGCCCTAAAAATCGGACCGGACCGCCAGTTCACTAATTTGCATGAATAGTTTTTCTTTTTTTTTTTAATAACTTATTTAAATCTCCAATTATTTTACTTCTAAATATAATTTTAGATTGTTGCATTTTTAAATTGTAGAATTTTATTAGATATTTTTTGAAAATATTATTATTTTTCTTCAAATATTTAAATTTTAAATCTATTTTATAATTATATAATATTATAGTCAATAGGGGTTGATACAAGTAGTTAGTGGATTATTTTTTATGGCAATGTTCGGGTTCGAATCTCATTTTGGGGTGTGTGTGTGTTTTTAAAAAATTCTAAGGAAAATGAGAATTATATAATATTAATAAATAATATTTAATAAGCATTAATTATTTGTTTATTACATCATATCGATTTGACCGGTGATTAAATCAATCGAACCAATCCGATCGATAACCAGTAAGGATATCGGGGCGCTTTTCGATCTGGTTTTGAAAACATTGGGTACTATCCAAGTTTGATTTGATATTATTGGAAATTTAAATCAAGATGCATGAGGGAGTTCACAAAGTGTTGATAAATAATTTTTGTTTTGACTTTGAAATGTGAAAGCTTATTATATTTTATTATTTGGATGAATAATGTATAAAGAGTGAAGCTAAAAGTATTACGTATCTATGAGTGGGATATTGATTATGATGCACGGATATGGATACGGACACGACATGGCACGAATACGGTGATATGAATTTTTTCTTGAATTTTCCACGTGAGAAGTGTCGGACACGGTGTCGGATATGAGTGTCCTATACGACACGACACGATACGATAAAATGATATTTTTAAGAGTGTCCGTGCATCATAGGATATTGGATGGAATAGGATTATGGAAATCAAAATTTCATACAATAAGCTCAAGGGTTTTGAAAGCAGTTATATTTATGGAGAATTAATATATCATCGCTAATAAGGTACAATTATTTTCCTAAACACCCCAATTTGAAATTCGCCTATATTACATCCCCAATACACAACCTATTTTTTGTAAACCTCCTAAAATGTGTGAAAATGCCATAATGCCCTTGTTGCATTCAAGAAGCAGAAGCACTCTCTCTCTCTCTCTCTTCTCTCTCCCTCTCTGTCCTGCATATACCGGCATTCTTTCACCCCAAGAATTACAACTTTTTCGTTTGGTAATCGATTTACGCAAACGAACAATCAAAATTGAAGATCTCAAGACAAAGATCACAATAGCTAAGACGAAATCGAAATTCGACCAACGACGAAGGAGATATGGTTGATCAAAGTTTCAAAATCGCGACTAAAAATTGACAACAACTTTGATAGGCTCATTCGGCCTCATCCGACAGCGAAATCCAGCTAAATTGGCATGCAAATCGAACTTCTCGACAAGATCTACAACTTGGAGGTGGTCTCATGGATTGAAACGGCCTGGTGACGAAGATATTAGCCGACGAAGCTAGCAGCGGCGCGCACGACAGTGGCAGTCCACGTTCCAGCCCTTTTTCCAGCAATTTCGGTGGCTAATCGAGACAAACAAGGCATGAGCATTGTAGTACTCTTCAAGAGAAAGATTTCGGCTGTGGTAGCAGGTGCTAAGACGGATTATTGGCGGAGGAATCGCCGTTTGAAGGCGCCTGTGGCGACACTCGTGGCGGCACAATTTTCAGACCATGAAACGGGTGTTTTCGGCGATGTTTTGGGGTCGAATTGGTAGGCGTTTCGAATGTCTCGACGAGACAATTTAAATGTGGCAGTCTCATCGTCCAATTCATCCGGACGACGAGATAGTGGCGGCGTAAAGTTGGAGTATATGTGTGAAGAGATTTAGATTTGAGAATTAGACTTGACAGGACTTAGCAGATTTGAAATTTCTAATATATGTGCAGAGATTTCTGCTTAAATTTGAGATTTTAATTTTAATCAGAACTGAAAATTTACAGTTGAGTATATTATCTTCTTTCTTGAACTGTTTTTCACGTTTCATCCATGAAAATTATTTTTCTATAATAGAAATGTATAATTGCTCTATCCAGGTCAATTACTGAGGCACTAAAGGAGATAACTCAAAAAATTTCTCAAATTGCAGGTTCTAATATTCCGTATTATGTTCTTCAAGTTCCATATTAAAGAATGAACAAGAAATTTGAGAGAAAGAAGAGATGAGAAAAGATCCTAGTAATGAAGTGCTTGTTCAGATCATATCAGTTTATTTGTAGAATGATTAGTTAAATATTCGTAATTAAAAGCAGACTTTGTAGAGTGAAGGATTAAATATTCGTAATTAAAAGCAGAATTTGTAGAGTGATGGTTTCAATATTTGTAATTAAAATCAGACTTTGTAGAGTGATGGATTAAATATTCGTAATTAAAAGAAGAATTTGTAGAGTGATGGTTTCAATATTCGTAATTAAAAGCAGACCTTTTAGAGTGATGGGTTAAATATTCGTAATTAAAAACAGACTTTGCGGAGTGATGGGTTAAATATTCGTAATTAAAAGTAAAATTTATAGAGTGATGGGTTAAATATTCGTAGTTAAAAGCAAACTTTGTAGAGTGATGGGTTAAATATTCGTAATTAAAAACAGACTTTGTGGAGTGATGTGTTAAATATTCGTAATTAAAAGCAAACTTTGTATAGTGATGCGCTAAATATTAGGAATTAAAAACAGACTTTGTAAAGTGATGAGTTAAATATTAGGAATTAAAAGCAGTCTTTGTAGAGTGATGCGTTAAATATTAGGAATTAAAAGCAAACTTTGTAGAGCGAAATGTTAAAAACTAGTAATAAAAAGTAGACTTTGTCTAGTAAATCGTTAAAAACTAGTAATAAAAAGTAGACTTTGTCCAGTAAAACGTTAAGCATTGGACGAATATATTAAAGAGGTATAACACTAATTAGACATGAACGTGCGGCTAATTCCGTATTTAGTGTCTGCAAAAGAGTTACCATTACATGTTGTGAATCTTAATTCCGTATAAATAATAACACTCAATATTGAATTACATGTTGTGGACACTTATTTGTTTATGTAATGTAATTGAATCTTGAGTGTCATTATTATAATGTTGTGAAGTCATTTTAATCAATATTGAGTGTCATTGTTTATACGTTCATTGAGTTATAATGGTAACTTTTGTAAACACTAAATACGGAATTAGCTGCATGTTCATTTCTTGTTAGTGTTATACCTTTTTAATATATACGTTCAATGTTTAACGTGTCACTGGACAAAGTCTATTTTTCTTACTAGTTTTTGACATTTCACTAGACAAAGGCTGCTTTTTATTACTAGTTTTTAATGATTCACTGGACAAAATCTGTTTTTTATTACTAGTTTTTAAAGTTTCACTGTACAAAGTCTTCTTTTTATTACTAGTTTTTAACAATTTACTAGACAAAGTCTGCTTTTTATTACTAATTTTTAATGATTTACTGGATAAAGTCTGCTTTATATTACTAATTTTTAATGATTTACTGGACAAAGTCTGCTTTATATTACTTGTTTTTAACGTTTCACTAGACAAAGTATGCTTTTTATTACTAACTTTTAACGATTCACTTGACAAAGTCTGCTTTTTATTACTAGTTTTTAACGTTTCACTGGAAAAAGTCTGCTTTCTATTACTAGTTTTTAACGTTTTATTATTACTAATTTTTAACGTTTCGCTGGACAAAGTTTGCTTTTTATTACTAGTTTTTAACGTTTCACTGAACAAAGTCTTCTTTTTTATTACTAGTTTTTAACGATTTACTAGACAAAGTCTGCTTTTTATTATTGGTTTTTAATGATTTATTGGACAAAGTCTGCTTTTTATTACTAGTTTTTAACGATTTACTGGACAAAGTCTACTTTTTATTACTAGTTTTTAATGTTTCACTAGACAAAGTCTGATTTTTGTTACTAGTTTTTAATGATTTACTGGACAAAGTCTGCTTTTTATTACTAATTATTGACGATTTACTAGACAAAGTCTGCTTTTTTTTTTTACTAGTTTTTAACGTTTCACTAGACAAAATCTGCTTTCTATTGCTAGTTTTTAACATTTCACTGGACAAAGTCTGCTTTTTATTTCTGGTTTTTAACGTTTCGCTGGACAAAGTTTGCTTTTTATTACAAAAATATGTGCAAAATTATATAAAAAAATCTCAAATCTCTCGGAAAAGTTTCTTTATATATATACAGAATTATATATTCAGTCAATTTTACACAAAAATATATTCAGATATATGCAGAAATATTACAGTTAGTGTATGCATAAATATATAAAGATCAATTTATACAAAAATATATTTAGATATATGCAAAAATCCCATAGTCAGTTTATGTAGAGATATATTTAGATATATGAAAAAATCTCAAAGTCAGATTATGCAGAAATATGTCGAAATATCAGAAATCTCAAATTGTATAGAGTGATTGTTCAAACTAACTAAAATATTCAAAATAGATAATAATTTTAGATCCAACACCAGATTACCCGACTGAATCGTAACAGATAATAATTTTAGATCCAACACCAGACGACCCAACCAAATCGCAAAAATCTAGATATATGTACACAAATCACAAAAATCTCTTCACACGTATATACAAAAATCTCAAATCTCATAACTTCCCAAAAAATATCTTCAGATATTCACAAAAATACACATGGAGAAATCAAATTTGTAGAAATTTATTCAAATTTGTAGAAATTTTATAAATTTGAACCCAAAAAATTTGAATAAGAAAGGTTACAAAAACACGTGAGATTAAATTTAGGTGTTGATGGTGCAGGATATGGATTCCTAAGATGCAACCAACACTTTGAGATTTGTTAATGAAGGGAAGACCATCACAGGCGTTTGAGCCTCAGGAACTGGGTTTCCTTTTGACCGTGGGTTCTTTCAGCTAGGATAACACCAAGAGTGCAGAGTGTAGCTAGGATGCAACCATGGTGAAGATGATGCGGAGCTTGGGAAGATGGAGGAAAGTATGCCCAGTTTTAGAGTGCGGTGTGTTATGGGGGAGATGACTTGGGGAAGAAAGCATGTGTTCTTCCTAATTTATATGTTAGGGGTGAAGGTAGTTTGGGTAATTTGACCGTGTGGTCCCAAACCTGTGTTACCCTAACACGTGGCGGCCTGTGACGGTATGAGAACGATGGCTCTGAAAAGCAGGCGGCGTGTCAGGTACGAGGTACGCACTGCCATTGTGTCAGAGGTTGTTGGTGAGGGTCGTGCGCTGGGATGCTCAGGATCGGTCCTGCAGGCGTACGGATGCCTTACAAGGGGGTAGATCATATTCGAGCGTGAATGACGCTCGAATGGGCGCACGAGAGGGTCGCCCCTGGCAGATGACCCACGAGCGTCAACTACTTGAGGGTCAGGAAGCAAGTGCCCTCGTGGGGTGCCTCCCTGGGAAGGGTGGCCTTGAGGACCGTGGCGCGAGAGTCAGGCTTCACAGCCTGAACCCCCATCTTGAACTGTTGGCCGAGGCTCGGGGCCTGCATTTGTCAACAAAGGAATGGGCTGGGTTGGGCCGCGAGCCCATTAACGCGAGCATCCAAGCTCTAAGTCGGTGGATGGCGACACGTGGATGGTTCTGATACGAGCGTGGTTTTGTGTCCCATCATTTTGCCCCCCCAAATTCTGTAGTAGCGTTTGAGCGCACTATAGAATTTCAGAGAAACAAGCCTTGAATTTTTTGAATATCCGAGGGTCAAGCCTCTGCGAAAGAAGTGTCCGATTGACTTCCGTAATGGACACGTTCTGACATTGCAATAAATGAAGTCATGTCCGCATTAAATGCTGGGTGGGAACGTGGGTGCGTATACTCCAGGAGACGTGAGGCGGTTACCAAAAGTGGGGGAATTCCCAAGGCGGGAAATGATTGCGTTTTGAATTTTCCAACCCTAAGTGATGTAAATCCTCCCTATAAATAGGGATTTGTAAGGCTTTGGTATCTCTTTCACGCATTCAGTCTTCTTCAAGCATTCAAGTAGCGAGAACCTTCTGCAAATTTTTACAAATTTCGGCAAGTTTTTCCTTCAATCCTTAGGTAAATCCTCGTAACTTCTGATTTCCTGTACTAACTCTAGATTTAGGTTGGGTGAGTGACACTCTTGAGTGAAGAACCCCTTTTCTGTTATTGAATTCGCTCCGGAATTCGTCTTCTCTATTGAACTTCTTATGAAAAGCTTCATCTTCAAGGATCAAAGATCAGATATGGCGGAACACCACGCAGATGCTTATGTGAGGGAAATAGACGAGATGTCTATGGAGAGATCTTCTCCTCACGGTGGCGTCCCTAAGGCTGTTCCACTGGCGAGGGCCTCCCCGGGTGATGCAATCCCCTCCGCCATTCCAGTAGCAAGGGCTCCAATAGATGCGGGGGATGAAGAATTGTCCGCGGCAGTTAGGGGGATGAACGAGCGTCATCCACAGGGAGTGGATCAGATATTTGAGGAGATGAATCTCGTGATGGAGATGCAAAGGCAAGGACAAAGGGTTTTTCCCATACTGAATAGTGCGGTGAGGCCACAAGACCACCGAATTACAGTAGCAATTACGGCTCCCGAGGGGGGTGCAGGGCCTTCCGAGCGTCGGGCCGAGGACGAGCCTCCCCGTAAGCGTCAAAGGAAAGGGAAAGAGCCTGCTACGCTAGTGAGCCAAAACAACCCACATCAAACTGATAGGCCCCCAGATGAGATTGAGAGCATTCTGACGCTCGACAATCTGGAGGACTTGAGGGCAAAGGTATACTGGGATGAGGCTGTGTTTCCCATGCGACTTCCTGAGGAGGGAGAGAGAGCAAACCGACCGCCGCCTGGGATGATGACTGTCTACTTGGATTCGGTCTTGGTCGGGGGTCTAAGATTTCCAATCCCGCCCGCCGTTGATACCATCTGCAACCACCTTAGGCTCAGCCCTTCTCAGATCCTTCCGAACTGTATAGCATTAATAAACACTTTTGTGATGCTGATAAGGGCCACAGGCCATGAGCTTTCTGTAGACAATTTCAACAGCTTGATCCAGGTGGCCCGCTCGGCCCGCTCGTCCCCCACAGATGGGTTTTACTATGCCCAGGCCAAGTCTGACCTTAAAATGATAGACTCACCATCCTCCTCATATGGCGAGCATTGGAAGGAGAAGTACTTCTTCGTGGGAGCGCCAGGGGGAATTTTCAGGGCCAATAGAGGGTGGATAGTACATGGAGAGGGGCCATTGGTTAGAAACAGGTCCAAGAACAAACTCTTCGAGGATTGGGCAAAGAACTTGGCCCTCGTAATGAGGAATGAGAAAAAATGGATCAAGGCCGAGGTGTTGATGAAGAATGAAGAAGTCTTATTCCGCTATGGCCTTTCAAAATCTCCTAGCATGATAGGCAGCCCTCCTGCTCAAATCATGGCCCTCGACGGTTAGATTCTAGGAACTAACTTCTCTAACTCTTAGGATAGCATCACTAACTTTGCTTGGTTTGTGATGTTTTTATAGTTACTATCCAGATAGCGATCTTTTGACGCTCGTGCTTTTTATTTTTCAGACGTTCAAGTACTAACAGCTGGGATAGACGCCGAAAGTGTTACCTTAATGATGCGCGCTCAGAGGGCGGGCGCTAATCAGCAGCCACAACAGCAAACCCAACCCTCGAATGCCCCGAAGGGGAGAGGAACCCGCCAAGGACCAGGGCGAGACAATGGTGGTAGAGGCGCTCGCAGGGGCGCCGGAAATGAGGTTCCGATTGTCGGCCCCATTGAAGATTTAACCGTAGATGGCGCTCGAGAGGCCACTCCTCATCTGGCCGCTCCTGAAGGGCCAGTTGCACTGAGGTCCAGTAACTCCCTCAACCGCTCGGGAGAACTCGCCCGCTTCCATGATTCTATAAGGGCCGACCGTCAGGGGAAGAGGAAGAGGTTACCAGACTCCATCCCCATTTTCGAAAAAGGAAAGGAGGTGGTCGTGGGCCACCGTGGCGAGGGCAGTGACACCTCATCATCTGAGGATGAGGATTTTTGGAAGATAGGCTGTCGGGGGGATGCCCGGTATAAGCGCCAACGGAAGGACGGCCCTGTCCTTCTGAAGAAGAGTGCGGCAACCGCTAACCTGGTTTCAGATATCATCGGAAAACTTCAATTTTCCGGTGATCACGACAAGCTGAACGAGCATGATGCAACTCGGGTTGCGGATGATGCTTGTCATACACTCCTGACAGTAAGCCTCCAGATCCCTTTGTAAAGTTCTGAATTTTTTCCGTTTTACTTCTGACAGTGACCCTCGATTCTAGCTTTTCAGGAGGTAATCCCCAGGCTGAAGAACCTACAGGGGCGAGCGTAGGCCTACTCTGAACACAAGGCTAAGAATAAGAAGTTGCTGCGCATTTTTGACCCCGGCCAGTTGCAGGAGGATTACAATTCCGTTTGCGCGTAACTGACTGCCGCCAACCTTGAGAAGGATAAGTTGAAGGACGACTTGAAGCGGTTGGATGATGCATATTTGGTCCTCGACGAGCGCCATAAGAAACTCAAGAACGAGCGCGATCAGTTGAGGGTCGCCAATGGGGAGCTTGGCGAGCAGTTGGCCGAGAGTACACGGCAGAATGAGGCAACCAAGAAGACTCTCGCTGAGTTGCAGGAGAAAGTGGCCGGCTTGGAGATGAAGGTGGCATGGGAAGCAGTGATTAAATTTGTGCGCTCGAAGGCTTTTGTCTTCGCTACCAACCTTCACTGCTTCGACAACGCCCGGCGGTTCTTCTGGAAAGGTGAAGCTGGGATTGGCTCCTGAGAGCGCTCGGACCGATGAGCGCCTGCGCATGGATCTGGACGAGAACTATGAGCCTGTTGTTCGCGATAGGGATCCCTCGGAAAGCCTGGTGGAACCGGAGTATCAGGATCTTCTGACGATGCTCCAAGGGGAGTTCATAGCGGCAAATCCCATAGATCCTGAGCCCCTTCAGATAGAGGACGATGGTATCACCATAGACGCTCAAGATGGCGAGGATCCAGGTGATGCACAAACTTCCAATGCTAACGTGCTGGCCCTCGTTCCTCTTTCAACTGCTTCTCCTGAACCCGAGAGCCAAGCATAGTGCTACCTTCCAACGGCTACTTTAAGATTCTGCTTGTTTAATTTCCATTCCCGTTTATGAACATTTTACCTCTGTATCTGATCTCCATACTCTCCGCAATGTATTCAAACTTTTTCCTTTTTTGTTTGAATACTTATGTCAATGAGGTTTGATTCCCTTCATTTTTTATTGCTGAGCAATGTTGTTGCTTTGTGTTTGATGTTTGTATGCATGCTTTCATTGATACTTGAATATCTGCGATGGGAGTGTATGCGCACGAGGGCGTTTCTTTTGAGGGTACCCTGGCGCATATCGTCATGTATTCCAAGTTTAGGATTTGAAAATGTTTGAGGGATGAATGTATGGGCGCGAGGGTGTTCCTTACGATGGTGCCCAGGCCATATTCATAGTGAGGCTCGAATTTGAACTTAGAAACCCCCGGAGGAGTTACCTAAGTATTGGCCTTAAATATGTGATGCATACTTCTGATTTAAACGCTCCAGTAGTTTGAGCGAACTTAGAAATCAACTGTAGGATTTGCTAAGTATGGAATTAAAACGAGCGTAGCTGTAATGTTAGCTTCGTACTTAAGCGCCCGTGCGAGGATTAGCTCAGAGTTTGCCATTTACGAGCGTACTCTTACCTAAGAAGGTGAGGGTCATTGGGGGTTTACGAGCGCGAACTGGCGTGAAGAATATCCAGTTGGCGTAAATTAAGCATTTAGCATCCCACCTTTTCGACACGCCCATTCTCAGGATTTAACCACTTATGGGCGTCAAAATATTCAGTGTGGAGTGTTCTTAACACACATATAGCGTTGATTTGAAATTAATGGTTTGTTCACTAAGTCGTTCGACGTGGAGGACGCTCAACACGGAGTAGGCTTTTGGCGCAATCGAGTACTCAAACCGCTAATCAAAGAAAAAGCAAATAATCTACATAATAATTGGTAAAATATCTACTGTCGCGCTTGCAATTGATAATAACTGTTATGCTTTCTGTCAAAAGAAAGTACAGGATGCCATGAGTGGCCAATTACAAAGACTGTCATTTACACGTAGAACCGTCTAAGGTTACATGCATTCCACGGTCTAGGGACCCTCCCTAGCAGGTAGGTGTTGTTCGCGCGTACCTGAATAACTTTGAAGGGACCCTCCCAATTGGGGTCCAACTTACCCACATGTTTGGAGACTTCAACTTTTTTGAGGACCAAGTCCCCTAGCTGGAAAGTCCTCTCCTTGGCACGTTTGTTATACTGGTGGGCTACGGTCGCCTTGTACTGGTGGATACGAGCCCAAGCAGTGTTCCTCCTTTCGTCTAGCAAATCCAATTCGAACGTCCTTTTGGCCTCGTTGACTACAGACTCGAAATAGGCAACACGTGCGGATTCTTGAGCAATCTCCGCAGGTATCATAGCCTCAGAACTATATACGAGGGAGTAAGGGGTCTCCCCTGTTGCCGCTCGAGGGGTAGTACGGTACGCCCAGAGGGCTCCTTGAAGTTCTTTTGCCCACTCCCCCTTTTTACACTCGAGCATTGTCTTCAAAGGCTGGAGTATGGTTCAGTTAGTCACTTCAGCTTAACCGTTGGCTTGAGGGTGGCCCACGGAAGTGAAGCGTTGCTCAATCCCTAGTTCGTAGCACCAATCTCGTGTGCCAGCGGCGTTGAATTGGGAACCGTTGTCTGAGATGAGCACCCTCGGGATGCCATACCTGCAGATGATGTTCTTCCAGATGAAGTCCCTCACAACTTTGAACGTTATCTTTGCGACCGCTTCAGCTTCGGCCCACTTGGTGAAATAATCCACAACGAGTATTACAAATTTCTTTTGTCCGACCGCCATTGGGAGGGGTCCTACTATATCAATGCCCCACTGGTCGAAGGGCCATGAAACGTCAATAGGGATCAAACGTCAATAAGGATCATTTGGGCTACCTGCAGCTGAGGGGTGTTAGAATGAAACTGGCACTTAGGGTATTTCTTGGAGTAGCTGATGGCATCATGTAGTAGCGAGGGCCAGTAGAACCCACTCCTCAATACTTTCTTAGCCAGAACTCGACCGCCAGAATGATTTCCACAACTCCCGTTGTGCACATGCTCTAACACTTCCTTGGCCTACGAGGGTCTCAGGCACCTTAATGGTGGACCTTGGAAAGATAGCTTGAACAGCCGTCCGTCGTTGTTAAGAGAGAAGCGAGGGGCCTTACTCCTAACTTTCCGTGCTTCCACTTTATCGCTCGGGCAGGTTCCATCCCTCAGAAATCTAATGATGTCATCGAGCCAACAAGGTTCGGAGGGATCAAGCATGTTCACCTTACCCGAGGGTCCCGTTTCGAGAATCAGCGGCTTCTCCGTTCTGAGGAATGTGACTGAATGCTAGCAAGAATCCTCCAGAGTGGATGCAAACTTGGAAAGAGCATCCGCACGCTCGTTTTTCGTTCTTGGGATCTGCAACAGATGGAAGTCTTTGAATTTGGAGATCACTTCCTTAGCATTCGCCAAGTACTACCCCATAGTGGCCTATCGAGCCTCATAAGTGCCATCAACTTGACTTGCGATCAGCTGGGAGTCAACATATGCAGTGACCCGAACGACACCATTCTGGAGGGCTATCCTAAGCCCTCGGATTAGAGCCTCACACTCCGCCTCATTGTTGGTGACCTGAAACGCCAGTTTGATAGCGTAGTCAACTTCAACACCATGAGGATCTCTGAGGGTCACCCCGACTCCCCCTCCTTGTGAGGTCGAGGAGCTATCTGTGTGCAGAAGCCATAGCCCCTCTTTCCACGAGGGCACAACATCCAAATTGAAGCGCTCTACCAATAGATCTGCCACTGCCTGAGCCTGTATCGCTGTGCGAGGCTAGAAAGTGATGTCGAATTGACTGAGTTCAATTGACCATTTGATTAACCTCCCTGAGACGTCCGGCTTTACAAACACCTATTTGAGGGGTTGGTCTGTGAGCACTGTGATGGAATAATATATCTTTTCTCCGCCCCCCTGCAAGGTTTTGCTTAAATAATATACCGGCATATGTTTACGCTCGCGAACCGCCATGAGGACAGCGCTCGTGGCCTCCGAGGAAACTGAAAGGTAAATGAACAAGCTTTCTCCTGGGTTAGGCTTGGTCAACAGTGGTGCGCTCGCGAGGTATTGCTTCATGTCCTGCAAAGCTTTCTCACATTCCTCGCTCCAGGCGAAGTTGCGAGCGTTGCGTAAAATTTTGAAGAAAGGTAAGTTCCTGTCTGCTGAGCGGGAGATGAACCTGTTTAATGAAATGATCTTTCCCACCAGCACTTGGACCTCCCTCACCGAGGGGAAGGAATATCTAGGATTGCTTTAATCTTTTCTGGATTAGCCTCTATGCCTCGCTGACTGACCATGTATCACAAGAATTTGCCACCCCGAACGCCAATTGTGCACTTGGAAGGGTTCAATTTCATTCCGTAATGACGCAGGATGTTGAAAGTTCGCTTGAGATCCTCCAGATGGGAACGTTGACGCTCGCTCTTGACAATCATGTCATCTACATATACTTCCATAGACTTTCCTATTTCGCGTTCGAACATCCTGTCGACGAGGCGTTGGTACGTCGCTCCTGCGTTTTTGAGTCCGAAAGGCATAACTTTGAAGCAGTAAATGCCTACATGGACCACAAAGGAAGTTTTGGGGCGGTCCTCGGGAGCCATAAAGATCTAATAATACCCCTGGAAGGCATCCATCATACTCATAAGCTCACATCCAGCAGTCGAATCCACCAGTTGGTCGATCCTCTGGAGAGGGTATGGATCCTTTGGGTATGCCTTGTTAAGGTCTGTAAAGTCATTGCACATGCGCCATTTATTAGCATTCTTGGGCATGAGAACCACGTTACAGATCCATTTCGGATATAAGATCTCCTCAATGTACTGACCATCAAGGAGTTTATTGACTTCTTCTCCGATGACTTGCCTCCTGAAACCATGGACGCCCCTCTTCTTTTGCTTGATGGGCTTAAAGGCTGGATCCACGTTGAGCCTGTGAACTATGACACTCGGATCTATTCCAGTGAGATCGGAGGCCTTCCAAGCGAATACGTCGAGGTTCTCCCGAAGAAAATTGATCATCATGATCTGGGAGGGACCGTCGAGGTTTGAGCCAATCTGGGTAGTTTTGTATAGATTCCCGGGTTCCAACTCAATGGTCAAGAACTTCTCGATGGGCTCAATTCGAACTTCAGGCCGTGGAGCCTCGAGCGCTCGCTTTTTTCCAATAAGCCTGCCGTTACTCACATCCAAGGGCCCGTCACCCTCGTTTTCGGAGGAGGATCCTTCGACGGCCCCCGGTGGACCATCCTCCGTACGCAGGGCCTCGCTCGAAGCCTTCTTTTTATTCTTCTTCTTGTAAAGTTTGGCCCTCTTACGCTTGGGGCCATCTTCGTCCAATTCGGGGAAGTCAACTGACTTTTTGGTGGATCCCGCCTGAATGGTTTGTTTGGGCTTATGGCTTCGAAGGGAAAGGATGTAGCATTCCCAAGCCTCTTTAACATTGCACAGAACCTCGCCAGTTCCCTCGGGAGTGGGGAATTTGACCTTCTGGTGATACGTTGAAATTACTGCTTTGAAGTCGACGAGCACCGGGCGTCCAATGATTATGTTATACGGGAGATCCACTTCGACCACTGCGTAAAGAACGCTCAAAGTTTTTCACTGTGTGGCGCGACTAAAAGAGGTGGCCAAGCGAATTTGTCCGCGAGGGACAATCTCGGAACCCCCAAAGCCGACGAGGGCTGTTTTAAGGGGTTCGAGGGGGATGTTTGTTATATTCATCTTTTGAAACAAAGAGTAAGGGAGAACGTTCACAGAGCTTCCACTATCAATTAAAACCCTCTTTACAACATGGTTATGGACGTCTAAACTAACCACCATGGGACAGTCAGAGGTTTCACCAATCACATGGGGAGTTACAATGTGTTCCAAGTCTTTCTCTGTGAACCCTACAATATCATTCTCTCTTGAGCGTGAAGAGCTGTCCACGGAGAGCACGGGCTTGGGATGGGAAGGCCTTTGGTCGTAGCTCCGAATGTGGCGGCGCCGGGAGGCATTAGAGTCGCCACCCGAGGGTCCACCAGCGATCATGCAGATGACCGCGAAGGGCTGGTTTTCCATACCTACGGTCTGCCCTTTACCGCGGTCGCTTATCTCACGGTGATGGTGACGGGGACTCCTTGAGCGTGAGCGGCTTCTTCCCCTAGCCCGCGCTCGTTCAGCGCAGTGTTCATCGTATTTCTCCAATACTTTCACAAATTCCTTGAGATGCCCCCCAGCTATGAGCCTCTGGATCTCGCTTTTGAGTTGGCGGCACTCGTTGGTGTCATGCCCCTTCTGCTTATGGAAGGTGCAGTACTTTCCCGAGCGTTTCTAAGCCTCGGTCTCCCTCATCTTCGGAGGTCTCTTGAAAAGCTTTTTGTCCGCCATGGAGTATACTTCAGCAATGGGCCTGTTGAGGGGGATGCGCTCAAACCGACGAGGGGGTGGAGAGTTCTTTCGAGCGGGTACCGGACTACGACGGCGATTTTTGGGCTCTCTGTCCTCTGGCCCTTTGCTTTTCCGAGGGGCATTGGCGAGTTTTTGGTCCCTTGCCAGGTACATATCCTTAAGGGTGAAGAAGGAATCCGTTATGTCCC
Source organism: Lantana camara (assembly GCA_037501455.1). NCBI lineage: Eukaryota > Viridiplantae > Streptophyta > Magnoliopsida > Lamiales > Verbenaceae > Lantana > Lantana camara. The sequence continues at coordinate 91,495,571 of CM074858.1, read as the reverse complement.
TTATTTCCATCAACGAGCGTGGCTTTTTCTTGCCCACCTCCTCTACGAATTCTTTGCTAACATAGTTTTTCATATTGATTGCTCCAAAAAGTACGTGCCTCAAGAAATCCATCGAGGGTCTTTCAACTAGCAGGATCTCTTTGTTAAACCTTCCCATGAAGGACCTGAGCGTCTCATTCGACCCCTGGACCAGGCTGTAGAGGGTCGTTGCGGCAGGCGCTGGCGCTTTCATGGAATTGAAATGGCTCATGAATGCGCTGGTCAAATCTTCGTACCCTCGGATGGAGTGAGGGGGCAACTTCTTTTACCATTCTTGGGCCATCCCTATGAGTGAGGTGACAAAGACCTTGGCCCAATAGTTACTGGGGTGCTCGTACAAGTGCATCAAGTGCACAAAGTGGTCTAGGTGCTCAGCCGGATCGGTTGTCCCATCGTACCGATTGACAGACATGGGGATCTTACCTTTTCCCGCACGAGTCATCAGGACCTCATCGATGGGGGGAAGCGCCCGCCACAGGCCTGTAGTTCCCGCCCTCGTGGTGGTGGTCCTCATAATCTTCCTATCTCCAATAGCGGGACGTCTGACTGCGTAGATTGCGAGCGTCTCTGGCCTTGGACCTCTCGCTCCCAGCGTGGGGAGCTTGAGACCGTGCTCGAGAGAGCTGCTCCACCAGGTTCTGGAGCCCATTCAGTTGATCTTGTACTGCAACAAGTTGAGGGTCGTCGGCATTTATGCGGCTTGCCCTGTCGATGACCTTCGACTGGACCTGTTCATTTTCAGCCCTCTTGTTTTGGGAGGCCTTTTCATTTCCAGCAGGTTGCTGCCCTTGGGGGACCCTCGGCGGGGCGTCATTTTCCTGAGCTGGTAGTGGTGGAGGCGGCTGGGCCCTTAGCACATTTTGGGTAACCGTCAATGGGTGGACTGGGAGTCCTCCTATGGGTGGAGCCGCTCGGGCGCCTGCCAATAAAGGGAAGTAGGTAGAGGTGAAATGTTCCCAGGCGTTCTGTACCGCCTGCCCCTCGCATTGCGCATAAAGCGCCTGAAGTTGTTGGGTTGTAGCACCCCGCACGTGAGGCACCACATCCCCCGCACTAAGGCTCAACACGAGTACGAAATAGCAAATCCGCACCCGTATCAGAGCCTAGCGAACGGGAGACCAACATAAAAAAAAACCTTCCTAAGCCAGGCGGAGCTAGACCCTGAAATGAATACTAATCCACAAACGAAAATAATGCAGCAAAGCGAAAATTCAATAATATCAATCATAATCAGAATTGGGCTCTTCAGGCCTCTTTTACCATATAATAAAACCCAGTAAAACCAATTTAATATCAATTACATGAATATTCAAGTTCATACTATAATAGAATGAATCATACATAATTTCCAATACAGAAATGAATGCAGAGACTCTTCTAATCTAACTCGACTCACTCAAAGACTTCAAACACCTCCGCCTAGCCCGAAACTGCAAGGAACAACCTGCACACTAAAGAGTGGGGAGGGAAAGGGGTCAGTCTCTAGAAGACTGAGTGAGCCGGAGCGATACATATATATAGAAAACATGCACATGCAGGTCGTAAACCCCGAGCAAGGTTTTATTTGAAATTAGTTCCCACTAAGGTTAAGAAAATAGATAACAATGCTCGAACTTTACGGCTAAGTCATATTAAATTCATTACGATCATAAATCATACATAAATATAAAGCTCGGCGAGTGAGCGTGCACAACCTCCATCCATACTCCGACCGTGTACGACAAATATTAATAATATATTTATTAGGCGACCATGCATTAAATCATAATACACACAGACCAAAAATCATATCATAATCATATTCGTTTGGGCAATCCGGATCCCGGCATTCCCGCACGGTGCCTAGTCATATCATAACATATTCATAACATAATCATATTATAACCAACCTTCTTCCTCCGGGTTGGTGGTGGGTTTGCAAGACCCGACCACCTCCGTCACTGGCCAAAAGGGGTTACATGACTCCCCAGATGGCACTCAGTCTCCCTTTCCCCGCCAATCTCCTGACGAGGTCCAGTACCGCTGTTTAAGTAGTGGGACTAGTATATGGGATCCCCGTCAGCCCTTGCTTCCTCGGTTAGCCACATATACTAAGTCCCGGGGCCCGTGAACATATCAACCATACAATCTCGCCAAAACATATCCATATATATACATATGATACATACCATAAGAAGTCATACCTTACCGTGTAATTCGGCATATGCTATATACGTACCTCTCCGTGTCATCCTAATCCATAGCTAGCATGAGGGCACACGGTTTGGAGCATAGCCTCATTACAAAACCATTTTTAAGCTTATATATGCTCATACGTATAACTCAGAAGGATTTACTCGATAACTTCATTTGAAAATCACATAGATATATATAATCTTAAGGTTTTTGGCCAAAACTTTACACGTAAGGGTTGTAGGGTTTGTTACGTAGCTAGAACGAAAACCACCCTCACCTGAACCGTGACGAAACAAGGAACGGGTTAACAAGTGCTCGAACGGTCAAGATCTCTCCACCCTGGAGATAAACTGTACAAAAGACAACATGACGTGTTCGTGAGACTCAAGACTCTTAATGAACCATATATGACGCACGGCAATGATGTGAATATGATATGAATGCATAAATGATCATATTATATTAATAAAATGTTCATGTGCACGATTAAGAAATTTAAAACATATAATCAAATCATTCATTCATATGTTTCATTCAATTTCATAAGTTCATAAATTCATATAATATTCCATAAATTCATAACATTCATTGGCTCATATAAATTTCATAAATTCAAGTCATTCATAATATTCGTAAATTCATAATTCATATCAATTAATCTAATATTCAATTAGTAGTACAACACATATAATATTCATTTTCACATAAAGCATAGAATAATAAACGTTCAAACAATAGTCAGTCGAATAAATACGTGAAATGAAATTCAATTAATTTCAAGGATTGAATTAAATCAAATAATATTTAAAATATATAATAAATATATATAATATAACATATATAAATAACATATAGTATATAATATACAATATATATATAACATATACATATATGCACGTACACATTCACACACACATGCATGCATATATATATATTACATATACAAACACACACCACACCACTCCCATGCATGCAAATACACACTCACACGTACACAGCCATGCATGCATTTTATATGTAATACATATATATATACCTATTAAATTAAACCATGCATGAAAAATCATATAATATATACATATATTTTCACGCATGCATGCAATTACAATACTCTCATGCATGCACACTAACACACCAAACATAATCATGCACACTTAGCACCATATCAACTTCCAGGAAACGCAGCAACACAGCATTAGCAGTAGCAGTACAGCGGCAGCAAACAACACGCGAGGAAGAAGAAGAAAACGCAGAAATAGATTAAGCAAAACGGGGTGACACCCCCGTGTCACCCTCCAAAACTAGGCCGAGACACGCCCGTGTCTCGGTACAGAAGTTCCAGGCATGCAGCACCCCCGTGCCTTGCCGGTAAAGCAACAGCGACACCCCCGTGTCGCACAGCAGACCCTCCCCTGTTTCGACAGCAAAATGGCGCAGGAAAACAGGGCAAGAAAAGATAGCCAAGTACGAGTAAGAAAGGCAACCCAATCAAGTATGAAAAGCTGTAAAAGACTCACATAAACACACCCAAGAATCCATGAAAGAGATAACAAAAAGGAAGAAGGAATCGCAGCAAAAAGGACAGCTGAAAATCAGTCCAAAACAGGGCATAAACTTGAAGAAAACAGGGCACGCTTGCATTCAATCCTTCTCCATCCAATACTCAGCTAAAACCAACAATTAAGCAGCAAGATATCATGTAATCAACAAGGAAATCAGTTCCAGAAGTAATCAGTCCAGGCATGGAAGCATACGTGACCTTGAAGTGAATTTTCTGAAAATTTTCATAAATAATATCTCATATATATCTCAACAAACATGAAATCAAAGATCATAAATGTTATGAGGGAGTCAAAACAAGTAATATCAGGCTTGGAATCGATCAAAACCATAAAGAAACGAGGAAGATCAAGATTTTGTACAAAATCCTCTATTTTCGGTAAAATGGCCAAAAAGGATTAAATCATGCTCAAAATCATGAATGGAAAGATGGAAATGCTCAGAATTAATCATATATTACAACCTTAAGCTTACCTTGGTGATTGGTTGAAGTTTGGAGAAGATTTGAGCTCCAAAATCTTCAAGGGATGGAGGGTTACGGGTCTGGATTGAGAGCAGTAGCTTTTGCTGCGTTTTTGGGGATGGTATGAAGGTTATCTCAGTCAAAGCTTGAAATATCTAGATAGATGGTTGAGTTAGGGTTTAAATGAATCAAACTATGGTTACTTTGGTCATGGTTTGCTCAAGATATGGCTCAATTAGTGTAACAAGGTCATGTTGGTTGCCGATTCGTTTCTCGGTTGAAATTCGGAGTTTCAAATGAATTAGGAAAAATGTAAGGCTAACTTTACTAAACTCGAATTTTCGTTACGAGTTCAGCGGAGTTGACGGAACTCGAATCCGAGTTCCCGAGCTCAAGATATTAAATTCGGAACCAAGGGTACGCTAAGTGCTCGTTAGCCCCCGATTTGGTTCCTCAATTAAAATTAAATTCGTTAACAAATCAAATGAATTCAAAAACATAAATTGAGTATAAAATCATATTCATAACACATATACGTACAACATATTACAAAATCGCGGCAATTTGATATCAAAGCATATAAGAATGAAGCACAAAATAAACGAACAAACTCAATCATACAATTCATGCATGAATTATAAAATTTTCCATGCAATTCATGCAATCCCCATGCAAATGAAATAATTTCATGCAACAATAATTTCCCATGCAAACGTTAAGATTTCCATGCAAATTATGGTTTACATGCATACTTATTTTAAATCCCATGCAATATGATTCCATGCAAATTAATCCACGTAATATATATATATATAAGTAATTAATTAAAACATGATTAATTAACATAACATATAATTAGCATAATCATTAATTTAATAATAGTAATTAAACATATATAATTAAACATATATATATACGAGACATATATATATATAGAATAATATTAAAATAATTAATATAATATAATAACAATTATTATAAAATTAATTATAAAGCACGTAAAACAATTAATTCGCGCAATTTGAGAAACACATACGTCATGCTATACAGAATAAGAAAAACGGGGGCGTTACAACCTCTCCCCCTTAAAAGAATCCGTCCTCGGATTCATTATTTGCTTAAAACACTTAATGAAGGAACCCCGTTCCTTACAAACAACAAGAGAGAATCCCCGTCTCTCAAACAACAATGAGAGAACCCCGTCTCTCAAAAACAGCAAAGAGAGAACCCCGTCTCTCAAAACAGCAAAGAGAGTACCCCGTCTCTCGAACGAAAATAAGAGAATCCCCGTCTCTTACAAATAATACAGAGCAAGGGAGTTTCCAATACCCCCGAGCAACACAACACAAAACAATAATTAAAAAAAAAATCACGTAAAACGCCTTAGACAGGTAATAGATATCCTCACGTTGATCATCAATTACTTCACGTAATTTAACTTGGTAAGAAAACAAAGCACATAACAAAGAAATTATTAAATTGAATTTGCATGAGTGTATGTATCATGAATGCTATAAATACCGTTCACCGTAGTCACGAAGTTTTAAAATTGTGAGTTGTCATTGTTCAGTGTATCATCTGTCCAGCAGATAGATTCAGTGCTCAGTTTGTCTTTAACCTCTTCAGGATACCCCGATGAAACAATTAGTGAATCCCTCAGGGTTATATTCCTTAGATCACTTCTGCCTGGTACTGCTCCCAGTCTCCATCATTCCTCTTAATCCTCATTGAGCCAACTCTTTTTAATTAACCGAATTTGACTTCTCGAATACCCTTAGGCCATCCGTATTGAAGTTAGATCCAAAACTACTATCTTACCCATATCGGAGCTCGAAATACCCTCGAGGATAACTACTCCTGACAACCCTGACGATTCAATCCCTACCTTGAGGTATTCTTCATTAGGATCTACTTTAACCCGAATCCTCTTCTATCTTCCGTTCATATTATCCATTCATTCCTTTTAACCCCTTTAAGGTTGTATTCTGTATCTGACCCTACATCTCTTGGATCAAAGACAGAATATTCTTGATGCGTTTTGGAGTTTGATGTAAATCCTCCAATGATCATCCTTTCCAGTTTGATTCCTTCTTAGATTTCCTTAATTTGCAATTCCATCATTCTTACTGAAATATTTCTTCAAGCACCCCATTAATCGTCCAATTTGTTCCTCGGTCGTACTCTCCCCCTTAAATTTCTGTTGTCCCGGGTTGAACTCCATCGATTCTTCTTTTATCGAAACTTTTGATGAGTAAATCCCATTTGGTGGAGGTTAACTGATATAGAAATCAAGGATTTGGCCTTTCAACTCCTTCCCTAGTTCTCTTGATGTCCGAACTCCTTTCTTAATCTTGTCCGGAACTCTAGTCCCACTTCTTCTTCTGAATTCTTGTTTCTGTTAACCTATCCTTTAATGGAAGTTTTTATTTCCCAAATTCCCCTTCCTTCTAAGGTCATCCTATTATTTCTCTTCCTCATAACTCAGATGCGGCCCAGTTGAACTGATACTTGATAGTTGAGGCGAAAGGACTTCCTACCAAGTAAACATTAAAATGCATGTTGGGTTAAAATGACAATGCATGTGTCACGTTTTCATCGAGCAGTTATACAACACATTAGCGTAAACAATTAGAAATGCACGGATAAACATAAGGTTAAAAGAATAAATAATTAATGCGAAATATGATGCACGTGCTATGAATGTTTTGGAACCTGTCACCAAGGTGATAAGTAGTTAGCTCGGTAGCTTTTCCTCGTTCCTCCAATCCCGAGGTTACTTTGACTTGGTGAGTATCCCTTGCCTTTCCCACGGTCTTCAGGTTTTCCAGGAGTCCTTTTTGCATCACTTGTATCTTCCACTATCCGAGATTGTAATTTCTTAATCCTTAATTCTTCCACGTCCACAGAGTTAGTATCCAACCTCTCCTTGAAATTCGACCTCTCCACCCGACAATTCAGCTTGGATTTGGAAAACGAACTCAATCCTGTCCTTAGCATTATCACCCTCCATGAATTGTAGTTATCCTATTGCTTATCTTTCTTTAACTCCTTCTCGACTCGCTTCCCATCTTAGTCAAACATCCTTCTTTGTCAACCCTTGGTTCCTATCGAACCCATTTCATCTTGACTTCTCTTAATTAGTAACACCTCTTCAGTGATTCGAATCCGGGACCAAAATACCTTCATGGTGTGTTCACTTCATCCCTTAGGTTGAAAGATTCCGTTGAATTCAATTAAGTGTACCTTAAGTAATAGAGCAGTGTATATCGATCGTCTAAGTCATAACCATCTCGCGATCAATCCTTATTTCACCAAGTGTCCTTCTACCCCCGCATCTTTAAATCCGGACCTTCTATTCCGAATCCTAACCCTTGAACTCCAACGCCATCTAGAAAGCCCCACATCTCGAATTCTCCACATTCTTCCCGGGTGTATCCGTTCTACCTCCCATGCCTCACAAAAAGCTTGCGATCGATCGTCTTTGTCATAGAACTTGGCCGTGGTTTGATATTATTATCATAACCTGTAATTCAAAACTTATTTCGGAGATATATGCATGCGATTAATACATGCTCATGGCACATTTTCAACACGAAAGGCACAGATTCAATATAGAATACAACAAGTAATTCGACAAGATTAAAAAGAAAGACAATTTCATGTTCAAAATCGATGCAATGCCCACATTATCACTTAGTTCCTATGCCGTTCGACTTAGACTGACTCCGACACGACTCAAGAACACCGGTTTTACAACCGGGCTCTGATACCACTTAAGGATGTAGCACCCCGCACGTGAGGCACCACATCCCCCGCACTAAGGCTCAACACGAGTACGAAATAGCAAATCCGCACCCGTATCAGAGCCTAGCGAACGGGAGACCAACATAAAAAAAAACCTTCCTAAGCCAGGCGGAGCTAGACCCTGAAATGAATACTAATCCACAAACGAAAATAATGCAGCAAAGCGAAAATTCAATAATATCAATCATAATCAGAATTGGGCTCTTCAGGCCTCTTTTACCATATAATAAAACCCAGTAAAACCAATTTAATATCAATTACATGAATATTCAAGTTCATACTATAATAGAATGAATCATACATAATTTCCAATACAGAAATGAATGCAGAGACTCTTCTAATCTAACTCGACTCACTCAAAGACTTCAAACACCTCCGCCTAGCCCGAAACTGCAAGGAACAACCTGCACACTAAAGAGTGGGGAGGGAAAGGGGTCAGTCTCTAGAAGACTGAGTGAGCCGGAGCGATACATATATATAGAAAACATGCACATGCAGGTCGTAAACCCCGAGCAAGGTTTTATTTGAAATTAGTTCCCACTAAGGTTAAGAAAATAGATAACAATGCTCGAACTTTACGGCTAAGTCATATTAAATTCATTACGATCATAAATCATACATAAATATAAAGCTCGGCGAGTGAGCGTGCACAACCTCCATCCATACTCCGACCGTGTACGACAAATATTAATAATATATTTATTAGGCGACCATGCATTAAATCATAATACACACAGACCAAAAATCATATCATAATCATATTCGTTTGGGCAATCCGGATCCCGGCATTCCCGCACGGTGATACCACTTAAGGATGTTGCACCCCGCACGTGAGGCACCACATCCCCCGCACTAAGGCTCAACACGAGTACGAAATAGCAAATCCGCACCCGTATCAGAGCCTAGCGAACGGGAGACCAACATAAAAAAAAACCTTCCTAAGCCAGGCGGAGCTAGACCCTGAAATGAATACTAATCCACAAACGAAAATAATGCAGCAAAGCGAAAATTCAATAATATCAATCATAATCAGAATTGGGCTCTTCAGGCCTCTTTTACCATATAATAAAACCCAGTAAAACCAATTTAATATCAATTACATGAATATTCAAGTTCATACTATAATAGAATGAATCATACATAATTTCCAATACAGAAATGAATGCAGAGACTCTTCTAATCTAACTCGACTCACTCAAAGACTTCAAACACCTCCGCCTAGCCCGAAACTGCAAGGAACAACCTGCACACTAAAGAGTGGGGAGGGAAAGGGGTCAGTCTCTAGAAGACTGAGTGAGCCGGAGCGATACATATATATAGAAAACATGCACATGCAGGTCGTAAACCCCGAGCAAGGTTTTATTTGAAATTAGTTCCCACTAAGGTTAAGAAAATAGATAACAATGCTCGAACTTTACGGCTAAGTCATATTAAATTCATTACGATCATAAATCATACATAAATATAAAGCTCGGCGAGTGAGCGTGCACAACCTCCATCCATACTCCGACCGTGTACGACAAATATTAATAATATATTTATTAGGCGACCATGCATTAAATCATAATACACACAGACCAAAAATCATATCATAATCATATTCGTTTGGGCAATCCGGATCCCGGCATTCCCGCACGGTGCCTAGTCATATCATAACATATTCATAACATAATCATATTATAACCAACCTTCTTCCTCCGGGTTGGTGGTGGGTTTGCAAGACCCGACCACCTCCGTCACTGGCCAAAAGGGGTTACATGACTCCCCAGATGGCACTCAGTCTCCCTTTCCCCGCCAATCTCCTGACGAGGTCCAGTACCGCTGTTTAAGTAGTGGGACTAGTATATGGGATCCCCGTCAGCCCTTGCTTCCTCGGTTAGCCACATATACTAAGTCCCGGGGCCCGTGAACATATCAACCATACAATCTCGCCAAAACATATCCATATATATACATATGATACATACCATAAGAAGTCATACCTTACCGTGTAATTCGGCATATGCTATATACGTACCTCTCCGTGTCATCCTAATCCATAGCTAGCATGAGGGCACACGGTTTGGAGCATAGCCTCATTACAAAACCATTTTTAAGCTTATATATGCTCATACGTATAACTCAGAAGGATTTACTCGATAACTTCATTTGAAAATCACATAGATATATATAATCTTAAGGTTTTTGGCCAAAACTTTACACGTAAGGGTTGTAGGGTTTGTTACGTAGCTAGAACGAAAACCACCCTCACCTGAACCGTGACGAAACAAGGAACGGGTTAACAAGTGCTCGAACGGTCAAGATCTCTCCACCCTGGAGATAAACTGTACAAAAGACAACATGACGTGTTCGTGAGACTCAAGACTCTTAATGAACCATATATGACGCACGGCAATGATGTGAATATGATATGAATGCATAAATGATCATATTATATTAATAAAATGTTCATGTGCACGATTAAGAAATTTAAAACATATAATCAAATCATTCATTCATATGTTTCATTCAATTTCATAAGTTCATAAATTCATATAATATTCCATAAATTCATAACATTCATTGGCTCATATAAATTTCATAAATTCAAGTCATTCATAATATTCGTAAATTCATAATTCATATCAATTAATCTAATATTCAATTAGTAGTACAACACATATAATATTCATTTTCACATAAAGCATAGAATAATAAACGTTCAAACAATAGTCAGTCGAATAAATACGTGAAATGAAATTCAATTAATTTCAAGGATTGAATTAAATCAAATAATATTTAAAATATATAATAAATATATATAATATAACATATATAAATAACATATAGTATATAATATACAATATATATATAACATATACATATATGCACGTACACATTCACACACACATGCATGCATATATATATATTACATATACAAACACACACCACACCACTCCCATGCATGCAAATACACACTCACACGTACACAGCCATGCATGCATTTTATATGTAATACATATATATATACCTATTAAATTAAACCATGCATGAAAAATCATATAATATATACATATATTTTCACGCATGCATGCAATTACAATACTCTCATGCATGCACACTAACACACCAAACATAATCATGCACACTTAGCACCATATCAACTTCCAGGAAACGCAGCAACACAGCATTAGCAGTAGCAGTACAGCGGCAGCAAACAACACGCGAGGAAGAAGAAGAAAACGCAGAAATAGATTAAGCAAAACGGGGTGACACCCCCGTGTCACCCTCCAAAACTAGGCCGAGACACGCCCGTGTCTCGGTACAGAAGTTCCAGGCATGCAGCACCCCCGTGCCTTGCCGGTAAAGCAACAGCGACACCCCCGTGTCGCACAGCAGACCCTCCCCTGTTTCGACAGCAAAATGGCGCAGGAAAACAGGGCAAGAAAAGATAGCCAAGTACGAGTAAGAAAGGCAACCCAATCAAGTATGAAAAGCTGTAAAAGACTCACATAAACACACCCAAGAATCCATGAAAGAGATAACAAAAAGGAAGAAGGAATCGCAGCAAAAAGGACAGCTGAAAATCAGTCCAAAACAGGGCATAAACTTGAAGAAAACAGGGCACGCTTGCATTCAATCCTTCTCCATCCAATACTCAGCTAAAACCAACAATTAAGCAGCAAGATATCATGTAATCAACAAGGAAATCAGTTCCAGAAGTAATCAGTCCAGGCATGGAAGCATACGTGACCTTGAAGTGAATTTTCTGAAAATTTTCATAAATAATATCTCATATATATCTCAACAAACATGAAATCAAAGATCATAAATGTTATGAGGGAGTCAAAACAAGTAATATCAGGCTTGGAATCGATCAAAACCATAAAGAAACGAGGAAGATCAAGATTTTGTACAAAATCCTCTATTTTCGGTAAAATGGCCAAAAAGGATTAAATCATGCTCAAAATCATGAATGGAAAGATGGAAATGCTCAGAATTAATCATATATTACAACCTTAAGCTTACCTTGGTGATTGGTTGAAGTTTGGAGAAGATTTGAGCTCCAAAATCTTCAAGGGATGGAGGGTTACGGGTCTGGATTGAGAGCAGTAGCTTTTGCTGCGTTTTTGGGGATGGTATGAAGGTTATCTCAGTCAAAGCTTGAAATATCTAGATAGATGGTTGAGTTAGGGTTTAAATGAATCAAACTATGGTTACTTTGGTCATGGTTTGCTCAAGATATGGCTCAATTAGTGTAACAAGGTCATGTTGGTTGCCGATTCGTTTCTCGGTTGAAATTCGGAGTTTCAAATGAATTAGGAAAAATGTAAGGCTAACTTTACTAAACTCGAATTTTCGTTACGAGTTCAGCGGAGTTGACGGAACTCGAATCCGAGTTCCCGAGCTCAAGATATTAAATTCGGAACCAAGGGTACGCTAAGTGCTCGTTAGCCCCCGATTTGGTTCCTCAATTAAAATTAAATTCGTTAACAAATCAAATGAATTCAAAAACATAAATTGAGTATAAAATCATATTCATAACACATATACGTACAACATATTACAAAATCGCGGCAATTTGATATCAAAGCATATAAGAATGAAGCACAAAATAAACGAACAAACTCAATCATACAATTCATGCATGAATTATAAAATTTTCCATGCAATTCATGCAATCCCCATGCAAATGAAATAATTTCATGCAACAATAATTTCCCATGCAAACGTTAAGATTTCCATGCAAATTATGGTTTACATGCATACTTATTTTAAATCCCATGCAATATGATTCCATGCAAATTAATCCACGTAATATATATATATATAAGTAATTAATTAAAACATGATTAATTAACATAACATATAATTAGCATAATCATTAATTTAATAATAGTAATTAAACATATATAATTAAACATATATATATACGAGACATATATATATATAGAATAATATTAAAATAATTAATATAATATAATAACAATTATTATAAAATTAATTATAAAGCACGTAAAACAATTAATTCGCGCAATTTGAGAAACACATACGTCATGCTATACAGAATAAGAAAAACGGGGGCGTTACATGGGTGGTGATTTGGGGCATTTCCACCCCTTGTATTTCTTTTGGGAGTGACATGGGAAGATGCAACGTTCCCACTTGATATGGCTGAACCACAAGCATCATGCTGGACATCATTCCGGGTTGTACATAAGCGTATCCTGGCGGTGGCATGGCTATGGAGTATACGCCGGGATTGGCGACTGGAACGCTGGGGATGAGGGCTGGGGGAGGAGGAACAAAACCAGATCCTCTGGCCACATTTCCGCCGGGAGGGAGAGCTGCAGCTGCTATCTCCGTATTTTCGGCCCCATTTTCGGCAGTAGGTGGGGGCGCACCTCTAGCGGGGGTGTTGTTACACACGTTTTCCTCATTGACGGGAGGAGGAACACCCTTGTTTTCTAGAACTCCGGATCGTGTTACAGTCACCATGTTTAAAGCAAAAGGTGTTACAGCTCAACTAGCTTAAGGAAGAATCTGTTGAAGACGAAGATGGTGACGACGGTTTCCCACAGACGGCGCCAAAAATGATGGTGCAGGATATGGATTCCTAAGATGCAACCAACACTTTGAGATTTGTTAATGAAGGGAAGACCATCATAGGCGTTTGAGCCTCAGGAACTGGGTTTCCTTTTGAGCATGGGTTCTTCCAGCTAGGATAATACCAAGAGTGCAGAGTGTAGCTAGGATGCAACTATGGTGAAGATGATGCGGAGCTTGGGAAAATGGAGAAAAGTATGCCCAGTTTTAGAGTGCGGTGTGTTATGGGGGAGATGACTTGGGGAAGAAAGCATGTGTTCTTCCTATTTTATATGTTAGGGGTGAGGGTAGTCTGGGTAATTTGATCGTGTGGTCCCAAACCTGTGTTGCCCTAACACGTGGCGGCCTATGACGGCATGAGAACGATGGCTCTGAAAAGCAGGCGGCGTGTCAGGTACAAGGTGCGCACTGCCGTTGTGTCAGAGGTTGTTGGTGAGGGCCGTGCGCTGGGATGCTCAGGATCGGTCCTGCAGGCGTACGGATTCCTTACAAGGGGTTAGATCATATTCGACCGTGAATGACCCTCGAATGGGCGCACGAGAGGGTCGCCCCTGGCAGATGACCCACGAGGGTCAACTACTCGAGGGTCAGGAAGCAGGGGTCCTCGTGGGGTACCTTCCTGGGAAGGGTGGCCTTGAGGACCGTGGCGCGAGCGTCAGGCTTGACAGCCTGAACCCCCATCTTGAACTGTTGGCTGAGGCTCGGGGCCTGTATTTGTCAACAAAGGAATGGGCTGGGTTGGCCCGCGAGCCCATTAACGTGAGCGTCCAAGCTCTAAGTCGGTGGATGGCGACACGTGGATGGTTCTGATACGAGCGTGGTTTTATGTCCCATCAGGTGTGTCGACTTCTTCTTTTTCTTCTTCTTCAACATCGATGACGTGAGCTGGTTGTTGGTGGTTTAATTTCGAAATTGATCAGTAAAGAAAATGGAGAAATAAGAAGAGAGATGATTAAAGGAATATGAGATTGGAAGAAGTAAAAATGGTGTGGTTATAATAAAAAAATAAGGGCAAAACAGACTTTTTAGGGCTTTGGGGGGTTTACAAAAAATAAATTGTGTATTGGTAACCTAAAACATATACTTTTCAAACTAGGAGTTCAGGATAACTTTTGAGGATATTTGATCCTCTTTAATAACTGCCCCTTATATTTAAGGATCAGGTAAATAACTTATGTTGAGGATGAAAAAGGTTGTAAAAGGTTAAAAACTTAAAATAAATATAATAACTATGTCTGCTTAAATTTAATTAACGCATTAAATAGTCTGAACTTGAACTCGAATTTAGTTACTTCTTTAAAAAATATTTGACACATTTAAATTTTGATCTCGAATTAAAACTCTTGTATTCAAATGCAGTTATATTTAGTATTTTGTACATTCAAACGAAGCACACGATCACCGTTGAAATAAATGTAATTTTTTATTTGGCAGAGAATGTATTAATTAAGATTATTTATATTTAATTTTTTTTTTTTGTAAAGACAATATATATTTATATATATATATATATATATATATGTGAATAGTACTTATACTATTTAAATTTGTTCTACCAGGAATTAATTAGTTTATTTATAGCAATATCGTCAAATCCCTTTTCGTATGGGAGTTTTTTTCCCTTCTAGTATGAGAGTACGCCTCCAAACCCTAGTCTTTTTTGCCTCATAAATTGGTCGGAATCGTCTTGCGTGTTGCTATTCAACTCATTGATCGTTGTCGAGGCCTTTCTTCGTTCTTCTTCCTTAGTCTTTGTGTTATCGTTAATTTTCCCTCCCCCGCCCTAATTCTCCCTGAATGCTAACTGGTTTTCTTTCGTTTTTTCAGGGCTTTGGTTATCATAGTTGTGGAATGGACATAAGAGCCTCTCGTTTGTTTGTCCTCTCTCATGGCTTCATCTAGTTCACGTCCTCCAATGGATGGGATTACAGTGGACAAAGAGATTGTTGGAAAACGGGAATCAGAAAGCGGCGGAAATTTAAAATTTTTCCAACAAAAGGATCTTGAACTCGCAATCGTGTATCCAAATTCGTAGAGATTAGAAACTTACTTTCTTAATTAACTTTCTTGAAGCGTTTCAAGCCACCCAAGAATGCTCTTCTCACGGCTTGACCCCCTCTCCTTGGTAAAGCTCGAATCTTCAAACTTCTAACTTGAAGCTCTCTAGAGATAGTCCACCAACTTGACTACAATCTAACTAGTAAGGATGCTAGTTCTCTAGTTAGTGTTTAGGCTTAACCTAGGGTTTAATTTATCTTAGAGAAAGGATGGTGTTCAACACATGAACCAAAAGAAGATCATCAATTACTCTCAAGGGGAGCTCGAGCTCCCTTATATATAGGAAGGGGAGGACCGAAAATCCCTAGTCCTTATGGGCTAAGGATTTTGGTTTCTCTCTCCTCTTACTTGATCATCAAGTAATTTTGACTTTGACTTTGAATTCAAATTCAAATCAACTTTCAAGAGAGCTAAAATATCCAAACTATTTTTGGATAATTTTATACTTTATTTATTTAAAATAAATAACTTATTTTATCTAATTAATTAATTCGTAATTAATTAACTAGATTATTTTTCTCCAAAATAAGACTTTCTTTTTAATTCATAATTAAACCAAAGTCTATTAAATAATTAACAAATTAATTATTTAATATATAATTAAATAATCACATGTGGCACACGTGTCCCAATGGCACGTGTCCAGTCACGTGACCCATACGTGTGGTTTCACACGTGTGGAACCCTCTAGGCCCGATTAACTCGTTTAATCATTTTAAAGCCTCAACTCATGTAACCAAGTTGTTGTGTGTGACCCTGTAGGTTCTCAATTCAATTAGCAGTGACCCTAATTAATTAATTCACTAATTAATTAATCAGTCCACAGATTAAACGACCATAGTCTAGCAACACGTGTTTAACCCCTAGCTGAATTGGAATGTTCAGATTCGACAGAACCTTTAAGTCATTGATTCATGTGAGATACAATCCTTCTACTTACTATCTCTCAACCAAGATCTAGGGCAAGGGAATAATCAGAACCCTAATAATCTGGTCTTAAAGCTAAGTGCATTTCATATCCATTTGATCTCAATCCAAGAAACCCATTTCTTGATGCCTTGATCTACTGCCTTGGCCAAGGACTCCATATGGCATATGAATGACTTACACAATAAGAGATCACCTTGCAAATGCAAGTGTAGGTCATTTCTTGATTCTCATTCACTTTCATGAATCACTTGTGCAGCCCCAGCATAAGCCTTGAATCAGTTGTCTAAGGCGACACCCTTTAAAACTTACACCTAAGACTACAGAGTTAACTCATAAAGTGACAAGGAACCTCAAGTCTAAGGATCAATTAATCACATCAATGACTCGTGAGATATTTCCTAATCTGGAAGTTTCCATTTCCTGAAATAGAAACTTCCTTTCCCATTTAGGAATCTTCTCACACAGGGCACCTCAATGAACTTACTTATTAAAGTAAGCACCCTCATGTATCACGCACGTATCAACTATACACTTTGCACCTCCATGAAACAAGGTGGTCCTTCTTAAGGGCGTGTTCCCACAAGCAAGCCTTAGAGGAGTCAGGTTGACACTCCCACTGTCTGTAGGACTCATCGGCTTGGAGTATTTTACTAATCATGACTTATGTGATATAGGGCTCGTTTCATGAACCATTTCACCTAAATGGTGGAGTCCTAAAGTCATCAGGATTAGGGGAGTTCTCATACATGCACAGCTAAAGTAAACGCATACCAAACAAGAGCATATAAAGAAGTGTTGCCTTAATTCGTTATTTATTCAAAGATTATCTGTGATTACAATAAGGAAAAGTACAAAGCGGAAATACAATAGGCTTTCTAGGGCACTATTCCTAAAAATCTCCCACTTGCCCGTCAAAGCCATTCTAAAGCTACTCTAAGTCCCATCTTCTGAAGATGACCTTGGAAAGCTTCTCGACTAAGGGGTTTAGTAAGTGGATCTGCCACGTTCTCTGCTGATGTGACCCTCTCAATTTGCACATCTCCTCTTTTGATAATATCACAGATTAGGTGATACTTTCTCATGATGTGCTTGGTCCGTTGGTGAGATCTTGGTTCTCTTGCTTGAGCAACCGCCCCAGTGTTGTCCCAAAACACAGTAATGGGGTCTTTCATGCTAGGAACAACATTCAACTCTTGAATGAAGTTTCTAATCCAAACACCTTCCTTAGCTGCATCATTTGCAGCCAAGTATTCGGCCTCAGTGGTCGAATCTGCAGTTGTTGTTTGCTTGGAACTTTTCCAACTCACTGCTCCGCCGTTTAGGCAGAAAATGTATCCTGACATTGACTTAAAATCATTTAAGTCAGATGCAAAGCTTGCATTGCAGTATCCTTCGACAGTAAGATCTTTCTGACCTCCGTAAACTAAGAATAAATCCTTAGTACTTTTCAAGTACTTAATAATATTCTTCACGGCAGGCCAGTGACCTTCTCCAGGGTCAGATTGGAAACGACTTGTTACACTAAGTGCATAAGCCAAATTCGGTCGAGTACATAACATTGCATACATTATGCTACCTATTGCTGATGCATAAGGTATGAGTCATTCTTTCCTTCTCAAGGTTAGTCTTAGGGCACATCTTCTTAGAGAGAGATGTTCCTACACTCATAGGTGTTGGAAAATACGAATCAGAAAGCAACGAAATTTTAAAAATTTTCCCAACAAAAGGACCTTTGACTCGCAATAGTGTATCCAAATTCGTAGAGTTAAGAAACTTACTTTTCTTTTGTTCTTTCTTGAAGCGTTTCAAGCCACCCAAGAACGCTCTTCTCGCGGCTTGATCCCCTCTCCTTGGTAAAGCTCGAATCTTCAAACTTCTAACTTGAAGCTCTCTAGAGATAGTCCACCAACTTGATCACAATCTAACTAGTAAGGATGCTAGTTCTCTAGTTAGTGTTTAGGCTTAACCTTGGGTTTAATTTATCTTGGAGAAAGGATGGTGTTCAACACATGAACCAAAAGAAGATCATCAATTAGCCTCAAGGGGAGCTCGAGCTCCCCTATATATAGGAAGGAGGGTTGGCCGAAAATCCTAGTCCTTATGGGCTAGGGTTTTGGTCTCTCTCTCCTATTACTTGATCATCATGTATTTTCCAACTTTGACTTTGAATTCTATTTCAAGTCAACTTTTAAGAGAGCTAAAATATCCAAACTATTTTTGGATAATTTAATACTTTATTTATTTAAAATAAATAACTTATTTTATCTAATTAATTAATTCATAATTAATTAACTAGAATATTTTACTCCAATAAGACTTTCTTTTTAATTCAAAATTAAACCAAAGTCTATTAAATAATTAACAACTTAATTATTTAATATCCAATTAAATAGTCACGTGTGGCACACGTGTCATAATGACACGTGTCCAGTCACGTGACCCATGTTAGGAATAGTGCCCTAGAAAGCCGATTGTATATCCGCTTTGTGCTTTTCCTTATTGTAATCACAGACAATCTTTGAATGAAATAACGAATTGAGGCAACACTTCTTTATATGCTCTTTTTGGTATGCGTTTACTTTATCTGTGCATGTATGAGAACTCCCCTAATCCTGATGACTTTAGGACTCTACCATTTAGGTGAAATGGTTCATGAAACGAGCCCTATATCACATAAGTCATGATTAGTAAAATACTCCAAGCCGATGAGTCCTACAGACAGTGGGAGTGTCAACCTGACTCCTCTAAGGCTTGCTTGTGGGATCACGCCCTTAAGAAGGACCACCTTGTTTCATGGAGGTGCAAAGTGTATAGTTGATACGTGCGTGATACATGAGGGTGCTTACTTTAATAAGTAAGTTCACTGAGGTGCCCCGTGTGAGAACATTCCTAAATGGGAAAGGAAGTTTCTATTTCAGGAAATGGAAACTTCCAGATTAGGAAATATCTCACGAGTCATTGATGTGATTAATTGATCCTTAGACTTGAGGTTCCTTGTCACTTTGTGAGTTAACTCTGTAGTCTTAGGTATAAGCTTTAAAGGGTGTCGCCTTAGATAACTGATTCAAGGCTTATGCTGGGACTGCACAAGTGACTCATGAAAGTGAATGAGAATCAAGATAGGACCTACACTTGCATTTTCAAGGTGATCTCTTATTGTGTAAGTCATTCATATGCCATATGGAGTCCTTGGCCAAGGCAGTAGATCAAGACATCAAGAAAAGGGTTTCTTGGATTGAGATCAAATGGATATGAAATGCACTTAGCTTTAAGACCGGATTATTCCCTTGCCCTAGATCTTGGTTGAGAGATAGTAAGTAGGAGGATTGTATCTCACATGAATCAATGACTTAAAGGTTCTGTCGAATCCGAACATTCCAATTCAGCTAGGGGTTAAACACCTGTTGCTAGACTATGGTCGTTTAATCTGTGGACTGATTAATTAATTAGTGAATTAATTAATTAGGGTCACTGCTAATTGAATTGAGAACCTAGAGGGTCACACACAACAACTTGGTTACATGAGTTGAGGCTTGAAAATGATTAAACGAGTTAATCGGGCCAAGAGGGTTCCACACGTGTGATATCACACGTGTGGCTCACGTGAGTGACACGTGTCACTGTGACACGTGTCACACACGTGTGTATATATATATATTATATATATATATATTAAATAATTAATTAGTTAATTATTTAATAGACTTTGGTTTAATTTTGAATTAAAAAGAAAGTCTAATTTTGGAGAAAATGATCTAGTTAATTAATTATGAATTAATTAATTAGATAAAAATAAGTTATTTATTTTATAATAAATAAAGTATAAAATTATCCAAAAATAGTTTGGATATTTTTAGCTCTCTTAAAAGTTGACTTGAATTAGAATTCAAAGTCAAAGTTGGAAAATACTTGATGATCAAGTAATAGGAGAGAGAGGGACCAAATCCTTTGTCCATTAGGACTAGGTTCGGCCGCCCCTCCCCTTTCCTATATATAGGGGAGCTCATGCTCCCCTTTAGAGCTAATTGACAATTCTTGGTTCATGTGTTGAACACCTTCCTTTCTCCAAGATTAAATTAAACCCTAGGTTAAGCCTAAACACTAACTAGAGAACTAGCATCCTTACTAGTTAGATTGTGATCAAGTTGGTGGACTTTCTCTAGAGACTTCAAGTTAGAAGTTTGAAGATTCGAGCTTTACCAAGGAGAGGGGATCAAGCCGCGAGAAGAGCGTTCTTGGGTGGCTTGAAACGTTTCAAGAAAGAATAAAAGAAAAGTAAGTTTTCTATCTTTACGAATTTGGTTACACGATTGCGAGTTCTAGGTCCTTTTGTTGGGAAAATTTTTTAAATTCCGCTGCTTTCTGATTCGTGTTTTCCAACAACCCACACGTGTGATTTCACACGTGTGGAACCCTCTAGGCCCGATTAACTCGTTTAATCATTTTAAAGCCTCAACTCATGTAACCAAGTTGTTGTGTGTGACCCTCTAGGTTCTCAATTCAATTAGCAGTGACCCTAATTAATTAATTCACTAATTAATTAATCAGTCCACAGATTAAACGACCATAGTCTAGCAACAGGTGTTTAACCCCTAGCTGAATCGGAATTGTAGCACCCCTATACATAGAGATGCCACACCCCCGCACTATAGGCTTATCCACATACGAAATGGATACTCCGTACATGAACTAACCTATAGCGAACGGGTGACAAATAAAAGAACCAAGCTAGCTAGTAGTTAAACCTCACCTTTACCGACAAAATACGAGCAAAATCACGGTCTACGGCCCTGCTCCTCGTCACGAAAGGCTGGTATGTGTCTTGAATGAAAGGAGATGGAAAAGGAGATGATGACTGAGCTTCAAATATGCAATTCTCTTGGAGAATTTTAGCTTCAAGACGATGATTCCCAATTTTTCCTTTCTTCTTCCATGGCTGATCGAGAGAGAGAGATTTGGAGAGCAAGATGTATGTATGAAATGTGTGGAATGATGGAGAAGCTAAGTACGTAATTAAATTTGATGAAATGACACAAATTGCCATTAAGTCCCTCAATGGTGTAAGTTAGGCAATTAAGGATAAAAGGTTTGAGAATTGATCAATTAAATCCAAGGAAATAAAGATGCAATTTGGTCCTTGAATTTTAAGGAAAGATCATTTACGAACAAATTGACACTTAATTCATATTCGGCAATTAAATCGTTTTCGGCAATTATTTCACGTAACAATTATTTTTGAAGTCATGAAATAATTTCTCAATTTGATATGAATTTATAAAATTCCATGAAAGTGTGCTAAGATATAATTTATAAAATTACAATGAAACGTGAGAAATTAATAAATAAAAACCGGGGCGTTACAACTCTCCCCCCCTTAAGAGGACCTGGTCCCCAGGTCCATTGCTAAACTTTCAAATTCAAAACACATGATGAGAGAGCCCCGTCCCCCACAAAGAGAATGAGAGAACCCCGTCTCTCAACAAACATGAGAGCACCCCGTCTCTCACACAACCACACCATGCACAAATTTAAATAAACACTTACAAACACCGTAACGTAATAAGCAAGCGAAAAAGATCAGAACTTCAATGATTCACACAGTAGTAAATAGCAAACACAAGGATTACAAATAGACAAAATAAGAAAGCGCATGATGCACGTGGTATGCATGTTTAGATGTACCGTTCACCGTTGTTCTTGCCTGTTAAATGATCTCTGACCCCCGATGGATAGCTCTTTTCGTTCCGGACATGTATCTATTTGATGCTCAGAACTCCCACAATGGAAACATAAACGCAAGCGCTTCCTACACCCATCGTAGGTATGTGTGTCACGTCCACAGTAAGTGCAAAGTGGCTTCTCTAACTGTGATGGCAATGCCGTAGCGAAAACATTCTCCGAAGATGACCCATCAATTTGAGACTTCTTCTTTTTAGATCTTTCCTGAGAGGGTAGGATTGAATCAGTACCGGATCTTTTCATTGCATTGGAACCTTGCCCTGATCCCGAAACTGGGTCCGGTTCGAAGCGAGGAATAGGCCTTCTTGCATTGTCCAAATCCTCGACCTGCAAAGCTTTAGTGGTAGCTTTGGCCCAGGTGCTAGTATTTGCTGCCTTCAATGCATCCTGAATGTCCGGCCTAAGTCCCTGGACGAACTGCATCGCCTTGTGAAAATCATCATTCGCTATGTTGGGTGCATAGCGAGAAAGTCTCTCAAAATCAGCGATGTACTGGCCAACGGGCCTCCCTCCTTGTTTCAGCTCGGTGAACTCCCTCAACCTGCGGGTACGGGAAGATGGAGGAATGAACTTGTTTCTGAACTCACGTATAAAGACCTCCCACGTGATAGCTGTACCAGAAGCCTCTAAGACTATCTGAGTGCTCTCCCACTAGGAGTAAGCCTCGCCCTGAATCAAAGTAAGTGTGCAGCGGGCCTTCTCCTGAGAATCACAAGGGATGAGCTGCCAAATCCTTTCAACTTCTTTCAACCACGTCTCCGCCAGAATATCATCGCCTTTGTAAAACTTAGGAGGTTGCTGATTCTGAAATTCCCGAAGTATGGCTGAAATAGGGTTCTCTTGGGGTGCTAGTGGCGCAGGTGGTGCTGGAGGAACCTGTTCTTGAAGCCTCTGATCAATAAACCCAACCACTGCATTCATAAAATCTTGTGGCTGAGCAGGAGGGGTGGAGGAGCACGAGGAGAATGATCATGACGATGTCTCCTATTTCCAGGAGAATGCTCATGGCGAGGTCTACCTCGAGGCATCCTGTAATTGAGACACTAGATATGCATGTTGGATTAGGGGATGCTAATGAACATAATTAGGATCAAGATCATAAAATGCAAATGAAATCCATAGTTCACATAATTCATCAAATTCAAATAGATTCAAGTAGTTCCAAATGAAATGCAAGACTCGCAATTTATCAAATAATCCTATGCCGTTCGACCTAGACTTGACACGACAGGACACTAGAACCTCGGTTTTGCAACCGGGCTCTGATACCACTTAAGATGTAGCACCCCTATACATAGAGATGCCACACCCCCGCACTATAGGCTTATCCACATACGAAATGGATACTCCGTACATGAACTAACCTATAGCGAACGGGTGACAAATAAAAGAACCAAGCTAGCTAGTAGTTAAACCTCACCTTTACCGACAAAATACGAGCAAAATCACGGTCTACGGCCCTGCTCCTCGTCACGAAAGGCTGGTATGTGTCTTGAATGAAAGGAGATGGAAAAGGAGATGATGACTGAGCTTCAAATATGCAATTCTCTTGGAGAATTTTAGCTTCAAGACGATGATTCCCAATTTTTCCTTTCTTCTTCCATGGCTGATCGAGAGAGAGAGATTTGGAGAGCAAGATGTATGTATGAAATGTGTGGAATGATGGAGAAGCTAAGTACGTAATTAAATTTGATGAAATGACACAAATTGCCATTAAGTCCCTCAATGGTGTAAGTTAGGCAATTAAGGATAAAAGGTTTGAGAATTGATCAATTAAATCCAAGGAAATAAAGATGCAATTTGGTCCTTGAATTTTAAGGAAAGATCATTTACGAACAAATTGACACTTAATTCATATTCGGCAATTAAATCGTTTCCGGCAATTATTTCACGTAACAATTATTTTTGAAGTCATGAAATAATTTCTCAATTTGATATGAATTTATAAAATTCCATGAAAGTGTGCTAAGATATAATTTATAAAATTACAATGAAACGTGAGAAATTAATAAATAAAAACCGGGGCGTTACAGGAATGTTCGGATTCGACAGAACCTTTAAGTCATTGATTCATGTGAGATACAATCCTCCTACTTACCATCTCTCAACCAAGATCTAGGGTAAGGGAATAATCAGAACCCTAATAATCCAGTCTTAAAGCTAAGTGCATTTCATATCCATTTGATCTCAATCCAAGAAACCCTTTTCTTGATATCTTGATCTACTGCCTTGGCCAAGGACTCCATATGGCATATGAATGACTTACACAATAAGAGATCACCTTGCAAATGCAAGTGTAGGTCCTTTCTTGATTCTCATTCACTTTCATGAATCACTTGTGCAACCTCAGCATAAGCCTTGAATCAGTTGTCTAAGGCGACACCCTTTAAAGCTTATACCTAAGACTACAGAGTTAACTCATAAAGTGACAAGGAACCTCAAGTCTTAAGGATCAATTAATCACATCAATGACTCGTGAGATATTTCCTAATCTGGAAGTTTCCATTTTCTGAAATAGAAACTTCCTTTCCCATTTAGGAATGTTCTCACACGGGGCACCTCAGTGAACTTACTTATTGAAGTAAGCACCCTCATGTATCATGCACGTATCAACTATACACTTTGCACCTCCATGAAACAAGGTGGTCCTTCTTAAGGGCGTGATCCCACAAGCAAGCCTTAGAGGAGTCAGGTTGACACTCTCACTGTCTGTAGGACTCATCGGCTTGGAGCATTTTACTAATCATGACTTATGTGATATAGGGCTCGTTTCATGAACAATTTCACCTAAATGGTAGAGTCCTAAAGTCATCAGGATTAGGGGAGTTCTCATACATGCACAACTAAAGTAAACGCATACCAAACAAGAGCATATAAAGAAGTGTTGCCTCAATTCGTTATTTCATTCAATGAATGTTTGTGATTATAATAAGGAAAAGCACAAAGCGGATATGCAATTGGCTTTCTAGGGCACTATTCCTAACAATCTCCCACTTGCCCGTCAAAGCCATTCTAAAGCTACTCTAAGTCCCATCTTCTGAAGATGACCTTGGAAAGCTTCTCGACTAAGGGGTTTAATAAGTGGATCTACCACGTTCTCTGCTGATGTGACCCTCTCAATTTGCACATCTCCTCTTTTGATAATATCACGGATTAGGTGATCCTTCCTCATAATGTGCTTGGTCCGTTGGTGAGATCTTGGTTCTCTTGCTTGAGCAACCGCCCCAGTGTTGTCACAAAACACAGAAATGGGATCTTTCATGCTAGGAACAACATTCAACTCTTGAATGAATTTTCTAATCCAAACACCTTCCTTAGCTGCATCATTTGCAGCTAAGTATTCGGCCTCAGTGGTCGAATCTGCAGTGGTCGTTTGCTTGGAACTCTCCCAACTCATTGCACCGCCGTTTAGGCAGAAAATGTATCCTGACATTGACTCAAAATCATCTAAGTCAGATGCAAAGCTTGCATCGCAGTATCCTTCGACAGTAACATATTTCTGACCTCCGTAAACTAAGAATAAATCTCTAGTACTTTTCAAGTACTTAAGAATATTCTTCACGGCAGCCCAGTGACCATCTCCAGGGTCAGATTGGAAACGACTTGTAACACTAAGTGCATAAGCCACATCCGGTCGAGTACATAACATTGCATACATTATGCTACCTATTGCTGACGCATAAGGTGTATGAGTCATTCTCTTCTTCTCAAGGTTAGTCTTAGGACACATCTTCTTTGAAAGACATGTTCCTACACTCATAGGAAGGTTCTTAACCTTTGCTGACTCCATATTGAATCTCTTCAATACTTTGTCAATGTACATCGATTGTGATAGTCCTTTTAACCTTCTAGATATATCTCGATAGATTTTAATTCCAAGGATATAGGACGCATCACCAAGATCTTTCATCTCGAATTGGTTCGATAACCATAACTTAGTCACTTTCATGTCATCCTTCGAATTCCCAATTAGAAGGATGTCATCAACATAAAGTACTAAGAATTGCACTGAGGTCTCCAATTCCTTTCTATACACACAGGACTCATTCGAAATTTGAATGAAGCCAAACGCTTTGACTGATTCATCAAATCGAATGTTCCAATTCCTAGAAGCCTGTTTCAATCCATAGATTGATCTTTGGAGTTTGCAAACCTTTTGCTCACTCCCACTGAACGTGAAACCTATGGGTTGCTCCATATAAATGTCTTTATCAATGTCACCATTGAGAAAGGCAGTTTTCACATCCATTTGCCATATCTCGTAGTCATAATACGCAACAATGGCAAGCATGATCCGAATAGACTTTTGCATTGCAACTGGTGAAAAGGTTTCACCAAAGTCCACGCCGGGTCTTTGAGTGAATCCTTTTGCAAACAGTCTTGCTTTGTAGGCTGCAATGCTTCCATCAACTCCAAGCTTTCTCTTAATGATCCATTTGCAACCTATGGGTTTGACCCCATCAGGCAAATCTACCAAGGTCCAAACTTAGTTGGAGTTCATGGAGTCCATTTCGGATTTCATGGCTTCTATCCACTGTTCAGAGTCAGAATCTGAAAGTGCCTCCTCATATGTTAAAGGATCATTATCCTTTTGAGAGATTTCATGGAAGAATCCATACCATCTCTCCGGCTGTCTAGGAGTGCGTTCAGAACGCCTCAGAGGAGGATTTTTGTGTGTATCGAAATTCGTGATTGGTCGTGGTTGATCAGTAGGGGACGTATCTTCAGTGGGTGGCGTGGGCTCACTTTGTACTTCCTCTAATTCTATGATCTTCCCTTTCTTTTCTTTAAGGAACGGTTCCTCAAGAAAAGTGGCATTTCTGGAAACAAACACCTTTTGCTCAGATTGATCATAGAAGTAGTATCCTATGGATTCCTTAGGATAACCTACAAAGTAGCACAAGTTAGAACGAGATTCTAACTTATCTCCCACTGTCCTCTTCACGTAAGCAGGACAACCCCAAATTCTTAAGTAAGAATAACTAGGGATTTTACCATGCCACATTTCATAGGGCGTTTTAGGGACTGACTTAGATGGAACTAGATTCAAAATCTTTGCTGCACTTTCTAGGGCATAACCCCAGAAAGAAGGTGGTAAGTCAGTGAAACTCATCATGGAACGAACCATATCAAGTATGGTTCGATTCCTTCTCTCTGAAACTCCATTAAGCTGAGGAGTTCTCGGAGGAGTCCACTGAGAGATAATCCCATTATCTTTGAGATGATTAAGGAATTCTTCACTAAGATATTCGCCTCCTCGATCAGATCGAAGTGCTTTGATCTTGTGACCAGTTTGGTTCTCAAATTCCTTTTGAAATTCTAAGAATTTCTCAAAAGCTTCAGATTTATACTTCATTAAGTATACATAACCATACCGACTAAAGTCATCAGTAAAGGTTATGAAATACTGATGATTGTTTCTAGTGCTTACACTAAGCGGTCCACAAACATCAGTATGGATCAAATCCAAAACCTTAGTGGCGCTTTCCACAGTTCCTTTAAAAGGAACTTTGGACATTTTTCCTTTGAGATAAGATTCGCAAGAAGTTAACTCTTTAAGATCATTTTCAGAGAATGATCCTAAAGTGTTTATCTTGCTAATTCTGTTCTTGGAAATGTTTCCTAATCTAGCGTGCCATAAGGGAGTTGAAACTTTGTCATCTCTCTTACGCTTCGTTTCTTGTTGTATATTCATAATATTGATATTTTGAGTTAGATAAAGTCCATTACTTAGAGTACCGATGTGAACGGAAGAGTTGTTCCGTTTGATAAAGTATTTACCATTCTTAATATAAGTTTCATGACCTTCACAATCTAAAATTGGAACTGAAATTATATTACGAATAATGCTCGGTACCTAAAGGACTTTATTTAAGACTAACTCAAAACTACGTAAATCTAATCTAATTATGCCTAAAGCTCGAGCTTCAACGTTTGAGCCATCGCCAATCTTCAAGACACATTCTCCTTCTTTGAGTTGTTGGACTTCACTTAGCATCTGTACATCATTACAGATATGAGTTCCACAACCGGTATCAAGTACCCAAGAACTAGAATTAATAGAAAGATTTATTTCAACGAGAAAGATACCTTTCTTTAGAGTAGCCTTGTACTCTGGGCAGTTTCTCCTCCAATGTCCCGCTTTGCCACAATGGAAGCAAACATCCTCTTTCTGATCATGCTTCTTCTTTTGGGCCTTCCCCTTCGAAACGCCACCAGTGGGCCAAAGGGGTTTCTTCTTCTTCTTTTGGGCTTTCTTGCCCTTACTTTTAGAAGGCCCAGAAGAGGAAGATGGAGCATTAACCATCAAAACCTTATTGTCCTTCTTGATCGTGCTTTCAGCAGTCACAAGCTGACTAATCAGCTCAGCTACAGTAGCACCAGCATGATTCATATTGAAGTTAAGGACAAATGGGTTGAATGATGGCGGGAGCAAAGCTAGCAACAAATCCACTGAAAGCTCATCTTTCAGTGGCATGTCCATGGAAGCAAGTTTCTCAGTAAGGGCGAGAAACTTGAGTCCATATTCATGGACACTTGAACCTTCCCTCATTCTCAAGTGGAACAATTCCTTTGAAGTGTTATACCTTGTAACACGTTCATGAGGGCGGTAAAGTTGCTCTAAGTGGTCGTAAATCTCCCAAGCGAATTCCATGGCCTCATGTTGCCTTTGCAAGTCCGGAGACATGTTAGCCAACATAAGGCAACGGGCTTGGAGATTGTCATCCTTCCACTTCTGAATCGCGTCCCGCTCGGCCCGAGTGGGAGCTTTCCCTTCGGGACTAGGCTCCCCTTCGAAGAGAACATAAGTTCTCTTCTCAGAATCTAAAATGATTTTTAGATTCCTCAGCCAATCAGAATAGTTGGGACCAGTCAACTTGTTTGACTCGAGGATCGATACAAGAGGGTTTTTGGTCGCCATTTCAAAACACGTAGAGAATCACAGAATCTACGACCTAAATGGTAAAACAGAGAACTAGTGAGCATGCTGAATTATAACAATAAACAAAAGATAAGGTCTTTAATCTAATGTAGCTCCCACTGTTTTTCAAAGATCTATAATTCCCAAAGATCTAAGAGAAACACGTTTCCCAATGGGTACTAAGATCCTAGGCATTTTACCTCGAACCCACTACTCGCGGACATTCTAAGTAAGAACCCCACGTAGGTACAACTTACCAATTCTAACACCTTTAGAACTCTTAGTAATTATTTTTGCATCACCTATCTTTCAATATGGACCCATGACTCGTGCGACATCCATATTTACTTAGGCGTTAAGCTAGACCCATCAATCATAAGATCATGATCAAAACTTAGTTCGAACGACCCACGACTCGTGGACATCGCCCTTGCTAAAATTGATCATGAAATATTGATCATTTAAAATGATCAATTAGGTAACTAAGAACTAATAAGCTCCACTAGCTATCCCACGACTCGCGGACAATAACTAGCTTCACTTACTAAACTTAAAACCTATTGATGGAATGCTAGGAATTTAATTCAAAATTTGCATCTCGAATTAAATACCTATTTGTTCAAAATTAGCTTAATATTTAATGGGAATTTTCGAATCAACCGGAGAGTTGTCCGGTTCGACCTCACCAACATATATGTTATCCAATTTTATTAGTCTTGATTAATGCAAGTACACTTAAATGCATTTTCAAACAAGCACATAAACAAATAACATGTCCTAGCATGATACTAACATGTAATGATCATGGGTTCTACCTATCTTATGCGTGATATGTGGGAGCCACTCCACAATCACAAGTTTTAACATACATGCCACATAAACAGTTTAAATCACATAAGGGAAAGCGGTAACAAAATACGAGCCCTATCTCTATTAAATTTTTACAATTGAGATTTCCCTCCCTAACATTTTGAGGGGTCTTCACTTATGGCCTCCTTGTTACTTGAATGTGGTCCATCTTACTCCATGGGTGCATTGTCTCCAAAATGAAAATAAAACCTCACCACCTATCTTTACTCTCAAATTACAATAAAAAGAAAAAGACATAAAGTAATAAGGCTCAATCTTCATATTGGCCTTAGACAATTACACGGGGCATACCCCGGCCTCAAAAACAGTAATATGGAAAATCACATAATAAATCACATAACAGTACGCACATAAGTGAGGCTCCAACCTCAATTGAAAAACACAACTATAGGGCTACAACCCTAATTTAAACCATCCATGTGCATAAATTAAAACCATACATAGATCTAAACCCATGATCACCTAACATGCTTTTGCGAGAATTTAAATTTAGCCAATAAATTAAAATTCCCGTTTCAAGTCCTAATGACTTAAAACACGACTTGATGCGAGTCCTATTTATAAAAGTTTTCAATAAATCCCAAATTGGTAAAACAAATAAAATTTCAATTAATTTCTGAAAATTAATAATTTTATCAAAGATGTATTTTTCCAAAATATAAACCGTTTCAATTTCTCAAAAATCCCAATTTTAAGTTTTATTCAAAAATTAAAATAAATATTCAAAAAATAAAATTTAAAAAAAAAAAAAAATTGGGACTGGATTTCACGAAATACGAAAACGGATTACGAAGGAAAAATGGGGCCAGTACGCGAAGAGGGCCGCACGTCGCAGGCGTGGGCGCGCGCGCGCAACAGGCTCGCACAGCGCGCGGCCCATTTCGGCCATGTGCGGGCGACGGGCGGCCAGTCTCGGCCGCCCTTGGCGGGCGCGCCTAGGCTCCCGCATGGCGTGCGGGAGGTGCTGGGCGGGATGCCCTGCGCGCGCCTGGGCAGGCGGGCGGTACACGCGAAGCCCGCGCGCGCGACACCTTCGCCCACGGGTTTTCGCGTGTTCGTTGTATTCCGTGTTTTCGTTTCGTGTTTTCGTTCGAAAGAAAAACAAATCCATGAAATCCAAAAACAGTTTATACAGTTTCAAATCTAAAATAGTTTTCAAAAATTAAATTTTGCTAAAACCAATTTTCAGAAACTTTCAGGAAAAATTAAAGTTTCGTAATTTAGGCTTTCTAAAACAATTACAAATACTCAATCGCATCAAGCCAAAGAATTTCTACCAAATTCAGTATAATTGAGACGAATCAGAAACATGATTAACGAGGTGGCTTTGATACCACTTGTTGGAAAATACGAATCAGAAAGCAGCGGAATTTAAAAAATTTTCCCAACAAAAGGACCTTTGACTCGCAATCGTGTATCCAAATTCGTAGAGATAGCCACCCAAGAACGCTCTTCTCGCGGCTTGATGCCCTCTCCTTGGTAAAGCTCGAATCTTCAAACTTCTAACTTGAAGCTCTCTAGAGATAGTCCACCAACTTGATCACAATCTAACTAGTAAGGATGCTAGTTCTCTAGTTAGTGTTTAGGCTTAACCTTGGGTTTAATTTATCTTGGAGAAAGGATGGTGTTCAACACATGAACCAAAAGAAGATCATCAATTAGCCTCAAGGGGAGCTCGAGCTCCCCTATATATAGGAAGGAGGGCTGGCCAAAAATCCTAGTCCTTATGGGCTAGGGTTTTGGTCTCTCTCTCCTATTACTTGATCATCAAGTATTTTCCAACTTTGACTTTGAATTCTATTTCAAGTCAACTTTTAAGAGAGCTAAAATATCCAAACTATTTTTGGATAATTTTATACTTTATTTATTTAAAATAAATAACTTATTTTATCTAATTAATTAATTCATAATTAATTAACTAGATTATTTTTCTCCAAAATAAGACTTTCTTTTTAATTCAAAATTAAACCAAAGTCTATTAAATAATTAACAACTTAATTATTTAATATCCAATTAAATAGTCACGTGTGGCACACGTGTCATAATGACACGTGTCCAGTCACGTGACCCACACGTGTGATTTCACACGTGTGGAACCCTCTAGGCCCGATTAACTCGTTTAATCATTTTAAAGCCTCAACTCATGTAACCAAGTTGTTGTGTGTGACCCTCTAGGTTCTCAATTCAATTAGCAGTGACCCTAATTAATTAATTCACGAATTAATTAATCAGTCCACAGATTAAACGACCATAGTCAAGCAACAGGTGTTTAACCCCTAGCTGAATTGGAATGTTCGGATTCGACAGAACCTTTAAGTCATTGATTCATGTGAGATACAATCCTCCTACTTACTATCTCTCAACCAAGATCTAGGGTAAGGGAATAATCAGAACCCTAATAATCTGGTCTTAAAGCTAAGTGCATTTCATATCCATTTGATCTCAATCCAAGAAACCCTTTTCTTGATGTCTTGATCTACTGCCTTAGCCAAGGACTCCATATGGCATATGAATGACTTACACAATAAGAGATCACCTTGCAAATGCAAGTGTAGGTCCTTTTTTGATTCTCATTCACTTTCATGAATCACTTGTGCAGCCCCAGCATAAGCCCTGAATCAGTTGTCTAAGGCGACACCCTTTAAAGCTTATACCTAAGACTACAGAGTTAACTCATAAAGTGACAAGGAACCTCAAGTCTTAAGGATCAATTAATCACATCAATGACTCGTGAGATATTTCCTAATCTGGAAGTTTCCAGTTCCTGAAATAGAAACTTCCTTTCCCATTCAGGAATGTTCTCACACGGGGCACCTCAGTGAACTTACTTATTGAAGTAAGCACCCTCATGTATCACGCACGTATCAACTATACACTTTGCACCTCCATGAAACAAGGTGGTCCTTCTTAAGGGCGTGATCCCACAAGCAAGCCTTAGAGGAGTCAGGTTGACACTCCCACTGTCTGTAGGACTCATCGGCTTGGAGCATTTTACTAATCATGACTTATGTGATATAGGGCTCGTTTCATGAACCATTTCACCTAAATGGTAGAGTCCTAAAGTCATCAGGATTAGGGGAGTTCTCATACATGCACAACTAAAGTAAACGCATACCAAACAAGAGTATATAAAGAAGTGTTGCCTCAATTCGTTATTTCATTCAATGATTGTTTGTGATTATAATAAGGAAAAGCACAAAGCGGATATACAATCGGCTTTCTAGGGCACTATTCCTAACAGAGATAGCCAGGTTAATTCTGTCTTTATCGTTATCGGTTAAGGAGTCTACCATTCTGTGACACCCCACTTTTCTGATTGTCTGAGCTAGTGTCACGTGTGAGCTACCATGTGTATTTAATTGTTTAATTTTCACTTGTCTGATTCTTAACGTGCCTCTTATGTGTTTAATTTTGTGATTACGTGTCTTTTGTGCCCCTATTTTAAAAGTCTTTAAGAGTTTAGGGGCTTGTTTGTAATTTTCTCTTTCTAGGGATATTTTGGTCATTTCTTGTTCAATCGAGATTTTAACCTAACGGACCTCTTAAACGTGTTTGGGGATCAAAATGAGCCCATAGAATCTTAGTTTGCCCAATTCAGACATTGTTAACCCTTCCTACACGTTGTTCTTGTACGTTAGGACCCGAAATAAAATATCTGAATCCTTGTTTAACCGGTCAGATCTCCCCTTCTCTCTCTCTCTCTCTCTCTCTCTACATGAAACACGCCCCCTCGCCTTCATTTCACACACACTCCTCAATCTCAACGGAATCGGACGAATGAGTAGTCGAAATCGACGTACTCGACGAGACGAACACGATGATATAAAAATAGTGGCCCGACGACCAACGTTGGGGGAGCTATGGCTTATTTATAGGCGGGCTGGAAGGCCTCGACCTTGCCAACGACATACGGTGGCCTCCGACGGTGGATTTTGGCAGAGTTTGGCTGGGCTTGGTGCTCGACTTTCCGATGAACCTACTGGTGATAGTGGCGCGACCTGAAGTACGGCGACGGCGGTGCAATCGCCTATTGAAATCCTACGGTGAGTGTACTATAGCGGAGGAGAACTCGCCTTTTCGACGGTCCAAGGCAATCTCCCACCTTTTTCGACCCCCTAATTCCATTTTCGCAATTGGTTTTGACTGAAAATGACCACAACAAGTGGCACAACGACAACAGGCGTGACAGAATTCGGCTCCGTCGATAGGTCTCTGTTCCGGCAATAAAGCTGGGTTGAATCATAATGGTTAGAAGCGTCTTGATGAGGAGAGTCCATTTTCGGTGGTCCCACCATTCAAATCTCACTGACCAATGTCGATTAACAACGTTTTTTTTTGGGTTTCGAAGTTCTTGATGAGGGCTTTTCAACGAAATTGTGTAGCGCCTGGAGTGGTGTACCATATCCCCTTCACTTACACTCGAACCCACATAAGAAATGAAAGTCCATACATGAGCCCAAGTCTAAGCGAATGGGAACCTACACTCACACACTAGGCTGAGCGGGGCTAAAGACAAACTAGAGAATTTGTTGACCATGAACTTGAACACTGCTTTGCATTTTAATTATTTCCCTGGCTACATGTTTACTTATTGTTTTAGTTATTTACATTTGAATTGTGTTTGTTTTAGTGTAGCTAGTAGTCAAGTCAATCAACTTCTGCTCTGTGTTTGACCTATCGATTAAAGAATGTAATGAGTGATGGATTTGTTTTCCTTCCCAGTGGGTTCGATACCTAATGTGCTACACCTGACAAATGTATGCTTGCACACATATCAGGTTCATTAATAAAACTCCTCAAAAACATGCCATAGCTAGGATTTATATTATTTCGAAAAAAACCTGAGAGTTATGTTATGCATGTTATCATAAAAGCACTTATCTAAGGTGTATAGCCATGTGATGCATCCACTTTACGCCCCAGATGAATGGTCCCAATCCGAATGACAGACATTTCTACCTCCTGTAAAAGAGATGCTTCCAGGTAGATCGAAGAAACATAACAGAAGCAGAGATGATGATGAAACTACTAAAAAACATGTCAAAAAGAATATGAAGAATGTTGGATGTGATTCTGGAAAGTTGGGTAGACAGGGGCTAATTATGAGATTCAAAATGTGCGCTGTTGTGGGACACAATATTAGAAGTTGTCCTAATAATCCAAAGAACCATAACAAAACCGATAATGTTGAGGTTCCAGCAACTGGTTGCAGAACAAGTGTAAGTTTAATTACATTGGTTTCATTTAAAAAAATATTGAAATTTACTTGACCTAATATTGACTTATTTTATTTGATAGGCTGCAAGAAAGAAGAAAGTCCAGAAAGATAAGAATAAATAACTTTCAAGATACATATAAACTACACAACCAGCACAAGAACAAGAAATAAACACTCAGAGCTCCATGGTTAGACCTTCTACTTTGAGGCCATAAAAGAAGCTGATTGTCGGGAGTAATGCATAAACTAAAACTGTTACACAAGAGGAGATTCTGTATCACTAAGCGTGTTATCAATCAAGAGTTTGGAGGCAGGGCTAAAGCAAAAAAAAAAAAAAGACAAGTTATTTTAGGATAGTGTGATGCTTTTGTCTTTTGTGGTGCTTTTGTGATGACATTTGATAGTGCTTAAACATTCCATTTGTTAATAACTATGGTCTACTTTTTATAGCTGAGTTTGGCTCTATTCTAGGAGTCTGCATTTGGTGCTTTTTGTCTTTTTGTTGTATACATGTTTGGAGTTTAGTTGGTTTACTAACTGTTATGGAGAATTTTGTGCTATAGAAGTTCTCGTAGTTAATATCATGTTGGTGGAGCCTTGAAATGGATTGTTTTATTTGATTTTGGCTGATACTTATGGAGGATCGAATTGTATTCTTCAAGTTTGTTGTGGTTTAGTCTTTCTGAGATTTCCGATGGCTGGTGTTTATCGAGGTCATTTTATTTGATTTTAGCCACAAAAACTGAGTGGGGTGGGGAGGAAAAACTCCCAACTCCTATCTTTGCAGCAAAAAAGTGATTTATGAGATTACCGATTACCATTTTCTTGATTTGAGTCCATTTATTGATATTTCTTTTCTATTTGATGAGAAAAGATGGTGGATGTGCCTGTAATTTTGCCAGGTGGTGGTTGTTTTTATGGTCTCTCTCTCTCTTGTGACTGTGGGTATGTAGAAGTAGCACCATTTATGATACTTAAGTATTCTGTTTTGGATATTAGAGTTGTATAGATGCAGAAAAGATTTCATATTGTATTGTGAGACTCTTGTAGATTACTTGCTCTTCTTAAATTCTTGATATCATTTTGTCCAATATTGTTGATTCCATTTCAACTTATGATTTCATATTCTTCTATGTTTCTTTTTCTGTTCTAGTTTTCAGGAGTTATTATATCCTAGAATTTTAAATTATTTTGATAGAAATAACTATAAATTGGTACTAATCAAATCACCCTCTAATTTGGAAAGTGGTGATAGGTATGTATTGTTGGTAATGTTGTGGCAATTCTTGAAAAATCACTAGTTTTGCAACATGTTTATTCCAGACAATATTTTTCTTGGTTAATTAAGAGTTGATTATTCCATTCATATTAGACTTTTTTGCGTGCATGTCCTTGAATGATTTTGCTACTAAATATGTTCTTGAAGATGGGAAAACACTTTGAATCTTTTCTACTATGCCGAGATTGACTATGGATTGTGGATTGGTGTTGTTGCTATTGATTGTGGGTTTATGGTGTTGTTTTTTTGTTTATTTTTTATATTCTTATTTATTTCTAAAGTTCAAAGGACTCTATAATTTAAAATTTACAATTATGATCTAATTCAACTGTTATATTTACGTATTCCCAATAATGCCCTTGAGTTATCACATGTGGATAATTAATGTGGAGCGTTTACAAACATACATCAAAGTTCAGGTATTACTTAAACTAAATCATAAAGATATGGGGGATATACTGCAAATACCCTCAAAGGTCAGGAGAAACTATTTTTACCCTAAAAATATTGGGTTAGTTACATTTAGACCCAATGAGAGTATTAATAACTACAATTTGCACCCTCTTAGTCAAATAATATGCTTACACCAATTCACTAAATTATTAATTACAAAACACACCCAATAAAGTGAAGCTCCATCTAAAGTTTAACAGAATATTCCACAAATATGTGAAGCTTGTTATACCCCTATTAATAACTAATTAAAATTAATACAAAAATAATTATTTTAGCTAGCCACCCTGCCCCCCCCCTCCACTCCGTCACTACCTCATATGTAGTCCGCCGCCACCTCCACTACTTTCTCCCACATCCATCTTAGATCTCTCAGATCTGTCCATCACCATTGCCGTTGCTTTCTCCGCCTCTTTTTCCAAATCAATCTATGTGATGTTGGTGCGATGTAGGTGGTCGCGTGAAGGTGGCGGAGCGATGGAGGTGGCTGCATGGTGGTGGTGGCACCTTCTGTAGCACCCTATATGTAGCACCCCAAGCGGTGGGGCACCACACCCCCGCACTATGCCCCGACACGTGTACGAAATGGAAAGTCCGCACACGCACCAAGTCACAGCGAACGGGTGACAAATGAAAATCCAACCTAAGCTAGGCGGTATCTAAACCCTGTACAAGTGGAAAAATATGCAAAACCTGAATGCGGAAGTGATACAAATATGAATTTTCAAAAACTTTACATAGCATGCATAATAAAACCGTCCATACAATAAATCAATTAAACGGGTTCAACTAAATCAAGAACCTGTCCTAACCTGTCCCGGAATATCAAGCATTCATAAGGCAGAAACCTGTGCAGATTATACCATAATATTTACATAATTAAAAACATATGAAGATCAGAGATTCAAAACTTAATCAAATAGACACAGACTCAAAAGACACGGACTTAACAGACAAGACACAAAGCCGCCTAGCTCGAACTCCAAGAACCTGAACCTGCAAACTAAAACATAGGTGGGGTAAGGGTTAGTCCACTGACTGAGTGAGGGAGGCTGAACACACACACACTATACATAATAAGGAGCAGAGCACGTATCAAAAGAAAGATTATGAACCGGGAGTAGGGTTTTGCATACCAAAACCATTTTCCAAAAAGAGCTCATATTTATAAATATATTCATATCTTCTTAAGTTTGAAAACTCATAAGGATTCATAGATTCAGAAGCGCATATGGATTCATATTAAAACACATAGGGATTCATGTTAAAACTCATGAAGATTCATAATTAAAAACTCATGAGGATTCTTATATTCATACTGATTCAAACCTTAACATAAAAATCTCTTATTGAAATCGAAGATCCTATCCCGTTTCATAATCAAAATAACAAAAGAATTCAAATACCCGGCGAGTACGGGCCAACTTTACCTCTTAACAAAAGAATTCATAAGAATCGTAAAGAAACATAAATACATAAAATTCATAAGACTGATATTCCCGTATTCCATCCACCTTCTCCGGAAGTCTGCATGCGGGTTACGGGCCCACATCGTGTAACTCGATACCGATACGTGGGGTAGCGATCCCGCAACGTACCTTAGGGAGCACATGCACAGGCTTAATCCGACGGCCCAACACCGCCTAGGGCGTCCTTACCCACGCCTCCAGGCCCAGGGATTCATAAGATTCATAAGGACTCATAAGACTCATAGGAAACATACCTAACTCAAGAAACCTAGAAACATATGATTCATACTTAAGAAACATACCTTACCGTGCAACTCGGCATATGCTATACACGTACCTCTCCGTGTCTTCCAAATTCATGATATGTTGAGAAAGATCCATAGTTCGCTTGACACTACATGGTTTGGAGCATAGCCTCGTTGCAAAACCATTTTAAGCTTATATATGCCCATAAGTATAATTTCACAAGAATTCATACGAAATCGAATAACAAGATTCATAACGTATCATATGATACATATTTAGTATATTATAATATTATATTCGCCTGCAGGCTTGAAAACGAGCACATAGGGTCATAGGTCGCATTAACTAGAAGAAAACAAACCTAAACCTCACCTGGCACCAAACAAAGTCGAAGACACCACAAATGGTCCACCCCGGAACCTGCACGACCAGAAGTCACCACCCCGGGTACACCTGAACCAACACGACGAAAGGATTTCGTTGTTCGAAGGGCGTCGGAATGCCGCCGCCCGAACCTACCGGACCGCCACGTGCAGCCACCGGACCACCACCTCCGGTGGTCGTAAAATTCCCCGAAAGCACAGAAATGTGCGCCTCGGCCGTTGGAAAGCCCGTAACGAGGCCTTCGAAAGCCCCCAAGCCAAATGTCGGAAAAATCACCGGAAAAATAGGCCGCCGGTTCACCGCCGGTCCACCACTGGTCCACCGCCAACGGCCAGTTCTTTGGCCGCCACCTACATGGAAAATTTGGCCTCGTCGTGCTGAGTAATTCTTGTGAAGGGTCCGATGTCAAAAACCCGCCGGAAAAGCCGAACCGCCGCCTTCAACTGCGCAACCACCATGCCGGAAAACCCTATCTTCGCCGTGAATCTGACGAAAAGGAGGCCGGAAATGGAACCAGGAGCCCAAAAAACCTTGGAAACCGTCGAAGGTCATCGAAAAAGACCGCCGGAGGCGGCGGAATCGCGTCGCTACAGTAGCTCCACCGCCCGCCTCCTCGCCACCCCGATGGCGGCACCTCTTGCACAGAAAAATGCACCAGAAAGTCTTCTTCCACATCCCGGGCACGTGTCGAACAACCACCACCGGAAGCCGCCGCGAAAGGACGGCGAAATCTCCGCCCCAAAACTACCTCCCGCCATAACTGAAAATTGCCGATTTCTTCGCCATCGCTCGTCGGTTGGTCAAGATCTTGGTACGGTTGTGACCGTATTGTCGAGCTCTTCGAAAAGCACTATGGGTTCGTCGAATTTCATCGAGAAACGGCCGAGTTATGGTCGAGTGTGTGTAAAAGGTGTAGTGTGAGAGAGAGAGAAGGGAGACGGGAGAGAAGAGAGAGAAAGAGCTGATCCGCTATGCTCGAAAAACAAGGGTCTGGGTGTTTTATCCCGGTTCCTCACGCGTGAAACGAACGGTAGAAGGGGCAAACGATGTCAGAATTAGGCAAACTCAGAGTCTACGGATTCGTCTCGATGCCCCGAACGCACCGAAGGGGTTCAAGAGGTTGAAATCTCGATCGAACGAGGAATGACCGAAAAACCCCTAAAAAAAAGAAAATTACAAAAAGTCCCCTAAACTCTAAAAGAGTTCAAAATAGGGCCAAGAGAAATACAAAATCACATAATTAAACATATAAAAAGGTTGAAACGGGGTGTACCTTATACGTCGAACGAACGGGATGTTACACTATAAGTAGAGATGCCACACCCCCGCACCATAGCTCAGCCCATATACGAAATGGATAATCCGTACATGAACCAAAACTATAGCGAATGGGCGACAAAAGAAAAGAAACCACTAGCTAGGCGGGACTAACCCTTAATTATATACAACAATGCATAATGATCCAAGCGTAAACATAACATACATACTATCTTATACAAATTTATTTCCATTGCTTCCAATATACAATCTTTCCATAATAATACAAGTAAGTTATATAATTTACATATGCATCCGTAAAATACAAGAAAACGAGAAAGATAAGTACTAGACCCAAAACGAAAGCCTCAATCCCGCCTAGAACGAACCCTGCAAACTTGAAAATATGAGGTGTCAGTCTATGAAAGACTGAGTGAGGGGTTTATAAATAAATATTAGCACACGTATCATGCAAGTTATAGCCTCGGGTAAGGTTTTATTAGAGGAACAATATAAATTTAAGAATAGGATTAGCTCTCGCCCGAGATTACAACTAAATCAATTTAACATTTCAATCATTATCAATTCAATCCGTGGCCCCGCGAGTGAGGGCAATTCTCCAACCTTTACACCAACAGTGAACAATCAATATTTAGGTTTCAATTCAATGATTATCATGCAAGTTGTTACAGTGCACAATTAGCAGATTCATTAACCCTTTTTGCTCCAGTTGATGGTGGAATTGCAAGGCCCCACCACACAATCTCATTGGGCATAGGGTTCATGAGTCCCTATCCCGGAACTCCTTCCTCCACTAATCTCCTAGTGCATTCAGGGGTCATCCCAAAATTAGTGAGGATAGTGCAAGAGTTACCCGACAGCCCTTGCTTTCCCGGTTGGCTCAATACACTACCCACAGGCCCAAAGTGATCATGCTTTACTCGCCAAAGCACGGTCAATCAATCAATCAAT
This sequence comes from Lantana camara, assembly GCA_037501455.1. NCBI lineage: Eukaryota > Viridiplantae > Streptophyta > Magnoliopsida > Lamiales > Verbenaceae > Lantana > Lantana camara. The sequence continues at coordinate 91,454,147 of CM074858.1, read as the reverse complement.
CCGTTCATAAAATCCTTGGAAAATCATAAGGCTTGAAAGCTATAGATATATAGATACATTTTGGCCGAAAATATCAAGTAGGGTTATAGGGTTCTATATATCTAGAAATTAAACCTCACCTGTGCCGACAATTAATAAGGGTACGGCTATAGAGCTTGCTCCTCGTCAATGGGAAGACAATCTGTGCAACAAGGATAAGTGTTCGTGAGACACGACTCGTATGAACCATTTAAGACGCACGTCAAAGTCATGGATTAATATATCATGCAATAACGATCAAGGAATGTCAAGTAGAAGCATAATTATGAATAAAATAAGTATATATATCATATAAGTCACATACGGGAGCCAAGGAAATGAAAGGAATGCAATAAGAGAGGTTTTGGCAAAGTTTGGCAAAAGTCAGCAATTTTCGGAAATGCGCATGCTGAGGGAAAACTAGAATATCTTAAATTCTAGAAGTGAGAATTGAGTTTTGTTTATTGAATATGAAACTAGACAAATAGACCTTTCCTGGGATATATGGCTCGTTTTCTAGTTCAAAACGAGGAGAAAATGGCGTAAGCTTGAAGTTGAATGAATGCAGATTTCTGGCGAAGTGGCGACACCAAAAAGAATTTATTATAACTCACAAATGGGAAAATATATTGTGATGATTTCATTTGAAATTGTTCTAGACTTCAAAAGGTTTCCGTAGGTTCAAAAATCAAGTCAATCGGAGTTCGTTTGTGGGGGTAAATGCCCGTTTGAAAATTGAACTAAAAGCAGAAACGGCCTTTTGGAAGCTCTGGGGTGATGCAGTAGGTTCCCACACGGGCGTTTGGTGTTATAACTAAAGACCCAAACGGGCGTTTGGAAGAGATCTAGGCGAAAAAATAGGGGAAAACAGGGCATAAACTCGGAAATGGCTCCCAAGCCTTCCCAACACCAAACCAAAGCAAGAACTCAACCCCAAACTAACATACAACATGTATATAACACATGTACTTCATTTAGGCCACAAGTAATCCATCATAACATGCACAAAGAGTTAACGGCACCTAACCCCCTGTGTTAGTTTCATTTTGCAGAAAAAACCCTCAGTTATGAAAATTAGCTAAAAAAACCCTGCGTTATTTTAAATTTTGCACACCGCCCCTCAAACTTATTTGGTCAAATGTAAAACGTGATAACCCTAAAATACCCCTACTTTATATATTAAAATAATATTAAAAATGTCAATATTTAATGTATTAAGAATAAAAATATTATAACTATATTATTTTTAAAAATATACATATTTAATATAACGCATATTATATTAAAAAATAAAAATATATAAATATTAAAAATCATTTTTAATAGTTTTAAATATATATTAAAATATAGATATAAATGAATTTTTAAAAATGTTATTAATAAATAAAAATATACATAGATATTATTTATATATTTTCATAAAAAAAATATATTATTTATATATATATATATATATACACACAATTACTTATACATATATATACTAAATAAATATATACATAATACAATATACAATATTTTATATTTATATATTATATTATATGTGTATAATGTACTTCTATTATTTAAAAATATTATTAAGAAATAAAAATATATATCAATATTGTTTATATATTTTCATTAAAAAATATTATATATATATTTATATACAATTACTTATACATATATATACTAAATAAATATATACATAATACAATATACAATATTTTATATTTATATATTATATTATTTGTGTATAATGTACTTCTATTATTTAAAAATATTATTAATAAATAAAAATATATATCAATATTGTTTATATATTTTCATTAAAATATTATATATATATATATATATATATATATATATATATATATATATACATATACAATTACTTATACATATATATACTAAATAAATATATACATAATACAATATACAATATTTTATATTTATTTATTATATTATATATGTATAATGTACTTCTATTATTTAAAAATATTATTAATAAATAAAAATATACATAGATAATTATTTATATATTTTCATTAAAAATATATTATTTATGTATATAGGTATATAAAATATTTAATATTAAAAACACCCCCAGCCCCCCACCCCAGCCCCCATCTTCTTCTTCCCCAAAGAAGCTGCGTATAACCAGGGGAAAAATGGCGGAAACCAGCCACACCAATCCACCATCTCCTTCCCCTCAGCCCCACCCCACCCCACCACTCGCTTCCTTCCCCGCCCAACACCAAACAACCGCCGTTTCCGCCGACCCTCTTCTCCATACCCCGATTCACGGTCGCCGCCGCTGCCCAACTCTTCTCCTTCCCCGATTTGCCGGAGGCAGCGATGTAACATCCCGCTCGTTCGATTTATAAGGTACGCCACGTTTCAACCTATTAATGTGTTTAATTATGTGATTTTATATTTTTCGTGGCCCTATTTTGAACTCTTTTAGAGTTTAGGGGCCCCTTTGTAATTTTCTCTTTTTAGGGGTTTTTCGACCATTTCTTGTTTGAACGAGATTTTGACCATTTTGACCCCTTCCTTGCGTTCGGGGCATCGAGACGAGTTCGTAGACTCTGAGTTTGCCCAATTCTGACTTCGTTAGCCCGTTCTTCCGACCGTTTCGCGTACGAGGACCCGAGATATATACCCCGAATCCTCGTAATTCGTGCCAAAAGATCAGACCTCAGCCTTCATCGTCTTCTCCAGCGATCAGCACTATTCATGCAGTGGAGGTGTAATTACACGCACATACCCGTTCTCGCTCGTTTCTCGACAGAATTCGACGTTTGAGTAGTGGAAATTTATCAGCTCGACGAGCCCGTCACGATGGTACAAGAATCGGGGGCTAAAAATCAGCGGTGGTGGAGCTATGACGAGCAGCAGGCGGCGTGGCTTAGAGTCGCCACTTCGCCGCCCCTTTGCGGCGGCTTCCGGCGGCGAATTTCCGACACGCGGCCCTGACCCATGACGAGGACTCCCCGGCGTGTTTTTCTGGACAAGCGGCTCCGCCATCGGGGGGCGAGGAGGCCGCACGCGCCACCCAAAGCGGACGACGGGCGGCGGCGCTACTGTAGCAGCGCGATTCCGCCGTCTCCGGCGACTTTTTCCGGCATTGAAGGGTGGTATCCTAGGTTTTTCGGTGCCCTGAATCCATTTCCGGCCTCCTGTTTGAGCGAATCGCGGCGGAGATGGCCGAACCGGCGAGTGGCGCACCGGCGGACCTTTGGCGGCGAATTGGGACCTTTTTCCGACCGGTTTTGGTGGTGGTTCCTTCACGGAAGTTGCTCAGAATATTGGGACGTAGCGGATGGCGTTGGCCCCGACTCGAGAATCGGCCGACGGCGGCGAACCGGTGGCGGACCGACGGTCCGATTTTTCGGTGACTTTTTTGGGGTTTGGCTTTGGGTTTTCGTAGGGCTCGTTACGGGCTTTCCATCGGTATGTCCGGATTTTATTTTCATTTAACGGTTTGTATTTAATTTCAGTTTTCGTACTAGGATTTTAGTTCGGTTTTTTCGTCAACGAAGTCCGGTGTGTTTGGTATTTTCTAAAATTGGTTGAGGGCATTTGTCAAGCAGGCCGAGGCGTAAGTTTCTGTCCTTCCGGGGATTTTTCCGACCACTGGAGGTGGCGTTCCGGTGGCTGTTCGGCCGGCTGCAGTGGCGACATTCCGGTGACTTTCGGTCAGCGGGTTCCTTTCGTCGTGGTGAGTCCATCGCCACTTTCCGTTCGTCAATCGGATGTCCGGTTGATTTTATATGAATTTTTAAAGTTGTTGTATTTATTTTCGTTAATTGTTTTAATTGTAATTTTCGATCTTGTATGAACTATAAATTGAAATTATGAGTTGTATGATACTTGGAAGTATGCTATGATGTATGAAAATTTGATTCGTGATTTATTGAATTTTTGAAATGTTTGATATTAGAAAATATGATGCGATGTATGAAATCTTGATTTACGATTTATCGAATTTATTTATCTTGTTTAAGCCTATCTACTTGAGAATATTTCTTGTTTAGGGTATATTAATGCAATTTAAGTATCTAAATTATACGAATAATTATGAGACTCATAATAATTAAATTACCCAAGGTATGAGTTATGATCGATTTGAATAAATTATTTAAGTATGCTAATTGTTGAATATTGTGAAATATGTTGATATGTATTTACGTGTGAAATTGTTATGCATTTTGTGTTTATCCTTTCGAGAATTAGTGCATGATATGAATTGAATTCCTAATGTCTTAATTTATTTTATGTAATAAATGTTATGAATTTATAAGCTATGCATCTCTTGATATGTAATATGAATTATAATATGCTCTGAATGACTTGATTGAATAAATATGGATTATATGCTGCATCATGTATATTCGTGAGCATAGCCGTGCGTCTTTGTGGTTGTGATTTGAGTCTGAGTCTTGTGTTCTGTGTGTTCAGTTGATCAGGGTTTTTCCAGGGAGTGTCTGTCAGCTGTTTGGGTTCCAATGGGACTTCTTGGCTTGTGTTTTCCGTTCTCGTCGGTGTAAGGTGAGGTTTTAGGATTTTGTTTAGTTAAAGCGACCTACAACCTTCTGTGCTCGTTTTCAAGCCTGCATGCGATTATTCTATTATATTTATATAATAGATATATGTTTATACGATACGTTTATGATATTGTCACACGATTAAAGGTTTTCGAACTTTATATGTACGAGTGTATGTAAGCTTGAAATGTTTTGCAACGAGGCTATGCTCCAAACCGTGTGTCTTCAAGCTAGCTACGGATTAGGATGACACGGAGAGGTATGTTTATGGTATATGCTAAGTTGCAAGGTATGGTATGTCTAATCAGGTATGTAAGTCTGTTATGATTTGATAAGTATGATTTGTAGCGAATTATGATCTGTTATGTTATGTTCTGATATGTTGGGCCCCGGAGACTGTGGGTAAGGAACCCCGGGATGGTAACGGGCCGTCGGGTTAAGCCTGTGCATAGTCTCCATTTGAGGTATCTCGTGCGACTCAGGGAGATAGGGGAGGCAAGATATTCTTGGGCCGGTGGCGTAAAACCTACCGAGGACTCGTAGGGGATCATTACCCCTCGAGGTATGTAAATGATATGGGTGGTTTGGGGCGTATACACCCCTTCCGTCACACGGAGTTGAGGATGTTATGTTATGTTATGTTATGTTTTCTGTTTTGATATTATGATATGGAAGTAAGGTTGGAGACCCGTACTCGCCGGGTATATGATTATGATCTATTATGTTGATTATGAAACGGGACAGGAGCTTTCTCTTTTGATATGATACGACTAAGCTCAGTATGTTTTGGTTTGAATAAGTTAAGATAAGATATGTACAAGTTTGATGTGAAAATGGTTTTGGTATGCAAAACCCTGCTCCCGGTTCATAATCTCTCTTTTGATACGTGCTCTGCTCCTTATTATGTATAGTGTGTGTGAGTTCAGCCCCCTCACTCAGTCAGTGGATTGACCCTCGCCCCACCTAAGTTTTCAGTTTGCAGGTTCAGGTTCTTGGAGTTCGAGCTAGGCGGCTTTGTGTCTTGTCTGTTGAGTCCATGTCTTTTGATCCTGTATCTATTTGTTTAAGTTGTGAATCTCTGATCTGCATCCATTTGTAATTATGTATATAGCATGTTCTGTACAGGATTATGTTTATGTTTTGATTATATGAATTTCCGGGAAAGGTTAGGACAGGGCTTGGATTAGTTGAACCCGTCTTTGTTGTATGTTTGAATTCGGGACAGGTTAGGACAGGTTCGTGGAATTAGTTGAACCCGTTTATTTATGTTGTTGATTAAAGTTTTTGTTCGTTCATATTTTGATTCACTTCCGCTTTCAGGTTTTGCACATTTAAATTGTACAGGGTTAGGTACCGCCTAGCTTAGGTTGGATTTTTTTTGTTTGTCACCCGTTCGCTATGACTTGGTGCGTCTGCGGACTTTCCATTTCGTACCATGTGTCGGGTCATAGTGCGGGGGTGTGGTGCCCCACCGCTTGGGGTGCTACAAGCGGCAACTCACTCTTCTCCTTCCCCGACGAATGACTGCCGCCGGAGCGCCACCACGCACCACGCCTACACAAACACAAGCAGACACACACACACACACACACACATATATATATATATATATATATATATATATATATATATATATATATATATATATATATATATATATCATTAAGGGCATAAAAGACTTTTCACACCAAAAAAACCCTTCCATACACCCAGTCAATGCGCGTGCGGACCACACAACGCGTTCAGGGTTTTTTTTGCAAACTTTTTAAAAACAAAGGGTTTTCTGAATGATATTCCATATGTCGGGGTCTTTTCTACTCTTTTCGCCTAACACGAGGTAGTTTTCGATAATTTACCCCATGCACAAATCATCAAGAATTTATCATCTAAACCCCATAATATTTTCATGTCTTCCAACCTCCATATAATTCATGAATTCATGCAAGCTTCCACCTCTAATGAACATAATCATGCTTCTAACCTCAAATAAACAAGGAATCACATCCAAATCATCAAACCCTACTCTCTGACCAACTCAAGAGATTCATCACATACTCATATATATACCTGAAATGGAAGAAAGAATGAAGATGTGATGATGATGATGAAGATGCTCCCAAATATGAAATTTCCCCTTAAATTATGGCTTGAAAATGAGTTGAAGTCTCATCCTTCCTCTTGGTGTTTTGATCGTGATTTAGTGTATGTGAGTGTGTGAGATTGGATGATATTTTGATTAACGAAATGCAAGAGATAAAATGAATATATTATGTACCAAAGTCTTCCACTAACTAAGGTGAATCATCCTATTTTGCACTTAGGCCCTTGAAATATATAAGTGTTTGCAATCAAGTTTCATTCCATGTAAATGATCAATTAACTCCCATTTATATAATGCAATTAAGTTCACATTTTTATGAAATGGTCAAGTAAGGTCACATATAAGCAATTAGACACACTATCAATTGATTCACGTAAATTCCACTTTAACGTTTAATTCACATAAGTTTATGTAAACATAATGCATATAATGTTATAAAATTATAAAGTAACATATAATATCACATAATTATTGAATGGAAAAATCGGGGCGTTACAATTCTGCCCCCCTTAAACGGACCTGGTCCCCAGGTCCACTGTCGAGTTTCAAAATGATGCACAAAACATAAGAGAACCCCGTCTCTTAAATAAGAAATGAAAGAACCCCGTCTTTCAACAAGAAAGGAGAGAACCCCGTCTCTCAACAAGAAATAAGAAAACCCCGTCTCCCAACAAGCAATGAGAGAGCCCCGTCTCCCATACACATATCGAAAGCAATTCAAGGGAACAAACTATAGAAACATTCACATAAATGTCACATAGGCAAGTAGAATCATGTTAATCACATAAGTACCACTCATAAACAACCAATTTGCAATTAACAAGAAATTAAATACAACAACAATAAGGTCCGTGATGCACGTGATATGCATGGTTAGGTGTACCGTTCACCGTTGATTGTGCCATGCATATAATTGACACCTTCTTCTACCATGACTAGATCCACATTTGCATTTTGCACCTCTCTCTCTCAAGAGCATATGCCCGAGCCCGAACAAGCGGTCTCTCACCCCCGGTAGACTTCCCTCGTCGCTTTGGGCATGCGTCTACTTGATGCTCATCGCTCCCACAATACAGACATAAACCCAACCGCCTTCTACAAACCTCATAAGTATGGTTGTCTCGCCCACAATAGGTGCAAAGAAGCTTCCCTGAAGATTTCGTTGAAGCCGGGCTACGTGAAGCTCCCGAACCCGATCCAAGTGATCGATTCTTTTTCTTTTGAGATCTTTCTTGAGGCGCTAGGGTATGATGAGAAATAGGTCGCTTTTCTTTCTTGGAAGTCTGTCCTAATTTTGAACCTAAACCCTGTCCGGGTTGAGGATTAGACCTCCTTGCATTCAAAGGAGTGGTGCATCGAACCTTCTTTTGGGAGTCACATGGAATCAGTTCCCAAACTCTTTTAACTTTCTTTAGCCATGACTCGGCTTGAATATCATTTCCTTCAAAGAACTTTGGGGTTTGTTGGTTCTGAAACTCCCTAAATGCTATAGAAATTTGGGCCGGTTGTGGTGATGAAGTTAGTGGTGCTGAAGAAACATAGTCTCTTATCTTCTGATCAACAAAACGAACCAAGGAATCGAAAAACTCTTGAGGTTGAACCAGATGGGGTGGATGTGGGAAAACCCTAGGCAAACGTTCACGATGAGGGCGACCTCGAGGCATCCTGTAATCAAGACACTAGATATGCATGTTGGATTAATATGCCAATGCACGTAACACACTTGTAAATAACAAATTGCAACACATTGGAACAATTAAGCTCAATTAAGAAAGAACATATAAATAAATAAATTTAAACAATTTAAAGTAGCGTATGATGCACATGCTTATGGATGCATTAAACCTGTCACCGTTGTTACATCCTTTAGCTTGGCACTTGTTCCATGTTTGTTGAATTACAAGCTTGCCTTGCATCTGTTAGTCATTTCTTGTTACCCATGGTCTTCTAAATCTTTAGAATTCTCTGACATCAACTAATACCTCTCCATGGTTCGGAATTGAAAGTTCTTGAACCCAATTCTTTCCCTAATACCGATCTCTGAGTGTTGCCCGAACCTTTACCATGGTTACCTTCTTGTTCAAAATTTTCTTGCATTAACTTGTGTAACTGTATGGTCCAAGATAATAATTATTGAATTCAAATTCTTCTCCACTTTTGGAGTTAGTTTCCTAACTTCCCTCGGAAAAGAAATCTCCAATTATTGTCCCGATTCATCTAGTTGCCACCTTGATTGAAATCCTCTAAATCTACTCTTTACGAATTTGATTCGGTTATATGACTTGTCTTCTGACTTGCCTACACCTCGAGCCTATAATTTCCCTCCAAAAGTTCTTTATCGTTATTTACCGTTTTCATTTGTTGCTCCATATGTCCCACTTCGTGCTCTCAACACGATAATTCAACTTGGATATGGAAAATGAACTCCAACCCATCCGAAGATAAAACCTTTTGCATCTAGACCTTCCATAAGCTTGAAACCATCGGTGATCTCATCTTTCTCTAAATTATCCACTTTCATCTCCCGGAATTTGAAGTTTCTAAATTTACCCCTTCTCCTTCCTGCCTAGCTTAACTTTTAATGGATTGATTTACTTGAAAGTTCTTCCTTAATGATACTTGTTATTGATTTTCCAACAAACCTTTCTTACCTTAAACTTGCTAAAAGATTTTCACATCCTTGTTGATTAGAATTCTCGAATTTAACACCTCCAAGATTTCCTTCCCTCCATACCTTGATTTGGATAATTCTGTGGAGTCCGATTGACTAACCTTCCATGTGACATAGGGGTATATGTTGATCTTAGGGTGATTAAACATCACACATCCCAATTCCGCCTCTTTAAATGTTCATCAATCTTATTAGAGCTTGTAAGTTATCCCACAATTCAAACTTTCTATTCCGGACCCTAATCTTCGAACTATAGCCCCATCGAGAAAAGCCATGACTCTCAAACTCTTGTATATAACTTTCGGTGCATTCCCTTAATCCTTCGTACCAAAAAAAATTATTAGAGCTTATAACAACTTGTTTTTGTTACAAGAATTGACCGTGGTTTGATTTCGTCTTGGTAACCTACAAATCATAATTCATCTCGAGTATAGATGCATGCCGTTAATGCATGCTCATGTCACATAATTAACTTCAAAACACAGATTTGATGCAAAATGCGGCAAATAAGTCAATAAAATTTAAAATAAAACACGTTAAAAATATATAATTCAAGCAATAGGAGGTCAATCAATCAACAATTAGTAGCAAGAATCAATGCAATGCACAAATTATCAAATAGTTGCTAAGCCGTACGACCTAGACTTGACACGACACGACGCTAGCACCGCGGTTTTGCAACCGGGCTCTGATACCACTTAAGATGTAGCACCCTATACGTAGAGATGACATACCTCCGCACCATAGCTCAGTCCATATACGAAATGGGTAATCCGTACATGAACTAAAACTATAGCGAACGGGTGACAAAAGAAAAGAAACCACTAGCTAGGCGGGACTAAACCTCAATTATATACAACAATACATAATGATCCAAGCGTAAACATAACATACATACTATCTTATCCAAATTCATTCCAAAGATTCCAATATACAATCTTTCCATAATAATACAAGTAAGTTATATAATTTACATATGCATCCGTAAAATACAAGAAAATGAGAAAGACAAGTACTAGACCCAAAACGAAAGACTCAATCCCACCTAGCACGGACCCTACAAACCTGAAAATATGAGGTGTCTGTCTATGAAAGATTGAGTGAAGGGTTTATAAATAAATATTAGCACACCTAGCACTCGTATCATGCAAGTTATACCCTCGGGTAAGGTTTTATTAGAGGAACAATATAAATTTAAGAATAGGATTAGCTCTCACCCGAGATTATAACTAAATCAATTTAACATTTCAATCATTATCAATTCAATCCGTGGCCCGGTGAGTGAGGGCAATTCTCCAACCTTTCCCCCAACAGTGAACAATCAATATTTAGGTTTCAATTCAATGGTTATCATGCAAGTTGTTACAATGCACAATTAGCAGTTTCATGAACCCTTTTTCCTCTGGTTGATGGTGGGATTGCAAGGCCCCACCACCCAATCTCATTGGGCATAGGGTTCATGAGTCCCTATACCTAGAACACCTTCCTCCACTAATCTCCTAGTGCATTCAGGAGTTATCCCAAAATCAGTGAGTATAGTGTAAGGGTTACCCGTCAGCCCTTGCTTTCCTTGTTGGCTCAATACACTACCCTCGGGCCCAAAGTGAACATGCTTTACTCGCCAAAACAAGGTCAATAAATCAATCAATCCGTTCATGAAATCCCTTGAAAATCATAAGGCTTGAAAGTTATAGATATATAGATACATTTTGTCCGAAAACATCAAATAGGGTTATAGGGTTCTATATATCTAGAAATTAAACCTCACCTGTGCCGACAATTAATATGGGTACGGCTATAGAGCTTGCTCCTCGTCAACGGGAAGACAATCTGTGCAACAAGGACAAGTGTTCGTGAGACACGACTCGTATGAACCATTTAAGACGCACGGTAAAGTCATGGATTAATATATCATGCAATAACGATCAAGGAATATCAATTAGGAGCATAATTATCAATAAAACAAGTATATATATATAGATATATATCATATAACTCACGTACGGGAGTTAAGGAAGTTAAAGGAATGCAATAAGAGAGGTTTTGGCAAAAGTCGGCAATTTTTGGAAATGCGCATGCTGAGGAAAAACTGGAATATCTTAAATTTTAGAAAGGGGAATTGAGTTTTGTTTAATGGATATGAAACTAGACAAATTGAAATTTCGGAGGATATATAGCTCGTTTTCTAGTACAAAACGAGGAGAAAATGGCGTAATCTTGAAGTTGAATGAATGCAGATTTCCAGTGAAGTGGCGACACCAAAAAGAATTGATTATAACTCACAAATGGAAAAAGATATTAAGATGATTCCAATTGAGGTTGTTTTAGACTTCAAAAGGTTTCCGTAGGTTCAAAAATCAGGTCAATCGGAGTTCGTTTGAGGGGGTAAATACCCATTCGAAAATTGAACTGAAAGCAGAAACGGGCTTTTGGAAGCTCTTGGGTGATGCAGTAGGTTCCCACACGGGCGTTTGGTGTTAAAACTAAAGACCCAAATGGGCGTTTGGAAGAGATCTGGGCAAAAAAATAGGGGAAAACAGGGCATAAGCTCGGAAATGGCTCCCAAGCCCTCCCAACACCAAACCAAAGCAAGAATTCAACCCCAAACTAACATATAACATGTATATAACTCATATACTTCATTTAGGCCACAAGTAATCCATCATAACATGTACAAATCATCAAGAATTTATCATCTAAACCCCATAATATCATCATGTCTTCCAACCTCCATATAATTCATGAATTCATGCAAGCTTCCACCTCTAATGAACATAATCATGCTTCTAACCTCAAATAAACAAGGAATCACATCCAAATCATCAAACCCTACTCTCTAACCAACTCAATAGATTCCTCACATACTCATATATATACCTTGAAATGGAAGAATGAATGAAGATGTGATGATGATGATGAAGATGCTCTCAAATATGAAATTTCCCCATGAATTATGGCTTGAAAATGAGTTGAAATCTCATCCTTCCTCTTGGTGTTTTGAACGTGCTTTAGTGTATGTGAGTGTGTGAGGTTGGATGATATTTTGATTAATGAAATGCAAGAGATAAAATGAATATATTATGTACCAAAGTCTTCCACTAACTAAGGTGAATCATCTTATTTTGCACTTAGGTCCTTGAAATATATAAGTGTATGCAATCAAGTTTCATTCCATGTAAATGATCAATTAACTCCCATTTATATAATGCAATTAAGTTCACATTTTTATGAAATGGTAAAGTAAGGTCACATATAAGCAATTAGACACGTTATCAATTGATTCAAGTAAATTCCACGTTAACGTTTAATTCACATAAGTTTAAGTAAGCATAATGCGTATAATGTTATAAAATTATAAAGTAACATATAATATGACATAATGATTGAATGGAAAAACCGGGGCGTTACAATTATCCCCCCCTTAAAAGGACCTGGTCCCCAGGTCCACTGTCGAGTTTCAAAATGATGCACAAGCCATAAGAGAACCCCGTCTCTTAAACAAGAAATGAAAGAACCCCGTCTTTCAACAAGAAATGAGAGAACCCCGTCTCTCAACAAGAAATGAGAGAATCCCATCTCCCAACAAGCAATGAGAGAGCCCCGTCTCCCATACGCACACAGGAAAGCAATTCAAGGGAACAGACTGTAGAAACATTCACATAAATGCCACATAGGCAAGTAGAATCATGTTAATCACATAAGTACCACTCATAAACAACCAATTTGCAATTAACAAGAAATTAAATACAACAACAATAAGATCCGTGATGCACGTGATATGCATGGTTAGGAGTACCGTTCACCGTTGATTGTGCCATACATATTATTGATACCTTCTTCTACCATGACCAGATCCACATTTGCATTTTGCACCTCTCTCTTAAGAGCATATACCCGAGCCCGAACAAGCAGTCTCTCACCCCCGGTAGACTTCCCTCGTCTCTTTGGGCATGCGTCTACTTGATGCTCATCGCTCCCACAATACAAACATAAACCCAACCGCCTTATACAACCCTCATAAGTATGGTTGTCACGCCCACAATAGGTGCAAAGAAGCTTCCCTGAAGATGTCGTTGAAGCCGGGGTACGTTAAGCTCCTGAACCCGATCCAAGTGATCGATTCTTTTTCTTTTGAGATCTTTCTTGAGGCGCTGGTGTATGATGAGAAATAGGTCGCTTTCCTTTGTTGGAAGTCTGTCCTAATTTTGAACCTGAAGCCTGTCCGGGCTGAGGATTAGACCTCCTTGCATTCAAAGGAGTGGTTCATCGAACCTTCTTTTTGGAGTCACACGGAATCAGTTCCCACATTCTTTTAACTTTCTGTAGCCGTGACTAGGCTTGAATATCATTTCCTTCAAAGAACTTTGAGGTTTGTTGGTTCTGAAACTCCCTAAATGCTATAGAAATTTGGGCCGGTTGTGGTGATGAAGTTAGTGGTGCTGAAGAAATATACTCTCTTATCTTCTGATCAACAAAACGAACCAAGGAATCAAAAAACTCTTGAGGTTGAACCGGAAGAGGTGGATGTGGGAAAACCCTAGGCAAACGTTCACGATGAGGGCGACCTCGAGGCATACTGTAATCAAGACACTAGATATGCATGTTAGATTAATATGCCAATGCACGTAACACACTTGTAAATAAAAAATTACAACACATTGGGACAATTAAGCTCAATTGAGAAAGCACATATAAATAAATAAATTTAAACAATTTAAAGTAGCGTATGATGCACATGCTTATGGATGCATTGAACCTATCACCGTAGTTACATTCTTTAGCTTGGCACTTGTTCCATGTTTGTTGAATTACAAGCTTGCCTTGCATCTGTTAGTCATTTTTTGTTACCCACAGTCTTCTAAATCTTTAGAATTCTCTGACTTCAACTTATACCTCTCCATGGTTCGGAATTGAAAGTTCTTGAACCCAATTCTTTCCCTAATACCGATCTCTGAGTGATGCCCGAACCTTTACCATGGTTACCTTCTTGTTTAAAATTTTCTTGCATTGACTTGTGTAACTGTATGGTCCAAGATAATAATTCTTGAATTCAAATTCTTCTCCACTTATAGAGTTAGTTTCCTAACTTCCCTCGGAGAAGAAATCTCCAATTATTGTCCCGATTCATCTAGTTGTCACCTTGATTGAAATCCTCTAAATCTACTCTTTACGAATTTAATTCGGTTATATGACATGTCTTCTTACTTGCCTACACCTTGAGCATATAATTTATCTCCAAAAGTTCTTTATCGTTCTTTACCGTTTTCATTTGTTGCTCCATATCTCCCACTTCGTGCTCTCAACACGACAATTCAACTTGGATATGGAAAATAAACTCCAACCCATCCGAAGATAAAACCTTCGGTATCGAGACCTTCCATAAGCTTGAAACCATCGGTGATCTCAACTTCCTCTAAATCATCTACTTTCATCTCCCGAAATCTGAAGTTTCTAAATTTACCCCTTCTCCTTCCTGCCTAGCTTAACTTCTAATGGATTGATTTACTTGAAAATTCTTCCTTAACGATCCTTGTTATTGATTTTCCAACAAACCTTTCTTACCTTAAACTTGCTAAAAGATTTTCACATCCTTGTTGATTAGAATTCTCGAATTTAACACCTCCAAGATTTCCTTCCCTCCATACCTTGATTTGGACAATCCCGTGGAGTCCGATTGACTAACCTTCCATGTGACATTAGGGTATATGTTGATCTTTGGGTGATTAAACATCACACACCCCAATTCCACCTCTTTAAATGTTCATCAATCTCATTAGAGCTTGTAAGTCATCCCACAATTCAAACCTTCTATTCCGGAACCTAACCTTCGAACCATAGCCCCATCGAGAAAAGCCATGACTCTAAAACTCTTGTATATAACTTTTGGTGCATTCACTACATCCTTCGTGCCAAAAAAAAAATTAATAGAGCTTATGACAACTTGTTTTTGTTACAGGAATTGGCCGTGGTTTGATTTCGTCTTGGTAACCTACAAATCATAATTCATCTCGAGTATAGATGCATGCCGTTAATGCATGCTCATGTCACGTAATTTACTTCAAAACACAGATTTGATGCAAAATGCGGCAAATAACTCATTAAAATTTAAAATAAATCACGTTAAACATATAAAATTCAAGCAATAGGAGGTTAATCAATCAAAAATTAGTACCAAGAATCAATACAATGCACAAATTATTAAATAGTTCCTAAGCCGTACGACCTAGACTTGACATGAAACGACGCTAGAACCGCCATTTTGCAACCAGGCTCTGATACCACTTAAGATGTAGCACCCTATACGTAGAGATGCCACACCGCCGCACCATAGCTCAGTCCACATACGAAATGGATAATCCGTACATGAACCAAAACTATAGCGAACAGGGTGACAAAAGAAAGGAAACCACTAGCTAGGCGGGACTAAACCTCAATTATATACAACAATACATAATGATCCTAGCGTAAACATAACATACATACTATCTTATCCAAATTCATTCCAATGCTTCCAATATACGATCTTTCCATAATAATACATGTAAGTTATATAATTTACATATACATCCGTAAAATACAAGAAAATGAGAAAGACAAGTACTAGACCCAAAACGAAAGGCTCAATCCCGCCTAGTACGAACCCTGCAAACCTAAAAATGTGAGGTGTCAGTCTATGAAAGACTAAGTGATGGGTTTATAAATAAATATTAGCGCACGTATCATGCAAGTTATAGCCTCGGGTAAGGTTTTATTAGAGAAACAATATAAATTTAAGAATAGGATTAGCTCTCGCCCGAGATTACAACTAAATCAATTTAACATTTCAATCATTATCAATTCAATCCGTGGCCCGGCAAGTGAGGGCATTTCTCCAACCTTTACACCAACAGTGAACAATCAATATTTAGGTTTCAATTCAATGGTTATCATGCAAGTTGTTGCAGTGCACAATTAGCATTTTCATGAACCTTTTTTCCTCTGGTTGATGGTGGGATTACAAGGCCCCACCACCCAATCTCATTGGACATAGGGTTCATGAGTCCCTATGCCCGGAACTCCTTCCTCCACTAATCTCCTAGTACATTCAGGGGTCATCCCAAAATTAGTGAGGATAGTGCAAGAGTTACCCATCAGCCCTTTCTTTCCCGGTTGGCTCAATACATTACCCATGGGCCCAAAGTGAACATGCTTTACTCGCCAAAGCACTGTCAATCAATCCATCAATCCGTTCATGAAATCCTTTGAAAGTCATAAGGCTTGAAAGCTATAGATATATAGATACATTTTGGCCGAAAACATCAAGTAGGGTTATAGGGTTCTATATATCTACAAATTAAACCTCACCTGTGCCAACAATTAATAAGGGTACGGCTATAGAGCTTTCTCCTCATCAACGGGAAGACAATCTGTGCAACAAGGATAAGTGTTCGTGAGACACGACTCGTATGAACCATTTAAGACGCACGACAAAGTCATAGATTAATATATCATGCAATAACGATCAAGGAATGTCAATTAGGATCCTAATTATCAATAAAACAAGTATATATATCATATAAGTCACATAAGGGAGCCAAGGAAGTAAAAGGAATGCAATAAGAGAGGTTTTGGCAAAGTTTGGCAAAAGTCGGCAATTTTTGGAAATGCGCGTGCTGAGCAAAAAATGGAATATCTTAAATTCTAGAAGTGGGAATTGAGTTTTGTTTATTGGATATGAAACTAGATAAATAGAACTTTCCGAGGATATATGGCTCATTTTCTAGTTCAAAACGAGGAGAAAATGGCGTAAGCTTGAAGTTGAATGAATGCAGATTTCCGGTGAAGAGGCGACACCAAAAATAAATGATTATAACTCACAAATGGGAAAATATGTTGATATTATTCCAATTGAGGTTGTTTTAGACTTCAAAAGGTTTCTGTAGGTTCAAAAATCAGGTCAATCGGAGTTCGTTTGAGGGGGTAAATGCCCGTTTGAAAATTGAACAATGCAGAAACAGGCTTTTGGAAGCTCTCGGGGTGATGCAGTAGGTTCCCACACGGGCGTTTGGTGTTATAACTAAAGACCCAAACGGGCGTTTGGAAGAGATCTGGGCAAAAAAATAGGGAAAAACAGGGCATAAACTCGGAAATGACTCCCAAGCCTTCCCAACACCAAACCAAAGCAAGAATTCAACCCCAAACTAACATATAACATGTATATAACTCATATACTTCATTTAAGCCACAAGTAATCCATCATAACATGCACAAATCATTAAGAATTTATCATCTAAACCCCATAATATTATCATGTCTTCCAACCTCCATATAATTCATGAATTCATGCAAGCTTCCACCTCTAATGAACATAATCATGCTTCTAACCTCAAATAAACAAGGAATCACATCCAACTCATCAAACCCTACTCTCTAACCAACTCAAGAGATTCATCACATACTCATATATATACCTTGAAATGGAAGAAAGAATGAAGATGTGATGATGATGATGAAGATGCTCCCAAATATAAAATTTCCCCTTGAATTGTGGCTGGAAAATGAGTTGAAGTCTCATCCTTCCTCTTGGTGTTTTGATCGTGCTTTAGTGTATGTGAGTGTGTGAGGTTGGATGATATTTTGATTAATGAAATGCAAGAGATAAAATGAATATATTATGTACCAAAGTCTTCCACTAACTAAGGTGAATCATCCTATTTTTCACTTAGTCCTTGAAATATATAAGTGTATACAATCAAGTTTCATTCCATGTAAATGATCAATTAACGCCCATTTATATAATGCAATTAAGTTCACATTTTTATGAAATGGTCAAGTAAGGTCACATATAAGCAATTAGACACGTTATCAATTGATTCACGTAAATTCGATGTTAACATTTAATTCACATAAGTTTATGTAAACATAATGCATATGATGTTATAAAATTATAAAGTAACATATAATATCATATAATGATTGAATGGAAAAACCGGGGCGTTACACCTTCCTTTTATCCGATGCCCGACGCATCTCTCCAACGCAACACCACCATATTCTTTGTTGTTGGATAAGAAAATCTGCATCTCGAGTTTAATATTTTTTGTATATTATAGCCTTTTTAGTGTATGTTATTCCCGATTTGAGTTCGTGAGCTTTGATATTTCAAGATCTAAATCTAACGATATTTTATGGTAAAGGTTTTGTCTGTCGAAGTAAATGAAGCTTTTACTTTGAATCGGTGTGTAATGAAGAATTTAGTGATTAATTCTAGTTTCAAAGGCCAATTTCACGTCTTCCGTTTGATCTTCTATGTATAGATAGATGGTTTATAGGGTGGTGGACTGGTGGTGCACGACTGAGTTGGATAAATGAAAATCTGGCAATGGTGGACTGGTGGTGTACAACTGAGTTAACGGTGGAGGACGGAGGGGAAATGGAAACCCAAATTTAATAGAATTAGCCAATCAGTTATTAGTTCATGGACAATTTTTTTAGAAATTTAATTTTTATGTGCTTTTATAATTTTATAAAAGGATTAAAACCGCATACGCAATAAAAACAAATAAATAATTTATTCTATTTAACAATATAATTTATTCTAATTTAAAATCAATATGATTTCTAAATAAATAATTTAATTAATTACATTTAAACCTCAATATCAATATAAATATAATGAGAACAATTCTAGGAATACAAAATTATTAAAAAAAAAAGAAGGTAAAATTGAATATTCAGGTCGAATTTTTGATTGTCATTCAAAACTTGACGGAACCCTAGTTATAAATTGGTTTATTTTGTAATTAATAATAATTTAATGAGTGAGTATAAATGTAATTATTTGATCAAAATGATGTAAGTTATAGTTTTCAATATTTTCATGGGTTGCTAAATATAATTAGCACAAAAAATTATTATTTTTTTGGTTAAAGATTTGTGAGTTGAGAGAGAGATTTTTTTTTTTTTTTTAAACATCCAAAGTCCAAGTTGTTAGAGGGAATCCAAGGCCCTCATGAACTTAAAACACTTACCTATCAGTCAGTATTCCCGTCGGTACAAATAAACGCATTATTAAAATTTTTCTGGAAGATGATAAATAATAGAAACTAATAATTGTGGCACACTCTATGCATGTGCAAATAACAAAATTATAATTATTTAAATATATATTAAATTAAAATTTTTATGTTCATATTTATTTTTAATATGACTAAAGTTTAAAAACTAATACAAAATAGAAATTAAAAAATATGAGAAAAAATAAAAATATATAATAGATCAAAGCGGTTATTCTCTTAAAAATAGTTAAAATATAAATTTAAAAATATTTAAAAAAATAAAAAAATATAAAAGAAGAGAATAAAAATAAGTTGAGAGAAGAGTGGATTTAAAACATGAATAAAAAAAAAATTAATTAATTAAATAAAAAAAATTAGATCAATCCAAGAGACCATACTTGGTCTCGCGCTTAATAATAGAGTAAGGTCCGACGGAAAGACCGTGGAATTCCCGTCGGTTAAACCGACAAAAACAGTTTTTTACTTCTTGGAAAAACCTCCTCCTCTCCCGCGTCTCAGCTCGGCACCAACTGATTCTCTCTTACTCTTCCGCCGCTGCCTGCTCCGCGGAGGTATCTCTCTTTCTCTTACGGTTTATGAGAAGTAGGGTTTCTGAGACAAATATTTCTTGCTTTCTTCTCATTTTCTAGTGAAAAGGGCAAAATGTGTTCTCGTATCTGAAAATTTTTCAATTGGATTCTGAAATATTGGCTGGGATGAGCAAATACAGACGATAAAGCAAAAATCTGTATATGCGTTGCCCTTGACCTTTCTTATTTCTGTGTGAGGATTGAAAGAACAGATTCTTCATTTACCATAGCAGGGTCTGAAGTTTGAACAAGGTGCGTGCTATCTCTTGACCCTGCTGCTTTTACTATAGAATCAACCTTAGTTCTAAATTTCTATATGCGGTGTAGTAGCAAGATTTGATTAGCAGGATGTAAAAATTCACTTGGCATTTCTTGAACTGATATGTCCTTGAACAGATAATATGTTTTGGCTCTTCGACTAAATTCTGAAAGTTTTCATTACCAATAATAGCTCTTTGCATAGAATTTGAAAGTTTTCAGTGTCAATATTAACGGTCTTTGAGAAATATGCCTACGTATATATATCTTTGTTTTCCCTTGCTTTCTTTGTGGTTTGCTACTCTTCTATGCTAATTTCTTTTTATCTGCCCTTTTTCTTTTTTCTTTTTTTGAATCATTAGTTTCGCTTATATGAAATAAAGTTTAATTTTTGTGGAATTTTGGTGTGTTGATAATTTCAGCTATTCGCATTACCAGAGAAGGTGCAAGATATTAGCAAATTCAATAGATGTGGTTCTACTCGATTGCCATGATATTCCACATCACAATTTAAAAACGGTCAGTTTTGTTTCTAGGTTCTAACTATGTGATTTTACTTATGTTTTCTTATGCTTTTTTGATTTATTTTATCTTCTATGATATAAAAAGTGAAACCTCCTTTTTAAACTTGTTCGGTGGAACGGCTGGATGTAGCAAATTGTTTATTACTTGTTTGTAATTTTTCTTTGAATTTAAGTGGATAAGCTATGGAATCTTCCATTGGTACATTGCATTTAGTTGTTGTTTTCGTATTTTGGTTTGTTCTAGAATTCTGAGTGATATAGCCAAAGGTGTTAATGTCTAAATCATTGAGGTTACTTGTTTCTAGACTAGTATGTACGGTGCCCAAGTGATATCATGGAAGAATGACCGGGGTGAGGAGATGCTCTTTCTTAATAGGAAGGTATTGCTCTGACTTCTCATTCTATTTTGATATATTTTGATCAACCTTTGCCAATGTAGCTAGAACTATTTGTGTAAAATCAATGGTCCTGATAAGTTGTTGTAGCCTGTAGTAATGTATGGCTCTACTTTGATGTATTATCGATGCTTATCATTTTAATCCTGCAAAGCTGTGACAATGAAAACTCCCAATTCTTCGCGTGTTAATAGCAACATGTTCAACATGCTTCGTATTAGTTCCTGCGGTCTGTCCCCTGGATCAAAAATTGTCATTTGGGATATGCTTTTACTTATCTTATTCTAGCATGATACAAGGTTTTGTGGTTTCTTCTTTTTAAATATGGGATGAGCTTTGTGCTCTTTTCGTGCTTACTTCTGTTTGTGGTATTGATCTTCTGCTCTTAATTGGTTGGATTTTATAATTATTTTGGTGTTTTCTGGATTGGGTTGCTTTTTTTTTTTTGGTTCAGGGGTGGTGTTGGCAGAAAAAGGCATCATGATAAGTGTGTGAGTGCCATTGAAAATTACTTGATTAAAGGCTGTTTGCGGTGACACAATTGGGACATGGATGCTAATACTTGATCTTATATTATTATTGAGCAAGGGAGTATAACAGGTTATGGATGCTACGCACGTTAAAAATATGTATCTGATTTATACTTGGTCTTATACTTGTTTTTTTTTGGATGATTTATATGCTTGATTCAGTAAATACCAACTCAGAGATCGGCATGGTGTGTAGCAATATTTTAGAAGCCTGAGGACATTAGATTCCTTGTCTGGTCCTAATCTTGTCATGGTGTGTGACAGTTGACTGCTTTTACTTTATGTTTTTCACTTACTACAGAAGGTGTGGTTTAGTGCTAAGTTCAATGCTAAACATGAATTGCCCTTAATCGAATTCTTGGTTTCATTTTGTCTCTTCCAACTTTTTGTTCTGTAAATTTATTTTTAGAATTGAAGTTAGAATGATGGATTCAAAGAGAGGTGAAATATCATAATCATGCATATTATTTATTTTTCTTACGCGCCTCTAATAATCTTTTTATAAATGGCAGGAAAGCTCACACTCTAGAATGCTAGTAAGCTAAACCATTTCTTCAAGTTGCTGTTCAAAATCTGAAGTCATAGTTAGGTATTTCATAACTTTTGCCTGAACTTTGTTTTTTTCTTCTAACATTTTTGCTCCATCTAGATTAGGAGGGGAAAACAAAATGTCAGATGGATTATATGGTGTCAATTAAACAGCTTGACGAAAAGTTTGTTGTCAACCAGCAAAAGCATGCCAATAATGGAGAGGTATCTAGTTTTGCTACTTGCTTTCTCTAAGGGGTGGTGTTACCCTCTCTAATGACTGACAAGTAACAATCTCATACTATTTTGTGGAACTTGGAAGACACCTTAAGAAGTTCTTGTTTTGCAAGAACAATGGGATGTGTCCAGGAAGTTATGAGCCATCTGATTTGGGATGTTCTTGTTCCAACAGTGGAGTGTTATTTCCTTGGCAGTAGTAGTGTTTTTTTGTTAAAAGTATATGTTTTAGTTTGGTACTAGTGTATAAATTTGTAATGTTATTGATGAATTGGTTGTAATTGAGTATTTTTTTTTTTAAGAAATGTAAATGAGTATTTTTGGTTGTAAATGTAAAATTATTTTCCTTGTATTGTTTAATTTAATTTTTTATTTCTAATATTACCGACAGTTGAAATTGTGTAATTTTATTTTATTAATTTTAACACTACCGATGGGATTTTGAGGGGATTTCCGACGGGATTGTGTAACTTTATTTTATTATTTGGACAATATCGACCGGATTCCGTTGGAATTATTTTGATTTTATTTTTCCTTGGAATTCAATGTTTTCAAAACCGGACCTGTAACGTCCCTACTTTTCAGTCGTACAGGTATGACTTGTGTGCTAATTAGGTGTGCGTTTAATTCATTTAATTACGTAGTTATTTGCTTTACTTTTATATTATTTGAATTCTCTCATATTTGAATTATTTGAATTTGAGTTTTATTTTTATATGAATTCTTGAACTATATGCGCATGTATGAATTGTTTGCGTGCCGTTTTTATATGAAATGAATTCCGATTTTTGTGGAAATTTAATATGTTGGAGATATATGTGTTATGAATGTGTACATATGCTCGTTTCATGTTTTCGGATTCATTTGCATGAGTTTTGAATTTATTAAAACCTTGGAACCAAAACGGGGGCTAACGAGCAATTAGCGCACCCTTGGTTCCGTATGTGATATCTTGAGCTCGGGAACTCGGAATCGAGTTCCGTCAACTTCGTTGGACTCGTATCGATGATTCAGGTTCAATGAACCTAGCCTCATATTTTTCTAAAATTATTTGAACCTCCGAAATTCAACCGAAAAGTGATTAGTCCGCAAAAACTGCCACACTTAGCCATTTTCCTCATATCTTTCACCATACTTTACCAAACTAACCATGGTTGGACTTTTTGGAAACCTAACTTAACCCTCTATCATCACTTAACCTCCCCAATTCGAACCACACTCATCACACAATAGAAAAGCTCAGCCAAAACCCTGACTTCCAGTCCCATTCTCGCCACCCCACAGGCTTGGAGGTTTTGGAGCTCAAATCTCTTCCAACCTTCAATCAATTCAAGAGGTGAGTTTAGGGTACATTCATTTGTGATCATTTTGAACCATGCATCCCTAAATTTAAGCATGTATTCATGGAGTTTGGAGGATTTGAGTGAATAGTTAGGTTATGGATGAAATTCTTGATCTCATTGAATTCTTGAAGCTTTTGTTTGTTTCAAAGCATGAAAGTGATCACCTTACTTCCCTTATTTCATTTATGATCAAGTATGTTGTGGTAGTTGAAGATTTAAAGAGATACCGTTAATGAGTTTTGGAAGAAAATGGAAGAATTGATCTCTTGCGCCTACTTGCTCACGTTCATGCCTTTGGTAGCATGTTTGGAGATTGTTTTGTTGCATATTTGTTGCTCCTTCATGCATGATCTTGTTGGCATGAGTTTGGGTGAAGCTTTGAGTCGTTACAACCCTGTTTTGGTTCTGTTTTCCTGCTGAAAGTTGCAGATCGCAGACGTGACCGCGATTAGAACAATCCGGGTAAAGGCCGCGACCGTTAATTGATTTATATTCGAATTTCAGGTCGCGACCGCGACCTGAATCATGTACATAACATGTCGTGCCCCGTGACCTTATTTTGGGCTACCTACGTACTCTGAAAAATTGTATGAAAAATTATGAAAATATTAAGGTAGCGGCCGCTACCATTTTGTGAAGAAAATGGGTCGCAGCCGCGACCCTCTCACTTTCTGCATGAAATCTCGATTTTCAAACTCAATTTGCATGGTTTCCTCGACTTGTTTTCGGTTCATACACTTCATTAACATGTCATATTATGTGTTAACTTGTATGTTATGAACTTTGGCACGATTTCGTGGATTATTTTCCGAGTTATGGTTCAATATGTCTTCTTTGCTCCAAGTACGTGCATGCATGCTTCATTGCTTCTCATATGAACCCTAATTGCTTATTTATCTTCTTTTTTATGATTTATATGAATTATATACATGCTAAAGTACGTGTTATGATCATTATGTGAAACTTATGTATTGATTTGATATGAAACGTGGAAGATATGAACTTGTTTGATTATGAACGCTTATTATAATGAATGAATGACTTGTGTATATGCCTTAAATGCATTAATCATGCACATGGACGTTTTCATGACATAATATCATCTCTTATGCATTCATATCGTATCCATTACATTGCCGAGCGTCTTATGTGGTCATTTGAGTCTCACTTCACTTTCTTTGCACAGATTCGGGTCTAGTTGGAGACGAGGATGAGCAGTGAGGCTCTTGTTGCTTCTTTTTGTCTTTCAAGGTGGGTTTCTCTTCTACTAGCTAAACAACCCTATATACACCCAATGTGCAAAGTTTTAAGCCAAAATGTATATTTTACGTATATAGAGTCTTTTCTCGAGTAAATGATTGCAAACGTATGCCTTACTTTTACGAATCCTACCTATGATTTTGGCGAGAGCATGTTTATGTATGCATGGGCCCGGGACTTAGTACATGTGGCTATCCGGGGAGGCAAGGGCCGACGGGGATCCCAGGTGCTATTCCCAACCAACTACGGTGATACCGGACCTCGCTAGGAGATTAGCGGGGAATGGGAGCTGAGTGCCCTCGGGGGATTCATGTACCCCCGTTGGCCTATGTATGGACCGGTGGCTGGGTCTTGCAAGCCCATCCACCACCCGGAGGAAAAAAGTGTATATATATGATTATGATCATGTGATGTATGAGCACAAAAAAATTATATGTGTGAATATGAAAAACTAATGATATGATTACACAAGGTGTTGGTTGGAGATAATACACGCCCACTCGTCAGGGCCATAACCCTATGAATTTTATGAATGAATATGATAGTCTTAATTCCGTTGATGATAAATCACAACAACAATGGACTTGCAGACGTATTGTTGGCTCACTAATTTGATTTCTTTAGAACTGCTCAAATATAGCCTAGGGTTCGTAAATTTGGAAAAGGTGGGGAAGTGGGTTGTTGGTTTTGGTGGGAAAGTGGGTTTTCTCTTCTTTTTCTAAAATAAAAAATTAAACCCTAACCCTTCTTCTTTTTTTTTTCCCGCTTCTAAGATAAAAAGGGTAAAATGGGGTTAACAAATTTTTATTAGGAGAAAATAAAATAGGAGGCAGTGAGCAATTCTTATTCGACACAAGGTTATTTAACTCATTTTTCATAATAGAGTGTTTTTCGTGCCACTTTGAAAAAACACAGGGTTTTTGATGCTATTGACTCATGCATTAAGCATCCTTGATCTAATATATAACGACCATCCAGACAATTCCACTGCTCCAAATTGATCGAACACTTGATGAACTATGCATTAAGCATCCTTGATCAAATATGTAATGACCATCCATAGCCCATACAATTCCACTGCTCCAAATTGATCGAGCACTTGATGAAAAACCTCAATTGTAGCTGGTAGCCTGGTACTCGAACTTCTTCTATGCCAATGTCCTTGAAGCCCCCAAATATGTGGATTTAGCCCTGGTTTCAGGTGGATCAGAACTGCTCTTATATCAAATGTCATGACCTCACTTATTCATCCCCGAATTTACAAGGGAATATTCTGTTGGAAAATAGGAATCAGAAAGCAGCGGAAATTTAAAATTTTTCTAACAAAAAGGATCTTGGACTCGCAATCGTGTAACCAAATTCGTAGAGATAGAAAACTTACTTTTCTTTTATTCTTTCTTGAAGCGTTTCAAGCCACCCAAGAACGCTCTTCTCGCGGCTTGACAACTCGTCCCTCGAAAATCTCTTTCTACTTCAGAATCCATTGTCGGGATAGCAATCCACACCATCCTAGATTCAAATCATGTTAGGGATGTTCTTAACAATATAACATAAAGAAAGAAACATGAAACGAAAAAAGCATGATTGAAACTCCCTTCGAAACCAGTTTTGCGAAAGTAGAAAACTGCCAGTCACAAAACCCTCGTGAAAAAATTCATCCTTCAGGATATGGACGAACGGTTTTCGCCATTTTCTTTGGTTCGATTTTTTCATTCGTTTCAAGTTGGGTTCAGAATCGTTTCATCATCCCTTCTGATTGTTTTGCTTGATCCCCACTTTTTGGTAAAGCTCGAATCTTCAAAACTTCTAACTTGAAGCTCTCTAGAGATAGTCCACCAACTTGGCTACAATCTAACTAGTGAGGATGCTAGTTCTCTAGTTAGTGTTTAGGCTTAACCTAGGGTTTCGTTTATCTTGGAGAAAGGATGGTGTTCAACACATGAACCAAAAGAATTCTCGATTAGCTCTAAGGGGAGCTCGAGCTCCCCTATATATAGGAGGGAAGTGGCCGAAAATCCCTAATCCTTATGGGCTTAGGATTTTGGTCCCTCTCTCCTATTACTTGATCATCAAGTAATTTTGACTTTGACCTTGAATTCAAATTCAAATCAACTTTCAAGAGAGCTAAAAATATCCAAACTATTTTGGATAATTTTATGATTTATTTATTTAAAATAAATAACTTATTTGATCTAATTAATTAATTCACAATTAATTAACTAGATTATTTTTCTCCAAAATAAGACTTTCTTTTTAATTCAAAATTAAACCAAAGTCTATTAAATAATTAATCACATTAATTATTTAACACATAAATAAATATACACATATATTTACACACGTGTGAGACACGTGTCACAAGGACACGTGTCACTCACGTGAGCCACACGTGTGGTTCACACGTGTGGAACCCTCTTGGCTCGATTAACTCGTTTAATCATTTTCAAGCCTCAACTCATGTAACCAAGTTGTTGTGTGTGACCCTCTAGGTTCTCAATTCAATTAGCAGTGACCCTAATAAATTAATTCACTAATTAATTAATCAGTCCACAGATTAAACGACCATAGTCTAACAACAGGTGTTTAACCCCTAGTTGAATTGGAATGTTCGGATTCGACAGAACCTTTAAGTCATTGATTCATGTGAGATACAATCCTCCTACTTACTATCTCTCAACCAAGATCTAGGGCAAGGGAATAATTAGAACCCTAATAATCTGGTCTGAAAGCTAAGTGCATTTCATATCCATTTGATCTCAATCCAAGAAACCCTTTTCTTGATGTCTTGATCTACTAGCCTTGGCCAAGGACTCCATATGGCATATGAATGACTTACACAATAAGAGATCACCTTGCATATGCAAGTGTAGGTCCTTTCTTGAGTCTCATTCACTTTCATGAGTCACTTATGCAGCCCCAGCATAAGCCTTGAATCAGTTATCTAAGGCGACACCCTTTAAAGCTTATACCAAAGACTACAAAGTTAACTCATAAAGAAACATGGAACCTCAAGTCTAAGGATCAATTAATCACATCAACGACTCGTGAGATATTTCCTAATCTGGAAGTTTTCATTTCCTGAAATAGAAACTTCCTTTCCCATTTAGGAATGTTCTCACACGGGGCACCTCAGTGAACTTACTTATTAAAGTAAGCACCCTCATGTATCACGCACGTATCAACTATAGACTTTGCACCTCCATGAAACAAGGTGGTCCTTCTTAAGGGCGTGATCCCACAAGCAAGCCTTAGAGGAGTCAGGTTGACACTCCCACTGTCTGTAGGACTCATCGGCTTGGAGTATTTTACTAATCATGACTTATGTGATATAGGGCTCGTTTCATGAACCATTTCACCTAAATGGTAGAGTCCTAAAGTCATCAGGATTAGGGGAGTTCTCATACATGCACAGCTAAAGTAAACGCATACCAAACAAGAGCATATAAAGAAGTGTTTGCCTATGATATTAATCAATCGCATATTATTCAAAGATTGTCTGTGATACTAGGAAAGTCCCAAAACGGATTACGTCGAATCGGCTTTCTAGGGCACTATTCCTAACAATCTCCCACTTGCCTGTAAAAGCCATTTAGGTACTCTAAGTCCCATCTTCTCAAGATGCACTTTGAGAGCCTATTGACTTTGGGCGTTTCCAAGGTGGATCTGCCATATTCTCTGCTGATGTGACCCTCTTGTTTACACATCTCTTAGGAAACACCTTTTCCTTATAAAGTGATTCGTAATCACGTGTTCAGTCTCTTGGTGAGGTCTTGGTTCTCTTACTTGAGCAACCATCCATTTTATCATACAATATGATAAAGGCGTTGTTTCATGCTAGGAACTTCATCTAACAAGTTAGATGGAGTTTCTTACCCAAACACTTAACTTAGCGTTATATAATACGACTAAGTTCTCAACTACGATAGTCGAGTTTTGCGATGTCCGTCCTTGGAACTCCTTTCCAACACATTGCATTACCATTATGGTAGAAGTTGTATCCTTTCAATGATTTCACAATCATCTATGTTTGATGAATGGTTACATCAAATATCCTTCTAACAACAAGATCTTTTGGGCTCTGTAAACTAATACATATCCTCATTTCTTCTCAAGTACTCTGAGGACATCCTTTACAAGAATCTAATGACCTTCTATGAGGTCATATTAGATTCGGCCTACTACGCCTAGTGTTGCGCCATATCTAATTTAGTATATAACTTTTCATACATTATGCACCCTTTCACTTAAAGGGATTTTGGACATTCTAACTTTCTTAAAGTTATCTTAGGACACATACTCTTCAAAAGAGATGTTCCATTGTCCATACTAAACTCCTTTTAGTATTATGGTTATGTACTCGTTTTGTGATAATCCTTTTATTCTCTTAGATCTATCTTCTATAGATCTGAATGTCGAGAATCTAGGATAATCACTAAGATCTTTCATGTTAAATTGTTTCTTAAACAAGAATTGGTAACTTTCACGTCATCCTTGACATTCCTAATGAGAAGGATGTCATCTTCTAAAGAACCAAAATTGACTCTTACATCACTAACTTTCATATGTACACTTTTAAGACTTATTCGACTTCCATCTGTGTCAAACGATTTGACTATCCTATGGAATCGAATTGTCTAACTCCTAGAAGCCTTTATCAATCCACAGATTGACTTTAGGGATTTGCATACCTTATGCATACTCCCACTGAATATGAGACTTTTAGAAATACCTTATTTCAGTCTCTTTCAATCTCATATTGAACAAGATAGTTCTCATATTCATTTATCATATCTCATAGTCAGAATATGAGGATGTGGTAAACACAATCCAAATGGACTTTTACATATTAACCGTCAAGAAGGTTGTAATGCTTTCATTCACTCGAAGCTCCACGAGCTTGATCCTATCAGGTGGATCAACCAAGGTCAAAACTTGATTTGAGTATATGGAATCCATATTGGATTTCAAGGCTTGCTTACACTACTCAGATTCCAAATCTGACAGTGTCTCTTCTTCAAGTAATTCCTTGGCTATCTAGGAACGCGTTCTAAACACGTCTTAAGAGAAGGGTTTCACACGTGTACATACTCTAAAATTTGGCTAAGTTTTATCAGATGGGCTCGTTTCTTCTATATGTGGCGTGGATATCTATCCTCAAATTTCTTTGAGGTCTGCTTGCTTGCCTTTCTTCTTCTACAGGAACGATTCCTTAAGAAAGGTACATTCCTTGAGAAAAACAACCTTTGTCCAAGGGAATCGCAGAAATGATATCCTACATTATTGTATAAACTTGAACTCGTTTCAAGCTTATCTCCCACTATCCTCTTCACTTAAGAGGATTCCATTAAATTCTTGGATAAGAATAATTAGGGAATTTAGTATGCCACATTGCATAGTGCAACTAAAGGACTAATTTTGGAAGGTACTAAATTCAAAATCTCTAACTGCATATTCTAGGAGTTTATTCCTAGAATGTTTATAAGTCAGTAAAGCTTACTATGGAATGGACCATATCCTATTAGGTTTCATTCCCTCATTCGGAAACACTAAGGTGTTCTCGAATTAGTTTACTGAGAGATAATCCTATTATCTCTAAGATGACTAAGGAATTAGTTGCTAAGATATTGGCTATCTCGATCATATCGATTTACCTATAACTTATGACTACTTCGGTTCCTAACCTCCTTTTGAAATTCTAAGAATTTCATATAAGTTTCGAATTTGTACTTCAACAAGTATATTCATTCATAATGATTAAACTGACGATTGTATCTAGTGCTTACATTAAGCATCTTACACTCATCAGCATGGATCGAAATCCACTATAATTTTGGAACGTTCCACGTTTCTTACAAACGGGATTCAGGAACGCTTCCCACAAGACAGGATTTACAGAAAGTCAACTCTATAGGTTCATTTTCATAGAATAATCCTAAGGTGTCTGACTTGCTAATCCTTTTATATCTCAACATTCCAAAGTAATTCGAAGCTTTGTCATCTCACTTACTTTTGTTATCTCGTTTGTATGTTCTGAACATTAGTGCCTTGAGTCTTTGCACAACGGATTATGCAAAATTGACTCAAGACTAGTGAATTCTATTCCTAGTAGAATTACTAAACGAGGTAACATTTCAGAGTACTCATACTCTTTGCAGTTCCCTTTCAAAGTCCTTATTTGCTACCATAGGAGCAAACGTCCAATTTGATCTGTAGTGTCTTTTGGGCGTACCCCTTACATGCCCCTCCATTGGGCTCTTAAGGGTTTCTTCTTCTTTAGGCGTTCAATCCTTTAACTTAGGGAGTTTAGAAGAAGAATTAACCATCTCAACCATTTATTCCTTCTTAAGGATGCTCTCGACCATTATCAACTAAATGATTAACTATGCTACATTAACATCATTCTAGTTGAGCACAAAAGGTTTGAATGATGGTGGAAGCAATGTAAGCAATCAGTGCCTTGAGAACTCTTTTCTCAGTTGATGATCGAGACCATAAGATCTTCAAATAAGATCTTTAGACCTTGTTCGTGTGCACTTGTTTCCTCATTTGGAATATTGAATAATTCCATAATGTTATACCTTGTAACATTTTTATGAGGTGGTTCAATTGCTCTTAAGTGGTTTGGAAAAAAATCCATTCACCTCAGATTGCTTCTCTTTTGGCCCGGGTCGAATTTTCACAATTGAAAACTTCGCCCTTTAGAGAACGCCTTTCTCTATTCGGATTCTAAAATGAATTTTAGGATCCGAAGCCATTTAGAGTTTGTCAGGACTTAGTCAACTTATTTGACTTAAGGATGGATACGAATGGGTTTGCATTTCATATTGTAGAGAATCACAGAACTACAACCTAAATGCTAAGCAGAGAACTAGGTGAGCATGCTGAATAATAATGATATACATAAGATAAGGTCTTTAACCTAATGTAGCTCCCACTGTTTTTCAAAGATCTATAATTCCCAAAGATCTAAGAGGAACACGTTTCCCAACGGGTACTAAGATCCTAAGTATTTTACCTCGAACCCACGACTCGCGGACATTCTAAGTAAAACCCTAGGTAGGTACAACTTACCAATTCTAACACCTTTAGAACTCTTAGTAATTGTTTTGCATCACCTATCTTTCAATATGGACCCACGACTCGTGCGACATCCATGCTTACTTAGGCGTTAAGCTAGACCCATCAATCATAAGATCATGATCAAAACTTAGTTCGAACGACCCACGACTCGCGGACATCGCCCTTGCCAAAATTAACCACGAAATATTTATCATTTAAAATGATCAATTAGGTAACTAAGAACTAATAAGCTGCACTAGCTATCCCACGACTCACGGACAATAACTAGCTTTACTTACTAAACTTAAAACCTATTGATGGAATGCAAGGAATTTAATTCAAAATTTGCATCTCGAATTAAATACCTATTATTCGAAATGAGCTTAATATTTAATGGGAATTTTCGAATCAACCGAAGAGTTGTTCGGTTCGACCTCACCAGCATATATGTTATCCAATTTAATTAGTCTTGATTAATGCAAGTACAACTTAAATGCATTTCAAACAAGCACATAAACAGATAACATGTCCTAGCATGATACTAACATGTAATGATCATGGGTTCTACCTATCTTATACGTGATATGTGGGAGCCACTCCACAATCACAAGTTCTAACATACATGCCACATAAACAGTTTAAATCACATAAGGGAAAGCGGTAACAAAATACGAGCCCTATCTCTATTACATTTAACAATTGAGATTCCCCTCCCTAACATTTTGAGGGGTCTTCACTTATGGCCTCCTTGTTACTTGAATGTGGTCCATCTTACTCCATGGGTGCATTGTCTCCAAAATGAAAATAAAACCTCACCACCTATCTCTACTCTCAAATTACAATAAAAAGAAAAAGACATAAAGTAATAAGGCTCAATCTTCATATTGGCCTTAGACAATTACACGGGGCATACCCCGGCCTCAAAAATAGTAATATGGAAAGCCACATAATAAATCACATAACAGTACGCACATAAGTGAGGCTCCAACCTCAATTGAAAAACGCAACTATAGGGCTTCAACCCCAATTTAAACCATCCATGTGCATAAATTAAAACCATACATAAGTCTAAACCCATGATCACCTAACATGCTTTTGCGAGAATTTAAATTTAACCAATAAATTAAAATTCCCATTTCAAGTCCTAATGACTCAAAACACGACTTGATGCGAGTCTTATTTATAAAAGTTTTCAATAAATCCCAAATTACCAAAACAAATAAAATTCCAATTAATTTCTGAAAATTAATAATTTTATCAAAGATTGTATTTTCCCAAAATATAAACCGTTTCAATTTCTCAAAAATCCCAATTTTAAGTTTTATTCAAAAATTAAAATAAATATTCAAAAAATAAAATTTTAAAATTAAAATAAAAATTGGGACTGGATTGCACGATAAGCGAAAAATGGATTACGAAAACGGGGTCCTGCGCGCGGCCCTCTCGGCAAGGATGGCGGGCGGCCTGGGCGAGCTATCCCGCACGCCTTGCGGGATTCTCGCCCAGCCTTGGCGGACGGCATCGGCAGCCCTGGGCGGGCGCGCCTAGACGCGCCCGGAACACCTCCCGCGCGGTTGTGGGAGGGAGTAGGCGCACGGCCTGCGCACGCCTAGGACAGGCGGCCGGTGGTGCGCGAAGCCTGTGCGCGCTACGCCTTCGCGTGCGGGGTTTCGCGTGTTCGTAATCCAGGCTTTCCGTTTCGTGTTTTCGTTTAAAAGCAAAACCAATCCAAGAAATCCAAAAACAGTTTATACAGTTTCAAATCTAAAATAGTTTTCAAAAATTACATTTTGCAAAAACCAATTTTCAGAAACTTTCAGGAAAAAATACAGTTTCGTAATTCAGGCTTTCTAAAACAATTACAAATACTCAATCGCATCAAGCCTAAGAATTTCTACCAAATTCAGTATAATTGAGACGAATCAGAAACACGATTAACGAGGTGACTCTGATACCACTTGTTGGAAAATAGGAATCAGAAAGCAGCGGAAATTTTAAATTTTTCCAACAAAAAGGATCTTGGACTTGCAATCGTGTAACCAAATTCGTTGAGATAGAAAACTTACTTTTCTTTTATTCTTTCTTGAAGCGTTTCAAGCCACCCAAGAACGCTCTTCTCGCGGCTTGACAACCCGTCCCTCGAAAGTCTCTTTCTACTTCAGAATCCATTGTCGGGATAGCAATCCACACCATCCTAGATTCAAATCATGTTAGGGATGTTCTTAACAATATAACATAAAGAAAGAAACATGAAACGAAAAAAGCATGATTGAAACTCCCTTCGAAACCAGTTTTGCGAAAGTAGAAAACTGCCAGTCACAAAAACCTCGTGAAAAAATTCATCCTTAGGATATGGACGAACGGTTTTCGCTATCGTCTTTGGTTCGATTTTTTCATTCGTTTCATGTTGGGTTTAGAATCGTTTCATCGTCCCTTCTGATCGTTTTGCTTGATCCCCACTTTTTGGTAAAGCTCGAATCTTCAAAACTTCTAACTTAAAGCTCTCTAGAGATAGTCCACCAACTTGGCTACAATCTAACTAGTAAGGATGCTAGTTCTCTAGTTAGTGTTTAGGCTTAACCTAGGGTTTCGTTTATCTTGGAGAAAGGATGGTGTTCAACACATGAACCAAAAGAATTCTCAATTAGCTCTAAGGGGAGCTCGAGCTCCCCTATATATAGGAGGGAAGTGGCCGAAAATCCCTAATCCTTATGGGCTTAGTGCTAGGAATAGTGCCCTAGAAAGCCGATTCGACGTAATCTGCTTTGGGACTTTTCTTATATCACAGACAATCTTTGAGTAATATACGATTGATTATAGGCAAACACTTCTTTATATGCCAATACGTGTTTTGTGTGTTTCCATTACGTGCGCATGTATGAGAACTCCCCTAATCCTGATGACTTTAGGACTCTACCATTTAGGTGAAATGGTTCATGAAACGAGCCCTATATCACATAAGTCATGATTAGTAAAATACTCCAAGCCGATGAGTCCTACAGACAGTGGGAGTGTCAACCTGGCTCCTCTAAGGCTTGCTTGTGGGATCACGCCCTTAAGAAGGACCACCTTGTTTCATGGAGGTGGAAAGTGTATAGTTGATACATGCGTGATACATGAGGGTGCTTACTTTAATAAGTAAGTTCACTGAGGTACCCCGTGTGAGAACATTCCTAAATGGGAAAGGAAGCTTCTATTTCAGGAAATGGAAACTTCCAGATTAGGAAATATCTCACGAGTCATTGATGTGATTAATTGATCCTTAGACTTGAGGTTCCTTGTCACTTTATGAGTTAACTCTGTAGTCTTAGGTATAAGCTTTAAAGGGTGTCGCCTTAGACAACTGATTCAAGGCTTATGCTGGGGCTGCACAAGTGACTCATGAAAGTGAATGAGAATCAAGAAAGGACCTACGCTTGCATTTGCAAGGTGATCTCTTATTGTGTAAGTCATTCATATGCCATATGGAGTCCTTGGCCAAGGCAGTAGATCAAGACATCAAGAAAAGGGTTTCTTGGATTGAGATCAAATGGATATGAAATGCACTTAGCTTTAAGACCAGATTATTAGGGTTCTAATTATTCCCTTACCCTAGATCTTGGTTGAGAGATAGTAAGTAGGAGGATTGTATCTCACATGAATCAATGACTTAAAGGTTCTGTCGAATCCGAACATTCCAATTCAGCTAGGGGTTAAATACCTGTTGCTAGACTATGGTCGTTTAATCTGTGGACTGATTAATTAATTAGTGAATTAATTAATTAGGGTCACTGCTAATTGAATTGAGAACCTAGAGGGTCACACACAACAACTTGGTTACATGAGTTGAGGCTTGAAAATGATTAAACGAGTTAATCGGGCCAAGAGGGTTCCACACGTGTGAAGTCACACGTGTGGCTCACGTGAGTGACACGTGTCACACACGTGTGTATATATATATATATTATATATATTAAATAATTAATTAGTTAATTATTTAATAGACTTTGGTTTAATTTTGAATTAAAAAGAAAGTCTTATTTTGGAGAAAATAATCTAGTTAATTAATTATGAATTAATTAATTAGATAAAAATAAGTTATTTATTTTATAATAAATAAAGTATAAAATTATCCAAAAATAGTTTGGATATTTTTAGCTCTCTTAAAAGTTGACTTGAATTAGAATTCAAAGTCAAAGTTGGAAAATACTTGATGATCAAGTAATAGGAGAGAGAGGAACCAAATCCTTTCCCAGCAAGGAATAGGATCGGCGCCCCTCTCCTTTTCCTATATATAGGGGAGCTCATGCTCCCCTTTAGAGCTAATAGACAATTCTTGGTTCATGTGTTGAACACCTTCCTTTCTCCAAGATAAAATAAAACCCTAGGTTAAGCCTAAACACTAACTAGAGAACTAGCATCCTTACTAGTTAGATTGTAGCCAAGTTGGTGGACTATCTCTAGAGACTTCAAGTTAGAAGTTTTGAAGATTCGAGCTTTACCAAAAGTGGGGATTAAGCAAAACGATCAGAAGGGATGATGAAACGATTCTGAACCCAACAGAAAACGAGTGAAAAAATCAAACCAAAGAAGATACCGAAAACCGTTCGTCCATATCCTGAAAGATGAGTTTTTTCACGAGGGTTTTGTGACTGGCAGTTTTCTACTTTTGCAAAACTGGTTTTCGAAGGGAGTTTCAATCCTGCTTTTCTCGTTTCATGTTTCTTTCTTTATGTTATATTGTTAAGAACATCTCTAACATGAATTGAATCTAGGTTGGTGTGGATTGCTATCCCGACAATGGATTCTGAAGTAGAAAGAGACTTTCGAGGGACGGGTTGTCAAGCCGCGAGAAGAGCGTTCTTGGGTGGCTTGAAACGCTTCAAGAAAGAATAAAAGAAAAGTAAGTTTTCTATCTCTACGAATTTGGTTACACGATTGCGAGTCCAAGATCCTTTTGTTGGAAAAAATTTTAAATTTCGCTGCTTTCTAATTCGTGTTTTCCAACAAGTGGTATCAGAGCCACCTCGTTAATCGTGTTTCTGATTCGTC
This sequence comes from Lantana camara, assembly GCA_037501455.1. Classification (NCBI taxonomy): domain Eukaryota; kingdom Viridiplantae; phylum Streptophyta; class Magnoliopsida; order Lamiales; family Verbenaceae; genus Lantana; species Lantana camara. The sequence goes on along the minus strand of CM074858.1, from coordinate 91,417,036 downwards.
TCAATTATTCTGAATTTGGTAGAAATTCTTAGGCTTAGATGCGAATTAGGTATTCATGAGTTCTTTTAGAAAGCCTGAATTACGAAACTGTAATTTTTCCTGAATTTCTAAAACTGTTTTCTCAAATTGTGTTTTTGAAAATTGTTTTAGTTGAAATTTGTTTAAATCGAATTTTTTAATTTTGGATTGAACCGGGTTTTGGAGAAACCCGAAAATACGAAACGGGACACGAAAAGAATGGGGTTGGGCGTGCTAGCACGTCGCACGCCCAAACCCCATTACCGCCGCCCAGCCCTCCCGCATCCGCGCGGGAGGCCTCCCGCCCGCCTAGGCGCCCTGCTCGCCTGTCCCGCAACCGTGCGGGACAGCCGCCTGCTCCTCCCGCAACCGCGCGGGAGCGCCCGCCCAGGGATGGGCGGGACTGCCTGCCCACGCCGCACATCTGCGCGCAAGGGCGCGACTGGCGCGCGCACGCTGGCGGCAATCGCTGGCGGCTGTGCGCAGCGCTGGCGCGCGCCTAGCGCGCGTTCCTACGCGGCGGGCGGGCGGTCCCGCGTCATCCCGGGCCCGTGCATTCGTGTTTCGTGTTTTTCGGTCCGTAAAATCCCGATTTAATTTTATTTTAATTTTATCTTTTAAAATCAGTTTTGGTAAAATAAAATTATTTTAAAATTTTGATTAAATTGGGATTTTTGAGAAATTAAAGCGATTTGGATTTTGGAAAAATTATGAATTTTATTTTCTAAAAATAATGAAAGAATAAAATTATTAATTTTGGAAATTAATTGGAATTTTATTGGTTTATTGTTTTTCGGGTTTTATTGAAAAGGCTCTTGAACAAGAATTGCATCTAAGTCGTGTTTTAAGTCATTAGGACTTGAAACGAGAATTTTAATTTATTGGCTAAGTTAAATTCTCGCAAAAGCATGTTAGGTGATCATGGGTTTAGATCTATGTATGGTTTTAATTTATGCACATGGATGGTTTAAATTGGGGTTGGAGCCCTATAGTTGCGTTTTTCAATTGAGGTTGGAGCCTCACTTATGTGCGTACTGTTATGTGATTTATTATGTGGCTTTCCATATTACTGTTTTTGAGGCCGGGGTATGCCCCGTGTAATTGTCTAAGGCCAATATGAAGATTGAGCCTTATTACTTTATGTCTTTTTCCTTTTATTGTAATTTGAGAGTAGAGATAGGTGGTGAGGTTTTATTTTCATTTTGGAGACAATGCACCCAAGGAGTAAGATGGACCACATTCAAGTAACAAGGAGGCCATAAGTGAAGACCCCTCAAAATGTTAGGGAGGGGAATCTCAATTGTTAAATGTAATAGAGATAGGGCTCGTATTTTGTTACCGCTTTCCCTTATGTGATTTAAACTGTTTATGTGGCATGTATGTTAGAACTTGTGATTGTGGAGTGGCTCCCACATATCACGCATAAGATAGGTAGAACCCATGATCATTACATGTTAGTATCATGCTAGGACATGTTATCTGTTTATGTGCTTGTTTGAAATGCATTTAAGTGTACTTGCATTAATCAAGACTAATAAAATTGGATAACATATATGTTGGTGAGGTCGAACCGAACAACTCTTCGGTTGATTCGAAAATTCCCATTAAATATTAAGCTCATTTCGAATAATAGGTATTTAATTCGAGATGCAAATTTTGAATTAAATTCCTAGCATTCCATCAATAGGTTTTAAGTTTAGTAAGTAAAGCTAGTTATTGTCCGCGAGTCGTGGGATAGCTAGTGGAGCTTATTAGTTCTTAGTTACCTAATTGATCATTTTAAATGATCAATATTTCGTGGTTAATTTTGGCAAGGGCGATGTCCGCGAGTCGTGGGTCGTTCGAACTAAGTTTTGATCATGATCTTATGATTGATGGGTCTAGCTTAAACGCCTAAGTAAATATGGATGTCGCACGAGTCGTGGGTCCATATTAAAAGATAGGTGATGCAAAAACAATTACTAAGAGTTCTAAAGGTGTTAGAATTGGTAAGTTGTACCTACCTAGGATTTTGCTTAGAATGTCCGCGGGTCGTGGGTTCGAGGTAAAATGCTTAGGATCTTAGTACCCATTGGGAAACGTGTTCCTCTTAGATCTTTGGGAATTATAGATCTTTGAAAAACAGTGGGAGCTACATTAGATTAAAGACCTTATCTTTTGTATATCGTTATAATTCAGCATGCCCACATTTTCTCTGCTTAGCATTTAGGTTGTAGTTCTGTGATTCTCTACAATATGAAATGCAACCCCATTCGTATCCATCCTTAAGTCAAATAAGTTGACTAAGTCCTGACTAACTCTAAATGGCTTCGGGTCCTAAAATTCATTTTAGAATCCGACTAGAGAAAGGCGTTCTCTAAAGGGCGAAGTTTTCAATTGTGAAAATTCGACCCGGGCCAAAAGAAAAGCGATCTGAGGTAAGTGGATTTCTCCAAACCACTTAAAAGCATTTGAACCACCTCATAAAAACGTTACAAGGTATAACATTATGGAATTATTCAATATTCCAAATGAGGAAACAAGTGCACACGAACAAGGTCTAAAGATCTTATTTGAAGATCTTATGGTCTCGGTCATCAACTGAGAAAAGAGTTCTCAATGCACTGATTGCTTGCATTGCTTCGACTATCAATCAAACCCTTTATGCTCAACTAGAATGATGCTAATGTAGCATAGTTAATCATTTAAGTTGATAATGGTTGAGAGCATCCTTAAGAAGGAATAAAAGGTTGAGATGGTTAATTCTTCTTCTAAAACTCCCTAAGTTAAAGGCTTGAAGGCCTAAAGAAGAAGAAACCCTTAAGAGCCCAATGGAGGGGCATGTAAGGGGTACGCCCAAAAGACACTAGAGATCAAATAGGACGTTTGCTTCTATGGTAGCAAATAAGGACTTTGAAAGGGAACTGCAAAGAGTATGAGTACTTTGAAATGTTACCTCGTTTAGTAATTCTACTAGGAATAGAATTCACTAGTCTTGAGTCAATTCTGCATAATCCGTTGTGCATAGACTCAAGGCACTAATGTTCTGAACATACAACGAGATAACAAAAGTAAGATGACAAAGCTTCGAATTACTTTGGAACATTGAGATATAAAAGGATTAGCAAGTCAGACACCTTAGTATCATTCTATGAAAATGAACCTATAGTGTTGACTTCCTGTGAATCCTGTCATGAGGGAAGCGTTCCCGAATCCCGTTTATAAGAAACGTGGAACGTTCCAAAATTATAGTGGATTTCGATCCGTGCTGATGAGTGTAAGATGCTTAATGTAAGCACTAGATACAATCGTCAGTTTAATCATTATGAATGAATGTACTTGTTAAAGTACAAATTCGAAACTTATATGAAATTCTTAGAATTTCGAAAGGAGGTTAGGAACCGAAGTAGTCATAAGTTATAGGTAAATCGATATGATCGAGATAGCCAATATCTTAGCAACTAATTCCTTACTCATCTTAGAGATAATAGGATTATCTCTCAGTAAACTAATTCGAGACACCTTAGTGTTTCCGAATGATGGAATGAAACCTAATAGGATATGGTCCATTCCATAGTAAGCTTTACTGACTTATAATCATTCTAGGAATAAACTCCTAGAATATGCAGTTAGAGATTTTGAATTTAGTACCTTCCAAAATCAGTCCTTCAGTTACACTATGCAATGTGGCATTCTAAATTCCCTAATTATTCTTATCCAATAATTTAATGGAATCCTCTTAAGTGAAGAGAATAGTGGGAGATAAGCTTGAAATGAGTTCAAGTTTATACAATGATATTGGATATCAGTTTTGCGATTCCCTTGCACAAAGGTTGTTTGTCTCAAAGGAATGTACCTTTCTTAAGGAATCGTTCCTATATAAGAAGAAAGGCAAGCAAGCAGACCTCAAAGAAATTTGAGGATAGATATCCACGCCACATATAAAAGAAACGAGCCCATCTGATAAAACTTAGCCAAATTTTAGAGTATGTACACGTGTGAAACCCTTCTCTTAAGATGAGTTTAGAACGCGTTCCTAGATAGCCAAGGAATTACTTGAAGAGGAGACACTGTCAGATTTGGAATCTGAGTAGTGTAAGCAAGCCTTGAAATCCAATATGGATTCCATATACTTAAACCGAGTTTTGACCTTGGTTGATCCACCTGATAGGATCAAGCTCCTAGAGCTTCGAGTAAATGGAAAGCATTACAACCTTCTTGACGGTTGAAATGCAAAAGTCCATTTGGATTGTGTTTACCATATCCTCATATTCTGACTATGAGATATGATAAATGAATATGAGAACTATCTTGTTCAATATGAGATTGAAAGAGAGTGAAATAAGGTATTTCTATAAATCTCATATTCAGTGGGAGTATGCATAAGGTATGCAAATCCCTAAAGTCAATCTGTGGATTGATAAAGGCTTCTAGGAGTTAGACAATTCGATTCCATAGGATAGTCAAATCGTTTGACACAGATAGAAGTCGAATAAGTCTCAGAGTGTACATATGAAAGTTAGTGATGTAAGAATCAATTTTGGTTCTTTAGAAGACGATGTCCTTCTCATTAGGAATGTCAAGGATGACGTGAAAGTTACCAATTGTTTAAGAAACAATTTGACATGAAAGATCTTAGTGATTATCCTATATTCTCGACATTCAGATCTATAGAAGATAGATCTAAGAGAATAAAAGGATTATCACAAAATGAGTACATAACCACGGTACTAAAAGGAGTTTAGTATGGACAATGGAACGTGTCTTTTGAAGAGTATGTGTCCTAAGATAAACTTTGAGAAAGTTAGAATGTCCAAAATCCCTTTAAGTGAAAGGGTGCATAATGTATGAAAAGTTATGTACTAAATTAGATATGGCACAACACTAAGCGTAGTAGGCCGAATCTAATATGACCTCAGAGAAGGTCATTAGATCTCTGTAAAGGATGTCCTCAGAGTACTTGAGAAGAAATGAGGATATGTATTAGTTTACAGAGCCCAAAAGATCTTGTTGTTAGAAGGATATTTGATGTAACCGTTCATCAAACATGGATGATTATGAAATCATTGCAAGGATACAACTTCTACCAGAATGGTAATGCAATGTGTTGGAAAGGGTTCCAAGGACGAACATTGCAAAACTCGACTGTCGTAGTTGAGAACTTAGTCGTATTATATAACGCTAAGTTAAGTGTTTGGGTAAGAAACTCCATCTAACCGGTTAGATGAAGTTCCTAGCATGAAACAACTCCTTTATCATATTGTATGATAAAATGGATGGTTGCTCAAGTAAGAGAACCAAGACCTCACCAAGAGACTGAACACGTGATTACGAATCACTTTATAAGGAAAAGGTGTTTCCTAAGAGATGTGTAAACAAGAGGGTCACATCAGCAGAGAATATAGCAGATCCACTTTGGAAACGCCCAAAGTCAATAGGGTCTCTAAGTGCATCTTGAGAAGATGGGACTTAGAGTACCTAAATGGCTTTTACGGGCAAGTGGGAGATTGTTAGGAATAGTACCCTAGAAAGCCGATTCGACGTAATCTGCTTTGGGACTTTTCTTATGTCACAGACAATCTTTGAATAATATACGATTGATTATAGGCAAACACTTCTTTATATGCCAATACGTGTTTTGTGTGTTTCCATTACGTGCGCATGTATGAGAACTCCAATAATCCTGATGACTTTAGGACTCTACCATTTAGGTGAAATGGTTCATGAAACGAGCCCTATATCACATAAGTCATGATTAGTAAAATACTCCAAGCCGATGAGCCCTACAGACAGTGGGAGTGTCAACCTAGCTCCTCTAAGGCTTGCTTGTGGGATCACGCCCTTAAGAAGGACCACCTTGTTTCATGGAGGTGGAAAGTGTATAGTTGATACGTGCGTGATACATGAGGGTGCTTACTTTAATAAGTAAGTTCACTGAGGTACCCCGTGTGAGAACATTCCTAAATGGGAAAGGAAGTTTCTATTTTAGGAAATGGAAACTTCCAGATTAGGAAATATCTCACGAGTCATTGATGTGATTAATTGATCCATAGACTTGAGTTTCCTTGTCACTTTATGAGTTAACTCTGTAGTCTTAGGTATAAGCTTTAAAGGGTGTCGCCTTAGACAACTGATTCAAGGCTTATGCTGGGGCTGCACAAGTGACTCATGAAAGTGAATGAGAATCAAGAAAGGACCTACGCTTGCATTTGCAAGGTGATCTCTTATTGTGTAAGTCATTCATATGCCATATGGAGTCCTTGGCCAAGGCAGTAGATCAAGACATCAAGAAAAGGGTTTCTTGGATTGAGATCAAATGGATATGAAATGCACTTAGCTTTAAGACCAGATTATTAGGGTTCTAATTATTCCCTTACCCTAGATCTTGGTTGAGAGATAGTAAGTAGGAGGATTGTATCTCACATGAATCAATGACTTAAAGGTTCTGTCGAATCCGAACATTCCAATTCAGCTAGGGGTTAAACACCTGTTGCTAGACTATGGTCGTTTAATCTGTGGACTGATTAATTAATTAGTGAATTAATTAATTAGGGTCACTGCTAATTGAATTGAGAACCTAGAGGGTCACACACAACAACTTGGTTACATGAGTTGAGGCTTGAAAATGATTAAACGAGTTAATCGGGCCAAGAGGGTTCCACACGTGTGAAGTCACATGTGTGGCTCACGTGAGTGACACGTGTCACTGTGACACGTGTGTATATATATATATTATATATATTAAATAATTAATTAGTTAATTATTTAATAGACTTTGGTTTAATTTTGAATTAAAAAGAAAGTCTTATTTTGGAGAAAATAATCTAGTTAATTAATTATGAATTAATTAATTAGATAAAAATAAGTTATTTATTTTATAATAAATAAAGTATAAAATTATCCAAAAATAGTTTGGATATTTTTAGCTCTCTTAAAAGTTGACTTGAATTAGAATTCAAAGTCAAAGTTGGAAAATACTTGATGATCAAGTAATAGGAGAGAGAGGAACCAAATCCTTTCCCAACAAGGAATAGGATCGGCGCCCCTCTCCTTTTCCTATATATAGGGGAGCTCATGCTCCCCTTTAGAGCTAATAGACAATTCTTGGTTCATGTGTTGAACACCTTCCTTTCTCCAAGATAAAATAAAACCCTAGGTTAAGCCTAAACACTAACTAGAGAACTAGCATCCTTACTAGTTAGATTGTAGCCAAGTTGGTGGACTATCTCTAGAGACTTCAAGTTAGAAGTTTTGAAGATTCGAGCTTTACCAAAAGTGGGGATTAAGCAAAACGATCAGAAGGGATGATGAAACGATTCTGAACCCAACAGAAAACGAGTGAAAAAATCGAACCAAAGAAGATGCCGAAAACCGTTCGTCCATATCCTGAAAGATGAGTTTTTTCACGAGGGTTTTGTGACTGGCAGTTTTCTACTTTCGCAAAACTGGTTTTCGAAGGGAGTTTCAATCCTGCTTTTCTCGTTTCATGTTTCTTTCTTTATGTTATATTGTTAAGAACATCTCTAACATGAATTGAATCTAGGTTGGTGTGGATTGCTATCCCGACAATGGATTCTGAAGTAGAAAGAGACTTTCGAGGGACGGGTTGTCAAGCCGCGAGAAGAGCGTTCTTGGGTGGCTTGAAACGCTTCAAGAAAGAATAAAAGAAAAGTAAGTTTTCTATCTCTACGAATTTGGTTACACGATTGCGAGTCCAAGATCCTTTTGTTGGAAAAAATTTTAAATTCCGCTGCTTTCTGATTCGTGTTTTCCAACACTTAGGATTTTGGTCCCTCTCTCCTATTACTTGATCATCAAGTAATTTTGACTTTGACCTTGAATTCAAATTCAAATCAACTTTCAAGAGAGCTAAAAATATCCAAACTATTTTGGATAATTTTATACTTTATTTATTTAAAATAAATAACTTATTTGATCTAATTAATTAATTCACAATTAATTAACTAGATTATATTTCTCGAAAATAAGACTTTCTTTTTAATTCAAAATTAAACCAAAGTCTATTAAATAATTAATCACATTAATTATTTAACACATAAATAAATATACACATATATTTACACACGTGTGAGACACGTGTCACAAGGACACGTGTCACTCACGTGAGCCACACGTGTGGTTCACACGTGTGGAACCCTCTTGACCCAATTAACTCGTTTAATCATTTTCAAGCCTCAACTCATGTAACTAAGTTGTTGTGTGCGACCCTCTAGGTTTTCAATTCAATTAGCAGTGACCCTAATAAATTAATTCACTAATTAATTAATCAGTCCACAGATTAAACGACCATAGTCTAGCAACAGGTGTTTAACCCCTAGCTGAATTGGAATGTTCGGATTCGATAGAACCTTTAAGTCATTGATTCATGTGAGATACAATCCTCCTACTTACTATCTCTCAACCAAGATCTAGGGCAAGGGAATAATTAGAACCCTAATAATCTGGTCTTAAAGCTAAGTGCATTTTATATCCATTTGATCTCAATCCAAGAAACCCTTTTCTTGATGTCTTGATCTACTGCCTTGGCCAAGGACTCCATATGGCATATGAATGACTTACACAATAAGAGATCACCTTGCATATGCAAGTGTAGGTCCTTTCTTGATTCTCATTCACTTTCATGAGTCACTTGTGCAGCCCCAGCATAAGCCTTGAATCAGTTGTCTAAGGCGACACCCTTTAAAGCTTATACCAAAGACTACAGAGTTAACTCATAAAGTAACATGGAACCTCAAGTCTAAGGATCAATTAATCACATCAATGACTCGTGAGATATTTCCTAATCTGGAAGTTTCCATTTCCTGAAATAGAAACTTCTTTTCCCATTTGGGAATGTTCTCACACGGGGCACCTCAGTGAACTTACTTATTAAAGTAAGCACCCTCATGTATCACGCACGTATCAACTATACACTTTGCACCTCCATGAAGCAAGGTGGTCCTTCTTAAGGGCGTGATCCCACAAGCAAGCCTTAGAGGAGTCAGGTTGACACTCCCACTGTCTGTAGGACTCATCGGCTTGGAGTATTTTACTAATCATGACTTATGTGATATAGGGCTCGTTTCATGAACCATTTCACCTAAATGGTAGAGTCCTAAAGTCATCAGGATTAGGGGAGTTCTCATACATGCACAGCTAAAGTAAACGCATACCAAATAAGAGCATATAATGAAGTGTTTTCCTATGATATTAATCAATCGCATATTATTCAAAGATTGTCTGTGATACTAGGAAAGTCCCAAAACGGATTACGTCGAATCGACTTTCTAGGGCACTATTCCTAACATATTCCATAATTTTACTCACGTAGCAGCAGTAGTATTCGATGGAAACATAAAAGTAACAATAGATAAGGAAATAAGAGAAGGGGATGAGAAGAGGAGGTTCGAAAAAGACTAATTCATTTCTTTCTTGTTTTTCCACAGTACAAAGCAGTCTTTTAAACATGAAACAAGAAACGTCATCAAATATAAAATAAATCTAACTTCTTCTCTAAAATCACGTTTTTCCTCTTTCCAAGCCATATTTAATCCCAATTGTGTCCCTGAATAAGTGTTGTGTACATGACAATTTAATTGATGAATTACAGGACTTGAGCTTGAAGTAAATTTTTATGTTGAGATTATCAAGTTATGTTGTCAAAATGTCAGGGATATACGACCGAGGAGCTCCAAGGACACTACCCCCAACATCTGGAAAGCTCTCATGTCCCGGCAATGGACTTACATTGCCATCAGCATCTACCAAGAGTGGATACTTGAGGAGATGAATTTGTGACTGTGTGAACTCATCGCACGTATACCTCTTCCAATTATCTTCAGCAATCGAGTTCACACTCCTTACACAGTCCAGCAACTCTGGCTCATCAAAATAGTTTTCAAATGCTCCAAGGTGTTCGGCCCAGAGCGACATTCTATACCCGTAAACCTGTAAATTATAAACCTGATATTTTAGACACAAGAGAACAAATAATATCAATTTTGCAAAATAATGAAACTTCTTATAAGTAAGGGAAAAAAAACAAGGTGATGTTAAAACACTAAATGGTGCAGGAAAAAAGTTACAAACTGAACAGACCTGGCCCCGTGGATGTTGCTTCTTCTTTGCCCAACAATGATGAGGCTGATATGCACCCATAGCTATCTCTGAATCTCTGGTGCCAGCCATGGATCTTTCATTCATATTAGCTGATCCAATTATCACGTATTCATCATCCACAACCATCCCTTTGGCATGCACATAAACCATGAAACGCTGAAACTTGTAGGAGTCTGAAATCTGAGAGGCAATCACAAGCATAATCCGGAAGTGTTAGATACAAAAAACTTATGGAAAGAAAAAATCCCACAGAAAACGTCATAGTAAATCCATTTAGGACATCAGATGAATATTATGCCCAAAGCAGGAACAGAGTTGTAATAATGATTTGCGATAAAAGTGGATTCATTTAATATGTTGATGATAGAGCTGAAGAAAAAATCTTTGATAAGTATTCTCTTAGGTTTATCGAGATGCATTGCAACAATAAGAAGAATTTGATTATGACAAGGTTTATTGTCGTTCCTTTTGCCAATTGTTCACTTTTCTCAATCCATTTTCTCAGTAACAAACCCACCTTATCGTTTATTGTCCTATAATTACAAGCAATGATCTAATATTACATCCAGGTATAGCTAGTTGCTTTTAGAATGTAAAAACGCCGGGGGCATGATAAAATGTATTCAGTTGACATCATGTGTTTAGACAAGGTAGCAACATTGCACTATGAATTCACATTCATATGTAAAACAATTCAAGGAAATAAGTAATGCTGAACCAATTATAACTTGCACTCAAAAGGAAAAAAGCATATGGATATGATGAAAAGAAGGAACAACTGCGAAAATAAGTACATAGTAAAGGATAACAAATTTACAATCTTGTATTAGGACGAGTACCTCTTGAGCCTCTCCAGGGGCCTGAGCATTAGTACTTGCGATTGGTTCCCGATTGCCAAGACATAAAAAGTTTAAGAAGTCTTGCGGGTGTGAGTCCAATTGCATTGATTTGATCTCATTCGCAATAATCTGATACATCATCTCCATTGTTTGTCCCTATCAAATGAAAGATGTGTGAAGGGAGTTAATAGTCCAATATTCCTCAAGGCTATTGAGTGTCAATCATTATTAAGCACCGTAACTGTTGGAAGAGAGCTATTGTTGTTGAGCATATTGTATATCCTTACAAGATCTTTAACAAGAACTATTGTTGCAAGCAACTTAAATATTCTTAAGATTACAGATCTCTAACAAATGCATTAGAATGTGAATGACATTTCTAAATCTAAAAGCTTTCATTTTCTCCTATCTTCATCAGAAAAGTTAAAAAGGAACCAATGATATAGTCACCAGCAATTCTAACTGTCGCACAGATACTTTTCAAATTCACAAATCACACGTGCAGTTCGGCCACACTTTCTCAAATTTCAATATAAAGAAGGAGCATTTATATACCTGCCAAAAAAGAATTTCTTGCACAACATTGTCTTTGGGATTGCCCTCAGGCCACATAGGTATGACAACATACACAACAAATCTCTCTTTGGCTCTGATTTTGCTAGCAATTTTCAGTGCCAATTCCATAGGAATTAGACAGGTGATTTCAATGACCGTATAACTAAAAGGGCAAAATATTGCTAGATGATGGTACATAAGCACATAGCAAGGGTGATCGTGAGGAAGACGACAAAAATAATCGTTGCTGAGTGATAAAATAATTAGGTAAGTAAAGTACTAGTGATTCTGAGAAGAGCTTGCCTATCAGTTTGCATTACAAAAGCGTGAAATTTGCTGTGTTAATTCTAATTCACAAAAGATTTAAACATTTTAAGGTGCATCCAAGCATAATAGGATGCAACAGAATCTTAAACATAGATCACAAATAACTTTGGACTACAAAAACTACGACATAGTACAAACGAAAGTTGTGAAGGAAGAAACCCTGCATTGTGGTATGATGGCCAAGCATATGAAGAGCCAAGAAAATATTGATTTTCAATGTAGATAAAATGCTGAGCAGATCTTATTGCCTGAATATAAGCGGTTTGAATGCTTTTGTCTATCACCAGGTCTTTGGAGCACACAAGGCTCTGAATGAAATAGCGCAAATTAAATAATCAAACAAACTCGAAGGTATATGCAAAGATAGATAGGGACAAAAGGCATTGAGAATATTTATTTATAACCTGTTTCTCAGCCTCTTTATAGTGTGTGGGAAATCCTCTGAGTGACCCCGAATCAATGGACCAGAATATCTGTAGAAGTAACCAATGGTTAGATTCATATTTCAAGATTATCTTAACCACCCTTGAGGTTTGCTTCGTCATTACAAAAAAAACACCATGACGCCTGCTGCAATTAAAAGAAATCAGCCTCTATCTATTGAAATTACAATAACCACCCTTGAGGTTTGCTTCCTCATTACATATCACACCAACTGTTAGCTGCCCCAACTACCAAACAAAAGGACAAGGGAGAATTACATCTAAATTCCCCTGACATTTTGGCCAAATTACATTTAAGACCCCTGTCAGTCCCATCCCAAGCTCCATCTGTTAGTGTAAGGAAAGCCAATTTTGTAACTGAGGCAAATACCTCAAGGGTCTCTTTGGTAATTATTCTAATAAAATATTCAGCCCAAGCTAGGGATTTGTAACCTGCACATGCCAATTCTCTGGGTTCTTTTGCCTGGATACATATAGCTTCGGATCATCTTTTGGAACAGCTATATGTGCACTATCCTTCGAAAGACGAAAAGCAGGACTCAATATCTCTGACATTCTCTCAATATCTATCATAACATCATCCTTCCAACGAGAAGGGTTTTTCTGAACTAAACTAAATTCGCTCCACTCGGTTATTTTCTTCCAACGTTGAGCAAAGTTCATTAGAACATCATATGCAGCAGGCCCCTCGATTCTGCAGTGCAAATCATGCCATGGCTGCCTCGGAGCCTTTGCTGTTGCCTGAGATGGGTAATTAATTATTGAGAAGAGAATGTTAGTAAAATCACTTAGAAACTCAACAAAAAAGAGTATTAGAAAACATGCATAAAATCAGCATGCTTTGCAACATTATAGATTTATCGATTAGGAACTACAACAGCATAAGATAGAAATATATAACTTAAATAATAATCATATCATAATTGACCATGCCCCTGGTAAAAAAGTCAATACTGGGAACTACTATGAGAATTGGTTGGAATTCATAACTAACAGACATGGTTGCAAATTCAACAAAATTCAGATTACTTTTAAACCACTGTAAAGGTGTTTCTGTCAAATGAAATCAAGCTTAAGGAAAATGCATAAAGCTTTCAAAATAGCCAATTTCAAACTATTATGCAACATAATTCAAAAATGTACAAGGAAGTTGAAATTGATAAACTCAATGAGCTTAGGCCAAAGATAGTTACTCTAAGAAAAAACATCTGCCTGCTTTTATGCACAATCGTGACATGATTTAACTAATAAAAATCCCGTCACGGGTCCAAATCATCCTTGAAAACAGTCTCGAGATCGTGGAATAGTCGATGTTCAAGCGTATCATAACGACCATCACAGAGATCAAGACCACCTAAAAAGGCAGTAATTTTCCGGTTATTTCCATGAGCTTGTGTTTCAACAAGAACACATTTCTGATGATGAGTGAAAAGATGTACATCAACTTGGAAGCCAAAATTCATGAGTTAGCAAGTGAAGAACAAAACTTGTGTATAGGCGAGACCACTCACGTAAAGCACTACCAGATACTATCTTTTCAATAATATATCACAATCCTTCATATCTTTAAACTGACTTGTTACTCCTCACCCATTCTGACTAAATGCAGGAAACATAATGCAAGTGATTAAATTACAATGAGAAACATTTATAATTCCCATATATTTCTAATACATATTGATTACTAGATATTTACAAAATTCATGATAAAACAAAATTATCAAGGAATGCTCCATAAACAGGTAATATAAGTTAACTTAATACTAGAGTATCTCTCAAGACAATCAATCTCAACCTGGTGTTTACTGCTGGGATGCCGTGATGCCAAAATGCACATGACAGATGAATGCTGGAAAAACTTTTTGGTCTCTTTACAATGTGTCTTCATGAGTCCAGGCTGCATCCAAAGCCACCAAAAAAATTCAAATCAAAATGCAATAACAAATAGTTCAAAATGGGGGAACTATTAAACACACGAATGAGCAAGTTCAGTTCATACCCCTTTGTAAAAGAAACCATCGTACGCAGTCTTGTCATCCCAAACCAATAGGAGAACTCCAACTCCTTCTCGAGACTTATACTTCAATAATTCCCCGAGGGTCAAATCTCCTCCTCGAGGCAAAGGTCTAGTGGGTTCTCTAGTCAGTTTAATTTTATGGAAAACCGACCACCCCACAACGTACACCAGATGCTTAGCCTCAGCTATGGCATGACATATATCCTCCCAACACTTGGCGCGCTCCCTAGTTGACCCGTCACCCAACTCAATCGCCGGCATCTTCGTCACGTGGGCATCTTGGTATAAAGTGACCGGGCTTCCATTACGAGGGGGAAAATACGTGTTTCTAACCCCTCTATGTAATGGGTCCCCGACAATGCCATGACCGTAGAGTGGATTCTTCTCACATGGCATGAATACCATCTAAATCCTCAGAGCAGAGTCGGGCTTCAGCTGGTTGAAACCATCTATAGGAAATCAGCCGGAAATCTGGTTGCCGGAAGCGATTCTTTGGGCCGGAATGTGGACTCTACCGACTGTGTCCGACCGGAAAACATCTTTATTTTTGATTCGAATATCTAAGAACTCCACGGGATGAGCTAAAGGGATATGAAAATGCTCATCCCATTTACATAAGGTGTATTAGTTACATATGTTAACAAATTGTGTCCCATGATATTATATAAATCATTCAACACATTATGATAACATATGTAAGCAACATACTCATAGTATGTATCATTCAATACATTTTGATATAAACTCTATTGTATCATTTGGTTTAAACTAACACAACATATGGTGTTATGAATTAGTGTTTTTCATCATTTGGTATACCCCATTGCACTATATATTGATTAGTTGAATGAATTACCCAACTTTAATGACGATATACAAATTTGGTGAAATGTTGTATACAAATACTAGAATCACGTACTTAATCGTCCATATGTTGTATAAATTCATCGAAAGTACGTAGGAGAGTGAATTACACAAGTTTTGTTGGAATGTACAAATTTGGTGAAATGTTGTATATAAATACTAGAATCACGTACTTAATCGTCCATATGTTGTATAAATTCATCGAAAGTACGTAGGAGAGTGAATTACACAAGTTTTGTTGGAATGTACAAATTTGGTGAAATGTTGTATAAAAATAATAGAATCATGTACTTAATCGTCCATATGTTGTATAAATTCTTCGAAAGTACGTAGGAGAGTGAATTACATAACTTTTGTTGGAATGTATAAATTTGGTTAAATGTTGTATAAAAATGCTAGAATCACGTACTTAATTGTTCATATGTTGTATAAATTTGTGAATTATACGACTTTTTTCAAATTGTACAAATTTGGAGAAATGTTGTACACATATGCTAGAATCACGTACTTAATTGTCCATATGTTGTATAAATTTGTGATAAAGTACATAGGAGTGTGCATTATACCACTTTTTTCACCTTTGTACAACTTTGTTGAAATGTTGTATACAAATACGAAAATCATGTACTTAATTGTCTATGTGTCGTATAAATTCATGAAAAGAGCAAAGATTCACTTTCATGTACCCCGGTGAGTGAATTATACAACTTTTTTCAATTTGTACAAATTTATCCGAATGTTGTACACAGATGCTAGAAGCACGTACTTAATTGCCCATATGACGTACCCAAATGCCAGAATTAGGTATCGCGTATTAATTCAAGTACCATTCCAACAAACACTAGAATTTCATACATCCACATATCAAGAAATCAAAGGGACATCGAGATATGGCTTCTTCATGTTCAGTCTTCATTAAAACCTTAATATGTTCCATTTCATTGCAAAATGCCACAGGAGAATATTGAGTTTGAAGGGTAGCCATTTCTGCCAAAGACAACATCATAAGGTTAATAACAGTTTCGTGTAGAAAAAAGAAGATATAGAGTATCTAAACAAAGAAATTGCGTATTATAACAGAAAATGTGAAAAAATGCAACGACTTTTAAATTCAAACAACCCACAAACAAATAGGGTTGTTACAGATCAAGGAACTTCTAAACAAGTCACTCTATTTTAATTCGATCAATTAAATGACACGAACATTTGACACATACATTATGCTCTTTAGCACAACCTGCAAACATTATTCTCCATCATCTAGAAAATTACCAGCACATAGATTACGATAACTATTAACAACAAACACGAATCCAAACGAAACACAAAGAAGAAGAGTGCCGAGGAACTAACCAGCACATAGATTACGATAAGCTTGCCGAACATTCCTCTTGGAACAACGTTGACTGCAATTAAATTTGCAAACAATAACACCATAAATACAAAATAAATGGTGAAAATTACTGAAAAAAAATACACACATCAATTAAACACCACCATCGTTTCCAAATAGAACCGGCAAATTTCCAAAATTCATGATAAAAACAACACAACAAAAACAAAATTAATTAATCAAAATCACCATTTCACAGGTTCAGTTAAGGGCTTGTATTTCCCGTACCTTCATTTCCAATCAATCTGCTCTTTACAGCGAAGGCAAACGCCTGTCACTTCTGAATACGGCCTGAATCTTCCCCCAACTTTCTACGATCATCAATTCATCACCATAGACGCATACACACATATATACAGATATAGAAAATTTTCAAATACACAAGACGAATTCGAGTGTAAAAAGCGATAATTTAGAGCGTGAAAAGAGTAGAAGATACGTACGGTGGGGTTGATCTTTATGCCGGTGTTAGGTTTCCAGGCGTATTTGTTCTGGTGCTTCGGCGGACCTCGGCGGTGTAAACACTTCGGCCCTGTAAACTCCACAGCGGAAACCCACAAAACGGTGGAAACCAACCTCAAAAGTGGGGAAATTCTCTCAACGCTGGAAACCTCTCACCTGGGTAATCGTACGCATCGAAAACCGACTTATCCATCACCTACCACCTTTGTAACCCAACTCGCCGAATATGGTCGATTTTTGTCTCAGAAACCCTATCGACGGAACCTCTCTCCCTTTTTCTTTTTTCTTTTTCCTTTGATTTCAGATTTAATGAGAATGAATGGGAAAAGTAGTAGCCATCAGGGGTACGTTAGTAAAATTACACACATTAGGTAGTTAAGAAAGATTGGTAAAGTGGATTGGGGAGTTAGTAGGGAGAGTTTAAAAAACGGGGAGCAAAAGGAAATTTGACCCCCCTTCTAGGTAGTTATAGGTCATTTCCCGAAGTTTAAATGAATATAAAATAATATTCTTCCTTTATTTTGATATCAGCCGTGGCAGGTTTTGATTTACACATATCTACATTGGAAAATGATAAAAGCATAACACTTTAAGCTGTAGGGATCTTTAAAAAAAAGTTAGCATTTTATATGGATGATGTATATATATATATTTTTTTTGTTAACTGAATTTTAGGGATCACGTCACAATTTAAGGTGAGGAATGTCTTCGAGCTCAATAAACGCTTATAAAAAACCTTATATTATCCTTTATCCCATAGAGGTAGAGGGAATTTGAACCTACAATCTCGTCAAGATCAAACTCTGTCATGTTTCACTTGACTAACTCCATAGAATGGTTTAATAATGTATATGTCCCTTTTGTTATCATGTTTTTTTTTTTTTTCCCCCATAACGTAGCTAACCACTTTTTAATGACATAAAAGATATTGCCTACCTAAATAGTAAATAATGATATGGATGCTCTTTTTTTTGTTTCACATAACGTGGCCAAGCACTTTTTAGTTTTTATTGACAAAAAAAAAATATATTGCCTACTATTATGAGTTTCCATTTGTGTGTATATTTATATATATTAAAAATAACTAAACATGTCATTATATTATAAAATTATTGTTTTTAATATGCAACTGTTTAAAAAAATGTGGGACATTTATTTTAAAAATAGAAATATTTGTTTTTCAATTAATTTGAATATTTAATCATAACAAGTGAAAGAAAATTCATATTTGGAGGTCAAAAATGTTCCTCAAAATTTTTATTCCTAATTAATATGCATATGTAATGTACTAAAAATCTTTTTTAAAAAATATCATCAATTAGTCTATATTAACAGTTCAGAACTATGAAATATCATCAATTAGTCTACATTAACAGTTCACAACTATGTTAATTTTCCCACGAACCTATATTATTCATACCATTAATCCAAACGTTATTAGCACAACAATATCGCTAATGCAACTCTTATAAAACTGCTTTCACGCACTCACAACAAAATTATGATCTCCATTAGATACTCTCTGTTGTTTGTTTATTAGGAAATTAATCTCTTTATCCGTATATATATACACAAGTGTGTATGTATATATGTGTTTTCATAAGCATATTTAGACGTCTAACAAGATCCATTCAGAGCAAATTTGTAATGTACAAATCTTTGTTATGGCATCCAAATCCAATTAGAAACATCAAATACAAAGGACTCTTTATCAAATTTAAACCCTGGTATAGAAAGAAGTTAAAAATCCTACAACGGAATCAGAGAAGGCCATTTGCTGAAGTACTTGTTGAGTCTGCCTTCAGCAATCTGTAGGATTACTCTGATTCCAAAACTTTGCTGTCCATTTGTAACTGATTTGTAACTATTATTCACTCTCCATGCCTACGATGCTCTTCTCTGATTCCTACTATAACCGATTTCTTGCTAGAGATTGCTGAATGCAAACTCAACAAGGTCTGCAAAACTCTCACCACTTCACCATCACTGTTGTCTTGGATTACATTTTCAGGGACAAAGTGAGTATCCATCGCTTTTGTACAACAATTTATAGAGAGTGATAGTGAAACCAAAAAATTTGTTAAACAGAAAATGATAAAAAGGAAGATAATACATGACAGAACATTAGAACCACATGACCGAGATTTCATCTTTTCAGTGAGTCAATATCGCCCCACGAACCATTCAACTATTACCATTTTCTGCCGCAAACTTCAGAGCAAATTATAATTATTTGAAGAACAAGGGAATGACATGAGAGCTCAATAACATAGAAGGAGAATACCTTTTTGGGTAAGCAAACACTATCTCCATAATCTCCATTAGAACAACTTTGTGCAAACTACAAAGCAACTTTTTCTCCCATTGAATGGCCTATTATAACAACATCAGGCCGATCCCAGCCTTAAATTTTGCAATTAATGTTTTACACAGATTCACCAATCTAAATAATAAATAAAATGCAAAAGAAAGAACTAGCAAAAATACATTAGTTGATCACACAAGTCCATACATATTTGCAAATGAACTGAATGACCAAAAACTAGCAATTCAACCATCATAATAAAGTACACAATACGTCACATTGAGTCTTACGCTTAAAGTAAGTTCAGCAAGGTGTCGGAGAAACTTTTTGGAAAAAGCATGGCCACTGCTTCCCACAACATCTTGTACGAGATAATCCGTCACGCTTAAAAGTAACAAACTAGCCAAGCTGTTCCTAACCACAATATCCCACCCAAGAAGCCCTACCTTAAAATCTTCAACGGTTCTTCCCAAGAGAATAAGTCCTAAATAAACATTGACGAGGGTCACCAAGCAAGTAAGATAAAGTGGCTACTCATCAACGTAAATTTGGGAACCATTGGAAGATATACCATTCACTCTCACACCTCTTATACAACAGCTTTTCCGGCAAGCATTAGGATCATTCAGCAATATACACAATATATAGAGAAACAAGTCATTGAAAGCTAAAAAGATTTGCTTCATCAGCCAAAGCCCCTACAAGCTAGCATATCTGTCAAACACACCTGCACAACTCCATATCCTGAAAATCAGCAAATTCCTAACCAAGATGAAGGGTGCAATCTGTCCTAAACATTAGCACTGACAACATGCACAACACTAGTCATGAAAAATTCCCTAAAACACTAGTAACATCATCCACATGCCTAAACCAAAAGCTCAACACACAAATCAAATAATCAGAAGCAACAGTTGAAAATAAGAAAACAAAATATATAAACACATCAGTTTCAGCAATGAAGGAAACAACACAATAACATGTCCTTTATTAAGTTTGAACCTAATGAGACAACAATAAATATGACATGTAGGTATCATCCCTCTTCGCAGACAAGTACAAATTAGAGTAGCACTAGGTAAGTGAGCATCAACACGTTAATAACTTGCATATGGATTGTTGGAAACACAAATCAGAAAGCAGCGGAAATTTAAAAATTTTCCAACAAAAAGGATCTAGGACTCGCAATCGTGTAACCAAATTCGTAAAGATAAGAAACTTACTTTTCTTTTATTCTTTCTTGAAGCGTTTCAAGCCACCCAAGAACGCTCTTCTCGCGGCTTGATCCCCTCTCCTTGGTAAAGCTCGAATCTTCAAACTTCTAACTTGAAGCTCTCTAGAGATAGTCCACCAACTTGATCACAATCTAACTAGTAAGGATGCTAGTTCTCTAGTTAGTGTTTAGGCTTAACCTAGGGTTTATTTGATCTTGGAGAAAGGAAGGTGTTCAACACATGAACCAAAAGAATTGTCAATTACTCTCTAAGGGGAGCATGAGCTCCCCTATATATAGGAAAGGGATGGGGCGGCCGAACCTAGTCCTTACGGGCTAAGGATTTCGGCCCCTCTCTCCTATTACTTGATCATCAAGTATTTTCCAACTTTGACTTTGAATTCTAATTCAAATCAACTTTAAGAGAGCTAAAAATATCCAATCTATTTTTGGATAATTTTATACTTTATTTATTTAAAATAAATAACTTATTTTTATCTAATTAATTAATTCATAATTAATTAACTAGATTATTTTTCTTCAAAATTAGACTTTCTTTTTAATTTAAAATTAAACCAAAGTCTATTAAATAATTAACAAATTAATTATTTAATATATTAATCAAATAATCACGTGTGGGACACGTGTCACTCACGTCACCCACACGTGTGGTTTCACACGTGTGGAACCCTCTAGGCCCGATTAACTCGTTTAATCATTTTTAAGCCTCAACTCATGTAACCAAGTTGTTGTGTGTGACCCTCTAAGTTCTCAATTCAATTAGCAGTGACTCTAATTAATTAATTCACTAATTAATTAATCAGTCCACAGATTAAACGACCATAGTCTAGCAACAGGTGTTTAACCCCTAGCTGAATTGGAATGTTCGGATTCGACAGAACCTTTAAGTCATTGACTCATGTTAGATACAATCCTCCTACTTTCTATCTCTCAACCAAGATCTAGGGTAAGGGAATAATCAGAACCCTAATAATCCGGTCTTAAAGCTAAGTGCAATTCATATCCATTTGATCTCAATCCAAGAAACCCTTTTCTTGATGTCTTGATCTACTGCCTTGGCCAAGGACTCCATATGGCATATGAATGACTTACACAATAAGAGATCACCTTGCAAATGCAAGTGTAGGTCCTTTCTTGATTCTCATTCACTTTCATGAATCACTTGTGCAGCCCCAGCATAAGCCTTGAATCAGTTGTCTAAGGCGACACCCTTTAAAGCTTATACCTAAGACTACAGAGTTAACTTATAAAGTGACAAGGAACCTCAAGTCTAAGGATCAATTAATCACATCAATGACTCGTGAGATATTTCCTAATCTGGAAGTTTCCATTTCCTGAAATAGAAACTTCCTTTCCCATTTAGGAATCTTCTCACACGGGGCACCTCAGTGAACTTACTTATTGAAGTAAGCACCCTCATGTATCACGCACGTATCAACTATACACTTTGCACCTCCATGAAACAAGGTGGTCCTTCTTAAGGGCATGATCCCATAAGCAAGCCTTAGAGGAGTCAGGTTGACACTCCCACTGTCGGTAGGACTCATCGGCTTGGAGTATTTTACTAATCATGCCTTATGTGATATAGGGCTCGTTTCATGAACCATTTCACCTAAATGGTAGAGTCCAGTCATCAGGATTAGGGGAGTTCTCATACATGCACAAGTAAAGTAATCGCATACCAAAGCAAGAGCATATAAAGAAGTGTTGCCTTTATTCGTTATATCATTCAAAGATTGTCTGTTATTACAATAAGGAAAAGTACAAAGCGGATATACAATCGGCTTTCTAGGGCACTATTCCTAACATGGATAACCTCCAAACCTACGATTGCCTAATTATCACGACATAAACCGTTCATTTTTCAAGTGAACATAATTCATATCACCAATACACACCGAAACAATGGACAGGGGGAAAGTATTAGGTTTACAAAGCGCATTTCATCCTTAAAAATACAAACTAAAAACATGGATATACCTTGGTAAGGAAAAATTGTGTATATCAGCAAGAAAATTTACGGCGGTTAAGAAACGGAATTCAGGAGCTACTTACCTCAGTGGTGTGAGCTAGGTTATTTTGGGCACAACAAGAATTTTCAGATCCAACAAAACCTGAGAGCAAAAAAAAAAAAAGGGGGAGAAATCCAGTTAGGATAGAAAAGAACAGGGACAAGACTAATTAAATGGATAATTTCTATTTCAAAGGACGATGGTTAGCCACTTTGTGCTGGAATACGTATTCTAAGATGGAGCAATGAACACAAATTGTGAATTTTGAACGGGGAAGAGAAGTTCAGTTTAGGGCACAAATTGTTCGTACATAGGAAAATGAAAAAAGATAGGAAAGGATATCAGTGGAACTCAAGTGTAATTTTAACGACTTTTGGGTTCATTAGATTTTTGGTAAACTGTAGTAAAAAAAAAAAAAAAGATTTTTGGTAAACTTGCTCGCAATTTCTTTTTGTTTTAGGGAAAATTACATCTGATTACCTTGCTAGATAGGGTAATTATAACATAATCCATCTTTATTCGAAAATTACAATTTCGTCTTCAAATGTTATGAACCGTTTGTGATCCCTCTATTCCGTTTTTCCGTTAAAGTTCCGTTAGGGTTGGGGAGGGGTGTTAAAAAAAAAAGCCGAAATCGAAAAACTGAACCGAACCGAAACCGTACCGACCGGACCTATTTCGGTTCGGTTTTCGATCAGGCCTTTTTTTATTTTCGGTTTTTCGGTTTTTTTGGTTCGGTTGACCGGCTAAACCGAACCGAACCGAAAACCGAAAATCATTTTTTTTAATATATATATGTATATATATATATATATATATGATATATATATCATATTTTAATATATATATATATATCGGGAAATGCCCCATAACTCCCTAGAAGGGGGGTCAAATTCCCATTAGCTCCCCGGTTTTAAAACTATCCGTACTAACTCTCCAATCCACTTTTGGAATCTTTGTTAACTACCTAAAGGGTGCAATTTTACTACATTACCCCTCCTGGCAACCACTTTCCCTCCCATTTTCTCATTATCGTTCAGTGAATATTGAACATTGAAAAAAAAAATAAAAAAGAGAAAAACTGAAGCAACCGGCGAGGGCGCAAAAGAGAACGGGTGAGACGATAACCGACCAAAGTACGGTGATATTAGGTGACGGTGAAGAAGGTTTCCGATGCGTGCGACTACCCTGGTGAGAGGGTTCCGGCAGTGTGGAATTTCCCCGCTGTTGAGGTTGGTTTCTGCCGCCATATAGTTTCCGCTGCGGGGTTTACGGCGCCGAAGATTTGACATTTTTTTCCCTCTTTGATCCAATACGAAATATGAAGCTTTAGATTTGGTATTTCCCCTTTTTTGTACGCAAAATTGGTAGGGTTTAGGACGAAAATGCCCAAGGTGGTTGATCTCTAAAAGGCCCTATTTGGTTGTGGGTTTTTTGAAGTTGAAATTCATTGCCAATTTTGCACAATTTTTATTGCAATACGAAATTTCTTTGGTTAGATACGCTATATTCCCGTTTTTATACACGAAGTTGTTATTAACCATGTGATGGTGTCCTTGGCTGGAATGGGCACCCTTCAAACCCGATGTTCTCCTGTTGCATTTTGCAAAGAAATGGAAAGTATTAAGCTTTTGATGAAGCCTGAACATGAAGAAGCCATTTCTCGATATTCATTTGATTTCTTCATGAACATGTCATTTGCATTTTCATCCATTACTAGAATCAAGTTGCTATTATCCAGGTTTGATGTGGATTCCTCTACTTTTCAGTGGGTGAAGAGATTGTTGTTCCCTTCACGGTGTCCGAATTTTGTATAGTGAATGGTCTGCAACACTGTGGATTGAATGTTGATCTGCACTGAAAAGTTCCTTCTACCACAGTAGCAAAACATTTTTATGGCGATCCCAGATTATGTAATAAGGACAATATTGTATTGAAAATGGCGGAATTAGTGAATAGTACGGAGAAGTCTGATGTCGATGATTTTTGTAGGATGTATATTCTGTTTGTATTCTGTACTTTATTGTTCCCTGTGAGCACCATGGTTGTATCCCGAGGTCTAATTAGTTATGTGGATAACTTGTCTGTAATTGGAGAGTTTTCTTGGGGGATAGCTGTGTATCGGTTCTTGGTAGGATCCATCAAGCAACATTTGGCAGGTGAAACAGTATATGTGGATGGCTTTGTGGTTGGAATGATGGTATTTAAACAAGTTCATAATTATATTTTTTAACTTTATACTATTATGCATGTAGATTTGGTAATTGTTTGAAATTGGTTTTTGTTTAGTGCCACATGCTTGGTTTTATGAGCACTTTCCAATCTGTGGTTTCCCTAGATCGCTGCGGGCATTTCCTCGACTCTTTAGATGGCAATCGAAAGCCAGTAATTTGCCTTTGAACATTGACAGGGCTAATGAGGTGCTGGATGCCATTGACATGCATCAGGTAACTCAGTTTACATTTTTCATTTTCTTTTTTTGTATATGTAAGTATGTTATGTGGCTGCTGTATATTTGTAACATCATGTTGTTTATATTCTTTGAAGTTTGTGGAGATTGTTGCAACGCAAAGGAGGAATTGCAATTGTTTGAACCTCCTGTGAAAAAAGATGAGAATGATGTGGGGACTCTAGCAACGTTGATGAGGGAGATCATTGCTAATCAGAAGCGGGAGTTGAAGTTGTTGGGGCAATTGGTGACTGAGAAGACTGGAGTGACTGCCGATGGAAGTGATAATGAATAAAATATTGGGGATGAGAATGAGGAGGAAGAGCATGTCGATGAAAGTGAGGATGATGAGACTGTGGGGGAAGGGGATGATGATATGGAGGGGAGTGACAAAGAAGTAACCATGGAGGAGAAGGGAGAGGAGGATGTAGTTGATATATTGATTGGTATGCAAGATAAGGCTGTAGAGGAGAGTGTAGTTGAGGCTATGGATGAGCCTATGGATCAGGCTGTGGACAATGTTGTGCTTGAAGCTATGGAGAAAGCTATAGAGAAGGCTGTGGCAGAAGATGTGGTGGAGGCTGGGAAGGATGTGGAGAGAGGTGTGGAGGAGGATGAAGTGGAGAAGCTTGTGGAGGAGAATGTTAGGTTGCTTAATGAGAAGAATGACGCAGATATACTCTCTCGTCTTGTTGATGATTATGCTAGTGGTGATGATTCAGATGATAGCGGGCGTCATGAGATTAGAATGAAGCAAGTGAATGACACTATTAGCTCCATTGCATTGTCTGTAAGAGATAGAGATGATTGGATGAAGAAAAGCAAAGAACCCGATTTCATTACGCCTCCTTCGTCCACAGTCCCGAAGATGAAGAAGAAAGTAAGTTGTCATATTTCGTTTAATTATAATTACATGTTAGTTATATGTTACTTAAAATGCCTTCTATTGTGTAGGTGAAATTTGGAAAGACCCCTATGGATCAATGCTATGATTATGTTGGAAGATTAGATTACCCTGGAAGGGATGAGCTGACATCCGAATAGCAAGATATAATTGATGGTTTCATCCGGGGACATGCTAAAGATGCATCCCAACAGTGCAAATGATGTCGAAATATTGGATTATGACATATACCGGTTGTTGTGGGGCCTTGAGATGAGACAATCCGTGTTTGAGGCGTACATTAACATTCTCATAAGCATGGACATGACAAGGATTTGGGCTATGTCTTCCCATGTAACAACCGGTATATTGGATAAATTGTCTCGTGAAAAGTTCATCAAAGGTTCGAAGAAGAAACTGAAGGCTGGAGATCTGGAGGGAATGAACAAGTTTCTAACAGACAATGTCATGAAGAGTGTGCGCTCATTGCTTTTGCGTTTGAATCCTGAGGTGTTGGGAGGTAACCGTTACATTATTTTCCCATTGAACACAAAAAACCACTAGCATATGGTTGTCCTCGACACCGATCTGAAGGTATTTAAACGCTTGAACTCCATGTATTCTCCCGTTGCAACCGGGCATGCCAAGTTATGGGTGAAATTCATTCGGATGTTCCTTTTCCATGAATACAAGTATGAGATTCCGACCGATGACGTAGATGGTCAGGTATGTCCCTCCCAACAGGATGATAGCCTCGACTGTGGTGCCTTCTTTTGCCTGTTTGCTGAATGTTTCGCTAGGGATGACCCAACTTTCTGGAAAGAATGCCTTCTTGTGAAGATGCCGTACTATCGTGTCCATTTGGCTGCAAAGATTTTGGCTACAGGGGAATTGATTCGTATGGTTGAAAAGTGATGTGTATATCTGGTATTTGAGTGGTCTAGTATTACACTAAAATTATTAAACTTTGGTAACGTAGTATGTTCACTTTGAACAGGAAGTAATTTTTCCTTGTTATGCAATTTGTTGAAGTTTGTTGGCTTTGAAGTATTTTGTATCTCTGATAATGGTCTACCTGATTCTACCATTTATGTACAACAGTTAAGTACGTGATTCTAGCTTCTGTGTACAACATTTATCCAAATGTGTACAATGTGAGAAGAGTGGTATTTATAAAAGAAGTGCAGTTCGTTCTTCTCCATAGTTTTGAAGAATTTATACGACAAATGGACGATTAAGTACGCGATTCCAGTATTTGTGTACAACATCTCACCAAATATGTACATCATCATAACGGAAGTGTAATTCATTCTCCTACGTAGGTTTGAAGAATTTATACGACAAATGGACGATTAAGTACGCGATTCCAGTATTTTCATACAACATCTCACCAAATATGTACATCATCATAACGGAAGTGCAATTCATTCTCCTATGTAGTTTTGAAGAATTTATACGACAAATGGACAATATTACATATGTTGAATGAAATATAAAAGTTTAATAGCTAGAGTGTGTTATCTTAATACGACATATATACTATATAGAGTTTATATCTTCATGTGTTGAATATGATATAGTATGTTGGTTACATATGTTGTCATAATATGTTGAATGGTATATACTATACGATCGGGCGTATTGTGTTGAATGATATATAGTATGTTGGTTACATATGTTGTTATAATAAATATCATTCAACACAATACGCCCGATCGTATAGTATATACCATTCAACATATTATGACAACTTATGTAACCAACATACTATATCATATTCAACACATGAAGATATAAACTCTATGTAGTATATATGTCGTATTAAGATAACACACTCTTGCTATTAAACTCTTATATTTCATTCAACATATGTAATATAAATTTATCGAAAGTACATATTTGGTGAGATGTTGTATGAAAGTACTGGAATCGCGTACTTAATCATCCATTTGTCGTATAAATTCTTCAAAACTACGTAGGAGAATGAATTGCACTTCCGTTATGATGATGTACATATTTGGTGAGATATTGTATGAAAATACTAGAATCACGTACTTAATCGTCCATTTGTCGTATAAATTCTTCAAAAGTACGTAGGAGAATTGTAGCACCCGAGTGCAAGGTACCACATCCCCCGCACCGAGACCCAACCCGGATATGGAACGGACACTCCATACCCGAGCTAAATCACGGCGAACGTGGACAACACTCACGCTATGCTAGGCGGGACTAACCCTTGAACCATACAATCAGAGTAACATAAGCGCGGAAGCAAAAACTGATCAAATATATATACAATGAGCATTCAAGCTCCAAAAATAAGTCATATACATCATCAAATACCATCAAGGCTCAAAACATGTACGCTCCATAGTAATACATATACAATGATCAAAAGTAGAGTATGCAAGTGTAAGACCAAAATACAAGAGCTAGAGATGAATGCAAGACCTAACGACTCGAATTCCCGCCTAGCTCCCTGACACCTGCATAAAACAACTGAAAACCAAACGGGTTCAGTCCAAAAGGGACTGGTGGGTATAAAAACAGGGCATAAATATAATATAAGACGATTTTTAAACAATCACATGCAAGCTATAATCCCAAGTGAGGTTTTTAAAGAATTTCCCAAGTGGGTGAAATAGAAAAATCATCAAAAGGGATTATAACGATTCATTTACATTAGGTCATTATTGGCCCGGTGAGTGGGCGTGCATTATCTCCAACCAACACCTTGTGTAGTTCATTAAACGTTCATTCATTCTTTCTTTTCATGCATAACATTCTTTCGTGCACATTCATAACATTTACACCTTCTTCCTCCGGGTTGGTGGCGGGTTTCCAAGGCCCGACCACCCATTCATTGACCAAAAGGGGTTGCATGACTCCCCTAGTGGCACTCAGCGTCCATTCCTCGCTAACTCCTAACGAGGTCCGGTTACGCCGTTAATTGGTGGAACTAATGTGAGGGATCACCGTCGGCCCATGCCTCCCCGGATAGCCACTCACACTAAGTTCCTGGGCCCCATTCGTGCATTCATTCATTTCTCACCAACACATTTGGTAGGATTTATAAAATAAGGGTTTTACGTTGCAAACATTTACTCTTTGAAAAGACTCTATATATATATATATTAATTTTGATCGAAAACTTTTCACATTGAAGGTATATAGGGTCATATAACTAGATAGAAGAGAAACCCACCTTAAAACGACAAAAGAAGAGCACAAGAGCCTCACGGACCGGCCTCGTCTCCAACGGGATCAAAATCTGTGCAAGGAAGGTGAAGTGAGACTCAAAATGACCAATTAAGACGCTCGGCAATGAAATGATCATGATATGAATGCATAAAAGAATATATTATGTAATGAACAAGTTCATGTGCACGATTAATGTCTTAAAGACATATAAAGATTCATTTCATTCCTTTTATGAAGCATTCAAATTTGTTAAAGTTCATCTCTTCCATATTTCATACCAAATTAATCCAAGGAATTTAAATAACGATCATGACATGTAGTATAACATGTATACGTATCATACAAGTCATAAAATAAGGAATAAATAACAATTAGGGTTCAAACTTAAGAGCAAAGTCCATGCATGCACACATTAGGAGCAAAGAAGACAAGTCGAAGCATATCTCGGAAAATATTCCACGAAAAATAATAAAATTTCATAACACTCAAGATAATACATGTTAGCATAGCATGGAAGTCATAAAAGAGGTGGAGAAAGATCAAACAAGCGAAGAAAAACAAGAAAAAACGAAACCGGAGTAACAAAAAAAAAACAGGACAGAATCCACCCCCATGGATTCTGGTCCAGAAGCCTACTGGACTCAAATCCACCCCCGTGGATTTGAGTGTGTAGCCAGAAAAAAACACAGAACAGGGCAAAAAACGAAATGGAAGCTACAAGGCACAAACCAACTCACATCTTAACCCAAAAGCATACAAGTTCAAGTCATAAATTCACATATACATGCCTTAACACAATTAAACTTCAAGAATCCAAGGAATGCATTCAAGAATTCAATCATCAACTTCAATCTTCAATCATCATTAATGGCAAGTCATGAAATCTCCAACAACCAAGAAAACTAAGTTCAAAGTAACATAATTGCATGCTTAAAGATCATTTATTACTCAAGAATCACAAAGAAAACTCAAAGAAATCAAGTTGATTCAACAAAAGAGCAAAAACCTAACTATTCATCATCTTCTCCAAACTCCATGAAAACATGCTCAAAATTGGGGATGAATGGATCAAAATGACTCATAATCAATGTATATAACAACCCTAAGCTTACCTTGTGGATTAATGGAGGTTTGGAAGAGATTTGAGCTTGAATCTCCAAGGGTTGGCTTGAGCTACGGGAAAACTGGAAAGCAGGGGAAGTTTGACTGATTTTCTCCAAGTGAAGAGGGTTATCTCGGTTTGGGGTGGTTAATTCTGGTTAGAGGGTTGAGTTAGGGTTCTAAGGAATCAAACCATGGTTAATTTGGTCAAGGTTTGAATAAGATATGGTCATTTTAGTAAACTGTGGCAGATTTGGTTTTCGTTGCATGTTTCGGTTGAATTTCGGAGGTTCAAATAATTTGGGAAAAATATAAGGCTAAGTTCATTAAACTCAAATTTTCGATACGAGTTCAACGAAGTTGACGAAACTCGAATCCGAGTTTCCTAGCTCAAGATATCAAATAAGGAACCAATGGTGCGCTAATTGCTCGTTAGACCCCGTTTTGGATACCAAAATCAAAATAAACTCATAATTCCTGCAAATGAACCCGAAAACATGAAACGATTATATATTCATATTCATAACACATATAACTATAACATATTAAATTTTCACGAAATTTCGGTATCGAATCATATAAAAACGAAGCACATTTACAACACTCATAAGCAAGACATTCAAAATCCATAACATTCCAAATAATATAAAATTTAAATACATAATTAAATTAAACTAAAGTGCACAATTTAAAATACATTTATTCAAAGTGGTACCAATTTATTTAATTAAAACAATTACACGATTTAATATATAGATATAATTAATAACATTAAAATTATATATCAACTAATTCATATATATATATATATATATATATATATATATATATAATATTAATTAACTTAATATATATAATAATTAAAATTTAATAAATAAAATAAATGTATAAAACATGTGTAAATAATTATTTCGCGCAATTTGGTAAACACATACGTCATACCTGTACTGCCGAAATATCGGGGCGTCACAACCTCTCCCCCTTAAAAGAATCCGCCCTCGGATTCATTGATCGCCCGGAAACAACTCGGGATGAAATCTCTTCATCTTATCCTCCGTCTCCCACGTAGCCTCTTCCGTTTTATCACTTCTCCATAAGACTTTAACTAGTGGGATTTGCCGGTTTCTTAATTCTTGCAATTTCCGATCCAAAATTCTAACCGGTTTCTAAACGAAGGTGAGGTTAGGCTCAAGTTCCACTTCCTCAACGGGTAGGATCTTAGATTCATCCGGATAATATTTTCGAAGCTAAGAAACATGAAATACATTGTGAATTCCGGTCAAGCTCGGAGGTAGATCTAAACGGTAGGCCGTATTTCCAATTTTCTCAAGAATCTCATACGGTCCTAAATACCGAGGATTTAATTTACCTCCTTTTCCAATCCTCGAGAATCCCTTTCGTGGCAAAGCTTTCAAGAATACCCTATCACCAATCTCAAACTGAAGATCTTTTATTCGGTGATCGACATAGCTTTTCTGTCGACCCTGGGCTGCTTTCATCCGTTGTCTGATTATTTGGACCTTATCAATCGCCTCTTGCACGGCCTTAGAGGGCTTTTCCTTTTTCTCCCCTCGTTTTACACCTTCCTGTTTGGTCCAATTCCATTCCTCCAAATCAAAAAACAACGGAGACCTGCATTTTCGTCCGTAGAGAGCTTCATAAGGCGCCATTTCTATCGATGCTTGAAAGCTGTTATTATAGGCGAATTCAATCAAAGGTAATTACTCGTTCCACGAACTCGAAAAATCCAATGCACATGCTCTCAACATATCCTCCAAATATTTAATTAATCTCTCTGATTGTCCGTCCGTTTGAGGATGGAAAGCTGTGCTGAATTGAAGCCTTGTTCCCAGATTCCTTTACAATTCTTGCCAAAATCTAGAAGTGAACCTCGGATCCCGATCTGATACAATGCTAACCGGCACACCATGAAGTCGGACAATTTCATCAACATACTTCTTAGCTAACTTATTCACCTTATCCGACATCCGAATAGCTAGAAAATGTGCCGATTTCGTTAATCGATCCACAATCACCCAAATTCCATCTAAACCACCTTTCACTCTAGGAAGACCCTTAACGAAATCCATCGCCACTTGCTGCCATTTCCATTATGGGATAGGTAACGGTTGAAGTAGCCCCGATGGCTTCTGATGCTCTGCTTTTACAACCTGGCAAGTCAAGCAATGTCTCACGAAGTTGATCACATCCCGCTTAAGTCCATTCCACCAATAAAATTTCTTTAGGTCCTTATACATCTTATTTCCCCCGGGATGTATCGAATACCCTGACCGATGAGCTTCTTCCAATATCAACCGTTTCAACTCTTCTGGAACCACCACTCTGTTCTTAAACCTTAGAAGCCCGTTATCATCAAATCCAAATAGACTCTCTGAATCATTTCTAGCTTTCTGAACTAACTTCTGAACCTCAGAATCCACTTTTTGAGCTTCAAATAATCTCTGCTGAAGATCCGGCTGAACGATAATATTCCGAATACTAGCTTTCAGCTTAAAAGACTCAGATTCATCCTCAACTTCCACCTTAACACTTGACACGCTAGCTTTCCTACTAAGCGCATCCGCAACCACATTGGCCTTTCCGGGATGGTATCGAATTGTACACTCATAATCTGCCAACATCTCCATCCAACGCCTTTGTCTCTTGTTCAACTCCATCTGAGAAAACAAATACTGGAGACTCTTGTGGTCGGAAAAGATCTCGAAAGAAATTCCATATAAGTAGTGTCTCCACTTTTCCAAAGCAAAGATCACTGCTGCAAGCTCAAGATCGTGAGTGGGATAATTTTGTGCATGATCCTTCAATTTCCTCGAGGTATAGGCTATCACTTTACCATTCTGCATCAAAACACATCCCAACCCTTCTTTCGAGGCGTCCGTATAAACCATGTATCCTTCAGTGCCTTCAGGGAGTGCTAATACCGGTGCAGTGGTCAACTTTTCCTTAAAGAGTTGGAAACTCGCCTCACATGCCTCGTCCCACTCGAACTTGACTTCCTTCTTAGTCAATCGAGTTAAAGGAATGGCGATCTTTGAAAAATCTTTCACAAACTTTCGGTAATAACCTACCAAACCCAAGAAACTTCTGACCTCGGAAGCATTCTTCGGACTCTGCCACTGAATAACCGTCTCGATCTTTGAAGGATCAACTCCCAAACCCTTACTTGAGACGATATGACCTAGAAAAGCAACCCGGTCAATCCAAAACTCACACTTACTAAACTTCGCATACAACCGGTGCTCTCTCAACGTCTCCAATACTAATCTGAGATGCCTAGCATGATCTTCCGGAGTCCTCGAATAAACAAGAATGTCGTCAATGAAAATTACCACGAATTTATCCAAATAAGGCCGAAAAATCCGATGCATCATAGCCATAAATGCTGCAGGGGCGTTAGTCAAACCAAAAGGCATCACTACGAACTCGTAATGCCCATACCGGGTGTTGAATCCTGTCTTTGGTATATCCTCTTCCCGGATTTTCAACTGGAAGTAACCTTGCCTTAAATCCAATTTCGAATAAACCCCTGAACCTTGCAACATATCAAATAGATCCTCAATGTGGGGCAACGGGTACTTATTCTTGATAGTTATCCGATTAAGCTCACGGTAATCTATACACATCCTCAATGTTCCATCTTTCTTCTTGACAAAGAGAACCGGAGCACTCCACGGAGATGAACTCGGTCGAATATATCCAATCATGAGTAATTGCTCGAGTTGAATCTTCAACTCCTTCAACTCTGCCGGAGCCATTCTGTAAGGAGTCTTAGAATACGGTTCTGATCCCGGATATAAGTCAATAACAAACTCAATCTCCCGATCCGGCGGTAGAGAACCTAAATTTTCTGGAAATAAGTCGGGATATTCCTTTACCACAGCCGTCTCCTCAAAACTTAATTGATCCTTTGGCTTGTTAAGGAGATAGGTAATAAATCCCATGGCTCTATCCTTTACTAACTTGCGAGCTTTTATAAACGATAAGAGAGGTACATTCTTCGTTCCAACTTCTCCAATCAACTCTTTACCCAACTTTATCTTCTTCTTAAAACAATCAACTTCGGCCCGATGTCGATTTAACCAATCCATCCCAAATATTACCCCATATTTCTTCATAGGTATTACGATAAAATCTACTGGATAATCTTTCCCTTCTATCAAAACTGAACACCCCCAGACGATTCGATCTGGTTGCAATCTACCTCCAAGAGGAGAACTCACAAAATAACAGGAATTTGAACAAGTAACAGATAGGCACAGAGGGGCACATAGATCACAAGATATAAAGGAATGCGTGGCACCCGGATCGAATAATGCATGGATGATCGTGTTATGAATGCAAACAGTACCTTCCACCACGGCGTTTGGATCAGCCTCAACATTCTGCTCCTCACCCTCGAGGGCATAAGCTCGTGCCTGAATCATCGGTCTCTGAGCTCCAGCTTGATATCCTGGAGTCTTGTCCGGGCATGCAAAATCCATATGATCCCCTTTCCCACAAATCAAACACAATCTTAATCTCTTTCGGCAATTGTTGTAAGAATGGGTTGGCCATCCACAATAAGTACACGGTGGCTGATCATTGCGAGATCCCTTAGGAGCTGGTGGAGCCTGAGGTGCTCGTGGAATTGGAGCAATCTGACCTCCTGTTTTGGGCTTCTTGAAAGGTCCTTTTGGTGGTGGAGCTGGTAAATTCATCGGCCTCTTTCCCTTGTTAAATCCCGAGCCTGATCCTGATCCCTGTCCCTGGCGATAGACTGGCCTCCTAGTATTCACAGAATCTTCAACTTTTAAGGCTTTTAGAGTAACCTTCACCCAAGTACTCGTGTTAACTGCCTCTAGAGCTGCCTGGATATCCGGTCGAAGCCCTTGAACAAACTACATAGCCTTATGAAAGTCATCACTCGCTATATTAGGCGCATAGTGGGATAACCTCTCATACTCTGAAATATACTCGGCTACAGACCTCGATCCTTGCTTCAATTCGGTGAATTCCCTCAATCTTCGAGTACGGGGATGAAGGAGGAATGAATTCGTTCTTAAACTCCCTTGTAAAGACTTCCCAATTGATCTATTCTCCAGCTGCTTCCAAGACTATCCGTGTGCTTTCCCACCAAGAGTAGGCTTCCCCTTGTATCAAAGTGATGATGCATCGAGCCTTCTCTCGGGACTCACATGGAATGAGCTCCCATATCCTGTCAACTTCTTTCAACCACATTTCCGCCTGTATATCATTTCCCTTGAAAAACTTAGGAGGTCTTTGATTCTGAACTCCCTAAGTATAACTGAAATCGGTGCCTTGGGTGGTACAGCAGGTGCAGGTGGTGCTGGAGGTACCGGTGGTACATAATCTCGAAGCCTCTGATCTATAATGTTGATAACTGAATTAACAAAGGCCTCTGC
The DNA here is from genome assembly GCA_037501455.1 of Lantana camara. Taxonomy (NCBI): domain Eukaryota; kingdom Viridiplantae; phylum Streptophyta; class Magnoliopsida; order Lamiales; family Verbenaceae; genus Lantana; species Lantana camara. The sequence continues at coordinate 91,381,412 of CM074858.1, read as the reverse complement.
CGGTGGTGGTTGTGGAGGTGGAGGTGTAGGAGTACGATCACGATGATGACGTCATCCTGGAGATCTATCACGGTGTCTACGTGGAGGCATCCTGTCAATAAACACTGAACATGCGTGCTAGGTTTAGTTTATGCATGATAATGAAATCAATTCCATCAAACTTCAAAATTTAAATCAATTAAGCACAAAAGAGATGCATATGCAGCACATTATCAAGTAGTCCCTAAGCCGAACGACCTAGATTGACCCACATGACACGAGAGCCCGGTTTTGCAACCCGAAGCTCTGATACCACTTAAGGATGTAGCACCCGAGCGCAAGGTACCACATCCCCCGCACCGAGACCCGACCCGGATATGGAATGGACACTCCATACCCGAGCTAAATCACGGTGAACGGGGACAACACACACGCTATGCTAGGCGGGACTAACCCTTGAACTATATAATCAGAGTAACATAAGCGCGGAAGCAAGAACTGATCAAATATATATACAATGAGCATTCAAGCTCCAAAAATAAGTCATATACATCATCAAATACCACCAAGGCTCAAAACATGTACGCTCCATAGTAATATTCATATACAATGATCAAAAGTAGAGTATGCAAGTGTAAGACCAAAATACAAGAGCTAGAGACGAATGCAAGACCTAACGACTCGAATTCCCGCCTAGCTCCCTGACACCTGCATAAAAAAACTGAAAACCAAACGGGTTTCAGTCCAAAAGACTGGTGGGTATAAAAACAGGGCATAAATATAATATAAGACGATATTTAAACAATCACATGCAAGCTATAATCCCCAGTGAGGTTTTTAAAGAATTTCCCAAGTGGGTGAAAAAGAAAAATCATCAAAAGGGATTATAACGATTCATTTACATTAGGTCATTATTGGCCCGGCGAGTGGGCGTGCATTATCTCCAACCAACACCTTGTGTAGTTCATTAAACATTCATTCATTCTTTCTTTTCATGCATAACATTCTTTCGTACACATTCATAACATTTACACATTCTTCCTCCGGGTTGGTGGCGGGTTTGCAAGGCCCGACCACCCATTCATTGACCAAAAGGGTTTACATGACTCCCCTAGTGGTCAGCGTCCATTCCTCGCTAACTCCTAACGAGGTCCGGTTACGCCGTTAATTGGTGAAACTAATGTGAGGGATCACCGTCGGCCCATGCCTCCCCGGATAGCCTCTCACACTAAGTCCCTGGGCCCCATTCGTGCATTCATTCATTTCTCGCCAAAACATTTGGTAGGATTTATAAAATAAGGGTTTTACATTGCAAACATTTACTCTTTGAAAAGACTCTATATACATATATTAATTTTGATCGAAAACTTTTCACATTGAAGGTATATAGGGTCATATAACTAGATAGAAGAGAAACCCACCTTAAAACAACAAAAGAAGAGCACAAGAGCCTCAAGGACCGGCCTCGTTTCCAACGGGATCAAAATCTGTGCAAGGAAGGTGAAGTGAGACTCAAAATGACCAATTAAGACGCTCGGCAATGAAATGATCATGATATGAATGCATAAAAGAATATATTATGTAATGAACAAGTTCATGTGCACGATTAATGTCTTAAAGACATATAAACATTCATTTCATTCCTTTCATGAAGCATTCAAATTTGTTAAAGTTCATCTCTTCCATATTTCATACCAAATTAATCCAAGGAATTTAAATAACGATCATGACATGTAGTATAACATGTATACGTATCATACAAGTCATAAAATAAGAAATAAATAACAATTAGGGTTCAAACTTAAGAGCAAAGTCCATGCATGCACACATTAGGAGCAAAGAAGACACGTCGAAGCATATCTCGGAAAATATTCCACGAAAAATAATAAAATTTCATAACACTCAAGATAATACATGTTAGCATAGCATGGAAGTCATAAAAGAGGTGGAGGAAGATCAAACAAGCGAAGAAAAACAAGAAAAAACGAAACCGGAGTAACAAAAAAAAAAACAGGACAGAATCCACTCCCATGGATTTTTCCAAAGGGAAAAATCCACCCCCATGGATTCTGGTCCAGAAGCCTAATGGACTCAAATCCACCCCCATGGATTTTTTCAAAGGAAAAATCCACCCCCGTGGATTTGAGTGTGTAGCCAAAAAAAAAAACACAGAACAGGGCAAAAAATGAAATGGAAGCTACAAGGCACAAACCAACTCACATCTTAACCCAAAAGCATACAAATTCAAGTTATAAATTCACATATACATGCCTTAACACAATTAAACTTCAAGAATCCAAGGAATGCATTCAAGAATTCAATCATCAACTTCAATCTTCAATCATCATTAATGACAAGTCATGAAATCTCCAACAACCAAGCAAACTAAGTCCAAAGTAACATAATTGCATGCTTAAAGATCATTTATTACTCAAGAATCACAAAGAAAACTCAAAGAAATCAAATTGATTCAACAAAAGAGCAAAAACCTAACTATTCATCATCTTCTCCAAACTCCATGAAAACATGCTCAAAATTGGGGATGAATGGATCAAATGACTCATAATGAATGTATATAACAACCCTAAGCTTACCTTGTGGATTAACGGAGGTTTGGAAGAGATTTGAGCTTGAATCTCCAAAGGTTGGCTTGAGCTACGGGAAAACTGGAAAGCAGGGGAAGTTTGGCTGATTTTCTTTAAGTGAAGAGGGTTATCTCGGTTTGGGTTGTTAATTCTGGTTAGAGGGTTGAGTTAGGGTTCTAAGGAATCAAACCATGGTTAATTTGGTCAAGGTTTGAATAAGATATGGTCATTTTAGTAAAGTGTGGCAGATTTGGTTTCCGTTGCATGTTTCGGTTGAATTTCGGAGGTTCAAATAATTTTGGAAAAATATAAGGCTAAGTTCATTAAACCCAAATTTTTTATACGAGTTCAACGAAGTTGACGAAATTCGAATCCGAGTTTCCTAGCTCAAGATATCAAATAAGGAACCAATGGTGCGCTAATTGCTCGTTAGCCCCCGTTTTGGATACCAAAATCAAAATAAACTCATAATTCATGCAAATGAACCCGAAAACATGAAACGATTATATATTCATATTCATAACACATATAACTATAACATAGTAAATTTTCACGAAATTTCGGTATCGAATCATATAAAAACGAAGCACATTTACAACACTCATAAGCAAGACATTCAAAATCCATAACATTCCAAATAATATAAAATTTAAATACATAATTAAATTAAACTAAAGTGCACAATTTAAAATACATTTATTCAAAGTGGTACCAATTTATTTAATTAAAACAATTACACGATTTAATATATAGATATAATTAATAACATTAAAATTATATATCAACTAATTCATATATATATATATATATATATATATATGTATAATATTAATTAACTTAATATATATAATAATTAAAATTTAATAAATGAAATAAATGTATAAAACATGTATAAATAATTATTTCGCGCAATTTGGTAAACACATACGTCATACCTGTACTGCCGAAATATCGGGGCGTCACAAGAATGAATTGCACTTCCATTATGATGATGTACATATTTGGTGAGATGTTGTATGAAAATACTGGAATCGCGTACTTAATCGTCCATTTGTCGTATAAATTCTTCAAAAGTACGTAGGAGAATGAATTGCACTTCCGTTATGATGATGTACATATTTGGTGAGATGTTGTATAAAAATACTGGAATCGCGTACTTAATCGTCCATTTATCGTATAAATTCTTGAAAACTATGTAGGAGAATGAATTGCACTTCCGTTATGATGATGTACATATTTGGTGAGATGTTGTATGAAAATACTGGAATTACGTACTTAATCGTCCATTTGTCGTATAAATTCTTCAAAACTACGTAGGAGAATGAACTGCACTTCCGTTATGATGATGTACATATTTGGTGAGATGATGTATGAAAATACTGGAATCGCATACTTAATCGTCCATTTGTCGTATAAATTCTTCAAAAGTACGTAGGAGAATGAACTGCACTTCCGTTATGATGACGTACATATTTGGTGAGATGTCGTATAAAATTACTTCCATTTCAAAGTGAAAATTGCGTGGGAGGTCCATATGTTGTACACAGCAGCTAAAATCACGTACATAACAGTCCATATGTTGTACATAAATGATAGAATCAGGTACTTAGACGCCATTATCAAACTTCTACAAATTGCATAACATGGAAAATTAATTCAAATCCAACAAACAGGAACCAAATAGCAGAATATGGACAATTATGATTCAAGGGGCTGTTTGCATCCACGTCGATTGTGACCCTTTCGCTTGCATCGTGAACATGTCATCTCTTTTTATTTTACAACTTGAGATGGTAGTCTCTTTTGACTTCTACGTCCGGGTTGAACTCTCACATCGGGTGGAAAAACAAATTGATCCTGTTCATTTTCTTCCAAAACCGGATCTTCAGCAGTTGGTATGGGGGTAGATAGGCAAGTTGTATGCTTCTCTAAACGTCACAACGGAATACGCTTCGTCGCAGAAGTCATACAATGACAAGCCTTTGTCCTCAATACAAACACATGTATGCGTACAAATAATTTTAAATATCTGTCACTGCTTACAAGTACATGTTCTTGTTTCCAAATTCACGGCATACGTTCCTTTGCCCTCGGCAACTTCAAACAGAAACGAGCTTGCTCGATTTAAGGTCAATTTTCGACCCCCAACATAATTCTGCCTCGACAACTCTTCTGGTTGAGGACATAGAACATCCACGTTGTATTTTTCTCCAAGATCGAGCCTCTCCTTCATCATGGTCATTATTTGTACACGTATCTGATCGACCATACCTAACATAGGCAGAACCCTTGCATTATTCACCCAGGAGTTCCAAGACTCGGCAACATTGTTATTAATGACACCAAAACGTTCACCGGAGAAGAGACAATTTGCCCAATTCTGTGGCTCTGACTGCAAAATGAACTCTTGTGCGCGAGGCATTGCTTTCACAATCTCATCTACAAATTTCTGATATTCATTGAACGAAGTAGTGTATGTGGCTTTTTGAAATATCAATTCCCAATGTTTTTTGTTCTTATACGGATAGAATCTGAGAATCTACACGGAAAAAAAAAAGGAATTATACATATGACAGAATCAGCAACTAAAAGGCATGTTTCTTACCTGAGTCCGGAAATTGTCAACCAAATGTCATAGGCAATACGCATGGTTGCTGCCAGGAAACACCGTCTGGACAGCCTTCCGTAGACCTAAATGTCTGTCAGAGAAAAATGTATACGACCTAAAATTGATTAGGCCTCATGTCTGACTTGCTAATGCTTCATGCAGTTTCCTACAAAACCATTCTCAATTTGCATCATTTTCAGCGCTTACAACCGCATATGCGATGGTAAACAAACCATCGTTGCCATCCTTCGATACGGCAGACAAAAGATAGCCTTTAAAATTATTCTTAATGTGAGTCCCATCCAGAAAAATCAACTTCCTGCAACCTCTGAGAAATCCAAGCAAACATGCATGAAAGCAAAGAAACAGCCTCGTAAATTTATTAGTATTTGCATCCACCTCATAATCCGCAAAACTCCCAGGATTTGTTTTCCTAACGGCATCACAATACCATCTCACACGATCATATGATGCACCATCATACCCATGGATATCATACATAGCTATCTCTTTACCCTTCCACACCCGTTTGTAAGGAAGAACAACAACATATTCCCTCTGTATGTCGTCTTTCATTTCTTTAGGAGAGTACTTGGGACAACTTCTGACCTTCTCTCTAACTATGTTTGCAATCCAATTAGCATCAGCTCTAGGATGTCCCTTCGACCGCAGACTACCCTCTCGACACGTGTGCTACAAACAACATTTTCTTATTGCTAATTGTAAGTCTTTTTTACTATATGATGCATAGATACGCCATTTACAATTACTATCAAGACACACAGCTATGATCTTCAAACTATCGTTTTTAATTTACTTGAAGGAACGATGTATAGACACGGAATAATTTTTCAGTTTCGTCCAAAACTCAGCTACATCTCTGAACCCTTGGCCTACCCGGTTTATGCACATACTCCAGGAATTTTGGGAATTTGGCAGCATAGCATCATATTGGGGTGTGAGTGTCATTCCCGCATTCTCTGCTCCGTACCTAACAAGGCTGACAAAGAAAACATTGAAGCAAGATTCAATTGCAACAAAATATGAATGACACAAACTCCGTATTGAAGTACCTGAAGCTAGTCGATCCAATATGCTCGGTTTCATCATCCCTATCAGTGGCCATAATGTCAACATATGTCAAATTGAACGTTTTATGCAGTTCAATCATGTTACAAATATCTTCATCATTCAGTAACCTAACTTCATGATCCTTGACATGAGGTGCAGTGTAAGTCAATCTTAATTCCGACATATTTATCTCAGGCCAATAATCACCAACAATTGAGTGCAGACTCATCAAATTGAAATCACCCCTAATTGAGAAAACAAGCATTTTTTTATTGTACCGAAGACCACCAAGGAGACGCACAGGTGTGCTATACTCACTAACTTCATACGGGCTACCCATGACTAAAACCGAAATAGAGACAAAAGGTAATTCAACAAATTCAGCTAAAAAATGGTAAAAGGAACGAAATAGCCTGAGCTTAGAGGCGACGGGAGTCAAGAATCAGTCCTCCATATCGTTGAAGAAAGCCGTCTGGTCTGGGCCGAATCCAGGGAGCTCCGTCGTTTTCGTCGGTGTGTTAGCAGGGAACCCTTCAAATTTCAGTCCGAAACGATTTCGAGGAGCTTAGTCCTTCCCAAATTGGAGTCATCACAGGCGGAAGGACTGGGAAGATCTTCAGATTTGCAGCGGCAAGCTAATGGGAGTCGTTCGTGCCATTCTTCATCTTCTTCAGACACCCCTTTTGGTTGTTTCAGATAACCCTTTGCTTCTTGGGTTTGTTGGTGGTAGTTTGTTAATAATAAATGTATATTATTATAACCCCTTCATAAATAGTTTCGTTGAAATGGTTGAAAATAAAATGGTTCTAATATTAAATGGAGGGTAAGGCAGTAATTTTAGGTCACTAGGGAGCAAAGAGAACTTATATTTATCAACTGGGGAGTTAGTAGGCACAATTTTAAGAATGGGGAGTAAACAAAGATTTTTACAACCCTTAGGGACTTTTAGAAGATGGCCCCTATATATATATATATTTTTTTTTTAATTATTTGGCAGAAATATATATGTATATATATAATAATTATATTTATATATATATGATGGTGTCGGATTAGGTTAGAGTCAAACTCCGATCAATTTCTATTTTGTTGAGGTGGGGAAACAGAAGGTGAAGCTCAAAGAGGGTCGACGGAAAAGCTATGGGCTCTACCTGCTAGGACAAACACCAAAAAACAGTCAGAAGGCCAAGCTGGGGGAACTGGGGGTGATTCCCAGTTTGGCTCTCCGACGCTCAAGCCAGATGAAGATCTGAAAGAGAATGCAAGCAAAACAAGGTTGTAGAGTTACAGTAAAATGAGTATGCTTACAGGGATGAAGATGAATTCCCATATTTATAGTTGAGGGTTAGGGACCCTTTGGTAATTTGCTTCATGTGGTCCTGCCTTAATGCTGCCCTATAACACGTGTCGCAACGAGGAGAAACCTAGGAGGAATCTGCTGCAAAAGCCGGTAAAAGTTAATGTTTGCAACAGTGGCAGGTGCGCGGGCCGGTAGGGGTGTCAGAGAGCCGTTTTGGAAGGTTGGTAACGAGGGCGTGAGGCACGCTCGTGTTAACTGAGACTGATGGACTTGGAGATCCGCATTAGTATTAGCATCCAAGTAGTGCAACGAGGAGGAGTGGGACCCCTTTAATCAGTTGTTGTATGAGGGTATTTCTGAAGGAATATAACGCTCGTTGATGATTTCATTAGAGCCATGGAGGCGTGCATGGCAGTGAAGTTGGCGTTCGTTAACGAGCCTTAGGCGAGGAGCTCGTTAGTGAGCATTGGGTGATCATATGCTTTGTGACTTTGTGCCAGTGATAGTCAAGGACGCTCGTGGGAGCTTATTTGGGGGACCATTGAATCCACTTGTCATGCGTTGACTGTGCCATTTGTCAAAACGTGGGTCAAGCGTATTTTGACCTCATCATTTTGTCCCCCAATTCTATAGTCCTTAGAGGTGAGGGTTGTAGAATTTTAACTCCTTCAAATTTTCGAGGGCGACGCTCGATAAAAGAGATGGCGTGCAGCCGAATCCTCTTCTGGGCATACATTAATTACCGTCTCTTCAGTTGACTGCTCACGTCATTCCACATTTAATGCTGATGGGAGAGTGGGTGAGACTTTTTAGGAAACGGTGCATGAATCTCGGGATGTGGGAGACGGTTCACAAAAGTGGGCGGTTACCTAGCCTGGAAATGATTGTGCTTTGAAATTAAATGCCAAAATCATACCCACTTCCTCCCCTATAAATAGGGGATTTCCCACTTCTTCTTCTTCTTTACGTGACCTAAATACGAGAGCTTTCATTGCAAGGAGAAACCTTCATAGAGAATCCCAGAAAATACCATTTTCCTTCCAAGTTTTCCAGAAATCTCTTACATAATCTTCTAATATTTCTAACTTTCTGACTCGCTAACCCTAGGGTTGTTAGGATCAAACTTCCCCAGAACTACTTCGTTCGCACCCTTTAAAATCCACTTGTTCAAAACTTCCCAATATCACCCAAACTTTCAGCAATCATGGCCGGAGATCATGTTGAAGAGTTTGCTCGTGAAGTTGATGAAATGGCCAGCCAAAACTCATCTCCCAGGGACGAAGACTTAGACGCAGAAATGTCTGCCATGGAGGAGAGGAACCCAGGAGGGGTTGAACATCTCTTTGAAGAGATCAATATGGTTATGGAGGTGGAAAGACAGGGGGAACCGTGGGCTTTAACGGAGAGGACAACCCACCCCCATCGTTATACTATTACAGTGGCAAATTCCGCTCCTAATCCGGAGGTAGAAGAAGAAGTTGGGCCCTCAGAGAAAGCCCCTGCCAAGGGTAAGAGGAAGAAATCCCAGAGACCTAGAAAATCTAAGAAGGCCAAGGAGTCAAACGAGGGGGAAGGTTCTGGCATGCAAGCGACTGAAGTTCCCCCAGATAAAATCCACAGTACAATCATTCGAGGGAAAATAACGTCGATGCTGGCTCCAATATATTGGGACAAGCGTTTTCAGTGGAGAATCCCTACCTCCAACGAGCGAGCGAATAATCCCCCTCCGGGGGAGATGGCAGTTTACTTAGGCTCCGTGGTATTTGGAGGTCTGAGATTTCCCATACCGGGACCTGTAGCCGCCATCCTTAATGACCTTAACCTATGCCCTTCCCAAATTGTGCCCAATGGTCTATCTCTAATAACCGTTTTTGTAATTCTCATGGCGTGTACCCAACATCAACCCTCGTTCAGAAACTTTAATTCCCTTTTCCAGGTTGCCCGCTCGCCCCGTTCGTCCCCGAGGGCGGGCTTTTTCTATATCCAAGCCAAATCCGGCCTGAAATTGATTGACTCACCCTCAACCCATGGCGTGGAGTAGAAAAAGAAGTTTTTCTTCGTGAGGGCTCCTGAGGGTGAAGATTTTGGAGTACCCCGAGAGTGGGTTTCTCATGGGGAAGGACCCATCGTTAGGCATCGTTTACCCCACACGCTTCCAAAAAACTGGCCTAAAGACCTTGCCGGTGCCATGAGGGACGAGGGTTGGATAATCCAAGCAAAGGACCTAACTGATGATGCAGAAGTCATGTTTCTTTGCGGAATTACAAATGACCCTCACTTTATTAGAAACCCACACGCTCGGAATTTGGAGAGAGACGGTTAGCTTCTAAGGACTAACTTTAGATAGGAATACTAACTGCTTGATAGTACTCTGCAAGAATTTTATGTATGAGCATTAACCCTCATTTTTCTTGCTTTCTTTTCAGGTGTTGCAATCATAATGGCTGGTGCAAATATGCGCAATGTTGCTAACGTCATCAAAAACCGCAACCGCCAAAACCGCCCCAACCAACAAGGTAACCAACAGGTCCCTCGCGATCGAGGGGCTGGCCGTGGTGACGGTCTAGGGGGCCACCAAGGGGCTAGCTCAAGCGCGGTCCCGCCAACCAGAGGTCGCGGAGAAACTCGAGCGGCCAACACAGAACGGGAATTGTCCCGAGGCCGACAGACACAGCCTACCAGAGAGGAGCCACCCCACCTTCTACAGAAATAACGAGGCCACTTCCGAGCATGGTTATCAAGAAGCCTCGGGGGGATGGCTCTTAAGTGTCCAGGAAGAGGAAGAGGATGCCTGACGCCTTCCCTGTGATAGGCAAGGGCAAACAAGTTGTCGTGGGCACTTTCGAAGATGGAGAAACTTCCTCTTTTGAGGAAGAGCGGTTGTGGAGTTTCGATCGTAGGGGACACAGGCACTTCGAGCGCCTTCCAAATGAGGGCCTCGTCCTCTTGTCCGGGTGCCCACCCTCGAGAACCATCACCGAAGGGTTCTATGAGAGGGTACAATTCACGGGGGACCATCGGGAGTTGTTTTCCCAAAACTCCAAGAGGGTGGCAGCGGATATGGTCCACGCCCTTATCTCTGTAAGCCTTATTATTCTTTCTCCCTTCACACACTCGTTTATGCTCATATCAATTTGCTAAGTATGACAAACTTTTTTCGCCTTTGAAAAATGCAGCAAGTGCTTCCGAGGGCCAAGAACCTCCAGATGCGCTCCACATTCTACACCGAGTGCAAAGCAAAATACAAGAAGATGGCATGCTCGAACGACCCTGCCCAAATTCAGGAGGAATTGGATGTGGAGAAGGCTAAATTTCTCTCCCTCGAGACTGAGCACAAAAAGTTGGAGGCGGAGATGAAGAAACTCCAAGAGGATTTCAAGAAATCCGAGACGACTCATAGGAAATGGCGCACGGATTACAATAACCTTTCGGGGAACCATAAAAAGCTGATGGATGACCGAAATGAATGGGTTACCAAGGCCAATGCGTCCGAGAAGAAGTGCTGACACCCTCAGGGACATTCCCCACAACATCGAGCAGGCCAATAAGGAGGCCCTCATAAAATTTTGTCACTCCAAGGCCTTCAGCTTTACAGCCTGGCTCTACTGCTATGACGAGGCTCAAAAAGCCTTCAACTTGGCTGTAGAGCAATTAATACATAAGGGTTTGGCCGAGGCCTCCGCTCGTGGAAGGTCGGACATGGGCTTGAGGCTTAATGAGTGGTGTGAGGAAGAAGAGGAGGACAGGAACGAGGATCCTGAGGCCAATCTTTCTAAGCCAGAGTATAACTTCTTGGTTGAACTCGCTCAGGATGAGTACATGGCTACTCATCCAGTGGAAGAGATGCCTCAAGCGGAGCCACATGAGGGGGCTAACGATGCTGCAACCGCCCCCGAGGGTCTTCAAGAGTCAGTGCCTCCAGAGGGCGCCTCCGTTCCAGCTTCTGAAAACGCTCCAGTTCTTCCTGTAAACGCTCCTGCGCTTTCAGAGGCTCCAACTCCTGATGCTCTGGGTCCCCAAGCTCCTCTCCCCCCCCCCCCCCCCCAAGCGCAAGGCCCCATTGCCCCTGCTCAGAATGTGATTGTGAAACTGGAGGAGGATATTGTCCCCGCTGCATGAAATTCCTCTCTTCCCTCTTATGATAAAATTTTCATTGTACCCTTTTAATTTCTTAATAAGTTCCATGGGCCCTCGTGCCCTTATTTTGTAATTTTTAACGCTATTAATGAAGAATTTTCTTTCCCATAACTGAATGTCTTTTTACTTTCCCTAATGCTTGTTACAAAATCTTTACTTTGCGCTTGTTGTATCAGAATCTTGTAATGTTTAAGACCTTGAGTAACATGCTAAGTACAAGATGTAAAACTTGTAAAATTTTGCTAAGTCTTGAGTAATCATGAGGGTCTTACTTGAAGACTGCCCTCATCCAAGACTTGTGAAGATTTGCTTTAAATCTTGTAAAATTTTGCTGAGTCTGGAGTAATCACGAGGGTCTTACTTGAAGACTGCCCTCGTTCAAGACTTGTGAAAGTTTGCTTTAAAACTTGTAAAATTTTGCTAAGTCTTAAGTACTCACGAGGGTATTAATTGAAGACTGCCCTCGATCAAGACTTGTGAAAATTTCCCTAAGTATGGTGAAAAGGATCTGAGTTGAGCCCTTGTCTAACACGAGGGACTACTATGAGGGTTCCCCGGTTAGGATGTAACTTGATCAAGAGGTGCGACGAGCCCCAATTTCGAGCGCCAGGTACTTATTTAGTAAGCAACCAGGGCCTACTAGGACATTTGTGGATGCGTGTTAAGTTTTACAACTTTTACCATGTGCTACACCGGTGCACTTGTGAGCTAGCTGCGTGCGCTCGTAGAAATAGGTTTGTTCCTTATCTTTCACGAGCGTGTGACACGTGGGTCAAGCTCAGGTGAGTTGTTGATCACTTAGGAATTTTAACAAGTCATTGTGGACGTAAGGGTCTAGACTTGTGAAAACTTATCTAAAATTTTTCCATCCATGTGCTTGAATGTCAGGGATCTTCCCACTTTTGATGAGCGTACATTTCCCTCGAAAGGGGGACCCGCACGCTTTAGACCTATGTGGCGGTTGCCTAGGTATCCAAGGGCGAATCATTTTCCATCCTCAAAGGATATTCCACTCATAAAAACAACACTTCAATAGATAATGCTTGTTAAATAGGTAATATATATATCCCAGGAATGTGTTATTTACAAATCATAAATAATTAAACGGGAATTAATTAAACATAGAATCTTCGTAGGTTGCATGCGTTCCATGGACGCGAGAGACGTTCGCCTTGAAGCGTTTTGAGTGTGTGCATGTTGTTTGCTCGCACTTGTATAATCTTGTATGGACCTTCCCAATTGGGATCTAATTTGCCTACGTGCCTGGAGACTTCCACTTTCTTTAATATTAAGTCCCCTAACTGAAAGGTTATTTCCCTAACCCGCTTGTCATACTGCCGAGCGACGGACGCTTTGTATTGGTGAATGCATGCCCATGCTTTGTCTCTTTTCTCATCCAAGAGATCTAATTCCAAGGACCGGTTATCCTCGTTGGCTCCGGGCTCGAAATAGGATACTCGAGCGGATTCATGTGAAATTTCCGGCTGGATCATTGCTTCCGCGCCATAGACAAGGGAGTAAGGGGTTTCTCCAGTTGACGCTCGTGGTGCGGTGCGGTAAGCCCATAAAGCCCCTTGCAACTCTTCTGCCCATTCACTCTTCTTGCTTTCGAGCATTGTCTTCAGGTGTTCCAAAATGACCCTGTTGGTGACTTCCGCTTGCCCGTTAGCCTAGGCATGACCTACGGAAGTAAAGCGTTGCTCAATTCCCAATTCTGAGCATCATTCCCTAGTATCCGCCGCTATGAACTGGGATGCATTATCTGAAATAAGTACCCTCGGGATGCCATACCTGCAGATAATATTCTTCCATATGAAGTCCCTCACGACCCTGAAAGTGATCTTTGCTACAGCCTCAGCCTCGGCCCACTTGGTGAAGTAATCGATGGCTAAGATGACGAACTTTTTCTGTCCAACCGCCATGGGCAAGGGGCCCACAATATCAATTCCCCATTGGTCAAAGGGCCACGAAACCTCTATAGGGATCATCTGAGCAGTTGGCAATTGGGGGAGATTAGAATGCAATTGACACTTGGGACACTTCTTGTAAAATTTAACGGCATCTAGGAGGACCGTGGGCCAATAGAACCCGCTTATCAGGACTTTCTTGGCAAGGATACGCCCCCCAGAATGATTTCCACAGGTTCCACTGTGAATATGTTCGAGCGTTTCTTTGGCTTGTGAGGGCCTTAGACACCTCATCGGTGGGCCTTGAAAAGACTTCTTGAATAGTCTCCCCTCGGAGTCCAGAGAAAATTGAGGGGCCTTGTTCCTGATTTTCCGTGCCTCCACCTTGTCAGTGGGACAAACGCCATCCTTGATAAATCTGACTATGTCGTCGAGCCAATAGGGCTCGTGCGGATCGATCATGGCTCCCACTTGTTTGGTGATCTCTTTCTTTATCAATGGCTCTTCAGTTCTAAGGAACGTGACAGAACGCTCGCTAGCACCTTCCAGTGCTGAAGCAAATTTTGAAAGAGCGTCAGCGCGCTCGTTTTTCACTCGCGGGACCTGGAGTAAGTGAAATTCCTTGAATTTCCCAATGATCTCTTTTGTCTTTTTCAAATACTACACCATGGTGGTTTCTCGAGCCTCATAAGTTCCTTCGATCTGGCTCACAATCAATTGTGAATCAACATAAGCGGTAATTCTAGAAGCCCCATTTTGAAAAGTAATTTTCAGCCCTTGTACAAGAGCTTTGTACTCCGCTTTGTTGTTGGTAACTTGGAAGTCCAATCTGATCGCGAAGTCTATTTCGATTCCATTGGGGCCTCTAAGGGTTACCCCTGCTCCTCCCCCTTAAAGAAAGGGAGGTTCCTGTCTGCCGAGAGTGAGTTAAACCTGTTCAAAGAGATGATTTTCCCTACCAACACCTATACTTCCTTAACGTTACGAGGGGAAGGGATGTCCAAAATAGCTTTGATTTTTTCTGGATTAGCTTCAATCCCTCGTTGGCTGACCATGTAACCCAAGAACTTTCCCCCTCGCACTCCAAAAGTAAATTTTGAGGGATTTAACTTCATTCCGTATTGGCGCAAGATGGCAAACGTGCGCTTAAGATCCTCAAGGTGTGAGCCCTGGCGCTCGCTCTTAACAATCATATCGTCCACATACACCTCCATGAACCCTCCAATTTCTTTCTCAAACATCCTACTAACCAGCCGTTGGTAGGTGGCTCCCACGTTCTTGAGCCCAAAAGGCATGACTAAGAAGCAGTATACACCCAAGTGGACAACAAATAAGGTTTTAGGACGGTCCTCAGGGGCCATAAAAATTTGATAATACCCTTGAAAGACATCCATCATACTCATGAGTTTGCAGCCGGCGTTCGAATCTACCAATTGATCAATTCGGGGCAAAGGGTAAGGATCCTTGGGACAAGCCTTATTAAGATCAGTGAAATCGTTGCACATGCGCCATTTGTTAGCGCTCTTTGGTACCAAGACAACATTGCAAAGCCATTCTGGATATAGTAGGGGCTCAATATATTGAGCCTCGAAGAGTTTGTTAACCTCCTCCTCAATAGCCTTCTTTCGAAAACCATACACATCTCGCTTCTTTTGTTTGATTGGCTTGAAGGAGGGGTCCACGTTGAGCCTGTGGACTATGACGCACTGGTTAATCCCAGTAAGGTCAGATGCTCTCCATGCAAAAATGTCAATATTTTCTTTGAGGAAGTCTATCATCATGATCTGCGAGGGTCCTGAAAGATTGGACCCAATCTGAGTAGTTTTATCCTTGTTTCCAGGTTCTAGCTCAATGGTGAGAAATTTCTCCGTGGGCTCGATCCGTATCTCTAGACGAGGGGGTTTGAGGGCTCTTTTCTTTCCTGTTAACCGTCCATCAGCAGCGGGCTCGCCCTCATTACGCTCGTCTTCTTTAGAGGAGGACTCCCCCACTGTACCCGGTGGGGCAGTTTCGAGGGGGCCCTTGGGGTTGGGATCCTTCTTTTTGGAATGTGGTATAGGGCAAAACATTAACAAAG
Organism: Lantana camara; assembly: GCA_037501455.1. Taxonomy (NCBI): domain Eukaryota; kingdom Viridiplantae; phylum Streptophyta; class Magnoliopsida; order Lamiales; family Verbenaceae; genus Lantana; species Lantana camara. The sequence continues at coordinate 91,365,748 of CM074858.1, read as the reverse complement.
CTCCCACTATCAACCAAAACCCTCTTTATAATGTGGTTATGGACATGTAGACTAACCACCATGGGGCAGTCAGAGGTTTCACCGACCCCATGGGGTGTTACAACGTGTGCCAAGTCCTTATCACTAAATCCAACTTCATTCTCCTTCGAGTGTTGATAGCTCGCTTCTCTGATGGCATAGACTGGTCGGGACATCGAGGGGTATTGATCGTAACTCCGGACATATCGGCGTCGAGAAGCGTTGGAATCTTCTCCTGATGAGCCACCTGCAATCATGTTGATGACCGCGAAAGGGGTATTCTCCTGCTCTGAGGCCTTTTGTTTGCCACGGTGGCTGCTTTCTGGGGGACCTCGCCCTCGAGGACCCTTGAGCATGAAGGGCTCCTTCTCCTTTCTCTAGCACGCTCGTTGCAGCGCTCGTCATAGCGCTCTAATATCTTCACAAACTCTTTCAAGTGTCCACCCGTGATGAGCCATTGTATTTCAGCTTCCAACTGGCGGCATTCATCCGTTTCATGCCCCTTTTGTTTGTGGAAGGCACAATATTTGTTCGAGCACCTTAGTGCCTCCGTATCCTTCATATTAGTGGGCCTTTTGAAGAGCTTTTTATCGGAAAGAGCGTACACCTCTGAATTGGGTCTGTTGAGAGGAACGTGCTCGAACCGTCGTGGGGGTGGCAGTGACTTGCGGCGTTCTCGATGTGGCTTTTCTCGACCCCTCTGGTTCTTGATGGGTCCGGAGTACCTGGGAGCATTGGACCCATAAATGTCCTCGAGCGCAAAGTAGGGCTCGACAATCTCTCTCATTGCCATGAGGGATGTTGGGCGTTTTTTCACGATTGAATCCGTAAACTTCTTACTTACATATTGTTTGTGGTTACAGGCCTTGAAAAGAACATGTATCAGAAAATCCATTGAGGGCCTCTCCGTGGGCGAAACCGCTCCTCCGGCTGGTGGGGCTCCGTCGGTCACCATCGAAAGGAGGATAGCAACGTTGGTATCGCGTGGGAGGTCATCTCCTCCTCCCACCGCATCGGATCTTGTAGCAACCATGGCTTGAAAGGTAGAGGGTGTTTGTTCTTCAACTAGCAAAAATGATGGATGAGCTGAAAGTGGTTTCCCACAGACGGGGGCCAAAAATAATGGTGTCTGATTAGGCTAGAGTCAAACTCCGATCACTTTCTATCTTGTTGAGGTGGGAAAACAAAGGGTGAAGCTCAAAGAGGGCCGCCGGAAAAGCTATGGGCTCTACCTACTAGGACAAACACCAAAAACAGTCAGAAGGCCAAGCTGGGGGAACTGGGGGTAATTCCCAGTTTGGCTCTCCGACGCTCAAGTCAGATGAAGATCTGAAAGAGAATGCAAGCAAAACAAGGCTGTAGAGTTACAGTAAAATGAGTATGCTTACAGGGATGAAGATGAATTCCCATATTTATAGTCGAGGGTCAGGGACCCTTTGGTAATTTGCTTCATGTAGTCCTGCCCTAATGTTACCCTAACAAGTGTCGCAGCGAGGAGAAACCTAGGAGGAATCTCATGCAAAAGCTGGTAAAAGTTAGTGTTTGCAACAGTGGCAGGTGCGCGGGCCGGTACGGGTGTCAGAGAGCCATTTTGGGAGGTTGGTAACGAGGGCATGAGGCACGCTCGTGTCAACCAAGACTGATGGACTTGGAGATCCGCATGGGTATTAGCATCCAAGAAGTGCAACGAGGGGGAGCAGGACCCCTTTAATCAATTGTTGTATGAGGGTATGTCTGAAGGAACATGACGCTCGTTGATGATTTCATTAGAGCCATGGAGGCGTGCATGGCAATGAAGTTGGCGTTTGTTAACGAGCCTTAGGCGAGGAGCTCGTTAGTGAGCATTAGGTGATCATATGCTTTGTGACCTTGTGCCAGTGATAGTCAAGGACGCTCGTAGGAGATTACTTGGGGGACCATTGAATCCACTTATCATGCGTTGACTGTGTGATGGTGTCTAAATCTGGGCTATGTGCTGGACTACAGACTTGGACTCCCAATCACCCATGAGATTTGTATAGTGGAGAGACTCTGGTGTGCTGCTGAGCTGAAAGGAAGAACGAACGTGAGCTCAAAGGCCAAAACAGGGAAAGGTGGGGTTGGAACCCGTTTTGACACTCCGACGCTCAAGTCAGTGAAGGCTCTTGAAGGAAGAGTGTTCGAATGAGGAGCTCAGTGCAGATAAAAAGACTTACCTCCATTGATCATAGAGACCGGCTTAAATATGACTAGGCAGGCCTTGGTGTACGTAAGTACACCCTCAGGAAGGTGTGGATCTTGCCTGGTTGGAGAGGAACTCCTTGCAGCCGGAACAGTGCTTTTACGGCTAAAGCACTGTTCCTCTGCCACTGGCAGAGATTCAAGTACTGTACTTGGCGTGGCCGCAATAAATGCAGCCCTCTGAGAGAGGTTCGCGCATTTAATGCGGCTGGCTGCTAGTGCCTGGGTTGATGGCCTGCTGGGTCTTCGCCTTTCCGGGTCGAAAGGGCACCCTCGGTCGCATGACCCTTTCCTTTGGTCAATGATGACTTTTGCGAAGTATCGGGTCGAAAGGCCACAAATCTGGGTCGAATTTGGAAGACTGACGTGGCATGGAGGCCACTTAGAAGTGACACCTGGCGCTGAGTCAGACGTCCCGATTTTCCCCTTGTCATCTTCCCCCCCCCCCCCCAAGTCTGGTGTCACTTGGCGTGTGGCAACTGACCTTGAGGAAGGCGTTGTAACTGCTGGGGGAAAGAGGGAAAGACCATTGGGTGTATCGAGTTCAATTGGTTCGCCTGTAACCGTTCGAGCCAAACTTTTCGAGCCCAGACATCGAGCTACCATCTATCGACCCGCAACGACTGTCGACCCAGGGTCGGTGGGAACACGCGCCCACACCTTCTGGAGTCTACTAGGCGGGAAGCATTAGGTTTTCTGTTTGGCAGTGCAATGATTGCCCTTTTTGAAATTTGAAGGGTTGGCACTAGTTTTGAGGGACTGTTTCGTGCAGCCGCCATTGGGTGAAGGGCCACGTTCTTTCCTTAGCGAGTTAATCTTCCTCCACGTGGCCTTAATTAATCCCACCTAAGGATAACCGCTGTTATAAATTGGGACTTTAAGCAATTCCTCCCCCTTTTTGCGTTATCAGTCAGTGCAAAACCCTAACTTGCAGAGTTTCACATTCACAAGCTCTTGCTAAAGCAACTTCTCAGATAATCGTTTCAAACACAGTTCGAGGTACGCCATTCATCTCTTACCCTATTTTGTTTTCATTTCTTTTTTAAGAGAGAACCCTCGAAATTGCCTCCAAGAAATCATCTTCCGTTCCCGCCGGTAGCCAACCCCAAGTCTATCAACCAAGGAATTACGGGCCTAGAGATGTCCTATCGGACCCAGAGGTATTCTTGGAGTGTATTGGGGTGAAACGTCCAGGGAAGCCTAGGTGGGAGTTTCCGGATGAGGCAGTGAGTGTTCCGAGAACAGCAGAGAGGGTCATAAATCCGGCCTCTGGCATAACATCAGATAGCGACCATTCCATGGAGGCGGAGTCTGAACCCCCGGTGGTGGGAGGAAGTACGAAGGTCAATGAGGAAGCGGTGGATGATATGGTGGCAGAAATAGAGGAGATGTCCTTGGAAGAGGAGTCCCGCGATCATGGAGGGACAGCTTCCACTTCCAGAAATCAAAAAGGGAAGAAGAAAAAGACGGGACAGCAGAAATGCACCAAGTATTACTACGAGTTTCGTGCCGAGATCTGGGGGGCCTAGAGGAATACGGCGCTGAAGAGGTTGACTGGTTGGAGAGATCTGGACATGAATTGCGAAGTTTACACACCCAACTCCGACGAGCACATGGGATCTCCTCCAGAAGGGTGCATAGCAATATCCTTGAAGGCTATTGAGTACGGCTTCCGGCTGTCATTGTCCCCCTTCCAGGTTTCCTTGTTCAACCATTTGCAAATTAGTCCGATCCAGCTACTGCCCAATGGCCATGCTATGATTACAGCTGTCAGACTATTGATGAAGATCTTGGGTCAGGTGGAGTGTGTAGAGTATTTCGCAGAGTTGTTTGTTACCTCAGTCGACTCGGCGGCTTCCCCCAACAGGCAAGGATTTGTGAAGTTACAGTCTCGATCCGGTAACAAGATATTCGACACATAGAAAACCTCTCACGGGGTGGATAGGAAGAAAAAATATATCTTCGTTCGGTATAAGGATGGATGGAATGGGTTAAGGCATACCTCCTGGCACGATGTCGCAAAAGTTACGCTGGAAGGAGGGCCTGTTCGTTGGCCCAACACTTTGCTATCGGCCTTGAGGGAGGTGAGCCCTCTCGATACAGGGATTTTCACAAGCGCGCACCTGCTGATAAGTTAGGGGTTAGCTCCGGGTACGCCCCGGCACATAGCCTTCAGAATGGGTAACTACGTCGTCAATCCCCTTAGACCAAACACGTCTCTTCCCTCAACCTTGTCATTTTTGGCCACCAATCTTTACTTTTCACTCGCTCTGGCAGGGTGCTTTTCTAAACTTGCTCGTTCTTTGCACAGGATCAATAATGGCGGCAGGAAGAGCTAGGGCCCTGGATCGCAAGCTCAAGAAGAAGCAGGCTGAGGAGGCTAAGAAGATTCAGGAGGGAAAAGCGGATGGGCCCGTTCCCTCGATTCAAGAGATCGCCCAGGTGGAAGGTTTAACAGAAGAGGACTCCCGGGTTAAAATTACCGCGGTGGAGAAAGCTGCCGGGCAAAGATGGGTCAACGCTCATCTCCCCACAGCTGGGGGAGAGGCCGATGCTCAAGGAGCTACCTGGGTGCCTCCTGAAGATGGTGCTGGCACCCAAATTGCGGACGAAAGGGCCGCCCGCCCCCCAAAACCCAAAGGTAAAGCAACCGTATCGGCGGGACGATCGGATACTGACTCGGAGAACAATTCTGGGTCGTTCCCGACCGAGGTTCCCAAAGGGAGGCGAACCCAAAAAAGGAAAGAGAAAGAAGGTTTGGACGCCGGGGCTCCACCCAAAATGCCCAGGAGAAGTCAGCCTTCGTTCCCTACTGCCAGTGAGTAGGCTCTGCCTTTCTTCAGAGCCGAGACTTCCCCTGGCTACTCCATGTTGAGGGGAGACTACGAGAGGATAGTCAACGTCCCTAGCTTCGAGGGGCACGAGAATCCCTTCAACATCCCGGAGTTCAACTCCGATGGTTTAGAGAGAAGGGTCGCGACTGGTGAGATTGATCAAGACATCATGAGGGCCACCTACTATTCACTGCAGACTAGCGTAGATCATCAAGAGCTGGCAAAAGAGAGCAATGCCTCTCTGGCTTACAACAAGATAGCGCTGCTAAATGCGGTAAGAGTGTTCGACCTAGAGATCTTTGATAGTTCCCTCCGTCATATTACTGTAACGTCTTTCTTGTTTTCCCTTTTCAGCTAATAGTGAGAGAATACCACTCAGCAGCGCGCTTGGAGTTGGCCGATGAAGCTCGCCGCAAGTTACTGGCGAAAAGGGCTGAGGTTTTGGAAGGCAAAAGTTGGAAGGATGAGGCAGCGAAGCTGCCCCAGGATCTGGAAGGCGCCAAGAAGACGTACATCGTGAAGCTGGAAAAGATGGATAAAGTGCTAAAAGATTTCCTCCAGGAGAGGTCAGCTCAGAGGTGGCGGAGCTCCGTGCCGCTAACGAGAATCTGCAGACGGAGGTCGCCAGTCGCCAAAGCCTGCTCGATATTACGCAGAAAAAGACTGAGGCTACTTACACCAAGGGTAAGCAAGACGAGTGGAAGAGCAGATTCTGTTGGAAACACGAATCAGAAAGCAGCGGAATTTAAAAAAGTTTCCCAACAAAAGGATCTTGGACTCGCAATCGTGTAACCAAATTCGTAGAGATAGAAAACTTACTTTTCTTTTATTCTTTCTTGAAGCGTTTCAAGCCACCCAAGAACGCTCTTCTCGCGACTTGATCCCCTCTCCTTGGTAAAGCTCGAATCTTCAAACTTCTAACTTGAAGCTCTCTAGAGATAGTCCACCAACTTGATCACAATCTAACTAGTAAGGATGCTAGTTCTCTAGTTAGTGTTTAGGCTTAACCTAGGGTTTATTTGATCTTGGAGAAAGGAAGGTGTTCAACACATGAACCAAAAGAATTGCCAATTAGCTCTCTAAGGGGAGCATGAGCTCCCCTATATATAGGAAAGGGAAGGGGTGGCCGAACCTAGTTCTTATGGACTAAGGATTTGGTCCCTCTCTCCTATTATTTGATCATCAAGTAACTTTGACTTTGACTTTGAATTCTAATTCAAATCAACTTTCAAGAGAGCTAAAAATATCCAAACTATTTTTGGATAATTTTATACTTTATTTATTTAAAAAATAAATAACTTATTTTATCTAATTAATTAATTCGTAATTAATTAACTAGATTATTTTTCTCCAAAATTAGACTTTCTTTTTAATTCAAAATTAAACCAAAGTCTATTAAATAATTAACACATTTAATTATTTAACATATATATACAATATATATATATATGCACACGTGTGTGACACGTGTCACAGTGACACGTGTCACTCACGTGAGCCACACGTGTGATTTCACACGTGTGGAACCCTCTTGGCCCGATTAACTCGTTTAATCAGTTTTAAGCCTCAACTCATGTAACCAAGTTGTTGTGTGTGACCCTCTAGGTTCTCAATTTAATTAGCAGTGACCCTAATTAATTAATTCACTAATTAATTAATCAGTCCACAGATTAAACGACCATAGTCTAGCAACAGGTGTTTAACCCCTAGCTGAATTGGAATGTTCGGATTCGATAGAACCTTTAAGTCATTGATTCATGTGAGATACAATCCTCCTACTTACTATCTCTCAACCAAGATCTAGGGCAAGGGAATAATCAGAACCCTAATAATCCGGTCTTAAAGCAAAGTGCATTTCATATCCATTTGATCTCAATCCAAGAAACCCTTTTCTTGATGTCTTGATCTACTACCTTAGCCAAGGACTCCATATGGTATATGAATGACTTACACAATAAGAGATCACCTTGCAAATGCAAGTGTAGGTCCTTTCTTCATTCTCATTCACTTTCATGAATCACTTGTGCAGCCCCAGCATAAGCCTTGAATCAGTTGTCTAAGGGGACACCCTTTAAAGCTTATACCTAAGACTACAGAGTTAACTCATAAAATGACAAGGAACCTCAAGTCTAAGGATCAATTAATCACATCAATGACTCGTGAGATATTTCCTAATCTGGAAGTTTCCATTTCCTGAAATAGAAACTTCCTTTCCCATTTAGGAATGTTCTCACACGGGACACCTCAGTGAACTTACTTATTAAAGTAAGCACCCTCATGTATCACGCACGTATCAACTATACACTTTGCACCTCCATGAAACAAGGTGGTCCTTCTTAAGGGCGTGATCCCACAAGCAAGCCTTAGAGGAGTCAGGTTGACACTCCCACTGTCTGTAGGACTCATCGGCTTGGAGTATTTTACTAATCATGACTTATGTGATATAGGGCTTGTTTCATGAACCATTTCACCTAAATGGTAGAGTCCTAAAGTCATCAGGATTAGGGGAGTTCTTATACATGCACAGATAAAGTAAACGCATACCAAACAAGAGCATATAAAGAAGTGTTGCCTCAATTCGTTATTTCATTCAAAGATTGTCTGTGATTACAATAAGGAAAAGCACAAAGCGGATATACAATCGGCTTTCTAGGGCACTATTCCTAACAATCTCCCACTTGCCCGTCAATGCCATTCTAAAGCTACTCTAAGTCCCATCTTCAGAAGATGACCTTGGAAAGCTTCTCGACTAAGGGGTTTAGTAAGTGGATCTGCCACGTTCTCTGCTGATGTGACCCTCTCAATTAGCACATCTCCTCTTTTGATAATATCACGGATCAGGTGATACTTCCTCATAATGTGCTTGGTCCGTTGGTGAGATCTTGGTTCTCTTGCTTGAGCAACCGCCCCAGTGTTGTCACAAAACACAGTAATGGGGTCTTTCATGCTAGGAACAACATTCAACTCTTGAATGAAGTTTCTAATCCAAACACCTTCCTTAGCTGCATCATTTGCAGCTAAGTATTCGGCCTCAGTGGTCAAATCTGCAGTGGTAGTTTGCTTGGAACTCTTCCAACTCACTGCTCCGCCGTTTAGGCAGAAAATGTATCCTGACATTGACTTAAAATCATCTAAGTCAGATGCAAAGCTTGCATCGCAGTATCCTTCGATAGTAAGATCTTTCTAACCTCCGTAAACTAAGAATAAATCTTTAGTACTTTTCAAGTATTTAAGAATATTCTTCACGGCAGCCCAGTGACCATCTCCAGGGTCAGATTGGAAACGACTTTTTACACTAAGTGCATAAGCCACATCCGGTCGAGTACATAACATTGCATACATTATGCTACCTATTGCTGATGCATAAGGTGTATGAGTCATTCTTTCCTTCTCAAGGTTAGTCTTAGGACACATCTTCTTTGAAAGACATGTTCCTACACTCATAGGAAGGTTCTTAACCTTTGCTAACTCCATATTGAATCTCTTCAATATTTTGTCAATGTACATCGACTGTGATAGTCCTATTAACCTTCTAGATCTATCTCTACAGATTTTAATTCCAAGGATATAGGACGCATCACCAAGATCTTTCATCTCGAATTGGTTCGATAACCATAACTTAGTCACTTTCATGTCATCCTTCGAATTCCCAATAAGAAGGATGTCATCAACATAAAGTACTAAGAATTGCACTGAGGTCTCCAATTCTTTTCTATACACACATGATTCATTCGAAATTTGGATGAAGCCAAACGCTTTGACCGATTCGTCAAATCGAATGTTCCAATTCCTAGAAGCCTGTTTCAATCCATAGATTGATCTTTGGAGTTTGCAAACCTTTTTCTCACTCCCACTGAATGTGAAACCTATGGGTTGCTCCATATAAATGTCTTTATCAATGTCACCATTGAGAAAGGCAGTTTTCACATCCATTTGCCATATCTCATAGTCATAATATGCAGCAATGGCAAGCATGATCCGAATAGACTTTTGCATTGCAACTGGTGAAAAGGTTTCATCAAAATCCACGCCGGGTCTCTGAGTGAATCCTTTTGCATCCAGTCTTGCTTTGTAGGCGGCAATGCTTCCATCAACTCCAAGCTTTCTCTTAAAGATCCATTTGCAAACTATGGGTTTGACCCCATCAGGCAAATCTACCAAGGTCCAAACTTGGTTGGAGTTCATGGAATCCATTTCGGATTTCATAGCTTCTATCCACTGTTCAGAGTCAGAATCTGAAAGTGCCTCCTCATATGTTAAAGGATCATTATCCTTTTGAGATATTTCATGGAAGAATCCATACCATCTCTCCGGCTATCTAGGAGTACGTTCAGAACGCCTTAGAGGAGGATTTACATGTGTATCGAAATTCGTGATTGGTTGTGGTTGATCAGAGTGGGACGTTTCTTCAGTGGGTGGTGTGGGGTCACTTTGTACTTCTTCTAATTCTATGATCTTGCCTTTCTTTTCTTTAAGGAACGGTTCCTCCAGAAAAGTAGCATTTCTGGAAACAAACACCTTTTGCTCAGATTGATCATAGAAATAGTATCCTATGGATTCCTTAGGATAACCTACAAAGTAGCATAAGTTAGAACGAGATTCTAACTTATCTTCCACTGTCCTCTTCACGTAAGCAGGACAACCCCAAATTCTTAAGTAAGAATAACTAGGGATTTTACCATGCCACATTTCATAGGGCGTTTTAGGGACTGACTTAGAGGGAACTAGATTCAAAATCTTTGCTGCACTTTCTAGGGCATAACCCCAGAAAGAAGGTGGTAAGTCAGTGAAACTCATCATGGAACGAACCATATCAAGTAAAGTTCGATTCCTTCTCTCAGAAACTCCATTAAGCTGAGGAGTTCCCGGAGGAGTCCACTGAGAGACAATCCCATTATCTTTTAGATGATTAAGGAATTCTTCACTAAGATATTCCCCTCCTCGATCAGATCGAAGTGCTTTGATCTTGTGACCAGTTTGGTTCTCAACCTCCTTTTGAAATTCTAAGAATTTCTCAAAAGCTTCAGATTTATACTTCATTAAGTATACATAACCATACCGACTAAAGTCATCAGTAAAGGTTATGAAATACTGATGATTGCTTCTAGTGCTTACACTAAGCGGTCCACAAACATCAGTATGGATCAAATCCAAATCCTTAGTGGCACGTTCCACAGTTCCTTTAAAAGGAACTTTGGACATCTTTCCTTTGAGACAGGATTCGCAAGAAGTCAACTCTTTGAGATCATTTTCAGAGAATGATCCTAAAGTGTTTATCTTGCTAATTCTGTTCTTGGAAATGTATCCTAATCTAGCGTGCCATAAGGGAGCTGAAACTTTGTCATCTCTCTTACGCTTCGTTTCTCGTTGTATATTCATAATATTGATATTTTGAGTTAGGTAAAGTCCATTACTTAGAGTACCGATGTGAACGAAAGAGTTGTTCCGTTTGATAAAGTATTTACCATTCTTAACATAAGTTTCATAACCTTCACAATCTAATATTGGAACTGAAATTATATTACGAATAATGCTCGGTACATAAAGGACTTTATTCAAGACTAACTCAAAACTACCTAAATCTAATCTAATTGTACCTAAAGATCGAGCTTCAACGTTTGAGCCATCACCGATCTTCAAGACACATTCTCCTTCTTTGAGTTGTTGGACTTCAGTTAGCATCTGTACATCATTACAGATATGAGTTCCACAACCGGTATCAAGTACCCAAGAACTAGAATTAATAGAAAGATTTATTTCAACGAGAAAGATACCTTTCTTTAGAGTAGCCTTGTACTCTGGGCAGTTTCTCCTCCATTGTCCCGCTTTGCCACAATGAAAGCAAACATCCTCTTTCTGATCACGCTTCTTCTTTTGGGCGTTCCCCTTCGAAACGCCACCAGTGGGCCTAAGGGGTTTCTTCTTCTTCCTTTGGGCTTTCTTGCCCTTACCTTTAGAAGGCCCAGAAGAGGAAGATGGAGCATTCACCATCAAAACCTTATTGTCCTTCTTGATCGTGCTTTCAGCAGTCACAAGCTGACTAATCAGCTCAGCTACAGTAGCATCAGCATAATTCATATTGAAGTTCAGGACTAAATGGGTTGAATGATGGTGGGAGCGAAGCTAGCAACAAATCCACTGAAAGCTCATCTTTCAGTGGCATGTCCATGGAGGCAAGTTTCTCAGTAAGGGCAAGAAACTTGAGTCCATATTCATGGACACTTGAACCTTCCCTCATTCTTAAGTGGAACAATTCCTTTGAAGTGTTATACCTTGTAACACGTTCATGAGGGCGGTAAAGTTGCTCTAAGTGGTCGTAAATCTCCCAAGCAAATTCCATGGCCTCATGTTGCCTTTGCAAGTCCGGAGACATTGTGACGCCCGGAGCGGTGGCCACCACATCCCCCGCACTTAAACCCGAACCCACATATGAAATGGATTTCCATACATGAGTCCAAGTCTAAGCGAACGGAACCTACACTCACTCCTTAGGCTAAGCGGGGCTAAAACTCGGACAGAGCGCGCAAATATAAACACATAAATGCGGAAGCCATAACATAAGGATCGAAAAGAGCTCTATATCTAACACTTATACCAAATACCATGGCCTCACGGCCCAAAAGATCGAGTATATACATCAAAAGCCCATAACTCTTCAAAATACGCTTCTAGCATCAAATACATCATAAGAGTAACCAAAATGCAAGAAGTATGGATGCAACTCGACCTAGACACACAAGTACAAGACCAAGACTCGCACTTCCCCGCCTAGCTCGAAACAACCTGCACTGAAGGTGGGAAAAGAGAGGGGTCAGTCAAAACTCGACTGAGTGAGGGGGCTAAACGCACACCCACACCTAAATACGTAGAGAGCAAAGCATATTACAAAGGTGATAGTCATGAATCGAGGATAGGGTTTTTCATACCCAAATCATTTTCCAAAGATAGCATATAATATAAAGGAAAACCTATCTCATAATATAAAGGAAAACCTATCTCGATCCATAATCTATCAAACATAACATAAACATAAGTCCGGCGAGAACGGACTATCCCTTACTCCATCAAACATAACATAAAATCAAATTCAAATCACATCCACCCCACATCCATGGTGTATCGGGAATCAAACCCTAACACCTACATTACCAAACACATACGGGGCAGCTAACCCACGATATGCCTTCCCCGGTTATCCACCGAGGGCTCAAGATACCACGCCTTCCCAACCTCCATAGGTCGTACGTGAATACCTCAAATGAGAACGTGCACAGGGGTCATAACCGGCGACCCCGTGGTCGTCCCGGGTCTCCCTTACCCACGTCTCCGGGCCCAACAAACCAAATCAAACCAAATTCCCATCTTTCAGGGTACAACTCGCTCAAACATATCACATACGACTAACGAATTTCAAAGTATAGCTTACTTATGCCAATACTTATACCAATTTCGAAGACGTAAAGCTTATTTCACAAAATCATAACATACCTTAAGCACTCGTATTTAATACATATATATAAGTATATATATTCGCATACAGGGTAAGAAAACAACACGTAATAGGTCTTAGGTCGCTTATCTAATACAAAGGATCCTAACCTCACCTTTGCAAAAGTAGAAGGAAGGCAAAATGGGCGAATGAACACTTAAACCTCGGGCTCACGAACTTCCGGAAGAGGCTCTGAAACAAAAGAAGACAAGACCCGAGACTTAGACTCAATAATGTACCAAAGAAGACGCCCGGCAAAATGCATGGATCATGTTCACAAAAATATCACAATTAAGTCATATAATTGCATAGTTATAGCACAACATATTTAATCACAATTTAGTACGCAAAACAATTAAGTTATAACAATTAATCATGCAAAAGAGAAGCAATTAAAGTCATAAAAATGCATAATTAAAGCAAAGAGAAGCAGTGGCAGCTTTCAGGTCTTGAATTCTTCAAAGGGGAAAATCCACCCCCATGGATTTTTCCAAAGGGGAAAATCCACCCCCATGGATTTTTCAGAAGCTACTGCCTCAAATCCACCCCCATGGATTTTTTTCAAAGGAAAAATCCACCCCCGCGGATTTCTTTTTCAAAAGAAGGGTTTCCGGCAATGGGAACGGCCGTTCCCGTTCCCAGTACAAACTGGGAACGGTCGTTCCCACTCTCGGTCATGAACAGTATGGCCTGGGAACGGTCGTTCCCAGTTTAAAACTGGGGCGGGAACGGCCGTTCCGGCCTGGTTCGAAAAGCTGGAACAGAATTTAACACAGAAAACAGGGGAAGCTCGAAAAAGTGCCAAAAATGGCCAAAAACCAACCCTATAAATTGCCACAACTTCTCAAAACACACACACAATTCAAATAAATCATACTTAACATGTTGTCACTCAAATAGCTCAAGAAAATGGAATTAAAAGCCATGATCATTGAAATGAAAAATTCAAGCAAAAATCATGATCATTCAAAGATACTCAACCAACCAAAGATAAAATGCAATAAATGCAACATATATAACCTATACAACTCATACAAGAAGCTAGGAATCAATCATCTCAAGCAAAGAGCAAGAAATCACCATTATAGCTAAACCCTTACTATTCACGTAGGGGAGCAAAGGCAAAACAAACTCACACCAAACTCAGAAATTAAACCATGGAATCGAAGAGCATGACGAGGGGATTCCGAAACCTACCTAAGTTCGAGAAAAGACGAAGAAACGAGAGAGAACTTGGCTTGGAAAGTTTGATGATCAAATCTTGGGGTTTGGCTCTCTTGCTTGGCTTGAGTTGCTGCTGAACGTAATGAAGGAAAAGGGAGAATGGTTCAGCCTTTAAGGGCTGGACCGATTCGGTTCACGGGTTCGGTTCAAGGTTCCCGGTTCAAGTTGGTTCGGTTCAACAAATACAGGCTCAAATAAGGCCAACCCAATTTAAAACGAATAACACGCATGCAACTTTAATCCAAATAATCCGTATAAGCGTAATTAATTCAAAATAGTCCTATACAAACAATCTAAAACGCAAATAATATTAAATCATATAATTTACCTGTACCGACTGTGAGTCGGGGTGTTATAACTTCACATATCCTAAACCACTTGAGGCAAATTTTTGACTTATAATTCAAATATTTCATGTAAATTCAAATAATTCATATAAGAATTAAAATTAAATAATTCAAATAAACAATTAGAATAAATATAAAATGCGTAAATAATAATTTTAAATGCGCACATACGTCATACCTGTACGGTCTGAAAGTCGGGGTGTCACAATCCTTCCCCCTTAAAAAGGACTTGCCCTCAAGTCCGAACCGAGTCCTCAAACAACTCCGGATATAAATTCCTCATTTTCTCCTCAGTTTCCCAAGTCGATTCCTCGGATTTCTGATCCCTCCAAAGTACTCTGACCAAAGGAATCTGCCGTTTTCTCAATTCTTGCATCTTCCGGTCCTGAATTGCAACCGGATGCTTTTCTATTGTTAAATCCGTCTCTAACTGAATCTCTTCAACTGGAAGAATAGTTGCCTCATCGGGATGGTACTTGCGGAGCTGAGAAACATGGAAAACGTTGTGTATCCCGGTCAAATTCGGTGGGAGATCCAATCTGTACGCCGTTTCTCCAATTCTTTCCAAAATTTCAAATGGCCCTAGGTATCGTGGACTGAGCTTTCCACCTTTACCTATTCGAGTGAAGCCTTTCCTTGGAGATGCCTTCAGAAAAACTCTATCTCCGACCTCAAACACTAAGGGCCTTCTTCTCTTATCGGCGTAGCTTTTCTGTCGAGCCTGAGCTGCCCTCATTCTTTGTCTAATCGTATGAACCTTCTCAATAGTAGCAACAATGTTTTCCTTAGGCTCGGCCCTCTCAAGCTTATTCTCTTCGGTCCATCTCCAATCCTCGATATCCCAAAACAAAGGCGACCTACACTTCCTTCCATAAAGTGCTTCATAAGGAGCCATCTTAATCGAACCCTGATAACTATTGTTATAAGCAAATTCAACTAGAGCCAGATGCTCATCCCACTTATCCTGGAAATCCAAAGCACACGACCGAAGCATATCCTCTAAGTACTGAATTAACCTTTCAGATTGACCGTCCGTTTGAGGATGCGAAGCGGTGCTAAACCTGAGCCTGGTGCCCAAACATTTTTGGAGATTCTGCCAGAAGATCGAAGTAAACCGTGGATCCCGATCCGAAACGATACTAGCCGGAATTCCATGTAGTCTTACAATCTCTCGAACATATAACTCGGCTAGCCTTGGAACTTTCTCGGACATCCGAACCTTGAGGAAATGGGCAGACTTAGTCAATCTGTCGACAATTACCCAAATTCCATCAAACCCTCCTTTGACTCTAGGCAAGCCGGACACGAAGTCCATAGTCACTTGCTCCCACTTCCACTCGGGAATAGGAAGTGGTTGGAGAGTTCCTCCCGGCTTCTGGTGTTCTGCCTTCACCTTTTGACACGTCAGACATCGCTTCACGAAGTTCGCGACGTCCCTTTTCATGCCATTCCACCAGAATTTCTCTTTCAGGTCCCGATACATCTTAGTACCTCCCGGATGAATTGAATACCTCGAGCGATGTGCCTCCTCAAGTACAATCCTCTTGAGCTCTTCTGGGACACATATTCTCGCTTCGAACCTTAACAAACCGGAATCATCTAATCCAAACTTAGAATTCGGGTCGTTCTTGGAACGAGCTACCAACCTTTGAATTTCTGCATCTGAATTCTGTGCTTCCAACAACTGTCCTTTCAAATCTGGTATTACTGTAAGATTAGCCAACCAAGTTCCCGAAACCAAGATCTCTGATCCCGAACTTGGAGAACCTGCTTCCAAATTAACCACACTCACTTTCCTACTCAAGGCATCGGCGACCACGTTTGCTTTACCCGGATGGTACTGAATGGTGCAATCATAATCCTCTAACAACTCCATCCAGCGCCTCTGTCTTACATTTAAATCCTTCTGAGAAAAGAGATACTTGAGGCTTTGGTGATCTGTAAATACCTCGAACGTGGTACCGTAGAGATAATGTCGCCACTTCATCAAAGCAAACACAACGGCAGCCAATTCGAGATCGTGGGTAGGGTAATTCTTCTCATGCTCCTTCAATTTCCTCGAAGCATAAGCTACCACTCTACCGTGCTGCATCAAAACACAACCAAGACCTTCTTTCGAAGCATCTGTATAAACCGCATAACCCTCGGTACCCTCGGGTAAAGTAAAAACCGGTGCTGAAGTTAATTTCACCTTCAATGTCTGAAAACTCGCCTCGCACTTATCATCCCATTCGAATTTCACTTCCTTCTTAGTCAGACGAGTCAATGGAGCGGCAATTTTAGAAAAATCCTTAACAAATCTTCGATAGTAGCCGGCCAACCCAATAAAGCTTCTAATCTCAGAGGCATTTCTAGGTCTCTCCCAACGAAGCACGGATTCAACCTTAGATGGATCAACCTCAATCCCATCGCCTGAAATTATATGACCCAAAAATACAACTCTATCGATCCAGAATTCGCATTTGCTGAATTTTGCGTACAACTTGTGTTCCCTCAAAGTTTCCAAAACGATCCGAAGATGCTGAGCGTGCTCTTCAGCGGACTTAGAATACACCAGAATGTCGTCTATAAATATAACCATGAACTTGTCAAGAAACTGCCTAAACACTCGGTGCATCATGTCTATAAATACGGCTGGAGCATTAGTTAATCCGAACGGCATGACAACGAATTCAAAATGCCCATAGCGCGTATTAAAACCAGTCTTCGGAATATCTTCCTCCCTAATACGCAGTTGGTAGTAACCCTGCCTCAAATCTAACTTGGAATAGACTTTCGAGCCTTGCAGAATATCAAATAACTCCTCGATGTGAGGCAAAGGGTATTTGTTCTTCACTGTCATCCGATTCAGCTCACGGTAATCTATACACATCCGTAACGTCCCATCCTTCTTCTTTACAAATAGAACGGGAGCACCCCACGGAGAAGTGCTCGGGCGGATGTACCCGCAAGCCAAAAGCTCATCAAGCTGCGTTTTAACTCCTTTAACTCTGCAGGAGCCATTCTGTAGGGAGTCTTCGAGAAAGGCTCTGCTCCGGGATAAAGGTCAATTACGAACTCGATGTCCCTATCAGGCGGTAGAGAACCCAAAGTCTCAGGGAAAACATCGATATACTCTCGCACGACCTCCGTCTCCTCAAGTTTGGCCTGATCCTTCGGTCTATTCAAAAGATAGGCCACGAAACCTGTCGCACCGTCCCGGACCAGTTTACTCGCCTCAACAAAAGAAATAAACGGGCTTAACTTCACCTTTTCGCCCTTAAACACCACTGAACCAAAAGAAACTTTCTTAACCCGACAATCCATCTGAGCCCCATGTTCATACAACCAATCCATACCCAAGATTACATCATACCTCTGCATCGGCATTTCAATCAAATCTGCGAGGAAAACTCGGCCTTCGAAGCTAACCGGACAACCCCGAAAAACCCTGCAAGTTACTAAACTACCACCAAGAGGGGAGCTAACCACGTAATCATGCGCACACAAGGAAATAGGCAAGCACATAGAAGCGGCAATATCCCGGGAAATAAAGGAATGAGTGGCCCCGGGATCAAATAATGCATGTAATGTAGTGCCATGAATGCTTATAGTACCTTCGATCACGGCATTTGGGTCGATTTCCACAGTTTGCTCTTCCTCAACTCCCAATGCGTAAGCCCTAGCTTGGATTGCAGGCCTCGGGTTATCTTGCTTCTTCGGGCATGTGTTCACCATATGATCCTGTGCCCCACAAATGAAACACCTCTTATGAAGCCTAAAGCAATTATCCACGTGATGAGGACCCTTGCAATAGGTACATTGCACTTTAGGTGGAGCCGGAAGTGCTAAGGGTCGATTCGGTTGATTGGGTCCCGCGGGTCGAGGTTGTTTATTTTGAGGCTTGGCTTGCTGAAATGTTTTAAATGCCGGCCTTTTCCCGAATTTATTAAAATTCCCCAAGTTAGACCCTTGTCCGGTATAAGTACTCTTCCTCCTCATCACAACCCGTTCTTCCACTCTTAGAGCTTTGTCCGTGACTTTCGCCCAAGTACTTGTGTTAGAAGCCTCTAGAGCATCTTTCATATCCTCCCGAAGTCCTTGGAGGAATTGAGAAGCCTTGCTTTCATCATCATTGGCAATGTTCGGGGCATAACGAGAGAGCCTTTCAAACTCGTTGATATAATCAGTGACGGACATACCCCCTTGTTTGAGCTCCATAAATTCTCTCACCCTTCGATTTCTTGTAGCTTTGGGAATATATTTATTCTTGAATTCACGAACAAACACCTCCCATGTGATCTCCTCCTCGGTAGCCTCTAATCTTCCTTGCAAACTTGACCACCAACTATAAGCTTGGCCCTGGATCATGGTAAGTGTGCATTGTAGCTTCTCCATAGGCCCACACGGTATGAGATTCCATATCCGGTTAGTTTGCACGAGCCATTCTTCTGCTTGGACATCATTTCCACCCACGAAAACCGGTGGATTTTGGATCTTAAACTCCCGGAGAGTAGCTGTAATTAGATTTCCTCCATGATTCCCAGCTGGAGGTGCATTGTTTCTTTCCTGAGCCCTTTGTTCCAAATATACCGCTAATCTCTCCATGAAATTGCCCGGATCCATTTGGGGTGGTGGTGGTGGATTATTATCTTCCGGGTGTGGAGAATGATCTCGGTGATGACGATGTTCCGGAGATCTATCTCGGCGGTGGTGTCTTCGGGGAGGCATATTTCTACAAAGGAAAAGATTCCAATTCATATGCGTGAGGGTTAGTACATGTTCATGTACACAATTAACAAGAAGAAAAACAAATAATCCCATAAATGCATATAACCACGTTGTCCTAAGCCGAACGACCTAGACTCACCCGACTCGACTCTAGAGCTCCGGTTTTGCAACCGAGAGCTCTGATACCACTTTAAGGATGTGACGCCCGGAGCGGTGGCCACCACATCCCCCGCACTTAAACCCGAACCCACATATGAAATGGATTTCCATACATGAGTCCAAGTCTAAGCGAACGGAACCTACACTCACTCCTTAGGCTAAGCGGGGCTAAAACTCGGACAGAGCGCGCAAATATAAACACATAAATGCGGAAGCCATAACATAAGGATCGAAAAGAGCTCTATATCTAACACTTATACCAAATACCATGGCCTCACGGCCCAAAAGATCGAGTATATACATCAAAAGCCCATAACTCTTCAAAATACGCTTCTAGCATCAAATACATCATAAGAGTAACCAAAATGCAAGAAGTATGGATGCAACTCGACCTAGACACACAAGTACAAGACCAAGACTCGCACTTCCCCGCCTAGCTCGAAACAACCTGCACTGAAGGTGGGAAAAGAGAGGGGTCAGTCAAAACTCGACTGAGTGAGGGGGCTAAACGCACACCCACACCTAAATACGTAGAGAGCAAAGCATATTACAAAGGTGATAGTCATGAATCGAGGATAGGGTTTTTCATACCCAAATCATTTTCCAAAGATAGCATATAATATAAAGGAAAACCTATCTCATAATATAAAGGAAAACCTATCTCGATCCATAATCTATCAAACATAACATAAACATAAGTCCGGCGAGAACGGACTATCCCTTACTCCATCAAACATAACATAAAATCAAATTCAAATCACATCCACCCCACATCCATGGTGTATCGGGAATCAAACCCTAACACCTACATTACCAAACACATACGGGGCAGCTAACCCACGATATGCCTTCCCCGGTTATCCACCGAGGGCTCAAGATACCACGCCTTCCCAACCTCCATAGGTCGTACGTGAATACCTCAAATGAGAACGTGCACAGGGGTCATAACCGGCGACCCCGTGGTCGTCCCGGGTCTCCCTTACCCACGTCTCCGGGCCCAACAAACCAAATCAAACCAAATTCCCATCTTTCAGGGTACAACTCGCTCAAACATATCACATACGACTAACGAATTTCAAAGTATAGCTTACTTATGCCAATACTTATACCAATTTCGAAGACGTAAAGCTTATTTCACAAAATCATAACATACCTTAAGCACTCGTATTTAATACATATATATAAGTATATATATTCGCATACAGGGTAAGAAAACAACACGTAATAGGTCTTAGGTCGCTTATCTAATACAAAGGATCCTAACCTCACCTTTGCAAAAGTAGAAGGAAGGCAAAATGGGCGAATGAACACTTAAACCTCGGGCTCACGAACTTCCGGAAGAGGCTCTGAAACAAAAGAAGACAAGACCCGAGACTTAGACTCAATAATGTACCAAAGAAGACGCCCGGCAAAATGCATGGATCATGTTCACAAAAATATCACAATTAAGTCATATAATTGCATAGTTATAGCACAACATATTTAATCACAATTTAGTACGCAAAACAATTAAGTTATAACAATTAATCATGCAAAAGAGAAGCAATTAAAGTCATAAAAATGCATAATTAAAGCAAAGAGAAGCAGTGGCAGCTTTCAGGTCTTGAATTCTTCAAAGGGGAAAATCCACCCCCATGGATTTTTCCAAAGGGGAAAATCCACCCCCATGGATTTTTCAGAAGCTACTGCCTCAAATCCACCCCCATGGATTTTTTTCAAAGGAAAAATCCACCCCCGCGGATTTCTTTTTCAAAAGAAGGGTTTCCGGCAATGGGAACGGCCGTTCCCGTTCCCAGTACAAACTGGGAACGGTCGTTCCCACTCTCGGTCATGAACAGTATGGCCTGGGAACGGTCGTTCCCAGTTTAAAACTGGGGCGGGAACGGCCGTTCCGGCCTGGTTCGAAAAGCTGGAACAGAATTTAACACAGAAAACAGGGGAAGCTCGAAAAAGTGCCAAAAATGGCCAAAAACCAACCCTATAAATTGCCACAACTTCTCAAAACACACACACAATTCAAATAAATCATACTTAACATGTTGTCACTCAAATAGCTCAAGAAAATGGAATTAAAAGCCATGATCATTGAAACGAAAAATTCAAGCAAAAATCATGATCATTCAAAGATACTCAACCAACCAAAGATAAAATGCAATAAATGCAACATATATAACCTATACAACTCATACAAGAAGCTAGGAATCAATCATCTCAAGCAAAGAGCAAGAAATCACCATTATAGCTAAACCCTTACTATTCACGTAGGGGAGCAAAGGCAAAACAAACTCACACCAAACTCAGAAATTAAACCATGGAATTGAAGAGCATGACGAGGGGATTCCGAAACCTACCTAAGTTCGAGAAAAGACGAAGAAACGAGAGAGAACTTGGCTTGGAAAGTTTGATGATCAAATCTTGGGGTTTGGCTCTCTTGCTTGGCTTGAGTTGCTGCTGAACGTAATGAAGGAAAAGGGAGAATGGTTCAGCCTTTAAGGGCTGGACCGATTCGGTTCACGGGTTCGGTTCAAGGTTCCCGGTTCAAGTTGGTTCGGTTCAACAAATACAGGCTCAAATAAGGCCAACCCAATTTAAAACGAATAACACGCATGCAACTTTAATCCAAATAATCCGTATAAGCGTAATTAATTCAAAATAGTCCTATACAAACAATCTAAAACGCAAATAATATTAAATCATATAATTTACCTGTACCGACTGTGAGTCGGGGTGTTATAACTTCACATATCCTAAACCACTTGAGGCAAATTTTTGACTTATAATTCAAATATTTCATGTAAATTCAAATAATTCATATAAGAATTAAAATTAAATAATTCAAATAAACAATTAGAATAAATATAAAATGCGTAAATAATAATTTTAAATGCGCACATACGTCATACCTGTACGGTCTGAAAGTCGGGGTGTCACAGACATGTTAGCCAACATAAGGCAACGGGCTTGGAGATTATCATCCTTCCACTTCTGAATCGCATCCCGCTCGGCCCGAGTGGGAGCCTCCCCTTGGGGACTAGGCTCCCCTTCGAAGAGAACATAAGTTCTCTTCTCAGAATCTAAAATGATTTTGAGATTCCTCAGCCAATCAGAATAGTTGGGACCAGTCAACTTGTTTGACTCGAGGAACGATACAAGAGGGTTTTTGGTTGCCATTTCAAAACACGTAGAGAATCACAGAATCTACGACCTAAATGGTAAAACAGAGAACTAGTGAGCATGCTGAATTATAACGATATACAAAAGATAAGGTCTTTAATCTAATGTAGCTCCCACTGTTTTTCAAAGATCTATAATTCCCAAAGATCTAAGAGGAACACGTTTCCCAATGGGTACTAAGATCCTAGGCATTTTACCTCGAACCCACGACTCGCGGACATTCTAAGTAAGAACCCTAGGTAGGTACAACTTACCAATTCTAACACCTTTAGAACTCTTAGTAATTGTTTTTGCATGACCTATCTTTCAATATGGACCCACGACTCGTGCGACATCCATATTTACTTAGGCGTTAAGCTAGACCCATCAATCATAAGATCATGACCAAAACTTAGTTCGAACGACCCACGACTCGCGGACATCGCCCTTGCCAAAATTGATCACGAAATATTGACCATTTAAAATGATCAATTAGGTAACTAAGAACTAATAAGCTTCACTAGCTATCCCACGACTCGCGGACAATAACTAGCTTCACTTACTAAACTTAAAACCTATTGATGGAATGCTAGGAATTTAATTCAAAATTTCCATCTCGAATTTAAATACCTATTTGTTCGAAATTGGCTTAATATTTAATGGGAATTTTCGAATCAACCGGAGAGTTGTCCGGTTCGACCTCACCAACATATATGTTATCCAATTTTATTAGTCTTGATTAATGCAAGTCCACTTAAATGCATTTCAAACAAGCACATAAACAGATAACATGTCCTAGCAAGATACTAACATGTAATAATCATGGGTTCTACCTATCTTATGCGTGATTTGTGGGAGCCACTCCACAATCACAAGTTCTAACATACATGCCACATAAACAGTTTAAATCACATAAGGGAAAGCGGTAACAAAATACGAGCCCTATCTCTATTACATTTAACAATTGAGATTCCCCTCCCTAACATTTTGAGGGGTCTTCACTTATGGCCTCCTTGTTACTTGAATGTGGTCCATCTTACTCCATGGGTGCATTGTCTCCAAAATGAAAATAAAACCTCACCACCTATCTCTACTCTCAAATTACAATAAAAAGAAAAAGACATAAAGTAATAAGGCTCAATCTTCATATTGGCCTTAGACAATTACACGGGGCATACCCCGGCCTCAAAAACAGTAATATGGAAAGCCACATAATAAATAACATAACAGTACTCACATAAGTGAGGCTCCAACCTCAATTGAAAAACGCAACTATAGGGCTCCAACCCCAATTTAAACCATCCATGTGCATAAATTAAAACCATACATAGATCTAAACCCATGATCACCTAACATGCTTTTGCAAGAATTTAAATTTAACCAATAAATTAAAATTCTCGCTTTAACCTTTAATAGCTTAAAACATGACTTACATGCAATTCTTGTTCAAGAGCCTTTTCTATAAAACCTGAAAAACAATAAACCAATAAAATTCCAATTAATTTCAAAAATTAATAATTTTATTCTTTCTTTATTTTCAGAAAATAAAGTTCATAATTTTCCCAAAATCCAAATCGCTTTAATTTCTCAAAAATCCCAATTTAATCAAAAAATTTTAAAATAATTTTATTTCAGCAAAACTGATTTTTAAAATAAAATTAAATCGGGATTTTCAAGGATCGAAAACACGAAACACGAAACACGAAGATTGGCCCGAAACCATCCGCCCAAAGGAGGGCACCGCCGCGCGGCATCAGGCACGCGCGCGCTCGCCAGCTGTGGGCACAGCGTGCGGCAATCGCCGCCCGCGTGCGTGTGCTGGGCGCGCGCCTCGTGAGCTTGTCGCGCGCAGCGATGCCCGCCCGATGGCGGGCGGTCTCGGCCAGGGCGTCCCGCTCTGTTGCGGGACGGTGCGGGCGGCTGTCCCGCGCGGTTGCGGGACAGGTGAGCAGTCGCGCCTAGGCGCGGGCGGGATGGCCTCCCGCGCGGTTGCGGGAGGGCTGGGCGGCGGCGACGGGCTAGGCGTGCGACTTGCTAGCACGCCTAGGCTCGTCCTATTTCGTGTTCATTTCGTATTTTTAAAGTTTCTCCAAAACCCGTTTCAAAAAATTCGATTTAGATAAATTTCAACTAAAACAATTTTCAAAAACACGATTTGAGAAAACAGTTTTAGAAATTCAGGAAAAATTACAGTTTCGTATTTCAGGCTTTCTAAAAGAACTCATGAATACCTAATTCGCATCTTAGCCTAAGAATTTCTACCAAATTCAGAATAATTGAGACGAATCAGAAACACAATTAACGAGGTGGCTCTGATACCACTTGTTGGAAAACACGAATCAGAAAGCAGCGGAATTTAAAAAACTTTCCCAACAAAAGGATCTTGGACTCGCAATCGTGTAACCAAATTCGTAGAGATAGAAAACTTACTTTTCTTTTATTCTTTCTTGAAGCGTTTCAAGCCACCCAAGAACGCTCTTCTCACGGCTTGATCCCCTCTCCTTGGTAAAGCTCGAATCTTCAAACTTCTAACTTGAAGCTCTCTAGAGATAGTCCACCAACTTGATCACAATCTAACTAGTAAGGATGCTAGTTCTCTAGTTAGTGTTTAGGCTTAACCTAGGGTTTATTTGATCTTGGAGAAAGGAAGGTGTTTAACACATGAACCAAAAGAATTGCCAATTAGCTCTCTAAGGGGAGCATGAGCTCCCCTATATATAGGAAAGGGAAGGGGCGGCCGAACCTAGTCCTTATGGACTAAGGATTTGGTCCCTCTCTCCTATTACTTGATCATCAAGTAATTTTGACTTTGACTTTGAATTCTAATTCAAATCAACTTTCAAGAGAGCTAAAAATATCCAAACTATTTTTGGATAATTTTATACTTTATTTATTTAAAAAATAAATAACTTATTTTATCTAATTAATTAATTCGTAATTAATTAACTAGATTATTTTTCTCCAAAATTAGACTTTCTTTTTAATTCAAAATTAAACCAAACTCTATTAAATAATTAACACATTTAATTATTTAACATATATATACAATATATATATATATTCACACGTGTGTGACACGTGTCACAGTAAAACGTGTCACTCACGTGAGCCACACATGTGATTTCACACATGTGGAACCCTCTTGGCCCGATTAACTCGTTTAATCAGTTTTAAGCCTCAACTCATGTAACCAAGTTGTTGTGTGTGACCCTCTAGGTTCTCAATTCAATTAGCAGTGACCCTAATTAATTAATTCACTAATTAATTAATCAGTCCACAGATTAATCGACCATAGCCTAGCAACAGGTGTTTAACCCCTAGCTGAATTGGAATGTTCAGATTCGACAGAACCTTTAAGTCATTGATTCATGTGAGATACAATCCTCCTACTTACTATCTCTCAACCAAGATCTAGGGCAAGGGAATAATCAGAACCCTAATAATCCGGTCTTAAAGCTAAGTGCATTTCATATCCATTTGATCTCAATCCAAGAAACCCTTTTCTTGATGTCTTGATCTACTACCTTGGCCAAGGACTCCATATGGCATATGAATGACTTACACAATAAGAGATCACCTTGCAAATGCAAGTGTAGGTCCTTTCTTCATTCTCATTCACTTTCATGAATCACTTGTGCAGCCCCAGCATAAGCGTTGAATCAGTTGTCTAAGGCGACACCCTTTAAAGCTTATACCTAAGACTACAGAGTTAACTCATAAAGTGGCAAGGAACCTCAAGTCTAAGGATCAATTAATCACATCAATGACTCGTGAGATATTTCCTAATCTGGAAGTTTCCATTTCCTGAAATAGAAACTTCCTTTCCCATTTAGGAATGTTCTCACACGGGGCACCTTAGTGAACTTACTTATTAAAGTAAGCACCCTCATGTATCACGCACGTATCAACTATACACTTTGCACCTCCATGAAACAAGGTGGTCCTTCTTAAGGGCGTGATCCCACAAGCAAGCCTTAGAGGAGTCAGGTTGACACTCCCATTGTCTGTAGGACTCATCGGCTTGGAGTATTTTACTAATCATGACTTATGTGATATAGGGCTCGTTTCATGAACCATTTCACCTAAATGGTAGAGTCCTAAAGTCATCAGGATTAGGGGAGTTCTTATACATGCACAGATAAAGTAAACGCATACCAAACAAGAGCATGTAAAGAAGTGTTGCCTCAATTCGTTATTTCATTCAAAGATTATCTGTGATTACAATAAGGAAAAGCACAAAGCGGATATACAATCGGCTTTCTAGGGTACTATTCCTAACAGATTCGTGGAAGGGTAGAAAGATGGGACGAAAACGGCCTTCTGGACACTCGAGAAGTTGCTGCCCCAAATCAAGGACAGTGCCGTGGCAGAGTTCCTGCGATCCGAGGCGTTTGACTCAGTCTCCGACCTTTTGGGGGTTTCAGACATAGAGACCGGGTTTATGAGAGCCTTGTCCCAAATCTATCTTCACCATCCGATTCCCCACGAATTGCTCAACGAAGCCAAGAAGCTCAACGCCGCTAATGGCTATGTCACGAATACGCTCCCCGAAGATTTCTTGGCTCGCGGGATTTCGAAGAGGCCCGATCTCAAGTGGTGGAGGAGGAAGATGGAGAGGATGAGGAGCCGGACTGGAGTGCCAAGCCCTACACGTTGGGCAGTGGAGTGGACAGACGCGAAAGCAGACAAGCGTCCTGAGTCGGAGATTGAGCTGTCGGGTCCAGTAGATCTAACGTAGGCTAAAGAGACTTTACTCGCAACATTCATTCCTTCCAACAGTGGGTCGAAGGACGATGGGATTTCAGATGCTGATCCAAACGGCCCCGCCTTGGCGATCCCTCCACTGGCAACGCTTCGTCCAACCAAGTGCTTACCAAGAGAGAGCCTGTTCCTGCCACTTCACATTCAACGGCCACCTTTATCAAAGAAAGTGCTGCTGCTTTCGTAGATCCTCCTGCTCCCCTTTCTTGACTCGTGCATGTAGACTTGCTCCATTTTTTGTAATTACATTTCTTTGTTCAAACTTGTACGTTATCTGGGCTGGACCCCTTTTATGAATGGAGTTTTTAGTCTTCCTTCTTTGATTTCTCTTCGTTTAACTGCTTTTCGTGTTGCTGGTATGTCTCTAAGTTATTATTGAAATCATCTTGTGAAATTTGACGGAGTACTGGCTCAAAACGACCATGGGTTCTGGGTTGAAACGAGTTGTGATTGCTCTGTGTCTCTCTCCCTTTACACTCATCGGGGGCCGCGGGGGGGGGGGGGGAGGGGGGGGAGGGGGCTGGACCCCCTCCCCAAGGCATTGATAGAATATCAAATGCGTGCAACGTGTTCTTAAGGAGGATCCGCAACTCAAAAAATATACCCAGATTGACTGGTGCGACAAATTCAGATTGACTGAAAAGACTTTTATTACTGCGAATAAGTTCAAAATAGGTACAAAATGTCACTTACAACCAAAGATAATTTCAAACGTAAAACTTCTTAAGGTTGTGAGCGTTCTAGGACCTGGGAATGGTATTTCCCTCCATGTCCTCCAGGTGGTAAGCCTTGTTGCCACCCACTTCTGCGATACGGTATGGGCCTTCCCAGTTGTGTTGTAGTTTGCCCACATGTTTGGTCACTTCAACCTTTTTGAGAACTAGGTCGCCTATCTGGAAAGCGCGAGGCTTAACACCCTTGTTGTAAGTTCGAGCCATAGTGGCTTGATATTGTTGCATGCATTGAAAACCCTTCTGTCGTATTTCTTCAATGGTGTCGAGCTCATGTGCTCGGTCTTCTGCATTCTGGCAAGATGGTAGTTGGATACCCTTGCTTTTTGATGTAGGAGTTCTGCTGGGACCATGGCCTCCGACCCATAAACCATTGAGAACGGTGTTAACCCTGTCGCGGTTCTGGGCGTGGTGCGGTAGGCCCATAGGACCCCCTCAAGTTCTTCGACCCAGGCTCCCTTCTTGGCCTCCAGCCTGGTTTGGAGGTTCTGGATAATGATACGATTGATTACCTCAACCTGGCCGTTCGCTTGGGGATGGCCGACCGAGGAGAAGCGTTGGCTGATTCCCATATCTGAGCAATAAGATCTGGTACTAGCACTCTGAAACTGAGTTCCGTTGTCGCAGATCAAGACCCTAGGGACCCCGAACCTGCAAATGATGTTTCGCCATAGGAAGTTCTGGATAAATTTGTCTGTGATTTTCGCAGTTGGCTGGGCTTCGACCCATTTGGAGAAGTATTCCATGGCGACCAGCAAGTATTGTCTTTGACCAGTCGCGAGCGGGAGGGGTCCCACGATGTCGATTCCCCATTGATCGAAAGGCCAACATATGTCTACAGGGACCATTTCTGTAGGGTGCAGGTGCGGAATGTTGGCGTGTTTCTGGCAGTTAACGCATTTGCAGGCGTATTCCTTGGCGTCTTCATTTAGAGTGAGCCAGTAGAACCCGCTCCTGGAAACTTTCTTTGCCAAGGATCGACCACCCGCATGATTTCTGCATTGACCATTGTGAACTTCCTCCAGGACATCCTGGGCTTGAGAGGGGCGGAGGCACCGCTTGGTTGGCCCCATAAATGCTCTCTTGTACAACCTCCCTTTTGAATCTAGGGAATAACTTGGCACTTTATACTTGAGGTGCCTTGCTTCGTTCCTATCGCCGGGCAGAACTCCATCCCTCAGGTATAGTATGAATTCGTTGAGCCAGCAAGGTTCTGCTGGGTCGATGGAGCATATGATTTCTGCCTCGCCATCGATCACCCTTCCCTTGCTTGACAAGTAGGTGACTTTCTGATCCTTGGAGCCCCTCATCCCATTTGCAAATTTTGAAAGGGCATCCGCTCGAGCGTTTTCTTCCCGAGGGACCTGCTGCAAGGTGAACTCTTTGAATTCTGCCGCCAAGGATTTGACCTTAGCGAGATACTTGATCATTGTTTCCTCCCACGCTTCGTAGGAACCTTGGAATTGGCTTGCTACCAGTTGGAAATCTGTGGTTACTGGGATCTTCTCAATCCCGTGTTCCTTTGCGATTTTGAGCCCAGCGATCAACGCCTCATACTCTGCTTCATTGTTGGTGGCCGAAAAATCTAGAGAGATGGCGAAATCAAGCTCCTGGCCCTCCGTGCTTATCAGGGATACCCCCACACCCCCTCCTTGAGAGGTTGAGGAGCCATCGACCTACATGGTCCATAGCACCGAGCGGGGGGTCTGCTTGCTTGGGTCGCTCTTTTCAATGAGGAAATCTGCGAGGATCTGGGCTGGATACGTGGCTCTGGGCTGATAGCTGATATCAAATTGGCTCAATTCAACAGCCCATTTCACAATTCTTCTTGACGTTTTCGGCTTCTCCAAGACTCGGCGTAGCCCCTGATCTGTTAGGACTATGATGGAATGAGACTGGAAATAGGGTCGCAGTTTCCTGGAGCCATGCACTAGCGCCAAAGCGAATTTTTCGATCTCCAGGTAACGCGTCTCAGCACCATGTAGTATTTTGCTCACATAGTACACGGGCATGTGCTTCCTGTTGCGCAGGGCGATGAGTACGGAGCTGACTGCTCTGTCAGTGACCGCCAGATATAGGTACATGGTTTCCCCTGCAATTGGTTTAACTAGCAAAGGAGGAGAAGTCAGATAATCTTTGAGCCTTTCAAAGGCTTCGTCACACTCGTCAGTCCACTCAAACTTTTTAATATTGCGGAGAATTTTAAAGAAAGGAAGATTTTTCTCAGAAGAGCGAGAGATGAACCTGTTTAAGGGGATGATTCGTCCCATGAGAAGTTAGACGTCACGGATGGTATGGAGCCGGTTGATGCTTTTCAAAGCAAGAATCTTCTCAGGATTGGCCTCTATCCCCCTCTGGCTAACAATGTAACCCAGGAACTTCCCACTTTTGACGATCATATCATCGACATAAACCTCCATTGTTTCTCCGATTTCGTCCTCGAAGACCTTATTGACCAATCTTTGGTATGTGGCTCCCACGTTCTTTAGGCCAAATGGCATGACCTCAAAGCAATAAATGTCTTTAACCACGATGAAAACGGTCTTCTCCCTGTCTTCTCGAGCCATGAATATCTAATAATAGCCCTGGAAGGCGTCCATCATACTTAAGAGCTCGCATTCGACTGTGGAATCGACCAATTGGTCGATTCGGGGAAGTGGATAAGGATCCTTGGGGCATGCCTTCTTTAGATAGGTAAAATCATTACACATTCGCCATTTTCCTTCCGCTTTGGCGACCAGAACGATATTGCAGAGCCAATCCACATATTTGGCCGGTGTGATGTAGCCCGTATCTAGGAGCTTGTTGACCTCTTGCTCTATGATTTCGTTGCGGTCGTCGCTCTGCGCCCTCAATCATTGTTTGATGGGTCGGAAGCTTGGGTCGACATTCAAATGGTGCTCAATAACCTTTGGGTCAACTCCCACCAAATCTGAGGACTTCCAAGTGAAAACATCGGCATTTTCCTGTAAGAACTGGATGAGCATACATTGTTGCTTGCCCTTGAGGTTGGCGCCTATGTTGGTGATTTTAGTCTCATCGTCGGGGACTAGCTGCACAGGGACGATCGCGCCAGCGGCCTTTATTTTCCCATCATCTATTTTCCTCTTCTTTCTGGCTATGGTAGAAGTCATCTGCTTGGAGCACATTTCTACCGTTGGATCGTCTGGGTCGGCAAGCGCCGTGTCTAGGAAGTCATCAACATTTAACAACGGCACAATAGTTTTGTTGGGAAGTTTTACCTTTTCCATGGAAATGGAGTAGCATTCCCAGGACTCCGGAATGTTACATCTGAGCTCCCCGATCCCATGCTGTGTTGACAGCTTAATGGTCTGATGATATGTGGAGATCACCGCTCTGAAAATTATGAGGGCGGGGTGCCCTATGATGATGTTGTAAGCAGAAGGCCCCTCCACTACTAAATACTCCAGGAATTGGGTGGCTCTCTTTAGCAACTTTCCCATTGAGGTGACGAGTTTGACTCGACCCTTGGAGTAGACTTTCGACCCACCAAAACCCGTTAACGGCGTTTTAATGGGCTTGTGTTCAAGGGAATTATGGATGTTCATTTTTTGCAAGGTAGAGTAAAAGATAATGTTGGCGGAGCTTCCACTATCAACGAGGGTCTTGTGTACAACGCACTTTAAAACATCTAACGTGACTACCATCGGATAACTCGGCATTCCTCCGTCCCGTGGAATCACTGGTATAAAGTCCCTATCACTAAAGGAAATCTCTTGCTCGCCCCAGCCTCCACATGCATGATCTCTCTGGGCCCATAAAGCTCACGCCCCACCTGCCGCCTTGACTGCTTACGAGCGGTCTTGGAGTCTCCCCCAGCTGGACCCCCTATGATCATGAAGATCTCGTTGGTGGGCAAGTTGTGGGGGTTCTCTTCCTCAGGCTTTTCCAATAGCGCTTATGCCCTCTTCTGGGCGGAGGGGATTCTCTTGGGTCGAACGTCTGGTGGGCCCTCTCGTCTAGCTTCTTAACAAACTCCATTAGGTGGCCCCCATGGATCAACCTCTCGACCTCTTCTCTCAGGGCGATGCACTCAGAAGTCTAGTAACCATACTGCATGTGGTAGGCACAACGCTTGCCCGATTCCTTGGCTTTCTTAGTTTCCTTCAGCTGCTTGGGCTTTTTTAGCAAGCCCCTATCCATGACTTCGTAAACCTCCTCAATGGAGCAAACCAGCGGAGTATAGGCCTTCTTGGCTCCGCTGCCGGAGGGCATCTCCCGTTTGAGCCTCTGCTCCATCCTGTTAGAGAGCCTGGGAGGTTCCGACCGAGGTGGGTCAGATCTGGGGAATCGGTCTTGGGCTGGCTCGTTCAAGCACCGATCATGTTTTCGCCCTAGCACTCTTGTGGTGGATTTGACCTCCTCTAAGTGCATAAAGTGGCGAGCGATGACCATGACCTCCTCCATGTTCTGTGGTGATTAGAGGATGATCTCGTCGATGCATTCCTCGTGATGAATAGCCTTGTGTAAGGTTTGGGTCAAGACGTCGATCCCTGGGTGCTCCACCTTGACAAATGCTTCATTGAAGCGGGTAAAGAAACTCCTCAAAATCTCCCCTTTCCCTTGCACGATGTTGTACAGATAGGTGGACGGGAGCTTGACTCCCGCCATGGAGGAGAAGTGAGCTTTGAACTTTTGAGCCAGGTGCTCATAGTCCCGTATGCTGTGTGGGGCCAATCGTTCGAACCAGTCTTGGGCTGGACCCTCGAGCGTGGTTTCGAAGATTTTGGCCCATATGAGCTTGGAGTGGCCAACGAGGCTGACTTACGCCTCAAACTTGGAACAATGTTTGACGGGATCGGTGTTCCCGTGATAGGTGGGCAGGTTGGTGGGGACCTTGTCCACCACCTTGGCGTCAATGATCTCGTCGCAAAAGGAGGATCTCGTCTCCCTTTCGCTGCGGTACACCTTCCCTTGATGCTGAGGGGGATGACCTTCTTGATGAGCAAGCGCCCTTGCATCATGGGCTTGCCCGCGAGGAACGTGTGATGACACTTCCTCCTGTGGGTCGACATATTCCGACCCATGAAGCGGGTCGGGGAGATAATGTTGATGTTGTTGTTGTCTTCTGGGGAGCTGATGGCGGAGGTCGCCTGGCCCTACCCAATGGCCACGATTGGCCCGCAAGTAGGCGTCGGGATGGACCCTAGGCCCCAAACGGTCGAAGACGTGAACGTTTTTGGGAACAGGCGCATCCCTGTTCATCTCGCTTGTCGTCCCCGCAATGTGGCGGGCGCCCTCGGTCATTGTCTCCACCATTCCTAAGAGCTTGTGAAAGGTGTTCCTCCTCTATCTCTATCCTTCTCCGCCTGGGCTCCCTCCGCAACTGGTGGTTGTCATTGTCATCCACCCCTTCCTCTGCGTGTCCCCCAAGATGGACTTGGGGTAGGACGCCCGGAGCTGGGGCCAAGTATACGGCCTGTGGCTGGGCGTAAGGAAGAGGCGGATACCCCCAGAAACTGGGTTGATTGGCTGACTGTTGGACAGCGTACACCATGGGGGCTGAGGGGCCCTGGACGGTGGGATAGGCAACATTCCGAGGAGTCAAGGCAAGAGGACTTCCTCGTGGGGGAGCGGGCATGTTGGGCTCCCTATTTTCCCTTGCAGCCGCCAGGGCCTCCGCCCTGCACTGCTCAACATAGGCGGTTAGGTCCGCCTCTGATAGGATCAACCGGCCGGGTGCACTTGGGCCGGCTTCCACAGCTGCTATTCCCACCACTGGGGATGGGAAGTTTCCTCCGGGGGTGTTGAGATCTAGGAAGATCTCTTCACCGTTTTCGTCGTTAACGCGGCATCCGTCGCGAGTTTGGACCATGATGAATATAGTTGGATGAGATGATCGCTGTAAAAGAGGCTAGGCTTTTTCGTTTAGAGTTTCCCCACAGATGGCGCCAAGATGATGGTGTCTAAATCTGGGCTATGTGCTGGACTGCAGACTTGGACTCCCAATCACCCAAGAGATTTGTATAGTGGAGAGACGCTGGTGTGCTGCTGATCTGAAAGGAAGAACGAACGTGAGCTCAAAGGCCAAAACAGGGGAAGGTGGGGTTGGAACCCATTTTGGCACTCCGATGCTCAAGTCAGTGAAGGCTCTTGAAGGAAGTGTATTCGAATGAGGAGCTCAATGCAGATAAAAGACTTACCTCCATTGATCATGGAGACCGGCTTAAATATGACTAGGCAGGCCTTGGTGTACGCAAGTACACCCTCAGGAAGGTGTGGATCTTGCCTGGTTGGAGGGGAACTCCTTGCAGCGGGAACAGTGCTTTTACGGCTAAAGCACTGTTCCTCTGCCACTGGCAAAGATTCCAGTACTGTACTTGGCGTGGCCGCAATTAATGCGGCCCTCTGAGAGAGGTTCGCGCATTTAATGCGGCTGGCTGCTAGCGCCTGGGTGGATGGCCTGCTGGGTCTTCGCCTTTCTGGGTCGAAAGGGCGCCCTCGGTCGCATGACCCTTTCCTTTGGTCAATGATGACTTTTGCGAAGTGCCGGGTCGAAAGGCCACAAATCTGGGTCGAATTTGGAAGACTGACGTGGCATGAAGGCCACTTGGAAGTGACACCTGGCACTGAGTCAGACATCCCGATTTTCCCCTTATCACTGTGCCATGTGTCAAAACGTGGGTCAAGCGTATTTTGACCTCATCAATATTATAATAATTATAATTATATTCAATTTTTTTTTTTAAATAATTTAGACTTTTGGTTTTTCGGCCAAAAAATGAAACCGAACCGAAAATGTTCGATTAAAACCGAACCAAACAGGTTTTTCGAAAACCGAAAGTTCGATTAACCAAACCGAACCAAACAGGTTTTTCGAAAACCGAAAGTTCGATTAACCAAACCGAACTTTCGGTTTGGCCGAAAAACCGAACCATGAACAGCCCTAGGGTTGGGTCTATCCTTCCATTAATTTTATGAATAAAATAACAAATTCATCCTTGAAATATACACACTCTAACAAAATGATCCCTAGTTATTATGCATATAACAATGTA
The DNA here is from genome assembly GCA_037501455.1 of Lantana camara. Lineage (NCBI taxonomy): Eukaryota > Viridiplantae > Streptophyta > Magnoliopsida > Lamiales > Verbenaceae > Lantana > Lantana camara. The sequence goes on along the minus strand of CM074858.1, from coordinate 91,331,083 downwards.
GTCCATGAGAATAGTGCCAAACTTAATGGAACCCTAAAGGAGTAGAGGGATCACAAATAGTCCATAATATTTAGGGATTAAATTGTAATTTTTAGACAAAGATAGACTGTATTATAATTATCCTATCTAGTAGGGTATTCAGATGTAATTTTATCGTTGTTTTAATCTCGATTCTAGTTTGTAATTTTAGTTTTTATTGCAGTTTGGAATTGTCGCTTTGATTTTTTCAAAAAATTAATCCCCATTTCGGAGTATTAAATTCCCCACATGAACTTCTTTTCCAAGTAAGTCGAAGAGAACAATTCTTATTTTGTGTGTGCAGATTATATTGGGTTGTTGTCTATATATATATTTTTTAATGTAAAAGCATTTTCCTAATAAACGTGAAAATGATAATGGTGAAATTGGTATAGTTTTTGTAATTAATTATGCTCTCTTGAATCAAAATTTATGTTATCATCATATCTGAAATTGGTAGAAATTTTGCATGTCAGCCTTGATGTACCACCATCAGCTTTGGTTATTTTAAAGCCAAAAATTTTAGATTCCAGTTATAAAAACTGATCCCTATATCTGAATTTGTTGACAAGGAAATAAGTTGAATTTTGCCATCAATTACCTTGCGAAAGGAAATAAAGAATACAAACCTGAAGGGCATTTTAGGAAAACTAGTGAAAATGAGATCACCTCACTCATTAAGTAAATGATGCATGACCAAAAAACATGCCTAATAGAACAGAGGAAAAATAGTAGTAAACACGTGATAGTTTTCTATCACAAACCACCATAAACCCAACATGCACTTTACACTCCATGAAACTAAGTGACCGTTCTCAAGGACGTCATCACATAAGCAAGTCTCAATAGAGTCAAGGTCAACACTCCCAGTGTCTGTCAGACTCATCAACTTAGAGAAGTTCCTAATCCTCGCCTGTGGAGTGAAGAACTTGTTCCATGTGTCGTTCTCATAAGGACAATGTTCATAACGACCTCATCGGATTAGAGGAGTTCCAAACATGCATAGGCAGTCCAACCCAAACAGACATAAAATAGCATATAACGAAGTGTAGCCTATGAACAAAATTATTTCGTTACTCAAGGATAGTTTGTGATTTTAGAAGGAAATAGTAAAGCAAAATCTCTTCTTTAAGGGAACTATTCCTAACAATAGCCACTTTAGAACTGGTCTTTGAGTGAATCCTTTTGCAACCAGTCTTGCTTTGTAGGCTGCAATGCTTCCATCAACTCCAAGCTTTCTCTTAAAGATCCATTTGCAACCTATGAGTTTGACCCCATCAGGCAAATCTACCAAGGTCCAAACTTGGTAGGAGTTCATGGAATCCATTTCGGATTTCATGGCTTATATCCACTATTCAGAGTCAGAATCTGAAAGTGCCTCCTCATATGTTAAAGGGTCATTATCCTTTTGAGAGATCTCATGGAAGAATCCATACCATCTCTCCGGCCGTCTAGGAGCTCGTTCAGAACGCCTTAGAGGAGGATTTTCATTTGTATCGAAATTCGTGATTGGTTGCGGTTGGTCAGAAGGGGACGTTTCTTCAGTGGGTGGCGTGGGGTCACTTTGTACTTCCTCTAATTCTATGATCTTGCCCTTCTTTTCTTTAAGGAACGGTTCCTCCAAAAAAGTGACATTTCTGGAAACAAACACCTTTTGCTCAGATTGATCATAAAAGTAGTACCCTATGGATTCCTTAGGATAACCTACAAAGTAGCATAAATTAGAACGAGATTCTAACTTATCTCCCACTGTCCTCTTCACGTAAGCAAGACAACCCCAAATTCTCAAGAAAGAATAACTAGGGATTTTACCATGCCACATTTCATAGGGCGTTTTAGGGACTGACTTAGAGGGAACTAGATTCAAAATCTTTGTTGTACTTTCTAGGGCATAACCCCAGAAAGAAGGTGGTAAGTTAGTGAAATTCATCATGGAACGAAATATATCAAGTAGAGTTTGATTCCTTCTCTCAGGAACTCCATTAAGTTGAGGAGTTCCCGGAGGAGTCCACTGAGAGATAATCCCATTATCTTTGAGATGATTAAGGAATTCTTCACTAAGATACTCGCCTCCTCGATCAGATCGAAGTGCTTTGATCTTGTGACCAGTTTGGTTCTCAACCTCCTTTTGAAATTCTAGGAATTTCTCAAAAGCTTCAGATTTGTACTTCATTAAGTATACATAACCATACCGACTAAAGTCATCAGTAAAGGTTATGAAATACTGATGATTGTTTCTAGTGCTTACACTGAGCGGTCCACAAACATCAGTATGGATCAATTCCAAAACCTTAGTGGCACGTTCCACAGTTCCTTTAAAAGGAACTTTGGACATCTTTCCTTTGAGACAAGACTCGCAAGAAGTTAACTCTTTGAGATCATTTTCATAGAATGATCCTAAAGTGTTTATCTTGCTAATTCTGTTCTTGAAAATGTGTCCTAATCTAGCGTGCCATAAGGGAGCTGAAACTTTGTCATCTCTCTTACGCTTGGTTTCTCGTTGTATATTCATAATATTGATATTCTGAGTTAGATAAAGTCCATTACTTAGAGTACCGATGTGAACGGAAGAGTTGTTCCGTTTGATAAAGTATTTACCATTCTTAATATAAGTTTCATAACCTTCACAATCTAAAATTGGAACTGAGATTATATTACGAATAATTTTTGGTACATAAAGGACTTTATTTAAAACTAACTCAAAACTACCTAAATCTAATCTAATTGTGCCCAAAGCTCGAGCTTCAACATTTGAGCCATCGCCGATCTTCAAGACACATTCTCCTTCTTTGAGTTGTTGGACTTCACTTAGCATCTATACATCATTACATATATGAGCTCCACAACCGGTATCAAGTACCCAAGAACTAGAATTAATAGAAAGATTTATTTCAATGAGAAACATACCTTTCTTTAGAGTAGCCTTGTACTCCGGGCAGTTTCTCCTCCAATGTCCCGCTTTGCCACAATGAAAGCAAACATCCTCTTTCTGATCACGCTTCTTCTTTTGGGCCTTCCCCTTCGAAACGCCACCAGTGGACCTAAGGGGTTTCTTCTTTTTCTTTTGGGCTTTCTTGCCTTTACCTTTAGAAGGCCCAGAAGAGGAAGATGGAGCATTCACCATCAGAACCTTATTGTCCTTCTTGATCGTGCTTTCAGCAGTCACAAGCTGACTAATCAGCTCAGCTACAGTAGCACCAACATGATTCATTTTGAAGTTAAGGACAAATGGGTTGAATGATGGTGGGAGCGAGGCTAGAAATAAGTCCACTGAAAGCTCATCTTTCAGTGGCATGTCCATGGAAGCAAGTTTCTCAGTAAGGGCAAGAAACTTGAGTCCATACTCATGGACACTTGAACCTTCCCTCATTCTCAAGTGGAACAATTCCTTTGAAGTGTTATACCTTGTAACAGGTTCATGAGGATGGTAAAGTTGCTCTAAGTGGTCATAAATCTCCCAAGCGAATTCCATGGCCTCATGTTGCCTTTGCAAGTCTGGAGACATGTTAGCCAACATAAGGCAACGAGCTTGGAGATTATCATCCTTCCACTTCTGGATCGCATCCGGGTCGGCCCGAGTGGGAGCCTCCCCTTCGGGACTAGGCTCCCTTTCGAAGAGAACATAAGTTCTCTTCTCAGAATCTAAAATGATTTTTAGATTCCTCAGCCAATCAGAATAGTTGGGACCAGTCAACTTGTTTGACTCGAGGATCAATACAAGAGGGTTTTTGGTTGCCAATTCAAAACACGTAGAGAATCACAGAATCTACGACCTAAATGGTAAAACAGAGAACTAGTGAGCATGCTGAATAATAACGATATACAAAAGATAAGGTCTTTAATCTAATGTAGCTCCCACTGTTTTTCAAAGATCTATAATTCCCAAAGATCTAAGAGGAACACATTTCCCAATGGGTACTAAGATCCTAAGCATTTTACCTCGAACCCACGACTCGCGGACATTCTAAGTAAAACCCTAGGTAGGTACAACTTACCAATTCTAACACCTTTAGAACTCTTAGTAATTGTTTTTGCATCACCTATCTTTCAATATGGACCCACGACTCGTGCGACATCCATATTTACTTAGGCGTTAAGCTAGACCCATCAATCATAAGATCATGATCAAAACTTAGTTCGAACGACCCACGACTCGCGGACATCGCCCCTGCCAAAATTGACCATGAAATATTGATCATTTAAAATGATCAATTAGGTAACTAAGAACTAATAAGCTCCACTAGTTATCCCACGACTCGCGGACAATAACTAGCTTCACTTACTAAACTTAAAACCTATTGATGGAATGCTAGGAATTTAATTCGAAATTTTCATCTCGAATTAAACACCTATTTGTTCGAAATTAGCTTAATATTTAATGGGAATTTTCGAATCAATCGGAGAGTTGTCCGGTTCGACCTCACCAACATATATGTTATCCAATTTTATTAGTCTTGATTAATGCAAGTACAACTTAAATGCATTTCAAACAAGCACATAAACAGATAACATGTCCTAGCATGATACTAACATGAGATGATCATGGGTTCTACCTATCTTATGAGTGATATGTGGGAGCCACTCCACAATTACTAGTTCTAACATACATGCCACATAAACAGTTTAAATCACATAAGGGAAAGCGGTAACAAAATACGAGCCCTATCTCTATTACATTTTTACAATTGAGATTCCCCTCCCTAACATTTTGAGGGGTCTTCACTTATGGCCACCTTGTTCCTTGAATGTGGTCCATCTTACTCCAAGGGTGCATTGTCTCCAAAATGAAAATAAAACCTCACCACCTATCTCTACTCTCAAATTACAATAAAGAGAAAAAGACATAAAGTAATAAGGCTCAATCTTCATATTGGCCTTAGACAAATACACGGGGCATACCCCGGCCTCAAAACAGTAATATGGAAAGCCACATAATAAATCACATAACAGTACGCACATAAGTGAGGCTCCAACCTCAATTGAAAAACACAACTATAGGGCTCCAACCCCAATTTAAACCATCCATGTGCATAAATTAAAACCATACATAAGTCTAAACCCATGATCACCTAACATGCAACTTGCGAGAATTTAAATTTAGCCAATAAATTAAAATTCCCGTTTCAAGTCCTAATGACTTAAAACATGACTTGATGCGAGTCTTATTTATAAAAGTTTTCAATAAATCCCAAATTAGCAAAACTAATAAAATTCCAATTAATTTCTGAAAATTAATAATTTTATCAAAGATGTATTTTCCCAAAATATAAACCGTTTCTATTTCTCAAAAATCCCAATTTTAAGTTTTATTCAAAAATTAAAATAAATATTCAAAAATAAAAAATTTTAAAATTAAAAATTAAAATTGGGACTGGATTGCACGAAACACGAAAAACAGATTACGAAAACGGAGCACGTACGCGAAAAGGCTTGCGACGCGCGCGGCCTTGCGCACATGCCGCGTGCCTCTGTCGGACATGTGCGGGTGGCCTGGGCGAGGAATCCAGCATGCCTTGCGGGATTCTCGCCCAGCCTAGTCGGGCGGTGTTGGCAGCCCTGGGCGAGCGCCGGGAGGCCTTCTCGGCCAGCCCTGGGCTAGGCGCGCCCGGAACGCCTCCCGCGCGGTTGTGGAAGGGAGTAGGCGCACGGCCTGCGCGCGCCTAGGACAGGCGGGCGGCGGCGCGAGAAGCCCGAGCGCGCGACTCCTTCGCGCGCGGGGGTTCGCGTGTTTGTAATCCAGGCTTTTCGTTTCGTGTTTTCGTTCAAAAGCAAAACCAATCCAAGAAATCCAAAAACAGTTTATACAGTTTCAAATCTAAAACAGTTTTAAAACAAATTTTAGAAAACAGTTTTCAGAAACTTTAAGGAAAAATACAGTTTCGTAATTCAGGCTTTCTAAAACAGTTACAAATACTCAATCGCATCAAGCCTAAGAATTTCTACCAAATTCAGTTTAATTGAGACGAATCAGAAACACGATTAACGAGGTGGCTCTGATACCACTTGTTGGAAAATGGAATCAGAAAAGCAGTGGAAATGTAGTACCCCAAGCGGTGGGGCACCACACCCCCGCACTATGGCCCGACGCGTGTACGAAATGGAAAGCCCGCACGCGCATCAAGTCATAGCGAACGGGTGACAAATAAAAATCCAACCTATGCTAGGCGGAATGTAGACCCTGAATTTCAAAATCAAAACATGAAATGAGTGTGGAAGCGGAAGCATTCGAATCAAATTAAATCATGCAAGAACAAATAACGGGTTCAACTAATACAAGCCCTGTCCTAACCTGTCCCGAAAATTCATACATTCGAAACATAATCATAAACCTGCACAAGACATATCATGTACATAATATCATACATAGTTCGGAACAAAATACTTAACAAAGCCCCAACAGACTAACAAAGACTCGACAGACCCGACTCAAAGCCGCCTAGCTCGGACTCCAACAACTTGTACCTGCAAACTAAAAAAAAAACATAAAGGGGAGGGGTCAGTCCAAAGACTGAGCGAAGGGGGCTAATGCACACCCACATAATATACATAATAGAGCAAAGCACGTATCAAAAGGGGGAATCATGAACCGGGAATAGGTTTTGCACACCAGATCATTTTTAAAAGAAAACTCATGTATATATACATACGTAACAACAATCATTTCATAAAACTATCCCCGTTTCACAATTTCCGATACATAATCATAATGCTCGAGCGAGTAACGAGCTTCCAACCTTACTTCCATATTTAACATAAGAAAATTGAAATCATACATACCAATCCTCCAAACTCCATGATAGAAGGGCTACGTAAACCCAAACTATCCATACATACATAACCTCGAGGGGTAGCGATCCCACTGCGAGTCCTTCCCGGTTTTTACACCGCGAGCTCGAAGAGTACGCCTTTCCCAAACTCCCAGGGTCGTGCGTGACACTTCGGATCATATGGAACTATGCTAAGGAGTGATAATCCCGACGGCCCAATACCGTCCCGGGTGTCCTCGCTCATAGCTCCGGGGCCCAATCATACGGAACAGAACATACATACCAATCTTTCATGGCACATCTCGCTTACATAACATATCATAACATATCATATCGTAAGGGTTTCAAAACTCAAGCTTACATATGCCCATATATGTACTTTCCAAAATTCAAAAGGTATTCATAAGATCATAACATATCATACTTAGCACATATTTAACTATATATATAATATATAGTCGCATGCGGGCTAGAAACATTAGCACATAAGGGTCGTAGGTCGTTTAGCTAAAAGAAAAGATCCTAACCCTCACCTGGTACCAAACAAAGCCGAAGACACTGCAAACGGTCCACCCCGGAACCTACAAGACCCACTCCAAGCACACCTGTTACAACTGGACACACAAAACAGACCACAAAGCTCAGACTCAGACAAACAACCACACAGAGACGCACGACACATGCTCGAGCACTTAAACAATGCAATCACATAAGCAGGATCCAAATTCATATCAATTTATATACAAAATAAATCATTATATAGTTCAAGGAAATCATATTACAAATTAGAACACATTCATGCGCACAATTAATGTAAACAAGAGAAATAGAAAGACAAAACAAATTCAAATTATTCTATATTAATTCATATAGCACATACAAATTCCATATTCGTACAATTAAACTATTCTTACATGCAAAACTTCCTAATTTAATCATATAAGTCTTATTCAATTCAGATATTGCATACTAGGTTCATATAATGCGCATTTACAAAGCAATCAAATCAATTCACATATAACATTTCATAAAATTGCACGTATTTCAAAGCCAAATAAATCACATCATAGCATGCTACAAATTTTATTTAAAGATCTTGAACTTACATATCCAATTTTAATCATACCAATTATCATATAATTCATGCATGGCATACTCAATTCACAAGTTATGTAATGGATTCAATTAGCAAGATTTATTTAATTAAATCAAACAAATTCATATATCACATTTCATACAAATTCACATAATATATGGCCAATTAATTCATATAACATGTTACAATTTCCATATAGATTCACGAAGTCATTTATCAATTACCAACTATATCATTTAACTATACTAAGTTCATACAACTCATATTTTCTAAAATTACACAAACATCCCTCCTACAAGTGTTATACTAAATCTAATGGCATGAAACGAAACTAATATCAACAACAACATGAATTCATACATTCATAATTTATTACATGTTTTCAAATACCATACAATGCATATTCATTAATTATCAAGCATATAAGAGCAAATTACATTTTAAAACAATTAACAATTAATACAATTTCGGCATAACGGGATTCAAATTGCAAATCAAAGCATCAACATATATCATAGTTCATTTAATACATGCTTTCGTACACATTGGAATTCATATTGATCGACAATTCAAGCAATTGACAACTCATTGCAATTAAAACAATTAATTTCAAATAAATAAAAATACACAAAATAAATCACAACAAATCAACCGGGCATCCGATTGACGAACGGAAAGTGGCGTTGGACTCACCACAACGAAAGGAACCTTCTGTCCGAAGGTCACCGGAATGCCGCTACCGGAGCCGCCGGAACAGTCACCGGCCGCCACCGGAATACCGTCTCCGGTGGTCAGAAAAATCCCCGGAAGGACAGAAACGTACGCCTCGGCCTGCTTGACAAAAGCCCTCAACCAATTTCAGAAAATACCAAACACACCGGACTTCGTTGACGAAAAACCGAACTTAAATCCTAGTACGAGAACTGAAATTAAACTTAAACCGTAAAACGAAAATGGAATCCAAGCATACCGTTGGAAAGCTTGTAACGAGCCCTACGAAAGCCCCAAGTCAAATCGCCGGAAAAATCGCCGGAACAGTAACCGGTTCAGACCCGTCGGTTCACCACCGGTTCACCGCCGGTCCGCCGCCAACGGCCGGTTCTTGGAACGCCGTCGATGCCATCCACTATGTTTCGTCATTCTAAGCAACTTTTGTAAAGGCTCCACCACCAAAATCGGCCGGGAAAAGGGCCGAAATCGCTGCCGAAGTTTCTGCCGCTGCGTCATCGCCGGAACCACCACTTGCGGTGGTTTTTGTACTGAACGGAGGCCGAAAATGGAACGGGAAGGTCCAAAAACGTAGGGTAGGGTCAAGCTCCGCTCGCGAAACTCGCCGGAACGCCGGCGGCGAAGTGGTGGCGCCACCCGCCACTTTCAGGCCGCCGATGTGCCGCCGTCGGTCTTCGGTTGGCTACGAAATTGGTACGGTTGTGACGGGCTCGTCGAGCTGATAAATTTCCACTATTGATTCGTCGAATTCCGTCGAGAAACGAGGGAGAACGGGCATGTGTGTGAAATCACACCTTCACTGTGTGAACAGTAACGGTCGCGGGAGGAAGACGATGCAGGCTGGAGCTGATGTTCTGGCACGCAAAACGAGGAAATCCGAGTATATATCTCGGGTCCTCGTACGTAAAAACGATCGAACGAAGGAGCTAACGACATCCGAATTGGGCAAACTTAGAGTCTACGGACTCGTTTCGCCGCCCCGGACGCGTTGAAGGGGTCAAAGAGGTCAAAATCTTAACCGAACAAGAAGTGACTGGAAAACCCCTAAAAGAAGAAATTACAAAAAGGACCCTAAACTCTAAAAGAGTCTAAAAAAGGGCCACGAAAAATATAAAATCACTTAATTAAGCACATAAAAGTTAAAAAAAGTGACATACCTTATAATTTGGACGATCGGGATGTTACAGGAAATTTAAAAATTTTCCAACAAAAGGATCTTGGACTCGCAATCGTGTATCCAAATTCGTAGAGATTAGAAACTTACTTTCTTAATTATCTTTCTTGAAGCGTTTCAAGCCAGCCAAGAACGCTCTTCTCGTGGCTTGATCCCCTCTCCTTGGTAAAGCTCGAATCTTCAAAACTTCTAACTTGAAGCTCTCTAGAGATAGTCCACCAACTTGACTACAATCTAACTAGTAAGGATGCTAGTTCTCTAGTTAGTGTTTAGGCTTAACCTAGGGTTTAATTTATCTTAGAGAAAGGATGGTGTTCAACACATGAACCAAAAGAAGATCATCAATTAGCTCCAAGGGGAGCTCGAGCTCCCCTATATATAGGAGGGGAAGGGACGCCCAAACCCTAGTCCTTTTGGGCTAAGGATTTGGTCCCTCTCTCCTATTACTTGATCATCAAGTAATTTTGACTTTGACTTTGAATTCAAATTCAAATCAACTTTTAAGAGAGCTAAAATATCCAAACCCTTTTGGATATTATTATACTTTATTTATTTAAAATAAATAACTTATTTTTATCTAATTAATTAATTCACAATTAATTAACTAGGTTATTTTTCTCCAAAAGTAGACTTTCTTTTTCATTCAAAATTAAACCAAAGTCTATTAAATAATTAATAAATTAATTATTTAATATATATATATATATGCAATATATATATTCACGTGTGAGACACGTGTCACTCACGTGTGGTTTCACATATGTGGAACCCTCTTGGCCTGATTAACTCGTTTAATCATTTTCAAGCCTCAACTCTTGTAACCAAGTTGTTGTGTGTGACCCTCTAGGTTCTCAATTCAATTAGCAGTGACCCTAATTAATTAATTCACTAATTAATTAATCAGTTCACAGATTAAACGACCATAGTCTAGCAACAGGTGTTTAACCCCTAGCGGAATTGGAATGTTCGGATTCGACAGAACCTTTAAGTCATTGATTCATGTGAGATACAATCCTCCTACTTACTATCTCTCAACCAAGATCTAGGGTAAGGGAATAATCAGAACCCTAATAATCCGGTCTTAAAGCTAAGTGCATTTCATATCCATTTGATCTCAATCCAAGAAACTCTTTTCTTGATGTCTTGATCTACTGCCTTGGCCAAGGACTCCATATGGCATATGAATGACTACATAATGAGGGATCACCTTGCAAATGCAAGTGTAGGTCCTTTCTTGATTCTCATTCACTTTCATGAATCACTTGTGCAGCCCCAGCATAAGCCTTGAATCAGTTGTCTAAGGCGATACCCTTTAAAGCTTACACCTAAGATTACAGAGTTAACTCATAAAGTGACAAGGAACCTCAAGTCTAAGGATCAATTAATCACATCAATGACTCGTGAGATATTTCCTAATCTGGAAGTTTCCATTTCCTGAAATAGAAACTTCCTTTCCCATTTAGGAATCTACTCACACAGGGCACCTGTAGCACCCGAGACAATAGGCACCACATCCCCCGCACTATGAGTCTAGTCCACAGTTGAAATGGATACTCCAAGCATGAACCGAACTCATAGCGAACGGGAGACAAAATAAAAGATATCCTAGCTAGGCGGAATCTAACCCTGTACCAAATACATTAAAAATGTAACGCCCCAACTTTTCAGTATATTAACATGACATATGTGTTTATTAATTTGTGCAATTTAATTGGGTTTTAGTGTTTTCTATAATTAATTTCATTGTTTAATTGTTAAACAAGTGATTAATTGAAATATATGCTATATTCGAATTTGAATTTATGTGAATAACTTGTGTGTTCCTTAATTGCGCGAAATAATTATTTATACGTGTTCTATATATTTAATTTTATTTTATATGTATTAAATGTTAATTATTTTACTTTAATAACATTAATATCAAAAATGTATTTAAATGTATATATATATATATAAAGTGTGTACGTGTGCATGTAATGCATGTATTAAAAATTTTAAATTCAGTATGCATGCATGTATTGTAAGTTATATGTATATTTATATATATAAGTATGCATGCATTCATATATATATATATATAATATTATGTTTGAATTTAATTGCAAATATTTTAAATATTATGAATTCTTTTGATACATTGCGTATGAGTGACATTTACGTGCTTCGTTTCGAGATGAATTGATATCGGAATTCTGTGCGAATTTAATATGTTGAACTTATACGTGTCTTGTATATGAATATTTGTTCGTTCCGTATTTTCGAATTCATTTGCTTGTGTTTCGGATTTAATTTGAATTTTGGAATCCAAGTCGGGAGCTAACGAGCATTTAGCGCACCATTGGTTCCGTATTTAATATCTTGAGCTCGGGAACTCGGATTCGAGTTCCGTCAACTTCGCTGAACTCGTAACGAAAATTCAAGTTTAGTAAACTTAGCCTTATATTTTTCTAACGTCATTTGAACCTCCGAAATTCAACCGAAAAACGAAACGGCGACGAAACTGACCTTGTTACACTAATATGGCCATAACTTATTCAATTGTTGACCAAATTAACCATGGTTTGATGCTATAGAACCCTAACTCAACCACCTAATCTGCTGTACCAAGCCCTAACCGAACCAACCCTCTCACAATTCACAAATCTCAGATAAAGTTTCTGCTCTCCAGTTTCCATCCCGTAACCCTTGTTTCCTTGGAGATTTTGGAGCTCAAATCTCGTCCAATCCTCATCCAATCAACAAGGTAAGCTTAGGGTTGTATTATATGTTCATTCCTGATCATTTTCATTCATTCATCTCCAAATTTGATCATGGTTTCATGCATTTTTCGGCTGATCTTGAATAGAGACGTTTTTGGGCATTTTATTGATCTTCTTCGATTCTTGATGGATTTGAATGATTCCAAGCTTGAGAATGATTGTTTTGATATCTTCTTTTCATTTATGATGATTAATTGCATGGTAGTTGAAGTATTTATGAGATATCAACTTTGGAACATTGAGAAAACTTTGAAGAAATGTCACGTATGACAGCTTTCATGTTTGAACTGTTGTGGGACTGATTTATAGGTTGAATTTGGGGTGTTTTGCTGCAATTTTGTTAGCCTAACTTGTATGAGTGTGTTGGGATTAATGGAGATCAACCATACCCAGTTTTCGCGTGAGTTTTGCCCTGTTTTGGGACTGATATGTTGCTGTCAAAACTGCTGCATCTTCTTGCTCTTTTGCTATCAGATTTGGGGTGATTTTGAGCTGAGTTCTTACTGCATTTCATGTCTTCTTCTTGCTACATATCTGGCCTAATTGTTGCTTGAGTTGTGAATGCGTTTGAGCTAGAAAAACAGGGGTTGTCTGCGTCTTGGTTGCTGCTGCTGCATGCTGTGACACGGGTGTGTCTTTGTTCTTCTTTCCGGCGCGGAACGGGGGTGCGGGTTGGCCTGTGATTGCTGTACCGAGACACGGGGGTGTCTCGGTTTGGGCTTGAGTGGTGACACGGGGGGTGTCACCCTGTTTTTCTTTCCCGAACATTTGCCTGCGTCTTTCCTTTTTCTGTTGCATGAATTGTTAATTGGTAGATGCATGTTTTGCATGCATATATGTATATAACTATACCTACACTTTTGCATGCATGAGTTTTATTTGCATGGGAAAATTTCATGCATTTGTTAATTATGCATGCATGAACTACGTTGCATGTGTATATATATATATATAATATAGTATAGGTTTACGTATGTATATATATTTAATATATATTATATATATTTAATATATATTATATATATTTATTAAATATTAAATGTTATTTGATTTAATTGAATATTAGAATTTAATTATTACCTATTTCATATTTTATTTAATTTTCTAAATCTATTTGAATGTATTTAATTGTTTAATTCCTAATTGTAAATGCAATTGAATATGTTTAATTGTTTATGTTCTAATTTAAATGTGATTTAACTTGTACTTGGATTATATTTGAATTTCTTGAATTAATTTGATTGAAATTATGAATTCGAATGAAAGTTAATGAAAGATTGAACGACTTGATTATATAATTTAAATTCCTTTGACGTGAAATGTGAAGGACATGAACTCGTTTGAATACGAATGCTTCATTGAATGAATGAATTGAACGTTTATATGTCCTTAAGACTTTAATAGTGCACATGAACGTGCCCATTACATTATAGCATCTCTTACATGTTCATATCATGATCATTGCATTGCCGAGCGTCTTAATTGGTCATGTTGAGTCTCACTTCACCTTTAATGCACAGATTTTGTTTCCGTTGGAGATGAGGCCGGTCCGAGAGGCTCTTGTGTTCTCCTCTTTGCGGTTTAAGGTGGGTTTCTCTTCTACTTAGATAAAGCGACCCGATATATCTCCCTATGTGAAAGGTTTTAAGCCAAAGTAATACGATTATATATATATATATATTGAGTCTTTTCTCGAGTAAATGATTGCAAACGTAAAGCCCTTATTTAATGAATCCTACCTAATGTTTTGGCGAGAATGAATGAATGTTATGCACTGAATGGGGCCCAGGGGCTTGGTGTGAGTGGGGACCCGAGGAGGCAAGGGCTGACGGTAAACCCTCACACTAGTCCCACCAATGAACGGCGTAACCGGACCTCGTTAGGAGTTAGCGAGGAATGGACGCTGAGTGCCATCTGGGGAGTCATGTTCCCCTTTTGGTCAATGAATGGGTGGATGGGCCTTGCAAACCCGCCACCAACCCGGAGGAAGAAGGTGTAAATGTTATTGAATGCGCACGAAAGAATGATATGCATGAAAAGAATGAATGAATGAATGTTAATGAATTACACGAGGTGGTGGTTGGAGATAATGCACGCCCACTCGTCGGGCCAATAATGACCTAATGTTAATGAATTGTTATAATCCCTTTTGATGATTTCTATTCGCCCACTTGGGAAATTCTTTAAAACCTCACTTGGGATTATAGCTTGCATGTGAATGTTAAATACCGTCGTATATTATATTTATGCCCTGTTTTATACCCACCAGTCCCTTTTGGACTGAACCCGTTTGGCTTTCAGTTGTTTGGTGCAGGTGTCAAGGGAGCTAGGCGGGATTTCGAGTCCTAGGTCTTGCATTTGCTTTTACCCTTGTATTCTGGTCTTGCACTCACGTAATGCACCTTTGATCATTGTATATGTATAATGATGTGGAGCGTACATGTTTTGAGCCGTGATGGCAATTGCTGATGTATATGACTTATTTTGTAGTTGGGATGCTCATGGTACATATATATATGGTATAAGTTCGTTTATTGCTTCCGCTTTAATGTTTTATGTTGTTTTAAAATTTTAAGGGTTAGCCCGCCTAGCTTAGAGTGTGTGTATGTCCCCGTTCGCCGTGATTTGGCTCGGGTATGGATCGTCCATTTCATATTTGGGTCTGGTCTCGGCGCGGGGGATGTGACACCTTGCGGTCGGGTGTTACATCCTTAAGTGGTATCAGAGCTTAGGGTTGCAAAACCCAGGCTCTCGTGTCGTGTGGGTCAGTCTAGGTCGTTCGGCATAGGAAATATGTGATAATGTGTGCATTGCATCGATCTTGAACATGAAATTGTATTTCTTTTAATCTTGTCGAATTACCTGTTGCATTTTATACTGGATCCGTGTCTTTCGTGTTGAATATGTGCCATATGCATGTACTAATCGCATGCATATACCTTCAAAATGAGTTATGATTTACAGGTTATAAAGATAATATCAAACCACGGCCAAGTTCCACGATAAAGACGATCTATTGCTAGTTCTTCCTGAGGCATGGAAGATAGGAGGGTTGCACGGGGAAATGATATAGAGGATTCGAGATGCGTGGTCTTCATGGATAGAGCTAGAGTTCAAGGTGAGGAACTGAATTGGAGGTTCGACTTCAGATATGCAAGTATATAAGGATACTTGGTGAAATAAGGATTGATTGGGAGATGGTTACAACTTAGAAGATTGACATGTACGGCTCTGCCACATAAGGTACCTTTGATTGGTGCAACGGGATCTTTCAACCTAATGAATGAAGCGAACAAACCTTGAAGGTATTTTGATTCCGGATTTGGATCATTGAAGAGGTATCAATAATTAAAGGAAGTTAAGATAAAATGGGTCCGGTAGGAGTTGCGCACCAAGGGTCGACAAAGAAGGATTTCTGACTTAGCCTAGTGAGTTGAAATCAAGTTTGTTGAAGTTAAGACCGGGAAGAGTCGGATTTGGGTGCTTTGGATTTCGATTAATAGGGGAAACAAGTCTAGAAGGGAGTAGAGAGAGAGGCAAGTAACTGGGTAAATACAAATATAGGGAAGGTGGCGATATTGAGAACGGGATTTGAGTTCGTTTTTCCAAATCCAAGCTGAATTGTCATGTTGAGAAGTTGAATTGGAAGATATGGAGCAACAAATGGGAACGCTAAAGAAAGGCAAAGACCGGTTGAAGGATTATTCTCGGGGAGAGACTCTTTGCAAGGAAATCATGCGCTCAGGTATAAGCAATCGGAAAACAAGCTTAATTTGTCAATCTAAGTTCACAAAGGATAAGGACGGGGAGTCTTGATCACGGTGATGGCGAGAAGTAGGGTTCAGAATTACATTAGGGTTCAATCTTGTAAGAGATTTTGGGCAATGTTGAAGAGTGATTCTTGGGGAATAAATGCAAGGGCCAATTCAGTGGATGTCGAAGAAATCAGGGATCGTGAAATCTCAATTCCAGATAGTGGAAGATACAAGTGAGGTGAAAAGATTCATGGAAAACTTGAAGACCGTGGGAAAGGATAAGGCACGATTAGCAAGTCAAAGTAATTTTGGGATTGGAGGAACGAGGAAAAGCTACCGAGCTAACAGCTTATTATATAAGTGACAGGTTCCAAAACATTCATGGCACGTGCATCATATTTCGCATCAAATCACTATTTTCTTTACTTATGTTCGTGCGCGTGTTTTATTTGATTTTGCTGTGCTAAGGTGCTGTATATTTAATTGTTGCAAAGTGTGCCACGTACATTGTCATTTTAACCCGACATGCATTTTAGTGTTATTTTATAAAGAGTTCTTTCATCGCATTTCCCAAGTATCTCTTCGTACGGGCCACATTTGAATTAAGAGGAAAAGAATTAATGGGATGGGGCGTTTTAAGGATAGGTTGGTGGAAAGGAAGTTTCAGAAGGAAAAATACAACCGGAGTTGGCTTGGAATGCCCGGATTAAACAAGAATGAGGAAAAGAAGTTTGAATATTAACAGCGGTAGAGGAGAAGTGGAAAAACTAAGACTATGGGTTGCTATGTCATTTGAAGCCCCTTCAATAAAACTTCCATCAGGAATTCCGAGGAAAGAAGGTTCGATGGAGTTCGATGTACAACGATACAAATTGTAAGGGGGTGACTATGACCAGGAGGCGAATTCAAAACTTGAGGTCGGAACTGAAGGACTAAAAATAACAGAAGTGTAACTAAGGAAGGTTTGGGGATATTTTTTTTATATTGGCGAGCGGAGATGAATGAGATAACTTTATGGGATGATCAGTAAAATAAGAGCTAGATCATTGGATTCGGACCGAAGATTTTCACGAGGAATGGGGAAGATAGATCGTTGATTTGTTCTGTGTATATAAGTAGAGCTGAAGACAATAGAGTTATGAAGGAACTTGGGGAAAATTTCTAAATTGAATTGTCAAGAGGAAACTGATTCAAATTATCATGGAAAAGTATATTGTCAATGAAGCTTGATTCCATGAGTGGTAAGAAAATTTAAGAAGCAATAAATCGGCAAGGACGAACCTTGGAAAGGCTAAACCAGAGTTCCAAGATCACCCAGAACATCTTATCTTCGATTAAGGAATGTTAGGGGCCGAATATCAAATTCCACCATAGAAAGGTAAAGAGAGTAAAAAGGAGAAATTGAACAGAAGATAGTAGGAGATTGTGTGACATATATTAAGGTCGGGAAAGAACTGTTAGGGGCGCTAAGGACGGGGGATCAAAGCTCGGGTATTAAGAGTTGGTTTGATCGAATGAGGATTATGGGAAATGATTAAAGATCGAAGAGGATTTATCATGGCTTCACCGGGTTACATTGAAGAAATGAAAAACAAGGTAAATGCTGAGCTCACTCTCGGGGCAGATCATACAGGGGATAACAAACACATAGCCCTAAACTACGCAACGACGGTGAACGGTACTTGTAGCATCCATGATACATGCATTCATGCAAGTTTAATTCAAATAATTTCTATGTTATGTACTTTAATTTCTTACCTTGTCCATTTTGATTGGAGTAATTGATAGATAATGTGAGCGATATTTGTTACTTGCTTCGAGTGCCTTATGTGATTTTAATTATTGTTTTGCGTTGTGTTGCTTGGGAGTATTGGAGACTTCCTTGCTTTATTTTGTTTGTTTATTTTGTTTGAGAGACAGGGTGCTCTCGTTGTGCGTAAGAGACGGGGATTCTCTTATATTTGTTTGAGAGACGGGGTGCTCTCGTTGTGTGTAAGAGACGGGGATTCTCTTATATTTGTTTGAGAGACGGGGTGCTCTTGTTATGTGTAAGAGACGGGGATTCTCTTATATTTGTTTGAGAGATGGGGTGCTCCCTTTGCTTGTGAGAGACGGGGCTCTCTCATTGTTGTTTGTGAGAGACTGGGCTCTCTCCGTGTTGCTTATGAGAGACGGGGAATCTCTCATTGTTCGTTAGATCGATTTAGTGAATCCGAGGACGGATTCTTTTAAGGGGGTGAGATTGTAACGCCCCAACTTTTCAGTATATTAACATGACATATGTGTTTACTAATTTGCGCAAATTAATTGGGTTTTAGTGTTTTCTATAATTAATTTCATTGTTTAATTGTTAAATAAGTGATTAATTGAAATATATGCTATATTCGAATTTGAATTTATGTGAATAACTTGTGTGTTCCTTAATTGCGCGAAATAATTATTTATACGTGTTCTATATATTTAATTTTATTTTATATGTATTAAATGTTAATTATTTTACTTTAATAACATTAATATCAAAAATGTATTTAAATGTATATATATATATATATATATATAAAGTGTGTACGTGTGCTTGTAATGCATGTATTAAAAATTTTAAATTCAGTATGCATGCATGTATTGTAAGTTATATGTATATTTATATATATACGTATGCATGCATTAATATATATATATATATATATATATATATATATATATATATATATATATATATATAATATTATGTTTGAATTTAATTGCAAATATTTTAAATATTATGAATTCTTTTGATACATTGCGTATGAGTGACATTTACGTGCTTCGTTTCGAGATGAATTGATATCGGAATTCTGTGCGAATTTAATATGTTGAACTTATACGTGTCTTGTATATGAATATTTGTTCGTTCCGTATTTTCGAATTCATTTGCTTGTGTTTCGGATTTAATTTGAATTTTGGAATCCAAGTCGGGGGCTAAAGAGCATTTAGCGCACCCTTGGTTCCGTATTTAATATCTTGAGCTCGGGAACTCGGATTCGAGTTCCGTCAACTTTGCTGAACTCGTAACGAAAATTTGAGTTTATTAAACTTAGCCTTATATTTTTCTAACGTCATTTGAACCTCCGAAATTCAACCGAAAAACGAAACGGCGACGAAACTGACCTTGTTACACTAATATGGCCATAACTTATTCAATTGTTGACCAAATTAACCATGGTTTGATGCTATAGAACCCTAACTCAACCACCTAACCTGCTGTACCAAGCCCTAACCGAACCAACCCTCTCACAATTCACAAATCTCAGCTCAAGTTTCTGCTCTCCAGTTTCCATCCCGTAACCCTTGTTTCCTTGGAGATTTTGGAGCTCAAATCTCATCCAATCCTCATCCAATCAACAAGGTAAGCTTAGGGTTGTATTATATGTTCATTCCTGGTGATTTTCATTCATTCATCCCCAAATTTGATCATGGTTTCATGCATTTTTCGGCTGATCTTGAATAGAGATGTTTTTGGGTATTTTATTGATCTTCTTCGATTCTTGATGGATTTGAATGATTCCAAGCTTGAGAATGATTGTTTTGATATCTTCTTTTCATTTATGATCATTAATTGCATGGTAGTTGAAGTATTTATGAGATATCAACTTTGGAAAATTGAGAAAACTTTGAAGAAATGTCACGTATGACAACTTTCATGTTTGAACTGTTGTGGGACTGATTTATAGGTTGAATTTGTGGTGTTTTGCTGCACTTTTGTTAGCCTAACTTGTATGAGTGTGTTGGGATTAATGGAGATCAACCATACCCTGTTTTCGCGTGAGTTTTGCCCTGTTTTGGGACTGATATGTTGCTGTCAAAACTGCTGCATCTTCTTGCTCTTTTGCTGTCAGATTTGGGGTGATTTTGACCTGAGTTCTTACTGCATTTCATGTCTTCTTCTTGCTACATATCTGGCCTAATTGTTGCTTGAGTTGTGAATGCGTTTGAGTTAGAAAAACAGGGGCTGTCTGCGTCTTGGTTGCTGCTGCTGCACGCTGTGACACGGGTGTGTCTTTGTTCTTCTTTCCGGCGCGGAACGGGGGTGCGGGTTGGCCTGTGATTGCTGTACTGAGACACGGAGGTGTCTCGGTTTGGGCTTGAGTGGTGACACGGGGGTGTCACCCTGTTTTTCTTTCCCGAACATTTGCCTGTGTCTTTCCTTTTTCTGTTGCATGAATTGTTAATTGGTAGATGCATGTTTTGCATGCATATATGTATATAACTATACCTACACTTTTGCATGCATGAGTTTTATTTGCATGGGAAAATTTCATGCATTTGTTAATTATGCATGCATGAACTACGTTGCATGTGTATATATATATATATATATAATATAGTATAGGTTTACGTATGTATATATATTTAATATATATTATATATATTTATTAAATATTAAATGTTATTTGATTTAATTGAATATTAGAATTTAATTGTTACCTATTTCATATTTTATTTAATTTTCTAAATCTATTTGAATGTATTTAATTGTTTAATTCCTAATTGTAAATGCAATTGAATATATTTAATTGTTTATGTTCTAATTTAAATGTGATTTAACTTGTACTTGGATTATATTTGAATTTCTTGAATTAATTTGATTGAAATTATGAATTCGAATGAAAGTGAATGAAAGATTGAACGACTTGATTATATAATTTAAATTCCTTTGACGTGAAATGTGAAGGACATGAACTCGTTTGAATACGAATGCTTCATTGAATGAATGAATTGAACGTTTATATGTCCTTAAGACTTTAATAGTGTACATGAATGTGCCCATTACATTATAGCATCTCTTACATGTTCATATCATGATCATTGCATTGCCGAGCGTCTTAATTGGTCATGTTGAGTCTCACTTCACCTTTAATGCACAGATTTTGTTTCCGTTGGAGATGAGGCCGGTCCGAGAGGCTCTTGTGTTCTCCTCTTTGCGGTTTAAGGTGGGTTTCTCTTCTACTTAGATAAAGCGACCCGATATATCTCCCTATGTGAAAGGTTTTAAGCCAAAGTAATACGATTATATATATATATATATTGAGTCTTTTCTCGAGTAAATGATTGCAAACGTAAAACCCTTATTTAATGAATCCTACCTAATGTTTTGGCGAGAATGAATGAATGTTATGCACTGAATGGGGCCCAGGGGCTTGGTGTGAGTGGGGACCCGAGGAGGCAAGGGCTGACGGTAAACCCTCACACTAGTCCCACCATTGAACGGCGTAACCAGACCTCGTTAGGAGTTAGCGAGGAATGGACGCTGAGTGCCATCTGGGGAGTCATGTTCCCCTTTTGGTCAATGAATGGGTGGATGGGCCTTGCAAACCCGCCACCAACCCGGAGGAAGAAGGTGTAAATGTTATTGAATGCGCACGAAAGAATGATATGCATGAAAAGAATGAATGAATGAATGTTAATGAATTACACGAGGTGGTGGTTGGAGATAATGCACGCCCACTCGCCGGGCCAATAATGACCTAATGTTAATGAATTGTTATAATCCCTTTTGATGATTTCTATTCGCCCGCTTGGGAAATTCTTTAAAACCTCACTTGGGATTATAGCTTGCATGTGAATGTTAAATACCGTCGTATATTATATTTATGCCCTGTTTTATACCCACCAGTCCCTTTTGGACTGAACCCGTTTGGCTTTCAGTTGTTTGGTGCAGGTGTCAAGGGAGCTAGGCGGGATTTCGAGTCCTAGGTCTTGCATTTGCTTTTACCCTTGTATTCTGGTCTTGCACTCACGTAATGCACCTTTGATCATTGTATATGTATAATGATGTGGAGCATACATGTTTTGAGCCGTGATGGCAATTGCTGATGTATATGACTTATTTTGGAGCTGGGATGCTCATGGTACATATATATGTGGTATAAGTTCGTTTATTGCTTCCGTTTTAATGTTTTATGTTGTTTTAAAATTTTAAGGGTTAGCCCGCCTAGCTTAGAGTGTGTGTATGTCCCCGTTCGTCGTGATTTGGCTCGGGTATGGATCGTCCATTTCATATTCGGGTCGGGTCTCGATGCGGGGGATGTGACACCTTGCGCTCGGGTGTTACAAAAAATACCTAGAATGTAAAGCCGAAGCAATAACGTATAATTCATAATCTTCAACAATGGTTACACGCCCAGCAATTCCAATACATAATTTAAATCCACCAAGCATCCTAACAACGGGTTCAACTAAGCATGCAACCTGTCCCGAATTCAATATCCAATAATAATCATAATTGGCACACAGGCCCAATACATAACGGAAATACAATTAACTCATAAAAGAATGTAAAATGTGACTCGAGTGTACAAGTGACTCGACAAGAGATTAAAACTTGACTTCCGCCTAGCAAAACCTGCAAGCAACTGAAAGGTGGGAAAGAGGGGTCAGTCTCTAGAAGACTGAGTGAGCAGGAGCTATACATATATAGAGAAACATGCGCATGCAAGTCATAAATCCCGAGCAAAGTTTTATTTAAATATAGTTCCCAAGGGGCAAAAGAATAACTAAGCAATGCTCGGACTTTACAACTAATCAAATTAAATTCATTAGTTCATAATTCATACATAGACATAAAGGCTCGGCGAGTGAGCGTGCATCATCTCCAACCAAACTCCGACCGTGTACGACAAATATCATTAATACTTTAAATATGTGATCATGCAATATATTATAATACATACAAATCATATATCATATCCTAAAACATATTTGTTTGGGCAATCCGTGTCCCGGCCTTCCCGCACGGTGCCTATCAATCATAACATAATCATAATCATAATCATAATCATAAAATGAGTTCCAACCTTCTTCCTCCGGTGGTGGACGAGTTTGCAAGACTCGACCACCTCATACATAATGGCTAGTGAGGTACATGAATCCTCAAAAGCCCGACTAGCGTTTTCTCATCAAAACTCCTGACGAGATCCGTTTCGACGTAAAATGGTTGGAACTAGTGCATGGGTTCACCGTCGGCCCTTGCCTCCCCGGCTTACCACGATACACTAAGCTCCGGGGCCCGTGAACATATCATATATACATAATCTCGCCAAAACATTTGATTCATAAGAAGCATAACATATTTCATAATCCTTGTGAAAATATTTACTCAATAAAGTCATTTGAAAACCATACATAATTATACCTTAGGTTTTTGGCCAAAACTTATCACATAAGGTTGTAGGGTTTAATACATATCTAGAACGAAAACACCCTCACCTGGAATACCACGAGACATAAAGCATAATTAATGCGGGTGCCTATTCAACTTGGAAGTCTCCACCCTGGAAACCAACTGTACAAGAGAAGGAACAATGTGTACTCATGAGAATTGACTCAATATGAAACCACATAGACGCACCGCAATCCTCATGAAGTGGTATGATATGTTATGAGATGATATAATAGAGAATAAATCCTAAAATGTTATGGAGTGGTGCATACATGATCAATCATTCAATTCATAATACAAGACAATACATATTAACAATGCATATAAATCAATTAGAAGCTATTGAGCACATAGAGAATGCGATTAAAAATTGCAATCATGTACGCATAACTCATATCCTTATCAATTTTTCATAGCAAGAGTCATCCCCATAATACAAAATATTCATAAGACTTTATAATACATGTTAACCATATTTAAGAATCATTTTAAGGTGAAAGGAATCCATTAAGTTCATAAAGGAAACAATAGTTGCAAAGGAGATCATATTAAAGCACTTAAACGTTCACACATTAAATTGATAGCATAAAATCCATAATCATATCAAATTATATCATATATTCTCAATTAATCAAGCATACAAGTCATATAGTTCACATATGGGAGCCAAGAGGGTGAAAGGAACACAAGAAAAAGAGTTTTGGTAAGATTTAGCAAAAGTTGACAAATTCGGGAATGAACAAGATGTAGGAAAATGGAAATATCTTGAGTTGTAGAAATTGGAATTAAGTTTTGCTCATGGGATATAAAACTAGACACATAGATCTTTTCAATGATATATGGCACGAATCATGGTTCAAAACGAGGTGAAAATGGCGTAGGCCCAAAGTTGGGTGAAAGCAGTTTTCCGGTAAAGTGGTGACACCAAAAAGAATTGATCATATCTCACAATTGAGAAACTATATTGAAGTGATTCTAATTGGAGAATATTCTACACTTCAAGAGGTTTCCGTGGGTTCAAAAATCAGGTCATTTGGAGTTCGTATGAGGGAGTCGCGGCCGTGACAAAATTGTACTGAAAATCAGTCGCGGCCGCGACCGAAAATTGGCCAGTTCTCGAGTTGTTGGTCGCGGCCGCGACCAAAAATGGTCACTAAATGGTCGCGGGCGCGACCCCCAATTGCAGCAATCACGAAAGGCTTCGGGAAAACAGGGCAAAACTCGATTTTTGGCTCCCAAACCACTTCCACACCAAACCAATGCTAGAATTCAGCTACAAACTAACATATAACATGTATTTGATCATATCTATCAATTAAGTACCATTTAATCCAAGGAAACATGCTTTGATTCATGAAATTTCCAACACAAAACCTTTATGAAATCAAGTGATCAATCATGCATCAAACTCCATGAATTCAAATTATAATTGTATGAAATCATCTCAAATCTCCAAACAAGCTACATATACTCCCAAGTATTTCATATAATCATCAAACCCTAACAAAAGTTTAAATTCTCATTATATATATATATATATATATATATATATATATATATATATATATTCATGCTCACCTTGTTGAAGAAAATGGAAGGGAAAGGAAGGGATGAAGCTAAGATGATTTCTTGGAGTAGATGGAAGTAAATCTTTGGCTCTTGGCTTGGTCAACCGATGGAGAGGGAGAGGAAATGGTATGCTTTTGTTTTATGTTTGTGCTCTAAAATGAGAAGAGATGTATGTATATGTGTATATATGATATATATCGTGAAGAGAAGGGGAAGAATAAGGGAAATTTGCCATCAAGTCCTCAAGGAATTTAAGTCAATGCAAACAAGTATACAAAGTTATGAATGTGGCAACTTATTCCTTGTCAAGTTATCAATTGAGCCCAAGAATTTTATAAAGTTTCAATCAAGGGCAAATGAACATGAATTCTCGCAAGTATGTAAAATTAAACACTTAAACATGTTCGGGAACATTAGACATATAATTCACGTAATGAAATTCACGAAAAAGAAATTATAAATCATATAATCACAAGAATTCACATAATATCAATTAGTTCACAAAATTAATAAATTAAACACTTAAGTTATATAGGTCACATAATATCAATTAGTTCAAGAAATTATTAAATTAAATAATCACTTAGCAATTAAAGCACATAAAGCCACATAACTCTCGGTCTAAACCCACTCGTGACGTCATACCTGTACGGCCGAAAAGTCGGGGTGTTATAGCACCTCAGTGAACTTACTTATTGAAGTAAGCACCCTCATGTATCACGCGCGTATCAACTATACACTTTGCACCTCCATGAAACAAGGTGGTCCTTCTTAAGGTCGTGATCCCACAAGCAAGCCTTAGAGGAGTCAGGTTAACACTCCCACTGTCTGTAGGACTCATCGGCTTGGGTATTTTTACTAATCTTGACTTATGTGAAATAGGGCTCATTTCATGAACCATTTCACCTAAATGGTAGAGTCCTAAAGTCATCAGGATTAGGGGAGTTCTCATACATGCACAGCTAAAGTAAACGCATACCAAACAAGAGCATATAAAGAAGTGTTGCCTCAATTCGTTATTTTATTCAAAGATTGTATGTGATTACAATAAGAAAAAGTACAAAGCGGATATACAATCGGCTTTTAGTGTTGGAAAACACGAATCAGAAAGCAGCGGAATTTAAAAAATTTTCCAACAAAAGGATCTTGGACTCGCAATCGTGTAACCAAATTCGTAGAGATAGAAAACTTACTTTTCTTTTATTCTTTCTTGAAGCGTTTCAAGCCACCCAAGAACGCTCTTCTCGCGGCTTGACAACCCGTCCCTCGAAAGTCTCTTTCTACTTCAGAATCCATTGTCGGGATAACAATCCACACCAACCTAGATTCAAATCATGTTAGGGAAGTTCTTAACAATATAACATAAAGAAAGAAACATGAAGCGAGAAAGGCATGATTGAAACTCCCTTCGAAAACCAGTTTTGCGAAAGTAGAAATCTGCCAGCCATAAAACCCTCGTGA
Source organism: Lantana camara (assembly GCA_037501455.1). NCBI lineage: Eukaryota > Viridiplantae > Streptophyta > Magnoliopsida > Lamiales > Verbenaceae > Lantana > Lantana camara. The sequence goes on along the minus strand of CM074858.1, from coordinate 91,304,557 downwards.
AAAAACTCATCTTTCAGGATATGGACGAACGGTTTTCGCCATCTTCTTTGGTTCGATTTTTTCACTCGTTTTCTGTTGGGATCAGAATCGTTTCATCATCCCTTCTGATCGTTTTGCTTGATCCCCACTTTTTGGTAAAGCTCGAATCTTTAAAACTTCTAACTTGAAGCTCTCGAGAGATAGTCCACCAACTTGGCTACAATCTAACTAGTAAGGATGCTAGTTCTCTAGTTAGTGTTTAGGCTTAACCTAGGGTTTCGTTTATCTTGGAGAAAGGATGGTGTTCAACACATGAACCAAAAGAATTCTCAATTAGCTCTAAGGGGAGCTCGAGCTCCCCTATATATAGGAAGGGAGGACCGAAAATCCTAGTCCTAATGGACAAAGGATTTGGTCCCTCTCTCTCCTATTACTTGATGATCAAGTATTTTCCAACTTTGACTTTGAATTCTAATTCAAGTCAACTTTTAAGAGAGCTAGAAATATCCAAACTATTTTTGGATAATTTTATACTTTATTTATTATAAAATAAATAACTTATTTTTTTTATCTAATTAATTAATTCGTAATTAATTAACTAGATTATTTTCTCCAAAATTAGACTTTCTTTTTAATTCAAAATTAAACCAAAGTCTATTAAATAATTAACTAATTAATTATTTAACATATATATATATACACACGTGTGTGACACGTGTCACAGTGACACGTGTCACTCACGTGAGCCACACGTGTGACTTCACACGTGTGGAACCCTCTTGGCCCGATTAACTCGTTTAATCATTTTCAAGCCTCAACTCATGTAACCAAGTTGTTGTGTGTGACCCTCTAGGTTCTCAATTCAATTAGCAGTGACCCTAATTAATTAATTCACTAATTAATTAATCAGTCCACAGATTAAACGACCATAGTCTAGCAACAGGTGTTTAACCCCTAGCTGAATTGGAATGTTCGGATTCGACAGAACCTTTAAGTCATTGATTCATGTGAGATACAATCCTCCTACTTACTATCTCTCAACCAAGATCTAGGGCAAGGGAATAATCAGAACCCTAATAATCCGGTCTTAAAGCTAAGTGCATTTCATATCCATTTGATCTCAATCCAAGAAACCCTTTTCTTGATGTCTTGATCTACTGCCTTGGCCAAGGACTCCATATGGCATATGAATGACTTACACAATAAGAGATCACCTTGCAAATGCAAGTGTAGGTCCTTTCTTGATTCTCATTCACTTTCATGAGTCACTTGTGCAGCCCCAGCATAAGCCTTGAATCAGTTGTCTATGGCGACACCCTTTAAAGCTTATACCTAAGACTACAGAGTTAACTCATAAAGTGACAAGGAACCTCAAGTCTAAGGATCAATTAATCACATCAATGACTCGTGAGATATTTCCTAATCTGGAAGTTTCCATTTCCTGAAATAGAAACTTCCTTTCCCATTTAGGAATGTTCTCACACGGGGCACCTCAGTGAACTTACTTATTAAAGTAAGCACCCTCATGTATCACGCACGTATCAACTATATACTTTGCACCTCCATGAAACAAGGTGGTCCTTCTTAAGGGCGTGATCCCACAAGCAAGCCTTAGAGGAGTCAGGTTGACACTCCCACTGTCTGTAGGACTCATCGGCTTGGAGTATTTTACTAATCATGACTTATGTGATATAGGGCTCGTTTCATGAACCATTTCACCTAAATGGTAGAGTCCTAAAGTCATCAGGATTAGGGGAGTTTTCATACATGCGCACGTAATGGAAACACACAAAACACGTATTGGCATATAAAGAAGTGTTTGCCTATAATCAATCGTATATTATTCAAAGATTGTCTGTGATACAAGAAAAGTCCCAAAGAAGATTACGTCGAATCGGCTTTCTAGGGCACTATTCCTAACAATCTCCCACTTGCCCGTAAAAGCCATTTAGGTATTCTAAGTCCCATCTTCTCAAGATGCACTTTGAGAGCCTATTGACTTTGGGCGTTTCCAAAGTGGATCTGCCATATTCTCCGCTGATGTGACCCTCTTGTTTACACATCTCTTAGGAAAACACCTTTCCCTTATAAAGTGATTCATAATCACGTGTTCAGTCTCTTGGTGAGGTCTTGGTTCTCTTACTTGAGCAACCATCCATTTTATCATACAATATGATAAAGGAGTTGTTTCATGCTAGGAACTTCATCTAACTGGTTAGATGGAGTTTCTTACCCAAACACTTAACTTAGCGTTATATAATACGACTAAGTTCTCAACTACGATAGTCGAGTTTTGCAATGTCCGTCCTTGGAACCCCTTTCCAACACATTGCATTACCATTCTGGTAGAAGTTGTATCCTTGCAATGATTTCATAATCATCCATGTTTGATGAACGGTTACATCAAATATCCTTCTAACAACAAGATCTTTTGGGCTCTGTAAACTAATACATATCCTCATTTCTTCTCAAGTACTCTGAGGACATCCTTTACAGAGATCTAATGACCTTCTCTGAGGTCATATTAGATTCGGCCTACTACGCTTAGTGTTGCGCCATATCTAATTTAGTACATAACTTTTCATACATTATGCACCCTTTCACTTAAAGGGATTTTGGACATTCTAACTTTCTCAAAGTTTATCTTAGGACACATACTCTTCAAAAGAGACGTTCCATTGTCCATACTAAACTCCTTTTAGTACCGTGGTTATGTACTCATTTTGTGATAATCCTTTTATTCTCTTAGATCTATCTTCTATAGATCAGAATGTCGAGAATATAGGATAATCACCAAGATCTTTCATGTCAAATTGTTTCTTAAACAAGAATTGGTAACTTTCACGTCATCCTTGACATTCCTAATGAGAAGGACATCGTCTTCTAAAGAACCAAAATTGACTCTTACATCACTAACTTCCATATGTACACTCTGAGACTTATTCGACTTCTATCTGTGTCAAACGATTTGACTGTGGAATCGAATTGTCTAACTCCTAGAAGCCTTTATCAATCCACAGATTGACTTTAGGGATTTGCATACCTTATGCATACTCCCACTGAATATGAGATTTATAGAAATACCTTATTTCAGTCTCTTTCAATCTCATATTGAACAAGATAGTTCTCATATTCATTTATCATATTTCATAGTCAGAATATGAGGATGTGGTAAACATAATCCAAATGGACTTTTGCATTTCAATCGTCAAGAAGGTTGTAATGCTTTCCATTTACTCGAAGCTCCACGAGCTTGATCCTATCAGGTGGATCAACCAAGGTCAAAAACTTGGTTTGAGTATATGGAATCCATATTGGATTTCAAGGCTTGCTTACACTGCTCAGATTCCAAATCTGACAGTGTCTCCTCTTCAAGTAATTCCTTGGCTATCTAGGAACGCGTTCTAAACACGTCTTAAGAGAAGGGTTTCACACGTGTACATACTCTAAAATTTGGCTAAATTTTATCAGATGGGCTCGTTTCTTCTATATGTGGCGTGGATATTTATCCTTAAATTTCTTTGAGGTCTGCTTGCTTGTCTTTCTTCTTCTATAGGAACGATTCCTTGAGAAAGATACATTCCTTGAGACAAACAACCTTTGTCTAAGGGAATTGCAGAAACAATATTCAATATCGTTGTATAAACTTGAACTCATTTCAAACTTATCTCCCACTATCCTCTTCACTTAAGAGGATTCTACTAAATTCTTGGATAAGAATAATTAGGGAATTTAATATGCCACATTGCATAGTGCAACTAAAGGACTGATTTTGGAAGGTACAAAATTCAAAAATCTCTAACTGCATATTCTGGGAGTTTATTCCTAGAATGATTATAAGTCAGTAAAGCTTGCTATGGAATGGACCATATCCTATAAGGTTTCATTCCCTCATTCGGAAACACTAAGGTGTTCTCGAATTAGTTTACTGAGAGATAATCCTATTATCTCTAAGATGAGTAAGGAATTAGTTGCTAAGATATTGGCTATCTCGATCATATCGATTTACCTATAACTTATGACTACTTCGGTTCCTAACCTCCTTTCGAAATTCTAAGAATTTCATATAAGTTTCGAATTTGTACTTTAACAAGTACATTCATTCATAATGATTAAACTGACGATTGTATCTAGTGCTTACATTAAGCATCTTACACTCATCAGCACGGATCGAAATCCACTATAATTTTGGAACGTTCCACGTTTCTTATAAACGGGATTCAGGAATGCTTCCCTCATGACAGGATTCACAGGAAGTCAACACTATAGGTTCATTTTCATAGAATGATCCTAAGGTGTCTGACTTGCTAATCCTTTTATATCTCAACGTTCCAAAGTAATTCGAAGCTTTGTCATCTCACTTACTTTTGTTATCTCGTTGTATGTTCAGAACATTAGTGCCTTGAGTCTTTGCACAACGGCTTATGCAGAATTGACTTAAGACTAGTAAATTCTATTCCTAGTAGAATTACTAAACGAGGTAACATTTCAAAGTACTCATACTCTTTGCAGTTCCCTTTCAAAGTCCTTATTTGCTACCATAGAAGCAAACGTCCTATTTGATCTCTAGTGTCTTTTGGGCGTACCCCTTACATGCCCCTCCCTAGGGCTCTTAAGGGTTTCTTCTTCTTTAGGCCTTCAAGCCTTTAACTTAGGGAGTTTTAGAAGAAAAATTAACCATCTCAAACTTTTATTCCTTCTTAAGGATGCTCTCAACCATTATCAACTTAAATGATTAACTATGCTACATTAGCATCATTCTAGTTGAGCATAAAGGGTTTGAATGATAGTCGAAGCAATGTAAGCAATCAGTGCATTGAGAACTCTTTTCTCAGTTGATGATCGAGACCATAAGATCTTCAAATAAGATCTTTAGACCTTGTTCGTGTGCACTTGTTTCCTCATTTGGAATATTGAATAATTCCATAATGTTATACCTTGTAACATTTTTATGAGGTGGTTCAATTGCTTTTAAGTGGTTTGGAAAAATCCATTCACCTCAGATTGCTTCTCTTTTGGCCCGGGTCGACTTTTCACAATTGAAAACTTCGCCCTTTAGAGAACGCCTTTCTCTAGTCGGATTCTAAAATGAATTTTAGGATCCGAAGCCATTTAGAGTTAGTCAGGACTTAGTCAACTTATTTGACTTAAGGATGGATACGAATGGGTTTGCATTTCATATTGTAGAGAATCACAGAACTACAACCTAAATGCTAAGCAGAGAAAATGTGGGCATGCTGAATTATAACGATATACAAAAGATAAGGTCTTTAATCTAATGTAGCTCCCACTGTTTTTCAAAGATCTATAATTCCCAAAGATCTAAGAGGAACACGTTTCCCAATGGGTACTAAGATCCTAGGCATTTTACCTCGAACCCACGACTCGCGGACATTCTAAGTAAGAACCCTAGGTAGGTACAACTTACCAATTCTAACACCTTTAGAATTCTTAGTAATTGTTTTGCATCACCTATCTTTCAATATGGACCCACGACTTGTGCGACATCCATATTTACTTAGGCGTTAAGCTAGACCCATCAATCATAAGATCATGATCAAAACTTAGTTCGAACGACCCACGACTCGCGGACATCGCCCTTGCCAAAATTAACCACGAAATATTGATCATTTAAAATGATCAATTAGGTAACTAAGAACTAATAAGCTCCACTAGTTATCCCACGACTCGCGGACAATAACTAGCTTTACTTACTAAACTTAAAACCTATTGATGGAATGCTAGGAATTTAATTCAAAACTTGCATCTTGAATTAAATACCTATTATTCGAAATGAGCTTAATATTTAATGGGAATTTTCGAATCAACCGAAGAGTTGTTCGGTTCGACCTCACCAACATATATGTTATCCAATTTAATTAGTCTTGATTAATGCAAGTACAACTTAAATGCATTTCAAACAAGCACATAAACAGATAACATGTCCTAGCATGATACTAACATGTAATGATCATGGGTTCTACCTATCTTATGCGTGATATGTGGGAGCCACTCCACAATCACAAGTTCTAACATACATGCCACATAAACAGTTTAAATCACATAAGGGAAAGCGGTAACAAAATACGAGCCCTATCTCTATTACATTTAACAATTGAGATTCCCCTCCCTAACATTTTGAGGGGTCTTCACTTATGGCCTCCTTGTTACTTGAATGTGGTCCATCTTACTCCATGGGTGCATTGTCTCCAAAATGAAAATAAAACCTCACCACCTATCTCTACTCTCAAATTACAATAAAAAGAAAAAGACATAAAGTAATAAGGCTCAATCTTCATATTGGCCTTAGACAATTACACGGGGCATACCCCGGCCTCAAAAACAGTAATATGGAAAGCCACATAATAAATCACATAACAGTACGCACATAAGTGAGGCTCCAACCTCAATTGAAAAACGCAACTATAGGGCTCCAACCCCAATTTAAACCATCCATGTGCATAAATTAAAACCATACATAGATCTAAACCCATGATCACCTAACATGCTTTTGCGAGAATTTAAATTTAGCCAATAAATTAAAATTCTCGTTTCAAGTCCTAATGACTTAAAACACGACTTAGATGCAATTCTTGTTCAAGAGCCTTTTCAATAAAACCCGAAAAACAACAAACCAATAAAATTCCAATTAATTTCCAAAATTAATAATTTTATTCTTTCATTATTTTCAGAAAATAAAGATTGTAATTTTTTCAAAATTTAAATCGTTTAATTTCTCAAAAATCCCAATTTAATCAAAATTTTAAAATAATTTTATTTTAGCAAAACTGATTTTAAAAGATAAAATTAAAATAAAATTTAAATCAGGATTTTACGGACCGAAAATACAAAAACACGAAACACGAAAACGGGCCCGAAAAGGGGCCTAGCCGCGCGAGGCACTTTCGCACAGCAGCGCCCGCCGCGACTAGGCGGGCTGGGCAGGCGTCCCGCGCGGTTGCGGGACGGGCTGGGCGATCCCCGGGACGGCTCCCGCGCGGTTGCGGGAGGAGCTGGGCGGCGGCGACGGGCCTGGGCGTGCGACGTGCTACACAAAACGGTTTTTCGTGTTCGTGTTCGTTTCGTATTTCTGGGTTTCTCGAAAACCCGGTTCAATCCAAAAATTAAAATTCGATTTAAACATATTTCAATCAAAACGGTTTTCAAAATCACAATTTAAGAAAACAGTTTCAGAAATTCAGGAAAAATTACAGTTTCGTATTTCAGGCTTTCTAAAAGAACTCATGAATACCTAATTCGCATCTAAGCCTAAGAATTTCTACCAAATTCAGAATAATTGAGACGAATCAGAAACACGATTAACGAGGTGGCTCTGATACCACTTGTTGGAAAACACGAATCAGAAAGCAGCGGAATTTAAAAAATTTTCCAACAAAAGAATCTTGGACTCGCAATCGTGTAACCAAATTCGTAGAGATAGAAAACTTACTTTTCTTTTATTCTTTCTTGAAGCGTTTCAAGCCACCCAAGAACGCTCTTCTCGCGGCTTGACAACCCGTCCCTCGAAAGTCTCTTTCTACTTCAGAATCCATTGTCGGGATAACAATCCACACCAACCTAGATTCAAATCATGTTAGGGAAGTTCTTAACAATATAACATAAAGAAAGAAACATGAAGCGAGAAAGGCATGATTGAAACTCCCTTCGAAAACCAGTTTTGCGAAAGTAGAAATCTGCCAGCCATAAAATCCTCGTGAAAAAACTCATCTTTCAGGATATGGACGAACGGTTTTCGCCATCTTCTTTGGTTCGATTTTTTCACTCGTTTTCTGTTGGGATCAGAATCGTTTCATCATCCCTTCTGATCATTTTGCTTGATCCCCACTTTTTGGTAAAGCTCGAATCTTTAAAACTTCTAACTTGAAGCTCTCTAGAGATAGTCCACCAACTTGGCTACAATCTAACTAGTAAGGATGCTAGTTCTCTAGTTAGTGTTTAGGCTTAACCTAGGGTTTCGTTTATCTTGGAGAAAGGATGGTGTTCAACACATGAACCAAAAGAATTCTCAATTAGCTCTAAGGGGAGCTCGAGCTCCCCTATATATAGGAAGGGAGGACCGAAAATCCTAGTCCTAATGGACAAAGGATTTGGTCCCTCTCTCTCCTATTACTTGATGATCAAGTATTTTCCAACTTTGACTTTGAATTCTAATTCAAGTCAACTTTTAAGAGAGCTAGAAATATACAAACTATTTTTGGATAATTTTATACTTTATTTATTATAAAATAAATAACTTATTTTTTTTATCTAATTAATTAATTCGTAATTAATTAACTAGATTATTTTCTCCAAAATTAGACTTTCTTTTTAATTCAAAATTAAACCAAAGTCTATTAAATAATTAACTAATTAATTATTTAACATATATATATATACACACGTGTGTGACACGTGTCACAGTGACACGTGTCACTCACGTGAGCCACACGTGTGACTTCACACGTGTGGAACCCTCTTGGCCCGATTAACTCGTTTAATCATTTTCAAGCCTCAACTCATGTAACCAAGTTGTTGTGTGTGACCCTCTAGGTTCTCAATTCAATTAGCAGTGACCCTAATTAATTAATTCACTAATTAATTAATCAGTCCACAGATTAAACGACCATAGTCTAGCAACAGGTGTTTAACCCCTAGCTGAATTGGAATGTTCGGATTCGACAGAACCTTTAAGTCATTGATTCATGTGAGATACAATCCTCCTACTTACTATCTCTCAACCAAGATCTAGGGCAAGGGAATAATCAGAACCCTAATAATCCGGTCTTAAAGCTAAGTGCATTTCATATCCATTTGATCTCAATCCAAGAAACCCTTTTCTTGATGTCTTGATCTACTGCCTTGGCCAAGGACTCCATATGGCATATGAATGACTTACACAATAAGAGATCACCTTGCAAATGCAAGTGTAGGTCCTTTCTTGATTCTCATTCACTTTCATGAGTCACTTGTGCAGCCCCAGCATAAGCCTTGAATCAGTTGTCTATGGCGACACCCTTTAAAGCTTATACCTAAGACTACAGAGTTAACTCATAAAGTGACAAGGAACCTCAAGTCTAAGGATCAATTAATCACATCAATGACTCGTGAGATATTTCCTAATCTGGAAGTTTCCATTTCCTGAAATAGAAACTTCCTTTCCCATTTAGGAATGTTCTCACACGGGGCACCTCAGTGAACTTACTTATTAAAGTAAGCACCCTCATGTATCACGCACGTATCAACTATATACTTTGCACCTCCATGAAACAAGGTGGTCCTTCTTAAGGGCGTGATCCCACAAGCAAGCCTTAGAGGAGTCAGGTTGACACTCCCACTGTCTGTAGGACTCATCGGCTTGGAGTATTTTACTAATCATGACTTATGTGATATAGGGCTCGTTTCATGAACCATTTCACCTAAATGGTAGAGTCCTAAAGTCATCAGGATTAGGGGAGTTTTCATACATGCGCACGTAATGGAAACACACAAAACACGTATTGGCATATAAAGAAGTTTTTGCCTATAATCAATCGTATATTATTCAAAGATTGTCTGTGATACAAGAAAAGTCCCAAAGCAGATTACGTCGAATCGGCTTTCTAGGGCACTATTCCTAACATTTAGGGCACTATTCCTAACAGTTTCTATTTCAGGAAATGGAAACTTCCAGATTATGAAATATCTCACGAGTCATTGATGTGATTAATTGATCCTTAGACTTGAGGTTCCATGTCACTTTATGAGTTAACTCTGTAGTCTTAGGTATAAGCTTTAAAGGGTGTCGCCTTAGACAACTGATTCAAGGCTTATGCTAGGGCTGCACAAGTGATTCATGAAAGTGAATGAGAATCAAGAAAGGACCTACACTTACATTTGCAAGGTGATCTCTTATTGTGTAAGTCATTCATATGGCATATGGAGTCATTGGCCAAGGCAGTAGATCAAGACATCAAGAAAAGGGTTTCTTGGATTGAGATCAAATGGATATGAAATGCACTTAGCTTTAAGACCAGATTATTAGGGTTCTGATTATTCCCATACCCTAGATCTTGGTTGAGAGATAGTAAGTAGGAGGATTGTATCTCACATGAATCAATAACTTAAAGGTTCTGTCGAATCGAGACATTCTAATTCGGCTAGGGGTTAAACTCCTGTTGTTAGACTATGGTCGTTTAATGTGTGGACTGATTAATTAATTAGTGAATTAATTAATTAGGGTCACTGCTAATTGAGTTGAGAACCTAGAGGGTCACACACAACAACTTGGTTACATGAGTTAAGGCTTTAAAATGATCAAACGAGTTGATCGTACCAAGAGGGTTCCACACGCGTGAAACACACGTGTGGTTCACGTGATTGGCACATGTCCTTGGGGACACGTGTGTCACACGTGTTTATTGTTTATGTATTAAATAATTAATGTGTTAATTATTTAATAGACTTTGGTTTAATTTTTGAATTAAAAAGAAAGTCTTATTTTGGAGAAATTAATCTATTTAATTAATTATGAATTAATTAATTAGATAAATAAGTTATTTATTTATTAATAAATAAAGTATAATATTATCCAAAAGGCGTTTGGATATTTTAGCTCTCTTAAAAGTTGATTTGAATTAGAATTCAAAGTCAAGGTTTGGAATTACTTGATGATCAAGTAATAAGAGAGAGAGGGACCAAATCCTTAGTCCAATAGGACTAAGTTTCGGCCGTCCCTCTCTATAATATATAGAAGGGAGCTCGAGCTCCCCTTAGAGAGTGATTGATGAATTCTTTTTGGTTCATGTGTTGAACACTATCCTTTCTCCAAGATCAAATAAACCCTAGGTTAAGCCTAAACACTAACTAGAGAACTAGCATCCTTATTGGTTAGATTATAGTCAAGTTGGTGGACTATCTCTAGAGGGCTTCAAGTTAGAAGTTTTTAAAGATTCGAGCTTTACCAAGGAGAGGGGATCAAGCCGTGAGAAGAGCGTTCTTGGGTGGCTTGAAACGCTTTAAGAAAGATTATTGAAAAGTAAGTTTCTAATCTCTACGAATTTGGATTCATGATTGTGAGTTTCGATCCTTTTGTTGGAAAATTTTAAATTTCCGCTGCTTTCTGATTCCCGTTTTTCCAACACTTGTATCTGGCTTTTTGTTAACTTCTTTGCTCGAGGCTGAAACAGGTTGGGATGGAACAGTGTAAGATCCATTCAATATACAATCATCAACATCCTTCTTATTAGCCTGTGTCATTTCTGTTTTTGCCTTGTTGGATTGCACTTTCTGAGGATCTCAAGTCAACAAACTAATTTGACAATTCTCTCGTTGCTTTTTGAGTTTTAGTCTCAAGACCTTGGATATTTATTGTCCTTCCCATAATCACTTCTCCCTGGCATCTTTCAACTCCTCAATAGCCTGTTCTCGTGTTATGCTATTGTTAGTAGGCAGGCTCTCATTAGAAATAACCTCCTTTGTCTCGTGAGTACTCGAATTTCCCTCTTTCTCACCCACTAAATCGTCCAACTGCTCACTCATGGGATCCAAATCTTTTTCCATAGGCATGAAGTCACCTAAGGGAAGGGAGGGGATTTCTTTAACTTTATCTTTATGCTTTTCAGTTTCTTGGCAAGCAATGGTTTCTGCCTTATTAGTAACTCCTGATTTTTCTACTATTTTCTTGGTAGCTTCTATCGAGTTTTCAACCTCTAGCACTTTAAATTTGTTTCCTAAGTTCTATTTATTCAAATAATCATCTTCCTTCTTGGGTATTGAGCCATTCCCAAAAGTGATATTCTTTTTTTTTTTTTTTAATTTCGTAAGAAAAAGTGATATTCTTATTGGTTTTCTCCTAAATCTTCTCTCTTAGACTCAACCCAAACTCCTTCTTAAGCTCGATGCTTACGTTTCTTGTTAATGCTATTTCTCATATCTTTCTGGATAACACGGTTATCAACCTTGTCCGTGCCATCGTGATTGTCGCGGCCTTCATTACCACCATCAGCATTGCGATCACGATGTCTCGTGATGATCATCCTGGTGATCCATACCGTTACAATCTTTGCTAGCACGGCCTAGACGATTGCAGAGGTTGCAAAATTTGGGGGGTTTTCCATATCTAATCTCTTGTGTGAAGGAACAAGCCCCATATCTCACCCAAATTGCTTTCTTTAGAGTTTGAGAAACATCTAACTCAAAATAAACCCTAGGTTCATAAGTATTCTCAACCTTAGCAGTCAATTCGTCAACCCTAATCGAGTTTTCTATAAGCAAGGCCAAATTCCATAACCCCTCTTTATGAACTAACTGCGATGGGAGCCTAGGGAATGAAATCTAAACCGGTACGACAGGCGAGACCATATTTGCATTAAAATAAGACGATCACTTTAAGATTCTCATTGGAAAATCACGAAATACCATACTTCTTTCATGAACAATCTCGCATAATCATCACCATTATCACAATGAATCATGACGTGTGTTTTGTTTAGTAAACTAACACGCACGTTTCCTTTAAAATCAATCTTAGAAAAGTAAAATCTCAATTGCGCCAAAGATAATTCATTATATTCTATTATGGATCCTAAAGGTTGGGACGTTGATAGATCAAATTCATGATTCTTACTTTCTCTTCTGGAAGAAGGAACGAATCTGTGGCTTGTTTCCCACTCAAAACTGCGGCGTAGGATGTTGGATGGGCTGATGCAACGGCGGCGTGGGGTGGTTGCACATGAGCCACGGCAGCGGCGTGGTTTTCTACTGCGTGAGGCGCAGCGCCTTGGGGCGCAACGAGGTGCGCAGCAACATTAGTCTGTTCGGATGCCAAGGCGCGACGAGGTACGCCGCAACATTGGGCAGCGCACAACCATCGGCCATGCCGACGTCGCTTGGTAGCGGCAAGAAAGCCGCATGTATGTTGAACGGTGGTGATGGATAGACGTGAGAGAAGTACGACTGATTAAAATATTTATCTTTGCGGTAGATAAACATGATAATTCATTTTTATCTACTATTTACATAATGCACAATATACATATTAGAAATCCTTATCAAATGATGAGTCCATGTCAAGAACTTTAAATGTAAGCCACATGTCCTAGCTTTATTATAGACAAGCTTATAGTGTTCTTTATAATTTGCCACTTAGCGGTATCGGGGTCGCGACGAACACAGTAGCGGAGCTTCGGGCTCTGGTTCATGGGGTTACCGTGGCGGTGGAGATGGGCTGCTCGCGATTATGGATTGAGCTTGATGCTAAGGTGGTCTTGGCGATCATCTGTCGAGGTAAATCGGGTATTTTCGAGCTAAATGTGATGATTAAACAGTTTCATATGCAGGCAAGGAATATGAATGTCACTATGACTCACATTTTCCGGGAGGGTAATGGTTTGGCGGATTTTCTGGCAAGAAAGGGAGCTAAGGACCAGATGGCGTGGTCTTTCCCGATCTCTCCATTACCTAGAGAGGCCAAGGGCTTCATGAAGGTGGATAAATGGGGATTGCCAAGTTTCAAAATAAAGAAAAGATGCCTGTGATTCCCCTTTTCATGAATATGAAACAACATCTTGAGAAATTCGAGATCTCTGATCTCTTGGATATGAAAAGCTTATGGCAAGGGACGCACTTCTTCCATACTCTTGGTAAGCATTCCAATAGCTGCTATAATTTCAGACATTTAAATGGTTCTATGAATTTACTTTTGAATGGTGATGCACAAGTCTTGACCGGTTGGTTTGAGAAAGGTGGTCTTTTCCTTATCATTGTGCAGGTTGCTAAAGGGAGAGGTTGCGTCATTCATGCTGGCAGCGAAATCAATTCTTCTCCCGCCTTTTTTAGCTCGATTATTCTTTGTGACTGTATTAAGTCAGACATTGTTAGTCCGAATCGAGTTTTAAGTAGTAAGTTTCCCAGGTCAGTCCAAACCGAGAATAAGCCACTGGTACTTGTTAGTCTGAATCTCTCAATGTACCTGGTGGTTGACTCGGTTGTCGTGGCCTGGGACTTTGCTGCTAGCTGGATTGCCGCAACGATGTCTGAGTCCTCGAATGAGACCAATATTTGCTTCAATTTTTGGCCGAGGTTGTTCACGCCTCCCATTTTTCAGGGCCACTTCTGTAATTTCTCCATTGTTGACATGTGGATTGTCATGTTGTATCTCCCGTTTTGGGGTTTTTATTATATGAGGGGGGGTCCTCATTAATCACCCTACGGTCAGAGGCGGAGACAAGGGGGGGGGGGGCATGGGGGGGCCATCGCCCCCTCCCCAAATTTTTTGAAAATTTTATTATTATACCTAAATTTTAATATTTTTATTAGTTTGCCCCCCTTAATTTTTTATTTTGCCCCCCCTACTTATACAAAATTATAATTCACCATTCATAATAATTAGGATATATTTTTAAATTAATTTAATTTTTTTTATTAATTTGCTGTAATATCTTTTTTTTTCCAATCCAAATCTATTTTTTATTTCTTTTCCCAATAAAAACCTTTTAATCTTCTTTCCGAATTCCAAAAAATCTTAACTCAATCCTTTTTATTCTCTCTCTACAAAAGAAGACGTCTTCTTTTCTCAATCCAATCTTTTCTATTCTATCTTCTTCTTCTTCTATTTATTCTATTTTCTTTTCTTCTTCTTCTTCATATAAAAGCCTATATTTTTTTAATATTCAAAATCTGCACTGGTCGGAGGAAGAAGAAGAAGAAAGATTGTGGTCCAAGTTCAAATTACTTATCAAATAAATCCAAAAAAAAGGGTAATTATTAATTTATATTTAATTTTAGTTTTTTCATAATGAATATATTATTTAGACAAAAATTATAATTTATTTGTTAATTATAAATTAGTTCAACATTTTGAGGAAATATCGTATCTTTATCTCCATGGCAATAACTAGAAAATAATTGTATTAAATTTTGGATAATCTTGTGGTGCTATAATATACTGAGTTTTTTTTTTTTTTTTTGGAGATATAATATCCTGAGTTTTTGAGAAGTGGATTAATGATAAGTCTTTTAGTTCTTAAAATATAGGATTTTTTAGTTATTTTATAATACTTTGTTATTTTATTTTAAGTCATGTTAAATTGAGATTAATATTTTTCTTTTATTTTTTAAGTATTTTTTTAGTTTTTATATATAATATAAAAAGTGATTATTTTAAGTTTAAAATTTTAAGTTATACTTATTTTATTCATATACATCAAATAAAATAATATATATTTTATAATAAAATAATATTTATATTTTAAATTATATTATTTATTTTTTAATTTTTAATTCTCGTCCCCCCTTATTCAAAATCCTGGCTCCGTCCCTGCCTACGGTCCTTGTACCGGTTCCTTTAAAAAAAAAAAAAAGTTCGAATTGTAAATAGTGTATTTATGCGTTTGCATGAGATAAAATATGATATTAATCATTATTTTTTCTAATCAAAGAAATAACTATACATCGCATTATGGTAATTTGAACTCATCTAGACAATAATCAAATTTTGAATGCTTATTAAAAATGTTTCATATCGTAACTAAGTTGATAATACATATTTATTTTAGTATATTATATTTGTTAATCAAAATACACATACATAAACTATGGTATTTGATCTTAGATATTTCAGGTTATTACAACGCAGGTCGAACCCGCAAATGGATAGAGTCAGACCTTCATCCACAATGCACGCGCATCCACCATACCAAACTCACATTTTGTATGGTTCCCTCAAAATTATACTGGCACACTCGCGATACACATACAGTGCCCAAACATGCACTCTCTTAAAGACGGAGAATTTGCACGTAAAAAGACTAAAACTAACTAATGGTGGTTTGCAAATAAAAAAAAATAACGGAAAGGAAAATATTTTAATGACATGATTAATTTGATTGAATCAAATTCAAATGGGAATTTTCCATCATTCATTTGTCATTCTAATATTAGATTAATAATTGCTGATTTGGTGATTTTAGCAAATCATTTGTACTATAGAAATTGAATACGGGGACAACCTTTTCAGTCTAATTCTTTCATTCACAAAGAAAGTACTTTTGACGTTCTTAATCTCTTATCCCATCCAATCAACTAATATTTAGTATCTTTTTTATATATTTATAAATTATGTGGAAAAAATAGATTTAAGAGTAAATTTAAAGAAAAACCTTGTTGAATTATCTCAAACTCATGAACAACAGTCAACAACACAAAAAGGAAAAAAACAAGAAAATAGAAGTTGCTAATGTTTTTATTTCCTCTATCTCATTTATATGGGTCAGATCATGAACGTATAAAATCCTTCCTACCAATAATAGTCACACATGATTGTCAAGTGGGGTCAGACTAGAAGGTATAAATTCAGCAGATTGTTTATTATCAGGTACCACTCTATTGTCTCACATGTTGTAGATTGGGTCATACTGAACTGGAGCATGGGAAATTTGAATACAACGTTAATGGGGAATTGGGAAAGTCTGGTGCTATGGCTCAGGGGCCTATTCATAAGGATTCTGGACAGCAGGGGAATGGGGAAATTAAGAATAATTTGTAGCACGTTTGGCAAGTGAAGACCCGATAAAAAAGGTTCTGCTCCATTAGTTAATTTGGGGGTGAAGGCTCCTGTCGAGGGTACTTCGCATCAAATTTTGGATAATGGTACTGGACTCATGACGGGAAAATAGGCTGCGCCTTCTGAGGTTCCGAGCAAGGGGCTGCCACCTGAGTCTACTAAGGAACCTTCTCATGTTGGTAATGTTCATATCCAACCTTCTGTTGTGGATTCACCTCATGTAGTGAGCAGTGTGTCCAAATCCACAGAGGTGACGAGGCAATTGCTTGGGGTCTCTTTCGGTAATATTTTAGCAAATGATTCCACAGGTTTGGGTAGGATTGTCAGGGAAACAGAGGGTGTCGCTAATAAATTTGAAGTGCCGGGAGTGAGTGAACAGGCAGAAGGGGTTAATTTGAACAGATTTGCAGTCTTGGCTAATGAGGATATGGAGAAAGGACAAGGGGTAGAGATAGCTACGACAGAGGGTGGTATTGGGCTTCCTTCTTTTCAACAACTGGTGCAGCAAGACATAAGCAAAGGGAATACTAGAACGTTTTTTGAGGATGATCTGGGTCAGGGCAAACTCATGATAGTGGCGTTCTAGGCTGGTCAACGAGCTACGGGGTTCAGCCAAACTGATGTGGAGCAGAAAGATGTTGATTTTGCTACGATTTTGGGAACAAAATTTGAAAACATTCGGAGGGCTGGTAGGAAAATGAAGAAAAAAGGTAAGGGGGGGCAAAAAAGAGGAAGGGCTTTAAAAAAAAACATAGATATGATTGCAGATGTGAGAGACATCATGAAAGAAGTTCAGGATGTGAGAGAGTTTAGTTATAGTTACCAAGAAGTGGTGGAGGCAGAATTTCATCCGCTAGAGTCAGTTGTTGAGCAAGCTCAAGTTATAGCACAAGAGCAGAATAATGTCTAGGCAGATATGGCTCAAGGTGATTTCCCTTTGGTTGAGGATGCTTCGGATTCTGAGAGTAAACTGTTCTTATTGTTAGGAAAGGAGCGGGTTGATGTGTTGCGATCTGTTTAGAACGAGAAGGTTCAGTCTTCCTTTTTTAATTTGAATCCGGAGGATTGTCCATTTATTGAGGATGCCGTGGTTTCGAATTCAGAGAATATTTGCACTCGGGATACTAGTACGAAGTGTATCACATGTACTGAGGATACTTTCATTCCTCCAAACCCTCACATCCCAATAGGGCCACTTCTGAATGCTGTTATTGATACCGACGTGCAGGATGCTGTGAACAATGGCTGTCGTTTCTCTCTAGATGGTGTCTCAACCAAGCCGTTAAGGTAGGGGAAAGGTACGAAGATTCCATTTATTGGATCCCTAGGAAAACGAGAAGCAAAAGTTTACAACCTAGCAACAGAAGACAGTAAGTTTTTCTCAAGCTTTGGTTTTTAATCATGTTGAATCTTAATGCGATGATGTGAAATGTGAGGGGTATTGGCAACATTAAGATGCAGAGGTACGTTCATGAGCTCATTCTCAGGTACAATCTTAAAATTTTAGCTGTTTTGAACTTATGATTGCTCTTGATGAAGTTTTTATGACTAGAAGGTTAGGTTTGAGTAACGTTGTGCCTACTGTGAATAATCAAATTTGGAATTTTTGGAGTGATGAGTTTAATCTGGATATTTTGTAGGCTCTGAACAATTTATCCATGTGTGCATTACTTCTACGCTTTTGCCTCGGGAGGTTTATATGTCTTTCGTTTATGCTAAGGGTGAGCGTAGCGACAGGCAATTTTTGTAGGATGATCTCAGGAGTATTTGCACTTTTGATCCTTGGATGGTGTTAGGGGATTTTAATTGTGCTATTAATTGTGAACATAGACGTGACTGCGCTCATCCCAAATTGGCTGAAATGGAGGATTTCTCTGATTGTATTTTAGATTGGAGTTGGTTGATTGTGGCTTTGAGGGTAGTAAATATACGTGGTCTGGTCGTGGTGGGAAATGGGCTAGGATTGATAGGGCGTTTATGTCTAATAGTTGGCAGGATATTTTTAACGTTACTCTTGTGATTCATTGCCCTATGTATAAATCTGATCATGCTCCTCTTCTCATTAAACTCTGTAATTCTTCTTTTAAAGGGCCTTCCTCATTTCGATTTCTTCATATGTGGTGCTTGCATCATGATTTTATTTCTTTTGTGCAAACTAAATGGGGTTATCCCACTGGCTCGCATGGGATGGTTAATCTTTTGTTAAAAATGCAAAGACTCAAACACTGTCTTAACACTTGGAATCAACATGTTTTTGGTAATGTGTTTGATTTGGTGTCTACAATGGAATCTGAAATGAAAGTTTTGCAGGATGCATACGAAAGAAGTCCAACTGATGAGGCACTTACCAAATGGCGGGAAAGCAGTGCTGAACTTGCTAAAGCGTTAGCAATGAAGGACGTTTTTTGGAAACAAAAGGTGGCGTGCAAATGGGCTATTGAGGGAGAGAGAAATTCGGAGTTTTTCCATAACGCTCAAGAAAAAAAAGAGCAAATCTGCTATCTACTCTATTATGGAGGGGAACAGTGTTACTGAATAGCCGGAGGCGATAAAACGCACTCCATTTTTTTTAGAATCTCTTTAGCTCTAATGATAGTGATCTTCAACCCGACATGCTTGAATGTATTCCTACAGTTCTGGACAACAGCGTCTCTGATGAGTTGTGTGTTACTCCTACATTAGAGGAGGTGAAAGAGTATGTTTTTATCTTGAATCCCGATGGTGTTGCTGGGCCTGATGGTTTCTCAGCAAAGTTCTTTCAAGTTTGATGGGACATCATTGGTCTTGATGTTTGGCAAGCTGTTGTGGATCTTTTCCAGGGTGTCGACATGCCACCTGGGTTAAAAGCCACAACGTTGGTAATTGGTTATTATTCCCAAAACCTCTAATCCTCAGGCTTGGTCTGAGTTCAGGCCTATTAGTCTTTGTAATGCCACTAACAAGGTAATCTATAAAATGGTGAATATCAGACTGAATAGGGTTCTTCCTAGTCTTGTTAGTAAGTGTCAAAGTGGGTTTGTCGTTGGTCGAGCCATGCAAGATAATATATTGCTGGCTTAAGAAATGGTTCATTCCTTAAACTCTACAACTAATGGCAACAAAATCATTATGAAATTAGACATGGCCAAGGCATATGATCGGGTTCATTGGGATTTTCTATGTAATGTGTTACGAAAATTTGGTTTTGGAAGAAACTGGATTGATTTGATTAGAAATTGTATTATGGGATGTCACTTCTCTGTGCTAATCAATGGAATTGTATTTGGGATGTCACTTCTCTGTGCTAATCAATGGCTGTTCTGTGGGTTATTTTGCAGCTTCTCGGGGTCTGAGACAGGGTGATCCCCTTTCACTTGCATTGTTCATACTCTCGGCAGACTGGCTTTCAATGTCCCTTGAGGAGCTTTATAATAAGGTGCCCACACTCAGGTATGATTCCTCGACTTTCTTCACCATTTCTCACTTGGGGTATGCTGATGATCTGATACTTTTCGTCAATTCTTTGGGAGATAATTTAAATTTAGTTATGGATATGTTGAGAAAATATGAGGCGGTTTCGGGATAACTTATTAATTGTAATAAGTCTGTTTATTGTTAGTAAAAATTGTCCCCTGGAGGCTAAATTAACTTTCAAATGTTAACCCGATTTAAGTGTGAATTCTTTACCTTTGACTTATCTTGGTACGCCTTCGTATGTTGGTAATAAAATTGTGAGCATCTTTGATGGAATTTTAGAAAAATTCAGAAATCATTTTTCGGGATGGGAGAAGAAATCTTTGGCTCATGGGGGTAGACTTAGTCTTATTAAAAGTGTCATTTGTTCTGTAACACCCCGCACGATGGGATGCCACATCCTCGCACCTAAACCTAGTCCATATGTGAGATGGAAGCCCACACATAAATCGAGCATAGGCGAACGGGAGACACACACACGCACGAAAGCCAGGCGGGACGCAGAGACCACGAAAATCAATATGCAACGTGTGCGAATGCGGAAGCTTAAACATGCTAATCATAAAATTTCAATTACACAAACAACGGGTTCAACTAGCATAAATCTCTAATCGCGAAAATCAAACATAAACATAAATCATAATCCACAAATCAAACGGTTCATACTAGCCCTAGAAGCCTGTCCCGAATACTCACATAAGTTAACAACATATTCATATACATAAACATGATCATATTATACAAACCTCAAATGAATTCGAATGCGAAATGCAAAAGACTCCAAACTTATACAAAAGGACTCGACTCTAACACAAGAATTCAAGACCAACATAAGCCACCTAGCTCGACTCCAAAGTGATCCTGCAAAGCTAAAAACATGGGGAGGGAGGAGGGTCAGTCCAAAGACTGAGTGAGGGGTGACAGACGCACACTTACATATATACATATAGAGCATAGCACGTAGTTGAAGCAATGTTCGTAAACCCGGGGGTTAGTTTTTACATGCCAAAGCATTTTGTCGTGACAATACATATACAGGGAGACTCATCAAACAAACCAAACAAATCTTAAATCATACTTTTCTTAAGGCATAAGCTTATATTCACGCAGACTTAGCACACACATCGGAACATAACTTATTAGGTTAAAATCATAGCAAATTTTATCTTAACTTAAGAGTCTAAACCCATGTCACGAACTTAACCGACAAACATGACTTAACGAAACTCGCCGAGTATGAGGGTAAAACCAACCAACTCCTTCATATCACGCATAAACATAGCAAATGAAATCAAAATACACATACCTCCACTTACACCTGTTGATGGGTGGGTTGTACATACCCAAACCGTCCGTGCTTATATATATGGGTCGTGAGTTTCTTGACACTCACGCCCGAGGATTCCGTCCCCCACCTCCCTCCGAGTGGGTTTCGGGTTGATCCTTAAGTTGGAGAAGTGTACAGGGGTTGCAACCGGTGACCCCATGGTCGACCCAGGTGTCCCATTACTCACAACTTCGGGGCCCAAACTTACATTTACACATATCACGAAAATCGGAAGCTTAAACCCGCTGGACTCACACTTAAACATAGCACATGCATATCGTACGTGCATATCAAGACAATCTCAAAATCATAACGAAATCAAAGCTAAGCGTACATAGGCTTATACATAGCTTCATACTTTCAAACTTATAACCAAGCCAACATATACATATCTCACACATATCTACTTATATATGGAGGCTTATAGTCGCATGCATACATACCTAGCACATTTCATTAGGGTATAAATATATCCTAACCTCACCTTACACCGACGAAACCGAAGACACACGATCGATTCACCCCGGAATCAACTTGACGAACCAAACACTGCCCCGGGTGCACCTGAACAAAACTGAAGCCAAACACAAGACTTAGACTCACTATGAACCATATAGACGCATGGCATATGCTTACACACTTAAGGAATGCAAACACTAAGGCAAAGTTCATGTTCTTGTGCACAATTGAGGTAAAGTGAGCAAATGAGATAGCAAAAGTTATCATTCAATCAATCAAGAGCACACGAAACACTTAACACTTAATAACACGCTTATAAACTACATAAGGCATCATATCATATCCATTCATATTCATATAGGAGTATATAACAAGTTCAAGTCAAGTAAAGAAGGCAAGTAGACACAACATGGCATCACACGTATCACTTAAAGCAAACTAATTCAAAGCTCGCATGTATACGTCGAAATTATACCAAAACAAGTGCATACACAACATAACACATCATTATAACATAAAACATATCAAAATCAAGAAACAACAAGTCATAGCATAGCATATCATGCATATAAGTAAGCACATAACGCATTAGGATCAAGATCGGGGAGGGAAACGAGCAAAACGAGCAAGAAAAACAAGTTCATGAGCAAGGAGTGACCATACCCTAGATCCACGCCCGTGGATTTTTAACAAAGGGGAGATCCACGGCCGTGGATCTCAGTCCAGAAACTCCCCTCGCAACTGCCATCAAATCCACGGCCGTGGGTGGGTTTTAGTGCAAAAATCCACAGCCGTGGGTTTGCTCCAGCCCTGAAATCCTAGGTTTTTGCCCCAAACACACCAATAACTCAACCCACACTCAAGATAACACATAATGGAAGGTTAAGGAAGCAAAACTCATGCATTTCAAGCCATAAAATCGGAGCAAGGAAGCAACAATCAAGCAAGAAGTGAAATGGAAGCAAGCTCATGCAAAACCTTCAAATTCATTAATGGAAAAGTCATAATTTCTAACCTAACACCCAAATAAAGTTCATAAATATCATAAATGAGGTCTTAGGATGTAAAATTATGGTTCAAACCAAAAAAAATTACAAGGAAGCAAGCAAGAATCATGAAATTCATACAAACCCTCACTATTCATCACATCTGCCATAAATCATGAAATCCATGGTGAAATCTTGAAAAATTAAGGGCAAAGTGACCACAAGAGCATGGAGGACACAAAAATGAGCTTACCTCTTCAATTAGGAGAGATTTGATGAAGCTTGAGTCCAAATCTTGGAGGAGATGAATAGTTCTTCTTCTTCCTTCATCTTTTCTTCTTTCTCTCTTTCTTTCTTCACTTTTGGAGCCACTTCTTGTGTTGGGGAGAGGGGGGGTCCGAAATGGGGCTGGCAAAGAGAGAGAGAGAGGCATGTATGTGAAGTATAAAAGTTAAGGTTAGGTTTAACTTGGGTTAAAATGGGACCCACAAACAAGACTAGTCAACAAAGGTGTCTCTTGGCGCAAGGTGCTCGTTCCAGCTGAATTTCGGAAGATCAAATGGGCTTAGAAAAATACAAAGTTAGGTTCCTTGGCTTCATCTCTTTGTTACAAGTCCAACGCATCTTCCAAAATTCGAATCCGAATTCCCGATCTCGAGTTACGCCTCCCGGGACACAAGGGGCGCTAAATCAAGTTAGGCCCTCGTGCCCCTAACAAATCCCGTTTTTACAGAACGAGTCAAGAACCAAATAAAACAAACTCTAAAACAAGTATAAAGCATATAAACACGTTCATAACTCATATAATTCATGCATGGCAAGTTGTCACAAAAATCTAGATTAAAAAACGTGGTTGAAACGTTTTAAAACGAAGTAAAAAGGGGTTAAAACGTAAACTTTAAAACCTTAAAACATATAACACATATTCAAAAGTCACTTAAGTCATATAATCGCATGCTTAATTAATTAAAAGTGCACTTAGCACACTCATAACGTCCGTACCTGGAAAGCTGAATAGTTGGGATGTTACAATCTCCCCTCCTTAAAAGGACCTCGTCCCCAGGTCCAACCGCTCGAGTTAGAACTGTGAGCTACTCTCTCGTATTCACCCAAGTTCGAGGTTCGCGACATCCCGACGAGGGTTAGCTCGAGAAAGGTCTTCTAGCGCAAGGGGTCTGATTCTTCAAGTTTGGTCGAGGAACTCCCTCTTATGTTGATTCCGGCTAGGAGCAACTCGATTTGTCTCCCACGATGAGAGGGTCTAAAAGAGATTCACCACCCACCGTTTGATTCATTTCAAGCCACTCAAGAACTCGGAGATACATGAATGGCGTAGTTACCGGACTTCCACCAATCGCACCTTCTCATTTCTGTTTATCACCTTGGAAGCTCGGTAGAAAACACGACCCTCCACTTACCGTAGAACTAGATCACTCGTACACTCAAAGTTGTCACTCGGGACAACTAAGCAACAACACACCACATGCGCAAGTAATAAGAAAAGAAAAGAGGTCACACGCAATTAATAGGCATACGCACAAAGGAGGTAATTAGACATCAATAAGAGTGGGTCACCCCGAATTAAACAATGTATGAAATGAGATGCCATGAATGTAAGTACCTCGAATTTCGGGTTCGATTTAGCCTCCCTTCTAAAGCCTTTGATTCCTTTTCCTTATCTTATTGACTCTTGCACAATCACACTCCGGAAGTTTGTGCTCCGAAGATCCACAAACGTAGCACCTTCTTAATCTTATCCAACACCCTTCATAGGTATGATTAGTTCCTCCACAATGAGCGTATGGTTGAAACTCTCTCTCGGCCCATGGGGTCTTCCAGGTCTTACGCTTCTTTTTATGCCTTCCCTCGGTTTGGGTGTCCTGCCGAGGGGGTTTCTCTACTACTTGTAAATTGGGACATGATCCCAACGTAGGTGGTTGCTCCAATGCATCACCTTCTCTACCTCTTGTTAGGATCCAATTTTAGACTTTTAAAGCTCTCCTCGTGGCTTTTTCCCATGTACTTGTATCTTTAGCCATCAAAACCTCCTTAAATTCATCCCGGAGGCCTTCCATGAAATGGTTGGTCTTCACGTGGTCGTCGCTCGTGATATGGGGCACATATACACCTAATTTCTCGAACTCCTCCAAATACCCCATAACCATCCTATTTCCTTGTTTTAAGGCGAGGAATTCTTCAAGTCTTCGTTCTCTAAGTGTAACCGGCGTGTATCTCTTCCTAAATTCTCGAACAAATAATTCCCATGTCAAATCTTCGTTTGTGGCTTCTATTTGTTGAGGAATTCTTAACTACCATTGCTTCGCTTGTCCTTGTAAAAGTAACGTAACAAGTCGGACCATGTTTTGAGGATTGCATGGCCACACCCTAAATATCCCTTCTATCTCCATAAGCCATTCCTCCGCCCCAATATCATTACTCCCTCGGAATTGAGAAGGGTTAAAGACCATGAACTCTCGGTACAAGGTTGCAATTGGATCCATAGGTGGTACCACGGGTGGAGTTTGCCCTTGATTTGCTTGGAAGTGTTGGAACATGGCGGCCATAAATTCCTCAGCATTGAGAGGTGGACGAGGGCGTGATTGAGAAGGTTGATCATGATTTTGTTGATGTTGAGGCATCCTGAGAATCTCAAAAAAATACAATATAGATATGTGCGTGCCGATTAGTAAGTGCAAATGTCACGTAGTTAACTCAATTAAGCGAAAATAAGAGAAAAGGTGTACCACGTAGTAATATAAAATCAACATAAGATAAAATTTCAAATTCATACCATGTCAAATCGTGATGCAAATGCGCACATAGTTAAATTGTCCTAAGCCGTACGACCTAGATAGACACAACACGACTGTGAACCCTGGTTTTGTAACCTGGGGCTCTGATACCACTTAGATGTAACACCTCGCACGATGGGATGCCACATCCCCGCACCTAGACCTAGTCCACATGTGAGATGGAAGCCCACACATGAACCGAGCATAGGCGAACGGGAGACACACACACACGAAAGCTAGGCGGGATGCAGAGACCACGAAAATCAATATGCAACGTGTGCGAATGCGGAAGCTTAAACATGCCAATCATAAAATTTCAATCACACAAACAACGGGTTCAACTAGCATAAATCCCTAATCTAGAAAATCAGACATAAGCATAAATCATAATTCACAAATCAAACGGTTCATACTAGCCCTAGAAGCCTGTCCCGAATACTCATATAAGTTAATAACATATTCATATACATAAACATGATCATATTATACAAACCTCAAACGAATTCGAATGCGAAATGCAAAAGACTCCCAACTTATACAAAAGGACTCGACTCTAACACAAGACTTCAAGACCAACACAAGCCGCCTAGCTCGAATCCAAAGCGATCCTACAAAGCTAAAAACATGGGGACGGAGGAGGGCCAGTCCAAAGACTGAGTGAGGGGTGACACACGCACACTTACATATATACATATAGAGCATAACACGTAGTTGAAGCAATGTTCGTGAACCCGGGGTTAGTTTTTACATGCCAAAGCATTTTACCGTGATAATACATATAGAGGGAGACTCATCAAACAAACCAAACAAATCTTAAATCATACTTTTCTTAAGGCATAAGCTTATATTCATGCAGACTTAGCACACACATCGGAACATAACTTATTAGGTTGAAATCATAGCAAATTTTATCTTAACTTAAGAGTCTAACCCCGTTTCACGAACTTAACAGACAAACATAACTTAATAAAACTCGGCGGGTACGAGTGCAAAACCAACCAACTCCATCATATCACGCATAAACATAGCAAACGAAATCAAATACACATACCTCCACTTACACTGGTTGATGGGTGGGTTGTGCATACCCAAACCATCCGCGTTTATATGTATGGGTCGTGAGTTTCATGACACTCATGCCCAAGGATTTCGTCCCCCACCTCTCTCCGAGTGGGTTTCGGGTTGATCCTTAAGCTGGAGAAGTGTACAGGGGTTGCAACCGGCGACCCCATGGTCGACCCGGGTCTCCCATTACACACAACTCCGAGGCCCCAACTTACACTTACACATATCACGAAAATCAGAATCTTAAACCCGCTAGACTCACACTTAAACATAGGCCATGCATATCGTACTTATCATATCGTACGTACATATCACGCCGACCTCAAAATCATAACGAAATCAAAGCTAAGCGTACATAGGCTTATACATAGCTTCATACTTTCAAACTTATAACCAAGCCAACATATATATATCTCACACATGTCTACTTATACATAGAGGCTTATAGTCGCATGCATACATACCGAGCACATTTCATTAGGGTATAACTATATCCTAACCTCACCTTACACCGACAAAGCCGAAGACACACGATCGATTCACCCCGGCATCAACTTGACGAACCAAACACCGCCCCAGGTGCACCTGAAAAAAACTGAAGCCAAACACAAGACTTAGACTCACTATGAACTATATAGACGCACGGCATATGCTTACACACTTAAGGAATGCAAGCACTAAGGCAAAGTTCATGTTCTTGTGCACAATTGAGGTAAAGTGAGCAAATGAGATAGCAAAAGGTATCATTCAATCAATCAAGAGCACACGAAACACTTAACTCTTAATAACACGCTTATAAATTACATAAGGCATCATATCATATCCATTCATATTCATATAGGAGCATATAACAAGTTCAAGTCAAGTAAAGAAGGCAAGTAGGCACAACGTGGCATCACACGTATCACGTGAAGCAAACGAATTCAAGGTTCGCATGCATACGTCGGAATTATACCAAAACAAGTGCATACACAACATAACACATCATTCTAACATAAAACATATCAAAATCAAGAAACAACAAGTCATAGCATAGCATATCATGCATATAAGTAAGCACATAACACATTAGGATCAAGATCGGGGAGGGGAGCAAAAGAGCAAGAAAAACAAGTTCGGGAGCAAGGAGTGACCATACCCTAGATCCACGCCCGTGGATTTTTAACAAAGGGGAGATACACGGCCGTGGATCTCAGTCCAGAAACTCCCCTCGTAACTGCCATCAAATCCACGGCCGTGGGTGGGTTTAAGTGCAAAAATCCACGGCCGTGGGTCTGCTCCAGCCCTGAAATCCTAGGTTTTTGCCCCTAAACACACCAAGAACTCAACCCACACTCAAGCTAACACATAATGGAAGGTTAAGGAAGCAAAACTCATGCATTTCAAGCCATAAAATCGGAGCAAGGAAGCAACAATCAAGCAAGAAGTGAAATGGAAGCAAGCTCATGCAAAACCTTCAAATTCATTAATGGCAAAGTCATAATTTCTAACCTACCACCCAAATAAAGTTCATAAATATCATAAATGAGGTCTTAGGATGTAAAAGCATGGTTCAAACCAAAAGAAATTACAAGGAAGCAAGCAAGAATCATGAAATTCATACAAACCCTCACTATTCATCACATATGCCATAAATCATGAAATCCATGGTGAAATCTTGAAAAATTAAGGGCAAAGTGACCACAAGAGCATGGAGGACACAAAAATGAGCTTACCTCGTCAATTGGGAGAGATTTGATGAAGCTAGAGTCCAAATCTTGGAGGAAATGAATAGTTCTTCTTCCTCCTTCCGCTTCTCTTCTTTCTCTCTTCCTTTCTTCACTTTTGGAGCCACTTCTTGTGTTGGGGAGAGAGGGGGTCCGAAATGGGGCTGGAAAAGAGAGAGACAGGCATGTATGTGGAGTATAAAAGTTAAGGTAAGGCTTAACTTGGGTTAAAATGGGACCCACAAGCAAGACTAGTCAACAAAGGTGTTTCTTGGCGCAAGATGCTCGTTCCAGTTGAATTTCGGAAGATCAAATGGGCTTAGAAAAATATAAATTTAGGTTCCTTGGCTTCATCTCTTCGTTACGAGTCCAACGCATCTTCCGAAATTCGAATCCGAATTCCCGATCTCGAGTTACGCCTCCCGGGACACAAGGTGCGCTAAATCAAGTTGGGCCCTCGTGCCCCTAACAAATCCCGTTTTTACAAAATGAGTCAAGAATCAAATAAAACAAACTCTAAAACAAGTATAAAGCATATAAACACGTTCATAACTCACATAATTTATGCATGACAAGTTGTCACAAAAATCTAGATTAAAAAACGGGGTTGAAACGAATTAAAATGATAAATCCCATTTTTACAAAACGAGTCAAGAACCAAATAAAACAAACTCTAAAACAAGTATAAAGCATATAAACACGTTCATAACTCACATAATTTATGCATGACAAGTTGTCACAAAAATCTAGATTAAAAAACGGGGTTGAAACGAATTAAAACGAAGTAAAAAGGGGTTAAAATATAAAATTTAAAACCTTAAAACATATAACACATATTCAAAAGTCACTTAAGTCATATAATCGCATGCTTAATTAATTAAAAGCGCACTTAGCATACTCGTCGTCCGTATCTGAAAAGCTGAAGAGTTGGATGTTACATGTTCTGTACCCATATATTTGATGCAAGTTTTAAATCCGCCTAAAACTGTGATTTTAAAATTGGAAAGGCTTATTAATAAATTTTTTGGGGGGATTATGGGAGTCAACGCTATATTCATTGGTGTACTTGGAGTGTGTTGTTTCCCGATTGAGGAGGGAGGTTTGGGAGTGCGTAATTTTGGAGATATGGTCCAAGCTTTTTCTTGTAAATTGTGGTTCAAGTTCAGAGAGCAGCACTCTCTTTGGGCTAATTTTTTAAAAGAAAAGTATGTTAGGTATTTGCTTCCTAAATTTGCTCCTTTTAAACCTTCAAATTCTAATGTCTGGAAACGTTTGGTGGATATAAGGGGTAGTGCTGAGCCTCTGATTTTTTGGAAATTAGGCCAAGGTAACATTACTTTTTGATATGATCATTGGGTGGGAGAGGGGCCTCTCAATCAGGTGCTCACTTTAGATTTTTGGCCTACTTCCGAACCGGTGAGTGCTTATTGGGTTACTGGAGAGAAAAGGTGGGATGAAGGTAAATTGAGGGCCAAACTTCCTGTTCATGTTGTTTATGAGATTTTGCAGGTGCCTATAGATGAGGGTGCAGATCGAATCATCTGGAAAGGGGGAAGCTCTGTACGATTTGCTCCCTCTGAGGCTTGGAATATGGTCCGGGATAAAAGGCCGGTACGCGACATCTTCAAATTAATCTGGGGCAAGCAAATCAGGCCTACTATTTCGGTTTTTGTGTGGCGACTCTTGAAAGGTTGGCTTCCTTTACATTGTGTGCTGCAGAAAAGAGGTATTTCTTTGGCCTCTAAATGTTTTTGTTGTCAAGATATTGAAGATTTTGAGCATTTGTTTATTCATAGTGATAAGGCTAGGGATATTTGGGATTTTTTTTACTAGTCAGCTGAATGTTCCTTACATTGATAGGGGCCAGGTTCATTTGCTTTTGTGTCATTGGAGAAATAGTGCTAAGAATGTGGGTTTAGGGCATATTAAATTGTTGATTCCGATTTTTATTCTCTGGTTTATTTGGGATGCTAGAAATAATGCCAAGCATAGGGACAAACCTTTTCAGGCCACTAAAATTGTTTGGAAGGTTGTTAATGAACTGATAATTTTGGGTAAAAGTCATTTGATTGGCTTTAAACACTGTAAGGGTGTTTTGGATTTGGCTTCTGATTGGGGTATTATCTGTAAAGGATCTTTCAAAGCTCGTCAAGATGTGTTGGTTATCTGGAATAAACCTTGTCTCGGGTGGGTTAAACTTAACTGCGATGGTGCTTCTAAGGGTAATCCGGGTCCTTCTGGAGCGGGGGGTTTGTTGAGGGATTGTCATGGGAATATTCTGTGGGTTTTTCAAGTCTTTCTTGGGGGATCAAACTAATACATATGCTGAACTTTTTGCTATTTGCTATGGTTTGCAGCTTTGTAAAGATAAAGGATGGGAAATGTTTGGGTAGAAACAGATTCCATGGCTAGTTTGTCTATTTTGGGAAAGAAGGCTGCTTGCAATTGGCGAACTGTTCATATCGTGAGCATGATTCAGAAATTTCAGCAGGAGATGCAGGTGAAGGTGTCTCATATATATAGAGAAGGTAATAGTTGTGCTGATTGGTTGGTGAATGAGGCGGTTCTTTCCAGGAAAACTGTGGTCATGGAAGGTAAGAATGTGGCTGAAACTTTAACAGGTCTGGCTCACGTTGATAAATGGTGTTTTCCGAATTTTCGCTTCAGTAGGAAACTGGTGTAGTTGCTGGCTCTGTCGTTGATGGGTTTTTGCTTGTTATCTTGTTTCGGTTGTGTCTATGTATGTGCATGCTGCTTGCGAATCGTCTTGTCTGTTGTTTAGCAGGTTGTAGTGCTGTGTTTGTTGTGGTTATATGGCATATTTCCTTCTTGTCGTGGTGGGGTTGTTGGATATTGTTTGTTCGGATGAGTTTTTGCTGCAGGTTTGCTAGAATTGGTTTCCAAAGGGTTAGCATATTTCCATTACAGAGAGTTCCCTTGGTGGTTTCTGTTCATTACAGAATCCTCCCTTGGGACTTTCTGTTTTCAAATTAACATCCTCTCTCCAGTTTCAGCTGTGGTTGTTGCAGATGAGAGGAATGGGTTTTGGATTCACGGTTCCTGTGAGACGATAACGCCGGGAGTTGAAACCTCTCTTGGATGGGGGGATGATGATCTCGGTAAAGTTGCTCGGGCCTTGTGCAGCCTAAAATTCATTTCTCGCACAGTTGCTTTGAGACTTTTTCAACACAGCCTGTTCGTGATCGGCGTTTGCGGTTGGTGAAAAGGGCTTGGGTCTTTATCTTTGGCTTAAAATCTTGATGGATTTCATTCCTTTCAAGGACCGTAAGGGAGATTGGTATGAGACCGTTGAGTTGATCAATGGATTTCTTAATTCTTCGATGGCTAAGATGGTGAGTTTGTGTGTCTTTTCTCCGAGTGGGAATAAACATGATGGTGAGGGAGTGGCCCCTATATTGAGTGCGCTATCCGGTTTAGCTTCATAATTTTCAATCCGTATCCTCACTATATAGCCGTCACGCCGAGGAATGCTATTCTAACAGCCTGTTGATGATCTATTTTAGCAGTGGTGAAACGGGCTTGTTTCTTCTTTTTGTCAAGTTCAAAATCCCATGTTCAAGGGTTTCTTTCGATGATGTTTTGTGCCGAGAAACGTACTGCTTGCATGGGCAGCCCTTCGGGTTGTTGAGAAAGGAATTGACGGGTGAGGATGTGTGTTTTTCAAGAGCGGAAAGAAAACTGCAAGTGAGGGAGTGGTCTACGAAAATGAGTGTCCCAACCTATCTTTGCCACTGGTTTTCAATTCATACCCTTACTATATTGCCGTCATGCCGAGGAATGCTCATATAATGCGGGTCTTACGCTTTTTCCCTCCCCCTATTTTCTGCTGGTACCTCTTGCAACACGGTCTTTCAAGTGCTTTGCGCACCCCCCCGGGAGAACCATCAATGTGACACTCCGATGATTAGGATTGAGGAGAGGTCAATCTCTATCGGGTTAAGATGTGTTGCTCGGGATGTGTCGAAGGATAGGGAAGCAATTTTCTTCCCTCATGTTGCTGTTCGTGGTGTTTCCGAGCGGGTTTATGGCTGTTGCAGTCGTTTTGTTATTGCTGTGGTCATTCTGTGGGTTTTTTTAAATTTCTTGGGTGGCTTTGTGGATTTTTTGGAGTTAGCTTCTGTAATATTTATGCTGTTTTGCTGATTTTTGGGTCTGCTGTGGTCAGGTTTAGTGCTGCTGGGATAGCTTTTTCGTACGGCAGTGTGTGAGAACATATATTTCGCGAATGCGCTTAAAGGGATCTGTAGGGGGGTTTGGATTAGATATGTGTTGTTTAATTGGGTGGGCTTTGTGGTGCGTTGGGGTACATATGGTGGGCTTAGTTGTAAATATATTAGATGGGCCTGACTTGAGGACTGACATGTGGGCCTGTTTTTCACAATGCCATGAACATTGTTTCATAATTTTCTGGGCTAAGTTGTTGCAGCTGTGGGCTTTCTCGTTGCTGGATCTGATAGTTTAGTAGGGCCAACATCTTATGATATGGGCCAGCACTGCTTTGGGCTTTGTCAACTGCATAACGGCCAAGAGCAGGTTGGTCGCGTGGGCTGTGTGGTGTTACTCCTTTATTATTATTATTATTTTTGAACTATGTACTTGTTTATTTCTTGGGCCCAAAAGTGGGTTCCAGTTTGTATTCTTTTCGGATCATCATTCTATGTACCGGTGTAATTTTCTATTTTTCCCATTTGAGAGGTTTTAATAAATTGAGGTCGGGGCCTCGGTAAAAACCCGACGGGTCGCTTTGGCCCGGTTTGAAAAAAAAAAAAAAAAAAAAAAAAAGCTGGAACAATATGTCTCGTAGGGTTATTTTCCGGCTCCCTCATTATTACCGAGACCCCCTCATCCATTCATGACCAACTAATATTTACATTGAAAAATTCATGAAATACACCAAAAGGCCAACAATAAAAAGATTCAAACCTGAAACTAAAATAAAAACATAAACTTAGAACAGAAAATCGCAAATCCCCTTTCAAATTAAAATTTTCTATAAGTAATACATAAACATGAATAAAAATTCTATCAGAAAATTGCAACAAAAATATATTATGGGACGAATAGCAAAAGATTATGAACTGAATTACAAAAGAAAAAAAAATTAGGATAAAAAGTATGACACCCCGACTTCTCGGCCGTACAGGTACGCGCGCCACGCGTGTGAGTTTTGAAATTTAGGATTATTTAATTCTTTTTCGTTGCGTTATTTGCGCAATTTACTTTATTTAACTTGAATTCTTGTGTAATTTTGATTTCTAATTCCTTCTTTCGTGAATTTATTTACGTGGATTATATGTTTAATTTTCCCAAGCATGAATAAGTATTTAATTATTCGTAACTTTGAGAATTTTATGCGTAGTTGCTCTTAATTGCAACTTTACATACTTCATGGACTTAATTGATAATTTGATAAGGACTGATTTGTAACATTCTTAAATTGAGTACCACATTGCATGACTTTGAATTTGTCAAGGGCTTGAGTTCAATTTTCCCTCCTTCTTCACCTACATTACACGATCAACACACATACATACACACACTTGCACATTTCTTCACTTCTTGCACAAGAACAAGAGACAACAAGCTCCTCCATCTCTCCCTCTCTTTCGGTCGATCCAAGTAAGTAAGAGACCAAGATTTTTCGTCAATTTCCTTCAAGAATCAAGCTCAAGACCTTCACTTCTTCCTTCCCCTTTTTTTCTTAAAATTTAAGGTTGGTGTATATAGATATTTGTTGGAATTTCTTGAGACTTTGTTAGGGCTTTGTGATTATATGAATGCTTTGTATTTATATGAAGTTCATGTGATTATTTTTGACTAGTTTCATGCGCATATAACATGAGTTTATGAAGTTGGAAGCATATTTGATCACTTGACATTTTAAGGGTTTCTTGGTGAATTTTGTTTGGATTAAAGCATGTATTATTGGTTCTTTTGATGCCTCAGTGATTATATGATATGTGTATTTGTATCCTTATTGATTTCTTGCCTTTGGAACGTGTGGTTTTATGTTGGGGATGGATTTTTCACCAACCCCTATTCTGCTCTTTTCGTTTCTGGGCTGCTGTAATAGTGTCGCGGCCGCAACACTTTTTGAACTATTTTCTGGCGCGGCCACGACACTAGTACTGTTTTGGCTTCTGGATGTCCATCGCGCCCGCGATGCTTTTTAACTGAAAACCAGGCACGACAGCGACATCATGTCAGTAAATGCTACTGGATCCCCATCGCACCTGCGACGTTTTCTGGCAGGCCTCGAAGTTAGTCCAATGGGAGCTTTTGCCAGCCCGCCGCACCCACGACGTGTTTTACTTGTTTTTCGGGGGGGGAGGGGGCGCGCGAAGCCTTCCCTGTTTTTAGCTTAGTTGTTTCTACTTTATTTTATGCTTTAATTACTTTCCGTTGCTTCCTTAAATACCTGATTAAAACTTATAGGACATTATCATAACTAAATTCTTGTTAACGCATGCGTGGAACATTAATTGTACGCAAGAACTTGATCATGATATAACTTTACTTCATAATCATATCATTTTATTCTTATTCTATTGTTGTGCATCGTACTTAGTTCATTATGAGTCAAGCCTCACTAGTATCCTATTTTTTCTTCTCCAGAGGGTTCTCAGAAGGACGACGAGCCATCCGTGTAGGGTCCGGGGAGTCTGTTTTACTTTCTTTTGCTTTGGTCCAGGTGAGCTTGTTAGGTAATATAATATAAACCCCACAACCTTCTTACATGTTGATTTGGCCGAAAATCTATTTATAAATATATTTTGATTTCAAATGATCAAATGTTTTCAAAAACCTATTCCTGTACTGTTTTGGCGAGAATCTTACACTTCCTGGGGTCCAGGGACTTGTGTATTAAAAAAATCGGGAAAGCATGGCCTGACGACTATCTCTTCAATAAGTCCCAACCAAACTCGGTCTACCCGGACGTTCACCAGGAGGTTGGTGAATCGAAGGGACTCCGATCATTGGGATTCATGTACCCATTGATCACGCTGTCCTGAGTGGTAAGGGTTAGCTACCTGAACCACCAACCCGGAGGAAAAAGGAGTGTTTGTGCACCTGAACTGAATCCTGTATCAAGATATACCTTATTCTTGCAAGATCACTTAACAATTTACCTTGTACACTAAAGGAGTAAGGTTGGAGAATGCTCACTCGCCGAGCCACTGATCACTTGTCTTCATTTAAACTTGATAGTTGTAATACGTTGATATCCCATGTTTGACTTGTCTCTTTGAAAACCTTGTATGGAATTATGGTTTGCATGATCTTTATTGCTTTATATATATTATTTATGCCATTCACTCTGTCTTGTAGAGAGTGACCCCTCCCTTCTTTGTCACTCAGGTGCTCTTTGGCATACCTAGGTGGGAAACTGCATTGTTTATTGTATTTTCAAGTCTAACTAAGTTACACGCATGACCTGTACCACACACTTATGCATTTATTTTGAATTGTATTACCCTGAGATTGAGTACTCGTATCTTGTAGTTATTGTAAATAAGACTTGGTGGTTGAAACACTTTGAATGATTGGATATGAGTATCTATTCTGAATTCTTGTTTAAACTCCAGTTTATTTTTCTGTTAGATATCTAATTTGTTGGTACAAGGTTAGTCCCGCCTTGCCAGGGTCGGTGTCGTGTCTCCGTTCGCTATGATTGGACTTATATGCGGACTATATTCGTATATGAGTTTGGTCTTAGTGCGGGGGATGTGGTGACCCACACCCGGTTGTCATATTCTAAAGTGGTATCAAAGCTCCAGGTTGCAAAACCTGAGTTCTAGCATCGAGTCTGTTTAGGTCGTACGGCTTAGGGGTAACTTGTCAACGTGTTCTTGCATTTACTTGCTAACTTCTTGTTTATGTGAACTATCTAAGTGTTGCATCCTTTGCTTTCATGGTCGTAAATTGATCAAACATGCATTTTCAGTGTTTGATTTTCAGAATGCCTTCTCGAAGAGACCATGATCATTCTCCGGGTCACCACCTTCGCCGTGACCGCTCTCCTACTCCTCAAGGGAGAAATCAACAAGCTACTCCCAAAAATTTTATGGAAGCGGTAATGAATTATGTCGAGAGAAGGCTCCGCGAGAATCCACTGCCGCCACCACCTTCCGCTCCTGCCCCGGCTCAAGAAGGGGGGTTATCCCAAGCTCAGAGGGATTTTTGTTCTTATCATCCACCACAGTTCCATGGTGGTAACGATGTTCAAGTCGAGGATTGGCCTGCGAAGATAAAAGACATATTTCGGGTGTGGCAGTGTAGCCCATAAGAGATGGTTGACCTCTCTATATTTCAACTCTAGGGAGAGGCCTGGAATTGGTGGAATACCGCGAGAATCTAAATTCAAGCTAATGGGGATGATTTGACTTGGGAAATATTTGTGAGAGAATTCAAGAATAATTACATACCACCATCAGCGAGGACAAGAAGACTTAGGGAATTTCTGAACTTAAAGCAAGCGGGGAGAACCGTGAATGAGTATGTTTTGGAATTCAATAGGTTGGCCCCTTATGCCTCTCATGCTGCCGGGGATGAGAAACTTAAAGCCTTGCAATTTGTGGATGGCCTCCGGTATGAAAGTAAAGATGTGATTGGGGTTTCTAATGTGAGGACTTGGGCAAAGGCCATGAACAAAGCCTTGAAAGCCGAGGCTAAGATCTTAAAGAGCAAATCAAGGACCTTTCATGCTAGTTCGGGATCGGGAGTGGGAAAAAGGCCCACGTTTCAACAAATCCAAGCTCCCAAGGGTAATGACAAGAAGCAAAAATCCACGGGGAAAACTTCAGCACTATCGGCTCCACCACAACAACATGAGAGACCCAGTTGTACTTATTGTGGACATCCTTCCCATACCTATCGTAATAATCGATGTCGATTGGGTTTATTTTTGAGGTGTGGCAAAGTGGACCACAAGATCAACACTTGTCCGGAGCCTCCACCGGGAGCATAACAAAGAGGGCCAAAGGCCATTGATACGAGCCCGTGCATATGCTATTGAAGGGGAAGATCAAGACGCCGATATTGATCCCAAAGCCGTGTTGGAAAACAGGAATCAGAAAGCAGCGGAAATTTAAAATTTTTCCAACAAAAGGATCTTGAACTCGCAATCGTGAATCCAAATCCGTAGAGATCAAGAAACTCACTTGGGTAGTAGCTTTCTTGACACGTTTTGAGCCGCCCTCAAATGTGCTTCATGCGGTAATGGCAACCCGTTCCTCGAAAGTCTCTTTCTACTTCAGAATCCATTATAGGGATAACAATCCACACCAACCTAGATTCAAATCATGTTAGGGAAGTTCTTAACAATATAACATAAAGAAAGAAACATGAAACGAGAAAAGCATGATTGAAACTCCCTTCGAAAACCAGTTTTGCGAAAGTAGAAAATTGCCAGTCACAAAACCCTCGTGAAAAAATTCATCCTTCAGGATATGGACGAACGGTTTTTGCCATCTTCTTTAGTTCGATTTTTTCACTCGTTTCATGTTGGGTTCAGAATCGTTTCATCATCCCTTCTGATCGTTTTGCTTGATCCCCACTTTTTGGTAAAGCTCGAATCTTCAAAACTTCTAACTTGAAGCTCTCTAGAGATAGTCCACCAACTTGATCACAATCTAACTAGTAAGGATGCTAGTTCTCTAGTTAGTGTTTAGGCTTAACCTAGGGTTTATTTGATCTTGGAGAAAGGAAGGTGTTCAACACATGAACCAAAAGAATTTCCAATTAGCTCCATAAGGAGCTCGAGCTCTCCTATTTATAGAGAAGGGAGTGCCGAAATTCCTAGTCCTTTATGGGCTAGGATTTTGGTCCCTCTCTCTCTCCTATTACTTGATCATCAAGTAATTTGACTTTGACTTTGAATTCAAATTCAAATCAACTTTCAAGAGAGCTAAAATATCCAAACTATTTTTGGATAATTTTATACTTCATTTATTTAAAATAAATAACTTATTTCATCTAATTAATTAATTCATAATTAATTAACTAGATTATTTTCTCCAAAATTAGACTTTCTTTTTAATTCAAAATTAAACCAAAGTCTATTAAATAATTAACACATTAATTATTTAATCACCAAATAAATATTCACGCACATGCACACGTGTCCATGAAGGACACGTGTCACGCACATGACCCTCACGTGTGGTTTCACACGTGTGGAACCCTTTGGCCCGATTAACTCGTTTAATCATTTTAAAGCCTCAACTCATGTAACCTAGTTGTTGTGTGTGACCCTCTAGGTTCTCAATTCAATTAGTAGTGACCCTAATTAATTAATTCACTAATTAATTAATCAGTCCACAGATTAAACGACCATAGTCTAGCAACAGGTGTTTAACCCCTAGCTGAATTGGAATGTTCGGATTCGATAGAACCTTTAAGTCATTGATTCATGTGAGATACAATCCTCCTACTTACTATCTCTTAACCAAGATCTAGGGTAAGGGAATAATTAGAACCCTAATAATCCGGTCTTAAAGCTAAGTGCATTTCATATCCATTTGATCTCAATCCAAGAAACCCTTTTCTTGATGTCTTGATCTACTGCCTTGGCCGAGGACTCCATATGGCATATGAATGACTTACACAATAAGAGATCACCTTGCAAATGCAAGTGTAGGTCCTTTCTTGATTCTTATTCACTTTCATGAATCACTTGTGCAGCCCCAGCATAAGCCTTGAATCAGTTGTCTAAGGCGACACCCTTTAAAGCTTATACCTAAGACTACAGAGTTAACTCATAAAGTGACAAGGAACCTCAAGTCTTAAGGATCAATTTATCACATCAATGACTCGTGAGATATTTCCTAATCTGGAAGTTTCCATTTCCTGAAATAGAAACTTCCTTTCCCATTTAGGAATCTTCTCAGACGGGGCATCTCAGTGAACTTACTTATTAAAGTAAGCACCCTCATGTATCACGCATGTATCAACTATACACTTTGCACCTCCATGAAACAAGGTGGTCCTTCTTAAGGGCGTGATCCCACAAGCAAGCCTTAGAGGAGTCAGGTTGACACTCCCACTGTCTGTAGGACTCATCGGCTTGGAGAATTTTACTAATCATGACTTATGTGATATAGGGCTCGTTTCATGAACCATTTCACCTAAATGGTAGAGTCCTAAAGTCATCAGGATTAGGGGAGTTCTCATACATGCACAGCTAAAGTAAACGCATACCAAACAAGAGCATATAAAGAAGTGTTTGCCTATGATATTAATCAATCGTATATTATTCAAAGATTGTCTGTGATACCAGGAAAGTCCCAAAACGGATTATGACTAATCGGCTTTCTAGGGCACTATTCCTAATAGAAGGTACTATATACATTCATGGTATATACATTTATGCATTATTTGATCTGGGTGTTACCCACTATTTTCTTTCTCATGGCTCAGTTTCTTCTTTACCTTTGCTTGCTGCTTTACCTCTTCGTGCTTTGTAATTAGTTCTCCTCTTGGCGGGAGCTTAGAGTCGAACCGGGTGTTTAAGGATGTTCCGATGAGCATCGAGGGTCATGTTTTTCCAGTAGATTTGATTGAGATGCCCATGGAGAGATATGTGGCTATCTTGGGCATGGATTGGCTTTTTCTACACTGAGCTAAGGTTGTTTGCTTTGATAAGAAGGTTTGTTTGGATTTGGTAGTGTTTGTTGGTGAAGGCTTGAAAACTCCACCACTTATTTCCTTTATAGAAGCTTACAGATTGGTCCGTGAAGGGGCTACGGTTTTTCTGACTTATCTTCTTAACAAGCCCAAGGATCAAGCTAAGATCGAGGAAACCGAGGTTGTTAAGGATTTTCTTGGTGTATTTCCTGATACTCTGGATTCTCCACCACCTGAACGGGAAATTGAATTCGTGATTGACTTGTTTCCGGGAGCAGAGCCTTATTCAAAATCTCCATACCGATTGGCTCCAACCGAGTTGAAAGAGTTAAAAACTCAACTTGATGAACTCCTTGTGAGTGGTTACATCTGACCTAGTTGTTTGCCGGTAGGGTGCACCGATTCTATTTATAAAGAAGAAAGATGGAACCTTGAGAATGTGCATCGACTATCGCGAGCTAAATAGGATGACAATTAAGAACAAGTACCCTCTTGCTTATATTAAAGAGCTCTTCGATTTTCTACAAGGATCAAAGGATTACTCCAAGCTTGATCTTCGACAAGGGTACTACCAGCTACGAATCCAGAAGAGAATACTCCTAAGACGAGATTCAACACTCGGTATGGGAATTTCGAGTTTGTGGTGGTGCTTTTTAATTTAACAAATACCCCATCAACCTTTATGGATATTGTAGCACCCCGGAGTGCAGAACACTACATCCCCCGCACCATAGCCCGACATGTGTAACGAAACGGGAACTCCACACACGTACCAAACTACAGCTAACGAGAGACAAACAAAATCTCTCCTATACTAGACGGTCTAGACCCTAAGTCAGAATGCACAATCAAAACAAATATCACATGCGGAAGCTCAAGGATTCAAACAATCAAACGTACATGCTCATCGAATAACAATATATACAAGTATCAAAATTCAAATTTAAATACCTCTTATACATATTCTCAAATTCAATTCATATTTGCAGATACATAAATTCTATAAGTTCAAAAGAACAGAATAAACTAAATCGATACATGAAACTAACTAAAAAACCCTAGACCCGACAAGCGACCGCCGCCTAGTACGAACTCCCCACGAACACCTGCAACTCAAAAGAAACAAGGGGAAAAGAAATAACGATGAGAGGTCAGTCCTAATGACTGATGATGGGGCTAACACACGCACACGTACATATACATAAGAGCATAACATATTCGAAATTAAAGAGTTCATGAACCGGGGTGTGGTTTTTGCATTCTAGAATATTTTAACCCGTGATACTAAATATATAGAAAAGATTTTAGGGCCAAAAGCTCAAATTAACCAAGTTTTAGAAATTATAAATCCACTCCCGTTTTACAAACCACGAACATAATCAAAATCAAAATAACTCGGCGAGAAGAAGTTTCAAACCCACCTAACTCCTTTCATATCATAATCAAAATGAAAACATACAAAATTCATAATTAGTCCATCTTCTCCGGTTGGGGATAAGGAAGGCCTTCCTCAACCCCGTTGTCTCATCATAGCTTTTGAGTCGGGGGATCCTACCCACTTTCCGACGGGGGTTAACCGCCGGTTCTCAAGAGATTGCCTTCCTTTCAACCTCCCGAGGTTGGTGAATCTCTCTACATAAGTGGAGTCATGTTGATGAGAGAGCGCGGCGACCCCACGGCCGACTCGAGATCACATACTACTTCTCCGGGCCTAATTCCTACGTCATAAATCATAATTTTTGAAATTTCAT
Organism: Lantana camara; assembly: GCA_037501455.1. Taxonomy (NCBI): domain Eukaryota; kingdom Viridiplantae; phylum Streptophyta; class Magnoliopsida; order Lamiales; family Verbenaceae; genus Lantana; species Lantana camara. The sequence continues at coordinate 91,262,853 of CM074858.1, read as the reverse complement.
AATTTTCAAGACTTATATTTCAAAGTCAAAATCTCGCTATTTCAAAATATACAGACACACACCAACCCTTTTTAAATCAAACCAACAAAAATATAGTTTATGTATATATAAAGGTGTTTTTCAAACGATTTCATAATAAAATGGGCTAATTCCCACAAAAAACTAATCAAGCACATATTTACATAAATATATATATACGTAAGTCGCATGCAGGCTTAAAGTACAAGTAGGGTTGTAGGTCGTTTTAACTAAAAGAAAGAAACCTCACCTTGTCGATCATACCGGAAGAAACGAACTCAAAACACCTCTAAGAGACCTCCTCGTCACCCACGGAACGAACTTAAGGACAAAGCAAACAACGAAAGACAACCTTAGCCGATTTCAAATGCATATAGATGCAAATGATGCATAAAGAATGCAATGAGATATCAACTATGTCATATAAGTTCATATTGAATCATATTAAATCATAACGCATATATTTCACGTTAAACGAATCCATAAAAAATTCATATAACGGGCATAACACATCATTAAACATGTTAGGCATGCATGCATACGATAAAAGAATCAAACAAATATCAAACAAGGCTAGAAGAGGGCACATTGATGCATGCTAGCATGTTGAAGGGTATATATCGCAAATTAGGTCATATGTTGCATATAAGAGCATCGAATTCACCCAATAAATTCATAATAAAATACGTAACACATAATATAACAAGTTACTAATGCAAATAAGGTAAGAAAGAAGCAAGAAGAACAAGCAAAACACTAACAAAATGCCGAACAAAACGTGGCAGCAGCAGCAGCAGCACGATGATAGCTCCAAATGGGGTCGCGGCCATGCCCAAAGGTGGTCGCAGGTGCCACCGCCACCCTCCCCAGCCTTTTTATCAGCTTCAGATCGAAGTTGAGCAAAAATCCGATCGTGGGCGCAATCACAAAACACCTTATTACGGTTGTGGGCACGACCGAGTGTTGCAGGTTGCAAAAATGGCATCTCTAGCCTTGTTTCTCTGTCTTCAAAGCTACACAAGAACAATAACAAAAAAGGGAAACAAAAGAGCAAGAAATGGGCAGCTAAAGCTCAGCTAAAAACTCCTCAAAACACCAAAAATCCACATAGCAAAGCAAGGAGGCAAATCAAACATATATCTTCAATTTCAAGAAATTAAATTCATAAATGGTGGTCCAATTTTTAGCAAGTTTTCACAAAATTTCAGATCATGTAATCATATTAGAAGGTTAAAGGATCATATTCATTCATAAATTCAAAGTTTAAAGCAAGTTTGGCATGATTTTTTCAACAAATGAGCAAAGAATCTAACCATTCATTCAGACAAGTAAATCAGGCCCTAATATCCATGAAAATGAACAAAATCAGATTTAAAAGAAAAATAAGGAGATGGAGGTTCAAATTCTAAGCTTATCTTTCGAATTTGATGAAGATCGGAGGTCGAACTAGATCAAAATCCCAAGATGTGAATAGTGGCTACTCTTCTTTCTTCCTTCTCCTCTCCTCTCTCGTTTTCTACTTTTTTCTTTCTTTTCCTGGGTTCAACCGAGATAAGGGGTGGGGAGAGAGATTAAGGGTTGAATAAGGGTCAAATGGGTTCAAAAACGTGCTGATTCGGATAAGAAACGGGCCGGTTATGAGCAAAACGGGCGAGGGTCGCAAAGTTGTCACATAGGTCGTGTTTTGGGAAAAATACGGGGGTTAAAAAGGCATAGAAAAATATAGGACCAAGTTCTCTAGCTTTCATTCTTTGTTATAAGTTCGATGCCACTTTTGGAACTCAAATCCGAATTTTCGATCTCGAGTTATGCCTTCTGGAACCCAAGGTGCGCCAAAACGAGTTAGGCCCTCAAGTCCCTAACAAATAGAACGGTTCGAAAACCGTATCAAACGAATACAAAAACATGAAACGAATATAAAAATGCATTCATAACACATATAATTCATTCATAACGTGAAATCACAAAAATCAAAAATGAAAAAGAAGGCAAATAGATTGAAAAAGAGGCAAAAAGAGCAAATACGTTCAAATAATGCCTATAAGGTTCAAGTAAAACTTCAAATATCAATTCAAATAATTCAAGATTACCACATAATTAATAGAATAAATAGATAAGTCACGTAAATAAATAATTTAAATGCGCATTTAGCTCACTCGTGAAGGCGTACATCTACGGCCGAAAAATCGGGATGTTACAACCTCCCCCCTCTTCAGAATGACCTGTCCGCAGGTCCTAAGGCAGGGTCTTGATCGAATCTGGAACGAAGTTCAACTCCAACTTCCTTTACGCCACTCTGATCGGTCTTCAAGTGGTTTCTTAGATTTTAAATCCTGCCACAAGACTCGATAGAAGTCTTCAACTCCAAAGATCTTCTCTTTCAACCCGCGAAACTCACGAATCTCATCGAACAGCTGCACTGAGAGAAAATAGGTTAACTCGTTTAAAATGAGCACCCCTTGAAATCTCTCAAAATCTCCTTAGTAATAGCAAACCGGATACGAAGTCCTTAGTCGTCTTATCCCACTTCCAAATAAAATTTGAAAGTAGTTAGAGAATCCTGTAGGTTCTAGATGCTCGGTCTTCAACCGATGACACGATAGATATTGCTACACGAAGTTTGCAAAATCCTTTCTCATGCTACTACACCAAACTGACTCTTCACGTCCTCGACCAAACTCGAACTAAGAATGGGAATAAACGAGTAAACCTTTCCCAAGTGAGCTCTTCCACGAATTCTTCCATTCTCAATCTTAGTTCTTTTATCCATTTTGAAGCTCGGCCTTGGAGTGAACGATAAGTACACTTCACTTTCTCTTGTGAGGTTCCCGGACAGTTTTCCCAAATCTCTAGTATCTCGGACAACCATTCTTTAGCCTTAACTTTGTCACCTCCGAACCACTTCGGCGGATTGAACTCTTTAAATCTCTTGTAGACCGAAAACTCTTGTTTTTCTTGTCCTTCCTTCAAAGATGCATGTTGATGTCGAGAAGTCATCCTGATATAAGAAAATTTATTCTAAAATATCAATGCGTGCGGGGGTTTAGTGCATGTTCATGTGAACTATTAATACAAATAATTCAAATAATTCACGTAAAAGTGAAAGTGAATGTAAACAAACACATAATCCTAAGCCGAACGACCTAGACAGACCCGACACGACGATAGAGCTCCGGTTTTGCAACCAAGAGCTCTGATATCACTTTAGGATGTAGTACCCTGGAGCGCAGAGCACTAAATCCCCGGCACCATAGCTCGGCTTGTGTAACGAAACGGGAACTCTGCACACGCACCAAACTACAGCCAACGAGAGACAAATAAAATCTTTCCTATGCTAAGCGGTTCAGACCCTAAGTTAAAGTGCGCAATCAAAACAAATATCACATGCGGAAGCTCCAGGATTCAAACAATCAAACATACATGCTCATCGAATAACAAAATATACAAGTATCAAAGTTCAAATTTAAATACCTCTTATACATATTCTCAAATTCAATTCATATTCTCAGATACATAAATTCATATTCTCAGATACATAAATTCCATAAGTTCAAAAGAACAGAATAAGCTAAATCGATGCATGAAACTACTAACTACAAAACCCAAGACTCGACAAGAGACCACCGCCTAGCACAAACTCCCCACGAACACTGCAACTCAAAAGAAACAAGGGGAAAAGAAATAACGAGAAGGGGTCAGTCCTAATGACTGGTGAAAGGGGCTAACACACGCACACGTACATATACATAAGAGCATAGCATATTCAAAATTAAAGAGTTCATGAATCGGGGCGTGGTTTTTGCATTCTAGAACATTTTAACCCGTGATACTAAATATATAGAAAAGATTTTAGGGCCAAAAGCCCAAATTAACCAAGTTTTAGAAATTATATATCCACTCCCGTTTCACAAACCCAGAACATAATCAAAATTAAAATAACTCGGCGAGAACGAGTTTCAAACCCACCTAACTCCTTTCATATCATAATCAAAACAAAAACATACAAAATTCATAATCAATCTATCTTCTCCGGTTGGGGATGAGGAAGGCCTTCCTCAACCCCGTTCTCTCGTCATAGGTTTTGACTCAGGGGATCCTACCCGCTCCCCGACGGGGTTAACCACCGGTTCTCAAGAGATTACCTTCCCTTTAACCTCCTGAGGTTGGCGAATCTCTCTACATAATTGGAGTCGTGTTGATGAGAGGGCTCGATGACCCCACGGCCGACCCGAGATCACATACCACTTCTTCGGGGCCCAATTCATATGTCATAAATCATAATTTTTGAAATTTTATAATTTTTAAAACTTATATTTAAAAGTCAAAATCTCGCTATTTCAAAACATACACACACAGACTAACCCATTTCAAATCAAACAAACGAAAATATAGTTTACGTATATATATAAAGGTATTTTTCAAATGATTTCATAATAAAATGGGCCAATTCTCACAAAATACTAATCAAACATGCCTTGTCGCATGCGGGCTTAAAGATGTTTTTATATATACGTAAGTCACATGCGGGCTTAAAGTACAAGTAGGGTTGTAGGTTATTTTAACTAAAAGAGAGAAACCTCACCTTGTCGACCAAACCGGACGAAACAAATTCAAAACACCTCTAAGAGACCTCCTCGTCACCCACGGAACAGCCTAAGGACAAAACAAACAACAAAAGATAACCTTAGAATATGTCAAATGCATATGGATGCAAATGATGCATAAAGAATGCAATGAGATATCAACTATGTCATATAAGTTCATATTGAATCATATTAAATCCTAACACATATATTTCACGATAAATAAATCCATGAAATTCGTATAACGGGAATAACACATCATTGAACATGTTAGTCCTGCATGCATATGATAAAAGAATCAAACAAATATTAAACGAGGTAAGGATACGACACATTGATGCATGCTAGCACGTTGAAGGGTATATATCGTAAATTTGGTCATATATTGCACATAAGAGCATCGAATTCACACAATAAATTCATAATAAAACATGTAACACATAATATAACAAGTTCCTAATGCAAAGAAGGTAAGAAAGAAGAAAGAAGAACAAGCAAAACACGAACGAAATGCCGAACAAAACGTGGCATTAACAGTTGCTCGAAGATAGCTCCAAATGGGGTCACGAACATGCCTGAAGGTGGTCGCGGGCACGACCACCACCCTCCCTAGCCTTTTCAGTAGCTTTAGATTGAAGTTGAGCCAAAATCCGGTCGTGGGCAAGACCGGAAAACACCTTGTTGTGGTTGCGGGCACGACCGCGTGTTGCAGGTCGCAAAAATAGAGTCCCCAGCCCCTATTTCTCCGTCTTCAAAGCTACATAACAATAACAGAAAGAAAGGGCAACAAAAGTGCAAGAAATGGGAAGCTAAAGCTTAGCTAAACACACCTTAAAAACACCACAAATCCACACGGCAAGGCAAGGAAGCAAATCAAACATATATCTTCAATTTCAAGAGATTAAATTCATAAATGGTGGTCTGATTTTCAGCAAGTTTCGAAAAAATTTGAGATCATATAATCATATTAGAAGGTTAAGAGATCTTATATCATTCATAAATTCAAAGTTTAAAGCAAGTTTAGTATGATTTCTTCAACAAATGAGGAAAGAACCTAACCATTCATTCAAACAAGTAAATCAGGCCCTAATCTCCATGAAAATGAATAAGATCAGATTTAAAAGAAATATAAGGAGATGGAGATTCGAATTCAGAGCTTATCTTTCGAATTTGATGAAGATCGAAGGTCGAACGAGCTCAAAATCCCAAGATGTGAATAGTAGCTGCTCTTCTTTCTTCCTTCTCCTCTCCTCTCTCATTTTTTGCATATTTTCTTTCTTTTCCTGGGTGGAACCAAGATAAGGGGTGGGGAGAGAGACTAAGGGTTGAATAAAGGTCAAATGGGTTCAAAAATGGGTTGATTCGGATAAGAATGGGTTAACCGCCGTTTCTCAAGAGATTGCCTTCCTTTCAACCTCCCGAGGTTGGTGAATCTCTCTACATAAGTGGAGTCATGTTGATGAGAGAGCGCGGCGACCCCACGGTCGACCCGAGATCACATACTACTTCTCCGGGCCCAATTCCTACGTCATAAATCATAATTTTTGAAATTTCATAATTTTCAAGACTTATATTTCAAAGTCAAAATCTCGTTATTTCAAAACATATAGACACACACCAACCCTTTTTAAATCAAACCAAAAAAATATAGTTTATGTATATATATAAAGGTGTTTTTCAAACGATTTCATAATAAAATGGGCTAATTCCCACAAAAAACTAATCAAGCACATATTTACATAAATATATTTATACGTAAGTCGCATGCAGGCTTAAAGTACAAGTAGGGCTGTAGGTCGTTTTAACTAAAAGAAAGAAACCTCACCTTGTCGATCATACCGGAAGAAACGAACTCAAAACACCTCTAAGAGACCTCCTCGTCACCCACGGGACGAACTTAAGGACAAAGCAAACAACAAAAGACAACCTTAGCCTATTTCAAATGCATATGGATGCAAATGATGCATAAAGAATGCAATGAGAAATCAACTATGTCATATAAGTTCATATTGAATCATATTAAATCATAACGCATATATTTCACGTTAAACGAATCCATAAAAATTTCATATAACGGGCATAACACATCATTAAACATGTTAGGCATGCATGCATACGATAAAAGAATCAAACAAATATCAAACAAGGCTAGAAGAGGGTACATTGATGCATGCTAGCATGTTGAAGGGTATATATCGCAAATTAGGTCATATGTTGCACATAAGAGCATCGAATTCACCCAATAAATTCATAATAAAATACGTAACACATAATATAACAAGTTACTAATGTAAATAAGGTAAGAAAGAAGCAAGAATAACAAGCAAAACACTAACAAAATGCCGAACAAAACGTGGCAGCAGCAGCAACACGAAGATAGCTCCAAATGGGGTCGCGGCCATGCCCAAAGGTGGTCGCAGGTGCCACCACCACCCTCCCCAGCCTTTTTATCAGCTTCAGATCAAAGTTGACCAAAAATCCGATCTCGGGCGCGATCGAAAAACACCTTATTACGGTTGCGGGCACGACCGAGTGTTGCAGGTTGCGAAAATGGCGTCTCCAGCCCTGTTTCTCCGTCTTCAAAGCTACACAAGAACAATAACAAAAAAGGGAAACAAAAGAGCAAGAAATGGGCAGCTAAAGCTCAGCTAAAAACTCCTAAAAACACCAAAAATCCACATAGCAAAGCAAGGAAGAAAATCAAACATATATCTTCAATTTCAAGAAATTAAATTCATAAATGGTGGTCTGATTTTCAGCAAGTTTCAAAAAAATTTGAGATCATATAATCAATTAGAAGGTTAAGAGATCTTATATCATTCATAAATTCAAAGTTTAAAGCAAGTTTAGTATGATTTCTTCAGCAAATGAGGAAAGAACCTAACCATTCAGTCAAACAAGTAAACCAGGCCCTAATCTCCATGAAAATGAACAAAATCAGATTTAAAAGAAATATAAGGAGATGGAGATTTGAATTCAGAGCTTATCTTTCGAATTTGATGAAGATCGAAGGTCGAACGAGCTCAAAATCCCAAGATGTCAATAGTAGCTGCTCTTCTTTCTTCCTTCTCCTCTCCTCTCTCATTTTTTTCATTTTTTCTTTCTTTTCCTGGGTAGAACCAAGATAAGGGGTGGGGAGAGAGACTAAGGGTTGAATAAAGGTCAAATGGGTTCAAAAATGGGGTGATTCGGATAAGAATGGGTCGGTTATGAGAAAAACGGGCGAAGGTCGCAAAGCTGTCACACGGGTCACATTTCAGGCAAAATACAGGGGTCCAAATGAGTTTAGAAAAATATAAGCCAAGTTCTCTGGCTTTCATTCTTTATTACGAGTCTGACGCCACTTCCAAAACTCAAATCCGAATTCCCGGTCTCGAGTTACGCCTTCTGGAACCTAAGGTGCGCTAAAACGAGTTAGGCCCTCAAGTCCCTAACAAATAGAACGGTTCGAAAACCGTATCAAACGAATATAAAAACATGAAACGTGTATAAAAATGCATTCATAACACATATAATTTATGCATGACATGAAATCACAAAAATCAAAAACAAAAACGAAGGCAAACGGATAAAAAACGAGGCAAAAAGAGCAAATACGTTCAGATATACAAGGTTCAAGTAAAACTTCAAATATCAATTTAAATAATTCAAGATTACCACAAATTAATAAAATAAACACATAAGTTGCGTAAATAAATAATTTAAATGAGCATTTAGCTCACTCGTGAAGGCGTACCTGTACGGCCAAAAAATCGGGATGTTACAGATATGATGCACTTGATTTTTTGTCCGTACCTCGACAAGCTCGGTGTGATCTTCATTGACGACATCCTTGTGTATTCCAAGTCTCCCAAAGAGCATGCACAACATCTTAAGATCATGCTAACGACTTTTAGAGAGCACCAACTGTTCGCCAAATTCAGCAAGCGTGAATTTTGGATTGACCGAGTGACTTTCTTGGGACATGTGGTATCCAGTAATAGAGTAGATGTGGATCCCTCTAAAGTTGAAACAGTTGTTTTGGGAGAAATCGAAGAATGCCTCAGAAGTAAGAAGTTTCTTCGGTCTAGCAGGATACTACCGGAGATTCGTGAAGAATTTCTCCAAGATTGTTGTTCTTTTTACCCGAATAACCAAGAAAAAGGTAAAGTTTGAGTGGGATAAGGCCTGCGAGGCAAGTTTTTGAGTCTTGAAAGAGAAGTTGACTTCAGCTCTAATGTTAGCCCTACCCGATGGTTCTGAAGGGTATATAGAGTATACTGATCCCTCAAAAGAAGGTCTGGGTTGTGTTCTTATGCAGAATGGTTAAGTAATAGCTTATGCCTCGACAAAGCTAAAAGACGAAGAGAAGAATTACCCCACTCATGATCTTGAGTTGGCCGTCGTGGTTTCCGCTTTGGCAAAGTGGCACCATTATCTCTACGGGGTTACTTTTGAGATCTTTTCCGATCAAAAAAACCTGAAGTATTTATTCACTCAGAAGGATTTGAATATGAGGCAAAGGCGCTGGGTGGAATTTCCTGAAGATTATGATTGTAATACCATCCCACCCGGGAAAAGCTAATGTAGTCGCAAACGTGTTGAGTAGGTAGGCTAGTGTGTCTTCTTTGGAAGTTGATTCGAGAGAAAGTATCGAGCCTACGTGTTGAAGGCCCTAATATTATGATACAACCCGAGTTGAAGCAGAGAATGTCTGAAGCTCAGGCTACCGATCCTGAGATTCAAAAGTTGGTGTTGAAGGCCCAAGCTAATCCAGATTGTCCATTTGGTTTCGATGATACAGGATTGTTGAGATTCAAGACCAGAGCTTGTGTAACTGAGGAGTTAAAACGAGTAATTCTTGAAGAAGCTCATAGATCGGGTTACTCTATCCACCCTAGAGGTGTAAAGATGTATCGGGACTTGAAGAAGTTCTATTGGTGGAGAGGTATGAAGAAATATGTGGCCGAATTTGTGAAGCATTGTAGGACATACCAAATGGTAAAGGCTGAACACCGAAAGCCCGGAGCTTATTACAACCTTTACCTATTCCGGAATTGAAGTGGGGACAGGTCACCATGGATTTTGTATCCGAATTACCCAAAGCAAAGTGTGGACTTGATGGAATTTGGGTGATAATTGACAGGTTAACGAAGTCAGTACACTTCCTTACAATTCGGATGTCTGACAAGATAAGCAAACTTGCAGATAGGTATGTCAGAGAGATAGTCAGACTTCATGGCACTCCTCTCAGTATTATTTCTGACAGAGATCCAAGATTCATTTTCAAGTTTTGGCAAGAACTTCAGAAAAGGTTAGGTAGTAAGCTTAAGTTCAGTACAGCTTCGCATCCTCAGACAGACAGGCAATTAGAGATGTTGATTTAGTACTTGGAAGATATGCTTCGGGCTTGTGCATTGGATTTCTAAGTGAAGTGGGATGAGCATTTGCACCTGATCGAGTTTGCTTACAATAACAGCTACCAAGCTAGATTAAAGCAGTCCCTTATGAGATCTTATATGGTCAGAAGTGTCGATCACCATTGTTTTTCGATCTTGAAGAGTGAAAATGGTCGAAACAAGAAGATGTTCAGAGAGATGTTAGAAAGATAAAACTCTCGGCAGCCACTCAAGACGCGGTTCAAAAAGTTGAGATGATAAGGCAACGTATGAAAGCCCCTCGAGATCGACTGAAGAGTTATGTCGATCGCCATAGAAGGAACCTCGAGTTTGAGGTTGATGATCGTGTGTTCTTGAGAGCATCTCTTTGCAATTGTTTGCGAGAATTAGCCGAGGAGGGAAGTTAAACTCTCGATACTTAGGTCCTTTTGAGATTCTTGAGAAAATTAGAGAAGTTGCTTACCAATTGGACCTGCCGTCAAGTCTAACCGGGATTCACAATGTCTTCCACGTGTCTTCATTGAGGAAGTACTATCTCGATGATTCAGAGATCCTTCCCCTTGAAGAAGCCAAAATTGAACTGGATTTAACTTTTATCCCAAAGTCGGTAAAGATATTGGATCCGAAATTTCAAGAGTTAAGAAACCGGCTTATTCCCTTCGTTAAAGTCTTGTGGAAAAGTGAAAAGACCGAGGAAGCTACTTGGGAAATGGAGGACAAAATGAAAAGATTCCACCCGAAGTTTTTCCAGGCGAGCAGTGAATCTGGGGACCAGATTCTTTTAAAGGGAGGAGGTTGTAACACCCCGACTTCTCAGCTGTACAGGTACGCACGCCACGCATGTGAGTTTTGAGATTTAGGATTATTTAATTCTCTTTCGTTGCCTTATTTGCGTAATTTACTTTATTTAACTTGAATTCTTGTGTAATTTTGATTTATAATTCCTTCTTTCGTGAATTTATTTATGTGGATTATATGTTTAATTTTCCCAAGCATGAATAAGTTTAATTATTTGTAACTTCGAGAGTTTTATACCTAATTGCTCTTTATTGTAACTTTACATACTTCATGGTCTTAATTCATAATTTGATAAGGATTGATGTGTAACATTCTCAAATTGAGTATCACTTTGCATGACTTTAAATTTGTCAAGGGCTTGAGTGCAATTTCCCCTCCTTCTTCACCTACATTATACGAACAACATATATACATACACACACTTGCACATTTCTTCACTTCTTGCACAAGGACAAGAGACAACAATCTCCTCCATCTCTCTCTCTCTCTCTCTTTCAGTTGATCTAAGCAAGCAAGAGACCAAGATTTTTCATCCATTTTCTTCAAGAATCAAGCTCAAGACCTTCACTTCTTCCTTTCCCTTTTTTTCTTCAACTTTGAGGTTGGTGTATATAGATATATGTTGGGATTTCTTGAGACTTTGTTAGGGCTTTGTGATTATATGAATGTTTTGTATTTATATGAAGTTCATGTGATGATTTTTGACTAGTTTCATGCATATATAATATAAGTTTATGAAGTTGGAAGCATATTTGATTACTTGACATTTTAAGGGTTTCTTGGTGAATTTTGTTTGGATTAAAGCATGTATTATTGGTTCTTTTGATGCCTCCAGTGATTATATGATATGTGTATTTGTATCCTTGTTGATTTCTTGCCTTTAGAACGTGTGGTTTTGTGTTGGCGATGGATTTTTCACTATCCCCTATTTTGCTATTTTCACTTCTGAACGCGACATTTTTTAAAATTGTTTTCTATCGCGGCCGCGACACTAGTACATTTTTGGCGTCTGGATCTCCATCGCGCCCGTAATGCTTTTTAACTAAAAACTGGGCGCGACCGCGACATCATATCAGTAAATGCTACTGGACCCCTGTCGCGGCCGCGACATTTTCTGGTGCTACCACGACGTTAGTCCAGTGGGAGCTTCTACCAGCCCGTCGCGCCTGCGATATATTTTACTTATTTTTTGGGCGCAACGGCGACGCCTCCCCTGTTTTTCAGTTTAGTTGTTTCTGCTTCATTTTATGCTTTAATTACTTTCTGTTGCTTCCTCTAATACCTGATTGAAACTTATATGACATTATCATAACTGAATTCTTGTTAAAGCATGCGTGGAACATTAATTGAGCACAAGAACTTGTTCATAATATAACTTTAATTCATAATCATATCATTTCATTCTTATTCTGTTATCGTGCATCGTACTTAGTTCATTATGAGTCGATTCTCACTAGTATCCTATTTTTCTTGTCCAGAGGGTTCTCAGGAGGGCGACGAGTCAGCCGTGTAGGGTCCGGGGTGTCTGTTTTACTTTCTTTTGCTTCGGTTCAGGTGAGGAATTGTTAGGTTATATAATATAAATCCTACAACCTTCTTACATGTTGATTTGGCCAAAAACCTATTTATAAATATATTTTGATTTCAAAGGCCAAATGTTTCCAAAAACCTGTTCCTGTACTGTTTTGGCGAGAATCTTACACTTTCTGGGGCCCAGGGGCATATGTATTAAGAGAACTGGGAAAACATGGGCTGATAACTATCTCTTGCATAAGTCCTAACTAAACTGCGACTACCCGGATGTTCACCAGAAGGTTGATGAATCGAAGGGGCTCCGATATTGGGATTCATGTACTCATTGATCACCTTGTCTTGGATGGTAAGGCTAGCTACCTGAACCACCAACCCGGAGAAATCTGTGCACTTGAACTGAATCCTGTATCAAGTGAAACCTAATTCTCGCATGATCACTTAACAATTTACCCTGTACACTAAAGGAGTAAGGTTGGAGAATGCCCACTCGCCGAGCCACTGATCACTTGTCCTTATTTAAACTTGATAGTTGTAATTCCATACGTTCATGATATCCCATATTTCACTTTTCTTTTTGAAAACCTTGTATGGAATTATGGCTTGCATGATCTTTACTACTTTATATATATTATTTATACCATTCACTCAGTTTTGTAGATACTGACCCCTCTCTTCTTTGTCCCTCGGGTGCTCTTTGGCGTAGCTAGGCGGGAAACTGCACTGTTTATTATATTTTTGAATCTAGCTAAGTTACGCTCATTACCTGTACCACACACTTATATATCTATTTTGAATTGTATTACCCTGAGATTGAGTACTCATATCTTGTAGCTACTGTAAATAAGAGTTGGTGGTTGAAACACTTTGAATGATCTGATATGAATTCCTATTTAAACTCCGGTTTATTTTTCTGTTGGATATCTAATTTGTTGGTACAGGGTTAGTCCCGCCTGCCTAGCAATATGTGGTTGACTTGGTATTCCAAGGTTGCGATCTTTTAAGCCGTGATAAGCCATCACATCAATTCTCTTTGCGATGAGATAAAACAAAAAATAAAAGTGTATCTTACTTAGGGATTACAACCCTAATTTATAACGCAAAAGTTAGGCACCTTAATTATAGGTCCATCAATAATAATTAAGTGTCCACGACTTTCTACATGTAAAAGACTCATATTCAAAAATAAATATTCTTGTAAGCTCATGTAACAAAATATATCTTAAGTAAATCACAAAATTGGGCTCCTTCAAAAAGATAAACCATGTACAATTTAATAAATATGTGGGACCAACAAACAGAAAATCTAACAACCTCTCACCTGCTTCGTATATACACGAGGCATAGCAGAAATAAAAATATTTTTTAAAATAAATCTTTAGCTTGCATTTTTTATGCCAAAATGATAATGAGAAAGTTTTGAAAACTTGCTTAAAATAAAACTTTCTTTAACTGTTTGAACTATCTTCCGAACACTCTTTTTGCGGTACGAATCCTTCAAACAATTTTTCTTTGAGACTCCAAGCTAGAAGTCTCCAAAGATAACCACGACAGTCCTAGATCACGTTAAGAGAGGAGAATTCTAGTTTTGTGGCTTGTGTTTGGCTAAAAAAAGTTTAAGTGTTATGAAATCTTTCTTTTCTTTTCTTAGAAAATCTAATACTTCAAGAACGTTGGTTAGAACTCGAAAATTTGTCTAAACCCTCTTTTTATAACTATGGGGTTCAAACCCCTTATCAGATAAGGGTTAGGATTTGTAGTGCTCACAATACCACAATCCGCACTGTTTTACTTTCTAAGTAACTAGAAAACCCTAACACTCAGGAGATACTTCGGCGAATGGACATTACTTAGCGATAAACAGAGCTTTAGAGTGTCATTAAAGCAGGGGTCATTGTCAGGTTGCCTTGCGCGCCGTACGCGACGGGGCAATGGTGCATGGTATGCGGTGCTGTTGGCATGCAGCGCCCCAGCAATACTGGGCGTCCAGCTTTGCAAGGATGGCGGTTGGGTTGTGGCTGCGATAGGCTACCCCATGCGTGGACAGTGCGCGCACATCCGGGCGTGCTGGCTCGTGGAGATCCTGCCTCACACACGGCGTTGGCGCACGGTCAACGTGCTTGGCCCACGTCACCCTGTTTCGTGTATTTATCCGAAAACCAAGTTTTTCAAAATCAGATATAATTGAATTCAAATCACAGTTCAATAAAATCTAGATTTAAACAGTTTTGAATCAGATTTATTCGAAAATAATTTTTAGCTATTTCAAGAAAATTACAGATCCAACAAATTTGAATTTCGAACAAAATCAGGAATACATAACTATTATCCAAATTCAAGAATTTTCCATCAAAATTCAGTTCAATAAACATTTCGAAACGAAAGTTGCAAGCGTGGCTCAGATACCACTTGTTGGAAAACACAGAGTGAAAGCAGCGGAATTTAAAAAATGTTCCAAAAGGGTTAGTTTACATGCAATGTTCGTTTCGAAACTCAGAGAGACTCAAGTAACTTAAGATCAATTGAAGCTTTCTTGGGATGTTTGATTTCTCCTATCAAACACTCTTCAATGGGATTGTCCCTCGAACGGTTCTTGATTAGACACCAAATTAGGAATCCTCCAAAGCGTATCCACACCAACCCTAGATCACGTTCAACATATTAAGAATGCTAGTTCTGTGTCTTGTGTTTTGGCTAAGAGATTTTCAAAAAACTTTCGTTTCATTTTTCTGAAAATAATTAACACGTCAAGAATGTTGGTCTAAACCCTAGTAAGAGTTCTACCCCTTGTATTTATACTCAAAGGGTTCGAACTCCATATGCTTTCCTAAGCCTAGTGGGTTTTTGATCACTTGCTCAGTAATTCACTAATAAATAATATATTTTATTTAAAATAAGATCTTATCTTATCTTCCAAGACATACCAAGAAATCTCTTTGCTAAAACCTTCAGGGCTTTGACTATTCAACTTTAACTAATATAAAATAAAATATTTAATTCAATAAATAATTTAATTCACAATTAAATATTTATATGGTTAATTATTTTGAGTTGGACTTAACAATTAATTCATAATTAATTAAAATCCCAAATTAATTAAATAACTTAATTGATTAAGTTTTTCATACGTATGGCTTATGCCACACATGTCACTGCGTGACATGGGGCCCAAGTACGTGTCACCCCATTTGATCAATCGTGTGATCATTTTGTTAATGCGATTAACTTCCTACCAATACCTTCGTGACATAGCATTTGTATGTAACCCTTTAGGTTCATTATTCGAATAGCAGTGACACTAATTAATTAATACTCTTATTCAATTAATTACTTCATAGATCACACTACCGTAATCTAGCAATGGGTGTGTGATCCCTAGCCAAATAAAGAAATGAATTGAAGAACCTTTTAGTCAATGACATTAGCATAATACGATCCTCCTACAATTCCATCTCTCAATCAAGATATTAAGGCATGGGAATATACTAGAGCCTTGTTATTCTTAATCTTTAAAGTTAAGTTCGTTTCATATCCGTTTAGACCTCAATCCAAGAAAATCTCATTTTCTTGATGTCTCGATCTTTTAACAACCTTTGCCAAGGGTTTAATATTTAATGAACTACGAACAACTCAATCAGTAAGAGGTCACCATGTTTTTAACAAGTGTAGGTCTTTTATTGAGTCTACTAATTTTACATATGCCATTTTTGTGATCCCAACATGGACTGAAATACAGTTGTTTATAGTCGACATACTTTTGAGTCCATATCAAAGATCATAGAGTTAGCTCATATGAGACATTACAGAATCTCAAGTCAAAGGATTATTAATCACGTCATTGACATATGAGATATTTTCTAATCTGGAGGTTTCTTGGCAACATCCTTCCCTATTTAGGAACATTCTCACGTGGGACATCTCAGTGATACAGTTCTTGTAATAGTCACCCTTATATATTATGCAAGTGCATCATCTTATGAACTTTACACTCCATTAAACTGAGTGACCTTTCTCAAGGACGTAATCACATAATAAACAAGTCTCAACAGAGTCAAGGTCGACACTCCCACTTTTTGTCTGGCTCATCTACTTGGAGAAGTTTCTAATCCTCGCCTATGGAGTTAAGAACTTGTTTCATGTGTCGTTCTCATAAGGACAAAGTTCCTAACGGGCTTATCGAATTAGGGGAGTTCAAAACATGTATAGACAGTCAAACCCAAACAGACATAAAATAGCACATAAATACGAACAAAATCATTTCGTTTATTACTCAAAGATTGTTTGTGATTTTACAAGAAAATAGTAAAGCAAAATCTTTACTTTAAGGGCACTATGCCAAACAATAGCCTCTTTAGAAATCGAGAACGGAATCGAATGACCTCTCCAATTTTCTTCACTGTCTTAGAAATTATCGCCTTAAGTAAATCCTCTACAACACTTGTATCAGGCTTTTTGTTAACTTTTTTGCTCGAGCCCGAAACGGTCTGGGATAGAATGGTGTCAAATCCATTCAATATATAATCATCAACATCCTGCTTAATAGCATGTGCAATATCTGTTTTTACCTTGTTGGATTACACTTTCTGAGGATCTCAAGTCAATAAACTGATTTAACAGTTTTCTCGCTACTTTTTGAGTTTCAGTCTCAAGACCTTTGATATTCTACTTATTGTCCTTCTCATAATCACTTTCTCCGACATTTTCCAACTCCTTAATAGCCTGTTCTCGTGTTATATTGTTGTAAGTAGACGAGCTCTCATTAAAAATAATCTCCTCTGTCTCGTGAGTACTCGAATTTCCCTCTTTCTCACCCACTAAATGGTTCAACTCCTCACTCACCGGATCCAGCGATCGTGCAATCATCTAAGGGAAGGGAGGGGCTTTCTTTAACTTTATATTTGTGCTTTTCAGCTATTTGGCAAGCAATGGTTTCTGCCTTATCAATAACTCAAGATTTTTCTCCTATTTCCTTTGTAGCTTCTGTCGTGCTTTCAACCTCTAGCACTTCAAATTTGTTTCCTTAGTTCGGTTTATTCAAATAATCATCTTTCTTCTTGAGTATTAAGCCATTCCCAAAAGTGATATTCTTATTGGTTTTCTCCAAAATCTTCTTATTCTTGTTAACTCTTTCTCCCAAACTCCTTCTTTAGCTCGATGCTCACATTTCTTGTTAATGTTGTTCCTCATATCTTTCAAGATAACGCGGTCATCAACCTTGTCCAAGCCATCAATCATTGTCGCGGCCTTCTTTGCCGCCATCAGCATTGCGATCATGATGTTCGTGATCATCATCCTCACGATCCATACCTCTACAATCTTTGCTAACATGGCATAGATGATTGTAGAGGCTGCAAAATTCGGGCACTTTCCCATATCTGATCTCCTGTAGGAAGGACCAAGCCCCGTATCTCACCCAAATTGCTTTCTTCAGAGTTTTGGAACATCTAACTTAACACAAACCCTAGGTTCATAAGTATTCTCGAGCTTAGCAGTCAATTCATCAACCCTCATCGGGTTTTCTATAAGCGAGGCTAAATTCCATAACCCCTATTTATGAACTAAATGCGATGGGAGCCTAGGTAACGAAATCCAAACCGAGGCGAGTCCACGTTTGGATTGGATTAAAATCAGACGACCACTTTAAGACTCTCATCGGAAAATCACAAAAATACCATGCTTCATGCATGAACAATCTCGCATAATCATCAGCATTATCACAGCGAATCAAGTCGTGCGTTCATTTAGAAAACTAGTGTACACCTATGTTGCACGGATACGGACACGGCGACACGGACACGACACGACACAGATATGGCGACATGGATTTTTTTATGAATTTTCCACGTGAGAAGTGTTGGACACGGTGTCCGACACGAGTGTCCGACATGACACGACATGGAAAAATGATATTTTTAGAAGTGTCGGTGCATTAGAGGTACACACGTTTCGTTTGAAGTCAATCTTAGAAAAGTAGAATCTCAATTGCGCGAAAGGTAATCCCTTATATTCTGTTATGGATCCTAAAGGTTCGAACGTTGATAGATCAAAATTCTTGATTTGCACCTTCTCTTCGGGAAGAAGCAACAAATCTATGGCTTGTTTCCCACTCAAAACTGCTGTGTAGGACGTTGGATGGATGGTGCAACGGCGGCGTGGGGTGGTTGCACATGAGCCACGGCAGCGGCGTGGTTTGCTGTGGCGTGAGGCGTTGCACCTTGGGGTGCGATAGCATTAGGCAGCGCGCAAGCATCCGCTATGGCAGCATCGCTTGGCGGCAACAAGAAAGCTGTTGTCTATGTTGAACGGCGGTGATGGAAAGGCGTGAGAGAGGTACGCCAGATTAAAATATTTATCTTTCGGGAGATAAACATGATAATTCATTTTTGTCTGCTATTTACATAATGCACAAATATATACATATTAGAAATCCTTATCTTGGATTAGGATTGTTAATGCCAACTGATGAGTCCATGCTATGATGCATGAATATGGACACGGCGACACGGACACGACACAGCACGGATAGGGCGACATGGATTTGTTTCTTAAATTTCTCACGTGAGGAGTGTCGGACACGACATGACACGACAGAATGATATTTTTAGAAGTGTACGTGTATCATAGAGTCCATGTCTAGAACTTTAAATGTAAGCCACATGTCCTAGCTATATTATAGACAAGCTTATGCTGTTCTTTATAATTTGTCACTTAATAATATTAATAAGTTGGAATTGTAAATAATGTATTTATCCATTTGCATGAGATAAAACATGATATTAATCTTTATTATTTCTAATAAAAGAAATAACTATACATCGCATTATCGTAATTTGCACTCTTCAAGACAATAATCAAGTTTTAAATGCTTATTGAAAATGTTTCATATCTTAACTAAGTTGAATAATACTTATTTATATTAATATGTTATATTTGTTAATCAAAATACATATACATGAAACTATGATCAAAGATTTCAGGTTATTACAACGCAGGTCGAACCCGCAAATTGATAGAGTCAGACCTTCACCCACAATACTCACGCATCCACCATGCCAAACTCACATTTTGTATGGTCTACCTGAAAATTATGCTGGCACACTCGCGGTACACATACACTGTACAAAACGCACTCTCTTAAAGTCGGAGAATTTGCACGTAAAAAGACTAAAACTGACTAATGGTGGTTTAAAAATATTTTAATAACATCATTAATTTGATTGAATCAAATTCAAATTAGAATTTTCCATCATTCATTTGTCATTCTAATATTAGATTAATAATTGCAGATTTGGTGATTTTAGCATATCATTCGTACTATAGAAATTGAATACGGGGACAACCTTTTCGGTCTAATTATTTCATTCACAAAGAAAGTGCTTTTGACATTCTTAATTTCTAATCCCATAATCAACTAACATTTAGTATTTTCTGAATATATATATAAACTATGTGGAAAAAATAGATTTAAGAGTAAATTTAAACAAAAACCTTGTTGAATTATCTCAAACTCATGAACAACAGTCAAACATAAAAAGTAAAAGCAAGAAAATAGAAGTTGCTAACTGTTTTTTTTTTTTTTTTTTTTTTTGCTCTATATCAATTATATGGGTCAAATCGGGTCAGACTATGAAGGTATAAAATTCTCCCTACCAATAATAGTTATGTAAACAAGTACTAAATCACAAGACTTTTGATTAAACTAATTTAACGTTAAACTACTAAATTACACCACTTATTTACCCTATTATTACTAGAGCATAGACAAATCTCTCATACTTTTCTTTCTTCTTCCTTTTTTTTTCTTTATCAATTAATATCATTTAATGTAATATCTATCCAAATGCAAAAGTAAATCTGTTTGATATCATCCCAAATGAAATCCCCAACCCACACTAGGTAAATTTCATTAATGTCACTGTGCTTGTACAAGAAAATAATCAGCATATTTGATCAAATTTTTTGTTCAACTTTTTTCTTTTTTCATAATTCCATGTGTCATATTCGCAACACATGTTTATAAATATTAATTTTATTTTTAGTTATTTTTTTTATTTTGTGAACAAATGTCACACATAAGACGAATGAAATAATAATAGAATTAAAGAATAAAATACAAACTTTAAACCTATATATAAATCCATCAATCTGCGCTCTTATATCTTACCTCCAAAAAATCATGGTTTGGGAGAAAGGTCAAAACAAATAATATTAAACTTCCAATACACACCAAAAAAAAAAAAACTTTTAACTTCATATGTAAGGGTATTTTAAAAAATTACACGCATTTTATTATAAATATTAGGGATTAATATAGTAATTTTTTAAAGAATTTATAATTGGGACAAATTTCCTGTAACTTTAGGAACAGGAAAGAAGTCTTCAATTATTAAATTATGGTGTTGTGTTGAAAAGCAATCAAGAAAAACAATTTTGAAGAAAATATTAATAAATTTCTAAAATATCTTTTAATCAATAATTTTCTTTTATGTAAATCAGAACATATGTACGGTTGTTATCGGTCGGCTCTGTAACAGCCCAGAACCACCTTCCTGTGAATATTGTCCGCTTTGCACGCCCTTAATCGAAACGGCCTCACAGTTTTGTTCTTGCGCCCACTGGAGAACCCAGCCGTAGCGCAGAACGCGTCCACAGGGTGAGGTATCCATCTCCCCTTATAAGGAGAGATTTCGTTCTCCTCACTTCCGATGTGGGACATTACATCCACCTCCCCATAAGGGCCTAGTGTCCTCGCTGGCACGCCGGCGGGCCCCGGTTCTGATACCATATGTAACAGCCTAGAACCACCTTCCTGTGAATATTGTCCGATTTGCACGCTCTTAATCGAAACGGCCTCACGGTTTTGTTCCTGCGCCCACTGGAGAACCCAGCCGTAACGCAGAACACGTCCACAGGGTGAGGTATCCATCTCCCCTTATAAGGAGAGATTTCGTTCTCCTCACTTCCAATGTGGGACATTACAGGCTCCCTTGTTATTACTGAGACCTTCTCATTCATTAAAGACCAACTAATATTTACATTGAAAAATCGATGAAATACACCAACAGACCAACAATTAAAGATTCAAACCTGATACTAAAATAAATATTAAAACACAAACTTAAAATAGAAAATCGCAAATCCCTTTTCAAATTAACAATTTTTATAAGTTCTACATAGATGAATAAAAATTCTATCAGAAAATTGCAACAAAAATATATTATGGGACGATTAACAAAAGATTATGAACTAATTACAAAAGAAAAAAAATTAGGACCAAAAGTGCAATAACTCCTCTATATAAAGCAGTGCCTTCTACGTGGGGAAAATTTCTAATATGAAACAAACATGTCCAAATTCTCAAGAACACATAATTAGAAGCGTAACTTGATCAATAGAAATATAGGGTTGACTTGGTAATCCAAGGTTGTGATCTTTAAGCTTTGATACGCTGTCAATTCAATTCTCTTTGGGATAAGATAAAAAACAAAATAAAAGTGTATCCGACTTAGGGACTACAACCCTCATTTATAACGTAAAATAGGGTACCTTAATTATAGGTCCATCAATCATAATTAAGTGTCCATGAGTTTCTACACATAAAAGACGCATACTCAAAAATAAATATTGCTGGTAGCTCATGTAACAAAATGTAAGTAAATCACACAATAGGCCTCCTTTAATAAGATAGATCATGTACAATTTAATAAATATTTGGGACCACCAAATAGAAAATCCAACAATCTCTCACTTGCTCCACATATGCACGAGGTATAGCAAAAATTTTAAAATTTTAAAAAAGGAATCTTTAGCTTGCAGTTTTTATCCTAAAATGATAACGAGAAAGTTTCGAAAACTTACTTAGAATAAAACATTCTTTAAGTGTTTGAACTGTCTTCCGAACACTCTTCTTGTGGTATGAATCCCTCGAACCATTTCTCTTTGAGATTCCAAGCTAGAAGCCTCCAAAGATAACCACGCCAGTCCCAGATCATGTTAAACAGGGAAAATTCTAGTTTTGTGGCTTGTGTTTTGGCCAAAAAAAGTTTAAGTTTTATGAAATCTTTCTTTTCTTTTCTTAGAAAATCTAATACTTCGAGAACGTCGGTTAGAACCTGAAAATTCGTCTGAACCCTCCTTTTATAACTATGGGGTTTGGACCCCTTATCAGATAAGGGTTAGGATTTGTATTTCTCCCAACGCCACAACCCCGCACCATTGTACTTCCTAAGTAACTAGAAACCCTAACACTCGGGAGATACTTCGGTGAATAGACATTACTTAGCGATAAATAGAGTGTCATCAAAGTAGTGGACATTGTCATGCTGGCCTGCGCCCCGCTGGCGGCTGGCAATGGTGTGCGGTATACGAGCGTTATCGGCAAGCAGCACCCCAGCAGTGCTGGGCGGCCATCTCTGCAAAGATGACGGTAGGGTTGGGGCAACAATAGGCTGCCTCGTGTGCGAACAATGTGCGTGCATCCGGGTGTGGTGGCGTGCGTAGATCCCGCCTCGCAAATGGCGGTGGCGCGCGGTCAACGTCCTGTTTCGTCTATTTGTCCAAAAACCAAGTTTTTCAAAATTAGATATGATTGAATTCAAATCACAGTTCAATAAAATCCATATTTAAACAGTTTTGAATCAAATTTGTTTGAAAATAATTTTAAGCAATTTCAAGAAAATCTCAACTCCGACAAATTCGAAATTCGAGCAAAGTTAGGAATACATAACTGTTATCCAAATTTAAGAATTTTCACTCAATATCCAGTTCAATAAATGTTTCAAAATGAAAGTTGCATGCATGGCTTTGATACCACTTGTTGGAAAACATAGAGTAAAAGCACCGAAATGTTGAAAAAAAAAATCTAAAAGGGGTCGTTTACTTGCAATATTCGTTTCAAAACTAAGTGAGATTCAAGTAATTTACAGTTGATTGAAGCTTTTATGTGATGTTCGATTTCTCCTATTAAACACCCTTGAAGTAGATTATTTGCTCTAACGGTTCTTGATTAGACACCAAATTCAGAATCCTCTAAAGCATATCCACACAAGTCTTAGATCACGATCAAGCTATTGAGAATGCTTGTAACGCCCGAGCGCGAGACGTCACATCCCCCGCACCATGACCCGACCCGTATATGAAATGGATTTCCATACACGTGCCAAGTCATAGCGAACGGGGACATACACACTCGCTAAGCCAGGCAGGACTAACCTATAATTTAAACCCCAACAACAACCAAAGTAACAGAACAGCGGAAGCAATAATTCATATTCCATATACTGAGCTATATGCTCTATGTACCAACATTTAATGTTCAAGTAAGATCAGTAAATTTAATACAAAATATGTACGCTCCATATTCGTATACAATATCCAAAAGATCATGAAGTAAAACATATGAGTGTAAAGGAAAGAAATGCTAGACACTATGCAAGACTCTCCCAGACTCGTATCCCGCCTAGCATCTCTCACCTGCAAAAGAACTGAAACAACTCCGGGTTCAGTCTTAGACAGACTGGTGGGTATAAAAATAGGCATAATATCATAATAAGGCAGTATTAAACATATACATGCAAGCTATAGTCCCAAATGAGGTTTTTAGAATATTTACCCAAGTGGGCGAAATCAAGAATCATCACGTGGGATTATAACACTCGATTTCATTAGGTCATTTGTGGCCCGGCGAGTGGGCGTGCATTATCTCCAACCAACACCATGTGTAATTCATTTATCATTCGTTCATTCATTCGTTCATGCATTACATTCTTTCGTGCACATTCATTCGATCATTCATATACACCTTCTTCCTTCGGTTAGGGGACGGGTTTGCAAGGGCCAAACCCTCATTCATTAGTGCTAGAGGGGTGCATGAATCCCCAAAAGCTCGGCTCCCATTCTTCACTAATCTCCTAGTGAAGTCCGGGTTTACCGTAGTTGGTGGAACTAGTATACCTGGATCCCCGTCAGCCCATGCTTCCCCGGTTCACCAAATACACTAAGTCCCAGGGCCCCCATTCATTGTGAACATTCAATTCTCGCCAAAACTTTTGGTAGGATTTATAAAATAAAGGCTTTACGTTGAAAACATTGATTCGATAAAAGACTGGGTATAACATTTATATACTTTTGGCTGAAATCTTGCAGATTAGGTATATCGGGTCATATTTTAACTAATAGAAGAAAAACCCACCTGATATACAAAAGAACACGACAAAGACCTCACTGCCCGGCCTCGTCTCCCACTGGATCAATATCTGTGTGACAAAGGTAGTGCGAGACTCAATTATGACCGCATTTGACGCTCGGCTATTCAATAATATGCTAGGGGATGCTTGAAATGTAATAACATGTCCAAATAGGATCATGAATGTCATGGAATTCACTTAAACACATAATTCGTCAAGTTTCATTCAAGATACGGCAAAATCGTATGCATTCACTTTCACGATTCCCATAATCTTTCATTCATGCATTTACATAACTCTCAAAGTCATATATCAATCATAGCGCATAACTTCAATATATTCACGTTGCATATAATTCACGAATACGATCAATAAATGTAATATAAGGATTGAAAGAGTTTCCCCAAAGCTGCCAATTCAAATGACACGGCCGTGTTGCATTTTCAAAGGAATTGGACAAGGCCGTATCCGAATTTTAGAAAATAAAATTCTCAGGTCGAGAGCTTGACACGACCGTGTTGAGTTTTCAAAGCATTTGGACACGGCCGTGTCCGATTTCTGAAAATATTTTTCACAAGTCGAGCGTTCAACACGACCGTGTCCATTTTCAGTTCAAAGCTGACACGGCCGTGTCAGCTCATCGTCATGAAATGAAAAACAGAGCATAAGCTCTGTTTCTGCGAGGGAAAAGCTTTGCAAAACAGGGCAGCAACAAGGAAGCTCTTATATAGCACTTAGACATGATTTCAATCCATATAATTCATACAAATCGTACAACTCATTCATATTCATAAGAATACATGCTCAAATTTGGCAAAAGATCACTCAAACCCCAAGCTTTCAAACATGGAAGCTTCAAGCTTCATTAATGGCAACTCATGCAATAATCAACTAACATGGAAGTCAAGGATATAGAAATGATAAGGAGCTTACAAGCAACACTTTCCATGTATTAATTCTCCCTTTAAACAATGAAAATCCATAGAACCAAGAATTCATAATATTTGCTCATTTTCATGCTTTCTTCATAACCCATGCTTCTCTAGCTTATATCAAGATATAATCGGAAGAAAAGATAGAGGAGAATGAGGAGAAAACAATTCATATCTTACCTTGGAAGAAGATTGGATGAAAGTTGATCTTGAGCCCAAATTATGGAGGATCAAAAGAAGGGTTTCTATGGAGGTTCTTCTTGTCCCTTGGAGATGGCTGAATTGATCGATCAAAATGGAAGCATAAGGAAGAGTTGGGAATCAATCTCTAATATCTAGAATCATTCGGGTAGGAGTCGGGTCGATCCAAGTCCGATTCGTTTAGGAAACAATTAGAATCAATTATAAGAAACGAGTTAATTGAAATGCTCATCATCGAAGGTTCAAACGACATCGAAAAGGTGCTAGGTCAAGTTCAAGAGATAGGGATCGTCGAAACAAATTCAACGTCGAAGACGGATCTCGATTTCGAGGTCCGGAGCTCAAGATATCGCGAAAACCGTTCAGGGTTGCCTATTATACAAATAGGTCCCTAAACTTTCAAAAAGTGGCAATCAATCCCAAACTCAATTTTCAATTGAGTCCAAAACATTCAAATAAGTTACAATTAAACCCTTGGATCACACGAAACACTTAATTTCATTCAATTAACATCAAATTCACGAAATTCACATTCTCACAAATCCATTCATGTATTCATAGCTCACATCGGAATTCACATAAAGATTTAGACAGGTAATTTGAATTATAAACAGTTTTAAACAATTAACCGAAAAATAAAGTCACATACTTAAATTAAATACGCACGTAACACTTACCTGCACGTGTGAAACACGGGGCGTTACAATGCTAGTTCTGTGGCTTGTGTTTTGGCTAGGAGATTATCAAAAAACATTCTTTTGATTTTTCTCCAAATAATTAACGCATCAGGAACGTTGGTCTAAATCCCAGAAAGAGTCCTACCCTTATATTTACACACAAGGGGTTCGAGCTCCACAAGTTTTCCTTAGCCTAGTGGATTTTTGATTTCTTGCTAAATAATTTACTAATTAAATAATGTCTTTTATCTAAAATAAGATCTTATCTTATCTTCCAAGACATACCTAGGAATGTCTTTCCTAAACACCTTAGGAGTTTGACTATTTAACTTTATCTAATATAAAATTAAATATCTAAACCAAGGAATAATTTAATTCATAATTAAATATTTATTGGGTTAATTATTTTGAATATGACTCAATCATTAATTCATAAATAATTAAAAGCCCAAAATTAATTAAAAAATTTAATTAATCAAGTTTTTCACACATGTGGCTTATGCCACACGTGTCACTCCCGTGATATGGGAGCCCACGCTCGTGTGGCCCCAATTGTGCAACCAGTTGGTCATTTTGTTAATCCGATTAATTTCCTACCAAAACCCTAGTGACCTGGCATTTGTGTGTAACCTTTTAGGTTCATTATTCGAATAGAAGTGACACTAATTAATTAATACCCTTATTCAATTAATTAGTTCACAGATCACACTACCATAATCTAGCAATGGGTGTGTGACCCCTAGCTGAATAGCAAAATGAATCGAAGAACCTTTCAGTCAATGACAATTAGTGAAATACGATCCTCCTACAATTCCATCAGTCAATCAAGATATTAAGACATAAGAATATACTCAGAGCTTTGTTATTCTTAATCTTTAAAGTTAAGTTTGTTTCATATCCATTTAGACCTCAATCCAAGAAAACCCCATTCTCTTGATGTCTTGATCTTTTAACCACCTTGGCTAAGGGTTTAAAATTTAATGGACTACGAACAACATAATCAGTAAGAGATCATCTTGTTCTTAACAAGTGTAGGTTCTTTATTGATTCTACTAATTCTACATATGCCACTTGTGTAATCCCAACATGGACCGAAATTCAGTTGTCTAAATTCGACATCCTTTTGAGTCCATATCAATGATCATGGATTTAGCTCATATAAGGTATTACAGAATCTCAAGTCAAAGGATTATTAGTCACATCATTGTCCTGTGAGATATTTCCCAATCTGGAGGTTTTTTGGAAACATACTTTCCCATTTAGGAATGTTCTCACGTGAGACATCTCAGTGATACAGTTATTGTAACAATCACCTTTATGTATTATGCACGCATAATCTTATGCACTTTACACTCCATGAAACTGAGTGACCCTTCTCAAGGCCGTAATCACATAAGCAAGTCTCAACAGAGTAAAGGTCGACACTCCCACTGTCTGTTAGACTCATCGACTTGGAGATGTTTTTAATCCTCGCCTATGGAGTTAAGAACTTGTTTCATGTGTCTTTCTCATAAGGACAAAGTTCTTAACGGCCTCAACGGATTAGGAGAGTTCAAAACTGTCATAGACAGTCAAACCCAAACAGACATAAAATAGCACATAAAGAAGTGTAGCCTATGAACAAAATCATTTTGTTTATTACTCAAAGATTGTTTGTGATTTTACAAGAAAATAGTTAAACAAAATCTCTACTTAAAGGACACTATTCCTAATAATCTTTCACTTGCCCGTCAAAGCCATTTAGGTACTATCCTAAGTCCCATCTTCTAAAGATGTCCCTCGTAAGAGCTTTAGTTAGTGGATCTGCTATGTTTTCTATCGATGTGACCCTTTCAATTTGCACATCTCTTCTCTTGATGATATCATGGATTAAGTGATACTTCCTTCAAATGTGCTTAGTCCTTTGGTGAGATCTTGGTTCTCTCGCTTGAGCAACAGCCCCAGTATTGTCACAATAGACTATGACAGGGACTATAATTCTAGGAACTACACCCAACTCTTAGACGAAGTTTCTTACCCAAACACCTTCCTTAGCCGCATCGTTTACAGTCAAGTATTCGGCCTCGGTGGTCGAATCTGCAATGGTCACTTGCTTAGAACTTTTCCTACTCACTGCTCCACTATTAAGGTAAAATGTGTATCCTGACATGAATTTAAAGTCATTCATGTCTGATGCAAAACTTGTATCACAATGTTCTTGTGATACCCCGTATCTCCGATGAACCAGGTATGATGTCACGAGAGAGTTTAATTCTGTATTTTTGTGTTTTAAGTACATTTGCATGCCTTATGTGTCAATTTGTATTTTATTTTAACTATGTTAGCATTAGAATTTAATTAAATATACTTGGACTCAACCGTCCAATATTTGAAAGTTAGGGACCTAATTGTAATTAAGGTATTTTTAGCCTTCGTGGCTACCTTGAACTTGGGAATTTGAACTCGAATTCCAAACTTGTCATTTAGTTAGTTTCAATGATGCAGACTCGATGGATTACCCTTTTATTTTCTAAAGTCGTTTGATCGCCCTAACATTTTAAAATTCGATCCCAATGGACCGGCTACCGTTTGACCCAACCAGTTTTGCCCGACCCGTTTCTTAGCCAAGAAAAGGGCCAAACCCCATTCTTCCTCCCTCATTTCACACGGTGCAAGAAGGGGAGAAAAGAAGAGAAGAAAAGCTTACTATTTACCCCGAACTTTGAGCTCAAGTTTCGGCTTTCTCACTTGCCCGATCAACGATCCAAGGTAAGTAATGTATTTCTCTGATCGAGTGTTTCATTTTCTTCCGATTGAATCTTGTTTTTCTTCCTTGAATCCTTTCTTTGGGGAAAATGATGAATAGTGTTTGGTTCGAGATTTCTTGTGTTCAAGCTCATTTTGGGAGCTCTAAGTCGTACTTATATGTTCTACGTGTTGTATATGCCTTGTGGTATGATTTTTGTGTGATTCGGGGTCGTGGCGTGGTGTGAATGTATGTGTTTGTTATTGTTTGCCCGCCATCAATGGAGAACTTGGAGTTTCTTCTTGGGGGGGAGATACGCCTGTATCTTCCTCGTAGACCTTTTTCAGACACGACCGTGTTTGGCCTTGTTGGGCCGCATGTACTGAGACAAGGTCGTGTCTCAGTTTAGGTATTAAGGGAGACATAGGGAGCCTGTACTGACACACCCCCATGCCTCAGTTTGTTCTTGGAGGGTGTCTACCCCTTTTTGTGTGTATGTGTGATATGTATGTTATGTTTTGATTTGATTTGCTATGTATGATTCGTATGAGGAGCCCAGGATGGGATTTATTACTCGTACCCCCCGAGTTATGTATGTATGCTATGTTAAAGTTTGTGAAATGGGATAGACTCATTAATAAGTTAAAATATGGATCTTTTGAAAGTATAAGCTAGGATATGAATGATTTGATACGATAAGGCATGTTTTGACATGTTTGATACGTGTGAATTTGTTAAGTTAAATTTTGTTCTGTTTTGATAAGTGATCCCTATATGTATGTATCATGGGCTAAGTTTGGTATGCAAAAATTATCCCTGAGTTCACAAACCGTGTGACTTGAATGTACTTTACTCCTTATATATGTATATATAGCGTGTGTGGGTAGCCCTCACTCTGTGTGATTGACCCCTCTCCCTTCTCTTTGTTTTCAGTTTGCAGGTGCTTTTCGTGGAGTTCGAGCTAGGCGAGTTTGTCGAGTCTTTAGAGTCTATCATGTCTTTTGTTCGTTCGGGTTTGTTGCATTTCATATGATTTGAATTATGTATAAGTATGAATGAAAACATTTTTTATTTTATGTATTCGACTTTTGGGACAGGCTTCTAGAAAATAAATTGAACCCATTTGCATTTATGATTTATGTTTATATTCGGGATTAGGTGTCTATACTAATTGAACTCGTCACCGGCTGCTTGTGCTTCTAAATTTGAATGTATGATTCACTATCGGAGAAGCACTTGTTTTGTGGTTTATTTTAAGTTGCAGGGTCTAAATTCCTCCTAGCTTCCGTGTGTGTCTGTCTATCTCCCGTTTATCTCTACTTAGTTTATGTATAAGTTTCCCATCTCGTATGTGGATTGGGCTTAGGTGCGGGGGATGTGGTGACCCATCGTGCGGGATGCTACAGCCCTCTAATGACAAGATCTTGCTGACCTCCATAAACTAGGAACATATCCTTAGTTTTGCTCAATTACTTAAGGATGTTCTTTACAGCAATCTATGTACTCAACCGCATGTGGCTTATTCACTTAGCGTGACAAGTCGATTCGAATCTGACCCTGGTGACATTGGAAGTTTCCCTCTTTTGGCATCTTTCTTAATTAACCTCGTTAGTATTTTGTCTATGTATATCGATTGTGATATTCCTATCAACATTCTAAATCTATCTCTATAAATTTTTATACCGAGAATGTAGGATGAATCACTAAGATCCTTCATTTCAAATTGGTTTGCTAACCAAGCTTTTGTTACTTTCATGTCATCAGAAATTGAACTGAGGTTTCCTTCTTGTACATGAACGATTCATTCGGATTCTATATGAAGCTAAACGATTTGACACTTCATCGAATCAAATATTTTAATTCCTAGAGGCTTGTTTCAATGTATAGATTAACTTTTGGAGCTTACAAACCTTTTGTTCGCTCCCACTGGATGTTAAACCCAAGGGTTGTTCTATGTAAATGTCTTTGTCAATGTCTCCATTGAGAAAGGTAGTTTTCACATCCATTTGCCATATCTCATAGTCATAATACGTGGATATAGCAAGCATGATTCGAATGGATTTTTCCATTGCAACCGGGGAGAAGATTTCATCAAAGTCTACACCTGGTCTCTGAGCAAAACCTTTAGCAACTAATCTTGCTTTATAGGTTGCCATGCTTCCATCTACCCCAAGCTTTCACTTATATATCTATTTGGAACCTATGAGCCTGATCTCATCAGGTGGATCAACCAAGGTCCAAACTTGGTTAGTGTACATGGAATCCGTTTTAGATTTCATAGCTTCTTTTCACTGTTCAGAGTCCAAGTCTAACAGTGCCTCCTTATAAGTGAGTAGATCATTATCCACTTGAGATGTTTGGGGGAGAAAACCAAACTGTATCTCTGGTTATCTTGGAATACGTTCAGGACATCTTAATTGAGGAGGATTTATACGTGTAACACACTCTTTGATTAGCTGAGGGACATTTGTCTCCTTAAGAGGTGTGGGGTCTTCGTCTCGATTTTCTCCAAGTTCTGCGATCTTGCCTTTCTTTTCTTTAAGGAACGATTCCTTAAGAAAAGCTGTATTTCTTAACACAAAGCCTTTTGTTCGAGGTGATCGTAGAAGTAATATCCTATCGACTCCTTAGGATATCCCACGAAACTGCATAAGCTTGATCTCGATTCAAGCTTATCTCCCAATGTCCTCTTATTGGAAAACACAGAGCTGAAAGCAGTGGGATTTTAAAAAAAATTCCAAAAGGGAATCGTGTTCTTGCAATTTTCATTTCAAAATAAAAAAAGTTCCAAGTAACTTACGGTTAATAGAAGCTTCCTAGTGATGTTTGATCTCGCCTATCAAACACCCTTCACGCGGATTGTCCTTCGAACGATCCTTGAAAAGATCCCAAAGTAGGTAACCCTCTAAAGCATATCCATACCAGTCCTAGATCCTAATCAAGCTATTGAGAATCCTAGTTTTGTGGCTCGTGTTTTGGCTAGGAAATTTTCTTTGAAAACTTTTCTTTTGATTTTTCTCAAAAATAATTAACGCTTCAAGAATGTTGGTCCAACCCAAGAAAGAGTCCTACCCTTGTATTTTATACCATGGGATTTGAACACCTTATAGGTTTCCCAAACCTATTGTTATGAATAGTGCCCTTAAAGCCAATGTAATAGTCCGCTTTGTACTTTTTCTTATGTAAATCACAGATAATCTTTGAATAATAAACGAATTAAGCCAACACTTCTTTATACTCTATTGTTTGATTGTATGACTACTTTGATTATACATGTATAAGAACTCCCCAAATTTTAATGACTTACGGGACTCAACCATTTAGGAGAAGTGGTCTATGGAATGAACCCTAAATCACATAAGTCTCATTAGAAATCACTCCAAGCCGATGAGTCCAAAAGACAGTAGGAGTGTTCGATTTGACTCGTTCGAGGCTTGCTCGTGTGATCACACCCTTAAGAAGGACCACCTTGTTTCATAGGGTATAAATTGTATGGTTGATAATTGCATGATTATAACGCCCGAGCGCAATACGTCACATCCCCCGCACCAGGACTCGACCCGCATATGAAATGAAAAATCCATACACGAGCCAAATCAAGACGAACGGGGACATAACACACTCACTACGCTAGGCGGGAACTAACCCTTAAACCAATTAATCAACACTCATAATAACAGAGTGGCATAAATGCGGAAGCATGCAATCATATTATATACATTGTTATCAAAGCTCCATATCATCAAGACAAGTGCAAATATCAGAAGTAATGGACACACGGCCTAACACCATTCATGTACGCTCCATACATATACAATATTGTTATGGCAAAAGTACGAGTCTAGACTTTAAAGAAATGCTAGACACTAATGCAGGACTTTCCAAAGACTCGTATTCCCACCTAGCACTTCCTTCCTGCAAAAGAACTGAAAATAATACAGGGTTCAGTCTTAAAGAGACTGGTGGGTATAAAATAGGCATAATATATAAATATTGCAGAATTTAAATATTTACATGCAAGTTATAATCCCAAACAAGTTTTTTCAATATATTCCCAAGTGGGTGAATCAAGAGAGACGAGGAACGAGATTATAACAATTATTTCAATCATTAGGTCATTTGTGAACCAACGAGTGGCTAAATCACCAACCTTCACCTCGTGTATCATTATCAGTCATTCATTAGTGATCATGCATATAAAC
Organism: Lantana camara; assembly: GCA_037501455.1. Classification (NCBI taxonomy): domain Eukaryota; kingdom Viridiplantae; phylum Streptophyta; class Magnoliopsida; order Lamiales; family Verbenaceae; genus Lantana; species Lantana camara. The sequence continues at coordinate 91,229,624 of CM074858.1, read as the reverse complement.
TTTTGTGCTCATTCATTCGATCGTTCATTCAATCATGCATTTACTCCTTTTTCCTCCAGGTAGTGGACGGGTTTACAAGGCCCGAACACCCATTCATTATGGCTAATAGGGTATATGAATCCTCAAAAGCCTGATTTCCATTCCCTGCTAATCTCCTTGCAAGGGCCGATATCATCGTTGTTTGATAGAACTAGTGTATGGGATCCCCGTCAGCCCTTGCTTCCCCGGTTAGCCATATGCACTAAGTCCCAGGGCCCCCATTCATCGTCGACAATCAATTCTCGCCAAAACGTTTGGTAGGATTTAATTTAGTAAAGGCTTTACGTGAAATCATTGACTCTTTGAATGACTCGATATATACATATATACTTTTGGCCGAAATCTTGAACATTAGGGTAAATTGGGTCATAGCTTTAGCTAATAGAAGAGAAATCCACCTGATTTACCAAAAGAAAGATATAAGAATCTCACTGCTCGGCCTGTTCTCCCACCTGACCAATATCTGTGTAACAAAAGTGGTGTGAGACTCAATATTACCATAACGAAGCACGACATGCAATAAACGTAATATGAGGTGCATGAACAAGATAATTATGTTATGGAGATATTCGTATATGCAATTAAGGTCACATAAACACATAATAAAGTTATTTATCCAACTCACGAAGAATTAATACTCATTTATGTCCATTCGTTCATTTCATTCATGATTTGATTCATACGTTAATCCAGAATCGAGTTTCACATATTCATATCATATAATTCGAGAATCACTTTCATGTGATAGCATAAAGATTCATATAGTATTTAGTGTTCATAATCGAAGCTCATAAAATACGAAAAATAGGCATATAATTCAATACATAAAACAAGTTATGCATATTCAAGAAAACAGGGAAGACACCGACGTGTCTCCCTCACAGTACAAATGGGGACACGGGCGTGACTCAGGTCAGTAACCGAATCCCCTATTCTGATACGGGGGTGTCTCATCCGCAATTAAAAGTGAGACACGCCCGTGTCTCGGTACAGAGGGTTTTCTTTTGCGAAAAAGCGGGGTGAGACGGGAGTGTCACGTTTCATGCATAAAAGTCGACACGCCCATTTCGCGCACCAGTCACCATTATCTCCTTCGAATTTCCAGCTGATCACACACACATTCACCTTTAGTTTTCCCTTTTTTCGAACCAACAAGAGCAACAACAAGCTAGATACAATCTTAGGCCTAGAATTCATCACAAAACATAGGGAAAAACATGCATTCCAATCTCCTAAACAAGAATTCATGCATATAAATTGAAATCCTCATTAAAGACTTAAGTTTCATGCACAGAGCTTGTAGAAATGGCAACTCACATATCATACAACCAACTCTCGATTCTTGCTTGTAGAAATGATAAAGAAGCTAAATAGAGCATGTTTTATGTATAAAAACACAATTTAAGCCATGGATGGATAAGAAATAAGAATCAAGCTTTCATCCTCACTATTCATATTCATCTCTAAACCCCATGAATTCTTAACTTAAATCATGCTTCTCATGGATGAAATATGTATGAAGATGAGGGGGTTTCAGTTCAATCATTTCCTTGAAAGAAGATGGGAAGTTGGTTAATCTTGAGCTTAAAGATGGCTGATCAAAGATGAGAGCTTCTTGGAGTTTATATTTTCTTCTCTTGGAGCTCAGTTTGATCGATGTTTATGGAAGAAAGGAGAAGGTTTCTCAACTCTTAAGGTGAAGAAATGGATCAAATACGGGTCAAACCGGTTAGGAAAGCTTAAAACGGATTCAAGTTGAACTATAAGATTTGTATTAGATGAAATTTACTTCATTGGAGATTCAAAAGATGTCAAAAAGGTATAAGGTCAAGTTCATTGAGTCCGAGTCATCGAAACGGATTCAACACCAAAGACAGATCTTGAATCTGAGATCCCGAGCTCAATGAAGCCCAAGGATTACTTTCAATTAAATCTATAACTTTCAAATAAGTTGCAATTACACCCTCGGCATGCGTAAATAATATAATTTCATGAAATTAACATAAGATTCATGCAATTCACGATTTTGCAACTTCAATCATATACTCATAGTTCAAATTGGAATTCAAATGAAATTTAGACAAATATTTCAAGTCATAAATGAAATTAGAAATGTAAATGGAAACTAGAATCAGATAATTTCAAGAAACAAACACATGTATCACTTACCTGCATGTACGAAAAAACCTCTTTCCCTTAAAAAGAATTTATCCTCGGATTCACTGCTTGTCCAAAAATAACACAGGGTAGAACTTTCTTATTTTCTCCTCTGTCTCCCACGTAGCCTCTTCCGTTTTATCAATTCTCCATAAAACTTTTACTATTGGAATACGTCGATTTCTGAGTTCTTGAAATTTTCGATCTAAAATCTTAACCGGCTTCTGAACGAAGGTGAGATTCGGTTCAAGTTCTACTTCCTCCACTGGTTGGACTGTTGATTCATCTGGAAAGTATTTTGGGAGCTGAGAAACATGAAACACATTATGGATTCCCGTTAAATTTGAAGGTAAATCCAATCGATAAGTTGTATCTCCGATTCTTTCTAGAATCTCAAAGGGTCCCATGTAACGAGGGTTTAACTTCCCTCCTTTACCAATTCTCGTAAATCCCTTAAGCAGAGAGGCCTTTAGATAAACTCTATCCCCAATTTCAAACTCAAGATCTTTTCTCCGATTATCTGTATAACTCTTTTAACGATCTTAAGCTGTTTTCATTCGTTGTCGAATCAACTGGACTTTTTCAATAGCATCTTGAACAGCCTTAGAGGGTTTTTCTTTCTTCTCCCAAAAAACAAAGGAGATCTGCATTTTCGTCCGTAGAGAAATTCATAGGGCGCCATTTTTATCGAAGCTTGATAACTGTTATTATAAGCAAACTCGATTAATGGCAACTATTCATTCTAAGTATTTTAAAAATCCAATGCACAAGCCCTTAACATATCCTCGAGATACCTAACTAGTCTCTCAGACTGTCCGTCTGTCTGTGGATGAAAGGTTGTGCTAAAATGAAGCTTAGTACCCAGACACTTCTGGAGTTCTTGCAAAAATCCCGAGGTGAACCTTGAATCCCGATCCGATACAATGCCAACCGGCACTCAGTGAAGTCTACCAGTTTCATCATTGTACTTCTTGTCTAGCTTGTTTACCTTATCGGACATTCTTATGGTAAGAAGATGTGCTAACTTAGTTAATTGATCTACAATCACTCAAATTCCATCAAGACCACATTTAACTCGCAGTAAACCCAAAACGAAATCCATTGCTATCTATTCTCATTTCCATTCCGGAATAAGCAATGGCTGGAGTAGCCCCGATGGCTTCTGATGCTCTGCTTTCACCAACTGATAAGTCAGGCAATGCTTTACATAATTGATCACATCTCTCTTCAATCTGTTCCACCAATAGTATTGCTTGAGATCCCGATTCAAATTATTTCCTATAGGGTGTACGAAATAAGTAATTTTGTGAACTTCATCAAGAATAACCAGCTTCAGTTCTTCGGGAACCACAACCCTGTTCTTGAATTTGAAAATTCCCATATCATCAAATCCGAATGGACATTCAGGATCCTGTTGAGCTTTCCTTACTAACTTCTGAACTTCAGGATCACTTCTTTGTGCCTCGAATATCCATTGTCTCAAATCAGAATGGATTGAGATATTAGATATACAAGCTTTTATCTTGATTGGTTCTACTTCTTCTCTAAGATTCACTTCCAAATTAGATACACTAGCCTTCCTGCTAAGCGCATCTATGACCACATTAGCTTTACCTGGATGCTATTGGATCGTACACTCGTAATCCTCAAGAATCTCCATCCAATGCCGTTGTCTCAGGTTTAACTCCTTCTGAGAAAACAAGTACTGGAGACTTTTGTGGTCTGTAAATATTTCAAAAGAAAACTCCATATAGATAATACCTCCATTTCAGTAGTGCAAAGATCGCGGCTACCAACTCAAGATCATGCGTGGGATAATTCTTCTCATTCTCCTTCAACTTCCTAGAAGCATAGGTGATACCTTCCCATGTTGCATCAAAACATGACCTAAACCTTCTTTCAAAGCATCGGTATACACTACAAACCCTTTGGTGGCCTTGGGAAGTGATAACACTGGTGCAGACATTAATTTTTCCTTTAAAAGCTGAAAACTCACCTCACAAGTTTCATCCCACTCAAACTTGGCTCCTTCTTTGTCAATCGGGTCAAAGGGGTGGTAATCTTCGAAAAATCCTTCACAAATCTCCGATAGTATCCTGCCAGGCCCAAGAAACTCCTAACTTCTGAGGCATTCTTCGGACTCTGCCACTGTAAAACTATCTAAACTTTCGAAGGATCTATAGTCCTCCACTCGAGACAATGTGGCCTAAGAAAACCACTCGATCAATCCAAAACTCACACTTGCTGAATTTCGCATATAACCGATGTTCTCTCAGAGTCTCTAGCACCAATCTGAGGTCTCGAGCATGATCTTCTGCCGATCTTGAGTACACAAGGATATCTTCTATGAAAATTACCACAAATTTATCAAGATAAGGGTGGAAAATCCTATGTATCATATCCATAAAAGCTGTCGGGCCATTAGTTAATCCAAATGGCATCACTACAAACTCATAATGCCCATACTGGGTGTTAAATCCTGTCTTAGGAATATCTTCTTCTCGGATTTTTAACTGATAGTACCCGTGTCTCAAATCAAGCTTCGAATACACCATTGACCATTGCAAGAGATCGAACAAATCTTCTATGTGAGGTAAAGTATACTTATTCTTTACCGTCATCCAATTTGATTCCCTATATTCTATGCACATTCTCAGAGCTCTATCCTTGTTTTTAACAAAGAGAACCGGTGCACCCCACGGAGACAAACTTGGTCGAATATATCCATTCTTAAGTAACTCTTCAGTTGCACCTTTAACTCTTTCAATTCAGATGGAGCCATGCGGTAAGGAGTCTTAGAATAAGTGTCTGATCCCGGGAATAAATCTATTACAAACTCAATTTCTCGATCCGGTGGTAAAGAACCCAAGTTCTTCGAATAAACATCGGGATAATCTTTTACCACTTTTGTCTCCTCGAGCAATGGTTGATCCCTTGGCTTATTAAGGAGATAGGCAAGGTATCCCGTAGCTCCTACTTTCACTAACTTGTGAACTTCAGTCAAAGATAAGAGAGGTATTGTCTTCGCTCCGTTTCCCACAATCACTTCTTCACCCAGTTTGACTCTCTTAGCAAAACAATCAACCGTAGCATGATGTTTGTATAACCAATCCATCCCTAGAACTACACCATACTTGGACATCGACCTCACAATAAAATCTGCTGGATAATTTTTACCTTCCAAACTGACCACACAATCCCGAACCACCTGATCTGTCTCAAGACTCCCACTGAGAAGAGAACTCACCAAATAACAAGCATCAAAACAAGTAACAGGAAAGCATAAAGTAGCAACAGATCCATGTGTGGCTCCAGGGTCAAATAATGCATGTATGTTCATTTTGTGATTGCAGATAGTACATTCCACCACAGCTGTCGTGTCTGCCTCCACATTCTTATCCTCACCTTCGAGGGCATAAGTACGAGCCTGGATCGTAGGCCTCTGAGTCCCCGGTTGAAATCCCGAAGTCTTGTCAGAATACGCGTTAGCCATATGAGTCCACTTTCTGTAAATCAAGCACTGGCCTAACCTTTTCCGGAATTATTTTAGGAATGAGTGGGTCCTCCACAATGTGTGCATGGTGGCTTGTCTTGTCGAGGTCTCGCTGGAACCGGTAAAGCTAGTGGAGTCGGTGGTGTCGATCCTGCAGCACGGGGTTTTTTACTCTATCCCTGGAATGGCTGCGAAGTATATGAAATAGGCCTTTTTTCCTTTCCCGAACCTGACCTCTGACCCGTCTGAGTCCATGGTATGGGATCCTTCTTTTTATACTATTCTTCTTGTACCATGGCCCGTTGCACCGTGTCGGTAAAAGATTCAAAGTTATGCCCAGCGTGCCCATGTCGAAGATCCTTTCTTAATCCAGCTATGAACTTCCTAGTCTTTCTCTTTTCGTGTCGTGTAATGTGGGAAGCATATTTTCCAAGGCGGTTGAAAAGAGAAAGATATTGGGTGACTGTCCAGTTCCCTTATTTTAGATCCATAAATTCTTGCTCTTTTGTTTCCCGAACAACCTCAGGTACAAATAGGGATGTAAACGAGAATAGCCCATTCGCGAGCCTAACAAACCGGATCAATGAAGGTTTGGGCTCGAGTTCGAGATCATCGAACCCGAATCGAACTATGGCTCGGTTCATGACTTTCACAAATCTAACTCGAACATTTTCTGTCTAAAGATTAGGTTCGCGAGTCGGCTCACGAACCCTAATATTTTAATAACCCTAATATTTTAATAAAAAATATTTAGTATATATATTATTGATTATACAATATATATATATATATATATAAATATATATAAATTTTTAATCTATATAATATATTATATCTAAAATATATTAAAAACAAAATAAATATTAACTAATTGACTCTCTCTCCATCATAATATCTTTCCAAATCATAGTAAAAAACCCTAGCAGTTTGTTTTCTTCCTCAACTGCCCAAGTCCCTCAACACCAATTCCCGTTTCCACCACCGCCCTATGCCTGCTACCCGCCACACACTGTGAACCCCGCCCTCCACCTTGATACTACCATCTTTGACACAAGCACTGCAGCGCACCATGAGCCGCTAGCACCACAACGCACCATGGCGACCCAACAACTTTTCCAAGTATAATCTAAGATTCAAGAATTTTTCTGAAGCTTTCTTCTTTTTCTCCATTAGATCTAGTCAGTTTGCTCTATTAGATCTAGAAATTAAATAGTTTGTGATTTAATCAATTTTTTCTTTTTATTTTCTATCCCTTTTTTGCTCTGTTTCTTCCACCATTTTTTGATTTTTTTTTTCTTTTGGTTTTGTGGAATCACCTGGTAAAGCACGAGCCAATGAACCAAACTCGAACTTACTCGAACCAAATCGAATGTGAACCCCCATTCGAACCGAACTCGAGGCTCGAGTTCGAGTTCAAGAAAAATGAGACAAACTCGAACTCAAACCTAAAAATATGGGAAAGGTTTGGCTCGGCTCAGTTCGTTTACATCCCTAGGTATAAAGTCTTCCCTAAATTCTCGTTTAAAGACCTCACAATTGACTGTTTCTCCTTCCACTTCAAGTTTTTCCTTAGTTCATTCCCACTAATCATAAGCCTCATCATCAAGTTAGAAGATCGTGAACTGAGCCTTCTCTTGCGAAGTGAATTGGCGAACATTATAAATTCCTTCAATTATGGTTAAACAACCCTCCTATACTGAATCATCAATGGAACCTAAAAATCTTGGGGGATTATAACTTAAAAATAACCCATGAGGATCTCGTGGCATAGGAGGAGGTTGTGCCTGTTGATCAACCGGTGGTTGTTGAGGTGGTGGAGCTTGTGCTCTCCGATGTTCAACATAATTATAAACTGCGTCCACGAAATGCTCCATATTCATAGGTGGTGATTGTGGATTAGGAGAACAACCTCGACGATGGTGATGACCTGGAGATCTCTCGCTGTCTCTTCTTGGAGGCATTCTGTAAAGAAAACACCAAAATGCATGTCGTTCTTAGTCTATGCATGGAAGTGCAAGTAAGTCAATCAATAATTGAAAATTAGAACACATATTCACATAAGGAATGCATAAGAGAACATTAACAAGTAATCCCTATAGCCGTTTGACTTAGACTGACTTAACACGACACGAGAGCCCGGGTTCTGCATCCCTAGGCTTTGATACCACTTAAGGATGTAACGCTCGAGCAAAAGACGTCACATCCCCCGCACCAGGACCCAACCCACATATGAAATAGGAAGTCCATGTTAGGAATAGTGCCCTAAAAGCCGATTGTATATCCGCTTTGTGCTTTTCCTTATTGTAATCACAGACAATCTTTGAATGAAATAACGAAATGAGGCAACACTTCTTTATATGCTATTATTTGGTATGCGTTTACTTTTAGCTGTGCATGTATGAGAACTCCCCTAATCCTGATGACTTTAGGACTCTACCATTTAGGTGAAATGGTTCATGAAACGAGCCCTATATCACATAAGTCATGATTAGTAAAATACTCCAAGCCGATGAGTCCTACAGACAGTGGGAGTGTCAACCTGACTCCTCTAAGGCTTGCTTGTGGGATCACGCCTTTAAGAAGGACCACCTTGTTTCATGAAGGTGCAAAGTGTATAGTTGATACGCGTGATACATGAGGGTGCTTACTTTGATAAGTAAGTTCACTGAGGTGCCCCGTGTGAGAACATTCCTAAATGGGAAAGGAAGTTTCTATTTCAGGAAATGGAAACTTCCAGATTAGGAAATATCTCACGAGTCATTGATGTGATTAATTGATCCTTAGACTTGAGGTTCCTTGTCACTTTATGAGTTAACTCTGTAGTCTTAGGTATAAGCCTTAAAGGGTGTCGCCTTAGACAACTGATTCAAGGCTTATGTTGGGGCTGCACAAGTGATTCATGAAAGTGAATGAGAATCAAGAAAGGACCTACACTTGCATTTGCAAGGTGATCTCTTATTGTGTAAGTCATTCATATGCCATATGGAGTTCTTGGCCAAGGCAGTAGATCAAGATATCAAGAAAAGGGTTTCTTGGATTGAGATCAAATGGATATGAAATGCACTTATCTTTAAGACCGGATTATTAGGGTTCTGATTATTCCCTTGCCCTAGATCTTGGTTGAGAGATAGTAAGTAGGAGGATTGTATCTCACATGAATCAATGACTTAAAGGTTCTGTCGAATCCGAACATTCCAATTCAGCTAGGGGTTAAACACCTGTTGCTAGACTATGGTCGTTTAATCTGTGGACTGATTAATTAATTAGTGAATTAATTAATTAGAGTCACTGCTAATTGAATTGAGAACCTAGAGGGTCACACACAACAACTTGGTTACATGAGTTGAGGCTTAAAAATGATTAAACGAGTTAATCGGGCAAAGAGGGTTCCACACATGTGAAATCACACGTGTGGCTCACGTGAGTGACACGTGTCACTGTGACACGTGTCACTGTGACACGTGTCACACACGTGTGAATATATATATATTGTATATATTTGTATTAAATAATTAAATGTGTTAATTATTTAATAGACTTTGGTTTAATTTTGAGTTAAAAAGAAAGACTTATTTTGGAGAAAATAATCTAGTTAATTAATTACGAATTAATTAATTAGATAAAATAAGTTATTTATTTTAAATAAATAAAGTATAAAATAATCCAAAAATAGTTTGGATAATTTTAGCTCTCCTAAAGTTGATTTGAATTTGAATTCAAAGTCAAAGTTGGAAATTACTTGAAGATCAAGTAATAGGAGAGAGGAACCAAAACCCTTGCCTATGAGGACAGGGATTTCGGCCGCCCCTCCCCTTTCCCATATATAGGGGAGCTCATGCTCCCCTTAGAGCGAATTGACAATTCTTTTGGTTTATGTGTTGAACACCTTCCTTTCTCCAAGATCAAATAAACCCTAGGTCAAGCCTAAACACTAACTAGAGAACTAGCATCCTTACTAGTTAGATTGTGATCAAGTTGGTGGACTTTCTCTAGAGACTTCAAGTTAGAAGTTTGAAGATTCGAGCTTTACCAAGGAGAGGGATCAAGCCGCGAGAAGAGCGTTCTTGGGTGGCTTGAAACGCTTCAAGAAAGAATAAAAGAAAAGTAAGTTTTCTATCTCTACGAATTTGGTTACACGATTACGAGTCCAAGGTCCTTTTGTTGGGAAAATTTTTAAATTCCGCTGCTTTCTGATTCGTGTTTTCCAACAAGTGGTATCAGAGCCACCTCGTTAATCGTGTTTCTGATTCGTCTCAATTATTCTGAATTTGGTAGAAATTCTTAGGCTTAGATGCGAATTAGGTATTCATGAGTTCTTTTAGAAAGCCTGAAATAAGAAACTGTAATTTTTCTTGAATTTCTGAAACTGTTTTCTTAAATTGTGTTTTTGGAAAAACCGTTTTGATAGAAATTAATTTAAATCGTGTTTTTTTTTTAATTTGGATTGTTTTGGTTTTTGAACTAAAAATACGAAACACGAAATCGCGTTACGAAAACGCGAGCTTGGACGTGCTAGGGCGTAGCACGCCAGGCCCGCGCGCCCAGCAGTCCCGCAACCGCGCGGGACTGCTTGCCGCTGCCGCCCGCAAGCGCCTAGGCGAGCCCGCCTGCACCTCCCGTAACCGCGCGGAAGCCTCCCGGCCGAGGCCGCCCGCCTCGCCCAGCTGAAGCGCGCGACGCGCACAAGGATGCGCGCCATGCGCGCGCACGCTGGCAGCTTACGCTGTCGGTTGTGCGCAGCGCTAGCGCGCACGTCCGTGCGCGCGATGTTGTGCGTCAGCCGGGCTTGGTCTCGGGCGGACGTGCAGTCCGTTCCGGGCACTTCGTTTCGCGATCTTGATTTTTGTGTTTAGTCCAATCCAATCCCGATTTAATTTTTCTAAAAATTTTTATTTATTAAAATTGAATTATTTTCGAAATAATTGTTTAAATTGGGATTTTGGAAAATTAAGCGATTTAAATCTTGGAAAAATTACAATCTTTGTTTTATGAAAATATTGAAAGAATAAAATTATTAATTTTCAGAAATTAATTGGAATTTTATTAGTTTAATGTTTTTCGGGTTTTGTTGAAAAGGCTCTTGAACAAGAATTGCATCTAAGTCGTGTTTTAAGCTATTAGAGCTTAAAGCGAGAATTTTAATTTATTGGTTGAATTTAAATTCTTGCAATAGCATGTTAGGTGATCATGGGTTTAGATCTATGTATGGTTTTAATTTATGCACATGAATGGTTTAAATTGGGGTTGGAGCCCTATAGTTGCGTTTTTCAATTGAGGTTGGAGCCTCACTTATGTGCGTACTGTTATGTGATTTATTATGTGGCTTTCCATATTACTGTTTTTGAGGCCGGGGTATGCCCTGTGTAATTGTCTAAGGCCAATATGAAGATTGAGCCTTATTACTTTATGTCTTTTTCTTTTTATTGTAATTTGAGAGTAGAGATAGGTGTTGAGGTTTTATTTTCATTTTGGAGACAATGTACCCATGGAGTAAGATGGACCACATTCAAGTAACAAGGAGGCCATAAGTGAAGACCCCTCAAAATGTTAGGGAGGGGAATCTCAATTGTTAAATGTAATAGAGATAGGGCTCGTATTTTGTTACCGCTTTCCCTTATGTGATTTAAACTATTTATGTGGCATGTATGTTAGAACTTGTGATTGTGGAGTGGCTCCCACATATCACGCATAAGATAGGTAGAACCCATGATCATTACATGTTAGTATCATGCTAGGACATGTTATCTGTTTATGTGCTTGTATGAAATGCATTTAAGTGTACTTGCATTAATCAAGACTAATAAAATTGGATAACATATATGTTGGTGAGGTCGAACCGGACAACTCTCCGGTTGATTCGAAAATGCCCATTAAATATTAAGCTAATTTCGAACAAATAGGTGTTTAATTCGAGATGCAAATTTTGAATTAAATTCCTAGCATTCCATCAATAGGTTTTAAGTTTAGTAAGTGAAGCTAGTTATTGTCCGCGAGTCGTGGGATAGCTAGTGGAGCTTATTAGTTCTTAGTTACCTAATTGATCATTTTATATGATCAATATTTCATGATCGATTTTAGCAAGGGCGATATTCGCGAGTCGTGGGTCATTCGAACTAAGTTTTGGTCATGATCTTATGATTGATGGGTTTAGCTTAACGCCTAAGTAAATATGGATGTCGCACGAGTCGTGGGTCCATATTGAAAGATAGGTGATGCAAAAACAATTACTAAGAGTTCTAAAGGTGTTAGAATTGGTAAGTTGTACCTACCTAGGGTTCTTACTTAGAATGTCCGCAAGTCGTGGGTTCGAGGTAAAATGCCTAGGATCTTAGTACCCATTGGGAAATGTGTTCCTCTTAGATCTTTGGGAATTATAGATCTTTGAAAAACAGTGGGAGCTACAATAGATTAAAGGCCTTATCTTTTGTATATCGTTATAATTCAGCATGCTCACTAGTTCTCTGTTTTACCATTTAGGTCGTAGATTCTGTGATTCTCTACGTGTTTTGAAATGGCAACCAAAAACCCTCTTGTATCGATCCTCGAGTCAAACAAGTTGACTGGTCCCAACTATTCTGATTGGCTTAGGAATCTAAAAATCATTTTAGATTCTGAGAAGAGAACTTATGTTCTCTTCGAAGGGGAGCCTAGTCCCAAAGGGGAGGCTCCCACTCGGGCCGAGCGGGACGCGATTCAGAAGTGGAAAGATGATAATCTCCAAGCCCGTTGCCTTATGTTGGCTAACATGTCTCCGGACTTGCAAAGGCAACATGAGGCCATGGAATTCGCTTGGGAGATTTACGACCACTTAGAGCAACTTTACCGCCCTCATGAACGTGTTACAAGGTATAACACTTCAAAGGAATTGTTCCACTTGAGAATGAGGGAAGGTTCAAGTGTCCATGAATATGGACTCAAGTTTCTTGCCCTTACTGAGAAACTTGCCTCCATGGACATGCCATTGAAAGATGAGCTTTCAGTGGATTTGTTGCTAGCTTCGCTCCCACCATCATTCAACCCATTTGTCCTTAACTTCAATATGAATCATGCTGGTGCTACTGTAGTTGAGCTGATTAGTCAGCTTGTGACTGCTGAAAGCACGATCAAGAAGGACAATAAGGTTTTGATGGTAAATGCTCCATCTTCCTCTTCGGGGCCTTCTAAAGGTAAGGGCAAGAAAGCCCAAAAGAAGAAGAAGAAACCCCTTAGGCCCACTAGTGGCATTTCGAAGGGGAAGGCCCAAAAGAAGAAGCGTGATCAGAAAGAGGATGTTTGCTTCCATTGTGGCAAAGCGGGACATTGGAGGAGAAACTGCCCAGAGTACAAGGCTACTCTAAAGAAAGGTATCTTTCTCGTTGAAGTAAATCTTTCTATTAATTCTAGTTCATGGATACTTGATACCGGTTGTGGAACTCATATCTGTAATGATGTACAGATGCTAAGTGAAGTCCAACAACTCAAAGAAGGAGAATGTGCCTTGAAGATTGGCGATGGCTCAAATGTTGAAGCTCAAGCTTTAGGCACAATTAGATTAGATTTGGGTAGTTTTGAGTTAGTCTTAAATAAAGTCCTTTATGTACCGAGCATTATTCATAATATAATTTCAGTTCCAATATTAGATTGTGAAGGTTATGAAACTTATATTAAGAATGGTAAATATTTTATCAAACGGAACAACTCTTCCGTTCACATCGGTACTCTAAGTAATGGACTTTACCTAACTCAAAATATCAATATTATGAATATACAACGAGAAACAAAGCGTAAGAGAGATGACAAAGTTTCAGCTCCCTTATGTCACGCTAGATTAAGACACATTTCCAAGAACAGAATTAGCAAGATAAACATTTTAGGATCATTCTCTGAAAATGATCTTAAGAAGTTAACTTCTTGCGAATCCTGTCCAAAGTCCCTTTTAAAGGAACTGTGGAACGTGCCACTAAGGTTTTGGATTTGATCCATACTGATGTTTGTGGACCGCTTAGTGTAAGCACTAGAAACAATCATCAGTATTTCATAACCTTTACTGATGACTTTAGTCGGTATGGTTATGTATACTTAATGAAGTATAAATCTGAAGCTTTTGAGAAATTCTTAGAATTTCAAAAGGAGGTTGAGAACCAAACTGGTCACAAGATCAAAGCACTTCGATCTGATCGAGGAGGCGAGTATCTTAGTGAAGAATTCCTTAATCATCTCAAAGATAATGGGATTATCTCTCAGTGGACTCCTCCGGGAACTCCTCAGCTTAATGGAGTTTCTGAGAGAAGGAATCGAACCCTACTTGATATGGTTCGTTCCATGATGAGTTTCACTGACTTACCACCTTCTTTCTGGGGTTATGCCCTAGAAAGTGCAGCAAAGATTCTGAATCTAGTTCCCTCTAGGTCAGTCCCTAAAACGCCCTATGAAATGTGGCATGGTAAAATCCCTAGTTATTCTTACTAAAGAATTTGGGGTTGTCCTGCTTACGTGAAGAGGACAGTGGGAGATAAGTTAGAATCTCGTTCTAACTTATGCTACTTTGTAGGTTATCCTAAGGAATCCATAGGATACTACTTCTATGATCAATCTGAGCAAAAGGTGTTTGTTTCCAGAAATGCCACTTTTCTTGAGGAACCGTTCCTTAAAGAAAAGAAAGGCAAGATCATAGAATTAGAAGAAGTACAAAGTGATCCCACACCACCCACTGAAGAAACGTCCCCTTTTGATCAACCACAACCAATCATGAATTTCGATACACATGAAAATCCTCCTCTAAGGCGTTCTGAACGCACTCCTAGACAGCCGGAGAGATGGTATGGATTCTTCCATGAAATCTCTCAAAAGGATAATGATCCTTTAACATATGAGGAGGCACTTTCAAATTCTGACTTTGAACAGTGGATAGAAGCCATGAAATCCGAAATGGACTCCATGAACTCCAACCAAGTTTGGACCATGGTAGATTTGCCTGATGGGGTCAAACCCATAGGTTGCAAATGGATCTTTAAGAGAAAGCTTGGAGTTGATGGAAGCATTGCAGCCTATAAAGCAAGACTGGTTGCAAAAGGATTCACTCAAAGACCCAGCGTGGACTTTGATGAAACCTTTTCGCCAGTTGCAATGCAAAAGTCTATTCGGATCATGCTTGCCATTGCTACATATTATGACTATGAGATATGGCAAATGGATGTGAAAACTGCCTTTCTCAATGGTGACATTGACAAAGACATTTATATGGAGCAACCCATAGGTTTCACATTCAGTGGAGTGAGCAAAAGGTTTGCAAACTCCAAAGATCAATCTATGGATTGAAACAGGCTTCTAGGAATTGGAACATTCGATTTGATGAATCAGTCAAAGCGTTTGGCTTCATTCAAATTTCGAATGAGTCCTGTGTGTATAGAAAGGAATTGGAGACCTCAGTGCAATTCTTAGTACTTTATGTTGATGACATCCTTCTTATTGGGAATTCGAAGGATGACATGAAAGTGACTAAGTTATGGTTATCGAACCAATTCAAGATGAAAGATCTTGGTGATGCGTCCTATATCCTTGGAATTAAAATCTATAGAGATAGATCTAGAAGGTTAATAGGACTATCACAGTCGATGTACATTGACAAAGTATTGAAGAGATTCAATATGGAATCAGCAAAGGTTAAGAACCTTCCTATGAGTGTAGGAACATGTCTTTCAAAGAAGATGTGTCCTAAGACAAACCTTGAGAAGGAAAGAATGACTCATACACCTTATGCATCAGCAATAGGTAGCATAATGTATGCAATGTTATGTACTCTACCGGATGTGGCTTATGCACTTAGTGTAAGAAGTCGTTTCCAATCTGACCCTGGAGATGGTCATTGGGCTGCCATGAAGAATATTCTTAAGTACTTGAAAAGTACTAAAGATTTTTCTTAGTTTACGGAGGTCAGAAAGATCTTAATGTCGAAGGATACTGCGATGCAAGCTTTGCATCTGACTTAGATGATTTTAAGTCAATGTCAGGATACATTTTCTGCCTAAACGGCGGAGCAGTGAGTTGGAAGAGTTCCAAGCAAACTACCACTGCATATTCGACCACTGAGGCCGAATACTTAGCTGCAAATGATGCAGCTAAGGAAGGTGTTTGGATTAGAAACTTCATTCAAGAGTTGAATGTTGTTCCTAGCATTAAAGACCCCATTACTGTGTTTTGTGACAACACTGGGGCGGTTGCTCAAGCAAGAGAAACAAGATCTCACCAACGGACCAAGCACATTATGAGGAAGTATCACCTAATCCGTGATATTATCAAAAGAGGAGATGTGCAAATTGAGAGGGTCACATCAGCAGAGAACGTGGCAGATCCACTTACTAAACCCCTTAGTCGAGAAGCTTTCCAAGGTCATCTTCAGAAGATGGGACTTAGAGTAGCTTTAGAATGGCTTTGACGGGCAAGTGGGAGATTGTTAGGAATAGTGCCCTAAAAGCCGATTGTATATCCGCTTTGTGTTTTTCCTTATTGTAATCACAGACAATCTTTGAATGAAATAACGAAATGAGGCAACACTTCTTTATATGCTCTTGTTTGGTATGCGTTTACTTTTAGCTGTGCATGTATGAGAACTCCCCTAATCCTGATGACTTTAGGACTCTACCATTTAGGTGAAATGGTTCATGAAACGAGCCCTATATCACATAAGTCATGATTAGGAAAATACTCCAAGCCGATGAGTCCTACAGATAGTGGGAGTGTCAACCTGACTCCTCTAAGGCTTGCTTGTGGGATCACGCCCTTAAGAAGGACCACCTTGTTTCATGAAGGTGCAAAGTGTATAGTTGATATGTGCGTGATATATGAGGGTGCTTACTTTGATAAGTAAGTTCACTGAGGTGCCCCGTGTGAGAACATTCCTAAATGGGAAAGGAAGTTTCTATTTCAGGAAATGGAAACTTCCAGATTAGGAAATATCTCACGAGTCATTGATGTGATTAATTGATCCTTAGACTTGAGGTTCCTTGTCACTTTATGAGTTAACTCTGTAGTCTTAGGTATAAGCTTTAAAGGGTGTCGCCTTAGACAACTGATTCAAGGCTTATGCTGGGGCTGCACAAGTGATTCATGAAAGTGAATGAGAATCAAGAAAGGACCTACACTTGCATTTGCAAGGTGATCTCTTATTGTGTAAGTCATTCATATGCCATATGGAGTCCTTGGCCAAGGCAGTAGATCAAGATATCAAGAAAAGGGTTTCTTGGATTGAGATCAAATGGATATGAAATGCACTTAGCTTTAAGACCGGATTATTAGGGTTCTGATTATTCCCTTGCCCTAGATCTTGGTTGAGAGATAGTAAGTAGGAGGATTGTATCTCACATGAATCAATGACTTAAAGGTTCTGTCGAATCCGAACATTCCAATTCAGCTAGGGGTTAAACACCTGTTACTAGACTATGGTCGTTTAATCTGTGGACTGATTAATTAATTAGTGAATTAATTAATTAGGGTCACTGCTAATTGAATTGAGAACCTAGAGGGTCACACACAACAACTTGGTTCATGAGTTGAGGCTTCAAAATGATTAAACGAGTTAATCGGGCCAGGAGGGTTCCACACGTGTGAAATCACACGTGTGGCTCACGTGAGTGACACGTGTCACTGTGACACGTGTCACACACGTGTGAATATATATATATTGTATATATTTGTATTAAATAATTAAATGTGTTAATTATTTAATAGACTTTAGTTTAATTTTGAGTTAAAAAGAAAGTCTTATTTTGGAGAAAATAATCTAGTTAATTAATTACGAATTAATTAATTAGATAAAATAAGTTATTTATTTTAAATAAATAAAGTATAAAATAATCCAAAAATAGTTTGGATAATTTTAGCTCTCCTAAAGTTGATTTGAATTTGAATTCAAAGTCAAAGTTGGAAATTACTTGAAGATCAAGTAATAGGAGAGAGGAACCAAAACCCTTGCCTATGAGGACAGGGATTTCGGCCGCCCCTCCCCT
Source organism: Lantana camara (assembly GCA_037501455.1). Lineage (NCBI taxonomy): Eukaryota > Viridiplantae > Streptophyta > Magnoliopsida > Lamiales > Verbenaceae > Lantana > Lantana camara. Next base: position 91,211,951 of record CM074858.1, on the reverse strand, counting down.
TTCCCATATATAGGGGAGCTCATGCTCCCCTTAGAGCGAATTGACAATTCTTTTGGTTCATGTGTTGAACACCTTCCTTTCTCCAAGATCAAATAAACCCTAGGTTAAGCCTAAACACTAACTAGAGAACTAGCATCCTTACTAGTTAGATTGTGATCAAGTTGGTGGACTTTCTCTAGAGACTTCAAGTTAGAAGTTTGAAGATTCGAGCTTTACCAAGGAGAGGGATCAAACCGCGAGAAGAGCGTTCTTGGGTGGCTTGAAACGCTTCAAGAAAGAATAAAAGAAAAGTAAGTTTTCTATCTCTACGAATTTGGTTACACGATTGCGAGTCCAAGGTCCTTTTGTTGGGAAAATTTTTAAATTCCGCTGCTTTCTGATTCGTGTTTTCCAACAGTCCATACACAAGTCAAATCAAGGCGAACGAGGACACAACACACCAACTACGCTAGGCGGGAACTAACCCCTAACCCAATTAATCAACACTCATACTAATAGAGTGGCACAAACTCGGAAGCATGCAATCATATTATATACATTGCTATCAAAGCTCCATATCATCAAGACAAGTTCAAGCATCAGAAGTAATGGCCGCACGGCCTAACACCATTGATGTACCCTCCATACATATACAATATCCTTATGGTAAAAGTATGAGTGTAGACGTTAAAGAAATGCTAAACACTAATGCAGGACTTCCCAAAGACTTGTATTCCCGCCTAGCACTTCCTTCCTGCAAAAGAACTAAAAACAGTACTAGGTTCAGTCTTAAAGGGACTGGTAGGTATAAAATAGGTATAATATATAAATATTGCAGAATTTAAACATTTACATGCAAGTTATAATCCCGAACAAGGTTTTTCAATATATTCCCAAGTGGGCAAATCAAGAGAGATAATGAACGGGATTATAACAATCATTTCAATCATTAGGTCATTTGTGAGCCGGCGACTGGCTAACTCTCCAACCTTCACGTAGTATATCATTATCAGTCATTCATTAGTGATCATACATATAATATTTTGTGCTTATTCATTCGATAGTTTATTCAATCATTCATTTACTCCTTTTTTCTCCGGGTAGTAGATGGGTTTGCAAGGCCTGAACACCCATTCATTATGGCTATTAGGGTACATGAATCCCTAAAAGCCCAATTTCCATTCCCCGCTAATCTCCTAACAAGAGCCAGTATCATCGTTGTTTGGTGGAATTAGTGTATAGGATCCCCGTCAGCCCTTGCTTCCTCGGTTAGCCACATACACTAAGTCCTAGGGCCCCCTGACAGGTGTCGAATCCGTCAAAAATAATTAAAATACCTATTTTACAACTAAACACAGAGTATAGTGCAAACAGGGTTGATCTACAGAGACTTGTTGATTTATTTCTAACAATTCCAAGTTATTCACGAAAAGAAACAATTAAAAGGGGGTTTTTAGAATTCTTCTAACCTAAGTATGCGATTAAAATAAATAACAAGAATTAAAAAGCTAACTAAAACTAAACAAGTAAGATCACGTAGGATTAAATCAATCAAAGGGAAAATTACCTAGCCAGGGATATTGGATTCGAATTGTTATATTGATCATTGACTCAAGGATAAATTCAAGTTATTCAGACCGATTGGCTATAGTTGATAGAGACACTCGACTCAACCTCGTTTTTATTTAATTAATCGGATAACCTAGAGACACTCGACAGTTATCTTCCCTAACAAATTCACAACCCCTAGAGACACTCGACAGGATTTAATGAATTCGCAGCATTAAGAACCATAAAAACACCAACCCTAATTAACCAAGTCGTGACACACGCAAGATTTAAATTAGATTATTAAATCCCTTAGTGAACGAGAAATTCTATCGCTAAAACCCTGTCACTAATTTACCACCTTTTATCAATCAACTTTACATACACTTCAAGCATCATGAATGGCTATATGCAAATTAAACAACCTAGAGATTGTGCACTATCCCGAAATTGCCTAATCACAATAAATGCGAAACACGGAGATAAGATAAATGCCTAAATAAATATGAATTGATAAAAACGTTTAGGTCTCACAATATCCAAATCGAATCTTAATCCCTAGCTAGATAATTAAAAGTTTAGCTACTAAAATCCATAAAAACAATAACAGAGAAATTCTTTAACATAAATAAACTAAATTGTCTAAAGAAATAATTAAAAACAAGAAAAACTCCCGAAGTCGCTTCGTGTTGCTCGTGTCTCCACTCCCCAAGAACTGCCCCCAAGTGTTCAGTCATGATCTATTAAAGGTGTTGTCCCATATAAATATAAGTAAATAGGTCCAAGCTTCCTTAATCCTACAAGATTCCAAGTTCTCAAAGCAATAGAAATTGGACTCAATTTCTTATCCTTCAAGATGGACCACATGTCACTTCCAATTTCCCATCAATTTGGACTCTTCCCAATTAAATACCATAGCAGCATGTAGCCCAACAACCAAAAATCTAAGTCCACTAGCCTCTAACTCATAAATCAACTTGGGTCTTATTAATAATAACATGCACAACCCACTTCTAGTTTAATTCCTATGCAACACTCACGCATAGCCCAACACTAAATGCCAAAATTGTCAAGGCCCAAACCTCTATTCACCAACTAAATGAGATCAACATCATTCCCACCTCTACGTCACATGTATGCAGGTGAAGACCATCAATTCCCAGATAATCCCAAGCGCCTAATCATGATGCAGCAACAAAATACTCAGCCGCGGCAAGGCTCAACAAGGCAATGAGAGTTCACTCTTGTGTGAATTTCTTGCAAAAACGACCAAAATTACTCCAATTTCGCATTTGAGCCCCAAAATCTACAAAATAAACAACAAAACATCAATTCCTCTTAAGATAATATCAATTAAAACACAATTCGGGGCATAATTCCATCATAGAAAATGTCGAATTAACGAGTTATCACCCCCATTCATTGTGGACAATCAATTCTCGCCAAAACACTTGGTAGGGTTTAATAATGTAAAGGCTTTACATGAAATCATTGACTCTTTGAAAGACTCGATATATACATATATACTTTTGGCCAAAATCTTGTACATTAGAGTATATCAGGTCATAGATTTAGCTAATAGAAGAGAAACCCACCTGATTTACCAAAACAAAGATATAAGGACCTCACTGCTCGGCCTTTTCTCCCACCCGACCAATATTTGTGTAACAAAAGTGGTGTGAGACTCAATATTAGCATAAAGATGCACGACATGCAATAAACGTCATATGAGGTGCATGAACAAGATAATTATGTTATGGAGATATTTGTATATGCAATTAAGGTCACATAAACAAATAATCAAGCTATTCATCCAATTCATGAAGAATTAATACTCATTTATGTCCATTCGTTCATTCCATTCATGATTTGATTCATACGTTAATCCATAATCGAGTTTCACATATTCATATCATATAATTCGAGAATCACTTTCATGTGATAGCATAAAGATTCATATAGTATTTAGTGTTCATAATCGAAGCTCATAAAATATGAAAAAAAGGCATATAATTCAATACATAAAACAAGTTATGCATATTCAAGAAAACAGGGAAGACACCGGCGTGTCTCCCTCGTAGTATAAACGGGGACACGGGCGTGACTCAGGTCAGTAGCCGAATCCCCTGTTCTGATACGGGGGTGTCTCATCCGTAATTAAAAGTGAGACACGCCCGTGTCTTGGTACAGAGGGTTTTCTTTCACAGAAAAGCGGGGTGATACGGCCGTGTCACGTTTCATACATAAAAGCCGACACGCCCGTGTCACGCACCAGTCACCATCATCTACTTCAAATTTCCAACTGATCACACACACATACACTTTTAGTTTCTCTTGTTTTCGAACCAACAAGAGCAACAACAAGCTGGACACCATCTTAGGCCAAGAATTCATCAAAAAACTTAGGGGAAAACATGCATTCCAATCTCCTAAATAAGAATTCATGCATATAAATTGAAATCCTCATTAAAGACTCAAGTTTCATGCATGGAGCTTGAAGCTCCTTTAATGGAAACTCACATGTCATGCAACTAACTCTCGATTCATGCTTGTAGAAATGATAAAGAAGCTAAATTGAGCATGTTTTATATATAAAAACACAATTTAAGCCATGGATAGATAGGAAACAAGAATTAAGTTTTCATCTTCACTATTCATATTCATCTCTAAACCCCATGAATTCTTAACTTAAATCATGCTTCTCGTGGATGAAATATTTATGAAGATGAGGGGATTTCACTTCAATCATCACCTTGAAAGAAGATGGGAAGTTCGTTAATGCGCTTAAAGATGGATGATTAAAGTTGAGAGCTTCTTGGAGTTTCTCTTTTCTTCTCTTGGAGCTGAGTTTGATCGATGTTTATGGAACAAAGGAGAAGGTTTCTCAACTTTTATGGTGAATAAATGGATCAAATACGGGTCAAACCGGTTCGGAAAGCTTAAAACAGATTCAAGTTGAACTATAAGGCGTATTGGCTGAAATTTGCTGCGTCGGAAAGTCAAATGGTATCGAAAAGGTATAAAGTCAAGTTCATTGAGTTCGAGTCATCGAAATGGATTTAACGCCGAAGACGGATCTCGAATCCAAGATCCCGAGCTCAAGATATTCGAAAAACCGTTTAGGGTAGCCTATTATTCAAATAGGTCCCTAAACTTTCAAAAAATGCCAATTAAGCCCAAGGCTTACTTTCAATTAAATCTATAATTTTCAAATAAGTTGCAATTAATCCCTCGGCATACGTAAATAATACAATTTCATGAAAATTAACATAAAATTCATGCAATTCACAATTTCGCAAGTTTGATCATATATTCATAGTTCAAATTGGAATTCAAACGAAATTTAGACAAATATTTCAATTCATAAATGAAATTAGACGAGTAAATGGAAATTAGAATCATATAATTTCAAGAAATAAACACACGTATCACTTATCTGCATGTACAATAATGCGGGGCGTTACAATGATACATGGGGGAGCTTACTTATTCTAAGTAAGTACACTGAGGTGTCCCATGTGAGAAGATTCCTAAATGGGAAAGGAAGTTTCCATTTCTGGAAATAGAAACTTCTGGATTAGGAAATATCTCACAAGTCATTGATGTGATTCAGTAGTCCTTAGACTTGAGATTCCATCGATGCTTTGTGAGCTAACTCAGTAGTCTTAGGTGTAAGCTTTAAAGGATGCCGCCCGAGACAGCTGATTCAAGACTTGTGCTGGGGTTGCACAAGTGGCACATGGAAGCATATGAGAATCAATGAAGGACCTACACTTGCATTAGCAAGTTGATCTCTTATTATGCCATCAAGAAGGCCTTGACCAAGGTAGTGGATCGAGATCAAGAAATGTGTTTCTTGGATCGAGATCAAATGGATATGAAATGAACTCAACTTTAAGATCAAGATTATTAGGGTTCTAGTTATTCCCTTGCCCTAGATATTGATTGAGAGATAGGTTGTAGGAGGACCTTATTTCACATATGTCAATGACTTAAAGGTTTTTTCGAATTGAGACATTCTTATTCAGCTAGGGATCACACACCTATTGCTAGACTATGACAGTGTGATCTGTGGACTAATTAATTAATAAGGTAATAATTAATCGGGGTCACTGCTAATTGAATTAAGAACCTAAAGGGTCATACACAAATGCCCGGTCACGAGGGTTTAGGTTTAAATTGATTAAACGAGTTGATTGAACCAACAAAGTGTTGGAAAGAAACCATATGTGACACCCCGCTCGTTCAGATGTACAGGTTTGTACCACGTGAGAGTTTATTTTTCGTAATTATATTTATTTTCATTTTATTTGATGCATTCATATTTTATTTCTATTGTTTCTTATATGAATCATTTGAAATTATGTGAAATATATGATTTAAATGTCAAGAAAATGCCCTAAGTGAAACTACGATGTGAATTCTTGTGAATTATGAATTTATAATATGTGAATTTCATTCCTGAGCATGCTAATTTCGTGAATTATGTGATATATGTGATTTAAGGATGTAATTGCATGATTTTTAAAATATGTGGACTTAATTGAAAATTTGGTTTTGGGCTTATTTGCAACTTTTTGAAAGTTTTGGACTCATTTGAAAAATGAGTCATTTTAGTACACTTGTGTATGTTTTAATTTATATCTTGAGCTCCAGCACTCGGATTTGAGTGTTGTCTTCGGCGTTCAACTCCTTTCGACGACCCGGACACAATGGAATAAGTTTCGTAATTTTTCAATGTCGTTTCGACCCTCCGACAATGCAGATTTCAGCCACACATACCTTATACCACTACAAGAAATCCTGCGAATTCCGACGGAAAATTCCGAGGGAAACACCCCGTCGGAAATCTGTCGGTAATTCCGAGGGAATGCCGATGGAATTCCAATGAGTTTTGATTTTTTTAAAAATAAATAAATAATAAATAATTCCGATGAGATTTCCCTCAGAATCTCGTTTGTTTTTTCAAAATATAAAATTTAAAAATAATATTATATATTTCTGATGGGATACCGAGGGATATCCTATCAGAATATATAAAAATAAAAATATTTCTATGAAAATTAAAAAAAAATTAATTGATTTAATTTTCCAACGGAATACCGAGGGATACCCATCGAATTATATAAAAATAAAAATATTTCTATGAAAATTGAAAAAAAAAATAATTGATTTAATTTTTCGACGGGATACCGAGGGATATCCCATTGAAATGTTTAAAATAACAAAAATGAATTAATAAGAACCGACGGGAGTTATCCATCGCTTTTCCCTCGGTTTATATCGATAACAATTCATCAAAATCCCTCCTCAAATTTCAGTCTTTGATTTTCTAAACAAACCCCAATTTTCTCTCCTCCGCCCATCTCCCGGCTCTGCGCACCCCCGCCTCCGCTCATCTCTGTCCGCCGGCTGCTTCTCCATCTCTACCTACTCTGTCGACGTTGCCCGCCTACCCCAGTTGACCGCTTTGGATCTATCTCTACCTGCTCCGCCGACATGACCACCTTCAGCCGCTTCTCCGTCGCTGCCTGCCACGCTGCCGTCTGCTCCGTCCAGGTCTCTCTCTCTCTCTCTCTCTCCCCCCCCTTCCCTAAGACATTCACAAATCGTAGTATTTGTAAGATAGAAGTAGGGTTTCTTTTTTTCTTTTTGCAAGATAGTATAGGGTTTCACCTTTTGTTGCTTAACTATTAGCTTTGTTTAGTGGTTAAATTGCTATTGAGTGCTCCGATCTACTGTGACTTGAATTTACAAAGCTTAACTCTGTAACATGTCGACTGAGATAGTTATACTTGTAGCTGCACTTGCTATTTTGTTTTATTCAAGGTGATTTTAGTGATTTCTTGCTTACTTGCAATTTGCATGATATCAACGGATCGGCAGCTGGGAATATGTTGTTTGCTATTGATTTTTGATGTAGAATCTTATTCTTTTTGTTTAATTGGCTGCTATTTTGGACTGACTTGGAATTAGATTTATATGTTTCAATTGTTGAAATTGATAAATATGGAATGTATATCAGATCTCAAAATCTGTTATATTTATTTTTTTTCTCTCGTTATTTAAAACTGGATGTTTGTTGGGTGAAGATGGTTGAACAATATGCCTTGTTAGTGCTTCTTGGATGTAAGAACTCATGCTGTAATTTTGTTGTTCTGTAGCTTCTGTTGTATAAGATGAATATATGGTTGGACTTCGTAATGTTACTCATATTGATAGTTAACATACTTTCTTGAATCCCATATTGTTTGCAGTGAATGGGAAGCTATCAGCTAGTAAACTTAAAAATCATGCAATTAAAGCGTGTCAGGAATAAGATGGCTCATCATGGGAGCTGCAGCTGAGACATTTAACTCAAAGTACGGTGAGGTCGTTTTGCGTTATTTATTTATTTATGTGGAAATTCAAAAGTTTAAATAGTTTATGCAGTTGTGTTATCATGCTGTGAGTTGCATACTTGCATCTTTACACATTGCTGAAATGAACTGGAAATTTTGAGCATTAAAAATACATGGTGGATCAAAAATTTATATTATATCATTAAATTAGCTTGATATTTAGTGCTAATGTGCTTATTCATGTAAAGAATGACCTTATCTATATGGAGTCATCTAGATTGCAGGAAATTGTCAGAGTCCAACTCCAGTAAAGCTATGAGTGTCTGCCAGGAGGCTCCAATATCATGCCGTATTTGGTTTATTTCCAAAGGATCCCTTGTTTATTCAAGGTGAGGCCAAGCTATAGTTGAGAACTCATTAAAGTTGGCTTTGAATATAGTTAGAATTTATTGGCCAACAAATTTGTGCTTGTTACTATTAGGTTGACTATGGCATGGAGGTTGAAAGCCATATAAGGTTCTTTGCTCATTGTCATGGAGAGTTTGCATGCGCAAGTGAAATCCAGGTTTGTTGCCCTCTTTAGGTGTTTGCAATTTATAATTCTCATTAGTAGCTTGGTTATTAAAATCAATTGTACAAACTTTTTGGTTTCCCATATGTTAAGTCAGACAAAGGTTATTGGATGAGATATGTAGAGGTTAACTCAAGACTACTTCGATTTTGCTCGAGGAATTTTGATCAGCAATTAGTTGCCTCATAATATAAATAACCTTGGAAATACCTCCTGTCAACTAGTTGTTAACTTGTTATGTTGATGTACTTCGCCTTCTCTCTACATTTAAATTATCTGAAACTGAAGTAATGCCTTACAGTTCCGTTCTGTATTTTCATTTGGTTGAGTGAGTATACTACCTGTGTTCTATCTTGTATTGTGAAACACCTTATACATCCTATATGAAATGGAGTCTTGAAATTTGATAATTCATGTCAAGCTACTAAATGATAAGAATTAAATTTGTAACCAACATCCAGCTTTCCAAGAACAAAGTAGTACAGATTTGTTAGGCTAATGTTTTATTAAGGAATGAGTTTCCATTTTGTAAGGAAATTTGGAAAATTTCTCAAACTCATGTTCAATGAGTAGCATATTTACAGTCTAGACATGATGTAAGAAAGTAGCAATCATCATTATTTTATTGTTAAGTTGGAACTGTATTGAAAATAATAGGAAAGATGGAATTCGCTCCACTCTAATATGTGACAGTGTCAATCTCAGAGTTTCTCAATTTAAGTACTACTTAGAATTGAAAATTTCGTGATAGATACAATCCACCTCTTTCTCTTTTATGATACTTCAAACTAAATGAACTACTACAAAATATTTTATGTAGTTATGCAACTAAAGATAATTAGGATTGGTAATTGTTGCCAGGAGTAAGAATTATGGTTTTTCTATTTGGTTCTTCTATCGCCCCTGTATTTTGCACAGTGTTCTTCTATCCTAATTTAAATGAGAGAAGTGAAGACACTATTATTCCTATTGCATCTTATACCCAAGAAGTAGTAGTTAACATGCATTATTACATGTTATTGATGATTAACTTGTCTCTGCTGATCTTGTAAGTTTGTTCTTATGCATCTGCTAAGTTTGACTCGGATTTTACCATAATTTTTGCTGGATTTGATGCTGCACGGGGTGATCCACTTGGTTGTTGTGATGCTGAGGGGTAATTAATCAAGAGTTCATGGGTGCACACCAAATAGATTATATGGATTATGATACTCTTTTTGTAAGACTTCAATATATTTTTTAAAAATTAAATTTGTAATAGATTATGGAATATTTTTTGTTTGGACTAGTGTATATATTTGTAATATTATTGATGAATTGGTTGTAAATGAGTGTTGATGATCAGGTGTGTATATATAGGAATCCCGTCGGAATAATCATTTTTTTTTTATTTTCAAGATCGGAATCTCGTCAGAATGTATTAATTATTTTTATTTTTAATAAAAACCCGACGGGATTCCGAGGGAAATCCCGTCGGGATATATATCTTCTTTTTTCAAAATATGACAATTCCGACGGGATTTCCCTCGGAATCCCATCAGAATCATTTTAATTTTAATTTTTTTTTTGTTTTTTTTATCCCTCAGTATTCCGTCGATTTTTCGTCGGTTTTTGAATTCCGAGAAGGAGTTTTCCTACGGACTGTGTCCCATCGGAATTCCATCGGAATTCATTATTTTCGATGGGATTCCGAGGAAATTCCGACGGAACGTCCCGTCGGAATTCACAGGATTTTTTCTAGTGTACACCCCTAAGACCTATTTTTGAGCAATTAAACCCTACCCTTATACTTTGTTTGACTTAAACATAACCTAAAGCCATCCCTCTCCCTTATTTGCTACTGAGGAGCGAACCAAACCTGCAAGAAAGAAGGAAGAGAGAGCAACAAAGCTTCACCTCCATTTTTTGCCCTTTTTGAGCTCATTCGTCTACCTTTTTTTCTTCCAAGCTTCAAGGTAAGTTAGGATTCTTAATCTCCATGTTCTTGTGCTCATTTTGCCCTATTTGAATCCTGTTTTATGTTAGAAAATTCATGAATATGGAGTACATGTTGAATAGTTAGGGTTTTATGAAAACATGAAGAATATGCCTTTCTTGATCTCTTTCTTGCCGGTTTGATGTGTATGCATATGGGGCTGAATTTGCTTGAGTTCTTGCATGAAATAACTTGGTTAGCTGCTGCTTTTGTTGCTTTTTGAATTGCTGTTGCTGTAGGGAGTTAAAACAGGGGATTTTTGCAAGTTTAAAGGTGTGAATGTGTTAAGTTTTCACCCCCTGCTGCTATCACGTTTTGAAGCTGTTGTGTGATAAACTAGGGGTTGTTTTGCTGCTGTTTTGTGCCTTATTTCATAACATAAATTTGCTGTAAGTTCTTGCCAAGTTGCTGTTACGTATCCCCTGCCCTATCCCCTATTTTGCTGCTGTCATTCCGTGCTTTCTTTCTTGTTCTAAATGCTGTTCTGTTGCTACTGCCTCGTAGCTGCCTGAATTTGAAGTCGCGACCGCGACTCTTTTATGAAGAAATTTGGTCGCGCCCGCGATATTGTTCTGCATGCATTTCGTTGCTGCTTTTAGCTTCTTTTCCCATGCATTGTTTCCTTCCATTTTGATATTGTTATGTTCATGTGCAGGCTATGTATATATATTATATATATTAAGTGTTGAATTGATTGCATGGATTTCATGGAGTAATTGGTGAAAGAATTGCATGCATGTATATATATATTATATATGTGTTTGTGGCTTAGATTTAGATGCATGCTACGTACCTTTTCCAATTTTATTTCAATGCATTTTGTTCCATATTTAATGTGTAAGGTAGTACAGGTATGTGTATATATATGTGTAATGCAGGAATTATAATGTGTTATGCTTGTATATTAAATATAAGTATGTATTATATGCATATGTGTTTTGTGTACGCGTGTGCATGGTAAATATATATATGTATATGAATTTGTAATATGAGCATGTATGTGTACGTGGGTGTGTGTATATATATATGTTATAATATATGCTATATATATATATATATAATATAATGTATACTATATATTATGATTTTAATTATGGAGTTGTTATATTAAGCTTATATATGTTATGACCTTGAATAATTTGTTCTCGCGTGCATAATTTTCGTATTTCATTTCAAGCTCTTTAAATGACTTCTCTCTAAGTGTTTATGACTTATATGCTATGTGAATATGTTATATTATTTGTTAAATGTCTTGAATTAATTTTATGGATTCATTTGATATGAATTTTACGTGATATGAATTTCAACGTTTTAAATAGTACCTTTCTTACATTCTTTTGACACTATAAGTGGTTTCTTTTGCCTCTAAGCTTATCCTATGATATTGATTAATGAATAAGCAATGTGTTATGATATCGATATGAAATTTTGCCATGATATTGAAATAGTACCTTTCTTGCATTCTTTTGACACTATAAGTGGTTTCTTTTGCCTCTAAGCTTATCCTTTGATATTGATTAATGAATACGCAATGTGTTATGATATCGATATGAAATTTTGCCATGATATTGAAAGGGAAAAACGTGAAATGAAATTTGTAAACGTTTAAGTGTTCATTTTATATTTTCTTGCATTCATAGCATCCGTTTGCATCGCCGTGCATCTATATGGTACATGTTTAAGTCTAAGTCTTCAGTGTTACGTTTTTTTGTCTCAGAGGTGCTTCCGGGAGGAGTCATACCCGAAGTTTAAGGTTGTTCGGGGTTGTTTTCTCGCACCACTATACTATTTTGTTCAAAGGTGAGGTTTAGGTTCTTTTTTTTTTAGTTAAGCGACCTAAGACCCTTAAATGCTCGTTTTCTATCCCGCATGCGACTATATTATATATATATAGTTAAATATGTGTAATGTATAATATATTTATGATCTTGTTATCATGTTTCTACTTTCGAAAGGGCTATATCTACGAACATATATGAGCTCATGGTTTTAATGAAAGTTTGATGCTAATGTTCGCAATGTTAACGATTTGTATTGAGCGAGAATGCAATGAAAGGTAAGGTAATGTAATCGTAATGTTGGGCCCCGGAGACATGGGTAAGGGAGACCCGGGCCGGCCATGGGGTCGCCGGTTATGACCCCTATGCACGTTCTCCATCGGAGGTGTTACGTACGACCCCAGGAGGTTGGGAAGGCGTGGTGCTCTCAATTCCTTCGGTATGTAGCCGGGGAGGACTCGTGTGGGTTAACCACCCCTCAAGGAATTTATAATAACACTCGTATGGGTTAATCACCCCCTCGAGGAATTTACTAATGGATGGTTAGGGTCGCGTAACCTTTCCATCACCGAAGGGGAGGATAGAATGTGATTTCCGTTTTATGTAATGTAATGTAATAAGAAGTAATGGTGAATGCTCGTACTCACCGAGCTTAATGAAATGGTTAGATTATGGAACGAAAATACTCTTTATTAATGTAATTTATACGTATATGTTATGTAGTGTTCGTTGAAAATGTTTTGGTATGAAAAACCTATTCCCGGTTCATAACCTTTATCTTTTACGTGCTTTGCTCTATATATGTATAGTGTGGGTGTGCGTTAGCCCCCTCACTCAGTCGAGATATGACTAACACCTCTCCTTTACTGCTTTTAGTTTGTAGGTCTTTTGAGCACGAACTAGGTGGAGAAGTGGGTTGTTCGAGTTTCACTTTTGGATATAGGTCGTGCTAGGTGCATTGCATCCATTTTGGACTTGTATTTAACGATTTGATCATGTTATGAATTTTGTTTTGGAGATATGAATTGTTATGGCTATGTATATTTGATCATTTGATATGTGTGTTAATTTTTGGAATTTTATATTACTAAAACTCCTTGCTTCCGCTATTTGATTGGTTGTTGCACGCTCGGGATTAGTTTTAGCTCCGTCTAGCCTAGTGAGTGTGTGGTCTCCCATCACTTAGACTTGGGCTCGTGTATGGACTTCCCATTTCATATGCGGGTTCTGGTTTAGGTGCGGGGGATGTGGTGGCCCGTGTTCCGGGTGCTACACCACACGTGTGGGACACGTGTCCCTGCATGACATGTGTCATTCCTTGTGTGATAGTTAAATAATTAATTTGATTAATTATTTAATGGATTTTAATTTAATTAAGAATTATTATTAAAGTTCTATTTGGAGATATTATGTCTAATGAGTAATTAATTATGAATTAATTAATTATTAGCATCAAGTTATTTATTATGAATAAATAAATAAATCAAATATCTGAAAGAGTTAGATATTATTTCTTGATAGACAAGTTGGTCAACAGAAGGTTTTTGGTAAAAGTGGGAAGGTTTCTTTCCAAGCAAGAAATCTCTTAGCTTGAGGGTTAAGAGAACCTTCTCTTAGAAGGATTAGGGGTTCAAACCCCCTAGAGTTATAAATACAAGGAATTCGAGCCCCTTGAAGAGTTATAGAAGATCTCCTTCTCCAAATTATATCACAAAAATCCTAGAGAGCCCAAACACTAAACATAGAACCAACATCCTCCCTGTCTAGATCGTGATCGAGGTTGGTGTGGATTATTACTCTAGAGGGCTGCTATCATGGAGCTTTGACAGATTTGAAAGGAACTCGTGGGACTTGCCGCTTGAAGCGTTTGAGGGCGGCTCATAACGTGTCAAGAAAGCGTCGATCTAAGTAAGTTCTTGAATATCTATGCTTCGGGGATAGGAATTGCAAGTCTAGATCTTGCTTTTGGGAAAAAAATTTAAATTCCGTTTCGTTATCTTTTCTTGTTTTCCCAATAAACCTAATGTGCTTTTATTTCTTACCCAATAATTCACTAATTAATATATATGTTTTATTTGAAATAAGATCATATCTTATTCTCCGAGACATCTCAAGAAATCTTTCTCTTTCCTACTTTAGGAAGTTTGACTATTCAACTTTATCTAATATAAAATTAAATATCAAAATTCAATAAGTAATTTAATTCATAATTAATTATTTATTGGGTTAATTATTTTTGAGTTTGGAATTAACAATTAATTTATAATTAATTAAAAGCCCAAAATTAATTAACAATTTGATTAATTTAAAAGTCTTCATACGTGTGGTTCACGCCACACGTGTCACGTGCAAGACGCATGAGTGTGGCCCCACTTGATAAAGTTTTGATCATTTTGTTAATCCGATTAACCTCCTACCAAAACACTCATGACCTGGCATTTGTGTGTGGCCCTTTAGGTTCATTATTCGATTAGTAGTGACACTAATTAATTAATTCTCATATTTAATTAATTAGTTCACAGATCACACTACCATAATCTAGCAACGGGTGTGTGACCCATAGCCGAATAACAAAAAAAATCGAAGAACCTTTCAATCAATGACTATAGTGAAATATGTCCCTCCTACAACTCCATCTCTCAATCAAGCTATTAAGGCATAAGAATAAACTAAGAGCCTCATTATTCTTGATCTTTAAAGTTAAGTTCGTTTCATATCCATTTAGATCTCAATCCAAGAAAACCCTATTTTCCTGATGTGTTGATCTTTTATCCACCTTGGCTAAGGGTTTAATATTTAATGTACTACAAACAACTTAATCAGTAAGAGATCATTCTTGTTCTTAACAAGTGTAGGTCCTTTATTGATTCTAGTAATTCTGCATATGCCACTTGTGTAATTCCAACATAGGCCAGAATCCAGGTGTTTTTATGGAGATACCCTTTTGAGCCTCTATCAAAGATTACAAAGTTTGCTCATATTAGACATTACACAATCTCAAGTCAAAGGATTATTAATCATGTTATTGACCTATGAAATATTTCCTAATTTGGAGGTTTCTGGAAACATCCTTTCCTATTTAGGAATGTTCTCATGCAGGACATCTCAGTGATTTAGTTCTTGTAACAATCACCCTTATGTATTATAAATGCATCATCGTATGCACTTATCACCCCATGAAACCGGGTGATCCTTCTAAGGACATAATCACATAAGCAAGTCTCAACGAAATCAAGGTCGACACTTCCGTTGTCTGTCGGACTCATCGATTTGGGAAGTTTCTGATCCTCGCCTATGGAGTTAAGAACTTGTTTCACGGGCCGTTCTCATAAGGACAAAGTTCTTAACGATGTTATTAGATTAGGGGAGTTCAAAACATGCATAACACAATTAAACCTAAACAGACATCAAATAACACATAAAAAAGTGTTGCCTATGAACAAAATCATTTTGTTTATTATTCAAAGAATGTTTATGATTTTATAAGGAAATAGTAAAGCAACAATACTGCTTTAAGGACACTATTCCTAACACCTCTTCACGTAAGTAGAAAAACCCCAAATTCTTAAGTAAGAATAATTAGGGATTTTGTCATACCACATCTCATATAGGTTTTTGGATACAGATTT
This sequence comes from Lantana camara, assembly GCA_037501455.1. Lineage (NCBI taxonomy): Eukaryota > Viridiplantae > Streptophyta > Magnoliopsida > Lamiales > Verbenaceae > Lantana > Lantana camara. Next base: position 91,196,130 of record CM074858.1, on the reverse strand, counting down.
GGAAGGGACAAGATTCAAAATCTTGACCGTTGTTTCTAGTGCGTAGTGTTGAGCATTAAATTTTTAATGTTTGTAGTATACATATTGTAACAAGTTTTGCTATTTTTGTGTCTTATATTGCTAATTTTGTCCGTTTCAGGAGCTTTCCATTATGAAGTCATAAATGTGGAAAATGACGAGATTGTAGCATAAACGAGGCATTAAGGCATAAAAAGGATGATTAAGCATATACTATAACCGGTCCCAAAATAAAAAAGGGATTTTCCTTTCTTATCTTTTATCCATTTGCATGAGGACATTGCAAAATTTAAGTGCAGGAAGAGGATCTACGATCTTAATTGCTATATTATTTAAATTTTCCACTTGATCATTACTTTAAATTGGAAAATATATTGAGTTTACTGAAATTTGTTTCCATTTTTCAAAAAATTTTGATTAGATTTTTGTTGAATTGATGCATGATTTAATTGAGCTAATTGAGTAGGTGAAAGCATGTGTATTGTTGATTAGTTAATATGATTATATGCCCTATTCTTCAGCACTTCTCGAACAATTTTATGCATTTTTATCACTTATATCCTTATCTTTATTTTGCACACCGAATTTGTTCTTTTGTGCTTAAAAAGTTAGAAGTTTGATTTATTCTCTTGAGACCTTGTGCGAGAAAGGAAAAATGAGAAAAATCAAAAGAAAAAGAAAAGAAAAGGAGAAAAAGACCGAGAAGAGAAAAGAAAAGAAAAGAAAAATTGAGAAGAAAAATTGATGTGGGTTGAAAAGAAAGAAAGAAAAGGGTGAGAATATACAAAAAAGCCAAGTGTGGGGGAGAAAGGAAAGATGATGTTATGAAAGAGAAGTTTCGAAAGAAGTAGAGTTCATGAGTTGTAAGTTCGGTGTTGAGTATCCACGTATCCTAACCCGAGGGTACATTACAAGCTAATTAAAGACCTAAAGATCCCGAGTCATGATCTCACTAAATTAGTAGAGTTGGGCATGAAAATTATTCTTTCAAGAATTAATTTAGCACTTTGGAGAAGTTCATAAAATAATCCCGGTGATTAGCATGCATCTTTTCATTCGATTAACACACTTACACAACGGTATATTTTCATTACTTTTCTTATTTGCTTTGCACTTGTGAGTAATATTTCAATGTGCATGATTCCATTTTTACATTGATTTGACAAGAATCTTGGTGAATATTGTAGCGCCCGAAAGGGGAACCACAACCCCGCACCGTCGTACCTCTCAAATGATAGGAGACCTAGCACCCTCTCCACTGATAGGAGACCTAGCACCCAAAAGACACTTGGTGAATGGCAGACAGAACAAGAATAATACGATAACAAGATAATAAAGGGCACATGGTGATGTGAAATTGGGAAAACTTAAAACTTTTGAACAATTAATAGAGGACACGGGAATTCAAACTGATACAACCCCAAATGAATAACATGATAACAATATTTGAGTAAAGTTTAGGATAGTTCACAAGAACCTGATTGAAAGAGCACAATAAAAGAGTTCCAATGCTTCAAGACACCAGCCTAACAAGAAATCACAAAACCTGAAACCATGAAGTCAGAAAACATGGCAGAGGTATTAGTCAAAGTGGCTAAGTGAGGCACGGCTATTAACTATAAGTATCTAAAAGCTCTTTTGACTATAACACTTTACATGAAACAGAAATAGTTTATGTGCAATGCAAGATGCAATGACAATATGATCAATGAGATTGAAACTCTGATTTTCTTGAAAACATTTAGCATGAATATGATGCTATCACGCACACATATGATATGGATGGTTCATAAAATTTTCTATAAAACGGGGATAAGAGTAAGGGTAACTTTTTCAAATATGAACCAACAGTTATGAAACAGAATTTGCCCGCGAGCTAGACTTCTCCATCCTTACTAAAGAAAACATGAACAGAATAGGGTGTCAGACCGAGATCAACAACACCCTAACACATACACACATGCACTATCCTCCACCAGTTGTCACTTCGGGTAGCTAGCCCTAGGTGACCTGTAAACATGTAATGGGAATGGATTTGCGGTCCAATCTCAGACAGATTATCCTTACTTAACCATCCTCTGATTATAGTCGGTTCAATTATCTATTGTGGCGGCCGGTATTAGTGATGTCGTTGGCGCTCACCTCCCGAGCATCACCTCTATATATAATCGTCGGGCCCAAACTGTAAACTTTAAGCTTACATTTTAGACTAGCATGGACTGGAGTACCTCCGGGTGCTATCTATTAACATGTGAAACTGTACTGTAACATGTCATGTTGTACTGTAAACATGTGATGCTGTACTGTGAAACATATGGAAATATGATACTATACATATGACAAGCTTTGAACAAGAATGCAAGACTTTAAAAAAAATCTTTGAACAATGAAACAATACTTTAAAAACATATGATGCAAGACATGTAACAATTTTGAACAAGGATACAAGATCCTCGGATAAGAGTGCAGGAGAACACTGAAGTTGGAAAGTAATAGCTTTTTATCATGGAATACGATTGAAACATAGTTTAGCTATTTCAAGTGTTGTCCCAATAAAGAAATAGTTTAAAAAAAAAGGTTTGGGATCTCGAGAAAAGAATAGTTTAAAACAAAGGTTCGAGATCTCGAGAAAAGACTAGTTTAAAATAAAGGTTTTAAAGCTCTAGGCTTCAGTTTTCAAATATAAAAAAATTGCTTTCATTTCAAGACTAGCATTATTCGGAATATCTCCGGATGCTAATTGATAACATGATTCAGAATATGAACAGAGCATGCATGGACAAGTATGCAGAAGTCTTTAACGAAACATGTACAGAACATTGATCAAGAAGGCAAGAGATCTTTAACATGGATGCAAGAGTTTGAAAACATATGTTGTTTGTAACATCCCGATTTTTTAGCCGTACAGGTACATCGTAACAAGAGTGTTATATGCACATTTAAATTATTTCATTATGAAAATATGTGTTATTTTAATGATTATGTGATTCTTTGAAATTAATTGTAATTATTTGTTTAACTTATAACTTGAATTTTAAACGTTTATATCTAAGTGCCTCGGAATTTGCTTTCTACGTGTCCGGATTTAATTCTAATTTTTGTGAAATCTTGGTATGCATGGAATATGTGAGTTATGAACATGTTTTCATGCTCGTTACATGTTTTAGAGTTCATTTATTTTGGTTATTGGCTCATTTTGTAAAACGGGATTTGTGAGGGACTCGAGGGCCTAACAAGTTTTAGGGCACCTTGGGTTCCGGGTGCCATAACTTGAGCTTGGGAATTCGGATTTGAATTCTGGAAGAAGATTCAGACTTATAATGAAGAAAGGAAACCAAGGAATCCAAATTTTTAATTTTCCAAGCCCGTTTGAACCTCCAAATTTCGCCCGAATCGAGCCTTGCGTGCGACTTGGACCCTTTTGTATTCTTTTAGCCATATCTTGACCAATTCTTGACCAAATTAAATAAATCTTTGGCCCAAATATCCAAGACTTGATTCCCTATCCCCCTCTCAGGCATTCATTTCGTTTCACATTGGAGAAAAGAGGGGTTTGACAGCTGCAAAACTGATATTGAAGAGAAGAGGAAAAGAACACTATTCCATTTCATCTTTTGAGCTCAATACTTCACCAAATCATTCCAAATTTGTTGTTAAGTCCATGGATGTGTTCTAAAGATCCTCCTCTTTAATTTGACACCTTATTTGCCAGATTTCATGGAGAATTGAATGAGTTATGGCTATAGTCATGAATAGTAGGGGTTTGAGCTTTTTGGATGAATTTGATTAATCTCTTGTGAATTCTTTGGAAATTATGCATTTTAAATGACCTTATGATATCCATGAGTGATTTTATGAACTTATATTGCATGCTAGTTAAGGATTTTTAGAAGTTTCATTCAAGAACCTGGAGGTATATTCATGAACATGAACTTGATCCTTCTTTCATGCACTTATTTGATGAATATGTGTTTCTTTGCCCAGAATTTTGAAGCTTTAATGCATGTATTATATGTCTCTAACTTACCTCTAAGTGTTGGCATGATTTAGGTTGAATTGCAGTTAGTTTTGTGCTTGTTTTTCATATTTTGCCCTGCTGCAGCCAGTGGTCGCGACTGCGATTGTGACCAGTTCACTGTTGGTCGCGGCTGCAACCCTATTTTTCCTCTTACTTCTACCTTGGTCACGGCAGTGACCATTTTTAGTGTATTTTTGGTCACGGCCGTGACCCAGTTTTGCACTAGTTTTGAGTTGTGCTTGTGTGTTGTGTTATTTTCGCTTCGTTTGCATTTTTCGTGAACTTCTTTCTTCTTTTCACTTCTTATGCATTATATACTTGATGAATTATGTGTTATATGATTTTTTATGAATTTATTACGTGCTTTTGTTGCTTTTCTATGCATTATATGACAAGATATGCATTATATGCTTTCTTATTTGCATGCATGAACTTCCTTACCTCGTATGATTTGTTCTTGCTACTTTTATAGTATACATGCATAGATAACATGTTGTAATATGTGTTACCTTGTATGACATGAATTTATGATTGATTTTAGATTCTCGTTTTCACTTTATGCTCTTATGTGACTTAAGTGTTTCCTAATATGCATGTATGAACTAGAATTTTGTTTGTTCGTTTAATATGTTATTCCTTATCTCTTTTGTAACTTAAGTGCTTTGCCAACATGATAATTTATGTGTTATCTTCTAAGAATTGCATTTATGGATCCGTTTAATCTGAAATATGTGAAAAAAGAACGCATGTGCCTTAAATGTTGCATTTCATATCGTTTTATATATCATATGCATTCGTTGAATGTCAATTTGGTACATTTTGAGTGTAAAAACTTCCTTTGTTGTTTTCTTTGTTCAGAGCTTGGTCCCGTGGGTAACGAGGAGGTCCTATAAGCATCCGTTTTATATCCGTTTGCTCTACTACATTGGAAAGGTGAGGTTTACTTCCTGTTAGCTATTATGACCTACAACCCTACATGCTTTGAAGCCCGAATGCAAACTAAATATATTATAAGATAAATATGTGTGCAATATGTAATTTGAGGGCTCGTCCTATTTGTTATAAAACTTTGAAAAACGTTTTATACGTATATAAGCTCTATTTTCATTTGCTTTGAAAAGCTTTGATTAGTGTGTGTGTGTAAGTGAGATTTGCCTCTTGAAAATTATGCATCTTGAAAGAAAAGCTTTGTGAAAATTATGCCTCTTAAGTTATGCAATGGGCCCCAGAGAGTAGTATAGTATCTCGGGACGACTGTGAGGTCGCCGACTCTTCTATCAACACTTTTCTTGTGAGAGTTTCGCCTAACCTTAGGAGGTTTGAGGAAGGGGATTTCTCTTGAGCCGGTGCTAGCGATCACCGAAGGTTTCAAAGACGTGATTAATCCTTGTCTTGTGTGTATTTTGCCGATAGTTAGGGCATGCTACCCTTCTATAGCCGGGAGAAATGATGGTTTATGAATTCTATTTTGTTTATGTGTATGCCTTTGAATATGGAAGTTTGGGAGGAGAACTCATACTCGCCGAGTTAGTGTGACTATGTATAAATCTATGAAACGGGAATGGACTCTTAAATACTTAAAATTGGTCGTTTTATCCTTTGTCCCTTAACTTCTTTTAAGTATATACATATATAGTATCACAGGAAATGATTTAGCTTGCAAAAACCATCCCCGGTTCATGGATACTTTTCGAATTGCTATGTGCTTTGGTATATACGTACATATGGGTATGTAGCACCCCGGACACGTGGAGGTACCACATCCCCGCACTATAGGCCGATCCACCTACGAAATGGACAATCCGTACATGAACTAGCCTATAGCGAACGGGTGACAAATAAAAGAAAAGACGAGCTAGGCGGGACTAAACCCCAAAGCAATACAAAACCAATGCACAATAATTAAAAGCGGAAGCATTAATTCATATATATACATACAGATACCCTATTTATCAGATAGATACGTATAGATACCAAACTAATTATCCATACATCATTATCTCTTATACATGATCAAGTATTCCAAATGTGATAACAATAGACATGACATGAGAAGTAGTAAAATATATACATGAGGGTGCCCTGCTAGACTCGTGACAATGCAAGACTGGACCAGACTCCCGCCTAGCACGACCGGCTCTCAAGTACCTGAAAAGTGAAGTATCAGTCTACCGAAGACTGAGTGAGGGGCATAAATATATACTAGCGCAATCACATGCAAGTTATAACCTCGGGTAAGGTTTTATAATTAAACATTATACGTTCACAATAATAGAGAACTCGCCCGAGATTACAACTATCAATATTAATTACTGGATCGTTTCATGCAATCAATCAACACATGGCCCCGGTGAGTGAGGGCGGTCTCCAACCTTACTCCCAATGAACATGAACATGCTTGCTTGTTTAATAGTCAATAGGTGATCATGCGATTCATTTACCGTGCAATCGTGCGATAGTGTATTCATATAACACGTTCATGAAATGACAATCATGCAATAACCCGAGGCGCATCCGTGGTGCCGGACTCGTCCCCAGTCTCCTTTTCCCTCCGGTTTGATGAAGGGATTGCAAGGCCCCAATCATCCAATCTCATTGAGCAGAGGGTACATGAATCCCTAAGCCCGGAGCTCCTTCCTCCACTAACCTCCTAGTGGATTCAGGGGTGACCCCTAGTGTGGTGAGGATAGCGCCAGAGTTACCCGTCAGCCCTTGCTTTCCCGGTTGGCTCCAGTCACTACCCTCGGGCCCATATGTATCCGTCATGCTACTCGCCTAATCATGCATGAAACAATACCTGACTTGCTTGCTTGCTTGCTTGAACCTGGCTTGAAATGATCAATGATTTATAGAAAGTATAACCGTAAATACTATTTTGGCAAAGATATCACATAAGGGGTATACGGGTTCTATGTAACTAACAATTAAACCTCACCTATACCGACAAAGACAAGTAGGCACGTCCTACGGGGCTTGCTCCTCGTCCCTACCCTCGTGACCTGTGCAGACACGACACTTATACATGAGACATGACCTAAAATGCCCAAAATGTGACGAACGGCGGAAATGTATCGAGATGATCACGAAAATGCAATGTGGTATGATAACATGTTGTTTCACATCATATTAGTACATATTACAGCAATTCGGGGTCAAAGAAGTCGTTGGATCGAGGGGCTAAAAATGTAATTTTATGCAGTCACATTTGTTCTGCCAGCGAGGTGGGAACGGCCGTTCCGGACTCCTTTGCAAAATGGGAACGGTCGTTCCCATAACCCCAAAAGCGCACCAACGTTTTTCCCCCCTTTAAAACGCGCGGGAGCTGGGAACGGCCCTTCCGGCACAAGGCTAAAATGGGAACGGCCGTTCCCATGCTCGACCGCCTAAATTATTTGAAAAGGTGGGGAACGCCCGTTCCCACAATGCCTTGAGGCTGGGAACGGCCGTTCCCTGTTTCTGCAAATGTGAAGAACAGAGAAAAACAGGGGAGGCTACGGGAAAGCATAACAAAGCAACCAAAAATCCATTTTCAATCAACCAATTCATGCTTTTCTGGAAATATGATGCATACATATTCAACAAGTAATAATACTCCTTTAGAACACCTAAACCATGGAGAAATCATCAAGAATCAAGATTTCAAGTTCATACTCAAACTTGATCACTCAAGCTAAATATTCAAGAATCTCATGAATTAATCATGCCATACTTCAAGATATGATCATTTAATCATGCTTTGCACATCAAAGAGTTCATCTAGCACATAATCCCCAAACCCTAGCTAAACCATACATGCTCAAGAATCAAGAGTTCATGCACAACCAACCTTGGAAATGAAAGAAAGGAAGAAGATGGATGAGGGTGATGATCAAGCTTCCCAAACTTGGATTAATACTTGAAATTCTTGGTGAAATGGATGAAAATCACTTCCTTTCCTTTTCTTCTTAATACCGAGAGAGAGAGGGAGCAAATATGTTGAAGAATTTGGAAGCAAAATGATTGAAGAAGCTTGGAGATGATATACCGTGATATTGTGGGAAAAATGTAATATTTGCAATTAAACCCTCCAAGTTATTTAAGTTAAGCAATTAAGGATATTAAGTTTGGAAAGTGATCACTTTAATCCTCAAAGGTTTTCATGCAATTCGGTCCCTAAGTTTAAAAGAATGAACGTATAGGGCCAAGTTGACAATTAAATCATTTTCGGTAATTAATTCACGAAATAAACATTTTCACGTTATGAGATAAATTATAACTTTAATATGAATTTCATGAAAGTATTATAATTTTAATTTATAAAATTATTTTGGACATAAGATATTAATAAATAAAAACCGGGGCGTTACAACTCTCCCCCCCTTAAAAGGACCTGGTCCCCAGGTCCACTGTCAAGTTTTAAAAGGATGCACAATTTATAAGAGAACCCCGTCTCTTGAATAAGGAATGAAAGAACCCCGTCTTTCGCAAGAAGTGAGAAACCCCGTTTCTCAACAAGAAGTGAGAGAGCCCCGTCTCTCAACAGAAAAGGAGAGAGCCCCGTCTCTCACATGCACTGAAGTAGTTCAAGGAGTAGATAGCGAGAATAATGGCATGAATGTTACATAGACAATTAGAATCATAATACTTTCACAAATATCATATAGACAATTAAACCATGTAATCACGTACTTATCACTCATAATTAACTAGTTTGCAATGTACAAGAAATTAAATACAATAACAATAAGATCAGTGATGCACGTGGTATGCATGGTTAAATGTACCGTTCACCGATGGTTGTACTATGCATATAATTGGTACCTTCTTCTTCCCGGACTGGATTCACATTTACATTTTGCACTCCCCTCTCGCGAACACCTTCCCGTGCTTGCACTAGTACTCTTCCACCCCCGGTCGATTTCCCTCGCAGCCTTGAGCAAGTATCTATGTGATGCTCGTCACTCCCGCAGTAGAGACATAATCCCAACCGCTTCCTACAACCATCATAAGTGTGGTTATCATGTCCACAATAACTGCAAAGAAGTTTCCCGGAAGATGTTGTTGAAACTGAGTTACGTGAAGTTCCCGAACTCGATCCAAGTAGTTGCTTCTTTTTCTTGTGAGACCTTTCCTGAGGTGCCGGGGTATGATAAGAGATAGGCCGCTTTCCTTTGCTAGAACGCTGCCCCGACTTTGAACCTGAAGCCTGCCCGGGGTGAGGATTAGATCTTCTGGCCTCCAACAAGGTGGTGTTTCAGTCCTTTTCTTGGGAGTCACTCGGAGTTAGTTCCCACACTCTTTTGATTTTCTTGAGTTGTGATCCAGTGGAAACCTTGTTTCCTTCAAAGGGTCTTGAGGATAATTGGTCTTGAAGTTCCCTAAATGCCATCGAAATTTAGCCCGGCTGCAATGATGATAAGACTTGTGGCGTTGAGGCAATATACTCTTTTATCTTCTGATCTACTAAACGAACCAAAGACTCGAAAAACTCCTGAGGCTGAACCGGAGGGGGTAGTTGCGGAGAAACTCTAGACACTCGTTCCCTATAAGGGCGATCTTGCGACATCCTGTTAATCAAGACACTGAATATGCATGTTGAATTAATATGCCAATGCACGTTATACACTCAGAAATAATAATTCAGCATATTGGAGCAATTAAGTTCAATCAGGGAAATTACATATATGTAAAGAAATTTAAAATTAAAGTAGCGTATGATGCACGTGCTTATGGATGCATTGAACCTGTCACCGGAGTAATGGAAAATTTTTATCCCGACATGAAATTCCCTGTGTGTTGAATCATAATCTTGTCTGGAACTAGTAATCATTTCTTGTTTTCCCCACGGTCTTCTATTCTTCAGATTTATTCAACCTTCACTTGAACATTCCCACGGCTCAGTATTATGATTTCTGAAACCCGAAGTCCTTTTTTACTCAAGGGGTTAACATCTAGCTTATTCTTTAATAGTTACTTCCCAACTTATTGCCCGAATCCTTCTCATGGTTGTCACTTTGATCCAAACTCCCTTGTTTACTCTTTAAGAGTTTGAAGAATTGAATAAATTCCCTTTTTCTTGTTTGCATTCGATCACCCAACCTTTACCTCGTAGTTCGTTGCCTTCTTTACCGTTTCCATTTGTTGCTTCATTTCTTTTAACGTAACCTCGCAACATGACAATTCAGCTTGGATCTGAATTACCCAATTACCGAAATCTTCAACATAACTGTCTTTCAGTTTCATATTCACTGGAGTGCTGAGCTCCCTTTATCCCTTCCTTAATTGAAATCCCAAAATTGTCCTTGCGTTAACTGGGGTAACTATATGATCCCTAAACAAGAACTCTTGAATTTCCATTTCTGTTCCACTTATGGAATTAATTCCCTGACCCCTCTCGAACCAAAAGTCTCCAGTTATTCTTCTAATTCACCAAGTTGCCACAGTGACTGAAACCCTTCAAGTCTACTCTTTCACTCTGAATCGGTTGGAGAACTCCTCTTCATCCTTATCTACTTGTGAACATATAATTTCCTTCCAAATTCTTTATCATTCGTTGCCATTTTCATTTGATACTCCGATCTCCCAATTCTCACCCTTGCACGACCCTCCAAATTGAATCCGGAAAATAAACTCATTCCAATCGGTTATAGAGTCCTAGGAGCTTTACCTTTCGTGAATCCAAATCTACCAGCTCGAGTGAAATGATCTTCCTCTCCTACTTGAATTTGCTTCCCAATTAACCAAGTCTCACTTTAACGACACACCTGAATCTTGAGTAATTAGTACCCCAATCTCCTTCACCTTCTCCTCGGATGAAATAGCCTTCCTAACCCGGTAGACGCGTCATCTTTGATAGCACAAATTTCCTTCAGTGAATTCTCTTGTTTCGGATCTCATCCTTTGAATCATAACTTAATGAACTTGTCTTCGAACTTCTCATATTTGATCCTTAGTCTAAAATTCCCCGGGGTAGCACTTTCTGTGAATTGATGATCCACGGTGTAGTCCCGAAATTTGAATGCTTCGACTTGTTGCTCCAGATCCTCCAATTCCACCACATCCTAGTTGATAATCTTTAGAGACATTACCCCGAGAATATCTTTTCCTTGTTTTAGAACTCCCTGATTTAAGCATCTTCGACACTTCTTTCCTTCCAACCCTTGAATCGCTCGCTAACAGCAATCCGGTGATTCTCGCAACACGACAATTTATCTTGACTCATAAAATGACTTGTCTTACCCAAATGTAGAATCCCGAACATGTTGATTTTCCATAACTGATTGTTCGATTCTTTCTGGCTGTCGTGTTAGAAATTTGAATCCAATTGAGTTAAACCCAAAGATAATTCCCAACATGTACTTCAAGCGAAAACTTAACTGACTTTCTTCCACGCCCTGATTTTAGCCTCAACTTGCACACCCTTCTCAAATTCGGTAGTAGCCCAAAACTATCGAGCAACTGGCCGTGGTTTGATATTCTGTCTACAACCTGTAACTCACAACTTTCATTGAAATAAATGCATGCAGGTGAGGCATGCTCATGTCACATAATAGCCACATAATTAATGCTTGCGATGAAAATTTAATATAAACGCAACAAGTAGTATATCAATGTTTAAATAAAACACATTAAGCACATAATTGCAAAGAATTCCAAATCAATTAATTAGCACGAAATATCAGAAATCAACGCAAAGCACAAATTGTCAAGTAATCTAATTAATTCAAAGAATTCAAATAAATTCAAATAAGATGCAAGACTCTCAATCAACAATTAATCCTATGCCGTTCGACCTAGACTTGACACGACACGACACTAGAACCTCGGTTTTGCAACCGGGCTCTGATACCACCTCAGATGTAGCACCCCGGACACGTGGAGGTACCTCATCCCCGCACTATAGGCCGATCCACCTACGAAATGGACAATCCGTACATGAACTAGCCTATAGCGAACGGGTGACAAATAAAAGAAAAGACGAGCTAGGCGGGACTAAACCCCAAAGCAATACAAAACCAATGCACAACAATTAAAAGCGGAAGCATTAATTCATATATATACATACAGATACCCTATTTATCAGATAGATACGTATAGATACCAAACTAATTATCCATACATCATTATCTCTTATACATGATCAAGTATTCCAAATGTGATAACAATAGACATAACATGAGAAGTAGTAAAATATATACATGAGGGTGCCCTGCTAGACTCGTGACAATGCAAGACTGGACCAGACTCCCGCCTAGCACGACCGGCTCTCAAGTACCTGAAAAGTGAAGTATCAGTCTACCGAAGACTGAGTGAGGGGCATAAATATATACTAGCGCAATCACATGCAAGTTATAACCTCGGGTAAGGTTTTATAATTAAACATTATACGTTCACAATAATAGAGAACTCGCCCGAGATTACAACTATCAATATTAATTACTGGATCGTTTCATGCAATCAATCAATACATGGCCCCGGCGAGTGAGGGCGGTCTCTAACCTTACTCCCAATGAACATGAACATGCTTGCTTGTTTAATAGTCAATAGGTGATCATGCGATTCATTTACCGTGCAATCGTGCGATAGTGTATTCATATAACACGTTCATGAAATGACAATCATGCAATAACCCGAGGCGCATCTGTGGTGCCGGACTCGTCCCCAGTCTCCTTTTCCCTCCGGTTTGATGAAGGGATTGCAAGGCCCCAATCATCCAATCTCATTGAGCAGAGGGTACATGAATCCCTAAGCCCGGAGCTCCTTCCTCCACTAACCTCCTAGTGGATTCAGGGGTGACCCCTAGTGTGGTGAGGATAGCGCCAGAGTTACCCGTCAGCCCTTGCTTTCCCGGTTGGCTCCAGTCACTACCCTCGGGCCCATATGTATCCGTCATGCTACTCGCCTAATCATGCATGAAACAATACCTGACTTGCTTGCTTGAACCTGGCTTGAAATGATCAATGATTTATAGAAAGTATAACCGTAAATACTATTTTGGCCAACATATCACATAAGGGGTATACGGGTTCTATGTAACTAACAATTAAACCTCACCTATACCGACAAAGACAAGTAGGCACGTCCTACGGGGCTTGCTCCTCGTCCCTACCCTCGTGACCTGTGCAGACACGACACTTATACATGAGACATGACCTAAAATGCCCAAAATGTGACGAACGGTGGAAATGTATCGAGATGATCACGAAAATGCAATGTGGTATGATAACATGTTGTTTCACATCATATTAGTACATATTACAGCAATTCGGGGTCAAAGAAGTCGTTGGATCGAGGGGCTAAAAATGTAATTTTATGCAGTCACATTTGTTCTGCCAGCGAGGTGGGAACGGCCGTTCCGGACTCCTTTGCAAAATGGGAACGGTCGTTCCCATAACCCCAAAAGCGCACCAACGTTTTTCCCCCCTTTAAAACGCGCGGGAGCTGGGAACGGCCCTTCCGGCACAAGGCCAAAATGGGAACGGCCGTTCCCATGCTCGGCCGCCTAAATCATTTGAAAAGGTGGGGAACGCCCGTTCCCACAATGCCTTGAGGCTGGGAACAACCGTTCCCTGTTTCTGCAAATGTGAAGAACAGAGAAAAACAGGGGAGGCTACGGGAAAGCATAACAAAGCAACCAAAAATCCATTTTCAATCAACCAATTCATGCTTTTCTGGAAATATGATGCATACATATTCAACAAGTAATAATACTCCTTTAGAACACCTAAACCATGGAAAAATCATCAAGAATCAAGATTTCAAGTTCATACTCAAACTTGATCACTCAAGCTAAATATTCAAGAATCTCATGAATTAATCATGCCATACTTCAAGATATGATCATTTAATCATGCTTTGCACATCAAAGAGTTCATCTAGCACATAATCCCCAAACCCTAGCTAAACCATACATGCTCAAGAATCAAGAGTTCATGCACAACCAACCTTGGAAATGAAAGAAAGGAAGAAGATGGATGAGGGTGATGATCAAGCTTCCCAAACTTGGATTAATACTTGAAATTCTTGGTGAAATGGATGAAAATCACTTCCTTTCCTTTTCTTCTTAATACCGAGAGAGAGAGGGAGCAAATATGTTGAAGAATTTGGAAGCAAAATGATTGAAGAAGCTTGGAGATGATATACCGTGATATTGTGGGAAAAATGTAATATTTGCAATTAAACCCTCCAAGTTATTTAAGTTAAGCAATTAAGGATATTAAGTTTGGAAAGTGATCACTTTAATCCTCAAAGGTTTTCATGCAATTCGGTCCCTAAGTTTAAAAGAATGAACGTATAGGGCCAAGTTGACAATTAAATCATTTTCGGTAATTAATTCACGAAATAAACATTTTCACGTTATGAGATAAATTATAAGTTTAATATGAATTTCATGAAAGTATTATAATTTTAATTTATAAAATTATTTTGGACATAAGATATTAATAAATAAAAACCGGGGCGTTACAACTCTCCCCCCCTTAAAAGGACCTGGTCCCCAGGTCCACTGTCAAGTTTTAAAAGGATGCACAATTTATAAGAGAACCCCGTCTCTTGAATAAGGAATGAAAGAACCCCGTCTTTCGCAAGAAGTGAGAAACCCCGTTTCTCAACAAGAAGTGAGAGAGCCCCGTCTCTCAACAGAAAAGGAGAGAGCCCCGTCTCTCACATACACTGAAGTAGTTCAAGGAGTAGATAGCGAGAATAATGGCATGAATGTTACATAGACAATTAGAATCATAATACTTTCACAAATATCATATAGACAATTAAACCATGTAATCACGTACTTATCACTCATAATTAACTAGTTTGCAATGTACAAGAAATTAAATACAATAACAATAAGATCAGTGATGCACGTGGTATGCATGGTTAAATGTACCGTTCACCGATGGTTGTACTATGCATATAATTGGTACCTTCTTCTTCCCGGACTGGATTCACATTTACATTTTGCACTCCCCTCTCGCGAACACCTTCCCGTGCTTGCACTAGTACTCTTCCACCCCCGGTCGATTTCCCTCGCAGCCTTGAGCAAGTATCTATGTGATGCTCGTCACTCCCGCAGTAGAGACATAATCCCAACCGCTTCCTACAACCATCATAAGTGTGGTTATCATGTCCACAATAACTGCAAAGAAGTTTCCCGGAAGATGTTGTTGAAACTGAGTTACGTGAAGTTCCCGAACTCGATCCAAGTAGTTGCTTCTTTTTCTTGTGAGACCTTTCCTGAGGTGCCGGGGTATGATAAGAGATAGGCCGCTTTCCTTTGCTAGAACGCTGCCCCGACTTTGAACCTGAAGCCTGCCCGGGGTGAGGATTAGATCTTCTGGCCTCCAACAAGGTGGTGCCTCGGTCCTTTTCTTGGGAGTCACTCGGAGTTAGTTCCCACACTCTTTTGATTTTCTTGAGTTGTGATCCAGTGGAAACCTTGTTTCCTTCAAAGGGTCTTGAGGATAATTGGTCTTGAAGTTCCCTAAATGCCATCGAAATTTAGCCCGGCTGCAATGATGATAAGACTTGTGGCGTTGAGGCAATATACTCTTTTATCTTCTGATCTACTAAACGAACCAAAGACTCGAAAAACTCCTGAGGCTGAACTGGAGGGGGTAGTTGCGGAGAAACTCTAGACACTCGTTCCCTATAAGGGCGATCTTGCGACATCCTGTTAATCAAGACACTGAATATGCATGTTGAATTAATATGCCAATGCACGTTATACACTCAGAAATAATAATTCAGCATATTGGAGCAATTAAGTTCAATCAGGGAAATTACATATATGTAAAGAAATTTAAAATTAAAGTAGCGTATGATGCACGTGCTTATGGATGCATTGAACCTGTCACCGGAGTAATGGAAAATTTTTATCCCGACATGAAATTCCCTGTGTGTTGAATCATAATCCTGTCTGGAACTAGTAATCATTTCTTGTTTTCCCCACGGTCTTCTATTCTTCAGATTTATTCAACCTTCACTTGAATATTCCCACGGCTCAGTATTATGATTTCTGAAACCCGAAGTCCTTTTTTACTCACGGGGTTAACATCTAGCTTATTCTTTAATAGTTACTTCCCAACTTATTGCCCGAATCCTTCTCATGGTTGTCACTTTGATCCAAACTCCCTTGTTTACTCTTTAAGAGTTTGAAGAATTGAATAAATTCCCTTTTTCTTGTTTGCATTCGATCACCCAACCTTTACCTCGTAGTTCGTTGCCTTCTTTACCGTTTCCATTTGTTGCTTCATTTCTTTTAACGTAACCTCGCAACATGACAATTCAGCTTGGATCTGAATTACCCAATTACCGAAATCTTCAACATAACTGTCTTTCAGTTTCATATTCACTGGAGTGCTGAGCTCCCTTTATCCCTTCCTTAATTGAAATCCCAAAATTGTCCTTGCGTTAACTGGGGTAACTATATGATCCCTAAACAAGAACTCTTGAATTTCCATTTCTGTTCCACTTATGGAATTAATTCCCTGACCCCTCTCGAACCAAAAGTCTCCAGTTATTCTTCTAATTCACCAAGTTGCCACAGTGACTGAAACCCTTCAAGTCTACTCTTTCACTCTGAATCGGTTGGAGAACTCCTCTTCATCCTTATCTACTTGTGAACATATAATTTCCTTCCAAATTCTTTATCATTCGTTGCCATTTTCATTTGATACTCCGATCTCCCAATTCTCACCCTTGCACGACCCTCCAAATTGAATCCGGAAAATAAACTCATTCCAATCGGTTATAGAGTCCTAGGAGCTTTACCTTTCGTGAATCCAAATCTACCAGCTCGAGTGAAATGATCTTCCTCTCCTACTTGAATTTGCTTCCCAATTAACCAAGTCTCACTTTAACGACACACCTGAATCTTGAGTAATTAGTACCCCAATCTCCTTCACCTTCTCCTCGGATGAAATAGCCTTCCTAACCCGGTAGACGCGTCATCTTTGATAGCACAAATTTCCTTCAGTGAATTCTCTTGTTCTGGATCTCATCCTTTGAATCATAACTTAATGAACTTGTCTTCGAACTTCTCATATTTGATCCTTAGTCTAAAATTCCCCGGGGTAGCACTTTCTGTGAATTGATGATCCACGGTGTAGTCCCGAAATTTGAATGCTTCGACTTGTTGCTCCAGATCCTCCAATTCCACCACATCCTAGTTGATAATCTTTAGAGCCATTACCCCGAGAATATCTTTTCCTTATTTTAGAACTCCCTGATTTAAGCATCTTCGACACTTCTTTCCTTCCAACCCTTGAATCGCTCGCTAACAGCAATCCGGTGATTCTCGCAACACGACAATTTATCTTGACTCATAAAATGACTTGTCTTACCCAAATGTAGAATCCCGAACATGTTGATTTTCCATAACTGATTGTTCGATTCTTTCTGGCTGTCGTGTTAGAAATTTGAATCCAATTGAGTTAAACCCAAAGATAATTCCCAACATGTACTTCAAGCAAAAACTTAACTGACTTTCTTCCACGCCCTGATTTTAGCCTCAACTTGCACACCCTTCTCAAATTCGGTAGTAGCCCAAAACTATCGAGCAACTGGCCGTGGTTTGATATTCTGTCTACAACCTGTAACTCACAACTTTCATTGAAATAAATGCATGCAGGTGAGGCATGCTCATGTCACATAATAGCCACATAATTAATGCTTGCGATGAAAATTTAATATAAACGCAACAAGTAGTATATCAATGTTTAAATAAAACACATTAAGCACATAATTGCAAAGAATTCCAAATCAATTAATTAGCACGAAATATCAGAAATCAACGCAAAGCACAAATTGTCAAGTAATCTAATTAATTCAAAGAATTCAAATAAATTCAAATAAGATGCAAGACTCTCAATCAACAATTAATCCTATGCCGTTCGACCTAGACTTGACACGACACGACACTAGAACCTAGGTTTTGCAACCGGGCTCTGATACCACCTCAGATGTAGCACCCCGGACACGTGGAGGTACCACATCCCCGCACTATAGGCCGATCCACCTACGAAATGGACAATCCGTACATGAACTAGCCTATAGCGAACGGGTGACAAATAAAAGAAAAGACGAGCTAGGCGGGACTAAACCCCAAAGCAATACAAAACCAATGCACAACAATTAAAAGCGGAAGCATTAATTCATATATATACATACAGATACCCTATTTATCAGATAGATACGTATAGATACCAAACTAATTATCCATACATCATTATCTCTTATACATGATCAAGTATTCCAAATGTGATAACAATAGACATGACATGAGAAGTAGTAAAATATATACATGAGGGTGCCCTGCTAGACTCGTGACAATGCAAGACTGGACCAGACTCCCGCCTAGCACGACCGGCTCTCAAGTACCTGAAAAGTGAAGTATCAGTCTACCGAAGACTGAGTGAGGGGCATAAATATATACTAGCGCAATCACATGCAAGTTATAACCTCGGGTAAGGTTTTATAATTAAACATTATACGTTCACAATAATAGAGAACTCGCCCGAGATTACAACTATCAATATTAATTACTGGATCGTTCCATGCAATCAATCAATACATGGCCCCGGCGAGTGAGGGCGGTCTCTAAACTTACTCCCAATGAACATGAACATGCTTGCTTGTTTAATAGTCAATAGGTGATCATGCGATTCATTTACCGTGCAATCGTGCGATAGTGTATTCATATAACACGTTCATGAAATGACAATCATGCAATAACCCGAGACGCATCCGTGGTGCCGGACTCGTCCCCAGTCTCCTTTTCCCTCCGGTTTGATGAAGGGATTGCAAGGCCCCAATCATCCAATCTCATTGAGCAGAGGGTACATGAATCCCTAAGCCCGGAGCTCCTTCCTCCACTAACCTCCTAGTGGATTCAGGGGTGACCCCTAGTGTGGTGAGGATAGCGCCAGAGTTACCCGTCAGCCCTTGCTTTCCCGGTTGGCTCCAGTCACTACCCTCGGGCCCATATGTATCCGTCATGCTACTCGCCTAATCATGCATGAAACAATACCTGACTTGCTTGCTTGCTTGCTTGAACCTGGCTTGAAATGATCAATGATTTATAGAAAGTATAACCGTAAATACTATTTTGGCCAAGATATCACATAAGGGGTATACGGGTTCTATGTAACTAACAATTAAACCTCACCTATACCGACAAAGACAAGTAGGCACGTCCTACGGGGCTTGCTCCTCGTCCCTACCCTCGTGACCTGTGCAGACACGACACTTATACATGAGACATGACCTAAAATGCCCAAAATGTGACGAACGGTGGAAATGTATCGAGATGATCACGAAAATGCAATGTGGTATGATAACATGTTGTTTCACATCATATTAGTACATATTACAGCAATTCGGGGTCAAAGAAGTCGTTGGATCAAGGGGCTAAAAATGTAATTTTATGCAGTCACATTTGTTCTGCCAGCGAGGTGGGAACGGCCGTTCCGGACTCCTTTGCAAAATGGGAACGGTCGTTCCCATAACCCCAAAAGCGCACCAACGTTTTTCCCCCCTTTAAAACGCGCGGGAGCTGGGAACGGCCCTTCCGGCACAAGGCCAAAATGGGAACGACCGTTCCCATGCTCGGCCGCCTAAATCATTTGAAAAGGTGGGGAACGCCCGTTCCCACAATGCCTTGAGGCTGGGAACGGCCGTTCCCTGTTTCTGCAAATGTGAAGAACAGAGAAAAACAGGGGAGGCTACGGGAAAGCATAACAAAGCAACCAAAAATCCATTTTCAATAAACCAATTCATGCTTTTCTGGAAATATGATGCATACATATTCAACAAGTAATAATACTCCTTTAGAACACCTAAACCATGGAAAAATCATCAAGAATCAAGATTTCAAGTTCATACTCAAACTTGATCACTCAAGCTAAATATTCAAGAATCTCATGAATTAATCATGCCATACTTCAAGATATGATCATTTAATCATGCTTTGCACATCAAAGAGTTCATCTAGCACATAATCCCCAAACCCTAGCTAAACCATACATGCTCAAGAATCAAGAGTTCATGCACAACCAACCTTGGAAATGAAAGAAAGGAAGAAGATGGATGAGGGTGATGATCAAGCTTCCCAAACTTGGATTAATACTTGAAATTCTTGGTGAAATGGATGAAAATCACTTCCTTTCATGTTCTTCTTAATACCGAGAGAGAGAGGGAGCAAATATGTTGAAGAATTTGGAAGCAAAATGATTGAAGAAGCTTGGAGATGATATACCGTGATATTGTGGGAAAAATGTAATATTTGCAATTAAACCCTCCAAGTTATTTAAGTTAAGCAATTAAGGATATTAAGTTTGGAAAGTGATCACTTTAATCCTCAAAGGTTTTCATGCAATTCGGTCCCTAAGTTTAAAAGAATGAACGTATAGGGCCAAGTTGACAATTAAATCATTTTCGGTAATTAATTCACGAAATAAACATTTTCACGTTATGAGATAAATTATAAGTTTAATATGAATTTCATGAAAGTATTATAATTTTAATTTAAAAAATTATTTTGGACATAAGATATTAATAAATAAAAACCGGGGCGTTACAACTCTCCCCCCCTTAAAAGGACCTGGTCCCCAGGTCCACTGTCAAGTTTTAAAAGGATGCACAATTTATAAGAGAACCCCGTCTCTTGAATAAGGAATGAAAGAACCCCGTCTTTCGCAAGAAGTGAGAAACCCCGTTTCTCAACAAGAAGTGAGAGAGCCCCGTCTCTCAACAGAAAAGGAGAGAGCCCCGTCTCTCACATGCACTGAAGTAGTTCAAGGAGTAGATAGCGAGAATAATGGCATGAATGTTACATAGACAATTAGAATCATAATACTTTCACAAATATCATATAGACAATTAAACCATGTAATCACGTACTTATCACTCATAATTAACTAGTTTGCAATGTACAAGAAATTAAATACAATAACAATAAGATCAGTGATGCACGTGGTATGCATGGTTAAATGTACCGTTCACCGATGGTTGTACTATGCATATAATTGGTACCTTCTTCTTCCCGGACTGGATTCACATTTACATTTTGCACTCCCCTCTCGCGAACACCTTCCCGTGCTTGCACTAGTACTCTTCCACCCCCGGTCGATTTCCCTCGCAGCCTTGAGCAAGTATCTATGTGATGCTCGTCACTCCCGCAGTAGAGACATAATCCCAACCGCTTCCTACAACCATCATAAGTGTGGTTATCATGTGCACAATAACTGCAAAGAAGTTTCCCGGAAGATGTTGTTGAAACTGAGTTACGTGAAGTTCCCGAACTCGATCCAAGTAGTTGCTTCTTTTTCTTGTGAGACCTTTCCTGAGGTGCCGGGGTATGATAAGAGATAGGCCGCTTTCCTTTGCTAGAACGCTGCCCCGACTTTGAACCTGAAGCCTGCCCGGGGTGAGGATTAGATCTTCTGGCCTCCAACAAGGTGGTGCCTCGGTCCTTTTCTTGGGAGTCACTCGGAGTTAGTTCCCACACTCTTTTGATTTTCTTGAGTTGTGATCCAGTGGAAACCTTGTTTCCTTCAAAGGGTCTTGAGGATAATTGGTCTTGAAGTTCCCTAAATGCCATCGAAATTTGGCCCGGCTGCAATGATGATAAGACTTGTGGCGTTGAGGCAATATACTCTTTTATCTTCTGATCTACTAAACGAACCAAAGACTCGAAAAACTCCTGAGGCTGAACCGGAGGGGGTAGTTGCGGAGAAATTCTAGACACTCGTTCCCTATAAGGGCGATCTTGCGACATCCTGTTAATCAAGACACTGAATATGCATGTTGAATTAATATGCCAATGCACGTTATACACTCAGAAATAATAATTCAGCATATTGGAGCAATTAAGTTCAATCAGGGAAATTACATATATGTAAAGAAATTTAAAATTAAAGTAGCGTATGATGCACGTGCTTATGGATGCATTGAACCTGTCACCGGAGTAATGGAAAATTTTTATCCCGACATGAAATTCCCTGTGTGTTGAATCATAATCCTGTCTGGAACTAGTAATCATTTCTTGTTTTCCCCACGGTCTTCTATTCTTCAGATTTATTCAACCTTCACTTGAACATTCCCACGGCTCAGTATTATGATTTCTGAAACCCGAAGTCCTTTTTTACTCACGGGGTTAACATCTAGCTTATTCTTTAATAGTTACTTCCCAACTTATTGCCCGAATCCTTCTCATGGTTGTCACTTTGATCCAAACTCCCTTGTTTACTCTTTAAGAGTTTGAAGAATTGAATAAATTCCCTTTTTCTTGTTTGCATTCGATCACCCAACCTTTACCTCGTAGTTCGTTGCCTTCTTTACCGTTTCCATTTGTTGCTTCATTTCTTTTAACGTAACCTCGCAACATGACAATTCAGCTTGGATCTGAATTACCCAATTACCGAAATCTTCAACATAACTGTCTTTCAGTTTCATATTCACTGGAGTGCTGAGCTCCCTTTATCCCTTCCTTAATTGAAATCCCAAAATTGTCCTTGCGTTAACTGGGGTAACTATATGATCCCTAAACAAGAACTCTTGAATTTCCATTTCTGTTCCACTTATGGAATTAATTCCCTGACCCCTCTCGAACCAAAAGTCTCCAGTTATTCTTCTAATTCACCAAGTTGCCACAGTGACTGAAACCCTTCAAGTCTACTCTTTCACTCTGAATCGGTTGGAGAACTCCTCTTCATCCTTATCTACTTGTGAACATATAATTTCCTTCCAAATTCTTTATCATTCGTTGCCATTTTCATTTGATACTCCGATCTCCCAATTCTCACCCTTGCACGACCCTCCAAATTGAATCCGGAAAATAAACTCATTCCAATCGGTTATAGAGTCCTAGGAGCTTTACCTTTCGTGAATCCAAATCTACCAGCTCGAGTGAAATGATCTTCCTCTCCTACTTGAATTTGCTTCCCAATTAACCAAGTCTCACTTTAACGACACACCTGAATCTTGAGTAATTAGTACCCCAATCTCCTTCACCTTCTCCTCGGATGAAATAGCCTTCCTAACCCGGTAGACGCGTCATCTTTGATAGCACAAATTTCCTTCAGTGAATTCTCTTGTTCCGGATCTCATCCTTTGAATCATAACTTAATGAACTTGTCTTCGAACTTCTCATATTTGATCCTTAGTCTAAAATTCCCCGGGGTAGCACTTTCTGTGAATTGATGATCCACGGTGTAGTCCCGAAATTTGAATGCTTCGACTTGTTGCTCCAGATCCTCCAATTCCACCACATCCTAGTTGATAATCTTTAGAGACATTACCCCGAGAATATCTTTTCCTTGTTTTAGAACTCCCTGATTTAAGCATCTTCGACACTTCTTTCCTTCCAACCCTTGAATCGCTCGCTAACAGCAATCCGGTGATTCTCGCAACACGACAATTTATCTTGACTCATAAAATGACTTGTCTTACCCAAATGTAGAATCCCGAACATGTTGATTTTCCATAACTGATTGTTCGATTCTTTCTGGCTGTCGTGTTAGAAATTTGAATCCAATTGAGTTAAACCCAAAGATAATTCCCAACATGTACTTCAAGCGAAAACTTAACTGACTTTCTTCCACGCCCTGATTTTAGCCTCAACTTGCACACCCTTCTCAAATTCGGTAGTAGCCCAAAACTATCGAGCAACTGGCCGTGGTTTGATATTCTGTCTACAACCTGTAACTCACAACTTTCATTGAAATAAATGCATGCAGGTGAGGCATGCTCATGTCACATAATAGCCACATAATTAATGCTTGCGATGAAAATTTAATATAAACGCAACAAGTAGTATATCAATGTTTAAATAAAACACATTAAGCACATAATTGCAAAGAATTCCAAATCAATTAATTAGCACGAAATATCAGAAATCAACGCAAAGCACAAATTGTCAAGTAATCTAATTAATTCAAAGAATTCAAATAAATTCAAATAAGATGCAAGACTCTCAATCAACAATTAATCCTATGCCGTTCGACCTAGACTTGACACGACACGACACTAGAACCTCGGTTTTGCAACCGGGCTCTGAAACCACCTCAGATATAGCACCCCGGACACGTGGAGGTACCACATCCCCGCACTATAGGCCGATCCACCTACGAAATGGACAATCCGTACATGAACTAGCCTATAGCGAACGGGTGACAAATAAAAGAAAAGACGAGCTAGGCGGGACTAAACCCCAAAGCAATACAAAACCAATGCACAACAATTAAAAGCGGAAGCATTAATTCATATATATACATACAGATACCCTATTTATCAGATAGATACGTATAGATACCAAACTAATTATCCATACATCATTATCTCTTATACATGATCAAGTATTCCAAATGTGATAACAATAGACATGACATGAGAAGTAGTAAAATATATACATGAGGGTGCCCTGCTAGACTCGTGACAATGCAAGACTGGACCAGACTCCCGCCTAGCACGACCGGCTCTCAAGTACCTGAAAAGTGAAGTATCAGTCTACCGAAGACTGAGTGAGGGGCATAAATATATACTAGCGCAATCACATGCAAGTTATAACCTCGGGTAAGGTTTTATAATTAAACATTATACGTTCACAATAATAGAGAACTCGCCCGAGATTACAACTATCAATATTAATTACTGGATCGTTTCATGCAATCAATCAATACATGGCCCCGGTGAGTGAGGGCGGTCTCCAACCTTACTCCCAATGAACATGAACATGCTTGCTTGTTTAATAGTCAATAGGTGATCATGCGATTCATTTACCGTGCAATCGTGCGATAGTGTATTCATATAACACGTTCATGAAATGACAATCATGCAATAACCCGAGGCGCATCCGTGGTGCCGGACTCGTCCCCAGTCTCCTTTTCCCTCCGGTTTGATGAAGGGATTGCAAGGCCCCAATCATCCAATCTCATTGAGCAGAGGGTACATGAATCCCTAAGCCCGGAGCTCCTTCCTCCACTAACCTCCTAGTGGATTCAGGGGTGACCCCTAGTGTGGTGAGGATAGCGCCAGAGTTACCCGTCAGCCCTTGCTTTCCCGGTTGGCTCCAGTCACTACCCTCGGGCCCATATGTATCCGTCATGCTACTCGCCTAATCATGCATGAAACAATACCTGACTTGCTTGCTTGCTTGCTTGAACCTGGCTTGAAATGATCAATGATTTATAGAAAGTATAACCGTAAATACTATTTTGGCCAAGATATCACATAAGGGGTATACGGGTTCTATGTAACTAACAATTAAACCTCACCTATACCGACAAAGACAAGTAGGCACGTCCTACGGGGCTTGCTCCTCGTCCCTACCCTCGTGACCTGTGCAGACACGACACTTATACATGAGACATGACCTAAACTGCCCAAAATGTGACGAACGGTGGAAATGTATCGAGATGATCACGAAAATGCAATGTGGTATGATAACATGTTGTTTCACATCATATTAGTACATATTACAGCAATTCGGGGTCAAAGAAGTCGTTGGATCGAGGGGTAAAAATGTAATTTTATGCTGTCACATTTGTTCTGCCAGCGAGGTGGGAACGGTCGTTCCGGACTCCTTTGCAAAATGGGAACGGTCGTTCCCATAACCCCAAAAGCGCACCAACGTTTTTCCCCCCTTTAAAACGCGCGGGAGCTGGGAACGGCCCTTCCGGCACAAGGCCAAAATGGGAACGGCCGTTCCCATGCTCGGCCGCCTAAATCATTTGAAAAGGTGGGGAACGCCCGTTCCCACAATGCCTTGAGGCTGGGAACGGCCGTTCCCTGTTTCTGTAAATGTGAAGAACAGAGAAAAATAGGGGAGGCTACGGGAAAGCATAACAAAGCAACCAAAAATCCATTTTCAATAAACCAATTCATGCTTTTCTGGAAATATGATGCATACATATTCAACAAGTAATAATACTCCTTTAGAACACCTAAACCATGGAAAAATCATCAAGAATCAAGATTTCAAGTTCATACTCAAACTTGATCACTCAAGCTAAATATTCAAGAATCTCATGAATTAATCATGCCATACTTCAAGATATGATCATTTAATCATGCTTTGCACATCAAAGAGTTCATCTAGCACATAATCCCCAAACCCTAGCTAAACCATACATGCTCAAGAATCAAGAGTTCATGCACAACCAACCTCGGAAATGAAAGAAAGGAAGAAGATGGATGAGGGTGATGATCAAGCTTCCCAAACTTGGATTAATACTTGAAATTCTTGGTGAAATGGATGAAAATCACTTCCTTTCCTTTTCTTCTTAATACCGAGAGAGAGAGGGAGCAAATATGTTGAAGAATTTGGAAGCAAAATGATTGAAGAAGCTTGGAGATGATATACCGTGATATTGTGGAAAAAATGTAATATTTGCAATTAAACCCTCCAAGTTATTTAAGTTAAGCAATTAAGGATATTAAGTTTGGAAAGTGATCACTTTAATCCTCAAAGGTTTTCATGCAATTCGGTCCCTAAGTTTAAAAGAATGAACGTATAGAGCCAAGTTGACAATTAAATCATTTTCGGTAATTAATTCACGAAATAAACATTTTCACGTTATGAGATAAATTATAAGTTTAATATGAATTTCATGAAAGTATTATAATTTTAATTTATAAAATTATTTTGGACATAAGATATTAATAAATAAAAACCGGGGCGTTACAGGGTATGTGTGTGTGTGTGTTAGCCACCTCACCAGTCTTTAGGACTAACCCTCGTTGTTATTTCTCTTTTTCCCCCTTTTTTTGTTTAAGTTGCAGGTGTTTTTGGAGGTTTAAGCTAGGCGGTTGTCCTTGTGTCGTTGGTTGAGGCTAGATCGAGTCACATGCATTGAATTTCGTTTAATTTATGCACTTTGATAATTTTTGAATATGTATAAACTTTGTACTTAGACTTTGGCCTGGGATATGATTTGTATATTTGTCATGTATCCAAATTTGTATAAGTTGAATATGAAAGCTATGTTATAATAATTGCTAGCATATTATGACTTGAATTTGTTTTTCGCTTCCGTGAATTATGTTTACTGCGCGCTCTGTATTAGGGTCTAGACCACCTAGCTAGGGTTTGTATTTTGGTGTGTCACCCGTTCGCCATGGCGTTACACGTGTCGGGCTATGGTGCGGGGGATGTAGTGCCCTTCGCTCGGGGTGCTACATTCTAAAGTGGTATCAAAGCCCCAGGTTCCAAAACTGGAGCTCTAGTGTCGTGTTGGGTCCGTCTAGGTCGTTCGGCTTAGGATTATGTGATTGTTTGCATCCACTATCATCTTTATGTGGCTTATTTGATTTTATTTGTATTAATTGTTTACATGAACATGCATTAAACCCTCCTATGCGTCAATATTTACTTGAATTATGGTTCTTATTCAGGATGTCATCTCAACACTCAACCGTGGGAGAAGAACGAATGCCATTGATATACCGAGAGTTCCAAAATTACAACCATCTGATGTGAAGGCCGAACAATGGATTGCCGAAATTTCATGGATATGGGATACTCTATAGGGGATATCACAATATATAGTGATGTGCACCTCTCGTTTAATTCAAGGCCAAGCCTTAATTTGGCTCAAGGAAATGTGAACGGAGTTAGCGAGGTACGGAGAAGTGATCACGAGGGAAAACTTTGTTCGGGAATTTCATAAAAAATATATTCCTTCTAGTGCAAGAGTGACAAGAGTTCAAGAATATTTAGATCTCCAACAAGACCTAAAAATGGCGGAGAATTATATGGAAGAACTTGAGATCGGGCCCTTATGCTACACAAGTTGTTGATAACTATCGACCCAAGGCCCGAAATTTTATGCAAGAACTCAAGAATCATATCCAACAAACTCTCTATGCTTCAATGAAAAATTTTTGGTCTGAGCCAATGAAAAAGGTGGTTCAAAGCGAGATGGAGAAGTAACGAATGAAGTCCTATACCCTTCGAGAGGAACAAGCAACCGGTTCGAGTTCGAGTTTAGGCAAGAGACCCGTGCCACAAGAAAAACCCCAAGGATCTCAATGTGTTAAGCAATCTAAGAACAAGAAACCTCCAAGCCCTCAAGATGTTAATCTATCCAAGAAAAAGAAGAAGAAGAAACTCCGACTAACAAAACCAATTTCTGAGCCTGCTCTAATGGCTCAAATTCGATGTGCTTATTGTAAAGGTCCAAACCACTCAATGGAAGGATGTCAGAAGAGGTTGGGTACTTGTTACAGATGTGGTAAACCAGGACATATGGCAAATAATTATCCAACGAAACCTAATCCAAGACCTATGAAGAACCGTAGCTTCGAGATCCCGATTCAAACCCAAGTGGATGTCGAGCTTGATACTACCGCTATGGTAACGGTACACTGTCCATCCTAGCATCTCATCTCATGCATATATTATTTCCGGGGAACCCATGTGTTTGTTCCATTTTTTTTATTATTCTATGGTGCTTCTTGGTTTTAATTATTGTGTGTTTCCTTTCCTTTTCACTTCTTGTTTGTTATGTGCTTTCTTTTCCTTTGGTGTTAACTCTCTTTTGGAGAGAGTTTGGTGGTATTGATTGTTCGTAAGTGTTTGGTGAATTGTGAGGGTCGGGCTGCTTCTGGTGGATTTGTTTGGAGACATTTCGTTTTTGTTGAGGTTAGTTACTGCTTTTAGGATGTCCGTTCGGGGCTCAACGATATCTACGGGTAATAGATTGAAGGCTAATCCGTTGATATTCCTGGTAGAAGAACCGAGAATTGCCTCAGAGTAAGAAGTCTTTCGTGTTAGCGGGGTACACTAGACAATCTTCTTTAAGAATGTCAACCCATTGACATGTATGACAAACAAGAGGCACGGTTTTGAGTGGGAAGAGGCGGTTGAAGAGAGATGCCCTCGGTATCAGCTTTTGCCTAACCGATGGTATGAAGGCTACTTCATTTCCAACCGAGGCACAAAGGAAAGCCTTTGTTGTGTGTTGCTTGTAGAAGAATTGTACCCTACACCTTAAAAAGTACAAGGTCACGAGTCTCTCCTGCTCATGGTTTGAAGTGGTTCGAGGTTTCAAAAGACTGGTTGTAGTGGCATAAGAAAGATGTTATGGACTTTGTGTAATAATGTCTATATGCCAAAGGTTGAGGATTCTCCAACTACTCCCAAATTTTTATTTGGGAAGTGGGGGGAAACGACTGGGACTTTGTATCCGGTATGCTAACTAAGGAGGTAATATCTCGAGAAGTCTTTCATCCTCCAAGATTAGAGTGGCTCAATGGAAGTGTGGAGTTGGGTTGCCTTCGGAGCCGTTCAAGACCCTTTAGGACCTGAGGATAGGTCCTTTTGAAGGGGGAGAGGTTGTAACATCCCGATTTTTCGGCCGTACAGGTACGACGTAATTAGAGTGTTATACGCGTATTTAAATTATTTAATTATGCAAATATGTGATATTTTAATGATTATGTGATTATTTGAAATTAATTTTAATTATTTGTTTAACTTATAACTTGAATTTTAAACGTTTATATCTCCATGCCTCGGAATTTGCTTTCTACGTGTCCGGATTTAATTCCGATTTTTGTGAAATCTTGGTATACGTGGAATATGTGAGTTATGAACGTGTTTTCATGCTTGTTACATGTTTTAGAGTTCGTTTATTTTGGTTATTGGCTCATTTTGTAAAACGGGATTTGTGAGGGACTCGAGGGCCTAACTAGTTTTAGCGCACCTTGGGTTCCAGGCGCCATAACTTGAGCTCGGGAATTCGGATTTGAATTTTGAAAGAAGCTTCGGACTCATAATGAAGAAAGGATACCAAGGAATCTAAATTTGTAATTTTCCAAGCCCGTTGGAACCTCCGAATTTCTCCCGAACCGGGCCTCGCGTGCGACTTGGACCCCTTTGTATTCTTTTAGCCATATCTTGGCCAATTCTTGAGCAAATTAAATGATTCTTGGGTCAACATCTCCAAGACTTGATCCCTATCCCCCTGTCAGCCATTCATTTCGTTTCACATTGGAGAAAATGGGGTTTATCAGCAGCAAAACTGAGATTGAAGAGAAGAGAAAAAGAACACTATTCCATTTCATCTTTTGAGCTCAATACTTCACCAAATCATTCCAAATTTGAAAGTTAAGTCCCTGAATGTTTTCTGCAGTGCCTCCTCTTTAATTTGACACCTTATTTTCTAGATTTCATGGAGAATTGAATGAGTTATGGCTAGAGTCATGAATAGTAAGGGTTTGAGCTTTTTGGATGAATTTGATTGTTCTCTTGTGAATTCTTTGGAAATTATGCATTCTAAATGACCTTACGATATCCATGAGTGATTGTATAAACTTATATTGCATGATAGTTAAGGGTTTTTAGAATTTTCATTCAAGAACTTGGAGGTATATTCATGAACATGAACTTGATCCTTCTTTCATGCACTTATTTGATGAATATATGTTTCTTTGCCTAGAATTCTAAAGCTTTTATGCATGTATTATGTGTCTCTAACTTACCTCTAAATCTTGGCATGATTTAGTTTGAATTGGAGTGAGCTTTGTGCTTGTGTTTTCGTGTTTTGCCCTGCTGGCGCCAGTGGTCGCGGCCGCGATCACGACCAGTTCACTTTTGGTTGCGACTGTGACCCATTTTTCCTCTTGTTTCGACCTTGGTCATGCCCGCGACCATTTTCAGTGTATTTTTTGTCATGGTCGCGACCCTGTTTTGCCCTAGTTTCGAGTTGTGCATGTGTGTTGTGTTGTTTTTGCTTCGTTTGCATTTTTTGTGAACTTCTTTCCCCTTTTTCACTTCTTATG
This sequence comes from Lantana camara, assembly GCA_037501455.1. Classification (NCBI taxonomy): domain Eukaryota; kingdom Viridiplantae; phylum Streptophyta; class Magnoliopsida; order Lamiales; family Verbenaceae; genus Lantana; species Lantana camara. The sequence continues at coordinate 91,165,340 of CM074858.1, read as the reverse complement.
CATTATATACTTGATGAATTATGTGTTATATGATTTCTTATGAATTTATTACGTGCTTTTGTTGCTTTTAGATGCATTATATGACAAGATATGCATTATACACTTTCTTATGCGCATGCATGAATTTATACTTTGATTCCTTGCCTCGTATGTTCTCTTCTTGCTACTTTTATAATATACAAGTATAGATAGCATGTTGTAATATGTGTTACCTTGTATGACATGAATTTATGATTGATTTTAGATGCTCGTTTCACTTTGTGTTCTTATGTGACTTAAGTGTTTCCTAATATGCATGTATGAACTAGAACATTGTTTGTTCATTTAATATGCTATTTCTTATCTCTTTTGTAACTTAAGTTCTTTGTCGACATGATAATTTATGTGTTATCTTCTAAGTATTACATTTATGGATCCGTTTAATATGAAATATGTGAAATAAGAACGCATATGCCTTAAGTGTTGCATTTTATATGCATTTTATGTATCATATGCATTCGCCGAGCGTCAATTTGGTACATTTTAAGTCTAAGAACTTCCTTTGTTGTTTACTTTGTTCAGAGCTTGGTCCCGTGGGTAACGAGCAGGTCCTGTAAGCATCCGTTTTATATCCTTTCGCTTCTTATGCTTCCAAAATTTGAATGTATGATTTGCTTCCGCATATGCATTTGTTTTGTGGTTTGTTTTAAGTTGCAGGGTCTACGTTCCGCCTAGCTTAGGTGTGTGTCTGTCTGCCTCCCTTTCGCCTCTGCTTGGTTCATGTACGGGTTTCCCATCTCATATGTGGATTGGACTTAGGTGCGGGAAATGTGGTGACCCATCGTGCGGGGTGCTACATCAAATAATTAAAATAATAATACATCCTATTTCAAGGATATTGCTAATTTTAAGTATGGGAAGAGAGTCGACGATCTTAATTAATTGCTATATTATTTAAGTTTTCCACTTGATTATTACTTGAAATTGGGAAATATGTTGAGTTTATTGAAATTTGTCTAAATTTTTCAAAATTTTTGCTTAGAATTTTGTTGAATTGATGCATGATCTAATCAAGCTAATTGAGTAGGTGAAAGCATGTATATGTTGATGAGTTAGTATGATTATATGCCCTACACAACTGCCACATCTTAAGCTCCGCCGCACCCCTGCCCCCTCCACTCCATTACTACCTCATATGTAATCCGCCCCCACCTCCACCACTTTCACCCACATCCATCTTAGATCTCTTAGATCTGTCTATCACCATTGTCGCTGCTTTCTCCTCCTCTTTTTCCAAATCAATCTCAGAACTATGGGATGGTGGTGCGATGTAGGTGGTTGCATGAAGGTGGCAGAGCGTCGAAGGTGGTTGCATGGTGGTGGTGGGGGCACCTTCCCTTTCTCCGACACGCGATGCATCTCTCCAACGCAACACCACCGTATTCTTTGTTGTTGGATAAGAAAATCTGCATCTCGAGTTTAAGATCTGTGGTATATTATAGCCTTTTTAGTGTATGTTATTCCCGGATTTGAGTTCGTGAGCTTTGATATTTTAAGATCTAAATCTAATGATATTTTATGGTAAAGGTTTTGTCTGTCAAAGTAAATGAAGCTTTTACTTTGAATCGGTGTGTAATGAAGAATTCAGTGATTAATTCTAGTTTCAAAGACTGATTTCACGTCTTCCGTTTGATCTTCTATGTATAGATAGATGGTTTATAGGGTGGTGGACTGGTGGTGCACGACTAAGTTGGATACATGAAAATCTGGCTTTAGTGGGCTGGTGGTGTACGACTGAGTTGACGGTGGAGAACGGAGGGGAAATGGAAACCCAAATTTAATGGAATTAGCCAATCAGGGGCTGTTACTAATTAGTTCATGGAAAATTTACTTAGAAATTTAATTTTTGTATGCTTTTATAAAAGGATTAAAACCACATGCGTAATAAAAACAAATAAATGTACAATTAAATGGAGAAAATTATATTTAACAATATAATTTAATTATTCTATTTTAAATCAATATGATTTCTAAATAAATAATTTAATTAATTACATTTAGATCTCAATATCAATATAAATATAATGAGGGCAATTCTTGGAAAACAAAATTGCTAAAAAAAAAAAAAAAGCAAAATAGAATATTTAGGTCGAATTTTTGATGATGTCATTCAAAACTTGACGGAACCCTAGTTAATGGGTTTATTTTGTAATTAATAATTTAGTGAGTGGATATAAGTGTAACTTTCTGATTAAAAGGGTGCAAGTTGTACTTTTTAATATTTTCATGGATCTAAATGTAATTAGCACAAAAAATTATAATTTTTTTGGATATAACTTTTGAAAGTTGAGAGACAAATTTTTTTTTTCTTTTTTAACATCCAAAGCCCAAGTTCCTAGAGGGATTCGAACCCGGTATTGCCTTCCAGGAACTCAAAAGTCAAAACACTTGACTTATCAGTCAGTATTCCCATCGGCACAAATAAACGTATTATTAGAACTTTTCTGGAAGATGATAAATAATAAAAACTAGGATGGGTGACACACATCAAACACAATTAACAAATCATGATTGCTAAAAATAATATTTGACATTTAAAACAACCAAAAATTATTTTACTATCAACATTTTTTTGACTTTACAACGTAAACTAAAAAATATTTAAGTTTATAATTTTAATTATTAGTTTTTAATAAAATGCAATCAAATTTCATTCATCCTTCATGAAATAATTTTATTTATGTGTCACGAATCAAGTAACACTTTATTAAAAAATAATAGTTGAGTTTCTATTCCACTTAATTTTAACTTATTCAAATATTAGATATCAATGACTAAGCATGTCTAGCCTCACCCTAACTAATAAAAAGTATGATTTTGTTTCTTTCTTCTTCTATAGTGTTTGGTGGTATTAATGCAAGAGGAGGGATTTTAGTATGATTTTATTTCTTTCTTCTTCTATAGTGTTTGGTGGTATTAATGCAAGAGGAGGAATTTTGTAGAACTGTAACGTAAGTTCTTTACTTGAAAGTCAAAGGAAAAAAAAAAAGGGGGCCGGGGGGGGGGGGGGGGGGGGGGGGTTTCTTGATATGTAGAATATCTTTATATTTACTAGGAATAGCATGTGTAAATAAAAAATAATTATTGTATAAATATATTAAAATTATTAAATATATACTCTATAATTGTTTTTAACATAATTACTAATTTATAATAAAAATTAAATAAATAGCATAAAATAATATCATATTAGTAATTATCAAAATTTAAAATATAAGTAAAAAGTGATAAAAATTATAATAATAAAAAAAGGAATGTAACTGATGAGGGGAAAAAAAAAAGAGGAATTAAAGAAAAGAAGTAATGAAACAGAAAAGATAAATTAAGAAAACGTGGAAGAGATAAAAAGGGATAAAATTAATTATTAAATAAAATAATAATTATTAAACCGATAAAGAGATGGTCTTTGCTTAAAAGATAGTATAGATTCTCGGTTAAACCGATAAAAATGAACTTAGGTGGAGTTTTTTTCCACACTCGGTTTTTTATTTCGTGGAAAACCGTCCTTCTCTCCCGCGTCTCAGCTCGCCTCCAACTGCTTCTCTCTTCCCCCTCCGCCGCTGCTTGCTCCGCAGAGGTATCTCTTTCCCTTACTGTTTATGAGAAGTAGGGTTTCTGAGATAAATATTTCTTGTATTCCTCTCATTTTCTATTGAAAAGGGCAAAAGGTGTTCTCGTATCTAAAAATTTTTCAATTGATTCTGAAATATTGGCTGGGGATGAGCAAATACAGACGATAAAGAAAAAATTTGTATATGCGTTATTTCTGTGTGAGGATTGAAAGAACAGATTCTTCATTTACCATAGCAGAGTCTGAAGTTTGAACAACTATCCCTTGGTCTTGCTGCTTTTACTATAGAATCAACCTTAGTTCTAAATTTATATATGCGTTGTAGTAGCAAGATTTGATTAGCAGGATGTAAAAATTCACTTGGCATTTCTTGAACTGATATGTCCTTGAACAGATAATATGTTTTGGCTCTTCGACTAAATTCTGGAAGTTTTCCTTGCTAATAATAGCTCTTTGCATAGAATTTGAAAGTTTTCACTGTCAATAGTAACGGTCTTTGAGAAATATGCCTAGGTATATATCTCTCTGTTTTGCTTTGCTTTCTTTGTGGTTTGCTACTCTCCTATGCTAATTTCTTTTTATCTGACCTTTTTCTTTTTTTTGAATCATTAGTTTCGCTTATATGAAATAAAGTTTAATTTTTGTGGAATTTTGGTGTGTTGATAATTTCAGCTACTCGCATTACCAGAGAAGGTGCGAGATATTAGCAAATTCAATAGATGTGGATCTACTCGATTGCCAAGATATTCCACATCACGATTTTAAAAACGGTCAGTTTTGTTTCTAGGTTCTAACTATGTGATTTTACTTATGTTTTCTTATGCTTTTTTGATTTATTTTATCTTCTATGATATAAAAAGTGAAACCTTCTTTTTAAACTTGTTTGGTGGAATGGCTGGACGTAGCAAATTGTTTATTACTTGTTTGTAATTTTTCTTTGAATTTAAGTGGATAAGGTATGGAATCTTCCATTGGTACATTGCATTTAGTCGTTGTTTTCGCATTTTGGTTTGTTTTAGAATTCTGATTGATATAGCCAAAGGTGTTAATGTCTAAATCATTGAGGTTACTTGTTTCTGGATTAGTATGTACGGTGCCCAAGTGATATCATGGAAGAATGACCGGGGTGAGGAGATGCTCTTTCTTAATAGGAAGGTATTGCTCTGACTTCTCATTCTATTTTGATATATTTTGATCAACCTTTGCCAATGTAGCTAGCACTATTTGTGTAAAATCAATGTTCCTGATAAGTTGTTGTAGCCTGTAGTAATGTATGGCTCTACTTTGATGTATTATCGATGCTTATCATTTTAATCCCGCGAAGCTGTGACAATGAAAACTCCCAAGTCTTCGGGCTCGTTTACTTTGGCATAAAGGATATAAGAGGATAGGATTTAACATGTTAGTGAAGCTAAACTATTAGTCCTATTCTCATGTTTACTTTTTTATTTTGTAATTGTGATATTGAATGTTTATGAGATAAGCTTGTTTACTTTTATATTTATGTTTTCATGTGTTTAGAATGAATTTACATTTTTACCCCCATTTTTAAACAGAAGGCCGTGCATTTGTAAATCAATTTGAGAGATTCCTCCAAACACCAGTTCCCCCATATCAAGCTGCCACAATTTGCCACTGTATGTAGTACTATGATGATGTGTTTGCAACAAATGTTTCTTAAATTTACACCAAAATGCAAGATATTTTACACCCACCATATTTTCCTCCATAAAGTCATCATATACGAAAAAATTTAGAAAAAATCCATAGCATATAAAATCAATTTGACACTACTAGCTTATAATAAAAGGTTACATTAAGATATAGTAAAATACATTTCATGTTCAGCTATGCCAAAAACAGGTTTTTAGACACCAAAATACAGCAGATGTATGCCAAAAGTATGTACCATACAAGAAGCTAGATTTAGATCAGAGAAACAAAATGGGCACACTAAGCCTTCCCAAAAGCATTACATTTAATAAGACATGTCCCAAAAGCAAACTGAACAGAAATTTCAACTTTTTTAGAACTAAAAATAGGATCATGCACGAAGTTTACCTTCAATAGCCATTTTCACCATCTCTGCTCTAGCAGCAATTGGCATGCCAAAGAACATATTCATTTGCTTTTCGTTGTTGACGAGCATGTTGGAAACATTGATGTGATCTTGAATAGTGATAAATAGTGGCAGCTATCCAATTGCCTCAAAGATTTCCTCTTGACGCTTTATGGTATCCTTAGAAGCACCCAAACGATTTGCAACATCGCGAAGAGAGTCTGTCGACTCCTTGCAGAAGGTCGTGATTGCATCGACTATTTCCTCACTAGCCTTTCCCGTTCTCTTTCTTTTTCTCTTATCGGAGACTCTGGGAGCCGGGCCATGTTGCGACCCCTTGGAATTCTCTTGATTTACCTCCACATCAGCGAGACCCGTAGGCATTATGGGGTGGTATGATGTCTCATTGTTATCCTCTCCGTCAGCCGTTAGATCCACTGGGGCATGCTCAGCTGCTGCCGACCAATCCATAGTATTATGGCCCGTTGCACGATCTTTACCATAAATCTCTACCCAAGCATCATACAATGGAAATGGTTTTCCTCTAAGCCAAGCATGGTTGGGATATTGCTGCAAAAATAGGGCAATGACAATAAACACAAACTTATATTTATGAACAATACAAAAAAAAGGAACAGAACTGGGTCATACACAGAGATAATCATTACATATTTTAATAAATTGAAAATGAATTTCTGTACCTGGAGGAAACTATCCAATTCGTGTGGTTCAGCCTCGATTGTAAATGTACTAGAATTCCAATTTAATCCACTGTAGCTCAAAGCATTGGAGATTTGATGATAAAGCTTCTTCCAAGAGGTGTATTTGGAAGATATATTTCGCTCGGCTTTAAGGTCAGTGCTAGGCATGTACTCCTTCAGTCTATTTTCGAGCTGGATCAAAAAACCACTTCTAAACCCATTCGGTGCTTTCCAACCACCGGTAATAATGTCTCTAAATGCTAGTACAAGATTACCTTCCTCTTGCACTGTCCAACCACGACGAGATCTACCTTTGGAACTTCCAATTCCTTCTTGAGTAGGTGTGGAAGACATCTTACCCTATAATGTAATAATAGAAAAGTCATTCTACTGTGGTGAGGAAAAAACTATGCTAAGGTCATGTGCCACTACATCAATCAACAATAACAATTATAAAATTTAGAACCATATAAGGAGCTTAAAAAGTTTAAGAAATTCAAGGGTGCTGCAACGTAAGTTCAGTTTTGTATAAAGATACAAATACAATAATCTTCAAAAGGCACAAGTACAACATTACAACCATTTCAGGGTAAGAACGACTCTATAATCAAACATAAAAGTATAACTATTGGCGGCCTGGCCATTCATTGTACATATTATTTGCCATATTTTCACGCCAGTTCGTCCAAGCTTGGGTCGTTTGAATGTGGTCTATGAAGTCTCCTACAGTTTCATCAACTTCCGGCTCCTCCAGGACTAAAGCTTCAAATGGGTCTATAGTCATCTCCAGCCTGATGAAATTATGCAGAAGGCAACAAGCAATGATGATTTTGTTTTGCGTCTCGATTGGGTAAAAAGACGAGCTACGGAGCACCCCCCATCTAATCTTTAGAAGTCCAAATGCTCTCTCAATTATGTTCCTAGCTTTGGAATGCCGAAGATTAAATAACTCCTTGTAATTTTGCGGTCTAGCAGTGTCGGAACCCCATTCCTTCAAATGGTACCTCACACCTCTATAAGGAGCTAAGAATTCCTCCCCATTTGTATAGCCAGCATCACAAAGGTAATAGTTTCCTAAAAAACAAAACATTATCGGCAACGAAAACAAAAACAATGATATTAATAAAAAAGGGTTTAACTAAGATGATAATTTGCTAAACCGAACTAACCTCTAGGAACCTTAAAGCCATTTGATCTATGAATAGCATCCCTCAAAACTCTACCGTCGGCAGCCGAACCCTCCCATCCAGTCAAGACATACACAAATTCATATTACGGTCACACACAGCCAACGTATTAACAGAAACCACACCTTTTCTACTACGGTAGCGCTCTTGGTGTGCAGCGGAAACTCTCACTGGTATGTAGGTGTCGTCTAAGGCACCCAAACAACCCTAACATTGATTAATAGGCACATTTTAGAAATCTGATAAATAAAAACATCAAAAAACAAAAATAAAAATTATGTAGAAACTCACTTTAAACCATTTCCATTTGTCATCTTCAGATTCAGCCTCCACTGGCACAGGCTTTACAACAAACAATTCATAGCACCTCAACACGACATTGAGTACACTATTGAAGTGACGACTTACAGTTCTACTAGAACGTTTAAAAGACTTCTTGAAAACTCTAATTTTTTGGTGGTGTGAAATTACACTAAGAAACATAGCCACTTTTTCGATTACAGAAACACCTTTAGTAGCATTTAAACCCCCTCTCTCCTGGAGAACTAAACACAACTTAGCAAACGCATTCCTGCTGATGTGTCGTTTATTTGTCCAATTATTAAGCATGAATTGTTATATTCTACTTTATGACTTAGCTTTATTGAGAGTAATCATTCCAGTTTTATATTTCTGTGTAGGAAGCACTCTTTGTGGAAATCTGGAGATAATTGGAGGAATTTGACCGAGAATTAGTGCAGATTGAATCTTCTTGGAGGCCCACTTTTCTTAGGCATGCACCCGGCCCATTAACTCCAAATCTTTCTTGGAACTCAAATTGGAGTCTTAGGGGAATTGTCACGTGATGAGAGCCCATTGATATTCAAAGCCCTTTGGACTTTGCAATATATTGTCTAACAAGTGAAAGGAAATGTCAAGGTTGGGCCTCAACAATGCAATATTCTGCTGGGCTTCTAACATGAATATTTAAGAAAGTAATAAGGAGTCCAAGCCCTATCTTGCACTTGGGAAAAGATAGCTGTTGTAATGCAGAATTTAGGGAACAAGGCTTTCAAAAGCACTTTCTAAGAACGTGGGGGTTACAACGTTGAGAGAAGGCGGGTTAGTGGCTTTTATTGTGTTATTATTCTGGAGAACGTGGAGAACATGGTGGAGAAGTGGGAGAAGAATTGAAGCACGCCACTACACTATAAAAGATGAGCAAAAACGGGGGGAAGAAGGCCATCCCTTTTCCTATTAGTTTTACTCTTTTAATTTTATTTTTAGATTTGTTAATTTCCTTTGTTCTTGATTTGTTAGTTTCGTTTTAGTAGGGATTTTCCTAGTATGCATTAGGGTTGTGTGAGATGAATTTATTGGTGATTTTATCAAGTTATCCGTTTTATCTCTATTTTTACGACATTGTATTTGTTCTTATTCTTTGATTATATTAAGAGCTCAAATCTTAGAATAGGCAATTCACATATAGCTAGTTAACTTATTTGGTGGAGTCTAGCCGGATAATTAACGAAGTGGCAAACAATCACTAGGCCGTTAAGTTCGACTGATTTCGTGTTGTGGGATAGACGGTCTAACTAGGCGAAGTAGGAGTTTTTACCTAGTCGGTTAGGGTTAGTGTTTCTTTAGGGTGTAATGCAATTGCCCAATTGAATCTTAAAAGGAGTTTCTGCTAAGGTTATTGGTTAATTAGAAAACGATTATTAGGAGTTTCTTTTAGTCGTTATAAACAGTAAGAAGAAACGAGGGAGCCGGAGGTGTTATCTGGTAACTATAGCTAGCCTAACGAGGAATTAATCACCCTGTCTGTGATCATAGCCTGATGCATGCGTAGGAAAATCCCAACTACTTGTTATTTACTGAATTAATTTAAGTATCAGTTGAGTTTAGTTGTTAATTATTTGTTTATTTAGTCTCGTTTTGGTCATTGCATTAGTAGTTAGTCATATATCTCAATCCCCCTATTTTAATTGTTTCCTTGGCATATAAAAAGTTATAATTTCATCCAATCCTTGTGGTTCGACACCCGTTACCGCTATTTTACAATTCATTTGTGTGAAAGATTCGGGACTTTATTATTGGTGGTTTCGACACCCATCAATTTTTGGCGCCGTTGCCGGGGATTGGTTATTAATTGATTTTGTTTCTTTTTCTTATACCTAGGAACCTTCATTCGAGCAGTTGGTACACGTTCGAAATTGTTTGAGCTGGATTCTGATACTGAATCTGAACAAAAGTTTGCACTGACAGGAAAACTGATCACTTCCCTGTCAATGATCACGGTCAGGATATGGCTCAGAACAGAACACTTCGGGACCTTGCCCGACCCACAGAGGCACAATTGCCACTTAAGCCCCCTGGTCGATTAATTAAAAATTCGGATCGTGATGTGAAGGGGCATGGACTAACATCGTTTTATGAAGGATTTAAGTCGCACATGGTTGAATGGATTAATCTAGAGGATCCTCCTTTAGAAGCTTGAGTGCGAAATCAAGACACGTCGAGTCCGTGACGTTAAACAAGGGCGCTATATGGGAGGCAACCCATATTTCTTTTCCCTTGCTTTAGTTTCTTTTGTTTTCGTTTTCTTTCTTTTCTCGTTTTCCTCGCCCCGACGTAATCTCTTCTCTTCTCGTGTTTTGCAGGCAAATGTGCAGGTGACATAATCGGGTGAGTGTGGGGGCAGTACAAGAGTAGAAACATTGTTGATCAATTGCTATAACTGGCGAAAATGACATTTTGCTACTGTGAGGCAACTTGTCTGAGGTCACGGACAAGGGTCCTGGACCATATTTTGCCAAACGGAGCTTATCCCACAAACCAAAACAACCCGCCACCCTACCCGCGACCCGCGACCCGCTCCACTTATAGTCCGAACCGCCCCATCCCCAAATTAAACCCAGCACTCCATTCCTTCAATTCCCCAAAATCTCCCACAATTGCAAGAGCTTCAAACCCCAAATCAGCCATGCGAAGCGGGATGCTCCACCGGCCGAATAAACCACCGCTCGTCATCGACGGTGGAGCCACGTCTTCGCCACCACTCCACCCATTGATTCTGTTGTCGCTGCTTTGCCTCCAGACAACACCACAGCAGGCGGATTCTCCCACAAGCGACGTACTGCCGTGCGCCCTCCACCAGCCCGGAAGCGCCACCGCGCGTTCGTCATCTCTGATCCAGCGCCACTACCTCCGTTGGCCTGAAACCTCTCACAGCATTCAAGGCCAACAACCAGTCAGAACAAAATTGAAGAAACGAGCCAAATGCTACTGACAGGAAGGCTGTTCGTGATCATAGACAGGATTCCGAAGGCTGTTCGTGACCATCACACCCCCCGGGTTCAGGGAAGTCCTCTGTTTTCCATTTCTGACTTACTTTATGTTGAGGACAACATGTGCTTTAAGTGTAGGGGGGTGTCTTAGGGCTATATGAGTCAATTTTTGGGTATTTTGAACACGGCTATGGGCTGATAATTTTGAACATCTAGGACTGATATGCTATTTGTTTTGGTGATATTTGGCTGGGACTTTTTGCTGCTATTGCTGTCCTTGTCTTTTTGGGTAATTTTTAGAGAATTTAGATGCATGAATAGGGCTGTCAGTTTAGAGTTTATATGCTGTTGATGCTGCCGCAAATTTTGAGCATTCTCATGATAGCATAGAATTGTTTACTATGGCGTTATATCCTCTCTAATGAACTTCTTACAGCATCCTGTTTGTGATGGATTTGATCTTTGAAAAGGAAACTAAGTTTGAACCTTTGATTATTTATGATTCGCATGACATGAAGTTAAGTTTGTTTGACACTTGACATAGTAGGAATTATGTGAGCTTGAGAATAATTGATTAAACCTAAGTTTGTGTGTGCTGAATTGGAACCACGCTACGACTGAATCTTGTCTAAAGTGATTAGTTGATTTAATATCTTTTAAATTTTGCAAGTATGTTGAGAAACGGTAGATTGGTGTTGAGCTAAGTCGAGTTTGCCTTGGTAAGCATTTAGTGTGAGGGGGAGCTTGCGAGGGGCCAACTAGAGAAAGGTTGGTCAGTAGAACTCGATGACTACTCCTCTGGCCTTGGAAGAATTCCAAATCATTAAAGTGCCATGAGTAGGGCCGAATGCCGGCCGCTCTCGAAATTGTTTCCCCAACACTTAAAGGGATAAACAACTGGAGTTTGCCTTGCTTTGCGAAAAACTCAGAAAAAAAAAACGAGATAAAAAAGAATGAGAAAAAAGCTGACAGAAGTGGGAAAATGTTGAGCAGAAAAAAAAAAAGAAGAGATATAATGGAAAAAAAATACTTGTTAAAAGCTCTCTAGGAATTTTAGGTTGCTTATCTAGGAAGATGTAACTTGGCTCATCACCATATCTTTGGTATTCTTTAACATGTGCGCAAAATTGATTGATATTTGATTAAACTAACTGCTTTATACTTGTTTCCTTTGTTTACATTGGATTAATAGAATCAAACTAATCTTGCATGATTATAATTGAAAATCGAGCTCATACATTCTTGCTTTGGAAAGTTGATTTCAAAATTGGCTTTGTGATTATGTTCGTTGTAGATGGTTTTTGGTGACAACAAAAGTTTCCTAGTTTACACAACGGACTGCTGTAGTTGGGATCTAGAGTGTGATTTTAGCCTTGGTTCTGTGTTATGCTTAGGGACAAGCATCACTTAAGTGTGGGGGGATTTGATGTGTCGTTTATTTGTCCAATTATTAAGCATGAACTGTTATATTCTACTTTATGACTTAGCTTTATTGAGAGTAATCATTCCAGTTTTATATTTCTGTGTAGGAAGCACTCTTTGTGGAAATCTGGAGATAATTGGAGGAATTTGACCGAGAATTAGTGCAGATTGAATCTTCTTGGAGGCCCACTTTTCTTAGGCATGCACCCGGCCCATTAACTCCAAATCTTTCTTGGAACTCAAATTGGAGTCTTAGGGGAATTATCACGTGATGAGAGCCCATTGATATTCAAAGCCCTTTGGACTTTGCAATATATTGTCTAACAAGTGAAAGGAAATGTCAAGGTTGGGCCTCAACAATCCAATATTCTGCTGGGCTTCTAACATGAATATTTAAGAAAGTAATAAGGAGTCCAAGCCCTATCTTGCACTTGGGAAAAGATAGCTGTTGTAATGCAGAATTTAGGGAACAAGGCTTTCAAAAGCACTTTCTAAGAACGTGGGGGTTACAACGTTGAGAGAAGGCGGGTTAGTGGCTTTTATTGTGTTATTATTCTGGAGAACGTGGAGAACATGGTGGAGAAGTGGGAGAAGAATTGAAGCACGCCACTACACTATAAAAGATGAGCAAAAACGGGGGGAAGAAGGCCATCCCTTTTCCTATTAGTTTTACTCTTTTAATTTTATTTTTAGATTTGTTAATTTCCTTTGTTCTTGATTTGTTAGTTTCGTTTTAGTAGGGATTTTCCTAGTATGCATTAGGGTTGTGTGAGACGAATTTATTGGTGATTTTATCAAGTTATCCGTTTTATCTCTATTTTTACGACATTGTGTTTGTTCTTATTCTTTGATTATATTAAGAGCTCAAATCTTAGAATAGGCAATTCACATATAGCTAGTTAACTTATTTGGTGGAGTCTAGCCGGATAATTAACGAAGTGGCAAACAATCACTAGGCCGTTAAGTTCGACCGATTTCGTGTTGTGGGATAGACGGTCTAACTAGGCGAAGTAGGAGTTTCTACCTAGTCGGTTAGGGTTAGTGTTTCTTTAGGGTGTAATGCAATTGCCCAATTGAATCTTAAAAGGAGTTTCTGCTAAGGTTATTGGTTAATTAGAAAACGATTATTAGGAGTTTCTTTTAGTCGTTATAAACAGTAAGAAGAAACGAGGGAGCCGGAGGTGTTATCTGGTAACTATAGCTAGCCTAACGAGGAATTAATCACCCTGTCTGTGATCATAGCCTGATGCATGCGTAGGAAAATCCCAACTACTTGTTATTTACTGAATTAATTTAAGTATCAGCTGAGTTTAGTTGTTAATTATTTGTTTATTTAGTCTCGTTTTGGTCATTGCATTAGTAGTTAGTCATATATCTCAACCCCCCCTATTTTAATTGTTTCCTTGGCATATAAAAAGTTATAATTTCATCCAATCCTTGTGGTTCGACACCCGTTACCGCTATTTTACAATTCATTTGTGTGCAAGATTCGGGACTTTATTATTGGTGGTTTCGACACCCATCACCTGCCCAAACGTAACTGCTCTATGCAATCAATCTCACTTAGTTTCACGAGTCCGTTAAGATGCTCGATTTGTTTGGGGATCTTAGATAACAGACTATATTTTTGATAACACCTATGCCAGCTACGCTCATCTAACACTCCACTTTCTAAAACCAGGTAAGTTAGCATCTAACACCTTAACAACTTGAATGCGAATGATCTCCAAAGCAACAATAGCTTCAGCTTCACTACTGTCAAAATCCATTCTTCAAGCACCCAAAAAAAAAAAAAAAAAAAAAAAATCAACTATTTCCAGAGGCATATAAGAATTGTCTATCAAAACAAATTCAATGTTCCATAAAAACAATTCAAAGAAGTGGGCTTTATTTTATCAAGAAACAATTTTCTAACCAAAACCATACAATAAGCAGCATCGAAGGCAAAAAAAAAAAACAATAAAAATGAATAATGACAAAAGCAAATAATCAACTGAGGAAGAAGAACATAATATTGAAAACCCAAAAACCAACTACAGATGCACACAATAAAATAAAACATCCCCGTAAAAAAAAATGGATTCAGAAGATTACCTTGGCTATCAGGTTCGCTGGAGTTATCCCACCGTGAGGATTACTTTCTAAATTAACCTACAATAAAGAAGTAGAAAAAAATTAGTAAGCAAAATGGAACAAGTAAGTGCAACCATCCATTGAAATTGTCTTATTCTAGCATGATACAAGGTTTTGTGGTTTCTTCTTTTTAAACATGGGATGAGTTTTGTGCTTACTGGAAAAAGGTTTGAAGCTGAGATGAGAAAGCTGGCTCTTTTCGTGTGCACTTCTTTTTGTGGTATTGATCTTCTGCTCTTAATTGGTTGGATTCTTTAATTATTTTGGTGTTTTCTTGATTGGGTTATAAGCTTTATTATACTTTTTTTTTTTTTTTTTTGGTTCAGGGGTGGTGTTGGCATAAAAAGGCATCATGATAAGTGTGTGAGTGCCATTGAAAATTACTTGATTAAAGGATGCTTTGCAGTGACACAATTGGGGCATGAATGCTAATACTTGATCTTATTTTATTATTGAGTAAGGGAGTATAACAGGTTATGGATGCTACACACATTAAAAATATGTATCTGATTTATACTTGGTCTTATACTTGTTTTTTTTTTTTTTTTTTTTTTTTTTGGGATGATTTATATGCTTGATTCAGTAAATGCCAACCAAGAGATCGGCATGGTGTGTGGCAATATTTTAGAAGCCCGAGGACATTAGATTCCTTGTCTGGTGCTAATCTTGTCATGGTGTGTGACAGTTGACTGCTTTTACTTTATGTTTTTCACTTACTACAGAAGGTGTGGTTTAGTGCTAAGTTCAATGCTAAACATGATTTGCCCTCAATCGAATTCTTGGTTTCATTTTGTCTCTTCCAACCTTTTGTTCTGTAAATTTTATGTGTAGAATTGAAGTTCGACTGATGGATTCAAAGAGAGGTGAAATATCACAATCATGCATATTATTTATTTTTCTTACGTGCCTCTAATAATCTTTTCATCAATGGCAGGAAAGATCACACTCTAGAATGCTAGTAAGGTGAACCATTTCTTCCAGTTGCTGTTCAAATCTGAAGTCATAGTTAGGTATTTCATAACTTTTGCCTGAACTTTGTTTTTCTCTTCTAACATTTTGGCACCATCTGAATTAGGAGGAGAACACAAAATGTCGGATGGATTATATGGGGTCAATTAAATAGCTTGATGAAAAGTTTGTTGTCAACCAGCAAAAGCATGCCAATAATGGAGAGGTATCTGGTTTTGTTACTTGCTTTCTCTAAGGGGTGGTGTTGCCCTCTCTAATGACTGATAAGTAACAATCTCATACTATTTTGTGGAACTTGGAAGACACCTTAAGAAGTTCTTGTTTTGCAAGAACAATGAGATGTGTCCAGGAAGTTATGAGCCATCTGATTTGGGATGTTCTTGTTCCAACAGTAGGAGTTTTATTTCCTTAGCAGTAGGTGTTTTTTTTGTTAAAAGTATATGTTTTAGTTTGGTATTAGTGTATATATTTGTAATGTTATTGATGAATTGGTTGTAAATGAGTTTTTTTTTTTTTTTTTTTTTGAAGAAATGTAAATGATTATTTATGGTTGTAAATGTAAAATTATTTTCTTTGTATTGTTTAATTTAATTTTTTATTTCTAATATTACCGACAGGACTCGCGTCGGAATTGTGTAATTTTATTTTATTAATTTTAACACTACCGATGAGATTTCGAGTGGATTTCCGTCGGGATCGGGTAATTTTATTTTATTATTTGGACACTGTCAACGGGATTCCATTGGAATTATTTTGATTTATTTTTCCTTGGGAATTTTGTCGGTTTATCAATTCCGATGAGGGGGTTTCCTACGGACGGGGACCAATTGGAGTTCTGACAGGTCTTTCCATACAATTTTTTGCAGAATTGTAATGACCGGTTTATCGATAAGAACTCAATATGCATTATATATAACGACCATCCAGACAATTCCACTGCTCCAAATTGATCGAACACTTGATGAAATGCGTATTAAGCATCCTTGATCAAATATGTAACGACCATCCATATTCCATACAATTCCACAGCTTCAAATTGATCGAGCACTTGATAAAAAACCTCAATCGTAGCTGGTAGCCTGGTACTCGAACTTCTTCTATTGTAACCACCAATGTCCTTGAGAAGGGGATGAGAAAAAAAATAACAATAGATAAGGAAATAAAAGAAGGGGATGAGAAGAGGAGGTTCAGAGGATGAGGAAAAGACTTTAATTCATTTCTTTCTTGTTTTTCCACAATACAAATGAAACAAGAAACGTCATCAAAATAAGTCTAACTTCTTCTCTAAAATCACGTTTTTTGCTCTTTCCAAATAAATCCTTCCTTCGCCAGATTGAACCCCAATTGTGTCCCTGAATAAGTGTTGTGTACATGACAATTTAATTGATGAGTTACAGGACCTGAGTTTGAAGTAAATTTTTATGCTGAGATTATCAAGTTATGTTGTCAAAATATCGGGGATATACGACCGAGGAGCTCCAAGGACACTGCCCCCAACATCTGGAAAGTTCTCATGTCCCGGCAATGGACTTACATTGCCATCAGCATCTACCGAGAGTGGATACTTGAGGAGATGACCTTGTAACTCTGTGAACTCATCGCACGTATACCTCTTCCAATTATCTTCAGCAATCGAGTTCACACTCCTTACGCAGTCCAATGACTCTGGCTCGTCAAAATAGTTTTCAACTGCTCCAAGGTGTTCGGCCCAGAGCGACATTCGATATCCGTAAACCTGTAAATTATAAAACTGATATTTTAGACACAAGAGAACAAATAATATCAATTTTGCAAAATAATGAAACAACTTATAAGCAAGGGAAAAAAAACAAGGTGATGTTATCACACTAAATGGTGCACGAAAAAAGTTACAAACTGAACAGACCTGGCCCCGTGGATGTTGCTTCTTCTTTGCCCAACAATGATGAGGCTGATATGCACCCATAGCTATCTCTGAATCTCTGGTGCCAGCCATGGATCTTTCATTCATATTAGCTGATCCAATTATCACGTATTCATCATCCACAACCATTCCTTTGGCATGCACATAAACCATAAAACGCTGAAATTTGTAGGAGTCTGAAATCTGAGAGGCAATCACAAGCATAATCCGGAAGTGTTAGATACAAAAGACTTATGGAAAGAAAAAATCCCACAGAAAACGTCATAGTAACTCCATTTAAGACATCAAATGAATATTATACCCAAAGCAGGAACAGAGTTGTAATAATGATTCGCGATAAACATGGATTCATTTAATTTGTTGATGATGGAGCTGAAGAAAAAATCTTTGATTAGTATTCTCTTAGGTTTATCGAGATGCATTGCAACAATAAGAAGAATTTGATTGTGACAAGGTTTATTGTTGTTCCTTTTGCCAATTGTTCACTTTTTCTCAATCCATTTTCTCAGTAACAAACCCACCTTATCGTTTATTGTCCTATAATTACACCCAGCTATAGCTAGTTGCTTTTAGAATGTAAAAACACCGGGGGCATGATAAAATGTATTCGGTTGACATCATGTGTTTAGACAAGTAGCAATATAGCACTATGAATTCACATGCATATGTAAAACAATTCAAGGAAATAAGTAATGCTGAGCCAATTATAACTTGCACTCAAAAGGAAAAAAGCATATGGATATGATGAAAAGAAGGAACAGCTGCGAAAATGAGTACATAGTAAAGGATAACAATCTTGTATTAGGACGAGTACCTCTTGAGCATCTCCAGGGGCCTGAGCACTAGTACTTGCGATTGGTTCCCGATTGCCAAGACAGAAAAAGTTTAAGAAGTCTTGTGGGTGTGAGTCCAATTGCATTGATTTGATCTCATTCGCAATAATCTGATACATCATCTCCATTGTTTGTCCCTATCAAATGAAAGATGTGTGAAGGGAGTTAATAGTCCAATATTCCTCAAGGCTATTGAGTGTCAATCATTATTAAGCACCGTAACTATTGGAAGAGAGCTATTGTTGTTGAGCATATTGTATATCCTTACAAGATCTTTAACAAGAACTATTGTTGCAAGCAACTTAAATATTCTTAAGATTACAGATCTCTAACAAAAGCATTAGAATGCGAATGACATTTCTAAATCTAAAAGCTTTCATTTTCTCCTATCTTCATCAGAAAAGTTAAAAATGAACCAATGATATAGTCACCAGCAATTCTAACTGTCGCATAGATACTTTTCAAATTCAAAAATCACACGTGCAGCTCGGCCACACTTTCTCAAATTTCAAGTATAAACAAGGAGCATTTATATACCTGCCAAAAAAGAATTTCTTGCACAACATTGTGTTTGGGATCGCCCTCAGGCCACATAGGTATGACAACATACACAACAAATCTCTCTTTGGCTCTGATTTTGCTAGCAATTTTCAGTGCCAATTCCATAGGAATTAGATGATCCACACCTGCCATTTTGAGAGAAAGGTGATTTCAATGACCGAACAATTAAAAGGGCAAAATATTGCTAGATGATGGTACATAAGCACATAGCAAGGGTGATCGTGAGGAAGACGACAAAAATATTCGTTGCTGAGTGATAAAATAATCAGGTAAGTAAAGTACTAGTGATTCTGAGAAGAGCTTGCTTATCAGTTTGCATTACAAAAGCATGAAATTTGCCGTGTTAATTCCAATTCACAAAAGATTTAAACACTTTAAGGTGCATCCAAGCATAATAGGATGCAACAGAATCTTAAAAATAGATCACAAATAACTTTAGACTACAAAAACTACGACATAGTACAAACGAAAGTTGAGAAGGGAAGAAACTTTTATGTTTACCTGCATTGTGGTATGATGGCCAAGCATATGAAGAGCCAAGAAAATATTGATTTTCAATGTAGATAAAATGCTGAGCAGATCTTATTGCCTGAATATAAGCGGTTTGAATGCTTTTGTCTATCACCAGGTCTTTGGCGCACACAAGGTTCTGAATGAAATAGCGCAAATTAAATAATCAAACAAACTCGAAGGTATATGCAAAGATAGATAGGGACAAAAGGCGCTGAGAATATTCATTTATAACCTGTTTCTCAGCCTCTTTATAGTGTGTGGGAAATCCTCTGAGTGACCCCGAATCAATGGACCGGAATACCTGTAGAAGCAACCAATGGTTAGATTCATATTTCAAGATTATCTTAACCACCTTTGAGGTTTGCTTCCTTATTACCGAAAAAAACACCATGACGCCTGCAGCAGTTAAAAGAATTCAGCCTCTATCTATTGAAATTACAATAACCACCCTTGAGGTTTGCTTCCTCATTACATATCACACCAACTGTTAGCTGCCCCAACTACCAAACAAAAGGACAAGGGAGAATTACATCTAAATTCCCCTGACATTTTGGCCAAATAAGACCCCTATCAGTCGCATCCCAAGCTCCATCTGTTAGTGTAAGGGGGATGTGTAATTTCAATAGATTAAGGAAAGCCAATTTTGTAACTGAGGCAAATACCTCAAGGGTCTCTTTGGTAATTATTCTAATAAAATATTCAGCCCAAGCTAGGGATTTGTAACCTGCACATGCCAATTCTCTGGGTCCTTTTGCCTGGATATATATAGCTTCGGATCATCTTTTGGAACAGCTATATGTGCACCATCCTTCGAAAGACGAAAAGCAGGACTCAATATCTCTGACATTCTCTCAATATCTATCATAGCATCATCCTTCCAACGAGAAGGGTTTTTCTGAACTAAACTAAATTCGCTCCACTCGGTTATTTTCTGCCAACGTTGAGCAAAGTTCATTAGAACATCATATGCAGCAGGCCCCTCGATTCTGCAGTGCAAATCATGCCATGGCTGCCTCGGAGCCTTTTCTGTTGCCTGAGATGGGTAATTAATTATTGAGAAGAGAATGTTAGTAAAATCACTTAGAAACTCAACAAAAAAGAGTATTAGAAAACATGCATAAAATCAGCATGCTTTGCAACATTATAGATTTATCGATTAGGAACTACAACAGCATAAGATAGAAATATATAACTTAAATTATAATCATATCATAACTTAAATTGTAAAAAAGTCAATACTGGGAACTACTATGAGAATTGGTTGGAATTCATAACTAACAGACATGGTTGCAAATTCAACAAAATTCAGATTACTTTTAACCCACTATAAAGGTGTTTCTGTCAAATGAAATCAAGCTTAAGGAAAATGCATAAAGCTTTCAAAATAGCCAATTTCAAACTATTACGCAACATAATTCAAAAATGTACACGGAAGTTGAAATTGATAAACTCAATGAGCTAGACCAAAGGTAGTTACTCTAAGAAAAAACATCTGCCTGCTTTTATGCACAATCATGACATGATTTAACTAATAAAAATCCCCTCAAGGGTCCAAATTATAATAAAACACGCTGAGTGAAAATGAAAGCCATTTATCTTAACCTACTGACCGGAAATGAAGGCTGATGAAAATCATCCTTGAAAACAGTCTCGAGATCGTGGAATAGTCGATGTTCAGGCGTATCATAACGACCATCACAGAGATCAAGTCCACCTAAAAAGGCAGTAATTTTCCGGTTATTGCCATGAGCTTGTGTATCAACAAGAACACATTTCTGATGATGAGTGAAAAGATGTACAGCAACCTGGAAGCCAAAATCCTTGAGTTAGCAAGTGAAGAACAAAACTTATGTATAGGCGAGACCACGCACGTAAAACACTACCAGATACTATCTTTTGAATAATACATCACAATCCTTCATATCTTTAAACTGACTTATTACTCTTCACCCATTCTGACTAAATGCAGGACACAGAATGCATGTGATTAAATTACAATGAGAAACATATATAATTCCCATATATTTCTAATACATATTGATTATTGGATATTTACAAAATTCATGATAAAACAAAATTATCAAGGAATGCTCCAGAAACAGGTAATATAACAGAAACAGGTAATATAAGTTAAACTTAATACTAGAGTATCTCTCAGAGACGATCAATCTCAACCTGGTGTTTGCTGCTGGGATGCCGTGATGCCAAAATGCACATGACTGATGAATGCTGGAAAAACTTTTTGGTCTCTTTACAATGTGTCTTCATGACTCCATCCTGCATCCAAAGCCACCAAAAAAATTCAAATCAAAATGCAATAGCAAATAGTTCAAAATGGGGGAACTATTAAACACATGAATGAGTAAGTTCAGTTCATACCCTTTTGAGAAAGAAACTATCGTACGCAGTCTTGTCATCCCAAACCAATAGGAGAACTCGAACTCCTTCTCGAGACTTATACTTCAATAATTCCCCGAGAGTCAAATCTCCTCCTCGAGGCAAAGGTCTAGTGGGTTCTCTAGTCAGTTTAATTTTATGGAAAACTGACCACCCCACAACGTATACCAGATGCTTAGCCTCAGCTATGGCATGACATATATCCTCCCAACACTTGGCGTGCTCCCTAGTTGACCCGTCCCCCAACTCAATCGCCGGCATCTTCGTCACGTGGGCATCTTGGTATAAAGTGACCGAGCTTCCATTACGAGGGGGAAAATACGTGTTTCTAACCCCTCTATGTAATGGGTCCCCGGCAATACCATGACCATAGAGTGGATTCTTTTCACATGGCATGAATACCATCCAAAGCCTAAGAGCAGAGTCGGGCTTCAGCTGGTTGAAGCCGTCTATCGGAAACCAGCCGGAAATCTGGTCGCCGGAAGCGATTCTTTGGGCCGGAATGTGGACTCTACCGACTGTGTCCGACCGGAAAACATCTTTATTTTTGATTCGAATATTTAAGAACTCCACGGGATGAGCTAAAGGGATATGAAAATGCTCATCCCATTTAGGGTTCTGAGAGTTGGAGAGGACGCGGGTGCGGGCGACCCTGGCCTGAGGAACCGAGACGGTGACATAAATGTAGGAGGTGATGCACTCTCGGCGGTGGTGAAGCTTCATGTTAGGCAGCCCACGCGCCTCGATAATATGGAGTTCCAGGTCTCCATGCAAGTATATTTCAGCCATGATCAATATGGCCGCGGGATGAAATGCTGAAGAAAGAAGTTGACGAGACGGAAGAAATTTTGAGGATCAGAAGAAACGATGGAAGAAGAGAGATAGATGGAAAAAGAGGAATAGAAGAAATGAGGAGGAGATATTCCGGCGACTCACTCCGGCCGGCGGCGGTTCTAGAGCCCTTTCAAACTACTCCGTCTTCAAAGCCACCAAAGTTCCCTATTCTTGGCTGCTACCTTCGCCTCTATAGAAATGGAAAACAACAGCTACAGATAAATACACACACCCGTACGTATGTGTGCGTTTTGTGAGGAAAAAATGAGATGGAAATGTTTTTTTGGATTGTATAAAAGGAAAGAAAGAATGAAGATAGAAGAAAGAGAGAACCCAAGTCTGAGGTTTGTGGCTGCGGTATTTTTACTTTTTATTCAGTTTTGAGTACTGCAAAATTCTATAGGTGAGTAGTTTTTCCGATTCAATTATTGTACGGAGATTGACTCTGGATCTTGCTTATTTCCAATTCATTTATTCTTTAATACCAGTCACCAGAAATAGAAAACATGGAAGCCGGAGTTTAGTAGAATTGACCTCTTGTTTCATAAACGGGCATCTGATGTGACGTTGAGTTGGGGTGCGGATCTAGCTTGGCCAGATTCTTATATGCATGCGTGGGGACCACCCAACCCATTTTTAATCCAGTTGTTAATTTTTTTATTTTTTATTTTTTGTTGTTGCATTTCAGTCAGGTTTAAATGAACATAAAATAATATTCATCCTTTATTTTGATATCAGCTGTGGCAGGGTTTTGATTTACACATATCTACATCGGAAAATGATAAAAGCATAACACTATAAGCTATAGGTAGGGGTGGCAAAATGGGTTGAACCCAATGGGTCCAACCCATTATAGGTGGGTTGGGTTGGGTTGGTTTTGATGAAATTTAAATTGGGTTAGTTTGGATTGGGTCAATGATGGGTTAGGAAAGTAATGGGTCCTTAATGGGTTATGGTGGGTTGATATTGGGTTTGAGTTGGGTCTTTAATGGTTTAAGATTAATTATCAAATTTTAATGTTTTATTACTATTTTACCCTCCCCATAAATTAAATATTATATTTTTATTCATAAACTTTTTAAACATAATTACACATTTTTTACACATACTAACATATATTTACACACACTAACACAATTTTACACATATTTTCACACAATAACATATTTTTTACACAATACACACTAACATAATTTTACATGTATTTTCACACACGAACACGATTTTTAACTCGTTTGCCAAATTTTCAACCTGTTCTTTATTTTAAACTCGTTTGACCCATTTTGGATCAATTTCACCTATTTTTCAACCCGTTCAATCTATTTTGGACTCGTTTGACCCGTTTTTTACCATTTTAATCCGTTTTTTGACTTATTCGACCTATTTTGGACTCGTTTGACCAGTTTTGGACCCGTTTCATCCATTTATCGACCTATTAGACCTGTTTTGGACTTATTTGGCCCATTTTGAGCTCGTTTCACCTGTTTTTCAACTTGTTCAACTTATTTTGGACTCGTTTGACCCATTTCGGACCATTTTAATCGGTTTTTCGACCTATTCGACCAATTTTGGACTCGTTTGACCAGTTTTGGACCTCTTTCACTCGTTTTTCAACCTATTCGACCCATTTTGGACTCGTTTGACCCATTTTAGACCTATTTCACCAATTTTTTTGTGTGTTTGAATTATTTTAGACCCATTTGATCCGTTTTTTGACTTATTCAACCCATTTTGGGCTTACTTCACATATTTTTCAATATGTTTGATTTATTTTGAGCCCGTTTCACCCGTTTTTCGACTTGTTCAACCTATTTTGGACTCGTTTGACCCATTTCAGACAATTTTTACCAGTTTTTCGCCCTATTCGACCAATTTTGGACTCGTTTGACCAGTTTTGGACCTCTTTCACTCGTTTTTCAACCTATTCGATCTATTTTGGACTCGTTTGGCCCATTTTAGACCTATTTCATTGATTTTTTATGTGTTTGATTATTTTAGACCCATTTGATCAGTTTTTTGAATTGTTCAACCAATTTGGACTTGTTTCAACCTACTTTTAGCATGTTTACTCTAACGTATCATATATATATCCAAATTTGGTGAATATGATCTAAAATGGGCCAAATAGATCCAAAATAAGTAAAATGGATCCAAATGGGTAAAATGGATCCAACTGGGCTAAATGGATCCAAATGGGTTAAATGGATCCAACTGGGCTAAATGGATTCAAATGGGTTAAATGTGGGTAAAATGGATCCAGATGGGTAAAATGGATCCAAGTGGGTAAAATGGATCCAAAATGGGTAAAATGGACCCAGATGGGTAAAATGGATCCAAGTGGGTAAAATGGACCCAAAATAGATAAAATGAATCCAAATGGGTAAAATGGATCCAACTGGGTAAAATCTGGCTAAAATGGATTCAAGTGGGTAAAATGGATCCAAGTGGGTAAAATGGATCCAAAATGGGTTAAATGGATCCAAGTGGTTAAAATGAATCCAAGTGGGTAAAATAAATCCAAACGGATAAAATGTGGGTTAAATGGATCCAAGCGAATAAAATGGATCCAAGCGGGTAAAATGGACCCAAAATGGGTAAAATGGATCCAGATGGGTAAATAGATCCAAGTGGGTAAAATGGACCCAAAATGGATAAAATGAATCCAAATGGGTAAAATGTGGGTTAAATGGATCCAACTGGGTAAAATGTGGGTAAAATGGATTCAAGTGGGTAAAATGGATCCAAATGGGTAAAATGGATCCAAGTGGGTAAAATGGATCCAAAATGGGTTAAATGGATCCAAGTGGGTAAAATGGATTTTAGTGGGTAAAATGGATCCAAATGGGTAAAATGGATCCAAGTGGGTAAAATAAATCCAAACGGGTAAAATGTGGGTTAAATGGATCCAAGTGGATAAAATGGATCCAAGTGGGTAAAATGGATCCAAAATGGGTTAAATGGATCCATATGGATAAAATGGATCCAAATGGGTAAAATATGGGTTAAATGGATACAAGTGGGTAAAATGGATCCACAATTGGTAAAATGGATCCAAATGGGTAAAATTGATCCAAGTAGGTAAAATGGATTGAAAATGGGTAAAATTGATACAAATAGGTAAAATAAATACAAATTGGTAAAATTGAATCGAAATGGGTAAAATGGTTCCAAATTGGTAAAATTTGGGTAAAATTGATCCAAATGGGTAAAATTGATCCAAGTGGGTAAAATGAATCCAAATGGGTAAAATGGATCCAAAATGAGTAAAATGGATACAAATGGGTAAAATGGATCTAAATGGATAAAATGGATCCAAAATGGGTAAAGTAGATCCAAAACGGGTGAAAAGGGTCCAAAACGAGTCGAACGATTCCAAAATAGGACAAATAGGTCAAAAAACAAGTTAAAAGAGAGTCCAAAATAGGTTAAGAGGTCAAAAACGGGCCTAAAACAAGTAGAACGAATCCAAAATAGGTCGAACAGGTTGAAAAAAGGGTGAGATGGACTTCAAACGGTTCAAAACGAGTCTAAATAGATTTAACAGGTTCAAAAAAGGGTTAAAATAGCCCAAAATGGGCCAAACGAGTCAAAAATAGAACGAACATATCAAAAAACGGGAGAAATAGGTTTAAAACGGGTCAAATTAGTCCAAAATAGGTCGAAATACGGGTTGAAATGGCAAAAAATGGGTCAAAGGAGTCTTAAATAAGACAAACAAGTCGAAAAACGAGTGAAACGATCCCGAAATGGGTCAAATGATTCCTAAAAAGGTCGAATAGGTCGAAAAACGGGTGAAAAGGTCCAAAACGAGTCGAACGAGTCAAAAATAGGTCGAACAGATTGAAAATTGGGTGAAATGGGTCCAAAACGGGTCAAACGAGTCCAAAATAGGTCGAACAGGTTGAAAATTGGGTGAAATGGGTCAAAAACGGATCAAATGATTCCTAAAAAGGTCGAATAGGTCGGAAAACGGATGAAAAAGGCCCAAACGAGTCGAACGAGTCAAAAATAGGTCGAACAGATTGAAAATTGGGTGAAATGGGTCCAAAACGGGTCAAACGAGTCCCAAATAGGTCGAACATGTCGAAAAACGGGTGAAACAGACCAAAAATGGGTTAAACGAGTCTAAAATAAAACGAACATGTCGAAAAACGAAAAAACGGACTCAAAATAGACCAAATGAGTTGAAAATATATTAATTGGGTCAAATAAATCCAAAATAAGTTAAATATATTAGTGAAGGGTATATTGGACATTTAAGTACTTGAATTGAGTTGGAACTCATTAATAACCCATTATTGAACCCACTAACAAACCATTAAAACCCACCACAACCCATTAAAAACCCATTAAGAACCCAACCCATTAAGAACCCATTAGTATAGAACCCATTTTTGACCCAATCCATTTAGACCCAACCCATATGAACCCAGCCCAAACCCAGCCCAACCCACCCATTTGCCACCCCTAGCTATAGGGATCTTTAAAAAAAAATTGCATTTTGTATGGATGATGTATATATATATTTTTTTGTTAACAGAATTTTAGGGATCACGTCAT
Organism: Lantana camara; assembly: GCA_037501455.1. Lineage (NCBI taxonomy): Eukaryota > Viridiplantae > Streptophyta > Magnoliopsida > Lamiales > Verbenaceae > Lantana > Lantana camara. Next base: position 91,138,389 of record CM074858.1, on the reverse strand, counting down.
AATTTAAGGTAACGAATGTCTTCGAGCTCAATAAATACTTATAAAAAAACTTACTTACACTTTATCTGATAGTACTTTATCTGATAGAGATAGAGAAAATTTGAACCTGCAATCTCATCAAGATCAAACCCTGTCGTGTTTCACTTGACTAACTCCATAGAATGGTCTAATAATGTATATGTCCCTTTTGTTATCATGTTCTTTTTTTTCCCATAACGTAGCTAACCACTTTTTAATGACATAAAAGATATTGCCTACCTAAATAGTAAATAATGATATGGATGCTCTTTTTTTCGTTTCACATAACGTGGCTAAGCACTTTTTAGTGACATAAAAAAATATTGCCTACTATTATGAGTTTCCATTTGTGTATATATTTATATATATTAAAAATAATTAAACATGTCATTATATTATAAAATTATTGTTTTTAATATGCAACTGTTTAAAGAAATGTGGGACATTTATTTTAAAAATAGAAATATTTGTTTTTCAATTAATTTGAATATTTAATCATAACAAGTGAAAGAAAATTCAGATTTGGAGGTCAAAAATGTTCCTCAAAAATTTTATTCCTAATTAATATGCATATGTAATGTACTTAAAATCTTTTTTAAAAAATATCATCAATTAGTTTATATTAACAATTCAGAACTATGAAATATCATCAATTAGTCTACATTAACAGTTCACAACTATGTTAATTTTCCCATGAACCTATATTATTCATACCATTAATCCAAACGTTATTAACACAACAATATCGCTAATGAAACTCTTATAAAACTGCTTTCATGCAATCACAACAAAATTGCGATCTCCATTAGATACTCTCTGCTGTTTGTTTATTAGGAAATTAATCTCTTTATCCGTATATATATACACAAGTGTGTATGTATATATGTGTTTTCATAAGCATATTTAGACGTCCAACAAGATCCATTCAGAGCAAATTTGTAATGTACAAATCTGTGTTATGGCATCCAAATCCAATTAGAAACATCAAATACAAAGGACGCTTTATCAAATTTAAACCCTGGTATAGAAATAAGTTTAAAATCCTACAATGGAATCAGAGAAGGCCATTTGCTGAAGTACTTGTTGAGTCTGCCTTCAGCAATCTCTAGGATTACTCTGATTCCATAACTTTGTTGTCCATTTGTAACTGATTTGTAACTATTATTCACTCTCCATGCCTACAATGGTCTTCTCTGATTCCTACTATAACCGATTTCTTGCTAGAGATTGCTGAATGCAGACTCAACAAGGTCTGCAAAACTCTCACCACTTCACCATCACTGTTGTCTTGGATTACATTTTCAGGGACAAAGTGAGTATCCATCGCTGTTCTACAACAATTATAGAGAGTGATAGTGAAACCAAAAAATTTGTTAAACAGAAAATGGTAAAAAGGAAGATAATACATGACAGAACATTAGAACCACATGACCGAGATTTCATCTTTTCAGTGAGTCAATATCGCCCCGCAAACCATTCAACTTTTACCATTTTCTGCTGCAAACTTCAGATCAAATTATAATTATTTGAAGAACAAGGGAATGACATGAGAGCTCAATAACATAGAAGCAGAATACCTTTTTGGGTAAGCAAACGCTATCTCCATAATCTCCATTAGAACAACTTTGTGCAAACTACAAAGCAACTTTTTCTCCCATTGAATGGCCTATTATAACAACATCAGGCCGATCCCAACCTTAAATTTTGCAATTAATGTTTTAAACAGATTCACCAATCTAAATAATAAATAAAATGCAAAAGAAAGAACTAGCAAAAATACATTAGTTGATCACACAAGTCCACACATATTTGCAAATGAACTGAATGACCAAAAACTAGCAATTCAACCATCATAATAAAGTACACAATACTTCACATTGAGTCTTACGCTTAAAGTAAGTTCAACAAGGTGTCGGAGAAACTTTTTGGAAAAAGCATGACCACTGCTTCCCACAACATCTTGTACGAGATAATCCGTCAAGCTTAAAAGTAACAAACTAGCCAAGCTGTTCCTAACCACAATATCCCACCCAAGAAGCCCTACCTTAAAATCTGCAACAGTTCTTCCCAAGAGAATAAGTCCTAAATAAACATTGATGAGGGTCACCAAGCAAGTAAGATAAAGTGGCTACTCATCAATGTAAATTTGGGACCCACTGGAAGATATGCCATTCATTCTCACACCTCTTATACAACAGCTTTTCCGGCAAGCATTAGGATCATTCAGCAATATACACAATATATAGAGAAACAAGTCAATGAAAGCTAAAGAGACTTGCTTCATCAGCCAAAGCCCCTACAAGCTAGCATATCTGTCAAACACACCTGCACAACTCCATATCCTGAAAATCAGCAAATTCCTAACCAAGATGAAGGGTGCAATCTGTCCTAAACATTAGCCCTGACAACATGCACAACACTAGTCATGAAAAATTCCCTAAAACACTAGTAACATCATCCACATGCCTAAACCACAAGCTCAACACACAAATCAAATAATCAGAAGCAACAGTCGAAAACAAGAAAACAAAATATATAAACACATCAGTTTCAGTAATGAAGGAAACAACACAATAACATGTTCTTTATTAAGTTTGAACCCAATGAGACAACAATAAATATGACATGTAGGTATCATCCCTCTTCGTAGACAAGTACAAATTAGAGTAATTCTCACGACATAAACTGGAAGACAAATGAGCAAGTTACCTGAGTCCTGTAACACCCATGCAAACTATTATTGTCTAAAACCCCACTTTGTAGCACTAGGTAAGTGAGCCTCAACACGTTAATAACTTGCATATGGATAACCTCCAAAACTACGATTGCCTAATTATCACCACATAAACCGTCCATTTTTCAAGTGTACATAATTCATATCATCAATACACACCGAAACAATAGACAGGGGGAAAGTATTAGGTTTGCAAAAAAGTAACACATTCATAAGTAAGAAAATAACACAAAACCAGGTAATAGCATAACAAAAAACCAATTCTTGAAATACAATATTGAGCTGCACAAAGCGCATTTCATCCTTAAAAATACAAACTAAAAACATGGATATACGTTGGTAAGGAAAAATTGTGCATATCAACAAGAAAATTTACGGGCGGTTAAGAAACTGAATTCAGGAGCTACTTACCTCAGTGGTACAACAAGAATTTTCAGATCCAACAGAACCTGAGAGCAAATTAAAAAAAAAAAAAAAAGACAAGGGTGAGAAATCCAGTTAGGATAGAAACGAAAAGGGGACAAGAATAGTTAAATGGATAATTTCTATTTCAAAGGACGATGGTTCGCCACTTTGTGCTGGAATGCGAATTCTAAGATGGACCAATGAACACAAATTGTGAATTTTGAACGGGGAAGAGAAATTCAGTTTATGGCACATGTTGTTAGTACACAGGAAAATGTAAAAAGAGAGGAAAGGATTTCAGTGGAACTCAAGTGTAATTTTAACAACTTCTGGTTTCAGTGGTAAATGCACATCGCGTGTTAAAGATCAGGTCTAGCAAGACATGCCAAAATTGCATGTGCAGCAGCAGCATCCATATCCGCCAATTCATACAGCTTGTACGGAAAACATATGCTTTAGCATAAATGAAGAGAACTTCATAACAAAGGAAGAAAAAGGGGCCAAACTCCCTGTTAACAGAAAAGTAAACACAGCCTTAGGGTGGGGAGCAGCGCGACTTAATCGTACCCCCACCCCCGCAATCCAAAACACAACTTAACCCACCCCGTTTACTTTTCGAAAAATGGCATGTTTTTAGCTTTAATCTGCCAAAAACACGTGTTTACTTTTAATAGATCTTGGCCTGTAATTAATGGCCAAGCCCGCATGATAGGCGTGAGGCGTGTGATACGTCACACGACCATAAATATGGTTCCAAAATTACAGTTCTATCCACAAATTCATTTAATTTACGTGTCTTTATCACCACTCGCTTTTTGCTGCACACTCCAACCTCACCTCCCACTCTCTCCCCACTGCAACCGTCACCACGTCCCCTAGCTCCCTCCCTTCATCCCCTTCCCTTTCAGTTACCTTCTTATCTTAGGGGGCGTTTACTCAAGTCATGATATCACATGTTGTGATATTCCATGTTTATGATTCATTACAAACATATGTTTACTTCTTATTTTGGCAACGTGTTATAAAATGTTTAATTTGATTTTGATGTTTACTTTTATACACATTTTAGATATGACTATTAGTTTTTTACCAAAATAACCCCCAATCCAACGATTCTCTCTCCATCACTATTTTATGCCAACATATGTTATTGTTTTTAGTAACAGTTCCTAACCTCTCTTGGAATCATTGATGATTTTCCATATATCTTGCACACATGACATAACTCAAAAAGTATTCTTCTCATATGTAGAATTAAATGTCCTTTGTTCTTGGCATTTCAACTTCAGCTGTATCCTCACAGATAACTTCTCATTTCATCATTCGTCTCTGTCGTGTTCCCCAGAAAGCCTAAACGATGAAAGTTACATGTACCAAAGTCACCTTTGCAAGAGATTTAAATCAATATAACATAATACTTGATTGCTAATCTTATAACAAGCTCAGTTTCACAATATAACAAACTTCATATGTGCTTTCTCATAGCATCGTGGACTTTGAAAACAATGATCAGATCTCATTTTAAAGCTCACTACAAGGCAAAAATTCCTATTGAATATCTAACAACAAATGAACAAAAGTTATATTAAAGAAGTTCATATGTAGACAAACATCTTAAGCCATTTCATTTAACATTTACCAAATACTTCAAAGAATTTCAAAGAGCTTAAACAATCAATAAATATCCTCGTAGTTTTACACCTTAATGCGTAAATCTGGCTCAAACCCTGTAATAAAATAATAGTTCTCATATTGCAAGTGAATCATAGCTCATGTTTGGAAAAGATCTGAATATAGGGAAGGAAAGGGTAAAGAACGAGGAGGATGGATTTAATTGATTTCATATTTAAGTGGATTTATGCACTAAATTATAAGGGTGAAAAAGTATTTCAAAGTATGATATGAATTTACCAAACAAACTCAATAGATTCGTTATGATGGAGCTGAAATCCTTATTTCCAAATCGATCAACCAAAATATAGCTCAACGACAATGATCCCTTCTCACGGAAATGCTGCTTTGATATAGACAAAACTGCAGGCTTGCACCATATACTTAAGAATTCTTCAAGATTGCTTTAACACAAGCACAAAACCTAAGACAAATATACAGAAAACAATCATGGGCTTGGTGTGCTGAAGCAGACCCACATAAACATGTCAATATTGAAGATTATAGAAGCACATAAATACCCAAAAAAACCTCCAGCAATTATGCTTACAACTAAACCTGGATAACAGAATTATAGAAGACTCTACCTAAAATTTGAAGAAGTACAATTAAAAACCTCTAATCACAGTAATTACTTTAGATCAAAACAACATTCATCTTCAACTTTATGAAACAAAACAGAACACTCTAAATTACCTAGGGCAAAGCATATGAGAGTCAATAATAACTTACACACTCGCTTCTTTCCGTAATCAAACCATTATATATCTGTAATTATTCTCAAACATAGATGTAATAAGGACACTACAAGAGGAACTCACAATGTTGCCACATCTCTCCGGCCAAGCCGTCAGCTTTCTTAGTAGCCTCTGCAGCCTTCTTTCCCACTTCATCATCACAAATAATTCAGAAGTATAATACTTTTCCCATTTCCCAATATGAACACAAACCAAGAATCTTTCACTTCTGAATAATGATTGAACTAATTATCACGAATAATTTACATAACAAAGAACACTAATCCAAAAGATCAAACCTCCCAACGACCATAACTAGAGTGTTAGATATAACTATGAACTATCAATTATTTCGTACGTGGTTGAATCGTCATCGGGATTCTCCATCACCACAAGGCGGTGCTCAAAGCATATCCATCAAGAAAAATTATCTCCTTCGCCAGGCGGTTCCACCGGTTAGGATTTGGATTGGTGAGAGAATCAACGTCTGTCTAATTGCGAAGCCCCTAGAAGATAGTGCCAGAGCAAGGCGGCGGAAGACGGTGGTGGAAGCTGCGTTGACCAAAGGGCGGAAGACGGAAGAGCGAGGCGGTGGTGCAGGAGTGCGCGCGGCAGAGATTAGAGATTGCTGCCTAGGTGGTAAGCTACGATAAGGTGCAAATTGGGGCTTTTGTGTTAGGGGCAATTTGAGGTAAATCATATGAAGAATTGGAATTTTTAGTAATTTTGCCTTTCATGTGATACCTCGTGACAATTAAATACGTTAAATTGGAGTCTGATATATCACTCAACAAAACACGCCCACCCTATGGGCCAGCCCATTTACCCCAGGCCTCAACACATGCATAGGAAATAAGCAATAGCGCGTGTCAAAGCCATCAAACTTGCTTTTTCCGGTTCATTAGATTTTTGGTAAACTCGCTCGTAATTTGTTTTTGTTTTAATCTTGATTATAGTTTGTAACTTTAGTTTTTACTGCAGTTTGGGATTGTTGCTCTGACTTTTTCAAAAAATTGATCCCCAGTCCCCACTTTGGAGTATTAATTTCCCCACATGAGCTACAATTTATTGCTGGACATTTGTTTAAATTTGAAATGAGGCTAGTAGCAGACAATTACAAAGTGCAATTGTGTGACATTAATGCACCAGTATCTGGTCAAAAACGTTCCAGACGTTTTTGTAACCTTATTTCAGCATTATGGCTATCTTAATTGTAATGTTTATGGTCTGCCATAAACAAGACAATGAATGGTTATTTGTGTCATGGCTTCTCCCCTATAAATACTAAGTTCCAGACCACAGAAATGAGAAAAATAGAGGAAACAAGTGGGGATTTAGGAAAGAAATAGAGAGTCTAGATAGTCTTCTGGTTGGTGCTGATAAACACACTTTGATTACAAAACAACAAGCACTGGTACTTGTGAGTATTGTGAGGAAACATCTTTTCAGCACAAAAACACATTTTCTGAAGTACCAGCCAGACACCACTATCTCTCATAAGAGCCCTAGTTAGTAGTCGAAGTGAGATTCTCCTGAGATCGTGCGTATCTGTGATTCGAAAATCTCTAGACTGTCTTATCCTGGAAGGAGCTTCGCGGCAATTGCAACGAATTTTGTAAGGGGTTTTGGCAATGGATATAGTGTTAGACTTCGCAATTGACTTTGCAAGGGGGCAACCCAACGCAGCATTAGTGGGGCGAATACTTCTTTAACGCAAGCCGGTTTTTCCCGTCGATTCAGTCGTAGCAAAATGATAAGTTTCCTCATTCAACTGTACTGGTACATTTTTGGAATTTATCTTGATATGGTTCTGCACTGTACTGGAAGTTATGCTATGCCTAATATGCCAGATCTTTATACTGGTACTTCCATTGATATATTAGTCATGTACGTTGTTGGTATTTACACCTTATATATATGTTTCAGTATGCCTCTAGTACTTATACTTTGAATCATGTATCTATGTTGCACATCATATGTATATTGCGAGTTTGGTTATCTATGTTATGTGATAACCTGGTGCTGGGAATTTCCAACAATTATGCTCTCTTGAATCAAAATATATGTTATCATCATATCTGAATTTGGTTTTGCATGTCAGCCTTGATGTACTATAGCACCACGGGCGTAAGACGCCACATCCCCCGCAATAAAGCCCGACATGTGTAACGAAATGGAGAATCTGTATACGCACCACGCACTAGCGAACGGGTGACAAACAAAAGACCCTCCTATGCTAGCCGGTCTAAACCCTCAAACAGAGTGCCAAAACATAAACATACAAGAGCGGAAGCATTAAACGAACTTGAACAAGGCACATTATTAAAGTTACAAGCCACTAAAACGGATTATATACAAACTTGCCATAATGATACTAAAAGTAATAAATACAAATTCAAGTCTCAAATTACAAGCTTCAAAAGTACAAATGCAAAATGAACTAAATACGAAAATGCAGACTCAATTAGACTGACAAGACTCCAAAAGACAGCAAACCGCTTACCTCGAACCACCCAACGGGTACCTGCAAACTAAAAACATAAAGAGGGAGGGTCAGTCCAAAGACTGAGTGAGGGGCTAGACACGCACGCATATATACGTATACAGAGCACAACACATATCATAGAGGGAAGTTCATGAACCGGGGCGTGGTTTTTACATTCTAAAACAATTTCGCCCGCGATACTAGATATAGGGAATAAAAGAGTTAGGCCGAAGGCTAAAATAACCATATTTTATTAATTAGAAATCCACTCCTGTTTCACGAGCTATTATCAAACTAACATAACTAAACATACACACGCAGAACAAACCCTCACACAAAAGGAAATATGCATAGGGGTAATGTCCTTCCCGGATCCCCTATCCCACATCCCAATGATCATGCATAGGAGTTGTGACGCCCGGAGGGGTGGGCCACCACATCCCCCGCACCTAAACCCGAACCCATATATGAAATGGATTTCCATACATGAGCCCAAGTCTAGGCGAACGGAACCAACACTCACTCCCTAGGCTAAGCAGGGCTAAAACTCGGACAGAGCGCGCCAAACAAACATATAAATGCGGAAGCAGTAACATAAGGATCGAAAGAGAGCTCTATAGCTAACATTTACATCATATACAATGGCCTTACGACCCAAAAGATCGAATATTTACAGCAAAAGTCCATAATTCTTCAAAAATACAATTCTAGCATCAAATACATAATAAGAGTAATAAAAAGGCAGGAAATATGAATGCAACTCGACCTAGACACACAAGTACAAGACCAAGACTCACACTTCCCCGTCTAGCTCGAAACAACCTGCACTGAAGGTGAGAAAAGAGAGGGGTCAGTCAAAACTCGACTGAGTGAGGGGGCTAAACGCACACCCACGCCTAAATCCATATAGAGCAGAGCATATTACAAAGGTGATAGTCATGAATCGAGGCTAGGGTTTTACATACCAAATCATTTTCCAAAGTTAGCATATAGTATAAAGAAAAACCTATCTCGATCCATAATCTATCGATCAAAACAAACATAGAAGCCCGGCGAGAACGGACTATCCCTTACTCCTTCAAACATACATACCAAATCGAAATCAAATCACACTTCCAACCTCACATCCATGGTTTATCGGGAATCAAACCCTAGCACCTACATTACCAGATACATACGGGGTAGCTAACCCACGATATGTCTTCCCCGGTTATCCACCGAGGGCTCAAGATATCACGTCTTCCCAACCTCCCTAGGTCGCACGTGAATATCTCAAATGAGAGCGTGCACAGGGGTCATAACCGGCGACCCCATGGTCGTCCCGGGTCTCCCTTACCCACGTCTCCAAGGCCCACATATCACAACGAACCAAATTTCCATCTTTCAGGGCACAACTCGCTCAACATAACAAAACGTACTAAAGAGATTCAAAACTCAAGCTTATATATACTCGTACATATATCGTTTCCAAAAGTTCCAAGTTATTCCACAAGATCATAAACATACTTTAAGCACTCATATCTAGATATATGTACCATATCCGCATTCAAAGGAAAATTCATCACATTATAGGCCATAGGGAATTTAGCTAATAATTCCTAACCTCACCTTAACAAAAGAGACAAAAAGGAATATCGAAACGGCAACCAACCACCTAAGCTTCGGGCTCTTGCTCGACTGGAAGGGGCTCTGAAACACAAAAGAGAACAAGACCCGAGACTTAGAATAGCATATGAACCAAATAGACACTCGGCAATGCTTATGAATGCAAAGAATGCAAATGAAATGCATAAACATGCCAATTAAATCCTACCGGTTCATACTCGTAGAATTCATATCAAATAAGAACATAGACTCAAAACAATGCATATAACGCGCAATATAACAAGCTAACATTGCATTTGAATCGAAAAAGAAGAAAGAAGGTGCAAAGAAAACCAATAAAGTGATAAAACGAGCAATTGCCGCCACCATATTTTCAAATGACACGGCCGTATGGGGTTTTAGTTCAAAATGGATAGGCCGTGTCCGATTTTATAAAATTAATTTGCTCCAAGTCGAGAGGCTGACACGGCCGTGTCCAAAACATGTACAAAGCTGACACGGCCGTGTTGGCCTTTCGTCTTCGAAAAAAAATAACAGCAGCAACAGTAATTCTGCTCCAAAAACAGTGCAAACAAGCAGAGCAAGCACGTAGCAACAACAACAACCATATCAAGCCACAAAACTCAAGTAAATCATGGCAAATTACTTCATAATCAACATGTAATCTCCCAATCATCACAAAAGCTCAAGAATCATCATATATCTCAAGGATTCTCATGCAAGAATTTGAATTCAATTAATGGTAATCTTCACCATGCTCAACCATAATCAAAAGGGGGATCATATAATCGAATTAGAGTCATAAAGGATCATATATACCACTTCAAATCAAAGCTTAATACCAAGAAAGGTATAAAATCATCAAACCCCCAAGTTACATGCTATGCTCCATATACCCACCAAACATAGCTCAAAGTATGAAATTAATAGCTTAAAATGACCACATACTCATGTACATACCAAATATTAGCTTACCTCTTGAAGATGATGGAAGAAAATGGAGAAATGAGCTCAAATTCTCCTTGGTGTGAATAGTGCGGGTTTGAAGGGTTTAGCTCCAAAATTGCTGCACTTCTCCTCTCTTCCTTGTATGTACCGAGATAGAGGAGAGGGAGAGATGGTTATGCATTGTTTTGGTGGAGTGTGGGCCCAAGCTTGAGGGTAATATGTCAAGAATTGAGGGACCAAAGTGCAATTAGGTGAAAGGTAGTCATATAAGAGCGAGGCAAGTTTCTGGTTGGATTTCGGAGTACCAAATGGGCTTAAAAGGTTATGAGGCTTAGTCTAATGAACCCGGATCGTCGAAACAAGTCCAAGGGTAGTGACGAAATTCGAATCCGAATTCCCGAGCTCAAGTTACACACGTCGGAACCCAAGGTGCGCTAAAAGCGTTTTAGCCTCCTTTAGGTTCCCAACGAAACAATTAATTCAAAAGCTCAACAATTAAACCCGAAAACGTATAACAAGCATATATACAAGTTCACAACACGTAATTCTCCACACACTAAAACAACGAAAAAAATTCCGAATTCAAATCAAGCATAAACGAATCATATCATAACAAATTGCGTACATATTCAAATAAGAATCATCCAAACTCATAAGAAGTAATTAAAATAAGAATTAAAGGAATAAAGAATATGAATTTAAATAATGTAAATCGCGCACATACGTCATACCTGTACGGTCTGAAAGTCGGGGTATCACAGGAGTAATACTCAACGCATGAGTCTCCCTTACTCATAATCACCGAGCTCCAGGTAAACACAGAGTCGGATACTTACCAGAATCCGAGGCATAACAAGGTCCAAGACCAAGTGCATATTGAGGCATATCGTACGGCATATCATATCATAATCATAACATAAGCACAAGCATAGCATAGGCATAAACATAATCACACTCCAAGCGTATTCATATACATAGCATAACGAATTCTTAGCATACTCATATCCTAGCATAATCCTATTATAACATAATCATACTCTAGCATAACCATACCTTATATTTTAACATATTCGTATCCCTAACATGATCATAGCATACCTAGCATAACGTGTTCTATCACAAAGCTTAACATACATATTCATATTTCACACCTATTACGTATAAATAAGGCTTATTTAACATGCATACACATCGGGCACATAACATTAGGGTTTAACCATAACCTAACCTCACCTTACACGTACAAAATCGGGGAAAACGGGGGTAAAATTGACGCCAACGGGGCAACCACATCACTAACGGGATACTCCTCTGAACAAGACAAACATTAAAGACAAACTTAGACTCAAAATAAACCATATAAACACTCGGCAAATGCATATGGATGCAAATGATGCGATGCAAGTTACAAACGTTCAAACTTAGACACATCGAATCAAATACCACATTATCATATCAATAACACATAAATCGAACTCATAAGACGTCATATAATAGCATATCAAGAGCATATACGAAGTTAAAATACATAAGGAAGCAAAAGAAATGAAGGGAGCAACAAGGGATCACATTTGGAGCATATAAGTTCATATCTTGCATATCTGCATCGAAATTCCACAAACAACACGTAAATTAAACACATAACACATTAAATAATCACAAATATATCACCTTATATCATAACATATGCAAATTCAAGTTTAAATCACATAAACAAGGCAAAAGATACAAAAGACATCACACGTATCACTTAAACGAATATCGATTCAAATCACATTTACACTTATCAAATAAAGTCATACAATTAGAATAAATAGGCAAACATATCATATAATCTCATATTAACATGTAGGGAGCATAATTAGGGTGGGAGGAAACAAATACAACCAAGAACGAAACAAGAAACGAACAACGAAACGGAACCGAGCACACAAGAGTGTTAGGAATAGTGCCCTAGAAAGCCGATTGTATATCCGCTTTGTGCTTTTCCTTATTGTAATCACAGACAATCTTTGAATAAAATAACGAATTGAGGCAACACTTCTTTATATGCTCTTGTTTGGTATGCGTTTACTTTAGCTGTGCATGTATGAGAACTCCCCTAATCCTGATGACTTTAGGACTCTACCATTTAGGTGAAATGGTTCATGAAACGAGCCCTATATCACATAAGTCATGATTAGTAAAATACTCCAAGCCGATGAGTCCTACAGACAGTGGGAGTGTCAACTTGACTCCTCTAAGGCTTGCTTGTGGGATCACGCCCTTAAGAAGGACCACCTTGTTTCATGGAGGCGCAAAGTGTATAGTTGATACGTGCGTGATACATGAGGGTGCTTACTTTAATAAGTAAGTTCACTGAGGTGCCCCGTGTGAGAACATTCCTAAATGGGAAAGGAAGTTTCTATTTCAGGAAATGGAAACTTCCAGATTAGGAAATATCTCACGAGTCATTGATGTGATTAATTGATCCTTAGACTTGAGGTTCCTTCTCACTTTATGAGTTAACTCTGTAGTCTTAGGTATAAGCTTTAAAGGGTGTCGCCTTAGACAACTGATTCAAGGCTTATGCTGGGGCTGCACAAGTGATTCATGAAAGTGAATGAGAATCAAGAAAGGACCTACACTTGCATTTGCAAGGTGATCTCTTATTGTGTAAGTCATTCATATGCCATATGGAGTCCTTGGCCAAGGCAGTAGATCAAGACATCAAGAAAAGGGTTTCTTGGATTGAGATCAAATGGATATGAAATGCACTTTGCTTTAAGACCGGATTATTAGGGTTCTGATTATTCCCTTGCCCTAGATCTTGGTTGAGAGATAGTAAGTAGGAGGATTGTATCTCACATGAATCAATGACTTAAAGGTTCTGTCGAATCCGAACATTCCAATTCAGCTAGGGGTTAAACACCTGTTGCTAGACTATGGTCGTTTAATCTGTGGACTGATTAATTAATTAGTGAATTAATTAATTGGGGTCACTGCTAATTGAATTGAGAACCTAGAGGGTCACACACAACAACTTGGTTACATGAGTTGAGGCTTAAAAATGATTAAACGAGTTAATCGAGCCTAAGGGGTTCCACACGTGTGAAATCACACGTGTGGCTCACGTGATTGGACACGTGTCATTAAGACACGTGTGCCACACGTGATTATGTGATGTTAAATAATTAATGTGTTAATTATTTAATAGACTTTGGTTTAATTTTGAATTAAAAAGAAAGTCTAATTTTGGAGAAAATAATCTAGTTAATTAATTACGAATTAATTAATTAGATAAAAATAAGTTATTTATTTTATAATAAATAAAGTATAAAATTATCCAAAAATAGTTTGGATATTTTTAGCTCTCTTAAAAGTTGACTAGAATTAGAATTCAAAGTCAAAGTTGGAAAATACTTGATCATCAAGTAATAGGAGAGAGAGGGAGCAAATCCTTTGTCCATTAGGACTAGGTTCGGCCGCCCCTCCCCTTTCCTATATATAGGGGAGCTCATGCTCCCCTTTAGAGCTAATTGACAATTCTTGGTTCATGTGTTGAACACCTTCCTTTCTCCAAGATTAAATTAAACCCTAGGTTAAGCCTAAACACTAACTAGAGAACTAGCATCCTTACTAGTTAGATTGTGATCAAGTTGGTGGACTTTCTCTAGAGACTTCAAGTTAGAAGTTTGAAGATTCGAGCTTTACCAAGGAGAGGGGATCAAGCCGCGTGAAGAGCGTTCTTGGGTGGCTTGAAACGCTTCAAGAAAGATTAAAAGAAAAGTAAGTTTTCTATCTTTACGAATTTGGTTACACGATTGCGAGTTCAAGGTCCTTTTGTTGGGAAAATTTTTTAAATTCCGTTGCTTTCTGATTCGTGTTTTCCAACAAAGAGCACAGCACGCGAAACACACACCAAAACTGAAGGAGGTAACGAGGGTTACCAATCCTTAGGCAAAAAGGGGTAACCCCTGTTAAGGGTCACAGCTTCAAAGAGAAAAAAAGGGGGTAACGGGCGTTAGGTATGGCCATACCTTAAGCCTTAAACCCCGTTACTCAAGGACGGAGCAAAAGCTCTCCAAGGCTGGAGGAGCTAACGGGCATTACCTCCTCAAAGGGAAAACGCCTTTATGGGCGTTAACCCTTTCTTCACCATAATACCGAGAGCAGCCATGACTACTCTTCCCATGAATCTCAACAACAACAACACAGTAGACTGCTAGCAAGTACAACCCACAAAACTCATGGAAACACAACAAATTCAAGCCACACGCATCATATATAAACCGGTAAGTGAAAAGAGTTCAAGAAAGCAACAAGTTTCATGGTATTCATGTAAGAGTTTTCAAGTACATTAATTGTGGATCACTATATAGCCATATACTACAAAATCAAGCTTCACATATGAATTAAGGAAGTCATTTAGATCACAAATATAGCTTCAAACCAAGAAATACACCAAAGAGCAAGAGTTCATCAAATGAATCATTTAACCTAACTATTCACATATATCTTCAAAGCATGCTTAATACTCCATGAAATTTAGCAAACTAAGAGTTAAAATGACCACAAGAAGATGGAGAACAAGATTATGGACTTACCTTTCGAATTTGAGGCGAATCGGAGATGTAGTGAGCTTGCAAAGTGAAAAAGGAATAGTATTCACTTCTCCTCTCCCTCAATCTCGGTTTTGTGCTTCTCTTTCTCTTTCTCCCCTGCTAAAACGAAATGAAGAGGCAAACGGATGGAAAGGGGGTTAAGTGAGGAGAATGTAGGCCCAAGAATGAGTCAATTTGGTCAACAATTGAGGGAGATATGGCCATTTTAGTGTAAGGTGGCAATTCTGTGCGAGCTTCAGGTTTCGGGCAAAATTCGGAGGACCAAACGGGCTTAGAAAATTATGAATCTAAGTTCCTTGCTTTCCTTTCTTCGTTACGAGTCTGGCACCACTTTTGGAATTTAAATCCGAATTCCCAAGCTCAAGATATGGCCTCCGGAACCCAAGGTGCGCTAAAACGAGTTAGGCCCTCGAGTCCCTTAACAAACCAAACGGTATCAAAACCGTATCAAACAAACTCTAAAATAAGAAACGAGCATATAAACAAGTTTATAAATCACATAATTCATATATAGCAAATTTTCACAAAATTTAGAATTGAAAACGGGATTAAACGAGTTGAAAACGAGAGAAAAAGGTTAAAAAACGTTTAAAATTTCAAACGTAAAGCATATAACAAATATTCAAATAAATCATATAATCGCATATTTAATTAATTAAAAGCACACTTAGCACACTCGTGACGTTCGTACCTGGAAGGCCGAAGAGTCGGAATGTTACATGTACCATCAGCTTTGGTTATTTTAAAGCGAAAAATTTTAGATTCTAGTTGTGAAAACTGATCTCTATATCTGAATTTGGTGATAAGGAAATAAGTGGAATTTTGCCATCAATTACCTTACGAAAAGAAATAAAGAATACAAACCTGAAGGGTATTTTAGGAAAACTAGTAAAAATGAGGTCACCTCACTCATTAAGTAAACGATGCATGACCAACAAACATGCTTAATAGAAGAGAGGAAAAATAGTAGTAAACTCGTGACAGTTTTCTATCACAAACCGCCATAAACCCAACATGCATTATCATGACTTGAAATATAAACATGGCCTAAAAGTATTGAATAGTTGAGGGTTGGGGCCGGGCCGACAATTAACTCGTGCAGGCCGAGACCACCTAATCCGAATTATCAAACACAAAATGCTAAACATAATCAGGGATATTTTTCCAAGCTCAAATGTGAGTTCACATATCACGTGTTCTACAAATACATTTAGGACATCTTTACTTCAAAATATATAATAAACCATCAAGGATGGGTTATGAACAGTAATTTTTCTACCTATTTAAACTAGATGACCTTTTACTTTGATAGGTTGAATATTGGCTAATTAGCCCACATTCCGCATCAAAACAACACCTTTTTATGAATGCATGAGACAAAATGATCCCTAAAATGCATATTATTATTTTTATCTTTATTATTTTTACCTGCTTCCGATTTTTCAAAAATCGGGGTTTCGCACCGTGAGTTGAGAGAGGAAGTTACAGATGAGTCGAGGGAAGAAGTTAGAATATTAGAGTTGAGGAGTTTTGATCGTGTGAAATATCTCAAAATAAAATTTCCCAAAAAGCCCTTTAAACCATACGTATTTTAGTTGATAAAATTAGGGGTATATTAGGGAATACCAAAAATTGGTGTTTTGGTGTCACAAACCACCAATTGTGAGACAAAACACCGCTTCCTTTTTTATATAGTATAGATTACCAACAAGGCCGTGGTGGATGGTTTTCCTATCAACTCTTTGGTGTTTATGAAAAGCGAGTAATAGGTGGACCTACAACAACTTCTGGGAGCCCGGTCATGAAACGGTTTGTCTAGAATTCGGCCTATCACTTGCTGGTTGAAGCTGAATTCGGACGGAAGTTACTATAAACACACTTATTCAGCAGCGGCGGGGAGTTGCTCCGTGACCCCGGTGGAAACTGGATTTTGGGATACTCTATGAAGCTAGGGAATATCTTCATTAATGTGGTGGAGCTTCTTGGTCTCAGAAAGGGATTGGCGCTGGCATGGGAAAGAAGATTTCCAGGAATTGAGGTTGAACTCGATTCTTAGGTCGTCTTCGATTGGGTTTCGAAAAATGATATTGAAGGTCATCCGATTAAGAATGTGATTGTTGATCGTCGTAAAATCCTTCGCAAGCCTTGAGAAGCCACGATGAACCATGTGCTTAGACAAGGGAATGCAAGTGCTGACATTCTTGCTAAGTTGAGACATGATGTTCAAACAGATTGTGTTGAGTGGGTTGCTTCCCTTGAGGGTTTGAGTGTTGATACTTGTACGTAGTTGGCCTTTATGTTTGGCTTCTTTTCCTTGGGAAAAAAAAGTAAATTACTATTTGATTAATTATTTATTATTTTTACTTATATTCTAATGAATAATTTATTTGGTTTAACTCCCTCAAAAGTTGGCTATTGAGTGAAGGGTTTTCAAGTTGTTGTATATTAAACACCACGTCTTAGATATTGAGTGGAGGGGTTGTCAAGTTATTGTATATTGAACTCCACATCTTTAATTATTTGATATGAGATACTTGACAACCCTAATCACGACCAGGACTACGGAAAATTGGAGTGCGGAGAGACAAGAGGGTTGTTAAGTCATTATATATTCGATGTGGGATACTTGACACACTTTATATCTTTGGTTATTCGATGTGGGATACTTGACACACCCCCATCACGCCCAGGACCGCGGAATGCTGGACAAACCGGAGCGTGAACTTTGCAGAAATCAGAACACATGATAAATAATGTGTTTGACCTAACTCAACGCTAGAAGCTAACTATTGAGGGGAAAGTTGTCAAGTCATTATATAAACTTCACACCTTTCATTATTGGATATGAGATACTTGGGGAAAGTTGTTAACTTAAAATCTATACTATTATATTAAGTGAGAGGGCCAAGTTTGGTCTCTTGGACTCTCCATTTCTTTTTGATTTTTATTTTATTTTATTTGAGTTTAAAAAAAAGAAATCCACCCATGTATTAGAGTAACCGTTGTCAAACTATTTTCTTGGACTCTATATTTCTTTTTAATTTTGTTTTATTATTTTTTTTTTGATTAAAAAAAAAAGAATCCACCCCACATACAACACTAATTTTAAATAAAAAAAGTTTTCTTGGACTCTCTATTTTTTCAATTTTATTTGATTTAAAAAAAAAAATCAAACACATAAAATACCATGTTAATAACTAATCTCAAATATAATTCACGTATTAAAATTTTTAGTTTTTTATTTGCACACGCATCGAGTGTGCAGAGTTGCTAGTTATTAATAAAAGATGACACATATTTTTAAAATAGAGATAATGATTTTCACCCATCCGAACTATAGGCCATTGGGAATTCACCATCCAAACTATTTCGCTCCCGAAACCACCATCTAAACTTTCAATTCCTGACAAACCACCATCCCACAACGGTTTTGACCCCTTTTTTGAGCGGTTTTGACTCTTTTTTCAGCGGTTTTGGATGTTTTAACACATGTAAGTCTGTCTCTCTTTGTTATTTTTTCATAGATTATGTGTTAAAACATCCAAAACTGCTGAAAAAAGTGTCAAAACCGCTCAAAAAAGGGTCAAAATCGCTGTGGGATGGTGGTTTGTCAGGAATTGAAAGTTTAGATGATGGTTTCGGGGACGAAATAGTTTGAATGGTGAATTGTCAAATGGCCTATAGTTCGAATGGTGGAAATCATTATCCCTTTAAAATAAATAGAGAAAGACATACTATCTTGAAATTTAATTTTAATTATTTTTATTAGTATTCTTTATTTATAAAACATTTACATTAATAAAATATCACAGCAGTTGAATTCAAAAATTTAAAACATCATATTTTTAATTATATATTCAATTCATTTATTTTGAAAAACGAATATTATCAGACCTTTTCATTAATCAAAATATGTCGAAATTCGGATAAAGTCCGACCCGTTAACGGCCCTAGTTTAGGCCTTGAAAGATCGTCATATGTTATAGTTCGGATAATCAGATGTGAGCCATTAATTGTGGCCCATATAAAGGAGGACAATGACGGCGATATTTATGGCCCAAAAGCATTGGCCCCAATTACATAGGATGCCCATTTTGGTGCATGTGGGAACCCATCAGGGCCCAGCCCACATCGAAAACTGGAAAGGCACATTCGATAGGCTGTAACCTAATATTTATTAATCATTATTTTAATGCGATCAGTTCATTCTCTTTCTAACAAAATAATTTTTATAGGTTGGATAGTCATAAAATTGATCCGGGCTCCGGGGGTCTTGGCATGGTGAGGAATGAACTGATCCCCGCGTGCTTTGATCGATCTACTTAAGGTATTTCATCAATCTACTTAAGTCCTAAGGTGACTTATTAGTTTCTTTTTTCTTTTGTTCTCCTTTACCTATTTAAGTATATGTGTTAGGCTGCAAAGAGGTATTGATCTAAATGATTGATAAGTTCATTCTAAAAGGTAAGATTCAAATTCGAATCTATTTGGGTGTGTGTGAGTAAAAAAAGAAAAAAAAAAGTATATGTTTTAGACCACTAAAGTAAATAATCTAAAATTTATTTTAAGGATATTTCGGGTTAAATTTTTAAATGATATTTAAATTTTGGGTATATTTTTTAATTCAAAAATTCTTTTAGTTAATTCTTTATTTTAGAAATTTATTTTTACTTAATTCACTAATTATTTTAAAATGACCTAATTATCTTTCGTTGGACCATTTTATTGAATAACACGATAACTCCTTAAAATTTAAATATAACTCCACAAATATATGAATTTATATTTTATATTCAAAAAAAAAAAAAATCTTCTTAATAATTAACAGTTGGGTAACAAAATATTTTCTAACAATTTATATGTAGCTCTACAAATTCAAATTTCATATTAAGAGAAAATTTCTTTCTTTAAAATCTAATTGTTGTGTGTAACACAATAATCTTCAAAATTTAGATATAATTTTATAAATTCAAATTTAAATATTTTGTATTAAGAGAAAAAAAATTTCATTCAACTACTAATTATTACATGATACAACATTCCTCAAAATGTATATATAATTTCACAAAGCAAAAATTAATACTTTATATTAATATAAAAAGTACTTTATTTAACAAACTCTTGCATAATAATACAATAGTTCTTCAAATCTTAGAAATAATTTCCACAAACTCAAATGTAAGTACGCCATATTAAGAGAATTAAGGGTGAAATAAACAAATTATGTGAGTTGGTAGTTTATAAAAAATAAAATAATTTTAGTTTTATTTGAATTAGGGAATCAACTAAAAGGTTTTGATCAAACGAAGAGTTTTCTCAAAAAGTTTCAAAATTTCAAATTAATTATCCACCCACAATAAAAATGAAAGTAATCATACTTTCTACATGTACAAATCCGAACACTCCAAATATAATTTGAAGTATGAAACGTAAATGTAAGATACAATATGCTTAGCTATCATATATATATATATATATATATATATATATATATAACACCACCAAATTATCAAATTTGCAAGGATTTTTTTGAGGAACGATTTTTTTTTTTTTTTTTTTCAAATAACTATATTTTGGCAACTTAGACAAATTATTTTGTTGGAAAGACAATTTTATAATTTAGGTAGATATCCATAGTGAGGAGTTGTGTTGATCAAGGAATTTGACATTGATGAGGCATAAAATCACGCTCGCTTCAGAGCCGTCCACGTGTCGTCATCAGCTGACTTGAAGACTGGACGCTCGCATTAATGGGCTCGCGGGCCAACCCAGCCCTCTCACTTGTCAGCTAATACAGGCCCATGAGCCTCGGACGGCCGTCCAGGCAGAGGGTCCCAGCTGTCAGACCTAACGCTCACGTCCCGGTCCTCAGGGCCACCCTTCCCGGGAGGCGTCCGCGCGAGGGCACACACTTCCTGACGCTCGTATAGTTGACGCTCAAGGATCATCTGCCGGGAGAAACCCATTCGTGCGCTCTTCGAGCGTCACCAGCGCTCGTGTAAGATCTTCCTCCGTGCAGGGCGACCGTATTCCCGCAAGGCTAATCTCGAGCCTTCCCAATACACGGCCCTCGCCAACAACCTCTGACACTATGGCAGTGCGCACCTCGTACCTGGCACACCACCTGCTTTTCAGAGCCATCACTCTCATGCCATCACAGGCCCCCACGTGTTAGGGCAACACAGGTTTGGGACCACATTCTGAGCCTCTGATTGATAGCCATTTTATTTGAGCTGCTTTGTAAGCCTACCCTAAACCTACCTAAGCCTGATTTTGTAACCGATTCTGTAAACCGATTTGAAGGAGAATAACGACTGTGGGGACCCCAAAGTTCGTTAATTCCTAGGGTCGCTCCCTGGGAATGACCATGCGTGCGTCGCTGGTCTCTGTACTGTCCACTGCCACTGACTACTGGCTGGATTGATCATCTGGGAAAGCGATACAAGGCGGAGCCTATAAAATTTGACCCTCAGTGAACATTATCTATTTATCCTATTCTTCATTTCTGTTATCGTTGTTATCATTATTCTTCTGATTTGCTCTGATATCTTTCTGTTCTTGATTATTGTGCCCACTGAGTCATTTGACTCACCCTATATTTCCCTCTATTTTGTTTTGTTCTCCAGAATGTGTTATTAGAGGATGCGATGTTGGAAATGGGAATTGAGCTAAAGGTGATGTTGTGCCTAGTGTACATACTGGTTTGAATAAAGTAGTGACTACATCTCAGGTGTAAATATTGGTGGCTGAGATCGCCTAGTCAACCTAGGGTGACGAATGATGTTACAGTACTTCTAATCTTAGACAATAAGAGTTGTAAATAAGTGTGTTGACACTGAATATCCTTAATGTAATATAATTTTGAATTAGATAGGGCTTTTGTATTAGTGTTTATACAGGTTTTGCGGAGTGACTGGTATCACCTGACGCCCGGTCCTGTGGGCCTACGGAGACCCCGGGTCGGGGTGCCACCTCACCACTCCATAACTTCAGGCGCTTTACGCGCAATGTGAGGGGCAGGCGGTACAGAACGCCTGGGAACACTTCACTGCTGCCTATTTTCCATCACTGGCAGGCGCTCGTGTGGCTCCCCCCGTAGGAGGACTCCCAGTCCATCCCTTGTTAGCCGCCCAAAACGTGTTGAGGGCTCAGCCGTCTCCGCCACCTGCTCAGGAAAATGAGGCCCCACCGAGGGTCCAGCAAGGACAGCAACCCGCTGGAGATAAAAGGTCCCTTGGAACGAGAGGGCTGAAAATGACGAAGAGGTCCAATCGAGGGCCACAAGGAGGGCAAGCCGCAGAAGTGTCGGCGACCCTCAACTGGCTGCGGTGCAGAATCAGCTCAAGGGGCTCCAGAATGTGGTGGAGCAGCTCTCTCGAGCACGGACTCAAGCCCCCCACGGTGGGGTGAGAGGTCCATGGCCAGAGATGCTCGCCGCCCACGCAGCCAAATGTCCCATCGTCGGAAGAAAGCAGACTACGAAGAATACGACCCTGAAGACAGGGATTACAGGACCTTGACGGGCGCTTTCCCCCTCATTGACGAGGTTCTGATGACCCGTGCGGGGAGGGGCAAAATCCCCACGTCCATCAATAGGTATGATGGAACAACTGATCCAGCCGAGCATCTGGATCACTTTGTGCACCTAATGCATCTATACGAGCATCCGAGCAATTATTGGGCCAAAGTATTCGTCACCTCCCTTCGTTGGGATGGCTCAGGATTGGTATAAGAAGCTTCCTCCACGTTCGATCCGATGGTACGCCGATCTAACAGATACCTTCATAAGCCACTTCAACTCTCTGAAGGCGCCGACCCCGGCGACCACAGCTCTCTACAGCTTAGTCCAGGGGCTTAATGAGACGCTCAGGTCCTTCATTGGAAGGTTCAACAAAGAAATCCTGCTGGTGGAAAAGCCCTCGATGGATTTCTTGAGGCATGTACTTTTTGGAGCGATCAACATGAAACACTATGTCAGTAAAGAATTCGTGGAGGAGGTGGCCAAGAAAAAGCTACGCTCATTGCTGGAGATCAGGGATATCGCTGACTCTTTCTTCACCCTCGAGGATATGTATATTGCGAGGGATCAGAAAATGGCGAACGCCCTCGCCCCAGCAAAGCCCCCGAGGACAGAGGAGATTCTAACAGGGGTCGCCGCCGCAGCCCTATCCCCGCTCGTCGTAATCCCTCGCCTCCGCGTAAGTTCGAGCGGATCCCCCTCAACCGCCCAATTACAGAAGTGTATTCCATGGCGGATAAGAAACTCTTCAAGAGACCACCGAATTAAGTTGAGAGAGACTGAGGCTCAAAAGCGCTCAGGAAAATACTGCGCTTTCCATAAGCAGAAGGGGCATGATACCAACGAGTGCCGCCAACTCGAGAGCGAGATCCAGAGGCTTATTGCGGGGGGGCACCTCAAGGAGTTTGTGAAGGTGTTAGAGAGGTATGATGAGCATTGCGCTGAGCGAGCGCGTGCTAGAGGAAGGAGCCGCTCGGCTCACGGAGTCCCCGCCACCATCACACCGAGACAAGCAACCGCGACAAAGGAAAAGCTGCAGATGTTGAGAACCAACCCTTTGTGGTCATTCACATGATCGTTGGAGGACCCTCGGGAGGCGATTCTAATGCTTTCCGGCGTCGCCACATCCGGAGTTATAACCAGAGATCATCCCAGCCCAAGCCCAAGACTGTGCTCTCCGTTGTTAGCTCGTCACGCTCGAAAGAGAATAACATTGTAGGGTTCACAGAGAAAGATTTGGATCACATGGTAACACCCCATGGGATTGGTGAAACCTCTGACTGTCCCATGGTAGTTAGTTTAGACGTTCATAACCACGTTGTAAAGAGGGTCTTGATTGATAGTGGAAGCTCAATGAACGTTCTCCCTTACTCAATGTTTCAAAAAATGAATATAACGAGCATTCTGCTCGAACCACTCAGAACAGCCCTCGTTGGCTTTGGGGGTTCCGAGATTGCCCCTCGCGGATAGATTCGCTTGGCCACCTCTTTTGGTCGTGCCCCATAGCGAAAAACTTTGAGCGTCCTTTACGCAGTTGTTGAAGTGGATCTCCCCTACAACATCATCATCGGACGATCGGCCCTCGTGCACTTTAAAGCAGTAATCTCCACTTATCACCAGAAAGTTAAATTCCCTACTCCCGAGGGCACTGGCGAGGTTCTATGCAATGTCAAGGAGGCTTGGGAATGCTACATCCTTTCCCTTCGAAGCCACAAGCCCAAACAAACCGTTCAGGCCGGATCCACCAAAAAATGAGTCGACTTCCCCGAATTGGACGAAGATGGCCCCGAATGTAAAAGGGCCAAACTTTATAAAAAGAAGAAGACCAAGAAGAAGACCCCCAGCGAGGCCCAGCACACGGAGGATGGACCACCGGGGGCTGTTGAGGGATCCTCCTCCGAGAACGAGGGTGATGGACCCTCGAATAAGGGGGGTAGCAGGCTTACTGGTAAAAAGCGAGCGCTCGAGGCTCCACGGCCTGAAGTTCGCATTGAGCCTGTTGAGGAGTTCTTGACCATTGAGCTGGAACCCGAAAATCTAGACAAAACCACCCAGATAGGCTCGAATCTCGATGGTCCTTCCCAGATTATGATGATCGATTTTCTCCGTGAGAACCTTGACATATTCGCCTGGCAGGCCTCTGATCTCACTGGAATAGATCCGAGCGTCATAGTTCACAGGCTCAACGTGGATCCAGCCTTCAAGCCCATCAAGCAAAAGAAAATGGACGCCCATGGTTTCAGGAGGCAAGTCATCGAAGAAGAAGTCAATAAACTCCTTCAAGCTCAGTACATTGAGGAGATTTTGTACCCGGAGTGGCTCTGTAACGTGGTGCTCGTTCCCAAGAGCGCCAACAAATGGCGCATGTGCAATGACTTCACAGATCTCAACAAGGCATGCCCTAAAGACCCATACCCCCTACCGAGGATTGATCAACTGGTAGATTCAACAGCGGGGTGTGAGCTCATGAGTATGATGGACGCCTTTCAGGGATATTATCATATCTTCATGGCGCCCGAGGATCATCCAAAAACCTCGTTCGTGGTACATGTAGGCGTTTACTGTTTCAAAGTTATGCCGTTCGGACTTAAAAACGCGGGTGCAACTTATCAACGCCTAGTCAACAGAATGTTCGAGCACGAAATAGGAAAATCCATGGAAGTGTATGTGGATAACATGATAGTCAAGAGCGAGCGCTAACATTCCCATCTGGAGGATCTCAGACAAACTTTCAACATCCTACGTCATTATGGAATGAAATTGAACCCCTTCAAATGTACATTTGGTGTTCGGGGTGGCAAATTCTTGGGATATATGGTCAGTCAGCGAGGCATAGAGGCAAATCCAGAAAAGATTAAAGCGATTCTAGATATTCCCTCCCCTGGAGAAACATGAGGGAGGTCTAAGTGCTGGTAGGGAAGATCATTTCATTAAATAGATTCATCTCCCGCTCGGCAGACAGAAACTTACCTTTCTTCAAGATTTTGCGCAACGCTCGCAACTTCGCCTGGAGCGAGGAATGCAAAAAAGCATTGCAGGACATGAAGAGATATCTCGCGAGCGCGCCACTATTGACTAAGCCAAGCCCCGGAGAAGACCTATTCATTTACCTATCAGTCTCCTCGGAGGCTACGAGAGCTGTCCTCGTGGCGGTCCACGAGCGTAAGCATATGCCGGTATATTATTTAAGCAAGACCTTGCAGGGGGCAGAGAAGAGATATATGGAGATAGAGAAGTTTGCTTTTACGCTCGTTAATGCTTCTCGAAGGCTAAGGCCTTATTTTCAGGCTCATTCTATCACAGTGCTCACGGACTAACCCCTCAAACAGGTGCTTGCTAAACCGGACGTCTCAGGGAGGTTAATCAAATGGTCAATTGAGCTCAGTCAATTTGATATCGCTTTCGAACCTCGCACCGCGATACAGGCTCAGGGGTTGGCAGACCTGTTGGTAGAGCGTTTCAATCTGGATACTGGACCCTCGGTGGAAGAGGGATTGTGGCTTCTTCACATAGATGGCTCCTCGACCTCACAAGGGGGGGGGGGAGCCGGGGTGACCCTCAGAGATCCTCACGGTGTAGAAGTTGATTACGCTATTAAACTAGCGTTCCAGGTCACCAACAACGAGGCTGAGTATGAAGCTCTAATCCAAGGGCTCAGGATAGCCCTACAGAATGGTGCCGTTCGGGTCATTGCGTATGTTGACTCCCAGCTGATCGTAAGTCAAATTGATGGCACTTATGAGGCTCGAGAAGCCACCATGGTGCAGTACTTGGCGAGTGCTAAGGAAGTGATCGCAAAATTCAAAGAATTCTATCTGTTGCAGATCCCAAGAACAGAAAACGAGTGTGCGGACGCTCTTTCCAAGTTCGCATCCGCTCTGGAGGGTTCTTGCGAGCGCTCAGTCACATTCCTCAGAACGAAAAAACCGCTAATTCGCGAAACGGAACCCTTGTGTGAAGTGAACTTGATTGATCCCTCCGAACCTTGTTCGACGACATCATTAGATTTATGAGGGATGGAACCTGCCCGAACGACAAAGTGGAGGCACGGAAGGTCAGGAGTAAGGCCTCTCACTTCTCTCTCGATAGCGACGGACGACTATTCAAGCGGTCTTTTCAGGGCCCGCCATTAAGGTGCCTGAGGCCCTCGCAAGCCAAGGAAGTGTTAGAACATGTGCACAACGGAAGTTGTGGGAATCATTCTGGCGGTCGAATTCTGGCTAAGAAAGTGTTGAGGAGTGGGTTCTACTGGCCCTCGCTACTGCTGGACGCCATCAGTTATTCCAAGAAATGCGCTAAGTGCCAGTTTCATTCTAACACCCCTCAACTGTCGGCGGCTCAAATGATCCCTATTGATGTTTCTTGGCCCTTTGACCAGTGGGGCATTGATATTGTGGGACCCCTCCCAATGGCGGTCGGGCAAAAGAAATTCGTAATACTCGCCGTGGATTATTTCACTAAGTGGGCCGAAGCTGAAGCGGTTGCGAAGATAACGTTCAAAGTTGTGAGGGACTTCATCTGGAAGAATATCATATGCAGATATGGCATCCCGAGGGTGCTCATCTCAGAAAACAGTTCCCAATTCATTGCTGCTGACACACCGGATTGGTGCTACGAGCTTGGGATTGAGCAACGCTTTACTTCCGTGGGCCATCCTCAAGTCAACGGTCAAGCTGAAGTGACCAATAGAACCGTACTCCAGCATCTGAAAACAATGCTCGAGAGTAAGAAGGGAGAATGGACAGAAGAACTTTAAGGAGCCCTCTGGGCGTACCGTACTACCCCACGAGCGGCAACAGGGGAAACCCCTTACTCCCTCGTATATGGCTCCGAGGCTATGATACCTGCGGAGATCGCTCAAGAATCCGCACGCGTTGCCTATTTTGAGCCCGCAATCAATGAGGACAATCGGACGTTCGAATTGGATTTGCTAGATGAAAGGAGGAACACTGCTTGGGCTCGTATCCACAAATACAAGGCGACCGTAGCCTACCAGTATAACAAACGCGTCCGAGAGAGAACTTTCCAGCTAGGGGACTTGGTCCTCAAAAAGTTGAAGTTTCCAAACATGTGGGTAAGTTGGATCCCAGTTGGGAAGGCCCCTTCAAAGTCATTCAAGGACGAGCGAACAACACCTACTTGCTAGAGACTTTGCAAGGCGAGCGTCTCCCTAGACCATGGAATGCATGTAACCTTAGACGGTTCTACGTGTAAATGTCAACCTTTGTAATTGCCCGCTCGCGGCACTTTGTACTTTCTTTCGACAGAAAGCATGTTGTTATTATCTTTAAATTGCAAGCATAACAGTAAGTATTTCTACCCATTACTATGTCGTCTATTTACTTTTCCTTTGATTAATGATTTGGGTAGCGAAGGGCCTACTCCGTGTTGAGCATCTTCCACACTATTTGTGTGCTAAGAACTCTCCACACTGAATGCATCGGCGCTCATAAGCGTGTAAATCCTAAGAATGAGCGTGTCCAAAAATGGGTGCTAAACGCTTAATTTACGCCAACTGGATGTTCACCACGCCAGTTCGCGCTCGTAAACCCCCAGTGACCCTCATCTTCTTAGGTAAAGGGTACGCTCGTAAATGGCAGACTAAGCTAGTCCTCGTGAGGGAGCTTAAGTACGAAGCTAACACTACAGCTATGCTCGTTTTAATTCCATACATAGCAAATCCTATAGCTGATTTCTAAGTTCACTCTGGCTACCGGAGCGTTCATCTGTTCTAAGGCCAATACTTAGGTAATTCCTTTGAGGGTTCCTAAGTTCAAATTCGAGCCCTACTATGAATACGGCATGAGCACCCCCGTCGGGAACCACCCTGCGCCATCACGTTCATCTTTCAAGGAATTTTCAAGTCCTAAACTTAGATTACATAGTAATATGCACCAGGGTACCCTCAAAGAACACACCCTCGTGCGCGTACACTCCCGTCGCAGATATTCAAGCATCAAAGGAAACATGCATACAAGCGTCAATCATGAAGAGAAAACAATACTCAACGGTCATAGGCGACGAGAATCAAACATTATTGATGGAAACATTCAAGCCAAAAGAAGAAAAGTTCAAATACATCTTGGAGAATATGAGTATCAAAGACACATGTCAAATGTTCATAAAAGCTGGAATGTAAATTAAATAGACAGAAGGAATCTTAACACAGCAGTTGAAGGGCTTCATTGAGCTTGACCCTCGGGTTCTGGAAGAGCAGTGGAGATAGGAATGGGGGCCAGCACGTTAGCGTTGGAAGTTTCTGCATCACCTTGATCCTCGCCGCCTTGAGCGTCTAGGGTTAAACCATCATCCTCTATCTGAAGAGGCTCAGGATCCAGAGGGTTTGCGCTATGAACTCTTGCTGGAGCATCGTCACAAGTTCTTGATACTCCGGCTCAGCCAGGCTCTCCGAGGGATCACTCTCGCCGACCATAGGCTCACAGTTATCGTCCAAGTCCATGCGCAGGCGGTCATCGGTCCGAGCGCTCTCAGGGGCCAACCCAAGCTTCACCATCTGCCCAATCGCCTTATAAAAGAAGCGGCGAGCGTTGTCAAAGCATTGTAGGTTGGCAGCAAAGACGAAGGCCTTCGAGCGCACAAACTTTAGCACCGAGTCCCATGCCACCTTCGACTCTAAGCCGGCCACCTTCTCTTGCAGTTCGGCGAGGGTCTTCTTGGTTATCTCATTCTGGCGAGTGCTCTCGGCCAACTGCTGCCCCAGCTCCCCGTCAACTGATCGCGCTCTTCTTTAAGCTTTCTGTGGCGATCTTCGAGGGCCAGGAATGCATCATCCGACTTCTTCAAGTTTTTCTTCAGCTGTCATTCCCAAGATTAGCGGCTGTTAGCTCAGCGCGGACGAAATTATAATCCTCCTGCAGTTGGCCAGGGTCGGAGATTCGCAGCAACTTCTTGTATTTGGCCTTGTGCTCAGAATAGGCCTGCGCTCGGCCCTGCAGGTTCTTCAGCCGAGGGATTACCTCCTGGAAAGCCAAAAGCAAGGGTCACTGTCAGAGTTATAATAAAGAAAGGGGAATTTTACAAAGGGAATTAGAGTCTCACCGTCAGAAGAGCGTGGCAAGCGTCATCTGCCACCCGAGCGGCGTCATGCTCGTTTAACTTATCGTGGTCGCCGGAAAATTAGAGTTTTCCGACGATATCAGAAACTAAGTTCACAGCGGACACGCTCTTTTTTGGCAGGATGGGGCCATCCGTCCGTTGGCGTTTGTATCGAGCGTCGCCCCGGCAGCCTATTTTCCAGAAATCCTCATCCTCAGAAGAGGAAGTATCGCTGCCCTCGCCACGGTGGCCCACGACCACCTCCTTCCCCTTCCCAGAAATGGGGATAGAGTCCGGCAACCTCTTTCTCTTCCCCTGGCGGTTAGCCCTTATTGCTTCGTGAAAGCGGGCTATGTAGCACCCCTTAACACGTGGAGGTACCACACCCCCCGCACTATAGGTCAATCCACATACGAAACGGCCAATCCGTACATGAACCAACCTATAGCGAACGGGTGACAATGCAATACACGACAAGCTAGGCGGGATTACTTATACATGCAACAAAACAAAGCGGAAGCATAACTAGTTTCTTGCAAATATTTTCATTTATCAAATCATGACATTTCTTGTTTACCAACTAAAATATGTTCTAACTCTATATATCAATACATTATCATCTTTAAATACAAACAATTAACATTAAACATAATTCCTTGAACAATAAATAGACAAGTAAATAACATGCACCGTGCCTGACTCGATTACAAAGACTGGACTCGACTCACTTCCCGCCTAGCGTGCACCTGCAATAACCTGAAAAGTGGAGGTGTCAGTTTGTGAAGACCGAGTGAGGGGTTTACATACATATTAGCGCAGATAACATGCAAGTCATATTATCGGGTAAAGATTTATAAAAGATAATTATACAAGTTCAATAATAATATAGCTTCACCCGAGAATACAACTATCAATATTAAATACTTGTTCTTTTCATGCAATCAATACATGGCCCCGACGAGTAAGGGCAGTCTCCAACCTTACTCCAAATGAACATGAACATGAACATGCTTGCTTGATTATTAAACAATAAGCGATCATGCAATTCAATTATCGTGCAATCGTGCATGTGTAATCATATAACACGTTCATGGAGTGGAAATCATGCAATAACCCGAGGACAACCCGTGGTGCCAGATTCACCCCCAGTCTCCTACGGCTCATGATAGGGTTTTGCTCCTCTTGTGGTTGGACAGACAACCACCAGCTCTAAGACCAGCCCAGCGCCCTCACTAAGGAGAGCCTGGCCAGGAGAACGCATATACACGATAAGGCTTTGTTCTTCCTGTGGTTGGACGGACAACCACCAGCCCGAAGACCAGCCTAGCGCCCTCACTAAGGAGGACCTGGCCAGGAGAACGCATATACACGATAGGGCTTTATTCTTCCTGTGGTTGGATGGACAACCACCAGCCCGAAGACCAGCCCAGCGCCCTCACTAAGGAGGACCTGGCCAGGAGAACGCATTTACTTGCTTACATGAACATGACTTGCTTGATTCAGGAACACTAACATAACTTGAAATGATAAGTGATTTCATGAAATTATAAATATAAATACCTTTGGCCGAAAGATCACATATTAGGAGTACGGGTTCTATTTAACTAGAAATTAAACCTCACCTGACAGGCGACACACGACTCGTGAATGCGTGAACGTGCTCATGATCCACAATCTTCGCCCTGGAGAATAACTTCAAATGAAAAGAGAAGATGAGAGATGAAGTTATGGGGATGATGATGCTTCAAAACTCCTAAATTCTTGATGACTTAGCTTAAGTAAGATGAAACTATCTCTTCCTCTTGTGGAAGCTTGCCGAGAGAGAAATGATGATGATTGTATGTCTTGGAAATGGAATGAAAATGGAAGAAGAGTGAAGAAGCATGTATCGTTATATTTTTGGGGGAAAAATGTAATATTAGCAATTAAATCCTCAAGCTCTATAAGTTAAGCAAGCAAGTACAAAAGGTTTGGAAATGATCAATTAAGTCCCCTAATGTTTTCATGCAATTAGGTCCTTAAAGAAAAGGAAATGAGCAATTAAGGACAATTTGGCAATTAAATCAAATTGGACAGTTAATTCATGTAGCAATTAACTTCCATCTATACAAGAATTCTCAAAAATGATATGAATTTCATACAATTTCCATGTAATCATGTTGAAACAATTTATAGAAATTAATATAGCACGTATAAGTTGAATAAACAAAAATAATAAAATAAAATCCTAACGCTCGAAACTCACACGTGTCGAGCGTACCTGACTGTCTGAAAATCGGGGCGTTACAGGCTAACTCCCCTGAGCGGTTATGGGAGTTGCTGGAAATGAGCAATC
Source organism: Lantana camara (assembly GCA_037501455.1). Classification (NCBI taxonomy): domain Eukaryota; kingdom Viridiplantae; phylum Streptophyta; class Magnoliopsida; order Lamiales; family Verbenaceae; genus Lantana; species Lantana camara. The sequence goes on along the minus strand of CM074858.1, from coordinate 91,106,272 downwards.
GGCCCCTCAGGAGCCGCCGGGGGAGGAGTGGCCCCTCGAGCACCATCTATGGTCAGGTCTTCTACGGGACCGACAATTGGAACCTCATTTCCGGTGCCCCTGCCTCCATTTCCTCGCCCTGCCCTTCGGCGGATGCCTCTCCCCCTCGGGGCGTTCGAGGGTTGGGCCTGCTGCTGCTGTTGTTGTTGCGGGTTGGCGCCCGCCCTTTGAGCCGCATCATCTGAGCTAGGCTCTCAACATTCATCCCTGCTGTTATTATTTGGATATCTGCAAGACAGAAAGCATGAACGTCAAAAGATCGTTATTTGGAGGATAGCGATAACATTACAATATAAGCAAGTTAGTAATGCTATCCTAAGTGTTAGAGAAGTTAGTTCCTAGAATCTAACCGTCGAGGGCCATTGTGCGAGCGGGAGGGTTGATTATCATGTCAAGAGGATTTGAAAGGCCATAACGGAATAAAACTTCTTCATTCTTCATCAACACCTCGGCTTGGATCCATTTTTTCTCATTCTTCATGGCGAGGGCCAACCCCTTCACCCAATCCTCGAAAACTTTGTTCCTGGTCCTGCCTTTAATTAGTGGCCCCTCGCCATGTAGTAACCACCCTCGATGGACCCCGAAAATTCCCCCAGGAGCCCCTACGAAGAAATACTTCTCCTTCCAATGCTCGCCATATGAGGTGGAGGGAGAATCTATCATCTTAAAGCCAGACTTGGCTTGGGCATAGTAAAACCCATCTGTGGGGGACGAGCGCGGCGAGCGGGCCACCTGAATCAAGCTATCAAAATTGGTCATAGAAGGTTCATGGCCGAAGACCCTCATCAGTATCACGAAGGTATTTCTTAGTGCAATGCCGTTCGGGAGGATCTGAGAAGGGCTGAGTCTAAGGTGGTGACAGATGGTGGCAACGGCGGACAGAATTGGAAACCTCAGACCCTCAGCTGGGACCGCGTCCAAATAAACTGTCATCATCCCAAGCGGTGGTTGGTTTGCCCTTTCTCCCTCCTCAGGAAGGCGCATGGGGAACACAGCCTCATCCCAGTATACCTTTGCCTTCAGGTCCCTCGGATCTTCGAGCGTCAAAATGCTCTCAATCTCATCTGGAGACCTATCAGTTTGGTGTGGGTTATTCTGCCTCACTCGTGTGGCAGGCTCCTTACCCTTTCTTTGGCGTTTCTTGGGAGGCTCATCCTCGACCCGACGCTCGGAAGGCCTTGCACCACCCTCGGGAGCCGCAATTGCCACCGTGATCCTATGGTCCTGAGGTCTCACGACGCTATTAAGCACGGGAAGCACCCTCTCCCCCTGTCTCTGCATTTCCATAACATTGTGCATCTCTTCAAAGAGATCATCTACCCCTCCGGGAGCACGCTCGTTCATTCCTTGAACGGAAGCCTCAACCTCTTCATCCCTGGCCTCAACCGGAGCCCTAGCCATTGGAATAGCAGTAGGAATCTCATCACCTGGGGATGCCCTAGCCACTGGAATTGCCATAGGCACATCATTATGAGGGGAGGAGCTCCCAACTGACATCTCATCTATTTCCCTCACATAGGCTTCTGCCTTATTGTCCGCCATATCTGGTTTTTGGTTCTTGAAGGTGGAGCTTTCGCAAGAAGTTCAGAAAAGAGGAATTCCGGAAGTAAATTCAATGATCAGAAAAGGGTTTCTCGTTTTTGAAGTGTCCCTCAAGCGCAACCTAAATCTAAAGTTAGTACAAGAAACGAGAGCGTATGAAGTTTTTACCTAAAGATTGAAGGAAAAACTTACCGGAAGTCACAGAAAATCTCAGAGAGTCCTTGCTGCTTTTTTCTGCTTGAAGAAGATTGAAAACGTGAAAAGTTTCAAAGGCTCCCCAGATCTCTATTTATAGGGAAGGTAGTAACATTAACTAGGGTTGAAAATTCAAATTGTAATCATTTCCCGCCTAGGGAAGCCCACCACTTTTGTTAACCGCCTCACGTCTCCCAGAGCACACGCGCCCACGCTCCCACGCAGCATTTAATGCGGACATGACTTCATTTAATGCAATGTCAGAGCGTGTCCGTTACGGAAGCCAAACGGTCACTTATCTTGCAGAAGCTTGACCCTCGGATGTTCAGGGAAGTCAAGGTTTGTCCCTCTTAAATTCTACAGTACGCTCAAGTGATACTACAGAATTTGGGGGGCAAAAATGATGAGGCATAAAATTACGCTCGCATCAGAGCCATCCACGTGTCGTCATCAGCTGATTCGAAGACTGGACGCTCGCATTAATGGGCTCGCGGGCCAACCCAGCCCCCTCACTTGTCAGCTAATATAGGCCCATGAGCCTCGGACGGCCGTCCAAGCAGAGGGTCCCAGCTGTCAGACCTAACTCTCACATCTCGGTCCTCAGGGCCACCCTTCCCGGGAGGCACCGGCGTGAGGGCACACACTTCCTGACGCTCGTATAGTTGACGCTCAAGGATCATCTACCGGGAGAAACCCATTCGTGCGCTCTTCGAGCGTCACCAGCGCTCGTGTAAGATCTTCCTCCGTGTAGGGCGACCGTATTCCCGCAAGGCTAATCTCGAGCCTTCTCAATACACGGCCCTCGCCAACAACCTCTGACACTATGGCAGTGCGCACCTCGTACGTGGCACGCCGCCTGCTTTTCAGAGCCATCACTCTCATGCCATCACAGGCCGCCACGTGTTAGGGCAACACAGGTTTGGGACCACAAGGTCAAATTACCCAATCTACCATCACCCCTAACATATAAATAGGAGAGAACACATGCATTCTCCCTCCCCCAAGTCATCTTCCTCATACATACACTATACTGGGCATATTTTCCTCCATTTTCCTGCATCTTCTCAAGCTCTGGGACATCTTCATCACAGTTGCATCACCACTGCATTTCACACTCTTGGTGCTATCCTAGCTGGAAGAACCCACGCTCAGAAGGAAACCCAGTCCCTGAGGCACACGCCTGTGATGGTCTTTCCCTTTCCAAACAAACATTGAAAGTGTTGTTGCATTTTAGGGAGTTCAGATTCCTGCACCATCAGACATATTAATATCAGATTTCAAGATTATCAAGCTAAAAAATTGTAAAGTTCTCCATCAATTAAATATTTTTGATATATTTTATATTTTAGCAATCAAATAAGATTGTATTTTAAAAATTAAATAATTTAATGCATATTTTGATCAAAAAATCGAATTTGCCCATTAGAAATTACACGTAGAAAACACCTTACTTCACCATGTGTAAAACCCGACCGAGTTTCCGGCGGGCAAAATCGAATTCCGATCATAAAGGACATTAAATTGCAAAATTTTTTAGATACAACCCTATTATATCACCGGAAAATAAAATACACTAAAAACGCTTGATTGGTTGAGTTATTATATCAAATTTACCATTTTTTTTATTTTTTCAGTTGTTTTTGTACCACATCAATTAAATCCGCAAAATACTCTTAAAGTGAACTTTTCTATTAGTCTTCTATATTTTCATATGTATCTCGAAGCTCTTCTTTATAATTACTATGATAGAATAAACTATGTGATTCTCAGTAGCTGTGTATTCCACACAGGTCATATACATCTCAAAGTTTTTTTTTGTTTTTTGTAATTGCTGTTGATATAATAATTTGTGTGATTCTCAGTAACTGTGCAAGAATTGCTAATTGCTATTGATAAAATAAAACTCTGTAATTCTCAATAGTTGTGCATTCCACACATATATGTTATGACTTATGAGACCCTATTTACAATATTTCAATAATTTGATGTAATAACAAGTCGATTTTACCATTTTCAAATTGAAACAGATGTTGGTTCAAGTGGTTAAAATTTTCATTTTATAGAATAATAACTCGGGTTCAAATTCTCACTTGCGGTGTGTTTTCACAAATACACTGAGATATCTGCGCTAGGAATCACTTATTAACATTTTGATGTGCAATGCGTACTCCCAACCCCACCTAATAAAAAGTTAAGCAAACATCTATGTAATCATTGTTTGAATGTTCTTAATAATAAAATATGATACGAATATTCCTCCACGAGATAAAAAAATATTATTATAAGTTATTTTTAAGGGTTTTTGTTAAAGTCATTGATTAACCCAATCGTGAGGAGTTTAACGAATACCCCTAGCTATCTATTTCAGCAAAATTCCAAAGAAATATAGTACAAATCCAAGCATCAATTAAAAAAACTACATATAAAAATATTCACGAAAATAGTGAACTACGAACAATCTCGAGTCATTAGCAGAGTAACTATTAATCCCATTCGAGGAACTTTGCTAAGGGTTAATCGGCATTTCTTCGCTATGTAGCACCCTAACCCCCAAGGCACTACATCCCCCGCACTATAGCCCGATCCACATACGAAATAGACAATCCGTACATAAACCAAAATTATAGCGAACGGGTGACAATCAAGAAACAAAAGAGTTAGGCGGGACAACTCCCCAACACAACCAAAACCAAGACATGAAATCAAAAGCGGAAGCATTATAATCAATACATATAGATACCATATTTACCTCAAAGTGTATATAGTAATAGGTACCAACATTTATCAATACATTATCATCTCCTGTATATCATACATATCTAAGTGTCCAAAAGATAATAACATTGATCATAGTATGATACTCCAAAATTTCCATACATGGAAAATAAAATGCTAGACTCGGCTGAATGCAAGACCTGACTCAACTCCCGCCTAGCACGACCGTGTACCTGAAAAGTGAAGTATCAGTCTACCGAAGACTGAATGAGGGGCAGGTATATATATAACACACGTCACATGCAAGTCATAGCCTCGGGTGAAGCTTTGGAAATGAAAAGGGAATATAGGTTTCAAGAAAAGACTATTCTTCGCCCGAGATTACGACCATCAAGTTTAACATGCTAATTTATCAATTTCATGAAATACGTGGCCCGGCGAGTGAGGGCTATTCTCCAACCTTACACCAAATGTGAACAATACGTGCTTGCTTGAATCATTAATACGTGATCATGCAATTCAATTAGTGCTCAATTAGCAATACAATTCATGAGTGAAAACATGCAATAACCCGAGGACAATCCGTGGTGTCGGACCCGTCCCCAGTCTCCTTCTCCCTCCGGGTGATAGTGGGTTTGCAAGGCCCAACTATCCACGACATGGTGTACATCGGGAACATGACTCCCACGCATGGAACTCCTTCCACCACCAAACCTCCTGGTGGCTTCGGGGGTGATCCCAAAGTGGTGAGGATAGCTCAAGAATTACTCGTCAACCCTTGCTTTCCCAGTTGGCTCAAGATACTACCCTCGGGCCCAAGTGCAATCATGGTACTCGCCAAAACATGCTTGAATCATGAACAATCATGGCTTGCTTGCTTGAAATCATTTATATTTTAGAAAACGTTTATAGATATAATAGGTTTTGGCCGAAACACACATAAGGGTTATAAAGGTTCTATGTAACTAGAACAAAACCTCACCTGTACAACAAAATATAACAAGGATATGCTCTACGGAGCCTGAGCCTCGTCCACAACCTCGTTATTTGTGCAAACATGACGTGTATACGTGAGACTTGACTCAAAATGGACCAAATATGACGAACGGCGAAAATGCAATGAGATGACGAGCAATGTACAATATGGCATGAAAATATCTTGTTTTAGCATGTAATCAATCATATAATAGCAATTTGGGATCAAAGAAATGATTGGATAAAAATCCCAAAATTCGAATTTTATGTAGTAGCTTTTGCTCTGCCAGAAGGCTGGGAACGGCCGTTCCGACTTCTAGTTGAAAATGGGAAGGGCCGTTCCCGTGCCCCTCCAAAGTGTGCCAGCGATTTTTAAAATTAAAAGGCGCTTTTGCTAGGAACGACCCTTCCGGCACGCAAGCCAAAATGGGAACGGCCGTTCCCAGGTTCGCTGGCCCGCTCTGATTCAAAAGCGTGGGAACGACCGTTCCCATAATGCACTAAGGCGGGAAGGGCCGTTCCCAACTTCTGCTGATTTGAAAAACAGAGCAGAAGTAGGGGAAGGCTAAGGCATAACAACAACAACAACCAAAATCCAAGTTTTAATCACCAAGATGCTAAGATTTCTGGGAATAAGGATGCATACATATTCATGGTATCATAAAACACAAAAGACTCATCAAACCATGCTTGATCAACAAGGTTTTTCCACTTTCAAGCTCATGTATGAATTCAATATTTTAACTCAAATACTTCAAGAATTCATGCAATAATCCAAGGAAAAATCATATTTTCATGTCTCTAACAAGCAATAATTCATTTATTCCAAGAATTCTCAAACCCTAGCTATCACATATTTGATCAAGAATCATAAATTCCATGCCTAACCCACCTTGAAGCTAAAGAAATGAAGGAAGAAGATAATGATGGATGATAAACTTCAAAACTTGGAATTTTTTTCTTGAAATCTTGATGAAAAATGGATGAAATCTCTTCTCTCTTCTTGGAGTATATGGTTCGGTGAGCAAGGGAAGCAATTTGAGATGAAATGATCAAGATGAAATAAGCTTGGAAGCTTGAAGAATATATTACGTGATTCATCCCTTTTGAATTGTGTGAAATACCACAAATTGCAATTCAATCCCTCAAGAGTATAAGTCATGCAATCAAGTGTAAAGGGTTTACTATATGATCAACTAAATCCTTGAAAAGGTTATGCAATTTAGTCCCTAAATTTAAAAGAATGAACATGTAGGGACAATTTCGTAACTAAATCACTCCCGGTAAATATTTCACGTAACATTTATTTTTCCAAGTCATGAAATAAATTTTCAATGATATGAATTCATATATTTTACATAAATAATGTGATATGCCATTTATAAAAATATATGTAACATGTAGGAAAATAATAGATTAAAAGAATAAAATAAATTCCTACGCTCACAAACTCACATGTGACGTGCTTACCTGTTCATCCGGAACCGGGGCGTTACACGGAAGATGTCACTTTGCTAAGGAATAAATTAAGAAAGTGGGATTTAAATAATGAATAAGTGCGGTACTTCTTTACCTATCTCAATTACAATAATATATCCCAAATTAAAGTACTTGAATGTTTTTAGCTGCAAAGCATATTTAACCTCGAAACTGTTCCACTGCCGGCCTCTAAGTTACATATTTTATTTCTCTACTTATGTTTTAAAAGGAAAATATACTTTAGTTAATTTTATTGCATGGAAAAAGTTGTAGGTATGACTTATGACATAATCTTGTTTGTAGCTCAAGTCTTGTGCTTTCAGTGGACCAGACAAACATTTAGATCTTTGATGTAGAATATTTTTATGATATCATTTGTGTAATCGTGTCATGTTATTGCGAATACTATATAGTTGTTTTGGATATTTATTATGTAAAAAATTAAAATTAAAATTTTTTTGTGGTCATATCTGTATTATATTATATTAATATTATTATATCTGTTTTCATTAAACATGTATGGATGTATCTATTATTTCCATAGTTCACAATTTTGAAGGTCAATCGAATCGGAAAATTAATTAAAGATAAGATATTACGTAAATATTGATTTAATTGTAATTGAGTTGGTGGCATCTTAATTATATCAAAATAATAGTTGATATATTAAAAATAGTTGAAATAACTAAAAATATTCAAAATCATTTTACAATTGAAATTGTGGGATTTTTAATTTTTTATGGTTACTTACTATTCATTCTTTCAAAAACACAAAATTGCTTTTACGAATCATATCCAAAATATGAGGAAAGAAAAAGGAGATGACGAACGTACTTCGATTTTTGGAAGTCAAAAGAGTAACTTCACAATGAAGTAATTATTGTAATAGAAGTTTTAACTCTCAAAACTCTTTATTTTTTATTTTTATTTATATATTCTATTTATTATAAATTTGAGGTTAGTCAAATTAAACAAAGTATATAAAATTCTTTTTATCAATAATAAATACATACTTAAATTTTTAAATTTGGAATCGTATTAAATTAGTACAACACCAAACCACTAAACTACACTATTATTAAGTAGTACAAATTGATTCCAACTTAAACGAAAATGGCAACAGGTGGTGATTTAATTAGGGTGACTCAAAAGGATTTATTGGTTGGTTGGCTTCTGAATCAGATGATCGATCTATTGTTGGTCATTATATATTAGATATTAGGGAGGTCATTTTTTTATATTCAATATGTGAAGTTTAAGTTTGTTTGAAAGTTTGATAATAAAGTTGAACATGAATTAACTAGATTTTTTACAAATTTTTAAAAAGAAACTTTAATATCCTAGACGTTTCAGTTTTTATTATAACTGACTTGATGAATTAATATGATTCATTTCTTTGTCATAAAAAGGAAAGTAAAAAATGAGATTCTTGCCCGGTTTTCTTTCAGCTTAAGAAGGCTGCAGTGAGAATGAGGATCACTTCGGAACTCTAGGGCAATGGGCGCTTCAGGCAGGATCCGAAAGCTCTCCAATTTATTTCGGAACCTTTGGCCGTGAGAGGAGAGGATCCTTTGGCTTTAGAGTTATTCTCATCCTAAACATATTCGATTCACCATTCAAAATAAAAGATGATTAATTAAAATAAATTAATAATGCACTAAAATTATATTCTTCTCCCATTATGAGACACTAATTAAAAATAAAAAAAAGTCTTCCTATTTAAAATTTTGATAGCCTTATTTTTCTCAATTAACACATTAATTCTATCAATTAACAAATTTAAGATTTAAAACAAGTATCCCACACCCACTATATAGAGTATGAAATGAAATATTAAATTGGATTAGAAATAAATCACTTTACTTAAATCTCTAATATTTTCATTTATATTTTTTCCCTTCTTAGAGACTGCACTAACATCACTTGGGGGGTGGGGTTACAAATTGCAGTGATTCTTTTCTCCCCTTTATATCGAGGGCGTAAGATTTATAGCTCTAATCCTTTGACATTTGGAGCAAAGCAACAAGACAAAACGTGAGTCTTTGCTTGACATTGTAAAAGTAAATATAAGTTGGTGCGAAAGACATCCCACCTCAGTTTCTACTTTTATCATTGCAAAAGTTCGTAAAAAATAAAGGGCTTTTCAATTAATGTATGCATAGACACAAAGTGCACAAACTCTCATGATAATTGATACCTTCCACCCATGATTATTCGGAGTCTTCATAAGAAATATTCATGTGTTGATTTAGTTCAACTTCTTTGGGAAAAGGTAACAACCAATTCTGGGAAGTATACTATGTCTAGAATGGCAAAGAATGCAACAAAAGTGAAATTGTTGTGAGAGATAAAAGAAAACTAAAGGTAGAACTAATTTCTAATTATTTCTTTTCTATCATAATTCCTTTCTAACATCTGTTAAGCTTTTGTGAACCTTTACATTTTTTCAGTGGTTAATTTTATAATTCTTTATGTTTTTTTTTTTTTTTTTGTGTGTGTGTGTGAAATACATAAATTTTGATGATTTCATCCTTATTCGGCAGACGAAGATGTCATGTTTTGATAAAATAATTTAATTGGTGTTTTTATGAGAGTTTCACACTTCATTCTTTATTAAAATGGTTTTCGTGTACGTATCTCCTTGAAATAATATTATAGAGTTTGTTAATTTAACTTATTAATTAGTTTTTAAGAGCATCTTAAAAAATACTTGGATTTGCTATTTCAATGGTATTTGGCTAAGCTTATTTGAAAGAGTTTACACGCTCCTCTCACATCTTATAACGTGTTTTAGAGCTCACAAGATGTTAAATCTTATTCCACATATAAAATGTTGAAATTTTGGATCATAAATTAAGTTGATAATTTTATAAAATGTTTATAATTACATCATTTAATTTTGTGATTGATACATAAAAAAGTAAGGGAATGCATTAAATTCTTAAAAACCCTATATTATCAGCAAATTAGTCTTCCTTGTCGGGGATGGTCCATATGAAAATAATCTTGCTAAAAAGGCTGAAAAATCGAATTATGGGTAATTATAGAAAAGTTATAGCAATAGCATACAAGGCCATGCACATAATGCCAAGTGTAATTGATTGTATCTTTGAAAGCAGAGTTTCTAGAAAAAAGATCACAATACAATGCCGAAAAAGTTTGATTTGGAAAGGAAGAATCTAACTTAGCCAAATGTAAAAGGACCTTTTTGACAAAACCAAACTAACAAGATTGCTCATCACGGAAAAGGAAGCTCACAGATTCTCACGGCTCCTCTAACTCCTTCATCATATCAATATATATATATATATATATAGGGAAAAAGATTTTTTGACATCCGAACTATGGCCGTTTTTGCAATTTACCATCCAAACAATTTTTCATTGCAAACCACCATCCAACCTTTGCATTTTTTATAAAACGCCATCTGAAGGTGGTTTGGTCCGACGTGTATATTTTAGGAAAATGCCACGTGTCAATTTTTTCCCCCAAAACCACCAAAAAAAATGGTTTAGATGGCGTTTTGTAAAAAATGCAAAGGTTGGATGGCGATTTACAATGAAAAATAGTTTGGATGGTAAATTGCAAAAACGGGCATAGTTCGGATGCCAAAAAATATTTATCCCATATATATATATATATATATATATATATATTAATGATGATATAGATTAGAAGTTTAACGTTATACTAACTTAATCAAAGGTTACACATTCGAATACTTGAGAATGCAACTACTATTAATTAATAAAGAGAGTTTTACACCCTAAGTGGTTCGATCCAACTCAAACTCAAATAAATGAGTTATATGATAATTTATATGAGTGTGTGTGAAATAAAATGAATTATTAATATTTCTTTATAATTAAAAAAATTATTATTCTTAGCGGAAAAGGATTTTTTTGAAATTATAAGCTCCACAATGATGAAAAATTTTCAAATATATTTGAAACAATTATTTTAATAATTAACAAAAATTTGGTCACAAAATAATGAATAATAAAACATTTGTAGCTAAAAGGGGTGCTTCCATATGTTGTTTGCCACATATATATTTATCTTTGTTTGAACAAATGTATGTCAAAAAATGTGGCAGATGTGGAATCTTAGTTATTCTATAGGCATAAAAGATCTGAACATAATCCTTATAATTCTTCTTTTTTCAAGCAATGAATCCACGACATATATGCCATAAGTGCAAGCTCAATCAAAAGTACATTAAACAAAAAAGAATTACTTTTAAATACTGCTATTTTTGAATTCATGAAGATTTTCATATACTTGTTAAATATAACTAAATAGTAAGAGTTGTGAATATGATCATTTTCTATTATAAGTCCATATATACAAACCTATATGAGGTAATAGTAGTAGTTTTTTCTTTATAATATAAGTCAATAATTCGTATATTAGAACATGCTTAATGGGTAAAACTAAGGGATGTGAAATAATAATTGGTATATCAGAACATGCTTAATGGGTAAAATTAAGTGGTGTAAAAAAGATCTCTACATTCTTATAATTAATATTATGTAGTAGCAAAAACCAAACATAAAATTTCTATATGGATATAACTATTACTATAATCAAATGTCAACTTTAAAACAAAAAACTGACTGGACGCCTTCTTATGAATGTTTTTTTATTTCTTTTTTTTTTTTAAACTCAACTCCCAAGTGGAGATTTAAACCTAAGTCATTGACTTGAAAAAATAAACCATTTAACCACTTGAACCAACCCTGTTGACAAGCGCCTCCTTCTGAATATAGTTATTTGGTGGTTCAATCAATTGTCGTAACTGCAGTTGGTCTTGGGCTATCCTCGATTGGGACTTCTCTTTGGAACCTAATGTTTTATACGAATTCGAGGTTGTTCATGCTTCTTTTCTTTCGTGGGCATTTTTGCATTTTCTTGTTAATTCACCTTTGAATTGGCAATGTATACTTCTATAGCAAGGTTAATAAATGAGAGGGGGTTCTCATTAAATTCTCATGGTCCTGCTGATCAATACTTTTTTAATTTAAAAAAAAAAATAATTGATGGGACGCCTTCTTAGAGGGCCAATAGATGACCGGTTGATGACGGATAGTGATAGGGGCGATCATAAAGTTTATATCTACGATTTGCGTTGCACGTTGATATATTATTTTCATGGGCGCTTCAACTTATCTTACTTAAATGATCCTTAAATTACGAACAAATATGTATATTCTGAGGTTTGATTGGTTTATATATGAGGTGTGTTTTACTTCTAACCTCACAATTTTTCTGACCAGTTCGTCTAAGAAAAAAAACTTAAAAAAAAAAAAACTAAAATTTATTATTATACTTTTACACCATGTAAATAATATAAACTATACTATTCTATTTCTTATGCAAACAAGGCCACAATATCTATAAAGGAACATTTTAAAAACCACTTTTCATTTTTTAAGATGTCCATAATTTCCTAATAAGACTAGTTATTATAATCAATCTATATATTGCAGGATACCGATACAAGCATACGATCACGAAGTAAGAAAGTATGTTTACGCAACATATCTAACTCGTCAATTCCAACGCGTTAGACTTGTAATAATTATCGTATACCTTTGGACCCCAAAGAATTAATTAATAACAAAACCTTGTTGCTTTCTGATTAATTTAACGTTTGTGCTTTGTAAACATTCGATTAAGATTGAGGATGACACATTCTGTCGTTTGATAAGAAAAATGTATGACATGTTCTCTCACAGTAACTAGATCTCTAGTCAATTCTCTCATACTGATGATTAAGATAATAAAACAAAACGAAATAGTTAAGTTGAGACTAAAGATTTTCAATTTGTAGTGACAGAACATTGAATTTGATCTATTTTTCGATCATCTAGTTTCTTTTCAAAGAGTATCGAATTATGTTATTATATATATACATATATACATCACTAATAGTCTCGATCAAAACGTCGATTCCACCCACTATAAATTAAGGGCTTGAGAGTATGATGTTCATGTCAATCAATTTCATTCTCAATATATTCTTCTAGTTTCATTGTCATCCCCCACTTCCAAACACAATTACAATATCATCCCATTCTTTTCTTTTCCTTTCTTATTTTCTATGTTTCGTTGCATATTTGAGTCAGATCGAGATATCAAAATATAGAAATTTTTTTTATAAATAATAACTGCGTATCTATAAATATATCATTCCAATCTTTTCGATTTTCTTTATTGTCATGGTTTTCGCTCTAGGTCATATAGTGCGGATGTACGAGCCGATACGGGGTGCGGGTACAAAGGCGTCAGTGCGCAAAATTAAAAAAAAAAAAAATAGAGTGTGGGGCACCTTAAAACATTTAGTAAACAAATATTTAAATAATTATATATATAATATTATTTTATTTTATTTAACTTTATCTATAAAAAACTTGATTTTATTTAACTATAGAAAATAATAACTTAATTTTATTATTTTACTATGATCATATATTAAATCAAAAAATTAAATTCATCTTTCATATTGTTTCATGCGTGTTAAAAAACTTTTAGTCGTCTTGAAGTGAGAAATGTGTACAAATTCGCTAGTGAGGAGAACTAAAATTTTAAATCATTTTAAAACGAGCAATGCTCACAAATTCGCCAATGCAAAGAACTTAATGCGAATATATTGAGTATATTAGAAAGATCATGTAATTTAGCCTTCACTATTAGTCTCCAACAATTAGATGAACATGGCCAAAATACCCCTAATCTAATTGGTTTTTTTTTTTTTTTTAAAATAAAAAAAGCTAGGGAGATGATGGGATTGAAAGAGGCACCCCTCAAAATAAATCAAACTGAAATCATAGCATAATATAATCCAAGCATCATAAAATCTAACTGTTAATAATTAATACTTTAGTTAATTGACACATTCGATATGCAAATAAAAATTATTTGTATTTCGTTTCTCATTCGCTTTCTTATGCTATTAAATTGATTTAAATTATGTTTTCAAAGAAGTCGACACACCTAAGTGATGAGGCATAAAACTACATTCGAATCAGAGCCGTCCAGGTGTCAACATCTGGCAATAGAGGAATTGGACGCTCGTACTGGTGGGCTCGCGGGTCATCCCAGCCTACTCCCTCGCTTACTAGTACAGGCTTATGAGCCTCGACCAACCATTCAGGTAAAGGGTTCAAGCTGATTGGCTTGACGCTCACATCCCGACCCTCAGGGTCACCCTTGTCAGGGAAGCACCCATACGAGGGCCCCATTCTCGATGATCGGGATTTTGGCGCTCAAGGGTCATCTGCCGCGGGGGGGCCCATCCGTGCACTCTTCGAGCGTCACCAGCGCTCGTGCATAATCCAACCCCCCCTGCGATGGATCCGAACCTCAGCAAAGGAGACCTTGGGCTCTCCTCCCACGCGACCCTCGCCAACAACCTCTGACACAAAGGTAGTGCGCACCTAGCACCTGACACACCGCCTCCTTTTCAGAAACGTCATTCTCACGCCCTCAAGGGCTGCCACGTGTTAGGGCAACACAGGTTTGGGACCACACGGTCAATTTACCCATTTACCCTCACCCCTAACATATAAATAGGGGAGAACACATGCTTTCTCCCCCAAGTAATCTTCACGATACATACTACACTCACTGTTTTGGGTCCTTTCCGCCATTCTTCTGCATCTTCTCAAGCTTGACCTTACTTGCATCATAGTTGCATCATCATTGCATCTTGCATTCTTGGTGTTATCCTAGCTGGAAGAACCCACGCTCAAGAGGAAACCCAGATCCTGAGGCCCTCACGCCTGTGATGGTCTTTCCCTTTTCATACAAATACTAAAGTGTTGTTGCATTCTGGAAGTCTGATTTCCAGCACCATCATTTTTGGCGCCGTCTGTGGGAAATCCATCGCTACCACAACTGTCATCACAAGATTCTTCCTCTGAAAGCTAGTTGAGATATAACACCTTTTGGCTCTGAAAATGGTAACTGCAACAAGGTCTGGAGCCGTGGGAGACAAGGGCGCTCTTCCCCCAGTCAACGAAGAGAACACAGGGAGCAACATCCCCGCCGGAGGTACGAACCCACCAGCTGCGGGAAATGGGGTCGAAAATGTAGAAACGGTGGCTGCAACTCTCCCACCTGGAGGGAACGTTGTGGGAGGGCCCAGTTCCGTTGTTCCACCTACCGCTCACACCGCCAACGCTTCCTCCCCTTACGCAGGCATGTATCCCATGGCCATGCCTCCACCGGGATACCCTTTTATGCAACCCGGAATGATGCCCGGGATGATGCCGATGATCTAACCCTATCAAGTGGGGGCACTGAATCTCCCCCTGACGTTGCCAAGGGAGATACAAGGGGTAGAAATGCCCCAAATCACTACACAACAACTTCAGGCGCTGTATGCGCAATGCGAGGGTCAAGCCGTACAGAATGCTTGGGAACATTTCACTGCGGCTTATTTCCCTTCACACGCGGGCGCTCGAATAGCCCCACCCCTTGGAGGACTCCCAGCACACCCCCTGACGATGGCTCAAAATGCGTTGAGGGCCCAACAACCTCCCCCACCACCGAATCAGGAAAATGAGGCCCCACCGAGGGTCCAGCAGGAGCAGCCACCCGCAGGAGACGAAAGGGCTCCTCGAAATGAGGGGACCGGGGATAACGAAGAGGTCCAGTCGAGGGCCACAAAAAGGGCAAACCGCAGAAATGTCGGTGACCCTCAACTTGCCGCAGTACAAGACCAGATTAGGGGGCTCCAGAACGTGGTAGAGCAGCTCTCTCGAGCACGGTCTCACGTCTCCCGCGATGGGGGCGAGAGGTCCAGGGCCAGAGACGCTCGCAGACCACGCAGCCCCATCTCTCGCCGCCGAAGGGAAGCCAGCCCTGAAGATCCAGAGGACAGGGATTACCGGATCGTGACGGGCGATTCTCCCCTCATTGAGGAGGTTCTGATGACCCGTGCGGGGAAGGGCAAAATCCCCACGTCCGTCAACAGGTATGATGGAACCACAGATCCAGCCGAGCATCTGGATCACTTTGTGCACTTGATGCATTTATAGGATCACCCAATCAACTACTGGGCCAAGGTGTTTGTCACCTCCCTCGTGGGAAAGGCCCAGGACTGGTACAAAAAGCTTCCTCCGCGCTCAATCCGAGGATACCATGACCTGACTGATGCTTTCATCAGTCATTTCAACTCTTTGAAGGCACCAGCCCCCACTGCGACGTCTCTCTACAGCTTGGTCCAGGGGCCAAACGAGACCCTCAGGTCCTTCATGGGAAGGTTCAACAAGGAAATCTTACTGGTGGAAAAGCCCTCGATGGATTTCTTGAGGCACGTTCTCTTTGGAGCTATTAATATGAAGCACTATGTCAGTAAAGAGTTCGTGGAGGAGGTGGCCAAGAAGAAACCCCGCTCATTGATGGAGATTAGGGAAATAGCAGATTCTTTCTTCACCCTCGAGGATATGTATATTGCGAGGGACCAGAAGATGGCGAACGCCCCTCGCCCCGACAAAGCCCTTGAAGACAGAGGAGATTCAATCAGAGGCCACCGCCGTAGCCCTATTTCCGCTCGTCGAAACTCTCCACCCCCTCGGAAGTTCGAGCGCATCCCTCTCAACCGCCCCATAGCCGAAGTGTATGCCATGGCGGATAAGAAGCTGTTCAAAAGGCCGCCAAAGTTGAGAGAAACCGAGGCTCAGAAGCACTCAGGGAAGTACTGCGCTTTCCATAAGCAGAAAGGGCATGACACCAGTGAATGTCGTCAGCTTGAGGGTGAGATTCAGAGGCTGATCGCTGGGGGGCACCTTAAGGAGTTTGTAAAGGTGTTGGAGAGGTACGATGAACATTGCGCCGAGCGAGTGCGTGCCCAAGGGAGAAGCCGTTCGCGTTCTCGGAGCCCACGTCATCGTTACCCCGAGCCCAATGACCATGGAAAAGGGAAGGAATCAGACATGGAAAACCAGCCATTCGCGGTCATTCACATGATTGCTGGAGGACCCTCGGGGGACGACTCTAATGCTTCCCGACGTTGCTACATTCGGAGTTATGACCAAAGATCTTCTCAGCCCAGGCCGGTGCTCTCTATTGATAAATCATCACGCTCGGAGAAGGACGAGAGCGTAGGTTTCACAGAGAAAGATTTAGAGCACATTGTAACACCCCATGGGGTCGGTGAAACCTCTGACTGCCCCATAGTGGTTAGCCTAGATGTTCACAATCACGTTGTAAAGAGGGTCTTAATTGATAGTGGAAGCTCCGTGAATGTTTTGCCTTACTCCACGTTTCAGAAAATGAACATCACAAACATCCCGCTCGAACCCCTCAGAACAGCCCTAGTCGGCTTTGGGGGTTCCGAGATCGTCCCTTGCGGATAAATTCACTTGGCCACCTCTTTCGATCGCGCCCCACAGCGAAAAACTTTAAATGTTCTCTATGTGGTGGTCGAAGTGGACCTGCCATACAACATCATCATTGGGCGCCCAGTCCTCGTCGACTTCAAAGCTGTAATTTCCACCTATCATCAAAAAGTCAAGTTTCCCACCCCCGAGGGTATCGGAGAGGTACTGTGTAATGTTAAGGAAGCTTGGGAGTGCTACATACTTTCCCTTCGAAGCCACAAGCCCAAACAACCTACCCAAGCAGGCTCCACCAAAAAGTCTGTTGACTTCCCCAAATTAGATGAAGATAGCCCCGAGCGTAAGAGGGTCAAGCTCTATAAAAAGAAGAATAAGAAGAAGGCCACGGACAAACCCGTAGATGCTGGGAATTCACCCCTCAGAGCGGTTGGGGCTTCCTCCTCGGAAGATGAGGATCCTATACCCTCGGGAGATACCAACGAGAGAATTACAGGCAAGAAACGAGCGCTCGAACAGCCGAGGCCTGAAGTGCGGGTGGAACCTACGGAGAGCTTCCTGACCATCGAGTTGGAGCCCGGGAATCCAGATAAGACCACGCAAATAGGTTCCAGCCTCGACGGCCCCTCTCAGATTATGATGATTGAGTTCTTGTGAGAAAATGTTGATGTCTTTGCTTGGAAGGCTTCCGACCTCACTGGTATAGATCCAAGCATTATCGTCCACAGGCTGAACGTGGATCCGGCCTTCAAACCCATAAAGCAAAATGTCCATGGGTTCCGGAAGCAGGTCATAGAAGAAGAAGTCAATAAACTGCTTGACGCTCAGTACATAGAAGAAATCCTATATCCCGAATGGCTTTGCAATGTGGTGCTCGTTCCGAAGAGCGCCAACAAGTGGCATATGTGCAATGACTTCACAGACCTCAACAAGGCATGTCCTAAGGATCCGTACCCATTGCCTAGAATTGATCAGTTGGTGGATTCGACCGCTGGGTGTGAACTTATGAGCATGATGGACGCTTTCCAAGGATATTATCAGATATTTATGGCTCTTGAGGATCGTCCCAAAACTGCGTTCGTAGTCCATATGGGTGTTTATTGCTTCAAGGTTATGCCCTTTGGGCTCAAAAATGCAGGAGCGACATACCAACGCCTTGTCAACAGAATGTTCGAGTGTGAGATTGGAAAGTCCATGGAAGTATATGTGGATGACATGATCGTCAAAAGCGAACGCTAGTATTCTCATCTAGAAGACTTAAAACGAACGTTCAATATCCTGCGTCGTTACGGTATGAAACTGAATCCATCCAAGTGTACATTTGGTGTGCGGGGTGGTAAATTTTTGGGATGCATGGTCAGCCAACGGGGCATAGAGGCAAACCCAGAGAAAATTAAAGCGATCCTGGACATACCCTCGCCTCGCAATCTGAGAGAAGTCCAGGTGCTTGTGGGTAAGATTATTTCATTAAACAGGTTCATCTCACGCTCAGCGGACAGGAACTTACCCTTCTTTAAAATTCTGCGTAACGCTCGCAACTTTACCTGGAGCGAGGACTGCGAAAAGGCCCTGCAAGACATGAAACAGTACCTTTCGAGCGCACCTTTCTTGACCAAACCTAGCCCGGGAGAGAACTTGTTTGTCTATCTATCAGTTTCCTTGGAAGCGACGAGCGCTGTCCTCGTAGCGATTCGCGAACGTAAGCATATGCCGGTGTATTATTTAAGCAAGACTCTACAGGGAGCGGAGAAAAGATACATGGAAATAGAGAAGTTTGCTTTTGCGCTCGTTAATGCCTCTCGAAGGCTAAGGCCTTATTTTCAAGCGCTTTCCATCGTGGTGCTCACAGATCAGCCCCTCAAACAGGTGCTTGCAAAGCCAGACGTCTCAGGGAGATTAATTAAATGGTCAATTGAACTTAGTCAATTCGATATCACCTTTGAGCCTCGCACGGCAATACAAGCTCAGGCCGCGGCCGACCTATTGGTGGAGCGTTTCAACTTAGATACCGGTCCCTCGGCAGAGGATGGCCTATGGCTTCTGTACACAGATGACTCCTCGACCTCACATGGGGGAGGAGCCGGGGTGACCCTCAGGGACCCTCTCGGAGCTGAAGTTGACTACGCCATCAAGTTGGCGTTCCAAGTCACCAACAACGAAGCTGAATATGAGGTCCTCATCCAGGGGCTCAGGATTGCACTCCAAAATGGTGCCACTCGGGTCACTGCATATGTTGATTCGCAGTTGATCGCGAGTCAGATTGATGGTTCTTATGAGGCTCGAGAAGCCACCATGGTGCAGTATCTGGCGAGCGCTAAGGAGGTGATAGCCAAGTTCAGGGAATTCCACCTTTTGCAGGTCCCGAGGGCTGAAAACGAACGCGCTGATGCTCTCTCAAAGTTCGCATCTGCCCTGGATGGTTTTAGCGAGCGTGCTGTTATATTTCTTAGAAAAAAGGAGCCGCTGATAAGTAGAGGCGAACCTGCGAAGGAGGTGAATATGATTGACCCCTCCGAGCCTTGTTGGCTCGACGAAATTATCAGATTCCTCCAGGATGGAACCAGCCCAAGCGACAAAGTTGAGGCTCGAAAAATCAGAAACAAGGCCCCTCGCTTCTCATTGGACGCCGAGGGTCGATTATTCAAGCAATCCTTCCAGGGACCTCCGTTGAGATGCTTGAGACCCTCGCAGGCCAAAGAAGTTTTAGAACATGTGCACAGTGGAAGTTGTGGGAACCACTCGGGCGGTCGAATCTTGGCAAAGAAAATCTTAAGGAGTGGGTTCTACTGGCCCTCGGTGTTGCAGGATGCCATTAGCTACTCCAAGAAATGCCCTAAGTGCCAGTTCCATTCTAACACCCTCAGTTGCCGGCGGCTCAAATGATTCCTATTGATGTCTCGTGGCCTTTTGATCAGTGGGGCATTGATATTGTGGGACCCCTCCCAATGGCGGTCGGACAAAAGAAATTTGTAGTACTCGCCGTGGATTATTTCACTAAGTGGGCTGAAACCGAAGCAGTCGCCAAGATAACGTTCAAGGTTGTGAGAGACTTCATTTGGAAAAACATCATCTGCAGATATGGTATCCCGAGGGTGCTCATCTCAGACAACGACTCCCAGTTTATCGCTACCGACACGCGGGGATTGGTGCTATGAGCTAGGAATTGAACAGCGATTCACCTCCGTGGGCCACCCTCAAGCCAATGGTCAAGCGGAGGTGACCAATCGAACCATACTCCAGCATCTGAAGACGATGCTCGAGAGTAAGAAGGGAGAATGGGCTGAAGAACTTCAAGGAGCCCTGTGGGCATACCGTACTACTCCACGAGCGGCAACAGCGGAAACTCCTTATTCCCTCGTTTATGGCTCCGAGGCTATAATACCTGTGGAAATTGCTCAAGAATCCGCACGCGTTGCCTATTTCGAGCCTGCTGCCAACGAGGCCAATCGGGCGCTCGAGTTAGATTTGTTGGACGAGAAGAAGAATGCTGCTTGGGCACGTATCCACAAGTACAAAGCAACCGTAGCTCGCCAGTACAACAAACGTGTTAAGGAGAGGACTTTCCAGCTAGGGGACTTGGTCCTCAAAAAAGTTGAAGTCTCCAAACATGTGGGTAAGTTGGACCCCAATTGGGAAGGCCCCTACAAAGTCATTCAGGTACGAGCAAATAACACCTACCTGCTGGAGACTTTGCAAGGCGATCGTCTCCCTAGGCCATGGAATGAATGTAACCTTAGAAGGTTCTACGTGTAAACATCAGTTTTTTGTAAGTGCCCGTTGGCGGCATGGGGTACTTTCTTGTGACAGAAAGCATATTGTATTCATTTTGGAAATTGCATTTGATTTTTTGTTTATGACATTTATTTGCTTTGCTATTGGTTAATGATTTGAGCAACAGAAGGCCTACTCCGTGTCGAGCATCCTCCACGTCGAACGGCCTAAGTAATACCCCAATCGTTTTGAAGCAACGCTATCTGGGTGTTGATAACCATCCACCCGGAATAGTTTGATAATTTGTAAGTGTATAAAATCCTAAGTACGAGCGTGTCAAATGGCGGGATGCTAAACGCTTAATTTACGTCAGCTGGGTGCTCGCTGCTCCAGTTCGTGCTCGTAAACCCCCGATGACCCTCTACTTATTGAGTAAAAAACACACTCGTAAAATAGTGGATCCCAGACCAATCCTTTCAGGGGTCCCTCGAAATGACATTAACCCCACGGTTAGGCTCTATTTTATCCAATACTTAGCAAATCCTACTGCTGATTTCTAAAGTGCGTACAACTCACTGGTGCGTTCGAGACGAGGGTGCACATTAATGGGCCAATACTTAGGCAAATCCACAGAGGTTTCCTAAGTTTAAATTCGAGCCTCATTACGAATACAGCCAGGGAACACCCATGGGAAACACCCTCGCGCCCGTATCTACACCCCTCAAATCGCTAAACGCTGTCAAACCTTATTCTGATGGTGCATTGTGATGAATGCCAGGGCACCCTCAAATAAAACACCCTCGTGCACACACACGCTCATCACAAACGCTCAAACAAGAGAGACCAATATAAAAGCGGCGAGTGCAATGAAACAACATCATTCACCATTCAAAAGTAAAAGAGAAAGCATTCAAACATCAAACATCAAAGCGTTCAGAAAGTAGCTGGAGGATTAAGTACAAACATAAATTGTTCATAAGTAAGACAGGGAATTGAACTGGCAAACAAAGGGACTCAACAATCGGGGGAATTGAGCTGGAGGGTGTGGATCTTCACTGGGCTTGAGAGTCGGGCTCGAGGGGCAGTCGCAAGGCGAACTGGGGCCAAAACGTGAGCGTCAGAAGTTTGAGCCTCGCCTGGTTCCTCAACTTCCGCTGCATCCATGACGGTGTCCTCGTCCTCTATTCGGATGGGCTCGGGGCCTAGAGTATTGGCAGCTATGAACTCCCGTTGGAGCGTTTGCACCAACTCCTGGTACTCCGGCTCCGCCAAACTCTCGGTGGGATCCTCGTCTTGGACCATGGGCTCGCAGTTTTCATCCAGATCCATGCTCAAGCGCACGTCGGTCCGAGCGCTGTCAGGAGCCAAGCCCAGTTTCACCATCTGCCCTATAGCCTTATGGAGGAAGCGCCGAGCATTGTCGAAGCACTGCATGTTAGCTGCAAATACAAAGGCCTTGGAACGAACGAACTTCATTATTGCGCCCCAAGAAACCTTCGCTGCCAGTCCTTCCACCTTCCCCTGTAGATCAGCGAGAGCCTTCTTTGTATCCTCATTCTGACGAGTGCTCTCTGTCAGCTGTGTGCTCAACTCCCTATTCTGGACCCTCAGTTGGTCGCGTTCCACCTTCAGCTCCCTATGACGCTCGCCAAGAGTAAGGTAGGCCGCGTCCGCCTTCTGCAGATTCTCCCTCAGCTGGTTCTTCTCAAGGTTGGCAGCGGTCAGTTGGGCGTGGACATTGTTGTAATCCTCTTGCAGTTGGACGGGGTCAGAGATTCGCAGCAGTTTCTTGTATTTAGCCTTATGCTCGGAGTAGGCCTGTGCTCGTCCCTGCAAGTTCTTCAACCTAGGGATTACCTCCTGGAGAGTCAGAGGTAAAGATTAGCGTTAAAACGGGAACAGTGGAAGTGGGAAATCTTCAGAGGGTACTAAGGACTCACCGTTAGAAGGGCGTGACAGGCGTCATCAGCAACACGAGCGGCGTCATGCTCGTTCAGCTTATCGTGATCGCCAGAAAATTGGAGTTTTCCGACGATGTCTGAGACGAGGTTCACGGAGTAGACGCTCTTTTTCAGAAGCACTGGACCCTCGGTCCGCTGGCGCTTGTAGCGAGAGTCGCCCTTGCAACCTTTTTTCCAGAAATCCTCATCCTCTGATAAGGAAGTGTCGCCGCCCTCGCCCCTATGTCCCACTACCACCTCTTTTCCCTTGCCTGAAATCGGGAGGGAGTCCGGCAGCCTCTTCCTCTTTCCTTGACGGTCGGCCCGGAGGGTTTCATGGATACGGACCATTTCCCCAGAGCGGTTTCGAGAACCGCTCGAACTCAGTGAAATAGGACCCTCAGGGGCCACCGGCGGAGGAGTAGCCCCGCGGGTACCATCCACCGTCAAATCCTCGATGGGGCCCCTAGGGGGAGCTTCGTTCCCCGCAAGACCACGAGCACCGTCTTGTCCTCGGCCGGCCCCTCGCCTGGTTCCCCTTCCCCTCGGAGCGTTCGGAGGGCGGATTTGCTGTTGTTGCGAGGGCTGAGGGTTGGCAGCAGGTACCTGGACGCCCAGCATGCGAGAAAGAGCCTTAGCATTCATACCTTGCGATAGTATTTGAACACCTGCAAGAAAGAAGAAACGAGCGTCAGAAGTTGGTTGCTTGGATCACAGATACAAAAATACAACAGCCACACCAAGTTAGGAGGCTATTCTAAAAGTTAAAGCAGTTAGTTCCTAGAATCTAACCATCGAGGGCCATGATGTCAGCTGGGGGGTTGAGTATCATGTCTGGAGGGCAAGATAAGCCATAACGAAACAACACTCCCTCGTTCTTCATCAAGGTCTCAGCCTTAATCCACTTTCTCTCACTCCTCATCTCGAGGGCTAATCCCTTCGCCCAATCCTCAAAGGCTTTATTCCTCGTCCTTTCCCTAATCAAAGGACCTTCACCATGTATCAACCACTGGCGGTCAACCCTAAAAATCCCCCCTGGAGCCCCCACGAAAAAATACTTCTCTTTCCAATGCTCGCCATAGGAAGTAGAGGGGGAGTCTATCAACTTAAAGCCTGATTTGGCCTGGGCGTAATAGAATCCATCCGTAGGGGATGAGCGTGTTGAGCGGGCCACCTGTATCAAGCTGTCAAAATTGGTGATCGAGGGTTCGTGGCCTAAGGCGGCCATCATAATCACGAAAGTGTTGATTAAAGCTATGCCGTTTGGCAGAATTTGTGAAGGGCAAAGCCTCAGGTGGTGATAGATGGCGGCAGCGACGGACGAGATGGGAAACCTCAGGCCCCCGGCCAGAACCGCGTCCCAGTAGACCGTCATCATCCCAGGAGGCGGTCGGTTGGCCCTCTCTCCCTCCTCGGGAATGCGCATGGGAAATACCGCCTTGTCCCAGTATGCCTTGGCTCTCAATTCCTCCAAATCGTCGAGCGTCAGAATGCTCTCAATCTCATCTGGAGATCTATCGGTTTGGTGACGATTGTCTTGCCTCACTCGAGTTGCAGGCTCTTTTCCTTTCGTTTGACGCCTTCTGGAAGGTTCAGCCTCAAATTGACGCCCGGATGGCTCTGCACCACCCTCGGGAGCCATCACAGCCACTGTGATCCTATGATCTTGGGGTCTTACAGCACTATTCAACACCGGGAATACTCTCTCTCCCTGCCTCTGCATTTCCATTACGTTGTGCATCTCTTCGAAAAGGTCATTTAACCCTCCCGGAGCACGCTCGTTCATTCCTTGAACAGCGGCGTCGACCTCCTCATCCCCGGCATCAACTGGAGCCTGGGCCACCGGAATTGCAGTAGGAATCCCCTCGCCTGGGGAAGCCCTGGCTATCGGAACCGCTGTAAGCACGTTACCATGAGGGGAAGAGCTCCCCACTGACATCTCATCTATCTCCCTTACATAATCGTCAGCTTGGTGTCCGACCATGTTTTTCTTTCGACTTTTGAAGACGGAGTTCTCTCAGAAAACTCAATGAAGAAGGAAATTTCTGAAACAAATTCAACGGCAGAAGGGGTTTCCTCACTCAAGAGTTTCACTCACCCAACCTAAACCTAATGTTAGCACAAGGAAAATAAGAAAAAATATTGGGATTTACCTGAGATCTGAAAGAAAGGGGTTACTGGAGTTTGTGAAAGAGCTGCGGAAATTTGTTGCTGCGTATATGCTTGAAGAAGTTGAATGCGGGAAAAGTGTCAAAGAGCCTTTTGGACCTTATTTAGAGGGGATTATTTTACATTAATTAGGGTTTGAGATTTCAAAACGCAATCATTTCCCGCCTAGGAAACCCCCCACTTTTGGTAACCGCCTCACGTCTCCCAGGGTACACGCGCCCACGTTCCCACTTAGCATTAAATGCGGATATGATACCATTTAATGCAATGTCAGACTGTACCCGTTGCGGAAGCCAAGCGGTCACCTCCCTTGCTGAGTTTTGACCCTCGGATAATTCAAAATTCAAGGCTCCGTTCTTTTTAAATTCTACAGTACGCTCGAGCGATACTACAGAATTTGGGGGGCATAATGATGAGGCATAAAACTACGTTCGAATCAGAGCCGTCCACGTGTCAACATCTGGCAATAGAAGAACTGGACGCTCGCACTGGTGGGCTCACGGGTCATCCCAGCCTACTCCCTCGCTTACTAGTACAGGCTTATGAGCCTCGACCAACCATTCAGGTAAAGGTTTCAAGCTGACTGGCTTGACGCTCACATCCCGACCCTCAGGGTCACCCTTCTCAGGAAAGCACCCATACGAGGGCCCCATTCTCGATGATCGGGATTTTGGCGCTCAAGGGTCATCTGCCGCGGGGGGGCCCATCCGTGCACTCTTCGAGCGTCACCAGCGCTCGTGCATAATCCAACCCCCGCTGCGATGGATCCGAACCTCAGCAAAGGGGACCTTGGGCTCTCCTCCCACGCGACCCTCGCCAACAACCTCTGACACAAAGGTAGTGTGCACCTAGCACCTGACACACCGCCTCCTTTTCAGAAACGTCATTCTCACGCCCTCAAGGGCTGCCACGTGTTAGGGCAACACAGGTTTGGGACCACACGGTCAATTTACCCATTTACCCTCACCCCTAACATATAAATAGGGGAGAACACATGCTTTCTCCCCCAAGTCATCTTCACGATACATACTACACTCACTGTTCTGGGTCCTTTCCGTCATTCTTCTGCATCTTCTCAAGCTTGACCTTACTTGCATCACAGTTGCATCATCATTGCATCTTGCATTCTTGGTGTTATCCTAGCTGGAAGAACCCACGCTCAAGAGGAAACCCAGATCCTGAGGCCCTCACGACTGTGATGGTCTTTCCCTTTTCATACAAATACTAAAGTGTTGTTGCATTCTGGAAGTCTGATTTCCAGCACCATTACTAAGTTTAATCTCAAGTATTTTTTGTAACCTTTTTGATTCGACATTTTTAGGTTCAGATTTATAAAATTTCTGCAAATATGAGAATTCCATATATATATATATATATGTGCTTAAATTTCTGCAAATTTGATTTCTCCATGTATTTTTGTGAATATCTAAATAGATTTTTTGGGAGCTATGAGATTTGAGATTTTTGTATGTACGTGTGAAGAGATTTTTGTGATTTGTGATTTTTGCATATATCTAAGATTTTTGCGATTTGGAATTTCTACATATATCTCAATAGATTTGATGTGTGCTATTAAATTTGCAATTGTTTTTGGTTGGGTAATCTGGTGTTGAATCTAAAGTTATTAACTGTTTTGAGTTTTTTTTTTTTTTTTTGAAATTCAAACCCTCAAAGGGGAATATTATTGAACATCAAGAGAAACAATAACAAAAGTACAATGAATAATAGGAAAATTAACGCAGGCCGAAGCCGCAATTCCAACAGATTTGTAAGCTATTACATTAGCATCACGTTTAATAAAAGAAACAGACTACTTGAAGTTGAAGATCCGATCTGGATGAAGTTCCACAGCCACCTTTTCTCCGGATTGAAAAGAACACTTTGGCCTACAGCAGATAACTGGGCCAAAAAATTTCCTCGGAGAATCACATAACATAATAAAAAAGAACATAAAGAAACTGACTAAACTTCCATAAGGAAGGGACAAAACTTCCATTCGGAAGAGAGAAAAAACTTGAAATATAACATAACCTAAAGAAAAAAACACAAACCGTATTGACGTAACAAATCTGAGAATTTGGCAGCAGAATAGATCTGAATCAATCCGGCGGTGGAGCATAGTATTCTCCACCGCCTGTTTTGAGTATTTTAGTTGGTTTCTTGAACAATCACCCTATCCATTATTTGTGTTTTGGGAAGTTTACCAATTATAATTGTCAATTTATTTGAGTTTTTTGCTATGAGATTTGAAATTTCTCATATATCTAAAGAGATTTCTACTTGAAATTTGAGATTTGAGATTTTTGTAAAACAATTGTTTGAGATTTCTGAGATTTCTGCATTAACTAACTATGAAATTTTTGCATATATCTAAATATATCTCTGCATAAACTGACTGTGAAATTTCTGCATATACCTGAATATATTTTTGTATAAACTGACTGATCATCTGTTGTTGTGTTTGTTCTCATAAATAGATTATAATCACCTTTTTGTAATGATTTGTTTTCTCACAGAAAACTGAATAGTGGCTGAGCTTTTGGAGGATGCATGACCATTTTATGACGATGAACCATATCGCACATTCCGTTTTTGAATTACACTATTCTAGTTTGGTAATTACGTTTTATTTTCTTCGGTTCTGGTTGTAATTTACGAATGAGCTAGGAACTTTAACCACTTATATTGCTGATTTGTTGAGTAAGGAATTAAAATTACAGGACTAAACGTACAATTTATAGAGTGGTGAATTAAAAATAGGGAACTAAAAGTGTTGTTTATAAAGAAACAAATTAAAATTTTGGAACTGAACGAACAATTTATAGAGTGATGAATTAAAAATGGGGAACTAATAGTCTTGTTTATGGAGTGATGAATTAAAAATTTGGAACTAAACATACAGTTTATAGAGTGATGAATTAAAAATGCGGAACTAAACGTACAGTTTATGTAGCACCCTAACCCCCAGGGCACCACATCCCCCGTACTATAGCCTCGATCCACGTATGAAATGGAAAGTCCATACATAAACCAAAACTATAGCGAACGGGTGACAATAAAAATGACGAGCTAGGCGGGACACTCTCCCCAACAACACCAAAGCAACCATGATAATGAAAGCGGAAGCAATTAAATCATTCATACATATAGGTGTTAGGAATAGTGCCCTAGAAAGCCGATTGTATATCCGCTTTGTGCTTTTCCTTATTGTAATCACAGACAATCTTTGAATGAAATAACGAATTAAGGCAACACTTCTTTATATGCTCTTGTTTGGTATGCGTTTACTTTAGCTGTGCATGTATGAGAACTCCCCTAATCCTGATGACTTTAGGACTCTACCATTTAGGTGAAATGGTTCATGAAACGAGCCCTATATCACATAAGTCATGATTAGTAAAATACTCCAAGCCGATGAGTCCTACAGACAGTGGGAGTGTCAACCTGACTCCTCTGAGGCTTGCTTGTGGGATCACGCCCTTAAGAAGGACCACCTTGTTTCATGGAGGTGGAAAGTGTATAGTTGATACGTGCGTGATACATGAGGGTGCTTACTTTAATAAGTAAGTTCACTGAGGTGCCCCGTGTGAGAACATTCCTAAATGGGAAAGGAAGTTTCTATTTCAGGAAATGGAAACTTCCAGATTAGGAAATATCTCACGAGTCATTGATGTGATTAATTGATCCTTAGACTTGAGGTTCCTTGTCACTTTATGAGTTAACTCTGTAGTCTTAGGTATAAGCTTTAAAGGGTGTCGCCTTAGACAACTGATTCAAGGCTTATGCTGGGGCTGCACAAGTGATTCATGAAAGTGAATGAGAATCAAGATAGGACCTACACTTGCATTTGCAAGGTGATCTCTTATTGTATAAGTCATTCATATGCCATATGGAGTCCTTGGCCAAGGCAGTAGATCAAGACATCAAGAAAAGGGTTTCTTGGATTGAGATCAAATGGATATGAAATGCACTTAGCTTTAAGACCGGATTATTAGGGTTCTGATTATTCCCTTGCCCTAGATCTTGGTTGAGAGATAGTAAGTAGGAGGATTGTATCTCACATGAATCAATGACTTAAAGGTTCTGTCGAATCCGAACATTCCAATTCAGCTAGGGGTTAAACACCTGTTGCTAGACTATGGTCGTTTAATCTGTGGACTGATTAATTAATTAGTGAATTAATTAATTAGGGTCACTGCTAATTGAATTGAGAACCTAGAGGGTCACACACAACAACTTGGTTACATGAGTTGAGGCTTGAAAATGATTAAACGAGTTAATCGGGCCAAGAGGGTTCCACACGTGTGAAGTCACACGTGTGGCTCACGTGAGTGACACGTGTCACTGTGACACGTGTCACACACGTGTGTATATATATATATTATATATATATTAAATAATTAATTAGTTAATTATTTAATAGACTTTGGTTTAATTTTGAATTAAAAAGAAAGTCTAATTTTGGAGAAAATAATCTAGTTAATTAATTACGAATTAATTAATTAGATAAAAATAAGTTATTTATTTTATAATAAATAAAGTATAAAAATTATCCAAAAATAGTTTGGATATTTTTAGCTCTCTTAGAAGTTGACTTGAATTAGAATTTCAAAGTCAAAGTTGGAAAATACTTGATGATCAAGTAATAGGAGAGAGGGACCAAAATCCTAGCCCATAAAGGACTAGCAATTTCGGCACCCCCCTCCCTATAAATAGGGGAGCTCGAGCTCCTTATGGAGCTAATTGACAATTCTTGGTTCATGTGTTGAACACCTTCCTTTCTCCAAGATTAAATTAAACCCTAAGTTAAGCCTAAACACTAACTAGAGAACTAGCATCTTTACTAGTTAGATTGTGATCAAGTTGGTGGACTTTCTCTAGAGACTTCAAGTTAGAAGTTTGAAGATTCGAGCTTTACCAAGGAGAGGGGATCAAGCCGCGAGAAGAGCGTTCTTGGGTGGCTTGAAACGCTTCAAGAAAGAATAAAAGAAAAGTAAGTTTTCTATCTTTATGAATTTGGTTACACGATTGCGAGTCCAAGGTCCTTTTGTTGGAAAAAATTTTTAAATTCCGCTGCTTTCTGATTCGTGTTTTCCAACAAGTGGTATCAGAGCCACCTCGTTAATCGTGTTTCTGATTCGTCTCAATTATTCTGAATTTGGTAGAAATTCTTAGGCTTAGATGCGAATTAGGTATTCATGAGTTCTTTTAGAAAGCCTGAAATACGAAACTGTAATTTTTTCCTGAATTTCTAAAACTGTTTTTGAAAATTGTTTTAGTTGAAATTTATCAAAATCGAATTTTTTAATTTTGGATTGAATTGGTTTCGAGAAACCTAGACACGAAACGAGACGCGAAACAAACGCGCGGGATTGGGACGTGCCAATGTGTAGCATGCCCCAGGCCTGCGCGCGCACGCCGCCCAGCCCCTCCCGCAACCGCGCGGGCACGCCCGCCCAGTCCGTCCCGCAACCGCGCGGGACGCCTGCACAGCCCGCCTAGTCGCGGCCGGCGCTGCTGCGCGCGGCGCGCGCATGATGCACGCCCAGCGTGCGCACGCGAGCGGCAACTGCCGCGCGCTGTGCGTGCTGCTGGCGCGCGTCCGCGCGCGCTGCTGCGCGGCGGTGCCTCACGCGGCTGGGCCCTTTTTGGGCTCGTTTTCGTGTTTTGTGTTTTTTGTGTTTTCGGTCCTTAAAATCCCGATTTAATTTTATTTTAATTTTATCTTTTAAAATCAGTTTTGCTAAAATAAAATTATTTTAAATTTTTGATTAAATTGGGATTTTTGAGAAATTAAAGGGATTTGGATTTTGGGAAAATTATGAATTTTATTTTCTGAAAATAATGAAAGAATAAAATTATTAATTTTGAAAATTAATTGGAATTTTATTGGTTTATTGTTTTTCGGGTTTTATTGAAAAGGCTCTTGAACAAGAATTGCATCTAAGTCGTGTTTTAAGTCATTAGGACTTGAAACGAGAATTTTAATTTATTGGTTAAATTTAAATTCTTGCAAAAGCATATTAGGTGATCATGGGTTTAGATCTATGTATGGTTTTAATTTATGCACATGGATGGTTTAAATTGGGGTTGGAGCCCTATAGTTGCGTTTTTCAATTGAGGTTGGAGCCTCACTTATGTGCGTACTGTTATGTGATTTATTATGTGGCTTTCCATATTACTGTTTTTGAGGCCGGGGTATGCCCCGTGTAATTGTCTAAGGCCAATATGAAGATTGAGCCTTATTACTTTATGTCTTTTTCTTTTTATTGTAATTTGAGAGTAGAGATAGGTGGTGAGGTTTTATTTTCATTTTGGAGACAATGCACCCATGGAGTAAGATGGAACACATTCAAGTAACAAGGAGGCCATAAGTGAAGACCCCTCAAAATGTTAGGGAGGGGAATCTCAATTGTTAAATGTAATAGAGATAGGGCTCGTATTTTGTTAACGCTTTCCCTTATGTGATTTAAACTGTTTATGTGGCATGTATATTAGAACTTGTGATTGTGGAGTGGCTCCCACATATCACGCATAAGATAGGTAGAACCCATGATCATTACATGTTAGTATCATGCTAGGACATGTTATCTGTTTATGTGCTTGTTTGAAATGCATTTAAGTGTACTTGCATTAATCAAGACTAATAAAATTGGATAACATATATGTTGGTGAGGTCGAGCCGGACAACTCTCCGGTTGATTCGAAAATTCCCATTAAATATTAAGCTAATTTCGAACAAATAGGTGTTTAATTCGAGATGCAAATTTTGAATTAAATTCCTAGCATTCCATCAATAGGTTTTAAGTTTAGTAAGTAAAGCTAGTTATTGTCCGCGAGTCGTGGGATAGCTAGTGGAGCTTATTAGTTCTTAGTTACCTAATTAATCATTTTAAATGGTCAATATTTCGTGGTCAATTTTAGCAAGGGCGATGTCCGCAAGTCGTGGGTAGTTCGAACTAAGTTTTGGTCATGATCTTATGATTGATGGGTCTAGCTTAACGCCTAAGTAAATATGGATGTCGCACGAGTCGTGGGTCCATATTGAAAGATAGGTGATGCAAAAACAATTACTAAGAGTTCTAAAGGTGTTAGAATTGGTAAGTTGTACCTACCTAGGGTTCTTACTTAGAATGTCCGCGAGTCGTGGGTTCGAGGTAAAATGCCTAGGATCTTAGTACCCATTGGGAAACGTGTTCCTCTTAGATCTTTGGGAATTCTAGATCTTTGAAAAACAGTGGGAGCTACATTAGATTAAAGACCTTATCTTTTGTATATCGTTATAATTCAGCATGCTCACTAGTTCTCTGTTTTACCATTTAGGTTGTAGATTCTGTGATTCTCTACGTGTTTTGAAATGGCAACCAAAAACCCTCTTGTATCGATCCTCGAGTCAAACAAGTTGACTGGTCCCAACTATTCTGATTGGCTGAGGAATCTAAAAATCATTTTAGATTCTGAGAAGAGAACTTATGTTCTCTTCGAAGGGGAGCCTAGTCCCGAAGGGGAGGCTCCCACTCGGGCCGAGCGGGACGCGATTCAGAAGTGGAAGGATGATAATCTCCAAGCCCGTTGCCTTATGTTGGCTAACATGTCTCCGGACTTGCAAAGGCAACATGAGGCCATGGAATTTGCTTGGGAGATTTACGACCACTTAGAGCAACTTTACCGCCCTCATGAACGTGTTACAAGGTATAACACAACAAAGGAATTGTTCCACTTGAGAATGAGGGAAGGTTCAAGTGTCCATGAATATGGACTCAAGTTTCTTGCCCTTACTGAGAAACTTGCCTCCATGGACATGCCACTGAAAGATGAGCTTTCAGTGGATTTGTTGCTAGCTTCGCTCCCACCATCATTCAACCCATTTGTCCTTAACTTCAACATGAATCATGCTGGTGCTACTGTAGCTGAGCTGATTGGTCAGCTTGTGACTGCTGAAAGCACGATCAAGAAGGACAATAAGGTTTTGATGGTGAATGCTCCATCTTCCTCTTCTGGGCCTTCTAAAGGTAAGGGCAAGAAAGCCCAAAAGAAGAAGAAGAAACCCCTTAGGCCCACTGGTGGCATTTCGAAGGGGAAAGCCCAAAAGAAGAAGCGTGATCAGAAAGAGGATGTTTGCTTCCATTATGGCAAAGCGGGACATTGGAGGAGAAACTGCCCAGAGTACAAGGCTACTCTAAAGAAAGGTATCTTTCTCGTTGAAGTAAATCTTTCTATTAATTCTAGTTCTTGGGTACTTGATACCGGTTGTGGAACTCATATCTGTAATGATGTACAGATGCTAAGTGAAGTCCAACAACTCAAAGAAGGAGAATGTGTCTTGAAGATCGGCGATGGCTCAAACGTTGAAGCTCGAGCTTTAGGCACAATTAGATTAGATTTAGGTAGTTTTGAGTTAGTATTAAATAAAGTCCTTTATGTACCGAGCATTATTCGTAATATAATTTCAGTTCCAATATTAGATTGTGAAGGTTATGAAACTTATATTAAGAATGGTAAATATTTTATCAAACGGAACAACTCTTCCGTTCATATCGGTACTCTAAGTAATGGAGTTTACCTAACTCAAAATATCAATATTATGAATATACAACGAGAAACAAAGCGTAAGAGAGATGACAAAGTTTCAGCTCCCTTATGGCACGCTAGATTAGGACACATTTCCAAGAACAGAATTAGCAAGATAAACACTTTAGGATCATTCTCTGAAAATGATCTCAAAGAGTTGACCTCTTGTGAATCCTGTCTCAAAGGAAAGATGTCCAAAGTTCCTTTTAAAGGAACTGTGGAACGTGCCACTGAGGTTTTGGATTTGATCCATACTGATGTTTGTGGACCGCTTAGTGTAAGCACTAGAAACAATCATCAGTACTTCATAACCTTTACTGATGACTTTAGTCGGTATGGTTATGTATACTTAATGAAGTATAAATCTGAAGCTTTTGAGAAATTCTTAGAATTTCAAAAGGAGGTTGAGAACCAAACTGGTCACAAGATCAAAACACTTCGATCTGATCGAGGAGGCGAATATCTTAGTGAAGAATTCCTTAATCATCTCAAGGATAATGGGATTATCTCTCAGTGGACTCCTCCGGGAACTCCTCAGCTTAATGAAGTTTCTGAGAGAAGGAATAGAACCCTACTTGATATGGTTCGTTCCATGATGAGTTTCACTGACTTACCACCTTCTTTCTGGGGTTATGCCCTAGAAAGTGCAGCAAAGATTCTGAATCTAGTTCCCTCTAAGTCAGTCCCCAAAACGCCCTATGAAATGTGGCATGGTAAAATCCCTAGTTATTCTTACTTAAGAATTTGGGGTTGTCCTGCTTACGTGAAGAGGACAGTGGGAGATAAGCTAGAATCTCGTTCTAACTTATGCTACTTTGTAGGTTATCCTAAGGAATCCATAGGATACTATTTCTATGATCAATCTGAGCAAAAGGTGTTTGTTTCCAGAAATGCCACTTTTCTTGAGGAACCGTTCCTTAAAGAAAAGAAAGGAAAGATCATAGAATTAGAAGAAGTATAAAGTAACCCCACGCCACCCACTGAAGAAACGTCCCCTACTGATCAACCACAACCAATCACGAATTTCGATACACATGTAAATCCTCCTCTAAGGCGTTCTAAACGCACTCCTAGACAGCCGGAGAGATGGTATGGATTCTTCCATGAAATCTCTCAAAAGGATAATGATCCTTCAACATATGAGGAGGCACTTTCAGATTCTGACTCTGAACAGTGGATAGAAGCCATGAAATCCGAAATGGATTCCATGAACTCCAACCAAGTTTGGACCTTGGTAGATTTGCCTGATGGGGTCAAACCCATAGGTTGCAAATGGATCTTTAAGAGAAAGCTTGGAGTTGATGGAAGCATTGCAGCCTACAAAGCAAGACTGGTTGCAAAAGGATTCACTCAAAGACCCGGCGTGGACTTTGACGAAACCTTTTCACCAGTTGCAATGCAAAAGTCCATTCGAATCATGCTTGCCATTGCTGCATATTATGACTATGAGATATGGCAAATGGATGTGAAAACTGCCTTTCTCAATGGTGACATTGACAAAGACATTTATATGGAGCAACCCATAGGTTTCACATTCAGTGGGAGTGAGCAAAAGGTTTGCAAACTCCAAAGATCAATCTATGGATTGAAACAGGCTTCTAGGAATTGGAACATTCGATTTGATGAATCAGTCAAAGCGTTTGGCTTCATCCAAATTACGAATGAATCATGTGTGTATAGAAAGGAATTGGAGACCTCAGTGCAATTCTTAGTACTTTATGTTGATGACATCCTTCTTATTGGGAATTCGAAGGATGACATGAAAGTGACTAAGTTATGGTTATCGAACCAATTCGAGATGAAAGATCTTGGTGACGCGTCCTATATCCTTGGAATTAAAATCTATAGAGATAGATCTAGAAGGTTAATAGGACTATCACAATCGATGTACATTGACAAAGTATTGAAGAGATTCAATATGGAGTCAGCAAAGGTTAAGAACCTTCCTATGAGTGTAGGAACATGTCTTTCAAAGAAGATGTGTCCTAAGACTAACCTTGAGAAGGAGAGAATGACTCATACACCTTATGCGTCAGCAATAGGTAGCATAATGTATGCAATGTTATGTACTCGACCGGATGTGGCTTATGCACTTAGTGTAACAAGTCGTTTCCAAACTGACCCTGGAGATGGTCACTGGGCTGCCGTGAAGAATATTCTTAAGTACTTGAAAAGTACTAAAGATTTATTCTTAGTTTACGGAGGTCAGAAAGATCTTACTATCGAAGGATACTGCGATGCAAGCTTTGCATCTGACTTAGATGATTTTAAGTCAATGTCAGGATACATTTTCTGCCTAAACGGTGGAGCAGTGAGTTGGAAGAGTTCCAAGCAAACAACCACTGCAGATTCGACCACTAAGGCCGAATACTTAGCTGCAAATGATGCAGCTAAAGAAGGTGTTTGGATAAGAAACTTCATTCAAGAGTTGAATGTTGTTCCTAGCATGAAAGACCCCATTACTGTGTTTTGTGACAACACTGGGGCGGTTGCTCAAGCAAGAGAACCAAGATCTCACCAACGGACCAAGCACATTATGAGGAAGTATCACCTAATCCGTGATATTATCAAAACAGGAGATGTGCAAATAGAGAGGGTCACATCAGCAGAGAACGTGGCAGATCCACTTACTAAACCCCTTAGTCGAGAAGCTTTCCAAAGTCATCTTCAGAAGATGGGACTTAGAATAGCTTTAGAATGGCTTTGACGGGCAAGTGGGAGATTGTTAGGAATAGTGCCCTAGAAAGCCGATTGTATATCCGCTTTGTGCTTTTCCTTATTGTAATCATAGACAATCTTTGAATGAAATAACGAATTAAGGCAACACTTCTTTATCTGCTCTTGTTTGGTATGCGTTTACTTTAGCTGTGCATGTATGAGAACTCCCCTAATCCTGATGACTTTAGGACTCTACCATTTAGGTGAAATGGTTCATGAAACGAGCCCTATATCACATAAGTCATGATTAGTAAAATACTCCAAGCCGATGAGTCCTACAGACAGTGGGAGTGTCAACCTGACTCCTCTAAGGCTTGCTTGTGGGATCACGCCCTTAAGAAGGACCACCTTGTTTCATGGAGGTGGAAAGTGTATAGTTGATACGTGCGTGATACATGAGGGTGCTTACTTTAATAAGTAAGTTCACTGAGGTACCCCGTGTGAGAACATTCCTAAATGGGAAAGGAAGTTTCTATTTCAGGAAATGGAAACTTCCAGATTAGGAAATATCTCACGAGTCATTGATGTGATTAATTGATCCTTAGACTTGAGGTTCCTTGTCACTTTATGAGTTAACTCTGTAGTCTTAGGTATAAGCTTTAAAGGGTGTCGCCTTAGACAACTGATTCAAGGCTTATGCTGGGGCTACACAAGTGATTCATGAAAGTGAATGAGAATCAAGATAGGACCTACACTTGCATTTGTAAGGTGATCTCTTATTGTATAAGTCATTCATATGCCATATGGAGTCCTTGGCCAAGGCAGTAGATCAAGACATCAAGAAAAGGGTTTCTTGGATTGAGATCAAATGGATATGAAATGCACTTAGCTTTAAGACCGGATTATTAGGGTTCTGATTATTCCCTTGCCCTAGATCTTGGTTGAGAGATAGTAAGTAGGAGGATTGTATCTCACATGAATCAATGACTTAAAGGTTCTGTCGAATCCGAACATTCCAATTCAGCTAGGGGTTAAACACCTGTTGCTAGACTATGGTCGTTTAATCTGTGGACTGATTAATTAATTAGTGAATTAATTAATTAGGGTCACTGCTAATTGAATTGAGAACCTAGAGGGTCACACACAACAACTTGGTTACATGAGTTGAGGCTTGAAAATGATTAAACGAGTTAATCGGGCCAAGAGGGTTCCACACGTGTGAAGTCACACGTGTGGCTCACGTGAGTGACACGTGTCACTGTGACACGTGTCACACACGTGTGTATATATATATATTATATATATATTAAATAATTAATTAGTTAATTATTTAATAGACTTTGGTTTAATTTTGAATTAAAAAGAAAGTCTAATTTTGGAGAAAATAATCTAGTTAATTAATTACGAATTAATTAATTAGATAAAAATAAGTTATTTATTTTATTATAAATAAAGTATAAAAATTATCCAAAAATAGTTTGGATATTTTTAGCTCTCTTAGAAGTTGACTTGAATTAGAATTCAACGTCAAAGTTGGAAAATACTTGATGATCAAGTAATAGGAGAGAGGGACCAAAATCCTAGCCCATAAAGGACTAGGAATTTCTGCACCCCCCTCCCTATAAATAGGGGAGCTCGAGCTCCTTATGGAGCTAATTGACAATTCTTGGTTCATGTGTTGAACACCTTCCTTTCTCCAAGATTAAATTAAACCCTAGGTTAAGCCTAAACACTAACTAGAGAACTAGCATCCTTACTAGTTAGATTGTGATCAAGTTGGTGGACTTTCTCTAGAGACTTCAAGTTAGAAGTTTGAAGATTCGAGCTTTACCAAGGAGAGGGGATCAAGCCGCGAGAAGAACGTTCTTGGGTGGCTTGAAACGCTTCAAGAAAGAATAAAAGAAAAGTAAGTTTTCTATCTTTACGAATTTGGTTACACGATTGCGAGTCCAAGGTCCTTTTGTTGGAAAAAATTTTTAAATTCCGCTGCTTTCTGATTCGTGTTTTCCAACAATAGGTACCATATTTACCGAATAGATACTTATAGATACCAATTTAACTATCAATACATTATCATCTCTTGATAATATACATATTCAAGTATCCGAAACGTGACAATACTAATAACGATCGATAACATGAAATGTCCCAAAAGTACTATACATGAAGGTATGAAACTAGACCCATGGAAATGCAAAACTCGAACAACTCCCGCCTAGCACGACCACGCTCAAAGGGTACCTGAAAAGTGAAGTATCAGTCTACCGAAGACTGAGTGAGGGCAATAGTATATATATCACACGTCACATGCAAGTTGTAGCCTCGGGTGAAGACTTTAGAATAAAATAGATATATAATTCAAGAAGTTTAATCTTTGCCCGAGATTACAACCAATCGTTTTAACACGTTTATTTAATCATGCTGGTCAATTTCATGAACATGTGGCCCTGGCGAGCAAGGGCGATCTCCAACCGAACTCCCAATCGTGAACAATACATGATCATGCTTGCTTGCTTGATAAATACGTGGTCATGCAATTTATTTAGTGCTCAAGTAGTAACATAATCATGCTTGAAATCATGCAATAACCCGAGGATAACCCGACATGCCGGATTAATCCCCAGTCTCCTTCTTCCTCCGGGTGATAGCGAGTTTGCAAGGCTCGACTATCCACGACATGGTGTGTGTAGAGGACATGGCCCTCTAGACACGGAACTCCTTCCACCACTAATCTCCTAGCGGCTTCGGGGGTGATCCCAACAATGTGAGGATAATTCAGGAGTTACCCGTCAGCCCTTGCTTTCCCGGTTGGCTCAAGAATTACCCTCGGGCCCACGTGCAATCATGTACTCGCCAAACATGCTTGAAAATCATGACTTGCTTGTTTGAAATGTTCATGGTTTTGAAATCATTCATAAGTATAATACGTTTTGGCCGAAAACTAACACATAAGGGTTATAGGGTTCGTTTTACCAAAACAAAACCTCACCTTCTCTTGCAAAATACAATAAGGAAGTGTTCTAAGGAGCTTGCTCCCCGTCCATACCCTCGTGACCTGTGCAAATACAACGTATACACGTGAGACATGACCTAAAATGACCAAAATATGACGAACGGTGGAAATGTGTCGAGACGACCATGAAAATGCAATGTGGTATGATAACATGTCGTTTCACATCATATTAGCACATATTATAGCAATTCGGGGTCAAAGAAGTCGTCGGATCGAGTGGTCATTTTCGTAATTTTATGCAGTGAATTTTGTTCTGCATTCCAGGTGGGAACGGCCGTTCCGGTCCCCTTTGTAAAATGGGAACGGTCGTTCCCATGAGTTCCCCAAAACGTGCCAACGTTTTTCCCATTTTAAAACGCGCCTAGCTGGGAACGGCCCTTCCGGCTCCAAGGCCAAAATGGGAACGACCGTTCCCGTGGTCGGCCGCCTGTTTTATTTGAAAAGATGGGAACGCCCGTTCCCACAATACCTTGAGGCTGGGAACGGTCGTTCCCAGTTTCTGAAACTTTGAAGAACAGAGCAGAAACAGGGGATGCTCACGGGAATGAGCAACAAAGCAACAAAAATTCCATTCTCAATCCCCCAAAATCATGATTTCTGGAAATATGATATGTATAAGTTCAAGAAATGATATCCTAGCATTTAAACACTCAAATCACACAAGATCATCAAGAATTCATGCCTCATGCTCATGATCAAAACTTGATCATTCAAGCCAAATATCCAAGAATTCAAGCTATAAATGATGCCATAATTCATGAAATGATCACATATTCATGCTTCTAATTCTAATTCATCCATCTAGCATATAATTCTCAAACCCTAAGCATGTCGAATATGAGCAAGAATCATCACTTCCATGCAAACCAAACTTGAAGATGAAAGAAATGAAGAAGATGAAGGATGATGATGATGAACTCCCAAATCCTTGAAATATTTCTTGAAATCTTGATGATTGGATGCAAAAGATCACTCTTTCCTTTTCTTCCCTTGGAACCGAGAGAGAGAGCAATTGTGTTTGGCAATTTTTGGATGAAATGAGCTCCTAGAAGCTCATGGAATGAATTATCACGTAAAACACCAACCTTGATTTTTGTGAAATATGCTAATTGCCAATTAATCCTTTAATTTGTGAGTTTATGCAATCAAGTATATGAGGTTTTAAAATATGATCAATTAGATCTTTGAAAGTTATGCAATTAAGTCCCTAGAGTTTTAAGGAATATTTAACTAGGGACAATTTGGTAATTCAAAACACTCTCGGTAATTATTTCATGCAATAAATATTTTCCGTGTAATGAAATAATATTTTCAATGATATGAAATCAAATGATTTATAGAAACAATGTTTCATGAATTTTTATAAAATTATGAATGCCACGTAAGAAATATTATAAAAGTTAAAGAAATAAAATAAAGAGATAAAGATTTTCACCCATCCGAACTATGACCCTTTTGGCATTTCACCATCCCAACTATTTTTCACCCGAAACCGCCATCTAAACTTTGAATTCCTAACAAACCACCATCCCACAGCGGTTTTGACCCTTTTTTGAGCGGTTTTAACTCTTTTATCAGTTGTTTTGAATGTTTTAACGCATAATCTATGGAAAAATAACAAAGAGAGACATATTTACATGTGTTAAAACATCCAAAACCGCTGAAAAAAGAGTGAAAACCGCTCAAAAAAGGGTCAAAACCGCTGTGGGATGGTGGTTTGTCAGGAATTGAAAGTTTAGATGGCGGTTTCGGGTGAAAAATAGTTGGGATGGTGAAATGCCAAAAGGGTCATAGTTCGGATGGGCGAAAATCTTTATCTCTAAAATAAAACCTACACTCAAACTCACACGTGGCGTGCTTACCTGATCATCCGGAAACCGGGGCGTTACAACTCTCCCCCCCTTAGAAGAATCTGGTCCCCAGATTCTCTAGTCTTGCTCGAACAACTCCGGGTGGAACCGTTTCATTTTATCCTCTGTTTCCCATGTAGCTTCTTCGGTTTTATCGCTTCTCCACAACACTTTAACCATGGGAATTCTCCGGTTTCTCAACTCTTGAAATTTCCGATCCAATATTCTAACCGGCTTCTGAATAAATGTCAAATTCGGTTCCAGTTCAACTTCTTCCACGGGGAGAATCGTAGTCTCATCGGGGTAATATTTCCTTAGTTGCGAAACATGAAATACGTTATGAATCCCCGTAAGACTCGGTGGTAGGTCCAATCGATAGGCTACCTCGCCTTCTTTTAAGAATCTCAAACGGACCTAAGTAGCGAGGATTAAGTTTTCCTCCTTTCCCGATCCGGGTGAAACCTTTCCTTGGTGACACCTTCAAGAATACCCGATCACCAACTTCAAATTCTAGATCTCTTCGGCGCTTATCGGCATAGCTCTTTTGCCTATCTTGCGCGGCTTTCATCCGTTGTTGAATCATTTGAACTTTTTCAATCATAGCTTGAACAACTTTGGAAGGCCTTTCGAATCTTTCACCTTTCTTTACTCCTTCCTGTTTTGACTATTTCCATTCTTCCAAGTCGAAGAACAACGGAGATCGGCACTTTCTTCCATAAAGTAACTCGTAAGGAGCCATCCCGATCGAAGCCTGAAAGCTGTTATTATAAGCAAACTCGATTAAAGGAAGCTGTTCTGCCCACGAGTTCTGAAAATCCATTGCGCAAGCCCGAAGAAGATCTTCCAAATACCTGATTAACCTTTCAGTTTGACCGTCTATTTGTGGGTGGAATGCTGTACTGAACTTAAGTTTCGTTCCCAAGACGGCCTGTAATTCCTGCCACAACTTAGAAGTAAACCTCGGGTCTCGGTCTGAAACTATACTCACCGGAATACCATGAAGTCGAATAATCTCTCTATTATAGATTTCAGCCAACTTCGGGATCTTATAGGACATCCGGACCGGTAGAAAGTGAACAGACTTTGTAAATCTATCCACGATTACCCAAATTCCATCAAACCGGCCTTTAACCTTCGGTAATCCAGAAACAAAGTCCATCGTTACTTGTTCCCACTTCCACTCGGGAATAGGTAACGGTTGTAGAAGTCCCGCGGGTTTTTGGTGCTCAGCTTTCACTTTCTGACAAGTCAAGCAATGTTTCACGTATTCTGCCACGTCTCTTTTCATCCCGTTCCACCAATAATATTGTTTCAATTCCTTATACATTTTATTTCCTCCTGGGTGGATCGTGTAGGCTGAATTGTGAGCTTCTTCAAGTAGGACCCGTCTCAATTCTTCAGGTACTACTACTCTGTTTTTAAACCGAAGCAACCCGGTCTCATCAAACCCAAACAGACTCTCCGGGTCATCCTTAGCTTTTCTTGTAAGCTTCTGCACTTCTGGATCCTTATTCTGAGCCTCAAATAATTGATACTTTAATTCCGGCTGAATTGTGATATTAGAAACCCGAGCCTTTAACACAATCGGGGCAACTTCCTCACTTTCCTTTATTTCCAAACTCGATATACTCGCCTTTCTGCTAAGTGCAACGGCAACCACATTTGCTTTCCCGGGATGGTATTTAATTGTACAATCATAATCTTCCAACTTTTCCATCCATCGCCGTTGCCTTATATTCAAATCCTTCTGTGTAAATAAATACTGGAGGCTCTTATGGTCGGTGAAAATCTCAAAAGAAGTCCCGTAAAGATAATGTCTCCATTTCCCGAGAGCAAAGATCACGGCTGCAAGCTCTAGATCGTGTGTTGGATAATTCCTTTCATATTCCTTTAGCTTTCGAGAAGCATAAGCGATCACTTTTCCTTTCTGAGTCAAAACACAACCTAAGCCTTCTTTAGAAGCATCGGTGTACACTGCATATCCCTCTGAACCCTCGGGTAAAGTTAACACCGGAGTTGAGACTAACTTTTCTTTCAGAAAATTAAAGCTTTGATCACACTTCTCGTCCCAGACAAACTTAACATCCTTCTTTGTCAATCGGGTTAACGGCGCCGGAATCTTGGAGAAGTCCTGGACAAATCTTCTATAATAACCGGCCATTCCCAAGAAGCTTCTAATTTCCGAGGCATTCTTTGGTTTTTCCCACTTGAGCACGGCCTCGATTTTCGAGGGATCGACTTCCAACCCTTTTCCTGAAATCACATGTCCCAAAAAGGAAACCCGATCGATCCAAAATTCACACTTACTGAACTTAGCAAACAACTGATGCTCTTTCAAAGTCTGAAGAACAAGCCTGATATGTCTCGCGTGCTCCTCGGCTGATCTTGAGAAAACCAGAATATCATCAATAAAAATCACCACAAACTTGTCGAGGAAAGGCCTGAATATCCGATGCATCATATCCATGAAAGCTGCAGGGGCGTTAGTTAATCCAAATGGCATAACCACGAACTCGTAGTGCCCATACCGAGTATTGAATCTTGTCTTAGGAATATCCTCTGCTCGGATTCGCAGCTGGTAGTATCCCTGTCTTAAATCCAATTTTGAATAAACCTTGGAACCCTGAAGTATATCGAATAACTCCTCGATATGTGGGAGGGGATACTTGTTCTTAATAGTCATCCTGTTCAACTCTTTGTAATCGATGCACATTCTTAAAGTCCCGTCCTTTTTCTTTACAAACAATACCGGTGCTCCCCACGGCGAAGAACTTGGCCGAATGTACCCAACTTCCACCAGCTGGACTTTTAATTCTTTTAATTCAGTTGGAGCCATCCGGTAAGGAGTCTTTGAATACGGCTCAGCATACGGGAAAAGATCGATCACAAATTCAATCTCTCGTTCAGGAGGCAAGGAATCCAATTTTTTTGGGAATACCTCGGGAAATTCCTTTACCACTTCGGTGTCCTCTAATTTCACCTGATCTTTTGGCTTGTTCAGAATATAGGTAATGAACCCTGTAGCCCCGTCTCTGACTAACTTCTGAGCCTCTGAAAACGATAGTAGGGGTACGGTCTTCGAAGTACAGCCCGTAATAACCTCTGAACCCAACTGAACCTTCTTAGCCCGGCAATCTACGGTAGCACAATGCCTGCATAACCATTCCATCCCCAATATAGCTCCGTATCTCTCCATCGGCATAACAATAAAATCTGTCAGAAACTCCCGGCCTTCAATCACCACTGGAACATCCCTGTAAACCTGATCCGTCTCTCGCCTACTACCGAAAGGAGTACTGACTATATAACGCACAGAAGTACACATAGCAGGCAAAGATAAAATAATAGCAATAGAGTGCGTAAGAAAGGAGTGTGTCGCTCCTGGATCAAATAATGTATGGATGTTCGTGCCATGAATGCAAATAATACCTTCAACTACCGCGGCGGGGTCTATCTCTGCATCCTGCTCCTCACCAGCGAGTGCATAAGCCCGAGCTCTCACCAGTGGCCTCGGTCCTGCAGGTGGTGGATCCTGACGATCCGGACAGCTGTCAACCATGTGCTCGTTACTCCCGCAAATCAAACATAAGCCCAACCGGCGTTTGCAGTTATCGTAGGTATGTATAGGAAGTCCACACCATCTACAGCCCGGTCTCTGAGGTGGCTGGGGTGGTGCTGGAGCTCTCGGACCTCTCGGTAACGGCCCTGTCGTCTTAAGCTTCTTCACGGGGTTCTTCTGAGCTGGAGGTGTAGAGTAAATCATCGGCCTCTTTCCTGAGCT
Organism: Lantana camara; assembly: GCA_037501455.1. Classification (NCBI taxonomy): domain Eukaryota; kingdom Viridiplantae; phylum Streptophyta; class Magnoliopsida; order Lamiales; family Verbenaceae; genus Lantana; species Lantana camara. The sequence continues at coordinate 91,061,291 of CM074858.1, read as the reverse complement.
CGATCCCTGACCTGCTCTCGAGCCCGAAGCCTGTCCAATCCGCGAAGTAGCTTTCCTAGCAATATCCGAATCCTCAACTTTTAGGGCCTTAGTGGTAGCTTTTGCCCAGGTGCTCGTATTAGCTGCTTTCAGCGCATCCTGAATATCTGGCCTGAGTCCCTGGACGAACTGCATCGCCTTGTGAAAGCCATCATTCGCTATTTTGGGTGCATAGCGAGAAAGTCTCTCGAACTCGGCGATATACTGACCCACAGACCTGCCTCCCTGCTTTAGCTCGGTGAACTCTCTCAACCTGCGAGTACGGGAAGCTGGAGGAATATACTTGTTTCTGAACTCCCGTACAAATACCTCCCAAGTAATCTCGGTCCCGGCTACCTCCAGAACAATCTGTATGCTTTCCCACCAAGAATAGGCCTCGCCCTGAATAAGAGTAAGTGTACAGCGAGCCTTCTCCTGACTGTCACAAGGGATAAGCTGCCAAATCCTTTCAATCTCTTTTAGCCACATCTCTGCCTGTATATCGTCTCCCTTATAGAACTTCGGGGGACGCTGGTTCTGAAACTCTCGTAAAATGGCAGAAATGGGGTTCTCCGGAGGTGCTACTGGTGCTGGAGGTGGTGGAGGAACCCTGTCCTGTAGCCTCTGATCAATTAGCCCCACTACCGCGTTCATGAAATCCTGAGGCTGTGCCTGGGCAGGTGGAGGAGGGGGTGATCTCTCGCGGCGATGATGTCGGCGATGATGATGCCTGTGCCTCGAGGATCGATCACTGGAACGTCTGTCGTGCTCCATCCTGAAATTAGATCACTAAACATGCGTGGCTTGATCAATAAATGCAAATGTGTGCATACAATTTCCATAATATCAAGTAGCACATGTTCAAGAAAGATCAAGTAGCTCAATTAATGCGAAGAAATGAGTAAATCAGGTAAGTCAACCAAATGCAGACTCCCAAATACCTTATAATCCTATGCCGTGCGACCTAGACTGACTTGACACGACTCGAGAACCTCGGTTTTGCAACCGGGCTCTGATACCACCTGTAGATGTAGCACCCTAACCCCCAGGGCACCACATCCCCCGCACTATAGCCTCGATCCACGTATGAAATGGAAAGTCCATACATAAACCAAAACTATAGCGAACGGGTGACAATAAAAATGACGAGCTAGGCGGGACACTCTCCCCAACAACACCAAAGCAACCATGATAATGAAAGCGGAAGCAATTAAATCATTCATACATATAGGTACCATATTTACCGAATAGATACTTATAGATACCAATTTAACTATCAATACATTATCATCTCTTGATAATATACATATTCAAGTATCCGAAACGTGACAATACTAATAACGATCGATAACATGAAATGTCCCAAAAGTACTATACATGAAGGTATGAAACTAGACCCATGGAAATGCAAAACTCGAACAACTCCCGTCTAGCACGACCATGCTCAAAGGGTACCTGAAAAGTGAAGTATCAGTCTACCGAAGACTGAGTGAGGGCAATAGTATATATATCACACGTCACATGCAAGTTGTAGCCTCGGGTGAAGACTTTAGAATAAAATAGATATATAATTCAAGAAGTTTAATCTTTGCCCGAGATTACAACCAATCATTTTAACACGTTTATTTAATCATGCTGGTCAATTTCATGAACATGTGGCCCTGGCGAGCAAGGGCGATCTCCAACCGAACTCCCAATCGTGAACAATACATGATCATGCTTGCTTGCTTGATAAATACGTGGTCATGCAATTTATTTAGTGCTCAAGTAGTAACATAATCATGCTTGAAATCATGCAATAACCCGAGGATAACCCGACATGCCGGATTAATCCCCAGTCTCCTTCTTCCTCTGGGTGATAGCGAGTTTGCAAGGCTCGACTATCCACGACATGGTGTGTGTAGAGGACATGACCCTCTAGACATGGAACTCCTTCCACCACTAATCTCCTAGTGGCTTCGGGGGTGATCCCAACAATGTGAGGATAATTCAGGAGTTACCCGTCAGCCCTTGCTTTCCCGGTTGGCTCAAGAATTACCCTCGGGCCCACGTGCAATCATGTACTCGCCAAACATGCTTGAAAATCATGACTTGCTTGTTTGAAATGTTCATGGTTTTGAAATCATTCATAAGTATAATACGTTTTGGCCGAAAACTAGCACATAAGGGTTATAGGGTTCATTTTACCAAAACAAAACCTCACCTTCTCTTGCAAAATACAATAAGGAAGTGTTCTAAGGAGCTTGCTCCCCGTCCACGCCCTCGTGACCTGTGCAAATACAACGTATACACGTGAGACATGACCTAAAATGACCAAAATATGACGAACGGCGGAAATGTGTCGAGACGACCATGAAAATGCAATGTGGTATGATAACATGTCGTTTCACATCATATTAGCACATATTATAGCAATTCGGGGTCAAAGAAGTCGTCGGATCGAGGGGTCATTTTCGTAATTTTATGCAGTGAATTTTGTTCTGCATTCCAGGTGGGAACGGCCGTTCCGCTCCCCTTTGTAAAATGGGAACGGTCGTTCCCATGAGTTCCCCAAAACATGCCAACGTTTTTCCCATTTTAAAACGCGCCTAGCTGGGAACGGCCCTTCCGGCTCCAAGGACAAAATGGGAACGGCCGTTCCCGTGGTCGGCCGCCTGTTTTATTTGAAAAGATGGGAACGCCCGTTCCCACAATACCTTGAGGCTGGGAACGGTCGTTCCCAGTTTCTAAAACTTTGAAGAACAGAGCAGAAACAGGGGATGCTCACGGGAATGAGCAACAAAGCAACAAAAATTCCATTCTCAATCCCCCAAAATCATGATTTCTGGAAATATGATATGTATAAGTTCAAGAAATGATATCCTAGCATTTAAACACTCAAATCACACAAGATCATCAAGAATTCATGCCTCATGCTCATGATCAAAACTTGATCATTCAAGCCAAATATCCAAGAATTCAAGCTATAAATGATGCCATAATTCATGAAATGATCACATATTCATGCTTCTAATTCTAATTCATCCATCTAGCATATAATTCTCAAACCCTAAGCATGTCAAATATGAGCAAGAATCATCACTTCCATGCAAACCAACCTTGAAGATGAAAGAAATGAAGAAGATGAAGGATGATGATGATGAACTCCCAAATCCTTGAAATATTTCTTGAAATCTTGATGATTGGATGCAAAAGATCACTCTTTCCTTTTCTTCCCTTGGAACCGAAAGAGAGAGAGCAATTGTGTTTGGTAATTTTTGGGTGAAATAAGCTCCTAGAAGCTCATGGAATGAATTATCACGTAAAACACCAACCTTGATTTTTGTGAAATATGCTAATTGCCAATTAATCCTTTAATTTGTGAGTTTATGCAATCAAGTATATGAGGTTTTAAAATATGATCAATTAGATCTTTGAAAGTTATGCAATTAAGTCCCTAGAGTTTTAAGGAATATTTAACTAGGGACAATTTGGTAATTTAAAACACTCTCGGTAATTGTTTCATGCAATAAATATTTTCCGTGTAATGAAATAATATTTTCAATGATATGAAATCAAATGATTTATAGAAACAATGTTTCATGAATTTTTATAAAATTATGAATGCCACGTAAGAAATATTATAAAAGTTAAAGAAATAAAATAAAACCTACACTCAAACTCACACGTGGCGTGCTTACCTGATCATCCGGAAACCGGGGCGTTACAGTTTATAGAGTGATGAATTAAAAATGCGGAACTAAAGGTGCAGTTTGTAGAATGATGAAATAAAAATGGAAAAGTAATAGTGCTGTTTCTGGAGTGATGAATTAAAAATTCGGAACTAAACTTGCAGTTTATAGAGTGATGAAATAAAAATGGGGAACTAAACGTGCAGTTTGTAAAGTGATGGATTAAAAATTCGAAACTAAACGTGTAGTTTATAAAGTAATGAAGTGGTAATGCGGAACTTATAGAGTAAAGAATTGAAAACGAGAAAGAATTCAACGTACAACTAAACTTATAGTTAGTGTTTGCAAAAGTTACCATTATAATTCAAGATAATATATATAGGATCAAAATTCACTAGTGTTGAGTTAATCTTGCTTAATCTGTATGCAAAAGCTCAAAGCACTAATGTTTTTAACATACAACGAAATAACAAAAGTAAGTAAGATGACAATGTTTCAAATGAATTTTGGTCCGCTAGACATTAAAGGATTAGCGAGTTAAAACATTTTAGGATCATTTTATGAAAATGAACTTAAAGATTTAACTTCCGATGAATCATGTCTTAAGGGAAACTTTCGTAAGCCCCTGTTTAGTTGAAACATGGGAACATGCCAAGACCTCAATGGATTTCCATCCATACTAATGATTATCTATTGCTCAATGTAAGCAATAAAAATAATCATCAGTTCAAACATTACGAATGTATGTACTTAATGATGTACGAATTTGAAACTTTTGTGAAATTCTTAAAATTTCAAAAGGAGTTAGAAACCATGATAATCATAAGATATAAGCACCTTGAATTGATCGAGATGGAAAATGTCTTAGTGACCAATTCCTTAATCATCTTAAAGATAATGTAATTATCTCTCTCTAAACTCATTCGAGAACACCTTAATGTTTCTGAATGAAGGAATAAAACCTTATAGGATCTGGTTCGTTCCATGACGATTTCGATAGACTTATCTTTATTCTAGGGATTTACCCTAAAAAGTGCAGTTAAGATTTTGAATCTTATACTTACTAAATCAGCCCCTTAAATGCACTGTGAATTGTGTCATTCTAAATTCCCTAGTTGTTCTTATTTAAGAATTTGGGGTTGTCCTTTTGAGTGTAGAGGACAGTGGGAGATAAGCTTGAAGTGAGTTCAAGTTTATACAACAAAATATAATATTTTGCAATTCTCATGAACAAAGATTGTTTGTGTAACACCTGCATCGGAAGGTGTCACATCCCCCACACCACTAGCCCAATCTATGCATGAAATTAACTTCCATACACAAACCAAACACGTGGCGAACGGGGGACAAAGAAAAACTTGACCTAGCTAAGCGAGGCTAACCCTTAAACCAATTAAAACCAACGATGCAATAACATTAAACGAAAACAAATATACATAATTAACACATGATTAAGTTACACAATCAAAGGCCATCCCGGCCACCACATATATATACAATAATTCTCCCAAAAATAGAATAATACATAATGAAAGTATATGTATGATATGCTAAAGGAAAGACAAGGTAGGACTCAAAAGTAAAGACTCCAAGACGACCTTAACTCCCCGCCTAGCTCGACCTGCAAAAGTTTAAAAACAACGTGGGGTGTCAGTCCTAAGACTGAGTGAGGGGCAATATACATATATCACATGCGCATGCAATCCATAATCCCGAGTAAAGTGGTAGTGTAAAATAGGCATTGCTCGAAATTACGGATGTCATTTTATTACTTGAATAAACATAATTAACGTGGCCCGGCGAGTGGGCAATTCTCCAACCTTACTCCCTTAGTGCGTTCATGCATTCATAACCATATCATTAACATAATCATATTCATGACGTGAGAAAACATAATTTGCCATCCTTCTTCCTCCGGGGCGATGGAAGGGTTTGCAAGGCCCTAACCATCTCATGAGATGATATCAAGATGGGGGATCATGACTCCTTCCCGCTCCTTCGATGGGTTAACTACCGGCTCAAGAGTACCTCACCTCCCACACTACACGGTCGCATAAGATACTCTCAAAGGGTACTATATGCAATGGCTTATCCGACGACCCGATGTCGTACCGGTCTCCATTCACACATTTCCCCGGGGCCCAATAACATGTGCGTGATTCTCGCCAAAACATTTTCATAAAACGTTTGAAAACCTTTCATACATAAACCATTTTCCAAAGTATACATCTATTAATACATTTTGGCTTAAAAGGTCACACAAGGTATTAAGGTTCTAAAATAACTAAAGCAAAACCTTACCTTGACAAAAGAGAAAGGATACGAGAAGCCTACTGACCCTGCTCCTCAACCGGATCGAGCTATGTGCAAGAAACACGAGTGTACATAAGACTCTAGACAAATGAACCAAGTAATCAACGAACGGCATGCTCATGATATGGAAAGATGATAATTATAATTCATGAGAATGTTCATGCACAAATAATGCTTCATGTAATGGTTAAGCAAGCATATACTTCATATAAAGCACATACGGGAGCCAAGGGAGTGAAAAGAATGCAAGAAGAGGTGTTTTGGCGAAGTTTGGCAAAAGTTGACAATTTTTGGAAATACACAAGCTGTGGAAACTTGGGAATATCTTGAGTTCTAGAAGTTGAAATGGAGTTTTGTTTGTTGGATATGAAACTATACAAATAGATCTTTCCAAAAATATATGGCTCGAATTCTAGTTCAAAGCGGATTGAAAATGGCGTAGGTCCGAAGTTGGGTTAACGCAGATTTTCGGTGAAATGGTGACACCAAAAAGAATTGATCATATCTCACAATTTATAAACGATAATGAGGTGATTCCAATTGGAGAGTGTTTTAGACTTCAAGAGGTTTCTAACGGTTTAAAAGTCAGGTCAATCGGAGTTCGTTTTAGGGGTAAACGGGCATTTTCAAAATGAACTGAAAGCAGAAATGGGCGTTTGAAAATTGTCTGTCGAGGCAGTAACATCTCACACGGGCGTTTGGAAATTGTCTGTCGAGGCAGTAGCATCTCACACGGGCGTTTGGAGTGCCGCTGGATGAAAAAACAGGGGAAAAATAGGGTATGGCTCGGAAATTGACTCCCAACCCTCTCCAACACCAATCTACAACAATTAACCACCTCAAAACTAGCATATAACACCAATATATATCTAATACTTCAATTACAACACATATATCTATCATTTAGGCAATTAAATTCATCAAACGAAACTCATATAAACCATGCCATCCAACAAGCCAATAGTTTAAGATATTCATGCAATAATTCAAAGATACATGCAGAAGAAGTCACATATTCAAACTTGAATCAAGAAATAAACATCTAAGTCAAGAAGCCCTAGTTCATCAACTCATAATCAATCCCAAATATACCATACCAACCTTGGAATGAAAGAAATGAAATGAAGGTGATGAAATGGAGGAGATGATCTTGATGATGATTATGCTTCTTGATGGATTGATCTTCCTTCTTCTTCTTGCTTGTGATCAAATGTGTGTGTGAGTGATGAAGAGAGAAACGTGATGAGTGTGTGTGTGTCTTGCATTGTGATATACAATATATGTGTGTAATATAAGTATAGTTATAATATATATATGTATAAAGTCATAAAGTAGAGATATTAGTTATATTATATATATATATATAATTGATCATAATGCTTATTAATATATACATATATAACACATGTGAGTATATTAGTGTAGGTAATATATATAAATATGTTATGAAATGAATGTATGAATTATGCATATGTTAGAATAATAAGAATAAAATGGAATGGAATGAAATTAAAATTGAAATAAACACTTAGGCAATTAGACAATTAATCCACATAATTTCAATTAGACACATAATTCCTAAAACATGCCAACAATTCTAACACTCAAACTCACACGTGTGGCGAACGTACCTGGAACGAAGACATGGGGCATTACAGTTTGTTTAAAGGAATGTACCTTTCTTGAGGAATGGTTCGTAAGAAGAAGAAAGGTAAACAAGCAAACCTCAAAGAAATTTGAGGGTAACATCCCACGCTACAAATGGAAGAAACTAACCCATCTGATGAAACTTAGTCAATTTCAAGAGATAATACACGAGAAAACCTCCTCCCATGAAGCATTTCGAACGCATTCCAAGATAGCCTAAAAGATGATATGAATTTTGTACGTAAAACATTTCAAGTGGATATTGATCCACTCACCTATGAGAGGCGCTGTCAGAATTGAAATATGAGTAGTGTAAACAAGCCTTGAAGTCCAAAATGGATTTCATATACTCAAATTAAGTTTAGACCTTAGTTAATCCACCTAATACCATCAGGGCCATTGGGTGCAAATGGATCGACAAGAGAAAGCTTGGGGTTAATGGAAATGTTACAACCATTGTAGCAAGCTAAGTTGCTAAAGGCTTCATTCAAAGACTAAAGAGTGGACTTTGATGATACAAAGTCCATTTGGATTGTGCTTAGCATATCTACATATTGTGACTAGAAGATATGATAAATGAATGTGAAATTGTCTTTTTCAATAGGAGATCGAAAAAGACATGCACATGGGACATCCCATGGATCTCACATTCAGTGGGAGTATGCAAAAGGTTCGCAGACCCCTAAGGTCAATCTACAGATTGATAAAGGCTTCTAGGACACGAAGCATACGACTTTCATTAAATAGTCAAATATTTTGACTCATATGAAGTTTGATAAGTCCTACTTATACAAGTAAGAGTTAGAGACATTTAGATCAATTTTTGGTACATTAGTTAATGACATCCTTATCATTAGGGATGTAAAAGATGACATAAAGTGACCAAAACCTGGTTGAGAACCAACTTGAGATGAAAGATCTTGGTGATACATCCTACATTCTCAGGATAAATATCTATAGAGATAGATCTAAGAGAATAACAGGATTGTCACAATCGAGGTACAGCGTGGAAGATTCTTAAAAAAGGATTTTCGAAGGACAATGGAACATCTCTTTTGAAGAGGATGTATCCTAAGATAACTTTAAGAAAGTTAGAATGTCGAAAAACCCCTTAAATAAAAAGGAGCAAAATGTATGCAAAGTTATATACTCGATAGATATGGCTTAGCAGCGAAAGCATAGTGAGTCAATTCTAATTAAACCTTAGAAAAGGTTAATGGACTACTGGAAAAATACCCTCAAAATACTTGAGAAGAAATGAGGATATGTTTTAAGAGCCCGACAAGATCTTGTCATTAAAGGATATTTTGATGTAATCATTGCATTAAACATGGATGAGTATAAATCTATGTAAGGATACACTTTCTGCCTGAATAACATATCAGTGTGTTGGAAAGGAGTTCCAAGTAGAAGGCACTGAAAATTCGACCACTAGGTTGAATACTTAATTGTATTGAATATTGCTAAGTTAAGTGGTTGAGTAAGTAACTCCATCTAACGTATAGTTAGATGAAACACATCCATTGTCATATTGTATGACTAAATGGGTAGGTTGCTCAAATAAGAGAACCAAGATCACGCTAAGAGAACACATGATTAAGAATCAAGTGACAAAATAAGGAAAATGTGTTTCCTTAATGATGTGGAAACTAAAGGGTTCACATCAGCGAAGAACATAGCAGATCTATTTTGGAAACGCCAAAAGTCAATAGGCTCTCAAAGTACATCTTGAGAAGATCGAACTTATAATATGCTAAATGGCTTTTACGGACAAGTGAGAGACTGTTGGGAATAGTGCCAAGGAAAGACAATTCGTCGTAATCCATTTTAGAACTTTCCTTATATCACAGGCAATCTTTGAATAACAGATGTATGATATTGATCATAGGCAACCATTTCTTTATGTGCAATTACGTGTTATGTGTGTTTCCTTTTATGAACTTATGTATTAGAACTCCCCTAATCCATCAGGTCGTTAGGGACTTTGTCATTAGGTGATTGACACATGAAACAATCCCTAACTCAATCTGGATTAGAAACTACTTCAAGTTGATGAGTCCAACAAACAGTGGGAGTGTCAATTAGGCTCGATTGAGGCTTACGTGTGGGATTACGTCCTTAAGAAGGATCACCTAGTTTCATGGGGTGTAAAGTGCATAAGGTGATGTATACACAATACACGAGGGTGCTTGTTATCAGAACGAGTACACTGAGTTGTCCCACGTGAGAACATTCCTAAATGGGAAAGGAAGTTTCCACTTCTAGAAGATGAAACTTCCAAATTAGGATACATCTCACATGTCAATGGAGTGAGTAATTAATCCTTTGACTTGAGATTCCATTGACGTCTTGTGTGAGCATACTAAGTAATCTTAGATATAGATTTAAAAGGGGGTCGCTTGAGACAACTGAATTATGACTTATGTCGGGGTTACAAAAGTGGTATATGGAGGCATGTGAGAATCAATAAAGTACCTACACTTGCTTAAAGCAAGAAGATCTCTTACTGTATAAGTCGTTCATATACCATCCTAAAACCCTCGGCCAAGGTAGTGGAAAAGTGTTTCTTGGATTGAGATCAAATGGATATAAAAAGACCTTAGCTTTAAGATTAAGATTAATGGGGCTCTCATTATTCCCATGTCCTATGTCTTAATAGAGAGATGGAATGGTGGGAGGATTGTATCTCATGGATGTTATTGACTGAAAGGTTCTTTCGATTTAATTCGTTGTTGAGGTAGGGGTCACACACCTGTTGCTAGATTACGGTCGTGTGATCTATGAGCTAATTAATTAATAAGTGTATTAATTAGCTAGGTTCACTACTAAGTGAATAATGAACCTAGAGGGTCACACACAAATGCCAGATTAAAAGGGTATTGATGGAAAGATCAAATAATTGATCGAAATAAGACCACACGTGCACAGTACACGTGTGGCATGTGAGCATTAATTTGGGCGTGTGGTCCAATTGAGAAATTGGACCATGTATTAATTAATTGGAGAATTAATTATAAAGTCCAAATATAATTAATTTGAGAATTAATTATAAAGCCCAAGTACAATTAATTAGAGAATTAATTGGAAAACCCAAATATAATTAATTGGAAAATTAATTATAAAGGGTCATTAGAATTAATTAGAGAATTAATTCTAAAGCCCAATCCGGAATAAAGAAGCCTAACGAATAATTAATTATGAATTAACTATGATGGGTCAGAATAAGGGATACAGAATCCGACCAATTTAGAATTTGTTTAGGTGAGGAAACCAGTTGAGGATCACCGGAAAAGATGGGAGGTTCTACCTGCTAGGACAAACACCAAAGCAAAGTCAGAAGGCCAAGCTGGGGGAACTGGGGGTGATTCCCAGTTTGGCTCTTCGACGCTCAAATCAGATGATGATCTGAAAGAGTGAATATGTGAAAAATGTGGAGTTGCAGTAATGGAGATTGCTTACAGTGAAGGGGATGACTCCGTTTATTTATAGTTGAGGGTCAGGGACCCTTTGATCATTTGCTCCGTGTGGTCCTGACCGAGTGTTGCCGTAACACATGGTGCTATGAGAGAAACCTAGGAGGAATCTTCTGCAAAAGCTGGTGAAAGTTAGTGCTGGCAACAGTGGTAGGTGCGCGGGCATGTACGGGGTGTCAGAGAGCCATTTTAGGGGGTTGGTAAAGAGGGCTTAAGAGCACGCTCGTGTCAACCAAAAGCCTTGAGGACCAGTGAATCCGCTAGGGATGGAGCCCAAGGCTCATGCAATGAGGGGGAGTGGAAGCTTCCCTGAGGGAGAGTAGCGCTCGAAGAGAGCTTCCTTGACTGATTGGAATTTTTAGCCATATAGTATGAATTGCGCTCGTTAGAGAGCGGCAATGTTGATCACGTGTGCACGTAGCAGAGATGACACGTGTCCTTGAAGAATACTGACGCTTGTGGGGTTTGAACGCTCGCGTATAATTACCTTAATCTCAAGAGGACAGGTGTCGCTATCTTGAGTTGCCACGTGTCCAAACGGGGGATGAGCGTATTTTAACCCCATCAAACTATTAATTGGAAAATGACATTATTTATTTATGAAATAAATATAACTTTATCTTACTTTATTTATTTAGTAAATAAATAAAGGATATTATCATCCTTATTTGAGAAATAACGGAAGAGATATTGTCTTATGTTATTTGAGAAATAAAAGATAATATCAAGACTTATTTATCTATGAAATAAATAAGTGAGATAAATCAAGTTATTATTATTAGTATTTATTTATGAAATAATTACAAAATATAATATCAAGTTTTTATTATCATAAATATTTATTTATGAAATAAATATAATGATAATATCATATGGATATTATCCTACTAATTTATTTATGAAAGAAATAAAAGGATAATATCATAAAATATTTATTTATGAAATAAATAGTGGATAAAGTTAAAGTTTATTTATTTATGAAATAAATAAATGTGAGACAATACCCTAAAGTTGTTAGGATAAGAGATATTAATTATTAATGTAATTATTAATTGATTATATCTTAATTATCTCCTGTGTTGCACGGATACGGATACGGCGACACGGACACGGACATGGACACGACACAGATACGTCGACACAGATTTTTTTGTGAATTTTCCACGTGAGAAGTGTCGGACACGGTGTCCGACACGAGTGTCCGACACGACACGACACGGCAAAATGATATTTTTAGAAGTGTCGGTGCATTAGAGATTATCTCATTATGTAAAAAGAGTTAGAGAAGAGAAAAGAAACTCCTCTCTCTCTTGGGGATTACGTTTCATCAAAGAGATAAAAGAAAAGAGTCTTCTCTCATTCTCTTTAGACCGGCATTCGTGAAGTGTCATTCTTTATTCCAAAAGAAAAGAAAAACTCTCTCAACTCTAATATGTAGAAAAGATGGAGCTTTTGCTTGAAAATCATGTGTGAATTACTCCACACATCAATAGGGCTTTACAGGAGAAATTTCTTGCTCTTTGTTTCTCGGTCCATGTTTCCTTCAATACACAAATTATAGTACTAACATACTCACTAATCTGATTTGTGCCTAGGACGGGTGTGGATATATTCTAGAGGGCTTCTACTTTGAAGTCTCGAAGAAAGGAACCGATCAAGGAACGGGATATCCATTACCGCGTGAAGAACGTTTGAGGGTGGCTCAAAACATTTCAAGAAAGCTTCTAGTAAAGTAAGTTACTAAGATACTTGAGTTTCGAAATAAAAATTGCAAGCCAACGATTCCTTGTAGGAAAATTTTTTAAATTTTCGCTGCGTTCCGAACCCGATTTTCCAACAGATTGTTGTGGCTTGGATGGTCCAATTCACCCTGGCCCTCAAGAGGGGTCTACCTGCGGCCCGTAGGTGGTGGAGGCGGGGCAGCATAGTGTTGAACTTGGCCCAGGCCAGTCTGGGGAGAAAGCCCCCAAATGATCTGAGATGGTTGGCCGTCGAGCGACTGGAAAACATAGGCACAGGTAGGGGTGGGCGTATCGGGTCGGGTTTCGGGTACCCAACCCGACCCGATCGGGTTATTTTCGTTCGGGTAGGAATTCTCGGGTAAAACGGGTTTCGGGTCGGGTACCCAATACCCGACATAAAAATCGGGTCGGGTTTCGGGTAGAAAAAATCTACCCAAACGGGTACCCGATACCCGATTTCAATTTAATATATATTTTATTAAAAATATATATATATATATATATATATATATATATATATATATATATATGTAATATGTTATATATATTAATAATATACATATGCAGCAGGCTTTTTGACAACAGTGTAGCAGGTTTTTGAGAAATGACAATGACCAGAAGTCTGGAAATGTTATTAATATATGTAATATGTTATATATATTAATAATATACATATGCAGCAGGCTTTTTGACAACAGTGTAGCAGGTTTTTGACAAATGACAATGACCGGAAGTCTGGAAATATTATTAATATATGTAATATGTTATATATATTAATAATATATATATGCAGGCTGCAACAGGCTTTTTGACAACAGTACTTTTGACCCGAAGTCTTGGAAATGGAAACAGCTTTTGACAACCAAAAAAAAAAAAAAAGAGGACGGATACCCGAAACCCGACGTGACCGGGTACCCGGTATTTTCGGGTCGGGTTCGGGTATCAAAAATAACTACCCGAAATTTCGGGTACCCGACCCGATTAACCCGAAACTCGAAAACCCGACCCGACGCCCACCCCTAGGCACAGGTGGCCCAAACACCTGGATTGGGGGTCTGGTAGCGTCGGCGACGATCGGTTTGGGACCCCGGTAGGGCTTGGTTGAGGTAACTGGGGGCACCTCGATTCGCAGCCCTTCGTTTGGGTCAACTCAATTTCGACCCTCCATTGGTCGAGAAAAGTATCCAGGTCCACCTGTGTGACGATGATCCTGGGGGTGGCCCCTTGCTGAGGCACCAAGAGGCCGGCACTCGGGCCGACAACTCCAGCAGTTGGAGGAGCAAGGGAGTGTTACCAAGCGGCACACTGGTATCATGCCTGCCTTTGGCAACCTCCTCTTTGTCCTCGTCGCGATGTGTCATTCTTGTGTTTACCATGATCGAGCTTTTGGAAGTGTTGGAAGGGTTTTCTTCTAGATCTAGTAAAGAGAAAGAATGTTTCCCACAGATGGCGCCAAACTGATCCAACTCAAATCTGGTCGAGACGAGTCGTCGGACTAGGTGGTAGATTCAAGTCGAACCGTTAAGAATTTGTAAGGTGGGTTCTTCTCGACCTGCAAAACACTCAACACGCTAAGGGGTAAAATAGTCAGTGTTTTAGCCGGCCCTCCGACACTCAAGTTAGTATATGGTTCTTAGAAAGAGAAATAAATGTTCTTAAATGCTATTGAATGCTTACCAACAACTATTCACGGGGGAGGTATTTATAGCCTTTGGGCCATTGACACAATAATATGTGTACATTGCACTGGTATTAATGGCGCCGTATATCGACCTGGCTATGTATGGTAATCGACCCGACCCGGTGTGCTACAGCCAGGGCCACTTTTTCCCTTTTGGGTAAGTTTGGTACTGAAGGGCATTAAATGCTTCCTCGTACGCTTGTCCTAGGGAATGGTATGGGTATACGTGTCCCGACAAAGATGCTTTACGGTACGGATTGGTCTAGTGACTCATATATCGATCTGGAGATCGATGTACAGTTGTCAGAAATGTATGTCCCAACGGGATCGATTACTCCAAATGGAACTCGACCCGAGTCCTGTTGGTCAGATCTAATAATTATGGCATTATCGATCTCTTACTTTGCGAATAAGAATACCCTGGCGGTCTTTACATGTTGATCTGAGAGCGGATCTGTTACGTGGAGGGGCGTTTCAATGGCATCCACGCGGCCTTGCGGTAGCGTCCACGAGGCTCTACATGGCTGTTATGTGGCGGACACGTGTTTGCTTTTGATTGGCCACAGTGGGCGAATGGTTCACGCGGGACCACTCCGGATGTGACACTTGGACCAATGAAATTATGACATGTCATATATAATTTTATTTAAAAACTGAATTAGAAACAATATCACTATAATGACATTTTTCTGAATGTTGATTGGCTGATTGCATTAAGACTTTAAGAGATATAAAGAATAGTCTTGAGCCATTTAAATGGTTAATTGGAATCGCATTTATAGTACATTTACTTTTAATTCATTTATTCTTATTTAGTTAAAAAAAAATTAAAAGTAAAAATATAAAAATTTCGGTCAAATGCGTAATGACGATGAATGCATTGTAAGGTGTAAAACATATCGTACTAATTATCGCAAATATATTAAAATATATACATAAAATTTAGAAGTATAAAGATAATCTTGTGCTTTATTATTTTCTACATAATTATTGGACGTAAATAAACCCATATGTTAATGTCTATTTTAAGATAGGTTTAGTTATGAAACTCACAAACCCTTTGGGGAATGAGCATATGTATCTACATTTGCTACTTAGCCTACTTTATACATTCAATGCGATTTCAATAAATAGTTAGATTTACAAAATAAAAGGAGAAATTACAAATTTAGTATATCAACTCGACTAATTTAGTATTTTTGATACATTTTATTTTTCGGCAATAAAATAGGATCATATCTTCAAAATCAAATAATTTAATGCATATTTTTTGCCAAAAACTAATTTTGTATATGGAGATTTATACGAATGAACTAAGAGTTTTTTATGTGTAAAACAGCATCAATTTCCAGCGTGCAAGACCGAATTTCGGTAAAAACAAAACACATTCAATTGCATTTTTTTTTTTTTTTAAAATACTATCCTATTTTATCATTGAATAATGAAATGTTATAATAATATTAAATTGATCTAATCGGTATGTCAAATTTACAAATTTCGCCAAAATAAAATAATATATGTTAATATAACATCTTCTTCTTGATCAGTAGTAGCTCTGTAACTTTTATAAATATGATGATTAATTGATTATCCACTACTCTCTTATAAATTGTGCACCATCATGTTCTATCATCATCTTATACAACAAGAGATAATATTGCCGAATAACGAATCCCATTTTGCCAAAAACATTTCGCATAATGAAGCATAAACACGATTGTCAATATATATATATATATATATATATATATATATATATATATTTGAATTTGATTTGTGTCACACCAATTATATATGAAATTGTTGTTCTTATTATTAGTAGTTGCGTCTTCAATAACTCAAATATAAAATTTTTGATTAAAACAATATTATGTCGAACCGTTGAATTACAATTATGATAGTAAGAGTTTTTTTTTTTTTTTTTTAACATTCAAAAATTTTGTCAACATCTAGAATTTTTTTTTAGATACACGCACACTCAAATGAGATTTAAATTCAGGACCTTAATTTGAGTAATGAACCCATTAACCACTTGAATCAACCCCTAATAATATTATTAACCACGTGAACTAATCCCTGGTCAAGATCAACGTCTAGAATTTGGCATACATATATAAGTTTATAAATAATAATTCCACGAATTTCATAGGCACAATTAATTTTTAGAAGAGAGAGAAGGATAGAATTTGTAATTTCAAATGAAGTGTCTTCCAGGAAAATTCTTGTATGAGCCGGGTGTAGGGCACTGTTATCTACACCCGCCTCTAATACACAAATAAAAAAAAAAAAATATATATATATATATTTTTTTTTTATTTGTGTATTAGAGGCGGGTGTAGGGAACAGTGCCTACACCCGGCTCATACAAGAATTTTCCGTGTCTTCCACTTGCCCGACAAGACTTTCTTATATATATATACTTAGAATTAAGTGGAACTTCATCTCCAGACCACCGATAAATAAATTTATTTTTAAGATTTTTTTAGTAAGTAAATTTTGATCTTAACCTCATGTAAAATTAAATAAAATTGACCCCTTATGATCTAATCAGCCATTATTAAAAAATAAATTTCATTAGCTTATACATATATATATATATATATATATATATATATATATATATATATGTATGTGTGATTAAAATTGTAGCGGTGATTATTGGCATGAGGTGTTGAAGTGGTCTAGAAGAAGAAAGGGAACTTGGAATTGGTCTCCACTATGAAAGCAATGATACGAAAAGCCCCGTCAAGAAAAGGAAGAAGAAGGCTTGTTTCACACACCTCAAATATGTGTATAAAGAATAGGGATTTAGTAATGAATGAATCTGATAAAACCATTTAATTAATATATTATTATTGATGAGCTTTTCGGGTGATTTCAATTGACCAACCACCATCAAACATTCAATCAATTTCTTCCAACTAACTTAGAAATCAATTATAAGGACCTGTTTTATGAGAGACAGAGAGAGGTGTTTGGAGGAAGGTCCATGTCAGTAAGACAGTAACTGTGTTAATCTCATCATGTGTGTAGGAGTTTCTTGTAGTATTCCAAACCCACTGTTTATGTCGGATTGCCATGGAAAACTCTCACACACATACATATAAGATATCGAATTTCGACCAACGGTTAATTAGTTCAAGTGGATAGAGGGATTGAGTTCACTTAAGCAAAATCTCAAATTCGAACTTTGTAAATGTAAAAAACTACGTTGGGAGAGGTCCCCATAATAAGCGTCTTCAACTACCTCGAAAGATTAGTCCTTCACTCAATTGGGTGGGGAGAAACTCTGAAAAATCGATCAAAAAAAAAATCACTCAATTGGGTGGGGGAAATTCTGAGAGATAAAAAAATAATAATAATAAGATATCGAATTTCCTATTTCAGTTATGCATTTCATATTTGGAGAAATTTTATATTCTGTATTTAGGTCTAATTATAATGCAGTTCATTTAGATTGAGAAATTTCATTTTAATCCTTAGTTTTTGAGAATCGTTTGTAATCCTTAACGTTTGTTAGGTTCCATAATATCATGCCAAAAACACCCCTAATTTTTTTAATCGATTTATGACTTTAGAGACAGTGTTGTTAAATTCATAATTTATATGAGTTTTTTTATTTATATACGTAAAATTTAGGAATGATTTTGTAATTTTTGTCATATATTCAATATAACATTTATACAAACTGTTAGGGGCATAAGCGTACTTTTATAAATTTTATTAGGGCTTTCAGACTAAATAAAATTTACATAAACTAAAATATAATTTTCTAATTTAAATAGACTGAGTGATAATTAGACCTAAATACATATCATAATTAGATATAAATTTCCGTTCATAGTTTGTTTCACTCATCTACACACCAAATTATATATCTATATATATATTATAAAAGTGCGAGTTGAGTTTTTGGTTTCTTGAAACTTTGTGATCGTCCGAAATACTCTTAATGTAAGACTTTTAATAAAATACAATTAAGGGTAATTTTGTAAATTACAAATTTGATACATAAATATTCTTTCAAGATATTTTATTCTATTCAAACTCTCTATCTAATTCTAATCAAAATATAATTTTATAAGTCTTTCTTTAATTATAAAACACTATAATTATAATTTTATAAACTTTTGAATAAATTAATCCTAATATTATTCTAAGTATCTCTACTAAAATAATAAATTCACCATTTTTATCATGAACTGGGACGACCTATAAGTTATGGGACATTTTTTTTTTAGTATGTTCCGAAGAATTAACATTTAAACATCTGACAATTACTATGACCAAATTTAAGCCGAATAGAAAAGAACAAAATTTCGGAAACTAAACTTTGGTCAATACTTGAAGGCACGCAATTACACTGTCTTGTTCAAAATCACCATCGTATTATTCATTTCCAAAAATATAGAAATATACATGTAAATTATATTTTCTCACGATAATACTTTTAACAATATTAGACTTAAAGATAATTTGATAAATTCATATTAAATATTATTATTATATTTAAAATTTTCAAAATACTTATTTAAGTAAAAATAATTTTTTTTAATAAGTTAGAACTAAAACTCTTCTCATCTATAGAAAACATATAAAATATTATAATAAGAATTCTTTCTAAAAATAATAAATTAATTATAGGTTATATTATAAGATATTTGTATATTTAAAGATAAAATAAATAATATAAGGACAAATATTTACCACATTCCATATAAATGTACATTTTTACTATTAAATTTTTTTATTATTTATTGTTAGACAAAAATGATATCACTTAATTGTACAACTAAAGATACAGAGAAATATATGAAATGGTCTATATCTATATATATTATAAAAGTGCGAGTTGGGTTTTTGGTTTCTTAAAACTTTGTGATCGCCCGAAATACCCTTATTATAAGATTTTCAATAAAATATAATTAAGGGTAATTTTGTAAATTACAAATTTGATATATAAATATTCTTTGAACAAATTTTATTCTATTAATCAAAATATAATTGTATAAGTCTTTTTTTAATTAGAAAACACTATAATTATAATTTTATAAGCTTTGGAATAAATTAATCCTAATATTATTCTAACTATCTCTAATAATATAATAAATTCCCCATTTTATCATGAAGTGGGATGAGATACAAGTTATGGGTCATTTTCTCTTTTTAGTACGTTCCGAATAATTAACATTTAAACATCTGACAATTACTATGACCAAATTTAAGCCGAATAGAAAAGAACAAACTTTCGGAAAGTTGAACTCATTAGAAAAGAACAAATTTTGAGAAACTAAACTTTGACCAATACTTGAAAGTACACAATTACAATGTCTTATTCAACATCACTATCATATTATTAATTTTCAAAAATATAGAAATATACATGCAAATTATATTTCTTCACGAAAATACTTTAACAAATATTAGACTTGAGGATAATTTGATAAATTTATATTAAATATTATTATTATATTTTAAAATTTTAAAATGCTTATTTAAGTAAAAATAAAATTTCTTAATAAGTTAGAACTAAAACTCTTCTGATCTATAGAAAACATATAAAATATTATAATAAGAATTCTTTCTATAATTAATATACTAATTATAGGTTATATTATAAGATATTTGTATACTTAAAAATAAAATTAATAATATAAGGACAAATATTTACCACGTTCCATATAAATGTATATTTTTACTATTAATTTTTTTTATTATTTATTGATAGATATGTTGGAAAACAACAGAGTTTGCATAACGGAAGTTTAAAGTTTTTTCCAAAAGTAGATCTAAAAAATTGCAATGTTTGTATCTTATCATAGGGTGTTTCAAAAAACTCACTTTGATTGAATCTTTCTTGTGATGTCGATACCGCCTATCGAACACCCTTCAAGCAGAATGTCCCTCGAACGTCCTTCGATTAGATCCCAAAGTAGGCAATCCTCCAAAGAGTATCTACACCAGTCCTATAACACGATCAAACTACTGAGAATGCTAGTTTTATGGCTTGTGTTTGCCTAGGATATTTTACTTTGAAACCTTTCCTTTAATTTTTTTCAAAAACAATTAACACTTCTTGAGTGTTGGTATAAAGAATAAGAGAAGCACCACCCCTTGTATTTATAGAAGGTTAGTTCGAACTCCCTAGGGTTCCCAAACCTAGTGGACATTTATTACTTGCTCACTAATTAACTAATTAATTATTAACTTTTAATTAGAAAATAAGTTCTTAACTTATTCTCCAAGTTTAGCAAGAGATGCTCACTCTCTCCTACAATAAGAAGTTTGACTTTTCAACCTTTATCTATTAAAATCAAAAGTTAATTTATTCAATAAATAACTTAATTCATAATTAATTATTTATTGGGTTAATTATTTTGAAAATAGTCCTAACAATTAATTCATAATTAATTTAAAAGACCAAAATTAATTAATTACAATTTAATTAATTAATTCTAGAAAAGAATTCACGTGTAAAATAATATCACGTCGGAGCCACGCGTGAAGGCAGGCCGCGTGACATGTGGCAAACGCGTGTGCTTGACACGTGACATGTGGCAAACGCGTGTGCTTGACACGTGGCAGTAGTCCACATTTAAATGCTCCCATTTTGATCAATAATTTGATCCTTCGTTAATCCAATTAACATCCTACCATAACCCTCGTATTCTGGCATTTGTGTTGACCCTTTAGGTTCATTATTCGATTAGTAGTGATAGTAATTAATTAATCACTTCACAGATCACACTACCGTAATCTAGCAATGGGTGTGTGACCCCTAGCCGAATAATGAAATGAATCGAAGAACCTTTCAGTCAATGACAATTAGTGAAATACGATCCTCCTACAACTCCATCTCTCAATCAAGAACTAAGGCATGAGAATAATCATAGAGCCTTGTTATTCTTGATCTTTAAAGTTAAGTTCGTTTCATATTCATTTAGATCTCAATCCAAGAAAACCTCATTTTCTTGATGTCTTGATCTTTTATCCACCTTGGCCAAGGGTTTAATATTTAATGGACTACGAAAAAACTTTATCAGTAAGAGATCATTCTTGTTCGTAACAAGTGTAGGTCCTTTATCGATTCTACTAATTCTACATATGTCACTTGTGTAATTCTAACACAGACCGTGGTTCAAGTGTCTATATGGCGACACCCTTTTGAGCCTATATTAAAGATTACAGAGTTAGCTCATATGAGACATTACAAAATCTCAAGTCAAAGGATTATTAATCACGTCATTGACCTGTGCGATATTTCCTAATCTGGAAGTTTCTAGGGGACTTCCTTTCCCATTTAGGAATGTTCTCACGCGGGACATCTCAGTGATGAAGTTCTTGTAACAATCACCCTCATGTATTATGAACGCATCATCGTATGCACTTATCATTCCATGAAACTGAATGATCCTTCAAAATAACATAATCACACAAGCAAGTCTCAACGGAGTCAAGGACGACACTCCCACTGTTTGTTGGACTCATCGACTTGGAGAAGTTTCTAATCCTCTCCTATGAAGTTAAGAACTTGTTTCATGTGTCATTCTCATAAGGGCAAAGTTCTTAACGTCCTCATCGGATTAGGGGAATTCAAAACATGCAAAACACAGTCAAACCCAAACAGACATAAATAAGCATATAAAGAAGTGATTGCCTATGAATAAAATCATCTCGTTTATTATTCAAAGACTGTTTGTGATTTTACAAGGAAATAGTAAACCATAAATACTACTTTAAGGGCATTATTCCTAATAATCTCCCACTTGCCCGTCAAAGCCATTCAGGTGCTAATCCAAGTCCCATTTCTGAAGATGTCCTTCGAAAGCCTGTTGACTAAGAGCTTTTGTATGTGGATCTGCCATGTTCTCTGTCGATGTGACCCTTTCAATTAGCACATATCCTCTCTTGATAATATCACGAATCAGGTGATACATCCTCAAAATGTGTTTGGTCTTTTGGTGAGATCTTGGTTCTCTTGCTTGAGCAACCGCCCCTGTGTTGTCACAAAACACTATAACGGGGTCTTTAATGCTAGGAACTACACCCAGCTGGTGGATGAAGTTTCTTACCCAAACACCTTCCTTAGCAGCATCATTTGCAGCTAAGTATTCAGCCTCAGTGGTCGAATCTACAGGGGTCGTTTGCTTGGAACTTTTCCAACTCACTACTCTGCCATTCAGACAGAATATGTATCTTGACTAGATTTAAAGTCCTCCATGTCCGATGCAAATCTTGCATCACAACATCCTCTAATAACAAGATCTTGCTGGACTCCGTAAACCAAGAACAAATCCTTAGTTCTTCTTAAGTACTTAAGGATGTTCTTTACAACAGTCCAGCGAACTTCACCAGGGTCAGATTGGAATCGGCTAGTCCCGCTGAGTGCATATGCCACATCCGGTCGAGTATATAGTATTGCATACATTATGCTTTCTATTGCTGATGAATAAGGAATTTTGGACATCCAGGACTTTTCAAGTTCAGTCTTGGGACACAGCTTCTTTGAAAGAACTGTTCCTGGGCCCATTGAAAGTTTTCCATGTTTGGAATCCTCCATACTAAATCTCTTTAGTACTTTGTCTATGTAAACCGAATGTGATAATCCTAACAATCTCCTAGATGTATCCCATAGATCTTTATACCGAGAATGTAGGATGTATCACCAAGATCCTTCATCTCAACTTGGTTCGATAACCAAGACTTTGTTACTTTCATGTCATCCTTCGCATTCCCAATGAGGAGGATGTCATCTACATAAAGTATCAAAAATTGAACCGAGGTTTTCAATTCTTTCTTGTACACGTAGGACTCATTCAGATTTTGAATAAAGCCAAACGATTTGACCACTTCATTAAACCGAATATTCCAATTCCTAGAAGCTTGTTTCAATCCATAGATTGATATTTGGAGTTTACAAACCTTTTGTTCGCTCCCACTGAATGTGAAACTCATGGGTTGCTCCATGTAAATGTCTTTGTCAATGTCTCCATTGAGAAAGACAGTTTTCACATCCATTTTTCATATCTCATAGTCATAATATGTAGCAATGGCAAGCAAGATCCGAATGGATTTTTGCATTGCAACCGGTGAGAAGGTTTCATCAAAGTCTCCACCTGGTCTTTGAGTAAAACCCTTAGCAACTAATCTTGCTTTAAAGGCTGCCACGCTTCCATCTACTCCAAGATTGCACTTATATATCCATTTGGACCCTATGGGCCTGATCCTATCAGGTGGATCAACTAAGGTCCAAACTTGATTAGAGTATATGGAATCCAATTTCGATTTCATTGCTTCTTTCCACTGCTCAGAGTCCAAATCTAATAGTATCTCCTCATAAATTAATGGATCATTATCCATTTGAGATGTTTGGTGGAGAAAACCATACCATCTCTCTGGTTGTCTAGGAATGCGTTCAGAACGTCTTACTTGAGGAGGATTTTCTCTTATATCACTCTCTGAGATTGGATGAGGGACGTTAGTCTCCAAACTAGGCGTGGGACCTTGGTCTCGAACTTCTTCGAGTTCTGCGATCTTCCCTTTCTTTTCTCTAAGGAACGAGTCCTCAAGAAAAGTAGCACTTCTTGACACAAAGACCTTTTGTTCAAGGGGATCATAGAAATAATATCCTATTGACTCTTTAGGATATCCTAAGAAGTTGTATAAGCTTGATCTAGCTTCCAGCTTATCTCTCACTATCCTTTTCATGTAAGCAGGACAACCCTAAATTCTTAAATAAGAATAATTACGGATTTTGTCAAACCACATTTCAAACGGGGTCTTGGGTACAGATTTGGAGGGAACAAGATTCAGAATCTTAACTGCAGATTCTAAGGCATAACCCCAGAATGTAGGTGGCAATTCAGTAAAGCTTATCATGGAATGAACCATATCTCTGAGATAACTAAGGAATTCGTCACTTAGATACTCGCCACCTTGATCAGATCAAAGTGTCTTTATCTTGTGACCGGTTTGGTTCTCAACCTCCTTTTGAAATTCTAAGAATTTCTTAAAGGCTTCGGATTTATACTTCATTAAGTACACATAACCAAAACGACTAAATTCGTCTATGAAGGTTATGAAATACTGATGATTGTTTCTCGTACTTACACTAAGTGGTCCACAAACATCAGTATGGATTAAATCCAATACTTTAGTGGCACGTCCCAATTACTATTAAAGGGAATTTTTGCCATTTTTCCTTTAAGACATGATTCACAATGAGTTGACTCTTTAAGTTCATTATCATAGAATGATCCTAAATTAGTTAACTTAGCAATCCTATCTTTGGAGCTATGCCCTAAACGTGCGTGCCATAAAGAAGCCGAGATCTTGTCATCTCTTTTGCGTTTTTTTATTTGTTATATATTCAAAATATTAGTGTCTTTAGTTGTATAAAGTCCATTAGATAATGTACCAAGAAAAATAGAAGTTTTATTCTTCTTAAGATAAAAGTTTCCATTTCTTGAGAAAATTTCAAATCCTTCACAATCAAGTATTGGAATAGAAATAATATTACGAATAATAGAAGGTACATAAAGGATTTTGTTCAAAACTAAAGTAAAGACACCTAAATCTAGTCTACACGTCCCTATAGCTTGAGCTTGAACGCTTGAACCATTCCCAACCTTCAAGACGCATTCCCCTTCTTCAAGCCGCTGAACCTCATTTAGAATCTGTATATCATTACAGATATGAGCTCCACAGCCGGTATCAAGTACCCAAGAATTAGAATCAATAGATAGATTTACTTCAACAATAAATGTACCTTTCGTTAGAGTATCCTTGTACACTTGGCAGTTCCTCTTCCAATGCCCTTTCTTGCCACAATGGTGGCAAATGTCCTCTCTCTGATCTCTTTTCTTTTTGGCCTTTCTCTTTTTAACCCCTTCACCG
This sequence comes from Lantana camara, assembly GCA_037501455.1. Taxonomy (NCBI): domain Eukaryota; kingdom Viridiplantae; phylum Streptophyta; class Magnoliopsida; order Lamiales; family Verbenaceae; genus Lantana; species Lantana camara. The sequence goes on along the minus strand of CM074858.1, from coordinate 91,035,850 downwards.
GGTTTAAGAGATCCCTTCTTCTTGGGAACCTTCTTCCCTTTGCCTTCAGAAGGCCTAGAAGAGGAAGTGACCATCATTACTTTGTTTTCCTTCTTGAATGTGTGTTCAGCAGTCACAAGTTGACTAACCAGCTCAGCGACAATAGCATGAGCAAGATTCATGTTGAAGTTCAGCACAAAAGGATTGAATGATGGTGGAAGCGATGCAAGCAACAAGTCCACAGCGAGTTCTTCACTCAGTGGCATCTCCATGGAGGTCAGTTTCTCGTTCAAAACAAGGAACTTTAGACCGTGTTCATGGACACTTGTACCTTCTTTCATTTTGAGATGAAAGAGCTCCTTAGAGGTGTTGTACCTTAAAACACGCTCTTTGAGGCGGTACAATTGATCAAGGTGGTCATAAATCTCCTAAGCATTTTCCATTGACTCGTGTTGCCTTTGCATGCCCGTAGACATGTTGGCCAACATGAGGCAACGGGCTTGAAGATTATCTTCATTCCACTTTGCAGTCGCATCTCTTTCGGCTCGAGTCAGAGCCTCACCTTCAGTGATAGGCTCTCCCTCGAAGAGAACATATCTTCTCTTCTCAAAATCCAAAACTATCTTTAGATTCCAAAGCCAATCAGAGTAATTGGGTCCCGTCAACTTGTTTGATTCGAGGATGGATACTAGAGGGTTTTTAGTTGCCATTTCAATTGTAGAGAATCACAGAACTACAACCTAAATGAAAAACAGAGAAATCATGAGCATGCCGAATAATAAAGATTATACATATTATCAAGGTCTTTAGAAATATGTTCTCTCACTGTTTTTAGAAGGTCTAAAAATCCCTAACGACCATAGAATAAACTTATTTTCTCAATGGGTACTAGGATCCCAAGTATTCTTAGTTTTGGACCCACGACTCGTGAGATATCCAAAGGTCTAAGAATCTTTAGGTAGGTACGAATTGTCGATTCAATCCCCATGGAATTCCTAGTAATATTTTTGCATCACTAATCTTTCAATCATGGAGCCACGACTCGTGAGACATCCATATCTACTTTAGTGTTGAGCAGGACCCATCAATCATAAGATCTCAACCAAACTTAGTCTAGAACGACTCACGACTCGTGAGCCATCGCCCATTCTAAAATGGTCAAGAAACATTAATTACTTAAAGTGATTAATTAGGAAACTAAGAATTAATAAGCTACACTAATTACCCCACTACTCGTGAGACAGCAATTAGCTTCACTTATTAAGTCCTAAAACCTATTGATGGAATGCTAGAAATTTTATTACCATGATAAAACGCCTATTTATTCGAAATTGCTCAGTATTTTAAATGGGATTTTCCAATTTCCAAAAAGTTGTCCGGAATGGCCTCACTAACATATAATGTTATCCAATTTTAATTGTCTTGATTGATGCAGTTTCACAAGCATGATACTAATTATGAGATGATCATTGGTATCCTATCTTATATGTGATTATGTTGAGCCACTCCATAATCACTAGTTCTAGCATTCATGCCACATAAGACAGTTCACATCACGTAGGGGTATAGAATTTAAATAGAAAACCCTATCTATTACGATAATAGAAAATAAACTATCCCTAACATTTTAAGGGGTTTTCAATTATGGCGCCTTACTAGCTCCTTGATTTGTGGATCCATCTTGCTCCTTGGGAGTTTGACTACAAAATGAAAAAGAAAAACCTCACTTTCTAAGTTCTACTCTTTTAACAAAAAGTAATATGGCTCAATCTTCATAGTGACCATAGACAAATACAAGGAGCATACCCCGACCCAAAAACAATAATAATATGGAAAGCCACAAAATAAATCAAACAAAGCGCGCAGTAGGGCTCCAACCCCAATTGAAATAACGCAACTATGGGGCTCCGACCCCAATTGAACTCATCCATGTGCAGAATTTAAAACATACATAAGACTAACCCATGATTACCTAAACTAGTATGCTTCCGCTTGAATTTAAATTTACCCATTAAATTTAAAATTCCCTTGACTTCAAGTTACAAATAACTCAAGTAGTTTGAATATCAGTTCATTATTCGAGAATTATTTCAAAATCGAACCCGGATCAATGACAAAACTTCAATTAATTGCAAGAATTAAATTTTGTCAAAAATATCATTCAAAAGTGATATTTATTAATTTTCTCAAAAAATTAGAACTTAGCTTTAATTCATAAAATCCCAAATTTTATAATTATTTTTAATAAATAATTTTATAATTAAAATCAAATTTTAAAATAAAATCAGATTTTTAAAATGCGGGATTTTACGAAACTAAAATACGAAACGAAAACGAGGTCCCAAGACAGCCTCTCGAGGCGTGCAGAGACCTCCCGCAAGCGCGCGGGCGAGCAAGCAGTCGCCCGTGCACACAGCCCGGTGGTGTCCAGGATGAGAAACAACAACACCGCACAGGCTTGCGCGCATGGTCGTTCCTGCTGCACAACAGTGCTGCGCGTATGAGCTCGCCTTGTGCGCTGGACGTGCGCCTCTTGCGGGCATTGCCGAGAGGTATCGGGATAGGGCGAGCAACAACGCTGGGCGCGCCTAGGCGCTGCGCGCGCATGCCCAACCGCTTTGCTCGCTCGGGTAACCAGTGATGCGGGGTGGCATCTTGTCTCCCGATGCACGTACGTGCTGTGCACAATCCCGCGCACGGTGGCGTGTGGGTGACTCGTTCCGATTTGTGATCGCTTCGCAATTTTTCAAAAAATCCAAATTTAGTTTCGAATTAAAATAGTTTAGAACAAATCAGATTCAAACAGCTTAAAACCAGATTAATACGAAAACAGTTTTTCAAGATTTTCAAGAAATAGTTTTGATCCGACAAATTCGTATTTCAAACAAAAAATATGAATACATAACTTATATCCAAATTCAAGAATTTTCAATCAAAATTCAAAATAAGTAAAGATACAATACGAAAGTTGCAAGGTGGCTCTGATACCACTTGTTGGAAAACAGCAGAGTTAGCACAGAGGAAGTTTAAATTTTTTTCCAAAAGCAGATCTAAAAACTTGCAATGTTCATATCGTATCATAGGGTGTTTCGAGAAACTCACTTTGATTGAAGCTTTCATGTGATATCGATACCGGCTATCGAACACCCTTCAAGCGGAATATCACTCGAACGTCCTTCGATTAGATCCTAAAGTAGGCAATCCTCCAAAGCATATTCACACCAATCCTAGAACACGATCAAGATAGTGAGAATGCTAGTTCTATGGCTTGTGTTTGACTAGGATATTTTACTTTGAAAACTTTTCTTTAATTTTTGTCAAAAACAATTTACACTTCTTGAGTGTTGATCTAAAGAATAAGAGAAGCACCACCCCTTGTATTTATACAAGGTTGGTCCGAACTCCATAGGGTTCCCAAACCTAGTGGACTTTGATTTCTTGCTCACTAATTACTAATTAATTATTAACTTTTAATTAGAAAATAAGTTCTTAACTTGTTCTCCAAGTCTAGCAAGAGATGCTCTCTCTCTCCTACAATAGGAAGTTTGACTTTTCTGTTAGGAATAGTGCCCTAGAAAGCCGATTAGTCATAATCCGTTTTGGGACTTTCCTAGTATCATAGACAATCTTTGAATAATATACGATTGATTAATATCATAGGCAAACACTTCTTTATATGCTCTTGTTTGGTATGCGTTTACTTTAGTTGTGCATGTATGAGAACTCCCCTAATGCTGATGACTTTAGGACTCTACCATTTAGGTGAAATGGTTCATGAAACGAGCCCTATATCACATAAGTCATGATTAGTAAAATACTCCAAGCCGATGAGTCCTACAGACAGTGGGAGTGTCAACCTGACTCCTCTAAGGCTTGCTTGTGGGATCACGCCCTTAAGAAGGACCACCTTGTTTCATGGAGGTACAAAGTGTATAGTTGATACGTGCGTGATACATGAGGGTGCTTACTTCAATAAGTAAGTTCACTGAGGTGCCCCGTGTGAGAAGATTCCTAAATGGGAAAGGAAGTTTCTATTTCAGGAATTGGAAACTTCCAGATTAGGAAATATCTCACGAGTCATTGATGTGATTAATTGATCCTTAGACTTGAGGTTCCATGTCACTTTATGAGTTAACTCTGTAGTCTTTGGTATAAGCTTTAAAGGGTGTCGCCTTAGACAACTGATTCAAGGCTTATGCTGGGGCTGCACAAGTGACTCATGAAAGTGAATGAGAATCAAGAAAGGACCTTCACTTGCATATGCAAGGTGATCTCTTATTGTGTAAGTCATTCATATGCCATATGGAGTCCTTGGCCAAGGCATTAGATCAAGACATCAAGAAAAGGGTTTCTTGGATTGAGATCAAATGGATATGAAATGCACTTAGCTTTAAGACCAAATTATTTGGGTTCTGATTATTCCCTTACCCTAGATCTTGGTTGAGAGATAGTAAGTAGGAGGATTGTATCTCACATGAATCAATGACTTAAAGGTTCTGTCGAATCCGAACATTCCAATTTAGCTAGGGGTTAAACACTTGTTGCTAGACTATGGTCGTTTAATCTGTGGACTGATTAATTAATTAGTGAATTAATTAATTAGGGTCACTGCTAATTGAATTGAGAACCTAGAGGGTCACACACAATAACTTGGTTACATGAGTTGAGGCTTAAAAATGATTAAAAGAGTTAATCGGGCCAAAGGGGTTCCACACTTGTGAAATCACACGTGTGGGTCACGTGAGTGACACGTGTCATTGTGACACGTGTCTCATGTGAATATATATATATATATATATATTGTATATATATTAAATAATTAATTTGTTAATTATTTAATAGACTTTGGTTTAATTTTGAATTAAAAAGAAAGTCTTATTTTGGAGAAAAATAATCTAGTTAATTAATTACAAATTAATTAATTAGATAAAATAAGTTATTTATTTTAAATAAATAAAGTAAAAAATTATCCAAAAATAGTTTGGATATTTTTAGCTCTCTTGAAAGTTGATTTGAATTTGAATTCAAAGTCAAAGTCAAAATTACTTGATGATCAAGTAATAGGAGAGAGGGACCAAATCCTTAGTCCATAAGGACTAGGATTTTCGGCCACTCCCATCCTATATATAGGGGAGCTCGAGCTCCCCTTAGAGGGAATTGGCAATTCTTTTGGTTCATGTGTTGAACACCATCCTTTCTCCAAGATAAACGAAACCCTAGGTTAAGCCTAAACACTAACTAGAGAACTAGCATCCTTACTAGTTAGATTGTAGCCAAGTTGGTGGACTATCTCTAGAGAGCTTCAAGTTAGAACTTTTGAAGATTCGAGCTTTACCAAAAAGTGGGGATCAAGCAAAACGATCAGAAGGGATGATGAAACGATTCTGAACCCAACAGAAAACGAGTGAAAAAAAACGAACCAAAGAAGATGGCGAAAACCGTTCGTCCATATCATGAAGGATGAATTTTTTCACGAGGGTTTTGTGACTGGCAGTTTTCTACTTTCGCAAAACTGGTTTTCGAAGGGAGTTTCAATCATGCTTTTCTCGTTTCATGTTTCTTTCTTTATGTTATATTGTTAAGAACTTCCCTAACATGATTTGAATCTAGGTTGGTGTGGATTGTTATCCCTACAATGGATTCTGAAGTAGAAAGAGACTTTCGAGGAATGGGTTGCCATTACCGCATGAAGCGCGTTTGAGGGCGGCTCAAAACGTGTCAAGAAAGCTACTACCCAAGTGAGTTTCTTGATCTCTACGAATTTGGATTCACGATTGCGAGTCTAAGATCCATTTGTTGGAAAAATTTTAAATTTCCGCTGCTTTCTGATTCCTGTTTTCCAACATTTTCAACCTTTACCTATTAAAGTCAAAAGTCAATTTATTCAATAAATAACTTAGTTCATAATTAATTATTTTGAGAATAGTCCTAACAATTAATTCATAATTAATTTAAAATATCAAAATTAATTAATTACAATTTAATTAATTAATTCTAGAAAAGAATTCACGTGTAAAATAATTACACGTGGGAGCCACGCGTGAAGCCACGTGTGGGTGACACGTGTGGCTGCCACGTGCCGCTTGACACGTGGCAGTCACATGTGCTTGACACGTGGCAGTAGTCCACGTGTAAATGCTCCAATTTCGATCAACAATTTGATCCTTCGTTAATCCAATTAACATCCTACCATAACCCTCGTATTCTGGCATTTGTGTGTGACCCTTTAGGTTCATTATTCGATTAGCAGTGATAGTAATTAATTAATCATTTCACAAATCACACTACCGTAATCTAGCAATGGGTGTGTGACCCCTAGCCATGGGTGTGTGACCCCTAGCCAAATAACGAAATGAATAGAAGAACCTTTCAGTCAATGACAATCAGTGAAATATACGATCCTCCTACAACTCCATCTCTCAATCAAGAACTAAGGCATGGGAATATTCTCAAAGCCTTGTTATTCTTGATCTTTAAAGTTAAGTTCGTTTCATATCCATTTATCTCAATCCAAGAAAACCCCATTTTCTTGATGTCTTGATCTTTTATCCACCTTGGCCAAGGGTTTAATATTTAATGGACAACGAACAACTAAATCAGCAAGAGATCATTCTTGTTCTTAACAAATGTAGGTCCTTTATTGATTCTACTAATTCTACATATGCCACTTGTGTAATCCCAACATAGACTGTGGTTCAGGTGTCTATATGGTGACACCCTTTTGAGCCTATATCAAAGATTACAGAGTTAGCTCATATGAGACATTACAGAATTTCAAGTCAAAGGATTGTTAATCACGTCATTGACCTGTGAGATATTTTCTAATCTGAAAGTTTCTAGGAGACTTCCTCTCCCATTTAGGATGGTTTTCACGCGGGACATCTCAGTGATGAAGTTCTTGTAACAATCACCCTCATGTATTATGAACGCATCATCGTATGCACTTATCATTCCATGAAACTGAATGATCCTTCAAAATGACATAATCACACAAGCAAGTCTCAACGGAGTCAAGGTCGACTCTCCCACTGTTGCTCGCACTCATCGACTTGGAGAAGTTTCTAATCCTCGCCTACGGAGTTAAGAACTTATTTCATATGCCGTTTTCATAAGGGCAAAGTTCTTAACGGCCTCATCGGACTAGGGGAGTTCAAAACATGCAAAACACAGTCAAACCCAAACAGACATAAATAAGCACATAAAGAAGTGATTGCCTATGAATAGAATCATCTCGTTTATTATTCAAACACCGTTTGTGATTTTACAATGAAATAGTAAAGCATAAATACTACTTTAAAGGCACTATTCCTAACAAGATAAAAATGATAAAGAGAAAATATATGAAATTATATATTAAAGAGTGTAAAAAGAAAAAATAATTGAATAGATAGAGGTGAGTATAAAAATGAAATATAAAAAAGATAGCTGGAATTTTGGAACGTCTCTTACAAACCGAACACACAACATATGACTTAGACTCAGATATGGACCAAAAGACGTACGGCGATACTTATTAATACCTTGAATGCATGTATGCATGCAATGATTGTAATTTACGATATTATGATATGTGATTATGTCATAAAGGAATGTGCGAGCACCTTTGATATACAGTTAGAATCACACGATAGCATACAAGATCATTCATATACATACAAATGTAGTATGACACATTAGGAATATACGAAAATAAAGCACAAAAACGAAGTTATAGTTCAAATGAGGCATGAAGGAAAGCAGAACCATGACCTGAGAAGAAAAATAAAGGCAACATCCCATAGCCGTTGGACGTTGATAGAAAGTCTCCCCGCAAGGCTGTGGGACGTTGATAGAAAGTCTCCCCGCAAAGTCCCAAGGTTTGGGAACAAATTAGTTTAGAAGTTTCCTGACCATGGGGGTCAAAATAGAATGTCTGTCCCCTATGTCCCACAATCATGGGACAAAATAGTTCAAAAGTTTTTCGAGCTGTGGACGTTCTAGAAGTATCAGAAACTAGGGGGTTTAAAGAAAATGACACGAAGTGGCTATGTCACCCCTCAAAAGGCAACAGCAACATATCTGAAAGCTTGTGAATGATCATATAACACTCATATGTCATATTAGGGCCAACGAAACAGAACAAAACATATTTAACACCCTAAAATTACCAAAGATTTACCTTTCATTAATGGAGGTCTTAATAACTCCAACTACCCAACTTCTCAAACCAAAAATTAACGCAATAAGCTTCGTATTGAATACATAAGATACATCTAATATCATTTATTAACGCAATAAGCTTCGTATTGAATACATAAGAGACATCTAATATCATTTATTCTAACCTAAATACTATTTTTCAAGAACTTCAAACATGGAAGCTCATATACACATAATTAGTACACATTCCTATTATTAATTTTTTATTATAATTAATTAATTGATAAAATGGGACAACGGAAAAAATAGTGAACTAAGTCGGGTGCTCATGACATAAATCCTCTGATTCCTAAATCAGGAATTAGCTTGAGAATCTTATGAGAAAATTAAATAACTCAAAAAGTGTAATAAATGTGCTTACCAACTGACATGAATTCTACGGGTATTCTGGTGGTGGCCTTTGTGCGGGCCTAATTAGTATACATACTTAATGTGCATTAAATGCATCTATAGAGTTGATGGTAGTAGATATGGTGCACTCGAGTGAAATATGTCAGGAGATTATTTGCATTTAGTGCAGATCTTGCAAGATTCTTGACTTGCATCACAACTCGGGAGGTCGGGGAATACGGTCACCCAATTGATTTCTCAGACATAAATTGACCCCTCTATTTTTGGTCGGGAGGGAGGTCGAGCATCTAACTAACTAAGACTAATGCATCGTACCTTGTGTCATTCCACGTCGTGTTAGGTATCTTCACCACACCCAAAATCAATAGGTAGGGGTAACGTGGTTGATAGTCTTTCTACTTATAGAGGCGCTATTCACGCGCAGATTAACTTGCTAGACAATAATTATGAAAACGTTTTGTTTTTTTCATTCCTTGTAAATAGGGTTCTCAATAATTTTCAGAAGTTATTTTTACTAAAAATCATAACGAGCGAGTCAAAGCAAGTATCGTGTGAACTGTTGTCTTAGTCTGAGTTTCAAAAGACAAACTCGAGAGACGTTGTCCAAAACACTTTCTTACTTTCAACTTAGGTATTCTCTTGACCTAACTCTATACTCATTTCTAAATTTTTTCTCTCCATTTTTATATACTTTTAAGATGACATCGAGAAAGAAGATTTTAATACCTACCCATAAGGCAACTCTTCCTGAACTTTAAAGGCCTCTAATCCTCGAATTGTAGCTTTGGGATGAGACCGAATTGGAGGAATAGCAGTAGGAGACTATAGATGTTTGTTTGAATCTACGTCTGTATCTTACTTTATATAAATGAATTTTAAGTTATATTCGAGACAATTTGGGCGATATTGTAATTTTTTAACTTGATAGGGACAAATATCATTAACACTAAATATCTCTTATAAAGTATTACATTCCTTAAGAGTACTTATTTAAATAAATTAGGATAACTTAAAAATTAGAAATAATACTCATTTAATTTAAAGAAAAGATGAACGAAATTTACAAATCGAACTAAGCATATAAAATCAAATAAAAGATAAATACAAATTATAATTTATTTTTTAATGCTAATTTTATAAATAATTTTTGTTTATGAGATGGTGTTTATTATTCATGGAAAAAAATACGATATAATACAAATTAATTTTTTAAGCTTAACAGGGAGGGATGTCTGACACGCTATCCGATAAAAACACAACATGCCACGATATAATAATATTTTTAAAAGTATTCGTGCATTGTGAGAGGAGTGTTAGTTTCAAACTATTACATTTTTATTTGTATAGTCGAGAGTTACATTTAAAAATTAAGTTTTAATTTATTTTAAAATGTTGATATTTCAAATAATTTAATTTAATAATTAAAAATAATTAGATAAACTACTTATTTAATGTGCAACGCACATTGTTTTTACTAATTTGTTTCAAATATCCGTGTCATATAAATAGCTAGTTGAAAATTTTTATGCTTCGCCTTTATATTTCATTTTGTTGTTTCTTTTTTTTTTTTTTTTTTTTTTTAATTTATAACTGTTTGCGTGCATATATGTAGGCGTGAAGTTGTTACTTTTATGCTACATGTAATGTAGAATATGGGAGTTTGATCACCCCATGTTTATAGCGAATTAGCTTGGAAATATACATACAATGACACATGATATATGACTAGCTATGTTTGCAAAATGTTCCTCAGCACCCCTACCAATTTCCAAGATTACTTTTCTCTATATTTGGAAACTTTTTAATAGTAGTATATTTTTGACTTTTCAATTACAAAATTAGTGTGAAACGTGAATGCGAAAAGCGTTTCCCAAAAACCATGACACAGTTGATATTTTCTTACAAATCAATACAAGAAACTTTTGAAATATTATATTTTTACCCACAATACTTTTCAAAATGAAAGGATATAATGAATATATAACAGATTTATACGAAGAATATAATAATCATAAAAACTTATACTTAATAGCTAAAAATAATGGACACTGGTATATCACGAGATATCATGAATATTGGACAGAATATTATCTAGAACAAATACAAAAAACTATTTCAATACTAAAACAATTTGGAAAATAAAATGAATAGATAAAAATGGATCAATATAATAAACAGTTAAAACGAACAGAACTAAGATTAATACGGAGCATAATAAAACAAGAAACTCTTGTTTTAAACTCAATAACTAATCCAACAAACTACAAAATACAAGAAGAAATTCTTAATAGCAGGAAACGAAGAGAAAGACAACTTATAAAAAATGAAATATACACTCCAGTTAATTTAATAAAATTAGAAAAATATATGAAATGGTTAAAACAACATAATGAAAAGACAGAAGAATTTAGAGAACAAACTGAAAATACACTAAAATGGTGCAAGAGACTAAGAACTAAAATAAATATACTTTCATCAGCATGAGTTTTACACAAGAATTACAAAAATTTGTAGAAACATTAAACGAACAAGTACAATCCTTAAATAATACAGTACAAACATTAACTGAACAATTAATAAATACTAATGAAAAAATGTCACGATTAGAAGATACTATAAAAAATATAAATAATACTCCAGAAATAGAGACATATTATAAAATAGACCAAAACATTTTCTCTTGTCATCAGGAGGGGGGAGAATATCCACATTTATTACACACTACTAAAAACCCACAATTAACCACAACTATAAAGGAAACACTCTGATCCTTTCTGGTATCAGAGCCCGTATACGATTCAAAACATTAATACTAAAAATCACATATTTACAATATGTATGAATATAATAGACAAAAATTTTATAAAGACAATATAAAATCAATAAACGAAAGTTATGCTAAAAAAGTCAAACTTTACTTGAAAGCTAAAAACGAAGGTCGTAAAACAGACGAGACACAACATTTGAAAAACATTATTAGTTTAGAAAAATCAAAACAAATAGTTACACAATTAACTATAACATAATGGAAAGATTTAATTACAAAACAAGAATAACACGAGATATACGAGAATTAGAAGAACAAGTTATTATAGATGAATATCTTTGTTAAAATGGCATACCACAATTTAAGACACAATAAAGATTTATCACAACGAACTCAAGAGATAATGATAAAATCTGCAAACGAGGATTTAACAAATACCAAAAGAAAAAGAGATACAACATATCCAATGTCACACGCTTAATTATGAGTTATAAACCAAAAATAGAATTAGATACGATAACAGAAGAAAAACAACGAGTAAAAGAAATTATGAAGACTAAAAATATTAAACAAATGGGAAAAAATTTGGAAATATCTTTACAAAAAGAAGAAATATATAAGAAAAATTACGAAAAAATAATAAATAAAAATATATTAAATAGAGATACGATAATACAAGGTATAAAAGACCAAGGAAAAATAATAAATCATATAAATAATAAATTTATAGAAAAAATACATGAAAGATAAATTAATGGACCAAATTGAAAACATTTATAAACTATGGGACTTATTTATAAAACATACAAAAAGTGGAAATCAAGAAACATGATAAAGACGTATGCGCAGTACACGTCTTACACTAAATTTAAAATGCAAACAAAAACTATGCTAATTTTATAACATAAAAGTCAATTAACACTATTTTTATAATTTAGCCTCTATATTTTATTGAATTTTTCATGACAAATGTTATAACATTGAGTTTTTTCCGAGTTCATTAATCATTTTGCATGCCTCTCTGGCCAACAAACCGGCATACAAGGCAATTTTTTCAATAAAGAATGTCCCGAAATGCTACTCTATTTTAGTTATCCGTTGATTTTGCGATAAAAGAGAATATATTTTTTTAAAAAAATATACAAATTAAGAGTAATTGGTATCCGAACTATGTATTTTCCCAGTAAGCTTTAGTAATACGGAAGGCAATTGCAGTAGAAAATGTGAAGATGGAGTAAAATATTTGATCAACCCTATTAATAAATTGCAGTAGCAAATATGGTCTCAAAGAAAATTCCAGTACAACATTTATGTGACAATTTTGGAATCCAATTTAAATAGAAAGTTAGAATATATAAAAATTATACTCGGGTTAATTTCTTACCATTTCAATTTTATATACGCTTTAATTTAATAGTCAACATAATATGAATTGATACCCATGAAGGAAAATTTAATTTCAAACTCGATTCGACCAAACCCAATCAATTAAAAGGGCGAGTATATTATACTTATCATTTGATTGATCACTCTTCCTAAATTCTCCATCAACCATACGACAAGTATAAAATACTTACCTCTTCGTTATACCAGTTTAACTGAGCCAGATTTGGATTAGAATTACCCTAAAATTAATTCTTTACAATTATGATATCATCATTTATCTACACTCTTTTATTAAGCGTGAGATTGTTTGTAGTCACTTGGACTTGGTTTTTATTTCTTTCTTTTTTTTTTTTTTTTTTTTTTTTTGTTATTCGATTTCAACATTTCAATTCACATAAAATACTCTCACAATAAACCTGTGTTTCAAACTCTATCCATCCCTCCACATTTAATATGACACCGTCTCTTGAGTATCTTTTAAAGACGCATATCTATATACACTATCTGAAAATTTTCAAGCAGATAAATCAAAAAGGAAAGTATGGACACATCATTACAAAAACTTCAAGTAAATTTTAATATATTTAAATATTAATTTTAATATATTTAAATAATAATTTATTTTTTTAAACACGTAATGACTGTTCAAGGTTCATAATATTAGATAAAACACATGATACATATGCACACAAAAAAAACCCCTCTAAATCTCTATAAATAATTTCGAAAGACAAATAATTTTTACTGTATTCACTCATACAATACTTTTAAGTTTTTCAAAAAAAAAAAATGTCAATCCTTTTGTTTTTTTTTTTTTTTTTTATGCTTGGATTGATTGACTGTATTTATTGATTTTGTAGTATATAATGGGGATTCTTGTTAAATTCCTCACTATCTTTTTTATCAGTTTTATTAAAAAATAAAGTTTTTCAAATGTGATACATACCATTAATTTCAATAAATATCAAATTGGTATAGTTACAAATTCCACAGCTGAAATTTAAACACAATATACAATATATATAAACTATTTCGACCCATGCAAATTACGTTTGTCTTAGATTTAATAGACAAGTCTTAATACGTGTGTTGATACAAATTAAAACTTATTACGAGTCAGATTGCCAAAATTAAATTACAGTATCAAATAAGGAGGCGTTAGTTATTTAGTGGGAGTTAATCTCCACCATATTTGTCAGTAAAGTTACTAACAAATATGGTGGAGATTAACTCCCACCAAATAATATTACATAACTAATTGTTTATTAACTTGATCAAATATATAAAATGTTCAAGAAAAGCAAATAAGAGTGCCTAATATTGGAGAGGGGGTGGTGGTGGTGGGGACGGAGAGCATATGATGAGGTCCGTCGCATGATTGCCGACCGCGGCGAGGACAACCGCGTCCACATCACTACAGCCGCCCATATCCCTCTAATTAACCGCCTTGGTCAACCTCTATTTTGGTTTCAAACAAAGAGTACTGTTTGATATTACAATACTTAATTATTCTCTTTTTTCTTCTATGCATATGGGAGCGATCAATTATAGTTTAATAATTACGTTATAGTTTTGATACATGAAGTATAGATCATCATAAATAGCTACTATCTCAAATTAGCCAGACACTTTTTTTTTTTTTTTAATTACATCTTGTAACATTCCTTTTTTACCTTTTTACTTGGGTTGAGGTTAATTACACTTACCTTCCATCAAAGGCACACGTGTAACAAGTGGAGTCTCACACTTAAGTATATAAACACAACACCTATACAGATTATTCATTGAATAAAGTTTTCAATTCATTATTCTCTTTCAGCTCAATACTTTCTTTTTCTCTTCATGTTCGTTATCACAGTTATCATGGTATCAGTGAATTTTTCCCCAATTTGATTCATCAAGATTCTTCCGCTTTCTTCCAGATTTCTTTCTTCAAATCTTGTTCGCGATTCTTATCGTGTTCGCTTTATTCGTGTAATTTCGTTGGATTTCGGAGTTCGATCGTCTTCTCCGATCATCTATGGCGTCCCCAGAGGCCATCACTGCTGCTGAATCGAAGCTCACTGCTTCGAGTCCTTATTTTCTTCATCCTAATGAGAATCCAGTACTGCAATTGGTTTCTCCCTTCTTGGATGTTTCGAATTATCATACTTGGGCGCGAGGGATGAAAATGGCTCTCTAATCGAAGAACAAATACATTTTCATCTCTGGTTCGTTGCCTATGCCATCGACAATGGATCATTTTCTTCCTGTGTGGGAACGGTGCAATATTATGGTGCTTTCTTAGATATTGCATGTTGTGATTCCTTCAATTGCTCGCTCTATTCTTTGGCTAGACAAGGCCAGCGATGTGTGGACGGATCTCCGGGAGCGTTTCTCGCATGATGATGCCTTCCGTGTTTCAGAACTTCGGGAAGAAATATTCTCTGTAAGTTAAGGAGATAACTCTGTTTCAGAATATTTCATTAGATTGGAGATTCTTTGGGATGAGTATTATAACTTTAGGCTATTACCTTCTTGCACTTGTGTTAACCCTTGTTCTTGTGGTGTTATTGAAACTTTCAAGGGTTATCAACAGAGTGACTGTGTGATTCGATTTCTTAATGGCCTCAATGAGAAATTTTCAAGGGTTAGGTCTCAGATCATGTTGATAGATCCCCTTCCCCCTCTTACTAAGGTGTTCTCTATGGTTCTGCAACAACAAAGATAATTCTCTACAAATTCAGATCATAAATCTGTTGTTGTTAATGCATTTAAGCCCTCTATGTTAGGAATAGTGCCCTAGAAAGCCGATTGTATATCCGCTTTGTACTTTTCCTTATTGTAATCACAGACAATCTTTGAATAAAATAACGAATTGAGGCAACACTTCTTTATATGCTCTTGTTTGGTATGCGTTTACTTTAGCTGTGTATGTATGAGAACCCCCCTAATCTTGATGACTTTAGGACTCTACCATTTAGGTGAAATGGTTCATGAAACGAGCCCTATTTCATATAAGTCATGATTAGTAAAATACTCCAAGCCGATGAGTCCTACAGACAGTGGGAGTGTCAACCTGACTCCTCTAAGGCTTGCTTGTGGGATCACGCCCTTAAGAAGGACCACCTTGTTTCATATAGGTGCAAAGTGTATAGTTGATACGTGCGTGATACATGAGGGTGCTTACTTCAATAAGTAAGTTCACTGAGGTGCCCCGTGTGAGAAGATTCCTAAATGGGAAAGGAAGTTTCTATTTGAGGAAATGGAAACTTCCAGATTAGGAAATATCTCACGAGTCATTGATGTGATTAATTGATCCTTAGACTTGAGGTTCCTTGTCACTTTATGAGTTAACTCTGTAGTCTTAGGTGTAAGCTTTAAAGGGTGTCACCTTAGACAACTGATTCAAGGCTTATGCTAGGACTGCACAAGTGATTCATGAAAGTGAATGAGAATCAAGAAAGGACCTACACTTGCATCTGCAAGGTGATCTCTTATTGTGTAAGTCATTCACACGCCATATGGAGTCATTGGCCAAGGCAGTAGATCAAGACATCAAGAAAAGGGTTTCTTGGATTGAGATCAAATGGATATGAAATGCACTTAGCTTTAAGACCAGATTATTAGGGTTCTGATTATTCCCTTACCCTAGATCTTGGTTGAGAGATAGTAAGTAGAAGGATTGTATCTCACATGAATCAATGACTTAAAGGTTCTATCGAATCCGAACATTCCAATTCAGCTAGGGGTTAAACACCTGTTGCTAGACTACGGTCGTTTAATATGTGGACTGATTAATTAATTAGTGAATTAATTAATTAGGGTCACTGCTAATTGAATTGAGAACCTAGAGGGTCACACACAACAACTTGGTTACATGAGTTGAGGCTTTAAAATGATTAAACGAGTTAATCAGGCCAACAGGGTTCCACATGTGTGAAACCACACGTGTGGGTCACGTGAGTGACGTGTCATTGTGACACGTGTCTCACACGTGAATGTATATATAGTGTATACATATATATTAAATAATTAATTTATTAATTATTTAATAGACTTTGGTTTAATTTTGAATTAAAAAGAAAGTCTTATTTTGGAGAATAATAATCTAGTTAATTAATTACGAATTAATTAATTAGATAAATAAGTTATTTATTTATTAATAAATAAAGTATAATAATATCCAAATGGGTTTGGATATTTTAGCTCTCTTAAAAGTTGATTTGAATTTGAATTCAAAGTTAAAGTCAAAATTACTTAATGATCAAGTAATAGGAGAGAGGGACCAAAACCCTAGCCCATAAGGACTAGGATTTTCGGCCACTCCTCTCCTATATATAGGGGAGCTCGAGCTCCCCTTGGAGCTAATCGAGAATTCTTTTGGTTCATGTGTTGAACACCATCCTTTCTCCAAGATAAATTAAACCCTAGGTTAAGCCTAAACACTAACTAGAGAACTAGCATCCTTACTAGTTAGATTGTAGTCAAGTTGGTGGACTATCTCTAGAGAGCTTCAAGTTAGAAGTTTGAAGATTCGAGCTTTACCAAGGAGAGGGGATCAAGCAGCGAGAAGAGCGTTCTTGGGTGGCTTGAAACGCTTCAAGAAAGATTATTGAAAAGTAAGTTTCTAATCTCTACGAATTTGGATACACGATTGCGAGTCCAAGATCCTTTTGTTGGAAAATTTTTAAATTTCCGCTGCTTTCTGATTCCTGTTTTCTAACACTCTACACATAAGCCATATTTCAACAGTCTTCCATTTCTTCTAAACAAAGTTATGGTAAGGGTAATCTGTGATTCAGAACTCCAAAAAGCCCCTTGATTCCAATGGTCAGTCCTGTAGGCACTGTGGAAGGCCTAATCACACTGAGAAGACATGCTATAAGAAACATGGTTTTCCTCCAAATTTCAGGTTCCACAATCTTGTGGTTGCAGCTTTATATGCCCAAGAATCTCCTGCTTCTCCCCTGCTTGCATCCACCTCTCAGGATTCAGAGACTCATCATGACTTTACCACTGAGTCAGCTCATAACATCTCACTTACTTAGGATCAATATCAAAGGTGGTTGTCCATGCTGAATACCTCCCAGGATCTTCAATCTTCACATCAAGTGAATCAAATCTCTGTTGTTCCATCTTCCAGTAAACACTTGGCATCTTTTTCAGGTATATCTTACTCATTGTCTTGTTCCAGTTTCATACATAAATAGGTACTTAACACAGGGGAAACTGATCATATATGTTGCTCTCAACATTCATTTGATAATCTTCATCATATATCTTCAATATCTGTAAAACTTCCAAATGGTCGTCATATCCAGGCTCATCAGGCTGGTACAGTTAAACTTTCCTCAGGTTTGATTTTGTCAAACGTTTTGTATATTCCTGAGTTCACTTTTAATCTCCTTGAGTTTTCATCATGATGGTTGTTTGATTCAAGCACCAAAGACTTTGAAGGCGATTGGTTCAGCTAAGCTACAACATGGTTTATATGTTCTGCATACTCCTGTGTTACATTCTACTTCTTTTGCTAGTGTTTGTTCTTTTTAGACAGTTGATATGAACAACATTTGGCACTTTAGATTGGGACATGTATCTGCTCCAATTATGGATGTAATTCAAAAACTGGATCCTTAATAAAATGTAAATTTTCTTGTCAATCTTGTGATGTTTGTCATTTATCTAAGCAAAGAAAGCTACCATTTCCTTCAAGTACATCTGTTTCATCTGGCATTTTTTAGCTTATTCATGTTGACATATGGGGACCATATTCTACACCATCTGTTCTTGGACATAAATACTTTCTAATTGTGGTTGATGACTATTCTAGGTTCACTTGGGTTACCTTGGTAAAACAAAAATCTGAGATTCGAAATCAAATTCAAAACTTTATTACTTTAATGGAAAATCAGTTTAATGTTAGAATCAAAATAATAAGGTCTGACCATGGCCCTGAATTTGCTATGTCTAAATTTTATGCCATGAAAGGCATTATACATCAAACTTCTTGTGTAGAGACCCCGCAACAGAATGGTACTGTTGAAATGAAGCATCAACATATTTTAAATGTTGCAAGGGCTCTGCTCTTTCAGAGTAATTTGCCATCAAACTTGTGGTCATTTGTCGTAGTGCATGCTGTTTACATCATAAATCGATTGCCTACTCTACCTTTGCAGTCTAAGTCTCCTTTTGAAGTATTATACAAAAAGTGTCCTGATTATCATGCTTTCAAAGTGTTTGGATGTTTATCATTTGCTTCCACATTGCATCAGGCCAGAGGCAAGTTTGATCCAAGAGCCAAGAAGGCTATCTTATTGGGTTATAAACCTGGTAACAAGGGATGTCTTTTACAGGACTTGGAATAATCTGAGATTGTTATCTCGAGAAATGTTCAATTCATTGAAAATCAATTCCCTTTTAAATCATCAAAGCCTACTTCTTTACCAGTCAATATTGTTTCTCTTCTAAATGCTTTTGATATATTTTACATAATTGACAATTTCAATATAACAAATGATCAGGGATCTGCAGATCTTCATCCTTCAACAGCTAAAGATCAACACCAGGAAGATGCTCAGGCTATTTCATCCTCATCACAGGAATCTACAGATGATCTTGGCTTGCAACCTCAGCCTGTTGTTTCAACATCATCAGTTCCATTGCCAACACAGCCTGCTGCACCAAAAAATGGTTCCATTCCTTCATCTGTTCCTGCTACATCTTTCAGGCCTTAGAGAAACAAGTCAGCACCATCTTACTTGCAAGATTACCACTGTAATCTTATTCAGCAGTCACAAACTCCAACTCAGGTGTATCTACTTCCTATCCTTTGTCTTCCGTGTTGGATTATTCTAAACTATCACCACATCATAAACACTTCACACTCACTATTTCTTCAATTACTGAACCTAAAACATACAATCAAGCAATTAAACACAAGGAATGGAGGGATGCTATGGACAAAGAGATTGAAGTCCTTCAATCCACTAACACCTGGAAAATAGTGGATCTTCTTCCTAATCAAAAGCCAATAGGTTGTAAATGGTGATAAGTCACATATTTGCCTAATCATTGAGTTTGAATTGTTATATCTTGCCCCTCGAGTTGACTTAATTATTGGGATTAAAAGTGATTTCCTGATTTCTATAGGAAAATATATCCTTCGAAGATTTGGAGAATATTAAGAAGAAGTCAGCACAAATGGGAGATTTGGAGACTTGACTCACACGCACAACACATTGAAAGGGTGGACTTTTATAATTGGAAGCAGTTGGCAATTTGGAGTTCTGCTCATGACGCCATTTTGGAGAAATATGCCTCTAGTTAATTTGTGAATTATGGGCTTTGAGTTTCAATGATTATCTACGGTAGACAACTTGAGTAAAGCCCATTTATTACACAATTAAAGAGTCCATTCATGCAGCACTTGGGAGGCCCACGTCCTTGAAGACATTTATTATGAGTCCAAGCCCATGACTTGAGAAAAAAAGCTAGAAGGAAACCCACTTTAGTTAACAACTTAGGGGTTATAAATGTTGAAGAAAGAAAATGAGGTTAGTGGTCTTTATGATGGAAAAACGTGGTGGAGGAGTGGGGGAAGAATTCATGCCGCTGCACTACATAAAGGAGAGAACCAAGAGATAGGGACACACGCTAAAACAACGAACAAAATATGCAACAGCACGAAAGAAGTCGGGAACGAGCATCAGCAACTAGTTTAAGTTCTTTTCCTCTATTTTTCGATTATGCCGGACTATTTTATTCCAAACTTTGTTTGTTCAATTCAGCATGAGTAGCTAAATTTCTTTTTAGTTGGGAATTTCCGAATGATTATGCTAGACTTGTGAGACCAGTTTATTTGAATTAATTTGTTTATGGTATCCGTATTGTTTCTGTTTTCTTGCCAATGTTCTTTAATTAATTCTTTGATTGTGGCCAGATCATAGAATTGTTAATTTGCATATAGCTATCTAATTCATTTGGTGGTGTTAGCTAAATAATTAGTATTTGTAGCAATACACTAGGACATATTGCTTGTCTGATTTCGTGTCGAGGAGCTTGCAGTCTAACTGAGTGAAGCAGGAGTCTATGTATAACCTGTTAGGATTAGCGTTTTTTTGGTGCTCAACGTTGTTAATTGATTGAATCTTGGAGAGAGTCTCGAAAAGGTTATCGGTTAATTAGGGAGTAATTTTTAGGAGTTTCTTTTAATTACTCTAAAACTAAGAAGAAACGAGGGAGTCAGAGGTAGTTGGTAACCATAGCTAATCTAACATTCAACCAATGAACATCTAGAGTCGATGATCGAAGTCTATGCATGATTAGGAATTTCCCGGTTATTTGTTATCTATTGAAATACTTGAGTTTAATTTGGATTCTGATTTAGTTTAATTGTTGTTGGTTATTTATCTAGTTTAATTGTTGTTAGTTTAATCAAATTCTCAAACCTCTTCCCCCCCCCCCCCCCTTAATTGTTTTAACACATTCCTCGATTTATTTGAAAGTCATAAGATCGCCCAATCTCCATGGAATCGACCCCTTTTTACCACTATTTGCAATTTAATTGTACTCTGTACTAGGGACTTATTTTTCATGGTCTCGATACCCATCAAATGGGTTTTTAGAATAAAATACAAATCTGATGGCACCATTGAAAGGTACAAAGCTAGGTTAGTTGCAAAAGTTTATACACAAATAGAAGGTTTGGACTACTTTGATACATTTATTCATGTTGCAAAAATCACTACCATAAGAGTGTTACTTGCTCTAGCTGCACAAAACAATTAGATTTTACAGCAACTAGATGTGAACACTGCTTTCTTACATGGTGATTTGCATGAAGATGTGTATATGTTATTGCCTCAAGGCTTTACTGCATATGGTCCAAACAAGGTTTGCAAACTCACCAAATCCCTGTATGGCCTTAAGCAAGCCTCCAAGCAATGGCTCTTTAAACTTTCTTCTTCTCTTATCTCTTAGGGATATACTTAATCTTTCTCTGATTACAGCTTGTTTGTTAAACATTGCAACAATTCATTGACTGCTCTGCTAGTTTATGTGGATGATATAATCCTAACAGGGACAGTTCAAGAAGAGATAGATAAAGTTAAACAGTTTTTGGATAAAACTTTAAAAATTAAGGATCTTAGCTCACTTAAATTCTTCTTAAGTTTGGAGATAGCAAGAACAAAAGATGGCATTACACTTAATCAAAGAAAATATGTTTTGGAGCTTCTTCAAGATTCAGGACTCTTGGCTGCCAAACCAAGCTCAACACCAATGGACTCAACCATCAAACTCATAGCTGATCAAGAGCCTTACACAGATGCTGCCAACTACAAAAGATTAACAGGCAGACTTCTCTATCTTTGCATAACTAGACCTGACATCTCCTACAGTGTGCAACAACTAAGTCAATACCTTACTAAACCAACAACTCAGCACTTCCAAGCTGCTCACAGAATCCTTAAATACATCAAACAAACACCAGGCCAAGGTCACTACTGTCCAGCTAATTGCAACTCTGATCTAAGAGCGTTCAGTGACTCAAATTGGGTCGGATGCATAGATACAAGAAGCTCTGTGACAGGCTTCTACATATTTCTTGGTGATTCTCTGAGGTGGAGACCTCAACAAGAGAACATTCATTAACTAATCACCTAACTATTATTTTTGTCACACAATAATAATAATAATAATAATAATAATAATAATAATAATAATAATAATAATAATAATAATAATAATAATAATAATAATAAAAAAAAACTACACATTTAGTTTAAGTAATTCGAATTCTTAATTTCTTTTGAGTTATTCACTAAACAGATCACACAATTAGTTCAACATTACCACTTTTTTTTTTTTTTTTTTTTTGGAAAACGGCAGGGAGTCGTGGAGTTTTTAACGAGGTCTCCACCTCATTTATTAACAACCAAAGAAAAGTCCATACAAAGGTGCATGATCCACGGATCATCAAAACTATTCGAACTATGGTGCCCCCGGAAATAAGTAAAAGGCAACATCCGGGCACAAAAGGAATTACAGCAACAGAGAGTACTATTAAAAGTCCTATGGGACATGGTACTGATATGAGAATCAGGAAGGCCCCTCATACGAAAAGATTTTTTTGGAATTCTCACTGGCCCCATAAGGAGACGCCCAGTCACCCGGGCAGCGCTGACCATCGAGATGGCGGCCAGCGGGCAGCAAGTCTTCGCATATACTCTAATCGCGTCCTCAGGGCTATGAATGAACTTTGGTTGTTGTCGGATATGGAATATAAGCTAAAGATGACTGACCAAGACAAGACATGAATGAGTCTGAAAAGACAGATTATGAAAAAGGCCTCTTGTTCGAATATTGGGATTCTACTAATCACTGTGCTCCCTCAATGTTGTAAGGTGCTTTGACCAATGGATATGGAGTTCTTCTGAACGGTAGAAGCAAATAGGAAGAACTAGAAGATTCCACCTCTGGAAAGCGCCTACACCTAATGGCTTAAGCCGCTGTTCCCATTTCCTCGCTGACCCATATGTACGAAACTTCTGTCAATTACGAAGTTACAAACTTGCTTATTAGCATGGAGATCATCCACTATCCAGATGTGCCGTCTCCGCATTCCTGCAAAACTCCTCAACCAAGACTCGATCAAGGGTAATGATCATGCTAAAGATAGAATTATTCAATTACTTGAAATCAAGGAAACTCCTGGAAAACCATAAAATCCTAGAATCTCTATCAAACTTACTGGCCGAATACCTGTTCCTCATGCTAATCTCCTTAGTAAGAGTCACCAGGAGGTAACTCAGCTCCACATTACCACTTCATTACTCAATAAACTGCACATTTAGTTTTAATTCGATTTTTTATTTTTTTGAGTTATTCATTAAATAGATCACGTACTTAGTTTCACATTACACTTCATTACTCCATAAACTGCGCATTTAGTTCTGCAGAAAATTTCATTCCAATTAAAGCAACTAAACATTATTTTATTTTATTCCAACCAATACTAATAAACATTTCATTACTGTACTGGTAATATAAACAACAAAAAATCTTCTACAAAGAACTGACGATGGTTGAGAGGGAACCTGTTGTTCCTGAGTCCGTTTTAAAGAAGCAAGACGACTCTCGATGGCTGAGAAGGGACCCGTTGTTCCAGAGTCTGTCTTGAAGAACTGAAGTATACTACACGGGAAGAGGCTGATCAACCTCATTCGTATCATCCTACAAGAGGTTGGAATTAACACTCTCCATGGAGTGTTCATTTCTGGAGTACTCCTCGGTGTCCGAGTCCCTATTCTCAATGTTGTTCGAATGGAGGTACTCTTCTTCAAACTCCAAAAGGTGTGCTCAACAAGTTGCTATGAAAAATTATACATTAAATCATGAGCAAAAATAAAAAATAAAAAATTGAGCATGAATACGACTTACAGAAGTATGATACCATCTCCAATACAGTCGACTACATCGGGCATGAAAACGATTATCAGCCAATTCAACATCAGGAAGCCTAAACAACCTACAGAAACTATAAAATCTTTTTCGCAGTTTCTTCAGGTGGTGGGCGATGTCTCTGGGCCAATATGGGTGTCGAAATCGCCCTGACATATCAGTCACCACCTGAAACAGGGTTAAGTCCATGTCGCCTTGCTTTTCAACATTATTGGTTGTGGTATATTGCCGAAATTGTTTAACCATATACTCCTCGATCTCGCCACGGATGGGTGTTGGTATACTAGGAGGATTCATAATTTTGTTGTTCAGGGAATCGGGAACTCGGAGAGAAAGATAAAGAGAATAAGGGTTCTTTAGATGAAAGCAAATGAGGGAAAAAAACGGATGGAGTGCAGCATCTAGGGCACACCATTAATAAAGAGACGCTAATGTACCAACCGACGCAATGGGATTGACGTGACCACTGCAATTTCAGGCGGTCAAACTACGTGAAAGAGTGCTGACAGCTTTTAAATTAATGGATGCGTCCCATCGGAAATGAATAACAATCTATTAAGTTTGACGAGTAAATATGACTTTTATTGGTTATTCAAAGGTTTATTTGTTGAGTTAAAGAAAAATAAAAATGACTCATCGTTCGTTTGTCTTGATTGTCGAGTAAAAATTAATCATTATCGAATTAATTGAAAAATAAACTAATGTATTGTATATTCGTAAATTCACTAAAATAAATTGAAAATTGAAGAAAAATTGAGACAAGAAATGAATAACAATTTACTAAGCTTGACGAGTAACTATGACTTTTATTGGTTATTCATATGTTTGTTTGTTGAGTTAAAGGAAAATCGAAAACTCTTATTGTAAACGAATTGTTTGTCTCGATTGTCGAGTAAATATTAATCATTGTCGAATTAAATTAAAAAATTAAAGAAAAACTTAAATAAGAAAAATATTAATAAAATATTAAAGAACGCTCAGTTACCTTCTTCTACGTTCTTCTCGCTATAGCACTGGTTGATTGCCGAATAAAAAAATTACCTTAAGATTTATTTTCGTGCGATAGTTAGAAAGGGAAATAGCATTCAAAAGGTGCGATTTGTGGTTGGTGGAGGAACAACAGTGTCGTCAGAGGGGTTGGTCGCCGGAATAGAAATCGACGACCGTTGGGTATTTCTGCTCCTCGAATACTGAAATAGTTTGAGAGAGAAGGTAGGTGAGATTGTAGCACCCTAAACCCCAAGGCGCCACATCCCCCGCACTATAGCCTCGATCCACGTATGAAATGGACAGTTCATACATAAACCAAGACCACAACGAACGGGTGACAATAAAAACGACGAACTAGGCGGGACACTCTCCCCAACATAATTACTCAAATCATGAATGTAAAAGCGGAAGCATTAAATCAATCATACGTATAGGTACCATATTTATTGAATAGATATGTATAGATACCAATTCTAACTATCAATACATTATCATCTCTTAATAATATACATAACCGAGTATCCAAAATGTACTAATCGTGAGCATGACATGATATCTGGCAAAAGTATATACATGAAAGGTACAAGCTAGGCCCGTGATGATGCAAGACTCGACCAACTCCCGCCTAGTACAACCACGCTCAAAAGGTACCTGAAAGTGAAGTATCAGTCTACCGAAGACTGAGTGAGGGGCAATAATATATATAACACACATCACATGCAGGTTGTAGCCTCGGGTGAAGACTTTGGGATAAAATAGATATATAATTCAAGAACTTAGTCTTTGCCCGAGAGTACAACCAATCATTTTAACACGTTTATTTAACCATGCTTATCAATGTCATGAACATGTGGCCCTGGCGAGTAAGGGCAATCTCCAACCGAACTCCCAATCGTGAACAATACGTGATCATGCTTGCTTGCTTGATAAATACGTGATCATGCAATTTATTTAGTGCTCACATAAACAATTTCATGCTTGAAATCATGCAATAACCCGAGGATAACCCGACATGCCGGATTAATCCCCAGTCTCCTTCTTCCTCCGGGTGATAGCGAGTTTGCAAGGCTCGACTATCCACGACATGGTGTGTGTAGAGGACATGACCCTCTAGACACGGAACTCCTTCCACCACTAATCTCCTAGTGGCTTCAGGGGTGATCCCAATAATGTGAGGATAATTCAGGAGTTACCCGTCAGCCCTTGCTTTCCCGGTTGGCTCAAGAATTACCCTCGGGCCCTCGTGCAATCATGTACTCGCCAAACATGCTTGAAATCATGAATTGCTTGCTTGAAATGTTCATGGTTTTGAAATCATTTATAAATATAATACGTTTTGGCCGAAAACTAGCACATAAGGGTTATAGGGTTCGTTTTACCGAAACAAAACCTCACCTTTCTTGCAAAATATTATAAAGAAGTGTTCTAAGGAGCTTGCTCCCCGTCCACGCCCTCGTGACCTGTGCAAATACGACGTATAAACATGAGACATGAACTAAAATGACCAAAATGTGACGAACGGCGGAAATGTGTCGAGACGACCATGAAAATGCAATGTGGTATGATAACATGTCGTTTCACATCATATTAACACATATTATAGCAATTCGGGGTCAAAGAAGTCGTCGGGTCGAGGGGCTAATTTCGTAATTTTATGCAGTGAATTTTACACTGCATTACAGGTGGGAACGGCCGTTCCGATCCCCTTTGAAAAATGGGAACGGTCGTTCCCAAGAGTTCCGCAAAACGTGCCAGCGTTTTTCCCCTTTTAAAACGCGCCTTTGAGCTGGGAACGGCCCTTCCGGCGCAAGGCCAAAATGGGAACGGCCGTTCCCATGCTCGGCCGCCCTTTTATTTGAAAAGAGATGGGAACGCCCGTTCCCACCAAGGCTTGAGGCTGGGAACGGTCGTTCCCAGTTTCTGCAACTGAAAAAACAGAGCAGAAACAGGGGAAGCTCTCGGCAAAGCACAAAAGGAAGCAACAAACTCCATTTTTGATCCCCAAAAGCTATTACTCTTGACACTTCTCATACATATATCTTCAATACATGATAAAGTAACACTTAAACACATAAAACCATGAAATATCATCATAAATTCATGCTTCATACTCATGATCAAACTTGGCCAATCAAGCTCAATATTCAACAATTTCATAAACAATTCATGCCATAATTCATGAAATGATCACAATATCATGCTCCTAACTATAATTCATTCATCTAGCATATAAAACTCAAACCCTAGCTATCCCATGTATGATCAAGAATCATCACTTCCATGCAAACCAACCTTGAAAGCTAAGAAATGAAGAAGATGGATGAAGATGATGATCAACTCTCAAAAGCTTGGCTAACTTCTTGAAATCTTGATGATTGATTGAGAAAACTTCTTCCTTTTCTTTCCTTGGAGGAACCGAGAGTGAGAGAGCAAAAGGGTTGGGAAATTTTTGATGAAAAATGATCAAGGAATGTGGGAGAAGGATGATACGTAATTCATCATCCTTGATTTATGTGAAAATTGCCAAATTGCCAATTAATCCTTGAACTCTCTAAGTTATGCAATAAGATCTATAAAGTTTTGGAAAATAATCAATCATGCCCTTGAAAATTATACAATCAAGTCCCTAGAATTTTAGAAAACGTTTAACTAGGGACAATTTGGTAACTTTATCATTCTCGGTATTGATTTCATGCAATGAATATTTTTCGTGTCATGAAATAATATTTTCAATGATATGAATTCAAAGAATTGATATAAATAATGTTTCATGAATTTTATAAAAATGTGAAATGTCGCATGTGAATATATCATAAAATTAAAGAAATAAAATAAACCTACGATCAAACTCACACGTGGCGTGCTTACCTGTTCATCCGGAAACCGGGGTGTTACAACTCTCCCCCCCTTAGAAGAATCTGGTCCCCAGATTCTCTAGTCTTGCTCGAACAACTCCGGGTGGAACCGTTTCATTTTATTCTCTGTTTCCCAAGTGGCTTCCTCAGTTTTATCGCTTCTCCACAACACTTAACCATGGGAATCCTCCGGTTTCTCAACTCTTGGAATTTCCGATCCATGATTCTAACCGGCCTCTGAACAAAAGTTAAATTCGGTTCCAGCTCAACTTCTTCCACGGGGAGAATCGTAGTCTCATCGGGATAATATTTCCTTAATTGTGAAACATGAAATACGTTATGAATCCCCGTAAGACTCGGTGGTAGGTCCAGTCGATAGGCTACCTCGCCTATTCTTTCAAGAATCTCGAACGGACCTAAGTAGCGAGGATTAAGTTTTCCTCCTTTCCCGATCCGGGTGAAACCTTTCCTTGGTGACACCTTCAAGAATACCCGGTCACCAACTTCAAACTCTAGATCTCTTCGGCGCTTATCAGCATAGCTCTTTTGCCTATCTTGCGCGGCTTTCATCCGTTGTTGAATCATCTGAACCTTTTCAATCATAGCTTGAACGACTTTGGAAGGCCTTTCGAATCTTTCACCTTTCTTTACTCCTTCCTGTTTCGACCACTTCCATTCTTCCAAGTCGAAGAACAACGGAGATCGGCACTTTCTTCCATAAAGTAACTCGTAAGGAGCCATCCCGATCGAAGCCTGAAAGCTGTTATTATAAGCAAACTCGATCAAGGGAAGCTGTTCTGCCCAAGAGTTCTGAAAATCCATCGCGCAAGCCCGAAGAAGATCTTCCAAATACCTGATTAACCTTTCAGTTTGACCGTCTGTTTGCGGGTGGAATGCTGTACTGAACTTAAGTTTCGTTCCCAAGACGGCCTGTAATTCCTGCCACAACTTAGAAGTAAACCTCGGGTCTCGGTCTGAAACTATGCTCACCGGAATACCATGAAGTCGAATAATCTCTCTGTTATAGATTTCAGCCAACTTCGGAATCTTATAGGACATCCGGACTGGTAGAAAGTGAGCAGACTTTGTAAATCTATCCACGATTACCCAAATTCCATCAAACCCACCTTTAACCTTCGGTAATCCGGAAACAAAGTCCATCATTACTTGTTCCCACTTCCACTCGGGAATAGGTAACGGTTGTAGAAGTCCCGCGGGTTTTTGGTGCTCAGCTTTCACTTTCTGACAAGTCAAGCAATGTTTCACATACTCTGCCACGTCTCTCTTCATCCCGTTCCACCAATAATATTGTTTCAAATCCTTATACATTTTATTTCCTCCTGGGTGGATCGAGTAGGCTGACTTGTGAGCTTCTTCGAGTAGGACCCGTCTCAATTCTTCAGGTACTACTACTCTGTTTTTAAACCGAAGCAACCCGGTCTCATCAAACCCAAACGGACTCTCCAGGTCATCCTTAGCTTTACTTACAAGCTTCTGCACTTCCGGATCCTGATTCTGAGCCTCAAATAACTGATACTTTAATTCCGGCTGAATTGTGATATTAGAAACCCGAGCCTTTAACACAATCGGAGCAACTTCCTTACTTTCCTTTTTCCAAACTTGATACACTCACCTTCCTGCTAAGTGCATCGGCGACCACATTGGCTTTCCCGGGATGGTACTTAATTGTACAATCATAATCCTCTAGCTTTTCCATCCAACGCCGTTGCCTCATATTCAAATCCTTCTGTGTGAATAAATACTGGAGGCTCTTGTGGTCGGTAAAAATCTCGAAGGAAGTCCCGTAAAGATAATGTCTCCATTTCCCGAGAGCAAAGATCACGGCTGCAAGCTCTAGGTCGTGTGTCGGATAATTCCTTTCATATTCCTTTAGCTTTCGAGAAGCATAAGCGATCACTTTTCCTTTCTGAGTCAAAACACAACCTAAGCCTTCTTTAGAAGCATCGGTGTACACTGCATATCCTTCGGAACCCTCGGGTAAAGTTAACACCGGAGCTGAGACTAACTTTTCTTTCAAAAAGTTAAAGCTTTGATCACACTTCTCGTCCCAGACAAACTTAACATCCTTCTTTGTCAATCGGGTTAGAGGTGCAGCAATCTTGGAGAAGTCCTGAACAAATCTTCTATAATAACCGGCCAATCCCAAGAAGCTTCTAATTTCTAAGGCATTCTTTGGTTTCTCCCACTTGAGCACGGCCTCGATTTTCGAGGGCTCGACTTCCAACCCTTTTCCTGAAATCACATACCCCAAGAAGGAAACCCGATCGATCCAAAATTCACACTTACTGAACTTAGCAAACAACTGATGCTCTTTTAGTGTCTGAAGAACGAGCCTGAGATGTCTCGCGTGCTCCTCGACTGATTTTGAGAAAACCAGAATATCATCAATAAAAATTACCACGAACTTGTCGAGAAAAGGCCTGAATATCCGGTGCATCATATCCATAAAAGCTGCTGGGGCGTTAGTTAATCCAAATGGCATAACCACGAACTCATAGTGCCCGTACCGAGTATTGAATCCTGTCTTAGGAATATCCTCTGCTCGGATTCGCAGCTGATAGTATCCCTGTCTTAAATCCAATTTCGAATAAACTTTGGAACCCTGAAGTATATCGAACAACTCCTCGATATGTGGGAGGGGATACTTGTTCTTGATAGTCATCCTGTTCAACTCCCTGTAATCGATGCACATTCTTAGAGTCCCGTCCTTTTTCTTTACAAACAAAACCGGTGCTCCCCACGGCGAAGAACTTGGCCGAATGTACCCAACTTCCAACAATGCTTCCAGCTGGACTTTTAATTCTTTTAATTCAGCTGGAGCCATCCGGTACGGAGTCTTTGAATACGGCTCAGCATTCGGGAAAAGATCGATCACAAATTCAATCTCTCGTTCAGGAGGCAAAGAATCCAATTTCTCTGGGAATACCTCGGGAAATTCCTTTACCACTTCGGTGTCCTCTAATTTCACCTGATCTTTTGGCTTGTTCAAAATATAGGCAATGAACCCTGTAGCCCCTTCTCTTACTAATCTCTGAGCCTCTGAAAACGAAAGTAAGGGTACGGTCTTCGAAGTACAGCCTGTAACAACCTCTGAACCCAACTGAACCTTTTTAGCTCGGCAATCAACTGTAGCACAATGCCTGTATAACCATTCCATTCCCAATATAGCGCCATCTCTCTCCATCGGCATAACAATGAAGTCTATCAGAAACTCCCGGCCTTCAATCACAACTGGAACATCCCTGTAAACCTGATCCGTCTCTCGCCTACTACCGAAAGGAGTACTGACTATATAGCGCACAGAAGTACACATAGCAGGCAAAGACAAAGTAATAGCAATAGAGTGCGCAAGAAAGGAGTGTGTAGCTCCTGGATCAAATAATGTATGGATGTTCGTGCCATGAATGCAAATAATACCTTCAACTACCGCGGCGGGGTCTATCTCTGCATCCTGCTCCTCACCAGCGAGTGCATAAGCTCGAGCCCTCACCAGTGGCCTCGGTCCTGCAGATGGCGGATCCTGACGATCCGGACAGCCGTCAACCATGTACTCGTTACTCCCGCAGATCAAACATAAGCCCAACCGGCATCTGCAGTTATCGTAGGTATGTGTAGGAAGTCCACACCATCTGCATCCCGGTCTCTGAAGTGGCTGGGGTGGTGCTGGAGCTCTCGGACCCCTCTGTAACGGCCCTGCACCCTTAAACTTCTTCCCGGAGTCCCTCTGCGCTGGAGGTGCAGAATACATCATCGGCCTCTTTCCCGAGCTCGATCCCTGACCTGCTCTCGAGCCCGAAGCCTGTCCAGTCCGCTGAGTAGCTTTCCTCGCTATATCCGAATCCTCAACCTTTAGGGCCTTTGCTGTAGCTTTAGCCCAAGTGCTAGTATTGGCTGCCTTCAGTGCATCCTGGATGTCTGGCCTGAGCCCCTGAACAAACTGCATCGCCTTGTGAAAGTCATCATTCGCTATGTTGGGTGCATAGCGAGAAAGCCTCTCGAACTCGGCGATGTACTGACTCACAGACCTGCCTCCCTGCTTTAGCTCTGTAAACTCCCTCAACCTGCGGGTACGGGAAGCTGGAGGAATATACTTGTTTCTGAACTCCCGTGCAAAGACTTCCCAGGAAATCTCGGTCCCAGCTGCCTCCAAAACGATCTGGGTGCTCTCCCACCAAGAATAGGCCTCGCCCTGAATAAGAGTAAGTGTACAGCGAGCCTTCTCCTGACTGTCACAAGGAATAAGCTGCCAAATCCTTTCTATCTCTTTTAGCCACATCTCTGCCTGTATATCGTCTCCCTTATAGAACTTCGGGGGACGCTGGTTCTGAAACTCTCGTAAAATGGCAGAAATGGGGTTCTCCGGAGGTGCTACTGGTGCTGGAGGTGGTGGAGGAACCCTTTCCTGTAATCTCTGATCAATTAGCCCCACTACCGCATTCATAAAATCCTGGGGCTGTGCCTGAGCAGGCGGAGGAGGGGGTGATCTCTCGCGGCGATGATGTCGGCGATGATGATGCCTGTGCCTCGAGGATCGATCATTGGAATGTCTGTCGTGCTCCATCCTTAAATTAGATCACTAAACATGCGTGGCTTGATCAATAAATGCAAATGTGTGCATAGAATTTCCCTAATATCAAGTAGCACATGTTCAAGGAAAGTCAAGTAGTTCAATTGATGCAAAGAAATGAATAAATCAGGTAAGTCAACCAAATGCAGACTCCCAAATACCACATAATCCTATGCCGTGCGACCTAGACTGACTTGACACGACTCGAGAACCTCAGTTTTGCAACCGGGCTCTGATACCACCTGTAGATGTAGCACCCTAAACCCCAAGGCGCCACATCCCCCGCACTATAGCCTCGATCCACGTATGAAATGGACAGTTCATACATAAACCAAGACCACAGCGAACGGGTGACAATAAAAACGACGAACTAGGCGGGACACTCTCCCCAACATAATTACTCAAATCATGTATGTAAAAGCGGAAGCATTAAATCAATCATACGTATAGGTACCATATTTATTGAATAGATATGTATAGATACCAATTCTAACTATCAATACATTATCATCTCTTAATAATATACATAACCAAGTATCCAAAATGTACTAATCGTGAGCATGACATGATATCTGGCAAAAGTATATACATGAAAGGTACAAGCTAGGCCCGTGATGATGCAAGACTCGACCAACTCCCGCCTAGTACAACCACGCTCAAAAGGTACCTGAAAGTGAAGTATCAGTCTACCGAAGACTGAGTGAGGGGCAATAATATATATAACACACATCACATGCAGGTTGTAGCCTCGGGTGAAGACTTTGGGATAAAATAGATATATAATTCAAGAACTTAGTCTTTGCCCGAGAGTACAACCAATCATTTTAACACGTTTATTTAACCATGCTTATCAATGTCATGAACATGTGGCCCTGGCAAGTAAGGGCAATCTCCAACCGAACTCCCAATCGTGAACAATACGTGATCATGCTTGCTTGCTTGATAAATACGTGATCATGCAATTTATTTAGTGCTCACATAAACAATTTCATGCTTGAAATCATGCAATAACCCGAGGATAACCCGACATGCCGGATTAATCCCCAGTCTCCTTCTTCCTCCGGGTGATAGCGAGTTTGCAAGGCTCGACTATCCACGACATGGTGTGTGTAGAGGACATGACCCTCTAGACACGGAACTCCTTCCACCACTAATCTCCTAGTGGCTTCAGGGGTGATCCCAACAATGTGAGGATAATTCAGGAGTTACCCGTCAGCCCTTGCTTTCCCGGTTGGCTCAAGAATTACCCTCGGGCCCTCGTGCAATCATGTACTCGCCAAACATGCTTGAAATCATGAATTGCTTGCTTGAAATGTTCATGGTTTTGAAATCATTTATAAATATAATACGTTTTGGCCGAAAACTAGCACATAAGGGTTATAGGGTTCGTTTTACCGAAACAAAACCTCACCTTTCTTGCAAAATATAATAAAAAAGTGTTCTAAGGAGCTTGCTCCCCGTCCACGCCCTCGTGACCTGTGCAAATACGACGTATAAACATGAGACATGAACTAAAATGACCAAAATGTGACGAACGGCGGAAATGTGTCGAGACGACCATGAAAATGCAATGTGGTATGATAACATGTCGTTTCACATCATATTAACACATATTATAGCAATTCGGGGTCAAAGAAGTCGTCGGGTCGAGGGGCTAATTTCGTAATTTTATGCAGTGAATTTTACACTGCATTACAGGTGGGAACGGCCGTTCCGGTCCCCTTTGAAAAATGGGAACGGTCGTTCCCAAGAGTTCCCCAAAACGTGCCAGCGTTTTTCCCCTTTTAAAACGCGCCTTTGAGCTGGGAACGGCCCTTCCGGCGCAAGGCCAAAATGGGAACGGCCGTTCCCATGCTCGGCCGCCCTTTTATTTGAAAAGAGATGGGAACGCCCGTTCCCACGAAGGCTTGAGGCTGGGAACGGTCGTTCCCAGTTTCTGTAACTGAAAAAACCAGAGCAGAAACAGGGGAAGCTCTCGGCAAAGCACAAAAGGAAGCAACAAACTCCATTTTTGATCCCCAAAAGCTATTACTCTTGACACTTCTCATACATATATCTTCAATACATGATAAAGTAACACTTAAACACATAAAACCATGAAATATCATCATAAATTCATGCTTCATACTCATGATCAAACTTGGCCAATCAAGCTCAATATTCAACAATTTCATAAACAATTCATGCCATAATTCATGAAATGATCACAATATCATGCTCCTAACTATAATTCATTCATCTAGCATATAAAACTCAAACCCTAGCTATCCCATGTATGATCAAGAATCATCACTTCCATGCAAACCAACCTTGAAAGCTAAGAAATGAAGAAGATGGATGAAGATGATGATCAACTCTCAAAAGCTTGGCTAACTTCTTGAAATCTTGATGATTGATTGAGAAAACTTCTTCCTTTTCTTTCCTTGGAGGAACCGAGAGTGAGAGAGCAAAAGGGTTGGGAA
Organism: Lantana camara; assembly: GCA_037501455.1. Taxonomy (NCBI): domain Eukaryota; kingdom Viridiplantae; phylum Streptophyta; class Magnoliopsida; order Lamiales; family Verbenaceae; genus Lantana; species Lantana camara. The sequence goes on along the minus strand of CM074858.1, from coordinate 91,000,831 downwards.
ATTTTTGATGAAAAATGATCAAGGAATGTGGGAGAAGGATGATACGTAATTCATCATCCTTGATTTATGTGAAAATTGCCAAATTGCCAATTAATCCTTGAACTCTCTAAGTTATGCAATAAGATCTATAAAGTTTTGGAAAATAATCAATCATGCCCCTGAAAATTATACAATCAAGTCCCTAGAATTTTAGAAAACGTTTAACTAGGGACAATTTGGTAACTTTATCACTCTCGGTATTGATTTCATGCAATGAATATTTTTCGTGTCATGAAATAATATTTTCAATGATATGAATTCAAAGAATTGATATAAATAATGTTTCATGAATTTTATAAAAATGTGAAATGTCGCATGTGAATATATCATAAAATTAAAGAAATAAAATAAACCTACGCTCAAACTCACACGTGGCGTGCTTACCTGTTCATCCGGAAACCGGGGCGTTACATAGATGATTCATAAGAATCACCAGAAAAAAAAAATACCGACCATGATTTTTCCCCGTATGTCACTGGAAAAGAATCACCGACGATGATTTATTCGGCAACGAGAGATAACGGCAAAGGGATGAAAAAGACGAGGTATGTGTTATTATTTCTTAAAATTATTGGGGGCATTACAGTATTTTCACTAGGTAGGGATATGGGCGTCATTTCTTAAATTTATTAAGGGTATTATGGTATTTTTACAACATTTGGGGGGGTTTTAGGAAAAATAAGTAGGGTAAGGGTGATCTGAGATTGCTATTTTTCAAATTGGGAGGTTTAGAAAAAGTTTTTTGGCATAATAAGAATCAAGTATTAATGTCGCTAGTTATATACAAAGCTGCATGGAGAACGAATATTGAAAATGAATTTACCTCTATGATGCTCGAATACAGACATGACACGAGCAGGAGTGACTCCAGGATTATCACTTAATGCGGTAAAAATATATATATATATTTAGGACAACACTAAATAGACATTTATAATTGTGTATTTAAATTTTTATAAAATAAATTAAAATATTAAAGTATATAAACTAATAAAAAATCTCACCAACTATTAAAAAGTACTAATTTATGAATTAATTTATTTAATCTATATAAAATGATAAAATTATTAGACATTATCAATTAGTTTACTTAAATATATTGAAAAATATTAGTTAATTAGCATACTATAAAATGATGTTTATTTCATTGTGGAATTAGTATTGGTTTGGCCCGCAAAATTAAAACTATTGGTGGGCCAATCGTTTAATTTAATAAATTCAAGTTGTTATTGTAATATTACCTATTCTTATTGAAAAAATCACGTTATATAATTTACCCAAGTTTCTATTTAAAAAAAACTATATCCCATTAGATTAAAATCTATCCAAGTAAACTAATTGTTGGGGTCAATTACAAGTTTTTTAATTCTAATATGAGGTCAAAATATTATAAGTAAATAAATTAATCAAATATTACATGTTAAATATTACAAATATTTAATTGGAGTAAACTTTTGAGTGGGATCAAGTGATTCCACTAGACTCCATGTGGAGTTGCTCTTGGACACGACGCCGATACATAGATATATATTTTTTCTTAAATTTTTCATGTAAGGATTGTCGAACATGATGCCCGATAAAACACGGTGCGACGCGACACATTGACATAATACACTAAATGGAAAAATTGGTTATTGAAAATCTCATTATAGGTTTCAGTTGAGTCGAACAATTAAAGTGTAAATTTCTCCCTCTTATTAAGTTAGTATAGCGACCTCTAATGTACGGGTATTACTAAAAATAATATTTTGTCGTGTCGTGTCGTGTCGTGTCGTGTCGTGTCGTGTCGGATACTCATATTAAACACTGTGTCAGACACTTTTTTACATAAAAAATTTAAAAAAAAATATATATCACAGTATTCATATCATTTTTTTATTTATATTATTGTGTCCATGTTTATGTATCATAGAATTAATAATAATTCGCTGAACTACATCACTCGATGAAGGAGAAAATGGTTATTTATTAAATAACCTAAGGGATGAGAGGTTGAATGAGTGAATTCAACATTGAGATGGAAGTGTTGGCCCACCTTGAGCCAATAGAGATATTTTTTGTATTTGAAGGTTTGGTTGTCTTCGAAGTAAAGTACCTATTACCTAAGTTGTGTCATCCAATAGGTTGATGCCACGAGGCATCTAAAAGCTGGTAGATCACATATCTACTATTTTTCTATACCTTCCTTCTCCAAAATACTTGTCTACTCATCATATCATCATAAATAAAAGAAATTCTCCCAAGTAATATATACATAAATTATTCAAGAAACTTACCTTGCTATTTCCTGATTTGATTATACTCCGTTCGTTAGTTTTTTAATTTTATATTTAATTCATATTTTTAATTAAATCATTTTTATTGTAGATGTTAACCTCACGTAATGGAGTTTTTACCACACGTTTAACTACATTCCATTATATATAGTAGTGCATAGGGTCTTAACTATAATGCATGAATATTTGTAATTATATTATTTCATTAAATCCTGATACACTTCATGTCAAATATAATATTGAATATCTCTTAATATAGTAAATTTGAAAAAAAAAAGTATATTATTATATTCGTATCGTATTATATATATATTTTTATATTCGTATCAATACATTATAGGATCTTAACAAAGATTAAGAAATTTGATCCACGATAAACTTTCAATAGCGTTACAATTACAAAGAAGGCGAGTCGAACATGGTGGCAACCCTCAACTTGGTCAGGGTTTGCTAAGCCTGACAGCCTTGTTTCGAAGGAGAGCGCTCCAGCTGCTATTCAAAAGTCAAGCAAAACAGTAATATAGGTGTATATTATTTTGTCCTTAACTATTTAAATTTTGTCCCTCTCTACATCCTATTATAAATTTGAGTTGAGTCGTATTCAGGATGAAGTTAGGGAGTGATATGGAGTGGCAGCTGCCCTCAAAATTTAAAAAAATAAATAAATTATATATATATTTTAAGATATTTATAGTTTTATCCACCCTAATTTAAAATTTTACTCCTTTTATTTTGGATATTTTAATTTCCGCCCTTGTTATATTAAATTCCAACTCCATCTCTCATTGTATCACTATAAGGTGTATATATATTTTTTTAGAATATAATTATATCTAACTACCCTGCTAAAAAGTCTAATTACAACGCAATCCATCTAAATCAGGAAATTACATTTTAGTCCCTAACTTTTGAGAACCGTTTGTGATCCATTAGGTTCCGTTATGTTATTCCAAAAATAGTACTCCTGATTTTTTGTTAAATTCATATTTTGCCGGGATTATTTTGTTCATTTTTGTAAACGTTAGGGATGATTTTGTAATTTTGGTCGTATATTTAATGTAACACTTATACGGCCGTTAGGGGCATAAGTGTACTTTTACAAATTCCGTTAAGAAACTTTAGTCCAAACAAGATTTATAGGGATTAAAATATAATTTTCCAATTTAGATGGATTGCGTTGTACTTAGGTCTTCCAACAGAGTAATTAGATGTAGACGACTCTTTTTTTATTAGTACTAGTTTTATATACATGAACTCGAATATAAAATCATAATTAAATTAGTATAATATCGAATTGTAAAACTATATCATGAGATCGTCTATATTTAATGCAATGATATTTTAGTGTCCAAATAAGTAAGACAAACAGTATATTAAGTCCGCAACTACAATATTGAACATGGGTTGGTTCTCAACTTTAACTTTCTTTAAATAATATTATAAACATGAATAAAATAAGCGATTTATAAAATCGTTAGCCCATTCATGCATATAAGGGACTTAATTTTGGGGTAAAAGAGTGTATAATTATTTTTACTCTCTTTTTAATTACAATCGAATACATATATATAGGAGTATAAATCTATCAGTAATTCTTAATAGCTACTAAGCCCTAGGGCAAACAACATTTAAATCTACATGTCAATATAAAAGAGAAAATATTGAACCAACTAATAATGTTAATGTCTCAAATATATATATGATAAAATGAAACAAATATTTATATTATTATGATGAGAAAATAAACTAGCTATACAAACAACAGAATTTGAATTTTGTAATATTTTTATTCTAGGGACTAAATAAATTGCGGCAATTAGTATACTTGCATAAACGGGCAGTTGGCTCAAATGGAAAGCGACTCTTGAGTTCACTTAAACAAGAACTCAGGTTCGAACCTTGTGGGTATAAAAAACTATGTATAATTAGTATACTTGCATAGTTATTTTCAAAATAATTATTCGGTCTGAATTTGAAAATTAAAAAGAAAACAAAAAAGTTTTCATTGAAACGACTTGACTTACATATTTTGGAAATAGATCAGCTCAAGCTGCTGACAATTTAATTCAATGGACATAATTGAAAGTGTAATTGTTTTGTCCATTTAATAATATTAGAGTATAGTGATATTTATCGCGTACAATACAAGCTCTAAGATCTATACAAAATATTCTAGAAGATACTAAGAGATAATTACAATTAATTACATACTAAATATAACACTAACACAATATCCCTAAAGATAATACATAATAAAAAATCTCTATAAAAGATATTGACAAGATATACAAATATTTACTATAACGTATTATTAGAATATTACGTTCACATTCCCCCGCAAGCTCTAGTCGCGTAGAAGACATAGAACTTGATCTCGTGCAATGTAGAGAGAATTCCTGTGCAATGTAGAGAGAATTCCATCAAGTTGACGAAGTACCAGTCCAACCTATGGAACTTCTAGAGGACGCAAATGTTCTAGACGAGATCCTGGTGGAACTACCAGAGAATGTTCCAGACGAACTTCCAGAGTAAGTTCCAGACGAAATACCAGATAGAGCGATTCGATACTGTTGGTGAAGGGCGTACCGAAGTTCAAAACCAAACAGCAAAACTTCATCTTGATGGTCAGGCCGCATACCTAACAGAGCGTCAAAAGGTGGCGGAAGTGACGGTCGACAGAGCATCATAGAAGGTGATGGTCAACAAAGAGTCACAAATCCCAACGGAGGTGACGGTCGACAGAGCATCACAAGATAATCCCAATTTCAAAAAGGTGACGATCGACAGAGCGTCGGAAGATCGCAACAACGGGCTGAGGTGATGGTTGACATAGCGTTGGTGACGATCGACAGAGCATCACAAGAGAATCTCAATTTTCCAAATGCGAAACCTTGGGAGGGAGAAGAAAAACCTGGTTTTGATACCATGAAAGTGTAATTGTTTTCTCCATTTAATAATATCAGAGTACATGACCGGTGTTTATAGCGTACAATACAAGCTCTAAGATCTATACAAAATATTCTAGAAGATACTAAGAGATAATTACAATTAATTATATATTAAATATATCACTAACAGAATATCCCGAAAGATAATATATAATAACAAATCTCTATAAAAGATATTGACAAGATATACAAATATTTACTATAACGTAATATTCTAATATTACGTTCACAATAATAGCATGATCGTATCACCCGATTTAATATCTGTTTGCACTAAAAATTCGCGTTTATTGATTTTTAGTCAATACCGAATAGATAATACAAATATTTGAGAACTTCAAGTAAAAGTGGGTCTTCAATCTTCACTTGATCCTCTGATTCTTTCTTCAAATTTAAAGTTGTTGAATCTTCAAACGGTTCTTGATGAATTTGGGGTTTGATCTTCTTCAACTTCAAATTTAGCTTGAATAACGTTAATTCGTAGGTCCTTCGACTTATTTACGAATCAAACGCCGAATTTTGGAGAATTCCGCCAAGAACGCCTATGAACTCGTCGGTAACTCCGTGGATTTAGCTTGAATATAACGTCGGTTCGCCGATATAACCCCTCGATAGCGGATCAAACGCCTTGATTTGGTAACTTTGGGAAGAAAGGTTTTTAGCCTTCTTCTTGAACTTGTAGAAAGGTTTTTAGCCTTTCTTGAATTCGTAGAGAGGTTTTTTGTAACGCCCCGGTTCCGGATGATCAGGTAAGCAAGCCACGTGTGAGTTTTGAGTGTAGGTTTATTTTAATTCTTTAATTTCATAATATTCTTACGTGGTATTTCATATTTTTATAAAATTCATGAAACATTATTTATATAAAATATATGATTACATATCATTGAAAATATTATTTCATGACACGGAAAATATTTATTTCATGAAATATTAATCGAGAGTGATTCCAAATTACCAAATTGCCCCTAGTGAATATTTCTTTAAAATTCTAGGGACTTAATTGCCTAATCCTTTAAGGACTTAATTGATCACTTTTCAAAACCTCATATACTTCATTGCATAACTATTGAACATTTAAAGGATTTAATTGCCATTTCCACATTTCACAAAAATCAAGGATGGGTTTTACGTAATGCATCTTCAAGCTTCCATACTCTCATTTCATCCAAGTTTTCCCAACCATTTTTGCTTTCTCTCACTCTCGGATACAAGGAAGAAAAGGGAAGAAGTGATTTTCATCTATTTTATCAAGAATCTCAAGAAATTTTCCAAGCTTTGGGAGTTAATCATCATCATTATCTATTTCTCCATATTTTCATCTTCATGGTTGGTTTTGCATGAATTGATGATGTTGATCATATTTGATTGAGCTAGGGTTTAGGGATTATGTGCTAGATGGATTATTGGTAGATGGGAGCATGATTAGGTGTTGATATGTTGAAGTATGGCATGATTTATTCATGAGATCAAGGAAAAATTGAGCTTGATTGATCAACATGTACACAAGCATGAAACTTGAAATTCTTGATAATATTTCATGCTTTGAGTGTTTAAGTGTTATATTATCACTTCTTGAATGTATATGCATCATATTTCCAGAAAATCCTAACTTTGTTGATTGAAAATGGGATTTTGGTTGCTTTGTTGCTCATTTCCGAGAGCATCCCCTATTTTCCTCTGTTCTTTCCAGTTGCAGAACTGGGAACGACCGTTCCCAGCCTCAAGGCTTTGTGGGAACGGGCGTTCCCACCTTTTCAAATAAAAATAGGCGGCCGACCATGGGAACGGCCGTTCCCATTTTGGCCTTGGTGCCGGAAGGGCCGTTCCCAGCTAGGCGCATTTTTAAAACTAAAAACGTTGGCACGATTTTGGGGATTACGGGAACGACCGTTCCCATTTTGCAAAGGGGTCCGGAACGGCCATTCCCACCTGGATTGCAGAACAAAAGTTTCTGCATAAATTTACGAAAATAGCCCCTCGATCCAACGATTTCTTTGACCCCGAATTGCTATTATATGTGCTAATATGTACTGAAACAACATGTTATCATGCCACATTGCATTTTCCTCGTCATCTCGATACATTTTCGTCGTTCGTCATATTTGGTCCATTTTAGGTCATGTCTCACGTATACACGTCGTGTTTGCACAGGTCACGAGGTTGTGGACGAGGAGCAGGCTCCGTAGAGTATATCCTTGTCATATTTTGTAAGAAAATGTGAGGTTTTGTTTTTGGTAAAACGAACCCTATAACTGTTATGTGCTATTTTCGGCCAAAACGTATTATATATATACGTTTTCAAAACAATAAACATTTCAAGCAAGCAAGCCATGATTGTCATGATTTTCAAGCAAGTTTGGCGAGTACATGATTGGACGTGGGCCCGAGGGTAGTTCTTGAGCCAACCGGGAAGGCAAGGGCTGACGAGTAACTCCTGCATTATCCTCACATTGTTGGGATCACCCCCGAATCCACTAGGAGATTAGTGGTGGGAGGAGTTCCGTGTCTAGGGGGTCATGTCCCCTACACACACCATGTCATGGATAGTTGAGCCTTGCAAACTCACTATCACCCGGAGGAAGAAGGAGACTGGGGATTAATCCGGCATGTCGGGTTATCCTCGGGTTATTGCATGATTTCAAGCATGAAACTGTCTATGTGAGCACTAAATGGAATTACATGATCATGTATTGAATTGATAAAGCAAGCACGTATTGTCACGTTTGGTGTAAAGGTTGGAGAACCACCCCTACTCGCCGGGGTCACATGTTCATGAAATGATTAAGTTAAATTGTTAAATTGATTAGTTGTAATCTCGGGCAAAGAACAATTATATTGAACTATATATCTATTTCATTTCCAAAGTCTTCACTCGAGGCTACAACTTGCATGTGATGTATGTTATATATATTTATTGCCCTCACTCAGTCTTCGGTAGACTGATACTTCACTTTTCAGGTACTTGAGCGTTGGGTCGTGCTAGGCGGGAGTCCGATTGAGTCTTGCATTCTCACGGGTCTAGCGTTGTACGGTTCATGTATATACTCTTGCTAGTTTTCATGTTATGATCATAGTCTCACATTTGGATACCTGAGTATGTATATTATTAAGAGATGATAATGTATTGATAGTTAAGTTGGTACCTATACGTATCTATTCAATAAATATGGTACCTATATGTATATTTGAGTTATTGCTTCCGCTTTTGAATTCATGTTTTGCTTTATTTATGTTGGGGAGTGTCCCGCCTAGCTCGTCATTTTTATTGTCACCAGTTCGCTATAGTTTTGGTTTATGTATGGATTTTTCATTTCATACGTGGATCGAGGCTATAGTGCGGGGGATGTGGTGCCCTGGGGGTTAGGGTGCTACATTTTTAGCCTTTCTGAATTCGTGTTGTGTTTTTGAATGACCTACACATGACCCCTTTATATAGGTGTAGGATTCAAGACTTGTGACACAAGTCAAAGTTTATTTAATAATTATCTCTTATATATATTTTTTTTAAAGAGATAATATCATAAAAGACTTGAATTTGATTGGTCAGTATGATGCAATACGCCACATGTCGCCATATGATTTGTCTTGGCTTTCTTTAACTGCAAGCCTTGATTTGATTGGTCAAAACATGTCACTTTGACACGTGTCATCATTTGATTTGTTGATAAAATAAACATTATAATATCAATTTAAATTTAACTATTTAATTTTGAAATTAAATTTAGGATAATTTCAAAATATAAAATAGCAAATTAAATTAATAATATAAAGTTTATTAATTAATCTACAAATTCCCTCACTTCAAGGCTCGGCGAATAACATACCAAGTATTTGTAAGAAGGCGGGACTTGAAGTATTTAAATTTTCCTTACTTTTTTGGGCATATTTGATCTGAACTAAGATCAAATTTGTTTCGAAATATCCAAATCAGGTCCTCGGATTCCTTGAATAACTTGGAATATTTTATTGTACAAGGAAACTGAATTAGCATAAAACTTATCCACGCACAGCCTATACTTTGCATGCATGCAATAATACTAATCCGATACGAATTCCAATTAAACAAACCGACCCCAATTTGGAGAGAAACCATTGCTCCTCACATGTCTGTGGAAAATTAATGCAACTCATTGAAGAACCTTAATTATCATAGAACTCCATGTATGCATGTTCTAATTTGAACAGCCACCAATTTTCGCATAGCACTTTAGGATTAATAATTTTAATTCTCCCATGTAATTCTTGGACCACCACAAGTCTTCATCACGGCATATTTTTTCTTATTATTATTTGTTTTTTTTTTTTTTTTTTTTAAAATAATAATAATAATACAATTCATGACTCTTTAAAGAATTGAATTTTAACTTGCGTTCCAAGTATCCAGTTAAACTTCCACTAGAATTTGGAATTTTAATTCTAATTTTCCGAATCAAAGAAAGATCCTTTACATCTTAAGGAATCTTAATTTGGTAAGGAAATTGGGTTAACATTGGATTTGTATTTGCATGAAAATTTGTAGCTTGCAAGCATGCAGACGTACAAATTAATATGAACTCCTTTTTTTGGTTTCTTCTAATTAAGGAAACATGCTGTAATTCTTATTCCACATCACCGCATCACCCTCTTCCTTTTCTTTTTTTTTTTTTAAATTAAAGTGCAAGGACTTTAACAAGCTATAAGAGATGTAATTAGCACAGAACTCTGTACATGCATGTATCTTTCCTCGTGCGTGGCAGAATTCCAACCGGACTAGGAATTTAATTCGATAAGGGCAGTTCATCCCCCAATGCCTATAAATATGTTGTCCCTTTACCTCAATTCTCACACCTAAATTAGAGCAACATCTACTTCCAAGGAGAAATCGGAGGGTAGCAGTATTACAATTCAAGGGAGTAATTAAGGAGTGGCAGAGCAATACTTCCACGCAGCAATTCGCAATAACAAATCGGAAGCTACGGAGTTACTGGCGTTGATTTCTTGAGACATTACTTTGAAGACTTTGGCAACACTATTTCGAGGAAGCATCACCTTTTGCGACAGCAACTATTAGCCGACCCCCAACTGGATTTCGTTCATCTTCAAGCTTTATTCTAGCAGCGTCAACAGGTAGAACTTTTAGTTTTGTTCCTTTCTTTTATTCGCCCCTTTTTTTTAATTGAGTTTTATTGGTAACTCGTTCTCTCTCTTTTTTTTTTTTTTTTTTTTTTTTTTTGAGGAACATGATGGTTTACTTTAGAGATATTTCTACTTGCTCCGGCGTTAAACATTTGGCAATTCTTGATAACGAGAGACAATCCAAAGAGAAGGCTACGTGCTTGGAGGTGCATGATTCTTTACTTGGTCCATACAGCGCTTCAACCCCGAAGGTGTGGGCTCTACAGGCTACGCACCATCAACTTAAGCAAGACATCAAAGGTGTGGGCTCTACAGGCTACTCACCATCAACTTAAGCAAGACATCAAAGGTGCGGGCTCTACAGGCTGCGCACCATCAACTTATCGAAGGGCCAAATTACTTATCATTGCACCATCAACTTATCGAAGGGCTAAATTACTTATCATCGCACCATCAACTTTTCGAAGGGCCAGATTACTTAACATCGCACCATCAACTTATCGAAGGGCTAAATTACTTATCATCGCACCATCAACTTATCGAAGGGCCAGATTACTTAATATCATTGGGTCAAGCTATCATTGAAGGCAAAGCCAAGTGGGGAAACGATCTCAAGTTTGATGGTGAATTTCGCTTTATTGACGGATACTGGGAGTGGACTGAAGATATTCTTAGCCGATGAGGAGACAAGTTAAACGATGTTCAACTACATGAGGAGTACGGGCCTCTTTATATACTTATGATCGCAACTCCGAGATTATCAAAGCTTTTATTGAAGCATGGTGTCCCTCCACGAATACTCTCTTAACATCACAAGGCGAATTATCAATATCACTGTGGGACTTACATACTTTGGCGGGCATTCCTATGACCGAATTGATTTATGATGAAGTAGTTCCTGATACCAAGGAACTTACTAGTCATGATCCCAAGGGAAATATGTTTGTACCTAATTCGTGCAAGTATCTATTCGAAGTATACCACTTACTGAAGGGAGATAACCGAAGGCACCAAGTTTCTCAAGTTACAATCGAATCTTGGGTGAACTTTTCGTGCAAGAGACCTAGGAGACATACTAAACCACCTCCTCGCAAAGATAGAAAGAATAGTCGTTCCAAGCAAACTCATAACCCACAAGGAGATATTAGTGCCCCCGAAGCATGGAGTTCCGCGGAAGATAAACTATTTGCTAAACTTGGCCTCAAAGGAAGCTTGAAGGAAGAAGTCTACTTGGCGGCTTACTTATCATGCTGGATTTGTGCCTTTGCCTTACCATGTGACAATGCTGGCGTGATCCGTCCGAGTACCTTTAAAATTGCAAGCACCATGGCGGCTGGTCGAAAAGTGGAGTTAGCAGTCCCTGTCTTAGCCAGCATTTACAAAGGACTTAACAGATTATCAATGGCTTCACTACCTATTAGGGTTTACTCTCCGTTCCCTATCCACTTCATATATGGTTGGCTAGCACATTGCTTCAAAACTCACTTCCCACTCAATCAAGATGTACGCGGTCCGCCTATGACTCAATATTTCGGCGAAGGAGGTGCGTGATACTATGATGCAAAACAAGCTCAAAAAGATTTATAAAGCTGAACTTGTATCCTGGACTTGCAACATGGCCAAAGAATAGGGAGAATTTCATCATACCAATAATGGAAGAGGTCACGAACTTAAACATCTTTGAGAAGGGGTGGACAATTTATCATCGAGCCACACAGTCCTCATTAATTCGGCTTTTATCAAGATGTAAACAACACTGTAACTCCTTCACTTACTCAATTTGAAATTTGATATTTACCTGAAGAGCTTTCAACTCAACAAGAAAAATACAAATCCACACAAATCAAAGCAAGCTTTTGGACTTGCTTCAATTCGATATTTACTTGAAGAGCTTTTAACTCAGAAAGGAAACATAAATCAAGGCAAAGTTGCAAACTTATTTCAATTTGATATTTACTTGAATAGTTTTCAACTCAACAAAGAAATACAAAGTTGTGATTGAATTCAACTTATAACTTGTTATTTACTTGAAGAATCTTCTATCCAAAACAAATCAAAGAAAAGTTGCAAATTTATTCAACTTGTTATTTACTTGAAGAATTTCCAATTCAACAAGGAAACATAAATCAAAGCAAAGTTACGGCTGAACTTAGAAAATATCTAAGCTGCCTACGTACCTTTTCAAAAGGGATCAAGTCATAACGTAGTTCAAATGGTTAACTTTGTTTGAAGGGGGGAGCCGTACATAGTTTATACTCATGCGGGCCAGGAGTATTCAAAGTTTAACCACCCTGAACAAGAGTGGGGATTTTCTAATTTAGCCACCTGAAAGACCATCAGTGGAGTAAGTTAGCAGTTTATCCACATACTTTACTATTGGTGGTTACCGTACATAGTTTATACTCATATGGATCAGGAGTGACATGCAGTTTAGGCTCGTGCGTCGAGGAGCAATCTACTTTATCATGCGTGATATTTCTTCAAGAATTTACCATTTATAAGTCCGATGCACAAGCCATCCTTGTCGAGCAACTTGTAGGCGCCATTTGTATACACTTCTTTTACCACTTGCGGACCGTCCCATTTTGACATGAACTTGTTTCCCATACGCTGAGTGATGGTAATTGGTCTTCTCACTGCTAAAACCAAGTCCCCTATTTGGAATGATCGCGGATGCACTTTCTTATTAAATGCTCTCGTCATTCGGGCTTGGTAGCATTCAAGTTGTTGTTGTGGTGCAAGTCTCTTCTCATCAAGGGATTCCAACTCTTCAAGTCTGAGACGAGCATTATCCTCTGTAGCAAGACCTTCTTGAATCGCTATGCGAAGTGATGGTATTTGGCTTTCCAAAGGTAGCACCGCTTCAACTCCGTAAACTAACGAGTAGGGGGTAGCTTGAGTAGCGGTTCTATGTGTTGTTCGGTACGCCCATAACGCTTCCCCAACTTTCTCATGCCAATCCCTTTTTGACTTAGACACAACTTTTTTCAAGAGATTGCACAAAGTCTTGTTAAATGCCTCTGCCAAACCATTTGTAGCTGCATTATACATTGACGAGTTATGTTGTTTAAAGCCAAATTGCACGCATAGTTTGTCCATCAGCTTGTTGTAAAATGGTCTACCATTATCAGTGATGATGTATCGAGCCACCCCATATCTAAAAATCAGATTGTTTCGAATGAACTCAACTACTGTTTCTTTTTTCACCTCTTTAAGGGGTACTGCTTCCGCCCACTTTGAGAAGTAATCAGTAGCTGCCAATATGTAGGAATGACCACCTGAAGATTTAGGAGTTATTGGACCCACTACGTCAAGACCCCACGCATCGAATGGCCATGAAGCTACTGTAGGATGTAAAGGTTCAGGAGCTTGGTGAATGAAATTGGCGTGTATCTGACATGCTTCACATTTCCTTGCATAATCCAAGCAATCTTTAACCATAGTAGGCCAATAATAGCCTATCCTTTTGATCCGAAAATGTAGTTTTGGACCTGATTGATGTGCTCCACATACTCCTGAATGCGTTTCTGTCATAGCTTCGAGAGTCTCCTCACCATTTAAGCAACGCTGATAAGTTCCCTCAAAAGAACGTCGATACAAAGTATCTTTGTATAAAATAAAGCGAGGAACTCGTCTACGCACTTCAGTTTTATGTCGAGGATTTGATGGCAATTTTCCGTGCTTTAAGTAGTCAATCAATGGAGTCCTCCAATCATCCTCTTCATCAACCGAGATTGATATGGCATTTATATTTCCAATATCAGATCCACTTGATAATGGCACAACCCAACGATTACACACGGGTACACTTGTTGTTTCCTCTTTCGATAGGGCCATAACAGTTGCCAAATTAGCCAAAGCATCAGCTATTCTATTTTCTGCCCTTGGTATATGACTCAAAATTATATTATCAAATTTGGCCATCAAAACCGACGCTTGTTGATAGAAGGGGATCAAATCTTCTTTCTTGACCTCATACTCATTTAGGAGTTGGTTGATTATCAGTTTGGAGTCACCGTATACTTCTATACTGAGAATCTTCATTTCTTGTGCCATTTGAAGTCCAATAATCAGAGCTTGGTACTCAGCAACATTATTTGAGCACAATTCAGTCAACACGAAAGAGTATGTTAAAACAAGCCTCTCTGGAGAGACGAAAACCACCCCTGCTCCTGCTCCATTTGATCGAGCCGATCCATCGAAGAACATCATCCAAGTTGGTAAAGGCTCGACAAATAAGACTTCTTCGTCGGGAAAATCATCGGAAAGTTCCCACTCAGCTGGAATCGGATGATCAGCTAGGAAATTGGCGAGTGCTTGGCCTTTCACAGCTTTCTGTGGTACATACATTATCTCGTACTGATTAAATATGATTGACCACTTAGCTAACCGCCCGGATAACACCGATTTTGACATTACATACTTGACCGGATCAGCTCGAGATATGAGCTTTATGGAATATGCCTCGAAGTAATGCCTTAGCTTCTTGATCGCGTAGAACAAAGCCAAACATATCTTTTCAACCGGAGAATATTTTAACTCATTTTCAGTCAAGGTCCTGCTGAGATAATATAATGCTCTCTCCTTCCCTTCTTCATTTTCTTGTGCCAATAGGGCCCCGATTGACCGTTCTTGCGCAGCAATATATAGGATAAGAGCTTTACCTGGTATTGGAGCTCATAATACAGGCGGGGTTCATAAGATGCTTTTTGATACTTTCAAACGCATTTTGACATCCTTTATCCCATTCAAAATTGACGCCCTTTTTCATGAGATGACTAAAAGGTTGGCATCTTCCTGCTAAATTTGATATGAACCTTCGGATAAATGTTAGATTACCTTGTAGACTTCTCAAATCCTTAAGATTTCTTGGCGCAGGCATCCTTTGGATAGCATCTATCTTGGCGGGATCAACTTCAATTCCACGGTGGCGAACTATGAAACCAAGGAATTTTCCCGAAGTAACACCGAGGCACATTTAAGGGGGTTCATCTTCAAATTATACTTACGGAGCCTGTTAAACACAACTCGTAGATCCTTCAGATGACCATCTCTTTTCTTGGTTTTAACTACAAGGTCGTCCACATAGCATTCCACGTTCTTATGCAGCATGTCATCAAAGATGTTTTGCATAGCACGTTGAAATGTAGCACCTGTATTTTTCAGCCCAAAAGGCATAACCTTATAACAGTAGATACCCTTCGGGGTACGAAACGCAGTACACTCCTCATCCTGGGGCGACATTCTGATTTGATTATATCCTGAACATCCATCCATAAAAGATAAGGCCTCGTGTTCGGTAGTCGCATCAACCATAAGTTCAATAACGGGTAGCGGAAAGTCATCCTTTGGGCATGCCTTATTCAAGTCTCTGAAATCAACGCATATGCGAATTCGACCATTCTTTTTCTTGACTGGAACAATGCTGGAAATCCAAGTGGGGTATTTGACTTCCCTAATGAACCCAGCATCAATAAGTTTGTTGACTTCGGCTTCGATTAAAGGAACTAATTCTGGACGGTATACTCGTTGCGATTGTTTTACCGGTCGAATTCCATGCTTTACGCCAAGATGGTGAGTTGCAATCTTTGGATCCAACCCAGGCATTTCCTTGTACGTCAAGCGAAGACATCCTTGTATTCCTTTAGGAGACTTGTATATTGGATCATTTCTTCAGAAGACAGAAGTGCACTTACAAATGTAGGTTGATGCTACTCTATTGTTCCGAGATTGATTTCTCGCAGCTCATCTACAGTCGCTTGTACGCCATCTTCAAGTTGTGGAGGTGCCTCTTTAACTTCGTTTTCTACCACTTCAAAGTCAAGATCTTCATTGATTGAGATATGGTGGCATGTCTTTATGGTGACAGGTTCTTCCGAAGTAATAAGCAGGGACGTGCCCCCAACTGAGAGATGAAGAGTTTGATCTCGCCTCGTTTGTGGTTCTATTGACTCCCCATGATTTATGTCTCTATCAACCTCTACGCTTTCTCCAAGACGATCGAACACAGAATGATGGTTTGACGCATGTTTGTCCTCAAAAGTCTTTTGGCCCTTAAACCCGAGTCTCTTGAACACAGAAAGACGTTTCATAGGAACACCGAGTCGATCAAACACTGAAACACGTTTATTCTTAGTTTCAATTCTCAATGCAGATATGTGTTGAACGTTCACTTGTTTATCTTTTCAGGACACGCGTATTCTCACCGGTTCCATATGAACATATCCCACGCCCGTCTTAGGCTGATCAACACGAAGTCCTTTCTCTTTCAGCTTAAGTTGTGCTTTTGTGAGCCCATGAATCTTTTCACCAGTCAATTCTGGTCTTAGCCTGCCTAAGACTGACGGGCTAGAAAACTCGTATCCTGATCTTTCTACGAGTGTGTAAGCCTTCGGATCAAATACTCCTTTTATTTCTCCTGATGACATTGTTGGAGATGGTCCATTTGTAGAATTCAAACTGGTGATGGGCATTATCAGGTTCGATTTCGAAGCTTCAAAGTTATTGACTTTTTCTTCAGGCATAACTTCCGGGTCCAAGTATAATTTGGCATCAGCAAAGTGGGATTCCGCATCAGTAAAGGGTTTTGCATCTGCATCCACTTTCATGATTTCTCCATCTTTCAGATACTTAAAACATTGATGTAGGGTAGATGGAATAACGTTATTTTCGTGGATCCATGGTCGCCCTAATAGAAGATTATAAGAAGTCCTAGCATCAATCACATGAAGTAGAGTGCTTACCTTCAGTTCTCCAATTCGAAGATCTGCTCGAATCATTCCTATAGCTCGTTGTCCTCCTTGATTGAATCCTTGAATGGTCAGACGACTTTGAGATAATTCTTCGATAGAGATCCCCAACTTCTCCATAGTGGATTTTGGCATGATATTAACGGCTGAACCTCCATCGATCAATATGCGGTTAACTTTCTCTTTTTGCATGAATCCTGAGACGAAAAGTGGTCGATTGTGCGGTTTCGGTCCTAGTAACAAATCATCGTCCGTGAAGGCAATTACCGCGCTAGTAACATGACAAGAAACAACATGGGAAATTTCTTCATCATAGGAGGTAGGACTCATATTTTCTTTCAAGTATTTCTTCGAAAAAAAGTCGCCCAAAGTCATTGGTTTCCAATAGCGATTGTTCGAAGGCCTTTTATGGTTGGTAGGTGCTCTCATCCTTCTCTTTGACTCGCTTTGTCTATACTTGATCGGAGTCGATGTTTTTATCCAAGTAGGGTGAAACTGCTCTACACGTCGCCTTTGCCTTCGTCGATGCGTCACTACGGTCCATTCACCATCATCTTCAACTTTGGTTGTTGCATGTACTTCAACTTTAACTTCTCTATTGGACATCAACTTTGAAACTAACATTGGTTCCAAGCTTCCAAACTGGATTTTTGTGGATGCCCCCAATAGTGTTGGTGATGTCATCATACTTTTGTTGCTCTTAACTTTATTGACATTTGTTGAAGTTACAATACTAGTAGCGTTTGCATCGGCTGCATATTCACTTTCAAGGATAATTTTGCCTTCTCTTGCTAGAGCCATGATCTTATCTTTCAGCACAAAACACTTCTCTATCGGGTGGCTAATGACTCGATGATACTTGCAGTATTTCGGGTCATTCACTTTCCCACTCTCCTCAGGGCGTTTTGGCTGCGGTAGCTCTATCAGTTTTTTCACCAGCAATTTGTCAAAAATGTGTGAGACGTCGGAGTCTGGAAATGGGTATTCCTTTTCTTGCATCTCTTTCAGTGTAAGTCGACGCCTTTCATCCTACGTTGGTTGATCTTTTGTTTTGGCTTCAACCTTCTTTTCCTTAGAGGGAATTTTGACAGGTGTTGCCTTCACTGCCATAGATTCCCTTGCAAAAGGCTTGACGAATTTTTCACTCCTCCGAACATCCCTTCTATCCTTTCTTTGATTTTCAGTCGGAAAGTTAGTACCGTAATGTGCAATACTTAGTTCCATATCATGAGCTCTCGTAGCCAATTCTTCAAATGTTCAGGGCTTGATTCTTTGTAAGATGTAAAGCAATCCCCAATTCATGCCTTGAATACACATTTCTATTGCAGATATCTCTGAAAGTCTATCCTTGCAATTCAAACTCAATGCTCGCCAACGATTGATGTAATCGATGACCGGTTCGTCTTTCCACTGTTTTGCATTAGTGAGCTCGATCATACTTACAGTGCGACGAGTGCTATAGAAACGATTCAAGAACTCTTTTTCCATTTGGTTCCAACTGTCTATTGACTCTGGCTTTAAATCAACATACCAATCGAAAGCGTTTCCTTTAAGTGACCTCACAAATTGTTTCACCAAATGATCACCATATGTCCCCGCATTGTTGTATGTTTCCATGAAATGAGCAATATGTTGCTTCAGATTTCCCTTTCCATCGAATTGCTGAAAACTCGGTGGTTGATAACCCATTGGTATCCTCAAAGAATCAATACGTTTAGTATACGGTTTTGAGTATGTTGGAGAAGTTTGAGAGGGTGCACCATACTGAGCTCTAATTGTATTAGCTATCATATTTTGCTGTTCTTGCACAGATAGAGCGGCGATGGATGCAGTGGAGTTATTTATCCTCATCGCGGAGTCATGCTTCTGAGGAAGAAAATTCACTTGAGTCGAAAAAGTTTGAGGGTTACGACTAGACTGACCAGGATCGCGATTTTCTAACTTATTTATAAGTTGAGCAATCTGGAAGTCTTTATCCTCCAAAGTCTTTTGCAAGTTAGCCATTGTTTGAGCCATTTGGGCAACTTGCTCTTCAAGAGTCATAGTCTCCGCCTCTTCAGTAAAAGGAGTTTCCTTTGATCTAGTTTCTCTAGGGGTTGAGGGAGTTGAACCATCTGATGATTTTGAGTCATGACCGTCTATAGAAGACCGCACGGTGCCATCAACTCCTTTGTTCTTCAGATTTTGTTGGTTCGCCCCATCAGCTCCCTTATTCTTCAGGTTGGGTTGGATTTTAGGAGCCATTGAGTATTTGAACTTTGGTATGAGAAGGAAGAGATGAGAGGTAAGATGGTCCCACTGGGCGTGCCAATCTGTTTGCACTAAAAATTCGCGTTTATTGATTTTTAGTCAATACCGAATAGATAATACAAATATTTGAGAACTTCAAGTAAAAGTGGGTATTCAATCTTCACTTGATCCTCTGATTCTTCCTTCAAATTCAAAGTTGTTGAATCTTCAAACGGTTCTTGATGAATTTGGGGTTTGATCTTCTTTAACTTCAAATTTAGCTTGAATAACGTTAATTCGTAGGTCCTTCGACTTATTTACGAATCAAACGCCGAATTTTGGAGAATTCCGCCAAGAACGCCTATGAACTCGTCGGTAACTCCGTGGATTTAGCTTGAATATAACGCCAATTCGCTGATATAACGCCTCGATAGCGGATCAAACGCCTTGATTTGGTAACTTCGGGAAGAAAGGTTTTTAGCCTTCTTCTTGAACTTGTAGAAAGGTTTTTAGCCTTTCTTGAATTCGTAGAGAGGTTTTTAGCCTTTCTGAATTCGTGTTGTGTTTTTGAATGACCTACACATGACCCCTTTATATAGGTGTAGGATTCAAGACTTGTAGCCCAAGTCAAAGTTTATTTAATAATTATCTCTTGTATTTTTATTTTTTAAAGAGATAATATCATAAAAGACTTGAATTTGATTGGTCGGTATGATGCAATACGCCACATGTCGCCATATGATTTGTCTTGGCTTTCTTTAACTGCAAGCCTTCATTTGATTGGTCAAAACATGTCACTTTGACACGTGTCATCATTTGATTTGTTGATAAAATAAACATTATAATATCAATTTAAATTTAACTATTTAATTTTGAAATTAAATTTAGGATAATTTCAAAATATAAAATAGCAAATTAAATTAATAATATAAAGTTTATTAATTAATCTACAATATCAATTGAAAAACTCAATTATATAATTGAGAATTTTAAATTGATATTAAATCTGGTGTCATATTTCTTCAGTCTCGTATGTCTGAAGGCATCGATCAATTTCTTGCCAAAAATTTCAAATTATGAATTATAGAAATTTCTTGTTGACATAACGTTGGCGCTCTCGCGCGCGCTCTCTCTCCCTCTCTCTATATATATTATTTTGGAAAAATTGCAAATTTAACTCTATCAATTCACCCAATTTAGTGTTTTTTTTTTATATATTTTATTTTTCGGCGATAAAATAGAACTGTAATTTCAAAATCAAATAATTTAATGCATATTTTGGCTGAAAACTGATTTTTTGGTTGGAATTTACACATGACGAACTTCTAAATCGGATCCAGTTTCCGGGAAAACTAGATTCCGATAAAAAAAAAAAAGTGAATTAAATTGCATGATTTTTAAAAGATAATTTTATTTTATCACCGGAAAATAAAAGGGAAAATTGCAAATTTGGGATAGTAACATACCCTCATTTGCATTTTCGGACTTTAATTTGAAATTTCTCATTTCAGGGACACTAACTCTTAAAAATTTGCATTTTTGGCCAAATACCCACCGGAATCCTAATTTTTTATCGGAAAACTACAAGTGAGGTCACGTGCTAGCCTGAAATCGTTTTTATTTGAGTTGACATTATTTTGCTTATGTGGAACGACTGATTTGCTTCATATGAATTAAAACTGTTTCAGCCTTGCACGTGACTTCATGTGCAGTTTTCCGATAAAAAATTAGAGTTCCGGTGGGTACATGACTTCATGTGTGGTTTTCAGATAAAAAATTAGGGTTTCGATGGGTATTTGGCTAAAAATGCAAATTTTTAGGAGTTAGTATCCCTAAAATAAGAAATTCCAAATTAAAGTCCAAAAATGCAAATGAGGGTATGTTACTATCCCAAATTTGCAATTTTCCCTAAATAAAATGTACCAAAAAGTATAAATTAATTAAGTTGGTATACCACATTTAGAATTTTCAGTATTATTACCATTCAAATGTTATGAATTATAGTTATATTCCCAAATAATTGAATATGAGACTTCTTCTTAACATCTTGAGTTTTAAAACAACCTAAATTATGGGAATGAAAATAATGAGCACCATAATATCAAAAAATGTTAAAATAAATAAAAGATAATAGAGAACAAAACATATCTTCACTAAAATATGACAAACAAAAGAACCCAATGAAAGAAAAAAAAAACTTTAATTATTTTCCGTAAAATTTTAATTATTAGAGTGGAACAATATTTAATTTTTACTGGATAAAAATATTTGCAATTTTTAATTTTAATTCTTTGGTTTATTATTGTAAATATGCAATTTTGGTCCATAAGTTACAAAATATTTGCGATTTATTCTACACTAATGATCGCATGCTTTCGCTGTTAATTAAGTAATGGAATACATCTGTCAGGAGTAGGTCGGAAGAATGTGGTTTCGATCTCTTATTTTAAATTTATATTTATCTCATGTTTCATTTATATACTCGTGCTTAGTATTCTAATAGATGATCGAGATCAAAAGAGAAGTTTTTTAAATTTTTTCTATGTTATAATTATTTTTCTCTCCTAATCTCTATTGTCTAGCTATCAATGCACTTAAAATTTTAGTCCATACGTGCATGTAAGTTGTAACTGAAATAGGGGATGAAACATAAATTTAAAAGAGAAGTTCCCATGTCGAAAAATGTGATGTAATGTGGTGACTTGTTAGAACTAATTAAACAAAATTAAACCATTTTTAACCAAATGTTATTAACTATAGCAATAATTAGGTCTTAGGGAAACTGTAAATAATGTTTTTACAAAATTAGTTATATTTATATATATATGGGATGTCTTTTTTAATTTTCCTAATTGTGCTTTCAAAAGTTGCTGTAGCTTTTTAAATTTTCATGGCAAATCAAACTTCCCAAATGGTATAATTTTTTTATTTCTTTAAAACTTATGAACCAATTTTTCTGTTGTCTTTTTTTGATTGCTATTCATTTTAGCACAAAAGTCATAGAATTGATACATTATTAATCACGTAATATCATATTCATCAACAAATATAGTTTTTCAAATTTAGTAATAAGCAAGGGGAGAAAAGGTCTGCTCATAATAAAATTCTAATTCCATCCCTAATTAAACTGTCACTTTCTTAATCTCACCAGCCTATATGGCTCTGTCACATAATTAATGGATTGATTTTTAAAAAAAAAAAGGATTTTTAAAGAAAAATAAGTAGAAAAATGGATGAAATTAACTTTTGCAATATGTGTAACAAGGAAGAGAGTGACATAAGCCATGGGGACAAAGCATCAAAACCATGCGCAATTGTGCGGTCCCTCACCTTCTCGATCTCATTGTGCCTTTTTATTTACTCCCTTCTCTTTAATCCTATCTCCTCCCACTACCTCGCAACCTTATATTATATCAAAACCCCTATTCCTTAACCATATACAATTATATTTGTTCTATTTTTATATACATATTGTCTTCTTCTTCGTGTTCATCTTCATCGTTTTGCTTTCTCCAAGAATCTGATCATCTCGAGCTAGCCTCGACAGGTGAGCCTCCTCGGTTGGATCGCACTTTCATTCATATGTTTTACTATCGTGAAACATCAATTTTGCCATCGATATTGCAACAGAAAAATACTATTTTACAATCTAAAAACAAATTCTGCATCTCAAAGTTTCATCGCCAAAAACCCTGATTCCAAAATTTAGTAACCGACTTTGCTGACTTTCTCCACCCCTCCCTATCTCTCTCTATATATATATATGTATGTATATGTATATGTGTTCTGAGAGAGAAGGAAAGCGTGTGTGTTTGTGTGTTTGATGCATGTGGAAACATGCATGCCATTGAAGAATTAAGTGTATGTACTGAAAGCCCTAGCTAGAGAGAAAATCATCTTAGCTGGAACATCTGTTTGTGTGTGTGTATGAATATGTTTGTTTTGGCCGTGTATTATGGAAAAGATCGTCAAAGAGTTGTGCTGTGTTAATTCTCGACAAGAAGACATGAGGGTCTGACTGCATCTCCAAAATGGACACATATAAACCTGCAAATTCCCCCTTTAACACTGTTTGTTTCTTTCTGCACCTCTCTCTTTCTCTATCCCCCCGAAGAGGCGCGTGCTGGAGATACATAACGTCATCCAACATTCTCCTTTTTGGCTACTCAACTCCTCAACATTCTTAATAATTTACCCCTAAACGCCCATAATTAGTGTTTATTCTAGCTATATATATATATACTTGAAAGAAACATAGGCCGTATACATATGTATTTATTACTTGCTCTTCAAATATTATTATGCTTCTTAAAACACTTCTGTAAATTGTAAGCACTGTAATTTTCACGTACTTTGGTAGAACACTAAAATTAATAATATTATTTATAAATACATTATGCATATAGTGAAAGTTTGTTTAAAAAAAAAGGGATTCCCACGAGATCCAGAGAATATACATATTTTTTCACGTATATTGTTGGTAATAAGTCACGTTTTGTCCTAGGAATTAGTGTATTATCATATCCATAATTTTAATTCTTTTTTGAAAAACTCAAATTAGAAGTTCAAGGACATCACATAATTTAATTATGTAAGGTTCATGCAATAAATCCAATAAATTCCAGATGTTATATATAGATACAATGTAAGAAATGATATTAATTTGACTATATAATTTATACATAAGATGGAGTGTCATTTACATTCACTAGCACAAGACACAAGACAACATCATTACATGTCCGTTTTCCATCTTGGTTTTCAGCAGGGGGGCCTTTGCCCCCCACCCATCATTATTTCGGTATTTTCCCCAATCTTTTATTTAATTTTTCTCTTTTTTTAACAACCAAGCACAACAATGTAGGGAAAGGAAATAAAAATATAAAATAAAAAATATATTTTCTTTAAACCACGCGTTCATTACCTTTTAGAGATAAAATGTCAAGCATTGCTCACCAGCAAATGAGCTTATCATTATATCTGAGTAGCACTTGTCACCTTTTCATATGTAGCCTTCATAATTCCCTCACATTAAATTTGTTTATTCCTAATATATATTTTAAACTCTTCTCTCTTGTGTTGGTCTGTATATATCTCTTCTTTGATCATTCGTATATGATTCAAAGATGACGACGATGATGAATTAGAATTCGAAAGTTCATGTACATATATATAAGTTGACTTATACATCTTAATATAGGATGATGGATTCAACCACGAACGAATCGTGCGTTCCTCCTGGTTTTCGATTTCATCCAACGGACGAAGAGCTGGTGGGGTATTATCTCAGAAAGAAAGTTGCTTCTCAGAAGATTGATCTTGATGTTATTAGAGATATTGATCTCTACAGGATTGAGCCATGGGATCTTCAAGGTAATTACAAATCAATACATACATACATACATACATGTGTGTGTTAATAGTGTTAAAGCAGGAAGAAGCATATAAACATTAGGGTTTTTGTCAATATTGTATACCTAAGATGATGAAAGTGTTATATAAATCCTTCTTTTTCATTTTTCCGATTTGAATTCAGATAAGTGTAGAATTGGATACGAAGAGCAGAACGAATGGTATTTTTTTAGCCACAAAGATAAAAAGTATCCGACGGGTACGAGGACGAATCGGGCTACTATGGCAGGGTTTTGGAAGGCGACGGGGAGAGATAAGGCGGTGTATGATAGGGCGAAGCTGATAGGGATGAGGAAAACCCTAGTTTTCTACAAAGGAAGAGCTCCAAATGGTCAGAAAACTGATTGGATCATGCATGAATATAGGCTTGAATCTGAAGAAAATGGTCCTCCACAGGCAAGTGCTGAAAAATGTTCCTATTTTCTTTTTCTTTAAATTGATTTTTATCATTATTGATAATTCGAGCTCCTTAATCAACCCATAAATTTCTTTTTCCTTTTTGGCTTACTTATTATATGACATTTTAACAGTCAACATTCTGTGGGTTATGAATAGTGAGTAATAGTTTTCATGAGTGTGGAACCCTATTTTCTGATAATGATATTTATTATCGGGTTCAGACCCGGTTCGTTCGAAACGAACTAATCATATAACAAGCAATTTACATTTGTTATTAGATTGATTAGTACTTTTAATAAATTTTATATCAGTTATTGACAAGTGTAAAACACTCCTCCCTCATTATGTTGGTTTCACCAAAACTAGATCCAAACTACAATTACCATGGTAAGTAGAATTATTTAAAATTTCTATTATAAGCTGACCTTTCTTAAGTCCACTGGAATTTCATAAACCAAATAATAAAAATTTTACTCTTTTTTTTAACACACGTAACTTAAGTGGGATTCGAATCCGAGTCATTACTCTAGAAAATCAATCCATTAACCACTTGAAGCAATCCTATTGGAACATAAAATGGGAGTAAATTAATAATCTTAAACTACAGTTTTGTTGGCAAATTTAAGTTGGCAAATATATAAACAACTTGTATTTGTTCTTTAAGAGTCTTCCCTGACATCATTGTGAGTGACATGGTGCACCAACTATTATATATCTATTATTAATGACCACACATTTATTTTTAGAAAGATTGAAATAAATCTCATTGTTTCCCAAATTCACAGTGTTTGCAAAGACACATAAAATGCATATAATTGTATAGGGCCCCCAATATTTCCCAACTTGTAAGGCATGCAAACCTTTTTATCTACCTCCCTTTGCATGTGTTCCATTACATGCAGTCTCTTTAATTCACCATACATGTCTGAAATGCCTCTTAGTCAAAAAGACACTACTTTTAACTTCTTTTACAACAAATATTAATGAATGCCCTTTATCTAGACCAACTTTTATTGCATGAGTTCTTACATACTAAAATTCAACATCCTTCAAATTAAAGTGTCAATACTTTTCATTTTTCTAATACACGCCATTTTGTTATATAGTGTTATATCGAACACCGTTTCGGATATTTTTCACGTAAAAAATTCAAGAAAGAATTTGTATCATTATATCCGTATCGGTCATATCATAACCTCTTATCTGGTCTCTATCCCCTATGAGATTTTGCTCTAACTAGTAACTAATTATAAAACCACCCTCTTTATCATTTCGAAAACTATCATCACACACTTCTACTTGAAAATTCTAAACCTCGTGAAATGTCCATACTACCCCTTGTTGGCCCAAAAATTCCTAAAAAACCCTAATGGAATAATGTTGAAAACGCACAAACATGTCCAATAAAAGAAAAATATCGTTATATAGAATAAAAAAAAGTAGAAGGGAGATTTGAAACTTATATAGTAACCTGAGGAAACTAAAACTAAGCACATTTGCATTCGCACCGTGCAGGAAGAAGGATGGGTTGTTTGTCGGGCTTTCAAGAAGCGAATGACCGGGCAGACGACGACGACGAAGAACACCATCGAAGCCTGGATGTGGGACCCATCCTACTACTACGACGAACCTAGTAATAACGCCCACCTTGCCTCATCGAATACTGATTACTCGACAAGACGTCAGGAGCACATCAACAACAACAACAGCAACAGCAACAACAACTTTGTTTCTGCCCACAACTTGATCTGCAAACAAGAAGCAGAAGCCATTGATCATCACCTGCATTTCGTGCAATGCGCCGATCAATTCGTGCAGCAGCTCCCCCAGCTGGAGAGCCCATCACAGATCATCAACATCAACAATAAGAACAAGAACGAAGACTTATATCATCACATTAGTTCCCAGAAATCTCACGTGACCACAGATTGGAGGGATCTTGATAGATTTGTGGCTTCTCAATTGAGTCATGGAGCAGTGTCAGATGCGTATGACGAACGGATCGATATTGGGTCGGGATTTGACTCGTGTATTGACCCGAATGGTGATGATTCAGGTTTGGGTTTGCTTCTGCTGCAAACCGGGAGGGATCAAGCCGAAGAAGCTGCGGCAGGGACAAAGCTGATTAATCAGCTTTCAAGTAGTACGACTTCTGATTGTGATATTGGGATTTGCATATTTAATAAATGATGAATTGTTGTGGTATATGAACGAGGGCATTGATGTCAATGCCATTGGTAATTTGGAGATATATATATAGCAATATATCTATATATATGAAAAAAATATATATATACAATTTTTGTGAAACATATTTTGGTTGGGAATTACGTATAAAAGAGGAAGCTTTTAGACATATGTGTTTTATATATTCAATTTTGTAGAAGGATGTAGGGAGGTGAATTGCTGCATGCGTGCATGCTTGCATGTATATAGGTTGAGGTATGCTACTCCATGATATAGGACACTTGTGAACTATGATGCACGGACACTTCTAAAAATATCATTTTGCCGTGTCGTGTCGGACACTCGTGTCCGATATCGTGTCCGACACTCCTTACGTGGGAAATTCAAGAAAAAATCCGTGTCGCCGTATCCGTGTCGTGTCGTGTCCGTGTCGCCGTGTTCGTGTCCGTGTCCGTGCATTATAGCTTGTGAAAATTTAACTTTTCTTGTGACAGTTTCGCATCGACACATGTGTCAAATACTATACCGACATATCACATGGTAAATTTAAAATATATACCAATATCATTGTGTCGATCTTCATTTTGTGCTCGTGTTCATACATTATAAGTGCTAACTAATTTGTTGTTTTCAATTTTGTATACTTTGTGTTAGATATGCAAAAGAGTCGGCTAGCCTTAGTTACGTTGGACTATAACATATATAATGGATCGAGCTCGGGCACGATGAGCCTTGAAAAAATTGGCTTGAGCTTGACTTGAAAAATTCTCTCTTACCACGCGCCAAGAAATTATTTTGACAAATAAAAATATATTTTCAATCATTTTGGTTATAATATATACCTAACAAAGTTTTTTAATTATTTATTCTATATTAATGTACGCAACAGTATTATTGCAATTATTATACATCTTATAAAACGATATGCACTCATTAATTAGCACAATTAACCTCAACTTCGCTACCAATATAAGTTTCAAGATATGATTAATTGTTACATTTGCAAATATATTAAAATTGATATAATATTGAAGCTTGTGTGTTAAATTAAATATGAGATAATTGAAACAAATGGTACTGCGAAGTGCGAATAATAAATAAAGAGGTTAAGTTATGATTTGAAATGTGAGATTATTCCATTATTTTTTTAGTTTAAATCAGGACATATATCGTCGACTAGAGTGATTAGTTCCCCCGTTAGGCATTTCATATGATGGGACAGTTGACTTGGAGATTTAGACCTACTTCATACCCAAAGACGGAAAGATTATCCCATTATTATTTGTTAAATAAAATTAGTATCTTTTATTCATTTGGATTTTGGAAATTGTTCTTTAACCCTCACGCTGCTTTTCTTTTTTCTCATTTTCAGTTTTTTTTTTCCCCCTTATTGTTGCATGATGATATATTAACATTTTCGCTTTTAAATAAAAAAATTTTTTTAAACATAATTATATGCATGTGTATATATTGATTATGTAGCCTGTTTTCCATTGGGATGGTTTAATAAAAGTACCAATGAGTAATTCTTTTATATTACGTAAGTAGTTTGAGAATTTTATAATATTAATGTCTATTTATAATTCAAGAAATTATAAATTTTCAGTTAAAGTTGAGTTTCTTTTTATATATATATATACTAGCGTATACCCCGTGCGATGCACGGTGTCAATATATAATATAATTTATAATATTAAATATGAAATTTGTACATTAAAAGAATTTTAAAATAAATAACTAAATTATATAGAAGAAAATATAATCTATGTAATATATATTTTTTATAAATTTCACCAAAAAAATATATATTTTTTATAAATAATAAATAAATTATTGCTAAAATAAAATTCTATTACTTTAATATACTTGAATTTGAATTGAATAAAAGAAAATATGGAAAGTATGAGAAACTTACAAATACAAATTTATAAGAACTCATAGTCTCATAATGCGATCTTGTGGAAAATAAAGGAAGAAATAAAGATTAAGTAAAAAGAAAAAGAAAAACATAAAACCTAATTGCAAATTGATAAATAACGTGAAAAATACTTAGTTTATACTATAGAAATTACAAACAAAAAATATTAAAGTAAAAGAAATAAAAAGAAATAAAAAATATATATAAGATTTAATTTGTCAAATAATATTAAAAACTTTAACATGTAGAAATGAAAAAACTCCAAAATTTTAAAACTGTTCATGAAAACTTCAAATAAAATAAGATAGATAACCCAAATTTTGGAAAGAAAAACATAAAACCAAATAAAAATTGAAAAATAACATGAAAAATTATAAGTTATACTACGAAAATCATAAACAAAAAAGATTAAAGCAACATAAATTATATATATATATATGATTTCGATTCTCAAATAACAAAAATATTAGAAACTTTAATATTTAGAAATAGAAAAACACCAAAATTCTAAATGGTTCATTAAAAACTTAAAATGAAATAAGATAAATAACTAAAATGTGGAAAGAAAAATATAAAATTCAATAGCAAATTAAGAAATGACGTGAAAAAAAATCGAAAAATAACGTGAAAAACACTTAGTTATACTACAAAAATCGCAAACAAAAAAGATTAAAGTAAAATTTTCAAACATTAGAAACTTTAATGTGTAGATCGAAATAGAAAAATTTCAAAATTCCAAACATTTCATGAAAAAGTTAGTATGAAATAAAATAGATAATAACCCAAAAATCGGAAAGAAAAACATAAAATCGAATAACAAATTGGAAAAATGATATGAAAAATACCAATTATACTACAAAAATCATAAACAAAAAAGATTAGAACAAAAGAAGTTCATATTGGAAAATTTAATATACAGAACTGAAAAAACTCCAAAATTTCAAATCAGTCATAAAAAACTTAATGGAGAGTTCTTCTCTCAAATCATTCATAAAATTTAATAAGCATAAAATTGAGCACCGATGAATCACTCACTTTTCTTTAGA
The DNA here is from genome assembly GCA_037501455.1 of Lantana camara. Taxonomy (NCBI): domain Eukaryota; kingdom Viridiplantae; phylum Streptophyta; class Magnoliopsida; order Lamiales; family Verbenaceae; genus Lantana; species Lantana camara. The sequence continues at coordinate 90,970,513 of CM074858.1, read as the reverse complement.
AGAGTTATTCTCTCTAGTTTTTCAACCATTTGATTAAAGAAAGTTAGAGATATGAAGTTCATATTTCTCACAAGCAATAATGGAGATTTGTATCAGAAAAATACTTGAAAGAGAAATTTAAAAAGTGATGCACATATATCAATTTTGAATCTTAAATTTATGAAAATTGACAATAAATTAGGGATTGACTGATATCTATTTATGCATACAATCAAATAATATAAATCAAATTAAATCAACCAATGAGAAAATTTTAAATGAATTAAAAATATCAAAAAATCCATAAAATTCCACATTATCAAGATACACAATAAAAATTCAAACATCGTTTTCAAATATATAATAGTATAGATATTGAAGCACAAAAATTAGAGAGCCAAAGCGATAGCACCTTGAGAGCTGGTTGAAAATACAGCTAAACCTTGTTCACGGTTTGGACAATAATTTAATGATTATATTATTGTTATGTTAATTGTCTATTCGAATATCAAATTGATCCACATATCCGAAGATTATATTTTTGTCATATTAAATCTTGATTGAAATGTGGAATTGATTTTCCAAACGCAATTCATCATTTTTTTTTTAATTCCATTTTACGTCCTATCCCTCATAAATTTACATTGAATAGTTTAGCAATATATTTAGTTTAAAATATACTAACCAAATCTTCACACTTAGATCACTAAATTATTATTATTATTATTAATTCGAAGGTACATTTAGAAAGATTAATATTATACATTCAACCAAAAGTTTTGAATTTAAACTTTTGAAAACGTAACTACCATTGATACGAAGAGTTTTATACATATATATTATACGTCCAAGGCCTTGTCTTTCAAACGGAGAAAACGTGAAGAACAGGATTAAAAGGTCGCAAACAGATTCGAGTGTGAAAAGAATATGTCAACCAATAGGAACTTGAGAAATAAAGAATTATATAAGAAAAATGAGTAAGACATATATATATACATATGATATATGTATAGGTCAAATTAGGGAGTACTTACGTGGGGCCTTGGGTTGTCTAGCGTGCGCTGTGCAACGGGGCTTCTATATGCCATGCTTTGTCTCGACCAAACTTTCCCCACTTACTTTCAAGTTTCAACTATACTCATACAATTTATAATCTTTTAGCTCATATGTGTGTTTATATAAATATGAATAGGTGTATTAATTTTTTTTTTCTTTTTTTTAGAAGAGGATTAATACTTGTTCCTCAACAACCCCCGATAAGACACGAACTCGTGACCTAACGAATAGGTATATTAAGTTGTTTGATGTTATACAGGTCAATATCTATATATAGAGTTATTTACATCTGACTATTCTATATTTACGCCTAATTACAATGCATTCCATCATTATCGAAAAATTATATTTTAATCCCTATAAATTTTATTTGGTCTGAAGTCCATTAACGAAAATTTGTAAAAGTACACTTATACTCCTGACGGTTTATGAGTGTTACATTGGATATATGACCAAAATTACAAAATCATCCCTAAAGTTTACAAATATAAATAAAATAATCCCTACAAATTATGAATTTAACAATAAATCAGGGATATTTTTGGAATGACATAACGGGACCCTAGGGACCATAAACCATTATCAAAGTTAGGGACTAAAATGTAATTTTCCGATAATGATAGACTGTGTTGTAATTAAGTCTAAATGCAGGGTAGTCAGATGTAATATATATATATATATATATATATATATATATATATATATATATATATATATATATATATATATATATATATAATACTTGTTTAATTAGATATTTTAGGTTGAATTTCTACTCTATACCAGTTAAATCAAATATTTTATATTCGAATCTCTAACCTACACAGCTATTGTTAGTAGGAATATTTTATATTTTATTGGTCCGATCAGACTTGAATTCGTAATAGAATATAGAATCAATACATGAATTTTGGTGGATCGTGGCAGCAAATTAAACTACTTTGCTGCTTACAATAACTTATCATATATTTATGTCGTTTGCAAAGAATTCTTTCCACCGCTTGACGAGAATCATATGTTGAATTACTACGATAACGCTATTTTCAGTAGGGTAAAAGTAACCGGCCATATGCATATATGTTTGTATAGGTGAAATTGAAAATAATAAACTCTAAACGGATCTTTTTTAATTCAAATAATAGCAATAACTGTCGAGAGAAATAGAGAAATCGTATCTGAAGACAATCGGGACTATATGTTCCATACTCCCTCAGCTATGACGATCTCTCACCTCGCGTATGTCGATGATACGATTGTCTTCACTAACAGTAAGAATCACTCCCTCCGAGCTATTCGTGATATATTAAGTCAATATGAGGGTATCTCAGGACAAAAGGTGAATATAGGGAAGAGCTCTTGCATTGTTGGAAATAATGATAATGGGGCGGCCTCTAAAGTCAGAGAAATCCTGGGGTTTAAGCGGGAAACTCTGCCTATTAATTATCTCGGAGCCCCTCTCTTTAAAGGGAGATGTCGTATTGCCTACTTTGATGATGTGTTCAACAAGCTGAGATCTAGGCTTCAGGGATGGGAAGGATCGAGGCTATCTCACGGTGGAAGACTTCAACTTATTAAAGCAGTACTCCATTCCGATGCATACACTGCAAGTCTTAAACCCACCGAAGTCGGTGATTCACTCCATGGAAATAATGTTCAACAAATTTTTCTGGGGGTCTATGAATGAAAGGAAAAGAATTCATTGGGTTGCTTGGAACCGGATGTGTTTCCCAACGGAGGAAGGTGGTTTAGGAGTTCGGGGTATGGAAGATATTGTCACCTCCTTCACTCACAAGCTATGGTGGTGCCTCAGGACAAGTAATGCAATTTGGGCAGTCTATATGCGTACTAGATATTGCAGCGGGAGTCACCCTATTTTGGCCTCGGTGAACCGATGTCATTCTCCCGCTTGGAGACACATCTATGGTGTTAGAGATCAGGTTGAAAAAGGGATAGGATGGTCACTGGGGAAAGGCGACGCTTATTTTTAACATGATAAGTGGTCAACCGTTAACCTTCAACCGGTGGCCGGAGTGAATATGGATAACACTGTGAGAGTTATAATTTTTTGGTTAAATAGAACTTGGGACGAAGATGGGCTCTGGAGATCAGTGGGAAACGACGCTGCAGATCAGATCATCGGAGTTTCATTTGATCCTGGTAGCGAGGACAAACCGATTTGACAACTTAGCATGGATGGCAATTTCTCACTCAAGTCATCCTGGCACTCCATAAGATCAAAACGAGAGCCCTCAGAGTTACTTGGTGCCATATAGAGGCCGGATCTTACGCCCCCTATAACCATTTTCCTATGGAAGCTTATTAATGACCTCATTCCAGTTGACGAAAGGTTGCATTGCAAAGGAATCATATTCCCTTCTAAATGCCAGTGCTGCTCTGATATTGAAAGTCGTGATCATCTATTCGTCACTAGTAATAAAGCTAGAATGGTGTGGGATTATTTTGCAGACATATTTGGTGTTAATGTAGCAGGCCTTCATAACCCAACCATGATTTTGTATAGTTGGATGGCTTCGTTGATTGGCAGAGGCCAAAAGACACATACGCACCATTGTCCCATGTTTGATCTTTTGGTATATTTGGGTAGAACGCAATAGATCCAAACATAACAATTCTAGTTTCTCTCCCTACAACATCATCAGGGAAGTTAAGATGCACATCACACGTTGGGGAAAAACGAACCGCATGAATCGGAACGCGTAGCGTGGGGACATTAGGAAGGCAAGGGAATTTGAAGTTTGGCTTCATAAGCCTAAAAAAGCACAATGTAGAGAGGTTTTGCGGAAATGCCCTGTTCAAGGGTGCTTGAAACTCAATACCGACGGGGCCTCTTGCGGGAATCCCGGACCCGCAGGCATTGGTGGGGTGATTCAGAACAGCGAAGGAGTAGTTATTAGAGCTTTTAGTAGCGGAATCGGAAATGCGACTAACATGACAACTGAACTGTCGGCTATTGTTCGAGGGATCATGGAGACCGCAGATTTGGGATGTCATAGACTTTGGATCGAGACGGATGCTCAAACCGTGATAGCTGTTATTCAGCGGGGACAATTGGGAGACATGACTCTAAATCAGCTTATCCAGCGGTTTCATTTGCAGGTTAGGAATATGGCGGTTTCTATAACGCATATCTTTCGGGAAGGAAATGGCCTGGTGGACTTCTTACCAACCAAAGCAGCCGATAACCAGGCGGATTGGTCATTTCCGAGAGACCAAATGATGCAAGAGGTGAAAGGTTTCATTATTGTTGATAAATGGGGACTACCAAACTATCGCTTTCGTTAATTCTTTCCTTCAAGCCTTTTGCTAACTCTGATTCATGTATGTTCTGGACTAACTTTCTTCGTCTCAGAGCTGGGCAAACTTTCCTTAATCCTCACTTGAGAACAGGGACACGCTGGAATCTTCGGACAAGCACTTGGACCTCAGGGAAGATTCCTAACCCTATCTCTTACATGCTCTCTGTAAAGCACAACAATAATAGACTTCCTAATATTAATGCTGCTTGGTGGAGAAATAACGCTGTGATGCAGATTAATGAAACCAACATACGGCGGATGGATCACAAGGCGGGTAGCTACGCTTTTCGGCTACCAGACTGTAACTCTTTTGGAATTGACGGTATTGACTTTGTACATATTGTCCAGAACTGCTCGAGAACAAAATACCACATTGCTGAGAATATAGGTCCTGAGGACGCCGCTGCTTATTATGCGACCAACTGTTGTGAGGTTAGGTTCCTTCAAGTCCTAACTGAAGCCTGGAAGTCTGGGCACCACAAGGAGAGGCCAACGGTTGCTTCGATGTATACGGCGTGTATCAGGGATCGCCTTTTCAATCAGGCCACTTTCTTTGAGATTTGCTATAATTTAGCTGTTTGGCTCCTTGATTGTTGAAACATTCCAAGGAAATGCACCAATATTCTTGGTTTGCATCAATTAATGGCGACAAACAATAATAATAACAAAAGTACGAAACATAAGGTCATGATAAATTTGAATAGTTTCAATCGCTGCTTAATCTATTTAGTGATATCACTTTTTGTCTTACCGCAATAAGATTTTGTTCGTATTAAGTCACATAAACTGATAAACTTGTCACTTTTATCTTGTGACGCATTGTTTTCGTTATTGAATTATTGCATTATGGTTGTCACTACTTATTGAAATGTTCTATCAGAACAAGACATCGGTTTTTAACCTATTATCATTCATTTACAAAAATAATTTAAAAAATATTATTTTATTATATTTTATTAAATCGAATATCATATTAAATATTAATCACATAAAAAAATTTCAAACGACAATATATATTATTGTGTTGCATCATAGGTTCTAATTGATTTAAATATAAGTGTGTATAAACATTTCTCTTCACATAATTATTTTTGTTCGCTTTTAATTTTCTAACGTTAAACAAATGAAACGAAGAAATACATTCAGAAAGACCAGAAACAATTCTCTCGTCAACTCCCCAAATATGGAGGACTACCTTATTGGAAAAGCATCCCGGACCGTAAATTCTTCTTCGGTTTCCTTCGATGATATAATTATGCATACTAAAAGTTAAAAATACTTATACCGATGTGATGATTTATGGAGAACATAAAATTTATAAAACAATTATTTATGATATTTAGACAGAGGAGTTGAATTTCTTCTTAAAGAAACTTTTTATAATATTATCTGGTCATGCCATAACCTTTTCTTAAAAAAATAAAAAAAGAAAAGAAATGTAACTCACATTTTATCGTACACACCACTATTATATACTGTGAAGATGAGTACATTCACCATCTCCATTCTCCAACGGGGTTCTCACTTCTCAATCTCATTTCTTCAAAGTACCTTTTTGCACTGGTAAATTAATGTGAACTTTTTCTAAATATGTATATATAAAATGTCTGACCAATCACGTTTCATCAATCACTGCAGTGGTACAATTGTTGAAACATTAAAACTCTGCCAAAAAGATGGCTGCCTTTTATTTATATTCAACACATACGCCTGCATTTCATTAGACCACAATTATGCACGCCAATGACATATATATACATATACACATATATATATATTGAGAGTCCCACCAAAAAGAATATATATATTGAGAGAGAGAGATGTGAGACTCATATATAAAAGTATCATTAATTTTTTTTTTTAAAAAATTTGTCGATCATAATCGGATTACCAACATATATTTGTCCATAAGAATGGCACTATAAATTTCTTTAAATATGATCTTATATCTTTTAAAATAAGAGTCCCAAAAGTCTTGTAAGATCAAAAACTTACTTATCATGAGATATATATGAACACTTGTTGAAAAAACCAATCTTGTAATTTTTTTTTCTTTTAACTCATACACCCCCAAGTGGTTAGAGAGATTCGAATTCGAATCATTGTCATAGAGAAAGAACTTTTTAATTAATTGGACCAAATATTGATTCCTTACGCTTGTTTTTCTATACAGTACCCGGCAAAAAATATTGAAAAACCCTAATATCGCTACGATTTCTATATGTTTTCTTATCGAAATAGATAGAAAATAAAGAGAAATGGAAAAATATACCAATACAGTCTGATCCTTCAATCATATAAATATTAATAAACGAGACTTACAGCTATGGCATCACGAAGGGTTATTTTGGAAAGAAAAAGAAATCAATATGACAAGACGGAACTCTAATTGATCTGAGGTCTTCCAATGGAGAAATAAACCTAACTATCAAATCGTGAAGAACAAATTCAGATAGACCGACTCTTAATCAGACTAAAAAACCTTATAAACAGCCCGTCGGCATATGAAATTTTCCAAAAACTTAGTATAATTTTTCCAATTGTGGGGGCCGTTCGGAGTTAGCTGTGGAGTGGACAAGTATAAGGTAGTTAATATATTTATGATATAATAATGCTAATGTGTGCAACAGTTGACAAAAACAAGTCATTTTTTTGGTGCTAAATAATGATTGCCATCACAGCACGCACCATATATTTCAGTAAGCTGTGCATCACTTTTGCAATGCACAAAGATAAGATTAAAAACATTCTGAATTGAACCACATACGCCTTATTTGGTTTCTTGGGTGTGGCAGCAATTATTATGTGCCTCGTATTTAAATTCGAGGAGCTGTCAAATAGTTAAAGGCACGTGGTTAATTAAAATGCAAATATTGCTATTATAGTATTATTCATTGTAATATTCGTACAACATATAAAAGAGTATACATTGTAATAACCCACAGATTCATGATGGTCTGAATCTTGCTAGAAGTTTGATGGTTGACTCGATTGTTATGGTTACAACTTTGTTGTTAGCTTGATTGTCGTAACTGTGTTTGGGTATAATAGATCCTCAAATGGGACCACTGTTAATTTCAATAATGACCCCAAAATTGTTCATGCCTAATATTTTTTGCGGACACTTCTGTTTGATTGCTTTATTGGACTCCTGGATTGCTATTCTGTGTTTTCCTCCCATTTGGAATAAATGAGGCAGGGTTCTCGTCAAAACTCCCATGGTCTCGTTAATCTGTTCTCCATAAAAAACAAAAAAACTAAACCAAACATATGTATTGCACCCACAGTTTAATTTTACTGTTTAATTTTAATTGGTTACTAAAATTCCAGAAATTACACAAATAAGTATGAAATATTTAATGCTCTAATAGGCTAACTACATTTATTTGATCGAGTCACAGATTCCTCTAAGAATGCGTCAGAAAAAATATTACTAAAATTGTTTGTTTTTGTATGATTTAGACCTCATTCATAAATTAACACCTATCATGCATCGACACGATTATAGGAATGTGGATACGACACACATGCACACGATGATATAGATTAATTCTTAAATTTATTGTGTAAACTGTATTTGATATAAATGTTTAACCAATAGGTAGTTGGTTCAAGTGGATAGGGGCTTGAGTTCACTTAAGCAAGGTCTTGGGTTCGAATCTTGTGGATGTAAAAAACTACGTTGGAAGAGATATCTGCAATAAGCGTCTTTAGCTACCTCGCGAGATTAGTCCTTCACTCCGTTGGGAGAGGTTTATTGCTTCCTTCACTCCGTTGGGAGAGGTTCTCGCAATAAACGCCTTCAGCTACTTCGAGAGATTAGTTCTTTACTCAATTGAGTGGGGAGAAAATTGTTGGGATAAATGCCCTGAAAATTCAATTATATTGTAAATATTTTGGATTAATAAAACTGAAATTAAAGCAAGTTATGAGTATTTTACAAATTTAATAATTAATGACGTGTGACGGTATTTTTATATGAAATGTGTTTCATAGGAAAAGACTTTAAATACCAAGAATCACGTGTCATTAAAGTTCTAGTCAGTATGATAAGAAAATGTTCTTATCGATACTATAATGTGTTATATAAGATGATTAGTCTTTCGTCATAGGGAAATGGAGTTTCCAATTATGACACATTGATGATTTTCAATGAGATTGGAAACATCGAACTGGACCACTGAGATTGTTCATTTTATACTGCTATCTAAAATGAACAAAAATCTCGAAAGCATTAGACTCTTAATCCTGATAGTATTTCGACTTTAGGCATGTAGTGTTAATCACTGTGATGTACTCAGAAGTGAGGTTTCGGTAACGGGTGGCCAAAATACTTTGTACGTTCGGAGATTGCATGAAATGTGCTAAAGAGAAATATTGATCAAGGAATCTGTAGCCTTGCTGGAAGGTTAAAAGATATCCCTGAAATAGATTTGCAAAAGGTTCAAATAAAACTTTGGCCAAAGTACTTCGTGTGTTCGTCACCGAAGTTGTATGTTGAATGTGTTTCACATACAGGGAATTTGGACTTAAGGCAAGTCAAGAAATTTCAGATTGAAAGTGAAAAATAAATGATAGTAGTATTGATTTATTTTTCATGGATATCTGTACAGAGGAGTAAAATGCAAAATTATTCTAGATCGAGAAATTCGTGAATAATTTAATTAATTTTAGAGTTCAACAATATTTATTTAGTGGAATTAAATATTGTTAAACGGTAATCAATTATTGTCATGGGATGATAATAGATTGACCCGTTTGGAGCTAAAATTAATTAGTCCTGCAGGTCCCCCCGCAAGCCCCAACGAAATAAAGAGAAAATATTAAAATGAGAGAGAGAGATGTTTTTTCAAAGAGTTTGAAAATAGCCAAGGAATTTATTTTGAGAAAATAAATCAAATTCCAAAGAGTTGGAAATGTCCAAATTTTATTTTGGAGAAAATAAAATTTTTCAAAAAAAAAAAAGGTTTTTTGCTGACGTGGCAGGTGACGTGTCACGCCACGTCAGCGGGTCAACGCCAAGTGGCGCTGACTGGGCACCACATGGCACGCCGCGTGGACGGCCAGGATTACGCCGCGTCAGCGTGAGGGAACGACCCAGATTGGATCTGGCGCGGGTCAGGAAACGGGTCGGATAGTGGTTCGGTTGACCGAGTCGACGGGTAGGGCCGGATAGGGTCGGGTCATGGGTTGAACCGACCCGGACACGTGGACCAATGGAGATTCGCCACGTGGCAACCGGCCAGACCGCATGAACCGACCGGTTCACAGCTGAACCGGTCTGAACCGTGAACCGCCGGTCGGACCGGACCGGACCGGACACGTGGCAGCTGCCTGTTGCTGCGTGCGTGCCACACGCGCCAAACACACAGGCGCCACATGGGCGGCGCGTGTGGGCGCGTGCGGGGTCCGTTTGGCGCGTGCCAGGCGACGCCGTGCTCGGCTTGGCGTGCACTCCATTCCGGCGGCCTCTGATTGGCTGATGGAACTTGGGAGCTACGACATTCTTCGGAAAAATGCCAAAGAGGTCCTCAAATTGTGCCTATAAATAGCTTATGCATTTCATTGTTTTATGGCATGAGTTAAAAAGGCTTTCATTTTCAGCTTTTCATTTTCGAGAATTACTCTCTCTCAATTTTATTAATTAATCCTAATTAAGGATTAATTAATACTTAATTAGGTGGTTATATAATTAATATATAATCCACTTAATTAATTAGAAAATAGAGATTTTCTGAAATTAGAAAAAAGGGTTTTTCTGAAAAATATTTTCTCAAAGTATTTAGCGAAATACTGCCGGAACCCACACTCCAATTTCTTAATCGGGGATATTGCGGGGAAGCTTTGTCGGTTTCACGAGAATATCGAGGTGCTGGAAAAGTGCCGTTGATAGCCAATATTGCAGTACGGTAATACCGTTGTGCTGCCCAAATTATTATTTGCATATTGTGATTATATGCTAGATGATTTAAAATTATGTTATCGATGCCTGTATATATTAGAGTTATGCTGCCCGATTTGTTCCGCTGCTTTATTAAAATATTTTTGAAATATTTTGATAACGAGGTTATGGCGAAATTTTTTGAAATGTTGCTATACCGTCACTCTGCTTCGGGCCCGCCGCACACCCAACAACTGGTATCAGAGCTGGGCTCTGATTATATACTGGCATTGATAAAGCATAAGATGCATAATTTTAAATCTGATACTGTGCACGTAAATTCTGTCTAAGAAGGCTGGGTTTTAAGTGGGACCATTGTGACCCCTCCAGTGTTTCTGGGAATTTGCGTGGAATGGTAATTTTCTGGGAATTGATTTCAATAATCTTCCTGGTTAATTACCGAATCAGTAAATATGATTTAAATTATGTGATAATTTAAAACATATTTATTTAAGGGGCCATAAAAATTTTAAGCGTGATAATTATGTGATAATTATTTGCAAGCATGCTTTTAATTTTAAAAATGGCATGATAATATGTGATATTATGTTGTTTTAATTATGCATGATTTATTTAATATGATTAGATAAATAATGTTTAATATTAAACACGATGCATAATTGGATTAATATTTTTTGGCCTAAATTAATAAAGAGTTATTAAAGCCTTAAAATATTATTAGGATTATTTAATAATCCTAGTGGGAGCTTATTAATTAGATTAATTACTTCCAAAATTAATAAGACGCCAAAAGTGATTATTTAATAATCAAAGATAATCCACAAATTTTATAAAATTCAAGTGGGAGCGAGATGAAAAGAGTTGGATTCTCACGGTCTCCATTACCCGTCTATAGTATAGTGGATATATACTACTCCCTTCGGCGGGTATGTATTCGCGGTATACAAGACTAGGCTTCTACGGATAGAATGAAATACGGGGAAAGTCAGCTCGACCACGCCTCCGTGGAGTGTCTGATCTACTCGTACGAATTTCTAGGTAATGGTATACGCTTGACTAAGTAATGTATTAACCTCCCTTCGGAGCTATGTTACATTTACTTAGAGGCCAAAGGTTAACGTGGTGGATTAACATAGTTTGGTAAGAGTTACCTAGAGGGCATGTTAATTAAGATTAATTCTTGCTTTTCTAAGCGGTTTTCGACCTCGCTTCCGGGGAGTCAACTGCGGTTGGATAAGTCACCATTGTGTAAACCAAAAATGCTTACGTGGATTTCATTTATTGGTTAAACGCAAAAGATGTAAAATACAGAATCATAACTTGCATTTTTTAAAATATTTCAGTTTTAAAACAATGACGACCGCTAGCCCGCTTCAATCGATCTTAAGGGAAAATAGGCTTGAAGGGTCTAACTATGCTGACTAGAAAATGAATCTTGACATCGTGCTTGGTCACGAGAATCTGAAACAAGTACTCACTGAACCTTATCCGGGGGTACCAGAAACTACAGTCAATCAGGATATGAGAAATGCTTATGCCAATTGGATCAAGTCCAATGATTTGGCTAGGTCTTATATCCTGGCATCTGTCTCCAATGTTCTCAAGCATCAAATGCATGAGATGCCAACTGCTAGGAACATGATGGATCATCTCCATCAAATGTTTGGAGGACAGAATCGAGCCAAGAGGCTCGAATTGATGCGGAGGCTGTTAGTTACCAAGATGTCTGAGGGATCACCTGTTCAGGATCATGTTATGAACATGATGGCTTGCCTGAACGAAATTGAAAGCCTTGGTGCTAAATTTGATAATCTCAGCAAACAGGATATGATCCTATGCTCTCTGCCAAAGTCGTTCGACACATTCAGGCAAAATTATTCTATGAACAAATTGGATTTTTCATTGCCTGAATTGATGAACGAACTTAAAGTGGCAGAGGGAGTAATGAAAGCTAAGGGAACTGTTCTCCTGGCTCAGGCATCAACTTCCACGGCTCCAAAAACCAACAAGTGGAAAAAGGGAAAGGGAAAGGTTCTCAATCCCAAGAAAAAGGTTCAGAAGAAGAAAGGCAAACCCAGCAAAGGAAAATGTTTCCACTGCGGTGAAAATGGGCACTGGAAGAGGAATTGTCCAAAATACTTAGCAAGTCTTCCTGCTAAGCCATCTGGACAAGGTATATTGATATCTTGTTTAATTGAATTATATTTAGTTGGAAGTCCACCAGATTCCTGGTGTGTGGACTCGGGTTCAACTAATCATATTTGCAATTCGTTGCAGGGGTTCAAGCTAACCAGAAAGCTTGAAGATGGCGAGATGCAGCTACTGCTCGGGGATAATACAAGTATATCTGTATTAGCAGTAGGGACTGTAAATTTGTATTTTGGTGATAGGGTTTTGGTACTGAAAGACACTTTGTACATACCGTGTGTTCGCAGAAATCTAATTTCTGTGAGTTGTTTAATAAATAATGGTTTCAGTGTTTGTTTTGAACAAAATTTTAGCATTAAGCAAAATAAAAGGTTTATTTGCACTGGCACGGTAAAAGATGGTCTTTTCTTGTTATACCCCGATAAAAACCCTAATTCCGAACTTAACACTGCTAAGCTTGACTTACCAACCAGAAGAAAAACTTCTATGCCTAACGAGGCGTACAAGTGGCATTTACGTCTTGGTCATATTAATCCAAAAAGGATCCAAAGACTAATTTCAGATGAATTGTTGAGTCCCTTGGACTTAACAGAACTACCAGTCTGTGAATCCTGCTTGGAAGTTAAAATGACCAAGAGATCTTTTAAATCTAAAGGTAATCGAGCCACAGAATTGCTTGAGTTAATTCATACGGATGTGTGTGGTCCTATGAGTATTCAAGCAAGAGGAGGTTTTGAGTATTTCATCACTTTTACGGATGATTACTCCAGATACGGATACGTTTATTTGATGAGATATAAATCTGAATCTTTTGAAAAGTTCAAAGAATTCAAAGCTGAAATTGAAAATCAAACCGGAAAACGTATCAAGGCACTTCGATCAGATCGTGGTGGTGAGTATCTGTCTACAGAATTTCTAGAATTTCTCACTGCAAATGGGATTAAATCCCAATTATCTGCACCGGGTACACCCCAGCAGAACGGTGTTGCAGAAAGGAGAAATAGGACTCTGATGGAAATGGTAAGATCTATGATGAGTCATGCTACCCTACCAAGTTCGTTTTGGGGCTTTGCACTCGAAACGGCGGCACACATATTAAACCTTGTTCCATCCAAGTCGGTTCCTAAAACACCAATGGAACTGTGGCAAGGGCGAAAGCCCAGTGTCTCCTATCTTCGGATATGGGGAACCCCAGCTCATGTGTTAAGGAAAGATCCTGACAAGTTGGAATCAAGAACAGAGGTTTGCTTGTTCATAGGTTATCCTAAAGGAACAAGAGGTGGTATATTTTACGATCCGAGAGATCACAAAGTGTTTGTGAGCACTAATGCCAAATATCTTGAAGATGATTTCGTAAATGACCACAAGGGTAGAAGCAAAATTGTGTTAGAAGAAATTGCAACATCAGATTCTGAATTCCAAGAACCCGTAGTAACTGAAAATGTGTTAGATACATATGATGTACCAGATACAACATATGATGTAGGGACGAGTACACAGCAGCCTCGTCGTAGTGGGAGGATTGTCAGGGCACCTGACAGATACCTAGGATTAACCCAAGTGGTTGAATCTGACGTATCTGATCCTATCACATATGATGAAGCCATAAACGATATAGACGCTGACCGTTGGGTCAGAGCCATGGAATCTGAATTAGATTCAATGTATTCCAATAAAGTCTGGGAACTTGTAGAGGCGCCTGAGGGCATTAAACCTATTGGATGCAAATGGGTCTACAAGAGAAAAAGGGGAATAGATGGAAAGGTTGAGACCTTTAAAGCAAGGCTTGTGGCAAAGGGTTATACCCAGAAAGAAGGTATCGATTATGACGAAACCTTCTCGCCTGTAGCAATGCTTAAGTCCATAAGAATTCTCCTATCCATTGCCGCTCATTTTGATTATGAGATTTGGCAAATGGATGTAAATTCTGCCTTCTTGAACGGGCACCTTCAAGAAGAGATATACATGGCTCAACCTGAAGGCTTTATAGCCAGAAATCAGGAGCATATGGTATGCAAGCTTGATAGATCTATTTATGGTCTTAAGCAAGCGTCTAGGTCATGGAACATCAGATTTAATGAGGCAATTAAATCCTTTGGATTTATGCAATTGCCTGATGAACCATGTGTGTACAAGAGACATCATGATAGTGTTGTAACATTTTTAGTTTTATACGTTGATGATATTCTGCTCATTGGGAATGACACAGGAATATTGTCAGCAGTTAAGATTTGGTTGTCAAACCAGTTTGACATGAAAGACCTAGGTGAAGCCAGCTATATTCTAGGGATCAGACTCTGTCGTGATCGTAAGAATAAAATGATTGGTTTATCACAAGCAGCATATATAGATAAGATGCTGGCAAGATATAATATGGCTAACTCCAAGAAAGGATCGTCACCTTTCCGCCATGGAGTTCATCTGTCTCGAGATCAGTGTCCCAAGAACCCAGAAGAGACAGAAGAAATGAAAGATGTTCCGTATACCTCGGCAGTCGGAAGCCTCATGTATGCCATGTTATGTACAAGGCCAGATATCTGTTATGCTGTAGGTCTAGTCAGCAGATATCAGTCAAACCCTGGACCCCAACACTGGATAGCTGTAAAGCATATATTAAAGTACTTGAGAAGGACTCGGGATTATATGCTTGTCTATCGCAGTGACGAGCTCATTTCTATTGGGTACACAGATTCGGATTTCCAATCTGATTTGGATTCTAGGCGTTCGACGTCTGGATACGTGTTTACTCTAGGAGGAGCAGCCGTAAGTTGGAGGAGTATTAAGCAATCTTGCATTGCTGACTCCACCATGGAAGCCGAATACGTGGCAGCTTCGGAAGCAGCCAAAGAGGCGTATTGGTTCCGAAATTTCCTAATGGATCTAGAAGTCGTCAAGGACGGACTTATGCCGATCACATTGTATTGTGACAATGCTGGAGCGGTGGCCAACTCCAAGGAACCTCGAAGTCATAAACGTGCCAAGCACATCGAGAGGAAGTTTCACCTTATACGTGATTATGTGGAACGTGGAGAAGTGGCAGTGGTGAAAATTGGCTCAGTAAATAATCTAGCAGATCCCTTCACTAAAACTTTGGCGCAAAAGAGTTTTGACACTCATGTAGAAGGGATGGGCCTTAGATATGTAGCCAATTGGATTTAGGGCAAGTGGGAGATTGTTGGGATAAATGCCCTGAAAATTCAATTATATTGTAAATATTTTGGATTAATAAAACTGAAATTAAAGCAAGTTATGAGTATTTTACAAATTTAATAATTAATGACGTGTGACGGTATTTTTATATGAAATGTGTTTCATAGGAAAAGACTTTAAATACCAAGAATCACGTGTCATTAAAGTTCTAGTCAGTATGATAAGAAAATGTTCTTATCGATACTATAATGTGTTATATAAGATGATTAGTCTTTCGTCATAGGGAAATGGAGTTTCCAATTATGACACATTGATGATTTTCAATGAGATTGGAAACATCGAACTGGACCACTGAGATTGTTCATTTTATACTGCTATCTAAAATGAACAAAAATCTCGGAAGCATTAGACTCTTAATCCTGATAGTATTTCGACTTTAGGCATGTAGTGTTAATCACTGTGATGTACTCAGAAGTGAGGTCTCGGTAACGGGTGGCCAAAATACTTTGTACGTTCGGAGATTGCATGAAATGTGCTAAAGAGAAATATTGATCAAGGAATCTGTAGCCTTGCTGGAAGGTTAAAAGATATCCCTGAAATAGATTTGCAAAAGGTTCAAATAAAACTTTGGCCAAAGTACTTCGTGTGTTCGTCACCGAAGTTGTATGTTGAATGTGTTTCACATACAGGGAATTTGGACTTAAGGCAAGTCAAGAAATTTCAGATTGAAAGTGAAAAATAAATGATAGTAGTATTGATTTATTTTTCATGGATATCTGTACAGAGGAGTAAAATGCAAAATTATTCTAGATCGAGAAATTCGTGAATAATTTAATTAATTTTAGAGTTCAACAATATTTATTTAGTGGAATTAAATATTGTTAAACGGTAATCAATTATTGTTATGGGATGATAATAGATTGACCCGTTTGGAGCTAAAATTAATTAGTCCTGCAGGTCCCCCCGCAAGCCCCAACGAAATAAAGAGAAAATATTAAAATGAGAGAGAGAGATGTTTTTTCAAAGAGTTTGAAAATAGCCAAGGAATTTATTTTGAGAAAATAAATCAAATTCCGAAGAGTTGGAAATGTCCAAATTTTATTTTGGAGAAAATAAAATTTTTCAAAAAAAAAAAAAAAAAAAAAAGGTTTTTTGCTAACGTGGCAGGTGACGTGTCACACCACGTCAGCGGGTCAGCGCCAAGTGGCACTGACTGGGGGCCACATGGCAAGCCGCGTGGACGGCCATGATTGCACCGCGTCAGCGCGAGGGAACGGCCCAGATTGGATCTGGCGCGGGTCAGGAAACGGGTCGGATAGTGATTCGGTTGACCGAGTCGACGGGTAGGGCCGGATAGGGTCGGGTCATGGGTTGAACCGACCCGGACACGTGGACCAATGGAGATTCGCCACGTGGCAACCGGCCAGACCGCATGAACCGACCGGTTCACAGCTGAACCGGTCTGAACCGTGAACCGCCGGTCGGACCGGACTGGACCGGACACGTGGCAGCTGCCTGTTGCTGCGTGCGTACCACACGCGCCAAACACACAGCCGCCACATGGGCGGCACGTGCGGGGTCCGTTTGGCGCGTGCCCGGGGTCCGCCGTGCTCGGCTTGGCGTGCACTCCACTCCGGCGGCCTCTGATTGGCTGATGGAACTTGGGAGCTACGACATTTTTCGGAAAAATGCCAAAGAGGTCCTCAAATTGTGCCTATAAATAGCTTATGCATTTCATTGTTTTATGGCATGAGTTAAAAAGGCTTTCATTTTCAGCTTTTCATTTCCGAGAATTACTCTCTCTCAATTTTATTAATTAATCCTAATTAAGGATTAATTAATATTTAATTATGTAGCACCCTAGACCCCAAGGCGCCACATCCCCCGCACTGTAGCCTCGATCCACGTATGAAATGGACAGTTCATACATAAACCAAGACCACAGCGAACGGGTGACAACAAAACGACGCTCTAGGCGGGACACTCTCCCCAATGTATTTAACAAACACGAATAGAAAAGCGGAAGCAATAAGATCATTCATATATAAATATAGGTACCATATTTATTACATAGATACATATAGGTACCAATTATCTATCCATACCTTATCATATCTCAATAATATACATCATTAAGTATTCAAAATGTGACAATAACTATCATAACATGAAATGTCTCAAGGTACTATACATGAAAGGTATGAAACTAGACCCGTGAAATGCAAGACACGAACAACTCCCGCCTAGCACAACCACGCTCAAAAGGTACCTGAAAAGTGAAGTATCAGTCTACCGTAGACTGAGTGAGGGGCAATAAATATATAACACACGTCACATGCAAGTTGTAGCCTCGGGTAAGGCCTTTTTGAAAACAATAATTATATAGTTCAATAAATCTCATCCTTTGCCCGAGATTACAACCAATCATTTTAACACGTTTACTTAATCATGCTTGTCAATATCATGAACATGTGGCCCCGGCGAGTAAGGGCAATCTCCAACCGAACTCCCAATCGTGAACAATACGTGATCATGCTTGCTTGCTTGATAATTAAGTGATCATGCAATATACTTTAGTGCTCACATAGACAATTTCATTCTTGAAAACATGCAATAACCCGAGGATAACCCGACATTCCGGATTAATCCCCAGTCTCCTTCTTCCTCCGGGTGATAGCGAGTTTGCAAGGCTCGACTATCCACGACATGGTGTGTGTAGAGGACATGACCCTCTAGACACGGAACTCCTTCCACCACTAATCTCCTAGTGGCTTCGGGGGTGATCCCAACAATGTGAGGATAATTCAGGAGTTACCCGTCAGCCCTTGCTTTCCCGGTTGGCTCAAGAATTACCCTCGGGCCCACGTGCAATCATGTACTCGCCAACATGCATTGAAAATCATGACAATCGATACATTCTTGCTTGAAATGTTTATTACCTTGAAAACGGTTATAAATATAATAGGTTTTGGCCGAAAACTAGCACGTACGGGTGGTAGGGTTAATTTTACCAAAACAAAACCTCACCTTTCTTGCAAAATATAATAAAGAAGCGTTCTAAGGAGCTTGCTCCTCGTCCACGCCCTCGTGACCTGTGTAAATACGATGTACAACCATGAGACATGGACTAAAATGGCCAAAATATGACGAACGGCGAAAACGAGTCGAGACGACCTCGAAAATGCAATGTGGTATTATAACTTTTGGTTTCACATCATATTAACACGTATTATAGCAATTCGGGGTCAAAGAAGTCGTTAAATCGAGGGGTCATTTTCGTAAATTTATGCAGTGAATTTTGGTCTGCAACACAGGTGGGAACGGCCGTTCCGTTCCCTTTTGAAAAATGGGAACGGTCGTTCCCAAAGGTTCCCCAAAACGCACCCGCGTTTCTTCCCCTTAAAAGCGCGCCTTTGAGCTGGGAACGGCCCTTCCGGCACAAGGCCAAAATGGGAACGGCCGTTCCCATGCTCGGCCGCTTACATTTTGAAAAGAAAAGGGGAACGCCCGTTCCCGCCAAGCTTTGAGGCTGGGAACGGTCGTTCCCTGCTTCTGCAACTGAAAAACAGAGCAGAAACAGGGGAAGCTCTCGGGAAGAAAGCAACAAAGCTACAAAAATCCATTTTTGATCCCCAAATGTTATAATCTCTAGAAATATGATACAAACCACTTCAACACATGATAATATAATACTTAGACACCTAAACATGCTATATCAACAAGATTTCATGCTTTCAAGTTCATGATCAAGCTTGATCATTCAAGCCATATATTCCATTTTCCAAGCTAAAATTCATGCAATAATTCATGAAATAATCATTCAATCATGTTTTGCACCACTAAGAACTCATCTAGCATATTAAACTCAAACCCTAGCTAAGGGAAATATGATCAAGACTCATCACTCATGCAAACCAACCTTGAAATGGAAAGAAATGAAGAAAGTGGATGATGATGATGATGATTTCCTAATTCCTTGCAAGCTTTCTCGAAATCTTGATGATTGATTGAGAAATTATCTTCTTCCCTTTTCTTCCAATGAATACCGAGAGAGAGATGGATATGTTTGGCAATTTTGAGCTAGAAATGATCAAGGAAGATGGGAGAAAAGAGGATACGTAATGCTTCATCTTGATTTTTGTGAGATTTGCCAAATTGCCAATTAATCCATGAAGTCTTAAAGTTAAGCAATTAAGTATGCCACAATTTAAAATATAATCAATTTGGCCCTTAGAAATCATGCAATTAAGTCCCTAATATTTTAGAAAGTATTTAACTAGGGACAATTTGGTAATTCCATCACTCTCGGTAATAATTTCATGCAAGAAAATATTTTCCGTGTTATGAAATAATATTTCAATGATATGAAATTAAATAATTGATATGAAAAATGTTTCGTGAATTTTATAAAAATATGAATGCCACGTAAGAATATATTATGAAATTAAAAGAAATAAAATAAAACCTACGCTCAACTCACACGTGGCGTGCTTACCTGTTCATCCGGAAACCGGGGCGTTACAACTTAGGTGGTTATATAATTAATATATAATCCACTTAATTAATTAGAAAATAAGGATTTTCTGAAATTAGAAAAAAGGGTTTTTCTGAAAAATATTTTCTCAAAGTATTTAGCGAAATACTGCCGGAACCCACACTCCAATTTCTTAATCGGGGATATTGCGGGGAAGCTCTGCCGGTTTCACGAGAATATCGAGGTGCTGGAAAAGTGCCGTTGATAGCCAATATTGCAGTACGGTAATACCGTTGTGCTGCCCAAATTATTATTTGCATATTGTGATTATATGCTAGATGATTTAAAATTATGTTATCGATGCCTGTATATATTAGAGTTATGCTGCCCGATTTGTTCCGCTGTTTTATTAAAATATTTTTGAAATATTTTGATAACGAGGTTATGGCGAAATTTTTTGAAATGTTGCTATACCGTCACTCTGCTTCGGGCCCGCCGCACACCCAACAAAAATTTGAAAGATCAAGGGAAAAAAAAAAGATATTAATGTTTAATACACAATATGATACAACTACTTCGAGAGATTAGTTCTTTACTCAATTGAATGGGGAGAAAATTTGAAAGATCAAGGGAAAAAAAAAAAGATATTAATGTTTAATACACAATATGATTCGATAAAGTAGTTTTTATAAGTGATCGTCCATTGTATAGTCAATGGGTTTTATAAAGCATCCTCTCGATTAATATTCCATAGTAGCACTCCTAATATTATTATTCACACCCCATAAAATGACCTTTGCTACAATAAGCGTATGGAATATGGTTTCAGATATATATAATTTTTCAAATCTGAATAATGACTATAACCCTATGTTTTGAAACTCGGACTGGATCGGCCGGTCGGACCGGTGACCGGTAGTTTGTCCGGTCCGGGTGAGCCTCCAAAACCAGTGCCTCATTGGACCAGTTTGACCCGCTGAAAACCGGACCAAAACCGGTTAAAGAACCGGCCCGGACCGCTCATTGGGTTGTTTGGCCCGGATCTTTTGTTTTTCAAAATTATAAAACCATGTCAGTTGTTCCACCAGGGGTCGGATCCCCTGACCCTCAAATTAAAAAAAGAAGGCCTCAACCACTTGAGCTGCTTACTTTGTTGGTTAATTTTTTATACATATCTTTAATTTGTTCAAGAATATTTTATATATTATTTATATATTTTTTTAATACAGATTATTTGTATATTTAGAGTACAAAAATAATTTTAATTACAAAAATTTTTAATACAGATTATTTGTATATATCCACACATAAATAATTTTTATTTATTTGTAATCTACACATAAATAATTTTTCTAACATCGCATGAGAGTGAAAATAGAAATACAAAATATATATAAGTTACCCAAACAAATTATAGCAAGACCGCTCGCACCTATTCAATATCTTTGTCCAGCGCTACCCAAGAAGACTTCTATGGCCACAAATTCGAAATCTCCAATCTCGCCTTCTCCTTTGACGACCGCTTCCTTGTGACAGCCCCCCGATGACCGGCACCGTTCGCCTTTGGGACGTTGTCATGAATTAATGCATTAATTTTAACTTGTGTCCCGTGGTTTGATACAATAGACTATAAACGGTTAATAGTAGCCCCATGAATTAATGTATTAGATTTATTATTTTCATAATGTTATATTATGTAATTGTATAAAATTGTAGAAAATTTTTAGGTTATAAATCTATTTGCATACATCTAATTCATTGATAAGTTAAAATAAAATGTAACGATAAATGAATACAGTTGAGAGGGGACTTTATTATTATTATTTTTTAAATAAACTCTAGAAGAGCAATCTGAGACCTTTTTTAAATATGAAAAACACTTTTGTTAAATTGGATTTAAGTATTGTGACATACAAAACATGACCAATTTCTATTTGTAGAAACACTTTTATTGTAGAAACGCAACTCAATTATCAAATTTATCGTTGATAGTAAACTAATGTGTTTGGGAGTTTTAGACATTCTTTTTTTGAGTTTAAAAAAAAAAAAAAAGATATGTTCTTTTTTGGTATAATTTTTAGAAAATTTTTGGTCATATAATTTTCTATAAGATATTATAATTAGAGAAGAAAAAAAAATATTGTATTTTTATCAATTATGTATTAAATAATTATATTTTAATTTTATTTTGCCTTGACAATAGTTACGCACTTTAAATATTAAACTTATTAACTTTTAATATTAAATTACCTTGCTCATAAGATATCAAAACAAAGTATATCCAATATATATAACTTTATAATTAAAACATATTACTTTAATTACAGAATATTTAGTCTATCTTGATTGTAATCGCTTAATCCATATATACTTGATAATGGTATATGCTTAACCCATATAAATTTTCTTATGTAGGGACCCAATAGTTCCCGTTCCACCGAGTTTCGGAAGACCAGATGTTCGATGCACGGTGAATTTCATTTTAGCCATTGATTGGTCTGAAGAGTGCTTCCATCTTCCCGAAAGATTGCATCTTTTACGCAAATAAATATAATGTTGGACTAATGAAAATGATTAAAAATATTTTTTATTGTTATACTCAAATGATTATGTTATATTAGATGCATTATATCCTGTTACTGTTTCCGTGCATAGCAAGGGCCACATACTAGTTTAAAATTTAAAGGAAGGAAGTTTAAAAAAAAAGCAAAAAACTTAAAGGAAGAAACTACGATTTTGTTCCATTCATGAGGGTTGCCCGATGCAAATCTAATCCTAAATTGAATTAACTAAACTGGTTAGATAGACTCCTAAGGTTCAAAAAACATATCTAAAAAGGGGGAAAATTATTATTATTATTATTATTATTATTATTATTTTGTTGTGCGTTGGTTCCCTTAGTAAGCTTTTTTGCATCAATTTCTTTTGGGTAAAAACATTCTCTTACCAAATGTCAGTTGGATTAGTGGAACGAGACACTAGGTCTCTTAAATATTTATCTAGAATTCAAATTCAAACCTTGTAAATTGAGCTACTAACGAAAAAGGATCAAGTTTATATTGAGTCTTGATACGTATCTCGAATTCGACGGAGAAAACGAGTGAGAAACCTCAAAAACAAGTGAACGCTTTGGGCATAAAAGCCCAACAGGAAGACTAAAGCAGGGATACAAGCGCCTAACCAAGAAATATGGATAATAATAATAAGATGAAATTACAACTCACCCAGGCCAGGGTCCATATTAACAACCTAGGTAACAAAGCCCATGGTCTGAGAAAACGAATTCCAACAGTAAACTAAGTCCAATATAAAAATAAACATTTGTTGTTCTATTAATATAATTTCACTTTCATAGTGTTTGTTACTTCTCTTATTGGGTACGAATATGAAATATATCAGAAATTTGGGATCAAATAATTTATCTCATCATAGTCCCACAGTCCACTTCCAACAATAAAATTTAACGAGCTCAAATCGAGCCGAGCTAAATGAGTTTTTGAACTACTTAACAGGGGCGACTCCAGAAGTAACAGATAGTGGGGTCAAAATAATTTAATAATTAATAAAAAAATATATTATTAAAAAAATAAATAATTTTATTTAAAATATTTATTTTAAAATTGTCTTAAAAATTAAATATTAAAAAAATAAAATATTTAATTTACAATTATCTTTTATAATTTTTCATTTGTACTAAATATATCCGTCTTTTAAGGGTGTTTGCAAAATCTATTTCATAAGTAGAATTTAAAACATATGTGAAAGTTGTAAAAAAATTGTAGTAGTAAAAGTAATGAGTTTGGGAAAAAAAAAAAGTGATAAACCAAAAAATAATAAGTGCAAACAAAAGTGGGTAATCACCTTTAATTTCATGAAGTTATTAATTTGCCCTGAAATACTTTGAAACTTTTCTGATATTATAATACAATTTAAGTATTATATTAATATAGAAATAATTATAAATTATTATAATTTTGTATAAGATTGTTTGTAATTATAATCAAATATAGAATTATTCTATATGTACCTTTATATTTAAATTTGTAAAAATTGAGAAAAGAAAAATTTTATCTTGTAATTGTTGATATTAGACTTTTTGAAATTAACAAATTCTGATGAGAAAAGAAGAAAAAAGATTTAAAGAATATAAAAAAAAAAAAAAAAAGGAATGTATAAAGATAGAGTTGTATTTGTATGTGAAAAGTTAATTCAAAATTATTAATATTTTAATAAAAATATTATTGTCAAAATTTTTAAATAAATTCAGAGAAAACCATATAATTTATAAGCAAAATCTAAAATCATGATTTTTAGCTAATTCCTAGGCAATTCTAACTTATTTCTATTTAAATTAAGCAAAAATTGGTTTCCAAATATACTAAAATTGTTGAAGATAATACTTATTTTTAGAGTTAACAAATAATTTAGGGGGTCAATATAATTCTTTTTTTATTTTTATGTGGGGTCAAAATAATTATTTGTAAAACAAAAAATGGAAAAAATATAAAAAAAATATATAAATACATAACTTTTTTGTTTTTTCAGTGGGGTCAATTGACCCCACTCCACACAAGGTGGCGTCGCCCTTGCTACTTAACGATCAAAATAATTTCCTTTATTTACTTTCAGGGGTAATACCGTAATACCATGTTTAGATAGGAATATTTTTTATTTTATGTCACTTTAGTTTTAAAAATAATAAATAAAAATTTAATGTTAATAATTGTCTGAAAGCTTTTTCCCGAAAAGTATCGTTTGAAAAACCTATACGAGTGTCTGGCTGAAACCCATTGCCAAACACCCAATTTTCAATGACATACAGTTCGTCCATAAATTGAAAGTAGGCAAAAATTATCCTCAAATTCCCAACTTATTCGAATTACGTTGTAATTTAATTGATGGGAGATTTTAATTGGAAAGGAATCGCACATGTGGTGCGCATGCTTAAAGCTAGGGGTGGCAAAATGGGTTGAACACTTGAACCCAATGGGTCCAACCCATTTTAAGGGGGTTGGGTTGGTTTGGTTTTGGTGAAATTTGAATTGGGTTGGTTTGGGTTGGGTGAATAATGGGCTAAGAGAGAATTGGGTTCTTTATGGGTTGAGCTGGGTTGATATTGATTTTGAATTGGGTTTGTAATGGTTTAAACTCAATTATGTAATTTTAATGTTTTAGTACTATTTTATTCTTCACATAAATTAAATATTATATTTATCTAACATTATTTATATATAATTATTAATTACATATTTTTTACACACACTAAAACATTTTTTTACACATATTTACACACACTAACATAATTTTACACATATTTTCACACCCGAACACGATTTGACCTATTTGTCAACATGTTCTATCTATTTTAGATCCGTTTGACCCATTTCGGATCAATTTTGCCCTTTTTTCAACCTGTTCGATCTATTTTAGATTCGTTTGGCCCGTTTTGAACCCGTTTCACCGATTTTTCGACCCATTCGATCTACTTTGGACTCGTTTGGCCTATTTTAGTCCTGTTTCACCCGTTTTTCAACATTTTCAACCTATATTGGACTCGTCTGACCTGTTTTGCACTCTTTTTACCCATATTTTGACATGATTGACCTATTTTGGATTTATTTGACCCATTTTGGGCTCGTTTCACCCATTTTTTAACTTGTTCGATCTATTTCAGACCTATTTAACCCGTTTTGGACTCGTTTCACCCATTTTCAACCAATTTATGAATCGTTTGACCCATTTTGGGTTCGTTTCACTCGTTTTTTGACCTGTTCGACCAATTTTGAACTCGTTTGACTTATTTAGGCCTGTTTCACCCCCTTTTCGACCTGTATAATCAGTTTTAGACTCGTTTTGGGCCCGTTCAACCCATTTTTCAACTTGTTCAATGTATTTCAGACTCGTTTGACCCATTTTCGGCCCGTTTTACCCATTTTGACCTATTTATGACTCATTTGACCCATTTTGGATCCGTTTCACTCATTTTTCAACCTGTTCGACCCATTTACGACTCGTTTGATCGATTTGGCATCGTTTCACCCGTTTTTCAACACGTTCGACCTATTTGGATAAATTTTACTCATTTTGAACCAATTTAAAATGTTTGAATTTACATGACCCTTTTGGATCCATTCGATCCGTTTGGATCCATTTTATCCATTTTGGATTCATTTTACCCGTTTGGATCTGTTATACCCATTTTGGATCCATTGGACCCGTTTGGATCTATTTTACCCATTTTGGATCCATTCTACCCGTTTGTATCTATTTTACCCATTTTGGATCATTCTACCCGTTTGGATCTATTTTACCCATTTTGGATCCATTTTACCCGTTTGGATCTATTATACCCATTTTGAATCCATTGGACCCGTTTAGATCTATTTTACCCATTTTGGATCAATTCGACCCATTTGGATCTATTTTATCCATTTTGGATCCATTTCATCTGTTTGGATCCATTTTACCCGTTCAGATCCATTTTATCCAATTTGGATCCATTCGACCCGTTTGGATTCATTTTATCCAATTTGGATCCATTTGACCCGTTTGGATCTATTTTGGATCCATTCGACCCGTTTGGATCCATTTTATCCATTTTGGATCCATTTTACCCATTTGGATCTATTATACCCATTTTGAATCCATTGGATCCGTTTGGATCTATTTTAACCATTTTGGATCCATTCGACCCGTTTGGATCTATTTTATCAATTTTGGATCTATTCCATCCGTTTGGATCCATTTTATCTATTTTACCCGTTTGGATCCATTTTACCCATTTTGGATCCATTCGATTTGTTTGGGTCCATTTTATCCCGGTTGGATCTATTATACCCATTTTGAATCCATTGGATCCGTTTGGATCTATTTTACCCATTTTGGAAGTCAAACAGATCAAAAACGGGTGAAACTGACCCAAAACAAGTCAAATGAGTTTAAAATAGGATGAACAGGTCGAAAAATGGATGAAACGAGCCCAAAATGGGCCAAAATAGGTCAAATAAGTCAAAAAAACAAATGAAACATGCCCAAAAACGGGTCAAACGAGTTTAAAATAGGACGAACAGGTCGGAAAACGGGTGAAACAGACCCAAAACTGGCCAAACGAGTCATAAATAGGTCGAACAAGTTTAAAAACGGGTGAAAAGAGTCTAAAATAGGTCGAACAGGTCAAAAAACAAGTGAAATGGGCCCAAAACGGGTCAAACGAGTCATAAATAGGTGGAATAAGTTAAAAAACAGGTGAATCGGGCCGAAAACGGGTCAAACGAGTCTAAAATTGGTCGAACAGGTCGAAAAACGGGTGAAATAGGACTAAAATGGGTCAAGCGAGTCTAAAATAGGTCGAACAGGTCGAAAAACGGGCCCAAAATGGGGCAAACGAGGCGTAAATAGGTCGAACAAGTAAAAAAACGAGTGAAACGGGTCCAAAACAGGTCAAACGAGTTTAAAATTGGTCAAACAGATCGAGAAATAAAAAAACGGGCCCAAAATTGTCCAAACGATCAAACGTGTTCAAAACAAGACAAATGAGTTATAAATAGGTTTGTTGGGTCAAACTGGTTTAAAATTGATCAAATGTATTAGTGAAGGGTAATTGACCAAAAAATAAAATAAAAAATAATGAAGGGTATATTGGACATTTAAGTATTTGGATTAAGTAGGAACCCACAAAAAATCCATTATTGAACCCATGAATAAACCATCAAAACCCATCATAACCCATTAAAACCCATTTAAAACCCAAACCATTAAAAACCCATTATAATACAACCCATTTTGAAACCAAACCATTTCAACCCAACCCATATGAGCCCAACCCAAAACCAGCCCAACCGACCCATTTGCCACCCCTACTTAAAGCTCGTTTCCCAAATTCTTCACTAAGGGTCGAAATTCAAAAAAAAAAATCTCATTTTCCCTTTGATTTTCTTCATGTAATCTCTTGCAACGAAATTGGCGTGGATTAAATTCTAGAAAGGAAGGAGCATAAGTCTACCAAATTAAATTATTTTTAACAAAATAAAAAGGGATTTTATTGAAGATCCCACTTTTGTAGAAAAATAAATAAAATACAATAAATAATCAAACTTACGGTCTAAAAAAATAAACTTTATAAATAAGCACCTAAACCCTCTAAATCTTCATCCTGAAAATCATGATCTAACCCATCAAAATCTCTTTCTCTATACATTAAAAGTAAATTATAAAATCGATGTCCATTAGTACCCACACTATCCTCGAAATATTTTTTTGGCACTCTCAATTCCTCCAGACAATGGTCTTTTGAACACCTTAGGTTGACCTTCATTAAAATTTTTAACCAAATAATTTTTTTTTAAAATATTTTCCTAGACGTACCACAACGATATCTCTAATAATGGCAACATCTGAGACTTCTGGAAAGAACGGTAATTCAGCCAACTCAATTGAATATTGGTTCACTTTTATAGAAGCATGATTAGTGACACAAGTTTCCAAATACTTCGGAAGCTGAAAATCCGCAAAAACTTCACCAATTATGGATTTTAGCTGAGGCTTAAAACTGTCCTCAAACGAATTTGATGAGCCCTGACTTTTTTGTATCGCTTCATCAGACTCAAATTTTCCTTTATTAGTTCTATTTCTCTTGTTTTTCTTCTTTTGGTTTAATAGAAGATCCTGATCCACAATCTCATCTACTATGGAATCAATTCCTTCCTCCCATAATTTTTTGGATCTTTCAGCAAAATTATCAAACTGCATTTGAGCTTATGAGCTAGTCTTACTCAAAGCCAATCGAGCCTCTAGTTCCTTATTTTCTCGAACCCAAAGCTCTGAACCGCGTTCTTATCCCTCAAACAACGCAATGCAACTGACATGCACAGGCGGTTGTCGTAGCCGATGTCTCGACGGACGCTATCGAGCAGCCTCCAGTGCGGAAGGTGTGGGCATCGGCAATCGCTTCTTGTGTGGTGGCACAATGGGAGTTAGTACCTGCGACAGTTCCAAGGTGGACAAAGAAGCCACTGACAGTTGTTGTGGCGTCCTTTTAGGGGCTGGCGCGTGAGTTTTTTCCTCTTCCTTTGTTCTCCTATCTCCATTCTCCCAATTTCTGGGTTCTTCTTTGACCCTCCAAACTCCGAAAGTCTCCACTTATTTAGCTCCTTTATCAGATTTTTGGTTCATTTTTCTCTAGTTCAATATTATCAAATCCATTATTCTTCAACATGCGACACTGAACCTCATCGTACCTAACGTGCTAACATCGCAAATAAAATTTTGGCACTATTTCAAATTCAATGTATTGTATTTATGCCTCACCCAAGTAGGTATAGTTAAACGCCGTGGATAATGACTTCATTAGATCCATCGTAACACATGCACGAGCCACTGAAGTACGTTCAAAGTTCTTATTTTGCTCATCCACACAGAGGGGTCATCCCACCCCAGAATCAACACTCAAAGTGAATCCTCTTGAAGCAACATATTAGGAAGTCCTGAAAATTTCACCCATAGAGGGACTATTGAAGATTTTGGGTTAAAATTTGGGGACCTCTTAAAAACATGTATAGGGAACTCATCAAAGTAGAAAGTCCCTTAAATCCATAATCTGTAAAAATCCTCTTCTTGGTCTAATCTGATCAAAACATGACGATATTGCAACAAACTTAATTTAAAATCACCCTTCAAATTAAGATCTAATAAGTAGTCGTGCAATCTCGATAAACTCAGATACCCATGAGGAAATTTTCCAACTAAAGCATAACGAAGCGACAAGCGTAATTCAACAATTTCATCATTCGAAAGTTGTATGTTAACTAAGTCCTACTTAAGCGAGAACTTTCCATACCTCTTGAAGCCAGCGTCTGAGAAATTTTGTAACCTATTAGAATCTGCTGGAGGTGCACAAACTAAGAGCGATTTCGAGTTTTGGGCGCACCACCTTGTTACTACGCGCGTGACACTAGGACGGTGGCATACAATTGCGATGGTGGCGCTGGTGGAGACGGTGGCAATGTCGGCGTTGAAGGCTGCAAGACAGACAATGCTACGATATGTTAATGTACATGTTATTGCGAATGAAAGAAATAAGAGAAAAGCCACACTTTGAGGAAAAATGGCTTATTCGACCATAGCAGAACGTGCTAATTAGGTGCCCCAAGAACAGTTTTTTTCTTTGGTGGTTGGACGAGGGAGATGGAGAACCAATTCATATCAGTACTATGGAAGAATTGAAAGGATGGAATGTGCATTGCAGGCTACCCAGGAGACTATGTGATGAAAGAGGCAGTCACGATACTTCATGAGAAACTTGGTTCGAATTTTGAATAGAAGTACCTCAAGTGCAAAACAAAAGGCTACATGGAGAGATATAAAATTATTCGTGACTTATTGTTACGAGATAGAGTGGAGTATATTGAAAATCAAAATTATGTCTGAGCATCACTGGAAGTGCGGGAGTCAATTTATCAAGTAATGTCAACGCTATATCTACAAAAAAATGAAATATTTTTCTACAATTTAACATATTATTTACAAATTGATTTTAAGTCTCTTATTCAAACAAAATATACAATTGGACTAAGGTACTACGATAAGGACGATGACAAATGGTTTTTGCTCAAGGAAATATTCAAGTGCAAACCGTATTAAGGGGGGTTTGTCCAACATCGAAAGACCTATTAATAACGAATAATTTCTTAGTATGGTGACATGTAATTGTATGAAGTTTGTTCATGACCGGTGTGCGCATCGTCAACGATGTTTGTGTTGTTTAAAGTTGAGACAGTAGGGACGAACTTTTGACTGAAGTTTGCTATTTGATGGTCAAAATATTTTGTGCATTTGATATGTCGTTTCTTATATTTACTAGTACAGTGTGTAATAACAGAATCTTCATCATTTTGTTGGAAGTGGTAAGATCTGGACGTCGTATATGAATCATTATTAGAAAGATGTATGAATTAAATTCAGAAGTAAAGGGTTTCCAGGCACTACCACTTATTGATTACTCATAAATGGAATATTTGTACCATGTACTTCATTATGGTATTGTAATGCAATTTTATGTGTATTTCTTGAAAGAGGAAATGACCGATGAACATTAATTTGGTTTTACCAATATACTATTGAATGGCAGTGTTGCACACCGAGCGAAGGGCACCTCATCCCCGCACTATGGCCCAACATGTGTAATGAAATGGAAAACCCACGCCAAATCATAGCGAACGGAAGATAAGTAAAATTACACCTAAGCTTGACAGTCTAGACCCTCAAACAGAGTGCGCATTAATTAAACATTCAATTACGGAAGCAGTCAAACGAAACATAAACATATCATCTCCAAAATATACATGCCTTTCATATAAATCATATACAAGCCTCCCCACAACGGGGCCAAAAAAATCAAATTATAAACTATAAAGATCAAAATCAAACTAATACAAGTGTCAAAAGTACAAAAGTAAATCAACTACGTATGAAATGCAGACTCGAGCTATACTACAAGTAAGACTCTAAAGACCAACTTGCCACCTAGCTCGAACCAAAGACTTGTACCTGCAACTCAAAGACAAGGGGGAAAAAGATGACAATGAGGAGGGGTCAATCCTAACAACTAGTGAGGGGGCTAACGCACGCACACATACATATACATAAGAGCAGAGTATATATCAAAACAAAATGTTCATGAACTGGGGCGTTGTAACACCCCGGAGCGAAGGGCACCACATCCCCCCCGCATTATAGCCCAATACGAGTAACGAAATGGGAACTCCGCACCTGCACCAAGCTACGATGAACGGAGACAAATAAAAACCCACACGCTAGCTAGGCGGTCTAAACCCTCATTCAGAGTGCGCAAAGAAACAAAAGCAAATGCGGAAGCATCAGGATCACAAATATACAAACATATATGCCAACATTAATACAAATTATACATGTTATGCCCATCCAAGGCCAAATGAATCATAATTCATACAAAGCTTGTACATAGTACCATACTTATACATATTTATACGTAGTACCATATTTATACATAGTACCAAAACTGGAAAGTAAAGATGCAAGGATGCAAAAGACTCCTCTAACAAACTCGAATGACTCAAAGTAAAAGACCACCGCCTAGCACGAACCGAAGACCTGCACCTGCAAACTCAAAAACAAATGGGAAAAAGAAAACAACAAAGAGGGGTCAGTCCTAAAGACTGGTGAGGGGGCTAACACACGCACCCGTACATAAATATAGAGCATAGTATATACAAAACTTAGAGTGTTCATGAACCGGGCGTGGTTTTTTGTAATCCAAAACATTTTAACATGAGATAACATATATATAGAAAAGGGTTTAGGGCCGAAGGCCAAAATCAACCAATTTTATTAATTGAAAATCCGCTCCCATTTCACAACCATATGCGGAAACAAAACACACACACACCACTCAGCGAGTACGAGTGCACAACCATCCTCCTTCACAAGGTAAAACTCGGAACTTAACATAAACGAAGGCATAAAGCAAACACATACACATACCTCTTCTCCGGGGGATGGAAGGGTGGCCAACCTTCACATCCATCACGCTTATACGTCATGGCCGTGAGTTTTATGACACTCACGCCCAAGGATTCCATCCCCCACTAGCCTCCTAGTGGGTTTCGGGTTGATCCTATCGAAGTGGAGTCCATACTCGGGAGTAACCCGACGGCCTGACGCCGTCCCGGGGCTCCTTTGTACAAAACTCCGGGGCACAACACAAAAATCACGCACACTTATCACACTTATAAAAAGGCTTATCTTTCAATCTCGCTGAAGCTTATCACACACGCACACCAACCCTTTTTCAAAACAAAGGAACGAAAATATAGCTTACTTATACATAAAAGCGTTTTTCAAATGTTTCATAACAAATGGGTCAATTCCCACAAAATACATATCAAACACGTATCTATATACATATAGGTATACATAGGTCGCATGCGGTCTTAAAACACATTTAGGGTTGTAGGTCGTGATAACTAAAAGAAAGAAACCTCACCTTGCCGACCAAACCGAGGAAACGAACTCAAACCCTTCTAAGAGACCACCTCTTCAACCACGGGGCAAACCTAAAAGCAAAACAAAGGTCATAAGAAAAACTTAGACTCAAAATGAACCAAATAGACGCTCGGCCTATGCATATGGATGCTAATGATGCATAAAGATTGAGATGAAGCTGCACTTAGATCACATGAGTTCATACTAGATCATATCAAATCATAATACACATATTTCACGTCAAACAAGTTCACAAACTTCATGCAATACACATAACACGTTATATAACACGTTAACAAATCATTCATATCATAAAAGAATCAAAGAGATATCGCATGAGGCAAAGAACTAAGGTATTCAATCAAACACGTACGTTAGAGAGCAATTAGAGCATATCAAGTCATATATTGCACCTAAGAGCATCGAATTAATTCATAAATTTAATATAAAAATCATAAAATATCATATTATAACATATAACAAGCAGTCATGTGTTTGAATTACATAAACAAGGCAAAAGAATGCAAGAAAGCTTCACACTGAGCAACTAAATGTTCATGCAAGTACGTCACATTTACACTAATTAAACAAGGCCATAAAATTAAAATAATTAATTAAACATATCATATACTAACATATTAACATATTGGGATCATAATTGGGGTGGGAGAAATCACTTAATAACACAAACGAAGCAAGAAACGAACAACGAAACGAAACAAATGTAACACACGAAACACACATCAAAAGAGAGGGGGGTAATGGGGGTTACCAATCCTTAGTACAAAAGGGGTAACCCCCATTAACGGGTACAACAGCAAAACTCCATGGGGGCAACACCCATTACCCCCCACAAAGGCAAAACGAGGTAACACCCGTTACCTCGCACTGAAGCATCATCTTCTCCAAGCGATCACTCTTATTCTTCTGAGCTTCCATGGCAGCAGCAGAAAGGCAACGACACAGCAACCAAATGTAGCCAAAAGACAAGGGAAAACTAGCAAAAGGCAGCCAAAAGACAAGGAAAAACTAGCAAAAACATCACACAACAACCACCAAACACGAACAAACAAAGGAGTAACAAGAATGAAGGTAAGAGATGCACAAATTCAATCATTCATCAAGCTTTCATGGAGTTCATCAATGGTGGTTCGATTTTCAGAATATTTTCCACAAAATTCATGCTTATAAATGAAACATATTAGTCATATATATCATATAACACTCATCAATTAAAGAAATGATCCAAGGAAATGGAAGAACTCATCAAATATATCATATGACCTCACTATTCATATCAATGATCATAGCATGCTCTAAACTTCATGAAAATGGACAAAATCATATGGAAAAGAAAGGTAAGAAGATGGAGATCACAAATATGTACTCACCTTTCAAATTTGAGGCGAATTGGAGGTCGAACGAGTAAGAAACTCCAAGTTTTGAATAGTGCCAACTCCTCTTCTCTTTTCTTCCATTTTTCCTCTCGTTTTCTGCCCTTTCTTGCTTTCCTTGGCTGCTGGTCCAAAATGAGAGAGGGAGGGATGGATAAAGGTTTGAATAAGGGTCACATGGTCTTTAAAACGGGTCGATTCGGATAAGAAACGGGGCTGATATGAGCAAAACGGGCGAGTATGGCGAATCTGTCACACGGGTCGTGTTTCGGGCGAAATTTGGAGTATCAAACGGGCTTAGAAAAATGTGAGGCCAAGTTCTCTCGCTTCCATACTTTGTCGCGAGTCCTGCACCACTTCTGAAATTCAAATCCGAATTCCCGATCTCAAGTTACGCCTTCCGGAACCCAAGATGCGCTAAAACGAGTTAGCTCCTTTAGGTCCCTTAAAAGCCCCGTCAAGTTCCGACGGTCAAAAACCACAATAAACGAACTCTAAAATGTAAAACGAGCACATAATCACATTCATAACTCATGTAATTCACATATATAAAAAATTCACAAGAAACGAAATTAAATTCAGGCACGTACGGAGCAAATTACAAGACACGCGTACATAAACGTTAAAACTCAAGTTATAAGTTAAACAAATAATTTACAATTAATTACAAATGATCACATTAACATTAATATAACACATAATCGCATAATTAAATAATTAAAAGTGTAAAGAACTCTCTTATAAAAGCGTACCTGGAATGGCCGGACGAGCGAGACGTTACAGGCGTGGTTTTTGCAATCTAAAATATTTTCTCCTGTGATAATAGATATATAAAAGAGTTTAGGGCCGAATGCCGAAACAACCAGGTTTTAGTAATTATGAGTCTACCCCTGTTTCATAAATCATAGAATCTCAAACAAGCTCGACGAGTACGAGTTTTCCAACCAAACTTCTCAAATTCATATACATATATGTATTTTCATATTCAAAACAAAATCATAAACCAACCTCACATCCATATGATAGAAAAGGGATGCCTCCTTTCTCCATCGATTCAAATTGCAAAGGTCACACGAGTCAGGGTTCAATCACCTCCCTGCACCTTTGACGGATTTACCATCGGCTCAAGAAAACCCACCTTCCCCTCGACCTCCCGAGGTTAGATGGATCCTCTCAAAGTGGATACGTACACAGGAGGTGTGTCCGGCGACCCCATGGCCTTCCCATATGCTCCTTACCCATATCTTTGGGGCCCAAACATAACCGAACAAAACATACATACATAACCTATCTTTCAAGGTGAAATCTCGCTACAAACGTACACATACTCACACCAACCCTTTTCCAAAACAAATAAATGAAAATAGCTTACATATACATAGAAACATTTTTAAGGGGTTTCATAACAAACTGGACAAATCCCATAAAATACATATCATACATGTATTTAGATACATATATATATATATACATAGGTCGCATGCGGGCTCAAAAAAAAAACATAGGGTTGTAGGTCACAACAACTAAAAGAAAGAAACCATCACCTTAACAAACGTAGCTGGACAAAACAAGAACAATGCCTCAGAGCAACCTCGTTACCAACGGAATGCTCTTCTGAACAATGTAAACATAACAAGACATACTTAGACTTAATATGAACCATAGTGATGCTCGGCGAATGCATATGGATGCAAATGATGCAATGCAAGTCACATACGTTCAACACTTAGACATATTTGAGCATCTAACACGTTTTCACATAAACAACACATCAATTAAACATACAACACATCAAATAATCGCATAATTCATTATATTACATAACATTATATGCATTCATAAGCTTAAAACACGTTAGGGTCAAGATCGGGGAGGGAAAAGGCGAAAGAAAAGAGTTAACAGACGAAAACAATCACAAACCATCACCCAGAGGAGGAGGGAACGACCGTTCTCCCCAATACACACAAGACCAGAATGACCGTTCCAAGGTACAAAATCACTCCTTGCATGAGAACGGTCGTTCTGGAAATGAAGTTCCCTTGGGAACGACCGTTCCCACCGGTGTAGCCCCAAAAATCACCCTTTGAATGGTTGTTCCCAAGCTTAAAGCTTGGAGCCATGAATGGCCGTTCTTGGCTACAGAACAAAGCCTCCAAGAGCTGCTACCTGCTGCACAAAAGCAAGAAAAGGCAAGGGCAAACACGCAGCACAACCATCACAAGTCAACAACAATTTCATTCATGATTTCACCTCTAAGCATGTTATTATGATCAATTAAGCATGTTTAACTCATTAATCACTTTATTAGCTCAATTAATCATGTGTTTAACAAGTTGCCATAATGTATTATGAAGTTCATTTAATGGGTGTTGAATACTCCAACCATCAAGCCAAATAACAACGTAAATGCATCATATATCATCAAATATGCAACATATATCACTCTTGGAGCAAGGGAGTTCATAATCAAGACATAAATCAAAATTTTAACAAAATAATACTATTCATCATCTTTCTCAAAGAGCTACAAGACAAGGATTTCATGGAATGAAAGTGGTATAAGAAGAGAGAGCACAATGAAAAGGACCGGAATCTTACCTCAGATC
Organism: Lantana camara; assembly: GCA_037501455.1. NCBI lineage: Eukaryota > Viridiplantae > Streptophyta > Magnoliopsida > Lamiales > Verbenaceae > Lantana > Lantana camara. Next base: position 90,933,470 of record CM074858.1, on the reverse strand, counting down.
ACCGGAGAAGTGAACGGAAGAAAAGAACTTGAGCTTTGAAGGTGTGGAGTGAGCTAGGGCTTAAAGATGTCTTCTCCCTTGTTTTCTCTATGTTGGATCAATCAAAATGAAGGGGAAAAGGGATAGTTTCAGCCCTTTAAAGGCCTGAAACGGGTCGAGTTAAGAGGATCCGATCCATTCGGATCGGATTTTAAATCAAAAGCGTGTTCAAACGGTTTCAAAAAAATACGAGGTTAGTTCCGTTGGACTCGAATAGTCAAAACTAATCCAATGACGGATTCAAAATTTAAATGTGAATTCCCGAGTTCAAGTTATCCGAATAGGATCCTGAAACGCCCAAATTATATTTTAAGCCCAAAACTTAAAAAAATAGCCAAAGAGGTCCAAAACCTCTATCAAATAAATTCCAAAACATATAAATAGCAAATAAATAAGTTCATAAGACATATAATTCAAATAGTTCAGGTATGATCAAGTCAAGAAATAAAATTCAAGGGCATACGGGTCATATTCAAAGTCATAGAGTAAATAGTTCGAATTCAAGTATTTAAATCATTCCAATGCCACATATTTCACAAATTAAATATTTAAGAACACAAATAAATAATTTGAATACGTACTTAGCTCACACATGATGTCATACCTGTACGATCGAATGAATGGGGTGTCACAGGCAGCCTCTGGCGTCACTCAATGAATGTCCACACTGCTATCCCATATATTTATTGTCAAATGCATATACCGGATCTATATTTGTTAACACTAGATAAAAAGAACATAGGAATATATATGGTTAAGGGCATATTTTTCATGCTCACCGTTTAACTATTGATACAGACGTATACATACAGGAACATAAATAATACACTTTCAGTTGTTCATTTTTAGTGCACAATTTACGTTTTAGATAATTGGGAATGATGTCGTAACTAATACAATATAATATTTTTATGGAAGTGCATGTTCTTGATCATCTTGTTATACGTCACATTACCAATAAGAAATAAAGTATTAAATGTTCCCTTAACACTCATATCAATTAGGTGTGAGGATCTAGTTAGTGCATCAAAAAATGTGTTCCCTCAAAATACATAAATAATATTAATTGGTACAAATTAATAGATAAAGACCATCCACAATTTGTAAGTGGACAACAGACTTAGACCATCTCAGAAGCGTTAAATGGAGAGTATGATGCATTATGGATGAATTTGATGGCAAGTCAAGGGGTAAACAACACCCACGATAGAAACAAATATCTCAGAAAATATACTTCATAATTAGTCTATGGAAATTCAATACTGGAATTAGATATGCACAGAAGATCTCAAACAAAATTCAACTATGAAATAATAATATAGAAAAAATATACTGCTCCAGCACCTACAAAAGGGCCTCATCCAAATGTGTTTTGTTCAAACATAGATTGTAAACCAAATAGGAGATATCAACCCCGTAAATGGTAAAGTTTCTCTCCAGGCATGAAATTTTCTTCGACTTAACATGGACATAAGAGTTTGACGAAACATTCCATGTGGAATTGCATAATGAGGCTCTCTTCTACAAGAAAATCATGACAAAGAACGATGTTGACATACTTTCCATAATATGCAATTATTTAAAGGTGTTCGTACCTGTAACGTTAAAGCTCTCTGACATATGTCAATGATTCGTGCTGTTGGAATTGAGGTACCACTCTTGGACAATGTTAATAGGGCTCGCTGATGTGCACTACGATGAGGAGACGTTGAGCATTTTTGCTTCAAAAGCTACCTTCACCAACATCGATAGGTACAAGTATTATTTAATATTGCTACAAAGCTACCATTTCTATGTAGTTGGTACTCATGTAATCTATTTTACGTGTAAATTTTAAACTAAGAAATAAAGTATGCATTATGAGTAGTAAATAAATTATTGGGTTGTTAGATTATGGAGCTCGAAGTTGCTTACCAAATGTATGGAGCGAATGTGGTGCGAACTCAACTCCATATTTAGATACGAATTGGCAAGAAAGATGACTTGGATTACTACTTGTCCCGCTAAACTGAAGAGGTACTTCAAAATTGTGATCGACGGCTTGCCACCGGTAAAACCATTACCCATAATCGATCAAATTCTAAAGGACTATGATAAGCACAACATATTCAATGTAATTCAGCAAATTATTCCTGATATGTGTAGTATATTTGAAATAAAGTACATAGCAAGCTGACTTATGGTGGAATTTATCTGTGGCATAAACAGAGGACGGTGTAAGAGCTCATGCACAATGGAGGAAGAAAATGGGGCTTGATAAAGCATCACCTACTGTAAAGATCATTTCTTTTGATCGAGAAAGTAGCCCAAAAGGGCGCAACCTTATTATCAACCTTCATCTCCACTATGAAAATGCACTTGAAAACAACACAGAACATAGTATAATGGCTGACACAGAGGACATCGGAACAAGCTCTAGGGCAAAATGTTATCTTAAATTCTCGTTAATTAAATTTATCCAGTACATGAGGTTGTCACCGAATCGTTATTCTGCGTAATTGTATGTTTTACCTATATTGTAAATCTTTGTGCTTGTCATGACGATTTTTAACCTGTTAGTATGCAATAAGTACCATTTGTATGAAGCAGGAACTAGGCTTTCGACCTACGTATTAATGGATTTAGCCAATGAGATTGTAGACGGGCTTAGTTAAAAATATTTACAATTAGGTTATGTAAAAAAAAAAAAAAACATATTATTAATTATGCTCATAGCCAAAAGGGATTCAACATAAAAAATCTCAATTCTAATGGAATGAACAAAAATCTCGAAACTCCATAACAAAATGGTGGGTAGTAAGAATTATAAACCACGATACAGGTAATTGTCCGATGATTATTAGTGGTGAGATATAGTCAATTCAAGAATGATTTGCAAAAAATCCAACCAAAATGGGTTCATTTGTAATTTTTCAAACTTCGGAGGGCAAGTTGTGTAATATTTTTATCTAATGTATTATACAATATGATATGAATTATAATAATATAAGTAATAATCTTATAGATTCATATTATATTAATCGAAGTGTTAATCTTGTAGATTTTTACATAATACAATATTTATTTTATAAATAATATAGATACAAAATATAATTTAGAAATAATTTAGAAAACCAAATATAAGACTTAATTAATTTCATCATATATTTTTAATTTAGTTTGAAATTATATATAACTTTTAAGCTACCTCATTATTAACAGAACACATTGATGTGTATAACATAGATGCATTTAAGCTTAGTTATGATAGTAAAACTAATAAATTTAGCTATGATAATCAATTTAATAAATGTATAAATTTTGATAAGAATTAATATTTATTTTATAAAAATTATATGAAGCTTAATAATGTAAAGTTTAGTCACAAAATATTACTTTTAAATTATTAGTCATGTGTGTCTTTTATTCTTTCTAACTTAAATTAAATAATTATATTATTTTATAGGATATTTAAGAGTATTTATAGAGATAGTTCCCATTTAGAACTAAAAACTAGGGTTTCTTTCCTTTTCAGCTGACAAAGTTCAAGCTTCTGGATCTGGAGGATTTCTCTCGCTCCGGCGTACATGGTGTAAGCTTTCCTTTTTTCTTCTACTCTCTTCTACCCTCATCTCACTCTTCCCATTTTTCCTCCGCTTGTCTTGCTCTTCTCACTCTTCTCTGTGTTTATTTCAATTTTTTTACAGGTTTTTTCTCCGATCTTCTTGCTCTTCTTACTCTTCCCTATGTTTATTTCAATTTTTCTATAGGTTTTTAATTCTTGGGAGAACTCATTAGTAAGAAAGTAAGTTTGATTGTTTATGTTTTCTTGTTAATTTTTTTATGAATGTTCCACATTACTTCTTCGAATTTTAAGCTTTTAAGTTTTTGAGTTTGTATATCTTTTAAACTTTTAGGCTTCAAAAATGTCACAATCGACAAATGTTGGACTTCTTGTTGATGAGACGAGGGACAAATGTACTGATCGAGTAGGGCAAAAAAGAAGAAAATTAACATCTCAGGTGTGGCTTGATTTTGAAAAAGGTTATTACCCCTGATGGAATAGACAAAGCTATATGTAAACATCGTAGGAAATCATTCATTGGGTCGAGTACTAGTGGGACAACACACTTGAAAAATCACTTATTGAGATATTTGTTGAGAAATTGTAGGTCTAAATATCAAAATATTCTAAGGAAGGGGTTGAGGAAAATGTGATGTTTAAAAACTTTAAGTTTGATCAACAAATTAGTCGACTTGACTTAGCAAGAATAGTTATGAAGCATAATTATCCTTTCAACATGATCGCGCATGGGCTTTTTCACATTTTTGTGAATAATTTGCAGCCAGACTTCAAACTTCATTCTAGGAATACTTTAAGAGTTGACATATTGAAAGTTTACAAAATGGAGAAAGATAAATTGTACAAGTTACTTGATCAATCGCCTAGTCGTATTAGTCTAACAACTGATATGTGGACTTGTGGCCCTAAAAAAAAAAAAGATATTGTTGTTTGACAACCCACTTTATAGATGATAATTTGCTTCTAAAGAACAAAATCTTTGCTTTTACATATGTGGAATTTAGGCATGATGGAGTCATTGTTTCAAGTCATAAAAGGTTTGCTTTTGGAATGGAATATTGAAAAGAAAATTGGTTCTATAACAATTGATAATGCCTCGGCAAATGATGCAATGGCTAGAGAATTAAAGAGTTGAATTTGAGACCAAGCTTCGCATCCTTTTTCTGGGGAGATATTTCATGTAAGATGTGTTGCGCAGGTTCTTAATCTCATTGTGCAACAAGTTTATCAAGTGATAAATCTTTTGGTTCGAAAGATTAAAGATGCCGTGAGTTATGTAAATAGTTCTCCACAAAGGAAGCAAAAATTTGAAAATGTTCCAAAATAATAATAATAAAAGAGCCTTTTTGTACCAAAATAATAATAATAATAATAATAATAAAAGAGAACCGGGTGATAATATTCCAAATAGATAGAGTTCGACTTATCTTATGCTTGTAAGTGCTCTTGAAATAAAGGATGCATTTTCCCGTTTGGAACAAGTTGATACACACTTTAAGTCGAATCCATCTATGGAGGAATAGAGGATTGGAGAAATTGTTTGCAAAAGTTTACAGGTGTTTTATGATGTCACGTGAAAGTTTTCATGTAACGCCCCAACTTTTCAGTATTTTAAAATGACATATGTGTTTACTAATTTGCACAAATTAATTAGCTTTCAGCGTTTTCTATAATTAAATTTTATTGTTTAATTGTTAAATAAGTGATTAATTGGGAATATATGCAATATTTGAATTTGAATTAATATGAATAACTTGTGTGTACCCTAATTGCGTGTTTAAATTATGTAATTATGTAATTAATTATTTATTTTAATTATAAATTTTAAATATATTTGTTTTGTTATATTTTAATCAATTTTTAAAACGAAATTTAATTTTATAATTTAAATATTTGAATATGAATTTAAATGAATTCTTGAATGTTTTGCACATATATGTTTTGATCGCGTGCCGTTCTTACTTGATTTGATTCCGAAAAATTGTGCAATTTTAGTATGTTGTAGATTTATGTGTTATGAACTTGTCTACGTGCTCGTTTCCTGTTTTCGATTTTAATTGGTTGCGAGTTTAGTTCCCGCCTAGCCTAAGGAGTAAGTGAGTTCCCGTTCGCTGTGAGCTAGGTTCATGTATGGACCTTCCATTTCATTCGTGGATCGGGCTCATAGTGCGGGGGCTGTGGCGCCTTCCGGTTGGGGTGCTACATCCTTAAGTGGTATCAGAGCCCGGTTGCAAAACCGGTGTTCTCGGGTCGTGATTGAGTCAGTCTAGGTCGTACGGCTTAAGAACTACGTGACAATGTGTGCATTGCATCGATCTTAAATATGAAATTTGGCTTTCCTTTTTGATTTTGTTGAATTACATGTTGCATTATTATTTGGATCCTTGCCTTTCGTGTTGAATATGTGCCATGAGCATGCACTAATCGCATGCATATATTCTCGAAATGAGTTATGATTTCTAGGTTATGAAGATGATATCAAACCACGGCCAAGTATCATATTATCAACGCCCTGTTGCAAGTTCTTTTGAGGCACCGGGGTGAATATAGAGAACTCGAGATGCGTGGTCTTCATAGATGGAGTTAGAGTTAATGACTAGGAGTCGGAATGGAGGATCGTTTTAGAGATGCAAAGGTAGAGAGGTATTTGATGAGATAAGAGTTGTCGGGGAATGTTGTTGACTCCGAAAATTGATATATGCAGCTCTCCAACATAAAATACGGTAATCGGATTCAACGGGATCGTTCTGATGAGGCCTAAAAATCATCCTCGAATCAGAGCCGTCCACGTGGCAGCACGCCGCTGATTAAAGCCCTGACGCTCGCCATGGTGGGCTCATGGGCCTTCCAGCCGCTCAATTGCCAGCTAATTTAATCCGTCAGTCAGCGGATGACCACTTGAGCCAAGGGCCACAACCAACTGTTTGACGCTCGTATCGCGGCCCTCAGGATTATCCTACTCAGGGAAGCACCCACATGGGGGCCCACTAATACGCTCGGGATTCCGACGCTCAAGGGTCATATATCGCGAGGAGGCCATCCATGCATTCTTCGAGCGTCACCAACGCTCAGGCATATCCATGCCCCGTTTCGTTGGATCCGAACCTCGGCAGAAAGAATCTTAGGCCCATCCCCCCGCGTAACCCTCGTCAACAACCTCTGACACAAAAGTACTGTGCACCGCGCACCTGACACGCCGTCTCCTTTTTTCAGGGATGTCATTCTCACTCCACCAAAAGCTGACGCGTGTTAGGGCAACACAGGTTTGGGACCACATATTCAATTTACCCATCTACCCCCATCCCTAACATATAAATAGGAGAGAAGCCATGCATTCTCCCCCAAGTGATCATCTTCATAAAAACCATACACATCGTTCTGGGCATTTTCCACTGAACTCTTCAAGCTTTTCACTCGCCACAGTAACACTACCTTGGTAGCTTGCACTCTTGGTGTTATCCTAGCTGGAAGAACCCACGCTCAAAAGGAAACCCAGATCCTGAGGCTCCTTCGCCTGTGATGGTTTTTCCCTTTTCATACAAATTCTAAAGTGTTGTTGCATTAGGAAACTCAGATTCCTGCACCATCATTTTTGGCGCCATCTGTGGGAAACCATCACCACCATCTTTGGTATTGCCAGTTTCTTCCTCTGAAAGCTAGTTGAAAAGTAACACCCAAATCTTGAATCATGGTAACTGCGACGAGATCTGGAAGAGTTGGAGAGAAAGGCGCTCTTCCCCCCGCTAACGAGGAGAACGCAGAAAGTAACATTCCCGCCGGAGAAGCAAACCTCCCAGCGGCCGGGAACGGGGAAGAGAACACAGGGCTGGCGGGGACAACTCTCCCGCTAGGCGGGAATGCCACGGGAGGACCTAGCACCGTCGTCCCGCCCGCAGCTCACACCGCCCATGCTTCCTATCCATACTCCGGGATGTATCCCATGGCCATGCCACCTCCAGGATACCCGTTCATGTAGCCAGGATTGATGCCCGGGGTGATGCCGGCGATCCCGCCTTACCAGGTGGGGACTCTGAATCTCCCCACGTCGTTACCTAGGGAGATACAAGGGGTGGAGATGCCCCAAGTTACAGCCCAGCAACTCCAGGCGCTGTATGCACAGTGCGAGAGCCAGGCCGTTCAGAATGCCTGGGAGCATTTCATGGCCGCGTACTTCCCCTCGCAGGCTGGCGCTCGCCTGGCCCCACCACTTGGCGGGCTCCCGGCGCATCCTTTAACGATGGCCCAAAATGCGCTAAGGGCACAGCAGCTTCCCCAACCACCCAATCAAGAGAATGAAGCCCCACCGAGGGTCCAGCAAGACCGGCCAGTTGTGGGAGATGAGAGGGCCCCTCGAAATGAGGCGGCCGTAGATAATGAAGAGGTCCAATCGAGGGCCACAAGGAGGGCAAACCGCAGAAATGTCGGTGACCCTCAGCTAGCAGCTGTACAAGACCAAATTCGAGGGCTCCAAAACGTGGTAGAGCAGCTCTCTCGAGCACGGTCTCACGCCCCCCGTGAGGGGGACGAGAGGTCCAAGGCCAGAGACGCTCGGCGACCACGCAGCCCCGTTTCCCACCGAAGAAGAGAGGCTAGCTATGAAGATCCCGACGAGCGAGATTACAGGATCATGGCGGGCGATTCCCCCCTCGTCGAGGAAGTTCTGATGACCCGTGCAGGGAAGGGTAAAATTCCCTCGTCAATCAACAGGTATGATGGAACTACGGATCCAGCCGAGCATCTGGACCATTTCGTGCACCTAATGCACCTCTATGACCATCCGGACAACTACTGGGCCAAGGTGTTTGTCACTTCCCTCACTGGAATAGCCCAAGAGTGGTACAAAAAGCTCCCCCCGCGCTCAATCCGAGGGTATTATGACTTGACGGATGCTTTTGTCAGCCACTTCAATTCGCTGAAAGCACCGGCCCCGGCCGCGACCGCTCTTTATAGCCTAGTCCAAGGGCCGAACGAGACCCTCCGATCCTTCATGGGGAGGTTCAACAAAGAGATTTTGCTAGTAGAAAAGCCCTCGATGGACTTTTTGAGGCACGTGCTGTTCGGTGCCATCAACATGAAACATTACGTCAGCAAAGAATTTGTGGAGGAAGTGGCCAAGAAGAAGCCACGTTCGTTGATGGAGATTAGAGAGATTGCAGATTCTTTCTTTACCCTCGAAGATATGTATATAGCGAGGGAGCAGAAGATGGCAAATGCCCCTCGCCCCACCAGAAACCACGAGGACAAAGTGGAGCCCCACCGAAGTCACCGCCGCAGCCCAATACCCGCTCGACGTCATTCCTCTCCCCCGCGGAGGCTCGAGCGTGTCCCCCTCAATCGCCCAATTGCCGAAGTTTATTCCCTGGCGGACCAGAAGTTGTTCAAAAGGCCGCCCAAGCTAAGAGAGACCGAGGCTCAAAAGCGCTCGGGGAAGTATTGTGCTTTCCATAAGCAGAAGGGGCATGACACTAACGAATGCCGTCACCTGGAGAAGGAGATTCAGCGGCTGATTGCTGGGGGGCACCTCAAAGAGTTTGTAAAAGTACTGGAAGGGTACGACGAACATTGCGCAGGACGGGCGCTCGAGAGAAGAAGAAGCCGCTCACGTTCCCGTAGTCCTCGTCACCAGCGCCCTGGAACCAGCGAGCGCAACAAAGGGAAAGGGGTAGACATGGAGAATCAGCCCTTTGCGGTCATTCACATGATTGCGGGAGGCCCCTCGGGGGGCGACTCCAATGCTTCCCGTCGCCGCCATGTACGGAGCTATAACCAAAGACCGACACTCCCTCGCTCAGTACTTTCCGTGGACAGCTCATCGCGCTCAAAGGAGGATGATGTTATAGGATTTACCGAGAAAGATCTTGAACACATTGTAACACCCCATGGGATAGGAAAAACCTCTGACTGTCCCATGGTAGTTAGTTTAGACGTTCATAACCACACTGTAAAGAGGGTTTTATTTGATAGTGGAAGCTCTGTGAACGTTCTCCCGTACTCAACGTTTCAACAAATGAATATAACAAACATCCCCCTCGAACCTCTCAGAACTGCCCTCGTAGGGTTTGGAGGTTCCGAGATCGTCCCTCGCGGACAAATTCGCTTGGCCACCTCTTTTGGTCGCGCCCCACAGCGAAAAACTTTGAGCGTTCTATACACCATCGTCGAGGTGGATCTTCCTTATAACATCATTATTGGGCGCCCAGCCCTCGTGGATTTCAAGGCTGTAATTTCCACCTATCATCAAAAGGTCAAGTTCCCAACCCCCGAGGGTACTGGAGAAATTCTATGTAACGTCAAAGAAGCTTGGGAATGCTACATACTTTCGCTTCGAAGCCACAAGCCCAAACATTCCATTCAACCTGGGTCTACTAAGAAATCCGTTGATTTCCCAGAGTTAAACGAAGATGGCCCTGAGCGCAAAAGAGCCAAGCTGTACCGGAAGAAGAATAAAAAGAGGACCCCTGGAGACGTTCAGTGCTCGGAGAATGGGCCACCGGGGGCCGTCGAGGGTTCTTCCTCAGAAAACGAGGGAGATGAGCCCAAGAATACGCTCACTGGGAAGAAACGAGCGTTAGAAGCACCGAGGCCGGAGGTTCGGATTGAGCCCACCGAGGAGTTTTTGACCGTCGAATTGGAGCCTGGGAATCCGGATAAAACAACCCAGATTGGCTCGAGCCTGGATGGGCCCTCGCAAGTTTTGATGATCGACTTCTTAAGGGAGAATCTAGACGTTTTTGCGTGGAAAGCTTCTGATCTCACAGGGATAGATCCGAGCGTCATTGTCCACAGACTGAATGTGGATCCAACCTTCAAGCCCATCAAACAGAAGAAGAGGGACGTTCATGGCTTTAGGAAACGGGTTATCGAAGAGGAGGTTAATAAATTGCTTGATGCTCAATACATCGAGGAGATTTTGTACCCGGAATGGCTTTGCAATGTGGTGCTCGTTCCAAAGAGCGCTAATAAGTGGCGTATGTGCAACGACTTCACTGACCTCAACAAAGCGTGCCCCAAAGACCATTACCCCCTACCGAGGATCGATCAGTTGGTAGATTCTACAGCCGGGTGTGAACTCATGAGTATGATGGACGCCTTTCAGGGATATTATCAAATCTTTATGGCGCCCGAGGATCGCCCCAAAACTGCGTTTATTGTGCACTTGGGTGTCTACTGTTTCAAAGTCATGCCCTTCGGGCTCAAAAATGCGGGAGCAACCTATCAACGCCTTGTCAATAGAATGTTCGAGCACGAAATTGGAAAATCTATGGAGGTATACGTGGATGACATGATAGTCAAAAGTGAGCGCCAACACTCCCATCTGGAGGATCTCAAGCAGACTTTCGATATTCTTCGTCGCTACGGAATGAAGTTGAACCCTTCAAAGTGCACTTTTGGTGTTCGAGGTGGTAAGTTTCTGGGATACATGGTCAGTCAACGGGGCATAGAGGCAAACCCCGAGAAGATCAAAGCAATCCTGGATATACCCTCCCCTCGCAATCTGAGAGAGGTCCAGGTACTCGTGGGTAAGATAATTTCGCTAAACAGGTTCATTTCCCGCTCGGCAGACCGGAATTTACCCTTTTTTAAAATTTTGCGCAACACTCGGAACTTTACCTGGAACGAGGATTGCGAAAAGGCCCTGCAGAACATGAAACAGTACTTGTCGAGCGCGCCTTTGTTAACCAAGCCAATCCCGGGGGAGAACTTGTTTGTCTATCTATCAGTCTCTTTGGAAGCAACGAGCGCTGTCCTCGTAGCAATCCGCGAGCGTAAGCATATGCCAGTATATTACCTGAGCAAGACTCTACAGGGGGCAGAGAAAAGGTATATGGAAATTGAGAAATTTGCCTTTGCGCTCGTTAACGCATCCCGAAGGCTGAGGCCATATTTTCAGGCTCACTCCATCACAGTGCTAACAGATCAACCACTCAGGCAAGTCCTATCCAAACCAGATGTTTCGGGAAGGTTAATTAAATGGGCAATCGAACTCAGTCAGTTTGATATCTCCTTCGAGCCTCGTACAGCCATACAGGCTCAGGCAGTGGCCGATCTGTTGGTAGAACGTTTCAATTTGGAGACTGTGCCACAGGCTGACGAGGGTTTATGGCTTTTGCACACGGATGGCTCCTCGACCTCACAAGGGGGGGGTGCCGGGGTGACCCTCAGGGATCCCCTAGGAGCAGAAGTTGACTACGCAATCAAGCTGGCGTTTCAAGTCACCAACAACGAAGCAGAATATGAGGCCCTCATCCACGGGCTCAGGATTGCGCTCCAAAATGGGGCCGCTCGTGTCACAGCATACGTTGATTCGCAGTTGATCGCGAGTCAAATCGATGGTAGTTATGAGGCTCGAGAAGCCACCATGGCACGGTATCTATTGAGCGCCAAGGAGGAGATAGCCAAGTTCAAGGAATTCCATCTTTTGCAAGTTCCGAGGGCAGAAAACGAACGCGCTGACGCTCTTTCGAAGTTTGCGTCCGCTCTGGACGGCCACAGTGAACGCGTAGTTACATTTCTGAGAACGGAGGAACCACTGATAAGTAAAGACGAACCCTCGAAAGAAGTGCACATGATTGACCCCTCCGAGCCTTGCTGGCTTGACGAGATTGTCAGATTCCTCCGGGATGGAACATGCCCGAGCGACAAAGTTGAGGCTCGGAAGATCAAAAGCAAGGCCCCTCGTTTCTCGTTGGATACCGAGGGTAGATTATTCAAGCGATCCTTCCAGGGCCCACCGATGAGATGTTTGAGACCCTCGCAGGCTAAAGAAGTTTTAGAGCATGTACACGACGGAAGTTGTGGGAACCACTCGGGCGGACGAATCTTGGCAAAGAAAATCTTAAGGAGTGGGTTCTATTGGCCCTCGATATTGCAAGATGCCATTCAATATTCCAAGAAGTGTCCCAAGTGCCAGTTCCATTCCAACACTCCCCAGTTGCCAGCAGCTCAAATGATTCCTATTGATGTTTCCTGGCCTTTTGATCAATGGGGCATTGATATCGTGGGACCTCTCCCAATGGCGGTCGGGCAAAAGAAGTTCATAATACTCGCTGTGGATTATTTCACCAAGTGGGCTGAGGCAGAAGCGGTCGCTAAGATAACGTTCAAAGTTGTGAGGGATTTCATTTGGAAAAACATCATCTGCAGATATGGCATACCGAGGGTTCTCATCTCGGATAACGGTTCCCAGTTTATCGCTGCTGACACCCGAGATTGGTGCTATGAACTAGGGATCGAGCAACGATTCACTTCCGTGGGCCACCCTCAAGCTAACAGTCAAGCCGAAGTGACCAACCGAACCATACTCCAGCGTCTGAAAACGATGCTCGAGAGTAAGAAGGGAGAATGGGCTGAAGAACTTCAGGGAGCCCTGTGGGCGTACCGTACTACTCCGCAAGCGGCAACGGGGGAAACCCCTTATTCCCTCGTGTACGGCTCCGAGGCCATGATACCTGCGGAAATCACTCAAGAATCCGCACGCGTTGCCTATTTTGAGCCTGCCTCCAACGAGGCCAATCGGGCGCTCGAGTTAGATTTGTTGGATGAGAAGAGGAATGCTGCTTGGGCACGTATTCACAAATACAAAGCGACCGTTGCTCGCCAGTACAATAAACGTGTTAAAGAAAGGACTTTCCAGCTAGGGGACTTGGTCCTCAAAAAAGTTGAAGTCTCCAAACATGTAGGTAAGTTGGATCCTAATTGGGAAGGCCCCTTCAAAGTCATCCAGGTACGAGCAAACAACACCTACCTATCGGAAACTTTGCAAGGCGAGCGACTCCCTAGGCCATGGAATGCATGTAACCTTAGAAGGTTCTATGTGTAAACTTCAACCTCTTTGTAATGGCCCGTTCGCGGCACGAAATACTTTTCTTTGATGGAAAACGCGTTGTAATCATTTCCGAAAGTGCATCTATATAACAGTAAGTATTTAATTCTTCGTTTTTATTATTTTCTTGCTTTCTTATCTGATCTAATGATTCGAGCGGCAAGAGGCTTGCTCCGTGTTGAGCATCTTCCACGTCGAAAAGCCCACGCGATACCTCAATCATACCAAAGTTACACTGTCCAGGTGTTGATAACCATCCACCTTTAACAGTTTGAACGATTTGTAAGAATTAGTCCTAAAAATGAGCGCGTCCGACAACGGGGAGCCTAACGCTCAACTTACGCCAGCTGAGTGTTCATCGCTCCAGCTCGTGCACGTAAGAACCCCCTGTGACCCTCATCCAATTGGGTAAGAGCACGCTCGTAAATAGTGGATGCCACTAACACTACGACTACGCTCGTTTTTACCCCTACTAAGCCAATCCTACAGGGATTTCCTAAGTTCAAATTCAAGCCTCAAGGAGAATACAGCGAGGGAATATCCATAAGGATCACCCTCGCGCCTGTGTTTCCTCAAAGGTTTTCCAAGTCCAAATACACAGTTCGTTTCTACTGTGGCCAGGGAACCCTCCTAAGGGTCACCCTCGCGCCCGTACTTGCAATAAGCCAACCGCCCGACGTCGCGAGCATCTAAGCTTAATATGCATGGTGATGAGTGTCAGAGGACCGTCGTAAAAGACGCCCTGGCCTACTTACACACTAATCGCAAACGCTCAAACAGAAGATTTCGATATGAAAGCGGCAAAGCTAAACAAGTTAACATCATTCACCATCCAAGAGCAAAGGAAAAAACATTCAAACATCAAAGCAGTAGAGAAAGAACGCTAAAGTATGAAAAGAAACTCAAAATGTTAAAGAAATAACAGGAAGGTTAAGTACAAGCATAAGTCGTTCATAGTAATGGCAAGGGATTTAAAACAACAAGGGATCAGTATAGAGAGCTTCATTGGGCCGGAGCGTCGGGTTCAGGAGGGGCTGTTGCAAGGGGAACCGGGGCCAACACATTAGCGTCAGAGGTATGGGCCTCGCCGGGTTCATCCGCATCAGCTACGTCCATAAGGGTGCCCTCGTCTTCTATCAGGAGAGGCTCGGGATCCACCCTGTTAGCAGCAATAAACTCCCTTTGGAGTGTCTCTACCAACTCCTGATACTCAGGCTCCGCCAGATTATCCGTGGGATCCTCCTCTTGGACCATTGGCTCGCAATTCTCATCAAGATCCATACGCAGCCGAGCGTCTGATCGAGCGCTTTCCTGGGCCAATCCCAACTTCACCATTTGCCCGATCGCTTTATGGAAGAAGCGACGAGCGTTGTCAAAGCACTGGATATTGGCCGCAAACACAAAGGCCTTGGAGCGCACGAATTTTTTCACCGCCTCCCAGGATACCTTCGCCTCCAATCCCTGTACTTTGCCTTGCAAGTCAGCAAGGGCTTGGTTGGCCGCCTCGTTCTGGCGAGTACTTTCCGCTAGCTGCTCACCCAGCTCCCGATTCTGTTGCTTCAGCTGGCCCTCCCTCAACTTCAACTCCTTGTGACGCTCATCAAGAGTAAGATAGGCCTCGTCCGTCTTCCGAAGGTTCTCCCTTGCCTGATCCAAATCACGGTGGGCTGTAGTCAGTTGAGCGTGGAGGTTGTTGTAATCCTCTTGCAATTGGACCGGGTCAGAAACGCGCAGCAGTTTCTTGTACTTGGCCTTATGACTGGAGTATGCTTGCGCTCGACCCTGCAAATTCTTCAATCTCGGGATTACCTCCTGGGAAACAGTAAACGAGGGTCATAATCCGAGCGTGGAAAAGGAAAGGAAAATTTGATAATGGGGAAGTACAGACTTACCGTCAGAAGCGCATGGCAGGCATCATCCGCGACCCGAGCGGCGTCATGCTCGTTCAATTTATCATGGTCGGCAGAAAATTGAAGCTTTCTGACGATATCGGAGACCATGTTAACAGAGAAGGCGCTCTTTTTCAGTAGGACGGGACCGTCCTTCCTTTGGCGCTTGAACCGAGCGTCACCCCGGCAACCAATCTTCCAAAATTCTTCATCTTCAGACGATGAAGTGTCGCTGCCCTCGCCCCGGTGGCCCACGACCACCTCTTTCCCCTTGCCGGAAATAGGGAGGGAATCCGGCATCCTTTTCCTCTTGCCCGGACGATCAGCCCGAAGGGTTTCATGGATACGGACAGCCTCCCCCGAGCGGTTCCGGGACCCGCTGGAACTAAGTGAGATTGGGCCTGCGGGGGCCGCCGGCGGAGGAGTGGCCTCGTGGGTACTCTCCAGCGTTAGATCCTCGATCGGGCCCCTTGGGGGAACCTCATTTCCTGCACCCCCACGAGCATTGCCTTGTCCTCGGCCCGCTGCTCGGCGGTTTACCCTCGCCCTCGGAGGGCGGTTCTGCTGCGGTTGCGGCTGTTGAGGGTCAACTGCGGGCCCTTGGGCACCCAACATACGTGAAAGGGCTTCAGCATTCATGCCTTGAGAGAGTATTCGGATACCTGCAAGTAAAGGGGAACGAGCGTCAGAAGATTGGTTGTTTGAATTGTATAAACAGGAAAACAATGATAACTGTAAGTCAAATAACTATTCTAAAGGTTAGGGATGTCAGTTCCTAGAATCTGACCGTCGAGGGCCATGATGTCAGTTGGGGGATTGAGTATCATATCAGGGGGGCAAGATAATCCGTAGCGGAACAATATCTTTTCGTTCTTCACCAGTGTATCCGCCTTAATCCACTTCTTTTCAGCCCTCATCTCGAGGGCTAACCCCATCGCCCACTCCTCAAAATCCTTATTCCTCATCCTTTCCCTAATCAATGGACCCTCGCCATGAATCATCCATAGCCGATGAACTTTGAAAATCCCCCCGGGAGCCCCCACGAAAAAGTATTTTTCCTTCCAGTGCTCGCCATAAGAGGAAGATGGAGAATCTATCATCTTAAAGCCTGATTTGGCTTGGGCGTAGTAAAATCCGTCTGTAGGCGACGAGCGTGGCGAACGTGCAACTTGTATCACGCTGTCAAAATTGATTATCGAGGGTGATTTGCCCAGGGCCCTCATTGTGATGATGAACGTGTTGATTAGGGCTATGCCATTGGGTAGAATTTGTGAAGGGCAAAGCCCTAGATGATGGTAAATGACGACGGCGTCGTGGGCGATAGGAAACCTCAGACCCCCAGCCAGTACTGCGTCCCAGTATACCGTCATCATCCCAGGCGGTGGTTGATTGGCCCTCTCCCCTTCCTCAGGAAGTCTCATGGGAAACACGGTTTCATCCCAATACGCTTTCGCCCTCAACTCCTCCAAATCCTCGAGGGTCAGAATACTCTCAATTTCGTCGGGCGATCTGTCAGTCTGGTGGCGGTTGTCTTGCCTTACTCGAGTGGCAGGCTCCTTGCCTCTCCTCTGACGCCTTCTGGAAGGTTCAGCCTCGAATGGACGCCCGGATGGCCCCGCTTCACCCTCGGGAGCCGCCATTGCCACTGTGATCCTGTGATCTTGGGGTCTCACAGCACTGTTCAAAACAGGGAGTGCTCTCTCCCCTTGTCTCAGCATCTCCATCACATTGTCCATCTCCTCAAAAAGATCTTCCTGCTCACCGGGAACACGCTCGTTCATCCCTTGAACAGCGGCGTTCACCTCTTCCTCCCCGGTGTCAACCGGAGCCTGGGCCACCGATATTGCCATGGGAATAACTTCACCTCCTGGGTGCGCCCTAATTAAGGGAACGGCTACGGGGACATCGCCATGAGGGGAGGAGCTACCCACCGACATCTCCTCAATCTCCCGTACATAATCATCAGCTTGATTTCCGGCCATGGTTAGTTTTCAATTCTTGGGGACGGAATTTCTAGCAGAAAGTCCAAAGGAGGATGGGATTTCTGAAACAGATTCAATGGTATACCTTTGCTCTTCCCTCAAGGGTTTCACTCACACAACCTAAAATTAATGTTAGCACGGGAAAACTAAGAAGAAGGGTAAGGAATTTTTACCTAGGATGTGAAGAAAAGAAATTCGCCGGAGCTTGCAGAACTGGCAAAGGACTCTTGCTATGGATATGCTTGAAGGAAGTCTGAGTGCGTGAAAAAGCTATCAAGGCCGTGCAAACCCTTATTTATAGGGGAGGTGGATCACGGTTTAGGGCTGAAAATTCAAAAGTGCAATCATTTCCCGCCTGGGAAATCCCCCCACTTTTGGTAACCGCCTCACGTCTCCCGAAGTACACGCGCCCACGTTCCCACTCAGCATTTAATGCGGACTTGACAGCATTTAATGCGACGTCAGTTTGTGTCCGTTACAGAAGGCCAGCAGTCTCCTCGAGGGTAATGGCCCATTCCTCGGATATTCGAAATTCAGGATTCTTCCCTTATAAATTCTACAGTACGCTCGAAGCGATACTACAGAATTTGGGGGGCAAAATGATGAGGCCTAAAAATCATCCTCGAATCAGAGCCGTCCACGTGGCAGCACGCCGCTGATTAAAGCCCTGACGCTCGCCATGGTGGGCTCATGGGCCTTCCAGCCGCTCAATTGCCAGCTAATTTAATCCGTCAGTCAGCGGATGGCCACTTGAGCCAAGGGCCACAACCAACTGTTTGACGCTCGTATCGCGGCCCTCAGGATTATCCTACTCAGGGAAGCACCCACATGGGGGCCCACTAATACGCTCGGGATTCCGACGCTCAAGGGTCATATATCGCGAGGAGGCCATCCATGCATTCTTCGAGCGTCACCAACGCTCAGGCATATCCATGCCCCGTTTCGTTGGATCCGAACCTCGGCAGAAAGAATCTTAGGCCCATCCCCCCGCGTAACCCTCGTCAATAACCTCTGACACAAAAGTACTGTGCACCGCGCACCTGACACGCCGTCTCCTTTTTTCAGGGATGTTATTCTCACTCCACCAAAAGCTGACGCGTGTTAGGGCAACACAGGTTTGGGACCACATATTCAATTTACCCATCTACCCCCATCCCTAACATATAAATAGGAGAGAAGCCATGCATTCTCCCCCAAGTGATCATCTTCATAAAAACCATACACATCGTTCTGGGCATTTTCCACTGAACTCTTCAAGCTTTTCACTCGCCACAGTAACACTACCTTGGTAGCTTGCACTCTTGGTGTTATCCTAGCTGGAAGAACCCACGCTCAAAAGGAAACCCAGATCCTGAGGCTCCTTCGCCTGTGATGGTTTTTCCCTTTTCATACAAATTCTAAAGTGTTGTTGTATTAGGAAACTCAGATTCCTGCACCATCACGTTCCATCTAAGGAATGAAGTGAATGAACCTTAGAGGTATTCAGGTTCAGGGTTCGGATCATTGAAGATATATCGATAATGAAGAGGGGTTAAAGTAAATTGTGTCCGGTACGAGTCATGCACCAAGGGACATCAAGGAAGCGTTTCTAATTAATCCTATTAATTAGGGATCGAGTGGTAGGAGTCGAGATCGGGAAAAGTCCGAATTTAAGAGCTCTAGATTTTGATCAAGATGGAAAACGAGTCAGGAGGGAATTAAAGAAAGGCAAGTGAGGTGATAAATACAAATTCATGGAAGGTGATAATATTAAGGATAGGATTTGAGTTCATTTTTCAAATCCCAGCTGAATTGTCATGTTGTGAGGTCGAATTGGGAAATCTGGAGCAACAAATGGAAACAGATAAGCACGGGAGTCTTGTTCAAGGTGATGATGAGAAGTAGGGTTCAGAACTACATTGGGGTGTAATTGTGTAAGAGAACTTGGGCAAAGTTGAAGGGTGATTCTCGGGGAGAAATTCGGGTGTTAATACAGTGAATGTTGAAAAAGCAGGGATCGCGAAATTGCAATTCTGGACCGTGGAAGACACAAGTGATACACAAAGATTCAAGGGAAATTTGAAGACCATGGAAAGACAGGGCATGATTACCAAATCAAAGCAATCTCGTGATTGGAGGAACGAGGAGAAGCTACCTAGCTAACAGCATGCTATATTGGTGACAGGTTTCAAAACATTCATGGCACGTGCATCATATTTTGCATCAATTATTTATTCTCTTTACTTTGGTTCGTACGTGTATTTCTATCTGATTCCGTTGCTCTAATGTGCTGTATATTTAATTATTGTAAGTGTGTTACGTGCATTGTCATTTTAACCCGACATGCATTTTAGTGTTTATGTGATAGGAAGTTCTTTCACCTCACCTACCAAGTATCCTTCCAAACGAGCTACGTTCGAATTAAGATAAAAAGGATTCATTAGGTTACAAAAGATGATTTTGGGAAATAAAGAACTTCAAGTAAGGGATAGGTTGGTAAAAAGGAAGATCCGGGGGTTTTATGTTAGTGAGCGGAAGCGAATAAGACGGCTTTAACGGTTGACCATTAAAATGAGAGCTAAGCTATTAAAGTTGGGTTGAAGATTTCCACGGGGAATAGAATAAATAGCTCGTTAAAGCGTTCTACGTATATAAGTTGATTTGGAAGATAAAGGAGTTACAAAGGGGTGGAGAAACTTCTAAGCTAAGCTGTCAGGAGGGAACCGATTCAAGTTATCATAGAAAGGGATGTTGTTAATAAAGCTTGGTTCAATGAATTCGGAAGGAGATTTAAGAAGAAACAAAACCGGCAAGGATGAACATTTGGGAAATTTAAATCAAACTTCAAGTATCATCAAGAACATCATCTCTTCGATTAAAGGATTGTAGGAGCCGAATACCAAATTTCACCTTAAAGGTTTAAAGAGAGTAAAAAGGGTAAATTGAACGGAAGATGGGGAAAGATTTGGGGGATATATATTAAGGTCGGGAATAAACTTTTAAGGACGCCAAGGATAGCTACTTTCAATAGTACGTTAGGCTTTGATATGGATAAAGAAAATAGCTATGGATCTGATTTCGGGACGAATGATTTAAGGGTATTTGGGGAGGTCAAGCTCGGTCATTTAAAAAGGAGTTGGGTTGGTTGGATAAGGATTATGGGAAATGATGAAAGATCGAAGAGGATTAAAAGCAGTAAAAGTCCGAATGGAATCAAGAGTAAAATCCTTAGGGGATTTATCATTGGCGTCACCGGGGTACCCTGAAGAGTTTAAAGACAAGTCAAGCACTGAGCTCACTTTCGGGACAGATCAGACAATGGATAACAAAACTCATAGCCCTAAACTATGCAACTACGGTGAACGGTACTTGTAACATCCATGATACATGCATTCATGCAAATTTAATTCAAATAATTTCTATGTTATGTGCTTTGATCTCTTATCATGTTCAATTTGCTCGGAGTATTTGATAGTCAACGTGAATGATATTTGTTACCTGCTTCGAGTGCTTTATGTGATTTTAATTATGATCTTGTGTTGAGGTGCTTGGGAGTATTGGAGACTTCCTTGCTTTATATTTTTGTTTGAGAGACGGGGTGCTCTCGTTGTGTGTAAGAGACGGGGATTCTCTTTTTTGTTTGAGAGACGGGGTGCTCTCTTTTCTTGCGAGAGACGGGGTTCTCTCATTGTTGCTTGAGAGATGGGGCGCTCTCATTGTTGTTTGTGAGAGACGGGGTTCTCTCCGTGTTGCTTGTGAGAGACGGGGAATCTCTCATTGGGTGTTCGGTCGAGTAGTGAATTCGAGGACGGATTCTTTTTAAGGGGGAGAGATTGTAACGCCACAACTTTTTAGTATTTTAAAATGACATATGTGTTTACTAATTTGCGCAAATTAATTAGCTTTCAGTGTTTTCTATAATTAAATTTTATTGTTTAATTGTTAAATAAGTGATTAATTGGGAATATATGCAATATTTGAATTTGAATTAATATGAATAACTTGTGTGTACCCTAATTGCGCGTTTAAATTATGTAATTAATTATTTATTTTAATGATAAATTTTAAATATATTTGTTTCGTTATATTTTAATCAATTTTTAAAACGAAATTTAATTTTATAATTTAAATATTTGAATATGAATTTAAATGAATTCTTGAATGTTTTGCACATATATGTTTTGATCGCGTGCTGTTCTTACTTGATTTGATTCCGAAAAATTGTGCAATTTTAGTATGTTGTAGATTTATGTGTTATGAACTTGTCTACGTGCTCGTTTCCTGTTTTCGATTTTAATTGGTTGCGAGTTTAGTTCCCGCTTAGCCTAAGGAGTGAGTGAGTCCCCGTTCGCTGTGAGCTAGGTACATGTATGGACCTTCCATTTCATTCGTGGATCGGGCTCATAGTGCGGGGGATGTGGCGCCTTCCGGTTGGGGTGCTACATTTCAGGTGTGAAATATCCCACTTCAAACATATATTTTCCAATTGTATGTAGAATCCAAAAGGCTTTGATGGGGTGGGAGGATCATAGACAATATTCAAGATATGGCTGAATCGATGAAAGATAAATTGGACAAGTATTAGAAAGATTGTAATATGGTTATGGCACTAGGTGTGATTCTTGATCCTCACTATAAATTAGATGTTGTTGAGTATTTCTTGAATGAAATATATGGTTTAGGGTCTGAAAGTCGATTAATAAAAATTCGAGCAACCCTTGGTCTTTTGTTTATCGAGTATAATGGTGATTCAAGTAATACTTATACACCTACTGTTGATGTTGTTCTAGTTTAAAAGCATCTAAAAATTTTGATGCTGAAGGATTTAGAAATTGGTATAAAGAAAACCCGGTTGTTAACATTGTTTCTTCTCAAAAGAATGAACTTGATAGATACTTGCATGAACCCATAGTGTCCGACACCAAAGATTGAAAGTCTTGATATTTTAATTTGGTGGCAGGAGGATGCTCCATGTTTTCCTATTCTTGGAAAAATAGCTAGAGATATTCTAGCTGTTCTAATATCAACCGTTGCTTCAGGATCGGCCTTTAGCATTGGAGGAAATGTTGTTGAACCAGGTCGTCATGTTCTAGCGACTGATATTGTACAAGCACTAATTTGTGGACAAGATTAGATTGAGTCGCCAACAAAAGGTAACAACGTAAATTTTCTGTAGTAAATTTTATTTTCTTTTGTTTTACTATTTTAGAAATATATGATGATTCTATGTGCTTGTTTTCATATAGAATTTCGTCGGGTTATGAAGACTCTAAATTGAAGTCTAAGTCTTAAAATCTAACTCACAACAGTTTTTGAAGGTATATGTATTCCATCTCTTGCCCATATATTCTGTGCAAAATTCACAATCTTATCATTCTAATTATATTAATATCTTTTTTGTAGGTTTTTTGCTCAACTTTTTGGCATGAATTTCATGAATGAGCATATTTTGAACACTTTTGTCTTGAAGTATTGCATATTAAACACCACCATCTTTTGGCAAATGTATCAACAACATTCATGGCACTGATAGATATGAGAAAAGAAACATCAAACAAGGACAAGGTGATAAAATATGTCTCATATATGCTTTGAGTAATTTTTGTTTGTTAAGTACATTTAATTATGGTTGATTTGATATTAATAATGCAAAAAAATGTAATTGAATGAGTTGATATTTTAAACATTATTTACAGGTTTGGATTGACAATATCCATGAGACAGCTCGATATGAGAAGAAAAGTATCAAACATGTCCAAGGTAATAATTTCAAATAAAATATATTGTTAATAGTCTACATTTATGTGATTTTTTTTAATTTTATTATTATTATTATTTTTTTGCAAAACTTGTATATGAAATATATAGTATTAGTGTTGTGGACTGTGTCTCATATTTTTTTTTTTCAATTACACGTTTATCGAGTGCATATCTAGTGTAAAGCAAGCTGGCTATAGTGTTTTTGATGTCCTAAATCCTAATCTAAGATTAATAGTAGTAGTATTATGTAATTAATTATGGTGTTGTATAACTACATGATATAACTAATTATCTGATTATTCGATTCAATAGTTTGCGAATTTGGTCAGAACACATCCGAATCCTATAAAATTCGGATTGGTAAATGAACTTTGTTATTGGATTCGGATCTAGAATTTTCAAATCTGCTTCGAATCTGACCCGTTGACAACCCTAGCTAACACCATCATAGCCTTGGCCTCGAATATTTTGCACGAGTAGATTCCAACAACAAAGAACATTGGATATTTATTTTCAAAGTATAGTCTTAGTATCCTCCACATGAACCACATCAAAGTATCTTTCCTGGACATAGCCTTCTGTATCTACAAACCTTAAAACTATGATCATTTGCTCTCTTTTTTATTCATCAACAATATGACAATATTTAGCATCACCGATTTCCTCCCTTATGAATTTTTGAACTCGACTAGCATAGAGAGATAAGATCTCCTTTTGAATTAACAAAGACATATAAATAGCTTTTTTTATCGCATTTTCCAAAACAGTTGATCTCACCTCGTCATTGCAAGAAGCCCTGTGCTTAATGATCTTTACGAAATTGCCACGATTATGCGATTCTGAGCTTTCGACTCAACTTCTAAATACAATACCTTAAAATGCACATAATTTTATAACATCCATTGAAACCTTGAGTCTCAAACAATTTTTGGCAATTAGCTCTGAGGACTCTTTTTCCATAATCCTCAAAATTTGGTGCAATGGGTTCATTAGATCATGACAATATCTGACAATTTTATTATGCAAAGAATTTGTATTATTTCCTTCATGAAGTAGAAATGAGAAATTTTTTCCATCATTCACATTTTTCTAAATCGAAATCCATCAATAATAAATGCATTTTGTGTATCTCGTGCAGACGGTTTGATAAAAAGAAAACATGGAAGAGAATATACTGGATCTTCTGAAGGAGAGTATTCATCAAGAAATAATTAATACCAAGTGGGTAGAAACCATCCCCCCCCCCCCCCCCCCCCCCTTTATTTGCATCATATTCCTATATAAAAGTGCACAAGCCTGGATCACGTTCAATTTGAAGGCCACTAGAAACCCCATCAAGTTTTTGAACTTTTGTTGAAGAGGATTTCTAAATAGAAGCCTTATCTTCTTGACAATCAGAAACTTCATAATCGGCACTTGTCGTTGGTGGTGCATTGTCATTATCTTGATGAGATTATTTCTTGAAATAAAACTCTAAATATTTTTTACTTATAATGGCTATATAAATGAAAAACCTATCGATTAACTTCAATTTAACAAACAAAATGACAATATAAAATTACGATTAACTATAAAAACTAAATGAGAATAAGAATGATAAACTACAATCAACAAATTAACCATAACATTTGTCTAAATAATCTATTCATAATAAAAGAATATAAAATTAAATATAACTATAAATTAATATTACCTTTCTTTTGGTATTATTTGACAACTAATTTGAAATTTTAAACTTCAATCAATCTTCCTTCTCCAACAAATGTAAAATTTCAAGATTAAGATCAGAGAGCTTTGAATTGAAAAGGAAAAAAAGAAACAGAGAAGGACACTTTTAGTGGAGAGAGAAAGTAGAAAAGTTTGAATTGAGATTTTTGGTGTTAGGAAAAGTGTTAAAATAGTTTTGGTGGGAAAAAGGACAAAAGAAATTTTTTTCTTGGAATCTAACAAAAGGGGATCGGGATTGGGGGGAAGGATTAAAATATTGTTTCCCATATCATTTTGTATCCAGTTTCCCATACAGAGATTTCTAATCCATTGTGGCTCTTAGTTTTTTAATTTGTGTATTTTTTATCTCCTAATCGTATTTTCCAAGAGAATCAAACACTATTGGTTCTACACAATTCGTGCTTCAACGTAGTACTTATGAATTCTTTTTTTGTTCTCTAATTTCCCGTGTTCATGGATGACTAATTTCATATTTTATAAGATTTCTAACATAACTTTTGTGACTTTTAGTCTGACTCTCGTAACGAAGTTAAATGTGTAAAATCAAAAGAAAAATTTCTCAATGCAAATAAGATCAAATCCCAAAATTATGTTAGGGATAGTGTAGAGGGAGTAGAGGGTGAAGCAAACTATCTATAAATGCGAGAAATTAGAAGACAAATGGAAAAATTATAAAAGATTAAGAAAATATATTGATGCATATTTAGATGATATATTCACTTGTCGGAAATACTTTTAAGTTTTAACAGATAAGGATATAAAAATTGCTAACATTGAAAAGGCAAATCACACCTTTAAAGAGTTAGGTCATATTGTCCACAACCTTGTAAAATGGGTCGGTTATGCAAGTGTCCCTATTTTATAATAAGTAATAGTAATTCTCACTTAGTGCTTTTGCAAATAAAAATATATTATTATTTAAATATATTAAAATTAATTTTTATATTTTTATATTTTTTATAATTATTTTTAAAATATAATTATCAAATTATGATAAATAAAAATATAAACGATTGTCATATTAATTAAAAATATAAAATATAAAAAAAATAAAAATTATATAAGAAATAAAAGAAAAACAACTAAGAAAAATAAGAGGGACAATCTACAATCCATGTCTCAAAATCATATTGATGTCTGTGTTGATGATGGTACTGTAGCCGGAGGCTGGAGATTTACCGGTTTTTATGGTGCTCCGGAAAGACAAAATAGAGGTGTTACTTGGGACCTCTTACGATCCTTGCATCAACTTTCTTCGATCCCGTGGTTGGTCAGTAGCGATTTCAAAGAAATTCTCAATAACGATCAGAAAGAAGGAGGTAATGACTGCTCGGTTAGTTAGATGGATGCTTTTGGTGATGCCTTGCGTGACACGGGCCTTTTGGACCTGGGATTCTCTGGATATCCGTTCACCTGGACTAAGAATCGGGCTTCAACGGACACTCTTAGGGCACGTCTTGACCGGTCGGTGGCTTCTGATTCATGGAGATCGTTGTTCCCGGGTGTTTCTGTTACTCATATTGTCACTTCTTGTTCGGATCATTTAGCCATCCTTACCCGGTTGCAGCATAAAGAGAAAGTGGGACGGCCCAGAAGGAAGCCTTGTCGCTTTGAAGCCATTTGGGTTCGATCCTCTGATTGTAAGAATGTGACCGCTAACTCCTGGGAGGGCCATTTGAGAGACTCCCCGGTAGAGACGGTTCTTGCGGGTATCAAGAACTGTCGGCTGGGGTTAATTGTGCTGGGAGGCGGGCCCAGAACAGTAGCAGTCCGGGACCACATTTTAAAATTTTTAATATAATACAAGTATTAAAATATTTCTAAAACATTTTAATACAAAGCGGAAGACTTAGCCGGATCTACTCAAGTATATACATGCAATTGATAATAAATTTTAAATCACTTAAGCAGATAAATATCTAACATGCAATTAACACTTAAAAGCACATAATTTATCATACTTAAAATAAAACAACTGTAAAATATTACCGTACTGCAAACATGGCTATCTAACGACATTTTTCCAGCTCCTTTCCCACTCGTGAGACCGGCAGAGCTTCCCTGCAATAACCCCAGGGACACCCTCGGAGTGTGGGCTCCGAAAGTATTTCTCTAAATACTTAGAGAAAATAAACTTTAAACTAGAACACCCTTTTCAGGGTTTATTCTCCCGAAATTAGGCATTTTATACAAACACCTAATTAAAATTAATTCCAAAATAAATCGGAATTAACTAGGAGAAAAGGGATATGGTTTCAAAGCTAAGAACTAGCCAAAACCTCCCCAAAATGATGAATGAGAAATGAGGACCCAAGGCCCCTATTTATAGGGGAAAAACCGAGGGCGTTTTGGTCATTTTGGATACAAAAGCAAGGGTATAATGGTCATTTCACCTCTCCACTTGCGTGTATAACTTGGACACGAAAACCAAGGACACTACGTTGAAGGTCTCGTCACCACGAGTTCAACGCCGCCGAGCACGCGCCCATTGGAGCATGCACGCGCCCACACGCGCCGCCCAAAGACGGCGCGTGTCAACCACTCGCGGCTAGGGTTTGAGGCAGACGTGGCCTCTTCTGAAGCGGCCACGTGTCCGGGTCGGTCCGGCCCGAGACCGGACCGGGTCCGACCCTATCCGAAAGCCGACCCGTTGACCGGCCCGGTCCAGACAAATCTGGACCGTTGCTTTGTGATGACGTGTCTCAATGTCGGCCGCACACGTGGCGGCCGCGTGGCCGCCCAGTCAGCGCCACTTGGGCCCACTCTTCTGACGTGGCGTGACACGTCAGTGCCACGTCAGCAAATTTTTTTTTTTTTTAAAAAAAAAAAATTTAAAATTTTATTTTCTCCAAAATAATTTTCTGGGCATTTCCAACTCTTTGGAACTTGATTTATTTTCTTAAATAAATCCCTTGGCTATTTTCAAACACTTTGAAAATTCATTTCTCTTTCTCCTTTTAATATTTTCTCTTTGGGTTTTCAGTTGGGGCTTGCAGGGGAACCTGTAGGACTAATTAATTTTAGCTCCAAACGGGTTAATATATTATCATCCCATGATAATAATTAATTACCGTTTAACAATATTTAATTCCACTAAATGAATATTGTTGCACTCTAAAATTAATTAAATTATTCACGAATTTCTCGATCTAGAATAATTTCGCATTTTACTCCTCCGTGTAGATATCCATGAAAAATAAATTGCAACTACTATCATTTATTTTTCATCTCTAATTTGAAATTTATTGATTTGCCTTAAGTTCAAATTCTCTGTATGTGAAACACATTCATCATACAACTTCGGTGACGTATCACTCGAAGCGCTTTGGCCAAAGTCTTAATTCGAACTTTTGCAAATCTATTTCAAGGATATCTTTTACCTTCCAGCAAGGCCACAGATTCCTCGATCAATATAACTCTTTAGCACATTTCATGTTGTCACCGAATCATACAAAGTATTTTGGCCACCCCGTTACCGAGACCTCACTTCGAGTATGTTACAGTGAGTAACACTACATGCCTAAAGCCGAAATATTATCAGGATTAAGAGTACAATGATTCCTGAGATTTTATTCATTTTAGATAGCAGTATAAAATGAATAATCTCAGTGGTCCAGTTCGATGTTTCCAATCTTATTGAAAATCATCAACGTGTTATAATTGGAATCACCATTCTCTATGACGAAAGACTAATCATCTTATATAACCACGTTATAGTCTTGATAAGAACATATTCTTATCTTGCCGACTAGAACTTTAATGACACGTGATTTTGGTATTCAAAGTCTTTTCCTATGAAACACATTTCATATGAGAATACCACCACACGTCATTAGTTATTAATATGTGAAATACTCACAACTTGCTATAAATTCAGTTTAATTAATTCAATCAAATTGAATTTTCAGGGCACTATTCCCAACAATCTCCCACTTGCCCTAAATTCAATTTGGCTATACATCTAAGTCTTATTCCTTTCACACGAGTGTCAAAACTCGTTTTGCACCTTTTTACGCCAATACCTTGGTGAAGGAATCTATCAGATGTTTCTCAGAGCCAACAACTAGGAAATCATGAACCCAATACATCCAACTAGTTGCTTCTCAAGCTACCATGTATTTGACTTCCATGGCGATGTAAGCAATACACGTCTGCTTAACATTCTCCAATTAACGATTTCTCTTTCTAGAGTAAATACGTATTCTGATGTCAAACATCTAGAATACAAATCAAATTGTAAATCCGAATCTGTGTACTCTATTGAAATGAGCTCACCACTGAGGTAGACAAGCATATAATCTCAAGTCCTTCTCAAGTACTCCAATATATGCTTTCACTAATACCCAATGTCAGATTCTAGGGTTTGACTAATATCTGCTGACTTAGACCTATTTCATAATAGACATCTGGCCCTGTACATAATATGACACACATAAAGCTTCCGCTGCGGAACTCTAATCATGTCTTCTATCTCTTCAGTTGTCTCAGGACACTGATCCCGAAATAGATAAATTCCAAATCTAACAAGTAATGAACCTTTCTTGGAATCTGTCATATTATACCTTACCAGCATCTTATCTATATATGCTTCTTGTGATAAACCAATCTCCTTATTCCTATGATCATGATAGAATTCTGATCCTTGGAATAACATTGGTTTCACATAGGTCTTTTCTTGTCAAAATGATTGGACATCCAAATTTTGACCATTGACAAAATTCTTGCATCATTCCCTATGAGCAGAATATTGTTTACGTACAAAATGAAAATGTTACAACATTATCTTGATATCATTTGTACACACATGGTTCATCAGGCAATTGCACAAATCCAAAGGATTTAAATTGCCTCTTTAATTATGATGCTCCATAATCTAGACGCTTGCTTAAGATCATAAATCAATCTATCAAGCTTGCATTATATGCATCTGATTTCTGGCTGTCAAGCCTTCAGGTTATGCCATGTTGCTCCTCTTCTTGAAGTTGCCCGTTCAAGAACATAGTCTTTACATCCATTTATCTAATCTCATAATCGATAATGAGATAAAATGGAGAGGATAATGGACTTAAGCACTGTTACAGGCGAGAAGATCTCATAAATGATTTCTTCTTTCTGGGTAAAATCCCTTGCCATAAGCTTTGCTTTAAAGTCTCTACTTTTGTCCATTTCTCCTTTTATCATCTTGTAGAACCCAATTTTATCTAATGGGTTTAATGCCTTCAGGCGCCTTCACAAGCTGAAGACTTTGTTAGAATATAGAGATTCTAACTTAGATTCCATGGCTTCTGACCAAACGGTCAGTGTCTATATCATCCACAGCTTCATTACACGTGACAGGATCAGATACGTTAGATTCAACCACTTGGGTTAATCTTAGATATCTCGTCAGGTGTCCTGACAATCCTCCCACTACAATGATGCTCTCGTGTACACGTCTCTACATCACATGTTTTATTTGGTACATCACATGTATCCAATATATTTTCAGTTATCACGGGTTTTTGGAAATCAGTATCTAATACTGTTATTTTCTTTTAACACTATTTTGCTTCCACCCCTTTATGGTTATCTATGTAATTATCTTTGAAACATTCACAAACATCTTTTGTGATTTCTCAAATTACAAAATATACCACCTCTTGTTCTTCTAGGATAACCTTAGAACAGGTAAACCTTTGTTCTTTATTCTAACTTGTCAGGATCCATCCTTAACTTGTGGACCAGGCTACCTTAAATCCGAAGATAAAAGATACAGGGTTTTCACCCTAGCTACAGATCCATCAGTGTTTTAGGAACTAACTTAGATAGAACTAGGTTTGTCGTTTTGTGCGCAAGACCCCAAAACGAAATTCATAGGGTAGCATGACTCTTCATGAATCTTACCATCATTATCAGAGTTCTATTTCTCTTTTCTGCAATACATCTTTGCTAAGACGTATCTCATACAGATAATTGAGATCTAATCTCATTTGAGAAATTCTATCTAACTCTGAACATAGATACTTATCACCACTTCGATCTAATCGAAATGCCTTGAGATGTTTTCTAATTTGACTCTTTGACTTCAGTCTTATATTCTTTGAACTCTTCAAAATTGCAGACTTAAGTCTCATCAAATAAACATATATGTATCTAGAGTAATCATTCAAATGAATGATGAAGTACGCAAAAAACTTTCTCTTGCTTGAACATTCATAGTATCATATGTCCGTATGAACTAACTCAAGCAAGTTCATGGCTTAATACCTTTTGTCTCAAAAGGAACTTTCTTGGTCATTTTACTTTTCTAAACAGGATTCGCAGACTGACAGCTGTCAAGTCAAAAAGACTCGACAATCAGTTTTTGGATCTTATTCGGATAAAAGTGACCAAGACGTTGATGCCACGTAGAAGTTTTTCCTTTTTAGATAGTAAGTCAAGCTTCTTAATGTTAAACTTAAATTAGGGTTTTTCATGGAGGTATAAAAGACCATCTTTTATTGTGCCAGAGCAAATAAACCTTTTATTTTTGTTTAATGGTAAACCTTTATTCAAAATAAACTGTTAGACCATTAATTATCAAATAACTTACAGAAATCAAATTTCTGTATATATGACACGAATAATGTTAAAACCCTATTGCCAAAATACGACTTTATTGTCCTTACTGCTAATACAATTACACTTGTATTATCCCCGAGCAGTAGTTGTGTGTTAGCGGTTTTTCAAACTTTCTGATTAGTTTGAATCTTCGCAACGACTTTCAAATATGATTGGTTGATCTCAAGTTCATACACCAGGAGTCTGGTGAATTTCCAACTAAACATATTTTCAACGAGTAAGATATCTTCATATCTTATCCAAACGGCGTGACAAACAGACAAACTAAGTCTTTTTCGACAATTTCCTTTCCAATACCCATTATCACCGAAATAGAAACACTTTTCCATTATCGGATTTGACTTTCTATTTCTGAACCTTCGATTATGAACTTTTCCTTTTCTTTTCCTTCCACTCACTGCCTTTCTAGGCCGTGGATATTGATGTCTGACTTAAGAGAACATTTCCCTTACCCTTTCTGCCATATTGAGGTCGTTCATTGGTTTTAAAAAAAAATTTATTTAAAATAATCTTGAACGTTCAAATGACTTAGGCAGAGAGTATAGGATCGTATCCTGTCTGTTAAGATTGTTTCTTTAAGTATAGAGGCTTTCAATCTCGTTCAGATTAGTTATCATATTCATAATATGATTCTGAATCGGTGATCCTTCAAACATCTTTATAACTAACAACCTTCTTATTGGCTCGTACCTTTGTACGATTCTGTCGTCAAAACATGTTCTTATCAGCGGACATCTCATGCGTCTGATGCTCAAGAACTTTTAAGACAGATGTCAGGATATAAGACTAGCCAGATCATCACACTTGATCTGAATAAGCGTCTTTCTAATCCTGACTGGTTGTAGATTCCGAAATTTTCGGATAAGGTTCAGTGAGTACGTAAACTTTCGTGTCTCAACACGATGTCAAGATTTATTACTTAGTCAGCATAGTTGAACCCTTACCAGCCTATTTCGTTATAGACATACAGTTTGGAGTGGGCTAAGAGAGATCGTAATTACAAAACTGAAATAAATAAATAAATGCAAGTTATGATTATGTATTTCACTTTCTTCTGCGTCCAACCAATAAATGAAATCCACGTAAGCATTTTGATTTACGCAATGGTGACTTAACTAACTGCAGTTGACTCCCCGGAGGCGAGGTCGAAAACCGCTTAGAAAAGCAAGGGCTATTCTTAATTAACATGTCATCTAGACAACTCTTACCAAACAATGTTAATTCACCACGTCAACCCTTGGCCTCTAAGTAAATGTAACAGAGCTCCGAAGGGAGATTAATAAATTACTCAGTCAAGTGTGCACCATTACCTAGAAGTCCGTACGAGTAGGTCAAGACACTCCACGGAGGCGTGGTCGAGCTGACTTTCCCGTATTTCATTCTATCCGTAGAAGTCTAATCTTGTATACCGTGAATACATACCCGCCGATGGGAGTAGTATATATTCACTATACTATAGACGGGTAATGGAGGCCGTGAGAATCCAACTCTTTTCATCTCGCTCCCACTTGAATTTTTAAAAGGTGTGGATTATCTTTTGATTATTTAATAATCACTTTTGGCGTCTTATTGTTGGAAGTAATTAATCTAATTAATACCCTCCCACTAGGATTACTAAATCATATTTAAAATCCCAATAATAATATTTTAAGGCAATTTAATAACTATTTATTAATTAGGCCAAAAAATATTAGTTCAATTATGCATCTCGTCTAATCTCTATTAAACAATACTATTTAATCACATTAAATAAAATATGCATAATTGAAATATCATAATATCTCATATTATCATGATCATGCCATAAAATAAAAATAATTAAGCATGCTTTCATATAGTTATCACATAATTATCATGCTTAAAATTTTAAATGACACAGACTAAATATGCCATAAATTAAATCAATTAAGCATGCTGGTATAATTATCACATAATTATCATGCTTAAAATAAATGGCATAAAGTAAACATGTTATAAATAAATTATCTCATAATTTAAATCATGTTTACTCATTCAGTAATTAACCAGGAAGATTATTGAAATCGATTCCCAGAAAATTACCATTCCACGTAAATTCCCAGGAAACACTGGAGGGGTCACAACGGTCCCACTTAAAAACTAGCCTCCTTTGACAGAATTTACGTGCACAGTAGCAGATTTAAAATTATGCATCACATGCATCATATCAATGCATGTATATATCTAGAGCACGGCTCTGATACCAGTTGCTGGGAGGCGGGCCCAGAACAGTAGCAGTCCGGGACCACATTTTCAAATTTTTAATATAATACAAGTATTAAAATATTTCTAAAACATTTTAATACAAAGCGGAAGACTTAGCCGGATCTACTCAAGTATATACATGCAATTGATAATAAATTTTAAATCACTTAAGCAAATAAATATCTAACATGCAATTAACACTTAAGAGCACATAATTTATCATACTTAAAATAAAACAACTGTAAAATATTACCGTACTGCAAACATGGCTATCTAACGGCATTTTTCCAGCTCCTTTCCCACTCGTGAGACCGGCAGAGCTTCCCTGCAATAACCCCAGGGACACCCTCGGAGTGTGGGCTCCGAAAGTATTTCTCTAAATACTTAGAGAAAATAAACTTTAAACTAGAACACCCTTTTCAGGGTTTATTCTCCCGAAATTAGGCATTTTATACAAACACCTAATTAAAATTAATTCCAAAATAAATCGGAATTAACTAGGAGAAAAGGGATATGGTTTCAAAGCTAAGAACTAGCCAAAACCTCTCCCAAAATGTTGAATGAGAAATGAGGACCCAAGGCCCCTATTTATAGGGGAAAAACCGAGGGCGTCTTGGTCATTTTGGATACAAAAGCAAGGGTATAATGGTCATTTCACCTCTCCACTTGCGTGTATAACTTGGACACGAAAACCAAGGACACTACGTTGAAGGTCTCGTCACCACGAGTTCAACGCCGCCGAGCACGTGCCCATCGGAGCATGCACGCGCCCACACGCGCCGCCCAAAGACGGCGCGTGTCAACCACTCGCGGCTAGGGTTTGAGGCTGACGTGGCCTCTTCTGAAGCGGCCACGTGTCTGGGTCGGTCCGGCCCGAGACCGGACCAGGTCGGACCCTATCCGAAAGCCGACCCGTTGACCGGCCCGGTCCAGACAAATCTGGACCGTTGCTTTGCGATGACGTGTCTCAATCTCGGCCGCACACGTGGCGGCCACGCGGCCGCCCAATCAGCGCCACTTGGGCCCACTCTGCTGATGTGGCGTGACACGTCAGTGGCACGTCAGTAATTTTTTTTTTTAAAAAAAAAACTTTAAAATTTTATTTTCTCCAAAATAATATTCCGGGCATTTCCAACTCTTTGGAACTTGATTTATTTTCTTAAATAAATCCCTTGGCTATTTTCAAACACTTTGAAAATTCATTTCTCTTTCTCCTTTTAATATTTTCTCTTTGGGTTTTCAGTTGGGGCTTGCAGGGGGACCTGCAGGACTAATTAATTTTAGCTCCGAACGGGTTAATATATTATCATCCCATGATAATAATTAATTACCGTTTAACAATATTTAATTCCACTAAATGAATATTGTTGCACTCTAAAATTAATTAAATTATTCACGAATTTCTCGATCTAGAATAATTTCGCATTTTACTCCTCCGTGTAGATATCCATGAAAAATAAATTGCAACTACTATCATTTATTTTTCATCTCTAATTTGAAATTTATTGATTTGCCTTAAGTTCAAATTCTCTGTATGTGAAACACATTCATCATACAACTTCGGTGACGTATCACTCGAAGTGCTTTGGCCAAAGTCTTAATTCGAACTTTTGCAAATCTATTTCAAGGATATCTTTTACCTTCCAGCAAGGCCACAGATTCCTCGATCAATATAACTCTTTAGCACATTTCATGTTGTCACCGAATCATACAAAGTATTTTGGCCACCCCGTTACCGAGACCTCACTTCGAGTATGTTACATTGACTAACACTACATGCTTAAAGCCGAAATATTATCAGGATTAAGAGTACAATGCTTCCTGAGATTTTATTCATTTTAGATAGAAGTATAAAATGAATAATCTCAGTGGTCCAGTTCGATGTTTCCAATCTTATTGAAAATCATCAACGTGTTATAAATGGAATCACCATTCCCTATGACGAAAGACTAATCATCTTATATAACCACGTTATAGTCTTGATAAGAACATATTCTTATCTTGCCGACTAGAACTTTAATGACACGTGATTTTGGTATTCAAAGTCTTTTCCTATGAAACACATTTCATATGAGAATACCACCACACGTCATTAGTTATTAATATGTGAAATACTCACAACTTGCTATAAATTCAGTTTAATTAATTCAATCAAATTGAATTTTCAGGGCACTATTCCCAACAAATTGATTGGTGACGCCATCAGAGAAGAGAGGAGAAGGAGACAGTTGATACGCTGGAAAGTCGCTTGAAGGAATTGAAAACTCTCCCTATTTCGAATGACTCAAAGGAGGAGGAAAGTAGAATTAGGAGTAAGCGGAATGATATTCTCTCTAGTGAGGAGATTCTTTAGAAGCAAAGGGCTAAGGCACAGTGGTTAAAAGAGGGGGATAGAAATACGAGATTTTTTCATGCTAAAGTTAATCAGCGGATGGAAAACAACCATATCGAGGCTCTTAGGGATGACCACGGACGGCTGTGTAGTTCAAACGAGGAGATTCGGGCAATTATTGAGAGCTACTTTGGTAACTTATTCAAGTTGGAGGGCTGTCCGACTCAGGAAATTGACGCAGCACTGGGAGCTTTGCCCAACAGAGTTAATGATGACATGAGGTGTCTCTTACTCCGTCCCTTCTCGTCTGCAGAGGTAATTCTCGCTCTTAAACATATGTATCTATTGTATGATTTTACTAAGTTCAAAACCAATCGTGCAAGTATACACCAACATACTCGTAGCACAACAGGATCGTACCCACAGGGAAGAGAAATCAATCACTACTCTATATCCTTCTCTAATCTAAAGACCGAATGAAAAGCAATTGTTGTTGTTATCTATTAATCTACTAAAACAGAAATTAACAATTAACTAGAATTAAACGCAAGTAACAACTAAAACACATGTATTAACTTCAGTAAACTAAATAGGTAGGGGAAAGTAATGAATCATACAATCAAGAGTCAATACGATACTTGTCTGACAGGTGTAATTCTACAACCTAGTCACTTATATTTGTATTACCCTCTCTCGAGGTGTAACCAAGTGCTTAATTAGTGTTCAATGTTGCTCTCGCAATCACCAATAGTTAATTAAACCATAGGAACAAGACTAGTGCAATTCAATATTCTAGCGGCTCGGCATGGAATAAGATTACTGTTATATAAGCTAGGACCAAATCTCTTTGTATCCTACAACTTACAAGTTATGAAAACCATCTAAATTACCATCAATCTCTCGATCTATAGGAAATTATGCCACATGCTAAGGGTGATCAGGCTATCGCAAGTCAATTCGAACCTGTTTTCAAACTAAGAATTAACGCAAGTCATTCAAGCATCATATCGAACATCTATCATGCAATCATCATCAATCCCCTAGCCCTAGAGAATTAGCTACTTATAATTAAAGTAGAACTCATAAAACTAAAGGAAATTGCATTAAAATAATTCATATGCATCAAATCTAAACAAAGTCTCAAAACCAAAAGCATAAACATTCAGTAATATCTAAAACGAATCTAACATACGAAAACTAATTAAAACTAAACTCAAAGGAATTACTTTGATAATTAAAGCAACAATAAAACCGGAATTCGTTCTAAGAATTTAATCCTTTCGTCTTCTCGAATTCTCTGAAAAACTCCTCTGAAACTCCTTGTCTTCTCTCCAAACCCTAGGTCACGCACGTGCGTTTATCGTTAACGCCCGTTACTGCTGAAATCGCAATAACGCTTTTATTAGTGGTAACGGTGTTAGGAATAGTGCCCTAGAAAGCCGATTAGTCATAATCCGTTTTGGGACTTTCCTAGTATCACAGACAATCTTTGAATAATATACGATTGATTAATATCATAGGCAAACACTTCTTTATATGCTCTTGTTTGGTATGCGTTTACTTTAGCTGTGCATGTATGAGAACTCCCCTAATCCTGATGACTTTAGGACTCTACCATTTAGGTGAAATGGTTCATGAAACGAGCCCTATATCACATAAGTCATGATTAGTAAAATACTCCAAGCCGATGAGTCCTACAGACAGTGGGAGTGTCAACCTGACTCCTCTAAGGCTTGCTTGTGGGATCACGCCCTTAAGAAGGACCACCTTGTTTCGTGGAGGTGCAAAGTGTATAGTTGATACGTGCGTGATACATGAGGGTGCTTACTTTAATAAGTAAGTTCACTGAGGTGCCCCGTGTGAGAACATTCCTAAATGGGAAAGGAAGTTTCTATTTCAGAAAATGGAAACTTCCAGATTAGGAAATATCTCACGAGTCATTGATGTGATTAATTGATCCTTAGACTTGAGGTTCCTTGTCACTTTATGAATTAACTCTGTAGCTTTTGGTATAAGCTTTAAAGGGTGTCGCCTTAGACAAGTGATTCAAGGCTTATGCTGGGGCTGCACAAGTGATTCATGAAAGTGAATGAGAATCAAGAAAGGACCTACACTTGCATATGCAAGGTGATCTCTTATTGTGTAAGTCATTCATATGCCATATGGAGTCCTTGGCCAAGGCAGTAGATCAAGACATCAAG
This sequence comes from Lantana camara, assembly GCA_037501455.1. Lineage (NCBI taxonomy): Eukaryota > Viridiplantae > Streptophyta > Magnoliopsida > Lamiales > Verbenaceae > Lantana > Lantana camara. Next base: position 90,895,352 of record CM074858.1, on the reverse strand, counting down.
AAAAGGGTTTCTTGGATTGAGATCAAATGGATATGAAATGCACTTAGCTTTAAGACCGGATTATTAGGGTTCTGATTATTCCCTTGCCCTAGATCTTGGTTGAGAGATAGTAAGTAGGAGGATTGTATCTCACATGAATCAATGACTTAAAGGTTCTGTCGAATCCGAATATTCCAATTCAGCTAGGGGTTAAACACCTGTTGCTAGACTATGGTCGTTTAATCTGTGGACTGATTAATTAATTAGTGAATTAATTAATTAGGGTCACTGCTAATTGAATTGAGAACCTAGAGGGTCACACACAACAACTTGGTTACATGAGTTGAGGCTTTAAAATGATTAAACGAGTTAATCAAGCCTAGAGGGTTCCACACGTGTGAAACCACACGTGTGGGTCACGTGACTGGACACGTGTCATTGTGACACGTGTGCCACACGTGATTGTTTAATAATATATTAAATAATTAATTTGTTAATTATTTAATAGACTTTGGTTTAATTTTGAATTAAAAAGAAAGTCTTATTTTGGAGAAAATAATCTAGTTAATTAATTATGAATTAATTAATTAGATAAAATAATTTATTTATTTTAAATAAATAAAGTATAAAATTATCCAAAAATAGTTTGGATATTTTTAGCTCTCTTGAAAGTTGATTTGAATTAGAATTCAAAGTCAAAGTTGGAAAATACTTGATGATCAAGTAAATAGGAGAGAGAGGGACTAAATCCTTGCCCAACAAGGACTAGGTTCGGCGTCCCTCCCCTTTGCCTATATATAGGGGAGCTCATGCTCCCCTTTAGAGCTAATAAAGTTCTTTTGGTTCATGTGTTGAACACCATCCTTTCTCCAAGATAAACGAAACCCTAGGTTAAGCCTAAACACTAACTAGAGAACTAGCATCCTTACTAGTTAGATTGTAGCCAAGTTGGTGGACTATCTCTAGAGACTTCAAGTTAGAAGTTTTGAAGATTCGAGCTTTACCAAAAGTGGGGATTAAGCAAAACGATCAGAAGGGATGATGAAACGATTCTGAACCCGACGTGAAGCGAATGAAAAAATCGAACCAAAGAAGATGGCGAAAACCGTTCGTCCATATCTTGAAGGATGAATTCTTTCACGAGGGTTTTGTGACTGGCAGATTTCTACTTTCGCAAAACTGGTTTTCGAAGGGAGTTTCAATCCTGCTTTTCTCGTTTCATGTTTCTTTCTTTATGTTATATTGTTAAGAACATCTCTAACATGAATTGAATCTAGGTTGGTGTGGATTGCTATCCCGACAATGGATTCTGAAGTAGAAAGAGACTTTCGAGGGACGGGTTGTCAAGCCGCGAGAAGAGCGTTCTTGGGTGGCTTGAAACGCTTCAAGAAAGAATAAAAGAAAAGTAAGTTTTCTATCTTTACGAATTTGGATACACGATTGCGAGTTCAAGATCCTTTTGTTGGAAAAATTTTTAAATTCCGCTGCTTTCTGATTCGTGTTTTCCAACAAACGGGCGTTACCACTTTCCTTCTACATAGGGGTAACGGGCGTTACCCCTCTTCTCTCGCCAAAAGCTTCACTCCTGTGTCTTGTAACGGGGGTTACTGAAACTGAACTCCTGAGTGGTAACGGGGGTTACCACATTTTCCTCCAAAAAATGCGTGAAATTGCTTTGCTTCGCCGTTTCGTAACTCCAACTCTAAAATCACCTAAACGGAGCATAACAAACACATAAACGTATCAAACGGCAAAAAAATTATAATCTAATTACGCTCAAAATCATGCAATTTCTGCACTCAACAAAATCCCCCACACTTGACTATTGCTCGTCCCTGAGCAATACGGAAATCAAGAAAACACATCCTCATCAAACCATCTCCTCAAAGCAATTGTAATACCCCCACCCGTACTGGAACAAGAGGAGAGCGGCGTCTCAACCCCCACACTGAAGCACCTCTCAAGTAATGGTGTGAGCCATCACTCAAGAAATACTCCAGCGAATGGCTGTCTATCTCAGAACTATACATGTACAACGATGTGGCTATGCAACGGAAAATCAGAGTATTTGAAAACTTTTCAAAACATGTGCGTGATGGCATGTAACAAGCAAGAACATATTGATCGTGTAAGAGAGACTCGGCATATCAGAACATGTAACATAATCACATATAAATACCGATACAGCAGAGTTCAAAATATCGGTAGCAGAGTAACAGAAAGAGTATAACAAAGATACCCAAGTATTAAGAAACATGAAGTGATGCAGCCATAAAACATATGCAGGACACAAAAGAGAAAGTAATACTAAGTCCTGACTGAACAAAAATGACAATCTAGAGCTTCAAGATACCTCTAGACTGCGTCTACAAGACCTGAAACCACGAGGCAAGAAAACGGGAGAGGTATTAGTCAAAAGGACTAAGTGAGGGAATACTTTAAAGAAAGTACTGAGTGATAAAGAACTTGAAGTAAAGTTCAGAACTGTTAAATGTAATGCTTTAAAGAAGATCTTGAAATAAGTTCGATTGATAAAACTCTTTTGAATGCAACAGGATTTTGCCCGCAAGCTAGGCTCCTCCATCCTTACTCCAGAAAACATGATTTCATAGAGTATCGGACCGAGGTCAACAATAACTCCACACACAGTAGAGTATCAGACCAAGGTCAACAATACCCCACTAACACATACAAACATGCTCCATCCTCCACCGGTGGTCACTTCGGGTAGCTAGCCCTAGGCGACCTGTAAACATGTAATGGGAACAGATTTGCTGTCCGTTCCCAGACAGATTGTCCTGACTTAACAAACCTCCTGTTAAAAGTCGGTGTCAATTGTCTAAGTGTGGTGGTCGGTATTGGTGATGTCGTTGGCGCTCACCTCCCGAGCATCACCTCCACACATAACCATCGGGCCCAAACTGTAAACTGTATGCTTGCATTTCAAGATTAGCAGTGACCAGAGTACCACTCCAGTATGCTAACTATAACATGTGAAACTGTAACTGTAACATATGATGCTGTCTGTAAAACATATGATTCTGTCTGTAAAACATATGATTCTGTCTGTAAAACATGTGAAACTGTACTTTGAAAACATATGCAGATCATGTAACTGTCTTTGAACAAGAATGCAGAACTTTGGAAAACATGTGCTGCAGATCAAGGTATACTATTAAAGTATGAATGATCCTTTCAAAAGAATGTCCTGATAAAAGAGATAGTTCAAAAGTGAGGTTTAGCTTTGAATTTCAAAACATATGATACGATAGTATAATCGTGGTTCCAGTTGGAAAACATTTATAACTTCACCTCACCTAATAGTAACAAAAGGCAGGTAGACAGATTATGCGGTGCCCTGGGGATCCCAGTGCTCAACTTTAACTCCTGTAGGTGGTGTACTAGAGTGAGCTTAAAAACTAAGACCCACTACTAACCAAGATGCATATGAAATGCATGAAACAAATGAACAAGGAACATGTAAAGAACATGTAACACAAGAGAGTAATACCATTTAAGGTATTCAAGAAAGGTAACACACAAAGGAATACGTTAAAGTGAGTTACTCTTAACGTGAGACTATGATCTTACTATAACCGAGTAAGCTTTAGTCAAATTATGAATCCTATCGCAAACCTTAAGTTAAAAAACAAGTCCACGAAAGAAAACACATTTTGAAAACACATTTTAGACCCTGGATATGGAAACCCTAGGTGCAAATGTCTATTAGGAAAGCACAAGTTTTATTTCATTTTTACTATTCAAAAGCACTATTCAAAATTACTATTTAGGATTACTATTCACAGTTACTATTCATAGGTTACTATTCACATGTCGGGTCAAAGGGTCGGGTCAAACCCTTACTATACACACCCACCCACACACGTTACACACACACACACACCATGCACGTACACACCCACACACACGGCATGCACACACACACACACACACACACACACACACACACACACACACACCCTAATTAAATTATGATCTTGATTATAACCTATAGTTTCAAGTTCATGTTAATATAATCAAGTGTGATCTAGGTTAAAGGTATAACCTATGGTTAAGAGATCCGATTAAGGTATAAGATCAAGTTATGAAACACTATTCTATCTTAGGTTATAACATGTGACACTATTAAAGTGTATAACATATGATCAAGGCTCTAATCCATCAATCCATATTATATCATAAGCTCAATTCATAATTCAAGAATCATATAACAATGTGACAACATGTCACAACATATATCATATCATATCATATCATATCATATATCATGAACCTTTAGGCATGTAACATGTAACTATTTAATTCAATACCAACATGTAACAAGTTGTGACATAATTAATTGTAAATCACTATTCCATTAGCTAGCATGTATGAACATAATTCAAATTCCATAATCATGCATCAATTCTCATAATATAACAATCATATCTGTAACGCCCCAGTTTTTCAGTTTAAATAATGTGGCGTATTTGTTTATAAATTGCGCGATTCAATTATTTAATTATATGATTACTTGTTCATAAGTGTTTTTATTTGATTTAAACTATAAACTATTAATATTTAATTTAATTCATTTTATTTCTACTTTGATATTTAGTGTTAAATTCTCAATTAAGGTTTTGTGTTACCTTAACTATTTCGGTAATTTCGTTAATTAATTTCAACATGTTATTAGTTGGTTTTAATTTAATTAATATGGAATTTAAGTTTTAGTAAATTATTTATAACAATATGAATTCGTTCATGCACATGAGTGTTCTATTTGTGCTTCGTTCATATATGTAATGATATCGGATTGGTATGGAAATTTAGTATGTCGTATATATGTGTGTTATGAACATGCCTGTATGCTCGGTTTATGTTTTCGGATTCAATTGACGTGTTTATGAATTTAATTTTGATTGTGGAACCAAATCGGGGGCTAACGAGCAATTAGCGCACCCTTGGTTCCGTTCGTGATATCTTGAGCTCGGGAATTCGGATTCGAATTCCGACACCTCCGTTGCCTTCGTATCGACGATCCGGAGACAATGGAACAAGCCTCATACCTTTTTGAGATCATTAAGACCTCCGAAATCTAACCGTAACGAGCAACTCGTGCAAGAAGAACTCCTTTTGTTGACTAGTCTTCATGGTGGGACCCCATAACACCTCTTAACTTAACCATACCTTAACCATGACTCTTGTACCTTGAGTTAACCCCTTTCTCTCCCCTTTAGCTCTGAAAACTGAACCACACATCTCCATTTTCAGCTGCAACTGAAACGAGAGAGAGAAGAAGAGGAGAAGAGAGAAAACCCTTGGCCATTTTTGTGGTTTTGGAGCTCAAACCACCACCTTTCTCTCCCAAATCTTCGAGGTATGAATATTTATGTCTTCTCTACTCTATTATGCTTGATTTCATCTACTTAAATCGTGATTTGGGTCAGATTTGGTTAGGGTTTGAGGGATGAGTTTTATATGAACTTTTAGGGATTTTTGCTCTTGTGACCTATTTGCTTGTGTAGCTGATTTCCTTGCTTGTAAATGAGTATATGAGCTTGTTTCTTGGCTTATTTCTTTCCTAAATGATAGTATATGATGTTATGAGGATTTCATCTCTTGCTCCTTTTATAAAATTTTGAGATATGGAGCTCCAAACTTGATGATCTAATTGATTCCCCTGTTTTCGGACTGCTGTGTGAAATATTGTGTTGATGCTTGATCAAATGGTCTCCATTTCGTGTGAAATTGCATGGAGTTGATGTAAACTCATTACTCTATATGTTAACATTCATGTTTCAAGTATTTGGTTCCATTTGAAGCCTCAAAACCGAAGTACATGGCCTGTTTTTATGCATGCTCCATGACAGACTTGTTGCGGTTTCGTTTTGTAACTTGTTGGTCGTTCTAATGTGCTTTAAATTGTACCATTTTGCATATATATGAAGTATATTAGTTGTTTAGTATGTTAGCATGCTTCCTCCAAAGTTTCAGATCCAAATTCAAACCCTAAGTACTTGATCAAGGCATGATTAAACAATTGAGCTCTTATGTGCGATTTTGGCGACCCAGTTTTGTTGCTTGGATTCGATGACCTTAATGTGTGATTTAGCCTTTTCACTCTAAATTAAAAATGTTCATAACATGCTAAATATGTTGCAGATTAAGTTTCAGAGCATTTGGAGTTCATTTGGTATGTTTTTGGATTGATTTGGTATGAGATCAGTTTTGCCGGAAAAACTTTGTGTGTGGATAAGTTCTGTACCGTGACACCCCCGTGTCTCATTTACTCATAAGAATGAGACACGGGCGTGTCACACCTTCTGGGCAGCTCTGTACTGAGCCACGGTCGTGGCTCAGTTTGGCTAAGGAAGGTGACACCCCCGTGTCCCTTCCCCTGCGCAGTCCACGTTACTTCCTTTTCGGTTTTTGATTTATTTCACCTCCTTAATGATTTTATCTCCTTTCGTGTTGAACTATGAACTTGTTTTGCTATATGTTGGGAGCATTATAGTGCAATTTCATGATATTTGGTTGAGGTTTAAAGTATGCTTTTAGTGAATTGCTATGACGTGTCTTAAATGCTTCTATATGAAATATTAAGTACATTCTTGCATTCTTTTGATGTCTTAAGTGATGTTCTTTGCCTTTTTGTGTATCATACTCAATGTAAACATGTTTGAAGGTATAATATGATTATGGTTCTAAGATTTTGTAAGATATTGCTATGAATTATGAAGGATATGAAATAAATGAGTATGATACCTTCATTTCTTGAAAGTATTTGAATGAATGGCTTGTTTATATGCCTTGATTTCATTAATAGTGCACATGAGCATTTTTATGATATAACATGATCATATATGCATTCATATCATATTCACTTCATTGCCGTGCGTCATATATGGTTCATTAAGAGTCTTGAGTCTCACGAACACGTCTTGTGGTCTTTTGTACAGTTTGTCTCCAGGGTGGAGAGCTTTTGATCGTTCAGGCACTTGGTGCTCGATCCTTGTTTCATCATGGTTCAGGTGAGGGTGGTTTTTGTTTTAGCTACGTATTAAACCCTACAACCCTTATGTGAAAAGCTTTGGCCAAAACCTTATGATTATATATATATATGGTTTTCAAATGAAGTTATCGAGTAAATTCTTCTGAATTATACGTATGAGCGTATATAAGCTTAAAAATGGTTTTGCAACGAGGCTATGCTCCAAACCGTGTGTCTTCATGCTAGCTACGGATTAGGATGACACGGAGAGGTACGTGTATAGCATATGCCGAGTTGCACGGTAAGGTATGATTTCTTATAGTATGTATCATATGTATGTATTGATATGTTTTGGCGAGATTATGCAAATATGATATGTTCACGGGCCCCGGGACTTGGTATATGTGGCTAACCGAGGAAGCAAGGGCTGACGGGGATCCCATATACTAGTCCCAACCAAACTACGGTGATACCGGCCCTCGCTAGGAGATTTAGCGGGGAATGGGAGCTGAGTGCCTTTGGGGGAGTCATGAAACCCCATTGGCCTATGTCTGAGGTGGTCGGGTATTGCAAACAATCCACCACCCGGAGGAAGAAGGTTGGTTATGATTTACGCCTTTTCTTATATATGTTATGTTATGGTTATGCACCGTGCGGGAAGGCCGGGACACGGATTGCCCAAACGATTATGATTTATGATATATGGTCTGCATGTATTATGATATATCACATGAACACCTAATCAACATACTAATGATATTTGTCGTACACGGTCGGAGTTTGGTTGGAGATTGTGCACGCTCACTCGCCGAGCCTTATATTTATGTATGATTTATGAGAGTAATGAATTTAATATGAATTAGTCGTAAAAGTCGAACATTGTTTACCTATTTTCTTGCCCTTTTTGGGAACTAATTCCAAATAAAACCTTGTTCGGAATTTATGACTTGCATGTGCATGTTTTTATATATATATTTATCGCTCCTGCTCACTCAGTATTCTAGAGACTGACCCTCTCCCTCCCCAACACTTTAGTGTGCAGGTTTGGCTTCAGAGTTCGAGCTAGGCGGAGGGGTTGGAGTCTTTGTGTTGGTCAAGTTAGGTTAGGAGAGTCTCTGCACTCATATCTGTATTGGAATTATGTATGATTCGTTCTATTATACCATGAACTCGAATAATTTGTAATTGTTATTGAATTGCTGTTACTGAGTTTTGCTTTTGAGTTAAAAGAGGCCTGAAGAGCCCAAATTCCGTTTATGGTTTGTATGATTGAACTTTGGCTTTGCAATGCATTATACTTCGTGGATTGGTTTTCATTGCAGGGTCTAGCTCCGCCTGGCTTAGGAAGGTTTTTATGTTTGTCTCCCGTTCGCTATGGTTTGATATGGGTGCGGATTAGCTGTTTCGTTACTCGTGTTGAGCCATAGGGCGGGGGATGTGGCGCCTCACGTGCGGGGTGCTACATCGTTAAGTGGTATCAGAGCCCGGTTGCAAAACCGGTGTTCTCGTGTCATGTGTGAGTCAGTCTAGGTCGTACGGCTTAGGGACTATATGACAATGTGTGCATTGCATTGATCTTGAACATGAATTTGGCTTTCCTTTTTGAATTTTGCTAGACTATCTGTTGCAATTACCTAAGGATCCTTGCATTAATTGTTGAAAATGTGTCATGAGCATGCACTAATCGCATGCATCTATTCTTGAAGTAAGCTATGATTTATAGGTTATGGAGATAATATCAAACCACGGCCAAGTTCGACGATAAAAAAAAAAAAAGAGATCGATTGCAAACTTTTCTGAGACATGGAAGATGGGCAGGGTACTCTGGGAAGAATGTAGAGAAATAGAGATGTGAGACTTCCCAAATGGAGCTAGAGTCAAGGATGAGGATTCGGAATGGGAAGATTGAATCTACAGATGCGATGGCAGAGAGACATTTGGTGAAATCGGAATAGGAGTTAATCATGGGATTGTTGGGACTCAAAAAACTAATTTATGAGAATCTGCTACTTGGAGTGTTTTAATTGGATTCAGCAAGATCTGTCAACCTAAAGAATGAAGTGAACGAACCTTGAAGATATTTTGATCCCGGATGGGATCGTTGAAGAGGTCTCAATAATTAGGAGAGACTAAGATAAAATGGGTCCGGTAGGAGCTGTGTACCTGGGCTCGACAAGAAGGATTTCTGATTAAGCCTAGTGAATTGAAATCAAGTCTATCGAAGTTAAGACCGGGAAGAGTTGGACTTGGGTGCTTTGGATTTCGATCGTGATGGGAGACTCATAAACAATAGTCACGGTAATCTTGAGCAAGGTGTTGAGTGGGAGATGAGTTTGTTTTTCCAAGACCAAGCTGAATTGTCAAGTTGTGAAGTAGAAATGGAAGATATGAAGCAACAAATGGAAACGGTAAAGAAAGGCAACCACTTCTTGCAAGGAAATCATGCGCTCAAATGTAAGCAGTGGGAGGTGAATTGAACTTTCGAAAGGGTAAGTGCGGGATTCTTGATTGAGACGACGATTGGAAGTAAAGGTCGAATTTAGAGAATAGATTAGATGCTAACTCCTTGGAAGTGGAAGATACAAGTTGATTTATAAAGATGCATGGGAATCTCGAAGACCGTGGAAAAGGCAAGGAACAATTACCAAATCAAAGTAACCGCGGGACTTGGAGTAGCAAGGAAAAGCTGTCGAGCTAACTACTTACCCCATTGGTGACAGGTTCCAAAGCATTCATAGCACGTGCATCATATTTTGCATTAATTATTTATTCTCTTGATCTTATGTTATCTGTGCATTTCTAATTGGTTTCGTTGCGCTAAGGTATTATATAATTGCTTGATGTAAACGTGACCCATGCATGGTCATTTTAACCCAACATGCATTTTAGTGTTTACTTGATAGGAAGTCCTTCCGCCTCAACTATCAAATATCAGTACAACTGAGCCGCATCTGAGTTATGAGGAAGGTGAAATTGGGAAATAAGAACTTCCATTGAGGGATAGGTTAACGGAAACAAGAATTCAGAAGGAGTTTCGAACATCAAGAGAACTAGGGAAGGAGTTGAAAGGTCAAATCCTTGATTTCTATATCAGTTAAACTTCACCTAATGGGATTTACTCATCAAGAATTTCGATAAAAGAAGAATCAATGGAGTTCAACCGGGAGAGCAAATTTTAAGGGGGAGAGCACAATCGAGAGATAAAATGGAAGATGGAAGTAAGGCTCGAATAAATATGTCAATAGCAACAACGGGGATGCAAATTAAGGAGAATCCGAAAATCCTAATGGTGGCCATTGGAAATGAATAAGATGACGGTAATGGTTAAGTTGTTAAGAGAGAAGTGACGATGCTAAATTCGGGGAAAGATATTTCGAGATATAAAGAAGAAAGTTTACTGAACGACTCTATGCCTGGAATTCCGAATTGGGAGTGATGAAATTATATGGGAGTTTCTGTGACCTCCTAAGATGGAATTAACTAAAGGAAAATTGGATCAATCTATTATATGAGGGGATGTTGTCGACCAAGATTTATTTAGTAGAAGTATTAAGGGATCCGAGACAACATTATTAATTTATCGGTTCTATCAAAGGTGATCCGGAAGGAAATCCACGAAGAAACCAAACCGGAAAAGATGATCATTGGAGGATTTACATCAAACTTCAAAACGCATCAAGAACATTTTATCTTCGATTCAAGAAATGTGGAGCTAGATGCCAAATATAACCCTAAGGGGTTAAAGGGAATGAATGGATACCAGGAACGGAAGATGGAAAAGGATTCGTGTTAAGGTAGATCCTAATGACGAATACCTCTAGGTAGGGATTGAATCATCAAGGTGGTCAGGGGTAGTTATTCTTGAGGATATTTTAAACTCTGATATGAGTAAGATAGTAGCTATGGATCTAACATTGAGACAGATGGTCTAAGGATATTCGGGGAGGTCAAGCTCGGTTAATTAAAAAGAATTGGATGGTCGAACGAAGATTGTGGGAAATGGTGAAGACTGGAAATAGTACAAGTCAGAACGGATCCAAGAGTATGATCCTTAAAGGATTTATCAATAGCTTCACCGAGGAACCTTGAAGAGGTTCAAGACAAGCTGACCACTGAGCTATCTTTAGGATAGATCCTACACTGGACAACGACAACTCTCAGTTCTAAACTTTGAAACTTCGGTGAACGGTACTTATAGCATTCATGATACATGCATCCATGCAATTTTAACTTATATAATTTTTATGTTAGGTGCTTTAATCTTGTATTGTGTTAAATTACTTGGAGTAATTGGATATCAATGTGGGCGACATTTATTACTTGCTTTGGGTGCCTTACGTGATTTTAAATTTGGTTTTGCGTGAGTTGCTTGGGAGTATTGGAGACTTCCTTGCTTTATTTTCGGTTAAGAGACGGGGATTCTCTTATTTTTGTTTGAGAGACGGGGTACTCTCTTTGCTTGCGAGAGACGGGGTTCTCTCATTGTTGTTGGAGAGACGGGGTTCTCTCATTGCTGCTCGAGAGACGGGGCTCTCTCCTTGTTGTTTGTGAGAGACGGGGAATCTCTCATTGTTTGATTTCAAGCGTGTTTTGAATCCGAGGACGGATTCTTTTTAAGGGGGAGAGATTGTAACGCCCCAGTTTTTCAGTTTAAATAATGTGGCGTATTTGTTTATAAATTGCGCGATTCAATTATTTAATTATATGATTACTTGTTCATAAGTGTTTTTATTTGATTTAAACTATAAACTATTAATATTTAATTTAATTCATTTTATTTCTACTTTGATATTTAGTGTTAAATTCTCAATTAAGGTTTTGTGTTACCTTAACTATTTCGGTAATTTCGTTAATTAATTTCAACATGTTATTAGTTGGTTTTAATTTAATTTATATGGAATTTAAGTTTTAGTAAATTATTTATAACAATATGAATTCGTTCATGCGCATGAGTGTTCTATTTGTGCTTCGTTCATATATGTAATGATATCGGATTGGTATGGAAATTTAGTATGTCGTATATATGTGTGTTATGAACATGCCTGTATGCTCGGTTTATGTTTTCGGATTCAATTGACGTGTTTATGAATTTAATTTTGATTGTGGAACCAAATCGGGGGCTAACGAGCAATTAGCGCACCCTTGGTTCCGTGCGTGATATCTTGAGCTCGGGAATTCGGATTCGAATTCCGACACCTCCGTTGCCTTCGTATCGATGATCCGGAGACAATGGAACAAGCCTCATACCTTTTTGAGATCATTAAGACCTCCGAAATCTAACCGTAACGAGCAACTCGTGCAAGAAGAACTCCTTTTGTTGACTAGTCTTCATGGTGGGACCCCATAACACCTCTGAACTTAACCATACCTTAACCATGACTCTTGTACCTTGAGTTAACCCCTTTCTCTCCCCTTTAGCTCTGAAAACCTAACCACACATCTCCATTTTCAGCTGCAACTGAAACGAGAGAGAGAAGAGGAGAAGAGAGAAAACCCTTGGCTATTTTTGTGGTTTTGGAGCTCAAACCACCACCTTTCTCTCCCAAATCTTCGAGGTATGAATATTTATGTCTTCTCTACTCTATTATTCTTGATTTCATCTACTTAAATCGTGATTTGGGTCAGATTTGGTTAGGGTTTGAGGGATGAGTTTTATATGAACTTTTAGGGATTTTTGCTCTTGTGACCTATTTGCTTGTGTAGCTGATTTCCTTGCTTGTAAATGAGTATATGAGCTTGTTTCTTGGCTTATTTCTTTCCTAACTGATAGTATATGATGTTATGAGGATTTCATCTCTTGCTCCTTTTATAAAATTTTGAGATATGGAGCTCCAAACTTGATGATCTAATTGATTCCCCTGTTTTCGAACTGCTGTGTGAAATATTGTGTTGATGCTTGATCAAATGGTCTCCATTTCGTGTGAAATTGCATGGAGTTGATGTAAACTCATTACTCTATATGTTAACATTCATGTTTCAAGTATTTGGTTCCATTTGAAGCCTCAAAACCGAAGTACATGGCCTGTTTTTATGCATGCTCCATGACAGACTTGTTGCGGTTTCGTTTTGTAACTTGTTGGTCGTTCTAATGTGCTTTAAATTGTACCATTTTGCATATATATGAAGTATATTAGTTGTTTAGTATGTTAGCATGCTTCCTCCAAAGTTTCAGATCCAAATTCAAACCCTAAGTACTTGATCAAGGCACGATTAAACAATTGAGCTCTTATGTGCGATTTTGGCGACCCAGTTTTGTTGCTTGGATTCGATGACCTTAATGTGTGATTTAGCCTTTTCACTCTAAATGAAAAATGTTCATAACATGCTAAATATGTTTCATATTGCATTTGGAGTTCATTTGGTATGTTTTTGGATTGATTTGGTATGAGATCAGTTTTGCCGGAAAAACTTTGTGTGTGGATAAGTTCTGTACCGTGACACCCCCGTGTCTCATTTACTCATAAGAGTGAGACACGGGCGTGTCACACCTTCTGGGCAGCTCTGTACTGAGCCACGGTCGTGGCTCAGTTTGGCTAAGGAAGGTGACACCCCCGTGTCCCTTCCCCTGCGCAGTCCACGTTACATCCTTTTCGGTTTTTGATTTATTTCACCTCCTTAATGATTTTATCTCCTTTCGTGTTGAACTATGAACTTGTTTTGCTATATGTTGGGAGCATTATAGTGCAATTTCATGATATTTGGTTGAGGTTTAAAGTATGCTTTTAGTGAATTGCTATGACATGTCTTAAATGCTTCTATATGAAATATTAAGTACATTCTTGCATTCTTTTGATGTCTTAAGTGATGTTCTTTGCCTTTTTGTGTATCATACTCAATGTAAACATGTTTGAAGGTATAATATGATTATGGTTCTAAGATTTTGTAAGATATTGCTATGAATTATGAAGGATATGAAATAAATGAGTATGATACCTTCATTTCTTGAAAGTATTTGAATGAATGGCTTGTTTATATGCCTTGATTTCATTAATAGTGCACATGAGCGTTTTTATGATATAACATCATATATGCATTCATATCATATTCACTTCATTGCCGTGCGTCATATATGGTTCATTAAGAGTCTTGAGTCTCACGAACACGTCTTGTGGTCTTTTGTACAGTTTGTCTCCAGGGTGGAGAGCTTTTGATCGTTCAGGCACTTGGTGCTCGATCCTTGTTTCATCATGGTTCAGGTGACGGTGGTTTTTGTTTTAGCTACGTATTAAACCCTACAACCCTTATGTGAAAAGCTTTGGCCAAAACCTTATGATTATATATATATATGGTTTTCAAATGAAGTTATCGAGTAAATTCTTCTGAATTATACGTATGAGCGTATATAAGCTTAAAAATGGTTTTGCAACGAGGCTATGCTCCAAACCGTATGTCTTCATGCTAGCTACGGATTAGGATGACACGGAGAGGTACGTGTATAGCATATGCCGAGTTGCACGGTAAGGTATGATTTCTTATAGTATGTATCATATGTATGTATTGATATGTTTTGGCGAGATTATGCAAATATGATATGTTCACGGGCCCCGGGACTTGGTATATGTGGCTAACCGAGGAAGCAAGGGCTGACGGGGATCCCATATACTAGTCCCAACCAAACTACGGTGATACCGGCCCTCGCTAGGAGATTTAGCGGGGAATGGGAGCTGAGTGCCTTTGGGGGAGTCATGAAACCCCATTGGCCTATGTCTGAGGTGGTCGGGTCTTGCTAACCCGTCCACCACCCGGAGGAAGAAGGTTGGTTATGATTTACGCCTTTTCTTATATATGTTATGTTATGGTTATGCACCGTGCGGGAAGGCCGGGACACGGATTGCCCAAACGATTATGATTTATGATATATGGTCTGCATGTATTATGATATATCGCATGAACACCTAATCAACATACTAATGATATTTGTCGTACACGGTCGGAGTTTGGTTGGAGATTGTGCACGCTCACTCGCCGAGCCTTATATTTATGTATGATTTATGAGAGTAATGAATTTAATATGAATTAGTCGTAAAAGTCGAACATTGTTTACCTATTTTCTTGCCCTTTTTGGGAACTAATTCCAAATAAAACCTTGTTCGGAATTTATGACTTGCATGTGCATGTTTATATATATATATTTATCGCTCCTGCTCACTCAGTCTTCTAGAGACTGACCCTCTCCCTCCCCAACACTTTAGTGTGCAGGTTTGGCTTCAGAGTTCGAGCTAGGCGGAGGGGTTGGAGTCTTTGTGTTGGTCAAGTTAGGTTAGGAGAGTCTCTGCACTCATATCTGTATTGGAATTATGTATGATTCGTTCTATTATACCATGAACTCGAATAATTTGTAATTGTTATTGAATTGCTGTTACTGAGTTTTGCTTTTGAGTTAAAAGAGGCCTGAAGAGCCCAAATTCCGTTTATGGTTTGTATGATTGAACTTTGGCTTTGCAATGCATTATACTTCGTGGATTGGTTTTCATTGCAGGGTCTAGCTCCGCCTGGCTTAGGAAGGTTTTTATGTTTGTCTCCCGTTCGCTATGGTTTGATATGGGTGCGGATTAGCTGTTTCGTTACTCGTGTTAAGCCATAGGGCGGGGGATGTGGCGCCTCACGTGCGGGGTGCTACAATATCACATGATCATAGCATATACTAGAGCAATTCATAACATATTCAAGCATATACTAAACAATTAAAACATATAAACAACTATTCAAACATATCATGAAAACTATATAATAAATGCATAAAATAAAATCCTATATGGCTTAAGGAAGACCCTAAGACCCAACCTAAACATAATATAAACATACCATAACATAAAAACATAAACTAAACTAAAACATAACATAAACTAAAGCATAAAAAATAAAACAACTAACCTATGCTCACAAGGGGGGAGACGGCAAGAGGGGGAGAGGGAGAGAAGAAAGGGTGTTGTTAACAATATGAGCAAGGATTCAAATGGCATGAGGGGGGGTATTTATAGGTGTTGGGAAGCCCCTCACCTTGGAAATAAAATGTAAGGAAGGGTATGAGAGCAAAATGGAATAGCTTCTCTTGGAAGCTTCATCATTTTGAAGCTAAAAATGGGGCTGCTGGGGGTATTTCTGTAATTTCATTGCCTAAGACTCGAGGATAAGTGGCTGGAAGTATAACCATTCCGACGGCAAGAAAATTAGCTTCGAAACGCATATTCATACGTTGAAATCGGATTTACCGTTTGAAAGATACATTAGTTTTAGTGAATAAAAGTTTTGAGCTCGAAACTCAACACGAGTGAAAAACGACTTTCTAGAATGATTTTCAAGTCCGGAACATTTTGAAAAATCATAAAATAAATCGAGAAGCGTTTTGAATCCAATATCGACTATAAAACGTTTTACCGTTAAAAAGTTGAAAACGTAGAATGAATAGTGAATTCTCACGTACGAACGTACGCTTCAAAATTTCAAGCTAGGGTTTGAATCAAGAGTTGTAAAACATCTCAAAAATCTTGAAATAGCTCAAGTAGTGCAAATCCGAAGAGAAAACATTTTTCGAATGAAAACCGTTCGTAGAAGGAATAGTGAACTAGGGTTTTCGAAAACATTTTCAATAAAATAAAGTTCCAGAATAGATTTCCAAGCCAAGAATGATTTCAAAAGACTCGTCTCGACTCAAGGATCGATTCGACTGTAAACTTGGGCAGGAAAGGTATCAGAATCAAAAGCTCATTTTCTGATGAATAGTAACTTTGGTCTGTAAGTTCCAAAAATACCCTTAAGGTTCAAGAAAGACTCTCTGAGCTCGGGAAACAAGTTCAAACGATAGAGAAACATGTGTAGTGAACCTCTAGGGTTCGAGTAGCAATATGAACAAGGTAGGCTCGGGTTATGAATAGTAAACTGTATCAAAGGTCAAGAATTCCCCCTTAAAACATGTCAGATCATATACGAGCACAAAGTTCATGTAAGAATGCAATGCATGATGATTCAAAAAGTTGGATCACGGTTTATAAACGCTTTACCAATGCCCTTAACTTACTGTTTTCATCCAGGCCCTGTTTTGGACTGTTACCGCAATCATCAAACCTTCGCCTAAACAAGTCTAGCTCATCAAATCAAGGAATCATAAACATAAGATCATCAAAACTTAGTATGAAAAGTATAGCCTTGTGTAGTGTGTGAATCAAACGAAACAATGTACAACGACTAGAATGACAAATTCATAATTTCCTCCTAAGTTCTAATCATCAACTTCGGAATACACTCTTCACACCTATCTCCACTAATGGAATTAAATCAAGACTTAGGATCGGTAGGTCTTTCGAGCTTGTAATGTAGGCTTAGAGTAAGGTTATGGAATATTTGGGTCAAGTGACTACTCACCAAGCTTACATCATTTAATCTTTAAACTCAAGGCACTTCAATCTCGCCATTAAACACGAAAATCCCCCAAATTCTTCGACAATTGTATCCCACACTCTCAATTTCACACTTCACATAATTTTTCTTTTCTTTTCGTTTGCTCTTTTTTTTTTTTTTTCCATATCTTTTTTTTTTCACACTTTTCTCATTCTTTTTTTCTTTCCTTACAATAATCTCTCAATCCAATCACAAGAACAATCAAAAGGGGTCAAAAGATAGATATTCACAATAAAAATCAATCGAGCAAGCCTTGGTGTAAAAATTATCAAGATAGGTATTTTTATGTCGTGCATTGGCCTATAATGTGGCTACAAAAATTTTCGCACAACAATTAGGCTCAGTGGGGTCAATAAGATTACGTTATTTAGTGAAAAACGGCTAAACAGAAAAGCTTATTATCCTCCGACAACGAATGCCTACTTCACTTCCTTAATCTTTCATTAATTCAAAATTTCGCCTCAATAGGACTAAAATGCATCCTAATCAAATCTTAGACTCATTCGGAAATCATCAACTTATCTTTCTAAGCAAAGTACATTATAACGTTCAAAAATGCTCAAAATATAAGGGCATACTAACACTCTATATCATCAAATCTCATGCAATTTTCCTCAATTCAAAAGCCTAACTTATTCTAGCAAAAGCTCAACAATCAAACTTCACAGAAAAAGTTCAAAACGAGGGAAAATTTTCAAAAATTTTCAAAATTACTCGATTTTTAGCAAATCACAATTGAAACAACATCTAATCATGTTGGAAAACACGAATCAGAAAGCAGCGGAATTTAAAAAATTTTTCCCAACAAAAGGACCTTGGACTCGCAATCGTGTAACCAAATTCGTAGAGATAGAAAACTTACTTTTCTTTTATTCTTTCTTGAAGCGTTTCAAGCCATCCAAGAACGCTCTTCTCGCGGCTTGATCCCTTCTCCTTGGTAAAGCTCGAATCTTCAAACTTCTAACTTGAGGCTCTCTAGAGATAGTCCACCAACTTGATCACAATCTAACTAGTAAGGATGCTAGTTCTCTAGTTAGTGTTTAGGCTTAACCTAGGGTTTATTTGATCTTGGAGAAAGGAAGGTGTTCAACACATGAACCAAAAGAATTGCCAATTCGCTCAATAAGGAGCTCGAGCTCTCCTATTTATAGAGAGGAGAGTGCCGAAATTCCTAGTCCTTTATGGGCTAGGATTTTGGTCTCTCTCTCTCTCTCTCTCCTATTACTTGATCATCAAGTAATTTGACTTTGACTTTGAATTCAAATTCAAATCAACTTTCAAGAGAGCTAAAAATATCCAAACTAATTTTGGATAATTTTATACTTTATTTATTTTAAATAAATAACTTATTTTATCTAATTAATTAATTCATAATTAATTAACTAGATTATTTTTCTCCAAAATAAGACTTTCTTTTTAATTCAAAATTAAACCAAAGTCTATTAAATAATTAACAAATTAATTATTTAATCACCAAAATAATTATTCACGTATGGCACACGTGTCATAATGACACGTGTCCAGTCACGTGACTCACACGTGTGATTTCAGACGTGTGGAACCCTCTAGGCCCGATTAACTCGTTTAATCATTTTCAAGCCTCAACTCATGTAGCCAAGTTATTGTGTGTGACCCTCTAGGTTCTCAATTCAATTAGCAGTGACCCCAATTAATTAATTCACTAATTAATTAATCAGTCCACAGATTAAACAACCATAGTCTAGCAACAGATGTTTAACCCCTAGCTGAATTGGAATGTTCGGATTCGACAGAACCTTTAAGTCATTGATTCATGTGAGAAACAATCCTCCTACTTACTATCTCTCAACCAAGATCTAGGGCAAGGGAATAATCAGAACCCTAATAATCCGGTCTTAAAGCTAAGTGCATTTCATATCCATTTGATCTCAATCCAAGAAACCCTTTTCTTGATGTCTTGATCTACTGCCTTGGCCAAGGACTCCATATGACATATGAATGACTTACACAATAAGAGATCACCTTGAAAATGCAAGTGTAGGTCCTTTCTTGATTCTCATTCACTTTCATGAATCACTTGTGCCACCCCAGCATAAGCCTTGAATCAGTAGTCTAAGGTGACACCTTTTAAAGCTTATACCTAAGACTACAGAGTTAACTCATAAAGTGACAAGGAACCTCAAGTCTTAAGGATCAATTAATCACATCAATGACTCGTGAGATATTTCCTAATCTGGAAGTTTCCATTTCCTGAAATAGAAACTTCCTTTCCCATTTAGGAATGTTCTCACACGGGGCACCTCAGTGAACTTACTTATTAAAGTAAGCACCCTCATGTATCACGCACGTATCAACTATACACTTTGCACCTCCATGAAACAAGGTGGTCCTTCTTAAGGGTGTGATCCCACAAGCAAGCCTTAGAGGAGTCAGGTTGACACTCCCACTGTCTGTAGGACTCATCGGCTTGGAGTATTTTACTAATCATGACTTATGTGATATAGGGCTCGTTTCATGAACCATTTCACCTAAATGGTAGAGTCCTAAAGTCATCAGGATTAGGGGAGTTCTCATACATGCACAACTAAAGTAAATGCATACCAAACAAGAGCATATAAAGAAGTGTTGCCTCAATTCGTTATTTCATTCAAAGATTGTTTGTGATTACAATAAGGAAAAGCACAAAGCAGATATACAATCGGCTTTCTAGGGCACTATTCCTAACAATCTCCCACTTGCCCGTCAAAGCCATTCTAAAGCTACTCTAAGTCCCATCTTCTGAAGATGACCTTGGAAAGCTTCTCGACTAAGGGGTTTAGTAAGTGGATCTGCCACATTCTCTGCTGATGTGACCCTCTCAATTTGTACATCTCCTCTTTTGATAATATCACGGATTAGGTGATACTTCCTCATAATGTGCTTGGTCCATTGGTGAGATCTTGGTTCTCTTGCTTGAGCAACCGCCCCAGTGTTGTCACAAAACACAGTAATGGGGCATGCTAGGAACAACATTCAACTCTTGAATGAAGTTTCTAATCCAAACACCTTCCTTAGCTGCATCATTTGTAGCTAAGTATTCGGCCTCAGTGGTCGAATCTGCAGTGGTTGTTTGCTTGGAACTCTTCCAACTCACTGCTCCGCCGTTTAGGCAGAAAATGTATCCTGACATTGACTTAAAATCATCTAAGTCAGATACAAAGCTTGCATCGTAGTATCCTTCGACAGTAAGATCTTTCTGACCTCCATAAACTAAGAATAAATCTTTAGTACTTTTCAAGTACTTAAGAATATTCTTCACGGCAGCCCAGTGACCATCTCCAGGGTCAGATTGGAAACGACTTGTTACACTAAGTGCATAAGCCACATCCGGTCGAGTACATAACATTGCATACATTATGCTACCTATTGCTGATGTATAAGGTGTATGAGTCATTCTTTCCTTCTCAAGGTTAGTCTTAGGACACATCTTCTTTGAAAGACATGTTCCTACACTCATAGGAAGGTTCTTAACCTTTGCTGACTCCATATTGAATCTCTTCAATACTTTGTCAATGTGCATCGACTGTGATAGTCCTATCAACCTTCTAGATCTATCTCTATAGATTTTAATTCCAAGGATATAGGACGGATCACCAAGATCTTTCATCTCGAATTGGTTCGATAACCATAACTTAGTTACTTTCATGTCATCCTTCGAATTCCCAATAAGAAGGATGTCATCAACATAAAGTACTAAGAATTGCACTGAGGTCTCCAATTCCTTTCTATACACACAGGACTCATTCGAAATTTGAATGAAGCCAAACGCTTTGACTGATTCATCAAATCGAATGTTCCAATTCCTAGAAGCCTGTTTCAATCCATAGATTGATCTTTGGAGTTTGGAAACCTTTTGCTCACTCCCACTGAATGTGAAACCTATGGGTTGCTCCATATAAATGTCTTTGTCAATGTCACCATTGAGAAAGGCAACTTTCACATCCATTTGCCATATCTCATAGTCATAATATGCAGCAATGGCAAGCATGATCCGAATAGACTTTTGCATTGCAACTGGCGAAAAAGTTTCATCAAAGTCCACGCCGGGTCTTTAAGTGAATCCTTTTGCAACCAGTCTTGCTTTGTAGGCTGCAATGCTTCCATCAACTCCAAGCTTTCTTTTAAAGATCCATTTACAACCTATGGGTTTGACCCCATCAGGCAAATCTACCAAGGTCCAAACTTGGTTGGAGTTCATGGAGTCCATTTCGGATTTCATGGCTTCTATCCACTGTTCAGAGTCAGAATCTGAAAGTGCCTCTTCATATGTTAAAGGATCATTATCCTTTTGAGAGATTTCATGGAAGAATCCATACCATCTCTCCGGTTGTCTAGGAGTGCGTTCAGAACGCCTCAGAGGAGGATTTTCGTATGTATCGAAATTCGTGATTGGTTGTGGTTGATCAGTAGGGGACGTTTCTTCAGTGGGTGGTGTGGGGTCACTTTGTACTTCCTCTAATTCTATGATCTTGCCTTTCTTTTCTTTAAGGAACGGTTCCTCAAGAAAAGTGGCATTTCTGGAAACAAACACCTTTTGCTCAGATTGATCATAGAAGTAATATCCTATGGATTCCATAGGATAACCTACAAAGTAGCATAAGTTAGAACGAGATTCTAACTTATCTCCCACTGTCCTCTTCACGTAAGCAGGACAACCCTAAATTCTTAAGTAAGAATAGCTAGGGATTTTACCATGCAACATTTCATAGGGCGTTTTCAGGACTGACTTAGAGGGAACTAGATTCAAAATCTTTACTGCACTTTCTAGGGCATAACCCCAGAAAGAAGGTGGTAAGTCAGTGAAACTCATCATGGAACGAACCATATCAAGTAAGGTTCGATTCCTTCTCTCAGAAACTCCATTAAGCTGAGGAGTTCCCGGAGGAGTCCACTGAGAGATAATCCCATTATCTTTGAGATGATTAAGGAATCCTTCACTATGATACTCGCCTCCTCGATCAGATCGAAGTGCTTTGATCTTGTGACCAGTTTGGTTCTCAACCTCCTTTTGAAATTCTAAGAATTTCTTAAAAGCTTCAGATTTATACTTCATTAAGTATACATAACCATACCGACTGAAGTCATCAGTAAAGGTTATGAAATACTGATGATTGTTTCTTGTGCATACACTAAGCGGTCCACAAACATCAGTATGGATCAAATCCAAAACCTTAGTGGCACGTTCCACAGTTCCTTTAAAAGGAACTTTGGACATTTTTCCTTTGAGACAGGATGCACAAGAAGTTAACTCCTTAAGATCATTTTCAGAGAATGATCCTAAAGTGTTTATCTTGCTAATTCTGTTCTTGGAAATGTGTCCTAATCTAGCGTGCCATAAGGGAGCTGAAACTTTGTCATCTCTCTCACGCTTCGTTTCTCGTTGTATATTCATAATATTAATATTCTGAGTTAGATAAAGTCCATTTCTTAGAGTACCGATGTGAACGGAAGAGTTTTTCCGTTTGATAAAGTATTTACCATTCTTAATATAAGTTTCATAACCTTCACAATCTAATATTGGAACTGAAATTATATTACGAATAATGCTCGGTACATAAAGGACTTTATTTAAGACTAACTCAAAACTACCTAAATCTAATCTAATTGTGTCTAAAGCTCGAGCTTCAACGTTTGAGCCATCGCCGATCTTCAAGACACATTCTCCTTCTTTGAGTTGTTGGACTTCACTTAGCATCTATACATCATTACAGATATGAGTTCCACAACCGGTATCAAGTACCCAAGAACTAGAATTAATAGAAAGATTTATTTCAACGAGAAAGATACCTTTCTTTAGAGTAGCCTTGTACTCTGGGCAGTTTAACCTCCAATGTCCCGCTTTGCCACAATGGAAGCAAACATCCTCTTTCTGATTACGCTTCTTCTTTTGGGCCTTCCCCTTCGAAATGCCACCAGTGGGCCTAAGGGGTTTCTTCTTCTTCTTTTGGGCTTTCTTGCCCTTACCTTTAGAAGGCCCAGAAGAGGAAGATGGAGTATTCACCATCAAAACCTTATTGTCCTTCTTGATCGTGCTTTCAGCAGTCACAAGCTGACTAATCAGCTCAGCTACAGTAGCACCAGCATGATTCATATTGAAGTTAAGGACAAATGGGTTGAATGATGGTGGGAGCGAAGCTAGCAACAAATCTACTGAAAGCTCATCTTTCAGTGGCATGTCCATGGAAGCAAGTTTCTCAGTAAGGGCGAGAAACATGAGTCCATATTCATGGACACTTGTACCTTCCCTCATTCTCAAGTGGAACAATTCCTTTGAAGTGTTATACCTTGTAACACGTTCATGAGGGCGGTAAAGTTGCTCTAAGTGGTCGTAAATCTCCCAAGCGAATTCCATGGCCTCATGTTGCCTTTGCAAGTCCGGAGACATGTTAGCCAACATAAGGCAACGGGCTTGGAGATTATCATTCTTCCACTTCTGAATCGCATCCCGCTCGGCCCGAGTGGGAGCCTCCCCTTCGGGACTAGGCTCCCCTTCGAAGAGAACATAAGTTCTCTTCTCAGAATCTAAAATGATTTTTAGATTCCTCAGCCAATCAGAATAGTTGGGACCAGCCAACTTGTTTGACTCGAGGATCGATACAAGAGGGTTTTTGGTTGCCATTTCAAAACACGTAGAGAATCACAGAATCTACGACCTAAATGGTAAAACAGAGAACTATGTGAGCATGCTGAATTATAACGATATACAAAAGATAAGGCCTTTAATCTAATGTAGCTCCCACTGTTTTTCAAAGATCTAGAATTCCCAAAGATCTAAGAGGAACACGTTTCCCAATGGGTACTAAGATCCTAGGCATTTTACCTCGAACCCACGACTCGTGGACATTCTAAGTAAGAACCCTAGGTAGGTACAACTTACCAATTCTAACACCTTTAGAACTCTTAGTAATTATTTTTGCATCACCTATCTTTCAATATGGACCCACGACTCATGCGACATCCATATTTACTTAGGCGTTAAGCTAGACCCATCAATCATAAGATCATGATCAAAACTTAGTTCGAATGACCCACGACTCGCGGACATCGCCCTTGCTAAAATTGACCATGAAATATTGATCATTTAAAATGATCAATTAGGTAACTAAGAACTAATAAGCTCCACTAGCTATCCCACGACTCGTGGACAATAACTAGTTTCACTTACTAAACTTAAAACCTATTGATGGAATGCTAGGAATTTAATTCAAAATTTGCATCTCGAATTAAATACCTATTTGTTCGAAATTAGCTTAATATTTAATGGGAATTTTTTAATCAACCGGAGAGTTGTCTGGTTCGACCTCACCAACATATATGTTATCCAATTTTATTAGTCTTGATTAATGCAAGTACACTTAAATGCATTTCAAACAAGCACATAAGCAAATAACATGTCCTAGCATGATACTAACATGTAATGATCATGGGTTCTACCTATCTTATGCGTGATATGTGGGAGCCACTCCACAATTACAAGTTCTAACATACATGCCACATAAACAGTTTAAATCACATAAGGGAAAGCGGTAACAAAATACGAGCCCTATCTCTATTACATTTAACAATTGAGATTCCCCTCCCTAACATTTTGAGGGGTCTTCACTTATGGCCTCCTTGTTACTTGAATGTGGTCCATCTTACTCCATGGGTGCATTGTCTCCAAAATGAAAATAAAACCTCACCACCTATCTCTACTCTCAAATTACAATAAAAGGAAAAAGACATAAAGTAATAAGGCTCAATCTTCATATTGGCCTTAGACAATTACACGGGGCATACCCCGGCCTAAAAAACAGTAATATGGAAAGCCACATAATAAATCACATAACAGTACGCACATAAGTGAGGCTCCAACCTCAATTGAAAAACTCAACTATAGGGCTCCAACCCCAATTTAAACCGTCCATGTGCATAAATTAAAACCATACATAAGTCTAAACCCATGATCACCTAACATGCTTTTGCGAGAATTTAAATTTAGCCAATAAATTAAAATTCCCGTTTCAAGTCTTAATGACTAAAAAGACGACTTGATGCGAGTCTTGTTTATAAAAGTTTTTAATAAATCCCAAATTAACAAAAACAAATAAAATTCCAATTAATTTCTGAAAATTAATAATTTTATCAAAGATTGTATTTTCCCAAAATATAAACCGTTTCAATTTCTCAAAAATCCCAATTTTAAGTTTTATTCAAAAATTAAAATAAATATTCAAAAACAAAATTTTAAAAATTAAAAATAAAATTGGGACTGGATTGCATGAAACACGAAAAGTCGGATTGCGAAGGAGTAAAAGGGGCCCGTACGCGAAAGGGTTGCGCGCACGAGGTAGGCGCGCACAGCGCACGACCCTCTCGGCCAGTCTCGGCCGCCCTGGGCGGGCGCGCCCTCCCGCGCGGTTGCGGGAGGGTGCTCGGCAGATGCCCTGCGCACACCTAGGCCAGGCGGGCGGTGGCGCGCGACGCCTTCGCGCGCGGGGTTTCGCATTTTCGTCGTAATCCGGGTTTCGTTTCGTGTTTTCGTTCAAAAGCAAAACCAATCCAAGAAATCCAAAAACAGTTTATACAGTTTCAAATCTAAAATAATTTTCAAAAATTAAATTTTACAAAAATCAATTTTCAGAAATTTTCAGGAAAAAATACAGTTTCGTAATTCAGGCTTTCTAAAACAATTACAAATACCCAATCGCATCAAGCCTAAGAATTTCTACCAAATTCAGTATAATTGAGACGAATCAGAAACACGATTAACGAGGTGGCTCTGATACCACTTGTTGGAAAACACGAATCAGAAAGCAGCGGAATTTAAAAAATTTTTCCCAACAAAAGGACCTTGGACTCGCAATCGTGTAACCAAATTCGTAGAGATAGAAAACTTACTTTTCTTTTATTCTTTCTTGAAGCGTTTCAAGCCACCCAAGAACGCTCTTCTCGCGGCTTGATCCCTTCTCCTTGGTAAAGCTCGAATCTTCAAACTTCTAACTTGAAGCTCTCTAGAGATAGTCCACCAACTTGATCACAATCTAACTAGTAAGGATGCTAGTTCTCTAGTTAGTGTTTAGGCTTAACCTAGGGTTTATTTGATCTTGGAGAAAGGAAGGTGTTCAACACATGAACCAAAAGAATTGTCAATTTGCTCCATAAGGAGCTCGAGCTCTCCTATTTATAGAGAGGGGAGTGCCGAAATTCCTAGTCCTTTATGGGCTAGGATTTTGGTCTCTTTCTCTCTCCTATTACTTGATCATCAAGTAATTTGACTTTGACTTTGAATTCAAATTCAAATCAACTTTCAAGAGAGCTAAAAATATCCAAACTTATTTTGGATAATTTTATACTTTATTTATTTTAAATAAATAACTTATTTTATCTAATTAATTAATTCATAATTAATTAACTAGATTATTTTTCTCCAAAATAAGACTTTCTTTTTAATTCAAAATTAAACCAAAGTCTATTAAATAATTAACAAATTAATTATTTAATCACCAAAATAATTATTCACGTATGGCACACGTGTCATAATGACACGTGTCCAGTCACGTGGCCCACACGTGTGATTTCACACGTGTGGAACCCTCTAGGCCCGATTAACTCGTTTAATCATTTTTAAGCCTCAACTCATGTAACCAAGTTGTTGTGTGTGACCCTCTAGGTTCTCAATTCAATTAGCAGTGACCCCAATTAATTAATTCACTAATTAATTAATCAGTCCACAGATTAAACCACCATAGTCTTGCAACAGGTGTTTAACCCCTAGCTGAATTGGAATGTTCGGATTCGACAGAACCTTTAAGTCGTTGATTCATGTGAGATACAATCCTCTTACTTACTATCTCTCAACCAAGATCTAGGGCAAGGGAATAATCAGAACCCTAATAATCCGGTCTTAAAGCTAAGTGCATTTCATATCCATTTGATCTCAATCCAAGAAACCCTTTTCTTGATGTCTTGATCTACTGCCTTGGCCAAGGACTCCATATGGCATATGAATGACTTACACAATAAGAGATCACCTTGCAAATGCAAGTGTAGGTCCTTTCTTGATTCTCATTCACTTTCATGAATCACTTGTGCAGCCCCAGCATAAGCCTTGAATCAGTTGTCTAAGGCGACACCCTTTAAAGCTTATACCTAAGACTACAGAGTTAACTCATAAAGTGACAAGGAACCTCAAGTCTTAAGGATCAATTAATCACATCAATGACTCGTGAGATATTTCCTAATCTGGAAGTTTCCATTTCCTGAAATAGAAACTTCCTTTCCCATTTAGGAATGTTCTCACATGGGGCACCTCAGTGAACTTACTTATTAAAGTAAGCACCCTCATGTATCACGCACGTATCAACTATACACTTTGCACCTCCATGAAACAAGGTGGTCCTTCTTAAGGGCGTGATCCCACAAGCAAGCCTTAGAGGAGTCAGGTTGACACTCCCACTGTCTGTAGGACTCATCAGCTTGGAGTATTTTACTAATCATGACTTATGTGATATAGGGCTCGTTTCATGAACCATTTCACCTAAATGGTAGAGTCCTAAAGTCATCAGGATTAGGGGAGTTCTCATACATACACAGCTAAAGTAAACGCATACCAAACCAGAGCATATAAAGAAGTGTTGCCTCAATTCGTTATTTCATTCAAAGATTGTTTGTGATTACAATAAGGAAAAGCACAAAGCGGATATACAATCGGCTTTCTAGGGCATTATTTATCACAAATCATGCAAATATTCGATAAAACTCATAACAAGCATGCACTTCCTCCCCCACACTTAAACTTTGCAATGTCCTCATGCAAAATTAAAGAGTTAAAGTTTAAGAAAACTCCCTGATCAAGTGAAGAACCGGCAACGTGCTAGCAAAGCTTCCAAAACCTGAACAAGTGACTAGAAGACACGGATCAAGTGCACAGGTAATTGACAATCAACATGCATTCAACAATCAACACACAAGTCACAAATTCACGTAAAGAAGAGCACAATTGCATAAACAAAATTCAGGAGTTCAAACATATGCAAAAATCTAAGTGTGGCAAAAATATCCAAACATATCAACGAATATGCGTAGAAAGAATGTCTAGAAATCAGGAGAGAAAAACAATATAACAGAATCAAGGTGATGGGGGTCCTCCAAAGTGCTGATCAACACGAGAACATGACCCTTCGACAACAGGTGCGGCGCTGCAAAGAATCCCAAATTCGTCATCTGGCCTATCAGTTATCCTAGCTAAAAGCTCCTTCTGCCTCTCTGAAAGCTCATCAAACCGGGCCTTACCCCAGCTATACATCTGCCAGAGCCGATCTCTATCCTGAATTGGCCACCATGGCAAATTACACTCCTTCAGTTCTCCACTCTCCCAAGCAATAGCCAAGCCTACATTCTCTAAGTATTGTGGACCAATATCATATCCAAAGTCAATAGGCAATGACCCCCGAGGTCTCCAATTCATCTCCCGAGCAAACATCGTCACATATGCACCGTGAGCAATCGTACCAGTAACACTCCCAGTAATCTCCTGAAGCTTCCATAAAAACTCAATTGTTCCATCAAACTTGATGCCTTCCTTCATCATGTACATTATACCCAACTCAGTCTTATTAATGTGGCTATGTCTTCCATATCTAGCACAAAATCCAGTGGCTAAAATCCTATGGACTAACACCCAAACCAATGAATCAAGATAGCTATCATGTGTGCATCGTGGGGAATAACTAGGAACACCCTCTCGCAAAGGGAAGGATCTCCATACCGCCTCTCTCTAAGCATCACTCCATTTACGCAAAGAAGTAGTGGCATTAGCTGGGAAACAAAGAATCTCTCTTATCCGGCTCACATTCCATGCTCGAGTTTCCATATCATCTAGAGTAAAAGTCAAGGTGTTGTCCAGTGGATCGAAGTTCATTATGGTGAAGAAAGCGGCCGTCATCTCGGCGTACGTCAAATCCTTCCTAGTAAGGAATGGTAACCAACCTATGTTGTCAAACAATCTTTTCACTTCTTCCCAAGCCTCAAACTTCTCCATCCACATGTCCTTAAAGAACCTAGTAGACACAATGTTCCTTGTCAAATTCCTTTGAAAAGGATTACCCATAGTATTCACCGTTATGTTGACCGATTTCAACGGTTGATGGTCCAACCGGGATGTAGTCGTGAAGGGCTCTGGAACTCTCGAGCGCTTAGTGCGACCCATAGTACCTAAATTAAACAAATATAGTATGACAAAGCACATAAAAATAATCACAATTCACTTAGACAATTTATCAAACACCTTGTGTGCATAGGCCTAGGGTGTGAGTTCTAACTTAAAGTTCTGCAATCAACCCAACTCAAATTCACACTAGCGTATAATCTACAATTTAAGCTCAAAATTCTCTACCTTTAAATTCATAATTCGGACTCAAGACTACTTAGAAGTTAGGATTCTTCAAAAATTCAACCCAATTCAAGTTGAATTCAATTCAAGGCATTAATCCTAATTCTAGCATGCATAATCTCTCAAAATTTATCAATTCAATCTTAAAGTGTCTCCTAACATGCAATTCAATCCTAGGTTTCAATCTTATATCAGAAAAATTAACTCTAACAATTCACCCTAAGAAAGGAGATATTAACTTACCTTGTT
Organism: Lantana camara; assembly: GCA_037501455.1. NCBI lineage: Eukaryota > Viridiplantae > Streptophyta > Magnoliopsida > Lamiales > Verbenaceae > Lantana > Lantana camara. The sequence goes on along the minus strand of CM074858.1, from coordinate 90,865,341 downwards.
TCACAAAGAAAGAGAGAGAGTGTAAACTTGGCGGTAATGCTTCTTGGTTGCAAATTGATAATAGTTGGCCAAGGGGAACTATTGAATCTCTTCTAAGGTAGAATGAGTAGGTGCAAGTGTATTTATAGGTTTGGGGGAGAAAAATCCGAAATTGGGTAGGGAAAGAATTAATTTAACCCTAAAGACGTGTTTCCCAAACCAAGATGTCTCAAAATCGGACCGGTAACAGGCATTACCAGTTTTCTTCTTGAACGGGGTAACGGTCGTTAACCCTATTGGCCCAGACGCCTGACTCTGTTAACGGGCGTTACTTAAAAATAACTACGAGGGTGTAAAGCCCATTACTAATACTGCTTGGGACGCCTGACCTCCTTAGCGGGCGTTACCAAAAGATAACTAAGATGGTGTAATGCCCGTTACCTATATTTCCACCCAAAACACAATTAAAACACAAACACAACCGGATGGTGCTTAATCATGTTAATTAACCGAAATTAACTCATAAAATTCAATCAAACCGTAGTGCACCATTCTCGAAACACATAAACATATATGTTCATACATAGCAACAATTCATTCTCCTCATAAAAGAAATCAATCTCATGCACACACATACGAACAAAGTAAATGGACCTCAGTATTGACATCAAAGCTCAAATCACGGTCCTTCCACCATCTAGATTTCGGCTTCCTAGCAAAACGTCAAGTGACCTGCAAAACGAGAGAGATAACTCAATTAATGCGAGAAAACGAAGACGAAAGAAACGAAAACAACAAAAACAAAAACAAAAGAAAAAAGAAAAGAGAAATTAGTTCTAAGTTATAGTCATTAGCTTGACTTTAAAAACCGGATTGGGGATTAACAACCCCCAAACAACGAGTCACAAGGAGTGACCTCGTTCTTGTTACTTACAAAACCGGAGCTTGATCTCCAAGTATCTAATTCCAAAACATCCTTTATTCTCGATTTTCGAGACTTTGGTTCCCCTTTCCAATCAACTGCATCTCTTTTCTCCATGAATAGTGTCATTCCGTCTGAGGACTTATCATCTTGATTATGCAACACTTATCCGGAATCGGCAGTGGTGTCATGGAACCAAAATTCCTAAAATCCATTCTTTCATCTCCTATTTTGAACGTGAGTTGTCCATTCTGAACATCTATGTCTGCTCCAGCCGTGGCTAGAAATGGTCTTCCAAGGATCAATGGCATCCTCTCATCGCTCTCAACATCAAGAACTACAAAATCAGTAGGAATGTGGGGTCTCCCAACTTTTACCAAAACATCTTCAAGAACTCCTATCGTATATTTACCGATCTGTCAGCTAGTTGGAGTGTCATATTAGTCGGTTTAAGCTCCTTCACTCCTAATTTCCTGCAAGTAGATAACAGAATTATACTCACACTAGCTCTTAAATCACATAAAACATTATGAAATTTCAAAGAACCAATAGTAAGGGGAATTGAAAAACTCCCTGGATCTTTAAGCTTCGAGGGAAGCTTATGCTGAATAATGGCACTGCATCCCTCAGTAAGTATCAGTCGTGAAGTTCTCAGACTTCTCTTTGCTTGAAATCACTTCTTTCTCGAAGTTCTCTTTCTTTTCAAAATCATCTTCCTCTTGAACTTTCTCAAGTACAACTCTCTCAACATTCAAAGTTGCAAGTATCTTCGGACCTTCATTCTCTCTATTGTCTCCTACAAATATGGCCTGACAATGCTCCTTAGGATTGTTTTCAGTTTAGCTCGGTAGCATTCTTAGGCCTCTCAGATTTAGAGATTGGGCACTCTGACCAGTCTGAGTCTCCAAAGTTCTGGTCTGATTTACCACTTGATCTAATTGAGCTTCCAACTTCTAATGTCGACCCGTAGACACGGTTATGAATTTCTCAAGTGCAACCTCCCATCCCTGCTTTTGCTCCTGTTGAGGGGGCACAGCATTAAATGGGGCTGGTGGTCGTGGTTGAAATTGTTGGCTAGGCTAAAACTGTAGCCTAGGTTGAGGTGGTTGTTGAACATTCCGATTATTAGACCAAGAAACGTGAGGGTGGTTCTTCCATCATGGATGGTAGGTGTTTGAGTAGGGATCATTTGCTGGTTTGAAGTTCTTTGCATAATTCACCTGCTCTTGCACCTGTTCTCCTACATTGGTATGATGATACATATTAAACTCAAGTGGACCACTAAAAATTTCACAAGTTACTCGAACTGGTTGGGGTTGTATCCCAAATGCGTTGACAGAAAGTTGATCCAATTTCTTGTTAAGGGGCTCAAATTTGGCATTGATGGCAGTTAAGCCATCTAACTCTATGACTCCTGCTTGCACTTTCGCTGGTTGCGAATGGCTCCTCTCATGCACAAAAACATCATTTTGTGACATATTATCTAACAACTCAGTAGCCCCTGCTTCAGATTATGCTAAGAAAGCTCCGCCAGCTACGGCATCCATCGCTCCTCTAGAAGTAGGGGGCATCCCATTATAAAAAGTCTGAATCAATAACCAACCGGGAATCCCATGATGTGGACACTTCTTCTGCAAATCCTTAAATCTCTCCCAAGCTTCATAGAAAGACTCTCCATCCAACTGCCTGAAACCTTGAATATCTTTCCTGTACTTCGTGGTTTTGCTAAGTGGAAAGAATTTGGCTAAGAAAGCCTGAGATAATGCTGCCCAAGTCTAAAAGGATTCATTTGGGACAGTATTCAACCATGCTTTAGCTCGTTCCCTAAGTGAAAAGGGAAAAAGCCTTACTCGGATATCATCAGTAGTGACGACGTGAATTTTGAAGGTATCACACACTTCAAGAAAATACTCAAGGTGTGATGTCGGATCCTCCAGTGGTAATCCTGAAAACGGATTATTCTGCAGCAGATTGATGATAGCTGGTTTGATTTCAAAGTTATTTGCTGCGATCGGGGGACGGGCTGCAGTTTGAATTGCTCCAGCCTGCGGTACGTTATAATCTCTTATGGCCAGTGGTGCTGGTGGGTCTGGTTCAGCCATCGGTAAAGTAATCGGTTTCTTCTCATTCTTACATCTCCTCCTTATAGCACTCAGTGTTCTCTCGATTTTCTGATCACATGGTACTAATTCCGAATCTTGAGATCTTCGCATGCACCGTAAACCTGTACAAAGGAAAAAAAAATCCTCAGTCTAATTCCACAGTGACAAATATAATGAACGCAAAGTAAAATAATAGTCTAAAGCACTAGATCAAAATATTTGAGTAATATTGACTTAAAACGCCTTCCCCGGTAACGGCTCCAAAGATTTGTTGTATGATTTTACTAAGTTCAAAACCAATCCTAGAAGTGTACACCAACGTACGCGTTGCACAACAGGATCGTACCCACAGGGAAGGGAAATCAATCACTACTCTATATCCTTCTCTAATCTAAAGACCGAACGAAAAGCAATTGTTGTTGTTATCTATTAATCTACTAAAACTGAAATTAACAATTAACTAGCATTAAACGCAAGTAACAACTAAAACACACGTATTAACTTCAGTAAACTAAACAGGCAAGAGAAAGTAATGAATCATACAATCAAGAGTCAATACGATACTTGTCTGACAGGTGTAATTCTACAACCTAGTCACTTATATTTGTATTACCCTCTCTCAAGGTGTAACCAAGGGCTTAATTAGTGTTCAATGTTAGTTAATTAAACCATAGGAACAAGACTAGTGCAATTCAATATTCTAGCGGCTGGGCATGGAATAAGGTTACTGTTGCTTAAGCTAGGACCAAATCTCTTTATATCCTACAACTTACAAGTTATGAAAACCATCTAAATTACCATCAATCTCTCGAACTATAGGAAATTATGCCATATGCTAAGGGTGATCAGGCCATCGCAAGTAAATTCAAACCTGTTTTCAAACTAAGAATTAACTCAAGTCATTCAAGCATCATATCGAGCATCTATCATGCAATCATCATCACTCCCCTAGCCCTAGAGAATTAGCTACTCATAATTAAAGTAGAACTCATAAAACTAAAGGAAATTGCATTATAATAATTCATATGCATCAAATCTAAACAAAGTCTCAAAACCAAAAGCATAAACATTCAGTAATATCTAAAACGAATCTAACATACGAAAACTAATTAAAACTAAACTCAAAGAAATTAGTTTGATAATTAAAGAAACAATAAAACTGGAATTCATTCTAAGAATTCAATCCTTTTGTCTTCTCGAATTCTCTGAAAAACTCCACTGAAACTCCTTGTATTCTCTCCAAACCCTCGGTCACGACCTGGAAGAAAAGCTCTCTGAAAAGGACTCCAAAACGCACTAATATAGCAGCCCTAATAGTTTCTCACCGACTCTTGGTAACGGGTGTTACCTATGTACGTGCATTTATCGTTAACGCCCGTTACTGCTGAAATCTCAATAACGCTTTTATTGGTGGTAACGGGAGTTACCACTTTCCTTCTGCATAGGGGCAACGGGCGTTACCCTCTTCTCTCGCCAAAAGCTTCACTCCTGTATCTTGTAACGAGGGTTACTAAAACTGAACTCCTAAGTGGTAACGGGGGTTACCACATTTTCCTCTAAAAAATGCATGAAATTGCTTTGCTTCGCCGTTTCGTAACTCCAACTCTAAATCACCTAAACGGAGCATAACAAACATATAAACGCATCAAACGGCACAAAAATTATAATCTAATTACTCTCAAAATCATGCAATTTCTGCACTCAACAGTATCCCCTCAAATCCCTTGGCCCCGATGGTCCCCCTCCCCCCCTATTTATCGCAAAAATATTGGGATATTGTTGGGTTAGATGTTGTGAATTGGATGCGTGATTTCCTGAATGATGGTAGGTTTGAAAATCGCATGAATTACACTCATATTTTTTTGATTCCTAAATGCAAATCTCTTGAACTTATAACTCAATTTAGACCTATCAAGTTGTGCAACGTGGTCTATAAAATTGCCTCCAAATCTCTTGCTAATCGCCTGAAGCCTCACCTCGACACGCTTATCTCCCCTACCCAATCTGCTTTTGTCTCCAACAGGCTTATTAGTGACAATGTGCTTGTGGCATTTGAGATTAACCACTTTATTAAGCGTAAGTCTGCAGGAAATGAGGGATTGTTTAATCTGAAACTTGATATGAGTAAGGCTTATGACCGTGTTGAATGGTAGTTTCTCGAGCGGGTAATGCTCAGGTTAGGTATCCCCACCCCTTTCATTGAACGTATTATGGCCTGCATTTCTACCATTTCTTATTCTTTTGTTCTTGATGGGAATGAATTTGGCTTTGTGGTCCCGGAGAGAGGTATCCGACAAGGAGACCCTCTCTCCCCTTATCTGTTTCTCTTTTGTGTAGAAGTTTTTTCTATTCTTATTTCTGAGCAGGAAAGACAAGGTAATCTCACAGGTATTGTGGTCTGTAAGCAGGCATCGAGAGTCTCCCACTTGCTTTTTACGGATGATACAATGATATGTGGGCGGGCGAACCGAGACTCTCTCAGGTGTATTAAGGGGATCCTTGACAAGTATAGCCGGATTTCAGGACAGGTTATGAATGGGCAGAAGTCCTCGGTGGTGTTTAGTTAAAATGTTGGGATGGATACGCAGTTGGAGCTTTCTAGTATTTTAGGGGTTCATAGGATCGATAAGCTGGACCTCTACTTGGGTCTCCCCTACGTTGTCGGGGAGGTTAAAGAAGGAGGTGTTTTTGAATATTGTGGATCGTATTAGGTGGCAGTACCAGGGCTACTCGGAGAAGTTTCTCTCCATTGTAGGAAAGGAAGTACTCATCAAGTTGGTACTTCAGTCTATTCCCTCATACACCCTCAATTGTTTCCTGCTTCCGGACAACCTCATTCACCTTATTGAATCAACTATCTCCAATTCTTGGTGGAATAGTGGAAACAAGAAACGAATTCATTGGATCGCGTGGAAGAAGTTGTGTGATAGGAAGGCGTTTGATGGTATGGGTTTCCGTGAGATTAAGTTGTTCAACCTCGCAATGCTCTCTAAACAATTGTGGAGGATAATTAAAAATCCGAACAACCTCATTAGGAGAATTCTTAAAGCCAGGTACTTCCCGAACTCGGATATTTGGCATGCTAGACTTGGTATTACCGCCCTTCACTTGGAGAAGCATGTTTGAATCTCGGTTTCTTCTTGCGGCAGGTACGAGGTGGCGGGTAGGAGATGGTAATAATATTCACATATGGCGTGACTGTTAGCTTCCTAGGCCTCCTAATTATCGCCCCCATTTCAAGGAGAGAGCTGTTATTGTGCTAGAATGGGTCTCTGAGCTTTTTGTTTCGAGTGTCCAACGGTGGAATGAAGAGTTGATCTGCAACGCCTTCCATGAAGAGGATGTGCAGGCCATCTTGGGGATCCCTCTTGGTAGTTCTCGTCATGCTGACACTTTGATTTGACACTTTAACAAGGATGGGCGTTTTTTGGTTAAAACTGCTCACCATTTGGCAAAACAGTAGGGTCGCTTGGAAGATTGTATCTCCTCCAACATTGTTAATCAGGATACTTGGGACAGGTTATGGAAGTTAAAAGTTAACCCGAAGATCAGGTGTTTTTTGTGGCGTTGCTGTCATGATATTCTTCCGACAGGGAGGAATTTAGCTCGGAGATTGGGGGACATTGATACCTTTTGTATTCACTGCGGTAGTAGTGACGAAGACCGCGCACATGCTCTCTTTCATTGCCCTCTTGCGAGACAGACCTGGGCTCTGTCTCACATCCCACTTGCGATTATACAAGGCCTTACCGTTAACTTTAGTTCTGGTCTTGGGGCGGCGCTGAAGCAGCTGGATGCCGGCTATGTCGGGAGGTTAGCCTGCTTGCTCTGGGTACTCTGGTCCTATCGGAACTCTAGAAGGAATGAGGGAGATGCCCGACAGCCTCATGAGCTTGTAAATGAGGCGGCTACTCACACGGTTGCTCCGGAGGCACTGGAGGTGGAACAAGATCAGCTAGGTTCGATTACTGCTGCTACAAGATGGTCAAAACCTAGTCAGGGCTGGTTCAAGATCAATTTTGACGAGGCTGTGTTCTTGGATGCGAACACGGTGGGCGTCGGTGTGATTGCTAGCACAGATGATGGGTGCTGTGTGGGCTGGGAGACTGATAGGAAAGAACATTCCATGGACCCTCTTGTCGCTGAGGCTTTAGCGGCCTGGAGTGCTGCGATCTTGAAACGGGATTTCGGTTGGGACAAGGTTATAATCAAAGGCGATAACTCTACCGTCATCAAGCTTCTTCAACACGACGACGATGACCTTTACCCCATTAGCAACATAATCTCGGATACCAAGCGGGTGTGCTTCTCGTTTAAGGAAGTTTGCTTTAGTATTATTAGACGTGGCGCTAATGTTGTAGCCCACACTCTTGCTAGAAATGCAGCTTCGGCTTGCATTGGTTCTTCGAACATTCCTTCTTTTATTTCTTGTTTTGTAGCGGATGATGTTGCGTAAGTCAGCCGGTTTGGCTAGGTGTCAAAAAAAATAAAAAAATAAAAAGATAAATATGTAAGAAAAAAAAATGAATAAATAAATAAAATTATCAAAAAATTCAAGATACCAAACAATTTCTATTTTCCTCTATTATAACATAAACGTTAAAAACACAACATATTGCTAAAGAATTATCAATTGAAATTGTTTAAATAAATCATAAATTTCACTTTTTTTCTTCAGATAGTAGGAACATAACCACTCTTATGAATCAATTTACTTTTCCATTTATCTCTAGATTGGACCTGATATCCAATCATTAATAGTGTTCCTTCCTCTAGCTATTACTCTCTCTCTCTCCTCCTCGCCATTGTCTCTGCCACGGTTATCTTCGAAGAGCGCTTCCATGATGGATGGGAGAGTCGGTGGATCAAATCAGACTGGAAGAAAGATGAACACATGGCGGGAGCATGGTTCGCAGTCGCAGTCGCGGGAACGGGGCAACCATTCTAGTTCCAACGTCATATCGCGGAACGGTCGTGGCCTTTCATGGAATGGAGGGCATTTTTATGGTAAATATATTGATTAATGTAAAATTATAAAAAATTCTATAATACAATGATTTAACTCTGTAAAATTATAAAATATTCTACAATACAATGACGGTTTCGGAATGCCCATTCCGACCGTTATCGCGGCGTTCTGGCGAACCATGGGCGGGAGAGTGAAATTACACTTCTGGAAAATGGCACGGAGACGCTAATGACAAAGGTATCCAGACCAGTGAAGACTATAGGTTTCATGGTATTTCTGTTGAATTCCTTGAATTCAACAACAAAGACAATACCATAGTTTTCCAGATTTCTATCAAGCATGAACAGAAGCTTGACTGTGGTGGTGGATACATGAAGTTGCTCGGTTGTGAAGTCGGCCAAAAGAAATTCAGAGGTGACACTCCATACAATATCATATTTGGACTAGCTAGATGTTCTCCAATAAATTTCTTCAAAGCTAAGAGACAGAGGCGGTCTGATCTCTCCCACTAAGCAAAAACCCTTTTCGTAGCATTAGTGGCATCATCAACAAGGTTGAACAGGTCTATTCCCAAGTAGTGCCATATCTATGTCAACTAAGCCCAAAGCAAAATCGATATCGCGTTTCTACTTTTTATAGTTTCCACCATTCAAAACATCAACCATCGCAGTACCACTATTCAAGTTTATAGTAACTGATGCAAATAACAAGAATGCAACAAATTAGATCAATAGGCAATAATTAAAATAAACTCAACAAATATAGTTTTATTCAGTTGAAAGTTCAAGGTGTCTTGACAAAGAGCCTGTCACATATATTAGTTATCTCTTAGTAAAAAGGTATAGGAATACCCTAATTTTTGAAAGCTGATTCATTTGGGAAACAAACTTCCTTGATTGTTGTATCCTATAAATAGTTTTATTCATTTGAAAGTTCAAGGTGAGAATGCACAATAATCCATTAACTCGAGATATGCGTATTACTGATTTTACAAGTCTCAATAAATAGAATACTCTGGTGTAACTATATACTAAAACTTATAAAATAAGTACATGATCGAATATAAATAAATTATCTAAATTGCATATGCACGATATGTATGCAATACTTCCACAATATAAAATACGAAAAACATGCATTTTTAGGAGTTATAAGTATAATATGTTGTGCCCAAGTTATTTTTTAAACCCAAAAACTCAACTAATGTGATGTATTGTAATACGCCTAGGAGAGAAATACCTATTTCCCACCAATAAGTACTTGTAGTCCATATATACGTGTAATACATAGTTAAATAGATTATGATTCAGGGGCCAATTTGTAATAAAGGTGTGTATTTTTTGGAGTAGTGCAATTTTAGTGTGGTTTGAAAATGTATTACAAATCTAGTGTATTCCGCTATTCCTATATGCATCTTTGAATAGTATTTTTGTCTTTTTCTTCAATTTGTGATATTTTGTATATTTTTCATTTAAGACCCAAGTTTTATGATTGTTTTCAATTTGGTCCATTAATTTCTCTTTCATGTAATTTTTCTATAAATTTATTGTTTATATGATTTATTATCTTTCCTTTTTCTTTTATACCTTGTATAATTGTATCTCTATTTAATATATTTTTATTTATTGTTTTTTCATAATTTTTCTTATATATTTCTTCTTTTTGTAAGGATATTTCCAAATTTTTTCCCATTTGTTTAATATTTTTAGTCTTCATAATTTCTTTTACTCTTTGTTTTTCTTCTGTTATAGTATCTAATTCTATTTTCGGTTTATAACTCATAATTAAGCGTGTGACATTTGATATGATGTATCTCTTTTTCTTTTGGTATTTGTTAAATCCTCGTTTGCAGATTTTATCATTATCTCTTGAATTCTTTGTGATATATTTTTATTATGGTATGCCATTTTAACAAGATATTTATAATCAAATCTATCCATTATGTTATAGTTAATTGTGTAACTATTTGTTTTTGTTTTTTGTAGTGCATAATTATATGTAAATGATTTTCCATATCTAGTGTTCGTCCTTCTTTTTTAGCTTTTAGATATTGTTTTACTTCTTCTTTATAGCCTTTGTATATAACTTTTATATTGTCTCTATAGAACTTGTTCCTATTATATTCGTACATTTTTGAACTATAGTTTTAGTTTTAGTATTTAGAATCGTATACAGGGCTCTGATACCAGAAAAACCCTCAGAGTGTTTCCTTGATCGTTGTGGTTAATTTAGCCATTTGATCGGCTAATTGTGTGAATTCGTTTTCAATTATTTCATTAGAAGATCCCTCTTCTTTAAAGTTTTTAATAGAGGCCCGTGTACCAGTTTCATTAGTTCTTTGATTTGGTGGTAAATATGTATAACATGTGCTTTTACTTTTTAAAAGTTTAGGTGTTCTATTTTGAAAAACATTAGTATTAACATATTGTATAATAGGTGTCTTTGGTATATATTTTATACGAGAAACTTCTCGAAATATATCTTCCATATATATTTTATCTGTGTTTTTAAATTGTATACTATGATGGCTGTTTGTTAAAGCATATCCAATGGTGTATGTTATTGAAAATGGATAGTCGTTTGTTTCCATTAAATCTTGTCTTTCAAATTTATAAGCAATGTTTAAAGATTTATCTAGTTTTTCTGTTACTAGTGGTATAGCGTAGTATAAAGCTACATTAAAAAGTAGTTTAGTATAAGCCAAGTTTCCTTCAATTATTCCAAGTATTTTATCTTTTATGTTCATAATTCTGTCATCACATATAGCTAGTTTTATGGGTGAGTTTATTCCTTCAGCAAATGTACTCTTAATTAGTATATGTATTGTAGAAATATGTATATATCCTATTTCACTAGGTGTATATTTAGCTTTTTTAATTTTCTGGATTATATCAGCTTTGTTTATCAATGAAATAGCCTGTGTTCCTTTTATTGTAGAAATTTCAATAGGTGTTTCACATGTAAATTTTCCATATAGTATAATGTTTTTTCTACTCAGTTTTGTTTTTAAATCTGTTTTCATATCTTGTCCATCAATTAAGTTTAACTCTTTTCTTCTAACTTTGTTTAATTTTTTGTTGTCTATAACAATATCTTGAGAAAAGTATCCGTATTCTTCAGTTGTTTCAAAATTTTCAATCTGATCTATTAAACTCGTCTCCATGTATATAATTTCTAGTATACAAAAATATTAATAACAATTTCATAATAAAGTTTGTATTGTTTACCTGTTTGCGTATTCTTATCTACTGTCTTCATGCACTCCATGTTACCTGTTCATCTTTCTTCAAAGTATATGTTTGATTTTGGTATGTGAATTGTTTGGTTGTGTATGGTTCTGCTATTTAGGCGTGAGGCCAACAGAAAAGAAAAGCTCAAAGGCTTAAAACTCAGAGAGTTTTTTTATCAACACATGATCTTTTTCTTTCTATTAAAGTCTGAATATTACATACTACATTGAGGCCAATATATAGGCACTCGACTTCACTGTTACAGACGTGTTTTCATTTACAAAAAGTCAAAAAAGTAGAAAAAGACTTAAAGTAAAAAATAATGGTGCTCAACAACTGTACCTAAAAAGCAGACAGAGACATAAAGTCTACATTATTGAGGTGTGTTCGTCATTGCTTACGTATTTCCTTGAGTGTTTGACGTCATTGCATGCGTCAGTTTACATTACTCTTCAGTAACAGTGTCTTCCTTTATTGACTCGTTGGAATTATGGGACCCCGTTTCTTCAGCTTTATCTTCAGGTTTGTCTTGGCATATTGCACAGCTGTGTTCATCAATTATTTCACTGTACTCACAGAAAATGAGCTTGATTTCTTTAGGAAGTGTCTTCAGGCTGTGTTCTTCAATTTTGATAAAAGTTTTCTCAAAGTTTTCCAACGTTTTTAGTTGTAAAGGTGGAATTGTGTATCTCGAAGATCCATATATCAGATGATAATTGGATTTATAGTTTATCTTGACATTACTGTCCTTGTTTATCTCTTGTGATGCATAAAATATTTGATTTAGTTGTTTTACAACTATCTCATTTATGTCATCAAGTGTCTTCATTGTATCAATGCAGGGATATTCTCCATTTGAAACTATCAGTTTGATAATTCCATGAGAGTATACTGATACTCCTTCCTCGCTGAAGATAGGGTATGAAAGTGTAGATTTAAAGACTATCTCTTTATCCATGTTTCCTTTTGAGACTCGTCTAGCATAGTCTTGAAGTGTTGACATAAGTTTTGGGCTGAATTTTCGAAAACAGTTTGGGTTTTTGAAGTATAAGGTGTCAAGAAATCCATGTATGAAGAATTGGTATATCAAATCTGGGTCTGCTTGTTCAAATATAACGACTTTTGGGCCATTTCTGTTTACTGGGTACCAAAAAAGGTTGTTTTTGTCTGTCTCTGGGTTTTATTCAAAAATGGATTTCAAAAGTTTATCAAATTTTTCTTTTGAAGGTTGTATTTGGGCCTCTTTTTGGGCTGATGTTTGAACACGGTCCATTGGATTTACCGTGGGTATATTTCCAAGGACTCTCATTTTTTCTTTGAAACTGTTTTGGGCTTGGAGTGTTGGAGTGGTTTGGAGGGAGTTTTTGTAGGTTTTTGTTTCTTCAAAGGCTTGTTTGGCTTCAGAAAAACTGTTGTATGTTTTGTATGATATTGCTGGGTTTCCTTGTATATAAACATTGGCTTTTGACCATTGATCATATATACCTCGGCTTGAGCCATTGAATATAACATACCATTGTTTAATTTGTTTTCTGTCATCTTCATCGTTTTGTGTAGCTGCTACTGGTGATGAAGTATTTCCTTCTGCTGTTGTTTGCGGAAATGTTTTTGATTTTGTGAATGCCTTTGTTGTGTTTGATGATGATGGATCCACCACGCTTGTTGGTAACTCTGATGGTGGAAGCCCGGCTGCTTGTTGAACAGCGTGTAATGCGGCAAGAAGTTCTTGACGTTGTGTCATCTTTGATTCTGTGAATCTTTGTATCTCCAAATATTTAGCCTTCGTGAATTGTTGTATCTCACGATCTATTGTTTCAATGTTTTGTTTCATCAAGGCTATTGCGGCCTCCATTCTCGTGTGAGTGTATCTGCAAGAGTGTTCTCTTCTGATTTTATGTATACGATGTGAAATTGGTATCTTCTTATCTCGAGCTGCCAACGTATCAATCTTCCTTGATTATAGTTGTCTCGGAGTGTGTACCTGTAGAAGTTTGTTAAGTATTTTGAGTCTGTTCGAAGTTCGAATTCTCGAGGTAAAAGCTCGAGTTTCCACTTCCGAAGTATCTTTAGACATGCAAGTATCTCTTTTTCATGGACTGTATAATTTTTCTGAGTTTCTGTAAATGTCCCAGATATGTATTTACAGAGTTGTGTAATCTCGCGAACCTTTTTGGTTCTTGTATTCATATGACCTTCGAGGTCAGTTGTATTCATTTTTTCGGCTGGTATTGCAAGCATGCAACCAGACCATGTATCATTTGAAGCATCTGTCTCAATGATAATAAAATCATTTTCCTTTGGATTGTATAAAACAGGCAATGTTTCACAATACTGTTTTATTTTCTGTACTTGTATCGAATCATCAATTCGCCAATTCCATTGTATTTTTTCAGAAAGTTTCTTTTGTAATTGTGTTCTTTCTTTAGCAAGGTTCTTTATGAATCCTTGATCAGAAATATAGTTTAAACACCCAAGAAATCTTTGTAGTTGTTTTCGATCAGTAATTTGATCTGGAAAATCGTTTAATTTTTTCAAAATATTATCTTGAAGAACTATGTTTCCTTGTGAATCAAAAGTATTTCCAAGAAAATCAATTTTTTGTTTACATAAGACTGCTTTCTTTTTAGAAAGAATCAGTCCTTTGTCTCTACATCGTTTCAAAACTATTCTCAGTTTTTTCAAATGATCTTCTTTATCTTGATTACTAAAGATGATAATATTATCTATGTAAGCAAGGCAAATGTTTTCCAAACCTTCAAGGTTTTTATCCATAAATCTTTGGTATATTCCAGGTGCTTGTTTCAAACCAAATGGTAAAACATTCCATTGGTAATGTTTTCTGTGGAGGACATGTAAAAGCTGTTAATGGTTTTGTATTTTCATGCAATCTTAATTGCCAGTACCCTGATTTAGCATCTAATGTACTGAACCATGTTTTTCCTTTTAACCTATCTTTGATATAATCAATTTTAGGAAGTTTATATGCATCTCCTATAGTTTTCTCATTTAATTGTCTATAATTTATGACCATTCGTCGTTTTCCTCGTTTTATTTCATTCTTGTTTTCAACATAGAAAGCAGGTGTTGCGTGTGGACTTTTGCTTTCAGAAATTAATCCTTTCTCCAAAAGTTGTTTACATTCTTTTTAAATTCATCAATATCTTTTTTAGAATAAGGTATATTATTTTTGACATTTACTTCGTCTAAAGGATTTTTAAGTTTGATTTCAACTATCATATAATTATTATTTTTATCTTTGTCTAAAGGATCTTCACTAGTGACAGAGTCTAAAATTTCTTCTATTTCTTTTTCAAGATTTGTTTTTATGAAGAATATTAATTCATGATTGATTAAATAATCTATTTTATTTATGAGATTACTTCTGTCTTCAATCTTTACTATTGGTATTTTAACAGTTTCACTCTTTTGGGATAGTTTTTCATTAACAGGTGATTTTAAAGTGATGTATTTTAAATCTTGACAAAAAGGTCTGTATAATTTCAAAAAGTTATTTCCTAGGATAAATGGTAATCCTGTTTCGTGTCGGTATATGGATGGTATAGTAAAACAATATCCCTGTATCCAAGCTTTTTCTAAGTATGTAGCGTACCATATATAATAATGACTTGCATCTGCTATCATTATTTTTAATGGTTGTTTAAGTTTTTTCCATTTAAATATCGTAAGAGCTGGTGAAGCAAAACATAAACTTGCCCCTGTGTCTATAAATGCTTTAATTGTTTTATGTTTTATTTTTACTTCTATGAATGTAGCGTTAGAGTTTTTCATTTAAAAATCATCAGCACTATATTCACTTTCTGATTCTGTAACTGTTTCTAATTCATATATGTTTTCCAAATCAGAATAGTCTTCTTCTATCGGTTCTAAATCGTATGTTTGAGCTATTTGAAGTATATGTAATCTTTTTCCAGATTGTTTTTGTTGTTTAGGGCATTCTCTTGCATAGTGTCCTTCTTCATGGCAAAGCCAGCATTGGCATTTTTTCTTTCCTTCTGGACAATATTTTTGTTTTGGTTTGTATTCTTTCTTTTTAAAGAAACGTCTTCTTGTTTTTTGAAATTTATGTTTATTGTTATCAATCCATCTTTTAGGTTTCTTTCTCCATCTATATCTTTTATTCTTTCTCCTGTATTTTCTTTTTTTGTTTGGTCGAATTATGTATGGACTTTCTCCGTATTGTTGAGGTACTAAAGGATTTCCCTCACAACATATCGTAACCTTGTTTTTAACTGCGTTGTGTAAGTCTCTTTCATAGCATTTGTCTCCTATAAATTGTTCTACTACAGTTTGCGCTCCTCCTAGTGTCTCTGAAACGAATCCTTCATTTACTTGTTTCTTAAATTCCGCATATATTATTTGACCAACTGGATAAGGTAATTTATTGAAATATAATGATAGATATTTTTCTCTGTTTTCTTTGGATAAATCATAGTAATACTTATTGTATTCACAGTTAAATTGTTCTATAGCGCACATGTCTAATATTTGTGTATTGGCAAGATGGTATACTGCTCTATCTTGTTCTCTTTTATTAACAAAGAGTCCTGAATCTTGCATAGGTATTCCAACGAATTCTGAGTATATTTTTGCAACTATGTTCCAAAAACACTACAAGAAAAATGACTTGTTACTACAAATTTTTTTACTACGATCATTTGATCGTAGTAAAAGGTAATCATTTACTACGATTTGTTGGCCGTAGTAAATACCGTAGTAAAAGACAATCATTTACTACGATTTATTGTTCGTAGTAAAAAATTATGTAAAACGACGTAGTTTTGAATTTTTTTTTTTGATATTTCTTTTTTCTTTTTGTTGCTATTGGTTATAATTAAACTTGTTTAGAAATTTGAGGACTACATCGCATAACTTGAACATTTAAGAGGCTTAATTGTAATTTTCAGAAATTGGGATGATTCCCTTTTTCTTCCAAAGGATCGGCCTAAAACCTTCAAACCCTTTTCTTCCCTTTTTCTCCCCTTTCTCTCCCACATTGCAGCGCCGACAGACTCTACCCACCCTCTTCGCCACCCGACGACGCGCCACAGGCAGTCTCCTTCGCTCGCTTGCTCTCGCTCTCTCTCTCTCTCCGCCTCGCTACACACACCTTCCTCCTGCGCCACCGTCGATCTCCGCCGCCCTCTTCCCCTCTCTCCTCTACCACCATTGTTCAGCCCTCTCACCCCCACACTCATCCCTTGCCTTGCTCAAGATGCTCAAGCATGGTAAATCTAGGGTTTATTTTCCTTATATTGTTCTAAGAACGAATTTTCTCGTATTTTTTTCCATGTTTATTAATGGAATTACTGATTCGACGGTGTGTTAATTGATTTTATTGTAGGTAGGGCTGGGGTGCCGATTGGAAGTGATTCGATGGTGAATTTGTGGTCGATTATAAAGTGCGTGTGGTCAACATTTTTGCAATGCCACAAGGTGGGACTGGAGTTATTGTTGAGGCTGTGAAACACCTTTTTTAGACTAACATGCTCAAGCAAATTGGCAGGTATGGAGTCAACGCACGCACTTCGCCTTGTTTTCTTAGAATTATTAGAAAACTAAATGGATGTCAAACATATCATGATCATATAATTCTTTAGCTCTTCTGTGGTATAGTTCTGGATAGAGGGTTTTGGAGCAGGTCTAGATCACATTATTGATGAAGTTGAAATGAGGTTAGCTGAAGTTTCAACTATTGGGAATTGAGAATTTTATGGTTTTGGTGGTTTCCTTATAGAAGTTTCAAATGCTAGAGCTTGCTTGCGGCCATTGATGAGAATGTCTCCCTTTTGTCTTATGTCGGAATCTAGCCTCCCTACAGCCAAATTTTCTTAGTGATGTTAGAAAAGATTGCCGATTTTAATTACATTTGTAAAAGGAAATAGCTCTATTTTAGGAGGTTAATTTAATTTCACAAATTTTTTCTGAAAGGGAGTTACTAAGATGCAGGCGTTGATGATTTTGGCTAATATTTAATACATTATTAGTTAATGTAATGTTCTGGTGCTTCTCAAAAGAAATCTAGGGATATGAAAATTATATAACCTGCACTCAATTTGTATCCCATCCACATAGTAACTGTATAAGAATGCACTTAATTACAAAGAAGTGCAATGTCAATAGAAAATAAAATTGGTTGCATCATGAAATTTGAATTTTAATTGAGTATAAAGGATGTTTTAAGTTGTTCGTGGTTCAGGACTCTTTTTAAATTACGAAGAACTTGCCATGAAATAATTATTTTTCCCATTTGTTATCTGTGTATAACTAGATTATTTGTAAATAAAACTGCTTGCATCATGAGATCTGAATTTTAATGTACACTTGTGATGGCTCGTCTCTACAATCGTACAGGTACAACGTCGTCGTGTGAGTTTTCGGAGAGTTAGAATTATTTGATTTCTTTATTTATATTTTTAATTCATATTTTATTATTTGGCCTTGAATTTAATTTGCTTAATTACGTGATTATGTGCTAATTATATTTTAAATTTATTCATGCGCTTAATTATTCATGCGCTTAATTATTCAATTCATAATCTACATGTATTAAATCCCTTCATGTGAATTTGGGACACATATTGCATCTGGGAATTGAGGTCGGATGGCATTTTAATCTAGCCAATTCCTGCCTCCATCATTAAAGTTACACTTTGCTGTTGTTGCCTTATTTCAATTTTAGTTTTGGCCTTTTACAGGTTGGCCTCAAGTTAGAATGTTATGCATATCTGACAGTGCATTGATAATGGTATTTTTGTTAATGTGTGTGTCAGTGTGTGTGGCCGTGTGCATTATTCATTAGTAATATTCAGCCCTGCAGCTTTGCTTAATGAATCTGTCTTTGCAGGTGTTACTTGGAAGATCAATTGATGATGTTGATGCTTATATTGATCTAATAAAAGAAGGACGAGCTTACAAAATATCAAGGAGGCAGGTTATCCTAACGTTTTATTCTTTATTTCTTTTTCCTAGTCTTTAGTACTTTCTTTTTTGGGTGGGGGTGAATGGGTGAACTTTTTTGTTTGGTAACTTATCAGCTCGTTCTCGAATTGTGTTTTTGAACCAATTTGAAATGTGATATTTCACTTGGTGATGATTTGCGCATTTGCTGATACTTTACAGCCTAATCTGAATTTAGTATTTCTCATTCAGTTGGAGTGGTGAACAATAACATTGCTTTTATTTTTTAATGATGTAATTTAGAGTCTTAGATATATGAGCTTGGCTACTTGATATATCATGATAGATTATTTAAGATGAAGCTTTAGTGTGTTGTAATTATCTTTTGCCTCTGGGAG
Organism: Lantana camara; assembly: GCA_037501455.1. Classification (NCBI taxonomy): domain Eukaryota; kingdom Viridiplantae; phylum Streptophyta; class Magnoliopsida; order Lamiales; family Verbenaceae; genus Lantana; species Lantana camara. The sequence goes on along the minus strand of CM074858.1, from coordinate 90,846,823 downwards.
AACAGAATGTGATCATTGTGCTTTTAATCTTTCAAGATAATTATGAATAGGAGGACTAGTTCTGCTGTCAAAGAAACTATAAAAATAATATGCATCTAGCTTGGAGATTTGGGCTTGTGTTTTTCCAGATTTATTTTAAGTAGCAGATCGAAGGGCGAATTTTGTGGTTAGCGAGCAATCTGACAAGCTGCCTGCTACCGCACCAGCTACTTGTTTGACCAACTGATAGGTCAAAATGTTTACGAGTACTAAAACTTTCTATTGAGAAAATAAAGGTTTTAATCCTTTGGCTCAATTTCATAGACTTCCTTGCTTGCTAACATTTGGATTTATGGTGTTGACAGAGGCTTATAACATTTTTTTATTCATTTGCAAAGTATTTCTCTACTTTGATTTAAGCAACAGTCAGAGGAACTCTGTATCTAACAAGTAAGATTTGAAGTATTGATGAAAAGAATATACTTTCTATTGCTTCTTTACTTGACATTACATAAGTAGGGCGTTTAAAAATGGACAAAAAATTGTGTAGCATGTGCTTACGAATGGAGATTTTAATTTTTTATGTGACTAGTCTGGAGTTATTTTTTATTAGTAAGTAATTAAGGACTTGAAATGCAACTATTTCTGTTATTTTTGTTGATGTTATCATGACGTAACAACTAGTGAATTTGTTTGTATTTCTGAATGGTGTTGTGTGGACCTAATGTTCTATCCATTTGGAATTTTATGTAAGATAGTGGAACTTTTTTATTTCTGAATTGTACTTAATTCTTTAGAATTTATAATTCCTATATAATTGTGTTTGTTAACTATAAATTGGCAATTTCATAATGCAGAAAAAACCCCTTGAACTTTTTAAACGAGCTTTAGTTATTAAGACTGAAATAACAATCTTTTATCTATTTTTTTTTTTGCAGGACTAATTTGGTTTGTTCAGAAATTTATTTAAATAGAAACAATTTGATATGCATCTTCTTATTGTTCTTATTACTTGTAGCGTTGCAGATTGAGAATGGCACGCGGGTTAGATGCATTACAGGAAATGGTTCCTTGTTTAAAAGAGGTAAGAGAGTGGATAATGCCCAATGATAAACTCTTCTGTTAATGAGACATATTTCTTCCTTACTAATAGATCTGCCGTTATCAAATTTTGTTGTGGAAAGAGGAGTTTGCATTCATGATCAGCTATACTAAGTATACATTTTTATGGTTCATAGAAACTGATCTCCCACAGTTATAATGAATGCACATTGGTATTAAAGTTAGCAAGTTTTGATTCTAGACCCACTTACATATTGTTCACATTCCAGGTAGGTAAAGCAGATTTGCTCGAATATGTCATTGAACATGTCAAAAATTTGTAGATTAAAATGAAGGTAAATTGTTATCCTTGTGATTTTGTTATGTAGATATCATTTTGGCTTCAAATCCACAGAGTAAATGAGAGTAAATTTCTTAAAGCTATTAAAATTTGATGCTAAGTACAAAAACTAGTGTTTCGCATTTCTCAAACCAAGCAAAGTGCTGGCAATTGTTCTTATATTGCATGCGAGAATGCATAGACCTAATGTGCATTGTTCTGTATAAGCCAAGAAAATAGAGAAGGCAAAAAAGGAGAAGCTCCGATTGTTGGACTCAAAATTCTCTTGGGCATATTTTACCATGCAGGACCTTTGTCAAAGCAGATTAACTTGTCAATCACCATCTACTTCATTTATATTCTTTGAGGTACAAGAATTCTACTGCTACCAGATTTCTAAATGGACTTGAATTGATCGTAGATATTTAGGTGTTTGGAATGGTTTGTTTTGAGATGTTTTTATGGTTTTATGCATCAGATACTAAAATGTTTTATTTTGCTTCGATGAGCAGCATAGCTGGCTAATATACATGTCCTTTTGTATTTTTTGGACATGCATATTATGGTGTGATCTTTTGTGTGTTTGAACATGGTTGATTGTTAGACTCGAAATTCTTTTCACTTATTAGTTTTTTTTGTTTCTTACTACAGGTTTTCAAGGCCTGGATCAAGATATGTTATGCCAAATTTCTAAGTAAGATCAAGAGAATTCATTTTCCTCAATAAACAATAGTTTCATTTTTTTAATAATTTAGTTGAGGATTTGAGGAAACAATTGTATATGTTTTGTAAATTTTATTCATACAGAGTTATCGTTTTGGTTGTAAATTATTAGGCTGATAAGGATATTGAAAATTATTGTTATGAGTATATAATTTGATGTCTCTTTGAATTGTGTTTTAAGTTGGATGACAATATAGTTATTAATCTATTTCAGAAAAATATTAAAAAGTTTACAATTTAATAAAAATTAAATAATAATTATTATAATAAAAAGAAGTTAAAACTTTTTACTATGAGTAATTGATCGTAGTGAATATAGTTTTAAAACCTGGAAAGTTTTTTGCTACAAGGTTTTGATTGTAGCTAATGTTGATTTTTTACTACGAATTGCGTAGTCGTAGCAAAAACTAGAACTATTTGTCTCATATTTGTTACGAATTATTGTTCGTAGTAAAAGCCAAAGTTTTCGTAGTAAAAAGTATTTACTACGATCATTTGATCGTAGTAAAATATTTGTTACGGCCACATCAACTACGATCAGAAATTCGTAGTAAATGCGTAGCAAAAGGGTTTTTGCTACGAATTTGGGCCTTTTACTACAAACATTCGTCCGTAGTAAAAAACAGTTTTTCTTGTAGTGAAAGTATCTATAGAATCTCCTCCTATCAAGAGTGTTTTCTGTTCTTCTGATAATGAGGCTAAGTAATGTGTTACGTTTCCTGTTGTTTTATATTGTACAAAATTAAATATTGTTTTAAAGATTCCTAGTCTTAATCTATCTTCGGTTTCTATAATTAATCCTAGTTTATGTGCCCATTCGGTAATAAGTGTTGATTTGTTTGTTACACAGTCTAGATTTAGTATTCCATCGACTCCTAATATTCCCTTTGTAGGTATATATTGTTCAGGTATTTTAGACTATCTTCCTTTTTTATTTGGAATATATCCCTTTTTAAAATTGTATTGTATGCTTGAATTTTTTAGAGGATTGGTATATTTATCTTCTTGATAAGTTTCCCATTTAATTTCTTCTTCATTTTTTGTATTACTTGCTTCTGGGATATCTTTCTTATCTTTTTCTTGTTTTAAACCGTGTTCCATTCCTAACACATCGTCTTCTGATGACTCATATCCATATATCACTTCTTCGTTTTCTACTTCTGGTTTTATGGCTTCTAATGTATGATTTTGTTTATTTTCTTCATCAACTATTTTTAATGATTCTAATAAATTGTTTAATTCTGCGATTTTCTCTTCTAAATCAAAAGTTTCCATTATAAACGTGGAGCTTTTATTTGAAAAGGTTTGAGATTTTTGTTTCCAAAATATGTTTCAAGATCGGCAATAGTTATATGTCTAGAATATTCTTTTCGTATAATTACTTCTTTGAGTTGTTTTAATAATTCTTGACAGTTTGACATAGGAAGTATTATTTGTTTTTCTTCAGATGTACCAATTTGGTTTTCCACTTGTTTTCCTTTAATTTCTCGTAGAAGTTTATCTAAAATTTCTTGAGTGTTATCTATTTCATTTATAACATTTTGTTTTTTATCTAAAAGAACTTGTTGTAACATATCTATAATGGTATTTAATTGTGGGTTTGTAGTAGTGTGAAATAAATGTGGATATTCTCCCCCCTCCTGATGGCAAGAGAAAATGTTTGGATCAATTTTATAATATGATTCTATTTCTTGATTATTAGTGATGTTTGTAAGAGTATTTTCAAGTTGAGACATCTTTTCGTTAGTATGTGTTAGTTGTTCGGATAATGTTTTTACTGTATTATTTAAAGAATTTATTTGTTGATTTAATGTTTCTACAAAATTTTGTAATTCGTTCATGCTGATGAAAGTATATTTAATTTAGTTATTTGTTCTCGACACCATTTTATTACTTTTTTATTTTCATCAATTAATTCTGGTATTCCTCCTTCTGATCGTTTTATAAATTTCATATATTCTTCAAGTCTTGAAATAGTTAGAGGAATGTATATCCTATCTTTTATAAGATTTTCTTCACTCTGTTTCATGCTTTGAAGAATTTTTCCTAGTATTTCATAGTCCGCAATATTAGTCGTTTTATTTAATATCTCCATTTTTTTTTAATTAGTTCACGTATTAATCGTATTTCTTGTCGTTTCAATTGTTTTTTAAATTGATCCATTTTTATCCCTTCATTTCCCGTTGATATATTTTTTCTATTAATTTTGTATTTATTATATCAATTTGTTTTGCATTGTCTGTTATATTTTTTATTTCATTTGGGTATATAAAAATTTCTTTCATGATAGAATCGTATTTTGTTGCAACATCCAATTTCTTTCCTAATTTTCTTATCTCAGTTTTAATTTTCCTTTGTTCATTCATTTTATTTTTGAAATCGTTTTAGTATTAAAATAGTTTTTTGCATTTGTTCTTGATAATATTCTGCCCAATATTCATGATATCTTGTTATATACCAGTGTCCATTATTTTTTGCCACTAAGTATGATTTTTTATGATAATTATATTCGGCGTATAAGTCTGTCAAATATTCATTATATCCTTTCATTTTGAAAAGTATTGTGGGTCAAAGTATAATATTCAAAAGTTATTATATTGATTTGTAAGAAAATATCAACTGTGTTATGAATTTTGGGTTCCGCTAATGTCATGTGCGGATAACACCACATTTGAAATATGTTTCAATAGTACACTCTTTTTACAAAGTGTATTTGTATTTACAATATTTTTAGAAAATGACCATGATTCAGGTTCTCCGCCGGTAATTCCAAATTTTACACGACTTCGGTTGGCAGTCAAGTCATAGATATCCAAAACTAAATCTATTCAGGTTTATGCATAATACATAAAATGACAACCTTCAAATCACCTTAGATACAATTATATAAATCTAAAAGATTTTCATTTAAATTATATATTCAGGAGCTAAGCGATGCATTCTTGTAATGGTTTATCAAATAAAGAAAAACTAGCATGCCTAATTAACATAGGTGGCCCACCACAATTCAATTTTTTTTTACAAGAATCCAAAATCAATGCAGCAAAAATCCAAGTACCTAGGAAAACCAAGATTGCAGTAAATTGGCATATGAAATGCATATTTATGAACCATCGTGCATACATATCAAAATTCATATCGGCGTACATACCACAATTCACCTAATTACAAAGAAAGTAATTGCAATTTATGCATAGGTCATCATAGCAATTCACAATTGACCACAAGAATTCAAGATTAATGCATTAATTAACAGATTATATGCATACAATACATCGTACAAAAGGATTTACGCATACATAATCACATAACAAAAGCAATATGAATTATGCATGGACATGCGAAATTTAAATCTCGACGATCATAGCAATAATAGGCAAACTAACAAAATTCAGATCTCATAAATTAGAGAATATCATATATATATATATAATTTATTGAAGGATATCGGGAGATATGTAAAGATTGACTTCATTCATATGGAAGATTCCATACACCTTTTATTTCACATTTATTTGATTGATTGTATTTCCTTTTTTCCTCTCTAGATTTTTGTATATATTGTTGTACTATTCTTTTCATCCTCAACACATTATGCAATACACAATACTTCCCACATCTTTTTCATCTTTTATATGGTATCAGAGCAGGTTCTAAAATCTGTGTCTTTCCTTGACACGACCATGAGTGACATTAAAGGTGACGAAGATCATCTTTCTCGCCTACACCCAGCAGATTCGTAGTTTACGACAAAATCGAGATGATAAGTGTAAAGCGCCGTGTCTTCGTTTCAGGTACGCTCGCCACACGTGTGAGTTTGAGTGTTAGAATTGTTGGCATGCCTTAGGATTATGTGACTAATTAAGTGAATTATGTGAATTAAATTGTCTAATTGCTTATGTGACCATTTTAATTTCATTTCATTTCATTTTCTAACATATGCATAATTCATGCATTTCATCTCATAACATATTTTATATATCTATATACTTAAACTAATTTCATAAGAATAATATTTTCATTACTTCATACATTCATTCATGAGACATGCAAAATTATATATATATATATATATATATATATAAATTCATCCTACACTAATACTCACACATGCATTAAATATATATATATAGGAGCACTAAGAATAACTATATAAATATTATATACATAATATCTCACTTTATGACTTTATATATATAATTAGTATATCTATATATATTACATACATTATATATATTATTTAAAATATATCATAAATACACAAGACACATACATAACACACACTCACACACTCATCATATTTTCTCATCTTTATCACACACACACACACTTGATTTCAAGCAAGAAGAAGGGGAAGAGAAGCACTATCATCATCACCATCTCCACCATTTCATCATCTCCATCTCTTTCCTTCCATTTCATGGTTGGTTCATGGGTTGGTATCTATATATATGTAGGTGTGTGTAAGTATGAGGGTTTGTTAGAATCTTGAGTTTGGATTTAATTTCTTGTTGATTAAGCATGATTTTATGAGCAAACCTAAGTGAATTCATGAATTTCTAGTCTTGTTACTTGGGTGATATGTATATATATGATTTTGGAAGAGTTTTGATGATTGTTGGATTGATCTTTGCCCAAACTTGTGAATTATGTGTTGTAATTGGAATACATAATGTGTATAAGTGTTAGGAACTTGTTGGGATTTGATTTGTGCAACTTAGTTGGTATTTGTGTTGGTTTTGTGTCTTGTGCGTGAATGCTCTGTTTTCTGGGGTTCGAACTTGAATCCACGACTGTGGATTTTTCCTTTGTAAGAAATCCACGACCGTGGATTTGAGGTAGGGAGTCACGAAAGTTTTCTGAACCGAATCCACGACCGTGGATTTTCACTTTGTAAGAAATCCACGGCCGTGGATTTCATGCAGTGGCTCACTGTACTCCGAATTTCGTTCTCTCATTTTTCTTTGCTTGTCTGATCCTCTTTCACCTCTTTTATGATTCCTATACTTCATTAACATGTATTCTTATGCACTATGATCATTATATGAAGTTATGGATTGATTGAATATGGAACGTGTAAGATATGAAATGAATGAACATTTTCATGAATTGTTAACATCAATATCTCATATCATATCATCTCATAAGCATGTCGTTCGTCGAGTATTTGGTTCATAAGTCTAGAGTCTTATGTAACTTGTATTTCTTGCACAGAATTCGATCCGGCTGAGAAGCTGGGTCCGTAGGCTTCTCTTTTCTTCTCTCTTTTGTCAAAGTGAGGTTTTGCTTTTAGTTACATAGAACCCTAATATCTTATGTGACTTTTAAGCCAAAAGGTATTAATATATGTATACTTTGGAAAAGGCTTAAGGATGAAAGGTTTTCAAATGTTTTCATGAAAATGTTTTGGCGACAATCATACACATGTTATTGGGCCCGGGGAATTGTATGAATGGAGACCGGTACGACATCGGGACGTCGGATAAGCCATTATATATAGTACCCTTTGAGAGTATCTCACGTGACCATGTAGTGTGGGAGGTGAGATACTCTTGAGCCGGTGGTTATCCCATCGAAGGAGCGGGAATGAGTCATGATCCCCCGTCTTGATATTGTCTCATGAGGTGGTTCGGGCCTTGCAAACCCTTCCACCGCCCCGGAGGAAGAAGGACGGAAAAGTATGTATTTCTCACAATTATGATATGATTATGTTATGCATGAACGCTTAATTAAGTTTTAAACAAACACTATGGGAGTATGTTGGAGAATTGCCCTCTCGTCGGGCCACTTCAAGTTATGTTTTATCAATTAATAATATGATATCCGTAATTCCGAGCGATGCTCCTTTTACATTACCCGCTTGGGATTTTCTAACACTTACTTGGAATTATGGATTGCATGCGCATGTGATATATTATTTATGCCCCTCACTCAGTCCTTGGATTGACACCCCACACTGTTTTAGTCTTTTGCAGGTCGTGCTAGGCGGGGAATAAGGTCGTCGTGAAGTCTTTATTTCGGTCCTAGCATGTCTTTAGCTTTTGCATCTTGTAGTTGAATACTATGGTTATGTATTAATCTATTTTGGAGATCATTGTACGTCTTGATGGCCATGTTGGTTTTGGTGGAAATCTTGTATATCTTTATATATCTAAAGTATCTATATATATATGCTTCCGCTTTATTTCTATTGCATCGTTTTATAATATGGGTCAAGGGTTAGCCCCGCTTAGCCAGGTTTATTTTTCTTGTCACCCGTTCGCCATGTGATTGATTCGTGTATGGAAATTCATTTCATGCATGGATTAGGCTATTGGTACTGGGGATGTGGCGCCTTTCGATGCGGGTGCTACAATAAGGTTGTTGGAACCAACTTTTCACGTACCAGCCTTACTGCTGTTGTAACTAGAACCAATCAATCACCAAAGAAGGGTCAGACTAATGGAGTCAAACACTCTATTATTGCCACTGGAATCAACTCACCAGTTCCAGTCTACAACCTCTCAAGAAATAATGGTGAATGGATTATTGATACCGGAGCAACGAATCACATGACATATTACGTTGATTCATTGTTTGATATTGATTTTCGACCAAAGGTTCAGCCCGTGAAGATCCCCAACAGTGCTACGAAAGAAGTTCATGCTTTGAGAAAGATAGATCTTGGAAATGGACTCACGCTGGAAGAAGTCCTTGGAGTCCCCAATTTTAATTTCAATTTATTGTCTATTAGTAAATTGACAAAATATTTAAATTGTTCAATGACATTCACATTCGATCGGTTTGTGATTCAAGATTTAACCTCGGGAAGGCTGATCAGAGAGGGAAAAGAGCGAAACGACCTATATCACATGGAGCCAACGAGAGGGGCAAAGGCTTTGGCTACTGGTACTTTGGTTAATGCAAATTTGTGGCATCTCCGATTGGCATCTCCGAATATAAATGTCTCCTCTGATTGTAAGAAAACTTTAATTTGTGATGCATGTTATCGTGCAAAACAAACCCCCTCACCTTTCCCTAATAGCACAAGTAAAATGATGCATGCCTTTGATTTGATTCATTGTGACATTTGGGGTCCTTATTCATGGAATCACATACTGGTAGTCACTATTTTCTGACAGTGGTAGATGATTTCAGACGTGTAACTTGGGTATATCTCATGAAACATAAATCTGAAATCAAAACTCATCTACTATCTTTTTTTAGTTGGGTTCACACACAGTTTAACTCGAGGGTGAAAGTCATAAGAACTGACAATGGCTTGAAATTTACTCATGCTGATTTCAGAAAATATTATTCTGAACATGGGATGGTGTTGGAAAACAGGAATCAGAAAGCAGCGGAAATTTAAAAATTTTTCCAACAAAAGGATCTTGGACTCGCAATCGTGTATCCAAATTCGTAGAGATCAAGAAACTCACTTGGGTAGTAGCTTTCTTGACACGTTTTGAGCCGCCCTCAAACGCGCTTCATGCGGTAATGGCAACCCATTCCTCAAAAGTCTCTTTCTACTTCAGAATCCATTGTAGGGATAACAATCCACACCAACCTAGATTCAAATCATGTGAGGGAAGTTCTTAACAATATAACTTAAAGAAAGAAACATGAAACGAGAAAAGCATGATTGAAATTCCCTTCGAAAACCAGTTTTGCGAAAGTAGAAAACTGCCAGTCACAAAACCCTCGTGAAAAAATTCATCCTTCAGGATATGGACGAACGGTTTTCGCCATCTTCTTTGGTTCGTTTTTTTCACTCGTTTTCTGTTGGGTTCAGAATCGTTTCATCATCCCTTATGATCGTTTTGCTTGATCCCCACTTTTTGGTAAAGCTCGAATATTCAAAACTTCTAACTTGAAGCTCTCTAGAGATAGTCCACCAACTTGGCTACAATCTAACTAGTAAGGATGCTAGTTCTCTAGTTAGTGTTTAGGCTTAACCTAGGGTTTCGTTTATCTTGGAGAAAGGATGGTGTTCAACACATGAACCAAAAGAATTGCCAATTCCCTCTAAGGGGAGCTCGAGCTCCCCTATTTATAAGAAGGGGAGGACCGAAATTCCTAATCCTTATGGACTAAGGATTTGGTCCCTCTCTCCTATTACTTGATCATCAAGTAATTTTGACTTTGACTTTGAATTCAAATTCAAATCAACTTTCAAGAGAGCTAAAATATCCAAACTATTTTTGGATAATTTTATACTTTATTTATTTAAAATAAATAACTTATTTTATCTAATTAATTAACTAGATTATTTTCTCCAAAATAAGACTTTCTTTTTAATTCAAAATTAAACCAAAGTCTATTAAATAATTAATCACATTAATTATTTATCACATAAATAACTATACAAATATATTTACACACGTGTGAGACACGTGTCACAAGGACACGTGTCACTCACGTGAGCCACACGTGTGGTTCACACGTGTGGAACCCTCTTGGCCCGATTAACTCGTTTAATCATTTTAAAGCCTCAACTCATGTAACCAAGTTGTTGTGTGTGACCCTCTAGGTTCTCAATTCAATTAGCAGTGACCCTAATTAATTAATTCACTAATTAATTAATCAGTCCACAGATTAAACGACCATAGTCTAGCAACAGGTGTTTAACCCCTAGCTGAATTGGAATGTTCGGATTTGACAGAACCTTTAAGTCATTAATTCATGTGAGATACAATCCTCCTACTTACTATCTCTCAACCAAGATCTAGGGTAAGGGAATAATCAGAACCCTAATAATCCGGTCTTAAAGCTAAGTGCATTTCATATCCATTTGATCTTATTCCAAGAAACCCTTTTCTTGATGTCTTGATCTACTGCCTTGGCCAAGGACTCCATATGGCATATGAACGACTTACACAATAAGAGATCACCTTGCATATGCAAGTGTAGGTCCTTTCTTGATTCTCATTCACTTTCATGAGTCACTTGTGCAGCCCCAGCATAAGCCTTGAATCAGTTGTCTAAGGCGACACCCTTTAAAGCTTATACCTAAGACTACAGAGTTAACTCATAAAGTGACATGGAACCTCAAGTCTAAGAATTAATTAATCACATCAATGACTCGTGAGATATTTCCTAATCTGGAAGTTTCCATTTCCTGAAATAGAAACTTCCTTTCCCATTTAGGAATCTTCTCACACGGGGCATCTCAGTGAACTTACTCATTAAAGTAAGCACCCTCATGTATCACGCACGTATCAACTATACACTTTGCACCTACATGAAACAAGGTGGTCCTTCTTAAGGGCGTGATCCCACAAGCAAGCCTTAAAGGAGTCAGGTTGACACTCCCACTGTCTGTAGGACTCATCGGCTTGGAGTATTTTACTAATCATGACTTATGTGATATAGGGCTCGTTTCATGAACTATTTCACCTAAATGGTAGAGTCCTAAAGTCATCAGGATTAGGGGAGTTCTCATACATGCGCACATAATGGAAACACACAAAACACGTATTGGCATATAAAGAAGTGTTTGCCTATGATCAATCGTATATTATTCAAAGATTGTCTGTGATACAAGAAAAGTCCCAAAGCAGATTACGTCGAATCGGCTTTCTAGGGCACTATTCCTAACAGATGGAACATCAAACTAGTTGTATGTACACCCCTCAACAAAATGGGATTGTTGAGCAAAAACATAGACATATTTTGGAAGTTGCCCGAGCATTGAGGTTCCAGGCACAACTTCCAGTCAAGTTTTAGGGAGAATGTGTTTTAACCGCTGCCTATTTAATCAATCGTATGCCTCTACAAGTCCTGAATGATAGAACACCCTATGAGATCTTACTTGGGAAGACACTTAACTATGATCATTTGAGGAGTTTTAGGTGTATCTGCTATGCGAATGAAAATGCCGAACCACGGGTATAAGTTTGCACCGCCTGCTAAGATTGGTATATTTGTTGGTTATCCTATGTCTCAAAAGGGATATAAGATATATGACAATTGGAGTAAAAGGATTTATGTTTCCGGGGATTTTAAATTCTATGAAAATGCTTTTCTACCAATTGTAACACAGGTGATACCAGACTCGAAGCAAGTGCTACCAGCTCTCTTCTCGGAGGAATCCTTTCCAAAAGTTACAGTCTCACAAAGGTCAACATCCATGAGGATGCAGCAAGTTCCAGTTCCTACAAGTTTGGATTATGTCACAATTTACATACCAGTTACACATGACGAGATATTGACTGGTACTGATCACGTTCTACCAGAGATTCAAGATTCACAAATACCAGTACCCGCATTACACCTCCTAATGAGCATATCCCCGAGGAAATACCAGTCGCACCAGCACTGGTACCTGAAAGATTAGAAAATGTTGTTCCAAGCACTGGTACCTCAGATATTACTTTGCGTCATCAAAGATGAGCCCGTAAGATTTCACAGTAGTTATCCGATTATGAATGCACTTTGCTTTCCCTTTCTTGCTCCTTCCAATGATAAGCCGCTCTCGCCCCCTCCTTCAGCTAACTCGACGGTATATCCTATTTCAAATCATTTGTCTTATTCTAAATTCTTTAAATCTCATAATGCATTTCTAGCGGCCATATCTTCTACAGATGAGCCAAAATCTTTTTCTCAGGCAATTAAGTTCCAGCCATAGCGAGAGGCTATGGAGAAAGAGATGTCTGTGCTTGAAGCAAACAATACATGGACCTTGGAACAACTCCCACCTGGAAAACGTGCTATTGATTCCAAGTGGGTTTATAAGGTCAAGTACAAGCCCGATGGAAGCATCGAGCGTTATAAAACTGGTTCTGTTGCCAAGGGATACACTTAAGTTGAAGGCATTGACTTTCATAAGACATTTGCGTCGGTTGCCAAGTTGGTCACAGTTGGGTGCTTGTTGGCTCTAGCCTCGATTAAGGGTTGGGAACTCCACCAACTCGATGTCAATAATACATTTTTGCATGGTGATCTTAATTATGAAGTATATATGAAGATTCCTTAGGGGGAGCAAAGAGTTTGCAGATTAAGAAAATCGCTTTATGGGCTTTATCAAGAATCCTGCAACCGGTACCAGAAGTTCACAACCTCACTCATTAGTATTGGTTTTCAGCAATCTGATGTAGACCATTCTTTATTTACAATTTCTCACAAGGATGGATCCTTTATTGCCGTGCTCATCTACGTGGACGATATAGTCATCACGGGAACAAGTTCCAGTCGCATTGCTGAGTTGAAACAGACTCTGGATAATAAGTTCTAGATTAAAGACTTGGGTAAGCTGAAATATTTTCTTGGAATTGAAGTTGCTCACTATCCAGATGGGATTATCTTAAGTCAGCGAAAATATGTTCTTGATATCTTAGCTAACGTTGGAAGTACCGGTTGTAAACCAACCACATTTCCCATAGAACAACAACACAAGCTTTCAGTTGATTTCAGTGATCTTTGTAGTGATCCTGGACAGTACCATCATTTGGTTGGAAGATTAATATATCTCACCATCACTCGACCAGACATAAGTTATACCGTTCCCGTCCTCAGCCAGTTTAAGCATACGCCTCGTCAACCTCATCTTGAGGCTGCGCATAGAGTATTACGCTACCTCAAAGGGACCCCAGGGTAAGCAGTTTTATCGTCAACTGGTACTTTATCGTTGCGAGCTTATTGTGATGCGGATTGGGCGGGATGCCCAACCATACGACCACCAACCAGTGATTATATTATCTTCCTTGGGTCCTCCCTTATCTCATAGAAGTCTAAGAAATAATTTGTATTCTCTCGCTCTTCGGCTGAGGCCGAGTATCGTTCTATGGAAATAACTACCAGTGAGATCGTATGGCTTCTTCGGTTGTTGCAAGATCTTGGGGTGAAACAGTCTCAACCAATTTCCCTATTTTGTGATAATCAGGCGGCACTCCACATTGCTTCTAACCCGGTGTTCTATGAGCGCTAAAAAAAAATTGAAATCGATTGTCACTTTATTCGATAACATGTGCAATCTGGAACCATTGGCACACGTTCCATTTCTTCTCAAAATCAGTTGGCGGATATTTTCACTAAATCGCTTGGCCGAGATCGATTTCAAGATTTACTTGCCAAGTTGGGCATTTCGAATCTGCTTGCTCCAACTTGAGGGGGAGTATTGAAGGATATCGGGAGTTATGGAAAGATTGCCTCCATTTATATGGAAGATTCCAGACAGCTTTCATTCTACATTTATTTGATTGATTGTATTTTCTTTTTTTCTCCCTAGATTTTTGTATTTATTGTTGTACTATTCTTTGTATCCTCAAAACATTATGCAATACACAATACTTCCCATATCTTTTCCATTTTTTACAAAATTACGAATTTGATGTGATGAAAATTTTAAATTTGTACTTTGATATTCATGTTAATTCAATAATCCCAATTAGAATTCTAAATTCATAGATGTATGGCTCTGATACCAACTGTAAGAAATTGTTTTAGGAGCCAGAATCATATCATGAATATAGAACAACTAATAAATCGACGAATTAGGATTACCTGATTCCGCCATCTCTGATAATCTCTCATGCTATGAGGTCGACTCTTTTGGGTCGATCTTCCTCTCCTTCTCACACCGATAATTGATAGCTTAATGGGAAAGCAGATATCAGAACGTGGAGTGGAGAGTGGACTTAGCCACGATATATAAATCCCTTGAAGCCCTCCCATCACGGGGCTTTCTAAAGTGGGGTTATACCAGTTGTTGGACTACATCTATCAAATCAAGCCCTTAACAAAAGTGGGTCAATTAAACGGGCCTGATTAGTCTTGTCTTATTAACCGTATTATTAAGCTCGTTTTATTTAATACAATCATCAATTAATATAAGTCTAATAAGAAATATTCTTACAGTATCTGTGGCTACAACACTAAAAAAGGTTCACACCATTCTCACTTACAATGGGACAAACCACTTGATCAAGAAGGAACTTCCATGTGAAACTGATCAACTTACTCATGTGTACACTTTTATCCTCCGCCCTGATGTTACTTACAGTATTCTCATTGACAATGAGAAGAAGCAGAATGGCAGCTTGTGCTCTGACTGGGATATTTTGCCTCCGAAGAAAATTAACGACCTTGAGGCCAAGAAGCCTGAAGATTGGGATGACAAGGAATACGTTCCTGACCCTGAAGACAAGAAGCCAGATCGTTATGATAACATTCTGAAAGAGATTCTAGATCCTAATGCTAAAAAGGCCGAAGACTGGGATGATGAAGAGAATGGTGATTGGACTGCACCAACCATTCCTAACCCCGAGTACGAGGGACCATGGAAGCCAAAGAAACTTAAGTACCCTAACTATAAGGGCAAGTGGAAGGCATCGATGATTGATAACCCAGACTTCAAGGATGACCGTGATTTATATGTTTTCCGTAAGTTGAAGTATGTTAGTATTGAGTTGTGGCAAGTAAAATCTGGAACCTTGTTTGACAATATCTTGGTATCTGATGACCTTGAGCATGTAAAGAAGCTAGCTAAAGAAATATGGGCTAAGCATAAAGATGCTGAAAAGACTGCTTTTGATGAGGAAGAGAAGAAGAGAGAAGCAGAGGAATCGAAGAATGATCCTGCTGATTCTGATGCTAAGGACGGGGATGCTGATGCTGATGAGAAGCTTAAAGCATACTCAAAACAAGAAGACTCAGACACCAGTGAAGCTCACGATGAATTGTAGGGGTTTTTCTAGTATGTGTTTTAATATCTCCCTAACATTGAACCGTCAAGATTGAGTTCTCTTGAGCAGTTAATTTTCCCCAAATTTTCAATTATATTTTATTTTTTCAATGTAACTCTTTCTCTAAGAAAAAGAAACACTTGGAAAGTTGCATGGAAGTATTGTCACTGATTGCTTTTATATCATATTGATTTTGTTAGCTATACTATATATTATGCGAGAGAGACAAATGTGGTGTCATGGACTCTTGGTCTCTTTTTTTCTTTTTCTTCTTCATTTATTTATTTTTCTTCACCACTACAATATGTCAGTTAAGTCTTTTTCTCTCCTTTAACTCCTCTTTTTTCTAACATCAATTTAATTCTTTTTTCTAATAAATTTTTTAATATTAATTTTATCTTCTTCCCTCATATTGTGTAAGCTATATTTTAATATTACTTTTATTATTATAATATCATCACATTTATTTATAAGAAAATTTCAGCCACACACCACCACCACAACGACCATCAACTCGGACCAGGTCTGAGCTCTCGCCACCGCCCTCCATCGCTTTTGGTCGAAAATCTGAGTTCTTGGCGCCACTTTATTTGTTTTCTGTTGTTGTTTTCGAAGTGAAGAAGAAGGTGAAGAGGGCGGTGGATGGTGTTAGGCGAAGAAGAAGGCACGGAAGGCACATACGCCACCCTGTAATATTTCCTTCGCCTGTTGCTCCAATCCTGCGGTGGATCTCATCAAGGAACAAGATATGAGTGGTTGGGGTGCGCTTGCGGTGGCGTGAGGGAGGCAGAATTGAAATGCAGAAGGGGGAAAAAGACGAAGTGCGCTAGCCCATGACTCCGATGTCCTCCGCCGCCCGCCACCACACTCGGAAAACCGCAACTCTACCGCAAAATGCTTCATCTTCGGCGACGGCAGCTCCGCTTCAAAGACGAATCTTCTGAGTGTAGTCTATATACATATAATTAATTATATAATACATATGCATATATGAATAATACATATATGTATTTTTTATGAATATAATATTTATATATTTTTTAATTATTAATATGCATATTTTTATTATGTATATTAATAATGTAATTATAAAAATTTTAATATGTATAATATATATATTTTTAAAATTACTTTAATATCCAAATCAAGGGCATTTTAGGGTTATTACAATCAAATGTTGACCAAATTGGATGAAGGTGCAATGTAAAAAAAAAAAAATTACACAAGGTTTTTTAGATCAGTTTTTATATGACAGGATTTTTTTTTAGGGATAAATATTCTGAACATCATGTACTATCGTGGTTTTTGGACTTTGAATCCCGAACTAAATAAATCTGCGTTTGTATCCTCAACTATTATTTTGTGATAAATTGCAACCTGGTTCCACTCATCATGTGATACGTGGAAGAAATTTGGGGTACGTGTCACACATCCATTGGAACCAGGTTGCAATTTATCACAAAACAATAGTTGAGGATGCAAACGCAGACTTTTTTTAGTTCAGGATGCAAAGTCCAAAAAATGCGATAGTACAGGATGTTCAGAATATTTATCCCCTTTTTTTTATACTTTCAAGTAACATAGAGTTTTTTGTATAGTTAACTCATTTATTCATATAGTTTAATAATCATATTAAAAATAATTATAAATTATATATTAATATGAAGAATTTAATTTCAATAAAATTAAAATAATAATAATTATTTCATTGCACAAATATAGAGTGTGCAGAGAATTACTAGTTAGAACTAAAAGAAGACTTAAAGCGCGGCTACCTTTCTTTAAAAAAAAAATAGCACTTCTTTTATTGGTCGTGGTCCTGTGCAGGCCTAGAGATGGCAATAAGCCAAACTGGCTCGCGAGCCCAACGAGCCAGCTTGAGTAAGGCTTGAGCTTAGATTCAAGAGTGACGAGCCAAGCCGAGCCTTGGCTCAACTCGTAGTTACTGGGAGCCAATCCCAAGCCAAGCACTTTCTGTTCCCTGGCTCGTGAATCATAGGATTTTTAAAATAATATATACATATATATATATATATATATATAACACATAAATTATGCAAAAATACCTCAGTCCATTTCCCTCAAACCCTAACCCACCTCAGCCTCACTCTGTCACACCACTCACACAGCCCGCCGCCTCCTCCCCCTGTTCCTTCTCCACCTCTGAACGCCATCACCGTCGATTGCTACGACGCCCTCTCACGCCACCCTTCACTCAGAATCCCGCGCCCTCTTCCCATTCTTTCTCCAACCTCCACAGTCTGCACGCATCCACACGCAGTGCCACACCTCTACGAGCCACCACCATGCAGTGCCATCGTCCAGCGGCTCCAGATTTGTAGGTACGATTATTTTTCTTTTTTAGATTGTCCAATATTATATTATGTTAGGATAAGTGAAATTTAGGATAATTAATGTTTGTATTTGTTATTGGCATAGAAAGAGATTGAATTTTTATCCAATTTTTGTTTAATTAATGGCTTATGGCTGCAATCTGCTGCTTTTTCTAGTTTTTTAGTTGTTATATTATGATAGTTTAACTCAATTTGCTGTATTTTTGTTATTTAATTTATGGTTTAACTTATGGTTTTTGTTGTTTAATTAATTTTAGTACAATGATGGTTGCAATCTTCATTGTTTAATTGTTTCCAATTATTATTTGATTTGAATGCATATAACTTGATAACATAACTTATTAACTAATTTGGTTGAGACTTTAAGTTTTAGAGACTGAAGAGTGTTAGAGATTGAAACAGTAAAATTAAAACTGATTCAAATGATAAAAGAGTTCATGATGGATTCTTGATTAAATATTATATATGCTATCTCAATTGTTTTTTTTTTTTTTTTGAATTTTATATGGCTGCCAATGATTAAAGAGTTCATGATTATCCAAATTTTCTTGTTATGTATGGCTGTAAATCTGAATTGAGAATTCTAATGTTAGTTTATTTCTTTTTCATTTTTAGGTCTATCAAGAATGTCGAGAAGGCTTGTTATTCATTGAAAGCTTGGAATTGAGAAGACATTTAGTACTATGTCTTGAAATATTATTTGTTCCTTTCTAATATTATGGTTTTTATGGAATTGGATGTTAATTATCCTTATTTGAAGGAGATGATGCAATGAGTTTATTTTTTTTATGTAATGGTTTATGATTTATGGATTTTTATATTGGAAATATGGAATGAATGAATGGGATATTGAATTTTTGTGATGGGAACCCAACAAAATAGCGACTTTATGTTATAAATAGCCTAGCTCACGAGCCGAGCAAAGCCAGCTCAAGCCAAGACCCGAGCCAAAAAACTATGGCTCGATGGCTCGCGAACCAGGTCCGAATCCCTTTTTTTAGCCCGAGCCCGAACCACAAAAATATGCCAAGGCTTGTTTCGTCTCGTTGCCATCCCTATGTAGGCCCACAGGCCTTGCGAGTCTAATGGTTCAAATTTAGTAATAGCAAGTATCAAAATATGTTGTCAAGAAATTTGTAAACACTGATATTTTAAGCGCGCTTGTTTAAGTTTGCAAGGCAATTAACAGTTTTATTTCTTAACTTATTTTTATTGAACATAATCAACTAAAATGTTAAATATCAAACTGATGCAAGCTGACACTATTCAGCTTTAGTTTTCAAATTGGCTAAATTTTCTTTCTTACAATTATCCTTTAGGGAGGATGATTTCGTGTGATAGCACTGCACAAGAAATCTGATGAGTGTTGTGTGTAGTTTTTCAGCTCAAGAAGATTGTAAATATAGACTTTCAGGTGTTAAAAAAGGACTGATTTGAATTGTGACTGTTAGAGAATTAATTCAGCATCAATGGGTTGTTAGTGGCCCTAAATTAATTTTGGGATTAATTTCCTTGACCTGCAGTTACATCTGGCCTTCCAACAGTCATTTTCAAATAATAGGCAAACTTAGGGCGAACTTGGTCCAAAAAGATAGACCTGGGTTCGGAGGCGAGGCTCCAAGCTCCTAGAGACGATGCGCACGTGCGAAGTGCAAAGTGCGTCATCAAACGCCACAATCGCCCAAGCTCGTGCACGGGCGGTGCGGTTCTCTTGAGTTCCACAAATTTAATACTGTATTTACCACTTTAATTTATAAAGGTTCATTTTTAACATTTCTCCAATGTGGGACTCTAAGAGTCACAGTTTTTTCAAACACCTATTATATGTCTTTGATATTCCCAATGACTCTTCAATTTTCAATGTGGGATATTAAAGACACATAACATTCAACAATCCCCCACTTGTTTGGAAAAACTGTGCTTTCCCCAAAATAGTGTCTGATCAAGTGTTATTTAAAGATCACATCCATAACGGAAGGTGTGACGAACATTGGACCTTCCCTTAGTGTAAATAGCTCAAGACCACGCAGAAGTTGATGGTTTCTGCAGATTGAACCTCAACTCCTTAATGGCGCGATCGGAGTTATCACACACACACACGTGTTCTTTCTCGTACAACAAGCACTCTGCTGCTTGGCGCTTATCAAGTCATACGCCATATCCCGTTTCATGAACCTCTAAAAGAGTAAACCACAACTCTCTATAAGAAGCGGCTTCATTTCTAGTTCATATAGATAAAATATTTCTCGAGCACTTGTTGTAAACAGTGCATCATTTTGTTAAGAGCAAAGCTTAACCTTATCACGATGCAACCCACTTAGCTATCTTTTACTACATATGAGACCATTTGATAGCTCTAACCAAATGTGACTTGTTTTTCTCTTTCAACCTATAACTAGGGGTAGCGTAAGTTATAGGTAGGGTTACCATCACTTTTCGGGTGGTTTAGATCTCATATCTCTTGTAGTTGAAGCTGCTAAGTCTCTCGTCAGAGGCTTAGTAAATGGATCAACCAAATTCTTATTTGGCCTCACATAGACAATTGTTAAAATACTATATTGTATTAATTGTCTCACAAATGCATGTCTTAGACCAATATGTCTAGACTTACCATTATAGTGCCACTATACGCTTTTGTAAATATGGCTTCGCTTTCACAATACAACGAAATTAGAGGTATTGGACTTGGCCAAAGATCTATGTCTAATAACATATTTCTTATCCAATCAGCCTCTGCCTCTTAACCAGCTTGTGCTAAAGCTATGAACTCAGATCCCATGGTAGAGGGAGAGATAATTGTCTGTTTCTTCCTGGCCCAAGAAACAGCCCCATCGGCAAGAGTGAAAATCCACCCACTTGTAGATTTGTTATCTCCAACGCTAGTCATCGAACTCGCGTCTGAGTACCCTTCCAACATGCTAGGGATTTTGTTATAGAATAACCTAAAGTTAATAGTTCTCTTAAGGTAACCGAGTACCCTACTAATAGCTTTCCAATGATCAGCATTGGGACTACTCGTATATCTGCTAAGTTTTAAAATTGGGAAGGAAATATCTGGTTTAATGCAATGCATTGCGTACATAAGGCTACCAATAGCACTTGCATACTCAAGTTGTGTAATAGCTCTATCAGTATTTTCTTTAAGTTTCAGTCCGTTGTCAAACGGAGTACTCACCTCCTTGCTCTCGAGGTGTTTAAACTTAGTCAGTACTTTTTCAATATAGTGAGATTGGTTTAGTGTGAAAACCCCCACTATGTTTTTTAACTTTAATGCCTAATAGTATCTACTTCACCTAAGTCTTTCATCTTAAAGACCGAGGATAAATATATTTTAGTCTCGTTTACTCCAATCATATTCGTCCTGATGATCAACATATTATCGACATATAAGTAGATTATCACCATATAGTCAGTTGTACTTTTGGAGTAAATACACATGTCGGCACTATTATACTTGAATCCAAAATGCAAGATAGCAGTGTCGAACTTCTCAAGCCACTATTTTGGTTCTTGTTTCAGACCATACAAGGATTTGACCAATTTACACACTTTATTTTTTGTTCCCGGTGCTACAAAGCCTTCAGGTTGCTCCATATAGATTTATTCTTTTAAATTTCCATTTAAAAATGTTGTCTTTATGTCCATTTGATGAACAAATAGATCATGAAGAGAGACTAAGGTAAGAAGAATTCTAATGGAAGGAACTCGAGCCACTGGTGCATAAGTGTCAAAGTATTCAATCCCTTCTACTTGTCTGAACCATTTGACAACTAATCTAGCTTTGAAAGCTGAGATAGTTCCATTAATTTTTTGTTTTCTTCTAAATACCCACTTGCACCCAATGGGTCTAGAACCACGAGGTAAGTATGCTAGTACCCAAGTGTTATTACCCAAGATCGAATTCATTTCATCGTTTACAACTTTCTTCCAAAAAGGAGCATCTCGAGAAGCCATAGCTTCTACAAATGTCTTAGGATCCGCCTCAAATGTAAATACAAAAGCTATTTCACTTACCACTTTATTATCCCGGTCTCCCTCCACCAAGAACAATAAAGCCTTAGAATAGAGAAAGTTTTTGCCCGAACTTTTCTCTTTTCTTGCTCTAGTACTCCTTCTAGGCTCAGTCAGTCCTATAGGAATATTATTTTCCACAATCAGCCTTATAGAACCTCTAGGCTCAATTTGGGGTGGCTCAGTTTCATTTCCAACATCTTTTGAAAATGTACTTTCGAAGAACTCAATGTCCCTGGACTCAGTTACCACATTAGACTCAAAGTCAAGAAGTCTATAGGCCTTCCTATTAAGAGCATATCCGATAAATACACTTTTAATAGCTCTGGCCCGTAACTTAGTCCGTTTGGGATTAGGAATAGAAAGTAAAGCCACACACTTCCACACTTTAAAATAACTTATCTTGGATTTTCTACCTTTCCATATTTCATAGGGACTAGTCTTCACAACAGAACTAGGTATCCTGTTCAAAATATGGCATGCAGACAGAAGGGCTTCCCCCAACAGGTTATGAGGTAAGTTAGCATGATTTAGCATGAAATTTACCATATCCAGAAAGGTACGATTTTTCCTTTCAACTACACCGTTCTGTTATAGCAGTTGTTTAATATATGATACCACTTTCTTTGCAAAGTATATCAAAAGCATTTAAATAATATTCCATGCCTCGATCAGAACGTAGAACCTTAATCTTCTTCTCAAGTTGGGTTTCTACTTCTGACTTGTATTTCACAAATGAACTAACGGCATGATTGGTATGATGGAATGGGGTGAGAATGGAATGGGGTGAGAATGTAATTTTTTATAATTTTTATATATATATGTATATTAGATTTTATATTATATATACATAAAACATATATATAATATATATTTCACTTATAATATGGTATACATACATATAAAATAATATATTTAATTATATACGGTCCAAAATCGATTGTATTATGTAAATACATTTATATATCATATAATATTATATATATATATATATATATATATATATATATATATATATATATATATATATCTTAAAATTTTAAAAAATATATATGTTTTATCAATGTATATAGTTTGACAAGATAATATCAATTATGTATTATAGGATGTGTCCTTAATAATATATGAGATAATAATGTATTTGATTTAACAATTAAAATAATATATATTATACATCTTAGTAGGTTAAATCAATATATAATATGTGTACATGTGTTTTTTATAATGGACCAAATATATTTCATCATTTCATATATTTTATTTTATATATTTGTAACTTGTGTATCAAATTCTTAATTATAGAATTCACTAACATACTAACTACTATGGTTTAATGAGATAATATGTAATTATGTATCATATATTATAATGAAATATATATGTGTGTATTGATAGTATACATGATAAATACACATCATGCCTTAAATTTTAATAACATTTAATTTACTACGTGTATGATCTAATAAGATAATATATAAAATATATCATATATTATAATAGATTTATGTAATATTATTGTATGTGCTTTTAATAATGCATTAAACTTATCCCATATATAATATATTTATGTTTGATACAATCTTACTTAAGTTTATATATGTTACTATATATAATATACATTTCACTTATAATATGTTATACATACTATATTTTATACATATTATAGACTATAGTATATCACGTGTCTTAAAAAAATCTTACAATATTTGATTTTTTTAAATATATAGTTTGACAAGATAATATCAATCATAAATTGCTTTATACAATATTATATATGTATATGTACTTTTAAACATAAATACATTTCATGTATTACATCTATGTCTCAAATTCTTAACTATATAGTTTACTTACACGTCACTAAAGCTTAGTAAAATAATATGTAATTATGTATCATATATTATAATAAGTTTATTTTATATTATGTCACATGTCATAAATAACTTAGTTTACCAACCCATATGATTTAAACCTATACAATATTATAATTATATAATTTGCGAAAATGTATGGTGCTATAATAATAATAAGTTATTTTGTATCATATATATAATAGTATATGTATGTGTATCAATAACATGTCTTATTAATGACATAATATATGTAATAAATATATGTTATGTTGTAAATCTTAATAATATTCACTTTAAAAACCTATATGATCTTCTTTTTTTTCCAAACTTATATGATCTAATAAGATAATATATAAAATATATCATATAATATAATAATTTATGTTGAATTTTTTTTATTAATGAATTAAATACATTCCATCTGTTATATACGTGTATTAAATTCTTAATTATTAATTTTCTAACATATGTATGATACTATAATTTAATAAAATAGTATGTAATTATGTTTTATATATTACAATAGCATATTATGTTTAATAACATAATATATATAATAAATATACATTATATTGTCAATCTTAAAGTTTACTATAACATATACAACCTATTTTTTTTTTTACAAACTTATATGCCTTAATAAGACAATATTTAAAAAATATATATATAATATAATAGGCTTATGTTCGGTTTAAATTATATTATCTCATACATTATTATATATATATATATATGATATGTATATAATATACTTACATTCCATTGAAAACAAAAACAAAAATAAAAAAAATTAAATTGAAATTTTGTCTGTTGTAGCCCTATACTTGTGAAGACTACTGGTATGAATTCCGCCGCCTCCCAACTTCTGAAAACAAAAGAATTATATTGAAACTTAACCCCTAAATCCATTTCAAGAATTCCATCGCCTCCTCCGCCGCCCACCATGTTCACCGGTCTTCGAAGCTTTCTTCAGCCGCCGCCAACCATCACGGTCGGTGTTTGAAGTTTTCCTCTATCGCCGCCCACCACATCCGCCAGCATTCGAGGTTTCCTCAGCCGCCGCCCACCTTCTTCGCCAGCCTTCGAGGTTTCCTTCGGCCGCCGCCCACCATCTCCGTCAGCATTCGAAGCTTTCCTCAGCCGCCGCCCATCAACTTGAGGCAAGATTTTACCTACAAATTGTAGATGAAGGATCCCTTTAATTTTTTTCCCCAAATATCTATACCTTTCTTCCCCTGCTCCCCTGAGAATTCAGGACTCGTCGAGTCGATCCCGAGTTTCCATCGAGTCGATCTCAAGCCGTCAAATTCCTGGCTTGTCGATCTCGATCCCGAGTTCGAGTCAGGCATCCAATTTTCGATCTCAAGCTCGAGTTTGATTTTTTGGGAAAAACTCGGCTCGGCTCGGCTCGGCTCGGCTCGGCTCGGCTCGGCTCGGCTCGTTTGCAGCCCTAATGGGATTACCCATTCCTTTGGTCCCCCATGGTATTAATCATTCTCAATGTTTAAACTTTATTATTATTTTTACATTATTGTCACATATTTGTTAAATGTGTATTATATCTTATTATTTTCATAAATAAAAATTAAATACTATTAATCATGCTAAAATTAATAAATTATATTAAATATATATAAAAATATAAAAATATTATATTATTTAAAAATATTTTCAAAATATTATTTTATTTATAAAATTTTATAAAGAACGAATTTTTTGTATTTATATTAAAATTTATTTTTAAATATCAAGAAATATATTAAATACAATAAATAATTAATACATAATCTATGCATCAATAGAGAAATAGTATATATATATATATATATATATATATATATATATATATATATATATACTCACTCTCACACTCACATATATATAGTATATATAATAAATGTCATATATATAACACGCTCGATATAAAATAGTAATAATATATTTATATATGAAAACATATAGTTACTCAAAATAAAAAATTTAAAATATACATTTAATATAAAAATATTTTTAATTAGGGAGAATTACATACAGGTCCCTAAGGTTTGGCCTAATTACAGAGCGGTGCACATAACTTTGAAAATTATATACAGGTCCCTGATATTTAGCCCAATTACAAGCCGGTCCATTTTCTTTTAAATATTACACTGTAGTCCCTATATTTTTTGTTTTGTATGAGGTCCATTAACGAATTTTGTAAAAGTACACTTATGTCCCTGAAGTTTTTGTGAGTGTTACATGTAATGTATGACAAAAAATGCAAAATCATCCCTAAAAGTATACAAAAATTAACAAATTAACAAGGCTTAGGGACTATAGTGTAATATTTAAAAGAATAGGGACCGGCTTGTAATTGGACCGAACATCAGGGACCTGTATGTAATTTTCTAAGTTACGTAGACCGTTCTGTAATTAGGTCAAACCTCAGGGACCTGTATGTAATTCTCCCTTTTAATTATATACTTTATTATTATTATTAGTAGTAGTAGTAGTATTAATGAAATAAGTTTAACATTCTTATTTCATTCCTAAATTTATTACTTGACGTACCAATCATAGTAATGGTATTATAAAGTCATTCCATTCCTTTGTTCATTCCATTACAAAGTTCATTCCTTTCCTGTCTCATTCCATTCATGCATACCAATCATGCCGTAAGAGCTTCATCTTTAGTTCATAACAGATATACATAGCAAAAACGACTAGCATCATCAATAAAAGTAATAAAATACCTTTTTCCACCTCTGGTTAAAATTCCATTTAACTCACAAATATCAGTATGAATTAAATCTAATATTAGTGATTTTCTTTTAACACTTGGAAAAGGTTTTCTTACAATTTTTGACTTTGCACATATTTCACATTTGTCCAGTTTGTTTTTACCAATATCAATTAATCCCATTGCATGCATATTTTTCAAGTTCTTTGCACTAACATACCCTAATCGACTATGCCATAAAGAAATTGAGGAGAGGATGTTAGCAGAAATTGAATTCATATTATTAATCGATATCTTATACATCTCGTTATAAGCATAACCTTTGCCAATAAAATCACCATTTTTCATAATAATAACTTTTCCAGACTCTACAGAACTTTTAAAACCTTTCTTATCTAACAAATCAACAGAAATTAAACTTTTCCTAACATCTGGTACAAATAAGACATTAATCAAAGTTAATTTCTTCCCAGAGGTAAAGTTAAGTTCAACAGATCCTTTGCCTCCGACACTGGCTTTGTAACGCCCCGACTTTTCGGTCGTACAGGTATGACGTATGTGTTTACCAAATTGCACAATTAAATTTAAATTAAATTATTCTTATATGCCTTTATATATTAAATTCTTTTATTTGCTATTGTTATTTGAATTTGAATTTTCATATGAATTCTTGAACGTTTACGTCTATGTGACTATGTTTGAGTGTCATTTCTATCCGAATTGATTTTCGATTTTTGTGAAAACTTGGTATGTTGGAGTTATATGTGTTATAAACATGTCTATGTACTCGTTTCATGTTTTTGGATTTATTTGTTGTGGTTTTGAATTTTATTTTGGGATTGGGACCAAAATGGGGGCTAAAGACCACCTAGCGCACCTTTGGTTCCGAGCGTCATAACTTGAGCTCGGGAACTCGGATTCAAGTTTTGTCAACTCCGTTGGACTTGTATCAATGATTTGGGTTAAATGAACCAAGCCTCATATTTTTCTAAGTCTCTTTGGACCTCCGAAATTTTATTGAAACGAGGCTCACGTGCAATTTGGACCCTTATTCACTCTTTTAGACATATCTTGAGAAATACTTAACCAAATTAAGAAATTCTTAGACCCACACACTCTTGACTTAATCCCCTATCAGCCTTGAGCTCTCATTTCTTCCCAACACAAGAAAAATAAGGGTTTTTCTCAGTTCAAACCGAGATACAAGGAAGATATGAAAGAATACTATTCACCTTCATCCTTTTGAGCTCAATACTCCATCATTTCACTCCACATTTGAAAGGTAAGTCCATAGTTTTACTCTCCACCTTCTCCTCTTTCTTTTAAGTCCAATCTTGCTGAATTTCATGATGATTTGTGTATACTATGGAGAATTTGATGAATAGTAAGGGTTAGAGCTAATATTGGAAATTATGGATGAATTCATGAGTGTTTTTTTGATTTGATGCATCATAAATGAACTTAAAGCATCCATTATTAGTTATATAAACTGAATTATCTTGGTGGTTGAGAATTCAAGTGGTTGCCTGTATCGCCCCTGTAACATCCCGATCGTCTGAATTATAAGGTACGCCTCCTCTCAACCTTTTTATGTGTTTAATTAGATGATTTTGTGTTTTGCTTGGCCCTAGTTTGAACTCTTTAGGAGTTTAGGGGCCTTTTTGTAATTTTTTCTTTTTAGGGGTTTTTCGGTCATTTATCATTCGAACGAGATTTTGACCATTTTGACCCCTTCAACGCGTTCGGGGCATCGAAACGAGTCCGTAGACTCTAAGTTTGCCCTATTCTGACGTCGTTAACCCCTTCTTCCGACCGTTTTCTTGTAAGAGGACCCGAGATATAATACCCGGATCCTCGTTTCGCGTGCCATAATTCAGTCTCAGCGTTCTCTCTCCTTTTCGCCGCTTTTCGGCGACCCATTCCGACGGTTCTGTTAGGAATAGTACCCTAGAAAGCCGATTGTATATCCGCTTTGTGCTTTTCCTTATTGTAATCGCAGACAATCTTTGAATGAAATAACGAATTGAGGCAACACTTCTTTATATGCTCTTGTTTGGTATGCGTTTACTTTAGTTGTGCATGTATGAGAACTCCCCTAATCCTAATGATTTTAGGACTCTACCATTTAGGTGAAATGGTTCATGAAACGAGCCCTATATCACATAAGTCATGATTACTAAAATACTCCAAGCCGATGAGTCCTACAGACAGTGGGAGTGTCAACCTGACTCCTCTAAGGCTTGCTTGTGGGATCACGCCCTTAAGAAGGACCACCTTGTTTCATGGAGGTGCAAAGTGTATAGTTGATACGTGCGTGATACATGAGGGTGCTTACTTTAATAAGTAAGTTCAATGAGGTGCCCCGTGTGAGAACATTCCTAAATAGGAAAGGAAGTTTCTATTTCAGGAAATAGAAACTTCCAGATTAGGAAATATCTCACGAGTCATTGATGTGATTAATTGATCCTTAGACTTGAGGTTCCTTGTCACTTTATGAGTTAACTCTGTAGTTTTAGGTATAAGCTTTAAAGGGTGTCGCCTTAGATAACTGATTCAAGGCTTATGCTAGGGCTGCACAAGTGATTCATGAAAGTGAATGAGAATCAAGAAAGGACCTACACTTGCATTTGCAAGGTGATCTCTTATTGTGTAAGTCATTCATATGCCATATGGAGTCCTTGGCCAAGGCAGTAGATCAAGACATCAAGAAAAGGGTTTCTTGGATTGAGATCAAATGGATATGAAATGCACTTAGCTTTAAGACCGGATTATTAGGGTTCTGATTATTCCCTTACCCTAGATCTTGGTTGAGAGATAGTAAGTAAGAGGACTGTATCTCACATGAATCAATGACTTAAAGGTTCTGTCGAATCCGAACATTCCAATTCAGCTAGGGGTTAAACACCTGTTGCTAGACTATGGTTGTTTAATCTGTGGACTGATTAATTAATTAGTGAATTAATTAATTAGGGTCACTGCTAATTGAATTGAGAACCTAGAGGGTCACACACAACAACTTGGTTACATGAGTTGAGGCTTAAAAATGATTAAACGAGTTAATCGGGCCTAGAGGGTTCCACACGTGTGAAACCACACGTGTGGCTCACGTGAGTGACACGTGTCCCACATGTGTGTGTATATATATATTGTGTATATATATTAAATAATTAAATGTGTTAATTATTTAATAAACTTTGGTTTAATTTTGAATTAAAAAGAAAGTCTAATTTTGGAGAAAAATAATCTAGTTAGTTAATTATGAATTAATTAATTAGATAAAATAAGTTATTTATTTTAAATAAATAAAGTATAAAATTATCCAAAAATAGTTTGGATATTTTTAGCTCTCTTGAAAGTTGATTTGAATTAGAATTCAAAGTCAAAGTCAAAATTACTTGATGATCAAGTAATAGAAGAGAGAGAGACCAAAATCCTAGCCCATTAAGGACTAGGAATTTCGGCACTCCCCCTCTTATAAATAGGGGAGCTCGAGCTCCTCTAGAAGCAAATTGGCAATTCTTTTGGTTCATGTGTTGAACACCATCCTTTCTCCAAGATCAAATAAACCCTAGGTTAAGCCTAAACACTAACTAGAGAACTAGCATCCTTACTAGTTAGATTGTGATCAAGTTGGTGGACTATCTCTAGAGAGCTTCAAGTTAGAAGTTTGAAGATTCGAGCTTTACCAAGGAGAGGGGATCAAGTCGCAAGAAGAGCGTTCTTGGGTGGCTTGAAACGCTTCAAGAAAGAATAAAAGAAAAGTAAGTTTTCTATCTCTACGAATTTGGTTACATGATTGCTAGTCCAAGGTCCTTTTGTTGGGAAAATTTTTTAAATTCCGCTGCTTTCTGATTCGTGTTTTCCAACAGGTTCAAGGTGTTTCCTACCCTTTTCCGACCCCCTGAGTCCATTTCCGGCATCATTTTCACCGAATTTTGGCCGTAGGTGGTGGTTCCGGGGAGGCTTGCGGTGGCAGAATATTCGGCGGCCAACGGGGGCCTTTTCCGACCATCTTTTGGCCTCGGGCCCTTCACGAAAGTTGTTTCGGAACGACGAGAACTAGTGGCCTTTGATCACACGACTTCTGATTCGGCCAATTGGCTCCGGGGATTTTTCCGGCGAGAAGCTTAGGGCTTTCGTAAAGCTCGTCACGGGTAAGTCGATGCCTCTTTCGGATCTCATTTTGGTTCACCGGTTTGAAAGTAATTGAAGTTTGAAGATTCTAGGGTTTTCGTATTCTTGGTTTTGAAATTGGAGACGATTGGCTTGGGATTTTTAGAAATTGATCGAGGAATTGGATTGAGCACGAGGAATCCTTGAACGGGTGATTTTTTGGGATTTTTCCGGCACGCTCCGGTAGCGGCCGAGCGGCGGCCCGCCACTGTTCCGGCGGCTCTGGTGGCGGCGATCCGGCGGGCTTCGGACAGAATGTCCGTCTCGTTATGGTGAGTCCGTTGCCTCTTTCCGTTCGTTAATCGGACACTCGGTTTATTTTCTACGTATTTATTTGTGTATTTGGGATATATTTGAACTAATTGTTTAAATGCGAATTAATTGTTATATGTTTGAATTGTCGATCAAAATGTACTCCTATGTGTATGAAATCATGTATGATATGAAATATGATAAGTATGGACTTTGTAATTTGTAAATTGAATCCCGATTTATTGAATTTATGCTAATTGATTAGATTAGAGGGGGTGTTTATGTAATTTTGAAACAGGATGAATTTGTTTGATTTGATTAGTTCAACCTTGATAATTGAATCCATTATGTAACATATGATTTGGGCAGGCCACGTAGGAAATATATGAACTTAGTACGATTGGAATTTGATATGTAGCCTTGTGAGATTTATATAAAATTCGGAGCTTGCTATTACGATTTGTTTAGCTTTCTAATACGTGCAAATTTGTATGAAATGTGATATGTAAACTTGCGTGATTTGAATTAATTGAACTTTAATTGTCACTTGGTAAATAAATATGTTAATCACGTAAATTGGAATTTGATATGTAACATCGTGATCTTTAAATAGAATTTGTAGCATGTTATTATATGATTTGTTTGGCTTTATAATACGTATAAATTTATGAAATGTTATATGTGAATTCCATTGCCTTTCGAGTCCCCTTAATTGCATTAATTGTGCTTATGGACATGCCTTAATGTTTTGTTTTGCCTGAAATTAATATGAATTTGAATCCTGCTTATGTGATTGCATTTGCCGTGCGTCCCTGTGTGGTTGTCTGTCAGAGTTTAAGCCTTGTGGTCTGTTTTGTGTGTTTAGTTGGTTCAGGTGCACCCGGGGTGGTGGCAAGTGAGTCGTGCAGGTTCCAGGTGAACCATCTGCTGTGTCTTCGGCTGTGTTTGGTGCCAGGTGAGGTTAAGATATAGTTATACCCTATTGCAACGTGCCCGTTTTCGAATGCATGCGGTTTATAAGCCTTATGTATATGTAGATATGTGCGAAGTACGTATTTTTCTGGTTTTGTCATATGATTTGATTTGAAAAGTACGAATCGCTATGTATAAGCCTATGTAGGCTTTGTCTCAGTTCTGTTATGATTTCGAGGTCAGTCTGTGTGATATGTACGTACGATATGATAAATGCGATATACATGAGATATGTATGTCTGTCTGTGTGTGGCAAGTTAAGTTTCCGGTATATGTTTGTTTATCTATGTGATGGGCCCCGGAGATTGTGGGTAAGGGAGACCCGGGACGACCATGGGGTCGCCGGTTACGACCCCTGTGCACTTATCCACCAATGGAAGACTTAGTTCTCCTATGCCGACGGAGCGCATTTTGGCTGGCCGTCGAAGGAACCGGGCGGGATCCTCCGGTTCACATGTTTCGTTCTGTGGTGGGTTGAGAGAGGCACCTCTCTTCCCCAATGGTGTGCAGGTGGGATTGTTTTATGAGTTTTTGTTTTGGTATAAGTAAGTGTGTTCTGTCTGTCGGTCTGTCATAAGTTCGTGAAACGGGGGTAGATTCTTAAATTAAGATAAAAATTGATATACTTTTAAGCTAATAAGATATGCTCTGATATACGTGTTAAGTCTGCATGAATCTGAGTTGTGCCTTAAGAAACTTTTGATTTAAGATTTGTTTGGTCTGTTTGATAAGTCTCCCTATATGTATATTATCACGGGAAAATGTTTTGGTATGCAAAAACTAACCCCGGGTTCACGAACGTTGCTTCTTCTGCGTGCTGTGCTCTATATATATGTAGGTGTGTATGGGTAGCCCCTCGCTCAGTCTTTGGACTGAACCCTCCCCGTTTATGTTTTTAGTTGCAGGTTCAGGTCGTTGGAGTTCGTGCTAGGCGGCGGTGTGTCGTGTCTGTCGAGTCTGTGTCTGTTCGTTTAAGTTTGTTAAGTATTTTATTCTGATTTATGATTCGTAAATTCTGTATAAGATATGTTCTGTGCAGGTTGGGAATTTATGTTTTGAATGTTTGGAATTCGGGACAGGTTAGGACAGGTGCTCGGATTAGTTGAACCCGTTTTGATGTGTAATTATTCGGGACAGGTTAGGACAGGTTTGCTGAACTAGTTGAACCCGTATATTTGATTCTAATGTATGTACTGCGTTGTATGCTTGGAGTGTAAAAGTTTTTGTAAGTTGGCATTTCGTGCTACTTCCGCTGTCATGTATTGCATATTTTCTTTTGTACAGGGTTAGATACCGCATAGCTACTGCGTGTGTTCTTGTTTGTCACCCATTCGCTGTGACTTGGTGCGTGTGCGGACCTTCCATTTCGTACACGTGTCGGGTCGTAGTGCGGGGGATGTGGCGCCTCACGTGTGGGGTGTTACATTTATAAGTGGTATCAGAGCTATCAGGTTCAGAACTGGTACTCTGGAGTCTTGTCGTGTCAGTCTAGGTCGTACGGCATAGGAATATGTGCGCATTGCATCCGTTTGGCCTGTAATTGTGTTTCCTCAGTTTGAATTGTATCGAGTTATGTGACTATGTGTGTGCAATAATTATGATTAACACTTTATCATGTACTTGCAATTACATTTAATTGTTGTACTTACATGACTTAAGTGCCGCATTTCATTTGCACATCTAACCCTCATGCACCAACTTTTGTGTTTTACTTACAGGGCTGCTTCAGCAACAACTTGAATAACTTCTATGACATCACTGCAATATTATGATCAAGATTTCAAATACCACGGTGAACGGTACACTAAGCATTCATGGCACGAGCATCCATGCATTCTTTATTTGATTAATTCTTGTTGTTATGTGTAATATCTGTCAATTGTGATACTTGTTGATTGTTGTAATTTTGATTCTGCTTTTGTGCTTGAGTGAGAGAGATTTGATTCTCTCTATTTATGTTCTTGGGGGATGTTGATTCTTCCTACTTGTGTGTTAGAGAGATGCTGGATTCTCTCAGTATTACGTAACAGAAAGATGTTGGAGTCTTTCTGAGTTCTGTGCACGAGAGATGCTGGATTCTCTTGTACTTAGGTATTCGAGGGATGCTGGATTCCCTTGGATTTAGGGTTTGAGAAATGTCGGATTTTCTCAAACTAGAATGTCTGGAAGATGTGGAATCTGATAGACTTAGGCTGAGAGACGGGTTTCTCTCAATTGTGTACCTGAGAGACGGGGCTCTCTCTTTTGTGTGTTGAGAAACGGGGTTTTCTCTTTTGTGTGCCAAGGGACGGGGTTCCTTCGCTTGCGTGTCGAGAGATGGGATTCTCTCTCTTGTTTGTTGCGGTTGCGTTACTTCTGGCCAGACGACAGTTTGCAAGCAACGAGGACGTGAAGGTATCGAACTTTGGGTACAGTGGCCTAGTGGGGATCAAATGAGTTGAAGTGACCAACGATCAAGCGCTCAGTGGAACTTCAGTGACAACGAGTCACTATGAAGGGAGTTGAGGCCAACTAAGAGAGAAGTATCCTGTAGAGTTTGCAGTTCGCCTAGATCAGAGTTGCGCAGCGGAAGCTTGAAGTGGAATTCGTTTTAGCGTCGTTCAAGATCCGACCTTAGGACCTGAGGACAGGTCCTTTTGAAGGAGGGGAGTTCGTAACATCCCGATCATCCGACTTATAAGATACACCTCATCTCAAACTTTTTATGTGTTTAATTAGTTGATTTTGTGTTTTGCTTGGCCTTAGTTTGAACTCTTTAGGAGTTTAGGGGTCTTTTTGTAATTTTCTCTTTTTAGGGGTTTTTCGGCCATTTATCGTTCGAACGAGATTTTGACCATTTTGACCCCTTCAACGCGTTCAGGGCATCGAAACGAGTTCGTAGACTCGAAGTTTGCCCTATTCTTACGTCGTTAACCCCTTCTTCCGACCGTTTTCGTGTACGAGGAGCCGAGATATAATACCCGGATCCTCGTTTCGTGTGCCATAATTCATTCTCAGCGTTCTCTCTCCCTCTCCCGCGATGTTGACACTATTCACACACACTCAAGGTGTATTTTCACACACAACTCAAACTTGCCCGTTTCTCGACGGAATTCGACGAATGAATAGTCCATTTCGGAGAGCTCGATGACGCGGTCACAACCGTACCAAGAACTCGACCAACCGGCGACCGACGGTAGAGAAACCACCGGATTTCAGATGCGCAGGCGGGGGTGGCGGAGCCGCCACTTCGCTGCCCGTTCGCAGCGGCTTCCGGCCGCTTTTCGGCGACACGCGCCCCAGTCCCGGTGAGGGGACGCCCCGGCACAGCGAGGGACATTGGCGGCACGGCCATCCGGGCCGCGGCGGCGGCGCGTTACTTTAGCAGCGCTTTTCGCCGCTTTCCGGCGACCCATTCCGAAGGTTCAAGGTGTTTCCTACCCTTTTCCGACCCCCTGAGTCCATTTCCGGCATCATTTTCACCGAATTTTGGCCGTAGAGGGCTTTCGTAAAGCTCGTCACGGGTAAGCCGATGCCTCTTTCGGATCTCATTTTGGTTCACCGGTTTGAAAGTAATTGAAGTTTGAAGATTCTAGGGTTTTCGTATTCTTGGTTTTGAAATTGGAGACGATTGGCTTGGGATTTGCAGAAATTGATCGAGGAATTGGATTGAGCACGAGGAATCCTTGAACGGGTGATTTTTTGGGATTTTTCTGGCACGCTCCGGCGGCGGCCGAGCGGCGGCCCGCCACTGTTCCGGCGGCTCCGGTAGCGGCGATCCGGCGGGCTTCGGACAGAATGTCCATCTCGTTATGGTGAGTCCATTGCCGCTTTCCGTTCGTTAATCGGACACTCGGTTTATTTTCTACTTATTTATTTGTGTATTTGGGATATATTTGAACTAATTGTTTAAATGCGAATTAATTGCTATATGTTTGAATTGTCGATCAACATGTACTCTTATGTGTATGAAATCATGTATAATATGAAATATGATAAGTATGGACTTTGTAATTTGTAAATTGAATCCCGATTTATTGAATTTATGCTAATTGATTAGATTAGAGGGGGTGTTTGTGTAATTTTGAAACAGGATGAATTTGTTTGATTTGATTAGTTCAACCTTGATAATTGAATCCATTATGTAACATATGATTTGGGCAGGCCACGTAGGAAATATATGAACTTAGTACGATTGGAATTTGATATGTAGCCTTGTGAGATTTATATAAAATTCGAAACTTGCTATTACGATTTGTTTAGCTTTGTAATACGTGCAAATTTGTATGAAATGTGATATGTAAACTTGTGTGATTTGAATTAATTGAACTTTAATTGTCACTTGGTAAATAAATATGTTAATCTCGTAAATTGGGATTTGATATTTAACTTCATAATCTTTAAATAGAATTTGTAGCATGTTATTATATGATTTGTTTGGCTTTATAATACGTATAAATTTATGAAATGTTATATGTGAATTCCATTGCCTTTCGAGTCCCCTTAATTGCAGTAATTGTGCTTATGGACATGCCTTAATGTTTTGTTTTGCCTGAAATTAATATGAATTTGAATCCTGCTTATGTGATTGCATTTGCCGTGTGTCCCTATGTGGTTGTCTGTCTGAGTCTGAGCCTTGTGGTCTGTTTTATGTGTTCAGTTGGTTCAGGTGCACCCGGGGCGGTGACAAGTGAGTCGTGCAGGTTCCGGGGTGAACCATCTACTGTGTCTTCGGTTGTGTTTGGTGCCAGGTGAGGTTAGGATAAAGTTATACTCTATTGCAACGTGCCCGTTTTCGAATGCATGAGGTTTATAAGCCTTATGTATATGTAGATATGTGCGAAGTACGTATTTTGCTGGTTTTGTCATATGATTTGATTTGAAAAGTACGAATCGCTATGTATAAGCCTATGTAGGCTTTGTCTCAGTTCTGTTATGATTTCGAGGTCAGTCTGTCTGATATGTACGTACGATATGATAAGTACGATATACATGAGATATGTCTGTCTGTCTTTGTGTGGCAAGTTAAGTTTCCGGTATATGTCTGTTTATCTGTGTGATGGGCCCCGGAGATTGTGGGTAAGGGAGACTCGGGACGACCATGGGGTCGCCGGTTACGACCCCTGTGCACTTATCCACCAACGGGAGACTTAGTTCTCCTATGCCGACGGAGCGCATTTTGGCTGGCCGTCGAAGGAACCAGGCGGGATCCTCCGGTTCACATATTTCGTTCTGTGGTGGGTTGAGAGGGGCACCTCTCTTCCCTAATGGTGTGCAGGTGGGATTGTTTTATGAGTTTTTGTTTTGGTATGAGTAAGTGTGTTCTGTCTGTCGGTCTGTCATAAGTTTGTGAAACTGGGGTAGATTCTTAAATTAAGATAAAAATTGATATACTTTTAAGCTAAAAAGATATGCTCCGATATGCGTGTTAAGTCTGCATGAATCTGAGCTGTGCCTTAAGAAACTTTTGATTTAAGATTTGTTTGGTCTGTTTGATAATTCTCCCTATATTTATATTATCACGGGAAAATGTTTTGGTGTGCAAAAACTAACCCCGGGTTCACGAACGTTGCTTCTTCTGCGTGTTGTGCTCTATATATATGTAGGTGTGTGTGGGTAGCCCCTCGCTCAGTCTTTGGACTAACCCCTCCCCGTTTATGTTTTTAGTTGCAGGTTCAGGTCGTTGGAGTTCGTGCTAGGCGGCGGTGTGTCGTGTCTGTCAAGTCTGTGTCTGTTCGTTTAAGTTTGTTAAGTATTTTATTCTGATTTATGATTCGTAAATTCTGTATAAGATATGTTCTGTGCAGGTTGGGAATCTATGTTTTGAATGTTTGGAATTCGGGACAGGTTAGGACAGGTGCTCGGATTAGTTGAACCCGTTTAGATGTGTAATTATTCGGGACAGGTTAGGACAGGTTTGCTGAACTAGTTAAACCCGTATATTTGATTCTAATGTATGTATTGCGTTGTATGCTTGGTGTGTAAAAGTTTTTGTAAGTTGGCATTTTGTGCTACTTCCGCTGTCATGTATTGCATATTTTCTTTTGTACAGGGTTAGATACCGCTTAGCTAGTGCGTGTGTTCTTGTTTGTCACCCGTTCGCTGTGACTTGGTGCGTGTGCGGACCTTCCATTTCGTACACGTGTCGGGTCATAGTGCGGGGGATGTGGAGCCTCACGTGCGGGGTGTTACAGCCCCCAAATACGCTACAACCCCGCACCGTTGCACTTCCCAGGCGGATGTGAGACCTAGCACCTAAGAGGCACGCCGGCGAACGGACGATGCTATACAATATCAGAGTAAGAAAATATGGCAGCGGAATTTGAAACATATAAAATAACAGCTTATGTTTGGGGCAGTAAATAAAAGAATTCGGAATAGTTTGAAACTCATGAAAATTTAGAAGCATTACCGTAGGGTTAAAGTTGTTCATGAACTAAGAGTATGATACTGGAATAATATAATAAATATACAAGATTATAGTCTAACTTGGCTTAGTTAAGAAACCTGATCTAATATGTATAAGAAAATGGACTATCTATGCTTCAAGATACCAGCTAATGAGCGATGGCAATACCTGAAATCATGAATTTGAAAAGAGCGAGGGGTTAGTCAAAGTGACTAAGTGAGGGGTGGTTGAGTGAAACTATAAAACTTTAGGGTTTTACCAAGAGACTTTTATTTGAAAGGATCTTTAATAGTAATTGAATAAGAATGAAGTAATAATTTTGAGAGTAATGCGAAATCAGTATCCATAGTGGGATTAACCAAGAAACTCCTTGGTTAGTACCCGATACTAGGAAAATACTACAACAATATCAATATTGGGTTCATATTTATTTGAAGATAAAGGGGTAGAGGGATTATGTGTTATACTTTTTAGGAAAATATAAACCCCTTTGTGAAACAATATGGTGCCCGCAAGCTAGGCGTTCTCCAACCTTCACTCCTTAAAAACCAAGAATATTCGTAACGACATTGATCAAGATGTCGTTACTTAATAAAAAGAAATACAACGATACCATCCTTTTTCCTCCGGTGTCACCTTAGGGAGCTACCCCTAGTGACGATATACATGAACTTGGGAGGGACGTACCTTTTCCCGTCACTTGATATGGAATAACTAACCTCCAGTTAGACCACCACCAAGATCTAGTTGGCGGCTGGTATAATAGTAGACCTCGGCCTATGCCTCCCGGACTACTACTTCTACCAAGACCACCGGGCCCACAATAAGAAAATATATTTTGCTTGCATTTAACGATACCCGGTAAACGGTAGCATAGTACCGAGATAATTTAGCAGGAGATACTTTTAATTGTTTATGACAAGATGTTATGAATACTTTAAAATAATTGATTGTGTATACTGGAACAATATAAGTTGATATCAAAGTATTTTCAAAAAAGGGCAGTATCATTTATAAAGGAATAAAAATTGAATGGTATTATGGTAGGTCATAAAATGTTTCATATATATATATATATATATATATATATAAATATATTCATGATCCCAATTGAAAACGTTTAACCTAACCTACAATAACCAGGTATTATGTAATAATACCTGAGTCCTAGTCCGTCCAGATCTTCACCTATGAGTGGTGATCAACTATAAGTTTCTATTTCGTAACCAAAACTACTCACATAGACAAGTTATCATAAACCATGTCATAATCATGGAATAAGATCACCTAATAATATTCTGATAAAATACAACTTTAACATTTAAACAAGACTTGTAAAACAAGCGGTTATTAAATTATGAATCTTAGTAAACTTTTATATTATAAAATAAGTTCATAAAATTTAATAAGGAAATCTTATTTATTTTAATCATATAATATTTACACCTAAAAGGGTAATATTTTAGAAAAATCCGGTAAACTTTAATTTTACCCAGTAAACCCTTATTTTCACCGTTTAAGTGAATTTCTTTAATTAATTAGGTTTTATGAAATCTTTAACTAATTAAATATTTATTAATCACCATGATTCTAATTATAAGATTGGAAACGAAATTAGGGTTTAACTTCACAATGTAGGTCACATTTTAGAAAATGTTTACAAGATTGCCGATTTCGGAAAACTCGGATAAAATCTTCCTTTAAAAAATTCCAAAACCTATTTTATAATTATTTTTATATTAATTTCGAAATATTTAGAATATGGGTTGACCAAAGAGTCAAAATTACTAGTAAAAGCATTTACTATTCAAATTCTTATGAATTAATCACTTTATAACATAAAATCGATTTAAAAAATGTTTACAAGATTGCCGATTTCGGAAAATTCGGAAAAAATCTTCCTTTAAAAAATTCCAAAACCTATTTTATAATTATTATTATATTAATTTCGAAATATTCAGAATATGGGTTGACCAAAAAGTCAAAATTACTATTAAAAACATTTACTATTCAAATTCTTATGAATTAATCACTTTATAACATAAAATCGAACACACACACTCACACACTATCACACGTGCACCTAAAATCATTCAAGAACAACATGAACATGTTCTTAGACTTATGAATATGTTCATACTAGTTCATGATCATATTTAATAAATTCTAGGTTCATAACATATGATTAAAGGTAAAATGTGGCACTTTATGCAACATGATTCATAAAATTAATTCTAAATAAATTATTCTTGACATGAATTTAATTAAACAAGACCATGAATACTTAAACATGTGAATATACTATATCATATCATAATTCATGCGTTTAATTAAATAAAATTCACATATATTATCATATTTTTCCTAAACTAGCATAAATACATATATTTCATAAAATAAATTCCTAAAGCATAATTTAATTAAATCTAAGCATGCTACTACTATTATTATACTAAGAACATAATATAAAGCATGAAATAATAAAATAAAACACACCTTAGCCTAGGGAGAGAGAGGAGAGGCGTGAGAGAGGGAGAGATGGAGTGAATTTTGTGTAGTCTTGGAAATGAGCTTGGAGGGGTATTTATACTTGGGATTTAGGGGCTTATGTTGCAATTTCTAAGAATATGGAAGAGATGTGGAAGATCTCTAACCCACACATTTGTATGGAATTTTTGTAGGGAATGTGGAAATCTCTAAATCACACAAATGTAGGGAATTTTTGTAGGAAATGTAGAAGACTTCAATTCACATATTTAGACTTTCTATTTTAGGAAGGTGATGTCATGGGTGATGTCATATTTGATAAAAATAATTATAAAATAATATAAAAATTTATTCAAGAGTCGAGGGACGAGAACTTGAAGTGGTAAAATAATGAAAGAATGAGTGAAAAATAAGCTTCGTTATGATTATAAATGTGGAATATTTAGGTTTTTCGTTTACAAGTCATGAACGTTAAAGATGATGAAAATCATAATAAAATTATATAAACGAAGCTATGATGAAGTTTAAAGGTTGGAAAAATTATGATAGCTTAGAGAAAAATTCAAGAAATGTTTTAAGTATAATTTTGGATATTGAATGAAAGCTAATTATTTAAAATAAAATAATAATTTTTTAAAAGGAAAATATTTATAAAATATGCTACGGTTGGAATCAAGTTTTGGTAAATGTATGAAAATTCAAAAAATAATTCAAGGATCGTTTTGACTATGATATTTGATAGGAAAAGTGTTCCGAGAAATTCCTAATTGTATGGAATGAATAGTGATCAAGGGACCTAATGGTAATTTTGATCAACAATTTTTGTAAAGAGTTTCGAGTCATGGAAAGCATATGTAATTGATAGAAAAATATAAGTCTCATGCCTCTAAGGTTCTACGAATGAGATAAGAGGATATCGTTTAATGGATAAACAATGACATGGGGATAAAATCGTAACTCTGATGTGAAATTTCCGAAAATGATTTTAAAACGAGAGATGTGATTTAAGGTATTCAAGAAATACTGATTTGAGTTTTTAGTATTCTATTGAGGGAATGGAGGCTCGGAAATGAATAGTAATTTGGGGTTTTAGATGAGATCTCTCCCAAAGTCACATAATAGCACGTAAGAACAACTTAAAACGCATAGAAATGTGATGCATGAAGAACATTTGACGGATCAAAGTCTATAAATGCTTTCACTTTCTTTCAAGGCTTATCAATTCCAACTAGGCCCTGTTTAGGCTGTTACATTGCCATTAATGAACTTAGGAGAAAATGGATGAATATGAACTCTTCCTTCCCTTACTCACGTTTTTTATCTTTGGTGCGGTTTTAAGGCATGATATGGGGTTGAATTGTTGGTCTTTTGCTGCTCTTTCTTACCTTATTATGTTAGCATGAGGATGGTTGGAGTTTTGGTGATTTCTGGGCTGAAACTTCGTATTTTGCTGCTGGTACGCGAAGGTCGCGGCCGCGGGTGCTAAATTGAATTACTTCGAATTTAGGGTCACGACGTAATCCTTTTATGCCTATTTTTGGTCACGGCCATGACCCCATTTTACCCAACTTTCGACCTGCAATTTTAATTTACTTCGAATTATTGGGTCACGGCCGCGACACCTTTTATGCATGTTTTGGGTCACGGACTCAACCCCTGTTTTACATGCATGTTTTGTTTTCACTTCCGTTTGTGCTTTACATGATTTTTATGCCTCGTTTATGATTTATATGCTTCATTAACATGTTATATTATGTGTTAACTTGTATATTATAAATTTTTGGAGTAATTTGATATGATTTTGT
Organism: Lantana camara; assembly: GCA_037501455.1. NCBI lineage: Eukaryota > Viridiplantae > Streptophyta > Magnoliopsida > Lamiales > Verbenaceae > Lantana > Lantana camara. Next base: position 90,804,062 of record CM074858.1, on the reverse strand, counting down.
CGAGCAACGAACTAATATGTTATTACGTGACTTAAGTGCTTCTGTATGAAACATTAAGTGCTTTCTTGCATTATTTGATGTCTTAAATGAATCCTCTTCCCTCTATACTTATTATATGCGTTGTACACATAACGGTATGTGTGTTATGATTGATGTATTAAGCTTATGGCCCATTTTGATATAATTCATGAAAGTTATGAAACGTTTGAATGTGAAACCTTCAAGTCTTGAACATATTGAATGAATTACTTGATTATTTGACTTCATGACATCATTTTACTTCTTATACATTTCACATCATGTGCATCACATTGTCGTGTGTCGTAATTGGTCATATTGAGTCTCACTTCACCTTCTTTTAACAGATTCGGGTCCAATCGGAGACGAGCCCGAGCAGTGAGGTCCTTGTGCCATTTCTTTTATCTTTTAAGGTGGGTTTCTCTTCTATTAGTTAAATAACCCGATATATCCCTAATGTGTAAAGTTTTAAGCCAAACTATTAGTACGTATATATCAAGTCTTTTAAACAGTCTATGATTTTGAACGTAAAACCCTTTTTTCTATTGAATACCCCACCTAATGATTTGGCGAGATTGATTGATTGTAATGAATGGGGGCCCTGGGACTTAGTGCACGTGGCTAACTGGGGAGGCATGGTGATGGGGATCCTCGTGCACTAGTTCCACCAAAACTACGACGATACCGGCCCTCGCTAGGAGCTTAGCGATGAATGGGAATCAGGCTTTTGGGGATTCATGTACCCCACTAGCCAAAATGATTGAGGTAGCCGGGTCTTGCAAGCCCGCCACCGCCCGGAGGAAAAAGGTGTAGTTGAATGATTATGATTGATCGAATGATTATGCACGAAAGATTATGTATGAAAACCTAATGAACACTTTAATGATTACACAAGGTGGAGGTTGGAGACTTAGCCCTCTCGCCGGGCTCACGAATAACCTATTGAATGAATATGAATGTTATAATCCCGTTTGATGATTTTCTTATTTTACTCGCTTCGGAAATGTTCTAAGACCTCTTAGGGCATTATAACCTGCATGATCGTGTTTCAATTCTGCAATATTTATATATTATGCCCTATTTTATACCCACCAGTCCCCTTTGCACTGAACCCAGATTGTCTTCAGTTGTGTTGTGCAGGTTTTGGGAGAGCTAGGCGGGAATCTGAGTCTTTGGGTGTCTTATATTCGAGTCTAGCTCTTTGCTTTGGGTCACACTCGTATACTCATATTGTTATTTTGTATATTGATTGTGGTTACTTGGAGCATACTTGATGGTTGGGCCGTGATGGCATTTTGAATACTTGAACTATTGTAATTATTTTGGAGCTTGAAGCTCACGGTGTATATATATGATGATCATGTATTGCTTCCGCTTTATTGTTTAACTCTGTTATTCTTGCACTTTGGTTTTGAATGGTTTAAGGGTTAGCTCCCGCCTAGCATAGCGTGTGTGTTTTGTCCCCATTCGTCATTTTGGTACGTGTATGAATTTTTCATTTCATATACGGGTCGGGTCTCGGTGCGGGGGATGTGGTGCCTTGCGCTCGGGTGCTACAGGCTTTGGAGTTGTTTCCCATCTGAACCTCTTGCCCAATAACACTTTCGAAGTTCTGAAATGTCTTGACCGTTGCAAATGTGAACGGTTTCTCCAGAATCCAACCACCAGCCTGAAAGTTCACTTGCTATATTGATTTCAGAAATCATAGCCATATCAAGGCTAAGATCAGTAACCATGGCAACTAGGTTCTCTTCAACCATATTTGCAACGCTGAATCCACTCTTCCATTATGAGCATTCCCTCGCATATTGTCTAGTTTCTCCACAAACATGACACTTACCTTTTCTTTTGTTAGTAGCATTAACAGGTTTAAATTTCTATCTGATTTTCTTAAATTGTCTATAATTCTTTTTTAACAACAAAACCCTTCCTCTTAAAATTTCCAGCCTCAACATGGTTTATACTAGACTATCCTTGAACCAAATTCTTTTCATCGCGTTTTCGAGCCTCCTCTTCAATACGCAGATGTTTTTGAATTTGTTCGAAGGACAAATCCTCAGATTTATGCATCAATCTCTTTGCATAATTTTTCCAGGCTGGAGGGGCTTTGAAATTATAGCTCCAACCTGGAAGGTTTCTGGGAGGACAATTTTCACCATCCGTAATTTATTGACAATTACCTGGAGCTCATGCACTTGCTCCAGAATTGGTTTATTATTAACCGTTTTAAAATCAAGATATTTAGATACCAGGTACTTATTTGTGCCTTCATCTTCAGCCTTATGTTTGTACTCCAGTGCCTCCCAAAGTTCTCTAAGAGATTATATATTTGTGTATAAATCATACAAATAGTCAGACAAAGTGTTGAGTATATGTCTACGAGCTAACTGTACGTCTTCTGCTCTCTTTTGTCTTTGTTGCTGAAGGGTCTCCACTATCTCCTGCTGGATCTATAAAGCATTTCTGGAAGGACCTGCTACTGCAGTGTTGGCAGGAAGATTGTCAAGAGAGACACCAGGAGATAGTGGAGACCCTTCAGCAGTGTTGGCAGGAAGATTGTCAAGAAGGACCGGCTGAAATTGTCGCCACCTAAACGGTCTAGCTTTTGCTGGAACATGATTCTGAAGGATTCAGAATCCATCTTCAAGAATAGAAACTTTAAGATTGTTAAGAAAATCAGCAATAGATGTAGCAAGACATGGGTATTCCCTGTCCTTAAAGTTTCTATCGCCCCTAACTTTCTGTGAAGTGCGCTAAAGGTTGCAGGCAATACACTTCCAGGATATATGTCAAGCTTTTAGGGAGGATGATTTTGTATGATAGCACTGCACAAGAAATCTGATGAGTGTTGCGTGTATTTTTTCAGCTCAAGAAGATCGTATATATAGACTTTCAGGTGTTAAAAATCGACTGATTTGAATTATTACGATTAAAGAATTCATTCAGCATCAATGGGCTGTTAGTGGCCCCTGAATTAATTTTGGGATTAATTTTCTTGATTTGCAGTTACATCTGGCCTTCCAACGCCACAATCGCCCATCAAACGCCACAATCGCCCAAGCCCCGGCCCCCTGCCCATGCCGCCAGTGTGCGGGCGCGGGCTGTGCGGTGCACCGCACTACGTATAAGCCCATTAGACCACTCTTGAGTTCCACAAATTTAATACTGTATTTACCACTTAAATTTATAAAGCTTCATTTTCAGTATTTCTCCAATGTGGGACTTTAAGAGTCACAGTTTTTTCAAACACCTATTATATGTCCTTGATATTTGCAATGACTCCTCAATTTTCAATATGGGATATTAAAGACACATAACATTCAACATCCTAAATAATAGATAACCTTCTACAATTGGAAAGAAATATGGAGAGTCAAATCGCAACCTAAGATCAGGAACTTTCTTTGGCGAGGCTGCCATGGTATCCTTCCGACGGGACACTTGCTTTCTAGTCGCCACTATTCCTCCGATGATAGTTGTGTTCATTGTGGGGACACGGGCGAAGATATGGGACACGCTCTTGTTACTTACTCCTTTGTGCGTCAAGTATGGGCTCTTTCGAACGTGCCCTGGCAACTCGTTCAAGGACCGGCCGTTAATTTCCATGAGGGGCTGCTCAAAGCGCTTAAGGAGTTGGATAGTCAGGAAGGGGGGAAGTTAGCCTCTTTACTTTGGGCTATTTGGCACTACCGTAATGTTAAAAAGGCTACGGGAGCTACGGTACACCCACTGGAAGTGGTGCAGCATGCACTAAATAATTCAGTGCTTCCCACTCCACTGGAGAATGATCAAATGTTGTAGCCTCCCATACCGGTGACTATGAGTTGGCTTAAGCCGGCGTCGGGTTGGATAAAAATTAACTTTGATGACGCAGTTTTCTAGGATTCTTGTTCGATTGGGATTGGTGTTATTGCTAGAGACTCGAATAGGCAATGTGTTGGCTGGGAATGGGATATAAGGAAGAATACGACTGACCTGGTAGTAGTGGAAGCTCATGCAACACTTGAAACGGTTTGGCTCAGCAGAGATTTCAGGTGGAGTAAGGTCATTATTGAAGGAGACTCGCTGAACTTCATTAACAGCCTTGTGGCAAATAAGTATGACCTCTCGGATGTGGGCAACATTATCGCTGACATCAAGCTTACGTGTAACTGTTTCTCGGATGTCACTTTCTCTTTCATTAGGCGTGGTGTAAATTTAGTTGCCCACACTCTTGCTCGTAATGTGGCTCCGGCCTGAATTGGTTCGTCAGATTACCCGACCGTTGTTTCTAACTTTATTTTGGCGGACTTGGTTTAATGGTCGTTGTGACTGATCGTAAAAAAAAAAAAAATTGAAATACCTACATTGGATATCTCAAAGATTTTTTAAATTACAAACAACCCCATCTCTTTTAGGGTTTTTTTCTTAATAGATAACCTTCTACAATTAGAAATACCAACATTGGATATCTTGAAGATTTTTGAAATTACAAACAACTCTATCTCTTTTAGGATTTTTTTCTTTTCATACACATTCACATGCCCCAATGGAACTCCCCAATAGAACTCGAATCCGTGATGTATCTATTCACAATTATAGATGTTTGTCTCTCTTTTAGGATTCTTGATAAGTGATAATTCTGTCGAGATACGTGATTCTGAATAAGTGATAACTCTCTAAATGAATAAAAAAATTTATTGCATGATTCAGTATGTTTTCCATGTCCTGAGACATCTGGTGATGACCGCGACTACGATGACTATGATCGAAATTGTCAAATATCAATAATACAAACCCGAAGTTGGAAAGAAAATAAAAAATTAACTTCCAATAATATCATTTTATTCCTCAATATAAAGTACACATACTAATATATTTCCATAAACCGCCTACTGCATTACTGTTACAAAGCATCATAACCTTCAGATGTCACGGTGGGAATTAGAGCAGTACTCGTCCACGCAGCCCAACATTTCATCTGCATAAGCCAAAATGATAAAAATAAAAAGGAAAAAAGAAAAAAGAAAAACAAGATGGAGCCCATATTAGTGTGTATACACAACTATAATTCAAACTAATAACTTTAGTCTTTAGCACACTCAATAATGCGTGTATAAATAAAAAAGTTATTACTATTAAAAATATATTATCTTAACAAGTTAATTCCACCTATTAACAAAATGGGTCAATCATCCCCTCTCTCATGAGAGTTCCCTCTCGTATGGGAGTTCCTCCGCCGAACCCTAGAGACCGCTGGATCGCCGTCGTAGTGCAGCTATTCACCTCCGACCGTCGTCGGCTCTCCTCATTCTCTGCCACGCCTCTACTCTATCTCCCTCCTCCCTTGCTCTTCTCTTTTTCCGCTTTGTCTCGCTCCCCGTTTTTTTTCGTGCTGACTGATAGGTTTCTTTCTCTTTTCAGGTGCGGAGCTTTACCCTTCAGGAAGATACGTGGGAGAATCCCGCAGTTCATTTCCCTTCACAATATGCAGAATCCCCAGAGCCATCCGGGCTCGCCAGGGGAAACATCGGAACAAGAGATTTCCCAGTTAACTCGTTCTCTCACCTTATCGTCAAAAGAGTCGGAACATGTCTCAATGCCAGAATCCACTTGGGGGTCATCGGGACCCAAACGTCGGCTCACTATCGTAGGTAAGGTCTTCTCTCGACGGTCTATCCATTTTGATTCGTTCCGCATAACTATGATGAGGTCGCTAAACCCTGTGAAGGGAATGGATATAACCAAGTTATGGCAGGATCGGTTCCTTTTTATTTTCAATCATCAGTTGGATTTACAGAGGGTCATGGAGAATACTCCTTGGTGTTTTGACAAATATCCGATTATCATGAGGGTTGTAGAGAGTGGGGAAGACCCCAGCTTCGTCTCCTTGGACACTTGTGAGTATGCCGTTCATATCCGTGGTCTCCCCATTGAACGTAGAACTGATGCCGTGGCGGAATTCTTAGGGAACAAGATAGGAATATTCAGCTCTCGTCTGAAAACTGCTCTCTCTAGGGCAGGCTCTGATTCGTTGCGGATTCGGGTTGGTATTCGTATGACAGAACCGTTGCTTCGATGTCTCACTGTTAAACTGCCATCGGGGCACCAAATGGAATTGTCTTTGAGCTACGAACGTCTGGCCAACTTCTGCTACCTCTGCGGAATCTGTGACCATGTCGACAAATTCTGCCCCCTACGCTACGAAGATGATTTTATTGATCCCGAACCAGATTACCCGTTTGGACCTTGGCTCCGCGAAAGCAGCTACGGTAGTTCTCGCGCAGAGAGTGGCTTTCTATTCAGCCCCCCCCCCCAATGATTCCTTCTCGAGGCCTGGTTTTCGTAGGCCGGGGAACGATAGTCCCTCCTTCTCCAGGGCAAGTGCGGACACTCACCCGCCTTCTTTTCCGATTGGCATTGACCGTAGGGGTCATCCTCCCCTCAACCTGACTCCCAGCATGGTTTCTCATAGCTCCCCGTCCAGTCCCCTGAGCCCATCTCCCAATCTACCAAATGACCAGCAGATTATGTCCAACACCCTCACCAGCACCACCCCTCACAGAACCTTAGGCCTAGACCCTCACGCCCATTCCACTCCCGCCACCACGCCAAAGAACTTCACTGCTTCTAACATCCACGCCCCAGTGCTACCCGTGCTACGCCATCACCATCCACGACCCAACGATGAAAACTCATGCCCAAATAAACAACGCCTAAAACTCTCTCAACCTGATATTGCTTCCGATCCTACCCTTGTCCTCAAAGGATCTTCCCTCCAGCCCCAGACCTCCCTTCAATCCGAAAAGCTACCCTACTCTCTTGATAGGGAACTTGTAAATGTTCCCCTCACCCTGAGCCTCCCAGACCCGAAGCTCCAGGCCACACCGAAAATCCGTAAATTCAAGAAGAAACCTTCCTTAAAACCGTCACCCAAATTATCCGCACTTCCCGTTTCCTCGCAGAACCCCCTTGGGTTCCCCCCATCTCCGGATTCTTCCTGTTTGGTTGATATCACTAATTCAACGACGGCGACTGCAGGGCAGTCCCGCCGAGCCCAATGAGTTGCCTCAGTTGGAACTACCAGGGTTTAGGGGGACCCTGGCGAGTTCATGACCTCCGGTCCCTCATTAGGGACCATAAACCCCAGATTATCTTTCTCTCGGAGACTCGGTGCACGCGTCAGAAGATTGAAAGATTGAAAGTTACGTTAGATATGCATGGTGTGAATGTTGACTCAGTTGGGAAAGGTGGCGGACTTGCGTTGCTTTGGCGTAGGGACGTGGAGGTTACGTTACAAAGCTTTTCTCCATCTCATATTGACGCTTCGGTTAAAGACTTGGGTAGTGAGACTCCGTGGCGTTTCACTGGTTATTACGGAGCCCCGGATGCCCGCAACAAACTTGCTGTTTGGAATTTGCTTCGGTGGTTGAGCAGGCAGTCGGTTAGACCGTGGTTAGTTAGCGGGGATTTCAATGATATTCTTCATAGTTGTGAGAAAGAAGGTGGGAATATTCAATCGGCTTCTCGTATACAGGATTTCAGTGAGGCTCTTTCAGATGCTGGGTTGTCTGATCTCGGATTCTCGGGTTATCCCTTCACTTGGTTCAGAAATCGAACAGTGCCAGACTCTATTAAGTCTCGTCTGGACCGCTCGGTCGTGTCAGATAGCTGGCGCTCTCTCTTCCCCCACGCTAAGGTTATTCACTTGAATGCCTCATGCTCTGATCATATCCCTATTCTCACGGTTCTTAAGGAGACTGGGTCGAATAAGCGACAGAAGCGGCGTCCTTTCCGGTTTGAGGCTATGTGGGTTAAGGTAGAGGATTGTAAGCAAATTATTGACGATGCATGGTTTGGGAACCTTGCAGCCTCCGCCATGGATTCGGTCCTTATGGGAATTGAGAAGTGCAGGGTGGGACTAATTAACTGGCGCAGGACTTCTAGGGATGATATTCAGAAATCTATCCAAGATATGGAACGGGAACTAGTGGAGTTACGACAAGGGTTAGTTACAGACACCTCCAAGCAACGTGAGAAAGAGCTGAAGGATTTGTTGGGGGTCATTTTGGGCCAGGAAGAGCTTAAGTGGAAGCAAAGAGCGAAGGAGCACTGGTTGCGTAAGGGAGACAAAAACACGAAATTCTTCCACAATAAGGCTTCTCAGCGGGAGAAAGTTAATCATATTGCAGGTTTGAGGGACGAGAATGGTCAGATGTGCAGCTCGGAGGAAGGTATTCAGAGGGTGATTGAGAGTTATTTCGGGAATCTCTTCGCTTCTAGTAATGTGAACCTGGCTAAGCTTGATGATGTTCTCCGGGTGATTCCGAATAGAGTGGATGAGGATATGTCCCAAAGGCTTTCTCGCTCGTTCACTTCCGAAGAGGTAACCCACGCTCTGAAATCTATGTATCCCCTCAAATCCCACGGGCCTGACGGCCTCCCCCCCTATTTTTTTCAGCGTTATTGGGATATAGTTGGTAGGGATGTCACTGCTTGTGTTTTACAGTTCCTTAATCTTGGTCATTTTGATAAACTTTTAAATTTTACTCACATTGTTCTGATCCCAAAATGCAAATCACCTGATCTGATTACTCAATTCCGCCCCATTAGCCTTTGTAATGTTGTCTACAAAATTGCCTCGAAGGTTTTAGCTAATAGATTGAAGCCACATCTTGATAATCTTATCTCCCCGTATCAGTCAGCTTTTATTTCTAACCGTCTGATCAGTGATAATATTCTTGTGGCTTATGAGATTAACCACTTCATTAAGAACAAGCGTGCAGGGAAGGAGGGCTTCTTTAATTTGAAGCTCGATATGAGTAAGGCGTACGATCGGGTTGAATGGCAGTTCCTCCGCGGGGTTCTGGTAAAGTTAGGCTTTCCCTCTCTTTTTATTGAGCGTATCATGACCTGTGTGACTTCTGTTTCGTTTTCCTTTCTTCTTGATGGCTGTGAATTTGGCCACCTGGTCCCGGAGAGAGGTCTCCGTCAAGGGGACCCTCTCTCCCCTTATTTGTTTCTTTTCTGCGCAGAGGTCCTCTCAGGTCTTTTGCAGGAGCAGGAGAACGCCGACAAGTTGGTGGGAGTGTCGGTGTGTAGGGGGGCCCCCAGAGTGTCTCATCTTCTCTTTGCTGATGACACGATGATTTGTGGGGCTGCGAATGATGTGGCGATGGAGAGTGTGAAAAGCGTTCTAGAGGTGTATGAGCGTGTGTCTGGTCAGACTATAAATGGCATGAAATCATCTATGGTCTTTAGTAAGAATGTGGATAGGGAGAGCCAAGATGCTTTTGCGAATATTCTTGGAGTTCGGAGGGTGGAGGACCTTGACCGCTACCTGGGTCTGCCTTCCAGTGTCGGACGGTCTAAGAAGGGAGTGTTTGAAGGATTGGTTGATCGGATCCGTAAGAAAGCACAAGGGTTCTCGGAGAAGTTCTTATCAGCCGCGGGGAAGGAGGTACTTATCAAGGCGATGCTTCAGGCGATCCCATCCTACACGATGAACTATTTTCTTCTTTCTGATAATATCATCCAGAAGATGGAATCGGTCATAAGACAATTCTGGTGGAATAACAAGGGGGCGAAGAAGATTAATTGGCTTGCTTGGGATCGGTTGTGTGTTAGGAAGGAGGGTGGAGGTTTGGGATTTCGGGACCTAAAGCTCTTTAATCTTGCCATGCTTGCTAAACAACTTTGGCGGATTATCCGTTCCCCCAATAGCTTGCTTGGGCGGATATATAAGGCCCGCTACTTCCCACATTCGGATATATGGAACGCGAAGTTGGGGAGATCTCCGTCGTTGACATGGAGGAGTCTTTTGGCGGCCCGTTATCTCTTGGCAGCGGGAACTAGGTGGCGGGTGGGGAATGGTGAAAAGATTCATGTTTGGAGAGATAGGTGGCTCCCGGGCCGGGATTCTTTCAGACCCTCGTTTCGTAGTGATGCTTTTCTCAATCCGGAATGGGTCTCGGATCTCCTGCTTCCGGGGGTAAACAAATGGAATAAAGAGCTGATTGAGAATTCATTTTCCAAGGGTGATGCGGAGTCTATCTTAAGCATTCCGCTGGGGGATTATAAGCGGGAGGATACGTTGATTTGGCACTATGGTAGTGATGGCAAATTTACGGTTAGGCGTGCATACCACTTAGCGCGGCATTTGGCCACACTGAATAGAGGTTCCCCATCTATGGCGCAGGGGGGAGATGTTTGGAAGGGAATCTGGAAGCTCAATATCATGCCGAAGGTGAAAATCTTTCTTTGGCGAGCTTGTAATGACATCCTGCCGACAAACAGCAACTTGTGTCGGCGTCATTGCGACATCGAGGATGTGTGTATCCATTGTGGGATGGCTGGGGAAGACTTAGCTCATGCCTTGGTTCTTTGCCCACTGGTTCGGCAAACCTGGGCTCTCTCGGGACTCCCTTGGCGGGTGGTGGAGCCTTTAGCAGTAAACTTTCGGGTGGGCTTATCTAAAGCGTTGGAGCAGCTGCAGGAATGCGATAGGGAAAGGTTAGCCCTGACTCTTTGGTTGACGTGGTTTAATCGAAACACTAAGAGGGCGGAGGGCCAGGGGAAGCAAGCCCATGAAGTGATTTCTATGGTTGGATCGTTCCATACTCCGCCTCGGGCGGTTGAGGATGATCAGGTGGTGGAGAGTGTAAATGCCATAGGTGGGCGCTGGTCGAAACCTCCCCCAGGTTGGGTGAAGGTGAATTTTGATGGTGCGGTTTTTAAAGGGGAGAAGGCTCTCGGTGTTGGGGTGGTTACTCGGGATGACTCTGGTGTTGTTGTGGGTTGGGAAACCGATAGGCGTTGGATAGCTGAGGACCCGAAGTTAGCTGAAACCTACGCTGCTCTCTCGGCAGTTAAATTAGCTAGAGACTTCGGTTGGCAACGTGTGATTTTTGAAGGGGATAATGTCAATGTGATGCAACAAATGCAGAAGTCCGAGGAAGACCTTTCTTCTCTTGGTAACATCTTTTCGGATATTAAATGTATCTCCTCTGGTTTTGCTAGGTGTCGTTTCTCTAGTATTCGTCGTGGTGCGAATGTTGTCGCCCATTTGTTAGCTCGTAATGCGGCCTCGGCCTGCGTTGGTTCCTTTGATATTCCGTTGTATGCTTCGAACTTTGTTTCTGCTGATTTAATTTAAGTGTTGGCCCTGCGGGCCTCGTTTTCCTCAAAAAAAATATATATATATATTGGCCAAATATAAAAATCTGAACCTTTTAAAATATTTATTTAAAATTAAATAAATGAAAATAAAATTAAAAATAAAAAGAGACGTGTTTGAAAATGCTTATGATTTTATGTAGAATTAGATACTTTTTAAAATCAAATAAAAAAATAAAAAATAAATAATGGATATTTAGATTTAACTCTCTACATGGTATCTGAATCTTGAATATACTCCTCAAGCCAAAAGAAAATTATAGTTAACTCCCTATTTTAAAAGTTATTTTTTGTCTGACTCCCTAATTATTCTAAACTGATTTAATTGTTCTCCATTTAACCTTATTGATGAATAACACGACAACTCCTCAAAATTCAGATATGGTTGTAAAGAAACATAATTTTACACTTCATTTTTAAAGAAATATTCTTCCTTTAATAACTAACCGTTACGTAATACTGTAATTCCTCGAAGTTCATATATAGTGCTTAAAATTTAAAAGTAAATACTTCATATTAAGATAAAGGTTCATAATTTAACATAATTGTCATAACACAATAATTCCTCAATATTTAGATATAATTCTACAAATTCAAATATTAATGTTTCATATTAAGAGAAAAATACTTCATTAAGTTATTTTATACAGCATAACATGACAATTCCTCAAAATTCAAATATCTTAAGACAAACACAAATTTAAATACTTCATATTTAGATTAAAATTCTTCATTTAACTACTCATTTCTAAATAGCACAAAAGTTCATCAAAATTTTAATATAGTCTCACAAATGAACAAGTGAATAATTCAAATTAACATAAAAGTTCCTTCAAAAAGAAATTAACATAAAAGTTCTTCATTCAACAACCAACTGTTTGCATAACACAATAGTTATTCAAATTTTAGATTTAGTTTTGCAAATTCAAATTTAAGTGCTTCATATTAAAATAATTAAGAGTAAAATAGAAAATTATAGCAGTTAGTTTATAAAAACCAAAATCTCAATTTAGGGAGTAAACTAAAAATTTATTTGAAATGAAGAGTAAACTAAGAAGATTTAGTCAGACGGAAAGTTTTTTCAAAAAATCCCAAATAAATTAAAACAAAATTAAAGATAAGAAAAGACATGTTTGAGATTAGTTAGGATGCTGCGTGGATGAGATTTTCTTATATCTTTTTTTGATACATTTCTGTTTGGGGTACAATTTTTCTTATATCAAATAAGTTAGAAGAATACTAAAAAGAAAAAAAATCACCCCAAGAGACCAAAACCGTATTTACTGAATGTCTTGCATAATATAATAATATAGATAAATAATTAATCTTGCAGGATAATTAATATGGGCCCCACAACTTTGGCCTAAATACATTTAGATGCCTTGAAGTTTCCTTAATTACAGAAACCACCCCCGATAGGTAATAAGTTACTGATATTTGGGGAAGGCGAAGAAGAAATAAGGTAAAAGAAAAAAAAAACTACAACTAGAACAAACTATACAGGGACGATGGTTTATATTTTATGAAAACTTTAACTAAAAGATCCAAATATATTTAGACCAACTAAATTAAAATCACCACATATTAATTTTGCCTCGAATAATTAACCATTATCGTAGTAATTAAAGAGAATTTCTAGAGAAAAAGAAAAGGTAGAAAATTTAAGATAAAGAACTAAACCTTTATTTTGGTGCATTTTGTGAAGGTGATATGGTTGAATCGACCTCTTTAGGAGGGTCGCAAAATGTTTCCCTAGAAGCCACCAAGCAATCCTCAACCTTTGGCTCATTTAAGCAGTATTTCACGCATAATGCATAACAAGTGGATGGCGGATTTTCAGCTTCAACATTTTCTAAAATTTCTGCAGACATAGACAGCACCACAATTGCCATTACCATGAAAAGTTTTGCAGCCTTCAGCTCCATTTTGGCTTTCTTTTTTCGACGTCCAGGTGGTTTATTGTAATTTTTGTAAGTAATTTTTCGTGGCTAGGAGTGCTTATATATATACATTAACAATGTTTTTGTATTTTAGGATAATGTGGCACGAAAAATTGCCAACGAATTCTAAAAATTTTCAATTTTATCTTATAAAATCGGACCTTAATTATTATATTTATGATTCTCATTATATATGGCACATTTCTTTTTTCTTTTCTTGATAAAAGCACTTATTAATTATAACTCTTTTTTGCCTCAAAAAATATATAAATCTTTTTGAAAACAATACCCGTAATCACATGATAATTATGAGAATTTGATATATATAGATTTTGAATTTGATATATATAGATTTTAAAAAAGTAAGATTATATTTCAAGTGGATTCACTTCGAAATATATATATATCTCCGAAAAAAAGGAAGAATATAGTAATAACATGAAAAAAATTCTATTTCAACAAATAAAATATAAATTATATATTATGGTCCATTAGGATTCCTTGTAAATTCCATACATTCTTGATACAGGTGTTATTTGATTATCATAATACATAGCTAGAAATCTGGCACGATTAATCGTCATTGTATGCTAAAAATTTTCAAATATATATAGGATACGTAGTTATCATATTTATGATTCTCATGATACATTATGATTGGTGGCAGATTTCTTTTTCCTTTTCCTGATAAAAATACTTACTAAAATCTTTTCGGAAACCATACCAGTAATCATATGATAATTATAAAAATATAGTATATATAGAATTTAAAAGGAAGATTGCATTTCAAAAGTGGAACACTTGGAAATATATCTCCAAAAGAGGGGGAAAAAAAACTCCCATAGGAAAGCCGTCAGAGCACCATCGATTTTGTCATTTTCCGACAGTTTTCTGACTGAAACGCCGGGCAAAAAATCGTGAATTTTTTGTAGTGTTAGTGAATAAGTCTTATTCGATTATCATAATATATAGCTAGAGTAAAGGGATCTTGTATCGGTGTTAACCACGTTTTTGTTGATACTAGTGAGGTGAACGTGCGTTGCACGTTTATCATTTAATTTTTTTAAATAAATTTAGCTATTATATTTATTGAACAAATTAAGATATTAAAAATATTTATGTTGAGTAAATAAATTAACACATACAAAAATATTTATATGAAATTTATCTTTCAAATCATCTATGATAAGTAGAAATTCGAGGTAGAGAACATCCAAATAAACAAGCAATAAAAATATTTGAAATTTTGTTATTATATAAAAAAAAATATTTAAGTGTATAGTAATTTGGCCAAATAATTCTAGCTTTTAAACATAAGTAATAATTTATAACTTTCAAATATATTTAATAAAATGAAAAGAGATGTAAAAATTATAGGAAAAAACCTAAAAGATCACCCAGTTTTGCCGGTGGAGCATCCTAAACGTAGTAATCATCTTGAAACTTATGACCTATTCTCATCAGTTTATCCGTCATCATGTTTCTTTTTCTAAAGATTTATTTAATTCAAGTTTTGTATGGCATTTGGAGTAAACTTTGTCAATTAAAATTACATTTCTCATTTGTTCCATTTCAATATCCTTCATTGTTATCTATTTCACGACCATCTTCGAATCAATACTCACATTAGTCTTCGAAAAGTGTCTTTCCCAAGTTAGTGTTAATACTTCGAGTAAGCTCAATAACTCCACTGTATTATTAAAACTCTACTAAGATCCATAACGTATCCTAACACCCATATTCAGCTGTCATCTTGAATGACGCCCCTGTCATCTCAAATGATTCCCCTGGTTATAAAAGCTCACCTCAGAGTTTAGTTTCACCAATCCTTTCTCGGGTTTATTCCGCAATAACTCAATGCATATTTTTCTTTTATCTGTATTTTTTGTCCACACTGATTATTGTTGAGGTTTCGTTAACTCCTTTATGTGGCAAAGAGTGAAACTTCTAAGTTTCGTAACATTTTGAAAGCTCCATCGGTTCCATGTTTTTCAAAGATTTTAGAGTGTCAAGATCAAGACAATCCACGCATGATAATCAGATAACATATTACTCTGAATTTTGCTATAAAAGCTCTCTTTGAGGCCGTCTGACACTCGCATGCCACGAAAATTTCGTTCAGTTTGTGCATCAATAATCTTGTCCGACATCCGAGTGCGAATGGACAACTTCTGAGCATGTGGTCCACATATCCATGTCCTATATAGCAGCGTGTACATACATCGTTTTTTCTAAATTCTCTGTCATATTTCAGTACATTCATGAGCAAGCTATTATGTTAGCAAGCCACAAGAAAATCTTGAACTTTTGGGGACAAAGTAATTTCCAAATTCATTTCCAATTCTTCTCTCATGTCTCATCCGACACCATAAGTAGACTATAACTGATTTATAGGACAATTTGTCATTAGTTGACCCAATTAAAAATTCTCTTATCTCCGTTAATCATGTAATGCAATTAGGATATTAAGTATCTCATCCACCTCCTCCTTAGGCAATAACGTTTTCAACTTATGCAAGTTTCAGTTTTTATTTATGCAATGGATTACATACCATCAGATCTTTATCCTTCTCATGAATCTTATCTCCAAAGATGTTTGCTAGTTTGCTTGTGATAACCATCTATCATTCCACAGAGACATCCATTCAACTGCTTCTAAATATCCCCTTCCATGCTCGGGAAGCCATAAGTTGAGGTTTATGTTCAAGAATGAGAACATCCTAGTAGCAATAACCATCTTGAAACTTATGACCTATCCCGCCAATTTATCCATCATCATGTTTCTTTCTCTCGAGATTTATTTAATCTAAGTTTTTCAAAATCTTTGGAGTAACCTTCGCCAATCAAATATTACATTTCTCATTAGTTGTTTTTGAGTATTCTTCATTGTTATTCATTTAACGACCGTCTTCAAATCAATCTCCACATTAATTTTGAAAAGTATCTCTTGAAAGTTAGTTTTAATCCTATAGGTAAGTTCAATAACTTTGCTACATTATTGAAACTATACCAAGATTCATAACATATCCTAACATTCATCTTCAATTGCCATCTCGAATGACGCCCCTGTTGGTGTAGTTATAAAAGCTTCAATCTGATTTTAGTTTACCCATCACTCCTCGGATTTATTTCACAACATCTAAGTGCATATTTTCTTTTGCCTGTGTTTTGTGTCGTTATTGATTAGTACTAAGGTCGTAGATAACTCTTTTGTGTGGTAAATAGCGACATTTCTAAGCTTCATAACATTTTGATAGCTCCATCATCGGTTCCATGTTCTCCAAAAATTCTAGAGCATCAAGATCAAAACAACCACCCAGGATATTTTAGGAACATCTTATTCAGTCTTTTGCTACTAAAGCTCTCTTTGAGCCCATCCGACACTCGCAAGTTTTCCCCAAATTTTCTGTCATACTCCAATACATTTGTAAGCAAGCTATCATATTGGCAAAGCCACAGGAAAATCTTGAATTTTTGGGGCATGGTAGTTTTCAAATTCATTTAAAGTTTTTTCTTGCATGTCTCATCCGACATCATAAGTAGAGTATAGTCATTTTATAGGAGAATTTATCTTTAGTTGACCTAATTCATTCTTTCTTATCTCTGTTATAATGCAGCTCGTTAGGACACTAAGTACCTCTTTCACCACCTCTTTGGACGGTGATGTTTTCAATTTATTCAGGTTTCAATTTTTATCTGTTCCATAAGATCTTTATCCCCCTCATGAATGTTATCTCCAAAGATGTCCGCCAGTTTACCTTGTGATAACCATCTATCGTTCCATAAAGATGTCCCTTCACCGTTCCCAATTCTCCATTTTCAAAATTGTTCCACCATCCAAGTATTTTTAACTATCCCCTTCCATGCTCGGGAAACCCATAAGTCGAGGCTTATATTCGATCAAGAATGTTATCCCATTTTAAATATTTTTCTGATGTATACCGCCGTCTCCTTGTTAAGCATTCTCCATCCCGTTTTAGTTAGCATCACTATATTTCATTTTGCGCTTCTCTAAAACCCAATCCACATTCTTACTTCTTTGCAGTCACTTTCTTTCACCCTACAAGATGGGTTCGTTCCTTGTTATATTAATCGCCTAAAGAAATTTGTGCTTGAGTGGATCAATTTTATCGTACATCTGATTGGGGAGCCAATTTGTGTGTATGTGGTTGACGGAGATCGAGATCGTGATGGACTTAATAAGTGTCATTCGTCTGTAAATATTTGTCATTTTGGCTTTCTATCCCAAGAGATGCTTTTCGACTCTATTAATCACAATCGGGAAATGCTCATTATAATTACAGCTAAAGTTCATTTGCACCCCCAAATAGTTCCTTAAGTTATCTGTATTTTCCATGCCTAGAATTCTACTAACCTACTGCTTTAAATCATTTGTTACATAAGGTGCAAACAACACATGTGATAGGCATAAATTTAATTTGAGGCCCAACTCCTTGCAAAACGTCTCAACCACACTTAATATTAAGTCGTCTGCAAAAAGCAAGTGTGAGATCATGTAAGAGCTTCTCTAATATACCATAATTGGCTTCCAAGTCCGGCCGAAATGGTCTCTTCAATTATATATGTAAGTTGTTCCATGCATATTACAAATAAATAAAACGAACGTGATTGCCTTATCTAATGCCACACATCCGTACAACATCCGTTGGTTCACCATTCTATAGAATCTCCGGTTGTATCCTCTACATTCTTCTCATAATGATATTGATGATATTCATCCAAAATTTGAAGAAAGTTAAAAGTCTTTTTAGAAATTCCACTGGGTTTTTTCGTACGCTGTTTCAATATTCAATTTCAGCACCATGACCCTTATTTATCGTTGGAGTGATGTAGCATTCGTAACACTTATTTAGGCATCAAGATATCATAATAGGTGTCTTGGTCGGGAATGAAGCTATTCTAGTTCGATCCTGTAATTTTTTTAATATACGGTTGAAACGAAGTATACTCATCTTGGTGATTACTTTGAGCAATATGTTGCACAACGTAATTGGCTAAAACTCGTTATATTTGTGGAGCATTAATTTTTGAAATTAGACAAATAAACACCCGATAATCTTTGTTGGTTGCTCATTCATTGTCTATTTTCAGAGCATTCATCTGATTCCTTCTTCTTCTCATTATGGCCGACACATTGAAAGAAACTTGTTTGTTTATCCCTAAATTTGAGTCAATTAATTCTCAACTCTTAAACCAAATAATCTCTTTTTGTTGCAATAGTTTGTTATATTCTGCCCTCAATTCTTCGTCCAAATCATTTGAATATTTACCTTGTTTGTATCATGCATAATGCTTTAGAAATTCTTTGTATTTTCATTTTATTTTTTTGCTTTTCGAGCACATTGAAAACTGTTCAAGAACCATTGTTTCTGAGCAATGATCACAAGTCAAAATGTCCTTCAAGTTTTGATTCGGGCAATAAGTTGTATATTGTTACTTTGGAGAATGTAAAAATAAATTGATAACTATTGGATCAATCTCATTTAGATTAAATTGAAATATTTTTCATATCTTTCTTGAACTGACACCCAATCTAACATCTTAAAATTTTTAATCTAATTTTCGAAATTTTGTTACCATTACGCTATATTAATTCTCACATATATTTGTAAAGATATTTCACAGTCGTTCTTAATTTTGGTATGCATGTGCATATACATTAAAATCAAGTAATTCTTTTTTTTAACCAACTATTCTTTATCTCTTTTTTATTTAATTTATCTCTTTTTTATATTCTCTTTGTTATTTGATCTTGCATTCTATTTTTTTTATTTGTATTCTTCTAGTCATGAGTATTATTTCAGATTTATTATTTCAGAAACCAAAAACGTTATTCGTGCTTTAAAGTATTTAGTTTATATTTTATCATATAAACTAAAGGAAGATTATATGGTTAGTTAGATTTAGATAATTAAAATTATATTAGTATTAGTTAATTAAAAAATATTACATTAAGATTAATTAATTTATTGAAAAATATTTTATATAAATCATTAAATTATATTATTTTGTTAATTAGATAAATTTATAGAATTCTAATATGATTATATTTTAAGAAATTTTATGGATTTAGATAAATAGAACTATGGACTTATATAATTAAACTTACATTATGCTTGAATTATTGAAAGTTATTTTATGTAACTTATTTAAATAATATTTTATTTTACATAATTACAAAAATTTATTAAAGTAAAGTGAATCAATTGTTGTTTTTCAATTCATTAGATATATCTTATTATAACATTTTAAATTATAGGCCTTAAAATTTTTTAAAAAAAATAGATAACTTATATTATAAAATTTGAATACAATTAATTAATATAGTAATATTAAAATAATCCTTGTTGAACTATATAGCCTTTCTAGGTAAGTTGGAGAAATTTTACTTCTACAAAGAGTCCTATTTTATGTTAATAAGTGTTTTTTTAAATATAATTAATTAATAAGCTATAACATGTATTTACATCATTATCCTTGACTAATAATTATTGAATTAATTGTTATGAGGATATTTTAGGCGATCCGTATTTTGTAAGAAACCAAAAATCCTATTCGTGCTTTTATAAGATATATAGATAGATAGATAGATAGATAGATATAAATAGAATATTGTTGTTTGAAATATTTTCCTATATTGTTTGGGTTCGGGAGGAGGTTTACATTTAAATTAGAAAAACATATATAGAAGCACTCAAATTAACTAAATATATTTTTGATTGAATTATCATTATCTTTTTAAAATTGAACAATATACATTAGCTAGATTTTTAAAAAATATTTACTTGTTTCTAGACGATTTTCAATGATAATTCCACAAAGTAATTATAACTTTTTAGAAAATATAAAAATAAAATCTTTCTATATGCAAAGTATAAACATATTTCTTCAAATTATAGGTGTAAAAAGTGTAGTTACACAATTATGAGGTTCTAAAACTAATTAGAAGCAAAATTTAAGTGTTTGATACATAATTCTTTTTTATTAAGTCTTATTTATGTGGATAAGTCACTCAAACATAGACAAATAAAACTATTTTATAATTAATGCCGAGATAAATTAATATGTATAAACCAGGAAAATTAGAATTAAACTAGCATAGTCAAGCTATTAAGTTAGAAAACATATATGGTAGTAAAAATTATGTAATACTGATTTTGAATGAATATGAGTTCAAAGAAATTAATTAGTTCAGTTTCAAGAGTATCATATAAGGATATTTTACGGTGAATGATAATATATGTCTAGTTGGCGAAATATTTCATCTTTGTTAAGTGATTTTTTATCAAGAAGAGATAATTATATGTTGTTATGAACTGATTCTTTTTTAATAAAGAAAAGTTTTTTTTTACAAAGAATTAGTTTCTTTCTCGGACCTGGGCAGATAGAAAGCAAAGAGATCTGCTTCTTTTATAGATCGAATTGATTAGCACAAGGACGATATTCTCACCACAGGTTTAGAATTCCTTCTAGACCTCTTATTTCGATCCCCAACGATACAAAGGAACTTACGAGCAGGGTATTTTTGGGAACTAATCTGCAATTTTAGGTTGAGGGGGGTGACAATCCAATTCAAGGCCGGGAATGTCTACGGGCGGAACATTTTTGGGGATTAACCCGCAATTTTAGGTGAGGGGATAGCGCACCAGTTCAAAAAATCTATGATATTATCAAAATCAAATACTGCCATGCTCCATCGACTAATCCCATAAGATTATAAAGAAAACGTAATTGAGTGTGATTATATAAATTTGTGTATGTTCATTTATGTTAAGAGAAGTGAGATCAATTAATTGAAAAAGGTGAGAGAATATGTGATGTTATCATGTAATTTGTTAAATCTCTTCAATCATGGTTATGTAGAAATTGATTTTTTTTTTCTTGCTTTTTATAAACTGGCATTGATTTAAAAAACTTATGAGGCAAAACTTAGATGGATATAAATTAAATTTAAAACAAAAATGTTTTTTTTTTTTTTTTTTTTTGCATGTATTGATGGCCTTCTATTTTAGGGTTATTTGCATCTAAACTCCTCTAGAGTTACTACAATAACACATAACCCCCACAATTAGATTTACCAATATTAGACTTCCTAAAGATTTTTTAAATTACAAACAACTACCCCCTCTCGGTTAAGATTCTTAGCAAAATTATCTTGTTACATCTCGCACTAGAAGGGAATAACTTTACGGATGGTTATGTTAATCGAACCTATAAACTAATTTAAATATAATTTTTTATTGCATAACTCCTCTCCTTTTCACTGAACCGAGCAGTATCGATCTTAGTTGTATTAAATCTTGCAAACCGTTGTATAAGAGACGACCTCTGCTGCCACAAGCTTCTCGATCTTCATCACAGGCAATCATGGAACATGATTAGTAGGTTTAGGATGTACAATAAACAAATTGTTCCATTGTGTCGTCTCCGACATATAAATATAGTATTTTGTGCTTGATGTTTGAAAGTTTTGTATTTACGTTTGTACATTATCTGTTAGGAAAAACGAAACAGAAACACAATGGAATTTAAAAAAATTTCCCAAAAGCAAGATCTAGACTTGCAATTCCTATTCTCTATTTGTAGGATTATCAAGAACTTACGAAGATTGTAACTTTCTTGACACGGTTGGGCTGCCCACAAAGGCGCTTTAAGTGGCAAGTCCCTCGAACTTTTTCGAATCTTCAAGACTCCAAAATTGCAGTCCTTTAGAGTAATAATTCACACCAACTTCGATCACGATCTAAACAGTGAGAATGCTAGTACGATATTTAGTGTTTAAACTCTTAAGGGATTTGTATGGAGTAACTTGGAGAATATTTTTGCTATCAATCATCCCATGGGGTTCGAACCCCACCCTTAAATAAGCCAAGGGGTTTGAACCCCTTGTCTTGTTGGAGAGGGTTTCCTTCCTAAACCCTCAAGAATTTGAATTACTTGCTAGGTAAGAAATGTTTTCTATTTTGACCAAAAGTCTCCTTTGATCGACTTGCCTTGCAAGAAATCCTATCTTATTCTTTTAGATATTTTCAGGAGACATTATATTTATTCATAATAAATAAATTAATGTTAATAATTAATTAATTCATGATTATTTATTTATTAGACTTTAACTCCAAATAAGGACTTAATAATAATTCATAATTAAACTAAAGTCCATTAAATAATTAATCAAATTAATTACTTAATTATCACACAAGGATTGACACGTGTCACTCATTGACACACGCGCCCCACACGTGTGTCATACACGTGTGATCCGTTTCCAATGCTCAATTGGTTCGATCAACCCATTTAATAGATTTAAGTCTTAACCCTCGTGACCGGGCATTTGTATATGACCCTCTAGGTTCTATATTCAATTAGCAGTGAATTCACATATCACACTACCATAGTCTAGCAATAGGTGTGTGACCCCTAGTTGAATAAGAATGTATGAATTTGAAAAAACTTTTAAGTCATTGATATATGTGAAATAAGGTCCTACTACAACCTATCTCTTAACCAAGATCTAGGGTAAGGGAATGATTAGAACCATAATAATCTTGATCTTAATGCTAAGTTCATTTTATATCCATTTGATCTCAATCCAAAAAACCCTTTTCTTGATCTAAATCCACTGCCTTCGCCAAGGAATCCGAGATGGTGTACGAATGACTTATACAATAAGAGATCATCTTGCTAAAGCCAGTGTAGGTCCTATATCGATTCTCATATGCTTTCATGTGCCACTTTTGTAGCCCCAATATAAGTCATAATTCAGCTGTCTTGGGCGACATCCTTTTGGACTTATTTCTAAGACTACAGAGTAAGCTCACACAAAACATCAATGGAATCTGAAGTCTAAGGACTACTGAATCACATCATTGACTCGTGGGATATTTCATAATCTGAAAGTTTCTATTTCTAGAAATAGAAACTTTCTTTTCCATTCAGAAATCTTCTCCCAAGGGGAACCTCAGTGTACGCGCTCAAATCAAGCGAGCACTGTCATGTGTCACGCACGTATCGATTATACACTTTACACCCTATAAAACAAGGTGATCATTCTTAAGGGCGTGATTACACAAGCATGCCTCTACGAGTCAATTCGACACTCCCACGGTCTTTTAGCCTCATCGGCTTGGAGTAGTTTCTAACTTAAGTTAGGGTAGTTCTTATACATGCGCAGCTAAAGTAAGCATATAATCAAATAAGAGCATATAAAGAAATATTGCCTTATAATCAAATCAATTTGTTTATTACTCAAAGATTGTCTGTGATTTACAAAGGAAAAACACTAAGCAGATTAAAAGATCGGCTTTTAGGGTACTATTCCTAACATTATCGATCGTATCATGCTTGATTAAATAATTTGTGACTTTATAATAACTTGGTTTCTTTCATTTCCAAATATTTTATGGATCCAAGTATTTGATTCAATACCCAATTCTCCTTTTTTATTAATTTTTACAAATATCTATATATTAAATTTAATTAAATGGGTATATTAATTGTGACACCTCGTTCTACAGTTCAGTCAGGTAATTGTGTGATTTAATTACTAATTGCGTTATAATTTAATTATATTTGAATTATATGAACTTATATGAAATATATGAATTTATTTGAATTAATTGTGTAAATGAATTAATTGAATTATGGTTTGTTGGACCCTAAACTGTTTAAATCGAACCAACTGAACCGAAAAACCTTGAACCGAACCCATGAACCGAACCGGTTCAGCCCTTAAAGGCTGAACCATTCTTCTCTTTCCTTCATTTCACGTAAAAGCAGCAGCTCAAAGCCAAGAAGAGAAGCAAACCCTTCATCATTTCATCAATCCTTCCCAAGTCAAGTTCTCCCTTGTTTCTTCACCTTTTCTCGAGTTTGAGTAAGTTTCAGAATCCCCACAACGTGCTCTTTCATTCTATACTTGAATCCCTAATTGTATTGGAGAATACGTGCTTATATGCTCAATTCTTGAATAGTAAGGGTTTTTCAAAATTTTGGAGTTTTGATCCTTGCCTTGGTTTCTTTTGGAATTTGACCTTATTTATGAGCTCTACATGTTGCCTATGATGTTTATTGAATTAATATGAAATTTAAGTGCTATCATTTAATGATTTAAATAGTATGAATTATGGATTTAGTTTATGAAGTGATATGATACGTTTTATACGAAATTGAATTTAAATGACTTAAGTGATGTATTCTCGCATTTGCAATTTCATCCATTGCATTCATAAGCATTGTCGGGCGTCTATATGGTTCATTATTGAGTCTAAGTCTTGGGTCTTGTCTTCTTTTGTTTCAGAGCCTCTTCCGGATGTTGTTGAGCCCGAGGTTTAGGTGTCTCTTCGTTCGTTTTGCCCGGTTTCACTCTACTTTTGCTACATGGTGAGGTTTAGGACCTTTTCTTTTAGATAAGCGACCTATGGCCCAAATGTGATGATTTCTCACCCGCATGCGAATATAATATATATCTACATACTAGATACGTGTCTTATGATACGTTTATGATCTTATGATTAACGTTTTGAAATATAAGTATGAGCGTATATAAGCATGAAAATGTTTTGCAACGAGGCTATGCTCCAAACCGTGTGTTATCACGCAAGCTAGGATCTACCTCAACATCTTATGATTAAGGAGGACACGGAGAGGTGCGCGTATAGCATATGCCGAGTTGCAAGGTAAGGTATGTTCGATAAGGTATGTAAGTTATTTCAAGTTCTGTAGCGAGTTAATTGGTAATGTATTGATTCGTATTGGTACTGTTGGGCCCGGGAGCCTGCGAGCCAGGACGCCCGGTACGACAGCGGGTCGTCGGGTTAAGCCTGGGCGCAGTCTCCACTCTGATAGGATTACCCCTTAACTCACCAGGAGGTTTGGTGGGGGATGGAATCCTCGGGCGTGAGTGTCATGAAACTCATGACCCATACATAACGTAATGGATGGTTAGGGTCGCGCAACCCTTCCATCGCCGAAGAAGGAGGGTAATGTGTAAGTATATTGTACGTTTGATTTTATCTGCTTGAATGATTAGTCGGAGGAGCCCAGGATGGGACTAGGTGCTCGTACTCGCCGAGCTTTTGTATGATTCGTTGATTATGAAATAGGATAGGAGCTTTCTTTAACTCTAGTACGTTTGTTTTGATTATGGAATGTATAAGTTTGTTTCGAAAATGGTTTGGTGTGCAAAGCCCTATCCCAGTTCATAATCTTTTGTTTAATTAGTGCTCTGCTTTATATTTATTTAGTGTATGGGTGTGCGTTAGCCCCCTCACTCAGTCAAGTTGTGACTGACCCCTCTCCTTTAGTTGCAGGTTGCTCGAGCTAAGCGGGAAAGTGCGTCTCGTGTCGTACTTAGCGGTCTAGGTTGAGTCGCACGCATATTTACTTTTCTCTTGCTATTTTGGATATGTATTTGAACTTAAAATATGTATTTGGAGATTATGACACTACTTGATGTATTCATGTAAATATTAGATTTATTTTGGGCCGAATGGCCACTGTATATGTGTTTTGTTAAGGTTTAGTGGATTTTATTCATTGCTTCCGCACTTTGTGTATCTGTTTTTACGCACTTTGTCCTTGTTTACCCCCGCTTAGCCTAGTGTGTGTGTGTAGGTTCCCGTTCGCTTAGACTTGGACTCATGTATGAACGTCCATTTCATATGTGGGTTTGGGTCTAGTTGCGGGGGATGTGGTGGCTTGTCGCTCCAGGCGCTACATTGCCTAAGTTGTATTTATTGCACGAAATTGGTTGGTGTGTGGATTAAATGCATGACACCATTGTTGAGCTTGTTTTTCTTTAAATGTGGTTTTGATCAATATGGCTTTAATCTTTGTTTTTCTTGAGGTTTTTGCATGTATATATGATCCTTACATGATATTTGTTATTGTGAATGAGTTTCGTTTGATTTGGTTGAACTTTGGCCACTTTGGGCCATTTGTGGCTTCGTCCCCTATTCAGCCGAGAACAGACCTGCGCTCCAGGCGCAGGCGAAACGAATGTTTCGGCCTTCTTTGAAAATTTGAAACGGTCGTTTGGCCTGTGTGGGAATTCAAGTTTGAGTCTTGGAAACGGTTGTTTAGGTTTTGTATTGTTTTTGCAAACGGTCGTTTCAAGAAGTAGGGGAGGGTTAGTAGCTTTTGAAACGGCCGTTTGGTGTTTACACTGATTTTGCAAATGGTTGTTTCAGAGGCCGCTGTAAATTTTATATTTTTCAACTTTTTCGGTTTGCTTCCTTTGCTTCTTAAATGCTCTTATATGTCTTATATATTTGTTAATTCGATACTTTGACGTTCCTAATTTATCGTTCAACTTGTTTACGCATGAGATTGGATTTGTGTGTATTTGTTTGACTACATGAATACATTTTGTTTAATATGTGTATTGGATCATATCTCATGCATACTTTACATTTACCGTGTGTCATATTTGGTGCATTTAGAGTCTCAGTCTTGGGTTTTCGTGTTTTCTTTTCAGACGAGGTAGCCGATGATGAGCCCGAGACTTAGCTTTACTCACTCTCACTCCTTTCACTTCCAAGCACAAGGTGAGGTTTAGGATTTTGTATAGTTATGACCTAAAGCCTTTATGTGACTTTTTTATACCTCTCATGCGAACATATATATTATATATATATAAATAAGTATTGGTTATGATACGTTTATAATCTTGTGGAACAAGTTTGATTTGAAAAGGTATTTATGAAAGCATATGTAAGCTATTTTGGAAAATATTTTATGTTCAAGCTATGTAGCGAGTTTTGCCATGAAAGATTGGTATATGTTACGTGTATGTGTATGTGGATCCAAGGAGCTATGCGTAAGGAATCCCCGGGACGGTATTGGGCCTTCGGGGCACGGCCTGTGCATAGTCTCCATCCAAGGTATCACGCGGGACCCCGGGAGCCAGGGAAGGCGTGATATTTTGATGCCTTCGGTTTGAAAGCCGGGGAGGGCACATTGTGGGTTAGCTACCCCGCTTGAGTTTGTTAAAGTTATGGATGGTTAGGGCCGCCGGTGGCTCTTCCATCATTGGAGTAGAGGTTGGATATGTTATGATTTATGTTTTATTTTGATGTGAGGAGTAAAGGTTGGAAGCCCGTTCTCGTCGAGCATGTGATATGTTCTATTAAGGGAATTATGAATTGGAATAGAGTTTATGAAAATGTTTTCAAAGTATAAATATATGTTTGTTTAGAAATGTTTGGTTTGTAAAACCAATTCCGGTTCATAAGTCCACTTTTGTTATATGTTTTGCTTTATATATATAGAGTGTGGGTGTGCATTACCCCCTCACTCAGTCAGTTGACTGACCCTCGTTTTATCCTTCAGTTTCAGGTGCTTCTTTTGACTTGGGCTAGGCGGAGAAGTGTGTACTTCGAGTCACACTTACGCGTCTAGGTCTTAGTCTTTTGCATATTTCTACATACACTTGATAGTATTTTGTAACTATGACTTGTATATTTGGGGACTTGATTACTTTCATTTTGTTGAGGCCGCGAGGGCCAATGTATATGATGTTTGGTGTTGGTACCTATTGTTAGGAATAGTGCCCTTAAAGCAGATATTTGTTTTACTATTTCCTTGTAAAATCACAAACAGTCTTTGAATAATAAACGAGATGATTTTGTTCTTAGGCAATCACTTCTTTATGTGCTTATTATGTCTATTTGGGTTGACTGTGTTTTGCATGTATTGCCCTAATCCGATAAGGCCGTTAAGAACTTTGTCTTTATGGGAACGACACATGAAACAAGTTCTTAACTCTATAGGCGAGGATTAGAAACTTCTCCAACTCAATGAGTCCGACAGACAATAGGAGTGTCGGCCTTGACTCTGCTGAGACTTGCTTATGTGATTATGTCCTTTTGAAGGATCACTCAGTTTCATGGAGTGATAAGTCCATACGTTGATGCGTTCATAATAGATAAGGGTGATTGTTACAGGAACTTCATCACTGAGATGTCCCACGTGAGAAATTCCTAAATGGGAAATGAAGTTTCCTGAAACTTCCAGATTAGGAAATATCCCACAGGTCAATGACGTGATTCATTAATCCTTAGACTTGAGATTCTGTAATGTCTCATGTGAGCTAACTCTGTGATCTTTGATATAGGCACAAAAGGGTGTCGCCGTATAGACAACTGAACCACCGCCTATGTTGGGATTACACAAGTGACATATGTAGAATTAGCAGAATCGATAAAGGACCTACACTTGTTAAGAACAAGAATGATCTCTTACTGATTGAGTTGCTCGTAATCCATTAAACATTAAACCCTTGGCCAAGGTAGATAAAATATTAAGACATCTAGAAAATGGGTTTTCTAGGATTGAGATCGAAATGGATATGAAACGAACTTAACTTTAAAGATCAAGAATATTTGGGCTCTGAGAATATTTCCCATGCCTTAGTTCTTGATTGAGAGATGGAGTTGTAGGAGGATCGTATTTCACTGATTGTCATTGACTGAAAGGTTCTTCGATTCATTTCGTTATTCGGCTAGGGGTCACACACCCATTGCTAGATTATAGTAGTGTGATCTGTGAAGTGATTAATTAATTAGGGAATTAATTAATTACTATCACTGCTATTTGAATAATGAACCTAAAGGGTCACACACAAATGTCAGAACACGAGGGTTATGGTAGGATGTTAATATGATTAACGAAGGATCAAAATGGTTGATCAAAATGGGCATAAAACGAGGCTGATGCCACATGTCATGCACACGTGGCTCGTACGTGGAATTTCCACACGCGAATTCTTTTCTAGAATTAATTAATTAAATTGTAATTAATTAATTTTGATCTTTTAATTAATTTTGAATTAATTGTTAAGACTATTCTCAAATAAACTTAACCCAATAAATAATTAATTGGGAAATTAAATTATTTATTGAATATTGACTTTTAACTTTAGGAAAGTTGAAAAGTCTAACTTCCTATTGTAGGAGAGAGAAGTCTTCTCTTGCTAGACTTGGAGAATAAGTTAGGAACTTATTATTCCAATGAAATTAAATAATTAAATGAGTTAATTAGTGAGCAAGAAAAGAAGCCCACTAGGGTTAGGGGAACCCTAGGGAATTTCGAACCCCTATTATTTATACAAGGGGTGGTGTTTCTCTTATTCTTTAGACCAACACTCGCGAAGTGTTAAGTTTTTGAGAAAATCCAAAAGAAAAGTTTTCAAGCAAAAAAAAAATTATACTAGCCTAACACAAGCCATAGAACTAGCATTCTCGCTCACTTGATCGTGTTATAGGTCTGGTGTGGATACGCTTTGGAGGGCTTCTACTTTCGAGTCTAATTCGAAGGCCGTTCAAGCGATTCCGCTTGAAGGGTGTTCGTTAGGCGGTAACGACATCACTAGAAAGCTTCTAACTTTGTAAGTTTCTAAAACACCCAACGTTACGATAAGAAAATTGCAAACAACGATTAAACTTTTGGAAAATTTTAAACTTTCGTTGTTCAGCTCTTTCGTGTTTTCTAACAAGTGGTATCAGAGCCACCTTGCAACGTTCGTATTGTATCTTTATTGCTTTTGAAATTTTGACTAAAAATTCTTGAATTTGAGTATATGTTGTGTATTCATGGTCTTTGTTTGAAATACGAAATTGTCTGATCAATACTGTTTCTTGAAAATTTTGCAAATATTGTTTCCTGATTAATCTGGTTTTAAGCTGTTTAAATTCAGATTATTTAGAACTGTTTTAATTCTAAACGAAAATTGGAATTTTGAAAATTAAGAAACGAATCCGAAATGGGCACGCGTGGCCTTGCCCGTTTTCGCGCATGGGGTGGCAGAAGCCGCCCCGCCTTGTCTACTCCCGCCCGGGCAGCGATCGCGAGCCGCGCATGGGCAGTACTGTTGCGCCGCCCGCCCGGCCTTGTGCGCAGCCTTGTACGCTGCTGCGCGTTGTTGACGACCTGCCTAAGCGTCCCGCACGGGCTGTGTGCGCGGGACGGACTGCTCGCGCGCGCGTTGTGCGCGTGCTTGCGGACTGTCCCACGCGTCTCGCGCGGGCCATCCCAGGACGCCTTTTTCGTATAGTGTTTTCGGTTTTGTTAAAATCTTATTTTTTAAAATCTGATTTTATTTTAAAATTTGGGATTTTATGAATTAAAGTCAAGTTCTAATTTTTCCGAGAAAATAATAAATATCACTTTGAATGATATTTTAGACAAAAATTAAATTTTGAATTAATTGTTGTTTTGTCTAGATCCGGTGATTCGATTTTGAATAAATTCTTGAACAATGAACTATATTAAAATTTCTTAAGTTAATTGTAACTTGAAGTCAAGGGAATTTTAAATTTAATTGGTAAATTTAAATTCAAGCGGAATCATGCTAGTTTGGGTGATCATGGGTTAGTCTTATGTATGTTTTAAATTCTGCACATGGATGATTTCAATTGGGGTCGGAGCCCCATAGTTGCGCGTTTTCAATCGGGGTTGGATCCCTACTTATGTGCGTATTGTTATATGTTTATTATGTGGCTTTCCTTATTATTGTTTTTGGGCCGGGGTATGCCCCGTGTACTTGTCTATGGTCAATATGAAAATTGAGCCATATTGCTTTATGTAAAGAGAGTAGAACTTAGGAAGTGAGGTTTTTATTTTCATTTTGGAGACAAGCACCCATGGAATAAGAAGGATCCACAAGGAGCACTTAAAGAACGGTGGCCATAAGAAGACCCCTCAAAATGTTTAGGAGGGTTTCTATTAAATGTAATAGATAGGGCGTTTTTCCATTAAATTCTGTACCCCTATGTGATATGAATTGTCTTATGTTAGAACTAGTGATTTTGGATTGGCTCCTAAAATCACATATTAGATAGGATACCCATGATCATCTCATAATTAGTATCATGCTAGGACATGTTATCTGCTAATTGGTTCTGTGATGCACTTTATGTGAAACTACATTAACAAGCCAATTATAATTTGGATAACATTATATGTTGGTAAGGTCATTCGAAAATCCCATTTAAATATTGAGCAAAATTTGATTAAATAGGTATTTTATCACGGTAGTAAAATTCCTAGCATTTCATCAATAGGATTTAGGACTTAATAAGTGAAACTAATTGTTGTCTCACGAGTCATGGGGTAATTAGTGTAGCTTATTAACTCTTAGTTTCGTGATTAATTATTTTAAATAATTAATATTTCTTGACCATTTTAGAATGGGCGATGTCTCACGAGTCGTGGGTCGTTCCGGACTAAGTTTGGTTGAGATCTTATGATTGATGGGTCCTGCTCAACACTAAAGTAGATATGGATGTCTCACGAGTCGTGGGTCCATGATTGAAAGATTAGTGATGCAAAAATATTACTAGGAATTCCATGGGGATGGAATTGGCAATTCGTACCTACCTAAAGATTCTTAGACCTTTGGATGTCTCACAAGTCGTGGTCCAAAACTAAGAATGCTTGGGATCCTAGTACCCATTGAGAAAATAAGTTTCTTCTAAAGTCGTTGGGATTTCTGACTTTCTAAAAACAGTGGGAGAACATATTTCTAAAGACCTTGATAATATATAATCGTTATTATTTAGCATGCTCATGATTTCTTTGTTTTTCCATTTAGGTTGTAGTTCTGTGATTCTCTACAATTGAAATGGCAACCAAAAACCCTTTGGAATCCATCCTCGAATCAAACAAGTTGACGGGGCCCAATTACTCTGATTGGCTTCGAAATCTAAAGATAGTTTTAGATTCTGAAAAGAGAAGATATGTTCTCTTCGAGGGAGAGTCTATCGCTGAAGGCGAGGCTCCGACTCGGGCCGAAAGGGACGTGATTACGAAATGGTCTGAAGATAATCTTCAAGCCCCGTTGCCTCATGTTGGCCACCATATCCCTGGATATGCAGAGGCAACACGAGTCAATGGACAACGATTGGGAGATTTACGACCATCTCGAGCAATTGTACCACCCCAAAGAGCGTGTTCCAAGGTACAACACCTCTAAGGAGCTCTTTCATCTTAGAATGAAAGAAGGTACAAGTGTCCATGTGCACGGTCTCAAGTTTCTTGCTTTGAACAAGAAACTGACCTCCATGGAAATGCCATTGAGTGATGAACTCAATGCCATTGAAAGAAGGTACAAGTGTCCATGTGCACGGTCTCAAGTTTCTTGCTTTGAACAAGAAACTGACCTCCATGGAAATGCCATTGAGTGATGAACTCGCTGTGGATTTGTTGCTCGCATCGCTTCCACCATCATTCAATCCTTTCGTGCTAAACTTCAACATGAATCACCCTCATGCTACTGTAGCTGAGTTGATTAGTCAGCTTGTGACTGTTGAAGACACGATTAAGAAGGATCACAAAGTAATGATCGTCACTTCCTCTTCTAAGCCTTCTAAAGGTAAAGGGAAGAAAGTTCCCAAGAAGAGGGGATCTCTTAAACCCAATGGAGGGGTTAAAAAGAGAAAGGCCAAGAAGAGAAAGGATCAGACAGAGGATGTTTGCCACCATTGTGGCAAGAAAGGGCATTGGAAGAGGAACTGCCAAGAGTACAAGGATACTCTAAAGAAAGCTCTGTTTATTGTTGAAGTAAATCTATCTATTGATTCTAATTCTTGGGTACTTGATACCGGCTGTGGAGCTCATATCTGTAATGATGTACAGATGTATAAGGACTTAAAGAAATTTTATTGGTGGAATGGACTTAAGCGGGATGTGATCAACTTCGTGAGATATTGCTTGACTTGCCAGGTTGTAAAAGCAGAGCATCAGAAGCCATCGGGGCTACTTCAACCGTTACCTATTCCAGAATGGAAATGGCAGCAAGTGGCGATGGATTTCATTACGGGTCTTCCTAGAGTGAAAGGTGGTTTAGATGGAATTTGGGTGATCGTGGATCGATTGATGAAATCGGCACATTTTCTGGCTATTCGGATGTCGGATAAGGTGAATAAGTTGGCTAAGAAGTATGTTGATGAAATTATCCGACTTCATGGTGTGCTGGTTAGCATTGTATCAGATCGGAATCCGAGGTTCACTTCTAAATTTTGGCAAGAATTGCAAAGGAATCTGGGAACAAGGCTTCAATTCAGCACATACAGGCAATCAGAGAGATTAATTAAATATTTGGAGGATATGCTGAGAGCATGTGCATTGGATTTTTCGAGTTAGTGGAACGAGCAATTGCCTTTGATTGAATTTTCCTATAATAACAGTTTTCAAGCATCGATAGAAATGGCTCCATATGACGCTCTCTACGGACAGAAATGCAGGTCACCGTTGTTCTTTGATTTAGAGGGATGGAATTAGACCAAGCAGGAAGGTGTCAAACGAGGGGAGAAAAAGGAAAAACCCTCTAAGGCCGTACAAGAGGCAATCGATAAGGTCCAAATAATCAGACAACGGATGAAAGCAGCCCAGGATCGACAGAAAAGCTATGCCGATCACCGAAGGAAGGATCTTAAGTTTGAGGTTGGTGATAGGGTATTCTTGAAAGCTTCGCCACGTAAGGGATTCTCGAGGATTGGAAAAGGAGGAAAATTGAATCCTCGGTATTTAGGACCGTATGAGATTCTTTAGAAAATTGGAGATACGGCCTATGTTTAGATCTACCTCCGAGTTTGACACGAATTCACAATGTATTTCATGTTTCACAGCATCGAAAATATTATCCGAATGAATCCGAAATCCTACCCGTTGAAGAAGTGGAACTTGAGCCCAACCTTACCTTCGTTCAGAAACCGGTTAAAATTTTGGATCGGAAATTGCAAGAACTAAGAAACCGGCAAATCCCACTAGTTAAAGTCCTATGGAGAAGTGATAAAACGGAAGAGGCTACATGGGAGACGGAGGATAAGATGAAAAGATTTCATCCCGAGTTGTTTCCGGGCGATCAATGAATCCGAGGACGGATTCTTTTAAGGAGGAGAGGTTGTGACGCCCCGATATTTCGACCGTACAGGTATGATGTATATGTTTACCAAATTGTGCTAATTAAATTGTTTATAAGTGATTTGTATATTTAATTTTATATTAAATGTTAATTATCATATTTTAATGTTATTAATATATATATATATATATATATATATATATATATATATATATATATATATATATATATATTAAATGTAGTACAAGTTGTTTAATGAAATATATATATATGAATTCATGCAATTTATTGTATTTAATATCAATCATGCAATCGATTTTTTTAAATTAAATGGTACTAGATCATGCATTTGAATTTTAAATTGAACTGTATGAAATCTATGCATTTGACTGTTAATTAAATAAATGTGTACATTTTAATTTATAGATATATATGATCCGTTCATGTTGTTATTCAATTAAGAATGAATTTGAACTAATGATATTAAAATAGTGCACTTAAGTTATATTTAATTATGAATTTTAAATTTGGTTTTATATTATGAAATTCTTTGAATATTTTTATGCATTGCTTATGAGTTATATAAACGTGCTTCGTTTTTATATGATTTGATACCGAAATTTCGTGCAAATTTAATATGTCGAAGATATACGTGTCTTGAATATGAATTTATGTTCGTTTCGTATTTTCGGGTTCATTTATGAGTTACGAAATTATTTTGATTTTGGAATCCAAGTCGGGGGCTAACGAGCAATTAGCGCACCCTTGGTTCCGTAATTGATATCTTGAGCTCGGGAACTCGGAATCGAGTTCCGTCAACTTCGTTGAACTCGTATCGAAGATTCAGGTTTAATAAACTTAACCATATATTTTTCCGAAATCATTTAAACCTCCGAAATCCAACCGAAAAACGAAACGGCGCCAAAACTGCCACATTTTACTAAAATGGCCATAACTTTTTCAAGCATTAACCAAATTAACTATGGTTGGAGTCCTTGTAACCCTAGTTCAGCCCACTATCATCCCATAGACTCTTTCAACCGAACCAACCCTCACACAAGCAAGAAAACTAAGCCAAATCTCCTGACTTCCAGTCATACCCGTAACCTTGCATTCCTTGGAGATTTTGGAGCTCAAATCTCTTCCAACCTTCATCCAATCAACAAGGTAAGCTTAGGGTCGTAATATACATCCATTATGAGTCATTTTGATCATTTCATCCCCAATTTTGAGCATGTTTTCATGGATTTTTGGCTGATTCTATGAATAGTTAGGTTTTGAGCATTTATGTTGATCTCCTTCGCTTCTTGATGGTTTTGGTTGATTCCAAGCTTGAATATGATTTTCTTGACTCCCTTTTCTCATTTATGATCATTGATTATGTGGTAGTTGAAGTATTCATGAGATTTCATTAATGGCACTTTGAGGAAAATTCATGAAATAAACACATATACCTTCATCTCACGTTTGAGCATTCTTGGGGGCTGATTTGTATGTTAATTTGGAGTTGTTTTGCTGCATATTTGATGGCCTAACTTACCTGAATATGTGGGGTCGAATTAGATCAGTTGCTACTCTGTTTTTACCTCGTTTTACCCTGTTTTTGGACTGGATTTTTGCTGCTGTCATTGCTGTTACTTGCCGTGCTTCAACGCTGTCAGTTTTTAGTCATTTAGGTGGGTTGTTCATGCTATAATTCTGCTGCATATCTTGCCCTTGGTTGCTGCCTTTTTACTGCTGTTTATTCATGTCTGAAACAGGGAATTTTCTTGCGTTGAGCTGCTGCTACGTACTGGTATGGATCTTCCCGGGTGGGGAGATTTTTTGCCTTGAAAAGGCCCGGCCGGGTAGTCTTTGTGTAGAAAGTTTCTACACGAAGCTCCCCGGGCGGGGACTTTTTGCTGCACAAAATCTCCCCAGGCAGGGAGATTGCGTCTATGCCGTGTTGCTGCTGTCTCCATTCATTTCCTTTCTTGCATGCATGTTGATTGTGTGTTGGATTTTAGTAGTGCATGAATGAAGTGTGTTTGTTTAATTCTGATGCATGGAGTAAATATTGAATTTCCTAATGCTCATGTTGCATGCAATACGTATAACTATATATAGATACATATGTAATAAATGCATGAAATTGCATGCATGTCTAATAAATTAGTTTTGTGTGCATGGGATTTTAGTTTTTCATGCATATCCTTACTTACATATATATATTTATATATTGATATTAAATATTATTTGATTTAATTGAATTATAGAATTTAATTGTTACCTATTTCATGTTTTATTTAATTTCCGATCTTGATTTGAACGTATTTAATTGTCTATTTTCTAATTGTAAATGCGATTTAATACATGCTATGATCATATTTGAAATTCTTGGATTGAATTGAAATGAAATGTGAATTTATGAATTTGAATGAAAATGAATGAATGAAGGAATGGCTTGTTTATATGCCTTAAATTCCTTAATAGTGCTCATGAACATTTTCATGACATAATCTTATCTTTTATACATTCATATCATGATCATTACATTGCCGAGCGTCTTATATGGTCATATTTAGTGTCACTTCACCTTTCTTGCACAGATTTTGATCCCCGTTGGAGACGAGACCGGTCAGTGAGGCTCTTGTGTTCTCCTTTTTGCCGTTTAAGGTGGGTTTTTCTTCTATTTAGTTTTATGACCCTATATATACCTTCAATGTGAAAAGTTTTCGACCAAAATGAGTATATATATATATAGAGAGTCGTTTTAAAGAGTAAATGATTGCAACGTAAAGCCCTTATTTTGTAATTCCTACCAAATGTTTTGGCGAGAAATGAATGAATGCACGAATGGGGCCCAGGGACTTAGTGTGAGTGGCTATCCGGGGAGGCATGGGCCGACGGTGATCCCTCACACTAGTTCCACCAATTAACGACGTAACCGGACCTCGTTAGGAGTTAGCGAGGAATGGACGCTGAGTGCCACTAGGGGAGTCATGTAACCCTTTTGGTCAATGAATGGGTGGTCGGGTCTTGCAAACCCACCACCGACCGGAGGAAGAAGGTGTAAATGTTAATGAATGTGCACGAAAGAATGTTATGCATGAAAAAGAATGAATGAATGAATTTTTAATGAACTACACAAGGTGTTGGTTGGAGATAATGCACGCCCACTCGCCGGGCCAATAATGACCTAATGTAAATGGATCGTTATAATCCCTTTTGATGATTTCTCTATTTCACCCACTTGGGAAATTCTTTAAAAACCTCACTTGGGATTATAGCTTGCATGTGAATGTTTAAATACCGTCGTATATTATATTTATGTCCTGTTAATTTATACCCACCAGTCCCTTTTGGACTGAACCCGTTTGGTTTTCAGGGGCTAGGCGGGAATTCGAGTCATAGGTCTTACATTCGTCTCTAGCTCTTGTATTTTGGGTCTTACACTTACATACTCTATTTTTTATGTTTGTATATGATTATTGTTTTGGAGCGTACATATTTTGGGTCGTGACGGCATGTGAATGATGTAAATGAATTATTTTTGGAGCTTGAATGCTCATTGTATATATATATGATTAGTTATTGCTTCAGCACTTATGTTTACTCTGATTTTATGGTTCAAGGGTTAGTCCCGCCTAGCATAGCGTATGTGTTGTCCCCGTTCGCCGTGATTTAGCCCGGGTATGGAGTGTCTGTTTCATATTCGGGTCGGGTCTCGGTGCGGGGGATGTAGTACCTTGCGCTCGGGTGCTACAGGAATTATATCTCAGTGGACTCCTCCGGGAACTCCTCAATTAAATGGAGTTTCGGAGAGAAGGAACAGAACCTTACTTGATATGGTTCGTTCCATGAAGAACTTCACTGAATTGCCACCTTCATTCTGGGATTATGCCTTAGAATCAACAGTTAAGATTCTGAATCTTGTTCCCTCCAAATCTGTAACCAAAACCCCATTTGAGATGTGGTTTGGCAAAATCCCTAATTATTCTTACTTAAGAAATTGGGGTTGTCCTGCTTACGTGAAGAGGACAGTGGGAGATAAGCTTGAAGCTAGATCAAGCTTATGCAACTTCGTAGGATATCCTAAAGTGTCAATAGGATATTATTTCTATGATCCTCTTGAACAAAAGGTCTTTGTGTCAAGAAATGTTACTTTTCTTAAGGACTCGTTCCTTAAAGAAAAGAAAGGCAAGATCGCAGAACTCAAAGAGGTTCGAGACCAAGGTCCCACGCCAAGTTTGGAGACTAACGTCCCTCAGCCAATCGCAGAGAGTAATACACGTGAAAATCCTCCTCTAGTAAGACGTTCTGAACGCATTCCTAGACAACCAGAGTGATGGTATGGTTTTCTCCACCAAACATCTCAAATGGATAATGATCCATTAACTTATGAGGAGGCACTATTAGATTCGGACTCTAAACAGTGGAAAGAAGCAATGAAATCCGAAATGGATTCCATGTACTCTAATGACCTTGGTTGATCCACCTGATGGGATCAGGCCCATAGGGTGCAAATAGATATATAAATGCAAGCTTGGAGTAGATAGAAGCGTGTTAGCCTTTAAAGTAAGATTAGTTGCTAATGGTTTCACTCAAAGACCCGGTGTAGACTTTGATGAAACCTTCTCTCCGGTTGCAATGCAAAAATCCATCAGGATATTGCTTGCCTTTGCTGCATATTATGACTATGAGATATGGCAAATGGATGTGAAAACTTCCTTTGTCAATGGAGACATTGTCAAAGACATTTACATGGAGAAACCCATGGGTTTCACATTCAGGGGGTTCGAACAAAAGGTTTGTAAGCTCCAAAGATCAATCTACGGATTGAAACAAGCTTCTAGGAATTGGAACATTCGATTTGATGAAGCGGTCAAATCGATTGGCTTTATTCAAAACCAGAATGAGCCCTGCGTGTACAAGAAAGAATTGCAAACCTCGGTTCAATTTCTGATACTTTACGTAGATGACATCCTCCTCATTGGGAATACAAAGGGTGACATGAAAGTAACAAAGTCTTGGTTATCGAACCAATTTGAGATGAAGGATCTTGGTGATGCATCCTACATTCTCGGGATAAAGATCTATCGGGATAGATCTAGGAGACTGTTAGGATTATCACAGTCGGTTTACATAGATAAAATACTAAAGAGATTTAGTATGGAAGATTCCAAACGTGGGAAACTTCCAATGGGCCCGGGAACAGTTCTTTCGAAGAAGCTGTATCCCAAGACTGAACTTGAAAAGTCCAGGATATCCAAAATTCCTTATGAATCAGCTATAGAAAGCATAATGTATGCGATGCTATGTACTCGACCGGATGTAGCTTATGCACTTAGCGTGACTAGCCGATTCCAGTCTGACCCTGGTGAAGCTTACTGGGCTGCTGTAACGAACATCCTTAAGTACTTGCGAAGAACTAAGGATTTGTTCTTGGTTTACGGAGGCCAACAAGATCTTGTCATTAGAGGATACTGTGATGCAAGCTTTGCATCAGACATGGATAACTTTAAATCCATGTCAGGATACATATTCTGCCTGAATGGCGGAGCAGTGAGTAGGAAAAGTTCCAAGCAAGCGACCACTGCAGATTCGACCACTGAGGCCGAATACTTAGCTGCAAACGATGCTGCTAAGGAAGGTGTTTGGGTAAGAAACTTCATCCACGAGCTGGGTGTAGTTCTTAGCATTAAAGACCCCATTACAGTGTTTTGTGACAACACCGGGACGGTTGCTCAAGCAAGAGAACCAAGATCCCACCAAAGGACCAAACACATTTTGAAGGAGTATCATTTAATCCGTGATATCATCAAGAGAGAAGATGTGCAAATTGAAAGGGTCACATCGACAGAGAACATGGCAGATCCACTTACTAAAGCCCTTAGTCAGCAGGCTTTCGAAGGACATCTTCAGAAGATGGGTCTTAGATTAGCACCTGAGTGGCTTTGATGGGCAAGTGGGAGATTGTTAGGAATAGTGCCCTTAAAGCAGATGTTTGCTTTACTATTTCGTTGTAAAATCACAGACAGTCTTTGAATAATAAACGAGATGATTTTTTTCATAGGCAATCACTTCTTTATGTGCTTATTTATGTCTGTTTGGGTTGACTGTGTTTTGCATGTATTGAACTCCCCTAATCCGATGAGGCCGTTAAGAACGTTATCGTTATGGGAACGGCACATGAAACAAGTTCTTAACTACATAGGCGAGGATTAGAACCTTCTCCAAGTCGATGGGTCCGACAGACAGTGGGACTGTCGACCTTGACTCTACTGAGACTTGCTTGTGTGATTATGTCCTTTTGAAGGATCACTCAGTTTCATGGTGTGATATGTGCATTCGTTGATGCGTTCATAATACATAAGGGTGATTGCAAGAACTTCATCACTAAGATATCCCTCGTGAGAACATTCCTAAATGGGAAAGGAAGTTTCCTGAAACTTCCAGATTAGGAAATATCTCACAGGTCAATGACGTGATTCATTAATCCTTAGACTTGAGATTCTGTGATGTCTCATATGAGATAACTCTGTAATCTTTTATATAGGCTCAAAAGGGTGTCGCCATATAGACACCTGAACCACGGCATATGTTGGGATTACGCAAGTGGCATATGTAGAATTAGTAGAATCGATAATGGGCCTACACTTGTTAAGAACAAGAATGATCTCTTACTGATTGAGTTGTTCGTAGTTCATTAAACTTTAAACCCTTGGCCAAGGTGGGTAAAAGATCAAGACATCTAGAAAATGGGGTTTTCTAGGATTGAGATCGAAATGGATATGAAACGAACTTAACTTTAAAGATCAAGAATATTTGGGCTCTGAGACTATTCCCATACCTTAGTTCTTGATTGAGAGATGAAGTTGTAGGAGGATCGTATTTCACCGATTGTCATTGACTGAAAGGTTCTTCGATTCATTTCGTTATTCGGCTAGGGGTCACACACCCATTGCTAGATTACAGTAGTGTGATCTGTGAAGTGATTAATTAATTAGGGAATTAATTAGTTGTGACAGTCCGGTTCAGGATCGGGTCATTAACGGTAAGCTAAGGGCAACGTAAGGGCATTTATAGAACTTGATCCATACTTAAAATAATTTATATCATGCATCCCTACATGAAATAAGTGTTCTTATGTGGTATTAGGTGACACAAAGGGGGAAAACTACCTTTAAACCCTAAAAGCACTATTTATTTCCGAACCAACACTATACCGTTTTATTCGAGAGACCTTAAAGAACCTATACCTATTTTCTTAGAATTTTTCAACTCTCTTTTAAATGCTTTGAGGTTTCGTCTATGTGTCCAGAGCAATTTAAGAATTTATTTTCAAATAAAAATTTCCGTCGGTAGAATATATTTCCTTCGATAGAATGATTTAACCCTCGAGATCATCACCATAACGTTCCTCGATTTTTTCTACATTTTTGGAAAGCCTTTCGGACCTTCAAATTTTATCCTAGTATTTATCTCATAATTAAAACAATTTTCGAAATTCAAGAAAATCCTATCTTCCGGAGCTTATAACTTTTAAACCATACGTCCGATTTCGACCCGTGAGTAACCGTTTCGAAGCTAATTTTATTTCCTAGATCTTGGTTACTTTCCCAACTCCAAAAATAGGCAGGAGAAAGGTGAAATTACCAGAATACCCCTGCTGTGACAATTATGTAAAGAAGGAAACCTATTTTTGAAAATTTCATAAAATACCCCACCTTAAGTCCCTAAAGTAAATATTTATTGCACTTTGGTCCTTCCCAACAACTATAAATAAGTGTGTTGGGGTCTCATTTTTACTCACTCCATTCTCTTTTCTTCCCCCCTAGTGGCCGAAACCCCCCCCCCCCCCCTGTGAGGTTTTTTTTTTTTTTTTTTTATGTGTTAATTAGTTTAATTTATGTTTTATTTTGTGTTTTAATTTATTTATTATTTATGCTAGGTTTAGGATTTAATATAGGTTTTATTTTATGCATGAATTATGTGATTTAATTTATGTTTTAAATATTCATGAATTTATGAATTATGCTTCTTATAATATAGTTTATTATGAAATGTGTTATATAATTTAATTTTGTGACAAATTAATTATGTGACAATTATTCTAGCATGTTATATGTTACATTTTAATTATTTTATGATCATACTTAGGTAATTTAATTTATTACATGATTTAATTGAATGTTGCATGCTATTTAATGTTACATAATTAAAGTATAACCTATATTTTTAAATGTTACATGTTTAATTAATTGTTACATAATTATACTTGACCAATTGATATATGTTATGGTATACATGTATAATATACGTATACGTATTTGATCCCAATGTGTATAAATATGTACATACTTTCGTATAAATACTATGTGTATTTTCATAATAAATACGTATGTATTTGTGTATAAATACCGTATGTATCCCAATATAAATACCACATGTATTCTTGTATAAATACAGTATGTACCCTGTATAAATACGATAGGTATCCCTATATAAATACCGTATACATACAGTATAAATACCGTATACATACTATATAAATACACGTATACATACGGTATATATACCGTATACTTGAATAGTGACCTTTGACCCTTGACCTTTGACTTTGACCTTGACCAAGAATTTTGACTTTTAACCTAATTGATCATTTCAAAGAGACGAATTCAACGGTCAAAGCCTTTTTCGAAAATTCTCAAAAATAGGGGATCAAAGTAGGTTTCAAAGTTCACATTCCTTTTCTAATTAGGGTTGTTTTAAGACCCTAAGAACATACCCTTAAGCTTTTGACACGAGCTTTCTAATGAGACTAATCGTTTACTTAAATCCTTTCTTCGGGAAAGGTTATTTCTTGTTTACGTGTTCTGCATTCTTTTGAATCTTACACATCAATACTTGATTATCCTCACTCAATCATGCATCATTAATCGTGTGTGGGACTTAGATCCTTAAGCTCATAGTAGTCTGTCACTTATAGGAGATAATACCGAGTTCTGGGATCCGCAGGGTACTGTGTGAACCCTGTCTTCTACCAACTATCAACTTATCTAAATAAATAGGTGAGGTTTAAACTATTTCAACTGGAACCATTAATATTCCTACGTATTCAAATGATTTCAAATCAACGCCTTCGGGTTCAAAGTTCTTATCTTTCAAGCTAAACGCTTTCCCATTTTGGTACAATGCTTCAAGTTTAATGTTAATGATCTCTAATATATTCCTGTACACTACTACACTGTCTTGAATAAAGGTTCAGTCTCCTGAACTCTGTGTGCTTATGCACTTTTGTTATTCTGAATGCAAGCTTTGGAAATTCTGTTATGTTAGGCCCTGGCGGTATGGTTAAGTAGTAGACCGGGAGGCGTGCGCCAATGGATACTATAATACTGGCCGCCGTACTGACCTTGGTGATGGCTTAATCGGAGGTTGGTTACTCCACATTGAAGGTCGGGAGAGGTGGTAAATTCCTCCAGTTTTGTTTACGTCACCGCGGGGTAGCTCCCTGGGCGCGACAATAAGGGGAGAAGGGGTGGTGCATGTGTATGTGGCTGTCGGGGTCCTAATGGATCTCGATACCAATCTTGTAAATGTTTTTAAGGAGTAAAGGATGGATATGGCCTAGCTTGTGGGCAACTTTGGTTTCTCAAGTCTGGTCATATTTTTGGAAAATATCCCGTACCCTGTTCCCCGTTTATAAAGTATATATGAACCAGAACCTCTGATGTGTGTGCTTGTTGAAAAATCCTATTTCAAAATAAAAGATTTTAATTCCGTTTGAAGAAAGTTGCTAAGAAAGTCTTTCAAAAACCCTCAAGTTCAACTACTCTTTCTTACTACAAATTATCTCACTTAGTCCCTTTGACTAATACCTCTACCCTGTTTTTTAACCTCATGGTTTAAGGTAGGTAGCCCGGCGCTTCCTAGAGGTATCTTGAAGCTGTAGAAGTCTTTTGTTAAGTCAGGATTGTTAGTTACTCTTCTTTTGTCCCGCGTAGTCGTGGTTGCATCTACCTTCATGTTGCATGTGTTACTGTGAGACTTGTTTAGGCTACAACCTGAAACACTT
Organism: Lantana camara; assembly: GCA_037501455.1. NCBI lineage: Eukaryota > Viridiplantae > Streptophyta > Magnoliopsida > Lamiales > Verbenaceae > Lantana > Lantana camara. The sequence goes on along the minus strand of CM074858.1, from coordinate 90,760,009 downwards.
GGGACTCAGTCTAATAATGTTCCTTTGTTTTCCTATCAGACTAATGTTTTATGTTATCGTATGACTACTTGTTTCTGTGTTTATGCATGTACTTTTGTGTTGCATTTAAATTTTCAAAAGTTTTAAATTATTTCGAGATTCTGCTGCTTTGGCAACACTGGTTACTGTGATCTCTGTTATGTTTTGTTCGTTCACCGAAGTATCTCTCGAGTGATAAGGCTTCCTAGTTACTTGGGTGATACAACGGTACGGGGTTGTGGCGTTGGGGTGCTACATTAATTGTTGTCACTGCTAATCGAATAATAAACCTGAAGGGTCACACACAAATGCCAGAACACGAGGGTTATGGTAGGATGTTAATATGATTAACGAAGGATCAAATTGTTGATCAAAAATGGAGATTGTAGCACGTGGGTATTGCCACGTGTCAAGGACACGTGACTGCCACGTGTCACGTAGCCACTGCGTGGCAGACATGTCATGCACACGTGGCACGTACGAGGTTCCATTTGTGTAATTATGTTACACATGAATTCTTTTCTAGAATTAATTAATTAAATTATAATTAATTAATTTTAGTCTTTTAATTAATTATTGAATTAATTGTTAAGACTATTGTCAAATAAACTTAACCCAATAAATAATTAATTGGGGATTAATTATTTTATTGAATATTCACTTTTAACTTTGGGAAAGTTGAAAAGTCTAAGTTCCTATTGTAGGAGAGAGAAGTTTATTCTTGCAAGACTTGGAGAACAAGTTGGGAACTTATTTTCTCTAATTAAATTAATAATTAAATGAGTTAATTAGTGAGCAAGAAAACAACTCCCATTAGGCTTAGGAAACCCTAGGAGTTCGAACCCCCCTTGTATATATACAAGGGTGGGGGTTTTTCTTATTCTTTAAACCAACACTCACGAAGTGTTAACTTTTTGAGAAAAATAAAAGAAAAGTTTTCAAAGCAAAACCCTAGCCATTAACATAAGCTATAGAACTAGCATTCTCACTTGCTTGATCGTGTTCTAGGACTGGTGTGGATACGCTTTGGAGACCTACTTTGGAGTCTAATTCGAAGGACCGTTCGAGGGACTTTCCAGTTGAAGGGTGTTTGTTAGGCGGTAACAACATCACAAGAAAGCTTCTATTAAAGTGAGTTTCTTGTTATTCCCAATGTTACAGTACGAAATTGCAAGACAACGATTAAACTTGTGGAAAAATTTTAAACTTTCGCTGCTCAACTCTTCCGTGTTTTCCAACAGTGATTAATTAATTACAGTCACGGCTATTCGAATAATGAACCTAAAGGGTCACACACAAATGCCAGAACACGAGGGTTATGGTAGGATGTTAATATGATTAACGAAGGATCAAAATGGTTGATCAAAATAGGCATAAACCGAGGTTGATGCCACGTATCATGTACACGTGGCTGCCACGTGTCACGCAGTCCACGTAGCTCGTACGTGGCTTCATGCGTGTGGAATTTTCCACACGTAAATTCTTTTCTAAAATTAATTATTTAAATTGTAATTAATTAATTTTGGTCTTTTAATTAATTTTGAATTAATTGTTAAGACTATTTTTCAAATAAACTTAGCCCAATAAATAATTAATTGGGAATTAAATTATTTATTGAATATTGACTTTTAACTTTAGGAAAGTTGAAAAGTCTAACTTCCTATTATAGGAGAGAGAAGTCTTTTCTTGCTAGACTTGGAGAATAAGTTAGGAACTTATTATTCCAATTAAATTAAATAATTAAATGAGTTAATTAGTGAGCAAGAAAAGAAGCCCACTAGGGTTAGGAGAACCCTAGGGAATTTCTAACCCCTAGTATTTATACAAAGGGTGGTGTTTCTCATATTCTTTAGACCAACACTCACGAAGTGTTAAGTTTTTGAGAAAATCCAAAAGAAAAATTTTCAAGCAAAAAAAATTATCCTAGCCTAACACAAGCCATAAAACTAGCATTCTCACTCGCTTGATTGTGTTCTAGGTCTAGTGCGGATACGCTTTGGAGGGCTTCTACTTTGGAGTCTAATTTGAAGGTCGTTCGAGGGATTCCGCTTGAAGGGTGTTCGTTAGGCGGTAACGACATCACTAGAAAGCTTCTAACTTTGTAAGTTTCTAAAACACCCAACGTTACGATACGAAAATTGCAAGACAACGATTAAACTTTTGAAAAATTTTAAACTTCCATTGCTCAACTCTTTCGTGTTTTCCAATAAGCGGTATCAGAGCCACCTTGCAACGTTCGTATTGTATCTTTATTGCTTTTGGAATTTTGATTAAAACTTCTTGAATTTGAGTATATGTTGTGTATTCATGGTCTTTGTTTGAAATACGAAATTGCCGGATCAATACTGTTTCTTGAAAATTTTGCGAAAATTGTTTCCTGATTAATCTGGTTTTAAGCTGTTTAAATTTAGATTATTTAGAAATATTTTAATTCGAAACGAAAATTAGAATTTTGGAAATTACAAAACGAATCTGGAACGGGTGCGTACGGCCTTCCGTGTTTTCGCGGATGGGGCGGCAGAAGGCACCCCGACTTGTCTACTCCCGCCCGGGCAGTGCGCGAGCCGTGCGCAAGGGCAGCACTTCTGGGCACCCTGCGTAGCCTTGCACGCAGCCCTGTGCGCTGCTGCGCGTTGTTGCCGGCCTGCTTAGACGTCCCGCGCAGGCTGTAAACCGAGACGCCTTTTTCGTATCGTGGTTTTGGTTTCTTTAAAATCTCGTTTTGTAAAATCTGATTTTATTTTAAAATTTAATTTTAATTTTATAAAATTATTTATCTGAAATAATTATAAAATTTGGGATTTTATGAATTAAAGTCAAGTTCTAATTTTTCCGAGAAAATAATAAATATCACTTTGAATGATATTTTAGACAAAAATTTAATTTTGAATTAATTGTTGTTTTGTCTAGATCCGATGATTCGATTTTGAATAAATTCTTGAATAATGAACTATATTCAAATAACTTAAGTTAATTGTAACTTGAAGTCAAGGGAATTTTAAATTTAATTGGCAAATTTAAATTCAAGCGAAATCGTGCTAGTTTAGGTGATCATGGGTTAGTCTTATATATGTTTTAAATTCTGCACATGGATGATTTCAATTGGGGTCGGAGCCCCATACTTGCGCGTTTTCAATTGGGGTTGGAGCCCTACTTATGTGCGTATTGTTATGTGTTTATTATGTGGCTTTCCTTATTATTATTTTTGGGCCGGGGTATACCCCGTGTACTTGTCTATGGTCAATATGAAAATTAAGCCATATTACTTTATATAAAGAGAGTAGAACTTAGGAAGTGAGGTTTTTATTTTCATTTTGCAGACAAGCACTCATGGAATAAGAAGGATCCACAAGGAGCACTTAAAGAATGGTGGCCATAAGAAAACCCCTCAAAATGTTTAGGAAACGTTTTTGCAGGAATTCCATGAGAAGTATATCCCTCATAGTGCACAAGAATTCACCTTTAAGAGTTCACCGATTTGAAGTAAGGTAATCGGACGGTGGAGGAGTATGTACTGGAATTCAAGAGGCTTGCACTCTTAACCACTCAAATCACCGACAACGATACTCACAAGGCCCGACAATTTCTTCTTTGGCTTTGGCATGAACTCCAAGTGGCTCTCCAAGCCGTGAACATAAGTACGTGGGCCAAGGTCACCAAGAGGGCGATTCAAGTTGAAGCCCAAAAGACAAGATTGAAACCTCCACTTTTCTCTTTGGGTCAAGGTTTGGGATCCGGTTCTAGATCGGGTAAGAGGCCCGTTTCTTATGCTCCTCGAGCTCTTGCTACACCGGCTTTTCATCCCCAGGGTTTCAGGAAAAAAAAAGTCCAGTATTACCAGTCCCGTGGTACCTCCTACAGCTCCAGCTTTGCCGGCTCTGGCTCCTGCTCCACCCCTTTGTGCTTATTGTCAAGAGAAGCATGCGGTTGAGAAGTGTTGGAAATTATTGGGTAAGTGTTACGTGTACGGGTCTTCTGAGCACAAGATCGATACTTGTCCGAAGAAAAGACCAGTTGTTCAAGCTTGGGTGTATACTCTTGAAGGGGAGGAGGAAGCTACTGATGTCGACCCGAATGTCATGATAGAAGGTACAATAACATTCATTGCATATCATTACATGCATTGTTTGATCCCGGGGCCATGCATTCTTTTATTTCCTGGGATGTTGTTGCTTCTTTACCTTTGCTTGTTGATTTATCTGCACATGTGTATGTGGTGAGTTCCCCATTGGGAGGTTGTTTGGAGACAGACAGGGTGTTCCGGGAGTGTCTAGTGTGTTTTGAAGACCGAGTTTTCTCTGTTGATTTGATAGAAGTATGGGGCGATTCTTTGCTTTTCAGACATCGAGCAGTTATGGATTGTCATGAGAAGAAGGTCTCTCTGGGTTCTGCGGTACTTACAGGTGAGAGATTGAGGACTGGCCCGTTTGTGTCTTTTATGGAAGCAAGTAAGCTCCTCCGGGACGGCACGATAGGTTTTGTGGCTTACCTTCTGAATAAACCGAAAGACCAAGCCAAACTTGAGGAGACGAAGGTTATAAGAGAGTTCCCCTATGTATTCCCTGAGAGTTTGGGTTCCTTGCCACCCGACAGGGACATCTAGTTTGTGGTCGACCTCTATCCCGGAGCTGAGCCTTTCTCTAAGACACCTTAACTGATGGCTCCTGCTAAGTTAAAGGAGTTGAAGACTCAGTTGGATGAGCTCTTGGCTTGTGGTTACATCCGTCCGAGCATTTTTCCGTGGGGTGCTCCAGTTCTGTTTGTGAAGATGAAGGACAAGACTTTGAGGATGTGTATAGATTACCGTGAGCTGAACCGAATAACAGTGAAGAATAAGTATCCATTGCCTCACATCGAAGAGTTATTTGATATCTTACAAGGTTCACAAGTGTATTCTAAGTTGGATTTGAGACAGGGATATTACCAACTTCATATCCGGGAGGAAGATATTCCGAAGACTGCGTTCAATACTCGGTATGGACACTTTGAATTCGTGGTGATGCCGTTTGGGTTGACTAATGCTCCAGCCCTGTTCATGGACATGATGCACCGAATGTTTAGACCGTTCCTTAACAAGTTTGTGGTGATTTTCATAGACGACATCTTGGTGTATTCGAAGTCCGTAGAAAAGCACGGACATCACCTCAGGATTGTCTTGGAGACTCTTAGAGAGCACAAGCTTTATGCCAAATTTAGCAAGTGCGAGTTTTGGATCGATAGAGTCACATTCCTAGGCCATATAATTTCAGGCAAGGGAATTGAGGTTGATCCCTCCAAGATAGAGACCGTGGCTCAATGGGAGAGACCGAAGAATGCCTCCGAAGTGAGAAGTTTTCTTGGGTTAGCGGGTTACTATAGGAGATTCGTGAAGGATTTCTCCAAGATTACGTGCCGGTTGACTCGGTTAACAAAGAAGGAGGTAAAATACGAGGGGGATGATGAGTGCGAGAGAAGTTTTCAAACCTTGAAGGAAAGGTTAACTTTAGCACCAGTTCTTACCCTACCCAAGGGATCCGAAGGTTATTCAGTTTACATAGATGCTTCGAAGGAAGGCCTCGGACGTATGTTGATGCAAAATGGGTGAGTGGTAGCCTATGCTTCTAGATAGTTGAAGGAACACGAAAAGAACCACCCCACTCATGATCTTGAGCTTGCAGAGGTTGTATTTGCCTTGTTTATGTGGCGTCACTACCTCTATGGGACTACTTTTGAGATATTCACGGATCATAAGAGCCTCAAGTATCTTTTTACTCAGAAGGAACTTAATACTAGACAAAGGCGTTAGATTGAATTCTTAGAGGATTATGACTGCACGATTCATTATCATCCAGGTAAAGCTAATGTAGTAGCCGCTGTTTTGAGCAGGAAAGCCAGTGTTTCGGGTTTGAGTACAGGGTCTTTAGGGCAGAGTTCAGTAGTTGTGGTTTCAGTGGCTCGGTTGGCTAATATCACGATTCAGCCTGATTTGAAACAGAGATTGATTGATGCTTAGGCTACAGATGTAGAGATTCAGAGGTTGATAGCCCGATCAAGAATGGATCCAGAGACTAAGTTTGGGTTTGATGATTCGGGTTTGTTCAGGTTCATGACAAGGGTTTGTGTGCCCGAGGAACTCGAGAGGCTAGTACTTAATGAAGCTCACCGTTCTGGATATTCCATTCATCCCGGTGGTACTAAGATGTACCGAGATCTGAAGGAATTATTTTGGTGGAATGGTATGAAGAGGGACGTTGCGAACTTAGTGAAGCGATGTCTCACGTGCCAAGTGGTGAAAGCTGAGCACCAAAAACCGGGAGGAACCCTCCAACCACTTCCAATACCTGGATGGAAATGGGAACAAGTGACAATAAACTTCGTGTCCGGCTTGCCGAGATCAAGAGGAGGGTATGATGGAATTTGGGTGATCGTCGACCATTTGACCATTCTGATCATTTTCTCAAGGTGAAGATGTCCTACAAGACTACTAAGCTAGCAGAGTTGTATTGTGACGAGATTGTGAGATTACATGGAGCTCCTGCTAGTATCATTTCAGATCGTGATCCCCGGTTTACAGGTAAGTTCTAGCAAGATCTTCAGAAACGATTAGGTACGAGACTTAATTTTAGCACCGCTTTTCATCCTCAGACGGATGGACAATCAGAGAGATTGATTAAGTATTTGGAGGATTTGCTAAGGGCGTGTGCTTTGGATTTCAAAGAAAAGTGGGACAAACATCTAGCTCTGGTCGAGTTTGCCTATAATAACAATTACCAAGCTTCTATCGGCATGGCTCCCTATGAGACGTTGTATAGAAGGAAGTGTAGATCGCCTCTCTTTTGGGACATTGAGGATTGGCGGTGGACATAGGAGAATATACTCGAAAGAGCAACACCTCGGGAGAAGTTGGATAAAACCACTGCCAAAGTTAAGTTGATTCAATAGAGAATGAAGGCAGCCCAGGACCGTCAGAAGAGCTATACGGATAAGAGGAGAAGGCCCCTCGAGTTTGAAGTAGGAGATCGTGTTTTCTTGAAAGCATCTCTTAGAAAGGGCTTTTCTCAAATAGGTCGAGGTGGGAAGCTTAACCCTAGATACCTTGAACCTTTTGAAATCCTTGAGAAGGTTGGAGAAGTAGCGTATAGGTTGGACCTACTGCCAGAGTTGACCGGGATACATAACGTGTTTCACGTTTCTCAGCTCAGGAAATACTATCCCGATGAAGCAACCATACTCTCTGTTGAAGAAGTACAATTTGATTCGGATTTGACTATAATTAGGCACCCGGTTGAGATTCAAGATCGGAAGATGCAAGTTTTGAGAAGCCGGTAGATTCCCTTAGTCCGAGTGTTGTGGAGAGATCAAATATCCGAAGAATCTACTTGAGAGATTGAGGAGAAGATGAGACAGTTGTACCCAAATTTGTTCTCGGGTTGAGTAGTGAACCTGGGGACCAGGTTCTCCAAAGGGGGGAGGTTCTGACACTCCGTTCTACAGTTCGGTCAGGTAATTGTGTGATTTAATTACTAATTGCGCTTTAATTTAATTATATTTGAATTATATGAACTCATATGAAATATATGAATTTATTTGAATTAATTGTGTATATGAATTATTTGAATTTAATTCAATTATGGTTTGTTGGACCCTAAACTGTATAAACCGAACCCACTAAACCAGAAAACCTTGAAATGAACCGGTTCAGCCCTTAAAGGCTGAACCATTCTTCTCTTTCCTTCATTTCACGTAAAAGCAGCAGCTCAAAGCCAAGAAGAGAAGCAAACCCTTCATCCTTTCATCAATCCTTCCCAAGTCAAGTTCTCCCTCGTTTCTTCACCTTTTCTCGAGCTTAAGTAAGTTTTGGAATCCCCACAACGTGCTCTTTCATTCTATGCTTGAATCCCTAGTTGTATTGGAGAATATGTGCCTATATGCTCAACTCTTTAATAGTAAGGGTTTTCCAAAATTTTGGAGTTTTGATCCTTTCCTTGGTTTCTTTTGGAATTTGACCTTATTTATGAACTCTACATGTTGCTAAGTTGTATTTATTACATGAAATTGGTTGGTGTGTGGATTAAATGCATGATACCATTGTTGAGCATGTTTTTCTTTAAATGTGGGTTTGATCAATATGGCTTTAATCTTTGTTTTTCTTGAGGTTTTTGCATGTATATATGATCTTTACATGATATTTGTTGTTGTGTATGAATTTCATTTGATTTGGTTGAACTTTGGCCACTTTGGGCTATTTTTGGCTTCGTCCCCTGTTCAGCCGAGAACAGACCTGCGCTCCAGGAGCAGGTGAAATGGCCGTTTCAGCCTTCTTTTAAAATTTGAAATAGCCGTTTGGCCTACGCAAGAATTCAAGTCTGAGTCTTGGAAACGGTCATTTGGGTTTTGTATTGTTTTTGCAAACAGCGGTTTCGAGAAGTAGGGGAGGGTCAGTAGCTTTTGAAACGGTCGTTTGGTGTTTGCACTGATTTTGCAAACGGCTGTTTCGGAGCTCTCGGGTTGATGCAGAAGCACTCGAAACGGCTGTTGGGAGTTTTAACTGAGGCCGAAAATGGCCGTTTCCGAGGTCGCTGTAAATTTCGTGTTTTTCAACTTTTCCGGTTTGCTTCTTAAATGCTCTTATATATCTTATATATTTGTTAATTCGCTACTTTCGCGTTCCTAACTTGTCGTTTAACTTGTTTACGCATGAGATTGGATTTGTTTGTATTTGTTTGACTACATGAATACATTTTTTTTAATATGTGCATTGCATCATATGTCATGCATACTTTACATTTATCGTGCGTCATATTTGGTCCATTTAGAGTCTAAGTCTTGGGTTTTCGTGTTTTCTTTTCAGACGAGGTAGCCGGTGACGAGCCCGAGACCTAGTTTTACTCACTCTCTCTCCTTTCACTTCCCAGCACAAGGTGAAGTTTAGGATTTTACATAGTTATGACCTAAAGCCTTTATGTGACGTTTTCATACCTCGCATGCGAATATATATATTATATATATATAAATAAGTATTGGTTATGATACGTTTATGATCTTGTGGAATAAGTTTGATTTGAAAAAGTATTTATGAAAGCATATGTAAACTATTCTGGAAAGTATTTTATGTTCAAGTTATGTAGCGAGTTTTGCCATGAAAGATTGGTATATGTTACGTATATGTGTACGTGGATCCAAGGACCTATGGGTAAGGAATCCCTGGGGGGCGGGACGGTATTGGGCCGTCGGGGCACGGCCTGTGCATAGTCTCCATCCAAGGTATCACGAGCGATCCCGGGAGCTAGGGAAGGCGTGATATTTTGATGCCTTCGGTGTGAAAGCCGGGGAAGGCACATTGTGGGTTAGCTACCCTGCGTGAGTTTGTTAAAGTTATGGATGGTTAGGACCGCCGGTGGCTCTTCCATCATTAGAGTAGAGATCGGATATGTTATGATTTATGTTTTATTTTGATGTGAGGAGTAAAGGTTGGAAGCTCGTTCTCACAGAGCATGTGATATGTTCTATTAAGGGAATTATGAATTGGAATAGAATTTATGAGAATAGTTTCTAAGTATAAATATACGTTTGTTTTGAAATGTTTGGTTTGTAAAACCTATTCCGGTTCACTCAGTCAGTTGACTGACCCCTCGTTTTATCCTTCAGTTTCAGGTGCTTCTTTTGACTTGAGCTAGGCCTGAGAAGTGTGTCCTTCGAGTCGCACTTACGGGTCTAGGTCTTTGTCTTTTGCATATGTCTACATACACTTTATAATATTTTGTAACCATGACTTGTATATTTGGGAACTTGATTACTTTCGTTTTGTTGAGGCCGTGAGGGCCAATGTATATGATGTTTGGTGTTGGTACCTATAAGTATATATGATATGCATCTACTTCACTTGTTGGATTTCATTCGTTAGCTTCCGCGCACTCTGAGTTAGTTTAGTTAGCTCTGTCTGGCTTAGTGAGTGAGTTGGTCTCCCGTTCGCTAAGGTTCGGATTCGAGTATCGACTTTCGATTTCATAATTGGGTTTGGATCTTGGTGCGGGGGATGTGGTCCCTACGTTGGGTGCTACATTAATCAATGAACAATTCTTTAATTTTTGGTTTCAATTCGGATCTAATTTTGACTAAAATTCGGCCCAATAATATATATTAGTAATTTTCTGCCCACTCAATATATGTACAATAAAATAATAATTATTATTTAACTTTTATTGAAATTAAAATTTTCATATATTAATAAATGTAATTATAATATTATTATTTTAAATTATAATAAATAAATGTGACAATATTATATGATCAAAAATTATATTAAAATTTAGATTACAAGATATGAGGAAAAAGGATAAAAAAAATTATTAAAACAAAATTAAATTGAGATAAGAGAAAAGAGTAGTTAGCACATTTTGCAATGTGAATTAATTGACAAACGGCGAAAAAAATTAAATAAATAAAAGAAAAAAGAGACTAACAGTTGACATTTTGGATGGCGAATTTTTAGCTTCAACATTTTTTAAAGTTTCTGCAGACCTAGACAACACCCAATTGCCATTATCATGAAAGTTTTGCAGCCTTCTGCTCCATTTTGGCTTTCATTGATGTCGAGGTGGTTTATTGAAATTTTTGTAAGTAATTTTTCGTGGCAGGGAGTGCTTATATATATAGATTAACAATGTCTTTGTATTTTAGGATAATGTGGCACGAAAAATTGTGAACGAATGCTAAAGATATTCAGTTATAGAATAAAATCGGACGTTAATATAATAGGTCACAAATCTGTTGAAATTGCGGCTTCGGCCTGCGTTGATTTTTTTTATCGTTGCTTCTTGTATTTTTCTTATTGTTACTCATGATTTGCTATAATATTCCTCTTTGAGGGTTTTGGTTATCAAAAAAAAAAAAAAACTAATTAGAAACAAAATTTAAGTATTTGATACATAATTCCTTTTTATTAAGTCTTATTTATGTGGATAAGTCACTCAAACATAGACAAATAAAACTATTTTATAATTAATACCAGGATAAATTACTATATATAATTCAGGATGATTAGAATTAAACTAGCATAATCAAGCTATTCCGTTAGATAACATATATGGTAGTAACAATTATGTAATACTGATTTTGAATGAATATGAGTTCAAAGAAATTAACTGGTTCAATTGCAAGAGTATCATATATGGATGTTTTACGGTGAATGATAATATATGTCTAGTTGGTGAAATATTTCATCTTTGTTAAGTGTTTTGTTACAAGGAAGAGATAATTATGTGTTGTTATGAAGTTAATTTTTTTAATAAAGAAGAGTTTTTTAACAAAGAATTAGTTTCTTTCCTGGACCTGCGGATAGAAAGCAAAGAGATCTGCTTCTTTCATAGAACGAAACAATTAGCACAAGGACGATATTCCCACCATAGGTTTAGAATTCCTTCTAGACCTCTTATTTCGATCCCCAACGATACAAAGGAACTTACGAGCAGGGTATTTTTGGAAATTAACCTGTGATTTTAGGTTGAGGAGATGACAATCCAATTCAAGGCAGGGAATGCCTACGGGCGGAACATTTTTGGGGACTAACCCGCAATTTTAGGTTGAGTGGATAGCGCACCCGTCCAATGAATTTACGATATTGTCAAAGTCAAATACTGTCATGCTCCCCCGACCAACCCCATAAGATTATAAAGAAAACATAATAGTGTGTTTTTATTATATAAATTTGTGTATGTTCATTTATATAAAGAAGACATATAGTATTTTGTGCTTGATGTTTGAAAGTTTTGTATTTGCGTCTGTGCATTATCGAGTATCATGCTTGATTAAAATAATTTGTGACTTTATAATCACTTGGTTTCTTTCATTTTCAAATATTTTATGGATCCAACTATTCGATTCAATACCTAATTCCCCTTTTCTATTAATATTTACGAATATCTATAAATTAAATTTAATTAAGTGGGTATATTAATCAATGAACAATTCTTTAATTTTTGGTTTCAATTCATCTAATTTGACTAAAACTCGGCCCAATAATATATATTAGTAATTTTCTGCCCACTCAATCTATGCGCAAGGAAATAATAATTATTATTTAACTTTTATTAAAATTAAAAATTTTATATATTAATGTATATTTTATAATTATTTTTAATATATTTATTTTAAATTTTAATTAATAAAGTGACAATATTATATTAACAAAAATGATATTAAAATATAGATTACAAGAGGAAAAAAGAGAAAAAGAATATAAAAAAATTGTTAAAAAAATTTAAATTGAGATCAGAAAAAGAGGAGTTAGCTCATTTTGGAGTGTGAATTAACTGATAAACGGTGGAAAAAATTAAATAAATAAAAGGAAAAAAAAATAAGAGTTCAAGACACCATATTTGTCTCCGTTGCTTAATATCTACTAGCAACTCTGCACATTCGATGCATATGCAAATAAAAACTTATTAGTATCTGAGCTCTCGCAACAGGCCTCCGCTGCTTTTGGTCGGAAATCTGAGTTCTTGGTGTCGCTTTGTTTGTTTTCTGTTGTTATTTTTGAAGGGACGAAGAAGGTGAAGGGGCAGGTGGATGGCGCGAAGAAGAAGGCACGCAAGGCACCATCCTACGCCACCCTGCAGCATTTCCCTTGCCTGCTGCTCCAAATCCTGCGGCGGATCTCTTCGAGGAACCAGATTTGGGTGGTTGGGGCGCGATTGCGGTGGCGTGAGGGAGGCAGAATTAAAAAACAGAAGGGGGAAGAAGACGAAGTGTGCCGGCCCACGATTCGAATGTCCTCCGCCGCCCGCCATCGCTCCCGGAAAACCCCAACTCCGCCGCAAAATGCTTCATCGTTTTGTTTTATAATATTATATATATATTATAGTATACATGATATATATACATATAAATAATTATATAATATATATATATATATATATATATATATATGCATATATAAAGAGTACATATGTGTATTTTTTACGTACATAATATTTATATATTTTTTAATTATTAATATGTATATTTTTATTGTGTATATTAATAATGTAATTATAATATTATTAATATGTATAATATATATTTTTTTAATATTACTTTAATATCTAAATCAAGGGCATTTTAGGGTTATTATAATCAAATGTTGACCAAATTGAATGAAGGGGCAGTGTTAAAAAAGATTACATAAGGTTTTTTAGATCAATTTTTATATGATAGGGTTTTCTTTTGCTATTTTCGATTAACACAGGATTTTTTTTATAATTAACTCATTTATTTATGTAATTTAGTAGTAATATTAAAAATAATTATAAGTTATATATTAATATGAAGAATTTAATTCTAATAAAATTAAATAATTATTATTATTTCATTGCACACGTATAAAGTGTGGATTTTTTTTCAAGAATAATATTTTTTTTATTCGAATATAATAAAGTGATACTGAAAATAACATTAGTCGTAGATAATCTCTACGACTCCTATTTTTTAATATTATTTATTGCGGAGTCGTAGAGCTCATCTACAATTTCTTTTCTTTTTTTTAATATTTTAATAGGAGTCGTAGATGATATCAACGACTACAAAGTTTTATTTATTTTTTATTTCGTAAGCATTTTTCAAGTTATTTTTGTTTAAATAATTGTAAATTAATTTTAGAATTCTAATTGTGATCTGGCTCAAATCTGGTCGATCCGACATGGTCGATCTGGCTGTCAGATATGGTTCAATCAGTCAATAATTTGTTGAGTGGGTTCTTTATCGACCTGAAAGCACTAGCACGCGTGAGCTAAGAGCCAACTTGGGGGACTTGGGGTTTTGCCCAAGTTTGGTACTATGCTGAAGTCAGTGTCGGACTCTTTAGAGAGAGAATAAATGCAATTAAATGCGGAGTAAAAGCTTACCAACTACTGTTCAAGGGGCGAGTATTTATAGTCTTGGCCAAATAACACAGTAATGTGTGTACCGCAATTGTGCATTGATGGCGCTGCCAGTCATCGATCTGGATGTCGGATGATGGGGTTGGCTAAAGGGGGATTGATTGTACCTTCTTTCCCCTTTGGGTAGAGACGGGGACTGGCGGGCATTGAATGCACCGTAATACGCCTGTCCTAAGGAATGAGAAGGTTACACGTGTCCCGAAAAGAGTGTTTTACAGTATTCGGGTGTCCAGTGATGTATGCAATAGACCTGCAGGTCGATGTCGCCTTTCGGGACCCTTGTTGACTGGACTTCCTCTTTAAGTGGGTAGATTGTTGGATGGCATGCTACAACGGATCGAGGTCGAGGGACTCTTTGCATCGATTGTAGGTTTGTCTCGATCTAGGGGTATTGACCTGCCGATCTGTCCATGCCCGCTTGCTACGTTCTGTCCAGATGGCCGTCTCCAGTTGATCCAGATTGGCGCAGAGTCCACGTGGCCCTATGGGGGCTCGCCACGTGACCAAGTATTTTCATGCCATGTCATATTGTATTTTATTTTATTTTAAATAATACAAGTTATTTTATTTTATACGTATCAAACACTTATTATGATATGACCTTACAACACAGATAAAAGTGTAAGTACAATTATGACTATATTTTGCACTTATTAATACGTCTACAGTGTTGCTATGAGTTATTGTTACTTTCACACTTTAATCTCAATTATTTATTATTTTATTTAATTTTTACATTTGAATTTAAATTTGTTTTTATAGTAGCACATTAATATGATCTTACAACACAGATAAAAGTTGTTGTACAATTATGACAGTGTTGCTGTTAGGTATTGTCAATTCACAATTTAATCTCAATTATTTACTATTTTATTTAATTTTTACATTTGAATTTGAATTCTTTTTTTATGGTGGTACATTAATGACCTTACAATACAGATAAAAGTGAATGTACAATTATGACTCTATTTTGAATTATGACGTCTACAATGTTGTATTGTCACTTCACACTCCAACCTGGTCCATCTAGGGGTGCAAACGAGCCGAGCCGAGCCGAGTTTTGGCTAAAAAACCAAGCTCGGGCTCGAGCTCAAAAATTGATATGCAAGATCGAGATCGTCAAGCCGGAATTTCTTCGGCTTGAACTCAGCTTGTGGCAAACTCGGGCTTGACTCGGCTCGGCTCGGCTTGATTTAGCTCGCCAAATCCAACTTGAGATCGAGATCGACCCTTATATTTTTAACATTTTAAGATATATGTAATATAATATGTGATATATAAATATATATTTACATAATATAATATTGGACCATATATAAATTATGAAATTATATATATATATATATATGTTCATAATTTATATATGGTATGTATTTAGTATATTATTTAAAATTGAAGTTATCTAAATATAATAAAATATATGATCATATAAAATTTTTAATACATATATTATAAAGTAGGGCAAATTACACCAAGGTCCCCTGAGGTTTATCATAATTACAAATTAATCCCTCCACTTCTGGAAATTACGGATCAGTCCCTATAAATACTGTTTCAATTGAGGTCCCTAGACGCCGTTAGGGTTCCGTTAATTTTGACATTTGAATTTTCGAAAAATATTACAAAAAAGTCCTTGAACTATAAATTTTCTTACAAAACGACCCCTTAACTAAATCACATCAACAATGTAGTCCTGTCAAAATTAACGGAACCCTAACGGCGTCTAGGGACCTCAATTGAAACAGTATTTATAGGGACTAATCCGTAATTTCCAGAAGTGGAGGGATTAATTTGTAATTATGCCAAACCTCAGGTGTAGCACCCGGAACGCTAGGCGCCACATCCCCCGCACTATAGTCTCAATCCACATATGAAATGGTTAATCCATACATGAACCGACACTATAGCGAACGGGAGACAATAAAAAAAATGACACAAGGCTAGGCCGGACTAACCCCAAACCAAACAATCAATTCAGAGTAATAAAGCGGAAGCAATGATTCATTCAATACTTATAGGTACCATATTTACATATCTACTAATAGATACCAACATGTACATTATCAATACAATATCATCTCCAAAATAGGTAATAAGTCAAGCTACAAAAATATATAAGATATCTATACATGAACAAAAGAGATGAGGTGAAGTGTGCTAGACCCAAATTTAAAGACAATCTAGACTCTAAATCCCGTCTAGCACGCCCTGTAAAACAACTGAAAAGTTGAGGTGTCAGTCCAACACGGACTGAGCGAGGGGGTATAAATAAATATAAGCACACATACATGCAAGTTATAATCTCGGGTAATAATTTTGGAAAATAACAATACAATTTAGTAAAGTAAAAGATACAATCGCCCGAGGTTACAACTAAGTCAATTTATCAATTTAATCAATTCAATACAATCAATTTGTGGCCCGGCAAGTGAGGGCAATTCTCCAACCTTACTCCGACTGTGTACGATCAATCAATCAATTATTCAATAGTTAGGTGATCATGCAATTCATTTCAGTACACAATTAGCAATTTCAGTAACGCCTTCTTCCTCCGGGTGATGGGGGGATTGCAAGGCCCCACCATCCAATCAGTCTGGGCAGAGGGTACATGAATCCCTAAGCCCGGAACTCCTTTCTCCCCTAATCTCCTAGGGGGTTCAGGGGTCATCCCAATTTGGTGAGGATAGCTCTCGAGTTACCCGTCAGCCCATGCTTTCCCGGTTGGCTCGAGTCACTACCCTCGGGCCCACAGTGCAATACAATACTCGCCAAAACAATCAATCAAGCAATCGATACAATAGTTCGGTAAAACCTTTGAAAACCAATACCATTTGAAAACTATATAAATATAGATACATTTTGGCTTAAACTTCACATAGGGTTGTACGGGTTCTAGGTATCTAGGATTAAACCTCACCTGAACGACCCAAAACAAATAAGGAAACAGCTCACAGGGCCTGCTCCTTGTCACCAGGAAGCTGGTCTGTGCAAGAAAGACAATTGTCCGTGAGACAAGACTCAAAATGCACCAAATAGGACGAATGGCGAAAATGCAACGAGATGACGAGTATGATGGAATGTACCATGAAAATATCTTGTTTTAACATGTATTCAATCATATAATAGCAATTTGGGGTCAAAGAATTGATTGGATCAAAACCCCAAAAATCAATTTTTATGCAGTAGCTTTTGCTCTGCCAGACGGTATGGGAACGGCCGTTCCGGCTTCCCTTTGAAAATGGGAAGGGTCGTTCCCACGGCCCTTCAGAAACGCGCCAGCGTTTTAAAAATAAAAAACGCGTTTTGGCTGGGAACGGCCCTTCCGGCACACAGGCCAATATGGGAACGGCCGTTCCCAGTCTCGCTGGCCTTCCTGACCCAGAAGCCTGGGAACGCCCATTCCCAAAACGCACTAAGGCGGGAACGACCGTTCCCAGTTTCTGCAAGTTTGAGAAACAGAGCAGTAGCAGCAGCAACAACGAACCAACAACACAATCAACAAAATGGCTTCAAACCAAGATGAAATGCATATATTTGATGCAATACATATACTAGCATACATATAGATCATTAACAACTCATAAAAGCACATAATTCCACATTAGATCATCAAGAATTCATCATATGAAACCCACATACTCACTCATGCTCCAAGTCTATAAATCTCAAGATAAATGCATCAATCTTAAGCTTAGAGTTCCTAAACATATTTCCCAATAACCAATACATAAATTAACCAATTCCTTGCAAAGCCCTATCTATACCATATAGTCAAGAAATCATCAATTCTCTAAAAATACCTCAAATGAAAGAAATGGAAGATGGGATGAAGATATGATGTTGATGATGCTTCAATGATCCCAAAACCCACAAAATGATGCTTGAATGATGAAATTCCTTCTCCACTTGATGAGGGTTTGGTCTCGGTTGAAATGAGAGCAAGAACAAAGTGTATGTAATGTGTTTGTATGTAATGAGAAGCCAAGGTACGTGATTGCCGCTATGAAGAGGAGAAAAAGGGGCCAAATTGCAATTGAGTCCTTCCATTTAATTAAGTCATGCAATGAAGTTCAATTTCCATAACAAATGAGCAATTAAGTCCAATGCAATTAAGTCCCAAAATTTATGAAAATGAGCTAGTAAGGCCATAAAAGAATTAAATCACGTTCGGGAAATCAATTCACAATGTAATCAAGTTTAATTTATGCGATAATTATAATATGATATGAATTTCAATGAAAATACTAAGAATATAAGTTTATAAAAATTATGTCATGACATGAAAAGTTAAGGAAATGATCAAATAATAATTAAATTACAACTCTCAAACCCACACGTGTCGTTCATACCTGAAATGCCGAAAGCTGGGGCGTTACAATCCTCCCTCCTTAAAAGAATCTGGTCCCCAAATTCACTGATCGGAAGGGAACAATTCTGGATGGAACCGTCTCATCTTGTCTT
Organism: Lantana camara; assembly: GCA_037501455.1. Lineage (NCBI taxonomy): Eukaryota > Viridiplantae > Streptophyta > Magnoliopsida > Lamiales > Verbenaceae > Lantana > Lantana camara. The sequence goes on along the minus strand of CM074858.1, from coordinate 90,741,635 downwards.
CGGTTTCCCACGTGGCCTCTTCGGTATTGTCACTTCTCCAAAGAACCTTAACCATGGGAATCTTCCGGTTTCTTAATTCCTGAAACTTCTTATCCAAAATCTTAACCGGTTTCTGAACAAAGGTTAGATTCAGTTCCAATTCCACTTCTTCAACGGGAATGATCTCGGTTTCATCGGGGTAGTATTTCCTCAGCTGAGATACGTGAAATACATTATGAATCCCCGTGAGGCTCGGTGGTAGGTCCAATCTGTAAGCAACTTCTCCAACTCTTTCCAAAATTTCATAAGGACCTAAGTAACGAGGCTTAAGCTTACCTCCTTTCCCAATCCGAGCAAATCCTTTACGTGGAGACGCCTTCAAGAATACCCGGTCTCCAACTTCAAACTCGATATCCCTTCTACGACGATCGGCGTAGCTCTTCTGTCTGTCCTGAGCTGATTTCATTCGTTGTTGTATTAATTGGACTTTCTCAACCATAGCTTCAACGGCCTTAGAAGGTTTTTCCAATTTCTCACCTTTCTTAACACCTTCCTGCTTAGTCCATTTCCACTCTTCCAGGTCAAAGAACAACAGAGAACGACACTTCCGACCATAAAGTAGCTCATACGGTGCCATTCCAATCGAAGCCTGAAAACTGTTGTTGTACGCAAACTCAATCAAAGGTAGCTGATCATGCCAAGAAGACTGAAAATCCAAAGAACACGCTCTAAGCAAATCCTCGAGATATCTTATTAATCTTTCGGACTGACCATCCGTCTGAGGATGAAATGTTGTACTAAACTGGAGCTTCGTACCCAAAACCTCTTGTAATTCATGCCACAACTTCGAAGTGAACCTTGGATCTCTGTCTGAAACTATACTAACCGGAATCCCATGAAGTCTAACAATCTCCCAGTTATAAAGCTCGGCTAGCTTGCGAATCTTATACGACATCCGAACCTGCAGAAAATGTGCAGACTTCGTCAAACGGTCCACAATCACCCAAATTCCATCGAATCCACCTTTCACCTTAGGTAATCCGGACACGAAATCCATCATCACCTGTTCCCATTTCCACTCAGGAATAGGTAACGGCTGAAGAAGACCTCCCGGTTTCTGATGCTCGGCTTTCACTTTCTGACAAGTGAGACAATGCTTCACATACTCGGCTACATCCTTCTTCAATCCACGCCACCAATAATATTGCCTTAAGTCCTTATACATCTTGTTTCCTCCGGGGTGGATAAAATAAGCCGATTGTGAGCTTCCTCGAGTAATACCCGTTTCCACTCTTCGGGTACAACCACTCGGTTCTTGAAACGAAGAAGACCGGTTTCATCGAACCCGAATGGACACTTTGGATCAGCTCTTGCCTTAGCTACAAATTTCTGAACTTTCACATCCGTACTCTGAGCCTCAAACAACCTGTGCTTCAAATCCGGCTGAATCAAAATATTAGAAACTCGAGCCCTTAAAACAATTGGCTCGATTCCACTACTTTCACCCACTTCCAAGCTCGACACACTAGCCTTCCTACTAAGTGCATTGGCGACCACGTTGGCTTTGCCGGGATGGTACTTAATCGTGCAATCATAATCTTCCAACCTTTCCATCCAACGCCGTTGCCTCATATTCAAATCCTTCTAAGTGAATAAATACTTGAGGCTTTTGTGGTCGGTGAAAATCTCGAAAGACACCCCATACAAATAATGTCTCCACTTTCCAAGTGCAAAGACTATGGCGGTGAGCTCAAGATCATGTGTCGGGTAATTCTTTTCATGTTCTTTCAACTTCCGGGATGCATAAGCAATTACCTTACCCTTCTGAGTCAACACACATCCCAAGCCTTCCTTAGAAGCATCCGTAAAAATAGCATATCCTTCAGAACCTTCTGGAAGGGCTAACACTGGAGCAGAAACTAACTTTTCTTTCAAGAAAGTGAAACTCCTCTCACAATCTTCTTCCCAATCGAATTTCACATTCTTCTTCGCCAACCGTGTTAAAGGAGCTTCTAACTTGGAGAAATCCTTAACAAACCTCCGGTAATAACCTGCCAATCCCAAGAAACTCCTGATCTCCGAAACATTCTTAGGTTTCTCCCACTTCAAAACCGACTCAATCTTTGAAGGATCGACCTCCAAACCATTACCCGAAATCACGTGACCCAAGAAAGACACCCTGTCAATCCAAAACTCACACTTACTGAATTTGGCAAATAACTGATGCTCCTTCAAAGTCCTCAATACCAACTGAAGGTGTCTTGCATGCTCCTCGATAGACTTAGAGAAAACCAGGATATCATCAATAAAGATAACCACAAAGTTATCTAGAAAAGGCCTGAAAATCCTGTGCATCATATCCATAAAAGCTGCTGGGGCATTAGTCAAACCAAACGGCCTCACTACGAACTCATAATGCCCGTACCGAGTGTTAAATCCTATCTTAGAAATATCCTCTGCTCGGATTCGCAGCTGGTAGTATCCTTGTCTCAAATCCAATTTCGAGTAGACTTTAGATCCCTGAAGTATGTCAAACAACTCCTCAATATGTGGAAGAGGATACTTGTTCTTGATCGTCATCCGGTTCAACTCCCTATAGTCTATACACATTCTCAAAGTCCCGTCCTTCTTCTTTACGAACAAAACCGGTGCACCCCAGGGAGAAGAACTCGGTCTAATGTACCCAATCTCCAACAACGCATCAAGTTGAGTCTTCAACTCCTTCAACTCGGTCGAAGCCATACGGTACGGAGTCTTGGAGTACGGCTCTGCATTAGGGTACAAGTCGATCACAAACTCAATTTCCCGTTCTGGAGGTAACGAATCCAATTCCTCAGGAAAGACCTCGGGAAACTCCTTCACTACTTCCGTTTCTTCCAGCTTACTTTGATCCTTGGGTTTGTTGAGAATATAAGCAATGAAAACTGTGGCTCCATCTCGAACCAACTTAAATATATATTGTATATATGCTATAATATATGATATAATATATATATAACATAATATACACACGGAACTCGAGATCGACTCGATGCATGATTCGGGCTCGTTGCAGCTCGGATCGAGATCGTCCCAATTCAATCTCAAGCCTTGTCAGCTCGAGTTAGCTCGGCTTATTTGCATCCCTAGGTCCATCTCACCGGAGATAGATGATAATTGTATGGTGTATTTGATGTTTTAAGCAAATGTTGTGTTGTCACTTAATAACTCAAGAAAACTTTCTGATATAACCATATTCTGCTTCATTCATTTATGCATTGTATTGAAATGTCATGTATTTCAATTATATTCTACTTAATTTATAATTATTTTTAATATAAATATATTTCTATGATAAATTAATTAATTAATTAAATAAGATAATATCAAATGGAGAAAAAAAGAATTAGAGAGTCGGTGAATATAAAAAAAAGTTACGAAGAAAACTGTAAAAGTACGCAGCTAGAATTCATCTTGAAAAATAAAGAAAAAGAATCCACGACACCACAATTATTTTAAAAAAATTATAACATGAAAATTTTTACGAAATAAAAAAAAAGAAAAAAGAAAAAAAAAAGTTTGGACTCGTGGGCCTCTGTCACGACCTATGTTTTAAAACCCAGACCGGATCGACAGGTCGGACCGGTTCAATCGGTGACCGGCCGCCTGTCCAGTTCGAACTACCCCCTAAAAACGGCGCCGGTTGGACTAGTGGGAACCGGTAGAAACCAGTTAAAACCGGTAAAACAATCGACCCGCACCGGATGATGGACCTTTTGAACCGGTATTTCAGAAAAAATAAAATAAAATAAAAAATAAAGTGAAGAATCCTCCATTTGAAGAGCTTGAGCAATCCGCCGACTGCTTGAAAATCTGAAAGTTCAAAAGCTAAAACAAATAGCTCAGATCATTGTTATCAATTCTTTTCATTTATTTTGGATTGGAGAAAAAATGTGTATCACTAAAAATTTGAACAAGAAATTGAAGAAGTAATAAAAGAGGAGAGGGACGAAAAGCAGGAAAGAGATGATAAGCAGCAGCTACCAAATAAAAACCTAGTTGGATGACAATTAGATTTCTATATATATTAGGTTTTAGGATGGTGGGCTTGGGCCTTGGGTGTTGGGTTAGATGTTATAGGTATGTTTTGAAAGATTTTGTTGTTTAAGTTTTATTTATTTGATGTTAATTAAATTTTTACTAATATAGATATTTAATTGAAATGTGTCTAAGATTATAAATATATATATTTATACTTTTATATAATAATTGGTTGCTTTTATATGTCTTATTAATAAAATAATATTATATTTATAAATATATAATTAAATTTAATAACTATGTAATTATGACGTCATACCGGTTCGACCGGTGATCCAACCGGTCGAACCGGTAACCAGTAAGACCTTAGGTTTGACGTCCGGTCCAAGTTTTAAAACATAGGTCAGGACTCCATTCTAAAAATATTAAAAGATTATGGAGTCGTAGATGATATCTGACTCCTATTAAAATATAAAAAAAAAATCGTAGATGATTTCTATGAGTTCACAATAAATAATATTAAAATAATAAAAATCATCGAAGAAAAAAATAACGCTTCTTTTATTGGGTCGCGGTCCTGTGCAGGCCCGCAGGCCTTGTGTGTCTAATGGAATCAAATTTGGTAATAGCCCACTCCACTGGGCTAATTAGCCCACTCCACTGGGCTCTTATTTAAAGGACAATTGTGTCCTTATGTTGCCCGAATAATTACAACAATCAATCATAATTTTTGGGATGGGCTAAAGGACAAAATTGAAAAAGCAAGTATAAAAATTTAATTATTACCCATTATGATAATCCAAGGAATTAAATACTAGGTTGTTTAAATAAATCACGATCATTCTATCCATTGTCTAACACACAATGGATTGAACTCTAAAAAAGTAAACTAATTTATAGGCCTCGTACGTTGATTAACCACCACATATACTTTGTAGAAAATAAAAACAAAAACCATATTTTACGGAATAATATATTGCTAAAACAAATATTTGAGCGTAAATAATCAAGCATTTTATTTATTTTTTTCGCGAGCCAAAATAATCAAAAAATTTAGGAAGGCATATTCAGTGTCCGATGACAATTATAACACAGAAGCATCATTGCTACAGTGTTAACCCTAAGAATTATCCAGAAACACAACGTTGAAGACCATTAAAAAAATCACGTTTTCAAGCAAAACTAGTTTATTCCATTCGGATTGAAGAACAAAAGACATATACCCATTAGTCCATTACCATACCTACACAAACTCGACAATCCTATCAACTAAACACCAGATTAAACGTTTCCCTGATCATCACTACTATTCACAAACAGACCCCTTCAAATCAGTGATTAAGCAGCGGTGGCTTTCCTAGCCCTCTTAGCAGCAGGGGATTTTATGCTTTTCGGCTTCGCCGGAGTTGCCTTCTTCACCGCCTTCTTCGCCGCCACCTTCTTCACGGTCTCAGCCTTCCTCTTGGTTCCGGCGGCGGCGGGTTTCTTGGGTGTTTTGGGCTTTTTGGCCACGGCAGCAGGTTTTTTGGTCACGGCGGAGGGTTTCTTCGCGGCGGCAGCGGGTTTTTTGGCGGCGGGCTTGGTGGTAACCGCCTTTTCCTTCTTACCGGCTTCAGATAACTTGTATGAGGCCTTGATTTTGGTTAGCTTTCCCTTTGTAGCAGAGTTCTTCAGCTGAAGGCCCAAAATCTTCCTGAAATTCGCCGGCAACACAGCCTTGTGCTTCTCCTCCATGTACTTCGCGATTGCGTACGGGCTTGATCCACCCCTCTCATTCAAAGCTAGCAGGGCCTCCTTAATCATCTGCTCAAAATTTTCAGTTAAATGTTCCAAAATCCAATCCCATAAAAGTGATAACTGATAACTAATGACCATATGCAGATATTATATCGATATATACCTGGAAGTATGGTGGGTGAGCAGCAGTTTTAGCAGCCTTGGCCTTCTTCTCCTTCGGCGCCGCCTTGGTTTTCTTCACTTTCACGGCCTTCTCCGCCGCGTGTTTCTCCACTTCTCCGGTCGCCGCCATCACGTAATCAACACACAGAAATGATTATAGAAAGAGATATTTTTAGTAACCGACTGCAACAGAAAATTATCGAAAATGCTCTGAGATGTGTGGTTACTGCAGACGTATCTCTCGGTATATATAGCAAGAGCGTGATCCGTGTCATCTAGGATACTGAACTCTGATTGGACATTTTCAGACTCCGTGGATTGAGGATTTGCCAAATTCAGATCTCTGTCGTACACGTGTGAGTATTTGTAGCGTTGATGTCCTACGAATTGGATCGACTGAGTGGCTATCTTATCGGGAAAGAATGCTGGGGAAAGATTAATTTTGAACTTTTTGTGGGGGTGTGTTTTCTCGCTCAATTAGGGCAAAATGATTCTTGTATTTTTAATGGATTTTATTTGGAATTTAATTGCATGGAAATTTAGGAATTCGTGGTTGTAATGTGGATTCAATTAGGCTAACAAATGGTAATCCAAAACACCTTAGGGGCATAAAACAAATTCTTTAAGAATGTTTGCGAACTTCCTATTTGTAAAAGAGTTAATGTAAATTTAAAATCGTTAGAAATCGCAATGGTAAAAACAACGACGAGTAAAAAGTAATTAATTAAGTATTTGTTTAAAAAAGAATAGATTATTTTCAATTTATCAAATTACTAATATACTCCTACAAAGTTTTAAAAGATTTTAGTAATATAATATGATTTAGATTTTGAAAATTTCATGACACTAAAACACTAATTTTTTGGTGTAGCTAAAATACCCCATGATCATGGATAATTTTGAGGCTAAATTGAAATTTGATATCTCCACTTAACCCACAATGTATAACTACTAATTTCCCACTAAAAAAAAGGTTGAGAATAACATAACTATAACTCCTAATTCCCCACCAAGAGAAGGCTAAGTAAAACAAAACTGCAATATAATCAAATTCTATTTAACAGTATAACTTCAAATTCCCCACTTTGAAAATGTTGAGAATAACAAAACTTCAACGTAGTCAAATTATATATAAAAATAGGAATAATTACGAATTGTCCCTGATATATGGCGAAATCATAGATTTCTCCATAAGGTTTGAGAAATTACGAAATTTTCCCGGTTATTTCCTCCTTTAAATTTTAACAGAATGTATGATTTTACTATTTTACCATTCATATGCTGAAACTCAAGGGGGTATATGTAAAAAAAAAAAATTAAGATAATGGGGTTAATGCAAATATTGAAATTTTTTGAGGGTTTGATATAAATACTTGAGTTTTGTAACTATCTAATATTTTTTTGTTTTTAAAAAAAATGTTACTTAATAATATTTTAATATTTTTATGATGAACTAATTTCATACTTAAAGTTTATGAATGTTAATTTTTTTTTTTTTTTTAAATTGGACATGTACATTTATATTGGAATGTTATTGTTTGTATGTACGGTAGATGTATTATGGATCACCAACGCTTAAAGTATTTGTTTAAATAACTCTAATGGATATCTATGTGAATTTACTAATGCATTTGATTGATATTTATGTGTTTGTTATAGTTTTCTATTATATTCCAGAGAAAAATTTTGTTATTCTCAAACAAATAAGTTTAAATATAGAAACTTATGCAGAATATTTTTAAAACTAAAACATAAAGATATGTTGTGGAATTAATATGCATGAAATATCTATTTCGACTTATACTTATAGATAAAATATAAATATTATATTAAATTATATTTTTTAAAATTAAAAAATACAAATTTAACTAATATTACAAATATATCATCATATTTTCAATATTATTAAAATTTACCCCCTAAGGGTAGGATTGAAATTTTTAAAAATAATTTTGCTAACGTCATCAAAATTTAACACCGTTATTAATGGTTTGGGTAATTTGTGTGAGAGAGTGTAAACCTCAAGGAGGGTGTTTATAATTTCTCAACCTCAAGGGAGAATATGTATATTCGTCATACCTTAGGGGACTGTTCGTAATCACTGTAAGAAATTTTTGCTAAGATCAACACCATGAATTTAGAACACCAAGACGATTAAAAGTATAGATATACCGATATAATCGAGAGTACAAACGTACTTGAATTCCATTTTATTAAATCAGATTATTACCGGTGTTGTTGAACAATTGCACATGGTATGATATGTTCCTCTGGTTAGATCTTCCTCTCCTTCTCTCACTAATAGTTGACAGCTTAATGGGAAAGCGGATATCAAGAACATGGAGTAAAGAGGGGACCTAGCCACGATATATAAGACCCTAGAAGCCCTCCCATCACGGGCTTTCTAGAGTGGGCCTACACCAGCTATCAGACCACATTTACTAAAATCAAGCCTTTAAAGATAGTGGGTCAAATAAATAGGCCTGATAAGTCTAGTCCCATTAACAGTATTTATTTAGCCCGTTTTATTTTAATACAACCATCAATTAATAGAAGTCCAATAAGAAATATTCTTACAGTCTCCCATTGGAAAATATTAATGGAAGTTTTGACTCCAAAAAAAAAAAGACACATTTTTAATCAAAATGACTCTCGGGCTAAATTAAACACAAAAATTTGATTGTGGCCGCAGATTTTGAAAAACAATACGGCAATAAACAAGACTTTAAACAATCAGGTCTTGCGAAAGCCACTAAATATCAGATCATGTCAGTGATTGCATCCTTTATTAATACAAGACCTTCCATGGTCACAAATACCAGCAACTTCCACTGATATGAATTCAAACGTGGTGGTGTAGAAAGAAATAACATCCAAAATATAACCCAAATATGCTATTTCATTGTCGGTCCTCCGATTTTCTTGTACGATATGAATTTCTCCGCAATATGAAATCCCAAGAAAATCTAATGTCCTTACCATATATGGTCTCGGAAGCAATATGAAACCCAAAGGAAATATAATTCTCTTGTAAGACATGGATTTCTAAAACAACATGAAATCCCAAGAAAACTCAACAGCTTCTCAGAAAGCTATGTATTTGTGACACCCCAGTTTCTTCGGCAAACCAGGTATGACGTCACTTGAGGGTTTACCGACGTTTTATTTCCTTTTGATTTAACTTATGTGTTTATTTAATTGTTTAAGTGATTTATATGCCGTTAACATTTGAGTTTTACACTTTAATTTTCGTATTTAATTTCTACTACTTGATTTTTAATTCTGAACTTCGTAAATATGTGATATACTTGAATTATGTGATTTATAAACTCGTTAACGTGTTTATATTATTCGTTTATACTTGTTTGAATTGGTCGGAGACCATTCTTTGTCTTTGGGGATTCGAGGGCCTAACGAGTTTTAGCGCGCCTCGGATTCTGGAGGCCATATCTTGAGCTCGGGAATTCGGATTTGAATTCTGGAAGTGGCGCCGGACTCGTAACGAGATTTGAAAGCTATTGAACCTAGCCTTATATTTTTCTAAGCCCATTTGATACTCCTAAATTTGACCGAAACAAGCTACGAGTGCCTAAATGACCACCTTTCACTAAATTGCCCATAAGTCCTTCAATTTTAAACCTTTTTACATGAATCTTGATCCCACTTAACCCCATCTCAGCACACTATCACTCCATTCTCTCTCCATTTCGTTCAACCCAAGGAAAAAAGGGAAAATAGCTGCAAACTTTGGAGAAACCATTCTCATCTCGTCACTATTCACCAAGGAAGTGTCTGGAGCTCAAATCTTCATCAAACTCAACCATATTCAAGGGGTAAGTGTATGATTGATATCTATATCCTTTTGTAGTCTTATTACTTCTAGAATTTCGGAATTTGAATCATTATTGATTGAGATATGATGTATGGAGTGAATAGTAAGGGTTATGTGTATATATATGAGATCTCTTGCCATCTTTGGGTTATAGATTGAGTTGATGTATGATTTTTGATCACTTGAACTTCATTATTGGGTATATGAGATTAAATTTCATGGTAGATGAGTATTATATGAGTTTCCATGATTTAACCTTACATTTCTTGAAGTTTAACATGCATACATGTTGATCCTTTTCATCCCCTTTCATTTCCGGTTGTTATGTGCTTTTGTGTGAAGAATTTGCTCATGTTTTATGCTCCATTTCATGTCTATATGTGCTGCTTTGGTTTCCCTTCTTCCTCCATCTCGTAACAGCCCTGTTCTTGCTCTTTTTCCCGCTGTAAGCCTCTACCCGGGCGGGTAGATTTTGTGAAGAAAACTCCCCGGGCGGGTGCCCCTTTATGCAGAAACTTTCTGGACTGTTTTACCCGGGCTGGTAACTTTTGTCTTTTGATTTACCCGGCGGGTTACCCCTTCATATGAACTCCGTTTGAGCTTATTTTTGGATATGTCTAACCTTGTTGAGTATAGAACAATCTCCAATTGGAATCACCCCAAAATCCGTTCTATATTGTGAGATATAATCATTTTAATTTGGTGTCGCCACTTCGCCGAGAGTCTGCACTCGTTCAACTTCAAACCTACGCCATTTTCGCCTCGCTTTGAACCATGATTCGAGCCACCTACCATTTTATAGATTTATGTGTCTAGTGTCATTTACAAGAAACAAAACTCAATTCCCATTCCTGAAACTCAAGATATTCCTGTTTTCGTACAGCTTGTCCGTTTCGGAAATCTATCAGCTTTGGCCCCTTTTCACTCGAAGCCCTATTTTGTGCTTTTATTTCGTTTTTCTCATTAATTCCCACCCCGATTGTGATCCTAATATGTTAATATGTTGTAATATGTTATGTTTCATTAATTATTTTAAGTTTATGACCTTGTTTGCTAAGTGTAGTGAATTTATGATCAATATATGAAACGCTTAACACTTTCTTGCATCTCTTGTCATTTCTTTGAACTTCAAGCTTATGAATGCATATGGTATGTTAATATATGATACATTATGAGCTTATTTAATATGATATGAGTTTTATCCTTGAATTCCTTATGTGATATTTCCTTGTTTGCTCTGATACACCTAAGTATGAATCTATATGATATGCATTGCATCCGTTTGCATTAGTATAAGTCGACGTGCTTCTAATTGGTTCATGATTGAGTCTAAGTCTTGAGTATGTATTTGTTTGTCCCAGATTTGGGTTCGGGAAGTGTCGGATCCACCATTTAGCTTTTTCTTGGTCGTCAATGCTCACTCCTGAGCACTTTCGGTAAAAGGTGAGGTTTTAGGATTTTTGTTTTAGTTAAAGCGACCTACAACCCTATATGCTCGTTTTCAAGCCCGCATGCGAATATATACTATATTTATATTAAATATGTGTCTTACGATATGTTATGAATTTTGTTAATTCGATTTGATATGAATCCTTCTGAAATTATACGTATGGGCGTATATAAGTTTAAAATGGTTTTGCAACGAGGCTATGCTCCAAACCGTGTATCGTTAAGCAAAATATGGATTTCCCTCAGCATATTGTGAATTAGGAAGACACGGAGAGGTATGTGTATAGCATATGCCGAGTTACACGGTAAGGTATGTTTCTTATGGTATGTTTCTTAAGTATAAATCGTATGTTTCTAGGTTTTACGAGTTAGGTATGAATCCTTATGAATCTTACGAATCCTTATGAATCTTATGAATCTCTGGGCCCTGGAGGCGTGGGTAAGGGAGACCCGGTGCGGCTGTTGGGGTCGCCGGTTATCACCCCTATGCACGTGCTCCCTAAGGTACGTTGCGGGATCGCTACCCCACATATCGGTATCGAGTTGCACGATGTGGGCCCGTAACCCGCGTGCAGACTTTCGGAGAAGGTGGATGGAATACGGGAATATGTGTTTTATGAATTTTATGTATTTATGTTTCATTACGATTCTTATGAATTCTTTTGTTAAAGTTGACCCGTACTCGCCGGGTATTTGAATTCTTTTGTTATTTTGATTATGAAACGGGATAGGATCTTTCGATTTCAATAAGAGATTTTATGTTAAGGTTTGAATTATTATGAATATAAGAATCCATATGAGTTTTAATATGAATCCCTATGAATTTTAATATGAATCCATATGCGTTTTTGAATCTATGAATCCTTTCGAGTTTTCAAACTTACGAAGATATGAACATACGTATAAATATGAGATCTTTTTGGAAAATGGTTTTGCGAGTCTTGAGTCGGTCGGGTTCAAGTCTTCTAGTTCGAGTTGTATTTTCATTTGCATTCAGTCATGCTTTTGTATATGATTCGATTGTGGTAATTGAAGTATGTATATGTTATGCATTTGTTAATGAATTATGTACGAATTTCTATTTTGTATATTTTGTGGATTTATCTTCTTGGATTTTGTTATATGCTTCCGTTCTTTGTTTTTTTCTTTTTTTTTCTTGCGCGCTCTGGTCCTGTCTTAGCTCCGCCTGGCCTAGCGAGTGAGTGTAGGTTCCCGTTCGCTTAGTCTTGGGCTCATGTATGGATTTCTATTTCATATGTGGGTTTGAGGCTAGGTGCGGGGGATGTGGTGGCTCGCCGCTTCGGGCGCTACATCTTAAAGTGGTATCAGAGCTCTAGGTTGCAAAACCAGAGTTCTAGGGTCGTGTTGTGTCAAGTATAGGTCGTACGGCGTAGGAATAACGTGCTAATGTGTGCATTGCATCACTATATGTGAATTTCCTTGTATTATGTGTTTTAAAATTGCTACTTTTCCTTCATTAATTGTTATTGTTGCATACTTTATGTGCGTTAAATGTTCCATTTACGTGCCATAATCACTCACTAATCGCATGCATCATACTTTCGCCTCCTTTGTGTATGGTAGGTTAATGTCTACAACGATCAATCACTCGTTTCAGCGACCATGGTCTCTAAGTTGAAATTGGGATCAAGTAGAGATTAAGGTTCTTCACAACCGCCGAATTATCACACCGTTAATCAATCTACCAAGATGAAGGGTAACATGGCTCGATTTGTTATAAGAGCTCTTATATTCTTGTCGGGAGGGTCGTTTCCCCGAAGAACAAATTCCATGCACCCATTGCGGAGGACCCAATCATGGCTATGGGAGTTGTTGGAGGAGAGTGGGTAGATGTACTAGATGTGGTTCTTCCGAACACAAGATCAATGTATGCCCTTGTATCTACCTAAGAAGACTGAACGAATCCAAAAGAGTGGCCAAATTTATGGACGAAACTAGGGAGATCTTTAAGAAATGAAAACCGGTATCGAGTCTAGAGTTTGGATTGAGAGCACCCGGGAGGCTCTTCGAGTTGAATCCAAGAAATTGAAAGAAAAGAGCCGAGTAGAAAATAGCTCAGGATTGGGATCAAAGAGGAACTGAGAGGGTTCTCAAACGGGACCGAAAGGAAATGAAGGAACTTCCATTCATGGAGCAATCACCGTGTGCTCATTGTAGAAGAAATTCTCACACTTACGAGAATTGTTGGAAGAGATTAGGCCGATGCTTTGGATATGGATCACCAAAACACAAGTTGGAAGAATGTGAACGGCGAAGGCCAAAGAAACACCCGGGAGGTAATTGCATGCATTGCACGAACATCCATCCCACATTGTATTTTATATTTACTTGGAATGTGTGTTGCATATTGCCATTACTTATTGTTTCTTGTTTGAATTGGTGACAACGTGAAGCATACCATAAGCAAAACTAACCCGACATGCATGAGTTTAATGTTTCCATGATAGCTTGCAATCGAGAGAAGTCTTCCTTCGTGATGGTGAAAATCGGGGTAAAAGGAAAATGGTGACTCTGAGGATTCGGTTGAAGTTATAACAAGAAGTTAAGGCCACTACGATCCGAGAACAAGTTTTGGACTTAATTTTAGAGGGTAAATGCATAACCCCTGGTTCTAGGGTAATTTTAATCGATTTCCACGAGGCCGTCTAATCCGAGTATAGAGCAAAGGAAAATCTTAGAAATGCCTTAACTCGAGGTCTAGACTATTGATAAGGCGATGGTATTCGTGTGGACCCAGGATCAACAAGGAGGAGTCTCCAATTAAATCAATTTATTAGGAGTCAAGCTCAGGCAATAGGGAAAAGAAGATAGAATTGAGACACCTTAGATTCCAAGTTAGTAAGATGTCGTATTGTGAAGAGTTAAAGAGAACGAATTGATATAGTGATTCCAACTCCATGGAAGCCAAGAGGCGAGAAATTTTATCTTCATAAGGATTGGAGTTTAATTTCCAAATCCAAGCTGAATTGGCATACTGTGAAGATGAATTGGGAAATATGAAGCAACAAATGGAAATGATAGATAAAGGTAAAGAATTTTTGGAAGGAGATTATGTACCCAAGTGTAAGCTAATAGAGGGCAAGTCATACAACCAATTCAAATCAGTAAAGAGTGGAATCGGGGGGTCTTTAATCAAGGTGGTAACTAGGTGAAGGCTCCGGATAACAATTGAAGATTTATCATCAAGAAGAAGCTAAGATATTAATTCCATGAACATCAAAGAATTGGGATTTCGGGCTTTAAAAGATTTACGAACGATGGAGATTATGAGGAAGTGAACACTAAGGCGTGCCCCTTGATGACTATGAGGAGTACCTCTTCATCGGACCCTAAATACAAGAGACTTCAAGATAACCAGAGATCATGATACCATGATTGTCAACTGAGTTAGGATGATTCAAGATTAAACGGGTTATGAAAGATTTCGGAAGGGAAAAGAATTTAAATATTCTCTCATGCCAATTGAGGAAATTGAAGAGAAAGAAAGAAACTACTCAGGGAAATAAGTATCGTCAAAATTAAGGATAACATTGGAGGAAATGGAATGGAATTAATAAGCTAAGGATCTACCCAATAACATCGAGGCCAAGGAATCCGGGTCACGAATTCTAAGACATCAGTATTGACTCTCCACTCAATCTCATATGGTGAAGGATTTCGAGAAATGGTGAACGGTACATAAATCATTCATGGTACATGCATCATGCATCTTTAATTGTTATATTTTGTTGCGTGCTTTACTTGTACGTGTGTGTTTGTTGTACGTGTTGCTTGTGTGTGTGGTTTTCTCGGTAAGTTGAGGGTCGTGTTTGCTACGGTCTTCCGGAGCGAGCAAGGAATGGCGATTTAGCTCTCTAACAAAGGGACTTCTTGAATTAGAAGGTGCGAGTGGTGGAGGTTCGGTAACCACGCCATTCGGTAATACCGAGCCTTGGAGTAATTGAAATGATACAAACGATGGGTGATGAATCAAACTTGGACCCTCCTATCGTGTAAAACATTTTAGTTGCTCCTAGCACGGATCAAGCGGTGCGGAAGTATTCCATCAAGATCTCAAGAAGTGATCAAACCCCTTGTGCATGAAGACCTTACCGGGCTAACCCTTGTCGGGAAGTCATGAACCTCGAACTTGGGTGAATACGGAAAGTTACTTGAGCTTGAAACTCGAGCAGGCGAACCTGGGGGCCAGGTTCTCTTAAGGGGGGAGGATTGTGACACCCCAGTTTCTTCGGCAAACCAGGTATGACGTCACTTGAGGGTTTACCGACGTTTTATTTCCTTTTGATATAACTTATGTGTTTATTTAATTGTTTAAGTGATTTATATGCCGTTAACGTTTGAGTTTTACACTTTAATTTCCGTATTTAATTTCTACTACTTGATTTTTAATTCTGAACTTCGTAAATATGTGATATACTTGAAATTATGTGATTTATAAACTCGTTAACGTGTTTATATCATTCATTTATACTTGTTTGAATTGGTCGGAGACCATTCTTTGTCTTTGGGGATTCGAGGGCCTAACCAGTTTTAGCGTGCCTCGTATTCTGGAGGCCATATCTTGAGCTCGGGAATTCGGATTTGAATTCTGGAAGTGGCGCCGGACTCGTAACGAGATTTTAAAGCTATTGAACCTAGCCTTATATTTTTCTAAGCCCATTTGATACTCCTAAATTTGACCGAAACAAGCTACGAGTGCCTAAATGACCACCTTTCACTAAATTGCCCATAAATCCTTCAATTTTAAACCTTTTTACATGAATCTTGGTCCCACTTAACCCCATCTCAGCACACTATCACTCCATTCTCTCTCCATTTCGTTCAACCCAAGGAAAAAAGGGAAAATAGCTGCAAACTTTGGAGAAACCATTCTCATCTCGTCACTATTCACCAAGGAAGTGTTTGGAGCTCAAATCTTCATCAAACTCAACCATATTCAAGGGGTAAGTGTATGATTGATATCTATATCCTTTTGTAGTCTTATTACTTCTAGAATTTCTGAATTTGAATCATTATTGATTGAGATATGATGTATGGAGTGAATAGTAAGGGTTATGTGTATATATATGAGATCTCTTGCCATCTTTGGGTTATAGATTGAGTTGATGTATGATTTTTGATCACTTGAACTTCATTATTGGGTATATGAGCTTAAATTTCATGGTAGATGAGTATTATATGAGTTTCCATGATTTAACCTTACATTTCTTGAAGTTTAAGATGCATACATGTTGATCCTTTTCATCCCCTTTCATTTCCGGTTGTTATGTGCTTTTGTGTGAAGAATTTGCTCATGTTTTATGCTCCATTTCATGTCTATATGTGCTGCTTTGGTTTCCCTTCTTCCTCCATCTCGTAACAGCCCTGTTCTTGCTCTTTTTCCCGCTGTAAGCCTCTACCCGGGCGGGTAGATTTTGTGAAGAAAACTCCCCGGGCGGGTGCCCCTTTATGCAGAAACTTTCTGGACTGTTTTACCCGGGCTGGTAACTTTTGTCTTTTGATTTACCCAGCCGGTTACCCCTTCATATGAACTCCGTTTGAGCTTATTTTTGGATATGTCTAACCTTCTTGAGTATAGAACAATCTCCAATTGGAATCACCCCAAAATCCGTTCTAGATTGTGAGATATAATCATTTTAATTTGGTGTCGCCACTTCGCCGAGAGTCTGCACTCGTTCAACTTCAAACCTACGCCATTTTCGCCTCGCTTTGAACCATGATTCGAGCCACCTACCATTTTATAGATGTATGTGTCTAGTTTCATTTAAAAGAAACAAAACTCAATTCCCATTCCTGAAACTCAAGATATTCCTGTTTTCGTACAGCTTGTCCGTTTCGGAAATCTGTCAGCTTTGGCCCCTTTTCACTCGAAGCCCTATTTTGTGCTTTTATTTCGTTTTTCTCATTAATTCCCACCCCGATTGTGATCCTAATATGTTAATATGTTGTAATATGTTATGTTTCATTAATTATTTTAAGTTTATGACCTTGTTTGCTAAGTGTAATTGTACGTGAATTTATGATCAATATGTGAAACGCTTAACACTTTCTTGCATCTCTTGTCATTTCTTTGAACTTCAAGCTTATGAATGCATATGGTATGTTAATATATGATACATTATGAGCTTATTTGATATGATATGAGTTTAATCCTTGAATTCCTTATGTGATATTTCATTATTTGCTCCGATACACCTAAGTATGAATCTATATGATATGCATTGCATCCGTTTGCATTAGTATGAGTCGCCGTGCGTCTAATTGGTTGATGATCGAGTCTAAGTCTTGAGTATGTATTTGTTTGTCCCAGATTTGGGTTCGAGAAGTGTCGGATCCACCATTTAGCTTTTTCTTGGTCGTCAACGCTCACTCCTGAGCACTTTCGGTAAAAGGTGAGGTTTTAGGATTTTTGTTTTCGTTAAAACGACCTACAACCCTATATGCTCGTTTTCAAGCCCGCATGCGAATATATACTATATTTATATTAAATATGTGTCTTACGATATGTTATGAATTTTGCGATTTGATATGAATCCTTCTGAAATTATACGTATGGGCGTATATAAGCTTAAAATGGTTTTGCAACGAGGCTATGCTCCAAACCGTGTATCGTTAAGCAAACTATGGATTTCCCTCAGCATATTGTGAATTAGGAAGACACGGAGAGGTATGTGTATAGCATATGTCGAGTTGCACGGTAAGGTATGTTTCTTATGGTATGTTTCTTAAGTATAAATCCTATGTTTCTAGGTTTTGAGAGTTAGGTATGAATCTTACGAATCCTTATGAATCTTATGAATCTCTGGGCCCTGGAGGCGTGGGTAAGGGAGACCCAGTGGGGCTGTTGGGGTCGCCGGTTATCACCCCTGTGCACGTGCTCCCTAAGGTACGTTGCGGGATCGCTACCCCACGTATCGGTATCGAGTTGCACGATGTGGGCCCGTAACCCGTGTGCAGACTTTCGGAGAAGGTGGATGGAATACGGGAATATGTGTTTTATGAATTTTATGTATTTATGTTTCATTACGATTGTTATGAATTCTTTTGTTAAAGTTGACCCGTACTCGCCGGGTATTTGAATTCTTTTGTTATTTTGATTATGAAACGGGATAGGATCTTTCGATTTCAATAAGAGATTTTATGTTAAGGTTTGAATTATTATGAATATAAGAATCCATATGAGTTTTAATATGAATCCCTATGAATTTTAATATGAATCCATATACGTTTTTGAATCTATGAATCCTTTCGAGTTTTCAAACTTAAGAAGATATGAACATACGTATAAATATGAGATCTTTTTGGAAAATGGTTTTGGTATGCAAAACCCTACTCCCGGTTCATAATCTTTCGTTTAATACGTGCTTTGCTCTGTGTATATATATGTGTGTGGGTGTGCGTTAGCCCCCTCACTCAGTCGGCGGATTGACCCTCTCCTTTCAACTTTTCAGTTTGCCAGTTGGGCTTGCTAGGCGGAGTCTTGAGTCGGTCGGGTTCAAGTCTTCTAGTTCGAGTTGTATTTTCATTTGCATTCAGTCATGCTTTTGTATATGATTCGATTGTGGTAATTGAAGTATGTATATGTTATGCTTTGTTAATGAATTATGTACGAATTTCTATTTTGTATATTTTGTGGATTTATCTTCTTGGATTTTGTTATATGCTTCCGTTATTTTTTTTTCCTTGCGCGCTCTGGTCCTGTCTTAGCTCCGCCTGGCCTAGCGAGTGAGTGTAGGTTCCCATTCGCTTAGTCTTGGGCTCATGTATGGATTTCTATTTCATATGTGGGTTCGAGGCTAGGTGCGGGGGATGTGGTGGCTCGCCGCTTCGGGCGCTACAGTATGTCTCATTTAATGCTTAGTATACAATATGGTGTGGTTATGAGACATACCCAATATTTCTTAAGAACACACCCAATCTTAAGACAAATATACATGCGAGATACACAACTCAATCATGTGCACATAAAAGAATCATTAATGAGTCAAAATAGTCTCGCATTGAGTGCACATAAGATATTCAAAATGCATATTTTATTTGCATTATGAATGTAAACAAATCACATAGACCAATACGCACATTGTAAAGCTAAGTTGCACTCACGTGTTCTCTTGTCATGATATCAAGAGATTTACATACTGGCGTAAGTAATGTGTTATGTCAAAATAACGCCACATGAGTTTAATGAAGTAACATTATCACTACTAACATGTACTATATCATCATCATAAAGCATAAGACATAAATGTACTCCCACTAATTCAATAATCATCACATATCTACGTGAAAATTATGAATACCCATCAACAATTAGCAAATAGAGCCAAAATACAATATGCTCCTCAATAGACCAATAAAATATATCTTATTAACAAAGATAATTGTTCTCATCAAGTTTCTTTATAAGAAACCACTTATCTAGACAAAATCATAACAATACGGAAACTAGGAGAGTTAATCACCAAACATAAGTCTCCTATTTTGTGGTGTGTATTTTTCTACTCAATAAAACTTAGAAAAGCCACAGTGAATTAATCAATGTTCCAAAATTCACTTTCAAAATGTTTCCGTTCTCAAACCTACTAACCAGTATGCACATGTAGGTTATATAAAATACCGATCTATCTCAAATTTTAGTGAAATAATGGTAATAATAATCAAGTCTATTATTTTCAAGATATTTCACTAAATCAACAAGACATTTTAACAATCAATATATGAGTGTCTCAAATACTTGATCGATTAGCTAATGGTCACCACCAATTGAGAAAAGATCGTGTTCCACAAAAGTTATGGGGTGTGTCATTTATTCCATAACAAGAAGTTCTATCTTTCACAATTTGCAAGAAATTATTGAAAAACTAATGTATCCATATTCACCCCCTTTTTAAATAATTTCTTTGAAAATAAATTTTGACAGAAACAATTCTGAAAGAACTCCCACACATCTAGATAAATTAAAGACTAATATGAGTTTATGGCGGTATGAACTTCCACATAGCTAGATAAGCTAAAAATTGAACCATATAATCGACATGACTCGAGTTAAGTATATAACCCAATACCTAAATATTTTGTCATATCTGATTTAAACAATAGCAATATGTATATAACAAAAATCAGATATTTGGATCAAGCAATAGTCAAATAAAGTGCAAGATCAAATAATTTCAAATATTGCATACTAACCCAAAACCAATAATTTTACACATATTTGGTAAATATCTATGTTCAAGTTCTAATTCAAGAACTTCCTTTTGTTTCCAAATATAAGAGTTCAAACATAATTTCTCAAAGTACTAAAAGTACATGTTAAATGTAAATCGTGTCAACTTATTTGGAATTAAACATGACATATATAGTAATAGTTTAAGGTAGAACTCAAAGTCAAATTCTTACAATCAATGCGGAATTTTAGAATTTGACATTTTCTCCAATATCATTATAGCTTCCACACAATTAAATAATTTAAAATGACTTACTCAACTATTTTGAAATCACTTTGAAAATAATTTTCTTTATATCTCAAGAAAAGTATATATCTTGAAAACAAGACTAAAATATTGAGTAAAGTCGTCATTAGAGTATAGAAAAAACTCTAATTCATAATGTAAAAAAATATGGCCGAACAATTTACACAAATAACACATAGTCATAAATAAAATTATGTTTCATGAATCTAAAAGTTTAAGTAATCTTTCAAACTCAAAACCAATTGAAAGATTCTTGCTAATGTGACACAAGCATTTAACTCAAGTAACTAAAATTTTAGGGAAAACTGCAAAAATGGTATACCAACTGCACCCATTTTGGAGAAATGGTACAATATCTTTTCCGATGACAAAATTACCCCGCAACTCCAAAAGAGTTGCAAAGTAATGCATATTTTCACCGGAGACCCGAAAAACGACCGAAAACCCGGCCCGAAATCCGGCGTGTCATGATTTTCTCTTAGGTGGCGATACCACTATGGCCACATCAAATTCCACTGTACTGTTGGAAAACACGAATCAGAAAGCAGCGGAATTTAAAATTTTTTCCAACAAAAGGATCTAGGACTCGCAATCGTGTAACCAAATTCGTAGAGATAGAAAACTTACTTTTCGTTTATTCTTTCTTGAAGCGTTTCAAGCCACCCAAGAACGCTCTTCTCGCGGCTTGATAACCCGTCCCTCGAAAGTCTCTTTCTACTTCAGAATCCATTGTCGGGATAGCAATCCACATCAACCTAGATTCAATTCATGTTAGGGATGTTCTCAACAATATAACATAAAGAAAGAAACATGAAACGAGAAAAGCATGATTGAAACTCCCTTCGAAACCCAGTTTTGCGAAAGTAGAAAACTGCCAGTCACAAAACCCTCGTGAAAAAATTCATCCTTCAGGATATGGACGAACGGTTTTCGCCATCTTCTTTGGTTCGATTTTTTCATTCGCTTCACGTCGGGTTCAGAATCGTTACATCATCCCTTCTGATCGTTTTGCTTGATCCCCACTTTTTGGTAAAGCTCGACTCTTCAAAACTTCTAACTTGAAGCTCTCTAGAGATAGTCCACCAACTTGGCTACAATCTAACTAGTAAGGATGCTAGTTCTCTAGTTAGTGTTTAGGCTTAACCTAGGGTTTCGTTTATCTTGGAGAAAGGATGGTGTTCAACACATGAACCAAAAGAGTTCGATTAGCTCTAAAGGGGAGCATGAGCTCCCCTATATATAAGAAAGGGGAGGGACGAAATTCCTAGTCCTTAATGGGCTAGGATTTTGGTCTCTCTCTCTCCTATTACTTGATCATCAAGTAATTTTGACTTTGACTTTGAATTCTAATTCAAATCAACTTTCAAGAGAGCTAAAAATATCCAAACTATTTTTGGATAATTTTATACTTTATTTATTATAAAATAAATAACTTATTTTTTATCTAATTAATTAATTCGTAATTAATTAACTAGATTATTTTCTCCAAAATAAGACTTTCTTTTTAATTCAAAATTAAACTAAAGTCTATTAAATAATTAATCACATTAATTATTTAATACATAAATAAATATACACATATATTTATACACGTGTGTGACACGTGTCACAATGACACGTGTCACTCACGTGAGCCACACGTGTGGTTTCACACGTGCGGAACCCTATTGGGTTGATTAACTCGTTTAATCATTTTAAAGCCTCAACTCATGTAACCAAGTTGTTGTGTGTGACCCTCTAGGTTCTCAATTCAATTAGCAGTGACCCTAATTAATTAATTCACTAATTAATTAATCAGTCCACAGATTAAACGACCATAGTCTAGCAACAGGTGTTTAACCCCTAGCTGAATTGGAATGTTCGGATTCGACAGAACCTTTAAGTCATTGATTCATGTTAGATACAATCCTCCTACTTACTATCTCTCAACCATGATCTAGGGCAAGAGAATAATTAGAACCCTAATAATCTGGTCTTAAAGCTAAGTGCATTTCATATCCATTTGATCTCAATCCAAGAAACCCTTTTCTTGATGTCTTGATCTGCTGCCTTGGCCAAGGACTCCATATGGCATATGAATGACTTACACAATAAGAGATCACCTTGCATATGCAAGTGTAGGTCCTTTCTTGATTCTCATTCACTTTCATGAGTCACTTGTGCAGCCCCAGCATAAGCCTTGACTCAGTTGTCTAAGGCGACACCCTTTAAAGCTTATACCAAAGACTACAGAGTTAACTCATAAAGTAACATGGAACCTCAAGTCTAAGGATCAATTAATCACATCAATGACTCGTGAGATATTTCCTAATCTGGAACTTTCCATTTCCTGAAATAGAAACTTCCTTTCCCATTTAGGAATGTTCTCACACGGGGCACCTCAGTGAACTTACTTATTAAAGTAAGCACCCTCATGTATCACGCACGTATCAACTATACACTTTCCACCTCCATGAAACAAGTTGGTCCTTCTTAAGGGCGTGATCCCACAAGCAAGCCTTCGAGGAGTCAGGTTGACACTCCCACTGTCTGTAGGACTCATCGGCTTGGAGTATTTTACTAATCATGACTTATGTGATATAGGGCTCGTTTCATGAACCATTTCACCTAAATGGTAGAGTCCTAAAGTCATCAGGATTAGGGGAGTTCTCATACATGCGCACGTAATGGAAACACACAAAACACGTATTGGCATATAAAGAAGTGTTTGCCTATAATCAATCGTATATTATTCAAAGATTGTCTGTGATACAAGAAAAGTCCCAAAGCAGATTACGTCGAATCGGCTTTCTAGGCCACTATTCCTAACAATCTCCCACTTGCCCGTAAAAGCCATTTAGGTATTCTAAGTCCCATCTTCTCAAGATGCACTTTGAGAGCCTATTGACTTTGGGCGTTTCCAAAGTGGATCTGCTATATTCTCTGCTGATGTGACCCTCTTGTTTACACATCTCTTAGGAAACACCTTTTCCTTATAAAGTGATTCGTAATCACGTGTTCAGTCTCTTGGTGAGGTCTTGGTTCTCTTACTTGAGCAACCATCCATTTAATCACACGATATGATAATGGTGTTGTTTCATGCTAGGAACTTCATCTAACTAGTTAGATGGAGTTTCTTACCCAAACACTTAACTTAGCGTTATATAATACGACTAAGTTCTCAACTACGATAGTCGAGTTTTTGCAATGTCCGTCCTTGGAACCCCTTTCCAACACATTGCATTACCATTCTGGTAGAAGTTGTACCCTTTCAATGATTTCATAATCATCTATGTTTGATGAAACAATTACATCAAATTATCCTTTCAATGATAAGATCTTTTGGGCTCTGTAAACTAATACATATCCTCATTTCTTCTCAAGTACTCTGAGGACATCCTTTACAGAGATCTAATGACCTTCTCTGAGGTTATATTAAATTCGGCCCACTACGCTTAGTGTTGCGCCATATCAAGTCTAGTACATAACATTATGCTCCCTTTTACTTAAAGGGATTTTGGACATTCTAACTTTCTCAAAGTTATCTTAGGACACATACTCTTCAAAAGAGATGTTCCATTGTCCATACTAAACTCCTTTTAGTACCGTGGTTATGTACTCATTTTGTGATAATCATTTTATTCTCTTAGATCTATCTTCTATAGATCTGAATGTCGAGAATATAGGATAATCACTAAGATCTTTCATGTCAAATTGTTTCTTAAACAAGAATTGGTAACTTTCACGTCATCCTTGACATTCCTAATGAGAAGGATATCGTCTTCTAAAGAACCAAAATTGACTCTTACATCACTAACTATCATATGTACACTTTTGAGACTTATTCGACTTCTATCTGTGTCAAACGATTCGACTGTGGAATCGAATTGTCTAACTCCTAGAAGCCTTTATCAATCCACAGATTGACTTAGGGATTTGCATACCTTATGCATACTCCCACTGAATATGAGATTTGTAGAAATACCTTATTTCACTCTCTTTCAATCTCATAATGAACAAGATAGTTCTCATATTCATTTATCATATCTCATAGTCATAATATGAGGATATGGTAAACATAATCCAAATGGACTTTTGCATTTCAACCGTCAAGAAGGTTGTATTGCTTTCCATTTACTCGAAGCTCTAGGAGCTTGATCCTATCAGGTGGATCCACCAAGGTCAAAACTCGGTTTAAGTATATGGAATCCATATTGGATTTGAAGGCTTGCTTACACTACTCAGATTCCAAATCTGACAGTGTCTCCTCTTCAAGTAATTCCTTGGCTATCTAGGAACGCGTTCTAAACACATCTTAAGAGGAGGGTTTCACACGTGTACATACTCTAAAATTTGGCTAAGTTTTATCAAATGGGCTCGTTTCTTCTATATGTGGCATGGATATTTTTTCTCAAATTTCTTTGAGGTCTGCTTGCTTGCCTTTCTTCTTCTATAGGAACGATTCCTTAAGAAAGGTACATTCCTTTGAGACAAACAACCTTTGTGCAAGGGAATCGCAAAACTGATATCCAATATCGTTGTATAAACTTGAACTCGTTTCAAGCTTGTCTCCCACTATCCTCTTCACTTAAGAGGATTCCATTAAATTCTTGGACAAGAATAATTAGGGAATTTAATATGCCACATTGCATAGTGCAACTAAAGGACTGATTTTGGAAGGTGCAAAATTCAAAATCTCTAACTGCATATTCTGGGAGTTTATTCCTAGAATGATTATAAGTCAGTAAAGCTTGCTATGGAATGGTCCATATCCTATAAGGTTTCATTCCCTCATTCGGAAACACTAAGGTGTTCTCGAATTAGTTTACTGAGAGATAATCCTATTATTTCTAAGATGACTAAGGAATTAGTTGATAAGATATTGGCTATCTCGATCATATCGATTTGCCTATAACCTATAACTACTTTGGTTTCTAACCTCCTTTTTGAAATTCTAAGAATTTCATATAAGTTTCGAATTTGTACTTTAACAAGTACATTCATTCATAATGATTAAAATGATAATTGTATCTAGTGCTTACATTAAGCATTTTACACTCATCAGTATGGATCGAAATCCAATATAATTTTGGAACGTTCCATGTTTCACCTAAACAATGTTCCGGGAACGTTTTCCCTTTGAGATAGGATTCACAGGAAGTCAACTCTATAGGTTCATTTTCATAGAATGATCCTAAGGTGTCTGACTTGCTAATCCTTTTATATCTCAACGTTCCAAAGTAATTCGAAGCTTTGTCATCTCACTTACTTTTGTTATCTCGTTGTATGTTCAGAACATTAGTGCCTTGAGTCTTTGCACAACGGATTATGCAGAACTGACTCAAGACTAGTGAATTCTATTCCTAGTAGAATTACTAAACGAGGTAACATTTCAGAGTACTCATACTCTTCGTAGTTCCCTTTCAAAGTCCTTATTTGCTATCATAGAAGCAAACGTCCTATTTGATCGCTAGTGTCTTTTGGGCGCACCCCTTACATGCCTCTCCATTGGGCTCTTAAGGGTTTCTTCTTCTTTAGGCGTTCAAGCCTTTAACTTAGGGAGTTTTGAAGAAGAATTAAACATCACAACCTTTTATTCCTTCTTAAGGATGCTCTCAACCATTATCAACTAAATGATTAACTATGCTACATTAGCATCATTTTAGTTGAGCATAAAGGGTTTGAATGATGGTGGAAGCAATGTAAGCAATCAGTGCATTGAGAACTCTTTTCTCAGTTAATGATCGAGACCACAAGATCTTCAAATAAGATCTTTAGACCTTGTTCATGTGCACTTGTTTCCTCATTTGGAATATTGAATAATTCCACAATGTTATACCTTGTAACATTTTTATGAGGTGGTTCAATTGCTCTTAAGTGGTTTGGAGAAATCCATTCATCTCAGATTGCTTCTCTTTTGGCCCGGGTCGAATTTTTCATAATTGAAAACTTCGCCCTTTAGAGAACACCTTTCTCTATTCGGAATCTAAAACGAATTTTAGGGTCCGAAGCCAATTAGAGTTAGTTAGGACTTAGTCAACTCTTTTGACTTAAGGATGGATACGAATGGGTTTGTATTTCATATTGTAGAGAATCACAGAACTACAACCTAAATGCTAAGCAGAGAACTAGGTGAGCATGCTGAGTAATAACGATATACATAAGATAAGGTCTTTAATCTAATGTAGCTCCCACTGTTTTTCAAAGATCTATAATTCCCAAAGATCTAAGAGGAACACGTTTCCCAACGGGTACTAAGATCCTAAGCATTTTACCTCGAACCCACGACTCGTGGACATTCTAAGTAAGAACCCTAGGTAGGTACAACTTACCAATTCTAACACCTTTAGAACTCTTAGTAATTGTTTTTGCATCACCTATCTTTCAATATGGACCCACGACTCGTGCGACATCCATATTTACTTAGGCGTTAAGCTAGACCCATCAATCATAAGATCATGACCAAAACTTAGTTCGAACGACCCACGACTCGCGGACATCGCCCTTGCTAAAATCGACCATGAAATATTGATCATTTAAAATGATCAATTAGGTAACTAAGAACTAATAAGCTCCACTAGCTATCCCACGACTCGCGGACAATAACTAGCTTTACTTACTAAACTTAAAACCTATTGATGGAATGCTAGGAATTTAATTCAAAATTTGCATCTCGAATTAAACACCTATTTGTTCGAAATTAGCTTAATATTTAATGGGAATTTTCGAATCAACCGAAGAGTTGTTCGGTTCGACCTCACCAACATATATGTTATCCAATTTTATTAGTCTTGATTAATGCAAGTACAACTTAAATGCATTTCAAACAAGCACATAAACAGATAACATGTCCTAGCATGATACTAACATGTAATGATCATGGGTTCTACCTATCTTATGCGTGATATGTGGGAGCCACTCCACAATCACAAGTTCTAACATACATGCCACATAAACAGTTTAAATCACATAAGGGAAAGCGGTAACAAAATACGAGCCCTATCTCTATTACATTTTACAATTGAGATTCCCCTCCCTAACATTTTGAGGGGTCTTCACTTATGGCCTCCTTGTTACTTGAATGTGGTCCATCTTACTCCTTGGGTGCATTGTCTCCAAAATGAAAATAAAACCTCACCACCTATCTCTACTCTCAAATTACAATAAAAAGAAAAAGACATAAAGTAATAAGGCTCAATCTTCATATTGGCCTTAGACAATTACACGGGGCATACCCCGGCCTCAAAAACAGTAATATGGAAAGCCACATAATAAATCACATAACAGTACGCACATAAGTGAGGCTCCAACCTCAATTGAAAAACGCAACTATAGGGCTCCAACCCCAATTTAAACCATCCATGTGCATAAATTAAAACCATACATAAGTCTAAACCCATGATCACCTAACATGCTTTTGCGAGAATTTAAATTTAACCAATAAATCAAAATTCCTGTTTCAAGTCCTAATGACTTAAAACACGA
The DNA here is from genome assembly GCA_037501455.1 of Lantana camara. Classification (NCBI taxonomy): domain Eukaryota; kingdom Viridiplantae; phylum Streptophyta; class Magnoliopsida; order Lamiales; family Verbenaceae; genus Lantana; species Lantana camara. Next base: position 90,713,498 of record CM074858.1, on the reverse strand, counting down.
CTTGATGCGAGTCTTATTTATAAAAGTTTTCAATAAATCCCAATTTAACAAAACAAATAAAATTCCAATTAATTTCTGAAAATTAATAATTTTATCAAAGATGTATTTTCCCAAAATATAAACCGTTTCTATTTCTCAAAAATCCCAATTTTAAGTGTTATTCAAAAATTAAAATAAATATTCAAAAATAAAATTTTAAAATTAAAATAAAAATTGGGACTGGATTGCACGAAACACGAAAAGGCCGGATCACGAAAACGGGACCCGTACGCGGAGAAGACCGCACGCACGCGTGGTGCACGCACAGCGCGCGGCCAAGGCCACGTGAGTGCGCGTGCATAGCGCGCCCGGTCTTCCCGCCTGCTTGCGGGCGGCGGTGGGCGGCCAGTCTCGGCCGCCCTGGGCCCGGAAGGCTCCCGCACGGCGTGCGGGAGGTGCTGGGCGGGACGCCCTGCGCGCGCCTAGGCCAGGCGGGCGGTGCGCGCGAAGCCAGCGTGCGCGACTCCTTCGCGTGCGGGGTTTCGCGTGTTTGTCGTATTCCGTATTTTCGTTTCGTGTTTTCGTTCAAAAGCAAAACCAATCCAAGAAATCCAAAAACAGTTTATACAGTTTCAAATCTAAAATAGTTTTCAAAAATTAAATTTTACAGAAACCAATTTTCAGAAACTTTCAGGAAAAAAATACAGTTTCGTAATTCAGGCTTTCTAAAATAATTACAAATACTCAATCGCATCAAGCCTAAGAATTTCTACCAAATTCAGTATAATTGAGACGAATCAGAAACACGATTAACGAGGTGGCTCTGATACCACTTGTTGGAAAACACGAATCAGAAAGCAGCGGAATTTAAAATTTTTTCCAACAAAAGGATCTAGGACTCGCAATCGTGTAACCAAATTCGTAGAGATAGAAAACTTACTTTTCTTTTATTCTTTCTTGAAGCGTTTCAAGCCACCCAAGAACGCTCTTCTCGCGGCTTGACAACCCGTCCCTCGAAAGTCTCTTTCTACTTCAGAATCCATTGTCGGGATAGCAATCCACATCAACCTAGATTCAATTCATGTTAGGGATGTTCTCAACAATATAACATAAAGAAAGAAACATGAAACGAGAAAAGCATGATTGAAACTCCCTTCGAAACCCAGTTTTGCGAAAGTAGAAAACTGCCAGTCACAAAACCCTCGTGAAAAAATTCATCCTTCAGGATATGGACGAACGGTTTTCGCCATCTTCTTTGGTTCGATTTTTTCATTCGCTTCACGTCGGGTTCAGAATCGTTACATCATCCCTTCTGATCGTTTTGCTTGATCCCCACTTTTTGGTAAAGCTCGAATCTTCAAAACTTCTAACTTAAAGCTCTCTAGAGATAGTCCACCAACTTGGTTACAATCTAACTAGTAAGGATGCTAGTTCTCTAGTTAGTGTTTAGGCTTAACCTAGGGTTTCGTTTATCTTGGAGAAAGGATGGTGTTCAACACATGAACCAAAAGAGTTCGATTAGCTCTAAAGGGGAGCATGAGCTCCCCTATATATAAGAAAGGGGAGGGACGAAATTCCTAGTCCTTAATGGGCTAGGATTTTGGTCTCTCTCTCTCCTATTACTTGATCATCAAGTAATTTTGACTTTGACTTTGAATTCTAATTCAAATCAACTTTCAAGAGAGCTAAAAATATCCAAACTATTTTTGGATAATTTTATACTTTATTTATTATAAAATAAATAACTTATTTTTTATCTAATTAATTAATTCGTAATTAATTAACTAGATTATTTTCTCCAAAATAAGACTTTCTTTTTAATTCAAAATTAAACTAAAGTCTATTAAATAATTAATCACATTAATTATTTAATACATAAATAAATATACACATATATTTATACACGTGTGTGACACGTGTCACAATGACACGTGTCACTCACGTGAGCCACACGTGTGGTTTCACACGTGTGGAACCCTATTGGGTTGATTAACTCGTTTAATCATTTTAAAGCCTCAACTCATGTAACCAAGTTGTTGTGTGTGACCCTCTAGGTTCTCAATTCAATTAGCAGTGACCCTAATTAATTAATTCACTAATTAATTAATCAGTCCACAGATTAAACGACCATAGTCTAGCAACAGGTGTTTAACCCCTAGCTGAATTGGAATGTTCGGATTCGACAGAACCTTTAAGTCATTGATTCATGGTAGATACAATCCTCCTACTTACTATCTCTCAACCATGATCTAGGGCAAGGGAATAATTAGAACCCTAATAATCTGGTCTTAAAGCTAAGTGCATTTCATATCCATTTGATCTCAATCCAAGAAACCCTTTTCTTGATGTCTTGATCTACTGCCTTGGCCAAGGACTCCATATGGCATATGAATGACTTACACAATAAGAGATCACCTTGCATATGCAAGTGTAGGTCCTTTCTTGATTATCATTCACTTTCATGAGTCACTTGTGCAGCCCCAGCATAAGCCTTGAATCAGTTGTCTAAGGCGACACCCTTTAAAGCTTATACCAAAGACTACAGAGTTAACTCATAAAGTAACATGGAACCTCAAGTCTAAGGATCAATTAATCACATCAATGACTCGTGAGATATTTCCTAATCTGGAACTTTCCATTTCCTGAAATAGAAACTTCCTTTCCCATTTAGGAATGTTCTCACACGGGGCACCTCAGTGAACTTACTTATTAAAGTAAGCACCCTCATGTATCACGCACGTATCAACTATACACTTTCCACCTCCATGAAACAAGGTGGTCCTTCTTAAGGGCGTGATCCCACAAGCAAGCCTTCGAGGAGTCAGGTTGACACTCCCACTGTCTGTAGGACTCATCGGCTTGGAGTATTTTACTAATCATGACTTATGTGATATAGGGCTCGTTTCATGAACCATTTCACCTAAATGGTAGAGTTCTAAAGTCATCAGGATTAGGGGAGTTCTCATACATGCGCACGTAATGGAAACACACAAAACACGTATTGGCATATAAAGAAGTGTTTGCCTATAATCAATCGTATATTATTCAAAGATTGTCTGTGATACAAGAAAAGTCCCAAAGCAGATTACGTCGAATCGGCTTTCTAGGGCACTATTCCTAACATGTACATGTGTCATTCTTATCCATTTAAAAAAATCACAAAAAGCCCCTAAATACATCCTTTAAAATAAATTTCACATGTATATTAATTTATAATTATTTCATATGTATATTTAAAATAAATTTATAATTATTAATTTTACATGTATATTTAATCACAAAAGGCCATAATAAATTTATACATTATTAATTTTAGATGTATATTATTAATTATTATTTCACATGTATATTTAATCACAAAAAGCCACTAAATACATCCTTTATTAATTTACAATTATTTCACATGTATATTTAAAATAAATTTTAAAGAAAAAAATCATCTTTATTCAACATTTTAAAGAATTTAATATTTCCAATTTGTGAATCGTCTTCTTAGTGACTTCTGCTCCTCCTTCACCACGACGACCGCCAACATCAGTACCACAAATTCACTCGCCACCACACTAAATCGGTTCACCCACCACTACCAACAAAACCATTTTTTCCCGATGTCTGCTACATACCACCACCCCCACCCCAACTTCCCACCACTACCTCCATCATGCACATACATCAGCACACCAAATCGCACATACGCACACATAGATCTGGAAGGTTGTGAGGAATCGGACGCACACATACCAGATCTGGAAAAAAAGAAAGAAAATCTAGAAGAAAAACAACGGCTATGACTTCAAGGTAGATCTGAGATTAGAGTTGGTGGCACGATGAGCAAGCCTCCGTCCCGGAGGCTCCGGGTGATGAGCGGCGAGCAGGAGGAGTCGTGGTGGCGTTATGCAAAGAAAGAGAAGAGAACTTCAGATGGCGGTGCATTGGATCAGCGGTAGCGGCGGACTCTGCAAATTCTTGAGCATTGAACTGGCGTGCTTGTGCGCAGATCTTGAGTGAAGAAATGAGTTTATGGCGGTGGGCGATGGGTGGTGGGCGGTGGAACAATTTTGGGGCTTGGGGTCGGCTGAGAAAAATTTGGGGTACTTAGGGTTTTCTTAAAATTTGAAATGGTTTGAAAGATTCAGGTTAATACGTTATTCTTTAATAGTTAGATTTTTAGTTAAGAAATATTTATTTTTTAATATATATTAGATATATGTAATATAAAGTATATATATATAATATCAAATATTAAGAATATATATAATAAATATTTTTTTAAATTAAATGTATGGGCTCGCGAACCTAAATTTTGGAAAGAAATGGTTCGAGTTCGGTTTGGGTTCGACTTCCTCGAATTCGAGCCCGAATATTTGTTGATTTGGTTCGTTAGGCTCGCGAACGAGCTCGTCTCGTTTACATCCCTAGTCTGCATATACCACTCTTCGATTAAAGTAAGAGTTTTCTTTTAATTAATTAAAATTTTAGTCTAAATTATTTAATATGTTAATTAATTCTAAAATTTGAAAAAAAATATTAGTAATATTAGTATTTATTAAATTGACAATAGATAATTGAAAATATTTATATAATAATTAGAAATATTATATTTACTAAATTAATAAATAATTTGTATTCAATGGCTCATGAAAATATTTTTATAATAATTTACAATATTATATTTATTAAATTAATAAATAATTTATATTTAATGAGTGTAAAATTTTTATTTTTCATTTTGCTTACTTGTTATTATATATAAGTCCACATAAGCTGCAACTTGGCAAAATTTTCATATGTGGCAAGTCCATTTTGGCCACATAGAAGTCAAAGACACGTCAGATAGGGTTTTATGAAACTGGAGCGGGATTCCGGTGGGTTTTATGAACTCCGGCCTAAATCTGCATTACTTTGCAACTTTTTTGGAGTTGCGGGGTAATTTTGTCACCGGAAAAGATATTGTACTATTTCTGCAAAATGAGTGCAGTTGGTATACCATTTTTGCAATATTCCCAAAATTTTACATAAGAAAAGAAAATCCCACATAAATCATAAAAATATCAACTTTAGGGATTTTTCAAAAGCAACTTCATGCCTATAATTAACCCACAATTAACAATACATTGTGTCAAATTTTATATTTAGGCTTAGTATTTTACTTGTTCCAAGTAAATTCTCGAGGGTCTAAAATCAAAACAATCAATAATATTGTTCCAAATACCACGGCAGGAAGACAAGCTCAACCAAAAAATATTAGCCTATCATTTATGCTAATACACAATAAGTTTCTAATTACGTGCACAATTTACATAAATGCAATGTAATTATGTAACAAGAACACTTATTTAAAATAAGCTGGAACCAACATAGCTCATTTATGAGAAAATTAACGCTTATCATGATGAACTCCTATAGCACCCCAAACGGAGGATACCACATCCCCTGCACTAGGACCCAGACTCGGTCATGAAATAGGAAGTCCATGCCCGAATCCGAATCATAGCGAACGGGAGACCAACTCACACACTAGGCTAGGCGGATCTAACTTGACAAACTCAGAGTGCGGAAGCAAATAAAACCAACAACCATAGATAGCGGAAGCATTTAAAACAAAACATGCAAAGCAGGTGATGGGTTCAACTAGCATAGATACCTAATCCCGAATCTCAACATACATAGCAGGTGACGGGTTCAACTAGCATAGATACCTAGTCCCGAATCTCAATCCATAATCCAACATAATAAACAACATAAATATCATCAATATCATCCAAATACTAACTCACTAACCCCACACGGATTTAAATCTAGGTAGAATGTAAACATAATCTGCAAGTGTGAAACATAGATACATAACATAGGCAAAGTATGCGACAAATGCATCCTAACACCTACTAGACTGACAAGTGTGACTCCGAAGACTCACTTCCGTCTAGCTCAAGCCAAAAAGGAAACCTGCAAACTAAAAGATAAAATGAGGTGTCAGTCAACTGACTGAATGAGGGGGCTAACGCACACCCACAATATATATATAAAGAGCACAACACAGAATAAAAAGATGGACTCATGAACCGAGGATAGGTGTTGCATACCAAAACATTTCAAAATAACCCAAATAGATATAAATATAAGTTTAGAAACCATTTTTCAGAAAGATTCTATCCCGATTCATAATTCCATAACGTAACATAATCAACTGCTCGGCGAGTACGAGCTTCCAACCTCAACTCCTCATAACATAAATCAAAATCAATCCAACCTCTACTCCAATGATGGAAGAGCCACGCGTTGGCCCTAACCATCTATAATAAACCGTCTAAAAATAGACTCACCCTCAAGGGGTAGCGAACCCACAAGAGTCCTCCCCGGCCTTAGCCGAAGGCTCAAGATACCACACCTTCCCTGCAGCACGGGTCGCGTGAAGATATCTCAAATGGAACTACGCACAGGTATATCCCAGACGGCCCTAACCGTCCCGGGGGCTCCTTACCCATAGCTTCTCGGATCCAGAACAGATCACAACGGATCACAACATAACAGATCACAACGGATCACAACATAACAGATCACAACGGATCACAACATAATATAACATACGCCAATCTTTCATGGCAATCTCACTACATAATCACAACACAACTGTTTTTCCAAAATAGCTTACATATGCTTCAAAATCTGGTTCATATATTTTATCCCTACACAATGGAATTTAAGCCACGAAGGCTCCCTCCTACGCAGTACACACGAGAAGTTCATAAACATATCATATCCAACACATACGTATTTATAGTAGGGTATACTCGTATGCAAGGATAGAAATCAGCATGTAAAGGCCATAGGTCGCATAACTATACAAAATCCTAAACCTCAACTTGTGCAAGTAGAGTCTGAGAGTGTGAAGGGCCAAACACTCTAAACCACGGGCCCACCGGCACCACCAAACTCTGTAACAAACGTACAAAAACCCGTGGCTTAAACTCTATATGAACCAAGTAAGACGCACGGCGTACCAAGAGATGAATGACATGTAATATGGAATGAAGTGTACACATGGATCACGTAGTATAATTCACATATTCCGCCAAATCATACAACTAACGAAGTATTAAGGTTTAACAATGCATTATGGAATGATATGAATCACATAGGTCAAGTAATAACATAGGACAATCTTTCATACTAAGTTATTCAATTAAAATGACGTATTATCATCTAAGAATGGAATCGAAGTCATATTATAACATATAATTCATAAAACATCTCAAACGGATCAAGTAAACACAAAAGAACATGCATAAAAGGGGAACAGATGCATGGGAACGGCCATTCCCATGCACAACATAGCATGGGAACGGGCCTTCCCACGCCAAGGCCTAGCGAGGCTGGGAACGGCCGTTCCCAGCTTAAGCACACATGGGAACCGTCGTTCCCATGTTCGGCGCCCAAAACCAAAACCCTAGCCCCGGAAGGGCCGTTCCGGGCTCAAAGCACAAACAGGAACGGCCGTTCTGGCCATAGATCTGGAGCAGAAACTTGACAGTTTCGGGAAGAAGAAGGGGAACACCAAAAATCATCAAACCAACACGAAATCTACCATAAAACATCACGAAATTCAAGTATATCATCATATAACTCATGCTTAGCATCAAAACATCAATTAATTCAAGTTTAGGAAGGTTTTGCCCAAAATCTCAAACACCCATTTTCATGAATTTCAAGCTTAAACATGAAGCTATGAATCCCTAGTCTTCCTACACGAATTTCCAGCAACTAAGACACATAAGGAGCATTCAAATCATCAAAGTTTGCTCAAGGAATTCAAGATCTCATCATATAAACCATATTCTTCAAGTTGGGCATAAATCACCATTTTCACAAGACTTCCTCATACAAGCTCATACATTCAATTTCATGCTAGGATTCATAGATAGAAATGAAATACACATCAAGGGAAATCCGTAGCTTACCTTGACTCTTGAAATGATGAAGAAACGAGGGAGATATGAGCTCTTGAAGGTGTAGGAAGGTCTTAGATCTTCATCCTCTCTTGAAGCTCTTCCATGGATGATATGATTTGTGTGAAGTGAAGATTTAAAATGAAGATAGGTTAGGGTTTTATGGTATATATATGGTGGCTAAAGATTTCATTAGGGTTTCCAAGATATAATATGAGGCTTGGGGCTTTATTAGGATTTGGGCTCAAATAAATGACTTTCGGCCCAATAGGTCAAGATTAAAAGGTTTACGGTCTAAACGGTTTCCGAAAAATATAAAGTAAATTCCATTAGACCCGAATTGCCGAATCAAGTCTAATGGTGGTGTCGGAATTCGAATTTGAATTCCCGAGCTCATGTTGGTCTCGAACGAACCAAACTTACCTAACATGAGTTAAGCCCAAAACATACAAATAGGTCCAAGTCCTATTTAAATCCAACTCTAACAATTAATTTAAATTCACATAAGTTCCGTTCCTAAGTTGTCATGCAAGAATTCATATTTTACCATTTTGGATTTTTAGTCAATTAAGTCACATTTTCAATCAAAGTTGGAATTAAACACATAAAAAGGGAATTAAATCACATAAGTGCGTAAGGTAACCCTCTCGTGACGCATACCTGTACGATTTATCGGACGGGACGTCACAACTCCCCTTTGGGCAGAGCTTATCACACAAAACATATTTTCTGGATGCAAGAGCGGTACAAGAATATCCTAATTTTCGAAAAGTTAACTCCTTTGGGAGAACAAACCCTCTAAATTAATAAATTTCAGTCAATATGCTCTGCATCAATAGTTTAAAATATCTAGCATATAAACTCTATTTAAACAAGTGAGGATATATAATGCACCATAAGAATTCCTCAATATTCTTTCAAAAAAAAAAGAAGAATTCCTCAATATTCATGTGATATATCATGCACGTTTCAATATAGGACACTTAATCACATAAGATCATGGAATATACACATGATGGAGTTTAAAATATTATTGTTGTATACTTCAAACTAAGTATACAAAAATATTAATGTTCAAACTCATAGTAATAATATGGAAAAACATGAATTGCAAGATATTATGATTAATAGACAATCAACAAGAATAAGCCTAAGAAATATAGCTTTATTCTTTAAAGAGTCCAGGGTGTCATGACAAACTCCCCTTTGGGTAGAGTATGTCATACATAATAGGTCCCTCCGTGCAAAACGGTATAGGAATACCTTAATGTTCGAAAATTGCTTCCTTTTGGAAACTAAACTTTCTTGATTGACGTACCCTATTGATATGTTTTGCACAAATAAAATTAAATTACCATACATATCTTCCCCCCCCCCCCCCCTTTGGGCAGGTAAGAATGCATAATAATTCATTCACTTGAAATATGCATGTTTCATATTTTACAAGTCTTCATAAATGGAACACTTTGGTGTAACTATCTCTGTAAACTTAGTAAATTAAGAACATAGCCGAGTTCAAATAGATTGCCCAATTTGCACACGCACGATATGTATGCAAATACTCCCACAAAATAAAGTACAAAAACTATGTACTTTTGGAAGTTATCTATAACATAATACATTGCATGCAAATTATTCCTAAGATCTTATTTATTTGAATACTCATGTAAAGTAGCCTGTCAAGATAAATTCAATTCCAACTAATATGATCAAGTACGTTAGTTTTATATCACATTCACCTTTTATGAAAACTTAGTGAATAATGAACAATTTAATCCCAATACAATTGTCATTCAATATAAAATATTTGATCACATATATCTCAAATTGAACCGAACAAGAGCAAAAAGGACAACCTTACAAAGCATATTCTCCTTTGCATGAACTCAAGAGGTTTAATATCAAATGCCACGTCGGCTGCAAAATGCTGGACTTTCCATGCTACTATAAAACATATTATCTTGATCCTTATGAAATATTGCCTGCAATTTTTTCAAGACAACTTGACAAAAGAAACCTTTAAGTGTATCCTTTAATGGTGTCCGATGCACAAACTCAACAAAACAAACATAATTTATTTCACACAAAAGCGTAAGTAGACATTCTGGATCAATGTTTACTTATCATCATGCAAGACTAATTAAATATGTATCGAGATAAAGACTTAATTTCTCTCTATAAGGTGTAGGCTCATATACATGGTAAACAACAATCAATGACACATATTTGTCATGATATTCATTAACCACTTCGCATGTGTATTGTTCAAACATTTTGTACCAACACCATGGTAATATTTTGTATTAAATTAACAAATTTAAAACATAGTTTTGACGTTGAGTCATGAATTTTCAAGGTTGGTCAATGAGTTTCGCAAAGATAATTACGGGAATAAAATTCACCCCAGCCCAATACAATATAAATTTACAATTAATTCTTGACCTAGAATTTATCAATAATGATTGTGAAGACAGGCCACCGAAAAATCTTCTTAAAATTGATCTGACATTAACGCCAAAGTTCATTCAAGAAATGCATAGCCAAAGCGTTAATTTTCAGGAAAAGCTAAAGAAGGGGAAAAACGCAACTAATGTGAGTCCACATATGACCCAACATTCCAACAACCATGATTCAAGACTCCAAAAAACATCTTAATACTGAACTAATGTACAACACAATTAGAATTAAAAAAAAAAAAAGAACCGCCAGACAAGAACTTTACTTTCTGATCTTCGGCACTATCCAGCAAATCATGATCCTATATCTATATATTTTTACCCATTTTCATATCTATTTAAGAAATCACATTGCTTGTAATAGTTCCGTCAAGAAAAGACAAAAGAGTTAAATAAATAAGGAGAAAACCACCAAATGCACATTCATCTCACAATAAATACAAATTTACATATAATAATCATTCAGAAAAATTCTTTAACTTTCTTGCATGAATAACGAGGCTCGACAAATTCAATTGATCAAAATATTGACTGTGCTCAGGGAAAGAAAGAGGATTGTCGATTTAATTCAAAACCAAGATTCAAAGACAGTGCAAACTTAGAAACGCATGTGCAAAAGGCTTGCCTGAAACAATTCCCAATGACGACAGGGGTCTACAATTATGGAGGTTTGCAATGTTGGTGCAATCAAATCTTGTTTACGGATTTATTCGAACAAAGATATTTTATGAATATAAAGAATAAATTTGGATTCTAAATTCATAGATGTTGGCTCTGATACCAACTGTAAGAAATTTTCGTTAAGATCAACACCATGAATTTAGAACACCAAAACGATTAAAAGTATAGATATACCGATTTAATCGAGAGTACAAACGTACCTGAATTCCATTTTAGTAAATCAGATTATTACCGGTGTTGTTGAACAATTGCACATGGTATGATATGTTCCTCTGGCTAAATCTTCATCTCCTTCTCTCACCGATAGTTGACAGCTTAATGGGAAAGCGGATATCAAGAACGTGGAGTGGAGAGCGGACCTAGCCACGATATATAAAACCCTAGGAGCCCTCCCATCACGGGCTTTCTAGAGTGGGCCTACACCAGCTGTCAGACCACATCCACTAAAATCAAGCCTTTAAAGATAGTGGGTCAAATAAATAGGCCTGATAAGTCTGGTCCCATTAACCGTATTTATTTAGTCCATTTTATTTTAATACAACCATCAATTAATAGAAGTCTAATAAGAAATATTCTTACATTACCCCATAAAAATAAAATAACTGCAATGTAATCAATTCTTTTTTAGGGCAAAGGAGTCATAGGGTTTTACCGAGAACTCCCATGCATAATAGAACCAACCAATCCAATGAAAAATACAATCATTCATGATGTGAGGATTAGAAATACTTATCATACATGGGTGCCTATGGAAATTATAAATGATTTAAGGATCACTGGTTGAACCGGTCGGACCACTCGGTCCAGTCTAAATCATAGCTCCAAACACTTCCAACCAAAAATGTAAAATATTTAAAAAAACAAAAAGTAAAAAATTGGGCAAATGATCGAGCCAGTGGTCCAGTTCGATTTTTAGGGACAAAATTGCCGGTTAATCGGTCGGTTTTTCCGGCCCTGAAATAGTCCGGACAACACCGGTTCCGAGGGTTCGTTCGAACCGGACCTCACGTCGATCACCGATTAAACCAGTCGGACCGGCCGATCCAGTTCAATTTTGAAAACACATGTCGATTCTTTCAAGATTTCCGTAGGATCCATAAATATTTTTCAAGATTTCTATAGGATCGATTAATTCGAAATTTCTTTGAAAATAAGATTTTGAAGAAATAATTTTTAAGATTTTTTTGAATAAAAACTTTTAAGATTAATTCAACATTTTTATGATGGAATTATGCCCCGAATTGTGCTTGAATTGATATTATTTTGAAAGAAATTGATGCTTTGTTGTTGATATTGTAGATTCAGGGATTCGAATGCGAAATTGGTGCGAGTTTGATCATGTTATGAAGGAATTTTCGTAAAAGGTGGACTAACCGAGGCTGGACTTACTGTGTCGTTGACTTGTTGCGTGAGTTATTGGGAAGCAATATGGGAGTTATGCATGCGTTTGTGGAGTGATGGGATATTTCTTGATATTGATTTGTTTAATGGAAGTTGGGTTAGTTGGTGAACATTAGGAATGCATGTATGCACATTTGTGGGAAGGGCTGGGCGGCTTGGGGCTTGGGCTGGGCGGCGGTGTTGGAGCTTGGGCGTGCGACGTGCTAGCACGCCCAACCCCGTTCTTTTCGTGTCCCGTTTCGCATTTTTGGGTTTCTCCAAAACCCGGTTCAATCCAAAATTAAAAAATTCGATTTAAACATATTTCAATCAAAACGGTTTTCAAAATCACAATTTAAGAAAACAGTTTCAGAAATTCAGGAAAAATTACAGTTTCGTATTTCAGGCTTTCTAAAAGAACTCATGAATACCTAATTCGCATCTAAGCCTAAGAATTTCTATCAAATTCAGAATAATTGAGACGAATCAGAAACACGATTAACGAGGTGGCTCTGATACCACTTGTTGGAAAACACGAATCAGAAAGCAGCGGAATTTAAAAATTTTTCCCAACAAAAGGATCTAGGACTCGCAATCGTGTAACCAAATTCGTAAAGATAGAAAACTTACTTTTCTTTTGTTCTTTCTTGAAGCGTTTCAAGCCACCCAAGAACGCTCTTCTCGCGGCTTGATCCCCTCTCCTTGGTAAAGCTCGAATCTTCAAACTTCTAACTTGAAGTCTCTAGAGAAAGTCCACCAACTTGATCACAATCTAACTAGTAAGGATGCTAGTTCTCTAGTTAGTATTTAGGCTTAACCTAGGGTTTATTTAATCTTGGAGAAAGAAAGGTGTTCAACACATGAACCAAAAGAATTGTACATTAGCTCTAAAGGGGAGCATGAGCTTCCCTATATATAGGAAAAGGGAGAGGGGCGCCGATCCTAATCCTTGTTGGGCAAGGATTTGGTTCCTCTCTCTCCTATTACTTGATCATCAAGTATTTTCCAACTTTGACTTTGAATTCTAATTCAAGTCAACTTTTAAGAGAGCTAAAAATATCCAAACTATTTTTGGATAATTTTATACTTTATTTATTATAAAATAAATTACTTATTTTTATCTAATTAATTAATTCGTAATTAATTAACTAGATTATTTTCTCCAAAATAAGACTTTCTTTTTAATTCAAAATTAAACCAAAGTCTATTAAATAATTAACACATTTAATTATTTAATATATATATATATATATAATATATATATTCTCCGATTAACTCGTTTAATCATTTTCAAGCCTCAACTCATGTAACCAAGTTGTTGTGTGTGACCCTCTAGGTTCTCAATTCAATTAGCAGTGACCCTAATTAATTAATTCACTAATTAATTAATCAGTCCACAGATTAAACGAGCATAGTCTAGCAACAGGTGTTTAACCCCTAGCTGAATTGGAATGTTCGGATTCGACAGAACCTTTAAGTCATTGATTCATGTGAGATACAATCCTCCTACTTACTATCTCTCAACCAAGATCTAGGGTAAGGGAATAATTAGAACCCTAATAATCCGGTCTTAAAGCTAAGTGCATTTCATATCCATTTGATCTCAATCCAAGAAACCCTTTTCTTGATGTCTTGATCTACTGCCTTGGCCAAGGACTCCATATGGCATATGAATGACTTACACAATAAGAGATCACCTTGCATATGCAAGTGTAGGTCCTTTCTTGATTCTCATTCACTTTCATGAGTCACTTGTGCAGCCCCAGCATAAGCCTTGAATCAGTTGTCTAAGGCGACACCCTTTAAAGCTTATACCAAAGACTACAGAGTTAACTCATAAAGTAACATGGAACCTCAAGTCTAAGGATCAATTAATCACATCAATGACTCGTGAGATATTTCCTAATCTGGAAGTTTCCATTTCCTGAAATAGAAACTTCCTTTCCCATTTAGGAATGTTCTCACACGGGGCACCTCAGTGAACTTACTTATTAAAGTAAGCACCCTCATGTATCACGCACGTATCAACTATACACTTTGCACCTCCATGAAACAAGGTGGTCCTTCTTAAGGGCGTGATCCCACAAGCAAGCCTTAGAGGAGTCAGGTTGACACTCCCACTGTCTGTAGGACTCATCGGCTTGGAGTATTTTACTAATCATGACTTATGTGATATAGGGCTCGTTTCATGAACCATTTCACCTAAATGGTAGAGTCCTAAAGTCATCAGGATTAGGGGAGTTCTCATACATGCACAGCTAAAGTAAACGCATACCAAACAAGAGCATATAAAGAAGTGTTGCCTCAATTCGTTATTTCATTCAAAGATTGTCTGTGATTACAATAAGGAAAAGCACAAAGCGGATATACAATCGGCTTTCTAGGGCACTATTCCTAACAATCTCCCACTTGCCCGTCAAAGCCATTCTAAAGCTACTCCAAGTCCCATCTTCTGAAGATGACCTTGGAAAGCTTCTCGACTAAGGGGTTTAGTAAGTGGATCTGCCACGTTCTCTGCTGATGTGACCCTCTCAATTAGCACATCTCCTCTTTTGATAATATCACAGATTAGGTGATACTTCCTCATAATGTGCTTGGTCCGTTGGTGAGATCTTGGTTCTCTTGCTTGAGCAACCGCCCCAGTGTTGTCACAAAACACAGTAATGGGGTCTTTCATGTTAGGAACAACATTCAACTCTTGAATGAAGTTTCTAATCCAAACACCTTCCTTTGCTGCATCATTTGCAGCTAAGTATTCGGCCTCAGTGGTCGAATCTGCAGTGGTTGTTTGCTTGGAACTCTTCCAACTCACTGCTCCGCCGTTTAGGCAGAAAATGTATCCTGACATTGACTTAAAATCATCTAAGTCTGATGCAAAGCTTGCATCGCAGTATCCTTCGACAGTAAGATCTTTCTGACCTCCGTAAACTATGAATAAATCTTTAGTACTTTTCAAGTACTTAAGAATATTCTTCACGGCAGCCCAGTGACCATCTCCAGGGTCCGATTGGAAACGACTTGTCACACTAAGTGCATAAGCCACATCCGGTCGAGTACATAACATTGCATACATTATGCTACCTATTGCTGACGCATAAGGTGTATGAGTCATTCTCTCATTCTCAAGGTTAGTCTTAGGACACATCTTCTTTGAAAGACATGTTCCTACACTCATAGGAAGGTTCTTAACCTTTGCTGACTCCATATTGAATCTCTTCAATATTTTGTCAATGTATATCGACTGTGATAGTCCTATTAACCTTCTAGATCTATCTCTATAGATTTTAATTCCAAGGATATAGGACGCATCACCAAGATCTTTCATCTCGAATTGGTTCGATAACCATAACTTAGTCACTTTCATGTCATCCTTCGAATTCCCAATGAGAAGGATGTCATCAACATAAAGTACTAAGAATTGCACTGAGGTCTCCAATTCCTTTCTATACACACATGATTCATTCGAAATTTGAATGAAGCCAAACGCTTTGACCGATTCATCAAATCGAATGTTCCAATTCCTAGAAGCCTGTTTCAATCCATAGATTGATCTTTGGAGTTTGCAAACCTTTTGCTCACTCCCACTGAATGTGAAACCTATGGGTTGCTCCATATAAATGTCTTTGTCAATGTCACCATTGAGAAAGGCAGTTTTCACATCCATTTGCCATATCTCATAGTCATAATATGCAGCAATGGCAAGCATGATTCGAATGGACTTTTGCATTGCAACTGGTGAAAAGGTTTCGTCAAAGTCCACGCCGGGTCTTTGAGTGAATTCTTTTGCAACCAGTCTTGCTTTGTAGGCTGCAATGCTTCCATCAACTCCAAGCTTTCTCTTAAAGATCCATTTGCAACCTATGGGTTTGACCCCATCAGGCAAATCTACCAAGGTCCAAACTTGGTTGGAGTTCATGGAGTCCATTTCGGATTTCATGGCTTCTATCCACTATTCAGAGTCAGAATCTGAAAGTGCCTCCTCATATGTTAAAGGATCATTATCCTTTTGAGAGATTTCATGGAAGAATCCATACTATCTCTCCGGCTGTCTAGGAGTGCGTTCAGAACGCCTTAGAGGAGGGTTTTCGTGTGTATCGAAATTCGTGATTGGTTGTAGTTGATCAGTAGGGGACGTCTCTTCAGTGGGTGGCGTGGGGTTACTTTGTACTTCTTCTAATTCTATGATCTTTCCTTTCTTTTCTTTAAGGAACGGTTCCTCAAGAAAAGTGGCATTTCTGGAAACAAACACCTTTTGCTCAGATTGATCATAGAAGTAGTATCCTATGGATTCCTTAGGATAACCTACAAAGTAGCATAAGTTAGAACGAGATTCTAACTTATCTCCCACTGTCCTCTTCACGTAAGCAGGACAACCCCAAATTCTTAAGTAAGAGTAACTAGGGATTTTACCATGCCACATTTCATAGGGCGTTTTGGGGACTGACTTAGAGGGAACTAGATTCAGAATCTTTGCTGCACTTTCTAGGGCATAACCCCAGAAAGAAGGTGGTAAGTTAGTGAAACTCATCATGGAACGAACCATATCAAGTAGGGTTCGATTCCTTCTCTCAGAAACTCCATTAAGCTGAGGAGTTCCCGGAGGAGTCCACTGAGAGATAATCCCATTATCTTTGAGATGATTAAGGAATTCTTCACTAAGATACTCGCCTCCTCGATCAGATCGAAGTGCTTTGATCTTGTGACCAGTTTGGTTCTCAACCTCCTTTTGAAATTCTAAGAATTTCTCAAAAGCTTCAGATTTATACTTCATTAAGTATACATAACCATACCGACTAAAGTCATCAGTAAAGGTTATGAAGTACTGATGATTGTTTCTAGTGCTTACACTAAGCGGTCCACAAACATCAGTATGGATCAAATCCAAAACCTCAGTGGCACGTTCACAGTTCCTTTAAAAGGAACTTTGGACATCTTTCCTTTGAGACAGGATTCGCAAGAAGTCAACTCTTTGAGATCATTTTCAGAGAATGATCCTAAAGTGTTTATCTTGCTAATTCTGTTCTTGGAAATGTGTCCTAATCTAGCGTGCCATAAGGGAGCTGAAACTTTGTCATCTCTCTTACGCTTTGTTTCTCGTTGTATATTCATAATATTGATATTTTGAGTTAGGTAAAGTCCATTACTTAGAGTACCGATATGAACGGAAGAGTTGTTCCGTTTGATAAAGTATTTACCATTCTTAATATAAGTTTCATAACCTTCATAATCTAATATTGGAACTGAAATTATATTACGAATAATGCTCGGTACATAAAGGACTTTATTTAATACTAACTCAAAACTACCTAAATCTAATCTAATTGTGCCTAAAGCTCGAGCTTCAACGTTTGAGCAATCGCCGATCTTCAAGACACATTCTCCTTCTTTGAGTTGTTGGACTTCACTTAGCATCTGTACATCATTACAGATATGAGTTCCACAACCGGTATCAAGTACCAAGAACTAGAATTAATAGAAAGATTTACTTCAACGAGAAAGATACCTTTCTTTAGAGTAGCCTTGTACTCTGGGCAGTTTCTCCTCCAATGTCCCGCTTTGCCACAATGGAAGCAAACATCCTCTTTCTGATCACGCTTCTTCTTTTGGGCCTTCCCCTTCGAAATGCCACCAGTGGGCCTAAGGGGTTTCTTCTTCTTCTTTTGGGCTTTCTTGCCCTTACCTTTAGAAGGCCCAGAAGAGGAAGATGGAGCATTCACCATCAAAACCTTATTGTCCTTCTTGATCGTGCTTTCAGCAGTCACAAGCTGACTAATCAGCTCAGCTACAGTAGCACCAGCATGATTCATGTTGAAGTTAAGGACAAATGGGTTGAATGATGGTGGGAGCGAAGCTAGCAACAAATCCACTGAAAGCTCATCTTTTAGTGGCATGTCCATGGAAGCAAGTTTCTCAGTAAGGGCAAGAAACTTGAGTCCATATTCATGGACACTTGAACCTTCCCTCATTCTCAAGTGGAACAATTCCTTTGATGTGTTATACCTTGTAACACGTTCATGAGGGCGGTAAAGTTGCTCTAAGTGGTCGTAAATCTCCCAAGCAAATTCCATGGCCTCATGTTGTCTTTGCAAGTCTGGAGACATGTTAGCCAACATAAGCAACGGGCTTGGAGATTATCATCCTTCCACTTCTGAATCGCATCCCGCTCGGCCCGAGTGGGAGCCTCCCCTTCGGGACTGGGCTCCCCTTCGAAGAGAACATAAGTTCTCTTCTCAGAATCTAAAATGATTTTCAGATTCCTCAGCCAATCAGAATAGTTGGGACCAGTCAACTTGTTTGACTCGAGGATCGATACAAGAGGGTTTTTGGTTGCCATTTCAAAACACGTAGAGAATCACAGAATCTACGACCTAAATGGTAAAACAGAGAACTAGTGAGCATGCTGAATTATAACGATATACAAAAGATAAGGTCTTTAATCTAATGTAGCTCCCACTGTTTTTCAAAGATCTAGAATTCCCAAAGATCTAAGAGGAACACGTTTCCCAATGGGTACTAAGATCCTAGGCATTTTACCTCGAACCCACGACTCGCGGACATTCTAAGTAAGAACCCTAGGTAGGTACAACTTACCAATTCTAACACCTTTAGAACTCTTAGTAATTGTTTTTGCATCACCTATCTTTCAATATGGACCCACGACTCGTGCGACATCCATATTTACTTAGGCGTTAAGCTAGACCCATCAATCATAAGATCATGATCAAAACTTAGTTCGAACGACCCACGACTCGCGGACATCGCCCTTGCCAAAATTGACCATGAAATATTGATCATTTAAAATGATCAATTAGGTAACTAAGAACTAATAAGCTCCACTAGCTATCCCACGACTCGCGGACAATAACCAGCTTCACTTACTAAACTTAAAACCTATTGATGGAATGCTAGGAATTTAATTCAAAATTTGCATCTTGAATTAAACACCTATTTGTTCGAAATTAGCTTAATATTTAAGGGGAATTTTCGAATCAACCGGAGAGTTGTCCGGTTCGACCTCACCAACATATATGTTATCCAATTTTATTAGTCTTGATTAATGCAAGTACACTTAAATGCATATCAAACAAGCACATAAACAGATAACATGTCCTAGCATGATACTAACATGTAATGATCATGGGTTCTACCTATCTTATGCGTGATATGTGGGAGCCACTCCACAATCACAAGTTCTAACATACATACCACATAAACAGTTTAAATCACATAAGGGAAAGCGGTAACAAAATACGAGCCCTATCTCTATTACATTTAACAATTGAGATTCCCCTCCCTAACATTTTGAGGGGTCTTCACTTATGGCCTCCTTGTTACTTGAATGTGGTCCATCTTACTCCATGGGTGCATTGTCTCCAAAATGAAAATAAAACCTCACCACCTATCTCTACTCTCAAATTACAATAAAAAGAAAAAGACATAAAGTAATAAGGCTCAATCTTCATATTGGCCTTAGACAATTACACGGGGCATACCCCGGCCTCAAAAACAGTAATATGGAAAGCCACATAATAAATCACATAACAGTACGCACATAAGTGAGGCTCCAACCTAAATTGAAAAACGCAACTATAGGGCTCCAACCCCAATTTAAACCATTCATGTGCATAAATTAAAACCATACATAGATCTAAACCCATGATCACCTAACATGCTCTTGCAAGAATTTAAATTTAGCCAATAAATTAAAATTCTCGTTTCAAGTCCTAATGACTTAAAACACGACTTAGATGCAATTCTTGTTCAAGAGCCTTTTCAATAAAACCCGAAAAACAACAAACCAATAAAATTCCAATTAATTTCCAAAATTAATAATTTTATTCTTTCATTATTTTCAGAAAATAAAATTCAAAATTTTCCCAAAATCCAAATCGCATTAATTTCTCAAAAATCCCAATTTAATCAAAATTTTAAAATAATTTTATTTTAGCAAAACTGATTTTAAAAGATAAAATTAAAATAAAATTAAATTGGGATTTTACGGACCGAAAAACACGAAACACGAAAACACGAAAGCACGGGCCCGGGACGATGCGGGGTCGCCCGCCCGCCACGCAGGAACGCGCGCTAGGCGCGCGCCAGCGCTGCGCACAACCGGCAGCGATTGCCGGCAGCGTGCGTGCGCCAGGCGCGCCCTTGCGCGCAGACGTGCGGCGCGGGCAGGCAGTCCCGCCCATCCCTGGGCGGGCGCTCCCGCGCGGTTGCGGGAGGAGCAGGCGGCTGTCCCGCACGGTTGCGGGACAGGCGAGCAAGGCGCCTAGGCGGGCGGGAGGGCTGGGCGGCGGTGTTGGGGCTTGGGCGTGCGACGTGCTAGCACGCCCAGCCCCGTTCTTTTCGTGTCCCGTTTCGCATTTTTGGGTTTCTCCAAAACCCGGTTCAATCCAAAATTAAAAAATTCGATTTAAACATATTTCAATCAAAACGGTTTTCAAAATCACAATTTAAGAAAACAGTTTCAGAAATTCAGGAAAAATTACAGTTTCGTATTTCAGGCTTTCTAAAAGAACTCATGAATACCTAATTCGCATCTAAGCCTAAGAATTTCTACCAAATTCAGAATAATTGAGACGAATCAGAAACACGATTAACGAGGTGGCTCTGATACCACTTGTTGGAAAACACGAATCAGAAAGCAGCGGAATTTAAAAATTTTTCCCAACAAAAGGATCTAGGACTCGCAATCGTGTAACCAAATTCGTAAAGATAGAAAACTTACTTTTCTTTTGTTCTTTCTTGAAGCGTTTCAAACCACCCAAGAACGCTCTTCTCGCGCTTGATCCCCTCTCCTTGGTAAAGCTCGAATCTTCAAACTTCTAACTTGAAGTCTCTAGAGAAAGTCCACCAACTTGATCACAATCTAACTAGTAAGGATGCTAGTTCTCTAGTTAGTGTTTAGGCTTAACCTAGGGTTTATTTAATCTTGGAGAAAGAAAGGTGTTCAACACATGAACCAAAAGAATTGTCCATTAGCTCTAAAGGGGAGCATGAGTTCCCCTATATATAGGAAAAGGGAGAGGGGCGCCGATCCTAATCCTTGTTGGGCAAGGATTTGGTTCCTCTCTCTCCTATTACTTGATCATCAAGTATTTTCCAACTTTGACTTTGAATTCTAATTCAAGTCAACTTTTAAGAGAGCTAAAAATATCCAAACTATTTTTGGATAATTTTATACTTTATTTATTATAAAATAAATTACTTATTTTTATCTAATTAATTAATTCGTAATTAATTAACTAGATTATTTTCTCCAAAATAAGACTTTCTTTTTAATTCAAAATTAAACCAAAGTCTATTAAATAATTAACACATTTAATTATTTAATACATATATATATATAATATATATATTCACACGTGTGTGACACGTGTCACAGTGACACGTGTCACTCACGTGAGCCACACGTGTGATTTCACACGTGTGGAACCCTCTTGGTCCGATTAACTCGTTTAATCATTTTCAAGCCTCAACTCATGTAACCAAGTTGTTGTGTGTGACCTTCTAGGTTCTCAATTCAATTAGCAGTGACCCTAATTAATTAATTCACTAATTAATTAATCAGTCCACAGATTAAACGAGCATAGTCTAGCAACAGGTGTTTAACCCCTAGCTGAATTGGAATGTTCGGATTCGACAGAACCTTTAAGTCATTGATTCATGTGAGATACAATCCTCCTACTTACTATCTCTCAACCAAGATCTAGGGTAAGGGAATAATTAGAACCCTAATAATCCGGTCTTAAAGCTAAGTGCATTTCATATCCATTTGATCTCAATCCAAGAAACCCTTTTCTTGATGTCTTGATCTACTGCCTTGGCCAAGGACTCCATATGGCATATGAATGACTTACACAATAAGAGATCACCTTGCAAATGCAAGTGTAGGTCCTTTCTTGATTCTCATTCACTTTCATGAATCACTTGTGCAGCCCCAGCATAAGCCTTGAATCAGTTGTCTAAGGCGACACCCTTTAAAGCTTATACCTAAGACTACAGAGTTAACTCATAAAGTGACAAGGAACCTCAAGTCTTAAGGATCAATTAATCACATCAATGACTCGTGAGATATTTCCTAATCTGGAAGTTTCCATTTCCTGAAATAGAAACTTCCTTTCCCATTTAGGAATGTTCTCACACGGGGCACCTCAGTGAACTTACTTATTAAAGTAAGCACCCTCATGTATCACGCACGTATCAACTATACACTTTGCACCTCCATGAAACAAGGTGGTCCTTCATAAGGGCGTGATCCCACAAGCAAGCCTTAGAGGAGTCAGGTTGACACTCCCACTGTCTGTAGGACTCATCGGCTTGGAGTATTTTACTAATCATGACTTATGTGATATAGGGCTCGTTTCATAAACCATTTCACCTAAATGGTAGAGTCCTAAAGTCATCAGGATTAGGGGAGTTCTCATACATGCACAGCTAAAGTAAACGCATACCAAACAAGAGCATATAAAGAAGTGTTGCCTCAATTCGTTATTTCATTCAAAGATTGTCTGTGATTACAATAAGGAAAAGCACAAAACGGATATACAATCGGCTTTCTAGGGCACTATTCCTAACAGAATATGGGGTCCTCGATCAAGAATTTAGAGACCTAATTGGGTCAGATTAAAGCTTCTCTAAGCAGGTTGGAGAATCAAGGGAAACTTCTCTCACAAACGGAGGGCCAGAGGCGAAATGTGAGTGCAATCATAATCCCAAGTGATAAAGAACTGCCCTCAGCTGTGGAGAATATCAAAACGCCCCAGAACAATGCTAAAACTGATCAGACGGGCCACTTGATCGTTTAGCGTGACCACACCTTAGCACCAGTCGTGACAGTGAGTCAGAAATTAAAGTCTAGCCTAGGCCATGGGTGGAACCACCTCCATTTCCAGAGCGCCTGACCCAAGCGAGAAAAGAGAAGGAGGAGAAAAGTATATTTGAGACTTTTCAAAAAGTTGAAGTCAACATTCCTTTGTTAGATGTTATTCAACAAATCCCACGATATGCAAAATATCTTAAGGAACTCTGCACCAACAAACAAAAGCTAAAAGGTAATGAAATCCTGACTGTAACATCCCGCTCGTCCTATAAATAAGGTACGCCATGTTTCAACCTTTTATGTGTGTAATTATGTGATTTTGTGCTTTGCACGGCCCTATTTTGAACTCTTTAAGAGTTTAGAGGCTTGTTTACAATTTTCTCTTTTTAGGGGTTTTTCGGTCATTCCTTGTTCGATCGAGATTTTGACCTTTTTGACCCCTTTATCACGTTCAGGGCAGCGAAACGAGTCCGTAGACTCTAAGTTTGCCCAATTCTGACGTCGTTAGCCCTTTCTACCGATCGTTTCTTCGCGCGAGGACCGGGATAAATATCTTCTTCATCGTTATTCGTGCCATAACCTCAGCTTCTGCTCTCTCTCCCCCCTCCAGCGATTCAAACACTGTACACACACACTCGAAGGTGTAATTTCACACACAACCCAAACTTGCTTGTTTCTCGACGGATTTCGACGAACCAATAGTGCTTTTCGACGAGCTCGACGACGCGGTCTCAACCGTACCAAGATCATGGCCCGACGACAACCGGAGGCGGCCCTTTTCGCCGATTTTCAGACGCACAGGCAGGGGGTGGCGGAGCCGCCGCTTCGCCGCCCATTCGCGGTGATTTTCGGCGGTGATCTCGAGACACGCGCCACGGACCCAGTAAGAAGACTCCCCGACGCAGCATATGGCGTTGGCGGCGCGGCCATCCAGCGGCGCTACTGTAGCGGCGAGTTTCGCCGCCTTCCGGCGGCGTTTTTCGACGGGGCTTGATGGTTTCCGATCATTTTCGACCTCCTGAGTTCATTTTCGGCAGTGGTTTTGCGAGAAAGTGACCGGAAATGGCGTTTTCCGGTGAGAAGCAGCGGTGGAACTTTGAGGCGGCGGTTCGGCCTTTTTCCGGCCGGTTTTGGTGGTGATCCCTTTTCAAAGGTTGTTCCTGACGACGAGTTCGAGTTATTCGTGGTGGTGGTGGCTCAAGAACCGGCCGGCGGCGGCGGACCGGTCTGGACCGGCGGTCTGATTTTTTCCGGTGACTTTTTCCGGGTTTTGGCTAGGGGCTTTCGAAGGGTTCGTTACGGGCTTTCCAAAGGTATGTTCGGATTTCGATTTCGTTTTACGGTTTGCGTTTAATTTCAGTTTTCGTCCTTGGAATTTAGTTCGGTTTTTTGTCAACGATGTCCGGCGTGTTTGGTATTTTCTGAAATTGATTGGGGGCTTTTGTAGAGTAGGCCGAGACGCACGTTTCTGTCCTTCCAGGGAATTTTCTGACCACCGGATGTGGTGGTCCGGCGGCTGCACGTGGCGGTTCGACCGGCTACGGTGGCGGCATTCCGGTGACTTTCGGTGAGCGGGTTCCTTTCATCGTTGTGAGTCCAACGCCACTTTCCGTTCGTCAATCGGATGTCCGGTTGATTTTATGTGAATTTTTGAAGTTGTTGTATTTATCTTCGTTAATTGTTTTAATTGTAATTTCGGCCTTGTATGAAATATGAAATGGAAATTGTGAATTGCATGATATATGAAAATATATTATGTTGTATGAAAGCTTAATTCATGATTTAGTGAATTTAATTGCCTCGTTATTTGCCAACTTATTTGAGAATAATTCTTGTTTAAGGGGTGTTAGTGTAATTTTAGAAAACTAATTGATTATGAAATGTTATGAAATATAAGAAATGAATTATGATAGGCTAAGTTATATTTAATTTGAATGAATTGCTTAAGTATGCTAATTGTTAGAATATCGTGAAAATTGTCAATGTATAATTTGTATATAAATTGTTATGTAAATTGCGTTTATTCATTCGAGAATTGGTACTTGATATGAATGGAATTCTTAATGTCCTAAATTATTGTATGTAATTAACGTTAGGAATTTTATAAGCTATGCATCTTTTGATATGTATTATGGATTGTAATATGCTCTGAATGACTTGATTGAATCAATATGGGTCATATGATGCATCATTTGTATCCGTGAGCATGGCCGTGCGTCTTTTTGGTTGGTTTTGGAGTCTGAGTTTGTGTTTGTGTGTTCAGTTGTTCAGGGGTTGTCCAGGGAGTGTCTGTCAGCTGTCGGGGTTTCAGTGGGACTTCTTGGCCAGTGTTTTCCGTGTTCGTCGGTGTACGGTGAGGTTTTCTTTCTTTTAGTTAAAGCGACCTAAAACCCTACGTGTATTTTGAAGCCTGCATGTGAACTATATATATATATATATATAGATAGATATGTGTTCGGATATGTATTTTGTGGGAATTGGCCCTTTGTTATGAAATCATTTGAAAAACGTTTTGGTATACGTATATGTAAGCTCTATTTTATGTTTGTTTGTGTTGAAAAGGGTTGGCGTGTGTGAATGTTTTGAAAATAGTGAGATTACAACTCTGGAGATATGTCGGAAAATTATGAAATTTCGAAATTAACTAAAATTATGAATTATGAATTATGAACTTTGAAATGGGCCCCGGGGAAGTGGTATGTGATTCTCGGGTCGACCATGGGGTCGTCGGGCTCTCACATCAACACAACTCCACCAACGGGAGACTTAGATCTCCTATGCCGACGGAGCGCTTCGGGCTGGCCGTCGAAGGAGTGGGCGGGATCCCCCGACTCAAAAACTTATGACGAGAGAATGGGGATGAGGATGGCCACTTATGACGAGAGAACGGGGTTGAGGATGGCCATCCTCATCCCCAACCGGAGATGGAGGATTGTTTATGAATTTTACAAGTTTTGTTCGCTTTGATTATGATTATAAAAGGAGTAAGTTGGTTCGAAACTCCTTCTCGCCGAGTTAGTTTGATTTCGATTATGAAAATGGTTCGTGAAACGGGAATGGATTAATAATTAATAAAATTCGTTGATTTTGGCCTCTGTGCCTTAAACTCTTTTATATATTTACTATCACGGGAAAATGTTTTAGATTGCAAAAACCATGCCCCGGTTCATGAACTTTTATATATTCTCTGCTCGTATGTATATGTATGGGTGCGTGTGTTAGCCCCCTCACCAGTCGTTAGGACTGACCCCTCCTCGTTGTTTCTTTTTCCCCCTTCTTTTGTTTGAGTTGCAGGTTTGCTTTGGAGCTCGTTGGAGCTAGGCGGTTGACTCGAGTCTTTCGCTTTGTTCGGGTTGAGTCGGTCTCCGTATTTGTATAGGTTTTGCATTTGTTTGAATTTGATTTAATTTGTTTAATGTATAAGTTTAATTTATTAGCTTTGTTATGCCACTATGAACAGATTTATGTTTAAGTTTTGAATATATGAATTTTCGGGACAGGTTAGGACAGGGCTTGGATTAGTTGAACCCGTTTTGATTGTATGCATTCGGGACAGGTTAGGACAGGTGAGTGGAACTAGTTGAACCCGTTTAGTTGATGTTTATTTATTTTCTGGATTGTATGAATTCGGTTCGTTACATGAAGTTTTTGAAAGTTCATATTTAAAAATGCTTCTGCATTCTGCTTTTGCTTTCTCTTGCGTACTCTGTACAGGGTCTAGATCGCCTAGCCTTAGGTTGGAGTTTTGTTTGTCACCCGTTCGCTGTGACTTGGTGCGTGTGCGGACTTCCCATTTCGTACACGTGTCGGGTCATAGTGCGGGGGTGTGGTGCCCCACCGCTCGGGGTGCTACATCTTAAGTGGTATCAGAGCTACCAGGTTCAAAACCGGTGCTCTGGAGTCGTGTCGTGTCAGTTTAGGTCGTACGGCATAGGAGTACTTGTGCATTGCATTCGTTTAATGTGAAATATTGACTTCTTTGTATGAATTTGTCTGAGCTTATGTGATTATGTGTACACTATGATTACGATTTTTATAAAATTATCATTGTTATGCTTTAAATTTTTGTAAATTATGTGTTGCATCTTCAATTAGTAGGTGCTCTTAATTGTTTTCATTACTTGACATATCCACTCACTAACTCCCATGCATAAATATTTATTCAAATTGTGAATTGTAGGGTGACTCCTCGGCGCCAAAATTGTAATTGATCGTGACAACACTTCCCACTTCTACAAATTTATGAAAGAGGATTTGAGACTTCCATCTTCTGACTAGTTGGAGCAAACGAATCTTTACAAGAATTCAGTCAGGGCTCGATGCTAATATAATGGAAACAGGTATCATGCATTCATAGCACGTGCATCATGCATTGGATTAAATTATAATTATTTTGAACATTTGCTTTACGTGCTTGATTGTTTTCCTTGCTGATTAATGAGTATATGCCATTCATATCCCTAACCCCACATGCATTAGAATCGTGATTGTATTTTAGGTGGTCATCTATCTGATTCACCAAGTGCTGTCTTAGTTGAAGCCTCATTGGAATTCGAACAGGGGTTGACCAGATAGTGAATGATCGAGCTAGCACAGCCAGGATATTGGGTGGATAAAAGAAGATACTCGAATACGAGAGAGATATTAGATCTTTTAATTATCGAGGTGCCTTTGGGATTTGTACCTAACTACTTGCAGGTGCTAGGGAGTAACACGTTTTACAAGGACACCAGGATTTCTAACTCTGGATGGCGTGAGGTAGCAACGAAGAAATTGAAGCATTTGTACCATTCAGAGTCATTCAAGGGAGGGTCAGACTATTTTAAAGACATCAACAAGAGTAGTTACACTTGTACTATGGAAAAAGGGAAAACTTTAAAATAAGGAATTTCATGGCAATGTTTTTGAAAGCCAACTTCACCAAATTACGAGGACGGGAGCATTAGTTATAATGAAGGTAGCAAAGTGGGACTGATTAAGGATTCTCCATTGATCTCTTCACGCACGTTATAAGAAACCTTACCGATGATGAAGGCAGCAAATTCTATTTCTCGCGAATTTTATCGGGACTTCGGGAAACCCTACGGATCACTTGGCTCCGAAAACTAATTGAAACGGTTCGAGACCCTTTTGAACCAGAGGATGCGAGGAAATACCAAAGGATGCAAAATGGGAAGTTGGAACTACGGCCAGTTAAGGATTTGATTATCCTTTCAAGTTAAAGAAATTGTCAACCACGACTTCACTGCCACGGTGAACGGTACATTAAACATTCATGGCATTCGTACACATGCATTGCATAAGTAATTATATTTTATTTTGTTTGACGTGTGTGACAACGTGTGTAATAACGTGGCTAATTGATTTAATTTCGTAACTTAAAGTTTTCTGTTGTTTGTGAACACTTGCTAAGTTGATTGGATTGCATGCTTGTGTAAATTATTTGTGCCTCTATGTTTAATGTTCTTGATTGCTCATTACCCCTTTCATGCATATACATATATTGTAATCTTATTTTACAGAGATTCCATCGTGATATCCCCCTTGAGTTGAGCATGGATGACGAGTCTATACTCCAGGGGCACCGATATCAGTTGTGATAAGGTACACTAAACATGCATCACATGTTTTGCGTCCAGTGTTTGCTCCAATGTGTGTTTGTTTGATTGCTGAGTAAGTGGACTTGTGTGCTAGAGAGTTGTTGAGATCTCTCTCTATTTATGTGTTAGGGAGATGCGGGATTCTCCCTATTCGTGTGAGCGAGAGATGCTGGATTATCTTGGAGCTAGATATTCGAAGATGTTGGATTCTTTCGAATTTAGGGGTTTGAGAAGTGCTGGATTTTCTCAAACTAGAATGTCTGGGAGGTGTGGAATCTGCCATACTTAGGTTGAGAGACGGGGCTCTCTCGATTATGTGGTTGAGAGACGGGGTTCTCTCAATTCTGTGCCAGAGAGACGGGGTTCTCTCCCTTGTGTGCTGAGGAACGGGGTTTTCTCTTTTGTGTGCCGAGAGATGGGGTGCTCTCACTTGAGTGTTGAGAGATGGGATTCTCTCTTGTTTGTTGCCGTTGCGTTGTGGGTGGCCTGACTTCAGCCATTAAGCGATGAGGATGTGACGGTGGCGAGCTTGGAATGCAGTGACCTAGGGGTGATGGAATGAAGTGTTCAGACAGATCCTTGTGGCTACCAAACCCTGAAGGGAGATGATCCCATCAAAGGGGTAAACTTCACAGCCAGGGCTATGACTATACGATTTTTGGGAGATTGATTGAAGTAGTCCAGATCGAAGCTCTTCGACTCAGTAGTAGGACCTGAGGACAGGTCCTTTTGAAGGAGGGAAGTTTCTAACATCCCGCTCGTCCTATAAATAAGGTACGCCATGTTTCAACCTTTTATGTGTGTAATTATGTGATTTTGTGCTTTGCACGGCCCTATTTTGAACTCTTTAAGAGTTTAGAGGCTTGTTTGCAATTTTCTCTTTTTAGGGGTTTTTCGATCATTCCTCGTTCGATCGAGATTTCGACCTCTTTGACCCCTTTATCACGTTCAGGGCAGCGAAACGAGTCCGTAGACTCTAAATTTGCCCAATTCTGACGTCGTTAGCCCTTTCTACCGATCGTTTCTTCACGCGAGGACCGGGATAAATATCTTCTTCATCGTTATTCGTGCCATAACCTCAGCTTCTGCTCTCTCTCCCCCCTCCAGCGATTCAAACACTATACACACACACTCGAAGGTGTAATTTCATACACAATCCAAACTTGCTCGTTTCTCGACGGATTTCGACGAACCAATAGTGCTTTTCGACGAGCTCGACGATGCGGTCTCAACCGTAACAAGATCATAGCCCGACGACAACCGGTGGCGGTCCTTTTCGCCGATTTTCAGACGCACAGGCGGGGGGTGGCGGAGCCGCCGCTTCGCCGCCGATTCGCGGCGGTTTCCGGCGGCGATCTCGAGATACGCGCCACGGACCCAGTAAGAAGACTTCCCGACGCAGCGTATGGCGTTGGCGGCGCGGCCATCCGGGCCGTGATGGCTCCGCACGCGCCGCCTGAAAATACCGACAGGCGGCAGCGCTATTGTAGCGGCGAGTTTCGCCCCCTTCCGGCGGCGTTTTTCGACGGGACTTGATGGTTTCCGGTCATTTTCGACCTCCTGAGTTCATTTCCAGCAGTGGTTTGGCGAGAATGTGACCGGAAATGGCGTTTTCCTGCGAGAAGCAGCGGTGGAACTTTGAGGCGGCGGTTCGACCTTTTTCCGGCCGGTTTTGGTGGTGATCCCTTTTCAAAGGTTGTTCCTGACGACGAGTTCGAGTTATTCGTGGTGGTGGTGGCTCAAGAACCGGCTGGCGGCGGACCGGTCTGGACCGGCGGTCCGATTTTTCCGGTGACTTTTTCCGGGTTTTGGCTAGGGTCTTTCGAAGGGCTCGTTACGGGCTTTCCAACGGTATATTCGGATTTCGTTTTCGTTTTACGGTTTGCATTTAATTTCAGTTTTCGTCCTTGGAATTTAGTTCGGTTTTTCATCAACGAAGTCCGGCGTGTTTGGTATTTTCTGAAATTGATTGAGGGCTTTTGTTGAGTAGGCCGAGACGCACATTTCTGTCCTTCCGGGGAATTTCCCGACCACCGGAGGTGGTGGTCTGGCGGCTGCACGTGGCGGTTCGGCCGGCTACGGTGGCGGCGTTCCTGTGACTTTCGGTCAGCGGGTTCCTTTCGTCGTGGTGAGTCCAACGCCACTTTCCGTTCGTCAATCGGATGTCCGGTTGATTTTATGTGAATTTTTGAAGTTGTTGTATTTATCTTCGTTAATTGTTTTAATTGTAATTTCGGCCTTGTATGAAATATGAAATGGAAATTGTGAATTGCATGATATATGAAAATATATTATGTTGTATGAAAGCTTAATTCGTGATTTAGTGAATTTAATTGCCTCGTTATTTGCCTTATTTGAGAATAATTCTTGTTTAAGGGGTGTTAGTGTAATTTTAGAAAACTAATTGATTATGAAATGTTATGAAATATAAGAAATGAATTATGATAGGCTAAGTTATATTTAATTTGAATGAATTGCTTAAGTATGCTAATTGTTAGAATATCGTGAAAATTGTCAATGTATAATTTGTATATAAATTGTTATGTAAATTGCGTTTATTCATTCGAGAATTGGTACTTGATATGAATGGAATTCTTAATGTCCTAATTTATTGTATGTAATTAACGTTAGGAATTATAAGCTATGCATCTTTTGATATGTATTATAGATTGTAATATGCTCTGAATGACTTGATTGAACCAATATGGGTCATATGTTGCATCATTTGTATCCGTGAGCATGGCCGTGCGTCTTTTTGGTTGGTTTTGGAGTCTGAGTCTGTGTTTGTGTGTTCAGTTGTTCAGGGGTTGTCCAGGGAGTGTCTGTCAGCTGTCGGGGTTTCAGTGGGACTTCTTGGCCAGTGTTTTCCGTGTTCGTCGGTGTACTGTGAGGTTTTCTTTCTTTTAGTTAAAGCGACCTAAAACCCTACGTGTATTTTGAAGCCTGCATGTGAACTATATATATATATATATATATATAGATATGTGTTCGGATATGTATTTTGTGGGAATTGGCCCTTTGTTATGAAATCATTTGAAAAACGTTTTGGTATATGTATATGTAAGCTATATTTTATGTTTGTTTGTGTTGAAAAGGGTTGGCGTGTGTGAATGTTTTGAAAATAGCGAGATTACGACTCTGGAGATATGTCGGAAAATTATGAAATTTCGAAATTAACTAAAATTATGAATTATGAATTATGGACTTTGAAATGGGCCCCGGGGAAGTGGTATGTGATTCTCGGGTCGACCATGGGGTCGTCGGGCTCTCACATCAACACAACTCCACCAACGGGAGACTTAGATCTCCTATGCCGACGGAGCGCTTCGGGATGGCCGTCGAAGGAGCGGGCGGGATCCCCCGACTCAAAAACTTATGACGAGAGAACGGGGATGAGGATGGCCACTTATGACGAGAGAACGGGGTTGAGGATGGCCATCCTCATCCCCAACCGGAGATGGAGGATTGTTTATGAATTTTTTAAGTTTTGTTCGCTTTGATTATGATTATGAAAGGAGTAAGTTGGTTCGAAACTCCTTCTCGCCGAGTTAGTTTGATTTCGATTATGAAAATGGTTCGTGAAACGGGAATGGATTAATAATTAATAAAATTCGTTGATTTTGGCCTCTGTGCCTTAAACTCTTTTATATATTTACTATCACGGGAAAATGTTTTAGATTGCAAAAACCATGCCCCGGTTCATGAACTTTTAAATTTGATATATGCTCTGCTCGTATGTATATGTATGGGTGCATGTGTTAGCCCCCTCACCAGTCGTTAGGACTGACCCCTCATTGTTGTTTCTTTTTCCCCCTTCTTTTGTTTGAGTTGCAGGTTTGCTTTGGAGCTCGTTGGAGCTAGGCGGTTGAGTCGAGTCTTTCGCTTTGTTCGGGTTGAGTCGGTCTTTGTATTTGTATAGGTTTTGCATTCGTTTGAATTTGATTTAATTTGTTTAATGTATAAGTTTAATTTATTCGCTTTGTTATGCCACTATGAACAGATTTATGTTTAAGGTTTGAATATATGAATTTTCGGGACAGGTTAGGACAGGGCTTGGATTAGTTGAACCCGTTTTGATTGTATGCATTCGGGACAGGTTAGGACAGGTGAGTGGAACTAGTTGAACCCGTTTAGTTGATGTTTTTTTATTTTCTGGATTATAAGAATTCGGTTCGTTGCATGAAGTTTTTGAAA
The DNA here is from genome assembly GCA_037501455.1 of Lantana camara. Taxonomy (NCBI): domain Eukaryota; kingdom Viridiplantae; phylum Streptophyta; class Magnoliopsida; order Lamiales; family Verbenaceae; genus Lantana; species Lantana camara. The sequence goes on along the minus strand of CM074858.1, from coordinate 90,680,434 downwards.
GTTCATATTTAAAAATGCTTCTGCATTCTGCTTTTGCTTTCTCTTGCGTACTCTGTACAGGGTCTAGACCGCCTAGCCTTAGGTTGGATTTTTGTTTGTCACCCGTTCGCTGTGACTTGGTGGGTGTGCGGACTTCTCATTTCGTACACGTGTCGGGTCATAGTGCGGGGGTGTGGTGCCCCACCGCTCGGGGTGCTACACTGAGTGTTGGAGAGAATGTCTCCGCTGTTTTGCAAAAGAAATTACCCCCTAAGTCCGGAGACCAAGTTATGTTTTCAATTGTATGTAAAATTGGCAAGACTGAGATTAAGAAAGCAATGTGTGATTTGAGTGCGTCCATTAATATTATGCCTCTATCTGTTTATTCATCACTGAATCTTGGTCCCTTGAAAGATACAGGTATCATAATTCAATTGACTGATCGATCAGTGGTATATCCGGAGGGAGTATTAGAGGATGTACTTGTGCAAGTTGATGGATTTGTTTTTCCTGCCGATTTTTATGTGCTTTATATGGAGGATGAAAATTCTTTGAATGTTTCTGATATTTTGCTTGGTCGACCCTTTTTGAGCATTGCTAGGGCTAAAATGGATGTTCATGATGGATTATTAACTCTTAAATTTGATGGTGATATTGCAAAGTTTAATATTTATAAGTCAAGAAAATGTCCTAATGAATTGTCTAGTGTTTTTAGCATTGATGTGATTGAGAACTCCAGTAATGAAACTTTTGACCCTAACAATGTGGAAAAGCTAAGTTTTGAATCCCTTCAAAATTTGGTAGTTGAAAATTTTGAGAGTAAGCCGAAACATGTTGGTTTGCATGATGATATCTATGATAAGGTTATTCCATTAGAGCATGTTAGACCTCTAAGTCTAAAGGCTTCAAATTTGAAATTATTCGATGGTTTGGCTAAACTAAATTATTTCGTTTTGCAGGCACCAATTGTGGAACTCAAGAAGTTTTTGGATAATCTGAGTTATACCTTCAAAGGTGGAGGAAAATTTGCAGATTCAAAGCCTATAGAAGTTGAATTGCTGTATGAGCAGTTTTTTGAGACATGTGACCATAAGATGTGGCCCCGCCCTGAGGTCACGCTCTTCTATGCTGATATTATTGATTATTTAACTACTACCTTCCTCAGATCTCATATCTTTTTCGAGTTCAGGAATCTAAGAGCCATTATTACTGATCGTGGAAAACATTTTTACAAATGGTTGAGGAGTCTTTGCTGAGAAAGCATCAAGCCATGTTGCGAATCTCTTTGAGTCACCATCCCCAAAGTAGAGGCCGCAATGGATTAGAAGATTCAACTTCACATAGTCGAGGGGATTTGTATAAAGAGTGTACCACTATTTGAGTAGCACTTTAACAAGTTTTGTCGAGCCTAAGACATTAAACAAGGGCGCTATTAGGAGGCAACCAAAGTTTTGTCGATTTAGGCACCATTTTCTTCTCTCCGTTTTCCTTTTTCTTTCATTTTCTTTTGGTTCTCGTGGTGTTTGTGTTGATTTGATGCTCTTTGTTATCTTTCAGGCTCGCGTAACTTGACCCAGATAGTGCTGATATGCTGCTGATAACTGTTGTCAATTTTCTACTAACATGACCCTTGGGCGTGGTCACTCCTAACACCCACGCCACTTCCAGAATTTCAAATTAAATGGGGAATTTACATGCCCAGACCGAACTTCAGGGAAGTCCTCTCAACTCTAGATCTTGATTTTTCATGCTTTGAGGATAATGCATGTTATAAGTGTGTGTGGGGGGGGAGGGGTCCACTAGTGGTAGAATTGAAAATTTTTGTATGTTATTGCTGAATCGGGTCATGAGCCGGCTTAAGCCCTAAAGTTCCTTAATTTGGGGGAGGTTTTGTGGCTGTGTTATTGCTTAGGACTTGAGGATGTTGATAGTTGTGGAAATTTTGCTCCCGTTTTGAATACTTTCAATTAGGTTTGATTGTTGAGTTTTGCTAGAACGAGTTAGGCTTGATAAATACATGAAATTTGTGTGAGATTTGATGAATTAGTATAGTAGTATGCCCTCATTTTTTGGGCTCCATCAAACGAATTAATGTGCTTTGCTTAGATAGAGAAGTTCATGTTTTTCAATTAAGTCTAAAAGTTGATTAAAATGCATCTTAGCTCCCTTCGAGGCGAAATAGTTAGTTAACGATTGGTTTGAGAAGTGACTTAGGAGATCGTTGTCGGTGTTTAGCCTTTTTATGATCTTTTCACCAAATAAAACATTTTGATTGACCCCGCTGAGCCTGAATGTTTTGCAAAATTCCATCTTAGCCACATTACAAGCCGATGGATAACATTATTTCCCTACCCTACTTTGAATCACACCTTGCTTGCTCATTTGGGTTTGAAATTTAGATGTCTTGGGCTCCTTTTTATTATCCTTTGTGCTGAGTTGAAAAAAAGAAGAAAAAAAAGATGCAATGAAAAGAAAAAGGGAAAAGAAGTCAAAAGAAAGGAAAAAAAAATGAGCGAAAAAAAAAGAAAAGAAAAAGAAAAAAAAAATGCAAAGAAAAGAAGGAAATAAGAAAAGTGAGAGTGTGTTTGAGTTACTAAAAGTTAGATGAAAAGGGGGAAATTAGTTGTATAAGGCAAAGTAAGGGAGTCCGGTCGATGAAAAGGGAAATACCACGGGTTTTATGAAAAATGTGTAAGCTTGGTGTTTTTGCCACTAATTCCAAATTTTCCCAACCTTAACCCAAGCTTACATTACAAGCTCAAAAGACCTATCGATCCCGAGTCTTGAGTTAACTACATTAGTGGAGATTGGTGCGAAGGGTGCATTTGAAGTCAATAATTGGTATTTAAGCGAAAATCATAGACTAATCAATCTAGTCTTTGTACATTTTTTCGTTCAATTCACACTACACTACATAAGAGTCTTTCAAGATTTCTGTAGAATCGATATGTCGATGTATGATTAGCATATATTTCAACAGAATCGATATGTAGGGTGTATAGGATTTCAAGATTTTTGTTAAGAAATCTTATTTTATTCTTCTGTAGGATGATATGTTGATTCTTTCAAGATTTCTGTAGGATAGATATGACGATTCTGTATCGATAAGTGATTTTTTCCAGATTTCTTTGAAAATAAGAATTATTTGATTATAAGACTTATTTGAAGAAATAATGTTTAAATTTTTTTGAAAGATCGATTAATTGAAATGTATGAACAGAATCTATTAAAAAACTATCGAAGCCACCAAAACTCAAACAACAACAAGAAAAACACCCAACATGATTTATGGACAAAAGAAACAACAATCCTCAAAATCAGTTTTATAAAATGCAAATAAAATATTTCAAAAACTCAGTTTCGTGGTGGTGGTTGCAGAACGAGAGGAGAGGAAACGAATGCGGAGAGGCGGTGATAAGAATGAGGAGAGAAAAAAGAATTTGAGATTTTGCTAAAGTACCCCAAAGATTTTTTAATTCTATAAACAAAGCTAATACACAATCTTAATGCGTGAAACATGCCGCGTCATATAATAGAGTAAAAAAGACTTCAACATCCCTTGGGAGCTAATTCTCTCATGTTTCCACCCACTTAACTCCGTGGAATGCCCTTTCGGCCAAAACTCAGCGTTCCACCGCCACCACAAGCTCTCCACTCTGTCAAGATGGAACAACAGAGGTTGCTCATGGCGCGATCACGGTGTTTCGAGAAACCATTTTACGATTTCATCCGGTGAGTCTCCATCTTGAATCCATCCATATTGATCGACTTCGGGGCAGCAATCTTCAGAATCCATTTTGAATGCTCTTCTATCCTATGTAGAAACATGTAAAAGAAATGCATTCAGAAGAGCCTATGGAGATGTAATCACATGAAGTGTCATTCTTTGTACTTCATTATTGTATTATGATCTCTAGATTTCTGTAATGGCAGACAGTTTATTACGCAGAGCTAATAAACATGATGATAAAGAAGTAGGTAGCTAATAAACCTGATAAGAATACCATGGCCGGGAACGAATGTTGGTGATATGCGGAATCTTGTGCCGTTCGGAACCATACTCATCGCTTTTCAAGTTCAACAATGGACAGTTAAAAACCGTTAACTTGGATAGGCCTTTCATGGCTTCTTTAGATGGAAGCCTCGTTAACCTTTGACAGTTTAACAAAATTAATTCCTCGAGGGATGACAGATTCCCCAACCACTCAGGCACTACTTCTATTTCCATATTGTTTAGCCGCAAAGTCCTCAGATTCTTGAGACGTTGAAGCTGATCTTGCACTCGGTCCCAGTCCTTCATCCTACAACTGATGGACAGATCACGTAAGCTGTTGAAAGAGCCGATCTCCAAAGGGAAGTCATTGTTATACAACTCCGGGATGTACTTAAAATCGAGTTCTGAGGTTGTGAGATGAGGCATTTTCTGAAGACAAGCAATGACCGAGGCCATATTCGTTAGACTTTTTAATCCATACAAGTACACGGTCTCTAGGGACAGCGTACACGACTCTAGCATTCCAATTGGTAATTCAGTCAGCACACGACATAGCACGATTCTTAGATCTTTAAGACAAGTGAAGCCCTGTGCTGATTCATGTCCTTTGCTTCTAGGATCATATGGTATTGACTTGAGATTCGGGCAAGTGGCTATCACCAGTTTCGCAAGAGAATTCAGGGAGTGTAGATCTTCTGGGAGTTCTTCCAATTTCTGGCAGTTTCTTATCTCTATCTCTCGAAGAGAAGCTCCTAAGAATGGAGCTAGATGCGTTAAGTTGTCACAATCTCTTACATTCAAGTACGAGAGATATTGATTGTTACGGAAGAACTCAATGGGGAGATAAACCAAGCCTGCAACTTCAACAACCGTGAGCTTCATAAGCGAGGTTAAGCGGGCCAAGAGATTTTCCACAAAAAAGCTGGTGTCCATTTGATAGATTACTAATTCTTTCAGGCATGGGAAATTACTAGGACCACTCGTCAACTTCCGGCAGGAGAACAAAAGCAATGATTCGAGAAGCGAAAATGGCACCACTTCACCATCTACTAGAGTTTCACCCGCTGTTAGCAGTCCTGTCATCGATGACATTGATCTCAAGGTAAGGTTTTTGAGAGCCGGGAACACAATACTCTTGTTTTGGTCATGAATCCCGTCCGAGGATGAATCTATGGATCTCACCTTTGGCAAATCTTCCAAATTAAGCGACTTGAGATGTGGCAAGTGTCCTAGCATGGGGATTTCGTTGATTGTCATGGTCTTATATTTGTCTTGTTGATTGGATTTGAGAATGTCAATATGCCTCAAGTTTAACAACTTCTTTAATGTTTTCGGCAGCTCATTCAAAGCATTGTTTGCTCGTAATGTCTGCAAGTGATAGAGATTACCGATCGAATCTGGCAAATGTTCGATTTCGGCCTCTAAGATGTCAAGATATCTCAAATGTATCAAATGCTCCACATTTGGCAACTCTTTACTGTCACAATCACCAATCAGCACTAAACTACGTAGAGATTTGAAGTCGGAGAACATCCTGTCATTAGAAATTCCACCTTCGAAGATTAGCGAATGCAAATTTCTAATGGCCTCTTTCGAAATATCTGTGATAGATTTCATGAAAATATATCGAATTGGACCAGCTTCAGCCAAAATTGAGCATGCCAGATCATGCACGAGGTCGTGCATGATACAGTACTTTATATTGCCTGATCTATAATCTCGCTCTAAAACTTGCAATAAGGAGTTCTGTAGAAGAAGTTCGAGATATTCTATGCCCACAGTCTCCATATCCTTTACTTGATGGCTTTGGAGAAATCCTTCGGACATCCAAAGATAATTCAGCATTCTCATTTCGATTTGAAAACCTTTGGGGAAAATTGAACAAAATGCAAAACACTTCTTGAGCGATTGAGATGGCAAATTATCAAAGCTTAACTTTAAGATCTTTCTAACAGTATTTCCATCTTTCCCCAAGTCTGAAAGCCGGGTCTCTTCAATCGAGTGCCACTCCTCTTTCGATTTCCCACGCAACAACCCCCCTAATACTTTTGCCGCCAATGGCAAGCCTTGACATCTTTTGGCAATCTTTTTCCCAATGGCCTCAAACTCTAATGGAATAAGACATCCTTTCTTGAAAGCTTTCTCTTTGATTATGGACCAACAATCTTCATCTGGCAAACTTCCCAATTCAGGAACAGGAATTGTTCCCACAATCAAAGCAACTTTTTCACTCCGCGTAGTAACAATGATGCCATTTCCCTTGACCGAACTAATACTCGATAACGTATCCATAAAATCGCCCCACTTCTTCGTCTCCTCGATCCAAACGTCATCGAGGACAAGCAAATACTTTTTTGCTTCCAAATTTTCATGAAGATTCCTCAAAAGAGCATCTCTACCTTCAAGATCAACCTTTTTCCCGGTTAACGATTCAAGAATCTTCTTGAACAGATATTTGGCATCAAAATTTTCAGAAACATACACCCAAACACGTTCATCAAAATGAGTATGGATCTTTTCATCATGGAATACCAACCTCGCTAACGTTGTCTTCCCGAGTCCGCCCATACCAACAATCGGAAGGACAACCACATGTTCATCATGGACTGGGCTACTACAAGTCAAAGTCTCCACTATTCTCGCAGCATAATTTCCTCTTCCAAAAAAGATTGGATCAACAGAGTATGAATCAGTTTCCCTTTCTGCTAAACTATCAGAAACAAAACTCGTAGCATGTACACTCAACTGACTTTCGAGGCCATAGCTATTAGCTTCTTGGTTAATCACATCCAATCTCTCAATAATTTCCCTGATTTTAACAGCCATGGATCTAGTTGAGAAGGAGAAGAGGGCTCGTACCTTCTTCTTCAGTTTGTTTCCCGTCTCCGCTTTCTTGCGAAGAACTTCATAGTTGAGCTCATCGAGAACATTGTCAGCGTCAAAAGCAACAGCTTCTAGGTTTTTCAGCCAGCGCTTGACAGCTTCCTTGGTCACTTGCTTCTTCTCGGCATCGTTCAGGAAAGCCCGAATCATATCGAGTGATTCTTCGAGCTTTTTCAAGTCTTTCTTGAAATTCCGGACGAGACTGATATCTTCCGCGCAAAGTGAGATCAGATTTTGAAGCAAGATTTCTATTGCCGTGCCAGTTATTGAACCAACCACATCTCCCATATTTTCGAAGCAGACTTTCTTTGTGGGGAGTGTTTCAGAATTCAGAGAGATTCTTTTGCTGAGCAGCTGAGATGTTACTATCGTGCTTCTGGTCCGCTAATTTGTTTGCAAAGAATCAGCATCATTGTCTTGGTGTATTCAAACGATAATTATTTTTTTTTGGTAGCATTCAAACGATAATTATGTTTGACTATTTGTCTTAATCTTTTTGGTAAAAATTAACAGAATAAATCTATAGATCATGACTCGATCAAGCCTTCTTTGATAGATAATGTTGTTAATACTTCATGAAAATTACGTCTTTTGTATTAAATATATATTTACAATGGACCCTCTTGGTTTTGAAAATTATATGTTCGTCCTCCAATATTTTACTGAAAGTATAGAAACACCACCTTAATACACTTGTTACGGATGTAGGTGAGCTTTTTTTAAAAATTTTAATGTGTAGTATTTAATTCATCTGTAACGCCCCGATTTTTCTAATTAACTTTTTACGCTTCATTATAATTTTATAAAATTCTTGAAGCATTATTTATATGAATTACTTGAATTAAAATCATCAAAAATATTATTTCATGACACGAAAACTATTTATTGCATAAAATTAATTACCGAGAGTGATAAAATTACCAAATTGTCCCTAGTTAAATATTTTCCAAAACTCTAGGGACTTAATTGCATAATCTTCTAAGGACCTTATTGATTACATTTCAAGAGTTTAATTACTCAATTGCATAACTTAGAGACTTCAAGGATTAATTGGCAAATTGAGCAATTTCACACATTTCCATGGATGAATCACGTTATATCATCTCTAGCATATTTCTTGATCATAATTTCATCCAAAAATATCCCAACCATATTTGCTCTCTCTCGGTTTCAAAGAAGAGAAAAGGAAGAAGTGATTTTCTCATCAATCATCAAGATTTCAAGAAGTCTTTCAAGAAATTGAGAGTTGATCATCATCTTCATCTTCTTCATCCATTTCTTTCATCTTTAAGGTCACGAGGTCGTGAACGAGGGACAAGCTCCCTAGAACGTATCCTTGTTGCATTTCACAAGAAAGGTGAGGTTTAGTGAATAATGGTATAACACCCTATAACCGTATGTGAACTTTCAAAGCCAAAAATGTGTTTACTTACGTTCTTAAACTCTTTCTAAACGGTTAAAACAGTTTCAAGCAAATTGGACTAATGCAAAGCAATGCATGAGGTTCGATTAATAGCACAATCATGCAAAGCAATGCATGTATTGTACTATAGTGATTGTTTAGTGGCGAGTAGCATGATAGCACATTGGGCCCGAGGGTACGTGTACGAGTCAACCGGGAAAGCATCGGGCTGACGGGTAGCTCTATACACACCCCTCAACACTGGGATGACCCCTGAATCCACCAGGAGGTTGGTGGAGGAAGGAATCCCGCACGTAGGAGTCATGTTCCTGACGTGCGTAGACTGGATGGATAGGGCTTTACAAACCCACCATCACCCGGAGTGAAGGAGTTCATGAAATGAATACGTGTGCACCATAACTGAATTGCTTGATCACATGATATTCCAACTAGCCTGTAATGATTCACTATTGGTGTAAGGTTGGACAAGCCCTCACTCGCCAGGGCCACGTATCAATAATATGAACTTTAATTAATAAACTTGATAGTTGTAATCTCGGGCGATGGGTATTATATTTTAAACTTATATTGCTTTCATAGTAAAACATTACCCGAGGTCACAACGTGCATGTTACTTGTGTTATACATATATTTACTGCCTCACTCAGTCTTCCATGGACTGACACCCCACCTTTCAGGTACTTGAGAGCGGTCGTGTGCTAGGCGGGAGTCGAGTCAGGTCACACATTATACAGAGTCTAGCATTTCATGTTTTGTACAGAACTTTTGGTATTAGGTTATGACTGTTACTATCACGTGTTGGATATTTTGATATAAACAATATGCAGGAGATGATAATGTATTGATAGATGTATGTTACTCTTACTGGGGAATTATTCGATGCTTCCGTTTTATTTTATGGCATGTTTGGTTAGTTCCCGCCTAGCTTGTTGGTATTGCATTGTCACCCGTTCGCTATAGTTTTGATTCATGTATGGACTCTCCGTTTCATACGTGGATCGAGGCTATAGTGCGGGGGGTGTAGCACCTCCACGTGTAAGGGGTGTTACATCTAAGGTGGTATCAGAGCCCGGTTGCAAAACCGAGGTTCTCGAGTCGTGTCAAGTGAGTCTAGGACGAACGGCATAGGATTACTTGTTACGTGAGAAGTTGGTATTTAATTGAAATTACGTGAATTGCTTGAATTCTTGAATTATTTGAATTTCTGAGATTCTTTGAAATGTGTGTTGCATTAACTTATGAAATCAATTGCACACATTTTGCATCTATTAACCAAACCATGCATGTATAGTGAGCTCATTTCAGGATGGATCATGGTAGACATTATCGTGACCGGTCCCCGAGACATAGGCATCATCATCGCCGCCGCCACCATCACCATGAGGAGCCATCCCCTTCTCCACCTCCTCAAGCCCAGCCTCAGGATTTTATGAACGCTGTGGTAGGGTTAATTGATCAGAGGATACAGGAAAGGGTTCCTCCCGTACCACCTGCGCAGATAGCACCCCCGTGTAACCCTATTTCTGCTATACTTCGAGAATTTCAGAACCAACAACCCCCGAAGTTCTACAAGGGGGATGACATTCAGGCTGAAATGTGGCTCAAAGAGATTGATAGGATTTGGCAACTTATTCCTTGTGACTCCCAGGAAAAAGCCCGCTGCACTCTCACTTTGATTCAGGGCGAAGCTTACTCCTGGTGGGAAAGTATTCAGATCGTACTAGAAGCTGCCGGAGAAACTATTAGTTGGGAGGTATTTGTTAGAGAATTCAGAAACAAATTTATTCCTCCAGCTTCACGTACTCGGAGGTTGAGGGAATTTACTGAATTAAAGCAAGAAGGAAGATCTGTGGGTGAGTACATAGCGGAGTTTGAACGCTTATCTCGCTATGCACCCAACATAGCGAGTGACGATTTCCACAAAGCGGTGCAATTTGTACAAGGACTCAGACCGGAAATACAGGATGCTCTGAAGGCCGCTAATACAAGTACTTGGGCCAAAGCTACTGCGAAGGCGTTGAAGGTTGAGGATTCGGACAACGCAAGAAGGCCTGTTCCTCCTCTCGAACCGGACTTAGTCTCAGGATCGAGACCAGATTCTAATATAATGAAAAGGCCCGTTAGTGATTTGGTTTTACCACCTCCGGAAAGATCTAAAAAGAAGAAGTCCCAGAATAATAAATCAGTTTCAGGAAGTACTTCCACTATGACTTCACCATCACAGTCAGGAAAGATCCTTTGCACCTATTGTGGACGCGATAATCATACCTACGAGAATTGTCGGGAACGACTGAATTTATGTATGAGATGTTGGAGCAAAGAGCATCAAGCAAATATGTGTCCAAGGCGAAGAGAAAGAACAAGAATAGCCCGAGGTATCAACTACATTCATAGCAACTTCCACGGTGAACAGTATCATTAAACACGCATATCACGAGCATCATGAATTTTATTATTACTGAAATTATTGCTCGCAACAATGTGCTTCAGTGTGAGAGATAGATAGGTATGATTGGCGTGACGACTTGCTTCTTTTGTGATAAATGTTTTCCGTATTGTTTTGGATTATTATTTGAGTATTCGAGAGACGGGGTTCTCTCCTAACTTGTTTGAGAGACGGGGCACTCTCATCTTTACCGAGAAACGGGGTTTTCTCACTTCTTGGTGAAAGACGGGGATCTTTCACTCCTTGCTCAAGAGACGGGGCTCTCTTATAACCCGTGCATGATTTGAAAACTCGAAAGTGGACCTGGGGACCAGGTCCTTTTAAGGGGGGGAGAATTGTAACGCCCCGATTTTTCTAATTAACTTTTTACGCTTCATTATAATTTTATAAAATTCTTGAAGCATTATTTATATGAATTACTTGAATTAAAATCATCAAAAATATTATTTCATGACACGAAAACTATTTATTGCATAAAATTAATTACCGAGAGTGATAAAATTACCAAATTGTCCCTAGTTAAATATTTTCCAAAACTCTAGGGACTTAATTGCATAATCTTCTAAGGACCTTATTGATTACATTTCAAGAGTTTAATTACTCAATTGCATAACTTAGAGACTTCAAGGATTAATTGGCAAATTGAGCAATTTCACACATTTCCATGGATGAATCACGTTATATCATCTCTAGCATATTTCTTGATCATAATTTCATCCAAAAATATCCCAACCATATTTGCTCTCTCTCGGTTTCAAAGAAGAGAAAAGGAAGAAGTGATTTTCTCATCAATCATCAAGATTTCAAGAAGTCTTTCAAGAAATTGAGAGTTGATCATCATCTTCATCCATTTCTTTCATCTTTAAGGTCACGAGGTCGTGAACGAGGGACAAGCTCCCTAGAACGTATCCTTGTTGCATTTCACAAGAAAGGTGAGGTTTAGTGAATAATGGTATAACACCCTATAACCGTATGTGAACTTTCAAAGCCAAAAATGTGTTTACTTACGTTCTTAAACTCTTTCTAAACGGTTAAAACAGTTTCAAGCAAATTGGACTAATGCAAAGCAATGCATGAGGTTCGATTAATAGCACAATCATGCAAAGCAATGCATGTATTGTACTATAGTGATTGTTTAGTGGCGAGTAGCATGATAGCACATTGGGCCCGAGGGTACGTGTACGAGTCAACCGGGAAAGCATCGGGCTGACGGGTAGCTCTATACACACCCCTCAACACTGGGATGACCCCTGAATCCACCAGGAGGTTGGTGGAGGAAGGAATCCCGCACGTAGGAGTCATGTTCCTGACGTGCGTAGACTGGATGGATAGGGCTTTACAAACCCACCATCACCCGGAGTGAAGGAGTTCATGAAATGAATACGTGTGCACCATAACTGAATTGCTTGATCACATGATATTCCAACTAGCCTGTAATGATTCACTATTGGTGTAAGGTTGGACAAGCCCTCACTCGCCAGGGCCACGTATCAATAATATGAACTTTAATTAATAAACTTGATAGTTGTAATCTCGGGCGATGGGTATTATATTTTAAACTTATATTGCTTTCATAGTAAAACATTACCCGAGGTCACAACGTGCATGTTACTTGTGTTATACATATATTTACTGCCTCACTCAGTCTTCCATGGACTGACACCCCACCTTTCAGGTACTTGAGAGCGGTCGTGTGCTAGGCGGGAGTCGAGTCAGGTCACACATTATACAGAGTCTAGCATTTCATGTTTTGTACAGAACTTTTGGTATTAGGTTATGACTGTTACTATCACGTGTTGGATATTTTGATATAAACAATATGCAGGAGATGATAATGTATTGATAGATGTATGTTACTCTTACTGGGGAATTATTCGATGCTTCCGTTTTATTTTATGGCATGTTTGGTTAGTTCCCGCCTAGCTTGTTGGTATTGCATTGTCACCCGTTCGCTATAGTTTTGATTCATGTATGGACTCTCCGTTTCATACGTGGATCGAGGCTATAGTGCGGGGGGTGTAGCACCTCCACGTGTAAGGGGTGTTACATCATCCCACTATTATACCTCTGAGTTTCATAACTTTGTTGGTACCGTTGAATCATACTAGTTTTTTCTGAATTTTGATGGACTCGCTTGTTCAATTTAAAAAATTACAATGAGCTATGTTTTAAAACCCGGACCGGACCGGCCGGTTGGACCGGTTCGACCGGTCGGCCTTCCGGTCCGGGTGACCCCTTAAAACCACCCCCCTCACGAACCAGTCTGGCCCGGGGCGAACCGGTCAAAAACCGGTTAAAACCCCGGACCGGACCGGTTTTCGGACCAGTTGGGCCGGATTTTTTTTTTTTTTTTTCCTCCAAAATTTTATTGTGGGGCTGGGGGAATTGAACCCAAGACCCCTGATGTAAAAGGAGGAAAGCGTCACCAGCTTGCCAACTTCACTTGTTGTTATATTTTATCAGCAAATAATTTATAAGCTTACTAAACATCTAAATTATAATTAAAAATTGAGTTCTAAGAAAATATAATTATAATATATATATATTATAATTATATTTTCTTAGCAATTAATTTTCAATTATAATCTATAATATATATTTTTAAAAACATAAAAGTATGTGTAATATTATTTTTTCTACAATAAAAAGTATGTTATTTGTTAAATTAATCTTTATTTCTATTGTTTAGATTTATAATTTGAAATTTTATTATAGCATATGTTATTAAAAAATCAATGAGTAGTTAAAATTTATTTATATATCCATTTTTTTCATATTATTTAACTAATTTAATTATTTTTAATTAATATTTATAATATTATATAAATATATATAATTATTATATAATTATGACGTCATACCGGTCCGACCGATGGTCCGACCGGTCGAACCAGTAAAACCAGTAACCGGTAAGGGCTCCGGTTCGACCACCGGTCCGGGTTTTAAAACATAGACAATGAGTGTCAGTGGTTCAGTGGAAATAAGTTTAAGTTTTAATGATACTAGTGACCCGATCAAATTGATAAGTTTTATTACTAAATATCAAGATTTTAACGAATACGTTACATTCCTAAAAAAGCCAACTAGAGGGAGTATTTATAATTTAACAAATTATAAGTATTGAAAATGTAATTTCCAAGAACCAGGAGTGCTTATGCATAAATATGGTGAAATATTGGTTTCGAGAAGTAATTATTCTCAATTTTATTAAATGTCGATTAAGACTTCTTATTTGTCTTACCCTATGATGTATAAATACTTGAAAATATTATTTTGCTGTATTATATAGTGTTGGATATTCATGTTGAACATTTTTGACATGGTAAATTAAAAAAAAATCTTATATATATTTGTATTGTATTATTTTGTTAGAATATATAATTAATATTTGGTTTTATATTATGTAGTATTTAGTTTTATCTAGTTTATAACCGTGTTTTATTCTTATCTAGAATAACTTCCTTGTAAATTGTTATATATATGTATGTAGTTTATATTTTAGAATTATTGAGAATACAGAATATCAGAACTACATATTACAAAATACCGTATTCTCTTTCACTAATACAAAATACCGTATTCTCTTTCACTCCTTTTCTCCTGCATATCCATGGAATTTTACATGGTATCAGAGCGAAGGTTTTATTTATATATATTCTCCACTTTTGGAGAGGATTATGTGATATCTCCGTATTGGAGAGAATGATTGGAATATTCCCTATTTTGGGAAGAATTATGGATTTATCCTCCATTTTGGAGAGGATTATGGGATTTCTCCGTTTTGGAGAAGATTATAAGATATTCCCCATATTGGGGTGGATGATGGATTTATCTCCGTGTAGGAGATGGTTACGGGATATTCCCCATTGTGGGGAGGATGATGGATTTATCTCCGTGTTTCTTTGAAGAGATTATGGAATTGACTTCGAAGATTGTACCAATATTTGTGTTGATGTAAACACAAGTTCCAGAAGATGTGAAGATGTAACCGAAAGATGCAATGGAGCCATGAGAAAGGATTTTGCAAGATCTAAGAGAAGCAGAAAAATAAAATTTCAAAGATCTTGGAATTTTGGATTTTGAAGAACAAAAGTGATCCAGAGATTTTGTAACACCAGAAGGCTTCTTTCCACGTAACTTGTTCAAGTTGGACTTCTTCATTCTTTAGAAGTTCCAACTTGAGGGGGGACTGTTAGAATATATAATTAATATTTGGTTTTATATTATGTAGTATTTAGTTTTATCTAGTTTATAACCGTGTTTTATTCTTATCTAGAATAACTTCCTTGTAAATTGTTATATATATGTATGTAGTTTGTATTTTAGAATTATTGAGAATACAGAATATCAGAACTACATATTACAAAATACCGTATTCTCTTTCACTATTCCAAAATACCGTATTCTCTTTCACTCCTTTTCTCCTGCATATCCATGGAATTTTACAATTTTTGTATCCATGTATTAAAGGTCTCGTCTATTACTTGGTACCCGTGCATACAAAAGTAGCCTATTCGTGGCACAACTTAGACAAACTACTTGAAATTATTTATTTATTTTCACAGAGCCAGAAATTATCATATTGGTGTCCCAGCATTTATTCAAACGATCAACAATATAAAGTTTTTTGATCCAGCTCAATGATCCTCTAAGCCACAAAGCTTCAAATCCTATCCAAGTCGGGATTTCTGAAATCAATGTTGGAGATTGACCTTGGATAAAGGCTCGAATTATTCTCCTCGAGGTGGTGAGTGGCCTCGGTTAGAGAGGTGAGGAGGAGTGGATAGTTCTTGATGTTCTTCAGTGCTTTCGGATGTGCCTCGGTCTTTGCAGATCGGTTGAGCTGAGAACGAAAACAATAGAGTTAGTGATGGTCGTGGGGATTGAGAAATGCTCGATTTTGTAGCTGAGGATAAGCTGCTGAAACTAGTTCCTGTATCATGGAGAGAATTAGGTCCCATGGGACGCCAAAGTCTTTTTTGAGGGATATAACCCTCAATTTCTTTTTCCTTTTCTTTATTTACTATTATCTGACGTGGTTATTTAAATTTTTTTTTTTTTTTATTTCTTTAATATTACATCGATAATCACGCCATATCTTTCAAATTTAGATCTCTCACCCAAATCAAACCCTATTTTCTTCTGCTCTTTTTCTCTCGCTCGTCGTTTCTCCTTCTCTCCTCCTTATCTCTTTCAACCATGATTTTCTTCTCAATCTCTCCTTCAACGATGAAAAATACAGAGCATCTTCTCACCTGCATCTGCATCTGTTCTCGCCTACATCTGCATCTGCGTGCGTTCTCGTCGCCGTCTTCTAAAGCTGCTATTTCTGCCTGCATTTTATTATCTACAACGGATTCTATAATCACGTTAGAAGATTAAGAATTCTTATTGTCCTCTTCTTCTATTCTTCTGTATTCTTTTTTTTTTTTTCTTTTTTTTTTCAGATTTCTTCAAGAAATCGAGTGCGTGATTGTAGACTGTTTCTGCAATTGAAAAACGTCTTCTTCTTCTATTCTTCTTCTCCTATTCTTCTGCTTTTGTTTTTTTCAAATTTCTTCAAGAAATCGAGTGCACGATTACAGAAATCGCACAAGCGATTGAAGAAATCGCGCACGCGATTTTCAAAAATCGAGTGCGCGATTGCTGAAATCGCGTGCGCGATTGAAGAAATCGAGCACGCGATTTCTAGATTTCTGTGATCGCGCACTCGATTTCTTGAAGAAAAATGAATAAAGGAATCATGATCTTAAAAAAATAAAAGAAAATAAATAAAAAAGAAAAAGTGATAAATGAAAATAAACATGGAGATGAATAAAAATAATAGAAGAAAAAAAGAAAATAAAGAGAAAAAAAAAAATGAAAAAAATCTTAAAAATCGAGTGACTCGATTTGTACACGTGGAAAATAATTATATTTAATATTTATTTTATTAGATAAAATTCAAAAAAAGGTTATATACCCAATTCTTTTAAAATTAGGGGTTACATAACTTAAAAAACTCTTGGACGTCCCTTATAACGCAATGTCCCCTGTATCATGGCTTTGCAAACTCTCGCTTGTCGTGCGATACTCCTGCTAAGATAGGACGGCTTAATTTAAGTTTAGGGTGACTTAATTTTCATTAAACAAAGAAACAATTGTGTTGCTTCTTGAACTATGGCCAACTTTGCATTTAGTTACCTGAACTTTTATCTTTTTACATTTAACCACATGAACGCAACGAATTTATAAATATGTATTTCATCATTCACCCAAAACTTTGAAGCAATCAAACAAGAATTTGGCTAATGTCGATTAAAAGACTAATGAAATGTAATTCTACTCGAGCAGCCCATTGACTTTACCTAATACAAGGACAGACGAGCAACCTTGCCCCTTCCGAATAAAAGAATTAATTTGCATACTCAGCCTTAGTCTTATGGAAAAATTACACATATTACCCCTACGAGCAATTAGTTTATCTAGAGAGGGTTTACTTTGAAAGATTGTTATTTGTTGGGAATAGATTATAAATAGTAAAATTTTTAATTAAATTATCACCACCACCCTCTTTACTTTAAAAGAAATTTCAATTTCAAGACAATCCTGTTCGTCCCATGTCTTTTATTTCAATGGTTTTAATCTTCCATTCTACTAGTTAAGTGACAAAAATGCCCCGTCCCCACTTGATTGTCACCCCCTACTCTCGTTTGCAAAAATATAATTTTAATAAAATAAAATTTTAAAAAATGAGAAAATATAAAAAAAAAATGAAATTTTTTAAAAAATAAAAAGTAAAGATAATAATAAAATAATAAAATAAAAATTATTAAAAATAAAATATAATAAAAAACAAAAAATTAAATAAATTAATAAAAAATAAAAATAATTAAAATTTTTTAATAAAATAATAAATTTAAAAATATGAAAATAAAAAATTTAATAAAATCAAAAATCAAAAATAATAATTATAAAAAAAAGTAAATATTAAAAAAGAAAAAAGATATGCTTATGTTCTGGAAGTCAACAGATCCTAAAAGATTACATTTTGCAAAGGTATTAACTACAAGGCTTCACATGACTAAATCATAGTTCTGCTTAATATAGAATACCGCAAATTGGCAAAGATTAGATAAGAGATTGATCATTGAAGAAAACAGCCCAACGTAATGTTTTAATAACGTGGGATGTGGCCATGTGGGGCTTACGAATGTGGTTTAATTCTAATCCAAATTTATTTCAGTCATACCAATTCTTTAATATTTTATATTTATTGTGTAATTGATTTAAATTTAAAAAGATAAATTAATTAAATAATAAGTAATATATTTGCTATCTAATTGGCTCGGATTAGATCGAATAGAGTTTTAGCCAAAATTTTCGGACGATTGCTTTGAAATGTTTTCCCATACATGAAATTTCGTTGTTTTTTAAAAGTCATCGTTATTGACTTCATTCTTGGCTTGAGAGGTGAAATTTCAACATACAAAGCGGGAAGACAATCACTGTGCTGATTGGTTTGCTAAGGCTGGCCATGACATATAGGAGTATTTGAAAATTTGGAAGGATTCTCACGAAGATGTTATTATCTATAAAGCACGGACACTTCATATTTTACCCTCGTGTAATATCGGACACGGACACGTGTCCGACACAGCTCGGACACGGCTAGGACACGTGTCCGACACGGTTCGGACACGGCGCGAAACGTGTCCGACACGGCCCGCACACTTCGACACGAAAAATTCAATAAAAAAATAATTTTTATTTTATTTTTTTTGAAAATTTGAGAATATAATTTTTTAAGAAAAAAAAAATTATATAAATGTGCTAAAAGATGTATACTATTAATTTAAATTCAAAATTTTTTTATAATACAATTATATAAAAAATGTATTAATACTATTTGTAATGACTTAAAATATTGAATTGGAAAATGGTATATGTTATTTAAATTTGTAATATTGAATATTTTATTTTATATAAATTAATATATAATTATATATATATAATTTATTTATTTATATATAATATAACCGTGTCGTGTCCTAAATATTTAAAAAAATTTGTGTCGTCTCGTGTCCGTGTCGCCGTGTCCGTGTCTGTGCATCATAGGTTATTATTTGTTGTTTGCTGAAAGAACGAGGAAGACTTGATCCTCTTCTTTTCTTTAAAAAATAAATCATAACGACGGAAGAAACGCAAATTCAAGCTATGAACCACTACAAGAAAACAGTCGAATTTTGGGGGAAGGGAATTCCGAGGGAATTCTCCAAATTAATTTCCGAGGGGACATTCCCTCGGAAATCCCTCAGAAATGTTCGCGCCAAGGTAAGGTGCCAAGTTTTCCAAGGGATTTCTGAAGGAAATCTCCCTCGGAAATATAAAATTTATTTAAATTTTAAATTAAAATTAATTTTCGAGGGATTTTCCAGGAAAAATTCCCTTGAAAAATTGAAACTTATTTAATTTTTAAATTAAAATTAGTTCCCGAGGGAAATATTCCCTCGGAAATGTTCACATAATTAAATTTAGTATTTTCTGAGGAAAAATTCCCTTGGAAAATTGAAACTTATTTAATTTTTAAATTAAAATTACGTTCCGAGGGATTTTCGAGGGAAATATGCCCTCGGAAATGTTCACATAATTAATTTATTATTTTCCGAGGGAAAATTCCCTCGAAAAATTGGAACTTATTTAATTACTAAATTAAAATTACTTTCCGAGGGATGTACGAGGGAATATTCCCTCGGAAATGTTCACATAATTAAATTTAGTATTTTATGAGGGAATTTCCAAGGGAAAATTCCCTCGAAAAATTGAAACTTATTTAATTTTTAAATTAAAATCACTTTCCAAGGTAAATAATCCCTCGGAAATGTTCACATAATTAAATTTAGTATTGTCCGAGGGAAAATTCCCTCAGAAAATTGAAACTTATTTAATTTTTAAATTAAAATTATTTTTCGAGGGAAATAATCCCTCGGAAATTAATTTGATAAATCCCCTAGAAATTCCCTCGCAATTCCTTCAGAATTTTGAATAGTTATTTTTTAAATTATAAATTATATAATAATTTATTGAACTTATGTAAAATCCATGATAATTATAAATATCATTAAGTGAATTAACAACTATAATGATATCTATTAAATTAGTAATATATATGTAGTCAAACGTTCGAGTTGTTCGCCCAGGCTTGGGCCGTGGTGCAACAAAGGCCGCATGTATTCGATGAACTACATGGTAGGTGGATCATCACATGGGGGTTCATATTCTAGTGGTTCTCAGGAGTACACATTGTCTCATTCATGTTAGGAATAGTGCCCTAGAAAGCCGATTGTATATCCGCTTTGTGCTTTTCCTTATTGTAATCACAGACAATCTTTGAATGAAATAACGAATTAAGGCAACACTTCTTTATATGCTCTTGTTTGGTATGCGTTTACTTTATTTGTGCATGTATGAGAACTCCCCTAATCCTGATAACTTTAGGACTCTACCATTTAGGTGAAATGGTTCATGAAACGAGCCCTATATCACATAAGTCATGATTAGTAAGCTTATGATAGAGTTAGTTGGCGATTCCTTGAACAAACACTCAACCTCTTTAAATTGTCAACTCGATTTATTCAATTGATTATGTCAGCTGTTAAAAGTGTTCACCTGAGTATTCTATTGAATGGAGAACCGTTGGAGCCGATTCAACCGTCTTGTGGCCTCCGTTACGGAGATCCTTTATCGCCATACTTGTTCGTGCTTTGCATAAAAAGGTTTACATATCTCATTGAAAAAGAGGTGGGAAAAAGCAATCAGAAGTTACTCGCGGTTTGTAGAAATGCGCCAAAGATATCACACATGCTCTTTGTGGATGATTTAATTCTTGTTACTAAACCCAACAACGACTACGCGTTGGCTATTCAACGGGTCATGAATACCTTCTGTAGAAGTCCCAGCCTTAAGATGAATAATGAGAAGTTTAAGATTTTCTTTTCACCCAAAACAGACAAGGAAATTCAAGATGATATTGCAAATATCCTTGGTATTGGGAGAACAAACAATACTTAGGAGTTAAAATTGTGGAGGGCAAACAAAATCGTGAGTTCTTTAATGAGCTTATTGATAAAGTACAAAATAAATTGAGCTCGTGGAAGGCTAAATTTGTTGAACATGGTCGGTCGGTTGACACTCATCAAGTCTTTATGTCTTCGATACCTATCTATAGCATGCACACCAATTGGCTTCCCTCGCATGTGTGTGAGAAATTAGATAAGATCAATCGGGATTGTTTTTAGGAAAATGATGTGAACCGGAATAAAATTCATTTGGTTGGCTAGAGTAAGATCCTTAGAAACAAGAAAGAAGGCGGTTAGGTATTCGTGATACAAGAAAAACCAATATTGTGATGTTGGCAAAATTTAGGTGGAAGGTTTTCAAGAAAGCCGACACTAGCCGGGGCAATATATTTTAACAGAAGTATCTCAAAGGGGCTAGTTTGATGGATCATGAGGCGCAACCACAACACTCAAGACTCTAGAAAGGTATCATAAAGAGTTTTCAAAGAGTTAGCAATAACATTATGTGAAAGGTTGGGAATGGCAGTAATATTCCTTATGGTATGATAAGTGGTTAAAGGAGGGTAAGATTGGAGAGGAGTTGGTGTTAGGAATAGTGCCCTAGAAAGCCGATTGTATATCCGCTTTGTGCTTTTCCTTATTGTAATCACAGACAATCTTTGAATGAAATAACGAATTGAGGCAACACTTCTTTATATGCTCTTGTTTGGTATGCGTTTACTTTAGCTGTGCATGTATGAGAACTCCCCTAATCCTGATGACTTTAGGACTCTACCATTTAGGTGAAATGGTTCATGAAACGAGCCCTATATCACATAAGTCATGATTAGTAAAATGCTCCAGGCCGATGAGTCCTACAGACAGTGGGAGTGTCAACCTGACTCCTCTAAGGCTTGCTTGTGGGATTACGCCCTTAAGAAGGACCACCTTGTTTCATGGAGGTGCAAAGTGTATAGTTGATACGTGCGTGATACATGAGGGTGCTTACTTTAATAAGTAAGTTCACTGAGGTGCCCCGTGTGAGAACATTCCTAAATGGGAAAGGAAGTTTCTATTTCAGGAAATGGAAACTTCCAGATTAGGAAATATCTCACGAGTCATTGATGTGATTAATTGATCCTTAGAGTTGAGGTTCCTTGTCACTTTATGAGTTAACTCTGTAGTCTTAGGTATAAGCTTTAAAGGGTGTCGCCTTAGACAACTGATTCAAGGCTTATGCTGGGGCTGCACAAGTGATTCATGAAAGTGAATGAGAATCAAGAAAGGACCTACACTTGCATTTGCAAGGTGATCTCTTATTGTGTAAGTCATTCATATGCCATATGGAGTCCTTGGCCAAGGCAGTAGATCAAGACATCAAGAAAAGGGTTTCTTGGATTGAGATCAAATGGATATGAAATGCACTTAGCTTTAAGACCGGATTATTAGGGTTCTGATTATTCCCTTACCCTAGATCTTGGTTGAGAGATAGTAAGTAAGAGGATTGTATCTCACATGAATCAATGACTTAAAGGTTCTGTCGAATCCGAACATTCCAATTCAGCTAGGGGTTAAACACCTGTTGTTAGACTATGGTCGTTTAATCTGTGGACTGATTAATTAATTAGTGAATTAATTAATTAGGGTCACTGCTAATTGAATTGAGAACCTAGAGGGTCACACACAACAACTTGGTTACATGAGTTGAGGCTTTAAAATGATTAAACGAGTTAATCAGACCAAGAGGGTTCCACACGTGTGAAACCACACGTTGAGGCTTTAAAATGATTAAACGAGTTAATCAGGCCAAGAGGGTTCCACACGTGTGGGTCATGTGAGTGACACGTGTCCTTGTGACACGTGTCCCACACGTGTAAATATATATATATTAAATAATTAAATCTGTTAATTATTTAATAGACTTTGGTCTAATTTTGAATTAAAAAGAAAGTCTTATTTTAGAGAAAAATAATCTAGTTAATTAATTATGAATTAATTGATTAGATAAAAAATAAGTTATTTATTTTAAATAAAGTATAACATTATCCAAAAATAGTTTGGATATTTTAGCTCTCTTGAAAGTTGATTTGAATTTGAATTCAAAGTCAAAGTTGGAAATTACTTGATGATCAAGTAATAGGAGAGAGGGACCAAATCCTTGCCCCATAAGGACTAGGTTCGGCGTCCCTCTCCCACTCCTGTATATAGGGGAGCTCAAGCTCCCCTTAGAGCTAATTGGCAATTCTTTTGGTTCATGTGTTGAACACCATCCTTTCTCCAAGATAAACGAAACCCTAGGTTAAGCCTAAACACTAACTAGAGAACTAGCATCCTTACTAGTTAGATTGTGATCAAGTTGGTGGACTATCTCTAGAGAGCTTCAAGTTAGAAGTTTGAAGATTCGAGCTTTACCAAGGAGAAGGGATCAAGCCGCGAGAAGAGCGTTCTTGGGTGGCTTGAAACGCTTCAAGAAAGAATAAAAGAAAAGTAAGTTTCTTATCTCTACGAATTTGGATACACGATTGCGAGTCCAAGGTCCTTTTGTTGGAAAATTTTTAAATTTCCGCTGCTTTCTGATTCGTGTTTTCCAACAGTTGGGTGTGGAGGTTCTTGAAGAAGATGAACACCTGAGTGTTGCCGACGTGATCGACGAACAGGAAAATTGGAAGCTGGATCGCTGCAACACTAGGGTCCCAAAATGAATACGAAAGATGGTTACGACACTATACTACCTATGAATAGGGATACTGTAGCACCCTAACCCCCAAGGCGCCACATCCCCCGCACTATAGCCTCGATCCACGTATGAAATGGACAGTTCATACATAAACCAAGACCACAGCGAACGGGTGACAATAAAAACGACGCTCTAGGCGGGACACTCTCCCCAGCATAATCAACAAACATGAATAGAAAAGCGGAAGCAATAAAGTCATTCGTATATATATAGGTACCATATTTATTACAGAGATACATATAGGTACCAATTAGCTATCAATACATTATCATTTCTACAAAAAAGGTAACTACTTACGTATCCAAAATGTGTCGATCGTGGACATAACATGATATCCGACAAAATATATACATGAAAGGTGCAACACTAGACCCGTGACAATGCAGGACTCGACCAACTCCCGCCTAGCACAACCACGCTCAAAGTGTACCTGAAAAGTGAAGCATCAGACTACCGAAGACTGAGTGAGGGGCAATAAATAAATATAACACACATCACATGCAAGTTGTAGCCTCGGGTAAAGACTTTCGAAAACAATAATTATATAGTTCAAGAAATTTCATCCTTTGCCCGAGATTACAGCTATCCATTTTACACGTTTAATTAACTATGCTTATCAATGACATGAACATGTGGCCCCGGCGAGCAAGGGCAATCTCCAACCGAACTCCCGATCGTGAACAATACGTGATCATGCTTGCTTGCTTGATAAATAAGTGATCATGCAATTTAATTAGTGCTCACATAAACAAGTTCATGCTTGAAATCATGCAATAACCCGAGGATAACCCGACATGCCGGATTAATCCCCAGTCTCCTTCTCCCTCCGGGTGATAGCGAGTTTGCAAGGCTCGACTATCCACGACATGGTGTGTGTAGAGGACATGACCCTCTAGACACGGAACTCCTTCCACCACTAATCTCCTAGTGGCTTCGGGGGTGATCCCAACAATGTGAGGATAATTCAGGAGTTACCCGTCAGCCCTTGCTTTCCCGGTTGGCTCAAGAATTACCCTCGGGCCCACGTGCAATCATGTACTCGCCAAACTTGCTTGAAAATCATGACAATCAATACTTTCTTGCTTGAAATATTTATCACTTTGAAAACGTTTATAAGTGTAATAGGTTTTGGCCGAAAACTAGCACATAAGGGTTATAGGGTTCGTTTTACCAAAACAAAACCTCACCTTTCTTGCAAAATATAATAAAGAAGCGTTCTAAGGAGCTTGCTCCCCGTCCACGCCCTCGTGACCTGTGCAAATACGACGTATATACGTGAGACAAGACCTAAAATGACCAAAATATGACGAACGGCGGAAATGTGTCGAGACGACCATGAAAATGCAATGTGGTATGATAACATGTTGTTTCACATCATATTAACACATATTATAGCAATTCGGGGTCAAAGAAGTCGTTGGATCGAGGGGCTAATTTCGTAAATTTATGCAGAAACTTTTGTTCTGCATGTCCAGGTGGGAACGGCCGTTCCGGTTCCCTTTGAAAAATGGGAACGGTCGTTCCCAAGAGTTCCCCAAAACGTGCCAGCGTTTTCCCCTTAAAAACGCGCCTTTGAGCTGGGAACGGCCCTTCCGGCGCAAGGCCAAAATGGGAACGGCCGTTCCCATGCTCGGCCGCCCCTCTATTTGAAAAGAGATGGGAACGCCCGTTCCCACCAAGCCTTGAGGCTGGGAACGGTCGTTCCCAGTTTCTGCAACTGAAGAAAACAGAGCAGAAACAGGGGAGGCTCTCGGAAAAGAAGCAACAAAGCCACAAAATCCCATTTTTGATCCCCAAATGCTATAATCTCTGGAAATATGATACAAACAACTTCAATACATGATAATATAACACTTGGACACATAAAGCCATGAAATATCATCATAAATTCATGCTCATGATCAAACTTGTTCATTTTTGCCAAATCTCCAATATTCAAGCTAGAAATCATGCAATAATTCATGTTATGATCATTCAATCATGTTTTGCACAACACATAATTCATATAACATGAAATTCCTAAACCCTAGCATGTCAAACACAATCAAATCATCCTTTTCCATGCAACCAACCTTGAGGATGAAAGAAATGAAGAAGTATGATGATGATGATTCCCAATTTCTTGAAATACTTCTTGAAATCTTGATGATTGAATGAAAATTATCTTCTTCCCTTTTCTTCCTTGGAATACCGAGAGTGAGAGAACAAAAAGGGTTGGGGAATTTTGATGAAAAATGATCAAGGAAGAACCTTGGAGATGTATTACGTGATGCATCTCCTTGGTTTGAGTGAAATATGCCAATTTGCCAATTAATCCTTGAACCCATGAGAGTATGAAATTGAGTAAATAAGTTTTTGAAATATAATCAATTAGGTCCTTAGAGGCTCATGCAATTAAGTCCCTAGCATTTAAGGAAATATTCAACTAAGGACGATTTGGTAATATAAACCACTTTCGGTATTAATTTCAAGCAAGAAATATTTTTCGTGTCATGAAATAGTGTCATGAAATAATATTTTCAATGATATGAAATCGAAGAATTGATATGAACAATGTTTCATGAATTTTACAAAATGTGAATGCCACGTGAAAATATATTATAAAATTAAAGAAATAAATAACCCTACGCTCAAAACGCACACGTGGCGTGCTTACCTGTTCATCCGGAAACCGGGGCGTTACAACTCTCCCCCCCTTAGAAGAATCTGGTCCCCAGATTCTCTAGTCTTGCTCGAACAACTCCGGGTGGAACCGTTTCATTTTATCCTCTGTTTCCCAAGTGGCTTCCTCGGTTTTATCGCTTCTCCACAACACTTTAACCATGGGAATCCTCCGGTTCCTCAATTCCTGAAATTTCCGATCCATGATTTTAACCGGTCTCTGAACAAAAGTTAAATTCGGTTCCAACTCAACTTCTTCCACGGGGAGAATCATAGTCTCATCGGGATAGTATTTCCTTAATTGTGAAACATGAAATACGTTATGAATCCCCGTAAGACTCGGTGGTAGGTCCAGTCGATAGGCTACCTCGCCTATTCTTTCAAGAATCTCAAACGGACCTAGGTAGCGCGGATTAAGTTTTCCTCCTTTCCCGATCCGGGTGAAACCTTTCCTTGGTGACACCTTCAAGAATACCCGGTCACCCACTTTGAATTCTAGATCTCTTCGGCGCTTATCAGCATAGCTCTTTTGCCTATCTTGCGCGGCTTTCATCCGTTGTTGAATCGTTTGAACCTTTTCAATCATAGCTTGGACGACTTTGGAAGGCCTTTCGAACCTTTCACCTTTCTTTACCCCTTCCTGTTTCGACCACTTCCATTCTTCCAAGTCGAAGAATAACGGAGATCGGCACTTTCTTCCATAAAGTAACTCGTAAGGAGCCATCCCGATCGAAGCCTGAAAGCTGTTATTATAAGCGAACTCGATCAAGGGAAGCTGTTCTGTCCATGAGTTCTGAAAATCTATCGCGCAAGCCCGAAGAAGATCTTCCAAGTACCTGATTAACCTTTCAGTTTGACCGTCTGTTTGCGGGTGGAATGCTATACTGAACTTAAGTTTCGTTCCCAAGACAGCCTGTAATTCCTGCCACAACTTAGAAGTAAACCTCGGGTCTCGGTCTGATACTATGCTCACCGGAATACCATGAAGTCGAATGATCTCTCTGTTATAGATTTCAGCTAACTTTGGAATCTTATAGGACATCCGGACCGGTAGAAAGTGAGCAGACTTTGTAAATCTATCCACGATTACCCAAATTCCATCAAACCCACCTTTAACCTTCGGTAATCCGGAAACAAAGTCCATCGTTACTTGTTCCCACTTCCACTCGGGAATAGGTAACGGTTGTAGAAGTCCCGCGGGTTTTTGATGCTCAGCTTTCACTTTCTGACAAGTCAGACAATGCTTCACGTACTCTGCCACGTCTCTCTTCATCCCGTTCCACCAATAATACTGTTTCAAATCCTTATACATTTTATTTCCTCCTGGGTGGATCGAGTAGGCTGACTTGTGAGCTTCTTCGAGTAGGACCCGTCTCAATTCCTCAGGTACTACTACTCTATTCTTAAACCGAAGCAACCCGGTCTCATCAAACCCAAACGGACTCTCCGGGTCATCCTTAGCTTTACCTGCAAGCTTCTGTACTTCCGGATCCCTATTCTGAGCCTCAAATAATTGATACCTTAATTCCGGCTGAACTGTGATATTAGAAACCCGAGCCTTTAACACAATCGGGACAATTTCCTCACTTTCCTTTATTTCCAAGTTCGATACACTTGCCTTCCTGCTAAGTGCATCGGCGACCACATTGGCTTTCCTGGGGTGATACTTAATTGTACAATCATAATCTTCCAACTTTTCCATCCAACGCCGTTGCCTCATATTCAAATCTTTCTGTGTGAATAAATACTGGAGGCTCTTGTGGTCGGTAAAAATCTCAAAGGAAATCCCGTAAAGATAATGTCTCCATTTCCCGAGAGCAAAGATCACGGCTGCAAGCTCTAGGTCGTGTGTTGGATAATTCCTTTCATATTCCTTTAGCTTCCGAGAAGCATAGGCGATCACTTTTCCTTTCTGAGTCAAAACACAACCCAAGCCTTCCTTGGACGCATCCGTATACACTGCATACTCTTCTGAACCCTCAGGAAGTGCTAACACCGGAGCTGAGACTAACTTTTCTTTCAGAAAATTAAAGCTTTGATCACACTTCTCGTCCCAGACAAACTTAACATCCTTCTTAGTCAACCGGGTTAACGGTGCCGCAATCTTGGAGAAATCCTGAACAAACCTTCTGTAATAACCGGCCAATCCCAAGAAGCTTCTAATCTCCGAGGCATTCTTTGGTTTCTCCCACTTAAGCACGGCCTCGATTTTCGAGGGATCGACTTCCAACCCTTTTCCTGAAATCACATGCCCCAAGAATGAAACCCGATCGATCCAAAATTCACACTTGCTGAACTTAGCAAACAACTGATGCTCTTTTAGTGTCTGAAGAACGAGCCTGAGATGTCTCGCGTGCTCCTCGGCTAATTTCGAGAAAACCAGAATATCATCAATGAAAATCACCACGAACTTGTCGAGGAAAGGCCTGAATATCCGGTGCATCATATCCATGAAAGCTGCAGGGGCATTAGTCAATCCAAACGGCATAACCACGAACTCATAGTGCCCATACCGAGTATTGAATCCTGTCTTTGGAATATCCTCTGCTCGGATTCGCAGCTGATAGTATCCCTGTCTTAAATCCAATTTCGAATACACCTTAAAACCCTGGAGTATATCGAACAACTCCTCAATATGTGGGAGGGGATACTTGTTCTTAATAGTCATCCTGTTCAACTCCCTGTAATCGATGCACATTCTTAAAGTCCCGTCCTTTTTCTTTACAAACAATACCGGTGCTCCCCACGGCGACGAACTCGGCCGAATGTACCCAACTTCCAATAAAGCCTCAAGCTGAACTTTTAGTTCCTTTAATTCGGCTGGAGCCATCCGGTAAGGAGTCTTTGAATACGGCTCGGCATTTGGGAATAGATCGATCACAAATTCAATCTCCCGTTCAGGAGGCAAAGAATCCAACTTCTCTGGGAATACCTCGGGAAATTCCTTTACCACTTCTGTGTCCTCTAATTTCACCTGATCTTTGGGCTTGTTCAGAATGTAAGCAATGAACCCTGTAGCCCCGTCCCTGACTAACTTCTGAGCCTCTGAAAACGAGAGTAGGGGCACGGTCTTTGAAGTACAGCCCGTAATAACCTCTGAACCCAACTGAACCTTCTTAGCCCGGCAATCCACTGTAGCACAATGCCTGTATAACCATTCCATCCCCAATATAGCTCCATATCTTTCCATCGGCATAACAATAAAATCTGTCAGAAACTCCCGGCCTTCAATTACAACTGGAACATCCCTGTAAACCTGATCCGTCTCTCGCCTACTACCGAAAGGAGTACTAACTATATAGCGCCCAGAAGTACACATAGCAGGCAAAGACAAGGTAATAGCAATAGAATGCGCAAGAAAGGAGTGTGTAGCTCCTGGATCAAATAATGTATGGATATTCGTGCCATGAATGCAAATAATACCTTCAACTACCGCAGCGGGGTCAATATCAGCCTCCTGCTCTTCTCCCGCGAGTGCATAAGCCCGAGCTCTCACCAGTGGCCTCGGTCCTGCAGGTGGCGGATCCTGACGATCCGGACAACCGTCAACCAAGTGCTCGTTACTCCCACAGATCAAACATAAGCCCAACCGGCGTCTGCAGTTATCATAGGTGTGCGTAGGATGTCCACACCATCTACATCCCGGTTTCTGAGGTGGCTGGGGTGGTGCTGGAGCTCTCGGACCTCTCGGTGGTGGCCCGGTGTACTTAGGTTTCTTCCCGGTATCCTTCTGAGCTGGAGGTGCAGAGTAAATCATCGGCCTTTTTCCTGAGCTCGATCCCTGGCCTGATCTCGAGCCTGAAGCCTGTCCTGTTCGCTGAGTAGCCCTCCTAGCACTATCGAAATCTTCAACTTTTAGGGCTTTTGCTGTAGCTTTTGCCCAGGTGCTAGTATTAGCCGCTTTCAGTGCATCCTGGATGTCCGGCCTCAACCCCTGAACGAACTGCATCGCCTTGTGAAAGTCATCATTCGCTATGTTGGGTGCATAGCGAGAAAGTCTCTCGAACTCAGCGATATACTGACCCACAGACCTGCCTCCCTGCTTTAATTCGGTGAATTCTCTCAACCTGCGGGTACGGGAAGCTGGAGGAATGTACTTGTTTCTAAACTCCCGTACGAAGACCTCCCAGGTAATCTCGATCCCGGCTGCCTCCAGAACAATCTGTGTGCTTTCCCACCAGGAGTAAGCCTCGCCCTGAACAAGAGTGAGTGTACAACGAGCCTTCTCCTGACTGTCACAAGGGATAAGCTGCCATATCCTCTCGATCTCCTTTAACCACATCTCTGCCTGTATATCGTCTCCCTTATAGAACTTCGGGGGATGCTGATTCTGAAACTCTCGCAAAATAGCAGAAATGGGGTTCTCCGGAGGTGCTACCTGCGCTGGTGGTGGTGGTGGAGGTACCCGTTCCTGTAACCTCTGATCAATTAGCCCCACTACTGCATTCATGAAATCCTGGGGCTGTGCCTGAGCAGGTGGAGGAGGTGGTGATCTCTCGCGGCGATGATGTCAGCGGTGATGGTGCCTGTGCCTCGAGGATCGGTCACTAGAATGTCTATCACGCTCCATCCTGAAATTAGATCACTAAACATGCATGGCTTGATCAATAGATGCAAATGTGTGCATATAATTTCCATATTATCAAGTAGCACATGTTCACGCAAGATCAAATAGTTCAATTAATGCGAATAAGGGAGTAAATCAAGTAAATCAACCCAACGCAGACTCCCAAGTACCACATAATCCTATGCCGTGCGACCTAGACTGACTGGACACGACTCGAGAACCTCGGTTTTGCAACTGGGCTCTGATACCACCTGTAGATGTAGCACCCTAACCCCCAAGGTGCCACATCCCCCGCACTATAGCCTCGATCCACGTATGAAATGGACAGTTCATACATAAACCAAGACCACAGCGAACGGGTGACAATAAAAACGACGCTCTAGGCGGGACACTCTCCCCAGCATAATCAACAAACATGAATAGAAAAGCGGAAGCAATAAAGTCATTCGTATATATATAGGTACCATATTTATTACAGAGATACATATAGGTACCAATTAGCTATCAATACATTATCATTTCTACAAAAAAGGTAACTACTTACGTATCCAAAATGTGTCGATCGTGGACATAACATGATATTCGACAAAATATATACATGAAAGGTGCAACACTAGACCCGTGACAATGCAGGACTCGACCAACTCCCGCCTAGCACAACCACGCTCAAAGTGTACTTGAAAAGTGAAGCATCAGTCTACCGAAGACTGAGTGAGGGGCAATAAATAAATATAACACACATCACATGCAAGTTGTAGCCTCGGGTAAAGACTTTCGAAAACAATAATTATATAGTTCAAGAAATTTCATCCTTTGCCCGAGATTATAGCTATCCATTTTACACGTTTAATTAACTATGCTTATCAATGACATGAACATGTGGCCCCGGCGAGCAAGGGCAATCTCCAACCGAACTCCCGATCGTGAACAATACGTGATCATGCTTGCTTGCTTGATAAATAAGTGATCATGCAATTTAATTAGTGCTCACATAAACAAGTTCATGCTTGAAATCATGCAATAACCCGAGGATAACCCGACATGCCGGATTAATCCCCAGTCTCCTTCTCCCTCCGGGTGATAGCGAGTTTGCAAGGCTCGACTATCCACGACATGGTGTGTGTAGAGGACATGACCCTCTAGACACGGAACTCCTTCCACCACTAATCTCCTAGTGGCTTCGGGGGTGATCCCAACAATGTGAGGATAATTCAGGAGTTACCCGTCAGCCCTTGCTTTCCCGGTTGGCTCAAGAATTACCCTCGGGCCCACGTGCAATCATGTACTCGCCAAACTTGCTTGAAAATCATGACAATCAATACTTTCTTGCTTGAAATATTTATCACTTTGAAAACGTTTATAAGTGTAATAGGTTTTGGCCGAAAACTAGCACATAAGGGTTATAGGGTTCGTTTTACCAAAACAAAACCTCACCTTTCTTGCAAAATATAATAAAGAAGCGTTCTAAGGAGCTTGCTCCCCATCCACGCCCTCGTGACCTGTGCAAATACGACGTATATACGTGAGACAAGACCTAAAATGACCAAAATATGACGAACGGCGGAAATGTGTCGAGACGAGCATGAAAATGCAATGTGGTATGATAACATGTTGTTTCACATCATATTAACACATATTATAGCAATTCGGGGTCAAAGAAGTCGTTGGATCGAGGGGCTAATTTCGTAAATTTATGCAGAAACTTTTGTTCTGCATGTCCAGGTGGGAACGGCCGTTCCGGTTCCCTTTGAAAAATGGGAACGGTCGTTCCCAAGAGTTCCCCAAAACGTGCCAGCGTTTTCCCCTTAAAAACGCGCCTTTGAGCTGGGAACGGCCCTTCCGGCGCAAGGCCAAAATGGGAACTGCCGTTCCCATGCTCGGCCGCCCCTCTATTTGAAAAGAGATGGGAACGCCCGTTCCCACCAAGCCTTGAGGCTGGGAACGGTCGTTCCCAGTTTCTGCAACTGAAGAAAACAGAGCAGAAACAGGGGAGGCTCTCGGAAAAGAAGCAACAAAGCCACAAAATCCCATTTTTGATCCCCAAATGCTATAATCTCTGGAAATATGATGCAAACAACTTCAATACATGATAATATAACACTTGGACACATAAAGCCATGAAATATCATCATAAATTCATGCTCATGATCAAACTTGTTCATTTTTGCCAAATCTCCAATATTCAAGCTAGAAATCATGCAATAATTCATGTTATGATCATTCAATCATGTTTTGCACAACACATAATTCATATAACATGAAATTCCTAAACCCTAGCATGTCAAACACAATCAAATCATCCTTTTCCATGCAACCAACCTTGAGGATGAAAGAAATGAAGAAGTATGATGATGATGATTCCCAATTTCTTGAAATACTTCTTGAAATCTTGATGATTGAATGAAAATTATCTTCTTCCCTTTTCTTCCTTGGAATACCGAGAGTGAGAGAACAAAAAGGGTTGGGGAATTTTGATGAAAAATGATCAAGGAAGAACCTTGGAGATGTATTACGTGATGCATCTCCTTGGTTTGAGTGAAATATGCCAATTTGCCAATTAATCCTTGAACCCATGAGAGTATGAAATTGAGTAAATAAGTTTTTGAAATATAATCAATTAGGTCCTTAGAGGCTCATGCAATTAAGTCCCTAGCATTTAAGGAAATATTCAACTAAGGACGATTTGGTAATATAAACCACTCTCGGTATTAATTTCAAGCAAGAAATATTTTTCGTGTCATGAAATGGTGTCATGAAATAATATTTTCAATGATATGAAATCGAAGAATTGATATGAACAATGTTTCATGAATTTTACAAAATGTGAATGCCACGTGAAAATATATTATAAAATTAAAGAAATAAATAACCCTACGCTCAAAACGCACACGTGGCGTGCTTACCTGTTCATCCGGAAACCGGGGCGTTACAGATACGGGGGACATGCAAATTTGGGGTGCCAACACAAATGGTATTTATTCTTGCAAAACAGCCTATGAAGCACTTTCTAAAGACCAAAAGCGAGATGGTGCCGAGGAGGGTAATTGGAGTTGGATTTGGATATTGCAAGGGATCATAAAACTTAAAATGTTCATTTGGCTTGGATGGCACAACAAAACTCTTACAAATTCTCTGAGGTATGATTGGGGCCTTGTCTTAGATAACATTTGTGTTAGATGTAATGTTGAAAAGGAAGATGTTCTGTATACCTTATTGAGGTGTCCCCAAGCCATCGAAATCTGGGAATTTTTAATAGTAGGAACATAATTTACTGAGTTCCTAAATCAAAACATGGAGAATTGGATCATCAACTGTAAAAGTAATTTTCGTAACATCGTCGTGTCGAGTTGTAATTCAAGCACAATATTTATGGCGACCATCTGGTGTATATGGAAAGCGAGGAACAAGAAGGTTATCAACAATGAAGAAGAGAATTTTAGAGCCACTATTCAACTCATTAAAATGCTCAAAAATGATATACAGTTGGCATACCCGGGGAACCAAACGAAAAAGGGCAGATTGAGAGAAATTATAGGCTAGAAGAAATCAAAGAATGGATGTTGGAAACTTAATAGTGATGGTAGTGTTATGAGAGATAGTAAAAGAGCGGCGGCAGGAGGGATTATTCGTGATGATCGGGGAAAATGGATAACGGGTTTGCCTTGAACTTGGGAGAAAAAACGATAAAGGAGGCAGAGCTCGTTAGCTTTAGAGAGGGTCTCAAATAGCATGGAAGATGAGGCCACAAAAATTAGATGTGGAATTAGACTCGAAAGTGGTGTTGAATTTGCTCCAAAACACAAATATGGAAGAACACTACCTTGGCCATATTGTGGAGGATTGTAGAGAACTTCTTGCAAACCCTTGGCAGGTTACGATTAAGCATATCTGGAGAGAGGGGAATGAATGTGCGAATTGGTTAGCTAAAGAAGGCCGTAATATTAATGGTTGGAGCATGGAATGGGATGTTCCCCCTCCTGGGAGCTTACGCAATTTGATAGTTGAAGATAGTAGTTAGTTGTTTTGTGTTCTTGCCCACTATCCAAAAAAATATAAAATAAAAAGGTATGAAATGAAATTTTGATTTCTCATACAATATTGATTCTCCAAAATACCTTTATAATAATTACGACAATAATTATTGGTTATGAATAATTATGTAAATATATATTATAAATTATTAATTTAAATATATTTAAAAAGTACTTATTAACTTAATATAGGGCTCCTTATGTGGTAGAATTAAAACTTCTTCAATTTATCAAAAAACACGTACATATTACAAGAATTATTTTAATATTAATATATTAATTAATTTTATGTAAATTTTATAATATAATTTATCCATTGTTTTATTATAAAGTTTATAATTTGAAATGTTATAATAAGAGATATCTAACGAATTGGAAGACAACAAATTGATTCGATTTATAAATTTTAAAATTTTTTGGCAATTATTTAAGATAAAATATTATTTAAATTGAATGAGTTAATAAGGTAACTTTCAATAAATCAATACACTATGTATAGTGTATTTATATATTTATATGTAGGTATTACTTGTGTTTTTATTTCTACATGGTCAAACAGGTGTACTTCACAGTTTGTCACTTTCTTTATTTTACGATAAGTATCAAAATATGTTACCAAAAAAAAAAAAAAAAAGATAAGTATCAAAATATGATTGGTGAGAAGATGAATGTTGCATATAAATAGTTGAGGTACAATTCCACATGATTGATGAGAAGGTGCTAAACAAGATATTTTTGTTTTTAAACAAGGAGAAGAGCATGTAAACCCAATGTATCTTTTTATTTTTCACTTTCATCTCCCTCCCGACATGTGCTGCTTTTGTAGTTTGTGAAGGTGAAATATCAAAATAATCTATTAGAATATTTCTAATTAAAACTGATCTGTTATTAATAAATAAAAAGATTGTCATTTAATTGTACAATTAAAGAAGAAGGTAAAAGTATATGAAACTGTTAAAGAGTGTGGAAATGAAAAAAAAAAATTATAAATAGAGGCAAAAATTGAGAAAAAGAAAGAAAAGTACATACTTAAATAGTCAAATGAGATATTAGAGATAATATAATAGACAAAACTTGAGCAAAGGTTCGAAACTCATTATTACTAAGGGAAAAGAATATACCACAATTCAAAATTATAGGTTATCAGACCAATATCATATTCAATTAAGAATTTTAAGGAGACTAGCTCAATGGTGAGCATATAAAAATAAGTTATAATCTATTTTTATAATTAATTTTTTATACTGTTCAATTAAGCATTCCTTAAAATTTTTATATAAAAATACTCTTTTAATTATTTCTACTACATATATAAAATAAATGATAAGAAAACTAACTTCAATATTAAATAATACTCTTTAAAGGAATATAAATAAAAAAAATGGAATGCAAGATCAAATGACAAAGAGAGAAATAAAAAAGGGTGAAAAATAATTAGTTAAAAGAAATCATTACTTAATTTTAATATATATATATATATACACACACACGTACCAAAATTAAAAGACAACTCGAATAATTCTTTTATCTGATTCAATAATAATATCACTCATGTATCAAAATTTTCATCTGCAAATGAGGCTCTTTCACATGAAGAAGAATAATACATGAATTTATTTATTTTATTATGTTTTACTTAGTGATCAGTTGTCAATTGTATCATTTATTATTCATCATTTGAAGTGACATTTTATACATCAAGAGTTTTTTGGGGAAAGCCACAAGATATGAAATGTCAATTATTCAATTATGAGATATTTGGAAAGGTGGTTGTACATGTCCATGTAATCGAGTTTTAAAAGAGAGGTTGTCACATGCTCATATTTTGATAATCTTGATACCATAATATAAAATTACAACACAATATCAACTTGATCAATTCATATGTGTCAAATTTTCTGATTAAGAAAAGAATTCTAAACTTTATGAGTTAGTTATAAAATACATGCATGAACCATGTGAATAAAAGAACTTAAATAATTCTTGTGTGATGGATGGAGAATGTAAATATTATTACACATGTTCATATTGTGGAAGCACAATATAAGTAAAGATGGATATTTAATATATAGAAGGAGAAGAATTAGAGTGATGGTTCAAGTTTGCAATGCATAAGTTTAACCGGTGTGTAGTACTTTATAATCTATATCTCTTATTAAGGTATAATTTTCACATTGACTTCAGGATCTTTTCTAGAGTGGCAATTATAAAATTTCTTTATAATTACATTTATAAAGGGCATGAAAAAGTGTGAATTAATATCACATACAATGATAAACAAAACTTAGTAGATGAGATTAAATAATTTTAAAATGCTAAATTAGATCTCAGCTCAAGAAGCAATATAAGAAATTTTTTAATTTAATTTGAATGAGATTAATCGATTAATTATCAATTTAGATCTACACCTTTCAAAGCAGCAATACGTGAATCAAAACTTGAAAGACATTTTAACTTGGGATAATTGCCCCAAACAATGGTTATTAAACACTTTTCAATGGGTTCAAAAAGCGAAAAAGTAAGAACTTTTTTTTCATAGACAATTTTCAGAGCATTATGTATGAGACAAGCAAGGTAAATATTGGAGAGATTTGAAGAAAGCATTGATGGTGGAATATAAGAAACTATTGAAATAAGAAGTAACTATTTAGTTTTAAAAGTTGGGAATTAATTGGCTCCAATTCGGGGATAAACATACACACTTCTTTCATCTCTCAACCATAGAAGAAGAAGAAGGAACCTGATATATTTAGTCAAAATAGGTGATGAGTGGATAACCAATAATGACCAACTGAAGCAACATACTTGGGAGTACTACATCAAGCTATTCAATGGAGATGCCATGAGGTGACAAGTCTTGGTGTTAGCTTGCACCAACGAACCTTGAGGCGAGAATGGAAAGATAACTTGGCAAGAACGACCTAAAATGAGGAAATCATGAGGGTAATGAAGAGCATGCACCCATACAAACCGTCAGGAGCAGTTGGTTTTCAAGTTTACTTTTTTCAATCCCATTGAATATAGTAGGAAAAACGGCGGTGAAATTCATCAAGATTGCATGGAGAGAGAATCAATTCCCAAGGAGGCATGTCGGGTGTTTATTTGCTTGATTCCCAAAGTTAATGCTCCAGAAAAAATAAGTAATTTTTTACCCATTACATTGTGTAATATGATGATTAAATTAAGATGATTATACTTTGCTTAATCCAAATATCAAAGAAATTATTAGTCAAAACTAGAATAGCTTCATTCCCGGCCAAAGCACCCTTGATCTTGATGCTTCAAGAAGTGTTACACATACTACATCACTCCCAAGACAAAAAAGGGGACATGGTACTAAATTTGAATCTTGAAAAAGCGTACGACTAAGTTTAGTGGGATTTTTTAAGAAAAACTCTATCTTCAAGTTCCTTACCAAAGTCATCAATATCATTATCAGCGGAATGAAGAGGATACAACCGGAAGTTTTATGGAACGGTGAACTGACGGAGCCTGTACGGATAACGTGTAGCATTAGATAAGACAATCCAAATTCTCATTATTTGTTTGTGATCTGCATAGAGCGACTAATGTATATGATTGAGAAAGCCATTTTAGTCGAATACTGGAAGCCAATTATGGTATGTCAGAAAGGCCCTCACATCTCACACTTCCTTTGCAGATGACATAAAATTAGGAGTTAAATCTACTGTGAATGGAGCATATGTATTTGAAGTGTGGTTCAGGCGTTTTGCAAGGTATCGGGCCTCAAATTGAACTTCAGCAAAATAGATGTATTGTTCTTACCTTACGTGTCAAATGATTTAAAGCATGCAGGTTACTAGTACAGGTTATGTAGTAACTTACTTTATTATAAGCTTTCTTGAAACGTTTTGAGCCACCCTCAAACGTTCTTCATACGGTAATGAATTTTCTTATTTCACGATAGGTTCTTTACTTCGAGACTCCAAAGTAAAAGTCCTCTAAAATGTATCCACACCAGTCCTAGATTCAAATCAGAATAGTGAATATGCTAGTAGTATAATATGTATATTGAAAGAAATAAGAAACGAGAAATAGAGAGCAAGAAATTTCTCTCGTCAAAACCTAATTGATGCGTGAGATGATTCATGCATAAGCTCTAAAGAAAAAGCTCCATCTTTTCTACAGGTTAGAATTGAGAGAGTTTTCCTTTTCTTTTCTCTGGAATAGAGAATGACACTTCATGAATGTCGGTGTAAGAGAATAAAAAAAACTCTTCTCTTTTATCTAAGAAGAAATAACGATCTTTTTTCTTCTGATAAGAAAAGAGTCTATCTCATCTTTAATAACGTAATGAAATAATATGATATAACTAATAAATAATCATGTTATTAATTAGTATAATTATCCTAACAAATTTAGGACATTATCTCATAATTATTTATTTTAATAATAAATAATGTATGACTTTATCCTTTATTTATTTCATAAATAAATATTTTATGATATTATCCTTTTATTTATTTCATAAATAAATAATAAGGATAATAACCACATGATATTATCTTTATATTTATTTCATAATTAAATACTTACGATAATAACAACTTGATATTATTTTCACTTATTTATTTCATAAATAAATAAGTCTTGATGTTATCTTATAACTTATTTCTCAAATAACGTAATATAATATCTTCTCCTTTATTTCTCAAATAAGGACGATAATATCCTTTATTTATTTCTTAAATAAATAAAGTTAGATAATGTCATGTTTATTTCATAAAGAAATAATACCAATTTCCAATTAATAATTAATTCATAATTAATCATTCATTGGGTTTCTTTATTCTGGATTGTGCTTTTGAATTAATTATCTAATTAATTCTAATGACCCTTTATAATTAATTCTCCAATTAATTGTATTTAAGCTTTACAATTAATTCTCCAATTAATTGTGCTTGGATTTTATGATTAATTCTTCAATTAATTATATTCAGGCTTTATAATTAATTGTCCAATTAATTAACACGTGGTCTAATTTCTCAATTAGACTACGCACCCAAACTTGCTCACGTGTGTACTTTACACGTGTGGTCTCGTTTCGATAAATTATTTGATCTTTCTAACAATACCCTTTGAAACTGACATTTGTGTGTGACTCTTTAGGTTCATTATTCAGTTAGCAGTGAGTAGTCTAACTAATTAATATACTTATTAATTAATTAGCTCACAAATCACATGACCGTAGTCTAGCAACAGGTGTGTGACCACTACCCGAATAACGAATTAAATCGAAATAACCTTTCAGTTAATGACAATCATGATGTGACAATCTTCCTACCATCCTATCTCTCGATTACGACTTAGGGCATGGGAATAACAAGAGTCTCATTTATCTTAATCTTAAAGTTATGTTCGTTTCATAGCCATTTGATCTCAATACAAGAAACACTTTTTTTGATGTCTTGATCTACTACCTCGGCCGAGGATTTAGGGTGGTATATGAACGACTTATGCAATAAGAGATCTTCTTACTTTAAGCAAGTGTAGGTCCTTTATTATTTCTCGCATACCTCTATGTGCTATTTTTGTAGCCCAATCATAAGTTATAGTTCAGGTGTCTCGAGCGACACCCTTTTAAACCTATATCTAAAATTACCTAGCTTGCTCACACGAGTCATCAATAAAATCTCAGGTCAAAGGTTTAATTACTCACCCCATTGACATGTGAGATATTTCCTAATTCGGACGTTTCCTCTTCTAGAAGTGGAAACTTCCTTTCCCATTTAGGAGTCTTCTCATGCGAGACAACTCAGTGTACTCATTCTCATAATGAGCACCCTCATATATTGTGTACGCATCAACTTATGCAGTTTACACCCCATGAAACTAGGTGATCCTTCTTAAAGACACAATCCCACAGGCAAGCCTCAATCGAGCCTAATTGAAACTCCCACTGTTCTTTGGGTTCATCGACTTGGAGTAGTTCCTAATTCGGCTTGAGTTAGGGCTTATTTCATGTGCCATTTACCTAATGACAAAGTCTCTAACAGCCTGATTGTAATAGCCTAAGGTGCTTGTCCCACATTGGTTGGAGAGGGGAACAAAGCCTCATTTATAAGGGGGTGGATATCTTTCCCTTGTTGAGGCCTTTTCCCGGATGGTGATCTTAGCCATTGGGAAGAACAAAACCGTGAGGGTGGTGTCGCTTAGCCCACCAAAGCGGACAATATCAACAGGCGGGTTTTCGGGCTGTTACACTGATGGATTCGGGGAATTCTAATACATGCACATGTAATAGGGAGCACATAGAACATGCAATTGCACATAAAGAAGTGTTTACCTATGATATAAATCATATGTCTATTATTCAAAAATTGTCTGTGATATGAGAAAAATCCCAAAATGAATTACAGCGAACAGACTTTCTAGGACACTATCCCCAACAACTAGAGTTCTGGACATCCAAAGTATAGACAACCTAGGGAACTATTTAGGAGTGCAGATGAACTTTGGCTGAAACTATATTGAGCTTTTCTCAACTGTTATTGACAGAGTCACAAAGCGGCTCTTGGGATGGAAAGACAAAATGTCAAACCTTGCCAAACGAATGACACTTATTTAGTCTTTCATGAGTTTGATCAACATCTACCAAATCCACACGAATTGACTCCCCAGTCACGTGTACGATAAACTTGATCGACTCAATCACAGCTTTCTTAGGCGACTGATATAACAAAAAAATAGACACATCTTGTATGGTGGAAGGATGTGACTAGAAAGAAGCGAGAAGATGGATTGCATCTTAGAGAAGCCCAAAAAAGCAATATAGCAATGCTCGCTAAATAAGATGGAGAATGCTCAATGAGGAGATGACAATGTGGAGCTAAATACATAAGAAAAAAAATTAAAAGGAGAGGACACTCTTGAACATGAGCCTCAACTTATGGCTTCCCCGAACATGGAAAGGGATTATTAGAAGCACTCGGATGATAAAAACATTTTGCAAATTGAGGATTGAGAACGCTGAAGGGGTGTCTTTATGGAAGATAGATGTCATAAGGCAAAATAAAGGACATGTCTAGGGATAACATTCACAAGAAGGATAAAAAACTTATGATATGTAATCTCATTGGTTGAGACCAGGATAAGTTGAAAACAATACTATCTAAGGAGGTCGGGACTGAGATTCTTAGCGCCCTAATCATGTTTCATGATAATGGAGATAAGAGATTCTGGACTGGTCAGCTAATGATAAATTCTTCGATAAAACCACATATAGTCTGCTTACGGTATTAGATGAGACATGCAAGAAAATTGAAAATGGACTTTGAAATTACCTTGCCCCCAAAAGTTCAAGATTTTCTTACGACTTTACCAACATGATAGCTTGCACATGAATATACTAAAATATGACCGAGATTTTGGGGGATGTGATGTATGTACGGGTTGTTGCACATGACATGAAGATATGGACCACGTGCTGAGAAGTTGTCTGTTTGCACTTCGGGTATGGGAAAAGATAGTTGAAGCACAAACTGGTTGAAATTTTTGTGACTTGTGAAGGTCGGACGAGCTCAATGAGAGCTTTAATGTAACGGCCCAATTTTCAATTATACATTTCATGATATTATGTGATATTATATTACTAATTGTTTCCATGAAATTATTGTTAACGTGAGAATTTATGTGAAATAATTGTCGAACATGTCTTATTTGATTAATTGTCTTTAATTGATCATTTTCCCTAACTTGAGAATTATTTTAATTATTTATTTATAACTTTCATGATATTATATGCATTATATACTTTTATGCATTTGTATGAATTGTCACCAACGTGGAAAATACGTGAATTAATTGATAAGTGATTAAATGGTTCTACATGACTTTACTTGATCATTTCCTAATTATATGGACTAAATTGCATAACATGAATTGAAGTTAATTGCTCATATATCATGGATTGAAGCTTGATTTCATTCATTTAAATAACTTAGGGACTTAAGTGCAATTAATGGGGATTAGTGTAGGCTAGTGGGAGATATAATATATCATATATGTATCTCTTCTTCCACATTCTCATACATTACATTGCATACAAGAACTACATACACACACACACACACTAAGAATCGGTTTTTACACCAAGAGAAGAGAAGGGAGGGTTTCATCAAATTTCAAGCTAGAATTCAAGGAGTTAGCATTCAAGTTGAAGCATCATCATCATACCACCATTTCCTTCCATTCTTCTTTCATTTCAAGGTATAACATGAAGTTGTTTAAATTCCTTGATGATTGTTTAGGGTTTGAGGGTTATTTGATGATTTCTTGTGTATAAGTGATTAGAAGTATGCTGAGGATCATTAATCTTGAAAGCTTGCATGAATTCATGAATAATATGAGACTTGGATATCATGATATATATATAGGGTTTGGTTGATGATTTCTTGATGATCTATATATGTTTCCATGGATTAAATGGTGCCTACTTGATATATGTGAGTTATATGCATGTTAGATGCTAGTTTTGGGTTGATTCTTGCTTTGATTTGGTGTGAGAGTGGACTGGGAGCCAAAAATTGAGCTTGCCCTATTTTTCCCAAAGCTTTTTCTACTGTTGGGCTTGAAGGTCGCGCCCGCGACCGTTTTCATGACCATTTTTGGTCACAACCGCGACCAACAATTCGAAAGTTGGCTAATTTTCAGTCTCGACTGCGACTACTTTCCAGTGCAATTTTGTCATGGCCGCGACACCCTCATCCGAACTTCAATTGACCTGATTTTTAAACCCACAAAAACCTCTTGAAGTCTAGAACAACCTCCAATTGGAATCAACTCAATATCTCTTCTCATTTGTGAGATATAATTAATTCTTTTAGGTGTCGCTATCTTCACGGCAAACTGCACTCGCTTAACTTCGGACTTATGCAATTTTCTCCTCACTTTGAACTAAAATATGAGCCATATATCCTCGGAAAGGTCTTTGTGTCTAGTTTTATTCCCAACAAACAAAACTCAATTCCCACTTCTAGAATTAAAGATATTCCAGTTTTCCTATAGCGTGTGCGTTTCCTAAAATTGTCCGTTTTTGCCAAACTTCACCAAAACCTTTCTTATTGCATTCCTTTCACTCTCTTGGCTCCCATATGTGAATTATATGATACATATACTTGATTAATTGATACGTATGCTCCTAATTGACACTTCTTGGTACTTAATTGCTCAAATGTGATTGTGTGACTCCATGCCTTACATGAATTGAACTTGAAATAATTGAATAATATGAATACATGATTTCTTGATATTAATTTCACCTCTTAGGTGTTAATTGGTTTTCATACATGCTAACTGTCACTTGATTACTTGTTTTATTTATTTACATGAGCATGGCAGTGCGTTATACTTGGTCTCATATTGAGTCTCGTCTCACGGGTTTCCACTATTCCCTTTCTTGACCAGTTTTTCTCCAGGACCGAGATCATGGATCGTTTGGGCACCTTCTTGTACCATTGTCTTGTCCCATCGTGTAACACCCCAAACGGAGGATGCCACATCCCCCGCACTAGGACCCCGACCCGGACACGAAATAGAAAGTCCATGGCCGAATCCAAATCATTGCGAACGGGAGACCAACTCACACACTAGGCTAGGCGGATCTAACTTGACAAACTCCGAGTGCGGAAGTAATTAAAACCAATAACAATAGATAGCGGAAGCAATTAAAACAAAACATGCAAAGCAGGTGACGGGTTCAACTAGCATAAATACCTAGTCCCGAATATCAATTCATAATCCAACATAATAAACAACATAAGTATCATCAATATCT
Organism: Lantana camara; assembly: GCA_037501455.1. NCBI lineage: Eukaryota > Viridiplantae > Streptophyta > Magnoliopsida > Lamiales > Verbenaceae > Lantana > Lantana camara. The sequence goes on along the minus strand of CM074858.1, from coordinate 90,635,880 downwards.
AATAACATCCAAACACTAGCTTACTAACCCCACACGGGTTTAGGTCTAAGTAGAACATAATCTGCAAGTGTGAAACATAAATACATAACATAAGTAAAGTATGCTACAGATGCATCCTAACACCTACTAGACTGACAAGTGTGACTCCGAAGACTCACTTCCGCCTAGCTCAAGCCAAAAAGGAATCCTGCAATCTAAAAGATAAAATGAGGTGTCAGTCAACTGACTGAGTGAGGGGACTAACGCACACCCACAATATATATATATAGAGAGCACAGCACAGAATAAAAGGATGGACTCATGAACCGAGGGTAGGTGTTGCATACCAAAACATTTCAAAATAACCCATATAAATATAGATATAAGTTTAGAAACCATTTTTCAGAAAGACTCTATCCCGGTTCATAATTCCATAACATAACATAATCAACTGCTCGGCGAGTACGAGCTTCCAACCTCAACTCCTCATCATAAATCAAAATCAATCCAACCTCTACACCAAAGATGGAGGAGATGTACCGTCCCCATACCATCGAGAATAAACCGTCTAAAATAGACTCACCCTCAAGGGGTAGCGAACCCACAAGAGTCCTCTCCGGATAAAACACCGAAGGCTCAAGATACCACGCCTTCCCTACAGCGCGGGTCACGTGAAGATATCTCAAATGGAACTACGCAATGGATAAATGCCCCGACGGCCCTAACCGTCCCGAGGGTACCCATTCCCGCAGCTCACCAGGATCAGATCCACACACAGATCACAACAGAACAGATCACGACAGACTATAATGCACGGACACTCCAAAAAATTACTCCGTGCAGTGTCGGACACGTGTCCGACACGGGCATGCCTCGGACACGGCTCCGACACGTGTCCGACACGTGTGATCCGTGTCCTGAAATAAAAAAAAATAAAATTAATGGGGACACCGTGTCGGACACTCCATAGCCGAGTGTCCGACACGGGATGGACACAGATCCATAAGAATTTGGATTTCTGAGAGGCTTGGCTTTCAGACTAGATGCTGAAGGCTCGATGTTTGTAACGGTAATGGAGGTGGCCATAGTGGTAGTGAGGGCCTCTCCGCCATGAACGCCGACGAGGATTTGAAAGTCGGAAGTGTTTTTCTTTTTCCGATGATGCGGGTGGACATTGGGCACTCTTGCTGGTAATGAGTTGTGCAGGGAAGAGGGTGTGGAGAGGTGTGTTGAATTGCAGCGGGGATATATAGAGTGGTGAGAAAAGTGCCGCAAGGTCAAGTATAAATCTGTGTGCAGATTGAGAAATTTTTTCTGGAGAGATGAAGAGTCCTTTGTGCGCAGATCTGAGAAATTGTTTTGGAAAGATGAACAGTCCATCTAGATAATGGTGCCGTGTGGTCATTGAAAATCACATATTAGATTATATTATTTTTCTTCTTTTCTTATTTTCATTCTTTTAAATTTGACTGACATTTAATCACTTATTATAATTTTTTTTTTCTTTTCTTTATTTTCATTCTTTTTTAATTTCAAAAAGGGGCATAGTTTGTAATTAGATCAATTTTCATAATATAGTTCTAAAAAATAAATTAATATTCATAAAATATATTTATTTATATATAAAATATAGCCGTGTCGAAGCCGTATCGTGTCCTAAAATTTTAAAAAAATCCGTGTCGCCGTGTCCGTGTCGTGTCGTGTCCGTATCCGTGCATAGCAGACGACGGATCACATACGCCAATCTTTCATGGCAATCTCGCTACATAAGCACAACACAACTGTGTTTCCAAAATAGCTTACATATGCTTCAAAAACTGGTTTTTATATATATTCCTATGCTGCAGGGATAGCCCGCCCACACAGGACTCACGCAAGATCATAAACATATCATATTCAACACGTATGTCTTTATAGTAGGGTATACTCACATGCAAGGATAGAAATCAGCAGGTAAAGGTCATAGGTCGCATAACTATACAAAATCCTAAACCTCACCTCGTGAAAGTAGAGTCTGAGAGTGTGAAGGGCCAAACACTCTAAACGTCGGGCCCACCGGCACCACCAAACTCTGTGACAAAACATACAGAAGCCCAGACTTAGACTCTATATGAACCAAACAAGACGCACGGCGTTGCTCAACATGATCGTGGTTATGCATAAGTGTTCATGTTGTGCTTGGATAAGGTGTTGTGGTCATTCAAGGCATATCAATGCTCAACAAGGTCATATTTACAAGCAACCATCATGCAATTCCATATCCAAAGATGCAAGATCAATTTAGGAAGTCAATGTATTCACAAAATGCATATTAAATCATCCAATGTCACAGGGAATTATAATATTAGAATTAAGCATCAAGTTCATGTCGAGTTATAAAGTGCATAAGTAAAAGCAACTTGATCATATAAACATACAAAGTTGTTGTACGTAGATGGCATGCTTGATACACATAAAGAGTGCATTTAATTCACTTAAGATCATACTTTACAACTTCACAACATGTTTGGTACACAAGCTCACGTCACATTCATAGTTTCATAAATATTACACTTACATCCCCTAAGTCATTTATAAAAGTTTAGAATTATTACACATATATCCCCTTAGTTGATTACTAAGCATAATTGTTCGTTTAAAGTGTTTATACAATTATTCAACTAGGAATTAATTACTTACAAACATGACAATTATCAATTTATAGTAATTCATAATATACCATTTTCAAGTAATAAGAGTAGATCAAGATATTATAATTCTAACTCCTATCATGCATCAAGTCTTAAGTTGTTCAAGCATCCTTCATGTATCTAAATTTATATTTGAAACACAATTTACAATAAACGTAACATTGAGAACGTCTCAAATCCATATAGAGAAATCACAACATGTTCGTTTTTCTAAATTATCATTCAAGTTCATTTAGTCACATAAGAGATTAGTTTCTAGATATTACACTAACACCCCTTCATATCTAAACACATAGCATAAATTCATCACATCGGGATTCAAATTGTAAATCGAAACATTCATACATATCACAATCCATTCAATACATGTTTTCATATACGATTGGAATACATCTCGATCAACAAACCAACAATAACAAATTTATTTGCACTTAAAACAATTATTCAAATAATCATAATTATGCAAAATAATTCGTAATAAATAGATTGAGTGTCCGATTAACGAACGAAAAGTGGCGTTGAACTCACCACAACGAGACGAACATTCTGACCAGACGCCGCCGGAACGCCACCAATGTAGCTGCCGGAATTTGGCCGGGCCGCCGCCGAAGGTCGCCGGAAAAATCCCGAAAAATCAGTCCTGAATGAAGTCTTCGTGCCCATTCCGAATCCTCGATCAATTTCTGGAAATTCCAAGTCAATCTCCTCCAATTTCAGATCTAAGAACACGAAAACCCTAAAATCTTCAAACTCAAATTACTTCCAACCCGGTGAACCAAAATACGATCCGAAATAGACGTTGTCTTACCCATGACGATCTCTTCGAAAGCCTTAAGGTAGCTCACCGGAAAAATCCTCGGAGCTAGCGCCGTTATTACACCGCCGCTATGCCGCCGCGATCCGCCGTCAATTGGCCAAATCTGGAGTCGCGTGATCACAGGCTACTAGTTCTCGTCGTTCCGAACAACTTTCATGAAGAGCCCGAGGCCAAAAGATGGCCGGAAAAGGCCCCCGTTGGCCGCCGAATATTCTGCCGCCGCCCACATTGCCGGAACCACCACCTACGACCAAGATCTGGTGAAATTGATACAGTAAATGAACTCAGGAGGTCGAACAATCTTGGAAACCATCAAGCCCCGTCGAAAAACACCGCCGGAAGCGGCGAAATCACGCCGCTACAGGAACGGGCGCCTCCGCCGCGAGCTTCAGGCGGCGCCTGCGGTGCCCTCGCGACTCCGATGGCCGCACCGCCGATGTCAAACGGTGCACCGGGAAGTGTAGTTTCTGGGCATGGGGCGCGTGCATCGAGGGGATGGCCGGCGAAGTGGCGGCGGTCTGATAGCTCCGCCGCTGCTACTGAAATCAGGCCATAACTCCACCACCGTTCGTCATTAGGCCATGAAATTGGTACTCTTGCATAAGTCTCGCCGAGATAATCGAAATGGACTATTCGTTTGTTGAATTCCGTCGAGAAACGATCGAGTTATGGGCTCGTAACCGAAACCGCGCATAGTGACCCGCGGGAGAGAGTGGGAGAGGAGAGAGAGAGAAGAGAGAGAGAGAGAGAAAGGAGATTGGGAAAAATGTGTCTTGTGCACACGCTATATACAACCGGGTATCCTTATCGCGTAGCAAAGAGAAATATCGCGTACAAATAATCGTAAATAAAATTGGTAAAGTTACGAATAAACATTCAAGCTCCGAATTAATTTTACAAATTAACATGAAATAGAGATTTACCAATTAGAGTTTAATTCAATTTAATTTTAAAAAACCTTTCATACAATTTAACGACACTTCGTAAACACATGATTGACAATTAATCTCAAGGAATTCAAGTAAACCGAAATTAAACAAGTTAAGTAACATGATGGATTTAAAATCAATTTAACAATTATTTCATGGAATAAATTTGAATTAAATCAAATCAGACAGTTAGGGTTAAATATGCGCGTAATTAATCAAGTTGACAATTAATCTTAGAATAATTCGAATGAACACATATTAAATTGAATTTACATTAAATCACATAATTTAAGAACTCTTAAATTAAACACACACAAGTGTAGAGACTTACTTGTTAATATTGTCAGGACGCCCTTCGAGAATACGGGGCGTCACAACCTTCCCCCCTTAAGAGAACCTGGTCCCCAGGTTCCACTGCTAAAATGTAGGTCCTCGGGTTGTAGTGCTCCAACCCTTCTCCCGAACTCGCTTAAGATCATAACTCTAATGGTGAGGCTTACTCCGGTCATCTACACTGAACCTCCTTTAGGATGTCTTGTTATCGTCGAGGGTCGTGCGAGTACTTGATCCGTTAGTTGTTTCGAACTCGGTCGGTCATTCCCATGATCGGATACCTACAACTGCACCCAACCTCGATGTCGTCTCAGATGCACCACTTGCTACTCGTAGTCAGATCAACGCGTAACGCAACCACAACAAACAAGAGAGAATCCCATCTCTCAACACGTAAGAGAGAGAGAGCCCCGTCCCTCAGCACCCACTAGAGAGAGAACCCCGTCTCTCGAGCACATATAAAAGAGAGAACCCCGTCTCTCAAGCACATAATTAAGAGAACCCCGTCTCTCAACCTAAGTCGGGGCAGATTCCAACATCTCCTAACATTCTAGTTTGAGAAAATCCAGCATTCCTCAAACCCCTAGATTCAAGAGAATTTAGCATCCCTGAATATCTAAGTACAAGAGAATCCAACATCTCTCGCACACAAAACATAGAAAGATTCCAACATCTTTCTACCACATAAATAGAGAGAGAATCCTACATCTCTCCAACACGTAAAAAGAGGGGACCTAAGGTCTCTCTTACACACAAATCCACTGATCAGTTATTCATACATACACACATCATAGTAACACTTGACGAAAAGTATGTGATGCATGTTTGGTGTACCTTATACAACTGATATCGGTGTCCCTTGAGTATAGATTCAACGCTCATACCTCAACTCAAGGGGGATATCGCGATGGAATCCCTATAAAACAAGGTTACAGTATGTATGTATGTTATATGGGAAGTTAGTGAGCAATCAAGAGAGTTTTAAATCACATAGGCATGAATAGTTCACATAAGTACATAACTCATTCATTTCAGCAACGGTTCATAGCGAGTAGAAATTTCAAGTTACAATTAATAGATCAGGTATCCAAGTTATCACAATTAAAACAACAATAGTCATCACCCACATCGAGCAAAACAAGGTAAGAGTATTTAAACGATGCATGTATGCAAATGCCATGAATGCTTGGCGTTCCGTTAACCAAAGTGTAAAAATCTTGATAGGAAAGTCGAGATGAAGCAGTAGGAGTTGTTTAAGCCGACAATGATGCAACCCTCATCATCTGAACCTCTTTGTCTTGAGTCTTTTCATAAAGTGGTAACTCAGCAAAGCTCGTCTATCACCAAACCCCTTTACTAGACCGTAATCCTTGCTCAACTAGAATCATCTTCAGTTTCTCCCAAGAGTTCTCATTTATGTGTTAAATCTAGTCTGCTCATCTTCAAGGAGTTGTCCATGATTCGTTTGTCAATTAGATATTTACCTCAGAGTTCCGTTGGTTGATCGTGGTGCTAAGCACTTCCCAAAGCAATCCATGGAATATGGTTCTGAAACATGGATAAAGTCTTTCTTCATCTAGGTGTTCTATTCCCACATCAGCAATGTCTTCCATCCCATCTTGAAGAAACACCCAAAGAGCTAACAACCAATTTTCTCTTGTCGTTTGTTAACTCTAAACGGCACCAAAACCTTCAACACTCACCGATGGTTTGTAGCTCGTTGCTTAAGTAACATGATTACCTATCCATATCCCTTGAACTTGATCGGATCTTATTTGATCGGATTCTTCTACATTAACTCCTTGCCATCAACAAGGTGACTACTTCCAAATAAACGAATCATCAAGGCGAAAGCTCATCAAACTCCTTCAAAACGGTTCTACTTGATCAGATTCTCCTCCATTGACTCATTTCCTTAACAAAGTGACTACTTCTAAATAAACGAATCATCAAGGCGAAAGCTCATCAAACTCCTTCAAAACGGTTCTACTTTGTAACGCCCTGAATTTCATTAATTACATTCTTATGTTTATTATAATTTTATAAATTATATTTTATTAAAATTTCATGAATTCATATTAAACTTATAATTTATCTCATAATTTGAAAATGTTTATTACGTGAAATAATTACCGAATATGATTTAATTGTCAACTTGCCCCTGTATGTTCATTCTTTTAAATTCAAGGACCAAATTGCATGACTTTTCCCAAGGACTCAATTGATCAATTCCCAAAGCTTTTCATCCATAATTGCATGATTTAAACTCTTGAGGGACTAAATTCCAAATTGATCATTTCATCAATTTCAAGGATGATGAATCACGTAAAAATGCATCTCTAAGCTTCCTAGTTCATTTCATCCCAAAATTCACCAACATATCCATCTTTCTTGCTTTCGGTTCTTCAAGAAAAAAAGGGAGGAAGAGATTTTATCATCATCAGGATTTTCAAGAAAGATTCCAAGAATTGGAGCTTATCCTCCATCTTCACCTTCTTCATCCATTTCTTTCATTCAAGGTGAGTGTGTGATTGATTATGTGATTCTTGATGATTTATGTGAAAGCTAGGGTTAGTGATTTTATGTGATACATGGATTAATTGTTGTTTGAGATGTGAAAGTATGATTATATCATGATTTATGGCATGAATTCTTGAATATTTAAGTTAATATGTTAAATTTGTACTTGAGCTTGAAAGTGGGAAACTTGGATGATCAAGAATGGTTTAATGAGTTCTTATGTATTTTATGATCCTTTGAATATATGTGCATCTTACTTTTCCAGAAATCATGAGTTTTAATGAATAAAAACATGACTTTGTTGCTTTGGTTGTTGTTGCCTTAAGCCTCTCCTGTTCTGCTCTGTTCTGCAATTACAGAGGAACGGGAACGACCCTTCCTGTCCCCAGTTCATTCTGGGAACGGCCGTTCCCACTCCTTTGAACTCAAAAGCTGGCGCGCATGGGAACGGCCTTTCCCATTTTGGCTTGTTGGCCGGAAGGGCCGTTCCCATCAAAACGCATTTCCTAAAATACAAAGCGCTGGCACGTTTTAGAAGGGCCACGGGAACGGCCCTTCCCACATTCAAAGGGAGGCCGGAACGGCCGTTCCCATGCCGCTGACAGAACAAATGTGACTGCATAAAATTACATTTTTAGCCCCATGATCCGATGATTTCTTTGACCCCGAATTGCTATTATATGATTGAATATGTACTGAAACAAGATGTTTTCATGCCACATTGTGATTTGCACGTCATCTCATTGCATTTCCGCCGTTCGTCATATTTGGTCCATTTTAGAGTCAAGTCTCACGTGTACACGTCTATTTTGCACAGACCCGCTTCATCGGGACGAGGAGCAAGCCCCGTAGACCGTATCCTACTCGTCTTTTATCGGTAAAGGTGAGGTTTAATTGTTAGTTATATAGAACCCGTATATCCCTTATGTGATATTTCGGCCAAAAGGTATTTATATTTATAATCTCTATAAATCATTGATCATTTCAAGTCGTGTTCAAGCAAGCAAGCCATGTATTGTTTCGTGCATGTTTAGGCGAGTAGCATGACCGTTCACGATTGGGCCCGAGGGTAGTGACTAGAGCCAACCGGGAAAGCAAGGGCTGATGGGTAACTCTGGCGCTATTCTCATCATGTTTGGGGTCACCCCTGAATCCACTAGGAGGTTAGTGGAGGAAGGAGCTCCGGGCTTAGGGATTCATGTACCCTCTGCTCAATGAGATTGGATGTTGGGGCCTTGCAATCCCATCATCAAACCGGAGGAAGAAGGAGACTGGGGACAAGTCCGGCACCACGGATGCGCCTCGGGTTATTGCATGATTTCCATTCCATGAACGTGTTATATGATTACACTATCGCACGATTGCACGATAAGTGAATTACATGATCACCTATTGACTATTAAACAAGCAAGCATGTTCATGTACATTTGGAGTAAGGTTGGAGACCGCCCTCACTCGCCGGGGCCATGTATTGATTGCATGAAAATGAACAAGTATTTAATATTGATAGTTGTATTCTCGGGCGAAGCTACGTTATTATTGAGCTTGTATATTTATCTTTTATAAATCTTTACCCGAGAATATAACTTGCATGTTATTGCGCTAATATATACTTATGCCCCTCACTCAGTCTTCCATGGACTGACGCCCCACCTTTCAGGTTGTCGCGGTCGTGTGCTAGGCGGGAGTCGGAGTCATGTCTTGTCGTCCAGTTGAGTCTAGCACTTCGTGCACTTTCATGTTATTGATAGTGGTATCCCAGAGTTAGTTTATTATTGTTATTGTTATCATCTGGAGACTTTTATCTGTATAATGTATTGATATCTGTTGGTATCTATTAGTATTATATCGTTGATGTAAATATGGTACCTATATGTATCTATGAATTAATGCTTCCGCTTTTAACTTTTATATCGTGGTTTTGTACTGCTTTGGGGTATAGTCCCGCCTAGCTCGTCCTTTCATTTATTTGTCACCCGTTCGCTATAGGTTAGTTCATGTACGGATTGTCCATTTCGTATGTGGATTGATCTATAGTGCGGGGGTGTGGTACCTCCACGTGTTAAGGGGTGCTACATCTAAGGTGGTATCAGAGCCCGGTTGCAAAACCGAGGTTCTTGTGTCGTGTCGTGTCAAGTCTAGGTCGAACGGCATAGGAACGAATTGGTAATTTGAGAGTCTTGCATATTATTTGAATCTATTTGAATTCTCTGAATTAATTCGATTACTTGTCAACCTGTGCTTTGCATTGATTTCTGCTATTTATTGTTAATTAATTGATCTTGAATTATTTGAAAGTATGTGCTTAACGTGTTTTACTTTAAACATTGATAAATTACCTGCTGTATTTATATTAAATTTCCGTTGCGAGTATCAATTATGTGACCATTATGTGATATGAGCACGCCTTACCCACATGCAATTATTTCAAAGAAGGTTGTGAGTTACAGGTTGTGGAAATGATATCAAACCACGGCCAATTGCTCGGTAATTTTGGGCTACTATAGGATTTGAGAAGGGTGTGTAAGTTGAGGCCAAAATCAGGGCGTGGAAGGAAAGTCAATTAAGTATTTCCGATCGAAGCACAAGGTTGGGAATTACATTTGGGTTCAAATCAATTGGACTCAAATTTCTAACACGACAGCCAGAAAGATCAAACATCCAGTTATGGAAAACCAACATGCTCGGGATTCTACATTCGGGTAAGACTAGTTTATTTTCCGATTTAAGTTCAATTGTCGTGTTGAGAGAATACATTGAAGGATATGGAGCGGTAAATGAAAGTCGTCAAGAAAGGCAAAGTACTAAACTAGGGAGAATAACCGGATTGCCGTTAGCGATTGATTCGAGAGGAAAAAAAAAAAAAAAGGGGGTTTCGAAGATGCCTAAACCGGGAGTCTAATAATAAGGAAAAAGGTATTCTCGGGAAGGGGCTTTAAAGATTGTCGACTATGATGTGGTCGAACTGGAAGATATGGAGCAACAAGTAGAAGCATTTAAATTTATGAATTACCAACTCGGATCATCAATTCACAGAAAGTGCTACCAAGAAATTTTAGACTAAGGATCAAACATGGAAAAGTTCGAAGACAAGTTCATCGAGTTATGATTCAAAGAATGAGATCCGGAACAACAAAATTTACTATGGGAATTTTGTACTACCAAAACTGGTGCGTCTACCGGGCAAGGAAGTCTATTTCATTCGAGGACGAGGTGAAGGAAGAATTGAGGGGATTAATTACTCAAGAATCGGAGGTATGGCCAAGTAAGAAATTCAGTTAGTTGGAAGTGAAACTCAAGCAAGAAAAGAAAACAATTCCAGTAATTTAAATCGAGTTGGTAGAATTGGGTAATTCATTCACTAAAAGATTGGGGTGCTAGAGATTCGATAGTTGGGTGGATGGAGCTCATTTCTTTCTTTTCCGAAATTAACTCGAGCTATCTTATTAAGTGCGCAAAGGGGGAAAGGTGGAATATTGCAACAAATGAAAACGGCAAAGGATGATAAAGAATTTTGGAAGGAAATTATATGCTCAAAAGTAGGTAAGTAAGAAGATGAGTTTATAACCAATTTAAATTGTAAAGAGTAGATTTGAAGGATTTCAACCACGGTGGCAACTTGGTGAATCGGGATAACAACTGGAGACTTATTGTTCGAGAGGAGTCAGGAAATTAATTCCATAAGTGGAACAGAAATTGAATTCAAGAGTCTTGTTTGGGGATCATATAGTTACCCATGAAGGAGGTAATTATGGTAAGAGGCATCAAAGATTAACTTTCGTGGAAATAAAATGAGAAAAGAGATGGGAAAATGGTATGGTTTGGGATTTCAATTAAGAAAGGGATAAAGGAAGTTCAACACTCCAGTGGATATGAAGTTGAAAGACAATCATGTTAAAGATTTTGGTCTAGTTGGGTATTTCCAGATCCAAGCTGAATTGTCGTGTTGCGAGGTTACGTTAAAAGATATGAAGCAACAAATGGAAACGATAAAGAAAGGCAAAGAATCGCTGGGTGGATTTTGGATGATCAAGTATAAACAATTGGAGGGAGAGTTCACTTAATTATTCAAACTCCTAACGAGTAAACAAGGAGGTTTTAATCAAAAGTGACAACCACGAAAAAGGATGCGGGCAACAGTTGGGGAGTAATTATTAAAGAGTAAGCTAGATGCTAATTCCATGAGCATAGAAGACTTCGGGTTTCAGAAATCATAATACTGAGCTGTGGGAATGTTCAAGTGGATGTTAGATAAATCTGAAGAATAGAAGACCGTGGGGAAACAAGAAATGATTACCAGCTCAATACAAGCTTATAATTCAACGAACAAGGAATTACATGTCGAGATAAAATTTTCCATTACTCCGGTGACAGGTTCAATGCATCCATAAGCACGTGCATCATACGCTATTTAAATTTTTAAATTTCTTTACACATACATGTTTTCTCGTTTGAGCTTAATTATTCCAATATGTTGAACTTTATCATTTCCAAGTGTGCTACCTGCATTGACATATTAATTCCACATGCATATTCAGTGTCTTGATTACAGGATGTCTCAAGGTTACCCTCATCATGAACAAGTGCCTAAGGCTTCCCCTCATATGCCCCCTCCAGTGCAGCCTCAGGAGTTTTTTGATTCCTTGGTTGGTTTGGTGGATCAGAAGATAAAAGAGTATGTGTCCTCAGCGCCACGAGTCTTATCATCACAGCCGGGCCAAATTTTGATAGCATTTAGGGAATTTCAGAACCAACCATCCTCAAGATCCTTAGAAGGAAATAAGGATCCCACCGGGTCACAACTCAAGAAAATCAAAAAAGTGTGGGAACTAACTCCAAGTGGCTCTCAAGAAAAGGTTCGAGGCTCCACCTCGTTGGAGGCAAAAGGTCTAATCCTCAATCCGAGCAGACCTTAAGTTCAAAATCAGGACAAACTATTAACAAAGGAAAGCGACCTATCCCTTGTCATAACCCGGCACCTCAAGAAAGATCTCGCAAGAAAAAGAAACAATCACTTGGATCGAGTTCGGGAGCCCCACGTATCCCAACTTCAACAACATCTTCCGGGAAGCTTCTTTGCAACTATTGTGGATTTGATAACCACGCTTATGAGGGTTGTAGGAGACGGTTGGGATTATGCCTCTACGGTGGGAGTGACGAGCATCACATAGACACTTGCTCAAGGTTACGAGGGAAATCGACCGGGGGTGGAAGATTACTTGTGCGAGCACGGGAAGGTGTTCATGAGAGGGGAGTGCAAAATGTAAATGTGAATCCAGTCAGGAAAGAAGAAGGTATCAATTATATGCATGACACAACCAACGGTGAACGGTACATTTAACCATGCATCCCACGTGCATCACGGATCTTATTGTTATTGTATGTAATTTCTTATTCGTTGCAAATTAGTTAATTATGAACGGTAAGTATGTGATTAAAAGGGTTGTATTTGTCTATATGATATTTATGAAATTAATATGATTCTATTTGTTTATGTAACTTTCATGCCATTGTTTCTACAATTTGTTCCTTGAATTATTTTCGTGCATATTGAGAGACGGGGCTCTCTCACCCCTTGCTAAGAAATGGGGTTTTCTCATTTCTTGTGAAAGACGGGGTTCTTTCATTCATGTTCAAGAGATGGGGTTCTCTTATGACTTGTACATTATTTCAAAACTTGACAGTGGACCTTGGGACCAGGTCCTTTTAGGGGGGGGGGGGGGGGGGAATGGGAACACCTCGAATTTCATTAATTACATTCTTATGTTTATTATAATTTTATAAATTATATTTTATTAAAATTTCATGAATTCATATTAAACTTATAATTTATCTCATAATTTGAAAATATTTATTACGTGAAATAATTACCGAATATGATTTAATTGTCAACTTGCCCCTGTATGTTCATTCTTTTAAATTCAAGGACCAAATTGCATGACTTTTCCCAAGGACTCAATTGATCAATTCCCAAAGCTTTTCATCCTTAATTGCATGATTTAAACTCTTGAGGGACTAAATTGCAAATTGATCATTTCGTCAATTTCAAGGATGATGAATCACGTAAAAATGCATCTCTAAGCTTCCTAGTTCATTTCATCCCAAAATTCACCAACATATCCATCTTTCTTGCTTTCGGTTCTTCAAGAAAAAAAAGGAGGAAGAGATTTTATCATCATCAGGATTTTCAAGAAAAATTTCAAGAATTGGAGCTTATCCTCCATCTTCACCTTCTTCATCCATTTCTTTCATTCAAGGTGGGTGTGTGATTGATTATGTGATTCTTGATGATTTATGTGAAAGCTAGGGTTAGTGATTTTAGGTGATACATGGATTAATTATTGTTTGAGATGTGAAAGTATGATTATATCATGATTTATGGCATGAATTCTTGAATATTTAAGTTAATATGTTAAATTTGTACTTGAGCTTGAAAGTGGCAAACTTGGATGATCAAGCATGGTTTAATGAGTTCTTATGTATTTTATGATCCTTTGAATATATGTGCATCTTACTTTCCCAGAAATCATGAGTTTTAATGAATCAAAACATGACTTTGTTGCTTTGGTTGTTGTTGCCGTAAGCCTTCCCTGTTCTGCTCTGTTCTGCAATTACAGAGGAACGGGAACGGCCCTTCCTGTCCCCAGTTCATTCTGGGAACGGCCGTTCCCACTCCTTTGAACTCAAAACCTGGCGCGCATGGGAACAGTCGTTCCCATTTTGGCTTGTTGGCCGGAAGGGCCGTTCCCATCAAAACGTATTTCGTAAAATACAAAGCGTTGGCACGTTTTAGAAGGGCCATAGGAACGGCCCTTCCCACATTCAAAGGGAGGCCGGAACGGCCGTTCCCATGCCGCTGACAGAACAAATGTGACTGCATAAAATTACATTTTTAGCCCCATGATCCGATGATTTCTTTGACCCCGAATTGCTATTATATGATTGAATATGTACTGAAACAAGATGTTTTCTTGCCACATTGTGATTTGCACGTCATCTCGTTGCATTTCCGCCGTTCGTCATGTTTGGTCCATTTTAGAGTCAAGTCTCACGTGTACACGTCTATTTTGCACAGACCCGCTTCATCGGGACAAGGAGCAAGCCCCATAGATCGTATCCTACTTGTCTTTTGTCTGTAAAGGTGAGGTTTAATTGTTAGTTATATAGAACCCTTATATCCATTATGTGATATTTCGGCCAAAAGGTATTTATATTTATAATCTCTATAAATCATTGATCATTTCAAGTCGTGTTCAAGCAAGCAAGCAAGCCATGTATTGTTTCGTGCATGTTTAGGCGAGTAGCATGACCGTTCACGATTGGGCCCGAGGGTAGTGACTAGAGCCAACCGGGAAAGCAAGGGCTGACGGGTAACTCTGGCGCTATCCTCATCATGTTTGGGGTCACCCCTGAATCCGCTAGGAGGTTAGTGGAGGAAGGAGCTCCGGGCTTAGGGATTCATGTACCCTCTTCTCAATGAGATTGGATGTTGGGGCCTTGCAATCCCATCATCAAACCGGAGGAAGAAGGAGACTGGGGACGAGTCCGGCACCACGGATGCGCCTCGGGTTATTGCATGATTTCCATTCCATGAACGTGTTATATGATTACACTATCGCACGATTGCACGATAAGTGAATTACATGATCACCTATTGACTATTAAACAAGCAAGCATGTTCATGTACATTTGGAGTAAGGTTGGAGACCGCCCTCACTCGCCGGGGCCATGTATTGATTGCATGAAAATGAACAAGTATTTAATATTGATAGTTGTATTCTCGGGTGAAGCTACGTTATTATTGAACTTGTATATTTATCTTTTATAAATCTTTACCCGAGAATATAACTTGCATGTTATTGCGCTAATATATACTTATGCCCCTCACTCAGTCTTCCATGGACTGACGCCCCACCTTTCAGGTTGTCGCGGTCGTGTGCTAGGCGGGAGTCGGAGTCATGTCTTGTCGTCCAGTTGAGTCTAGCACTTCGTGCACTTTCATGTTATTGATAGTGGTATCCCAGAGTTAGTTTATTATTGTTATTGTTATCATCTGGAGACTTTTATCTGTATAATGTATTGATATCTGTTAGTATCTATTAGTATTATATCGTTGATGTAAATATGGTACCTATATGTATCTATGAATTAATGCTTCCGCTTTTAACTTTTATATCGTGGTTTTGTACTGCTTTGGGGTATAGTCCCGCCTAGCTCGTCCTTTCATTTATTTGTCACCCGTTCGCTATAGGTTAGTTCATGTACGGATTGTCCATTTCGTATGTGGATTGATCTATAGTGCGGGGGTGTGGTACCTCCACGTGTTAAGGGGTGCTACATACTTGATCAGATTCTCCTCCATTGACTCATTTCCTCAACAAGGTGACTACTTCCAAATAAACGAATCCTCGAGGTTAAAATTCGTCAAACTCCATCTTTCAATTGACTTTAAGATAGTAAGTCAATATAGCAAATCTCATTCCTTGAACTCTGAACCTTTTCATGAACATTGATCTTGGTCAAGAATCCTTTCATTTCTGAATTATGGTGTGTTTTCGTTATAGTTCCAATAGGTAGTGTTGACGGAGGGAAATCTTAGTGTTGACTCATAGGGTACCCTGAAATTCAAATACTAAATTCGATGCATGCGGATTAAGATGCAAATGAAATGTAACGAGTATATAACGTAAATACAACAATTAGTTGTAATTTATAAAGCACATAAAATAAGATGTTGCATAATCAAAGTCATAATGTGCACACAATCACATAATCACGAAACAATTCATGCCGAAGGGTCAAAGTATCAAGTCAAATAAATGCAATGCACAGTTATTCCTATGCCGTACAACCTAGACAGACACAACACGACACTAGAGCTCGGTTTTGCAACCTAGAGCTCTGATACCACTTAAGGATGTAACACCCCAAACGGAGGATGCCACATCCCCCGCACTAGGACCCCGACCCGGTCACGAAATAGAAAGTCCATGCCCGAGTCCGAATCATAGCGAACGGGAGACCAACTCACACACTAGGCTAGGCGGATCTAACTTGACAAACTCAGAGTGCGGAAGCAATTAAAACCAATAACAATAGATAGCGGAAGCAATTAAAACAAAACATGCAAAGAAGGTGACGGGTTCAACTAGCATAAATACCTAGTCCCGAATATCAATTCATGATCCAACATAATAAACAGCATAAGTATCATCAATATCTAATAACATCCAAACACTAGCTTACTAACCCCATACGGGTTTAGGTCTAAGTAGAACATAACATAATCTGCAAGTGTGAAACATAAATACATAACATAAGTAAAGTATACGACAGATGCATCCTAACACCTACTAGACTGACAAGTGTGACTCCGAAGACTCACTTCCGCCTAGCTCAAGCCAAAAAGGAATCCTGCAATCTAAAAGATAAAATGAGGTGTCAGTCAACTGACTGAGTGAGGGGGCTAACGCACACCCACAATATATATATATAAAGAGCACAACACAGAATAAAAGGATGGACTCATGAACCGAGGGTAGGTGTTGCATACCAAAACATTTCAGAATAACCCAAATAAATATAGATATAAGTTTAGAAACCATTTTTTAGAAAGACTCTATCCCGGTTCATAATTCCATAACATAACATAATCAACTGCTCGGCGAGTACGAGCTTCCAACCTCAACTCCTCATAACATAAATCAAAATCAATCCAACCTCTACACCAATGATGGAGGAGATGTACCGTCCCCATACCATCGAGAATAAACCGTCTAAAATAGACTCACCCTCAAGGGGTAGCGAACCCACAAGAGTCCTCCCCGGATAAAACACCGAAGGCTCAAGATACCACACCTTCCCTACAGCACGGGTCGCGTGAAGATATCTCAAATGGAACTACGCAATGGATAAATGCCCCGACGGTCCTAACCGTCCCGGGGGTACCCATTCCCGCAGCTCACCAGGATCAGATCCACACACAGATCACAACAGAACAGATCACAACGGATCACAACAGAACAGATCACGACGGACTATAATGCACGGACACTCCAAAAAATTACTCCGTGCAGTGTCGGACACGCCTCGGACACGGCTCCGACATGTGTCGGACACGTGTGATCCGTGTCCTGAAGTAAAAAAAAAATAAAATTAATGGGGACACAGTGTCGGACACTCCATAGCCGAGTGTCCGACACGGGATGGACACAGATCCATAAGAATTTGGATTTCTGAGAGGCTTGGCTTTCAGACTAGATGCTAAAGGCTCGATGTTTACAACGGTAATGGAGGTGGCCATAGTGGTAGTGAGGGCCTCTCCGCCATGAACGCCGACGAGGATTGAAAGTCGGAAGTGTTTTTCTTTTTCCGACGATGCGGGTGGACATTGGGCACTCTTGCTGGTAATGAGTTGTGCAGGGAAGAGGGTGTGGAGAGGTGTGTTGAATTGCAGCGGGGATATATAGAGTGGTGAGAAAAGTGCCGTAAGGTCAAGCATAAATCTGTGCGCAGATTGAGAAATTTTTTCTGGAGAGATGAAGAGTCCTTTGTGCGCAGATCTGAGAAATTGTTTTGGAAAGATGAACAGTCCATCTAGATAATGGTGCCGTGTGGTCATTGAAAATCACATATTAGATTATATTATTTTTCTTCCTTTCTTATTTTCATTCTTTTAAATTTGACTGACATTTAATCACTTATTATAATTTTTTTTTCTTTTCTTTATTTTTATTCTTTTTTAATTTAAAAAAGGGGCATAGTTTGTAATTAGATCAATTTTCATAATATAGTTCTAAAAAATAAATTAATATTCATAAAATATATTTATTTATATATAAAATATAGCCATGTCGAAGCCGTGTCGTGTCCTAAAATTTTAAAAAAATCCGTGTCGCCGTGTCCGTGTCGTGTCGTGTCGTATCCGTATCGCCGTGTCCGTATCCGTGCATAGCAGACGACGGATCACATACGCCAATCTTTCAAGGCAATCTCGCTACATAATCACAACACAACTGCGTTTCCAAAATAGCTTACACATGCTTCAAAAACTGGTTTTTATATATATTCCTTTGCTGTAGGGATAGCCCGCCCACACAGGACTCACGCAAGATCATAAACATATCATATTCAACACGTATGTCTTTATAGTAGGGTATACTCGCATGCAAGGATAGAAATCAGCAGGTAAAGGTCATAGGTCGCATAACTATACAAAATCCTAAACCTCACCTCGTGAAAGTAGAGTCTGAGAGTGTGAAGGGCCAAACACTCTAAACGTCGGGCCCACCGGCACCACCAAACTCTGTGACAAAACATACAGAAGCCCAGACTTAGACTCTATATGAACCAAACAAGACGCACGGCGTTGCTCAACATGATTGTGGTTATGCATAAGTGTTCATGTTGTGCTTGGATAAGGTGTTGTGGTCATTCAAGGCATATCAATGCTCAACAAGGTCATATTTACAAGCAACCATCATGCAATTCCATATCCAAAGATGCAAGATCAATTTAGGAAGTCAATGTATTCACAAAATGCATATTAAATCATCCAATGTCACAGGGTTCAATTATAATATTAGAATTAAGCATCAAGTTCATGTCGAGTTACAAAGTGCATAAGTAAAAGCAACTTGATCATATAAACATACAAAGTTGTTGTACGTAGATGGCATGCTTGATACACATAAAGAGTGCATTTAATTCACTTAAGATCATACTTTACAACTTCACAACATGTTTGGTACACAAGCTCACGTCACATTCATAGTTTCATAAATATTACACTTACATCCCCTAAGTCATTTATAAAAGTTTAGAATTATTACACATATATCCCCTTAGTTGATTACTAAGCATAATTGTTCGTTTAAAGTGTTTATACAATTATTCAACTAGGAATTAATTACTTACAAACATGACAATTATCAATTTATAGTAATTCATAATATACCATTTTCAAGTAATAAGAGTAGATCAAGATATTACAATTCTAACTCCTATCATGCATCAAGTCTTAAGTTGTTCAAGCATCCTTCATGTATCTAAATTTATATTTGAAACACAATTTACAATAAATGTAACATTGAGAACGTCTCAAATCCATATAGAGAAATCACAACATGTTCGTTCTTCTAAATTATCATTCAAGTTCATTTAGTCACATAAGAGATTAGTTTCTAGATATTACACTAACACCCCTTCATATCTAAACACGTAGCATAAATTCATCACATCGGGATTCAAATTGTAAATCGAAACATTCATACATATCACAATCCATTCAATACATGTTTTCATATACGATTGGAATACATCTCGATCAACAAACCAACAATAACCAATTTATTTGCACTTAAAACAATTATTCAAATAATCACAATTACGCAAAATAATTCGTAATAAATAGATCGAGTGTCCGATTAACGAACGGAAAGTGGCATTGAACTCACCACAACGAGACGAACATTCTGACCAGACGCCACCAGAACGCCACCAATGTAGCTGCCGGAATTTGGCCGGGCCGCCGCCGAAGGTCGCCGGAAAAATCCCGAAAAAGCAGTCCTGAATGAAGTCTTCGTGCCCGTTCCGAATCCTCGATCAATTTCTGGAAATTCCAAGTCAATCTCCTCCAATTTCAGATCTAAGAACACGAAAACCCTAAAATCTTCAAATTCAAATTACTTCCAAACCGGTGAACCAAAATACGATCCGAAAGAGGCGTTGTCTTACCCATGACGGGCTCTTCGAAAGCCCTAAGGTAGCTCACCGGAAAAATCCTCGGAGCTAGCGCCGCCGTTACACCACCGCTATGCCGCCAATTGGCCAAATCTGGAGTCGCGTGATCATAAGCTACTAGTTCTCATCGTTCCAAACAACTTTCGTGAAGAGCTCGAGGCCAAAAGATGGTCGGAAAAGGCCCCCGTTGGTCGCCGAATATTCTGCCGCCGCCCACATCGCCGGAACCACCACCTACGGCTAAGATCTGGTGAAATTGATGCTGGAAATGAACTCAGGAGGTCGAACAACCTTGGAAACCATCAAGCCCCGTCGAAAAACACCGTCGGAAGCGGCGAAATCACGCCGCTACAGGAACGGGCTCCGCCACCGCGAGCCACGCGCCGCCCTCGCGACTCCGATGGCCGCACCGCCGACGTCAAATGGTGCGCCGGGAAGTGTAGTTTCTGGGCATGGGGTGCGTGCGTCAAGGGGATGGCCGGAAACCGCCGCGAAGGCCGGCGAAGTGGCGGCGGTCTGACAGCTCCGCCGCTGCTACTGAAATCCGGCCATAACTCCACCACCGTTCATCGTTAGGCCATGAAATTGGTACTCTTGCATAAGTCTGGCCGAGATAATCGAAATGGACTATTCGTTTGTTGAATTCCGTCGAGAAACGATCGAGTTATGGGCTCGTAACCGAAGCCGTGCATAGTGACCCTCGGGAGAGAGTGGGAGAGGAGAGAGAGAGAAGAGAGAGAGAGAGAGAAAGGAGATTGGGAAAAATGTGTCTTGTGCACAAGCTATATACAACCGGGTATCCTTATCGAGTAGCAAAGAGAAATATCGCGTACAAATAATCGTAAATAAAATTGGTAAAGTTACGAATAAACATTCAAGCTCCTAATTAAGTTTACAAATTAACATGAAATAGAGATTTACCAATTAGAGTTTAATTCAATTTAATTTTAAAAAACCTTTCATACAATTTAACGACACTTCGTAAACACATGATTGACAATTAATCTCAAGGAATTCAAGTAAACCGAAATTAAACAAGTTAAGTAACATGATGGATTTAAAATCAATTTAACAATTATTTCATGGAATAAATTTGAATTAAATCAAATTAGACAGTTAGGGTTAAATATGCGCGTAATTAATCAAGTTGACAATTAATCTTAGAATAATTCGAATGAACACATATTAAATTGAATTTACATTAATTCACATAATTCAAGAACTCTTAAATTAAACACACACAAGTGTAGAGACTTACTTGTTAATATCGTCAGGATGCCCTTCGAGAATACGGGGTGTCACACATCGCTCGTCAGGTGAGGTTTAATTCTAGATACTTAGAACCCTTACAACCCTATGTGTTGTTTTCGGCCAAAAGTATATATATAATTATAGCTTTCAAATCTTATTGATTTACAACGGGTTTCATCAAATGAATGGATTGATTGATTGATTGATTGTTTTGGCGAGTAACTATTGTTCACGTTGGGCCCCGAGGGTAGTGTATTGAGCCAACCGGGAAAGCAAGGCTGACGGGTAACTCTTGCACTATCCTCACCATTGTGGGATCACCTCTGAATCCACCAGGAGGTTTGGTGGAGGAAGAAATCCCGTATGTGGGAGTCATGTTCCCGACGTACACCATGATTGGATGGTGGGGCCTTGCAATCCCACCATCACCCGGAGGAAGAAGGAGTTATTGAAACTGCTAATTGTGTACGGTAAATTGATTGCTTGATCACCTAATCACTTAATAACTGAATGATTGTACACTTTTGGGTGAAAGGTTGGAGAATTGCCCTCACTCGCCGGGCCACGTATTGAATTAATCATGATTGAATTATTAAATTGATTAGTTGTAATCTCGGGCGAGAATTACTTTAATATTTGAACTTATATAGTTTCTTTTATGAAAACTTACCCGAGATTATAGCTTGCATGGTAATTATGCTTATATTTATTTAAACCCCTCACTCAGTCTTCGGTAGACTAACACCCTCACTTTTCAGGTACTCACGGTCATGTGCTAGGCGGGAGTCCGAGTTGTGTCTTTTGTTCAGCTGAGTCTAGCATCGCATTTTCATGTTCTTGGTATTTCCGACTTTATCATGTTAGGGTTCCTGTTAGTTTTGGAGACTTGTGCATGTATAATATGTTGGAGATGATAATGTATTGATATATGAGCTAGAATAGGATGAGTATTTTGGATATTTGGTATATGATATTGAAATGTTAGTGTTTATACTTCCGCTTTCGAATTTCATGTATTGGATTTAATTGAATTGGGGTCTAGTCCCGCCTAGCTAGATTGTTTCTTGCATTGTCACTCGGTCGCTATAGTCTTGGTTCATGTACGGATCATCCATTTCGTATGTGGACTGAGCTATAGTGCGGGGGTGTGGTATCTCGGCGTTCCGGGTGCTACATCTTAGATAGTATCAGAGCCCGGTTGCAAAACCGAGCTTCTCGGGTCGTATCGTGTCAAGTCTAAGTCGTACGGCATAGGAACTAATTGACAACTTGAGGTCTTGCATTTATTTGAAATTATCAGATTGCTTGAATCCTTGAAATTACTTGAATTACTTGATAACTTGAGCATTATATCGATTTTGTCCATAAATTGTCGGTTAATTGAGTTTACATTGTTTGAAGATATATATGTCCAACATGTTTTACTTTCAATTTTGTTGAATCATTTGTTGTATTTGCATCAAATTTGTGGTTGTGGTGTTAACTATGTGACATGAGCATGCATTTAGCTTTGAATTGATTGGTGACTTATAGGTTATAAAGATGATATCAAACCACGGCCAATTTCTACGACAACCTCAACCTATCGCAAGCTCCCTTCTCTAGCCTTAAAGTTATGAGGAATGCACCGGGGAGCTTCATACAAGAATTCAAGAGAGATGGATTTTTCTAATTAGGTTTTAAGACAAGTGATAAGATGCGGAATAGAAGGATCCGTGGTTGGAGTAACTTACAAGATCTAGTGAGGTTAAGGGAAATTAAGGAAGGTGATGCTTACAAATTGCAAGATAGACACGTGGGTTACATTATAAAAGAGGCGGATCAACCGGATTCGGGAGATTTATTCAATGTAAGGAAGAGGTGAAGATAATAACTCAAGGTTTAGATTTGTAATTGAATTAAGGATCTTCTACTTGCTGGAACTAAAATCAAAGTGGGTGAAGAAGGTAACTCAAGCGATTCGGGTCGAGGCAGAATTTTGGGAACTAAGTTCAGGATGAGTCGAGATCCTTCGGCCTTGGGATAAGATTTGGATCAACTTGGAAAATTAAGAAATTAACCGATTTTGGGCTTATTGAAATCCTAAATGGGAAGGATTGAACAACGAGGTAATGGATGTGGATCTACAAGAATTGAAATATTTTGGATTTTGGGTTAAGAAAGAAGTCGGATGGGGAAAGTGAAGAGAACGACTAATATGGTGATTGCAAGCTCGTGGTAAATTAGAGTACTAAAGATTCTATGTCCAGTCGGATTGAGTCTATTCTCCATATCCAAGTTGAATTGTCGGGTTGGGCGGTTGAATTGGAAGATATGGAGCAACAACGGAATCGAGTTCAAGGAATTTCGATTCTCGAGTGATGGAAATGTAAGAGT
The DNA here is from genome assembly GCA_037501455.1 of Lantana camara. NCBI lineage: Eukaryota > Viridiplantae > Streptophyta > Magnoliopsida > Lamiales > Verbenaceae > Lantana > Lantana camara. Next base: position 90,612,244 of record CM074858.1, on the reverse strand, counting down.
TGATGTTGGGGATTTTGAAGAAATTGGAAGACAGTGGGTAACAAGAAATGGCCAACCAATTTAAGGCAACTCGTAAATCAACAAACAAGGAAAAGTGCCAAGCTAAAAGATGCAACTACGGTGACAGGTTCAACGCATTCATGAGCACGTGCATCATACATTGTTTAAATTATTTACATTTCTTTAATTATATATGCATTCCTAATTGAGCGTAATTTTTCCAACTTGTGTATTTATTATTTACAAGTGTGACACATGCATTGGCCTCTTAACCCGACATGCATTGTTAAGTGTTATCTTGATAGGAACTCTCCCCAATTCACGTATCAAGTATTACTTCAACAAAGACATAACCAAATTATGACAAGGAATTAATGGGGTTAAAAAAAAGAATAAAAGAGGAAGAGCAATTTAGAGGCCAAAGAAATAGCCGAGAGTTAGATTGGTAGAAGTGGGTTGTTGTTCCTACCGATCGTTGCAAAAGTAACGTGAGAAAATTTTCGGCTAAGTGGCGTGGTCAGAATCACTTATACCAAGGAAGCGAACTTTAGGGAATTGAGAACTTTCAATTTAAGAAGTGATGTTACGAGCCAACGGGTAAGAATAGGCATTCTTAAGGGGGAGAGTCGACCAAGGAAATGACTCCAAATTATTGATGGGCTCAAATGGGTTACTTTCAATAAAAAATATAAAAAATAAAAAAATGCAAGAGTTATCAACAACGGGATTTCTTGGAAATGGAGAAGGGGAAGGATTAGAAGACTTTAACACTTGATGACCTTCAAGATTTGAATAAAAAAATTTTGTGAGAATAATTTCAGAGAAGGCTAGGTGCTCCAAGAACCGGAGGTGAGTATTTGGGATAGAATGGTTGATTTAGTGCTTGTCTCGATTTCCAACTTGGGTGAAGGAATTTTCGGGAACAAGATCGGAAGAGATAGGTACTTCAAGAAAGGTGGTTATTCTTTCCCTCTATTAGAACTATGTGAACGAAGTCTTCAATATCTTAAAGCTCATGCGCCTAAAGTTCTCAAATAGAGATTTCTAAAGCCATAAGGAGGCATATCTTAAGCCGAGCTGAAACAAAAAGAAATTTGAGGAGAATGGGAGAGTTAATGGTTTCTACAAGTAGAGTGAACATACTTTGATCATAAATGAGAATTCTACAAGGAAGGCAATTATCATTCAAGATCCGCGTGAAAGGATCAAAAAGGTGCTGCACTATTATAAGGGTGCGAGATAACTGTAGCTTGACGGGATCATCATATATTGCAAGGGATCACATGGTAGTCAATTCAAACAAGTTTGGAAATGGAATACTTAGTTAAAAATGTGTTAGATGAACAAGATGAGTTACCGCGTTGTCAGTCATTTTTCCAGGATCAAATAGGTATGATGAAAAATTGAATACTAAGTTTTGAGCTACTGAAGGATAGGCCGAGCATCCAAGGAAATTAGGAGTGATTTGGGGAAGTGAAAGATTTAGGGGACAACCCCTCACATGAACAAAACAGGTTACAGACTCATCAGTTGTTTCTGTGATGAATAGAGAATACTTATTGGATTAGAGGTTTGAATCCAAGCTACCGAAGACTAAATCGAGTATTTAAGAAGTCCAAGTACAGTTCATGGTGAAGCATGGGGAATAGAACTAATATCACTTAAGATAGGGAACTTCGACCTTGGTGTTTAGGATAAGGGGATCGATTACGGAGGCAGGATTGAATTATCAGTTAAGTATTGGGATATCGGGGATTCAATCTTTGATATGTTGGGTAAGGAAATCTTCAACCTCAAATCAAGTGTTGGACGGATCACTACCATGGAAGATTCCTGAACCACGGTGAACGGTATATCGAACATTCATGGCATATGCACATACGTAACTCAAATTTAAGGAATTTTATGATACTAAGTGCTTTGATGGTTGATCGTATTCATTGTCTTTTGTATAATTAAGTGGTGTATCTAATTTCTATTACCTTTTCCTCATGTGACGGTTTGTGTGACATTTATTCACTTGAGCTTAGGTTGTGTGTTACTTGTTTGAGAGACGGGGTTCTCTCTTTACTTGTTTGAGAGACGGGGTTCTCTCTTTGCTTGTTTGAGAGACAGGGTTCTCTATTTACTTGTTTGAGAGACGGGGTTCTCTTTTTGCTTGCTCGAGAGATGGGGCTCTCTCGCCGCTTGTTTTAGAGTTAGAACTTGAGAATGGACCTGGGGACCAGGTGTTAGGAATAGTGCCCTAGAAAGCCGATTGTATATCCGCTTTGTGCTTTTCCTTATTGTAATCACAGACAATCTTTGAATGAAATAACGAATTGAGGCAACACTTCTTTATATGCTCTTGTTTGGTATGCGTTTACTTTAGCTGTGCATGTATGAGAACTCCCCTAATCCTGATGACTTTAGGACTCTACCATTTAGGTGAAATGGTTCATGAAACGAGCCCTATATCACATAAGTCATGATTAGTAAAATACTCCAAGTCGATGAGTCCTACAGACAGTGGGAGTGTCAACCTGACTCCTCTAAGGCTTGCTTGTGGGATCACGCCCTTAAGAAGGACCACCTTGTTTCATGGAAGTGCAAAGTGTATACTTGATACGTGCGTGATACATGAGGGTGCTTACTTTAATAAGTAAGTTCACTGAGGTGCCCCGTGTGAGAACATTCCTAAATGGGAAAGGAAGTTTCTATTTCAGGAAATGGAAACTTCCAGATTAGGAAATATCTCACGAGTCATTGATGTGATTAATTGATCCTTAGACTTGAGGTTCCTTGTCACTTTATGAGTTAACTTTGTAGTCTTAGGTATAAGCTTTAAAGGGTGTCGCCTTAGACAACTGATTCAAGGCTTATGCTGGGACTGCACAAGTGATTCATGAAAGTGAATGAGAATCAAGATAGGACCTACACTTGCATTTGCAAGGTGATCTCTTACTGTGTAAGTCATTCATATGCCATATGGAGTCCTTGGCCAAGGCAGTAGATCAAGACATCAAGAAAAGGGTTTCTTGGATTGAGATCAAATGGATATGAAATGCACTTAGCTTTAAGACCGGATTATTAGGGTTCTGATTATTCCCTTGCCCTAGATCTTGGTTGAGAGATAGTAAGTAGGAGGATTGTATCTCACATGAATCAATGACTTAAAGGTTCTGTCGAATCCGAACATTCCAATTCAGCTAGGGGTTAAACACCTGTTGCTAGACTATGGTCGTTTAATCTGTGGACTGATTAATTAATTAGTGAATTAATTAATTAGGGTCACTGCTAATTGAATTGAGAACCTAGAGGGTCACATACAACAACTTGGTTACATGAGTTGAGGCTTGAAAATGATTAAACGAGTTAATCGGGCCAAGAGGGTTCCACACGTGTGAAGTCACACGTGTGGCTCACGTGAGTGACACGTGTCACTGTGACACGTGTCACACACGTGTGTATATATATATATTGTATATATATTAAATAATTAATTAGTTAATTATTTAATAGACTTTGGTTTAATTTTGAATTAAAAAGAAAGTCTAATTTTGGAGAAAATAATCTAGTTAATTAATTACGAATTAATTAATTAGATAAAAATAAGTTATTTATTTTATAATAAATAAAGTATAAAATTATCCAAAAATAGTTTGGATATTTTTAGCTCTCTTAAAAGTTGACTTGAATTAGAATTCAAAGTCAAAGTTGGAAAATACTTGATGATCAAGTAATAGGAGAGAGACAAACCAAATCCTTGCCCAACAAGGAGTTCGGCCGTCCCTCCCCTTTCCTATATATAGGGGAGCTCATGCTCCCCTTTAGAGCTAATTGACAATTCTTGGTTCATGTGTTGAACACCTTCCTTTCTCCAAGATTAAATTAAACCCTAGGTTAAGCCTAAACACTAACTAGAGAACTAGCATCCTTACTAGTTAGATTGTGATCAAGTTGGTGGACTTTCTCTAGAGACTTCAAGTTAGAAGTTTGAAGATTCGAGCTTTACCAAAGGAGAAGGGATCAAGCCGCGAGAAGAGCGTTCTTGGGTGGCTTGAAACGCTTCAAGAAAGAATAAAAGAAAAGTAAGTTTTCTATCTTTACGAATTTGGTTGCACGATTGCGAGTCCTAGATCCTTTTGTTGGAAAAATTTTTTAAATTCCGCTGCTTTCTGATTCGTGTTTTCCAACACCAGGTCCTCTTAAGGGGGAGAGAGTTGTAACGCCCTAATTTTCAATTATACATTTCATGATATTATGTGATATTATATTACTAATTGTTTCCATGAAATTATTGTTAACGTGAGAATTTATGTGAAATAATTGCCGAACATGTCTTATTTGATTAATTGTCTTTAATTGATCATTTTCCCTTACTTGAGAATTATTTTAATTATTTATTTATAACTTTCATGATATTATATGCATTATATACTTTTATGCATTTGTATGAATTGTCACTAACGTGGAAAATACGTGAATTAATTGATAAGTGATTAAATGCTTCTACATGACTTGATCATTTCCTAATTATATGGACTAAATTGCATAACATGAATTGAAGTTAATTGCTCATATATCATGGATTGAAGCTTGATTTCATTCATTTAAATAACTTAGGGACTTAAGTGCAATTAATGGGGATTAGTGTAGGCTAGTGGGAGATATAATATATCATATATGTATCTCTTCTTCCACATTCTCATACATTACATTGCATACAAGAACTACATACACACGCACATACACTAAGAATCGGTTTTTACACCAAGAGAAGAGAAGGGAGGGTTTCATCAAATTTCAAGCTAGGATTCAAGGAGTTAGCATTCAAGTTGAAGCATCATCATCATACCACCATTTCCTTCCATTCTTCTTTTATTTCAAGGTATAAGATGAAGTTGTTTGAATTCCTTGATGATTGATTAGGGTTTGAGGGTTATTTGAAGATTTCTTGTGTATAAGTGATTAGAAGTATGCTAAGGATCATTAATCTTGAAAGCTTGCATGAATTCAAGAATAATATGAGACTTGGATATCATGATATATATATAGGGTTTGGTTGATGATTTCTTGATGATCTATGTATGTTTCCATGGATTAAATGGTGCCTACTTGATATATGTGAGTTATATGCATGTTGGATGCTAGTTTTGGGTTGATTCTTGCTTTAATTTGGTGTGAGAGTGGATTGGGAGCCAAAAATCGAGCTTGTCCGTTTTTCCCGAAGCTTTTTCTGCTGCTGGACTTGAAGGTCGCGCCCGCGACCGTTTTCGTGACCATTTTTTGTCACGGCCTCGACCAACAATTCGAAAGTTGGCTAATTTTCAGTCTCGACCGCGACTACTTTCCAGTGCAATTTTGTCATGGCCGCGACACCCTCATCCGAACTTCAATTGACCTGATTTTTAAACCCACAAAAACCTCTTGAAGTCTAGAACAACCTCCAATTGGAATCAACTCAATATCTCTTCTCATTTGTGAGATATAATTAATTCTTTTAGGTGTCGCTATCTTCCCGGCAAACTGCACTCGCTTAACTTCGGACTTATGCCATTTTCTCCTCACTTTGAACTAAAATACGAGCCATATATCCTCGAAAAGGTCTTTGTGTCTAGTTTCATTCCCAACAAACAAAACTCAATTAAAACTTCTAGAATTAAAGATATTCCAGTTTTCCTACAGCGTGTATGTTTCCTAAAATTGTCCATTTTTGCCAAACTTCACCAAAACCTTTCTTATTGCATTCCTTTCACTCTCTAGGCTCCCATATGTGAATTATATGATACATATACTTGATTAATTGATACGTATGCTCCTAATTGACACTTCTTGGTACTTAATTGCTTAAATGTGATTGTGTGACTCCATGCCTTACATGAATTGAACTTGAAATAATTAAATAATATGAATACATGATTTCTTGATATTAATTTCACCTCCTAGGTGTTAATTGGTTTTCATACATGCTAAGTGTCACTTGATTACTTGTTTTATTTATTTACATGACCATGGCCGTGCGTCATACTTGGTTTCATATTGAGTCTCGTCTCACGGGTTTCCACTATTCCCTTTCTTAACCAGTTTTTCTCCAGGGCAGAGATCATGGATCGTTTGGGCACCTTCTTGTACCCTTGTCTTGTCCCATCGCTCGTCAGGTGAGGTTTAATTCTAGATACTTAGAACCCTTACAACCCTATGTGTTGTTTTCGGCCAAAAGTATATATATAATTATAGCTTTCAAATCTTATTGATTTACAACGGGTTTCATCAAATGAACGGATTGATTGATTGATTGATTGTTTTGGCGAGTAACTATTGTTCACGTTGGGCCCCGAGGGTAGTGTATTGAGCCAACCGGGAAAGCAAGGCTGACGGGTAACTCTTGCACTATCCTCACCATTGTGGGATCACCTCTGAATCCACCAGGAGGTTTGGTGGAGGAAGAAATCCCGTACGTGGGAGTCATGTTCCCGACGTACACCATGATTGGATGGTGGGGCCTTGCAATCCCACCACCACCCGGAGGAAGAAGGAGTTATTGAAACTGCTAATTGTGCACTGTAAATTGATTGCTTGATCACCTAATAAGTTAATAACTGAATGATTGTACACTTTTGGGTGAAAGGTTGGAGAATTGCCCCCACTCGTCTGGCCACGTATTGAATTGATCATGATTGAATTATTAAATTTATTAGTTGTAATCTCGGGCGAGAATTACTTTAATATTTGAACTTATATTGTTTCTTTTATGAAAACTTACCCGAGATTATAGCTTGCATGGTAATTGCGCTTATATTTATTTAAACCCCTCACTCAGTCTTCGGTAGACTAACACCCTCACTTTTCAGGTACTCACGGTCATGTGCTAGGCGGGAGTCCGAGTTGTGTCTTTTGTTCAGCTGAGTCTAGCATCGCATTTTCATGTTCTTGGTATTTCCGCCTTTATCATGTTAGGGTTCCTGTTAGTTTTGGAGACTTGTGCATGTATAATATGTTGGAGATGATAATATATTGATATATGAGCTAGAATAGGATGAGTATTTTGGATATTTGGTATATGATATTGAAATGTTAGTGTTTATACTTCCGCTTTCGAATTTCATGTATTGGATTTAATTGAATTGGGGTCTAGTCCCACCTAGTTAGATTGTTTCTTGCATTGTCACCCGTTCGCTATAGTCTTGGTTCATGTACGGATCATCCATTTCGTATGTGGACTGAGCTATAGTGCGGGGGTGTGGCATCTCGGCATTCCGGGTGCTACATCTAATAGCAAAATCCATAGCAGCATGTTACCAAAATGTCTTGTATCGATTGTTTTGCTCTTGATGCTCTGCAATCTTTGAAAAGCACGGAACCAATGGAGCTATTAGAATGTTATGAAGTCTAGAATCGTCACTCTTTGCTACATAAAAGAGTTATTTGAGGTCTCAATACTAATCAGTGAGGATAAAAAACACAGGCAAAAGAAAATCTGCACTGAGTTGTCATGGAATAAACCCGGAAAGGGATGGATGAAACTAGACTCTGGTGGAAATTTTATAACCACCCTAATAATGTTTCGATCTGGAACGTTATTTGAGATGACAACGGAATACGGGGTGCTAGGAAACGTTATGAATCTTGGTAGAGTTTCAATAAATGAGATAGAGGTATTGGGCTTACCTGAGTAATTAATAGTAGCTTTGGGAGAGACACTTTTCGAAGATTAATATGGAGATTGATTCGAAGATAGTGGTGAAATTGATAACAATATAGGATATTGAATAACAGCCCATGAGAAATGTAATTTTTGATTGTTGAAGTATACTTGACATGCCCTGAGAAGTTTGAATTAAACACGTTCTGAGAGAAAGAAATATGATGTCTGATACTTTTAATACCTTAATTTATTCAATAAACATAATATCTAAACTTATTTAAATAAACTAAATATTAAACGTGCCACACACATTCATTTCATTAATAATATAAAAGAGGATCTACATTAGCAAAATCTCATCCAATGTGCTTAATTTTGATATTTAAATCCAATATTTTTTGAACAAAGAATTAATTAAAAAAATCGACCTAAGGATATAATGGTAATTTTCCAAATCCTTTTTACAATTTTTTTCCCCAGTGGTTGTGTCAGGAATTGACCAATATAGAAAGCGGGTATTTCTTTCTCAGTCAACCCCCACAAGACAAAGCACCGAAGTGGAAGCAAAGGCATGCGAACTCAGAAAACGCCGTCGTTTTGTCCTGATCAATCTCCTCGAAACGGCGTCGCTTCATGGAATTCAATGCTCCCCCGTTTCAACTTTGGTAGTATTTGCAAAAAAGGCAAAAGCACATCACATAGAAAGAGGCGTCTTTATTATCTCGCCTGCAAACTCCGCATTTGGCAACACTACTGTACTCTCTTCTCTCCGACAACAGGAAGAGGAGAGAGAGAGAGAGAGAGGGGCCGCCATTTTTGAACCTTTGTCTCCTGAAGTCCTCTCTGGTATGCTCCGATTTCGCGACTTTCCTTTTTGAATTTTATGTTTTTGTTTGATTTCTCGATCTGCTTTTCTGTAGCTAGTTAATTACCTGATTTTTGATCCAGCATTTCGAAGTTAGTTTCCATCTTCTTGATCTTAACTTGAACATTTGCATCAGATGTTCGTCCTGGTGTCTGATCTCTGTGTTTTTCAGCTCGGGGATTACTGTGTAGTTGGGGACGAGTTGTGTTTTGAATGTACTTAGGTGAGAGAGTTGTGGGGATTTAATTGCTTGGTTTTCGGGTTTCTTGAATGGGCGTTTTGGTGTTATTTTATTAGTTTTTGGCTTTGTTTGCTTTTCTCACTGAATGGGCGAAACTATTTGAAGAAATATGTTCGAATTAGCAGCATTAGATGTTAGGTGGTGTTAACATTCCCTTGGCTGGGTTCTTGGTATGCTTTCTGTGTTTTCTTTTTGATACGAAGTGCTTGTTTCCCTGGTACAATTCTGTTTCTCTATTGCTGTTTCATGGTATACATTATACTTTCCTAATGTGTTACTTTGAAGGAAATGTGATAGAGAGCCATTAATCCTCGACTGTTAACAAGGCAATTTGTATTTTGTAGAAGTCAACCGGACCCTTTCTTATATTAGGATTTAAGCTGATCGTTTTAGTGTACATTTGGAGACTGGAATCCCTGAGGAGAATAATGGGTCCTAGAGTAAAATACAATTAGAGGGTAGCCAATTAATTAATTCTTCTTTTCCTTCTGAATAGGATCTTTCCGGAAAAAAAATGCCTTGGAAGAAACTTAAGGATGCATGAGTTTCTTCATCAGTTTCTAGATCCGGTATTATAAATGATCGTATCCATAGAAACAACTTTTAAAGATTCTATTTTCGGAGATTATCTGTGTGTGAAGAATTTTCTTATTTGAATCTTGTCTAGTGTTCTGAGTCAAACTCTACAAATTCTTAAGTAGATATAAAAACAGCTCAACTTTGTGATTTCTTGCTGGGATTCAGCTGGCTTTAATGCGTTAGAGGGTATGCAGTTGCATGACCTTTTCCTGTTATTCATTCATATTAAGTTGGGATGAGCCACAAGCAGGGGAGTTTCATCTATATTGATGCCTCAAGGACATTATCAGGCTAATATTTACTAATTAAATTAGTCGAACCAGTTGGTATTTGTTTTAGATCTTGAAACCGTAATAATATATTTGAGCTGCTTCAGTAGACACTACTAAATGACATGCAAGCTATAGATTAAGATGCTTGTTCTGCGTCTTTATCTTTTTGGTTGATCATGAAAAGGTTTATGCTAATTGGGAAATAGCTAAACACCCTGCAGACACACCTATATGTACTAACCTGTAAATCGTTCATTTTTCTTTCAGGTGTCTCCTGGTCCTATATTATAAAGAGTAACTCTTGTAAATTGACCACCTTAAAGTTGCAGATAACGATGACATCTGTGCACATAGCTTGAGCCATTGCCTTGCAAGTGGGAGTTTGCTCTTCATATATAGAGTATGAACAGCTTGTTTGTGACTGTTATTATCTATACTCTCAGGTTCATACAATTAAGCGGTGGAATCTATTGTCCCACCATAGATTTTCTGATAGTTAAAGTTGAATTTTCGTACCTAATTCTGGAAAGAACCCCAAGCAGAACTGCATAGTTCTGATTGTTGCTTTTCTCAAAATCTTCAATAATCACTTGTGTGGAAATCTTTTGGCTTGCTAAAATGCTCATAGCATTGTTGACTTTCATCAAAGAAGTACTCTATTTAGCTGTCATCTTTTGTTGCTGCTTATGTATATACAGCCAGTAGGGGTTGCAGGTACCAGGATATCCTGAGAAGTATACTATTTAAGTGTAAGGAATAAAGGACCATTGTCCTTTTTGTTGAACAAACACCAAAACTTGGAGCAGCAAGAAGCATTATTAGTAATCCCGGTCAAAGACTGTGACCTGGTTAGAAGAGGACATGTTCTCGATCCCAAAATACTGTTTGAAGAAGACTCAAACTAAACCAGTTGACAATTGATTTAAAAAAAAAAGAATACTGTTCTTCACTTAGTACTCTGGTTCAAGCTTAACTTTATCATCCACTCCTCATCTAATGTCTTTTACTAAACCAGTTGACAATTGATTTGAAAAAATCATCATCTATTTGAAGTTTATGGTGGGAACTGATTTGATCTGCTCAATAGTTGAATGCCTCAGTAATGGATACTGGGGACTTAGGTTGGACAAGTACAACAGTACAATTTATTCAGGAGATGATTGATGAACGAAATACGGATTTATGTTAAATGCAAGACAACAACACATTATGATATCTTTCTGAAACTTATTTTCAGTGATATTGAGATGAAAATCAGGATTTAGTTCAGAGAAGTAAGTAATGGGATCATGTTGAACATGAAGCACAAAACTTTATATTAGGTGAGGGAAAATTTTTTCTCTATTCTTGTTGCCACTAAAATCCCAGATCCAAATATAATGTAACCACGGGCGATTAGGCACTCATTGTCCTTTTTTGACTGTGATATCTGACAAATTTCGTTTTACTTGAGCAGGAAAAAAGCGAGTTAGATGATAGTTTCTTCTTTCTAGATTATATACTGTTCTTATTGATATACAGATATTAAGCAATTTCATATATCTGATTGTTAGTTCACTTGTGCAGGAAAACCACTAACAGGATGGATTTGTAGATTTATTATTATTCTTATTGATGGTAAGGATGTTGCACTTTACTATGATCTCATTTATGTCCTTTAATTTGCCGTTGCCAGTTACCATATGCTATTGTGTTTTCAATGTTGCTCCCTACTTTTCAGAAAATTACAAAAATTGCAACAAACAGGGAATGATTGATATGAACAAAGACAGGGACAATTGATAGAAATTATGTGTTGGTGATAGATTAAACTAAAGTTAGTAAGAGTTGGAAGCACTTAGACTTGTGAAAGAATTTAAAAACTGAACGAACTAACTTCTGTCTTTATTACCTCTCTTTATATTCGAACGAGCAACAATACGGATTTTCAGCATTTGTACTGTCAAAAGAACTTAAAACTGTAAAATAGAGGGAACTGACTGTGACAAGCTATATACTGAATAGCATGTTTAACTTCTATGTTTTTACCCACAGTCCAACTCTATTTAGATGAGGAATAGTAAGAAATGACAGTAATTGAACTTGTTGAAGAATTAAAAACATGGAAAACAAGAAAGAAGAAGAATAAAGACTGATAATGTTTGATGATAATAGCTTAATGTGAATCAATTTTCTTTACGAACCTCCTTGTTTATTCACCTAATGTAAAAAATGTATTTACTGACTCTATACTTCATTTGGAAGGACCACAACCACTTGACCATAAAGACCTTTATGGCCATCACGGCTGAGAGAGATGCTGCTATTCGGGAAAGGAACATGGCATTAGAAGAGAGGAAGAGAGCCTTTGCTGAGCGAGATATGGCAATGCTGCAAAGGGATGCTGCAATTGCTGAACGTAATTCTGCAATACAAGAGCGGGACGAAGCAATTGCTTCTCTAAGGTTTAGAGAGAGCTCAATGAATGAAAATACTAATATCCCTGATTCATTTGATCATGAACTAGCAAGTGGAGCTAAACGCATGCAATACCAGCAGCAGCAACATCAACAACAACAACAGCAAATGCGCGTTTCTGAAGCAGCATATAGTCCCAGAGGAAATATGAGGGGTAATCTATATATAATAATGGGATAAAAACAGTTTTCGGTCTGAACTATAACTGATTTTGCATTCTTACCAACCAAATTTTTACTTTTACACTTTGCCTCCTCAGTTCCACGATTTTATACAGCACCACCTCTAACCTTTTCTTGAAGGAAATTTTTGCTTTTAAAAAATGCATCTAATAAGTTGGCTTGCATATCTGATATATTTTATTGCACCGGGAGAAAGTATATACAAACTTTGGGGTTATTTTTTGCTATTATCTTCCCTGAAATATGCATGAGGTGGCAATATTTAACCATTTAGTTAAAGCGTATAAAAATAAAATTAGGATACTGAAGTCCAAAAATGGCTAAAGTTCCGGGTTGAGGTTTTTATTCCTATAATAATTAGGAACCTTAAGGCTATCGGAGTAAGCACCATGTGTGTGTCTATTTGGATTGTCTATTTTAACCCTATTTTGACCTGTGAAATTATAGTATGATTTTAATTTTAAATTTATAATTCATAATTCTCTTAAAGAATCCGACACTTTTCCAAACTCTAGCAAGGACATGCAATATTTTAGTTCAAATCAAATCACACTAATTTTTTATTTGCAGTTTTCTACATACAATATTTATCAAACAACTTCAATTTTAAATTACTAGAGTTACCTCTACATGAACTTTTTAACAAAAACTCCACCGTGCCTAAAGCGAAATTACTTATCATCAGACACATTTATTGAATTCTCGATCTCACCTACTGTTTATTATTCAAGTGTAATTCCACAACTTATACATGTCATTATTACAGAGGCTTCCGAGACCCCCAAGCCGAGGAGAGGGAGGCTACCAAAAGAAGGAAAATCAACAAAGCCCGCCAAACCCCCAAAAGTGGGGGCCAAAAGAATGGCTGAAGGACAGTTCAATTCAGCTGCATCCAACGGTTGGAATAACAACGATCAAGATTTGGAAAGTGATGAGGACGACCCAGATAAGCCCGTCTCATGGAAGGATAATTTGGGTCTGAACCAGATTAATTTTGACGAGTCGGCAATGCCCGTGCCCGTTTGCACGTGCACAGGTTCCCCACAACCGTGCTATAGATGGGGAAACGGTGGTTGGCAATCTGCTTGCTGCACTACCACAATTTCGATGTACCCTTTGCCTCAAGTGGCAAATAAGAGGTATTCAAGAGTTGGTGGAAGAAAAATGAGTGGAAGTGCCTTTACTAAATTGCTTAACCGGCTTGCAGCTGAGGGATACGACTTTTCTGCCCCACTTGATCTGAAGGACCACTGGGCTAAGCACGGTACGAATCGTTACAGCACTCTGAAATAGTTGTTTTAATGATATGAGATAGGTTTGTGATGATTCTGAATTTTTAAGGGGAAATATGTAAGTGATTATTTAAAAAGGCCATGGAGCTGGATGATGGTCTGTGTTTCTGCAACCTTTAGGGCTTTTATTTTTTTCTTTTCTCTATTTTTGTTTAAATATTCTTCTTTCTTGTAATTGCTACCATCCAATGTAACTGCCATGATAGATTCTTGTTGGTGTGTATACACTGTGTTAACTGTTCAGAAAAATGGTTAAGAATAGGGCTAAGTTTTATTTGTACTATGTTTCAGTTTCGCTTCTCTTTGGTTATTTCAAATTGGTACTATACTACTATGTTTCATAATTGGGAAGAATTGTCCTGGTTATGGTGGCTGTCTGCAGGAAAATTCTTGGAGCAGTGGGAATCACTAGGCTAAATTTGACATCTAGAACAGTTCTTTTTTATTGTCATCGGTAAATGAAATTCCATCATAGTTAAATACTTAGAAAACAGAGTGCTGCATTTGTTTTTCATGCAAAAAAATGACATGTTATTACACTAACGATCAATTAATTCTTACAATCACATTATTGTAAGATATAAACCACATGATAAAAAATTATTCCTCAAGTTAGTCATATATATGAGAAAACCCTGAAATTTCCCACTTAAAATGGTTAAAAGCTTCGACTTTTGTATTCCATCTCGGTTGTTTATCCCCAAAATCTTGCTGCAGTGGCAACTTGGACAACAGATATAATTAATGTTTTGAAACCCGGATCGTTATGATGTCATAATTGCATAATAATAATATTTAATTATATATATTTGTATAATATCATAAATATTAATTAAAAATAATTAGATAATTTTAAATTACTTTTAACTATTTATTAATTGTCAAATAATATCACTAATAATAAGATTTCAATTGATAAATCTACAAATATACATATAAACTTTCAAACTAAATAGCAAAATAATCAATATCTAGCAAATTAACAATATAAATGAAAGAATAATTTAACGAGTATTATACTTTTATTATAAAAAAATACCACATGTAATATATTTTTATAGATGTATTATTAAAAGTAAAATATTACACATTGTTTTATCCATATGTAAATTGAATTTTAGGGGATTTTTTTTCCAACAAATTAACCACTAAAAAGGAAACAATTTTCTAATAAAAATCTCCTACATAACACGTAGTAATATATAATTTGAATATTATATAATAATCTGTCCCAAGTGGTTGGGACATTGCTTGGCAATCTCAGGTATGCCGGTTCGAATCCTGCGTGCCGCACGAAATTGTGATTTTTGAATTTTCGAACATAAAAACTGGGCGGAGAGGGCCGGTCCGGTTCTTTGAGGGGGTTTGGATAGGTTTCTACCGGTTCAAATTGGTCCGACCAATAACTGATTTTAAGGGTATAACCGGATCGGACAGGCCTCCGGTAACCGGTCCGACCGGCCGGTCCGGATTTCAAAACATAATATAATTCGAAATCCTCTAAATGCTTGAACTGTGACGCCCCGTATTTTGGTAAATTAGGTATATTTTACGTGAGAGTCTAATTTGTGTTTTCACCACTTATAATCCGTATCCCTAATTATTTAACGAAACTTAATTTGGTAAATTATGTGCTAAAGTGAAAATTTTTGCATAATTCGGAAAAATAATTAAAGAAAGATAGAATAATTGGACATAATTGATTTCATCCACAAATTTGAGGGAACAATTGCTTCAATACTAATTTAAAAGGGGTTCAATTGCAATTTAACATGGAAAATTTGCTGACTCCTTTTTATTGCATTACACGTGCCTCCATGCATTCTTTTAGATAATTTCCCCAATATTCTTTACATTTGATTAGACAAAGAGAAGGAAAATTCCATTTCTCCATTTCTCATTCTCATTTGGCTATCTCCCACGGCACACACCAAAACCCCATAGACCACCTACATCACCATCATCTTCCTCTCGTCCCTCCATCGCACACCGCACGAGCAGCAGAACTAGCTCTCCCCTCGTCCTTCTTTTCGAATTTCAGCAGTTAACAACAAGTAGAAATCTACGTTGTGATTCCTTTCTCCATTTAACAAGATGATATGGTGTATATATATGTGCTGATAGATTTAAACTTGATAGAGTGATGAAGTTCCTGCAAATATATGTTAGAGTTGATAATACTTGATCAACATAGATGAATTTTATAACTTGAGAATGATCTAAAAACATGCTGGAAGTTAGCAAAACATGAAAATCTTAGAACCTTGCATCCTAGAGTTGAGCAACAGTTGTCTTGAAAGAATCTGTCAATTTTCATGGCTAAGTACATGAATCATAGCTTGTTAGAATGAGGAAATCTGATGGTTTCTATGTTAAAGAGTCTGAATCTCTGTGAGTTTGTACAATTTGAAAGTTTAGGAATGATACACGTGTGAGTTATGGTGTTGTCATGATTTGTGCAGTGACTTCGAACGTGAATTCCGAACACATACGACCTTATTTTTCAAAACTGTTTGAACTGAGTATTCCTCACATATTCAGGTTTCTCTCCGTAAAATTTCGTGTTCATTCGACTCCGTTTGAAACCCCAAAAAAATCCCCGAAAAAATCCCGAAAAATACCGCAGTCCCCTGTTTTACCCTGTTTTCTGATCTGGAACTGCAGCCCGAGCAGAATAAGTAAACCTTTGAATTTTCCAAAACTGTTTTACGGGGGTGTTCTTATATGTGTCTGGAGTATACCTACAAAAATTCAGAATTTTTCGACTTCGTTTGATATGGTAACGAAAATTTTCTTTCAAACGTGTCACAACACAAGAGTTACTGTTTTGTTCCAGTTTTACACTGAAATCTGTCTTTATACGCAAACATCCATAATTTGAGGCTTATACCATTTGAAAGTTATACGTGTCTAGTTTACTAGGAATTTTACGGATCATTAAAATAGCTTTTGAGCAATGAGATATCGCAATTTTTCAACAAGATGTACGTACAAAAAGTTTCTGCACAATATGATTGTTTGAGAATTAGTTCATGAACTTTGTTTTCATGCATTTTACGTAGCTATCACCTTGCCCTTAGAATGTTATCTTTCAACTTTTAACCAAGTACCTATTCCTTATATATTTTATGATTCATAAATGTTTGAAATTAGTTATGTTCGCTTTGATTTGTTTCGATATTGTAGGTCTTGTTAGTCCTTAAACATAAGGGGGTGTAAGTGTAATAAGCTGAAACTTGTATAACCTTTCTTACACCTAATTGCCAACTGAAGTACATTGATTTAACATTGCAAATATGATCCATTTGAATACTTTGTGATTGAGAATGTTTTATGTGCCATCGTAGGCTATTGATCAATGGTTAATTGCCCATTTTATCCATAATCATATACTTCAAGCACAAGTGTAACATGTTATCATATCATTGGTTGCATACGTACATCATTACATCTATTTTAATGTCGTGTGTCATAATTGGTTCATGATTGAGTCCAAGTTCACGTGTCATGTCCTGTTTGAACAGGTGATTCCCCAGTTGAGCAGGATCAAGTCGAGTAGGTTGCACACATTCTCACCTTTTGTAGCAATTAAGGTAAGGTTTTCGTTCTAGCTATTACTACCCTACAACCCTTATGTGCTAATTTTAGCCAAAAGTATATTATATCTAGTATCGATTTCCAAAATGGGTAAATGTTTTTATGTAAAATAAACCCTTTTCCAAATCCTAAAAATGCTTTCAGGAACCTGTCCTGTTTTGGCGAGTCCTGTCTTGCACTGTTCTTGGGGCCCTGGGGTTCGCGTAATGAGTAAACCGGGAAGGCAAGGGCCGACGGCTAGCTCTTATGTGGATTTCGTCCTGTGGGATGTGATAGTGCAGAAACTTGTAAAGGATTTAAACACCAATCACTTTAGAATTTGTTTGTGGAAGGGAAGACCATCACAGGCGTTGAGCCTCAGGAACTGGGTTTCCAATGAGCCTGGGTTCTTCCAGCTAGGATAACACCAGGAAATCGTGCAGCAAGGGTGCAGGGAATGGTGAAATATATGAAGCTTTGGAGAAGATGAAGATGCAGAGGAAAAGGATGACCAGTTCAGTAGTGTGGTGTCTTGTGAAGAAGATGACTTGGGGGAGAATGCAAGTGTTCTCCCCTATTTATATGTTAGGGGTGAGGGTAAATCGGGTAATTGACCGAGTGGTCCCAAACCTGTGCTACCCTAACGTGTGGCGGCCTATGAGGGCGTGAAAGTGACATCCCTGAAAAGCAGGCGGCGTGTCAGGTGCAAGGTGCGCGCCACCTTTGTGTCAGAGGTTGTTGGCGAGGGTCGCGTGCAGGGAAGGCCCAAAGTCCGTCTTGCTAGAGTTCGGATCCCCCGCGGGGGGGAGGATCGTACGCGAGCGCTGGTGACGCTCAATGGGCGCACGGATGGGTTCCCCACGGTAGATGGTCCTCGAGCGTTCAAACCCCGAGCATCATGAGCGGGGCCTTCGCGCGGGTGCCTCCTTGGAAAGGGTGGCTCTGAGGGCCGTGGCGTGAGCGTCAATTAGACAGCTTGAACCCTTTACTTGAATAGTTGGCCAAGGCTCATGGGCTTGTACAGGAACTAGAGAGTGGGCTGGATTGATTCACGAGCCCATCAATGCCAGCGTTCAATCCCCAAATCGGTTTATGACGACACGTGGACGGCTCTGAAACGAGCGTGATTTTATGCCTCATCATTTTGCCCCCCAAATTCTGTAGTATGCTTGAGCGTACTGTAGAATTTTCAAGAAAAGCGAGCCGTGAATTTTGAAACACTCGAGGGTCAAGCACCTGTAAGTGAAGTGACCGCTGGGCTTCTGTAACGGACATGTTCTAACATCGCATTAAATGAAGTCCTGTCCACATTAAATGCTGAGTGGGAGCATGGGCGCGTGTGTTCCGGGAGACGTGAGGCGGTTATCAAAAGTGGGGGGATTTCCTAGACGGGAAATGATTGCAATTTGAAATCCCAAACCCTAATTAACGCCAGCTCTTGCCCCTATAAATAGGGATTTGTGAAGCCTTGTATCTCTTTCACGCATTCAGACTCCTCGAAGCATAATAGCAGCAAAGATTTTCTACAAGTCTTCCGCGAATTCCAGCAATCCTTTTCTTTCAAACCTCAGGTGAATCCCGATAATTTTTCATTTTCCTTACACTAACTTTAGATTTAGGTTGGGTGAGTGAAACTCTTGAGTGAATAGCCCCCTTTCTGCCACTGAATTTATTTCAGAAATTTTCTTCTTCACTGGGTTCTCTGCGAGAAGCTTCTTCTCTAAAAATCAAAGAGCAGACATGGCAGGGCACCAAGTAGATGATTATGTGAGGGAGATAGACGAGATGTCGGTTGGGAGCTCCTCCCCTCATGGTAACATACCCACGGCGGTCCCAATGGCCCGAGCCTCTCCTGGCGATGAGATTCCAATCGCCATCCCAGTGGCCAGGGCTCCGGCTGAAGCTGGGGTTGAAGAAGTTGTTCAAGGGATGAACGAGCGCGCACCCGGGGGGGTAGACGATCTCTTCGAAGAGATGGGTAACGTCATGGAGATGCAGAGACAAGGGGAAAGGGTACTTCTCGTGCTTAACAGTGCTGTAAGACCCCAAGATCACAGGATCACGGTGGCAATCGCGGCTCCTGAGGGCGGAGCAGGGCCTTCTGAGCGTCATGCTGAGGCTGAACCTCCCAGAAAACGCCAAAGGAGGGGAAAAGAGCCTGCCACCTGAGTGAGACAAAATAACCCTCACCAAACCGACAGGTCTCCGGATGAGATTGAGAGCATCTTGACGCTCGAAGATCTGGAGGAATTAAGGACAAAAGCATACTGGGATGAGGCAGTGTTCTCTATGCGCCTTCCCGAGGAGGGGGAAAGAGCAAATTTACCGCCGTCGGGGATGATGACAGTTTACTGGGACGCGGTCCTGGCCGGGGGTCTGAGATTTCCGATTCCTCCCGCCGTTTATGACATATGTCACCACCTTAGACTCTGTCCTTCCCAGATCCTGCCAAACGGCATTGCCCTAATCAACACCTTCGTAATATTGATGAGGGCCCTAGGCTACGAACCCTCTGTTAACAATTTTGATAGTTTGATTCAAGTAGCCCGCTCAACACGCTCGTCCCCCACATATGGGTTCTATTATGCCTAGGCCAAATCGGGCTTTAAAATGATAGATTCTCCCTCCACCTCCTATGGCGAGCATTGGAAAGAGAAGTACTTCTTTGTAGGGGCTCCTGGGGGAATTTTCAGGGTTCTTCGAGGGTGGTTTATACATGGCGAGGGACCACTGATTAGGGAAAGGATAAAGAACAAAGTTTTCGAGGATTGGGCGAAGGGGTTGGCCCTCTAGATGAAGAATGAGAAGAAATGGATCAAGGCTGAGGTCTTGATGAAGAATGAGGGAATATTATTCCGCTATGGCTTATCTTGCCCCCCAAGCATGATAATTAATCCTCCCGCTCAAATCATGGCTCTCGACGGTTAGATTCTAGGAACTGACTATTCTAACTCTTAGGATAGCATCGCTGACTTTACTTGACTTGTTATACTTTTGTAATCACCATCCAAATGACCAATTTCTGACGCTCGTACTTCCCATTTGCAGATATCCAAATACTAACGTCAGGGATGAATGCCGAAAAACTTGCCCGGATGATGCGCGCTCAGGGGCCTGGCGTCAACCCTTAGCAACAAGCACGCCCTCCCAACGCCCCAAGGGGGAGAGAAATCCGACAAGGGGCCGGACGTGGCAACGAAGGCGCTCGTCGCGGCGCTGGGAACGAAGCTCCCCCTGCGGGCCCCATCGAGGACTTGACAGTAGATGGCGCTCGAGGGGCTACACCTCCGCCAGTCGCCCCCGAAGGTCCCATTGCGCTAAGCTCCACTCTCGCAACCGCTCGGGGGAGTTGGCCCGCTTCCATGATGCAATCAGGGCCGACCGCCAGGGGAAGAGAAAAAGATTGCCAGACTCCATCCCTATTTCTGGCAAAGGGAAAGAGGTGGTCGTGGGCCACCGCGGCGAGGGCAGCGACACTTCCTCATGGGAGGATGAGGAATTCTGGAAAATGGGCTGCAAAGGCGATGCTCGTTACAAACGACAACGGACGGAAGGTCCAGTTCTGCTGAAGAAGAGCGCATACTCCGTGAACCTGGTCTCTGACATCGTCGGAAAACTTCAATTCTCCGGCGACCACGACAAGTTGAACGAGCGTGATGCCGCTCGAGTCGCGGACGATGCTTGCCACGCCCTCCTGACGGTTAGTCTCCAGTGTTATTTATGAGGTTCCCACTTCTTCTATTCTAACTTTGATACTGACCCTCGTTTCTGGCTTTCTAGGAAGTAATCCCCAGGCTGAAGAACTTGCAGGGCCGAGCGCAGGCCTGTTCCGAACATAAGGCCAAGTACAAGAAATTGTTGCGCATCTCTGATCCTGGCCAACTGCAGGAGGATTACAACACCATCAGTGCCCAACTGACTGACGCTAACTTTGATAAGGACAGGTTGAGGAAAGAGTTGAAGCAATCAGATGATGCCTATCTGGCCCTTGACGAGCGTCATAAGAAGCTTAAAGAAGAGCGTGACCAATTGAGGGAGCAGAACGGGGAGCTAGGGCGTCAGTTGACCTAGAGCACTCGTCAGAACGAGGTAATCAAGAAGTCTCTCGCTGACTTGCAGGAGAAGGTGACCAGTCTTGAGTCGAAGGTGGCATGGGAATCGATGCTGAAATTTGTGCGCTCTAAGGCCTTCGCTTTTGCCGCCAATATGCACTGCTTTGACAATGCTCGTCGCTTCTTTTACCAGGCGATTGGGCAGATGGTGAAGCTGGGGTTGGCCCCCGAGAGCGCTCGAACCGACGACCACCTCCGCATGGAACTGGACGATAACTGCGAGCCTATGGTCCAGGATGAAGATCCCTCGGAAAACCTGGCTGAACTAGAGTATCAGGGGCTGGTGAGTATGCTCCAAGAAGAGTTTATGGCTGCCAACCCTATCGAGCTTGGGCCACTTTTGATAGAGGATGAGGGTGTCACCATAGAAGCTCAGGATGGCGAGGACCTCGGTAATGCGGAGACTTCCAACGCCAACGTGTTGGCCCCAGTTCCCCTCTCTACTGCTCTTCCAGAACCCGAGGGCCCAGCTCAATGAAGCCCTTCGACTGCTGTATCAAGATTCTGCTTGTTTGATTTCCATTCTAGTTTTTGAACATTGTTAATTTTTGCACTTCTAATTTTGATGCCCTTTATGGCATTTTTGAACTTGTCCTTCGTTCCTCCTGTAATGCTGTTTATGCTACTGAAGTTTGGATCTTTCAATATTGAATGTTAAGCGCTATCGTCTCTTTGCATTTGATGTTTGCATGTTTGGCTTTATTTTTAGTTGAATATCTTCGATGGGAGTGCGTACGCACGAGGGTGTTTTCTTTGAGGGTTCCCTGGCGCCTATCTCCATGCATTCTAAGTTTAGGATTAGGAAACGTCTGGCTATTTGAGAGATGAGTGTAGGGGCTCGAGGGTGTTCCTTATGAGGGTACCCTGGCCATATTCATATTGCTGCTCGAACTTGAACGTAGAAACCCTCTGAGGATTTGACTAAGTATTGGCCTCAAGCGTGTAACCCATACTTATAATTTGAGTGTTCCAGCAACTTGGGTGAATCTAGGAGACAACTGTAGGACTTGTTACGTAGGGAATCAATTCGAGCGTAGCTGTAGTGTTAGCATTGTACTTAGGTATCCACGAGAGGATTAGCCTAGTGATAGCTTTTTACGAGCGTACCCATACTCAAGAGGATGAGGGTCATCAGGGGTTTACGAGCGCAACTAGTGTGATCAGCATCCAGTTGGTGTAAATTAAGCATTTAGCATCCCGCCTTTTGACATGCTCATTCTTAGGGTTTACACACTTATGAGTATCAAAACTATTAAGTGTGGAGGGTTCTCAACACACAGGTAGCGTTGATTTGAAATTATTGGGGTATTAATTAAGCCGTTTGACGTGGAAGATGCTCGACACGGAGTAGGCTTTTTGTTACTCGGATCACTAATCAAAGGGAAAGCAAATAAATGACATAATAATGGATAAGATACTTACTATTATGCTTGCAATTTAAAGATGATTACAACATGTTTTTTGTCAAAAGAAAGTACAAAGTGCCGCGAGCGGGCGATTACAAAGGTTGACACTTACACGTAGAACCGTCTAAGATTGCACGCGTTCCACGGTCTTGGGAGACGCTCGCCTTGCAAAGTCTCTAGCAAGTAGGTGTTGTTCGCTCGTACTTGAATGACTTTGAAGGGGCCTTCCCAGTTGGGATCCAATTTACCCACATGTTAGGAGACTTCAACCTTTTTGAGGACCAAGTCCCCTAGCTGGAAGGTCCTCTCCTTGACACGTTTGTTATATTGGTGGGCTACGGACGCCTTGTACTTGTGGATGCAAGCCCAAGCTATGTTCCTCTTCTCATCTAGCAAATCCAACTCGAATGTTCGGTGGGCTTCATTAATTGCGGGCTCGGAGTAGGCAACGCGTGCAGATTCTTGAGCGATCTCCGCAGGTATCATAGCCTCGGAGCCATATACGAGGGAGTAAGGGGTTTCCCCTGTCGCTGCTCGTGGGGTAGTACGATATGCCCATAGGGCACCTTGAAGCTCTTCTGCCCACTCCCCTTTCTTACTCTCGAGCATCGTTTTCAAATGCTGGAGTATGGTTCGGTTGGTCACTTCAGCTTGACCGTTGGCTTGAGGATGGCCCACGGAAGTGAAGCGTTATTCAATCCCCAGCTCATAACACCAATCCCGTGTGTCGGCCGTAATGAATTGGGAACCGTTGTCCGAGATGAGCACCCTCGGGATGCCATACCTTCAGATGATGTTCCTCCAGATGAAATCCCTCACAACCTTGAACGTTATTTTGGCGACCGCTTCAGCCTCGGCCCACTTAGTGAAATAATCCACGATGAGTATTACAAACTTCTTTTGCCCGACCGCCATTGGAAGGGGTCCCACAATGTCAATGCCCCACTGGTCGAAGGGCCAAGAGACATCAATAGGGATCATTTGAGCTGCCGGCAGTTGGGGGTGTTAGAATGAAACTGGCACTTAGGGCATTTCTTGGAGTAACTGATGGCATCCTACAATAGCGAGGGCCAGTAGAACCCACTCCTCAAGACTTTCTTTGCCAGGATTCGACTGTCGGAATGATTCCCACAGCTTCCGTTATGCACATGTTCCAACACCTCCTTGGCTTGCGAGGGCCTCAAGCACCTCAGCGGCGGACCTTGGAAAGACCGTTTAAACAGCCGTCCGTCGCTGTCAAGAGAAAAGCGAGGGGCTTTACTCCTAACCTTCCGAGCCTCTACCTTATCGCTAGGGTAAGTTCCATCCCTGATAAACCTAATGATGTCATCCAACCAATAGGGTTCAAAGGGATCAATCGTGTTTACCCCTCGCGAGTGTTCCGTTCCACTAATTAGCGATTTCTTTGTCCTGAGGAACGTGACTGAACGCTCGCACTCGTCATCAAGGGCCGAAGCAAACTTGGAAAGAGCGTCTGCACGCTCGTTTTCTGTTCGTGGGATCTGCAACAGATGGAACTCTTTGAACTTGGCGATCACATGCTTAGCCTTCTCCAAATACTGCACCATAGTGGCTTTTCGAGCTTCATAAGTGCCATCAATTTGACTTGCGATCAGCTGGGAGTCAACATAAGCAGTGACCCGAACGACACCATTCCGGAGGGCTATCCAAAGCCCTTAGATTAGAGCCTCATACTCAGCCTCATTGTTGGTGACCTGGAACGCCAATTTAATAGCGTAATCCACTTCCGTACCGTGAGGGTCTCTGAGGGTCACCCCGGCTCCCCCCCTTGTGAGGTCGAAGAGCTATCTGTGTGCAGGAGCCACAACCCTTCTTCTACTGGGGGCCCGATATCCAAGTTGAATCGCTCCACTAACAAGTCCGCCACTGCCTGAGCCTGTATTGCTGTGCGAGGCTCGAAAGTGATGTCGAATTGGCTGAGTTCAATGGACCATTTGATTAACCTCCCTGATACGTCTGGCTTTGCGAGTACCTGCTTAAGGGGTTGGTCTGTGAGCACTGTGATAGAATGAGCCTGAAAATAAGGCCTTAGCCTTCGGGACACATTAACGAGCGCAAAAGCGAACTTCTCTATCTTCATATATCTCTTCTCTGCCCCTTGCAAAGTTTTGCTCAAATAGTAGACCGGCATATGTTTACGCTCGCGGATCGCCACTAGGACGGCGCTCGTAGCTTCTGCAGAGACTGAAAGGTAAATGATCAAGCTTTCTCCAGGGCTAGGCTTGGTCAACAGTGGTGCGCTCGTGAGGTATTGCTTCATATCCTGCAAAGCGTTCTCACATTCCTCGCTCCAGACGAAGTTGAGAACGTTGCGCAAAATTCTGAAGAAAGGTAGGTTCCTGTCCGCCGAATGGGAGATGAATCTGTTCAATGAAATGATCTTTCCCACCAGCACTTGGACTTCCCTCACGTTCCGAGGGGAGGGAATATCAAGGATCGCCTTAATCTTTTCCGGATTCGCCTCTATGCCACGCTGACTGACTATGTACCCCAAAAATTTACCACCCCGAACACCAAAGGTGCACTTAGAGTGGTTCAATTTCATTCCATAATGGCATAGGACGTTGAAAGTTTGTTTGAGATCCTCCAGATGGGAGTGTTGACTCTCACTTTTGACTATCATGTCGTCCACATATACCTCCATAGATTTTCCTATTTCGCGCTCGAACATCCTGTTGACGAGGCGCTGATAAGTTGCTCCCGCGTTTTTGAGTCTGAACGGCATAACTTTGAAACAATAAACGCCTAAGTGCACAACAAACGAGGTTTTGGGGCGGTCCTCAAGCGCCATGAAGATCTGATAATATCCCTGAAAAGCGTCCATCATGCTCATGAGTTCGCACCCTGCTGTTGAGTTTACCAATTGATCAATCCTCGGCAGGGGGTAAGGGTCTTTGGGACACGCCTTGTTGAGGTCTGTGAAGTCATTGCACATGCGCCATTTGTTGGCGCTCTTGGGAACGAGTATCACATTACAAAGCCATTATGGGTATAAGATTTCCTCAATGTACTGAGCGTCCAGGAGCTTACCCACTTCTTCTTCAATGACTTGTCTTCTGAAACCGTGGACATCCCTTTTCTTTTGTTTGACTGGCTTGAAGGCCGGGTCCACGTTGAGCCTGTGGACTATGACACTCGGATCTATTCCAGTGAGATCAGAAGCTTTCCAGGCGAATATATCGAGGTTCTCTCGGAGAAAATCAATCATCATAACCTGCGAGGGACCGTCGAGACCTGAGCCAATCTGGGTGGTTTTATCTGGATTCCCCGGTTCCAACTTGATAGTTAAAAACTTTTCGGCGGGCTCGATTCGAACTTCAGGCCTAGGAGCCTCGAGTGTTCGTTTCTTCCCAGTAAGCCTACCCCCTTCCTCACCCGAGGGCCCATCACCCTCGTTCTCTGAGGCAGATCCTTCGACGGCCCCAAGTGGCCCGTCCTCCGGGCGCTGGGCTCCATTGGGGGTCTTCTTTTTGTTCTTTTTTTTGTACAACTTGGCCCTTTTGCGTTCCGGGCCATCCTCGTCCAACTTGGGGAAGTCAACTGATTTTTTGGTGGATCCCACCTGAATGGTTTGTTTGGGTTTATGGCTTCGTAGGGAAAGGACGTAACATTCCCAAGCCTCCTTGACATTGCATAGAACCTCGCCCGTGCCCTCGGGAGTGGGGAATTTGACTTTCTGGTGATAAGTGGAGATTACTGCCTTGAAGTCAACGAGGGCCGGACGCCCAATAATGATATTATAGGGGAGGTCCACCTCGATGACCGTGTAGAGGACGCTCAAAGTTTTTCGCTGTGGGGTGCGACCAAAAGAGGTGACCAAGCGAATCTTTCCGCGAGGGACAATCTCAGAACCCCCAAAGCCGACTAGGGCAGTCTTTAGAGGTTCGAGCGGAATATTTTTTATATTCATTTTTTGAAATGTTGAGTACGGGAGAACGTTCACAGAGCTTCCACTATCAATCAGAACCCTCTTTACAACATGATTATGAACGTCTAGACTAACCACCATGGGACAGTCAGAGGTTTCACCAATCCCATGGGGTGTTACAATGTGTTCCAAGTCTTTCTCCGTGAACCCTACAATGTCATTCTCTTTCGAGCGTGAGGAGCTGTCAACGGAGAGCACAGGCTTAGGCAAGGATGACCTCTGGTCGTAACTCCGAATGTGACGACACCGGGAAGTATTAGAATCACCCCCCGAAGGTCCGCCGGCGATCATGTGAATGACCGCAAAGGGCTGATTCTCCGTACCCGCAGCTTTTCCCTTGTAGCGGTCGCTCGATTCGGTGTGATGATGATGGGGACTACGTGAGCGTGAACGGCTCTTTCCTCTAATACGCGCTCGCTCGGCGCAGTGTTCATCATACCTTTCCAGCACCTTCACAAACTCCTTGAGGTGCCCCCCAGCGATAAGCCTCTGGATCTTTCCCTCAAGCTGGCGGCACTCGTTGGTATCATGCCCCTTTTGCTTATGAGAGTGCTTCTGAGCCTCAGTCTCCCTCAACTTTGGTGGTTTCTTGAATAGTTTCTTGTCCGCCATGGAATATACTTCGGCAATTGGACGGTTGAGGGGGATACGCTCGAACTCCTGTTAGAATCTCCTCTGTCCTCGTGGGCTTTGCTGGGGCGAGGGGCATTCGCCATTTTCTGATCCCTGGCGATATACATATCCTCGAGGGTGAAGAACGAGTCCGCTATATCTCTGATCTCCATCAACGAGCGCGGCTTCTTCTTGGCCACCTCTTCCACAAATTCTTTGCTGACATAGTGCTTCATGTTGATGGCTCCAAAAAGAACGTGCCTCAAGAAATCCATAGAGGGCTTCTTGACCAGCAGGATTTCCTTGTTAAACCTTTCCATGAAGGCCCTGAGCGTTTCATTTGGCCCCTGGACTAAGCTGTAGAGAGCTGTCGCGGCTGGGGCTGGCGATTTCAAGGAGTTGAAGTGGCTTATGAAGGCATCTGTCAGATCGGTATATCCTCGGATCGAACGCAGAGGAAGCTTCTTATACCAATCCTGAGCCATTCCAATGAGGGAAGTGACAAATACTTTGGCCCAATAGTTGCTCGGATGATCGTACAAATGCATTAGGTGCACAAAGTGATCCAGATGCTTGGCTGGATCAGTGGTTCCATCATATCTGTTGACGGATGTGGGGATTTTTCCCTTCCCCTCACGGGTCATCAGCACCTCGTCGATGAGAGGGGAGTCACCCGTCAAGATCCTATAATCCCTCTCCTCGGGATTGTATTCCTCGCAATCCGCTTCTTTCTGGTGATGGGAGACTTGGCTGCGTGGCCGGCGAGCGTCTCTGGCCCTGGATCTCTCGCCCCCGCCATGGGAGGCTTGAGTCCGTGCTCGAGAGAGCTGCTCCACCACATTCTGAAGCCCCTTAATCTGATCCTGCATTGCGGCGAGCTGAGGGTCGCCGGCATTTCTGCGGCTTGCCCTCTCTGTGGCCCTCGATTGGACCTCTTCATTATTTTCAACCCTCTCCTTTTGAGGGGCCCTTTCATTTCCAGTGGGTTGCTGCCCTTGCTGGACCCTCGGCGGGGCCTCATTTTCCTGAGCAGGAGGTGGCGGAGGTAGCTGGGCCCTCAACACATTCTGTGCCCTTGTTAGGGGATGAGCTGGGAGTCCTCCGACGGGTGGAGCCGCACGAGCACCTGCCAGGGAGGGGAAATACGCAGTGGTGAAGTGTTCCCAGGCATTCTGGAACGCTTGCTCCTCGCACTGCGCGTAGAGCGCCTGCAGTTGTTGAGCGGTGATCTGGGGCATTTCCACCCCTTGTATCTCTCTCGGAAGCGACATGGGGAGATGTAGGGTCCCCACCTGATAGGGCTGGACCATGGGCACCATTCCGGGCATCATCCCCGGTTGCATATAAGCATATCCTGGCGGCGGCATGGCCATGGAGTACATGCCGGGATGGGAAGTAGGAGCGTTGTTGGTGAAGGTTGGGGGAGGAGGAATGGTGCCAGATACCCCGGCCTCGTTTCCACCGGGGGGCGGGGGGGAGAAACAGCGGCTGCTTCGGTGTCTCCGATAATAGGTGGAGGCGTGCCTCCGGCGGGGGTCGGGTTCTCAGCGTTTTCCTTATTGACGGGAGGAAGAACGCCCCTATTCCCCAGAGCTCCAGATCTTGTAGCAGTAACCATGATGAAAGCTGCTGGTGTTACTTTTCAACTAGCTTTTAGAGGAAGAAACTGATGATGATGAAGACGGTGGTGATGGTTTCCCACAGACGGCGCGAAAAATGATAGTGCAAAAACTTGTAAAGGATTTAAACACCAATCACTTTAGAATTTGTTTGTGGAAGGGAAGACCATCACAGGCGTTGAACCTCAGGAACTGGGTTACCAATGAGCGTGGGTTCTTCCAGCTAGGATAACACCAGGAAATCGTGTAGCAAGCTTGCAGGGAATGGTGAAATATATGAAGCTTTGGAGAAGATGAAGATGCAGAGGAAAAGGACGACCAGTTCAGTAGTGTGGTGTCTTGTGAAGAAGATGACTTGGGGGAGAATGCAAGTGTTCTCCCCTATTTATATGTTAGGGATGAGGGTAAATCGGGTAATTGATCGAGTGGTCCCAAACCTGTGTTGCTCTAACGCGTGGCAGCCTGTGAGGGCGTGAAAGTGACATCCCTGAAAAGCAGGCGGCGTGTCAGGTGCAAGGTGCGCACCACCTCTGTGTCAGAGGTTGTTGGCGAGGGTCGCGCGCAGGGAAGGCCCAAAGTCCGTCTTGCTAGAGTTCGGATCCCCCGCGGGGGAGAGGATCGTACGCGAGCGCTGGTGATGCTCGATGGGCGCACGGATGGGTTCCCCACGGTAGATGGTCCTCGAGCGTTCAAACCCCGAGCATCATGAGCGGGGCCTTCGTGCGGGTGCCTCCTTAGAAAGGGTGGCTCTGAGGGCCGTGGCGTGAGCGTCAGTTAGACAGCTTGAACCCTTTACTTGAATAGTTGGCCGAGGCTCATGGGCTTGTACAGGAACTCGAGAGTGGGCTGGATTGATCCGCGAGCCCATCAATGTGAGCGTTCAATCCCCAAATCGGTTTATGACGACACGTGGACGGCTCTGAAACGAGCATGATTTTATGCCTCATCAGGATGTACCCTGACTCCACCAGGAGGTTGGTGGGAGATGGAAGTCCCGAGCATAGGATTCATGTACCTGATGCTCGTCCTGTCCTGGATGGTTCGGGCCTTGCAAACTCCTCCATCACTTTGGAGTAAAAAGGATTGCTTGCTTGTTCCTGATTGCCCTGTAATAACTGATGCCTGATAACTATTAAATTAGAATCAATTTACTGTACACTATCGGGACATATGGTTGGGGATCCTTGCCCTCACTCGTCGGGCCACTGTATGCCTGAAATTGTAATTAAATGTAATCGGAATGTTGTAATCCCGAATACTGCTATACTCTTTTCTTGCCCGCTTGGGAACTGCATTATAAAACTCTATTCGGGGATTATGGCTTGCTTGAAACTTGTGTCTATATTATGTGCGCCTTTCTTACTCAGTCTTCTAGAGACTGACCCCTCCCCGTTTTTCTTTTAGTTTTGCAGGTTCAGCTAGGCGGAAAAGTCAGGTCGTGTCTAAAGTCATGTTTTAGGTCTAGCTGTACACTCGTGTTGTTGATATGCATACACTAGCATACTTATATCTATTTTGAGCCATGTGGGCTATTGTACATTATCCTACATACTATGTTGAATGTTTTGTTTCGAAACCATATGCTAATATTATGATCGGACAGGTGTCTTGTTATCTTGTTGAACTCATAGTGCTCTTGATTGACAGAAGTTGATTTCCTTACTATGCTTCCGCACTCTATTGTTATTTGATTGCTTGGTACAGGGTTAAGTTCCGCCTAGTTAGGATAGTCTTTTTCTTGTCTCCCGTTTGCTATTGCTTAGTATGTATACGGATCATCCATTTCGTATATGAACTGAGCTCTAGTGCGGGGGATGTGGCGATCCAACGTCCCGGGCACTACATGAACCAAAACGATTCCAATTCGATATAAGAAATGCATAAAGCTTCATAAAAGTGACAAAAAATGGCTCTTGCAGCCTGTGAATTCTTTTGCACCCTTTATAAAACACGAATAAACTCCTGCACACAGTCTTGTGTGTCACTAAGTTTGGTCACAAGATTGAAGGTTTCACGAAATGACTTCAACTTCCCCGCAAGGGCAATTTGGATGTGTTTTTTTATAGACCTTTAACTCCGTATAAAATTAAAATAATATATATATAGCTGACATTATAAAGTTTTTTGATTCTATTAACTAATAATTTTGGAGTCGCCTCTAGTTTTTGGGAATTTTTTTTGTAACCTGAATGTGTAATGTTGTGCGTTTTTAGCATAACAAATTTTTTTTAAAAAAAGAGCTCGAATAGTGTTTTTTTCCCCTCCCCTTTAGAGCATCTATTTAAAGTTTAAAGTCCTAAATTGCTTGTGTTTAAAATTTAAACACAAGCAATTTAGGTCTATCCTATTTAGCTGAGTCCTCATATCAATGGTTGTCACTTAAACACTTTAGTTCTAATATTTTTGGTTGATCCTTGGATTATAATAGATTATATTTTTTATTTGGATATTCAGTTGATTTATATATGACACGGGGGTCGATAATAACTCCACGGCCTTTTAATCGATTCCTAAAAATAAGTTTAGGTGCATTTCTTATTTATTTATTTTTTATAAATTTTTCCTGCTCATAAAAGGGTTTTTTGTGAAAATATTATGCAAATCATGTGATGGTGCAGAAACTTAGAGTGTGCTAAAACACCAACACTTTAAGATTTGTTTAGGGGAGGGAAGACCATCACAGACGTTAGAGCCTCTGGAACTGGGTTTCCTTTGTAACGTGGGTTCTTCCAGCTAGGATAACACCAAGGAGCAGGATGTAGTAAGGGTGCAGGGATGGTGCGTGTGTGAAGTGCAGTGCCTGGAGAAGAAGGAAATGCAGAGGAAAATGCCCAGTTTACACAAAGTATTCTTGTGGAAGAAGATGACTTGGGGGATAAGTATGTGAATCTGATATTTATATGTTAGGGGCAAGGGTATTGTGGGTGAATTGACCGTGTGGTCCCAAACCCGCGTTGCCCTAGACACGTGGCGTCACGTGATGGTGTGAAAGTGATGGCCTTGCAGGCTGGCAGAGTCAGGTATGAGGTGCACACCAACACTGTGTCAGAGGTTGTTGGCGAGCGGATAGCGTGGAGACATTTTAGCTATGCTTCTCACTCCACTGAATGCGCCCTCGAGGACACTCTACTACAGTGGGGTTGACTCTCGAGGAGAATAGTACCCCTTGGCACTGAGCTCGAGCGTTGGGTACGTTCGAGAAAGGTTCCCCTGGCGAATGACCATAAGCGCTAGGGGCCCGAGCGTGGAGCGCGTGTGAACCCGAGCACAATGACAACGGGGATCCTCGGTGTAGAGGAGAGAGAGTCCAGATGCAAACCGTCCATTGGAACCGAAATGCGAGCGTTCGAGGGGATTGGTGGACGGATCCCGCGCTCGTGACTTGGGCCGATGCGCACAAGTTCGGATCGGATAAGTGATGAGGGAATAGGCCAGGCCAACTCCACGAGCCCATTACCGCGAGCGTTAGAGCCCTGGGTCCTTCAGATCGCGACACGTGTGCGGTGCTGATCTGCGCGTAATTTGGCCTCATCATTTTGCCCCCCAAATTCTGTAGTTACGCTTGAGCATACTATAGAATTTTGAAATCTGAGCCTTGGCTTTGAATATTCGAGGGTCAAGCTTTTGGAGGAAAGTGACTGTCCACCTTCTGTAACGGATACCCTCTAACACAGCAATAAATGAAGTCTTGTCCGCATTTAATGCTGAGTGGCGACGTGGGCGCGTGTTCCGCGGAGTGGGCGCGTGCATGTTGGGAGACGTCCGACGGTTACCAAAAGTGGGGGGATTTTCAAGGCGGGAAATGATTGCGGTTTTGAATCCCAACCCTAATTAATGCCAGCTTTTCTCCCTATAAATAGGGATTTGGAAACCCTTTCCACTCTTTACACATTCAAAACTTTCTCAAGGCAAAACGACAGCGTTTTTTCTGCAACTTTCTGCATCTTCTAGCAATTCCCAGCGAATTCTTCTTCAAACTTAGGTAACTCCCTGTAACTTTGATACTAACCCTAGATTTAGGTTGGTTTGAGCGTAGTTCTATGTGTGAGGAAGCTTTTAAGTCATTAGATCCAAACTGTAATCCTTCTTCCCCATTAAATTTCTGTTGAAAGCTCCATCTTCATGAACACAGAGCAGCAATGGCGGAAAACGTCGTAGATGAGATGGTGAGGGAGATAGATGAGATGTCTAGAGGAAGCTCCTCTCCTCATGATGCCATTCCGCTCGCGGTTCCTTTGGGGGTAGTCCCAGAAAACCCTAGGGATGAAGAACTGGACACTGCGGGTCAAGGGATGAACGAGCGCAACCCCGGAGGAGTAGAACATCTTTTCGAAGAGATGTATTTATCCATCAGAATGCAAAGGCAAGGGGAAAGGGTCTTCTCCCTATTGAACAGTTCCGTGAGGCCCCAAGATCATCAGGTTACGGTGGCGATCGCCGGCCCTCAAGAGAAAATGGGGCCCTCGGGACGCCAGGCAGATGAAGAGCCTTCCCGAAAACGTCAAAGGAAAGGGAAAGAGCCAGTTACCAAAGTGAGGAAAAACAATCCCCATCAGACAGATAAATCCCCAGATGAGATTGAGAGCACCCTGACGCTCGCGGAACTGGCTGAGTTGAAATCCATTGTCTACTGGGATGATATATACAAGACTCGTCTTCCCCTCGGGCGTGAGAGAGCTAATCGACTGCCTCCAGGAATGTTGACAGTTTACAAGGATACTGTACTGGCTGGAGGTTTGAGATTTCCAATCCCCTCCTAACTTGCTAAACGCTCTGAACCTATGCCCCTCCCAAGTGTTGCCTAACGGGATTGCGGTGATGAATGCATTTGTGATGCTGATGAGGGCAATAGGTCACGAGCCTTCATTTTGCAACTTCAACAGTCTGATTCAGGTGGTCCGCTCCCCGCGCTCGTCCCCTAGTGATGGTTTTTACTATGCCCAGGCTAAATCAGGGTTAAGGATGACCGACTCGCCCTCAACTTCATACGTGGAGAACTGGAAGCAAAAATTCTTCTTCGTGGAATCGCCCGGGGGGATTTTTGGGGTATCTCGAGCGTGGTTAATACATGGAGAAGGGCCCTTAGTTAAACACAGATCTAGGGATAAGATCTTCGAGCATTAGGCGAAAAGCTTGGCCCTCGTGATGAAAAATGAGAAGAAGTTAATTAAGGCCAAAGACTTGATGAGGAACGAAGAGATATTGTTCCGTTATAGGCTCTCAAACCCCCCAGACATGATAGCTAACCCCCCCGCTCAAATCATGGACCGCGACGGTTAGATTCTAGGAGCTAACTCCCCTAACACTTAGAATAGCATCACTAACTTGTCTAGATTGTTCTATCCTTATAACAAATATTCTGATCATATCCTTCTGACGCTCTTCTCTCCTCTGTTTACAGACGTAGAAATACTCATGGCTGGACCGACCGCTAAAGGTATCCTGGCAATGATGCGCGCTCCAAGAGCGAGAGCGAACCAACAGCAGCAGCAGCTATGGCAGAACCAACAGGCTCCTAATGCTTCACGAGGGGGTGCGGTACCCGGCGAGGGTCTGGGCGAGGAACGAGTGGTCGAGAGGATGGCCGAGGAGCTTTGACCCTCCCAGACGTTCACGGCGTCACTTCTCCTGTCGCTGTCGTGAGGCCAGCGTAAACGGGCTCGCATGGATCCCGCAGCAACCACTCGGGCTCTGTGGTCCAAATCTTCGAAGAAGAGCGGGCTGAGTTCGGGGAAGAGAAAGAGGATGCCAGATTCTATCCCCATCACGGGAAAGGGGAAAGAGGTTATAGTGGGCCAGCATGGTGAGGGTGGCAATACCTCATCCTCAGAGGATGAGGACTTCTGGAAAATCTGGTGCGAGGGCGACACTCGTTACAGACGCCCAAGAAAAGACGGCCCTGTACTCTTGAGGAAGAGCTCATCCACCCGTAACTTGGTTACGGGGATTGTGAGCAAGCTGCAATTTTTCGGGGACCACGACAAGTTGAATGAACAGGATGCTATCCAGGTCGCGGACTACGCTTTCCACGCCCTAATAACGGTAAGTGTTTGAATTTCCCCAAAGAACCTCCACCCTCGAGTTAAATTTGCAATAACTTCCATTTTTGCTGGCTTCTTAGGAGGTAATCCCCAGGCTGAAGGACTTGTAGAAGCGAGCGAATGTCTATTCTGAACATAAGGCCAAGTACAAGAAGATGATGCGCATTTCTGATCTCGGTTAGCTGCAAGAGGACTACAACAATGTCTCTGCAGAGCTCACAACGATGTCTCTGCAGAGCTCACAGCGCTCAAGCTAGATCATGAGCGGGCCAAGAAGGCGCTGAAGGACCAGGAGGATGCCTATCTAGTGCTGGACGAGTGCCATAAAAAGCTGAAGGAGGAGCGCAATCAGTTGAAGGCTGACAATGAGGAGCTTAACAAACACTTGACCGAATGTAATCAGCAATTCGAGGCAACAAGGAAAGAGCTTGCTGACTTGCGGGGACAAGTTGAGGGCCTGGAGTCGAGGGTTGCTTGGGAAACGGTTGTCAAATTTGTGCACTCTAAGGCGTTTTGGTTTCACCGCGAACCTGCACTGCCTGGACAACGCTCGCCGGTTCTTCTGGAAGTCTGTGGGTCAACTGATCAAATTGGGCGTAGTGCCTCCATCTACCCGTACGGACGAGTGCTTGAGGATGGATTTGGACGAGAATCTGGAGCCAATGATTGCCACTGGGGATCCCACTGAAGATTTCACAGAGCTGGAGTATAACGACTTGGTTGTTATGCTCCAACACGAATATATGGCAGCCAACCCCCTGGATCTCGAGCCCATAACAATTGAAGATGAAGGTACCACTATCGACGCTCAAGATGGTACCGGTCCTAGCGATGCTCAAGCTTCTGATGCTGAAGTGCTGGCTCCTGTCCCCCTGTCTACCGCACCACCAGAGCCCGAGATTCAAGCCTCAAGAAGCCCTCCGACGCTTGGCTGATTGTTATTCTGGCACTTCTGCAACTAATCTCATTCTGAATCTTCCTTTCTCTAGCCTTGTAATTTTTTATGCTTGCATACGTAGTTCCTTCTCCTTAAGTTAATGAAGTTCAACGCCTTCTCTTCTGTGTTGTGATGTCCTGCATGCGTATCTCTGATTTTCCTTTGACGTTTGAAGTTTTGTGGTGTATGAATGCATAGGCATGAGGGTATATCACATGAGGGTCACCCTGGCTATACTCTACTTAAGGCTTAAACTTGAACTTAGAAATCCACCAAGGGTTTTGCTAAGTTTTTGCCTTTGGTGAAAACCAATTTAAGAGTTTGAGTAATAACAAGAGTAGTAACAACATAAACTGGAACTTAGAAATCAACAAGGGGATTAGCTAAGGTTTTATCTTTGATTAAGAATTAACCTCAGTGTTGCAACACAATGAACGTAGCTGGGGTCTAGCTTTCCCACATGTCTGGACTCTTCAACTTTTTTGAGGACCAAGTCCCCCAGTTGGAAGGTTCGCTCTTTGACGCGCTTGTTGTACTGGTGGGCCACTGATGATTTGTATTAGTGTATCCGGGCCCAAGCAGCGTTCCTCTTCTCATCCAGTAGGTCCAATTCGAGCGCCCGGTTACTCTCGTTGTCGGCAGGCTCGAAGTAAGCTACGCGTGCGGATTCTTGAGCAATCTC
The DNA here is from genome assembly GCA_037501455.1 of Lantana camara. NCBI lineage: Eukaryota > Viridiplantae > Streptophyta > Magnoliopsida > Lamiales > Verbenaceae > Lantana > Lantana camara. The sequence continues at coordinate 90,575,795 of CM074858.1, read as the reverse complement.
CGTAGGTCTCATGGCCTCGGAGCCATAAACAAGGGACTATGGGGTCTCACCTGTTGTCGCTCGTGGGGGTGGTGCGATACGCCCAAAGGGCCCCTTGGAGCTCTTCAGCCCACTCACCCTTTTTGCTTTCGAGCATCGTCTTGAGATGTTGGAGTATGGTCCTGTTTGTAACGTCAGCCTGACCGTTGGCCTGAGGGTGTGTAGCACCCGAGCGCAAGGTACAACATCCCCCGTACCGAGACCCGACCCGAATATGAAACGGACAATCCATACCCGAGCTAAATCCCGACGAACGGGGACTCACTCACTCCTTAGGCTAGGCGGGAACTAAACCTTCGCAACCAAATCAAAATGAACAAGGATAAATGCCATAGGCAGAAGCATAACATATAATCTAGTACTTATTCAAGCCACATAACGGTTTCAACTAGCACAATAACCTGTTCTCGAAAATTCGTGCATAACATAATTCCATAATGATAATCATAGTCATACATTTATCCCTTCTTGAAAATTCAATCAAATTACAAAATGCATATGAAGTGACTCAAACTTAACCAATAGACTTGACAAACTAGACTCCCCGCCCAGCACTCCAAACCTGCAAAGAAACTAAAACAAACCGGGTTCAGTCTATACGAGACTGGTGGGTATAAAATGAGGCATAAATAGCGTATACAACAATATTTAACATTCACATGCAAGTTATAATCCCAAATGAGGTTTTTAGAGCATTTCCCAAGTGGGTAAAATAAAGAAGTCATCAAAAGGGATTATAACGTTCATTTTCATTCTTTAGGTCTTTTGTGGCCCGGCGAGTGGACGTGCATTATCTCCAACCAACACCTCGTGTAGTTCATTAAACATTCTTTCTTTCTTTCTTTCATTCATGCATAACATTATTTTGTGCACATTCATGAACATTTACACCTTCTTCCTCCGGGTGATGGCCGGGTGACCGGCCCAAACCATCCATTCATTGACCAAAATGGGAACATGACTCCCCAGATGACACTTAGCGTCCATTCCTCGCTAACTCCTAACGAGGTCCGGTTACGCCGTTCATTGGTGGGACTAGTGTGAGGGATCACCGTCAGCCCATGCCTCCTCGGGTCACCACTCACACCAAGTCCCTGGGCCCCATTCTGTGCATAACATTCATTCATTTCTCGCCAAAACATTTGGTAGGTTCATAAAATAAAGGCTTTACTTTGAAATCATTTACTCTTAAAACGACTCTATATACATATAATAAATTTTGGTCGAAATCTTTGCACATTGGAAGTATATAGGGTTGTTTAACTAGATAGTAGAGAAACCCACCTGTACGCCTCTTACCGAACCAAAACCAAGAAGACAAAAAGACTTGAAAGTGCCCTATGAACCCGGCATCTCCACCCTGGAGAAAACTGTACAAAGGACAACGTAACGTGCTCGTGAGACTCAAGACTCCAAATGAACCATATATGACGCACGGCATGCAATGAACATGATATGAATGCATAAAAGATGATATTATAAACGTTCATATTCATTCAAGTTCAATCGTTTCATATTTTTCGTAATTCATAGCGATATCTAACAAAAACCTTGGAACCATAGTCACATTATACCTTTCAACATGTTTACATTGAATATAATAAATAAAAAGGCAAAGGGCATCACTTAAGACATCAAAAGAATACAAGAAGGTACTTAACGTTTCACATAGAAGCACTCAAGCCACGTCATAGCAATTCAAGTCATAACTTTCACATTTTATAACAATTCAATTCAAGAATTCAAATAACGATCATATCACATACAATGACACGTTAACACTTAGAGAATAAACATTGAAGTACATTCAATTCAAGATCGAAAATTAGATAGGAATATGAAATAAATAACAATTTAATTTTCATAATTCAATTAAATCCAACAATATTTAATATAAATAATAAACATATATATAGCTCACAAACAAAAATAAAAAATATATATACATATACATATACGTACGCATGCATGCATTACATTACATATAATACATAATGTATATATATTTATATATATCAACCATGCATTTATAATATATAAACATTGCATGCATGCATTACATAATTATATATATATCTATACAATTTATATCACACACACACACACACACACACACACACACATATATATATATATATATATATATCATTTCATGCACAAATTACATCACATAAATTATATATTTATATATGTGCACGTAACACACACATGCATGTACTCCTTATATACTAAATAAGCACATTTGCATGCATGAAACATAGCAGCAACCCACTATCATGTACAAAGGAAGGAAGAGAGAAGCAGCAGCTTCTGTAACACAGTTACCCGCCCGGGGAGTTACATTCCAGACGCGAGGCTGCAATAGATCAAGGCTTAAGCCTCTGTTTTAATTTCATGAACATACGGCAGCAGGTAGCAAGTAAGCAGGGTCATAAATCCAGCAACAATCTAGGCCAAAATTCCTATAATGGACTGAAAATGGACAGCCAAGACAAAGAAGAAAGAGCAGCAACAGACACAACAGTTTCACAGCCAAAAACAGAGCAAAAACGACAAGAAAACAGAGCAAAGCTCCTGCACAACTAGACCACTCAACCAAGCAACAAACAAGGTGGAAAGAAGCAGAAAATGGCAGCAAGTTCAGTCACAAAACACAGCAGCAGCAGTTCAGTTCGAGAAGAAGGCAAAAGACTTCAAGTTTCAACCAATTCTTCCAAAGTTCATGAATGGATTCTCAACGAATTCTCAACTACCATAAAATACATTACCATGGATGCAAAGAGGGAGTTAAAGTAACCATATTCATGCTTTGAATCAACCAAAATCATCAAGGAATGAGAGAGATCAACATATGTACATATAACCTAACTATTTCGTCTCTCAGCCAAAAACCCATGAAAGCATGCTCAAAATTGGGGATGAATGGATCAAAATGACTCATAATGAATGTATATTACAACCCTAAGCTTACCTTGTGGATTAATGGAGGTTTGGAAGAGATTTGAGCTTGAATCTCCAAGGGTTGGCTTGAGCTACGGGAAAACTGGAGAGCAGAAGGTTTGGCTGAATTTTCTCCAAGGAATGAGGGTCATCTCGGTTTGGGGTGATAAGGGCTGGTTAAAGGGTTGAGTTAGGGTTCTAAGGAATCAAACCATAGTTAATTTGGTCAAGGTTTGAATAAGATATGGTCATTTTAGTAAACTGTGGCAGATTTACTTTCCGTTTCGTGTTTCGGTTGAATTTCGGAGGTTCAAATAACTTTGAAAAAATATAAGGCTAAGTTCATTAAACTCGAATTTTCGTTACGAGTTCAACGGAGTTGAAGAAACTCGAATCCGAGTTTCCTAGCTCAAGATATCACGTACGGAACCAAGGGTGCGCTAATTGCCCGTTAGCCCCCGATTTGGTTCCACAATTCAAAATAAATTTCGTTACCACATGAAACGAAGTCGAAAACATAAAACGAGCATATAAGCATGTTCATAACACATAAATCTACAACATACTAAATTTTCATGAATTTTCAATATCAATTCGAATAAGAACGACACTCAAACATGTCACACATGTGCATATAGTTCAAGAATTCAATTAAATTAAAATAATTCAAATATTTCATAACATATAACAAAAATTAAATTCATTAATAAAATAAACCCAAGTGCACGTATTAAACATAATTTAAATCAAAGTGTACTAATTACATAAAATTTAAAGTGAAATTGCACGAATTAAGTTAAATTTTAATTTTAATATTAATAAACTTAAAATATAATCATTTAACATTGTAATATTTAATATAAAATTTTATATACAAAACAATTATAAACAATTAATTTGCGCAACTTGTCACGTAAATGCAAATCGACCAAGAATTCATATAGTTTCAAAATTCAAATAAAATTTAAGAATCCATTTTAATTATTTATTAAATATATATCGAAATGCATATAATGGATAAATTAATGAAAGTTACAATTAGTAATTATCAAAAATGATTAATTAAACAATTAAATAATTAATTGCACAATTTATAAACACATACGATATATTAGTACAAATGAAAAACCGGGGCGTTACAGGGTGGCCCACGAAAATGAAGCGTTGCTCAATGCCAAGTTCATACACCACTCCCGAGTGTCAGCAGCGATGAACTGAGACCAATTGTCTGAGATTAGCACCCTCGGGATGCCGTCTCTGCAGATGATGTTTCTTCCAGATGAAATTTCTCACCACTTTAAACATTATTTTCGCGACCGCTTCGGCCTCAGCCTATTTAGTAAAGTAATCCACTGTGAGGATCACAAATTTCTTCTGCCCAATCACCATTGGTAGGGATCCCACTATGTCGATATCCCATTGGTCAAAGGGCCACGAAACGTGTAACGCCCCGTGTTTTCGTCGTACAGGTACGCGCGCCACACGTGTGAGTTTGAGTGTTAGAATTGTTGGCATGTCTTAGGATTATGTGTCTAAGTGACTTATGTGATTAAGTGTTTAATTGTTATGTGATCTTATTAATATCATTTCATTTCATTTTAATTTCTAACATATGCATAACTCATACACTTTCATTTCATAACATATTATTTTTTAATATATATATATGTATATCTTTATACTTAAACTAAATTCCTAAGATTAATATTCTCATTATTTCATATATTATTCATGAGACATGAAATTATATATATATACATGCATAAGTCTTCCTACACTAATACTCACATTCATTATATATGTATATATTATTATAGCACTAAGATCAATTATATAATATAATATGCTTAATATCTTCACTTTATTACTTTATACATATACACATTATATCTACACATATATTACACATACATTAAATCATATAAGCATAAATCATATAAGCACAAGACATACATACAAACACATACAAAATCTCTAACATACATATTACACACACTCATCTTCATCTTCATTCCATCTTTGATCTCTAAAGCTAGAAGAGGATAGGAAGGATCATTTCAAAAGACATTAACATCATCAAGATCATCTCCTCCATTTCATTATCTTCACTCCATTTCTTTCTTCCCAAGGTTGGTAATGGTATATTACGAAATGGATTATGTTGAATAGTTAGGGCTTTGTGATTTGGATGAGTTTCTTTGACCTTGGGCATGAATATGTGATCATATAGGTGTGTATCTTTGAACTTATTGCATGAACACTTTGGTTATTTGGTTTATTGGATGATATGGTTTATATGAGTTTTGTTTGATGGATCTAAGTATTTAAATGATTGATTTATGGTTGTAATTGAAGTATTAGATGTGTATTGATGTCGTATGCTAGTTTTGAAGTGTTTATTTGTTGTGGTTTTGTGTTGGAATGGCTTGGGAGCTATTTTTTGAGTCTTGCCCTGTTTTTCCCCTATTTTTTCGTCCAGCGACTTCCCAAACGGGCGTTTGGACTCCCCGTTCATTCACCAAACGCCCGTGTAGCAACCTACTGCATCAACCCGAGGAGCTTCACACGCTCGTTTCTGCTTTTAGTACATTTTTCAAACGGGTGTTTGTCCCTCATACGAACTCCGTTTGACCTCATTTTTGAACCCAAGGAAACCTATTGAAGTCTAGAAAACTCTCCAATTGGAATCATCTCAAAATCATTTATAGTTTGTGATTTATAATCAATCCATTTTGGTGTCGCAACTTTACCGGAAATCTGCACTCCTTCAACTTCGGACTTACACCATTTCCTCCTCGATTTGAACCACGATACGGGCCATATACCATTTTAAAGGTCTATGTGTATAATTTCATATCAAACAAACAAAACCCAATTTCAACTTCTAGAACTTAATATATTCTTATTTTACCACAGCTTGCGCATTTCCGAAAATTGTCCGTTTTTGCAAAACTTCACCACAACCCCTCATATTGCATTCTTTGGCTCCCGTATGTGACTTATATGAATTATATGATTGATTAATTGATAATTATGATCTCATTTGACATTATTTGATCTTTAATTATTTAAACTTGATTGTTAACCCCGTGCCTTACATGAAATGAATTCATTTGATTAAATGGCATGAATACATGACCTCTTTGAGTTTAATTGCATCTTTTATATGTTAATTGAAGGTCACACATGTTATATCACCTCATACCAATGCCGTGCGTTTTATTTGGTCTCATATTGAATCTCCTCTCACGAGTACACATTGTTACTTTCTCTTGTACAGTTCATCTCCAGGGCGGAGACTTCCGGATTGAATAGGCACCCGTATCAATCATGTTTCTTGTCTCCGGTTATTCCCCGTGAGGGTGTTTTCGTTCTAGATAAGTAATAAACCCTACAACCTTTATGTGATAAGTTTTGACCAAAAACCTAAAGAATATATATTGATTTCAAAATAAAGTCATCGAGTAAATCTTTATCGAGTAAACCTTTTCTCAAGATTTATGAAATGAAACGTATAATGATTCTCATGACTTGAAATGTTTTGGCGAGATTATGCACATTGATCATGCACATGTATTGGGCCCCGAGGAAATATGTGAATGGAGACCGGTTCGGCATCGGGCCGATGTATAGCTAAGCTATTGCACAAAGTGCTCATTGAGAATCTCTCACGCGACCGTGTAGTGTGGAAGGTGAGTTATTATTGAGCCGATGGTGTTACCCCATCGAAGGAGCGGGTAGGAGTCATGAGCCCCCGTCTCGATATAGTATATTGTTAGATGGTTCGGGTCTGCAGGCCCGACCATCATGGAGGGAGAAGGTTGGAAATTATTTTAGGATTATGCACAGTGCGTGAAGGCCGGGACACGGATTGCCCAAACGCTCATGTCACATGTTTATGTCTCGCCTGTATTATTTTATATTGTATGATCACGTATTCAAATCATTAAATCATATTCATTGTACACGGTTGGAGTTTGGTTGGAGAATTATGCATGCTCACTCGCCGAGCCATTATGATTATTCATGATTTATGAACTTAATGAATTAAATATGAATTAGTCGTAAAGTCCGAGCATTGCTTATCTATTTTCTTGCCCTTCGCGGGAACTAACCTCACTTAAAACGTTGCTCGGGATTTATGACTTGCATGCGCATGTTTCTATATATGTACAGCTCCTGCTCACTCAGTCTTCTAGAGACTGACCTCTCCTTCCCCACTTTTCAGCTCTTGCAGGTCTTGCTAGGCGGAGGTCGAGTTTTATTTTCCTGGTCAAGTCTCACATGTACACTTGAGTCACATTGCATACTATTTGTATCTTATTATGTATTTGGGCCTGTGTGCCAATTATGAATTACTGTTAAATATTGATTCGGGACAGGTTGCATGCTTAGTTGAACCCGTCGTTAGGTGCATGTTGAAGTTATTTATGTTTTTGGATTTAAGGCTTGAAGACATTGTTGTTATGTTGAGCTTTTGAGCTTTTGTTGTGATAAATTATTATTAATTGCTTCCGCATTGCACTCGTCAAGTTGTTGAATTAATTGGTACAGGGTTAGATTCCGCCTAGTCAGGGAGTTGTTTTATTTTGTCACCCGTTCGTTATGAGTCCGGTTCATGCTGGATTTTCAATTTCAAGTGTGGACTAGACTTGTAGTGCGGGGGATGTGGCACCTATCGTCGCGGGTGTTACATCCTAAGGGAGGCCCAATACATGTGTTTTTGATGCTAATTATGTGCCATATGCATTTACTAACCGACATGCATTATATTTGAATTGAGTTGTGAATTGTAGGATATTACTATATTATTAAACCAAGGCCAATTCCTACGATCACAACCACTTGGCGCGAGTTCCTCTTTCGAGTGTGGCTGATTTGAAGAAGAGCTTCAAGGAGTTGTTGGAAGGGAATAGACACTTGGGTAGTTTTATTTTGCTGGTCAAGTCTCACATGTACACTTGAGTCGCATTGCATACTATTTGTATCTTATTATGTATTTGGGCCTGTGTGCCAATTATGAATTACTGTTAAATATTGATTCGGGACAGGTTGCATGCTTAGTTGAACCCGTCGTTAGGTGCATGTTGAAGTTATTTATGTTTTTGGATTTAAGGCTTGAAGCCATTGTTGTTATGTTGAGCTTTTGAGCTTTTGTTGTGATAAATTATTATTAATTGCTTCCGCATTGCACTCGTCAAGTTGTTGAATTAATTGGTACAGGGTTAGATTCCGCCTAGCCAGGGAGTTGTTTTATTTTGTCACCTGTTCGCTATGAGTCCGGTTCATACTGGATTTTCAATTTCACGTGTGGACTAGACTTGTAGTGCGGGTGATGTGGCGCCTATCGTCGCGGGTGTTACATCCTAAGGTGGTATCAAAGCATATAGCATTATAAAATTATTGGAATTGAAGTAGCATGTATGCATATGTCATGAATGTTTGGTGTACCGTTCACCGTTGTAATAAAATTGATGATGATGCTCTCATTGCCCGTGCCAATGCATTAACTCGTTGGTTGTTTCTTGACTTCCTTCTTTTTATCATTATGCAGATGCCCGGTCCTCAATCCATCCCATCTTTCAAATAACTCGGTCTCGATTCCTTTCCTCTTTTTCACTTTATCCTTCAAAATTCTTAAGTGTTCTCTTGACCTCAATCCAATCAACTTGTTTTCCTAACGAGTCACATTTGATATCCTCGGTTGTTTGAGTCATTCTTCCATGAGTTTGAATTATGGTTTCCAACTTTTATGGTGTTCCCGATTTATCATAGGAAACGGTTGACGAACCGGTAAGTCATCTCATCTTAAAGGCTTGGTTAAATTGACTCTCGTGTCCATCATCACGACATATGATAATTTGATTGGGTTTTCCTTTACCCAATATTTCTCCACCATTTCCATAGTTCCTTCAAGTCCTCATTAATCCTTGATATCCAAAAACTCACAATATAACCTCAACCCCCGCATTGCTCTTGGGAGATTGAGTTCGTACCCGGTCATAATGAGAGATTGGTGACCTTGATTCGTTTCCATCGATCATCTCTTTCCTTCTTGTCGATGAGATTCCTCAACATTCATTGAACTCGCACTTTTATCCACCCAAGTGTCTATTCCCTTCCAACAACTCCTTGAAGCTCTTAATCCTTTTTGGCCTTAATTGTTCCTTGATTACCAAAATTTCCAAATTATTCCTTTTTAACTTTGGTAGGGTTCCATATCTGGTTAATCTTTGTATTTTCGTTGTTCCCGTTAGAAGTACTACTTTATCCCAAACTTGAATTTAAGTTTTGCTCTTACGCTATCCTCTCCCCCTTAAAAATTTCCATCTTAGCTTGTTGAGCTTACTCCATCATTTCCTTGACTAAAATTCTCGACTTCTTCAAAATTATCTTACTTGAATTGAATAATCCTTTCGCCCATATTCACTTTAAAATGATTGGAGAGGATAGTGACCAATTCTCTTATTCTCCCTTAACCAATTCCCCAAAATTTCCAAATCTCCATACATCCTTGCCTATCTCGTGATCCAGAGATTCATTCTTGACCCAACTCTACTTGTCTGAAATGGCACGTTAAATATGAGGTGAAGAAGACCTCCTATCAAACAAACACTGCACTATGCATATTGGGTAAGAATGTTCGAGGCATGTCACATATTTTTAACAATTAAAGTATGTAACACACTTAGACAATTATTTCAATTAAATGAATATAAAACGAGATCAAAATATTTAATATGTCGTATGATGCACGTGCTATGAATGCAAGTACCGTTCACCAAAGAGAAAAGCTTTTAGCTTGACAATTTGATCCTTTGTCCTCGAGTTCATCGACCACTTCTTGCTTACCCACGGTCTTCTAACTTTATTAATTCTTCTTGCATCCATCCATGATTCCAAAACCCGAATGTCTTGATGAACTCCAAATTCTTTTACCGCAAACATCTCAATACTTAAATTACTCCCAAGCCGGTTCCAAATTCCCTTTTACTTCTTTGTACCTCTCGTGATAGCTTCCTTCAAAATTCTTGGTATTAAACGGTATGTTCTTGTAACCCTAAAATGCCTCGGTCCCTTCAATTCCTTCCTAGGGTCGACTCTTTTCTTATCCGATTCCTTGCCGCAATTGTTATCTTGACCAAAACCTTCTCGCTCTAACCTTGAAGAATTTCCAACGGTCGAGTAACTTCACAAACTTTCCAAGATTGAGTGCTTCCAATTCTCCATTCTGAGTCAAATTAATGGATTTAATTGTTGGGTAAAATATCTTGGTCTTCCTCTTGTAATCCCGAGAATGGAGCGGTCTCTAGTTTCCTTGCAATCGACACTAGCCTCATTCCAAAACCCCGAAGTATCTCAATCACTCTTCTTTTCCTTCTTTCCAAACTTAACTTCTAAGAACTAGGAAGGAATTGAAGGGACCGAGGCATTTTAAGGTTACAAGAACATACCGTTTAATACCAAGAATTTTGAAGGAAGCTATCACGAGAGGTACAAAGAAGTAAAAAGGGAATTTGGAACCGGCTTGGGAGTAATTTAAGTATTGAGATGTTTGGGGTAAAAGAATTTGGAGTTCATCAATACATTCGGGTTTTGGAATCATGGATGGATGCAAGAAGAATTAATAAAGTTAGAAGACCGTGGGTAAGCAAGAAGTGGTCGATGAACTCGAGGACAAAGGATCAAATTGTCAAGCTAAAAGCTTTTCTCTTTAGTGAACGGTACTTGCATTCATGGCACGTGCATCATACGACATATTAAATATTTTGATCTCATTTTATATTCATTTAATTGAAATAATTGTCTAAGTGTGTTGCATACTTTAATTGTTAAAAATATGTGACATGCCTCGAACATTCTTACCCGACATGCATAGTGCAGTGTTTGTTTGATAAGAGGTCTTCTTCACCTCATATTTCACGTGCCATTTCAGACAAGTAGAGTTGGGTCAAGAATGAATCTCTGGATCACGAGATAGGCAAGGATGTATGGAGATTTGGAAAATTTGGGGAATTGGTTAAGGGAGAATAAGAGAATTGGTCACTATCCTCACCAATCATTTTAAAGTGAATATGGGCGAAAGGATTATTCAATTCAAGCAAGATAATTTTGAAGAAGTCGAGAATTTTAGTCAAGGAAATGATGGAGTAAGCTCAACAAGTTAAGAGGAAAATTTTTAAGGGGGAGAGGATAGCGTAAGAGCAAAGCTTAAATTCAAGTTTGGGATGAAGTAGTACTTCTAACGGGTTCAACTAAGCATGCAACCTGTCCCGAATCAATATTTAACAGTAATTCATAATTGGCACACAGACCCAAATACATAATAAGATACAAATAGTATGCAATGCGACTCAAGTGTACATGTGAGACTTGACCAGGAAAATAAAACTCGACCTCCGCCTAGCAAGACCTGCAAGAGCTGAAAAGTGGGGAAGGAGGGGTCAGTCTCTAGAAGACTGAGTGAGCAGGAGCTGTACATATATAGAAACATGCGCATGCAAGTTATAAATCCCGAGCAACGTTTTAAGTGAGGTTAGTTCCTGCGAAGGGCAAGAAAATAGATAAGCAATGCTTGGACTTTTCGACTAATTCATATTTAATTCATTAAGTTCATAAATCATGAATAATCATAATGGCTCGACGAGTGAGCGTGCATAATTCTCCAACCGTGTACAATGAACATGATTTATTGATTTGAATACGTGATCATACAATACATAATAATACAGGCGAGACATGAACATGTGACATGAGCGTTTGGCAATCCGTGTCCCGGCCTTCCCGCACTGTGCATAATCATAAAATAATTTCCAACCTTCTCCCACTATGATGGTCGGGCCTGTAGACCCGAACCATCTAATAATATACTATATCGAGACGGGGGCTCATGACTCCTACCCGCTCCTTCGATGGGGTAACACCATCGGCTCAAGAATAACTCACCTTCCACACTACACGGTCACGTGAGAGATTCTCAATGAGTACTTTGTGCAATGGCTTAGCTATATGTCGGCCCGATGCCGAACCGGTCTCCATTCACACATTTCCTCGGGGCCCAATACATGTGCATGATCAATGTGCATAATCTCGCTAAAACATTTCAAGTCATGAGAATCATTATACGTTTCATTTCATAAATCTTGAGAAAAGGTTTACTCGATAAAGATTTACTCGATGACTTTATTTTGAAATTAATATATATACTTTAGGCTTTTGGCCAAAACTTATCACATAAAGGTTGTAGGGTTTCTTACTTATCTAGAATGAAAACACCCTCACGTGGAATAACCGGAGACAAGAAACATGATTGATACGGGTGCCTATTCAATCCGGAAGTCTCCGCCCTGGAAATGAACTGTACAAGAGAAAGTAACAATGTGTACTCGTGAGAGGAGACTCAATATGAGACCAAATAAGACGCACGACATTGGTATCAGGTGATATAACATGTGTGACCTTCAATTAACATATAAAAGATGCAATTAAACTCAAAGAGGTCATGTATTCATGCCATTTAATCAAATGAATTCATTTCATGTAAGGCACGGGGTTAACAATCAAGTTTAAATAATTAAAGATCAAAGAATGTCAAATGAGATCATAATTATCAATTAATCAATCATATAATTCATATAAGTAACATACGGGAGCCAAGGAAGTGAAAGGAATGTAATATGAGGGGTTTTGGTGAAGTTTTGCAAAAACGGACAATTTTCGGAAATGCGCAAGCTGTGGTAAAACAAGAATATCTTAAGTTCTAGAATTTGAAATTGGGTTTTGTTTGTTGGATATGAAATTATACACATAGACCTTTAAAATGGTATATGGCCTGTATCGTGGTTCAAATCGAGGAGGAAATGGTGTAAGTCCGAAGTTGAAGGAGTGCAGATTTTCGATAAAGTTGCGACACCAAAATGGATTGATTATAAATCACAAACTATAAATTATTTTGAGATTATTCCAATTGGAGAGTTTTCTAGACTTCAATAGGTTTCCGTGGGTTAAAAAATGAGGTCAAATGGAGTTCGTATGAGGGACAAACGCCCGTTTGAAAAATGTACTAAAAGCAGAAATGGGAGTGTGAAGCTCCTCGGGTTGATGCAGTAGGTTGCTACACGGGCGTTTGGTGAATGAACGGGGAGTCCAAACGCCCGTTTGGGAAGTCGCTGGACGAAAAAATAGGGGAAAAACAGGGCAAGGCTCAAAAAATGGCTCCCAAGCCATTCCAACACAAAACCACAACAAATAAACACTTCAAAACTAGCATACAACATCAATACACATCTAATACTTCAATTACAACTCATAAATCAATCATTTAAATACTTAGATCCATCAAACAAAACTCATAAAAACCATATCATCCAATAAACCAAATAACCAAAGTGTTCATGCAATAAGTTCAAAGATACACACCTATATGATCACATATTCGTGCTCAAGGTCAAAGAAACTCATCTAGATCACAAAGCCCTAACTATTCAACATAATCCATTTCGTAATATACCATTACCAACCTTGGGAAGAAAGAAATGGAGTGAAGATAATGAAATGGAGGAGATGATCTTGATGATGCTAATGTCTCTTGAAATGATCCTTCCTATCCTCTTCTAGCTTTAGAGATCAAAGATGGAATGAAGATGAAGATGAGTGTTTGTAATATGTGTGTTAGAGATTTTGTATGTGTTTGTATGTATGTCTTGTGCTTATATGATTCAATGTATGTGTAATATATGTGTAGATATAATGTGTATATGTATAAAGTAATAAAGTGAAGATATTAAGCATATTATATTATATAATTGATCTTAGTGCTATAATAATATATACATATATAATGAATGTGAGTATTAGTGTAGGAAGATTTATACATGTATATATATATAATTGCATGTCTCATGAATAATATATGAAATAATGAGAATATTAATCTTAGGAATTTAGTTTAAGTATAAAGATATACATATATATATATATATATATATATATAAGAAAATAATATGTTATGAAATGAAAGTGTATGAGTTATGCATATGTTAGAAATTAAAATGAAATGAAATTATATTAATAAGATCACATAACAATTAAACACTTAATCACATAAGTCACTTAGACACATAATCCTAAGACATGCCAACAATTCTAACACTCAAACTCACACATGTGGCGCGCGTACCTGTACGAAGAAAACACAGGGCGTTAAAAACGTCAATGGAGACCATTTGGGCCGCCGACAAATGAGGAACGTTGGAGTGAAATTGACACTTAGGGCATTTTTTGGAGTAATTGATGGCGTCCTGTAACACTGAGGGCCAGTAGAATCCGCCCCTTAACACTTTCTGAGCCAGAATCCGTCCGCCAGAGTGATTTCCGCAACTCCCACTATGCACATGCCCGAGCACCTCCTTAGCCTGTGAGGCCTCAAGCATCTCAAAGGTGGGCCTTGAAAGGACCGCTTGAAGAGCCTGCCCTCGCTGTCAAGTGAGAAACGAGGGGCTTTACTCCTGATCTTTCGCGCTTCCACTTTGTCAGATGGGCAAGTTCCATCTCTCAAGAATCTGACAATGTCATCCAACCAGCAAGGCTCGGATGGATCAATCATACTTACTTCTTTCGAGGGTTTCTCTTCACTTATCAAAGGCTCTTTCGTTCTGAGGAACGTAACAGACCGCTCGCAGGTGCCATCCAGAGCAGATGCAAATTTAGAGAGGGCATCCGCACGCTCGTTTTTTGCTCGTGGGACCTGCATTAAGTGAAACTCCTTAAACTTGGCGATTACTTCCTTAGCCTTCACTAGATATTACACCATGGTGGTTTCTCGAGCCTCATAAGTGCCATCAACCTGACTAGCAATTAATTGGGAGTCAACGTACACGGTGACCTGATAGGCCCCATTTTGAAGGGTAATCCTGAGCCCCTGTATAAGAGCCTCATACTCAGCCTCGTTATTGGTAACCTGGAAGGCCAACTTGATTGCGTAATCCATTTCAACTCCATGGGGGTCTCTGAGGGTCACCCCGCCCCCCTCCCCCCCCTTGGGAGGTCGAGAAACCATCTGTGTGTAAGAGCCAAAGACCGTCGTCCCGTGAAGGACTGGGCTCCAAGCCAAACCGTTCGACCAGGAAGTCTGCAACAGCCTGGGCCTGTATAGTTATTCTAGGCTCGAAGGTGACATCAAATTGGCTGAGCTCAATTGACCATTTAATTAGTCTACCCGAGGCTTCTGGTTTTGAGAGGACCTGCTTGAGTGGCTGATCTGTAAACACGGTGATGGAATGGGCTTGCAAATAGGGCCTCAACCTCCTGGAGGCGTTGATGAGGGCAAAGGCAAATTTTTCTATTTCCATGTATCTTTTTTCAGTGCCCTGCAAAGTTTTGCTCAGATAATACACAGGCAGATGCTTACGCTCGCTAACAGCAACGAGGATTGCACTCGTGGCCTCTGAAAAAACAGAGAGATAAACAAATAGATTCTCTCCTGGGACCGATTTCATTAACAATGGTCCGCACGAGAGATACCGCTTCATATCTTGTAATGCCTTTTCGTATTCCCCTGTCCACGCAAAATTGAGAGCGTTACGCAGGATCTTGAAGAAGGGCAAGTTTCTGTCAGCGGAGCGGGAGATAAACCTATTGAGAGAGATGATCTTACCTACTAACACTTGAACCTCCCTAACGTTTCGAGGGGAGGGTATGTCCAGAATCGCCTTGATTTTCTCTGGATTGGCCTCAATGCCTCTCTGACTGACCATGTACCCCAAGAACTTTCCGCCTCGCACTCCGAACGTGCACTTCGAGGGGTTTAGTTTCATATCATAGCGGCGGAGAATTCCGAAGGCCCGCCCGAGATCATCCAGATGTGAGGGCTGACGCTCGCTTTTGACGATCATGTCATCCACGTAAACTTCCATGGACTTTCCGATTTCATGCTTAAACATTCTGCTGATGAGGCGTTGATAGGTGGCTCCCGCATTTTCGAGCCCGAAAGGCATCACTTTGAAGCAATAAACACCTACATGGACCACGAAGGAGGTTTTAGGGCAGTCCTCGGGTGCCATAAAGATCTAGTAATACCCCTGAAATGCATCCATCATGCTCATGAGCTCACAACCGGCCGTCGAATCTACTAACTGATTGATCCTTGGTAGGGGGGTACGGATCTTTAGGGCAAGCCTTGTTGAAATCTGTAAAGTCGTTACACATGCGCTATTTGTTAGCACTCTTGGGCACGAGAGCCACGTTGCAGAGTCATTCAGGATATAGGATTTCTTCTATGTACTGGGCCTCGAGGAGTTTGTTGACCTCCTCTTCTATGACTTGCCTCCTGAACCCGTGAACATCCATCTTCTTTTGCTTGATTGGTTTGAAGGCTGGATCCACGTTGAGCCTGTGAACAATGACACTCGGATCTATGCTAGTTAGATCAGAGGCTTTCCAGGCAAAGACATCCAAATTCTCTCGTAAAAAATCGATCATCATAATTTGTGCGGGACCGTCGAGATTGGAGCCTATTTCCGTGGTCTTATCTGGATTCCCTGTCTCAAATTCGATGGTCAGGAATTTCTCATTGGGCTCAATGCGAACGTCAGGACGAGGGGCTTCGAGCGCCCGTTTTTTCCTTGTGAGCATATCATTGGTTTCTTTTGAGGGGTCACTGTTCTCGCTTTCTGAAGTGGAGCCCTCGACTGCTCCTGGAGGGCCATCCTCAGTATTCTTGATCTCGCCCGAAGCTTTCTTTTTGTTCTTTTTTTTATAAAGTTTGGCCCTTTTGCGCTCGGGGCTGTCTTCATCTAACTTGGGGAAGTCTACCAACTTCTTGGTGGAACTTGCTTGTATGGTTTGCTTGGGTTTGTGGCTGCGAAGTGAAAGGATGTAGCATTCCTAAGCTTCTTTGACGTTGCAGAGCACCTCGCCCGTTCCCTCGGGTGTGGGGAACTTGACTTTCTGATGGTACGTTGATATTACTGCCTTGAAGTCAACGAGGACTGGGCGGCCAATAATGATGTTATATGGGAGATCCACCTCAACCACCGCATAAAGGACGCTCAAAGTCTTTCGCTGTGGGGCGCGACCAAAAGAGGTGGCCAAGCGAATTTGTCCACGAGGAACGATCTCGGAACCCCCAAAGCCAACGAGGGCTGTTCTGAAAAGTTCGAGGGGAATGTTTGTTATATTCAATTTCTGAAACGTTGAGTATGGGAGAACGTTCACTGAACTTCCACTATCAATCAAGACCCTCTTTACAACATGATTATGAACATCTAAACTAACCACCATCGAGCAGTCGGAGGTTTCGCTAACCCATGGGGTGTTACAATGTGTTCCAGGTCTTTCTCAGTGAACCCTGCAATCTCATTCTCCTTTGAGCGTGAGGATCCTTCCAGCGAGTACACCGGCTTGGGTGTTGAGGATCTCTGATCGTAGCTGCGAACGTGGTAACGACGAGAGGCGTTGGAGTCACCCCCCGAGGGTCCACCGGCGATCATATTGATGACTGCGAAGGGCTGGTTTTCCAATTCGGCGGTCTTCTACTTGCCGCGCTCGCTTGTTTCTGGGCGGTGGTGGCGAGGGCTTCTGGAGCGTGAGCGGCTTCTCCTCCTAGCTCTTTCACGCTCAGCACAATGCTCATCATACCTTTATAGCACCTTCACAAATTCCTTGAGGTGTCCCCCAGCAATGAGCCTCTGGATCTCACTCTCGAGTTGGCGACACTCGTTTGTGTCGTGTCCTTTCTATTTGTGGAAGGCACATTACTTTCTCGAGCGTTTCTGAGCCTCGGATTCCCTCATCTTTGGTAATCTCTTGAACAATTTCTTGTCCGCCATGGAATAGACTTCAGCGATGGGGCGGTTGAGGGGAATACGCTCATGTCTGCGAGGGGGAGGGGAGTTTCTTCGAGCGGGCAGTGGGTTACGGCGGCGGTTCTTGGGCTCCCCTCTGTCCTCCGGGCCTCTGCTAGTTCGAGGGGCGTTGGCGAGTTTCTGATCCCTCGCGATGTACATGTCCTCGAGGGTGAAAAAGGAGTCAGTTATATCTCTGATTTCCATCAGCGAGCGAGGCTTTTTCTTTGCCACCTCCTCCACGAATTCCTTGCTGATGTAGTTCTTTAAATTAAAGAGTACATGCCTTAGGAAATCCATCGAGGGCTTCTCCACCAACAGGATCTCTTTGTTGAACCTGCCCATGAAGGACCTGAGAGTCTCGCTCGGTCCTTGCACCAAACTGTAGAGGGTTGTGGCAGCGGGTGCTGGAGCCTTCAAGGAATTGAAGTGGCTCATGAAGGCATCAGTCAAATCGTTATACCCTCGGATGGAGCATGGGGGCAGCTTCTTATACCACTCTTGTGCCATTCCTACGAGGGAAGTGACAAAAACTTTTGTCCAGTAATGACTGGAATGCTCATAAAGGTGCATCAAGTGTACGAAATGATCCAGATGCTCGGCCGGACGGATGTGGGAATTTTGCCCTTCCCCGCACGGGCCATTAAGACCTCATCAATGAGGGGCGAACCGCCTGTTAAAGGTCTATGGTTCTCGCCCTCATGGTCATGCCCCTCGTAATCTTCCTCCCTCCATCGGCGAGGGACCAGGTTGTATGGGTTACGAGCGTCTCTGGCCCTGGACCTCTCGTCCCCCTCAAGGGGGATTTGAGACCGCGCTCGAGAGAGCTGCTCCACGATGTGCTGTAGGTCCTCCAGCTGATCTTGGACTGCAGCTATCCCAGGGTCGTTTTCTTCCCTCCTATTAGTTCTTCCAGTGGCCCTGGACTAGACCTCCTCTTGAGCGTCTCCCCTCGCGGGAGGGGCTTTCTCCTTTTCCATAGGGCGTACCTCTTGATCAGCCCTCGGGGGTGCATCTTTTCCTTGCGCTGGAGGTGGTGGCAGTGGCCGGGCCCTCAGCACATTCTGGGCTGCCACTAAGGGGTGAGTCTGCCATCCACCCATCGGTGGAGCCACCTGAGCGCCCGCCCTAGAGGGGAAATAGACGGAGGTAAAATGATTCCAAACATTTTGTACGGCTTGGACTTTGCACTGAGCGTATAACGCTTGGAGTTGCTGCGTCGTCATTTGGGGCATCTCCACCCCTTGAATCTCTCTGGGCAGGGAGATTAGAAGCTGCAAAGTGCCCTCCTGGTAAGGCTGTACCATGGGCACCATTCCCGGTATCATTCCCGGCATCATCCCTGGAGGCGGCATAGCCATGGAGTATGCAGCAGCATTGGCGGCGGGAACCTCCAGCTTCATTTCCACCAATAGGGAGAGATCCTACCAAAGCTGCTTTGCCTTTGTCTCCCGCGGAGGCAAGGATGCCTCCGCCGATGTCCGGAGTATCGTTCACTCCGGAATTGGTGACGTTGACGTTGACGTTATGTGCCCCATCCTCTGGGTTTTCCTTGTTGACGGAAGGAAGACCTCCTCTAGTCTCCAAGGCTCCGAACCTGGTTGCAGTCACCATGGTATGATTTGCAAGTGTCAAACTCAGCTAGCTTGAGAAAAGGAAGAACAGATGAAGACGAAGAAGATGAGGGTTTCCCACAGACGGCGCCAAAAATGATGGTGCAGAAACTTAGAGTGTGCTAAAACACCAACACTTTAAGATTTGTTTAGGGGAGGGAAGACCATCACAGGCGTTAGAGCCTCAGGAACTGGGTTTCCTTTGTAGCGTGGGTTCTTCCAGCTAGGATAACACCAAGGAGCAGGATGTAGTAAGGGTGCAGCGATGGTGCATATGTGAAGTGCAGTGCCTGGAGAAGAAGGAAATGCAGAGGAAAATGCCCAGTTTATGCAGAGTATTCTTGTGGAAGAAGATGACTTGGGGGATAAGTGTGTGAATCTCATATTTATATGTTAGGGGCAAGGGTATTTTGGGTGAATTGACCGTGTGGTCTCAAACCCGCGTTGCCCTAGACACGTGGCTTCACGTGATGGTGTGAAAGTGATGGCCTTGTAGGCTGGCAGAGTCAGGTACGAGGTGCGCACCAACACTGTGTCAGAGGTTGTTGGTGAGCGGATAGCGTGGAGACATTTTAGCTATGCTTCTCGCTCCACTGAAAGCGCCCTCGAGAAGGACACTCTACTGTAGTGGGGTTGACTCTCGGGGAGAATAGTACCTCTTGGCACTGAGCTCGAGCGTTGGGTACGTTCGAGAAAGGTTCCCCTGGCGAATGACCTTAAGCGCTAGGGGCCCGAGCGTGGAGCGCGTGTGAACCCGAGCATAATGACAGTGGGGATCCTCGGTGTAGAGGAGAGGGAGTCCGGATGCGAAGTGTCCGTTGGAACCGAAATGCGAGCGTTCGAGGGGATTGGTGGACGGATCCCGCGCTCGTGACTTGTGTAACGCCCAGATTTTTCAGTTGTATAAGCTGATGTATATGTTGACCAATATACGTAATTAAATTAATTATATATACTTTCTTTATTATTTCTCTTATTAGTTTCATTTTGAAAATGAATTCTTGAAACGTTTATGCCTATGTGATTGTGTTTGAGTGTCGTTTCTATTCGATTTGATTTCTGTTTTTTATGAAAACTTGGTATAAGTGAATTATGTGTATTATGATCATATCTTTTTGCTCATTTTATGTTTCCGGATTCTTTTGCTTGAGTTTTGAATTTATTTTGAGTTTTGGAACCAAATTAGCGTACCTTTGGTTCCGTATATGATATCTTGATCTCGAGAACTCGGAATCGAGTTCTGTCACCTCCATTGGACTCGTATCGACGATTCAGATCCGATGGAACAAACCTCATATTTTTCTAAGGCCATTTGGATTCCCAAATTTCAACCGAAACGAGCACCTCGCACCTAAAACGACAAACTATTGACTTTTCTCCAAGTTACGGCCCTAAATAACACACCTAGACCCTACCCATGACCTAGCCCACTTGAGATACATCTCCCTCACCCTACTCAGCCCCCCACCACCGAACCACCCTCACTCTCACTCAAAAATATCAGCCAAAAAGAGAAAAGAGAAGGGGAAGAAAAGGAAGAAGAAGGAATAGTATAACCCTTGGAGAAATTGAGCTCATCTCCCTGTCTTTCCTCACTTTTTCTTAAAGGTAAGCTCATATTTGGGTAGCATGTTCTCTTTTGATCATTTTATGCTAAATTCTATATGTTTCACCAAGTTATGAGTTGAGATTGATGAAGAAGATGAATAGTTGAACTCTTGCACTTTTTATGAATCAACTTGAATTCCATGGATTTTCTTTGAGATGCATGAGTGTTAAGTGATTCTAAATCATGTATTTATGTTGGTATGGACTTATTTTGCATGGTTGTTGAGGATTTATGAACTTGCCATTAATGAAGCTTGGAGATTTGATTTTTGATGATGAATTCTTGATGGTTTCCTTGAAGTTCTTGTTGGTGAATGTGTTATAGCTTGTATGTATGAATTCATGACCTGATTTAGGGAGCTTTTAGGTTGAGTTTTGTGTTGGATTAGTGACTTATGGCTTCCATTTCGTTCATGCCCTGTTGTGTGTTTTTTTGGCTACTGACCCAAATCCACATTTGAGTCAGTAGAGTTTCTGACCAGAATCCATGGGGGTGGATTCTGTCCTGCATTTTTTTTTTGTTACTCCGGTTCCGTTTTTCTTGTTTTTCTTCGCTTATTTATTCTTCTTCCACCTTGTTTATGATTCCTATGCTTTATTAACATGTTGATATTTGTGTTATGATTATTGTATGAAGATTTCGGATTGAATTAATATGTTTATGAGTTTTGGCTCGACTTATGAAGTATGAACTTTTGAGTGCTACAATGTGACCTCCTTGCAACCCTTGCATTCTTGCGTGTTTAATGGATTCCTTGCACCTTTAAATGATTAATATGAATTGTTAAACATGTATTATGATTTGTTATGAATTGAACATTGAATGAATAAGCGATAATGAATGAAAGATTTGTAATGAATGGACACGATTTATTAGTGTAATGAATGAATAGCTTGATTTGGTGACCAAATGACATTATTGTATACATGAACATCATATTGGCATATTGTTATTGCTCATGCATGTCTCATATCATGTTCATTGCATTGCCGTGCTTCATATATGGTTCATTTGGAGTCTTGAGTCTCACGAGTACATTACATTGTCCTTTGTACAGTTTTCTCCAGGGCGGAGGTGTCGGGTTCATAGGACACTTTCGAGTCTCCTTTTCTTCTTGGTATTGTTCGGTAAGAGGTTTACAGGTGGGTTTCTCTTCTATTAGCTAAAACGACCCTATATACATCCAATGTGCAAAGTTTTAAGCCAAAATTTATATTATACGTATATCGAGTCGTTTCAAATGAGTAAATGATTTCAAACGTAAGCCTTTCTTTCATGAACCCTTACCCAATGTTTTGGCGAGATCAGTGAACACAATGTTTATAAGGGCCCGGGACTATGTGTACGTGGCTATCCGAGGAAGCTCGGGCTGACGGTGATCCCCGTGCACTAGTCCCAACAAACAATGACGATGCAACCGACCTCGTTAGGAGTCTTAGCGAGGAAGGGGAATCGGGCTTTTGAGGGTTCATGAACCTCACTAGCCACCATGCATGAGGTGGCCGGGTCTTGCTAACCCGTCCACCGCCCGGAGAAAAAAGGTGTAAATGTTTATGATTATGAATGTTAATGATTATTAATGATTGTTAATGAACGAATGAATGATTGTGGTATGATCACTAATGAATGAACGAATGAATGAATAAATGCACACACGAGGAGAAGGTTGGAGAATTCACCCTCTCACCGGGCTCACGTAATGACCGCATGATTGAATGAATGAATGAAATTGATTGTTGTAATCCCGAGCGTTGTTTTTCTTTATTTTCACCAACTTGGGAAATATCTCAAAACCTCGCACGGGATTATAGCTTGCATGTGTGGGTGTTTAAATTCTGCGATATTACTATGATATACCCTGTTTTATACCTACCAGTCTCCTATAGACTAAACCCGGCATTGTTTTCAGTTTTTCCCTTGCAGGTGTTGGTGTGCTAGGCGGGTTTTCTAGTCGGTCGTGTCACGTGGTCAAGTTTGGTTCACTTCACGCATTTTGTAAATTGAATAAGTTATGTATAGCATATATGGATACTACGGTTATAATATTATTATATATGAGTTATGTTTGAATTTCGGGGCTAGGAATCTCTGTTAGTCGAACCCGTCAATTGCTAACTGTATTTATGATTGATTATATGTTTTGCTTCCGTACATGCATTTTATTCTTTTGAATTGTTTATTTGGTTTCGAAGTTAGCTCCCGCCTAGCATAGCGAGTGAGTGAGTCCCCGTTCGCCGTGACTTGGCACGTGTATGGACTTTCCATTTCATATACGAGTTGGGTCTCGGTGAGGGGGATGTGGCACCTTCTGTCTGGGGTGTTACAACTTGGGCCGATGCGCGCAAGTCCGGATCAGATAAGTGATGAGGGAATGGGCCAGGCCAACTCCACGAGCCCATTACCGCGAGTGTTAGAGCCCTGGGTCCTTCAGATCGCGACACGTGTGAGGTGCTGATCTGAGCATAATTTGGCCTCATCATGAGCTGATTCAATAGTTATAGCTGCGGATTCTGTAACTGCTGCAGATTCGTCGAGAACATCTGCCCGTCCCCTATTTCGCTGTCCAGGGAGCTGTTGATGCACTAATATTTATGATCCACGAATACTTTTAAAAATATCATTTTATTAATGTCATGTAACGAGACTCTTTACCTGAAAATTTAAAAAAAATAAAAAATTCCATAACGTGTTTAAATTGATGTATTTGTATATCATAAACTAATATGTAATAGTGAAATTAGAATAAACGACATAAATGTTATAAAGTGGATAATTGCATTGTTTTGTGGATCGGACTGGGCGTTCGACCGCTAGAACCGTCAACCGGTTCAAGAAACGATCCGATCAAGACCCAAAACCGGACATGCTTCAAAACCGTGTTGTTTTGTAAAAACCGTGGTTAAACCGGCAAACCGTTCAAACCGCTTTCGAGTCACTAGAACCGTTCGGTTTAAAAAAATCAACAAGAAAAAATTTAACCTTATTTTGTCTAATTTCTTATTCTTTTCTCGAACTTTTCTTGCATTTTCTCAAAAAAAAAAATCCAATCTATTATCTTGGCACTCAAGACACAATTTCAAGTAATTTTTCTCTTCGTAATTTAACTTTTCTCTTCATAATTCACGACTCTACAGTGGACTTTTTACTGAATTCAAGATAATTATTTTATTTCTTGTTATTCTAATGTTCGACAAAATTTTGTTGAATTAAATAGAATTGATATTTTTATTGTTTATATTTGAAAATATAAGTTTTTAATTGTAGTTATACATTCTAAAAACATATTCTTATTTTTAATATTTAATATTATTTATTAGATAATTATGATGTCATGGATTGGATCAGGATTGACGTAACGGTTAGTACCACTAACCTTAATTTTTCAGTTCACTTAACCGTGGGATCCTGAAAACATTGGATAATTGTTTGAATCGCCATCCATTTTTGCCCTTTTTTCTTGTTTAGTCTTCACAATCTTCATGCCCTTTCCTTTTGCATAATCCATTTCAAGGGAGCAACCAATTGCAGTAGCTGTAACAATTCATTCATTGGTTAATTGACTATGATATGATGATTGAGGCGATTTAAATAGTCAATTCTCCATGGGCGCTTCTGAATCATCTCTTACGAGCTCGCGGGTAAGCCCTAAACCCTATGTCGTCTATCTTCTTATATTCCTAATAATTCTTTCGAATTTCGTTTCAATATTGTTTCGTTTCACTAACTCTCGTGTTCCAATTCGTCTGTGTTCGATTAGAATCCGGATAATGGGATCACCACAGTTTCGGAGCGTGCACAGGGCGTAGACCCCATTTTGGAAAGGCTTAAATCCCTCGAAATTGTGAGCTTTCAGTGATCATTTATTCTATAAATTTATTTGTCTTCTAAAGCAATTGATGTTTTGGATTAGTTTTCATCAATAATTGTGTGTTTCTGAACAGACGAAGCCGATATTGACATCAGCTCCTGCCGAGAGTAGCTTGACGGACATCCTTGTACGAAAACCATCTTCTTCATCCACTCCTGGTAGAAATATTCATCATTTTTCTTATTTGAGTGCCCTTTCTCCGTTTTAGTTGTATTTCAAGGTTAACTTGTGCATTTTTTGTGGCTTGGCCACTTTATGAAGCTCACAGATTAAGCATTAGCTAACTGGTATTGGGGATGTTGTAAGTGGTCATAAAGAAAGTACATTAGTTCTAATAATGATACAAAAACCTCAGCTACAAAAAGCTTTTGAATTTGAATAAGTGGTCTGTGGTCGGATGATTGTTTCTCGAATTGTAATTGTAGCACATGGTCCAATCTGTTGCTGCAAATCACGAAGGCTGTAGGCCAGATATATACATGCCTACTTAATTTTGTTTTTATTCCCCTGTTTATTTTTTTTCCTTTTAAATCTAGCGTGTCTACTTATTTATTTACCCCTATTCCTTAATTTCAGTTTGATTCAGTTCAATGCATTCAGAAGACCCTTTTAAGGTTTAGAAATCAATAGTTTCATATGCGATTTTGAGTTGCTTGATGGGGCTAGCCTTCACTGTTGGGGTAAATATAGCCCATTGTCTGAAACTGGTGATTTATTTCATTCAGCTGTTCATAAGGGAATATGGTTAGATAGATACAACTATCTCATGAAATGCATCATGCATGGGAAAAACCTATAGGTAGAAAACTGATATTTACAAAAATTCCTTTGTGGGATACTGGGATTGGAAGTCAAAACTGGTTTGTTGCAAGTTTTCGATGACCATTTTTTGATGTCAATTGTATTAGAGAGAATTTCTTTTTTGTATCTTTTACAATTTAGTTGCCTGCCTTGTGGATGATTCCCCAGTAAATCTGGTGGGTGCTAAAAATTATATAAATATTTTTGTATGTTTGGAGTAGGTACAGTAAATCCTAATGTGCTACTGGAGCTCTTCTCTATGTATCGTGACTGGCAAGAGCAGCAGGCACAAAAAATAACTACAAGACAGGTCAGTTATTTCATTTTCATGCATTTGAGTAGCTCCTGATCAAGTGTTCAGTTATCGTCATGCAGTCGACAGAATAAATCGACATTAGAATCTTACCGAACTAATCGAATAATCGATTCACAAAAGCTTATTAACCCATGATTCCCATTATGTTGGTCGGTGTGACATAAAAACTTTCTAAATGATAAGACTCGAGCATCATATCATTGAAAGTATACAGCATCTTATTCTTCTATATGACTTGGTTCTTATACCTCGTGTGAGATTAAGTTGAACATTAAACTGAACGTTTCCTGTATGCCCTTATTTTGATATGCAGGAAGAGATTGAAAATAAAATAGAAGTTGCAGATGCTTTGGCTGTCAAGCTTCTCCAACGTTTCAATTACTCGGTTTCAGCAATGAAGACCACGTCCAATCATCTATCAGAAGGTAACTTATGTCCTATAACTATGGTTTCATCTTGGAACGTGATAAGGGTTATTTTGTACTACTTAAATCTATTTTAATCATGCCCTTATTTTATTGATCAATTTAGCTGAAAACAATATGATCTTCATATAACTTTTGCTCTAGTGGAATATGACTGGCATCCTGTGCGGATAATCTGTGGTCCAGCTAATGCTTACTGCGTGCCGTGCGAAAAGATCTAATTAATGGTGACAAAACCTATTTGTGAATTTCTAAATGATTAGTGCTTCTAATAATGTGAAAAAACATCTGTTATACCCAGTGCCATTTACACTTTACTGAACAAAATTTGTTTTCCACATTGTGTGTGATGGACCACTACAGTAATCTATACTATCTATTGAAGCTTGAGCCCATAAAGTAACCACCTTTTGATATTGGTTCATCTGTGCCCATTTTGTTTTAACATCTTTAATTTTATGCATTCAAGCCCTTTTCTCATTTTTTCATGTATTTTTTCTCTCTTATTACTCTTCCAATTCTTCTCTCCTGTCTTATTACTCAAAACATTCTATATCTCTATTATTTGTTTATTAGCCACAATAACAAAGTTGCATCGTATTTCTATTTTGCACATTCGGTTACTGTGCCTGACTGCTATGTCATTATTATTGCACTAACTGTTATTATCACCAAATTTCAGTCCATTCGTTGCAAGTAGAACTTGGAGAGCTGAAAGGAAGATTAACTGAGGTCATTAGCAATTGTGATGCACTATGCAAGAGAATTGCTAGCGAAGGACCGGAATCACTGCAATCTTCCGTCAGGCCGTTAATTGCAGCAGCATCCACCGATCAAAACACCAACTCTGTCTTAACTTCTTCGCCTTCTGCTGTAGAGAGTGAGGATCAATTACGTAACCAGGCAAGCTAAGGTCTTTTTTCCAAATCCTTCTGTTTCCATACTCAATTTTTGTACATTCTCTTAAAAATTAAAATTGCTATTAGGTTGAGTTAGAAGATGCCCGTGCCATACAAAATAGACCATAACCCGCAAAACTGTATAAGCTTTGGAAAACAAAATAAAATAGAATTTTATTTTATCCCACCGGCCGATGAATTCAATTGATGCGAGGTAGTTCGATTTTTAATTTCCGTGTCGTAAAGTTGATGATATTTGCCTTGTTCCTCTTGGTTTTTGAGACGCACTAACCGTGGTTAGTGCATGAGACGTTTTTTTTCCTTCTTTTTATTCATGAATTTAGAGTTATGTGAAAATTGAATATGTGGGAACTACTTGAGAGACATGAGGGACAATCCATGAGGTTTATAATTATCACAAGTTTGCCGACAGAGAACGTGAATTTGCAGTGAATGCAATGTAGTTTCTCCTGCTCAGATCTCATCCTCTTAAGTTTTGGAAACATGGGAGGCATTGAGTGTTATGGGTGGTTGTGTAATTGTGTTTTTGAGTTTTTATATTACAGATTTGGAAGTACATTAAAAGGTCCTTGCCGACACTAGATAATACATGCTAGATGTATGGATACGGATATTGTTACGTTCATGCGTCTACAAGACATAGATACCACTGAGATATATTTTTTCTTATATTTACTATATGACAAGTATTGGATACGGTGTCGGACTTGACACGGCATGTTAAAAAGGTAATTTAGAAGTATGCGTACAATAGATTTATCACATACAAGAAATCAGCTTGATTGGGAACATTTTGCCGTAAAAATAAATCAATTACTTTTAATGTATGGTAAGCTCTGTCGATCATCCTATATATATATATATATATATATTTCTTTTCCAGCCTATTTTTACGAGCTTGGGTAATTCATAAGTCCATTATGGAGAATAATAGGATCGTCGAATGCTCTTCAACTGTCTCTGAAAAATCATATTATTGGTCTTAAAAGGAGTTAAATTGTTATAAAGACACTACGGTACAAAGTACAAACTACGAAATTTTGTGGCTGGTTTTCACCGTACAAAATATGAGAGGATACCAAGGGGCAATTTTATATAAACTAATTTAGGATTATGTCCCCCCTTCAATTTATTTATATCAAATGCTAAAACATGTACGATGATCTACTAAAAGTGTAGTAACACTTCTCCATTTATGGTGTAATTTGGAAAATAAGCTTAACAACAAATCAATGTATGGTTTAATTTGGAAAATAGTCTATTTTGGTTTTCTTTAAACTTTCTAGCTCACGAACTAATTTATATCTCCGGACAGCGCGTTACGAATACAGAAGCAATACAATATGAATGACATAGTAGTTTCATTTCTATTATTCCTTTTTTTTTGAGGGGGATCGGTGTAATTTTAAATTCTTATCCCGTTGCTATTCTATCCTTTGAGGCGCACACAATTCATGCATGACGGTTTGGGTACAACACCCTTATTTCACCATTTGAATACCTACAAGGGTTCTCCCGGTAGAAAGCCGAAAGAAAAAAGAAAAAAAAAAAGAAAAGAAAGCACATTCACGAAAATTAAGGAGACTTGAATCAATGGGATTATCCCAACTCTAAAAACTCATTAAAAAGTACCTTCATCCTGAATCAACAAATGGCAGTATAGCACTATACCAGACAAAATCAACACACCTTCAATTCTTCAAAACAACAACATATGATTATCAACTAATGTGATGAAAAACCAGCAAAACCCACATTCTCTACAACCTTAAATTCCTTGCTATATAGAGCATCAGTCCTCCATTGCTAAACAATTGAATCACGTTCAAAAGGAGAGAAAAGAAAACCCCATTAAAATGTCTTCAGGGCTGCTGCTGTGCGTCCATATACCCTGCATCAACGAGCACTTTCTCCCTCTTAGCCAATTCAATATCTTCATCCACCATCATCTTCACCAATTGCTCAAATCCCACTTTGGGCTTCCACCCTAGCACTTTCTTGGCCTTGCTTGCATCCCCTTTCAGATTATCAACTTCTGTAGGCCTGAAATAGCGCTTATCAATCACTACATGATCTCTCCAATTCAGACCCACATACCCAAAAGCCACCGACAGAAATTCCTCCACCGTGTGCGACTCTTCTGTCGCCACCACGTAATCGTCAGGCTTCTCCTGCTGCAGCATCAGCCACATCGCCTCCACGTAATCCCCGGCAAAACCCCAATCTCTGGACGCTTGCAGATTTCCTAGGAATAGTTTGCTTTGGAGTCCAATCTTGATCCTACCCACAGCCCGGGTGATTTTACGGGTCACGAAATTCTCACCCCTACGCGGGGACTCGTGGTTGAATAAGATCCCGTTGCAGGCGAAAATGCCGTAGGCTTCGCGGTAATTGACGGTGTACCAATGGGCGGCGACTTTGGAGGCGGCGTAGGGGGATCGAGGATGGAAGGGGGTAGTCTCCGATTGCGGCGGCGGCGTCGATCCAAACATCTCCGACGATCCCGCCTGGTAGTACCTGATATCAGATCGTCCCGTATCGGAGACGTGGCAGCGTACGGCCTCGAGGAGGCGGAGGGCGCCGGTGGCGACGACGTCGGCGGTGTAGTCGGGGATCTCGAATGAGACGGCAACGTGCGACTGCGCGGCGAGGTTATAGACCTCGTCGGGGCGGATGGTGTCGATCCAGCGGCGGAGGGAGCAGGCGTCGGTGAGGTCGGCGTAGTGGAGCTTCATGCGGGCCTTGTGGGCGTTGTGGGGGTCGATGTAGATGTGGTTGATCCGCTGGGTGTTGAAGTTGGAGGATCGGCGGATGAGGCCGTGGACCTCGTAGCCTTTGTTGAGGAGGAATTCGGTGAGGTAGGAACCGTCCTGGCCGGTGATGCCGGTGATCAGGGCGATCTTGCGGCGGGGGTTTTGGCTGCCATTGGCGGTGGATTCAGATTCAGATCTGGTGGTGGAATCGGTGTTTACATTGTCGGCGGCGGTGGCCATTGGGGGAAATTGGAGGGGAATGATGGAGCGCAGGGAGGAGTGTTTGAAGGTGTAGAAATGGAGACTGCAAATTTATTGAATCTTGACGGGGAAGGTTGGGTGGGGGTGGGATTAGGGGTAATATGGTCATTTACTCGATATTTCCAATTTTTTTTTCTGTTCTATACTAATTTTTGAGTCTTTGACCGTGACTCTGAGTAAAATCGAAGGGTGTGTAGTAGGTCTTCAATTTTGATCGACCCGTTATGGTGATCAATACATATATATATATATATATATATATTTTTCTTTTAAAGGAGGGCCAAATCGGCCAACTAATTCACCTCACCTCCAAAACAACAAGGTCCAAAACAAAAATCATAATGTTGTGCACAAAAAAGTGGCAACACTAAATTTATACGATTTAAGTTTAAATAGCTTGATAAAATAGGATGTATTATTGATAACGGTTGAGAGAATGCACAAGGAATTCTAAGAATACAACGGCAGTGTGAAGAATATGCTAGTCAAAGAGTAATTAGTCTTCTCAAATGGGCTATCTTTTATATCTATCTTCTCTCTATATTTTAGTCAAGTAGGTTAGTGGGAGAGAAAAAATGGGGGGAGGTTATCCCCACTTCAAATTTGAATCCCCCTCTCTCTCCACTTCTTTTCAACAAACCTAATATGCTTTAACCTAACAATTTTCGTGTTGGGCTTGTCTAGGTTAGCCTTGAGTTCGATACAACTCGCATTAAGCCCAAACACCCGCCAAGAAGTCAGTGACGTCACTCCTGCTATGTACGTTCCAGTTGGAACGTAAGTTTATCCTTCCTGCTTCTCATTTTGGGCCGGTATCACATTTATGGTATATCATTCACTCCCCCCACTCTTATAGTTAGAGGGATCTGATTGTGAGAATAGTTATGTCACTGCGGGGTACCAGCCTAGGACGTCTGAGCTGCATTCCTGCTTATTCTGCGCTCACCCTTCAGCTTTGTTCAATTTTCCCCATCTTGGCAAACTTTTCCTTTTCTCTTTCAGCGTGGTTGCCTCGTTAAAAAACTTTAGAGGGAAAACCTCGTGGGAAAACCCCCCATAAGGATAAGAGTGCAACCGAGGCATCGTGTTGGCTATGATGC
Source organism: Lantana camara (assembly GCA_037501455.1). Taxonomy (NCBI): domain Eukaryota; kingdom Viridiplantae; phylum Streptophyta; class Magnoliopsida; order Lamiales; family Verbenaceae; genus Lantana; species Lantana camara. Next base: position 90,544,307 of record CM074858.1, on the reverse strand, counting down.
TTTGATATGCTCCTTTGACTACCCCCGACAGGATTGTCCGCCGATGAAGATAACCCTACTGATCCTCTCAATGTTGCTGAAGCAAGCAGTGTGGCCCAGGTTGTCCAGCAAGAAGGTGTTGCTACTCCACCTGGAACGCTTTCAGTAGCATCTACTCGATCTGGAGATGTGTGAAGAGTTTGAAGCTTTTTCTTCACTGGCCTTTTATCTTCTGATATCTTCTTCCTTTCTTGCTGCTTGGACAACTATTTTGCATAGTCTAGTTGCTTGAATTTATGAACCTGTTTTGCCATCTGGTTGGCTTCGGTTTTTCGACACCTTAGATGGATGCTTCCTTACTCCTTGTTTGGGCCGATGTTTGCGAGCCTCTGTTATTAATTCTAAACATCATGCTGCTGAATTTTCTCCATTCCTGTCATTTTCTTTGTTCAATTTACTGCATTTCCTGTTTCCCATGAGATAATGAGTAAAGAAAAATGTTTCTGTCAGGATGACCAGGAGGTCAGACCTGGTAGGACCGTTCCTAGGCGTGCCGGCCTGCCCACAGGAATGAAACAACAACTTTTGCAATCTAAGGTTGGATTTAAACCCGACCTTCCCAAGGGGTCGCTCAGACCTCGTCCCAAGGAGTTTTGCCACACTCTTTCCAAATACATGTTTCCTCCGGAGGTAACACTTTAACAATATTTTATTGCAATCATACAATCAAGGAGTACTAATCTGACTCCTTCCCAAGGGGACGTTCCCTCTCCCCTTCGACAGGTACCCCGAGGCGAAATATTTTGTAACAATCCCGAAATCATCGGGCTTTGCAAAATCACATTACCATATCCACATATCATGTCACTTCGCAATTTCATGCATTCTAACACATCAAGCATCATGCGCACAATATTGATCTATTTGTTCAGAATAACAATAAAAGGAGAGATAAAGTAAGATGTTATTTGTCGGATAATGTTGTTTTTCTTCTCTCTGTTTGCTTTCTTTTTAATTCCTGTTGTTGACTCGTTCTTTGGCCATGTTGATTAAGCGGTCTTTCATCAAGATGATCTGAAAATTGGACTAGGCATCTTGTTTGATTGCTCGTCAGGTAGGGCAGGCTTTGCGTCATTCCCGTCTCCTGACAGGAAAGTGCTTATAGCTTTTCAGCTCAAGGTGAGACTGAACTGCACAACAGGAGGGCCTTCGCCTCCTTCCATCTCCATAACATCGGGGTTAGCCGTCATACTCGCGTCCCTGGTGATAGGTCTGAATATGGGGTACAGAGTCCGATCACTTTAGAATTTGTTTGGATGAGGAAACTAGTTGATGATCGCCGGAAAAGATGGGGGTTCTACCTGCTAGGACAAACACCAAAGCAAAGTCAGAAGGCCAAGCTGGGGGAATTGGGGGTGATTCCCAGTTTGGCTCTCCGATGTTCAAGTCAGATGATGATCTGAAAGAGAAAGTAAAGAAGTTGTAAAAGTATAGTGATGGAAGTTGCTTACAGTGAAGGAGATGAAGACTCCTATTTATAGTTGAGGGTCAGGGATCCTTTGGTCATTTGCACAGTGTGGTCCTGGCCGAATGTTGCCCTAACACGTGGCACTGCGAGAGAAACCTAGGAGGAATCTTCTGCAAAAGCTGGTGAGAGTGAGTGTTGGCAACAGTGGTAGGTGCGCGGGCATGTACGGGGTGTCAGAGAGCCATTTTAGGGGGTTGGTAACGAGGGCTAAGAGCACGCTCGTGTCAACCAAGAGTCTTGGAGACCAAGGAATCCGTTAGGGGATGAAGGCCAAGGCTCATACAATGAGGGGGAGTGAAAGTTTCCCTGAGGGAGTGTAGCGCTCGAGGAGGGCTTCCTTGACTGATTGGAGCTTTAGCCATGTAGTATGAATCGCGCTCGTTAGAGAGCGGCAATGTTGATCACGTGTACACGTAGCAGAGATGGTACGTGTCCTTGAGGAATGCTAGCGCTTGAGGGGTTTGAACGCTCGTGTATAATTACCTTAATCACAAGAGGACATGTGTCGTTATCTCGAGTTGCCACGTGTCCAAACGTGGGACGAGCGTATTTTGACCCCGTCATTTTGCCCCCCAATTCTGTAGTCCTTAATAATGAGGACTGTAGAATTCTGTCAAAGTTCATCTTCGAGCGTGGCGCTTGGGGAAAGCGTAGAGTGTTGGGCAATTTACCCTTCTGATTGCGCCATAAATGCGGTCCTTTCTTCTGACCGCTTGAAACGTCTACGCATTAAATGCGGTCCTTTCTTCTGACCGCTTGAAACGTCTACGCATTAAATGCGGTCCTTTCTTCTGACCGCTTGAAACGTCTTTGCATTAAATGCTTATGCGCGTGGGGCGCGTGGTTCTTGGGGAGTACGTGACGGTTCAATAAAGTGAACGGTTTCCTAGGCGGGAAATGATTGCGATTTCAAATTATTTGTCAGAAACGTACCAACTCCCATACCTATAAATAAGGGATTTTGTATCCATAACCATTTTTACGTGAATAAATCTTCAAAGCATATATTTGTGAAAAATTCTTTGCAAAACCACTTTCAGAGCACTCACAGCCTTCTTCCAAGTTTTTCCAGAAAACTCAAGGTAACTTTCTGGTGAAATCTTTTAACTTTGCTAACCTTAGAATTAGATTAGGATTTAGTTCCCGTATATCTCCCTTACTTCCCAAAGTTCCTGAATCCCGCATCTCCTCACAACTCCAAAGAAACCTTTCCAATCCTTGAAAAACCCTTCTCGAACATGTCCGGAGATCACGTCAAAGAATTTGCCCGGGAAGTGGAGGATATAGCAAGCTAAAATTCATCCCCTAGAGATGAAGAATTGCATGCCGCCGTTTCCGCCATGGAGGAGAGAAACCCAGGTGGGGTTGGGCATATTTTTGAAGAGATGAACCTGGTGATGGAAGCGGGAGGCAAGGGGTGACTCTCCCGATTACAGGGAGCGCAACTCATCCACATCGCCACACCGTGACCGTGGCCATCGCTGCCCCGGTTCCAGATTTTGAGGGGGGAAGTGGGGCCTTCTGAAAGAACCCATGCCAAAGGCAAAGGCAAGAAACCCCAGAAGCCCAGAAAAGCTAAGAAGGCCAAAGGGCCAAACGAGGGTGAGGGCTTAGGTATGCAAGCAGCCGAGCGCACCCCAGATGAGACTCCCAGTACAATCACTTTGGGGGAGATAAAGTCTGTTATGGCTCCAATCTACTGGGATGAGCGTTATACATGGAGAATCCCAGTCAAGCAAGAGCATGCTAACCATCCCCCACCCTGGCGAAATGGCAGTTTACAAGGACGCGATTGGCTCGGGGGGCCTAAGATTTCCAATTCCAGTCCCAGTGGCCAACATTTTGAACAATCTGAACCTTTGCCCCTCGTAAATCGTGCCCAACGGCCTCGCTTTGATAACGAGCTTCGTGATCCAGTGAAACCTTCAATGGAGAATTTCAACGCCCTGTTCCAAGTTGTCAGCTCACCATGCTCGTCTCCTGAGGCGGGGTTCTTTTATTATGTTCAAGCAAAGGCCCACCTGAAGTTGATCAATTCTCCATCATCCACCTATGGGTCAGATTGGAAGGAGAAGTTTATTTTTGTAAAAGCCCCAGCGGATGACGATTTCGGGGTGTCACGAGAGTGGGTCTCGCATGGGAAGGGCTCCCTTGTGAAGAATCGCCTGGATCTCACTTTTCCTGGTAACTGGGCTAAGGATTTGGCTGGAGCACTGAGGAACGAGGGCCGGCTAATCCAGGCCAAAGACTTGATAGACGACACGGAACTCATGTTCCTTTGTGGACTTACCAACGACCCCCATTATCTCAGCAACCCTCCCGCTCAGGATTTGGAGAGAGATGGTTAGATTTTAGGGCACTAACTTGTAGATAGGGATGCTAACTGTTCACTTGCATTTATAATTTGCATTTTGTGAAGTTTGCTTTAGGGTTTCTGACCCTCGTTGTTCTTTCTTGCCACAGGTTTAAACATCATCATGGCTAGAGGAATCTGACACGTGGCCCGTTTCACCAATGCTAACAAGCGCCAGGCAATCAAGGCAATCAGCAAAACTCACCACCCCAAGGCGCAGGTCGTGGCAACGAGCGCGGGGGAAGACAAGCGGCGGGCTCGAGCGCCAGCCAAGGACGTGGCAACAACCAAGCACCCAATCCCGACACAAGGGTGATTCCAAGGGCCCCGGCCGCTCCTCATACAAGTGGGGCCCTTATCCCTATTCCGCTTCCGCCGCCAATGCCTCAGAGGAGCAGTATTGCCAGAGATGCCCATGGAGCGAGCGCCTCAACCTCTAGAAAGAGGAAAAGGATGCCAGATTCCTTCACCATATCTGACAAAGGCAAACAAGTGGTCGAGGGCCCCAAGGGCGTTGAAGGAGACACTGTTAGGAATAGTGCCCTAGAAAGCCGATTGTATATCTGCTTTGTGCTTTTCCTTATTGTAATCACAGACAATCTTTGAATGAAATAACGAATTGAGGCAACACTTTTTTATATGCTCTTGTTTGGTATGCGTTTACTTTATCTGTGCATGTATAAGAACTCCCCTAATCCTGATGACTTTAAGACTCTACCATTTAGGTGAAATGGTTCATGAAACGAGCCCTATATCACATAAGTCATGATTAGTAAAATACTCCAAGCCGATGAGTCCTATCGACAGTGGGAGTGTCAACCTGACTCCTTTAAGACTTGCTTATGGGATCACGCCCTTAAGAAGGACCACCTTGTTTCATGGAGGTGCAAAGTGTATAGTTGATACGTGCGTGATACATGAGGGTGCTTACTTTAATAAGTAAGTTCACTGAGGTGCCCCGTGTGAGAACATTCCTAAATGGGAAAGAAAGTTTCTATTTCAGGAAATGGAAACTTCAAGATTAGGAAATATCTCACGAGTCATTGATGTGATTAATTGATCCTTAGACTTGAGGTTCCATGTCACTTTATGAGTTAACTCTGTAGTCTTAGGTATAAGCTTTAAAGGGTGTCGCCTTAGACAACTGATTCAAGGCTTATGCTGGGGCTGCACAAGTGATTCATGAAAGTGAATGAGAATCAAGAAAAGACCTACACTTGCATTTACAAGGTGATCTCTTATTGTGTAAGTCATTCATATGCCATATGGAGTCCTTGGCCAAGGCAGTAGATCAAGACATCAAGAAAAGGGTTTCCTAGATTGAGATCAAATGGATATGAAATGCACTTAGCTTTAAGACCGGATTATTAGGGTTCTGATTATTCCCTTAACCTAGATCTTGGTTGAGAGATAGTAAGTAGGAGGATTGTATCTCACATGAATCAATGACTTAAAGGTTCTGTCGAATCCGAACATTCCAATTCAGTCAGGGGTTAAACACCTGTTGCTAGACTATGGTCGTTTAATCTGTGGACTGATTAATTAATTAGTGAATTAATTAATTAGGGTCACTGCTATTTGAATTGAGAACCTAGAGGGTCACACACAACAACTTGGTTACATGAGTTGAGGCTTTAAAATGATTAAACGAGTTAATCAAGCCAAGAGGGTTCCACACGTGTGAAGCCACACGTGTGGGTCACGTGAGTGACACGTGTCCCTGTGACACGTGTCCCACACGTGTAAATATATATATATATTGTATATATATATATATTAAATAATTAAATGTGTTAATTATTTAATAGACTTTGGTTTAATTTTGAATTAAAAAGAAAGTCTTATTTTGGAGAAAAATAATCTAGTTAATTAATTATGAATTAATTAATTAGATAAAATAAGTTATTTATTTTAAATAAATAAAGTATAAAATTATCCAAAAATAGTTTGGATATTTTAGCTCTCTTGAAAGTTGATTTGAATTTGAATTCAAAGTCAAAGTCAAAATTACTTGATGATCAAGTAATAGGAGAGAGGGACCAAAACCCTAGCCCATAAGGACTAGGATTTTCGGCCAACCCTCCTTCCTATATATAGGGGAGCTCGAGCTCCCCTTGAGGCTAATTGATGATCTTCTTTTGGTTCATGTGTTGAACACCATCCTTTCTCCAAGATAAACGAAACCCTAGGTTAAGCCTAAACACTAACTAGAGAACTAGCATCCTTACTAGTTAGATTGTAGTCAAGTTGGTGGACTATCTCTAGAGAGCTTCAAGTTAGAAGTTTGAAGATTCGAGCTTTACCAAGGAGGGGGGATCAAGCCACGAGAAGAGCGTTCTTGGGTGGCTTGAAAGGCTTCAAGAAAGTTAATTAAGAAAGTAAGTTTCTAATCCCTACGAATTTGGTTACACGATTGCGAGTCCTAGATCCTTTTGTTGGAAAATTTTTAAATTTTCGCTGCTTTCTGATTCGTGTTTTCCAACAAGTGGTATCAGAGCCACCTCGTTAATCGTGTTTCTGATTCGTCTCAATTATACTGAATTTGGTAGAAATTCTTAGGCTTGATGCGATTAAGTATTCGTAATTGTTTTAGAAAGCCTGAATTACGAAACTGTAATTTTTTCCTGAAAGTTTCTGAAAATTGGTTTTTGCAAAATTTAATTTTTGAAAACTATTTTAGATTTGAAACTGTATAAACTGTTTTTGGATTTCTTGGATTGGTTTTGCTTTTGAACGAAAAACACGAAACGAAAAGCCTAGATTACGAACACGCGAAACCCCGCGCGCGAAGGAGTCGCGCGCTGCCGCCTGCCTGTCCTAGGCGTGCGCAGGCCCCAGCGCCTACTCCCTCCCGCAACCGCGGGGGAGGCGCGCCCGCCCACACCCGCCCGCAAGCATGCGGGAGGACCGCACGCAGCAGCGGGCGCTGTGCGCTCCTGTCGCGCGTGCGCGCGCAGACCACATGCGTGCGGTCTTCTTCGCGTACGGGCCCCATTTTTCCTTCGTAATCCGTTTTCGTGTTTCGTGCAATCCAGTCCCAATTTTTATTTTAATTTTAAAATTTTATTTTTGAATATTTATTTTAATTTTTGAATAAAACTTAAAATTGGGATTTTTGAGAAATAGAAACGGTTTATATTTTGGGAAAATACATCTTTGATAAAATTATTAATTTTCAGAAATTAATTGGAATTTTATTTGTTTTTGTTAATTTGGGATTTATTGAAAACTGTTATAAATAAGACTCGCATTAAGTCGTGTTTTAAGTCATTAAGACTTGAAACGGGAATTTTAATTTATTGGCTAAATTTAAATTCTCGCAAAAGCATGTTAGGTGATCATGGGTTTAGACTTATGTATGATTTTAATTTATGCACATGGATGGTTTAAATTGGGGTTGGAGCCCTATAGTTGCGTTTTTTCAATTGAGGTTGGAGCCTCACTTATGTGCGTACTGTTATGTGATTTATTATGTGGCTTTCCATATTACTGTTTATGAGGCCGGGGTATGCCCCGTGTAATTGTCTAAGGCCAATATGAAGATTGAGCCTTATTACTTTATGTCTTTTTCTTTTTATTATAGTTTGAGAGTAGAGATAGGTGGTGAGGTTTTATTTTCATTTTGGAGACAATGCACCCATGGAGTAAGATGGACCACATTCAAGTAACAAGGAGACCATAAGTGAAAACCCCTCAAAATGTTAGGGAGGGGAATCTCAATTGTAAAATGTAATAGAGATAGGGCTCGTATTTTGTTACCGCTTTCCCTTATGTGATTTAAACTGTTTATGTGGCATGTATGTTAGAACTTGTGATTGTGGAATGGCTCCCACATATCACGCATAAGATAGGTAGAACCCATGGTCATTACATGTTAAGATCATGCTAGGACATGTTATCTATTTATGTGCTTGTTTGAAATGCATTTAAGTGTACTTGCATTAATCAAGACTAATAAAATTGGATAACATATATGTTGGTGAGGTCAAACTGGACAACTCTCCGGTTGATTCGAAAATTCCCATTAAATATTAAGCTAATTTCGAACAAATAGGTATTTAATTCGAGATGCAAATTTTGAATTAAATTCCTAGCATTCCATCAATAGGTTTTAAGTTTAGTAAGTGAAGCTAGTTATTGTCCGCGAGTCGTGGGATAGCTAGTGGAGCTTATTAGTTCTTAGTTACTTAATTGATCATTTTAAATGGTCAATATTTCTTGGTCAATTTTGGCAAGGGCGTTGTCCGCTAGTCGTGGGTCGTTCGAACAAAGTTTTGATCATGATCTTATGATTGATGGGTCTAGCTTAACGCCTAAGTAAATATGGATGTCGCACGAGTCGTGGGTCCATATTGAAAGATAGGTGATGCAAAAACAATTACTAAGAGTTCTAAAGGTGTTAGAATTGGTAAGTTGTACCTACCTAGGGTTTTACTTAGAATGTCCGCGAGTCGTGGGTTCGAGGTAAAATGCCTAGGATCTTAGTACCCATTGGGAAAAGTGTTTCTCTTAGATCTTTGGGAATTCTAGATCTTTGAAAGACAGTGGGAGCTACATTAGATTAAAGACCTTATCTTTTGTATATCATTATAATTCAGCATGCTCACTAGTTCTCTGTTTTACCATTTAGGTCGTAGATTCTGTGATTCTCTACGTGTTTTGAAATGGCAACCAAAAACCCTCTTGTATCGATCCTCGAGTCAAACAAGTTGACTGGTCCCAACTATTCTGATTGGCTGAGGAATCTAAAAATCATTTTAGATTCTGAGAAGAGAACTTATGTTCTCTTCGAAGGGGAGCCTAGTCCCGAAGGGGAGGCTCCTACTCGGGCCGAGCGGGACGCGATTCAGAAGTGGAAGGATGATAATCTCCAAGCTCGTTGCCTTATGTTGGCTAACATGTCTCCGGACTTGCAAAGGCAACATGAGGCCATGGAATTCGCTTGAGAGATTTACGACCACTTAGAGCAACTTTACCGCCCTCATGAACGTGTTACAAGGTATAACACTTCAAAGGAATTGTTCCACTTGAGAATGAGGGAAGGTTCAAGTGTCTATGAATATGGACTCAAGTTTCTCGCCCTTACTGAGAAACTTGCTTCCATGGACATGCCACTGAAAGATGAGCTTTCAGTGGATTTGTTGCTAGCTTCGCTCCCACCATCATTCAACCCATTTGTCCTTAATTTCAACATGAATCATGCTGGTGCTACTGTAGCTGAGCTGATTAGTCAGCTTGTGACTGCTGAAAGCACGATCAAGAAGGACAATAAGGTTTTGATGGTGAATGCTCCATCTTCCTCTTCTGGGCCTTCTAAAGGTAAGGGCAAGAAAGCCCAAAAGAAGAAGAAGAAACCCCTTAGGCCCACTGGTGGCGTTTCGAAGGGGAAGGCCCAAAAGAAGAAGCGAGATCAGAAAGAGGATGTTTGCTTCCATTGTGGCAAAGCGGGACATTGGAGGAGAAACTGCCCAGAGTACAAGGCTACTCTAAAGAAAGTTATCTTTCTCATTGAAGTAAATCTTTCTATTAATTCTAGTTCTTAGGTACTTGATACCGGTTGTGGAACTCATATCTGTAATGATGTACAGATACTAAGTGAAGTCCAACAACTCAAAGAAGGACAATGTGTCTTGAAGATCGACGATGGCTCAAATGTTGAAGCTCGAGCTTTAGGCACAATTAGATTAGATTTAGGTAGTTTTGAGTTAGTCTTAAATGAAGTCCTTTATGTACCGAGCATTATTCGTAATATAATTTCTGTTCCAATTTTAGATTGTGAAGGTTATGAAACTTATATTAAGAATGGTAAATACTTTATCAAACGGAACAACTCTTCCGTTCACATCGGTACTCTAAGTAATGGACTTTATCTAACTCAGAATATCAATATTATGAATATACAACGAGAAACGAAGCGTAAGAGAGATGACAAAGTTTCAGCCCCCTTATGGCACGCTAGATTAGGACACATTTCCAAGAACAGAATTAGCAAGATAAACACTTTAGGATCATTCTCTAAAAATGATCTTAAGGAGTTAACTTCTTGCGAATCCTGTCTCAAAGGAAAAATGTCCAAAGTTCCTTTTAAAGGAACTGTGGAATGTGCTATTAAGGTTTTGGATTTGATCTATACTGATGTTTGTGGACCGCTTAGTGTAAGCATAAGAAACAATCATCAGTATTTCATAACCTTTACCGATGACTTTAGTCGATATGGTTATGTATACTTAATGAAGTATAAATCTGAAGCTTTGGAGAAATTCTTAGAATTTCAAAAGGAGGTTGAGAACCAAACTGGTCACAAGATTAAAGCACTTCGATCTGATCGAGGAGGCGAATATCTTAGTGAAGAATTCCTTAATCATCTCAAAGATAATGGGATTATCTCTCAGTGGACTCTTCCGGGAACTCCTCAGCTTAATGGAGTTTCTGAGAGAAGGAATCGAACCCTACTTGATATGGTTCGTTCCATGATGAGTTTCACTGACTTACCACCTTCTTTCTGGGGTTATGCCCTAGAAAGTGCAGCAAAGATTTTGAATCTAGTTCCCTCTAAGTCAGTCCCTAAAACGCCCTATGAAATGTGGCATGGTAAAATCCCTAGTTATTCTTACTTAAGAATTTGGGGTTGTCCTGCTTACGTGAAGAGGACAGTGGGAGATAAGTTAGAATCTCATTCTAACTTATGCTACTTTGTAGGTTATCCTAAGGAATCCATAGAATACTACTTCTATGATCAATCTGAGCAAAAGGTGTTTATTTCCAGAAATGCCACTTTTCTTGAGGAACCATTCCTTAGAGAAAAGAAAGGCAAGATCATAGAATTAGAGGAAGTACAAAGTGAGCCCACGCCTCCCACTGAAGAAATGTCTCCTTCTGATCAACTACAACCAATCACGAATTTCGATACACATGTAAATCCTCCTCTAAAGGCGTTCTGAACACACTCCTAGACAGCCGGAGAGATGGTATGGATTCTTCCATGAAATCTCTCAAAAGGATAATGATCCTTTAACATATGAGGAGGCACTTTCAGATTCTAACTCTGAACAGTGGATAGAAGCCATGAAATCCGAAATGGATTCCATGAACTCCAACCAAATTTGGACCTTGGTAGATTTGCCTGATGGGGTCAAACCCATAGGTTGCAAATGGATCTTTAAGAGAAAGCTTGGAGTTGATGGAAGCATTGCAGCCTACAAAGCAAGACTAGTTGCAAAAGGATTCACTCAAAGACCCGGTGTGGGCTTTGATGAAACCTTTTCACCAGTTGCAATGCAAAAGTCTATTCGCATCATGCTTGCCATTGCTGCGTATTATGACTACGAGATGTGGCAAATGGATGTGAAAACTGTCTTTCTCAATAGTGACATTGATAAAGACATTTATATGGAGCAACCCATAGGTTTCACATTCAGTAGGAGTGAGCAAAAGGTTTGCAAACTCCAAAGATCAATCTATGGATTGAAACAGGCTTCTAGGAATTGGAATATTCGATTTGATGAATCAGTCAAAGCGTTTGGCTTCATTCAAATTTCGAATGAATCATGTGTGTATAGAAAGGAATTGGAGACCTCAGTGCAATTCTTAGTACTTTATGTTGATGATATCCTTCTTATTGGGAATTCGAAGGATGACATGAAAGTGACTAAGTTATGGTTATCGAACCAATTCGAGATGAAAGATCTGGGTGATGCGTCCTATATCCTTGGAATTAAAATCTATAGAGATAGATCTAGAAGGTTAATAGGACTATCACAGTCGATGTACATTGACAAAGTATTGAAGAGGTTCAATATGGAGTCAGCAAAGGTTAAGAACCTTCCTATGAGTGTAGGAACATGTCTTTCAAAGAAGATGTGTCCTAAGACTAACCTTGAGAAGGAGAGAATGACTCATACACCTTATGCATCAGCAATAGGTAGCATAATGTATGCAATGTTATGTACTCGACCGGATGTGGCTTATGCACTTAGTGTTACAAGTCGTTTCCAATCTGATCCTGGAGATGGTCACTGGGCTGCCGTGAAGAATATTCTTAAGTACTTGAAAAGTACTAAAGATTTATTCTTAGTTTACGGAGGTCAGAAAGATCTTACTGTCGAAGGATACTGTGATGCAAGCTTTGCATCTGACTTAGATGATTTTAAGTCAATGTCAGGATACATTTTCTGCCTAAACGGCGGAGCAGTGAGTTGGAAGAGTTCCAAGCAAACTACCACTGCAGATTCGACCACTGAGGCCGAATACTTGGCTGAAAATGATGCAGCTAAGGAAGGTGTTTGGATTAGAAACTTCATTCAAGAGTTGAATGTTGTTCCTAGCATGAAAGACCCCATTACTGTGTTTTGTGACAACACTGGGGCGGTTGCTCAAGCAAGAGAACCAAGATCTCACCAACGGACCAAGCACATTATGAGGAAGTATCACCTAATCCGTGATATTATCAAAAGAGGAGATGTGCAAATTGAGAGGGTCACATCAACAGAGAACGTGGCAGATCCACTTACTAAACCCCTTAGTCGAGAAGCTTTCCAAGGTCATCTTCAGAAGATGGGACTTAGAGTAGCTTTAGAATGGCTTTGACGGGCAAGTGGGAGATTGTTAGGAATAGTGCCCTAGAAAGCCGATTGTATATCCGCTTTGTGCTTTTCCTTATTGTAATCACAGACAATCTTTGAATGAAATAACGAATTGAGGCAACACTTCTTTATATACTCTTGTTTGGTATGCGTTTACTTTATCTGTGCATGTATAAGAACTCCCCAAATCCTGATGACTTTAGGACCCTACCATTTAGGTGAAATGGTTCATGAAACGAGCCCTATATCACATAAGTCATGATTAGTAAAATACTCCAAACCGATGAGTCCTACCGACAGTGGGAGTGTCAACCTGACTCCTTTAAGGCTTGCTTGTGGGATCACGCCCTTAAGAAGGACCACCTTGTTTGGTGGAGGTGCAAAGTGTATAGTTGATACGTGCGTGATACATGAGGGTACTTACTTTAATAAGTAAGTTCACTGAGATGCCCCGTGTGAGAACATTCCTAAATGGGAAAGGAAGTTTCTATTTCAGGAAATGGAAACTTCCAGATTAGGAAATATCTCATGAGTCATTGATGTGATTAATTGATCCTTAGACTTGAGGTTCCATGTCACTTTATGAGTTAACTCTGTAGTCATAGGTATAAGCTTTAAAGGGTGTCGCCTTAGACAACTGATTCAAGGCTTATGCTGGGGCTGCACAAGTGATTCATGAAAGTGAATGAGAATCAAGAAAGGACCTACACTTGCATTTGCAAGGTGAACTCTTATTGTGTAAGTTATTCATATGCCATATGGAGTCCTTGGCCAAGGCAGTAGATCAAGACATCAAGAAAAGGGTTTCTTGGATTGAGATCAAATGGATATGAAATGCACTTAGCTTTAAGACCGGATTATTAGGGTTCTGATTATTCCCTTACCCTAGATCTTGGTTGAGAGATAGTAAGTAGGAGGATTGTATCTCACATGAATCAATGACTTAAAGGTTCTGTCGAATCCGAACATTCCAATTCAGCTAGGGGTTAAACACCTGTTGCTAGACTATGGTCGTTTAATCTATGGACTGATTAATTAATTAGTGTATTAATTAATTAGGGTCACTGCTAATTGAATTGAGAACCTAGAGGGTCACACACAACAACTTGGTTACATGAGTTGAGGCTTTAAAATGATTAAACGAGTTAATCAAGCCAAGAGGGTTCCACACGTGTGAAGCCACGTGAGTGACACGTGTCCTTGTGACACGTGTCCCACACGTGTAAATATATATATATATATATATATATATTGTATATATATATATATTAAATAATTAAATGTGTTAATTATTTAATAGACTTTGGTTTAATTTTGAATTAAAAAGAAAGTCTTATTTGGAGAAAAATAATCTAGTTAATTAATTATGAATTAACTAATTAGATAAAATAAGTTATTTATTTTAAATAAATAAAGTATAAAATTATCCAAAAATAGTTTGGATATTTTAGCTCTCTTGAAAGTTGATTTGAATTTGAATTCAAAGTCAAAGTCAAAACTACTTGATGATCAAGTAATAGGAGAGAGGGACCAAAACCCTAGCCCATAAGGACTAGGATTTTCGGCCAACCCTCCTTCCTATATATAGGGGAGCTCGAGCTCCCCTTGAGGCTAATTGATGATCTTCTTTTGGTTCATGTGTTGAACACCATCCTTTCTCCAAGATAAACGAAACCCTAGGTTAAGCCTAAACACTAACTAGAGAACTAGCATCCTTACTAGTTAGATTGTAGTCAAGTTGGTGGACTATCTCTAGAGAGCTTCAAGTTAGAAGTTTGAAGATTCGAGCTTTACCAAGGAGAGGGGATCAAGCCGCGAGAAGAGCGTTCTTGGGTGGCTTGATACGCTTTGAGAAAGTTAATTAAGAAAGTAATTTTCTAATCCCTACGAATTTGGTTACACGATTGCGAGTCCTAGATCCTTTTGTTGGAAAATTTTTAAATTTCCGCTGCTTTCTGATTCGTGTTTTCCAACAGACACTTCCTCCTGAGAGGAGGAACATTTGTGGGATTTCGAGCGCAAAGGGGGTAGGAGCTACAAGGGCTCCGCAGATGGAGGTGCCGTAATATTGAGGCACGGAACGGTCGCCCAAACCATCATTGAGGGCTTATACGAGAGGGTCCAATTTTCAGCGATATGTTGAGAACTCCGAATCTGTTGAGAAGGTCACCAGCGATATGGTGCATGCCCTCATTTCTGTAAGTCTCTTTTTCTTCCTCGAATTTTATTTTCTGAAGATGTCTTTTTCCAAAATTTTTACTAACACTTCTGCCCTTTCGAGCCCGTGCAGCAAGTGTTCCGAGGGCAAAGAACATTCAAATGCGTGCCACAGTTTATACTGATTGGAAGGCTAAATACAAGAAAATGGCATGCTCGAACGATCCCGCTCAAATCCAAGAAGAGTATGATACAGAGAAGGCCATGTACCTTTCTCTTAGGGAAGAGCATGAAAAAATGGGGGCTAAGATGAAGAAGTTGCAGGAGGACTTCACGAACGTTGAGAGCGCTCGGCGGAGTTGGCGCGAACAATACAATAACCTCAACGAGAACCATAAGAAGCTCACAACCGACCGCAACGACTGGAAAACGAGGGTTGTTGAGGCGGAGAAAAAATATGCTGATACCATGGACCGACTTCCTCACCGCGTTGAGCAAGCGGTCAAAGAGGGGCTCATCAAGTTTTGCCATTCTAAGGCATTTAACTTTGCGGCCTCTCTGCACTGTCTTAACGAGGCTCAGAAGGCCTTCAACTTGGCGATTGAGCAGGGCATTCATAAGGGTTTGACTGATCCAGCCATCCACGAGCCGCAGGGCATGGGGCTCATGTTCAACGAGCGTTGCGTGGAGGAGGACGACGACCGTGAGGATCCTGAGTCCAATATCTCCGAGCCGTAGTACAATTTCCTGGTCACGCTCATCCAGGATGAATACATGGCGGCTCATCCTCCGGAGGGAAATAATGATGTTAGTGCCGTGTCTGAAAACTCTCCAACAAACGAGCCTCCGGCACCCGCCGTTAATGCTTCTGTTCCTATTGCTGAAAATGTCCCCATTCCTGCCAATGAAGCCAACGAGCTCAATGCCCTCCAAGTGCCGGGAAACAACGAGCCTGAGCCTACTCCAGCCGCCCAAAACCAAGAGGAACACGCCCCCCAAGCGCAAGAGCCGGCAGGCCCCGTTCATGGTCCCGTGGCCCAAAACATTCTGGTGGTTCTGGATGAAGATGTTGCTCCTACAGCTTGAAGATTCCCTTCCTTTACTTATGTTGAAATTTCTCTTCCTCTAGATTAGTTTTTCCTTTGTAAGAATGTTAAGGGCCCACGGGTCCTTGTTTTATAACTTTGGCGGAAGCCTTAATCAATGAAATTCTTCTTTTTCCATAATAATGTTTCTCTTATTTTCTTGATTGTGGAATTTTTTCCTTGTTCCTGTTGTAATAAAATCTCATAATGCTAAGATTATGTGTAATTATGCTTGGTAAAATATGCTATGTTTTAGCTAAGTCTTGGGTAAGCACGAGGGTCTTACTGGAAGATTGCCCTCTTCCAAGACTTGTGAAAATTTTTGCTTTTACACTTGGAAAATTTTACTAAGTCTTGAGTAATTACGAGGGTCTTACTGAGAGACTGCCCTCGTTCAAGACTTGTGAAAATTTTGCTTAACTTGGAAAATTTTACTAAGTCTTGAGTAATCACGAGGGTCTTACTGAGAGACTGCCCTCGTTCAAGACTTGTGAAAATTTTGCTTAACTTGGAAAATTTTACTAAGTCTTGAGTAATCACGAGGGTCTTACTGAGAGACTGCCCTCGTTCAAGACTTGTGAAAATTTTGCTTAACTTGGAAAATTTTACTAAGTCTTGAGTAATCACAAGGGTCTTACTGCACATATAAATCCATTCCAACCTTCAAGTAAGCGTGAGTTTCTCGCTCAGAGAATTTTTAGCTTGTACTTAACAAGAATTTTGTAAAAATCGGTTGCCTTTGAACGAGCGCGGGGATCTCCATCTTGAGAGCGTCCTGGTATTCAAGGTTTGAGCAAATCCATTCCGCGTGACGTTACCATTGAACGAGCGCGATTATACCCGTTGATTCTTTGGACCTACAAACGATCCCGTTTTCGAGCGCAAGGCGTTGTGACAAACAACTAAGGCATACTAGGGTTTTTCTTGCGTTTTTCTTCGATTCATCATGTTGGTTGTGAGCGTTACCAGGCTATCCTTATGAGGGCGTCCCCCCATGTGGAGTAGAGTGCTGGCAAGCGTAACCCATGTGTGATAACACTGTGTGCATTGAGATAGATTGCCAACCACGCTCGTAGAAACAAGGGACGTGGTCTTATCCACTTGCGTAATTTAAAAGCAGTAGTATAGAAATATTCAAGAGAATGTATTGTAACTTACTTGAGATTTGAAGTAGTAAATAGAACCCATTAGTGGGATTGTTACATGCGTTGCAGGGGCGAGGCAAACGCTCGCCTTGCAGTGTCTCCAGGGTGTAAGTGTTGTTAGCTCTGATTTGTATGACTTTGAATGGACCTTCCCAGTTGGGGTCCAATTTTCTCACATGCCTGGATACTTCTACTTTCTTCAAGACCAAGTCTCCCAATTGGAAAGTCCTTTCTTTTACACGTTTGTTGTATTGTTGTGCCACAACTGCCTTATATCTGTGCATTTTTTCCCACGCATTGTCCCTCCTTTCCTCCAGCAGGTCCAACTCCAGGCTCCTGTTGACTTCATTATCCTGGGGCTCAAAATAAGCTACACGAGTGGATTCGTTTACAATTTTCGCGGGTATCATGGCTTCAGATCCAAATACGAGGGCAAACGGCGTTTCTCCAGTTGACGCTCGTGGAGTTGTACGATACGCCCATAGGGCCCCTTGTAGCTCTTCGGCCCACTCAATTTTCTTGCTTTCTAGCATGGTTTTCAGATGCTCCAAAATGATCCTGTTGGTGACTTCTGCTTGTCCGTTGGCTTGGGGATGACCTACTGAAGTAAAACGCTGCTCAATACCCAACTCTGAACACCATTCTCGCGTGTCAGCTGCTATGAACTGGAACCCATTGTCTGAAATGAGCACCCTTGGTATGCCATAGAACTGTACTCGTTGCCTCAGTTGAAACAGAGAGGTACGTGAATAGCTTCTCACCCTCAATTGGTTTGGTCAGGAGCGGAGCGTTCGAAAGGTAAGCCTTCATGTCCTGCAACGCCTTTTCACATTCCTCAGTCCAAGCAAAATTTCGAGCGTTGCGCAAAATTTTGAAGAAAGGGAGGTTTCGGTCCACCGAGCGTGAGATAAATCTGTTTAAAGAAATGATTTTCCCTACCAGTACTTGTACTTTTCGGAGATTACGAGGGGATGGGATGTCCAAAATAGCCTTGATTTTCTCCGGATTAGCCTCGATTCTCCTCTGACTGACCATGTAGCCCAAGAATTTTCCTCCTCGCACTCCAAAAGTACATTTTGAAGGATTCAATTTCATCCCATACTGGCGCAAAATGGCAAAAGTGCGCTTGAGATCCTCCCAGTGTGAGCCCTGACGCTCGCTCTTAACAATCATATCATCGACATACACTTCCATGGATCTTCCAATTTCTCTCTCAAACATCTTGTTGACGAGGCGTTGATAAGTGGCCCCAGCGTTCTTGAGTCCAAAAGGCATGACTAAGAAGCAATATACTCCTAAGTGAACAACAAATGAAGTTTTGGGGCGGTCTTCCGGAGCCATAAAGATTTGATAGTACCCTTGGAAGGCGTCCATCATACTCATGAGTTCACAGCCCACAGTTGAGTTCACCAGTTGGTCTATGCGGGGCAAGGGGTAAAGATCTTTAGGGCAAGCCTTGTTAAGATCTGTGAAGTCATTGCACATCCACCACTTATTTGCACTCTTGGGCACCAGTACCACGTTACATAACCATTCTGGATACAGTATGGGCTTGATATACTAGGCCTCAAGGAGCTTGTTAACTTCTTCCTCAATAACTTTCTTCCGAAAACCGTGTACATCTCTCTTCTTTTGTTTAATTGGCTTGAAAGATGGATCCACATTGAGCCTGTAGACTATGACGCTTGGGTCAATCCCAGTAAGGTCTGAGGCTTTCCATGCAAAGACATTAATATTCTCCCTGAGGAAGTCAATCATCATGATCTGCGAGGGCCCAGAGAGGTTGGACCCAATCTGAGTAGTTTTGTCCTTGCTCCCTGGTTCTAGCTCAATAGTAAGAAATTTCTTTGAGGGCTCGATCCTTATTTCTGGGCGGGGGAGCTCGTGCGCCCTTTTCTTTCCCGTCAAATGGCCATCATCCATGGGCTCCCCTTGACCACGCTCGTTTTCCTCAGAAGAAGACTCTCCTACCGTCCCGGGCAGGGCTGCCTCGGGAATATCTTTGTTGTGGGGGTCTTTCTTTTTGTTCTTCTTCTTGTTCATCTTGGCCCTTTTGCGCACGGGGCCATCCTCGTCCAGATTGGGAAAATCAACGAATTTCTTGGTGGACCCAATTTGAAATGTTTTCTCTGTTTTAGGTTTTCTGAGGGAGAGCATGTAGCATTCCCAAGCTTCTCGTACGTTGCACAAGACTTCTCCGACGCCCTTGGGAGTGGGGAACTTGATCTTCCGGTGGTAAGTGGAAATAATTGCTTTGAAATCTACAAGAGCTGGTTGCCCGATTATGATGTTATAGAGGATATCAATTTCCACCACTGCGTATGTGACCATGAGCGTTTTGCGCTGCGAGGCTCGGTCAAATGAAGTGGCCAAGCGAATTTGCCCTCGTGGGACAACCTCAGAACCTCCAAAGCCAATGAGGGCTGTTTTGAGGGGTTCGAGCGGGATGTTGGTAACATTCATCTTTTGGAACGTGGTGTAGGGCAAAAAATTTACAGAGCTTCCACTATCCACTAACACCCTCTTTACAACGTGATTGTGGACATCCAAGCTAACCACCATGGGGCAGTCAGAGGTTTCACTGACCCCATGGGGTGTTACAATATGTTCCAAATCACTATCAGTAAACCCTATTACATCATTTTCTTTTGAGCGCTGACCTTTTGCCTCTTGAATGGTATAAACTGATTTGGGCACCGAGGGACGCTGATTGTAACTACGGATATATCATCGTCGGCAAGCATTGGAATCCCCTCCAGAGGATCCTCCTGCTACCATGTTGATGATCGCGAAAGGGGTATTTTCTTGCTCGGGAGCCTTTCCTTTGTTGCGATGGCTGCTCTCAGGAGGGCCTCTCCCTCGCGGGATCCTTGAACGCGAAGGGCTCCTTCTCCTCTCTCTTGAACGATCAGGACAACGCTCGTCATATCGCTCCAACATTTTCACAAATTCTTTCAAATGGCCCCCCTGCGACGAGCCTCTGAATTTCCACCTCCAGTTGGCGGCATTCATCCGTATCGTGCCCTTTTTGCTTGTGGAAAGCACAGTACTTGTTCGAGCGCCTCAATGCCTCCGTCTCCTTCATCTTCGTGGGCCTTTTAAAGAGTTTCTTGTCAGACAAGGTGTAAACCTCCGAGTTCGGCCTTGTAAGGGGGATGCGTTCGAAACGACGAGGGGCCGGGGGTGATATCTTGCGCTCCTTCCTGATAACATCTTCTCGACCCCGCTCCTGGTGATGCTCATATCTCACGGGCCTATGATGCCTGGGCCCATTCGTTCCATACATGTCTTCAAGCGCAAAGAACGGCTAGGCAACTTCTCTTAAGGCCATGAGAGTTCCTGGCCTTCTCTCCACGATGGCGTCGGCAAACTTTTTGCTCACATATTGCTTGTGATCCACAGCCTGAAAGAGCACTAGGATCAAGAAATCCATGGAGGGCCTCTCCACCTGCAATATTTCTTTGTTAAAATGGGCGAAGAACGAGCGAAGAGTTTCATTCTTACCTTGTACTACATTGTAAAGTGCTGTTGGCGCAGTAACAGGTGCCTTCAAGGAATTGAAGTGGTTCAGGAAGGCGTTTGTGAGCTCTCCATAGGAGTGGATTGATCCTGGCGGCAGACGCTTGTACCACTCCTGGGTCATTCCAACGAGGGAGGTAACAAACACTTTTGCCCAGTAATGGCTAGAGTGCTCGTACAAGTGCATTAGATGTAAAAAATGGTCCAGATGATCTGCGGGATCGGTGGTCCCGTCGTAGCGGTTGACCGATGTCGGGACCTTGCCCATGCCTGCTTGGGCCATCAAGACTTCTTCCACAAGAGGAGACCCTTTTGCGAGCGGATGGGGGTTGTAACATTCGAAATTTTCTTCCTATTCCACTTGGCGAGGGACATGCTGTTGGCGGACATTGGGAGGCTTGTGGCCTTCGTTTTGAGGTACGAGAGTGAACCTCCTCATCATCGTTGATTCTTTCCGTGGGCTCTCTGCCCCTGTCCGCATGGGGACGCTCATTTTCGCCTTGGTTGGGCGTCTCTTTGGCGGGCGGGGGCGGTGGTTGAGCCCTTAGGACGGCCTGAGCCTCCTAAGCGGATATGTCTGCAATCCACCTAAAGGAGGGGCGGCTTGAGTGGCCTGCCCAGAGGAGAAATACATGGAATTAAATCTCTCCCATGCACCCTGGGCCGCCTGAACCTCACACTGGGCGTAAAGAGCCCTCAGTTGTTGAGGGGTCAAAGGGGGCAACTCCACCCCTTCAATCTCCCCCGGAATCACCACCGGGAGCTGGATTTGCCCAGCATGGTATGGTTGAATCGCCGATATCATGACGGAGGGGGTGAGCATGTATCCTGGAGGCAGTATCATATACGGTTGCCCTCCTGGATTCGCATGAGGATGAACCCACTGGCTCGGGGAGGGCGGTGGAAGAGTGGGGAGGGGAGCACCTCCAACGGCGCTAGAAACTGGTGGTGCAGGTGGCGCTGGCGGCGGAACCATAGGATCTGTCGGCGGAGGCACTCCTCCGACCGGTGGCGCTCCGCCAATGATGGCGGATGGGATGGTGGTGGTATTAGCATCATGAGGAAGATCCTATCCTCCTCCCGTAGCTCCTGACCTTGTAGTTACCATGGTTATGAAGGTGATGGGTGTTTGCTTCTCGACTAGCAAAAAAAGAGATAAAGATAAGCTGAGAACGGGTTTCCCACAGACGGCGCCAAAAATGATGGGTCTGAATATGGGGTACAGAGTCCGATCACTTTAGAATTTGTTTGGATGAGGAAACCAGTTGATAATCGCCGGAAAAGAAGGGGGTTCTACCTGCTAGGACAAACACCAAAGCAAAGTCAGAAGGCCAAGCTGGGGGAACTGGGGGTGATTCCCAGTTTGGCTCTCCAACGCTCAAGTCAGATGATGATCTGAAAGAGAAAGTAAAGAAGTTGCAAAAGTATAGTGATGGAAGTTGCTTACAGTGAAGGAGATGAAGACTCCTATTTATAATTGAGGGTCAGGGACCCTTTGGTCATTTGCACAGTGTGGTCCTGGCCGAATGTTGCCCTAACACGTGGCACTACGAGAGAAACCTAGGAGGAATCTTCTGCAAAAGCTGGTGAGAGCGAGTGTTGGCAACAGTGGTAGGTGCGCGGGCATGTACGGGGTGTCAGAAAGCCGTTTTAGGGGGTTGGTAACGAGGGCTAAGAGCACGCTCGTGTCAACTAAGAGTCTTGGAGACGAAGGAATCCGCTAGGGGATGAAGGCCAAGGCTCATACAATGAGGGGGAGTGAAAGTTTCCCTAAGGGACTGTAGCACTCGAGGAGGGCTTCCTTGACTGATTGGAGCTTTAGCCATGTAGTATGAATCGCACTCGTTAGAGAGCGGCAATGTTGATCACGTGTACACGTAGCAGAGATGGCACGTGTCCTTGAGGAATGCTAGCGCTTGAGGGGTTTGAACGCTCGTATATAATTACCTTAATCACCAGAGGACAGGTGTCGTTATCTCAAGTTGCCACGTGTCCAAACATGGGACAATCGTATTTTCACCCCATCACCTGGTTCCTCAACAGCCCTGCTGCTCCTCCTGCCTTGATATTCATACCACCTTGCAGGTTAACGTTGGAATTAATGCCGATACCACCTGTTGGTTGGTTTGATCCCAATCCTACTTGAATGATAAGAGGGAGTTGTGTGGAACGTTCCCCCTTTTTTGGCCTTGGTTGAATGTCGTTCGCGCCTGGGTAACTGGACCGCTTCCTCCACCTTCCTGGAAAATCAGTAGGGGTGGTGCTTGCTCCTGGATAGAAGACATGTTACTCAATGGGATCTCCCCCCTATGCACCATGCTCTTCAGTGAGCTATTCCCATCTCAGTCTAGGGAGGGTGTCCTCAGGTCTCCTCTCTAAGCTTAGCAGCAGCGCATTTCAGGTCGTCCATGTTACTCAGCGTTCCTGCAGTTAAGAAGTTATGCACGTCCTAGTTATTAAACGTTCCAGCTACCAAGAGATTCTGAACATCCTGGTTATCCCACATTTCGGTAGCCTAGAGAATTTTCGCATCCTGACTGGTCAGCATTCCAGCAGCTAGGAGCTTGCGCACATTCTGGCTAGTCAGCATTCCTACAGACACGCAATTCTGCATCTCCTGGATATACATCAATCATGGGAAAATATTTCCTTCCAAGAGTCCCACTTAGCCTGAAATTACAATTCTGCAATATTATAAAATAAGGCATAAAAATCCATAATGCAATTCCATTAGTTCTCCACCTTGTTTCTCGCGTCCCCAAGGTAAAGACTTTTCATCTTCCTGTAAATACTTCTCTTCCTTCTATCTTCACCTTTCTGTTCAAAATCTTATCGGAGTCTCGCTTCATTCTTTAGTGAAATCCTTTGACCTCCATCCCTTCATCTCTTGCTCGCGATGTCGCTGGCCCACTGCGTTCATCGGGTAAGACTTCCGCCTCTTCCTTCTTCTATCTCTCTCTATGCTTTCGCCATTCGTCCTCTCTAACTGTGAGCCGCCGTATTTTCCCTTTTTTCAGTCGGCCGCCACTGCAATTTCTGGCGCCTTTTCACAATCACCGGAGCTTATCTCACCATCTCCGCGCACTGAAAAATGTAAATCCCTGGTATCATGCTTTTTCGTAGCCATATTGATTATCGAACAAATCTCTCACGCCTTAACTCAAATTTTCCCACAGACGGGCCAAGTGATGCGCACAAAAATGTGGCGACACTAACTTTATACGAATTAAGTTCAAATAGCTTGATAAAATAGGAAGTTTGAGATGTATAATGAGAGAATAAGATGTATTATTGATAACGGTTGAGAGAATGCACAAGGAATTCTAAGAATACAACGACAGTGTGAAGAATATACTAGTGAGTAATTAGCCTTCTCAAATGAGCTCTTCTATCTTTTATATCTATCTTCTCCCTATATTTTAGTCAAGTAGGTTAGTGGGACATAAAAAATTGGGGCAGGTTATCCCCACTTCAAATTTGAATCCCCCCCCCCCCTCTCTCCACTTCTTCTCAACAGACCTAATATGCTTTAACCTAACATTTTCGTGTTGGACTTGTCTAGGTTAGCTTTGAGTTCGGCCCAACTTGCATTAAGCCCAAACACTCGCCAAGAAGTCAGTAACATGCCTTATGCTATGTACGTTCCAGCTGGAACGTAAGTTTATCCTTCCTACTTCTCACTTTGGGCTGGTATCACATTTATGGTATATCACATAACATCAGAAGAGTCAATGCCAGTTGAAGTCGTATTCCTAGCTAACTTGTAGGCTACCCTATTAACATCACGACGAATAAACAAAAATTGAACATCCTCGAAAACAGAGCAGACGTGACACACATCTTCGAGAATGTTATCCAAGTAAGAGAGATTATCATCTTTCCAGAGAAGCTGATTTATCACGTTCAAGCAATACTCTTCGATAACCACCTTATGCAAACCAAAATCTCTCCCTAGAGTTGCTGCAACAAGTACCGCCAACGATTTAGCAGTCGTCGGGCCACAGAATTTTGAAACCTATTCGTTTCCCAACTCACACAGCAGCCTGTTGAGTCGCGAGCAACCACGCCTATCCCAATTGCATTGTCTTCACTAAACACCGCTTCGTCAAAATTTATCTTCACCCATCCACAATGGTTAACCATAACAACTCCCCATATCTTAATCGGTGTTAAAAAATAATAATAATAAATTTTTTTTTTATATCCAAACTATAGCGCTTTTTGCTACTTGCAGAAAAAACTATTTCAACTTGTAAATTGTCATCTAATATTTGTATTTATATAGTATCATCAGAACTATTTTTTTAGTGATTTTAATTAAAAGAATAGTTCAGGTTTGAAAATCGAAATAGTTTGTTATGCAAATTACAAAAATCCCTATAATTCGGAAAATTGCAAAATCACTATAATTCGGATGTTTAAAGACAATCTTTGCTAATAATGGGAGTATGATTTTCTTCAAGTTTTAGAAATTATACCTTTTTTTTATTAGAAACAAGCATATTATTTATTACGTAAAATGAACATATGAGGTTATAATAAACCAAATATAATGAGATATTTGAAAGTCTCTTCGTGAAAGACAAAGTTTTCCTAACTAAAATGTTACCTTATTTCCTGATTTACGAACACACTTGAGAGATACATAAAGAATAAATGAAAAACCTCCCCAATATCACAAATAATAACACCACCTTATGAGAAATCAAGGAAAAGTTTTTTGATCACATTTTATGCATCACCTGCGAATTTTACTTGAGTTCAACTTCTTCTAAAAACTAGCTTTGCCGCCTCCAGCACATCGCAAAATCTCAACGACCTCGACTGCAAACATGCCTAACTCACTTCGCGAATACAATCCAACAACATCCTAACATTCATTTTTAATCACAATTCGTACCCCATCAAACAATTTATCTGTCTCAAATAGCGTCTTATCAAAGTTATTTGTCAAATTATGATACTGTTGGGAATTCTCAACCCTTTGACATACTCTTTTCAATCCCAACCATGTCATTGTCTAATGTTCCAAAAATAAATACCAATACGAACAAGTATAACAGATTCGCTCCTGATAGTATCAAAAATAAATTAAGGAACTTGTTCGAGCTTCTAAAGAATTCATTCGAACTTCATATATCTCCTTGGACTTCATACCCCTTGAAATTGGCTAAATCATCCTCTGACTTAGAGGAAATTGAGTGATTAGCTTGTAGCGTCCCCAAATACGCTACAACCCCACACCGTCGCACTTCCCAGGCGGATGTGAGACCTAGCACCTGAGAGGCACACCGGCGAACGGACGATGATATACGATATCAGAGTAAGAAAACATGGCAGTGGAATTTGAAACATTTAAAACAAGAACTTATGTTTGGGGCAGTAAATAAAAGAATTTGAAATAATTTGAAACTCATGAAAACTTAGAAGCAATACCGTAGGGTTAAAGTTGTTCATGATCTAAGAGTATGATACTGGAGTAATATAATAATTATACAAGATTATAGTCTAACTTGGCTTAGTTAAGAAACCTGATCTAATATGCACAAGATAATGGACTCTCTAAGCTTCAAGATATCAGCTAATGAGCGATGACAATACCTGAAATCATGAATTTGAAAAGAGCAAGGGGTTAGTCAAAGTGACTAAGTGAGGGGTGGTTGAGTGAAACTATAAAACTTTAAGATTTTTACCAAGAAACTTTTATTCGAAAGGTTCTTTAATAGTAATTGAATAAGAATGAAGTAATAATTTTGAGAGTAATGCGAATATCCATAGTGGGATCAACCAAGAAACTCCTTGGTTAGTACCCAATAATAGGAAAATACTACAACAATATCAATATTGGGTTCATATTTATTTGAAGATAAAGGGGTAGGGGGATTATGTGCTATACTTTTTAAGAAAATATGAACCCCTTTTGTGAAACAATATGGTGCCTGCAAGCTAGGCGTTCTCCAACCTTAACTCGTTAAAAACCAAGAATATTCGTAACGACATTGATCAAGATGTCGTTACTTAATAAAACGAAATACAACAATACCATCCTTCTTCCTCCGGTGTCACCTCAGGGAGCTACCCCCAGTGACAATATACATGAATTTGGGAGGGACATACCTTTTCCCGTCACTTGATGTGGAATAACTAACCTCCAGTTAGACCACCACCAAGATCTAGTTGGTGGCTGGTATAATAGTAGACCTCGGCCCATGCCTCCCGGACTACTACTTCTACCAAGACCACCGGGCCCACAATAAGAAATTATATTTTGCTTGCATTTAACGATACCCCGATAACCGGTAGTATAGTACCGAGATAATTTAGCAGGAGATACTTTTAATTGTGTATGACAAGACGTTATGAATACTTTAAAATAATTGATTGTGTATACTGGAACAATATAAGTTGATATCAAAGTATTTTCAAAAAGGGCAGTATCATTTATAAAGGAATAAAAATTGAACGGTGTTATGGTAGGTCATAAAATGTTTCATATATATATATATATATATATATATATATACTCATGATCCTAGTTGAAAACGTTTAACCTCACCTACAGTAACCAGGTATTATGTTATAATACCGGAGTCCTAGTCCGTCCAGATCTTCACCTATGAGTGGTGATCAACTATAAGTTTCTATTTCGTAACCAAAACTACTCACACAGACAAGTTATCATAAAACACGTCATAACATGGAATGAGATCACATAATAATATTCTGATAAAATACAACTTCAACATTCAAACAAGACTTATAAAACAAGCGGTTATTAAATTATGAATCTTAGTAAGCTTTTATATTATAAAATAAGTCCATAAATTTTAATAAGAAAATCTTATTTTGGAAATGATATTTGAAATATTTGATTTGAAAATCCTAAATGAGTATTTCTATTTGAAATTCCTATTTTAGTTTAATAAAACTCAAGATTTGAATTTCTTATAACATAGAAATCCTAATCCTTTATTGTTTGAAACGTTGAATGTTTTTGAATCCTAAAACGATATTTGAAATATGAAATGTTTAAATGATTCATGGAACTTTAATCCCCTATTTTTGGAAATTCTAGACAAAAGTTCTTTTTTCAAAAATCCAAAATATTATTTTATATTAATATTTGAAATCTCTACAAGATATTATGAGTCAAAGTCCTCATTTGAATTTAAAAGTCAAAGTTACTATTGAAAAACGGTTACTATTTGAACTTAGGGAATTAAACGTTTTTAAACACATAATCGAACATTTTCCTACACACACTATCACATGACACACACACACTTCAAGAACATTAAGAACATGTTTTTAAGGCTACTTGAATATTCAAAGGATTTATGAAGCATACTTGATCATATTCATATTCATAACATAAAATTTGAAGCATAATATACAAATTCTTCATGAAAAATAATTCATAATTAAATTCCCTAAACATGCATTTGTTCTAACATTCAAGAACATAATTATGAATATTCAAACACATATTTAAATCAATTCATATAATAAACATGCATTTCCTAATTTAAATTCCTAACTTTAATTCATGAAAATAAATTTCTAAAATGTAATTTCCAATCATGAATTTCTAACATAATTTAAAACATATAAAATATAAACTAGATTGCCTAATTTAAATAAAACATAAATTAAAGCATAATTTACAGCACAAAATAACTAACCTTGAGAGAGATTTGGGAGGGGGTGTGGCATGAGTTTTTGGGGAGAGAAGAGATGATTTGTGTGTTGGGAATGAATCTCCAAAGGGGTATTTATACGTAGGAATGAGGGACCTGAGAGCAATTTCTAAGAATTTATTAGAAATGTGGAAATCTCTTCACCACACAAATGTGTGGAATTTATATAGGAAATGTGGGAATTTCTAATTTACACAATTGTGTGGAGAAATTATGTAGAAATGTGGAAGTTCCTAACTCACACAAATGTATGGAATTTTGTTAAGAAATGCAGAAGAATTAAATTCATTCATCTAAACTTTGTATTTTTGGAAAGGTTATTTTAGGAAAGTGATGTCATGATAATTAAAATAAATATAAAATAATATAAAATTTATTTAAAAGTCGAGCGACGAGAACTTGAAGTGGTAAAAATAATGAAAGAATGAGTGAAAAATAAGCTTTCTTATGATTATAAATGTGTGACGTTTAGGTCTTTCGTTTGAAAGTTATAAACGTTAGAGATTATGAAAATCGTGATAAATTATATAAACGAAGCTATGAGGAAGTTTAAAGATTGAGAAAATTATCATAGTTAGAGAAAAATTCAAGAAACGTTTTAAGTATAATTTCGTATATTAAATGAAAGCTAAACGTTGATAATAAAATACTGAATTTTAAAAAGGAAAATATTTATAAAATAAGCTACGGCGGGAATTACGTTTTGGTACGAGTATGAAAATTCATAAAATAATTCAAGGATCATTTTGACAGTAATATTTGATAGGAAAAAGTGTTCCGAGTAAATTCCTAGTTTTATGGAATGAATAGTGATCAAGGGATCTAATGGTAATTTTGATCAATAATTTTTGTAAAGAGTTTCGGGTATAGAAACCATGTATAAGAAATAGAAAATGTAGGCTTCTAAGGTACTATGAGTGAGAAAAGAGAATATGGCTTGGTGGATGAACAATGAAATAGAGATAAATTGTAGCTTTTGACCTAAAATTTTCCGAAATGATTTTAGGACAAGAGATGTGAATTATGGTATTCAAGAGATACAGATTTGAGGTTTTATGATTCTATTGAGGGAATGAAGACTCGGGAAAAGAATACTGATCTAGGATTTTAAATGAGATCTCTCCCAATGTAGCACCCGGAATGCCGAGATGCCACACCCCCGCACTATAGCTCAGTCCACATATGAAATGGATGATCCGTACATGACTAAGACTATAGCGAACGGGTGACAATGCAAGAAACAATCTAGCCAGGCGGGACTAGACCCCCAGTTCAATTCGATCCAATACATGAAAATTCGAAAGCGGAAGTATAAACACTAACATTTCATTATC
Source organism: Lantana camara (assembly GCA_037501455.1). Taxonomy (NCBI): domain Eukaryota; kingdom Viridiplantae; phylum Streptophyta; class Magnoliopsida; order Lamiales; family Verbenaceae; genus Lantana; species Lantana camara. Next base: position 90,514,928 of record CM074858.1, on the reverse strand, counting down.
ATATACCAAATATCCAAATGCTCATCCTATTCTAGCTCAAATATCAATATATTATCATCTCCAATATTCAATACATGCATAAGTCTCCAAAAGTTACAAGATCCCTAACATGATAAAGCCGGAAATACCAAGAACATGAAAAGGCAATGCTAGACTCGAAATAAAGACCACTTGACTTAACTCGACTCCCGCCTAGCGCCAACACTTGAAAACCTGAAAAGTGTGAGGTGTCAGTCTATGAAAGACTGAGCGAGGGGTTTATAAGTAAATATTAGCGCAATTACCATGCAAGTTATAACCTCAGGTAAGGTTTTATAAAAGAAAACAATATAAGTTCAAGAATAGAATATTTAGAACTCGCCCGAGATTACAACTATCAGATTAGACACTATAATCAATTTCAATCAATCAATCAGTGGCCCGGTGAGTGAGGGCAATTCTCCAACCTTACTCCGACAGTGTACAATCATTCAGTTATTAAGTGATTAGGTGATCAAACAATCAATTTACAGTACACAAGTAGCAGTTTCAGTGACTCCTTCTCCCTCCAGTGATGGTGGGATTGCAAGGCCCCACCACCCAATCTCATTGAGCATAGGGTTCATGAGTCCCTATGCCCGGAACTTCTTCCCCCACTAATCACCTAGTGGGTTCAGGGGGGTCATCCCAAGGTTGTGAGGATAGCGCAAGAGTTACTCGTCAGCCCTTGCTTCCTCGGTTGGCTCAATACACTACCCTCGGGCCCAAAGTGATCATGCGTTACTCGCCAAAACAGTCAATCAATCAATCAGTTCAATGGAATCAGTTGGAAATCAATAGAGTTTGGAAAACTATAGATATATAGATACATTTTGGCTTAAATAATCACATAGGGTTATATGGGTTCTATATATCTAGAAATTAAACCTCACCTGACGAGCGACAGAACAAGATAAGGATACAACAAAATGTCCATACGATCAATGATCTCCGCCCTGGAGAAGAACTGGACAAGAAAGAAAATAACGTGAACTCGTGAGACAAGACTCAATATGAGACCAAGTATGACGCACGGCAAAGCTCAAGTAACACCTTAATACCCAAACAAATTAGCAATCAAGGGATATTTAAACATGTATGAGAACCAATTAACACTTAAGAGAGTAAATTAGTATCAAGAAATCATGTAGTCATATCCTTCAATTAATTCAAGTTCAATTCATGTAAGGCATGGAGTCACACAATCACGTTTGAGCAATTAAGTACCAAGAAGTGTCAAGTAGGAGCATAATTATCAATTAATCAAGTATATATATCATATAATTCACATATGGGAGCCAAGAGAGTGAAAGGAGTGCAATAAGGAAGGTTTTGGTGAAGTATGACAAAAATAGACAATTTTCAGAAACGCACACGCTGTAGGAAAACTGAAATATCTTGAGTTATAGAAGTTGGAATTGAGTTTTTCTTGTTGGATATGAAACTAGACACAAAAATCTTTCCTAGGATATATGGCTCGTTTTCTAGTTCAAAGCGAGGAGGAAATGGTATGTGCTTGAAGTTAGGCGAGTGCAGTTTGTCGGGAAAGTGGCGATACCTAAAAGAATTGATTATAACTCTCAAAATAGAAAATATATTGAGATGATTCCAATTTGAGGTTGTTCTAGACTTCAAGAGGTTTCTGTGGCTTCAAATATCAGGTAATTTGGAGTTCGTATGAGGGAGAAACGGCCATTTGAAAAATGAACTGAAAGCATAAACGGCGTTTGGAAGCTCTCGGGTAAGGCAGACACATCTCACACGGGCGTTTGGTAAAATAACTAAGGGACCAAACGCCCCGTTTGGAAGCAATCTGGGTGGAAAACAGGGCAAAAACAGGGTATGGGTACGGGAATTGGCTCCCAAGCCTTCCCAATACAAAACCAAGACAAGAATCAATTCAAAACTAACATAAAACATGCATATGGTTGATATATATCAATTAAGCTTCATATAATCCAAGGAACCATGCTTTGATTCTTGAAATTTCCAACATAAAACCCTTATGAAATCAAGTGATCAATCATGCACCAAACCTCATGAATTCAAGTTATAATTATATGAAATCATCTCAAATCTTCAAACAAGCTACATATAATCTCAAGCATTTCATATAATAACCTTGCTATCATAAATCCTCAAAGAAATATGCATGCTCTTACCTTGAAGATGGAGAAGATGAAGGGAAAGAGAAAGATGGAGATGTGTAGGTTGATCTCTTGGATAGAAAGGAATGAAACTTGGCCCTCTTGCCTCCTTGATAGCTAGGATCGATATGGAAGAGGGAAGGAGAGAGAGAAAATGATTCTTGAGCTTATCTCATGAATGAAATAAAAAAGGTAATGTATGTATATGTATATGTAATATATGAGGCAAGATATATATGTATATGTGTATATATATATGTATGGTATATAGTTAAAGTGGGATGAAAGTCTTGGCATTAAAACTTATTTGCACATAAGCCCTTGTCTCTTGGGAATTTACAAGTTAGAGGTGTATCAACTTGGCATGTATGGGAGATGATTATACAAACATATATATATATATCTAATATATATATATATATATCTAAAATGATATGAAGAAATGGAGTTAAATATATATATGTTATGCTAAATCACTTAAATCATGCTCGGAGAATTAAACACACACTCACGAAATTGAATTCACGAAGTTATAATTTAAATCATAATTGCAAGTATTCAAGTCAAGAAAATTAAATAACGCAAATCAATTAAATATGAATCATGCCATAAATTACAAGTTGATAAAATTTCATGTAGACACTTGATCAAATAATTCACCAATATCATGAAATACATAATTGAAAAACTGGGGCGTTACACCCAAAGTCACACAATAGCACGTAAGAACAAGTTAAAACACATAGAAATGTGATATATGAAGAACATTTGACGGATCAAAGTCTATAAATGCTTTCACTTTCTTTCAAGGTTTACCAATTCCAACTAGGCCCTGTTTAGGGCTGTTACATGGCTATTGAGTATTTGACCTTTAAGTGTTCGGCTATTGAGCACTCTACCCTTGAGCGCTCAACCCTTGAGCGTTCGGCCATTAAGCGCTCGGTCTTGAGCATTGACCTATTGAGCGTTTAGCCCTTGAGTCGGCCATTGAGCGTTCAGCCCTTGAGTGTTCGGCCATTGAGCGTTCAGCCCTTGAGTGTTTAGCCATTAAGCGCTCGGCCCTTGAGCTTCGGCCCTTGAGTGTTCGGCCTATCGTCTTTGCACATGGTGGTTACCTGCGCTTCCCCGTCACTCCACGATCCGAGCACATGGTCCGCAATATCCGCGCCCACTAAGCCCACTCGGACACGGTGCTGACTCAAGCCAAAGGGTATAAATATCTTTCTCTTCATCTGGAACGCACACTTTACATATTGAAATTCTGCCAAAATTTGTATTCATCACTTTCCATCCAAAACAATCGGATTGATTAAAGAACCCACACTTAATTGATTCGCCGAAGATTCGAAGCCGATTACACCCGCTCAAAGACGACCAATTTCCGGTGTTATCAGCTTCGAAGATAAAAAGCAACCTCTATGAGCGATTTGTTTCTATTCAACCACATCGCCCACATGATAATAAGAAAACAAAGTCAAATCCTTGTGGCTAAGTCTCTCACCACCCTCCTGCTGAACCAAAACCCAATAATTTAAGGATTAATTACACTTGACCCCCAAATTAGATTGGGTAATTACAGTTGGTACCCAACTTTTAAATATAATTACAGACACCACCCTTCTGGAGTTTATTTATTACACTTAACCTCCAAAATCACTAAAATTTGATGATGTCAGCAAAAATATTCATAAAAGCCCGAAATTAACCCTGTTGACTTCGGTCAAATTTTTATTACCGACCATGTCCTTGGGGTTCATTGTAATCTAGCAAATTAAAATGGGAGCTATGTGCAATTTTTATGTTAAATTTTCAATCAGATTTTTGAATTGAAATTAGTTGTTGCAACGGCTACTTCCATGTCTAATAAGACCATTATTTTCATAATTTGAAGCCTATAAATATTGAGTCGAACATGTGAAAATTATAGAACTATCAAGGTAGTCACACGTTCGACACTTCTTATTTAGGTATTTTAGTGCTTGATTACTTGAAAAATAGCTACTTGAAGTCATAAAAGAGATTAATTATTGGTTTGTGTATTGGTTGTGAAACTTAATATTTATAGGCTTCAAATTATGAAAATTATGGTCATATTAGGTTTGGAAGTAGCCGTTGCAACACCTCATTTCACTAAAAAATCTAATTGAAAATTTACTATAAATAATTACACATAGCCCCCATTTTAATTTACTAAATTAGAATGGATCACCAAGGACATGACTGGTAATAAAAATTTGACCAAAGTCAACAGGGTTAATTTCGAGGTTTCACAAATATTTTTGCTAACATCATCAAATTTTTAGCAATTTTGGGGTTAAGTGTAATAAACAAACTCCATTGGGATGGTATTTGTAAATTGTAATTATATCTAAAAGTGAGGTACCAACTGTAATTATTCTATCTAATTTGGAGGTGAGGTGTAATTAACCCTAATTTTAATAAGCACCAAAGTTGTTCTACTAGTGATCCCACGAGTTCCATAACTTTTGATAACTTCAGTGATTCCATATTAATATGATAATATCTGACAATGTATTGGTCGAAATTAATTAATTCAAAAGATTTCAATAATGTCGATGGTTCTATAGTGATTAGTTTAAATGTTTTATGATGTCAATATTCATTGATAAATTTGAGTTTATACATAATAATTTAAAAGAAAATGTCTGAAGTCTTAATAGATGGATGATTGCAGTCAGTTAACAAAATGAAAATGATTAGTAATATTAAGGAGTATTTAGCTGACAAAAAAATCATTTCACTTTATAACATAGTCATATACAAAAAAATCAAAAACGATGTCGGTGACAAGTTGTAGTGAGATTGAATAATTTGTCCAATATAACATAGTCATAAATGTGGATGGCCATCTTCAAGTATTTCCCTTTATTGCCTTTATTATTCAATCTAAATAAGGGAGTTATTATTTTCCTTCTAGCATAAAGGTTGAATTTCCAATCTTAAAAGACCCTACACCCCGGCCTAATAAAATAAGTAAGAAGAGGTAAATCAGATACTCAACGACCAGTTAAAGGGAAAGTGTACTGCCTACAAATCTTCAAGGAATCCATCCTCAAAGCCCATATTACATTAAAAAATAAAATCCCCACACTGCAACCTATTTGAAATTAAACCTTGCACTTTGTAGCAAATCTGTCCCTCCGAAACCTAGTGAACTACTACGGGCAGGAGTTATTATTTCCCTGGACATATTTGTGGGGTATATATATATATATATATGGACTGAGAGATATAGATAGATATGAAATGGCACAATTATTGCATGACATGTCTACAACTACTTCCATTCTAATATGGTCACGTGGCACTATGTGACCAACTTGGAGGCCAACTCTCAATCGATCGGAACTCCTAAGCACTAATACTTGAGGGTCTGAACAAGGCGCTTTAGACCAAGTCCGAGTGGCACACGATTGAGATTTCGATCTTTGTAATTTCAAGTCAAGACACTTGGATCGTACAAGTGGTGTGACGGTAAATGCATTAAAGAGAAGCCTCCATCAAACCATTATTACCTAACTAGAGTTGATATGCTCTCAAATGTCTCTCTCGTTGACCACAAATTTAGAGTTATGTTCATCAGACACCTTCAATTAGGGATGTAAACAAGCCGAGTTGGCTCGTGAGCTCTGCAAGTCGACTCGGAAAAGGTTCGGGCTTGGGTTCGTGACTGGCGAGCCGATCCTAGCCATGGCTCGGTTCGTGCGTGATTCGAACCAAGCCCGAGCCATTATGTATGTGGTTCGAAGCTCACGAGCTGGGTAATAAAATTAAGTATAAAATATATTATATATTATATACACTATATACGTATATTATATATATATACCTACACACTTTATTAAAGTAAATAATTACAATATATATTAACACTCTTGGAGAAACCCTACCCCAATTCTTTTTTACCCCAAATCCACAGCCGCAGCAACCACAAGAAAACCCTACCCCCAATTCTTTTTCCTCCAAATCGTCGCAACAACAACAAGAAATTAAGCCAATTCTTTTTCCTCCAAATCCAGCCGTGCCGGCCACAATCTCAGTACATTCTCTCTCTCTCACAGTCACACCTCCACCCACACCGCCCGCCATCACTGTTCTGTTGTGCCACCACCCGCCACCACTCGGTCACCACAACTTTCTTTGTTTCTCCAGAGTTCAACCGAGCGCAGCCTCGACATCTCCTCTCTCGCTCAATCTCGCCACCGCCCACCCCGTCGCCACCACTCTTCGCTTTGCCACTGCTGTCTACCGCTCCGCCACCACCTACCACGCCACGCCGTCGCCAAACCTTCATTCTTCCTTGGTTTTTCAGCCGGACATACAGTTTGGATCTTGTATTTTTTCAATTTTAATCTTCACATTTTATGTAGCACCCGCACGGTGGGTCACCACATCCCCCGCACTAAAGTCCGATCCACATACGAAATGGTGAGTCCGTACATGAACCAAACAGTGGCGAACGGGAGACTGACAAACTCACACCTAGGCTAGGCGGAACTTAGACCCTGAAAGCAAAACTCAAACCACAACAAGAATGCGGAAGCGAAACAAGCCATGCAATAATCAAAACATTCGTAAACAGTTGACGGGTTCAACTAACATAAATACCTAATCCCGAATATCAAACAATAATCATAAATCCAACGGGTTCAACTAATTCAAGAAAATCTGTCCTAACCTGTCCTGAAATATACATATCAATTCATAATTAAACTCTAAATATCATATTCAAACATATCTTATACAAAAGCCGAATTAAAGAAATGTGAATGCAAGACCACCTACTAGACAAAGACACGGAACAGACTCCAAAAGACAGACACACTCCGCCTAGCACGAACTCCAAGCAAAACCTGCAAACTAAAAGTAAAAGGGGAGGGGTCAGTCTTAACTCGACTGAATGAGGGGTTAACACACTCACGCTATATATATAAGATCAAAGCACGTATCGAACTCATAATGTTCATGAACGCGGGGATAGTTTTTGCACACTAAATCGTTTCCCGTGATATATACATATAGGGCTTACTTTAGCAAAATCAAACAAACCAAAATAACTTACCGAACAAACTTAGCAAAGCTTATTAAATCTTAGCATATTCAAAACTTAGCTTATCTTATAAAAACTCCCTTTTAGTTTAACTTGGCATCTATCCCCGTTTCATAAACCTTAACAGAACATACATATCATATCATATAGAACTCGACGGGTACGAGCTCCGACTCCCCCAATCTCCTCATAGCATATCATATCAGAATCAAAACAGAAAACTTACATACATATCATATCATATCATCCTCAACTCCGGGTGATGGAAGGGTGTATACAAACCATCCAAACAAACGAGGGGAGCGCCTTGCGAGTACTCAAACCCTCAGGATTCCTTCCCTCACCAAACCTCCTGGTGAGTTCAGGGGTGATCCTCTGCAGACGTATGGAGACCATGCACAGGCTTAACCTCGACGGCCCTATGCCGTCCCGAGGCCTCCTTACCCATAGCTCCGGGGCCCAACATACACATATCATATCATAACCCGCTACAACAGAGACAGACAGACAGACAAACTTATACGTAGATACATACCACTTCCCGTTTCAATCAAACTCGGTCCTTGCCAAACTTGGCTCGTGAGAAGTATACGGTTAGAAGCATAGCTTCACGTGGCAAAACATAATAAAACATTCCAAATCAAGCATACATAGGCTCGTACATTGCTTAACATACTTGCAAACTCGAGGCATATTCAACAAATACATATTTCACACTTATTTATATACATATAAGGCTTATTAAATCACATGCAATCAAAATCGAGCACATTGCAATAAGGTGTAACTATATCCTAACCTCACCTGACACCGAAGAGACCGAAGACACAACAAATGATCCATCCCGGAATCAACACGGCCAACAAAACACCACCCCGGGTGTACCTGAACAAACTGAATTCAGAAACAGGACTTAGACATCTGAATGAACCAAACAAACGCACGGCGTATGCTTATGATTGGCATGAAGTCATGGATCACGTATACACTCATAAAATACTCATTCTTAATATTAAAATACAATTCATGCACCTAACATAGCATATAATACGAATTTATATCGAAACATGCAATACAACTAAGATATAAATCAATAAGCGGCAAAAGAAATCAATTAAAAGCATAAAAAACCCAAAACCACACACTGGACCACGGGAAGGGCCGTTCCCAGACACAAGGCAAAACGGGAACGGCCGCTCCCACGAGCGCTGCCCGGAAGGGCCGTTCCGGCCCAAAGAACAAAACGGGAACGGCCGTTCCCACACGCGGATGGGAATGGCCGTTCCGGCCCCAAGGCCAAAACGGGAACGGCCGTTCCGGACCGTCCTGCTCACCAAAACAGAGCAGAAGCAGCAATGGCGTCGGGAGCCAACACCACCACACTCACACAGCCACAACCAACAACCAAATCATGCAAAATTAACACAGTAAAACATATATAACATATATAACACATAATTACACTTAAGAGCTCAAGAAACGAGCTTAATCACGCCAAACTCCCGACCCGCTACTATTCATCATCTTCCCCAACAAAGCACGTAGGCACGATAAAGACGATAAATTAAAGCACGTAACGAAAGGGTCACAAATCTTACCTTGGGTCGTTGATCGGACGGTTGGATCTTCCAAACCCGAGCTCAAGGCTTGATGACCAAAAATGGGGAAAAATGCTTTTCTTCCTCTCTTCCTTGTTGCTGCTGATCGATCAAGTGATGAGGGAAAAAGCTTGGCCCTTTTAGGGCCGGGCAAACGGGTCGGTTGAAACGGGTAGGGTCAAACGGTATCCGGTCCAAACGGATCGGATTTAAAACGGTAGGGCTATCAATTGGCTTTAGAAATTAAAAGGTTAATTCATTGAATCCGAATCATCGAAACGAACTCAACGATAGGGTTGGAATTCGAATTCGAATTCCCAAGCTCAAATAGCCACGAAGGCTCAAACGTCCTAATTATAATTAGGTCCCTAAATTGCAATTATTGGACAATTGAGTCCAAGACATTTAATTAAATTCTAAAGCACACATACTTAAAATAAATATCACGTTGACACGTAAGCATGCTAAATCACATATTTCACAAAATACTGAAATAAACTCTCTCGTGACGCCGTACCTGGAATGCCAAAGAGGCGGGGCGTCACATTTTAGATTTAGAACTTGTATGTTGATGGAAATGGGTTGTTCATCGTTATTCTTCATAGATTTTGTTTTTATTTCTGCAATTCTTCATATCTGGGCAAAATAAAAATATTTTGACAGTTTTTTCTAAGGGCTCGTGGGTTCAGCTCGGCTCGACTGAACCCTCCTACGAACCAAGCCCGAACCCTCCTTTCCGACTTCCCGTGGCTCGTTGGCTCGCAAGCCGAACCCAAGCAGAAAATTTCAACCTCGAGCTCGAACCTTGAAAAAACACCAAGGCTCGGCTCGTTTACATCCCTACCTTCAATTCGTGGTTAATTACCAAATGTTGACACATTCCTACGTGACACTATTTGCTAGTGTCACAAAAACTAAAGTGTCATCATATCTATTTGTTGTGTCACTTTACGGTGTCACAGTATACATACTTTCTAATAGTGGTTTCTTATCGTTCATCTATATATATCACCACATTTATTCCACTTTAAAAATACATTATTTGCTTAAATCCTCTCTCCATTCTCACTTTAAAATCTCTTTACACATTCATTGAGCATTAGAGTAACCACTCTGGAACCAATTTCAGTCTAACTTTCTAACCCTCATGTGTACATTTTTAGCATAGAAGGTGACCCTCAAACTATTAATCGAGCCGCACACTTGACCTATCTTTATATATTAAATGAATGCACCTTTATCCATTTTAAGTACGATCATATATTGTTTCGAAAAAACAGTACGATCATATATATATAAAAAACAGATAAATTTATCATAAATTTTGTTGATTCGAAAAAAAAAACAAAAACTTCAAATAAATTGTTTTATAAAAAAAACACTACTAAAATTAGACGAAGTAGGGCTAAAATGAAGTTAAAAACCTTAATTTGGAGTCAATACAAATATATACTGAGTTTGGGGGCTACATCGAAAATACCATCCAAAGTTACGGTAGGTCGCCATCCGTGCAAAGAGCCAATCATTACTACGTCGTTTAAGCAAAGCGGATCGCCGCAATCAGCCTTTGCTGAGCTGTCACTGAATTGACACACTCACAGAGTCAATCATCTGTGTAGTGTACTTCCTGAATCAGTTTTCCAGTATTTCTGAAATCCTTTTAGGTTTCGGAATTCTTGTGATTGATGTGTTACCTGGTTTCGGAACAGTTTCTAATACTTTGTAGGATTTCCGGAATTGATTTTCATGTTTAACAGCGAAAGCTGTTTATAGACTTTGATGAATCTTGAATGATTGGGAAGGATAAGGTGAAATCCAGTGCGGTTCCGCGGTCGTCTATGGCCAATCGCCGGCAGGTATAGCCACGATTTCTTTACTAAACTTGTTTGAAAGTATTCGTTTTTTGAATTTAAATGTTACATGTTTTTGTTGTGGTTTAAATGTAAAGAGGGGGGAAAAAGGAATTGTTGTGATTTTAGCCTTGAATTGTGCAATGAACAATCAAAGTTTTCTGGGTAAAATATTTTGGTAGTTCAGTTGTGAGCTGCGAACAGAAACTGTAGGGATTACAAGGACATGTTTTCTTCAAGATTTTTAAGTAGATTATAGAATGTGGCATGATGGCAGCTGCCAAATAAATTCACGGATATACGAAGCAACTCATTACCTTGCTACTGCATTCGTCACAGATATAACTTGAGTGATAATCCTAATGAAAGAAATATTAAGGGTGTGTTTTAAGTACTAGAGTAGTGTTCCTATGCAATTGGATGTTACATGATCTGGGTTCTGGAATCTCGGTGCTCGTAAAGACAAGTGTGTGCTTATTAGTGATTCTAAGGGCGTAATTCACATGTTTCTGTCAAATTGATACTCTTCACTGAATGAGGAACACAATAAGTTGGTATTGTTGAACTTGGTAGGTTTAAACTTTAAGCTGACGACTAGGGATGCATTTAGAACAGTAGACCAGAATAACTTAGTTGTCTAACTAATGCTAACCCCTAGTGAGGTGTGGACTTCATATTTTTCAATAATGTATGCCAAATATATATGAAACTTTTGAAGTTTTGTCGGTCTAGTTTGTTGTCGTATTGCTTCCGTCACTGTCATAATGAAAGACCTTGCAAAGATGCTTTCACGTGAAGATAATGGCTTGCAATATTTTGCTAGTAGCTTAAATTACAAGTGTTGCAATTAGCTTGATCCTGGATCTTTGATTTGAAGTCTATGTTTTGACAGTTGTAACTTGTTCATGAAAAGTGTGGTTAGAAAACAAAAGGTAAATAATGGAGAAAGAGAAAAGTTGCAGGGGACATGATGCTGTAAAATATCTAAACTATTCATTTTCTGTTGTGGAGAAGTTGGATTAATTAATTATGAATAAATTTCACTGAAAAGTTTCTGCACAGGGTTTATGCCACCCAAGGTCAATTGATTATTGTTTTCTTACATGAAAGCGAACACTAGAAAATGGATAACTTTGTAAGTTGAAGTGAGTTCAAGAAAATATTATGTTGATTGTTGTTGAAAGGGAGTACAACATTGCCAATTGCTTCATGTTAAATGGAAAAATATGAAAAAAGGAAAAGAAGTAAAGAAAAGATCATGCATGTGTTATGTCAAATGAGAACAAAGTATAGGAGACGACATTAGGTGGTCGGTTGAGTAATACTTGGCAAACAAATGTTATAGAGAAAAGATTAACTGCTTGAAGTTGAAACTAAAAGCATTTCAAGTTCTTGCATTGGTTGGTCACTCTTTTTGATTACTATTAGTTGTGCATGTGGATCGTTGAGGCAGAGAAGCTAAGAATTGATTGACATTAATGAATCATATACAGTTGACTCTAATGCCCAATTAATCTAGGTGATAGTTTATCTAATTGATTATAGCAGTTGGCTTCTTAAATGTCTATGAGCATCTTTAACAGCTAGTGCACGTACACCACTTTTTCAACTTTTATTTTAGTTTACTTCTCAACTTGCTAAGTTTGCCATAGGAAAAGCTAAGATGCTTGTTTTCAGCTGTATTTAGGAGAGAAATCACTTAACTTTCTTGGACTTATAACAAAAGGAAAGAAAAAATTTTGATGATTCGGAAGTAAAAATTATCATCTTTAGAAATTTGCTAATCAGATGAAGAAAGTTGATTTCAAGGAACACAAGATATAGACATGTCACCATAATTATTGTATTTGGTTTGAAGTTCATGTTAATGGGTAAAAATGTTTTTAAGATAATAAAAATATGATATGCTCAAGTTCAGTCCGATGGAGTAAATGCTTGTAGATAAGTCAAGAAATTTGTTCAGCAAGTTAATAATTTAGCTACTTAATTAAGCTTTCTCAAACATTAACTGCTATTCCGTGAATGTCAAACCACATATGACTCTGACTGGAAATTGCCAATTTCCCATCAATCTTGGACCATTTCTCATTTTGGAAGGAACTGTTAAACACATATTAAGTATCAAGAATAACTTGGGAACACAGTTATTTTCTGTATAGGTTGGATACGTACATGAAATTGCAAAGACAGTTTTTGCATTTAGAGAAGTAAAAAGGAAAAGAAATAAGAACAGTGCTAACACTTACTACTTGCCATTTTTGATTCTGTATTTATGGCCTCCAATCTTGTCACATGTTCGCAAATCCTATCTTCATATTGATTATATGCTACTTGCAAATATTATTCCTACTTAGCTTTTGTTATGTGTCAGAACATCGTCACTCTTGATTTACTAGTCAGTTACACTTCTTACATTTGGCAACTTCAACCTAAGCTCCACATTTATCACCGGCGAGTTAGTTGTTCTAACATGGTTGTTGGAGTTCCTCTCTCGTTAAATTATGTTCCTTATTTCAGCTGCAATTTGAGATTCAAGAATTATATTTCTATTGTGGTTAATAAAATGAATCGTTTGCTTCATTAAGAATGTTTGTCATATTGAGACTGTTTACTCTGGAGTTATATCTTGTAAATTGGTTTATTTTGTTTCTTGAGTTATAAGGAGCAGTGCATGCAAAATCCATTTGCAAATATGAATCTTATTACAGTCCCTTGCAAATTGTTGCATATGTTTTCCCAATGAACCAGGTGGAGATTTCTGTACCACAAGACCGCCGTTCAAAGGTTGTTGTCAAATCAAAGTCGTCACGCTCAGATGCAGCAGCACACCCGAAGAACCACCTTGCTTGGTACGTTGCATTAGATTCAAAGCCTTTCCAGAAAAAAACTTCTCAAATTCCACAAGTCAAATGGAAATGCCCTCCCATAGTAAGCAAGCTATTTTAGTTGATATGCTAGTTCGCTCTTTATCTCAAATCAAGAAACAGTCTGAAAATTTTCTGTCAGCAGTTTGCTTTGAATACCGAATGGCGTGTTGCTGCTGGTGAAGGGAGCCAAGAGGCAGAGGCTCAAAATTGTCGGGAAACAAAAGTGCCAGAAATAGTTTATCCTCATCTCTCCTCGATTCCCCCCAGGTACGCTCATACAACAACTGCTAATCTTAAAGCATATTTTTTCTTCTCTCAGTTGACCAAATTCACTTCTCCACTGAAGTAGCCCCTCTAGTCCGCCTGATACCGAAGGTGAATTCTGTGGTAATATTCCTTTAATCCCAACAGTTCCCATTGAAGAAAAGGAAGAAACGACATTTGATACATCAACATCCGGAAATCATCCCTTGCATTTGGATGGTGATAAATCTCTTTCTGATGTATTACGTGGTCTAGAAAGCGGTGATATGGAAGTTGCTGCTGCTGCAGCTGCCACTGTTGCTGCAGTTATGGAATCAAAAGAACATATCGACACTGAACTGTTGGTTAGATTTCTTACCGACCCAGAAATGATAAAGAAACTGATTGACAAAAAGGGGCTAGTACCCGAGACTGTTTCTGTAAATACACCTGTATCAATACCAAACACCCCATCTCCTCCTAGCTCAACCCCTCCTTCCGTCATTGAAAAAATAACTAGTGAGCCTAGTGAACCATTGGACCTCATAGTCCCCACCCTCGCCAGGAAATGTGCACAAGGTGGTATTAATGTCAGAAATGCACCAATACACACATCGAAGCTGGTGACAAATCCAATTCTGTCACCAAGATTTCGACATTCTGATGTCTCTTGTTCGGATATCTGTCATATTGCTGGGGCAAAGCAGGTAAAACCTATGATAATTCCTTCCATTTCTAGACCTGATGAGGAAACAATTAATAGGCTGGTTAACAAATATAGAGCTCCTTGCCTTAATCCTTCCCTCTCAATGCCAAACACGGAAGCAATTCAGAAATTGATTAATCAGTATGGAGCACCAGAAATGGAAGAATATCGAAAACCTAATCTTGGACCGGGCCATCCCTTCTTGGGGCCAAGGCCATTATCAGGAACTGCTTTGGTGATGCCTCCCCCAATGGTAAAACCAAATACAGGTACTTTTCAGTTTCCCTCATTTTCTTGCGTGAATTTTCCCACCCCACCTCCGGTGGACTTAAACTACTTCAAGTCCCTAATCCAGCAACATGGACAAAACCACCATGAAACTAAGGATGATCTGAAATTCGCACGACCGGGTAATTTTGTGCAAGGACTAAGATTAGGACATAATGCAAGCTCAATTGAAATGAATCAAAGACATCCGAAGCCTTGTGTGTATTTCAATAGTTTGAAGGGATGTAAAAATGGTGACAAATGCCTTTACTGGCATGATACTGGGGTGGTGGAGGTACCCCTAGCAAAGAGGATGAGGTTTGGTTAGGGGAATCGGGTAATATTGCATGTGATACATAGGTTACAAAATTTGGACTTATACACAGTTTTGCAGTTAAACCGAGTTCTTTTTTCTTGTGCTATTTACAAATTTAAGGTAAAAGAACTGGAAATATTACAATTTTGAACTTCCCAAATGTATACTTTTCTTCAAAATGTAAGACTATAATTCCACTTTTTTTCTTTTGCTTTTTAAGGGCTAAGAAAGGAAGGTTGGAGATTTGATGCGACCTTTTCCCTTGGGGAATCGGCATGTTAGGACAATTCATTTCGGCATAGTTTGTCGAAACCATGATCAAATTAATGGAACAAAGAGACCAATATCATGGCTCTGGCCTTTCCAACTCGTTCCTATACAAAGTTAAAACAAATCTGGAATCGAACATTATAGGCCGGGCAGTGCCAATTTTCAAATCCCCTGTAAAATGGCTCAAGCATAGTGAAATCAACAGGCTCTAGTATTTGAATTTGTACGTGCAGTCAAAACAATAATGATAGCTGCATTGATCCTCAAAGCACAGATTCAAATTGTGGCCTGCAGGAGTTGTAATTTCTGTGAAGGACAGTAACATTACTTTCCGCGACATTAATAGCAACCCCTCCAGCAGTGACTGATTAGATCTTAAGAAATGAATTTTATTCGACCCTTTAAGAGGTAAAAAAGTTTTTTTGGGGGAGAACTTCGAACCCAGCCCTCCACAATATTTTCAAATGGATAATAACCGTAAAAAATCGTCAACCTGACTATCTTGGTGATGGCAAGAGAATATAGAGAATCATAGAGAGAGAGAGAGAGACAGAGAGAGAGAGAGAGTCTAACACCAACTTATACAGAAAATGAGTAAAAGTAAAATGATAAATATCAGAGCCAACAAAGGATAATGATGCTTATAAAATTTGGGCCATAAGCAATACATATAAATTCTATTACTCTTGACTGAAGAGAAGCTCAAATATCTGTTTGATATGCTGAATCAACAAACATGATGTACTAGACTTTGTATATGCAATTATCCGGTTCTCATAATAATATGAACTCCACTGTCAGTGTCCACTATGTCACTTATGTCCCCAACCTTGAGCGCAAACGTTGCTTCTTCAAAAGGCTTCTGCATCTTGCCCCTTTCAAATGAACCTGCACTCGGTGTAATTAGCAAATTTCATAGTAAACAAGCTTATGCTCCCTTGAGAACTCGAGAAAAGAAACACAGTAAACACGTAACTGTTGATACAAACATGGCCGGTGTAAATACCCAACTGCACGACAGTGGGCAAATACAGTGTCATGGTCGTTTTTCAGGCAATTGCACATAAGACTAACTTGTTCGAATGGGAGAATTAAAGTTTTATGAATTCCACATTATCTAAGAATGTATCAACGTAAATCAACCTTCATCAAGGTCAACTTTGGTGTTTATTCGTCAACATATGTAGGGTAAGTGTTTATCATCATTTGCAAGACACAAGAAATGATAGAACAATTGTGGTATCATATGATGTTATGGCAATTTATAACTCGCAAATAATATGCAAACCCCACACATTTAAGCTTCGAGATAAATATTCTGGCCCATCAAAGGTACTCAGCTTTGAACACTTTAACCAAACGACCCTTTCGCTAAATGTTATGTTAATTGCTCTACAGACAACTATTGATATGTCTGGACATTGGAACAAGTCGAAGATCAGTTGTAAGTATCAAAGAAAAAGTGTCAAGTCCGGCTCAATAAAGCATGTAAGGCTTTGCTCTATAAATTTAGACAAAACAGTAATGAGGGAAATAGCATGAGCTCAAGTAGTAGTATCCAAATGAGAGGTAATAATTCCTAAATCCTAACAACGAGAGAAGGGCTATAGACACTAAGTTATACGCATAGTAGACACGTCAAGTGAAGATGTCAATCTTATAAGAAGATAGTTAAATTAAAGTCTGACAAGTCACTCTAGACTGATATAAGTAAGTAAAGAGAAACTGCAATGTTAAAGAATGGATCATAGAGCACCATGCAAATATCTCATTATGTCAAGTGTATGTTCACAAGTATCTCCAACTGATTCAAAACTGAAAATTCATGTACTGATTAAGCCCCATTAATGTCTCGAGTGTCAACTGCTCAAAGCAAGCATAGACACAATATAGTAATTATACAAAGTTGCCAGCCGTGAGACTAAGATGTAGCATTTTATCTCTTTAAATTAAATAACTGGTTTAACGGGGTAAATCAGTTACTATAGGATTGTAGGTTTTTCATCAAATCACATATCGAAAGTCAGTTTTTAGCTAGCCCTTGGACAATGTACGATAATGAACAAGTCCCGTAGTTTAATGTTCTGTTCCCTACACTACACACATTCAAATGCTGAATGAAAGAAGTACAAGACCAAAGTAAATACTGCCTTTAAAAATAATTTTCTAGTAAGACCATATACCCGAACCAAAATGTTTATTCAATCTATTCTTACTAGGTAATAAATTTTCCTGAAAGCTTCCAAGGTTTGTATGCATAAGATCATATCTCATCCAAGATTTTGATGAAAAATTATGTTCACAACTGATGCAACGTTTATAGTTAGATAGGCATTAGAAAGTAAAATGAAATATCAAAGACTACTCTAAATAGGTGGAAGATGTGAAATCCCCTCCTACTGATACATTATGATGTAAAGCACATCTTCGTAAAGGTGTTCCACGGCTTTCTCGAGATTCATAATTGTAATGAAGTGAAATTGTATTACCAATTCCCCCCCCCCCCCCCCCCCCCCCCCCCCCCCCTCATTTGCTCATTACGTACAAATCAGTTAGATGCTATGCATTTGTTAATCAACAAACAATTTAGGCCTTATTCCTCATAGAAGTATTGAACCAAGAATTCAGTAATGGATGATGAAAAGAAACAGATAAACACACATTCACCAACTGAATACCCATAAAAACGCATCAATGGAATGAAAACTACATGTTCATTGATTAACCATTTAAAGGAAACAGCAGTTTCTTCACAAACAGAAGCCATTAGTGCACTCAAGAATTGCAGCATCTCAAAGTAATAAAATGAACCCGTTCAGAGTAAATTCTGGCAAATGCCCACAACTGGAAGTTCCCAATCAGGGTGAAAACGCAAACCAATTCCCAAAGATTGCAAAACACCAAATGCTAACGAAGTAAGAGCCTCTGGAATTTTAGGGTAGAGCAGAAATTAAAAAGATTAGAACATACCGAGATCGCCGCCGCGCTTGGCGGAGTTGCAGTGAGAGTGCTTCTCGGCTAGGTCCTTGAAGGAGGCGTCGCCGGAGAGAATTTCTTCCCGGATGGCCTTGAGCTGAGAGACAGCTTCTTCACGGGTGGTGGCGGAGATGAGGCGGCCGTCGGGATCCTTCCAGGAGGACTTCCGGCGGGAGCCCTGGTGCTTAATCAGAATGTGAGAAGCCCTGACCTTCTCGGACGAGGATGTTTTCGTCTTCTTCGTACTGCTTTGCTTGTGCTTTTCTTGGTGGTGGTGGTGGCGGTGGTGGTGGTCGGCTCCATCCGCCGACTTCTTCCTCTTCCGATCGGTATCTATTTTTGCAGATTGAGGGTTCTCCTACTACGTTTCAGCACACTGAGTCTGAGGACTGAGATTGCGGCCTTTTTCATCCCTATTTTCTCACGTTTTAATTATATTGTTGCATCATTTTTGTGTTGGAAAAAATAAGATATGGTCAACTACCAAAAACAGGTTTTATGGCTCATCCAAGTTGCTACGAAAGTTTATTAAAAATCTTTTCATATTTCTAATTAGCATTCTGAATCCTTTAATTGAAAATATTTCAAAACGAACCTTATAATTGTATTAAATTAGTACTTAAAACCCAATAGTCATAATTGTTATCACGATCGTAGAATTTTGAGTATCAATTTAATACTAATTTAATATAATCACGGGGTTCGTTTTGAGACATTTCAAATCATAAAGTTCGGAGTGCTAATTAGATATATCACATGGAGTGATCGAGCAAATCAACTTTTGATTTCGATCTTCAATTATACCACTAATCCACTTTCGAGCTTTCACTTACACAAATCATTAAGTTCGGTCCTTAAATTACTACTTTCTAATCAAAATTAATCCTTCATTCAAGTTTACAGTCAAAATTAAATGGAATTCTAGTTTTTGGTATTTTTTCGTGCTCTCTCTCTCTCTCAAACTCTCTCTCGACCAAACCCTTAGCTTCTGGTATTTTTTCTTCCTCTCTCCATTTTTTTTTGATAGCAAAAAAACGAGACAAAATACTAGAAACTAAGGGTTTTGTTTAATTTTGGCGACCAACTTGACAGAAAAATTTATTTTGATTAAAAAGTGGTAGTTTAAGAATCAACATTGATAACTCATGTAAGTGAGTAATCGAAAATGAATTAATTGTGTTGTTACATGACGAAAATAAAAATATTTCCCAATTTTACGTATAAAAAATTAACCTTGATAACTAATGTAATTGAGCAATCGAAAATGGATTAATTGTGTTGTTACATGACGAAAATAAAAATATTTCCCAATTTTACGTATAAAAGTTGGTTTATCCCTTAATCGCACCTACCTCCATTGTCTTGCACATAGTTATGTGCCAATAAGATCTATCTCAATTGCAACTCCAGTTTCGCCGATTAAGTTCATCTCTTTATCATCACTATATTCTCACTTAGTGTGCACAAATTTGATAAATAAATTAAATTGAAAATTATTATTTTCATCCTATAAACATTTTTTTTTTTAAAAATTGATCTCAACTATTATTAATTTCTCAATTTAGCACCACATATTTTCAATTTTTGCAAATATAATCCGAAAGTCCAATTCCTATCAGTTAATAACGAAATACGCACGTGAGGTTCGTGTGCACGGTAGTGCCTGGCATAGAATTGTCTTTTACCTCTATTTAAATTCTTTCATCCCCTAATTTTCTTCGTTTTCTTTCAAAATGCCACTAACAAACATACAAACAGAGATAAGATTAAAATGTCATTACAAGCATGCGAATCTAAAGTTTACTCTTTTCTTAGCCATTTGTTTATGATCTTCAAATTTTCTTGTATTGAGAGTCGCCTTCGAGTTAGTCCAATCGTTTCATTTTTTCCAAAAAGTTCTAATATCTTCTAAGGGTTCTATTTTCTTAGTAGTGATTGATATTGCCACTTTTAGATGATTAGGAGAAAAAGACTCAAACTTCCTTATATTAATTCTTGATGCAGTAGATACACTTGAAGATGTTGTTTTCTGTGACTTTCTTAGTTTTTTGAACTGTTTCTTTGTAATAGGCTTACAAACTGTTTGTTTCTTCTTTCCTTTGCTCTCTTGAAACCTCGTCATCCTCCTTATCTTTATTGTCACTTTTCTTGTCTTGCATCATTTACAAATTGTTTCTTTCAAAAATTGATATGAACACAAATGAGATATAAATGAAACTGAAACTGAAATTAAGTAGGTGGTTTATATCGATATTTTTATATTGTTTTGTATTCTTTGGACACCCTAGGGTGTTGTGGTAATTTCCACCTCAAAACTTGCTCTTATGCTCTTTTTGAGGCTTTTTTTATACTTTTTGGATTGCTCTCATTGTTTTGGTCCTTATGCTTTTTCTTTCTCTTTGTTGTAATTTCATCAGGTTCCCTTTTCTTTTTTTTGCACCAGCTGGCCTTCCAACACGCTTTCCAAAATTAGGAAAAAGTGGAGGAATACAAGTATACAACCAATAGCCTTCCAATTCTCAGGGTCATTGAGGGGTAAAATGACATGATCATAAACTTTAAAATAAGTTTTAATCTAATAACACTTGTCCACAACCTCAACAATACCAAGCAGAAAAACAAACCCCACATGAAAGAATTTCATTTTATCTAACATACAACATAAAAATTATTGTGAACCCCATGGTGAAAAATCAAAACAAAAATCTATCACTTGCACTAAAAAGGGATTGGTCATCATTCTTAGCTGGATCTCATAATGTCATATCTTTCTAAACCGTTAATATTAGATTTTCACAACTCGCATTTGCATTCTACTAGTAACTTCAAAAATTGCTTAAATTTGAAAGAGAGATTAAGGGGAACTTAGGGCAAGGCGATGAAAGACAAGGGCATGAACGAAAATGAATCTGGGGGTGAAAATTGACCCTATGTCAGCTAGTAACGTGCACATGCACTATAAAGATTTGCTGGAATTATGACGTTCCGTCGGAATAAATTAAAATCAATTGTATTCTAACAAAAACATCTCATTCCCAAAAAAATTAGTCGAAATTAGCATTCCTACGAGACACCGATGAGAAATTTTTTTAGAAAAAATTACATTTTTGGTCCCACGGTTCACATGCAATTTTTTTTTTTTTGTCTTTACATTTTTTTGCATTCCCGTACGGTTATATTTTGACGAAATTAGTCCCAAACTCAAAAAGATGGATGGAAAAGTTAACAAACGTCACCAAAGCGTGTGAAATCATTTATGTTAATTTTGAAAAATGAAAATTGCTTTAAATAAACAGTCAAAAGTAAATATATGTTTATCTGAACCCTAGTTTTTCACCCATTCTTCATTCCTCTACATTTCTTCTTTCTCTGCTTCTCGCCATTGTCAAGGAAACACGACATTGTCTAGGAACCATGCCTACAACCATAGAGAGTCCTAAGAAACCTGCACTAAATGAGGTACCGTAACTGATGAGGCCTGTAAGACTTGGTCATACAACCTTTGAATATGGTAAGCAAACGGGTCTATAATTTCATATTTGAAAAATGGTTGTGTGTAGTGTCTTTATCAGACAAAAAATGATAAACTTAATAGGTTTTAGTGTCATTGTCGTTGTGTTTCTCGTTAGATTCGTTATGTTGTCTGGGTCCCATTTGCTGGACCACAAAAGTTTTTTTTATTTCTATTTCAGTAAAAATTACGTGCGTATGAATCAATATTATATTTTAAAAGTAAAGTTCTTGTCTTCCATTAATTTTTTACAGAGGGTTTTGAGGCATAAGTGGCATTTTACAGTGACAATTTATCATGGTGGATCAATGAAGTTTTCAAGAAAAGGCAAGTACATCAGAGGTATGGTAAACGACTAGGACTATCTCGACAAGAGAGATTTTCATTTTTATGTTTTGAATGCTATGTCTGATATTTTGGGATACACGGGGGAAAGACAATTCTACAAAATTGATAACAATGGTCAATTCCACTGATTGGTGATGAAAGAGAGATAGAAAAACTATGGGAACTTGATAGTGTCCAAGAGTACGCGGAACTTGATATTTTTTCGGTTGGGGTTAGAACTATTGCTGAACCTTTTACAATTGGTCGTATTTATAAAACTATTGGAATTACACATACTCAAACTTTAGATAACGCTCTAGATGTGATTAGCTTACATACTGATGAAGAAGACACACAATTGTTAATGTTCCACCTTTGGAAAATGTGAACAATGTGATTGAGAATTTTATGGGTAATGTGAACAATTTGACTGAGAAGCTTGTGGATAATGTGAACAGTGTGACTAGAAGCTTGTGGATATTGTGAATGATGTTGATAATGTTACTGTTGTGGATACTGTGAATAATCTGGAGAATGTTAGTGTTGTGGATAATGCTATTGTTGTGGACAATCTTCATGTCAATTTTGTGGATAATGTGATTGTTGTGAACAACCTTCATGTGACCGAAAATGTGCCCAAAGGGACTGTGTTTAAATTAGTTTGATCAAATTGGGACTGAGATGGTACCAGAAAGAGTGATAAATCTAGGTTTTAGTGATGTTAAAGGGAGAGGTATAAGGAAATTAAGAGATGTTAAAGGAAAGAGTGTAATGGGATATGTTGCTGACACAGAATCTGAAGATAGTGATTTTGTGTTAACATAAAGGAGACAAAAGAAGGTTTGATGATGATGGTTAGTTTACCAAATATGTTAATTCTGATGAAGAGTATGTTGGGTCAAAGGGTCCTAAGATTTCATCAAGTGAATCGGACAGTGGTTCATGTACAGATTCAAGTGTTGAAGACTTTGCTAGTAATTGCTCCACTGATAATGAGAACCATGTAGACAATCTTGTTCTCCAACCTGACGATACATATCACCCAGCGTTAATTGAACAAAGATATGCAAACAGAACATTGTTTAGACAGGTTGTTCACTCACATGCCATCAAAACTGGTAGAAGCCTAAAGATTTAAAAGAATGACACTAGAAGGATTTATGCCAGGTGCATGAAGAAGAATCCGTGTTGTGATTGGAATAATGAAGAATAATAAAGAAGGATTTATGCTAGATGCAGTTAAGAAGAATAATGAAGAAAGCTACGTGATATGAGAATATGAGCCCATTCATAAGTGCAGTAGGACAAGAGAGGCGAAGAATGTTAGCCCTGCATGTTTAGTCAAGATGTTTATTGAGTCTTTCAGAGCTGATCCCAAAAGAGATGTCAAAGGCTTCAAAGTGGAGGCTTTTTCCAAGATAGGTGTCAATGTTTCTGATGTACAAGCTGTTAGGAATAGTGCCCTAGAAAGCCGATTCGACGTAATCTGCTTTGGGACTTTTCTTATATCACAGACAATCTTTGAATAATATACGATTGATTATAGGCAAACACTTCTTTATATGCCAATACGTGTTTTGTGTGTTTCCATTACGTGCGCATGTATGAGAACTCCCCTAATCCTGATGACTTTAGGACTCTACCATTTAGGTGAAATGGTTCATGAAACGAGCCCTATATCACATAAGTCATGATTAGTAAAATACTCCAAGCCGATGAGTCCTACAGACAGTGGGAGTGTCAACTTGACTCCTCTAAGGCTTGCTTGTGGGATCACGCCCTTAAGAAGGACCACCTTGTTTCATGGAGGTGCAAAGTGTATAGTTGATACGTGCGTGATACATGAGGGTGCTTACTTTAATAAGTAAGTTCACTAAGGTGCCCCGTGTGAGAACATTCCTAAATGGGAAAGGAAGTTTCTATTTCAGGAAATGGAAACTTCCAGATTAGGAAATATCTCACGAGTCATTGATGTGATTAATTGATCCTTAGACTTGAGGTTCCTTGTCACTTTATGAGTTAACTCTGTAGTCTTAGGTATAAGCTTTAAAGGGTGTCGCCTTAGACAACTGATTCAAGGCTTATGCTGGGGCTGCACAAGTGATTCATGAAAGTGAATGAGAATCAAGAAAGGACCTACACTTGTATTTGCAAGGTGATCTCTTATTGTGTAAGTCATTCATATGCCATATGGAGTCCTTGGCCAAGGCAGTAGATCAAGACATCAAGAAAAGGGTTTCTTGGATTGAGATCAAATGGATATGAAATGCACTTAGCTTTAAGACCAGATTATTAAGGTTCTGGTTATTCCCTTGCCCTAGATCTTGGTTGAGAGATAGTAAGTAGGAGGATTGTATCTCACATGAATCAATGACTTAAAGGTTCTGTCGAATCTGAACATTCCAATTCAGCTAGGGGTTAAACACCTGTTGCTAGACTATGGTCGTTTAATCTGTGGACTGATTAATTAATTAGTGAATTAATTAATTGGGGTCACTGCTAATTGAATTGAGAACCTAGAGGGTCACACACAACAACTTGGTTACATGAGTTGAGGCTTAAAAATGATTAAACGAGTTAATCGAGCCTAAGGGGTTCCACACGTGTGAAATCACACGTGTGGCTCACGTGATTGGACACGTGTCATTAAGACACGTGTGCCACACGTGATTATGTGATGTTAAATAATTAATGTGTTAATTATTTAATAGACTTTGGTTTAATTTTGAATTAAAAAGAAAGTCTAATTTTGGAGAAAATAATCTAGTTAATTAATTACGAATTAATTAATTAGATAAAAAAAATAAAATAAAATAAGTTATTTATTTTATAATAAATAAAGTATAAAATTATCCAAAAATAGTTTGGATATTTTTAGCTCTCTTAAAAGTTGACTAGAATTAGAATTCAAAGTCAAAGTTGGAAAATACTTAATGATCAAGTAATAGGAGAGAGAGGGACCAAATCCTTTGTCCATTAGGACTAGGTTCGGCCGCCCCTCCCCTTTCCTATATATAGGGGAGCTCATGCTCCCCTTTAGAGCTAATTGACAATTCTTGGTTCATGTGTTGAACACCTTCCTTTCTCCAAGATTAAAGTAAACCCTAAGTTAAGCCTAAACACTAACTAGAGAACTAGCATCCTTACTAGTTAGATTGTGATCAAGTTGGTGGACTTTCTCTAGAGACTTCAAGTTAGAAGTTTGAAGATTCGAGCTTTACCAAGGAGAGGGGATCAAGCCGCGAGAAGAGCGTTCTTGGGTGGCTTGAAACGCTTCAAGAAAGAACAAAAGAAAAGTAAGTTTTCTATCTTTACGAATTTGGTTACACGATTGCGAGTTCAAGGTCCTTTTGTTGGAAAAATTTTTTAAATTCCGCTGCTTTCTGATTCGTGTTTTCCAACAAGTGGTATCAGAGCCACCTCGTTAATCGTGTTTCTGATTCGTCTCAATTATACTGAATTTGGTAGAAATTCTTAGGCTTGATGCGATTGAGTATTTGTAATTGTTTTAGAAAGCCTGAATTACGAAACTGTAGTTTTTCCTGAAAGTTTCTGAAAATTGGTTTTTATAAAATTTAATCTTGAAAAACAATTTTAAATTTGAAACTGTATAAACTGTTTTTGGATTTCTTGGATTGGTTTTGTTTTTGAACGAAAACACGAAACGAAAACCCGGATCGCGACGAACACGCGAAACCCCGCGCGCGAAGGCGTCGCGCGCACCGCCCGCCTGACCTAGGCGTGCGCAGGGCGTCCCGCCCAGCCCCTCCCGCACGCCGTGCGGGCGGTCGGCCGCCCACCCCGCCCGAATGCTTGCGGGAAAGCCGCGCGCACTCGCGCGGCCTTGGCCGAGCGCTGTGCGCGCCTGTCGCGCGCGCCGCGTGCGTGCGGTCTTCTCCTCGTACGGGTCCCGTTTTCGCGATCCGGCCTTTTCGTGTTTCGTGCAATCCAGTCCCAATTTTATTTTAATTTTAAAATTTTATTTTTGAATATTTATTTTAATTTTGAACAAAACTTAAAATTGGGATTTTTGAGAAATTGAAACGGTTTATATTTTGGAAAAATACATCTTGATAAAATTATTAATTTTCAGAAATTAATTGGAATTTTATTTGTTTTGGTAATTTGGGATTTATTGAAAACTTTTATAAACAAGACTCGCATCAAGTCGTGTTTTAAGCTATTAGAGCTTAAAGCGAGAATTTTAATTTATTGGTTAAATTTAAATTCTTGCAAAAGCATGTTAGGTGATCATGGGTTTAGATCTATGTATGGTTTTAATTTATGCACATGGATGGTTTAAATTGGGGTTGGAGCCCTATAGTTGCGTTTTTCAATTGAGGTTGGAGCCTCACTTATGTGCGTACTGTTATGTGATTTATTATGTGGCTTTCCATATTACTGTTTTTGAGGCCGGGGTATGCCCCGTGTAATTGTCTAAGGCCAATATGAAGATTGAGCCTTATTACTTTATGTCTTTTTCTTTTTATTGTAATTTGAGAGTAGAGATAGGTGGTGAGGTTTTATTTTCATTTTGGAGACAATGCACCCATGGAGTAAGATGGACCACATTCAAGTAACAAGGAGGCCATAAGTGAAGACCCCTCAAAATGTTAGGGAGGGGAATCTCAATTGTTAAATGTAATAGAGATAGGGCTCGTATTTTGTTACCGTTTTCCCTTATGTGATTTGAACTGTTTATGTGGTATGTATGTTAGAACTTGTGATTGTGGAGTGGCTCCCACACATCACGCATAAGATAGGTAGAACCCATGATCATTACATGTTAGTATCATGCTAGGACATGTTATCTGTTTATGTGCTTGTTTGAAATGCATTTAAGTGTACTTGCATTAATCAAGACTAATAAAATTGGATAACATATATGTTGGTGAGGTCGAACCGGACAACTCTCCGGTTGATTCGAAAATTCCCATTAAATATTAAGCTAATTTCGAACAAATAGGTGTTTAATTCGAGATGCAAATTTTGAATTAAATTCCTAGCATTCCATCAATAGGTTTTAAGTTTAGTAAGTGAAGCTAGTTATTGTCCGCGAGTCGTGGGATAGCTAGTGGAGCTTGTTAGTTCTTAGTTACCTAATTGATCATTTTAAATGATCAATATTTCATGGTCAATTTTAGCAAGGGCGATGTCCGCGAGTCGTGGGTCGTTCGAACTAAGTTGTGGTCATGATCTTATGATTGATGGGTCTGGCTTAACGCCTAAGTAAATATGGATGTCGCACGAGTCGTGGGTCCATATTGAAAGATAGGTGATGCAAAAACAATTACTAAGAGTTCTAAAGGTGTTAGAATTGGTAAGTTGTACCTACCTAGGGTTTTACTTAGAATGTCCGCGAGTCGTGGGTTCGAGGTAAAATGCTTAGGATCTTAGTACCCATTGGGAAAAGCGTTCCTCTTAGATCTTTGGGAATTATAGATCTTTGAAAAACAGTGGGAGCTACATTAGATTAAAGACCTTATCTTTTGTATATCGTTATAATTCAACATGCTCACCTAGTTCTCTGCTTAGCATTTAGGTTGTAGTTCTGTGATTCTCTACAATATGAAATGCAAGCCCATTCGTATCCATCCTTAAGTCAAAAGAGTTGACTAAGTCCTAACTAACTCTAAATTGGTTTTGGATCCTAAAATTCGTTTTAGATTCCGAATAGAGAAAGGTGTTCTCTAAAGGGCGAAGTTTTCAATTATGAAAATTCGACCCGGGCCAAAAGAGAAGCAATCTGAGGTGAATGGATTTCTCCAAACCACTTAAGAGCAATTGAACCACCTCATAAAAATGTTACAAGGTATAACATTGTGGAATTATTCAATATTCCAAATGAGGAAACAAGTGCACATGAACAAGGTCTAAAGATCTTATTTGAAGATCTTGTGGTCTCGATCATTAACTGAGAAAAGAGTTCTCAATGCACTGATTGCTTACATTGCTTCCACCATCATTCAAACCCTTTATGCTCAACTAGAATGATGCTAATGTAGCATAGTTAATCATTTAGTTGATAATGGTTGAGAGCATCCTTAAGAAGGAATAAAAGGTTGAGATGGTTAATTCTTCTTCTAAACTTCCCTAAGTTAAAGGCTTGAACGCCTAAAGAAGAAGAAACCCTTAAGAGCCCAATGGAGGGGCATGTAAGGGGTGCGCCCAAAAGACACTAGAGATCAAATAGGACGTTTGCTTCTATGATAGCAAATAAGGACTTTGAAAGGGAACTGCGAAGAGTATGAGTACTCTGAAATGTTACCTCGTTTAGTAATTCTACTAGGAATAGAATTTACTAGTCTTGAGTCAGTTCTGCATAATCCGTTGTGCAAAGACTCAAGGCACTAATGTTCTGAACATACAACGAGATAACAAAAAGTAAGTGAGATGACAAAGCTTCGAATTACTTTGGAAAGTTGAGATATAAAAGGATTAGCAAGTCAGACACCTTAGGATCATTCTATGAAAATGAACCTATAGAGTTGACTTCCTGTGAATCCTATCTCAAAGGGAAAACGTTCCCGGAACATTGTTTAGGTGAAACATGGAACGTTCCAAAATTATAGTGGATTTCGATCCATGCTGATGAGTGTAAGATGCTTAATGTAAGCACTAGATACAATCGTCAGTTTAATCATTATGAATGAATGTACTTGTTAAAAGTACAAATTCGAAACTTATATGAAATTCTTAGAATTTCAAAAGGAGGTTAGGAACCGAAGTAGTCATAAGTTATAGGTAAATCGATATGATCGAGATAGCCAATATCTTAGTAACTAATTCCTTAGTCATCTTAGAGATAATAGGATTATCTCTCGGTAAACTAATTCGAGACACCTTAGTGTTTCCGAATGACGGAATGAAACCTAATAGGATATGGTCCATTCCATAGTAAGCTTTACTGACTTATAATCATTCTAGGAATAAACTCCTAGAATATGCAGTTAGAGATTTTGAATTTAGTACCTTCCAAAATCAGTCCTTCAGTTGCACTATGCAATGTGGCATTCTAAATTCCCTAATTATTCTTATCCAAGAATTTAATGGAATCCTCTTAAGTGAAGAGGATAGTGGGAGATAAGCTTGAAATGAGTTCAAGTTTATACAATGATATTGGATATCAGTTTTGCGATTCCCTTGCACAAAGGTTGTTTGTCTCAAAGGAATGTACCTTTCTTAAGGAATCGTTCCTATATAAGAAGAAAGGCAAGCAAGCAGACCTCAAAGAAATTTGAAGGAAAAATATCCATGCCACATATAGAAGAAACGGGCCCATCTGATAAAACTTAGCCAAATTTTAGAGTATGTACACGTGTGAAACCCTTCTCTTAAGATGCGTTTAGAACGCGTTCCTAGATAGCCAAGGAATTACTTGAATAGGAGACACTGTCAGATTTGGAATCTGAGTAGTGTAAGCAAGCCTTGAAATCCAATATGGATTCCATATACTTAAACCGAGTTTTGACCTTGGTTGATCCACCTGATAGGATCAAGCTCCTAGAGCTTCGAGTAAATGGAAAGCATTACAACCTTCTTGACGGTTGAAATACAAAAGTCCATTTGGATTGTGTTTACCATATCCTCATATTCTGACTATGAGATATGATAAATGAATATGAGAACTATCTTATTCAATATGAGATTGAAAGAGAGTGAAATAAGGTATTTCTATAAATCTCATTTTCAGTGGGAGTATGCATAAGGTATGCAAATCCCTAAAGTCAATCTGTGGATTGATAAAGGCTTCTAGGAGTTAGACAATTCGATTCCATAGGATAGTCAAATCGTTTGACACAGATGGAAGTCGAATAAGTCTCAAAGTGTACATAGGAAAGTTAGTGATGTAAGAGTCAATTTTGGTTCTTTAGAAGACGATGTCCTTCTCATTAGGAATGTCAAGGATGACGTGAAAGTTACCAATTCTTGTTTAAAGAAACAATTTGACATGAAAGATCTTAGTGATTATCCTATATTCTCGACATTCAGATCTATAGAAGATAGATCTAAGAGAATAAAAGGATTATCACAAAATGAGTACATAACCACGGTGCTAAAAGGAGTTTAGTATCGACAATGGAACATCTCTTTTGAAGAGTATGTGTCCTAAGATAACTTTGAGAAAGTTAGAATGTCCAGAATCCCTTTAAGTGAAAGGGTGCATAATGTATGAAAAGTTATGTACTAAATTAGATATGGCGCAACACTAAGCGTAGTAGGCCGAATCTAATATGACCTCAGAGAAGGTCATTAGATCTCTGTAAAGGATGTCCTCAGAGTACTTGAGAAGAAATGAGGATATGTATTAGTTTACAGAGCCCAAAAGATCTTATTGTTAGAAGGATATTTGATGTAACCGTTCATCAAACATAGATGATTATGAAATCATTGAAAGGATACAACTTCTACCAGAATGGTAATGTAATGTGTTGGAAAGGGGTTCCAAGGACGGACATTGCAAAAACTATCGTAGTTGAGAACTTAGTCGTATTATATAATACTAAGTTAAGTGTTTGGGTAAGAAACTCCATCTAACTTGTTAGATGAAGTTCCTAGCATGAAAACAACTCCTTGATCATATTGTATGATAAAAGGATGGTTGCTCAAGTAAAAGAACCAAGACCTCACCAAGAGACTGAACACGTGATTACGAATCACTTTATAAGGAAAAGGTGTTTCCTAAGAGATGTGTAAACAAGAGGGTCACATCAGCAGAGAATATAGCAGATCCACTTTGGAAACGCCCAAAGTCAATAGGGTCTCTAAGTGCATCTTAAGAAGATGGGACTTGGAGTACCTAAATGGCTTTTACGGGCAAGTGGGAGATTGTTAGGAATAGTGCCCTAGAAAGCCGATTCGACGTAATCTGCTTTGGGACTTTTCTTA
Organism: Lantana camara; assembly: GCA_037501455.1. NCBI lineage: Eukaryota > Viridiplantae > Streptophyta > Magnoliopsida > Lamiales > Verbenaceae > Lantana > Lantana camara. The sequence continues at coordinate 90,483,872 of CM074858.1, read as the reverse complement.
TATCACAGACAATCTTTGAATAATATACGATTGATTATAGGCAAACACTTCTTTATATGCCAATACGTGTTTTGTGTGTTTCCATTACGTGCGCATGTATGAGAACTCCCCTAATCCTGATGACTTTAGGACTCTACCATTTAGGTGAAATGGTTCATGAAACGAGCCTTATATCACATAAGTCATGATTAGTAAAATACTCCAAGCCGATGAGTCCTACAGACAGTGGGAGTGTCAACTTGACTCCTCTAAGGCTTGCTTGTGGGATCACGCCCTTAAGAAGGACCACCTTGTTTCATGGAGGTGCAAAGTGTATAGTTGATACGTGCGTGATACATGAGGGTGCTTACTTTAATAAGTAAGTTCACTGAGGTGCCCCGTGTGAGAACATTCCTAAATGGGAAAGGAAGTTTCTATTTCAGGAAATGGAAACTTCCAGATTAGGAAATATCTCACGAGTCATTGATGTGGTTAATTGATCCTTAGACTTGAGGTTCCTTGTCACTTTATGAGTTAACTCTGTAGTCCTAGGTATAAGCTTTAAAGGGTGTCGCCTTAGACAACTGATTCAAGGCTTATGCTGGGGCTGCACAAGTGATTCATGAAAGTGAATGAGAATCAAGAAAGGACCTACACTTGCATTTGCAAGGTGATCTCTTATTGTGTAAGTCATTCATATGCCATATGGAGTCCTTGGCCAAGGCAGTAGATCAAGACATCAAGAAAAGGGTTTCTTGGATTGAGATCAAATGGATATGAAATGCACTTAGCTTTAAGACCAGATTATTAGGGTTCTGATTATTACCTTGCCCTAGATCTTGGTTGAGAGATAGTAAGTAGGAGGATTGTATCTCACATGAGTCAATGACTTAAAGGTTCTGTCGAATCTGAACATTCCAATTCAGCTAGGGGTTAAACACCTGTTGCTAGACTATGGTCGTTTAATCTGTGGACTGATTAATTAATTAGTGAATTAATTAATTGGGGTCACTGCTAATTGAATTGAGAACCTAGAGGGTCACACACAACAACTTGGTTACATGAGTTGAGGCTTAAAAATGATTAAACGAGTTAATCGAGCCTAAGGGGTTCCACACGTGTGGCTCACGTGATTGGACACGTGTCATTAAGACACGTGTGCCACACGTGATTATGTGATGTTAAATAATTAATGTGTTAATTATTTAATAGACTTTGGTTTAATTTTGAATTAAAAAGAAAGTCTAATTTTGGAGAAAATAATCTAGTTAATTAATTACGAATTAATTAATTAGATAAAAAAAAATAATAAAAAATAAGTTATTTATTTTATAATAAATAAAGTATAAAATTATCCAAAAATAGTTTGGATATTTTTAGCTCTCTTAAAAGTTGACTAGAATTAGAATTCAAAGTCAAAGTTGGAAAATACTTAATGATCAAGTAATAGGAGAGAGAGGGACCAAATCCTTTGTCCATTAGGACTAGGTTCGGCCGCCCCTCCCCTTTCCTATATATAGGGGAGCTCATGCTCCCCTTTAGAGCTAATTGACAATTCTTGGTTCATGTGTTGAACACCTTCCTTTCTCCAAGATTAAAGTAAACCCTAGGTTAAGCCTAAACACTAACTAGAGAACTAGCATCCTTACTAGTTAGATTGTGATCAAGTTGGTGGACTTTCTCTAGAGACTTCAAGTTAGAAGTTTGAAGATTCGAGCTTTACCAAGGAGAGGGGATCAAGCCGCGAGAAGAGCGTTCTTAGGTGGCTTGAAACGCTTCAAGAAAGAACAAAAGAAAAGTAAGTTTTCTATCTTTACGAATTTGGTTACACGATTGCGAGTTCAAGGTCCTTTTGTTGGAAATTTTTTTTAAATTCCGCTGCTTTCTGATTCGTGTTTTCCAACAAGCATATAGGGCTAAGAACAAGAATGTTAAAATGGTTCAAAATGGTTATGGAGATCAATATGGGAAGTTGTTCGACTATGCAGAGGCTCTAAGAGAAAGAAATCCAAGATCCACTATTGTCTTAGAGGTAGAGAACTACAAGTTCCAGTCAATGTATGTCAGTTTTCAAGTACTTAAAAGTGGATTTTGGGCAGGTTGTAGGAGGATCATTGGTGTAGATGGCTGTAATTTTAAAGGTCCCATTTGGAGTGTCTTGTCGATTGCAGTGGCAATTGATCCCAATGATGAGTTTTCCCTTTGCATATGTGTACTTGGGGTTGAGAACATGAGCACATAGGAGTGGTTTCTTTCATTATTGAATAAGAATCTCCTCAAGGATAAGGAAGAGACTTATACTTTCATCTCTAACAAGCAAAAAGGACTTGTTTCAGCCTTTGAAAATGTCCTGCCAGCACTTGTATGGTAATATAAAGAGAGCTGGTTTCAATGGATTAGGATTCAAGCTTGCACTGTGGAAGTCTGTAAAGGCAAGTACAGTCCCGTATTTTGAGACTGTTATACAAGAATTAGTAGACATGAACAGAAAATGTCTTGAGTGACTTAATGACAAACATCCTTCATGGAGGTCCATCTCATACTTTGACACATTTAGCAAATCTGATGCATTGTTGAATAATCAATGTGAATTATTCAATTCCTGCATTATGGATGCAAGAGAGAAGCCCATATTGACAATGTTTGAGTCGATAAGAGCATATCTAACGAAAAGAAACCAAAAATTAAGGGATCAGACTGAGAGAAAATGAGAAGATAGAAAGATATGCCAAAAGATAAGTAAATTGCTATAGAGACACACCCTAAAATCAAGCAAATGTGTGCCAATAAAATCTGATGACATATATTATGACGTGAAAATCACTATGTACAATGATTTTGAGATTGTTTATTGTACTTGGATTTTTAATAGTATCAATAATGTCCTCTTTTTTGGTTGCAGGTAAGATCCATGGATGGTTCAATGTTTATTGTTGACATAGAGGATCATTCTTGTTCTTGCAGGATGTGGGATGTGTTTGGAATCGCCTGCAAGCATGTTGTGAGTGTCATATATGCCTAAGGACTTGATTCGAAAGATTATGTGCACGTATGCTATCATGTATCTATATATAACTTTGTGTATGGAAAGACAATCTTGCTAATGAATGACCCAATTTTGTAGTAAAATTGGTTACATACCTCCTTTACCACCAAACTCTGGAAGAAGGCCTGGTAAACCAAAAAGGGTAAGAAGGATAGACCAGGATGAAGAAACAAGTAAGAGAAAGACACAGAAGGGTAGGCTGAGGATGAAAAGAGAAACTTATAAAGTTACACGCAAGTTTTGTGGTGGGAAAGGTCATAACAGAAAGGGATGCAAAGCCAGGAAATATGTGGATGAATGTTATAGTGAGGAGAAGACTGAGAGGCTGATCAATGAATGGATTACAAGTGCTGAAGGGACTGGCCAAACTCAACATGAGGAAATAACACAAAAGGATGGAGAAGGTCCCTTCCTTGACACGAACTCAAGAAGCTGGAGCACCAAAATGGCAATAAGTTATTATATATTTATAAGTCATCTCTTTTTTGAATAAATAGCACACAAAAGAAGATGATTGATATGTTATTATTCTTTTGCAGACTAGGAAAAGAGTAATTAGGGCACCTAAAAAGCCTATTCTGGTGGGAGCAACTGTTAGGGAAGGACTACTATATTTATTCTCTTTTTTATCAGCTTAGTTAGTATTATACCGAACATATAATGGGTTTTGTTATTGTATTGAGATGGTTAATGTCCATCTGTGTAAGCATCTATGTAAGTTTGAGAATGCTTAATGTCCATGGTTCTGTAATGAATAATTTTAGGGCACTTTTGATAAAGTAATGAATGATATTATGTTGAGATTTTTTGAATCTTGTTTGTCATTATTCAACTGAATATGGTGATGCTTGTTTGACATTATTCAACTAAATATGGTGGTGAATGATTGATGAACGTTTCTTGTGAATATGGTGGTTTCTTGTAGGGACATATTACAACATTACATTGATAGTTTTTTCAAATAAAAAGTACATCCCTTCAATATTAGCCAAAATAACATAAATGCCCCTTCCGACTTTTGACAAAATAACAGATGGACCCCCTGCAACTTACACATAAATAAAACAAGTGCGTTGACTCCACCTAAAACCTTACGTTATCTAAAAGAAACACTAAAACCCCCGTGTTATAAAAAATAAGTTTGAAAATCCTGTGTTATAGATAAATTTGCTCACTCCCCCCTCGTGCCAATAAATCTTAATAAATATAATCTTTCTTTATTACCCTTATTTATCTTTAGGAGGGAATTAACTGTGCATCGTCATTCTCTTCTTTTAAATTGCAGTAAAAAAATTTCTCTTCCTTTACAATTAGGGTTCACGACCTCAATACAAGAAAGAGAGAAAAATTACAAGGGCTAAAAATTGAGAGCAAAATGTATACGATTTCAACGTGAACATGAAGAAGATAACCCACGTTACTCAAAGCTGTTAGGGTTCAAGAAGAAAATGTCCAGGTTTGTTTCTCTAATTTTTGCATCAATTTTTTATTCCTTGTTTTTTTCTTATTTGATTTGCTGGAATGTGTACGAATTGTGGCAATGTGGTTCTAGTTTTGTACATTATTTGATCGATTATAGCTAGAAATTGTGGTGGGTCTCCCAATATTGAGTTAGGGTTTAACAATTTTACTGCTTATTTTGATTTTTTACCAAATGCTTTCATATATTTCTGTATTTTTTAGTTGAGTTAGGGCATTTGCTAATTTTATGTCGATTACAAGTTACAACCCAAGTGTTTCATTTTTTTTTTTGCAATTTTTTCTTGCAAATACCATGTTTTAGGTTTGAATCATGGTTCAATTTTGCTCGATTATTGCGATTTTTGGAATTCATATTTCAATTTTGTTATTATTTGATCGATTATAGCTAGAAATTGTAATGGGTCTCCCGATTTTGATGAGCTAGGGTTTAGCAACCTTGTTGCTAGTTTTAAATTTTTTTACCAAATGGTTTCATATATGTTCTATATTTTTCTTGCAAATACCTATTTTTGGGTTTGTTAAAGTTGCCTAATTTTTTAAGTTGTTGTGAACTAGTAGTGAAGATAATATGCATATTATTAAAGATGATCCTTTTGTAACACAACTTTCTCAATCTCAAGCTGATGTTCATGTTAATGATTCGTTGCCAAATAATAATGTGGAAAAAGATGCAGCCCATTATGAAAATCTTAGTGATTTGGAGATCGATGAAGAAATGGCTGCTGAATTTACAGACGACATTGCTGAAAAGAGAAAAAGGAAAAAACAAACAGGCCCTGTCCCTGAGGATAGTCCTGGAGGTGAGGACTCAGATTATGGTGAGTCTGACTACAACCCATCTGAAGAAAGTGAGAGTGATGTCCCTTAAGATGCATTTGAGTATGTCGAAGGGTTTTCAAAGGATGACATTTTTAAAGCAAGAGATCTAAGCAAAGATGCTAAAAGAAAGAGACTAACACAAGTTGTTTGTGTAGCAGAAGGTTGTAATTGGAGAATATATACATCTTGTATGCAAAATTCTAAGATGTTTGATATGGAAACCCTTAAAGGGGAACATAATTATGCTAGAGCAAACACAAATTTCAGAGCTCGAGCTGCTTATGTTGCCAAGAGAATGGAACTCATAGTTAAGGAAAATCTCGGTATCAAGATAGAAAGATTTCAAAACATCGTTTAAAGAAAACTGGGTGTTGAGATCACAAAATCGGTGGCTTCAAGAGTCAAAAAGTTGGCTAGGAAGAAGTTGATAGGAGATGACGAGAAAGAATTTGGACTTCTCTGGAATTATTACGCAATAGTGAGATAATTAAATCCAAACAACACTTTACTTTTACAAAAAGTGTTTGGTTCTGATCCTCCGTGTTTGACAAGATGCACTTTTCTCTGACAGCAATGAAGGAGGGTTTTTTTGGCTGGATGCAGGCCTTTTATAGGTTTAGATGGATGCTTTATTATGACTATACATGGTGGACAACTTCTAACAGCAGTTGAGAAAAATGGAAATGACAACTTTCCTGATAGCAATTGCCTATGTTAAGAGCGAGAATAGGGAAACCAGGACATGGTTTGTGTAGACACTTCTAGAGGTCATTGGAGTTGCCAATGAAGATAGGTGCACCTTTATCTCCAAGAGACAAAAAGGCTTAATTGAAGCATTGAAAGATGTTGTACCCGATTCTGAGCACTGATATTGCTTGAGACATCTCTACCAAAATTTTAGTGTGAAATGCAATAGTTAAGAATTAAAAGATCTTTTCTGGAAAACAGTTTATGTTGGGTGCAAGGATGAATGGTTGGAAGTGATGAAAAATATAGAAAAAGTTGATCCAAAAATGGAGGACAACAAAAAAACTACATATGAGTGTTTGATGGCAATCCCCAGTGATTGTTGGGCAAGATTCTTCTTCAAAGGTAACTGTAAGTTGGATGTTTTAGTTAATAAAGCTCATTGAGAATATTACACCATAATGAGTTTCCCGTGTGAACATTCCACCAAAATTTCATGTTAAAGACGAGCAAAATATCCTCCAAATTTCGTACACCTAGACCCCTCTCATTAGTCGGATAGCAGATGTCTCTTCCAACTAGTCCAGTGGATACGCCGTTTGTCCGTAGTTGAACCCTCGGAGAAGCCATTGCAAAGTAATTTTATAGCTCGTAACACACCTTGTGGAGGCGATAAAATTTGAATGGTATGCATCGGAATGGAATATAAGACAAATTTTATCAATTGTAATCGACCGCCGTAAGAGAGAGAGAGCTTGTTTCCTAGCCCTGAAAATTCACTCTCATTTTAGCCAAGAGGTTGTCAAAATAGACCCGCTTGCGCCAACCCCTAAATAAAGGAGCCCCTAAATAAGTTCAAGGCAACGAAGCTCTAGAGAACCCCATTATGCTTTGGACTAAATTTGCAGCCAACTCAATATTATTACCAATAATAAAAGCGCTTTTCTGAATATTAACTTTTTGTCCTGAAAGCTCCTCATAATTCTCAAGAATTTCTCTTATTTGTAAGAGTGACTGATTCCGACTATTATGTCATCTACAAATGCTAAATAGCTAACAAAAAACTGAAACCGGAATCCTAAACCTGCTCTTTTTGTCCTGCTCCGCTAATCTGTTTAAAGAAATAGACAAAAAATCTGCAGCAATCACGAAAAGCAAAGGGGATAAAGGGTCATCATATCGCAAACCTCTTGTAGATATGAAAAATCCGATCGGCTCACCATTTATCAGAACTGAAGACCAACAATTGTTGATGCAGGCTCTAACCCAAGCTATCCATTTTTCATTGAATCTTTTCTTACGTAATATCTCACATAAAAATTTCCACTCAAGTTGATCATAAGCTTTTGTTAGGTTTAACTTGAGTATAATATTCTTATCCCGACAATGATTATTAAGACCATGAATCAATTCCTAGGCTAACAAAACATTATCACAGATGCCTCTCCCTTTGATAAACCCGCTCTGATTCAGAGCAATTAACTTGTGAAGAACACGAGCTAGCCTATTCGTCAACATTTTTGTAATGATTTTGTTAGAAACATTACAGAGACTTATAGGCCTATAATCTGACTACAAAGATGGGTTTTCCTTTTTCTCGATTAAAGTAATCAAAGTTGAAGTATAAGCTTTGGAAAGATCTGTCCTATTAAAGAAATCCGACACCGCTTAAAAAACATCAGTTCCTACAATACTCCAAAACCGTTGATAGAATCTCGCTCCAAACCCATCCGGATCCACTGTACTTGTTGGACTCAACTCGAAAATAGCTTCCTTCACCTCTCTAATTGAAGGATCAATACATAGTTGATCATTTTCTGCATCATTAAGAACTTGTTCCACGAGCCCCAGCTTGTTGTCTAAGTTCCCCATCCAAGCTTGAGTCAAAAGCAAAGATCTAAAATAATCTGATGCAGAATCTTGATTATCTACCACTTCCTGATTGTTCACTCGAATTTTATTAATTCTCTCTCGGAAGCGTTTCTTCTTGAAAAGAGAGTGAAAATACTTAGTGTTTTGTTCCCCTTCTAAAATCCACTTACACGCGGTCTTCTACCGCCAAAAATACTCCTCTATCTTTAAAGCCTCATGCCAAACAGTCGCGCAACGATTCATTTCTACTAATTTCTCATATGCCAGATTCCAATCATACTCATTTTTTGTTGTAAGAGCCGCTTTCTCCGTATTTCGTACTTTGTCGAACACGTTCCCAAAGACTTCCTTGTTCCACAGTTTTAGATCTACCTTTAACCGTTTGAGTTTTAGATGAAGTTTTCATATACCACTCTCGGATACCGGATTATTCCAACTCCTCGCAATTGTATCTTCAATATCCTGGTAATGAAGCCACATATTCTGGAATCTGAAGGCTAATGATGAACTACGGGCATGATCATAACATAAAATTAATAAAGGACAATGATCAGAGGTGCTTCGAGCTAGGTGTCATGCGTCGAGCCAAAAGTTTTACCCCATTTTTCCAAAATCAATATTCTGTCGAGCCGCTGCCATAGACCAAGCTTAGTCTACGTATAAACTGTACCCTCGAAGCGAGGTTCCACAACTTGAATGTCTTGGATGAGAAACGTGAATTCCTATATTTCATGCAAATCCGGCTCACCCATACCTCCTCGTTGTTCCTTCAAACTCGCAATGGTGTTAAAATCCCCACCTATAAGCCATGGATGATTATCAACTCTATTCTCCCTTAAGAAATCCCATAGCTTACAACATCCTTCTCTTGTACACTTAGCATAAACAATAATGATAATAATAGGCTGACTCCACTCTCTGCAACAAATCTTCAAATGATGGAACTGTCTGTTATCTACCAAAGTCTCCACTTTGATTCCCTCGCAAAAAAAGAACCAAATGTAGTTAGAAACATTGTTAATAATGCTACTATAATTAAGTTTACTACATAAGTAATGAATATCAAGATCAATCATGGGTTCAAGTATACAGAAGAATTTAAGCTTATTTTTTTTCAAATCCTTTTAAGGATACGCCGTCGGCCATCGTTTCGTATCCCTCGAATATTCCAGATCATAGTTTTTAGCATCATGGAGAACCCATTGGTGTGGCTGATGACCGTGTCACCTCTTAGAAGCCGTGTTTTAATTATGGCATCCTCCCCTTGATCCTGTTCTATTGAATTTAGTTTGTGATTTTGATCTCTTTTTTCTTTTGCTCTCAACCAACGTAAATTCCCTATCATATTCAGTATCTCGTGAGCTGTTGTTGTTTTGTATTCTACAGATTTTCTCATCTGACTTAGAACGCTAGTAAATAGCTTTTTCTTTGAAAGTCTCATCATCATCCTCTATATCTCTCTCTAGTTCAACATCTAGCAGGCCCTTTGAGGAAGATCCATCTACTTTCTTCTCGATCTCCTTTTTTTCTTCAACGCATCGTTAAATCCCCACTTCCGGATATAGAAACGTGTCAATAGGAATCATATGCATCTGTTAATAATCCCTTAACTCAGCAGCCAGGTTGACGTCCATAATGAGATCATTCACTTCCTCTAGAAAGTGGCCTTTTTGTCCTGAAGCGCCTCTATTTTGTTCCCCTTCTTTTGTGTTCACTGACCTTATCGAACTTGTGTGCTTAGATTGAGATTTGGATTGATCTACTCCTCACATTCCTTGATTAGCAAATTGTATTTCTTGAACTTCTTGTCTCATTCCCTTTCTCTTTTCCACCCAAACTTTTGAGGGTCACTCTTGTTGTTATTCCTTTCCTCCCCAATTTGAGACTTCGGTAAGTTAGTTGAAGCCCTTTTCTCTGTGATGACAGTTTTCAAATTCATCTGCTCCTCATTAGATTCGGTGGCTATTTGTTGAGTGTGAAATTCGCATGAATATTAGCATTGATTAGACTATCATTGTGTGCTGTTTGATGTGTTTATGTGTTTATTTTGCTCAATTTAGGTAATTATTGAGTTGGAGATGAGAAACGACGTTCCAAGACGAATTCGAGCATTTTTGGAGGAAAAAGAGGTAACACCCGTTACCTTATGGGAGAGCAATTTCAGTAACCCCCGTTAACAGATACAAGAGCAAGCCTTTGGCGAATCAGAGGGGTAACGCCCGTTACCCTGGGCAGAAGGAAAGTGGTAACGCCCGTTACCACTAATATAAGCGTTATGGCGATTTCAAGAAGTAACAGGCGTTAACGATATTTGTGCATGGATGGGTAATGCCCGTTACCAGAGTCGGCGAGAGAGCAATTAGGGATGCTATTTAAGTGTGTTTTGGAGTCTTTTTGGAGAGCTTTTCTTCGGGGTTTTCACCTAGTTTCTGGAGAGAAGAAAAAGAAGTTCAGAGGAGTTTTTCAGAGAATTCGAGAAGACGAAAGGATTGAATTCTTAGAACGATTCCAGTTTTCCAGTTTTATTATTGCTTTAATTATCAAACTAATTCCTTTAAGTTTAGTTTTAATTAGTTTTCGTTTGCTAGATTTGTCTTTCAGATTTTACTGAATGTTTATGGTTTTGATGTTTAGACTTTTTTTAGTTTTGATGAACATGAATTCTTTTAATGCAATTTCCTTTAGTTTTATGAGTTTTGCTTTAATTATGAGTAGCTAATTCTCTAGGGCTAGGGGAGTCATGATGAATGCATGATAGATGTTTGATATGATGCTTGAATGACTTGTGTTAATTCTTAGTTTGAAAACAGGTTTGAATTGACTTACGATGGCTGGATGACCCTTAGCATGTGTTATAATTACCTATAGATCGAGAGATTGATGGTAATTTACATGGTTTTCATAACTTGTAAGTTATAGAATACAAAGAGATCTGGTTCTAGGTTATACAACAGTAATCTTATTCCATGCCAAGCTGCTAGAATATTGAATTGCACTAGTTTTGTTCCTATGATTTAATTAACTATCGGTGATTGCGAGAGCAACATTGAACACTAATTAAGCACTTGGTTACACCTTGAGAGAGGGTAATACAAATATAATTGACTAGGTTGTAGAATTACACTTGTCAAACGAGTATCATATTAACTCTTGATTGTGTGATTCATTACTTTCCCTGCCTGCTTAGTTTACTGAAGTTAATTCACGTGTGTTTTAGTTGTTACTTGCGTTTAATTCTAGTTAATCGGTTAATTCTGTTTTTAGTAGATTAATAGATAACAACAATTACTTTTCGTTAGGTCTTTAGATTAGAGAAGGATATGGAGTAGTGATTGATTTCACTTCCCTGTGGGTACGATCCTATTGTGTTACACGTATATTACGTGTACACTTGCACGATTGGTTTTAACTTAAGTAAAACACCACAAAAAGTTTTTGGCGCCGTTTCCGGGGAAGGCGTTTTAAGTCAATATTACTTAAATATTTCGATTTAGTGCTTTAGACCATTACATTACTTTGTGTTCATTATCTGTTGTTACTGTGGAATTGAACTGAGGATTTCTTTCTCCTTTGTGCAGGTTTACGGTGCACGCGAAGATCTCAAGATCTAGAATTGGTACCATACGATCTGGAGATCGAGAGAACACTGAGTGCTATTAGGAGGAAGCGTAAAAAGGATAAGAAACCGACTATCATACCAATGGCTAACCCACCTCAAGATCCACCACCACCGGCCATAAGAGATTATAACGTGCCGCAGGCTGGAGAATTCAGACTGCAACCCGTCCCCCGATAGCAGCAAACAATTTTGAGATCAAACCAGCTATCATCAATCTGCTACAGAACAATCCGTTTTCAGGATTACCACTGGAGGATCCGACATCACATCTTGAGTATTTTCTTGAGGTGTGTGATATCTTTAAGATCCACAATGTCACTACTGATGCTATCCGAGTCAGGCTTTTTCCCTTTTCACTAAGGGAACGAGCTAAAGCATGGTTGAGTACTGTCCCAAATGAATCCTTTCAGACTTGGGCAGCATTATCTCAGGCTTTCTTAGCCGAGTTCTTTCCACTTAGCAAAACCACGAAGTACAAGAATGATATTCAAGGTTTCAAACAGTTAGATAGAGAGTCTTTCTATGAAGCATGGAAGAGATTTAAGGATTTGCAGAAGAAGTGTCCACATCACGGGATTCTCAGTTGGTTATTGATTCAGATATTCTATAATGGGATGTCCCCTACTTTTAGAGGAGCGATGGATGCCGCAGCGGGTGGAGCATTCTTGTCAAAATCTGAAGCCGTCGCTACTGAGTTGTTAGATAATATGTCACAAAACGATGTATTTGTGCATCAGAGGAGCCATTCGCAACCAGCCATAGTGCAAGTAGGAGTCATAGAGTTAGATGGCCTAACCGCCATCAATGCCAAATTTGAGGCCCTCAACAAGAAATTGGATCAACTTTCTGTCAATGCAGTTGGGATACCATCCTAACCAGTTCAGGTAACTTGTGAAATTTGTAGTGGTCCACATGCGTTTAATATGTATCCTCATACCAATGCAGGAAAACAGGTGCAAGAGCAGGTGAACTATGCAAACAACTCCAAACCAGTAAATGATCCCTACTCAAACACCTGCAATCCAGGATGGAAGAACCACCCTCACTTTTCTTGGTTCAATAATCAGAATATTCAGCAACCACCTCAACCTAGGCCGTAGTTTCAGCCCAGGCAGCAATTCCAACCGAGACCACCAGCCCCCTACAATGCTGCCCCCCTCAACAGGAACAAAAGCAGGGATGGGAGGCTACACTTGAGAAATTCATAGCCGTGTCTACGGATCGACATCAGAAGTTGGAAGCTCAGGTAAAACAGTTGGTGAATCAGAACAGAAATTTGGAGACTCAAATTGGTCAGATTGCCTAATCTTTGAATATGAGAGGCCCAGGAATGCTACCAAGTCAAACCGAAAATAATCTTAAGGAGCATTGCAAGGCCATATTTGTAAGAAGCGGTAGAGAGTATGAAGGTCCGAAGTCAGTTGCAGATTCGGACGCTGAAAAATTTGTTTGTGAAGAAGTTGAGGAGTTAGTTAAGATTGAAAAGGTGAGCATAGAAGAGAAGAAGGAAGAGTTTCCTTCAGAGCCAAAGGTGAATGTGGAAACTGAGTCATATGTGCCACCGATTTCTTCTCCCTAACTATTTCAGAAGTAGTAGTTAGAGAAAGGATTGGTTTCAAGTAAAGGGAAGTCTGAAGACTTCACCACCGTCGCACTTATTGAGGAATGCAGTGCCATTATTCAGCATAAGTTTCCCCCGAAGCTTAAAGATCCAGGGACTTTTTCAATTCCTCTAACTATTGGTTCTTTGCAATTTCATAATGTTTTATGTGATTTAGGAGCTAGTGTAAGTTTAATCCCTTTATCAACTTGCAGGAAGTTAGGAGTAAAGGAGCTCAAACCAACTAATATGACACTCCAACTACCTGACAGATCAGTGTAATATCCTACAGGAATTCTTGAGGATGTGTTGGTAAAAGTTGGAAAATTTTACATTCCTACTGATTTTGTAGTTCTTGATGTTGGGAGCGATGATAGGACGCCATTGATCCTTGGAAGACCGTTTCTAGCCATGGCAGGAGCAGAAATTGATGTTCAGAATGGACGCCTCACATTCAAAATAGGAGATGAAAGCTTAGAGTTTAGGAATTTTGGTTTCATACCACCATCACCGATTCTGGATAAATGTTGCATGATCAAGGTGATAAGTGAGACCCCGAACGGTGTGGTGTTATTTTCGGAGAAAAGGGATGCAGTTGATTGGGGTGGAGAACCGAAATCCTGAAATTCAAGAGGAGAGGATGTTTTGAAATTAAACACTTGGAGTTCAGGCTCCGGTGTTGTGAGTAACAAGAACGAGGTCACTCCATGTGACTCGCGGCTTGGGGATTGTTAATCCCTAATCTGGTTTTCAAAGTCAAGCTAACGACTATAACTTAGAATTATTTTTCTTTCCCTTGTCCCTTTTGTTTTTGTTTTCGTTGTTCCTTTTCTTTCGTCCTCGTTTTTCTCACGCTATTCGAGTTGTCTCTCTCATTTTGCAGGTCACTTGATGTTTTGCTAGGAAGCCAAAGTTTGGATGGAGGCAAGGATCGTGATTTGAGCTTAAATGTCAACAATGAGGTCCATTTACTTTGTTTTTATGGGTGTGCACGAGATTGATGTGTTTGTGAGGAGAATGACTTGTTGTAATATTTTGCAATTTGTGCTTGGAGATGTTTGTGTGTTACGAGATTGGTTCACTATGGTTTGATTGAATTTTATGAGTTAATTTCAGATAATTAACGTAATTAAGCACCATCCGGATTGTGTTTGTGTTTTATTTATGTTTGGGTGGAACTAGCAGTAACGGGCGTTACACCCTCATAGTTATCTTTTGGTAACGCCCGTTAACAGAGTCAGACATCTAGGGCAGTAAGGGTAACGACCGTTACCCCGTGCAAGAGGAAACTCGGTAACGCCCGTTACCGGGATGATTACGTGAAATCCTGGTTTAGGAAACACGTTTTTAGGGTTAATTTAATTCCTTTCCTACCCAATTTCTGATTTTTCTCCCCCAAACCTATAAATACACTTGCACACACTCATTCTCCCTTAGAAGAGATTCAATAGTTTCCCTTGGCCAACCATTATCAATTTGCAACAAAGAAGCACCACCACCAAGTTTACACTCTCTCTCTTTCTTTTTGAATCAAGGTAAGTCAATATCCCTTTCTTAGTGTGAATTGTTAGGATTAATTCTTCCAATCTAAGATTGAAACCTAGGATTAAATTTGCTTGATTAGGAAAACTTTGAGATTGAATTGACGAGTATTGAGAGATTATGCATGCTAGAATCAGGATCAATGGTTTAGAGTGAATTTAACTTGAATTAGGTTGAATTTGTGAAGGATCCTAATCTCTAATTAGCTTTAAATCCGAATTGTGAAGTTGGAAGTGGAGAATCTTGAGCTTAAATTGTAGATTATAGGCTATTGTGGATTTGAGTAGGGTAGATTGAAGAACCTAGTTGAAACTCACACCCCAGGCCTATGCACACAAGGTGTTTGATAAACTGTCTAAGTGACTTGTGATTGATTTTTTGTGTGCCTTGTTTTGCTATTTTTGGTTGATGTAGGTACCATGGGACGTACTAAGCGCTCTAGAGTTCCTGAGCCCTTCACTACGTCATCCCGGTTGGATCATAAACCATTGGAATCGGTGAATATAACGGTGAATGCTATGGGCAATCCCTTTCAAAGGAATTTGACAAGGAACATTGTGTCTACTAGGTTCTTCAAGGACATATGGATGGAGAAGTTTGAGGCTTGGGAAGAAGTGAAACGATTGTTTGACAACATCGGTTGGTTGCCATTCCTGACTAGGAAGGATTTGACGTATGCCGAGATAACGGCCGCTTTCTTCACCACAATGAACTTCAACATGGTGGACAACACATTGACTTTTACTCTAGAAAACATGGAAACTCAAGTTTGGAATGCGGGCCGGATAAGGGAGATTCTTCGTTTTCCAGCAAATGCCACCACTTCCTTGCCTAAGTGGAATGATGCTAAAAGAGAAGAAGTTTGGAGATCCTTCCCGTTGCGCAAGGGTACCCCAAGTTATTCCCCACGATGCACTCATGATAGCTATCTTGACTCATTGGCTTGGGTGCTAGATCATAGGATTTTGTGCTAGATATGGAAGAGATAGCCACATTAATGAGATTGAGCTTGGAATAATGTATATGATGAAGGAAGGTATCAAGTTCGATGGTACGAATGAGTTTTTATGGAAGCTTCAGGAGATTGCTGGGAGTGTTACTGGTACAATAGCCCATGGTGCGTCTGTCACTATGTTTGCTCGAGAGATGCATTGGAGGCCTAGGGGATTGTTGCCCGTTGACTTTGGCTATGATATTGGTCCACAGTACTTAGAGACTGTCGGGTTGGCTATTGCTTGGGAGAGTGGACAACTCAAGGAGTGTATTTTGCCATGGCGGCCAAGTCGGGATAGAGATCGGCTTTGGCAGATTTATAGCTGGGGTTAGGCCCGTTTTGATGAGCTTTCAGAGATGCAGAAGGAGCTTTTAGCTAGGATTCCTGATAGGCCGGATGACCAGTTTGGGATTCTCCGCAATGCCTCGCCGGTTGTTGATGAGGCTAATGATGAAAACCCCATTTACTGTGAGAGGCCTTCTTACAGAGTTGGAGGATTAAGGGTTGATTTGAGCACCGTGATCGCGAGGATTGAGGATTTAACGCAGTATGTTGATGAGCGATTTGATGAGTGGAAGGCTCAGGTGGAGGCGAAGTTCGAAGGGTTCTATACTCGTGTCGATCAGTATTTTGGAGGACCCCCATCGCCTTGATGATGCTATCTTTCTTTCCCTCATGTTTGGATTTATTTTAGACATTCTATTTGGGCATGTTATTTTAGACACTTAGATCTTTCATATGTTTGAACTCCGTGAATTTTGTTTATGCAATTGTGCCCTTCTTTTACTTGGAATTTATGACTGATGTGATGATTGTTAAATGCATGTTGATTGCCAATTGCCTTTGCACTTGATCCGTGTTTTCCAGTCAAGTCTTTCAGGTTTTGGAAGCTTTGCTAGCACGTTGCCGGTTCTTCAATTGATAAGGGAGTTTTCTTGATCCTTATTTCTTTATGTTGCATGAGGACATTGCACTGATTAAGTGTGGGGGAGGAAGTGTATGGTTAATATGAGTTTTCTTGCTAGGAATTGAGAAATTCTGAAAATTTTCCCTCGTTTTGAACTTTTTCTTTAAAGTTTGATTGTTGAGCTTTTTGCGAGAATGAGTTAGGTTTTTTAAATTGAGAAAAATTTGCATGAGATTTGATGATTTAGTGCGTTAGTATACCCTTATATTTTGCGCACTTTTGTATGTGATAATGTACTTTACTTAGAAAGATGAATTGATGATTTCCAATTAAGTCTATGAATTTATTAGGATGCATTTTAGTCCTATCGAGACGAAATTTTGAGTTAAAGAAAGATTAAGGAAGTGAAGTAGGCATTTGTTGGAGGATTTTAAGCCTTTAAATTTTTAGCCGTTTTTCACTAAATAACGTAATCTTATTGACCCCGCTTAGCCTAATTGTTGTGCAAAGATTTTTGTAGCCACATTATAAGCCGAATGTACAACAAAAGAATAACCACCTTGATAATTTTATACCAAGGCTTGCTCATTTGATTTTAATGGTAATTGTTGACATTGGGAGATTTATGTAGAGTAAGAAAAAGTGTGAAAAAGAAAAGATATGAAAAAGAGAAAGAGCAAAAGAAAAGAAAAGAAAAATTATGCGAAGTGTGAAATTGAGAGTGTGGGATACAATTATTGAAGATTTTTATTTATTTTTTTTTTGGGGGGGGGGGGGGGGGAGGTTGTGTTTAATGGTAAAATTGAAGTGTCGTGAGTTTAAAGATTGAATGATGTAAGCTTGGTGAGTAGTCACTTGATCCAAATTTCAACCTTACCAAAAGCCTACATTACAAGCTCGAAAGACCTACCGATCCTAAGTCTTGATTTGATTCCATTAGTGGAGATAGGTGCGAAGAGTGTATTCCGAAGTCGATGATTAGAACTAAGGAGGAAATTGTGAATTTGTGGTTCTAATCTTTATACATTGTTTCATTCGAATTCACACACTACACAAGGGTATACTTCTCATACTAAGTTTTGATGATCTTATGTTTATGAGTACTTGGCGTGATTAGCTAGACTTGTTTAGGGGAAAGTTCGACGATTGCTTTTAGGAGATGGTTTGATGAGGATGTGTTTTCTTTATTTTCGTATTACTCGGGGACGAGCAATAGGCAAGTGTGGGGGAGTTTGTTGAGTGTGAAATTCACATGAATATTAGCATTAATTAGACTATAATTATGTGACGTTTGATGCGTTTATGTGTTTATTTTTCTCCATTTAGGTAATTATTGAGTTGGAGATGAGAAACGGCGTTCCAAGGCGAATTCACACATTTTTTGAGGAAAAAGAGGTAACACCCGTTACCTTATGGGAGAGCAATTTCAGTAACCCCCGTTAACAGACACAGGAGCAAGCCTTTGGCGAATCAGAGGGGTAACGCCCGTTACCCCTGGGCAGAAGGAAAGTGGTAACGCCCGTTACCACTAATAAAAGCGTTTTGGCGATTTCAAGAAGTAATGGGCGTTAACGATATTTGTGCATAGATGGGTAACTCCCGTTACTAAAGTCGGCAAGAGAGCAATTAGGGCTGCTATTTAAGTGTGTTTTGGAGTCTTTTTCGAGAGCTTTTCCTCCGGGTTTTGACTTAGTTTCTGGAGAGAAGAAAAAAAAGTTCAGAGGAGTTTTTCAGAGAATTCGAGAAGACGAAAGGATTGAATTCTTAGAACGATTTCAGTTTTCCAGTTTTATTATTGCTTTAATTATCAAACTAATTCCTTTAAGTTTAGTTTTAATTAGTTTTCGTTTGGTAGATTCGTTTTTCAGATTTTACTGAATGTTTATGGTTTTGATGTTTAGACTTTTTTTAGTTTTGATGAACATGAATTCTTTTAATGCAATTTCCTTTAGTTTTATGAGTTTTGCTTTAATTATGAGTAGCTAATTCTCTAGGGCTAGGGGAGTCATGATGAATGCATGATAGATGTTTGATATGATGCTTGAATGACTTGTGTTAATTCTTAGTTTGAAAACAGGTTTGAATTGACTTACGATGGCTGGATTACCCTTAGCATGTGTTATAATTACCTATAGATCGAGAGATTTATGGTAATTTACATGGTTTTCATAACTTGTAAGTTGTAGAATACAAAGAGATCTGGTTCTAGGTTATACAACAATAATCTTATTCCATGCCAAGCTGCTAGAATATTGAATTGCACTAGTTTTGTTCCTATGATTTAATTAACTATCGGTGATTGCGAGAGCAACATTGAACACTAATTAAGCACTTGGTTACACCTTGAGAGAGGGTAATACAAATATAATTGACTAGGTTGTAGAATTACACTTGTCAAACGAGTATCATATTAACTCTTGATTGTGTGATTCATTACTTTCCCTGCCTGCTTAGTTTACTGAAGTTAATTCACGTGTGTTTTAGTTGTTACTTGCGTTTAATTCTAGTTAATCGGTTAATTCTGTTTTTAGTAGATTAATAGATAACAACAATTACTTTTCGTTAGGTCTTTAGATTAGAGAAGGATATAGAGTAGTGATTGATTTCCCTTCCCTGTGGGTACGATCCTATTGTGCTACGCTTATATTAAGTGTACACTTGCACGATTGGTTCTAACTTAAGTAAAACACCACAACACTATTTCATGCTGTTTAGCCAATTCAATAATAACATCTTGCATCGAGTCATAACACTCCTTGGCATCATGATCCAATCTCGAACAATTCTTACAATATGGCGGGAGACGTTCGTAAAGAACCGATTGGATAAGAGAACCTCCATGATATCCCAAGCTAATTTTAGTTTTCAAAGGCTTTAAAAGATCTAACTCCACGCAAACCCTCGCAAAGGCAGGCCTTTGCGCTCCATCATTTTTGTCATCTACACATAATGGCTCACCAATATTTCTTGCTAGATTAAAAATTTCTTCGTCATTATATAATTGTGGTTTCAGTCCAGGGAATTTCACCCACACAGGAACCACGGATGATTCTGTTTGTGGCGTAAACGTCCGTGTCCAATTGAGGATTCTCATAGGAAAACCTTCGAAGAGCATAATCTTGTGTAACCATAGCTTAGTGAAATCTTCCTCACAAGTTAAAGTAATCAAGACATGTTTGACATTTAGTAAACCTAATTTGAATTCTCCTGATAGTTTGAGTTCCATGAAGAGTTCATGTAATCGCTCCATTGTAGGGTATCCATGAGAGATTTACCTACCAAGGAAAACTTGATAGGTGATGATAGTTCATCAAGCTCTTCATCTGAATATTGTATGTGAGTAATCTCGTTTCTCTCTGATACACTTCCTTAGCATTTATGATTCTCATCCCGCTTGAAAACCCTAACTCTACCTCCCCTGATTGACATTGGAACCTTGTTAGGATTTGTTGTTACCACTGCATATGTTTTGTGTGTTGTGTTGATATAATGTTGATTGGCTAGTTTGTCAGCCCATTAGGCATACGAGATCAGTTTTATGATTGTAATGTAGATAGATTGGTTGTTGGGATGTCACTTAAAACTAAAAAGGATGTTCAAGCGTCCGTGAAGGACTGCTCAATTCGATGGGCGAAGAGAGAGTTACTTGTTCACCTCAGTTCTGAAAAATTTTGGAAGGTTCACTATAAGCGAGGTCAGGCTACAGGCTGTCCATAGTTGTTGTACCCCAATTTAAAGAGAGACGAGGATGTTGGACCATCACTGTTTATCACGGTGATAATACTTATAGTGTCGACTACATTTTGAATGATCATTCAAACTTGGACACGAATTTTATTACTAGGATGTTAATTGGCCACACTAGGACCAACTACGTTTATGCGGTATCCGATGTTCGATAAACAGTTAAAGACTTTTGTGGATATCAAATAGGGTACTCAAAGACGTATCACAATCTCAAACGGACTCGTGGACACTTGTATGATACATAAAAAAACTCAATTAGGAGCCTCCTAAAATTTATGGCCGCACTACAAAAATGGAATCCAGGTAATCCCTGGTTTTGACGTCTCATTGTTGAAGATTTTTTTAATTAATTGCTCATTCGCTAACCAGAAGACTCCCCATTTTTTTTAATTAATTTCTCATGAAAAGTGGATGATGGCTTATGATGGAGGTTGTCGGTATGGAACGACAACTATGAATCATGTGTAAACGTTCAATGGTGTGCTGAAAGGTGCCAGAAGACTCCCCATTTGTGCAATTGTCGACATGACATTTATCAAGATCCATCTTATTTCAACGACAAGCTGCAGCTAGGTAGACAATTGAAAACAGATGGCCAACCATGGACCACATATACAGAGAACACCTACACTAAGAATGTCATGCTTGTTGATCGTAACATTGTACACATGGTCAACAATGATGATTTATCAGCCAATGTTATGAATGCTGGCAGGGATGGACATATGACTCACTTTGCAGTCATTTTGGGCATGAAGGATTATAGTTGTGGTTCTTGGAAAAAATTAGCAATTCCATGCCTGTATGTTATTCAAGTGTGTAACGAGACCAATATTGTTGCTTCTAGTTTTATGTCCTGGTATTACGATATTGATCGTTTTATGGACACATACAACGGTAAATTGTATCCTATATGGGCAAAAAAATACTAGTCTTCTGCAAGATTCTAGTTGATTTACAATCCAACAAGGCGAGAAAAAAGGGAATGTGTGTGGAACAAAACATTAAGGACACAAAACGAAATGGACAACATTGGACCGTCTTGAAAAAGATAGATAATAATGCAATGTTGTGTATTGAATTCCATAATTGTCATTGCACTATTTGGCATATGCAATGTAAATAATTCAAGATTATGTTGTTATTTAACTTTAACATAAATAAAGTTGTGTAGTCGATTCATGAAACTGTTCCTTTATAATTCACTTTCTTTATGTTCAATACACTCATCTATAAGAATAAACCCTCCATTTAACAACTTCGCGTTCAAAATTTCACTTTCACATTTTCACAATTATATTTAGAATTTTTGTCATGACAATTGAGTATGAAAAATGGTTGAAACTAATTGGTCAGTACGACCAATAATGCGATTTGTACTGATCCAACTGGACAACGAACATGGAAGGAGATATGCTTGACATCCTTAACCGAAGAACGACAGAGGGCGTAGCAGAAATATATGAAGGACGCAAAAAGGTGATGAAAGAAGTAATGCGATGTATTAAGGAAAAATACGGAGTCAACTATGACTGCAGTATTATGTTGAAATGTTAAAGAAACTGCGAACACGGGGGCTAAGATCTTCACGGCCTCGTATGAACCATATATGTAGGTTTGTTTCCTAAGACTATGCACTTAAATATATGATTGTTTTCCTAGAAATAATGAGTTTCAAAGTTGTTTTATTCTACAAAAATGCCCTGAGGCATGTTACTATGTCCATCTAGGAGAGACGAATTGGGAGAAGATCGTTTCCTTCTTCAAGGACATCGAGATCCCAACAAAACTTGCGGAAGAGGCCGAACCTAAGACTCATGGGGAGAATGATGCAGGGCCAACGAAACGATACGACGATGCAGGACCATTTGGGTCTATTCTGTAAATTTCGTTATAGTTGTATGATTTTCGTTGTGTTGTCTTTCAAGTACGTTGTTGTCTTTCAAATAGTGTAATTTTAATATTGTGTTGTCTTTTTTTAATTAAAATTTGTATCGTCACTTCATATTATGTTATGTTTATTCTTTTAAAAAAAGTTGTGTTGTCACTTCATAACAAGACAAAAGTAATGTGTGTGCCAACAGGGGTTGGTAAAGTGGTTAATGGATTCATTCTCCAAGAAAAGGTCTTAGATTTGAATCCCGCTTTGGTTGTACGTGTGGGGAAAAGAAAAAAAAAATAAAAACAAAAGTAATGTGGAACAGTCTTTTCACACTGTTATGCTTTGGTTGTACGTGTGGGGAAAAGAAAAAAAAAAAAAAAAACAAAAACAAAAGTAATGTGGAACAGTCTTTTCACACTGTTATAATAACCCTTATGACCCACCTACTCTTAGGGGTGTAAACGGATCGGATATATGATTACCATATCCGTATCCGTCCGAACGGATACGGATAATATCCTTTTAAATCGAATTCGGATAATATCCTTTTTATACGGATACAAAGCGGATTCGGACGGATTCGGATTTTAATCGGATTTTCAACTATTCAAAATTTGACATAAATTATTTATTTATATAACTTCGAATTTTAATCAGATTATCAACTATTCATTTATAGATAAATTATTTAATAATTATATAACTTTGAATATATATATTTTAGACGAATAGAGAAATAATAAGTATATCTATATAGATCATTTTTATGTTTTCACGAATGTATAAATGTGGTTAAATTATAAATTTTATCATATAATTAATTTGAAATATAATACTTTTATTAATAACATAATATATGTTAATTATATTATCTCTATATGAATATTGACGTGAACATATAGTTACTAATAAAACCTAAGGTTTTTCTTTAATAAATGCGCTAAAAAATTTACTTAATACTAATAATCTATCATACATACACAGTTTTGTGTATATATTTTAATATAATACATTATTTATCGGATACAGATTACGGATAAATCGGATAACGGATATGTCTAACGGATAATGAAACGGATCGGATGTTAAACGGATCGGATGCCTTATTACCATATCCTTATCCGTTTATAATTCGGATGTCTATAATCGAATACGGATAATATCCTCTTGAAGCGGATTCGGATAATATTCTCTGTAAACGAATTCGGATGCGGACGGATATCGGATTTTCGAATATCCATTTACAGCCCTACCTACTCTATAAAAACCATCATTACTTTTATAATTTCACCACTAGAATTTCACGCTCACAAGTTCATATACCTTCGGCGAGCCTGGGGCAGAGCGATTGGCGGCAACGACAGCAACAACAACATCAAACCGAGCTGGGAAGGTGAAGGGGCTCTCAGTTTTTTTTCCCTAAAAACTATTAAAATAATAGCCTCGTTCCTAATAAGTGCTATTTTATGAATTCGTTTTTTAATAAATGTTATTTTTGAAAAATCGTCAAATGACGATATATACAACAAATTGACAATCATAGAAGCATATGCACATTAGAGCCACTATATCATCCCAAAACTTAAAAAACATCCCAAATTTGATTTTGATATTGACATAGAATCCCATAATTCCCTGGTTAATTAAGAGTCTACTTATTGTCAAAAAACAGAAGTCATAGTTGAACAAGGAATAGACATAAGGATAAGATTCTGAAAATGTTGTAAGCTATTGAATTAAGGAAATATATTTTATTAGTGAAAATTGTATTTAACATTGTTAAAAAACAGAAGTCATAGTTGAACAAGGAATAGACATAAGGATAAGATTCTGAAAATGTTGTAAAAATTGAATTAAGGAAATATATTTTATTAGTGAAAATTGTATTTAACAGAGGATAGTCAAATATAATTGTGACCAAAGCAGCTAATAAGTTGTATTAGAATAAGCACTAGAATATTTAGATTGCGTGATCTATAAAAGGTTACGAAATAATTTAAATGCTTGGGAAAAAATTGCAGAATAATAACGATCCCAAACTTCATATGGATCAAAAACTCCAATCTGGAAGGAGAAATGGGATCTTTCTAAATGTAAAATAACTCCGAATCACATTTGAACAACAATAATTGGAAACCAATCTTATGACTTAACACTTCGATACTATTCTAACTTAACTATACATATCTAGTTTGAATTCCTAAATATGTAACTACTATTAGCATGGTCCAAGAAACACCTTACACAATAACTCTGACCCAGTTCGACTTGATGTATAAAAAAGAAAACAATTAGAAACATGATAAAAACCAGTGTAAACGAATCACTAAGGAATACACAAGTTTCACTGGAAATATCTTCAGGAAATTTTTATTTCATTAACAATGATGTGACATCAAATTTCTTATGCCACTGTATAATACTTAAGTTTTCCACATTTGGTAATTTAAAGCCGAAAGTAATATAGATAATACTTTCCCATGTAATGATTTAAAATGATGTAATGTTTTTAACAATGTTTTAGTGGAACAAAAATGCATTTGAATTTTGGAAGAATACTTGCCCCTCTCTCTGTATACATAAACATGTAAACGACACAATAAATGCAATTCAGCTTTTCACCAGATATTGAACAAAAGGGGTGCCCTAATATCACACACAAATTACAACCAACAATGTATCAATGATGCCATATAAGCAGTAATCAGTTTCAAAGTAGTGTTTCTTTAGCTACTCAGCTTTAACAAATGAACTACTGGTCTAATCAACAAATAGGATCCTGCTCAAAATTAGTGTATACAAAGGACCCTGTATGATTTTGTGCAAACTAGGACATGAGAAAAGGTAAAGTTAAATGTATCGTAGGATTGGCCAACCTTTTCGTATGATTTCATCTATCTTGGCATCAATCTGCCTCTGAATTTTAGGTGGACAAAGCTCTGCTGCATATCCGTTGAGCTTTGTTGCCAGGTTAGATTTCTGAAGCTCTTCTTCTGGCAAGTTTCCAATCATTTGAAGAAGAAATGGATTCCTTTTAAGCTCAAATTTCTACAAGTAGGAGTGGATAAAATGTTTTTCAGTTAGCATATGATCTAACAAATATTGAAATCATGGGGCAATAAGAATATAGATGTTTTAGTCTTCAGAATGATGAAGATATGAGCTTTGTACTACTACTGTCTTAAGGGCTGATTTTTCAATTCAATAAGCTAATTTGTCGTGAAAGCAATAAAAATTCTTCATGACATGGATAACAGCGGGTGTCTGCAAACTCCAGTGTTCTTGGAGAAGCTAAAGTTGTAACAGAAGTTGTAAATAGTTGAAGTAGTAGAAGTAGGGAGTGTTTGATAAATAAATAAAAGCGAACGTGAAAAGGAAATCGCCAAGTGTTTGGAGAAATAAGTTGAGAAGTACTTTCGCTACTAAAAACATATACTTCCGTTCACTAAAAAAAAAATAACACAGAAGCTTGAATCTGATTTGAAGCCAAAAGATGGTCTTAAGATGTGTCCACAGCTTCTAGCTTATATTTGCTTAAAATAAGTTGCAGTTGGTTTTCCTAAAACCCTAGAGTGCTATAAAAGAGTTTAGTGCACTTTAACGAGTTCACTAACACAGCCAAATGCTAAAATAGAATTGAATGCTTGAAAATATTATAAGATGAACATCAGACAATGATTGGAATTTCTTCACCATATGAGCACCACCCTCATATTATTTCTAAGAAATGTAATCAAATGACTACTTAGTTACAATTTAGACTAGTTCCATATGTATATGTTGAAAAAGGGATGTGTTTCTAAGAATAACAAACCTGATGTTCAGTCTCTGCAGAATAAAATGTCCCTAACTGTAGAATTTGGGTGGTGACAACACTGTCCTTGGACCGAGTTTGCTCCCTTTCTTTGCTGAGAGCAGCCAACCTGGATTCTTGAGTTCCATTTGTGAAGATTATAGATCTGCTCAGACAGAATGAACTTTCATGTGAAAATACTAGTCAAGTTATCACTTTAAGCTTTTGTCTGTGACTCTGTGTGAGGGTGTTCTAAGTGGAAGCTTAAACAGGAGGTGAGAGATTATACCTATACTGGTTTCCAACATCAGGGCCTTGTCCAAATACTTGCCTGCAATCATGGCTAGCCCAAAAGACATCAAGTAGTTGTTTGAAGTTAATAATCCTGGGATTATATTCTATCTGCACAGTGCTGATGAGACCCCGTCAGAAATTTATACCCGTCATGCATGGGCGGAGAACAAGAAAAACACTAATAGAACACAACTCAGATATATAACATTTTACACAAAACATTTAACATTGCTCTAAATAATAGGTCAGGTGGGCATCATGAAACCCAGCACTATTGCAAGTCACTTGCACATCTTTCAGAAAACTACCAAGCGAGTGGACAATGTCCCTATTGTAGGTGGTGCTACAACTGCTTTACTGCAGATGCAGTTTCAAGCCCATGTTCTGATACCTATGTCCCTGGAATATACCATAACAGATGTTCTATTCCTAGGGAGGAGTAGCATCACATTTTTGTAATACACCCATTTACATATTATTTGCTCAAAGAAATCATCCAAGTATGATAGCATCTGCCCTTTACCAATTCTAATGCACTTATTGAAAAGTACCTGAATCATGAGGAGATTTTATGTTCCAAAAGTTCTCAACATGCAGTCATCTAATCCATTTACTTTGAATTCGACTACATCCGAATATATATATATATATACATATACACATACATACATATATATATATACATATACACATATATATTATATCAATGTCTTGTGCATTGGGTCATATGGTGATTGTCATCTAAAAAAGCAAACTCTTATGGATCTGAGATGCAAGAGCATAAAAATTGGCAACGTTACTTAAACAATACACAAGACAAGTTTCAATGAAAAGGTGACGAAAGAATTGAGGCATAACTAGTTTTCGTAGGAATACAAGTATTTATAATAGTTCATATAAATTATACTAACCAATTTGATTTTCAGTGGGAATGGATGAAAGCGATATCTTGCTTAAATTTATATCATGCAGAGGACTAGCTCCTAGTATATCCAATTGGTCCCTTTTATTCAGATCCAAAGTACAAACGAGAGTGATATTTTACCTACCAGATATATAAGCTTTCTATAGCAAGAACAAAAAGTCAAGCTCTAGGTGCAGGTCACTCGTTAGTACAGCAGGCTGCAAAACTTTAATAGGCTGTTAGGCTTATAAGGTGTGCCACCGGAGATAATATTGGAAACACCATGGTTGAGAAAGCCATTGTGCAACTTAAACCTTAATTACTTTTGTCTGCTGGTCTGCCCTAATTTCAGATTATTTGTCAAGTTAAATCATAACTGAGTACTCAAGAAAATCCAGAATCATTACTTTGTATACATGGAGATTAAGGTTTGGGGGGACTTAAACATAGAGAGTTATTTCTTATATTGGTCAAACTCGCCCTATGCTCTGTATACCAGAGGCCTCGACACACTTAAGAAAATAAACAAGAACTGTAATAAATATTAAAATATACTCAAAAATATGCAATGACAACATGTTTGATGATTTAATTGCTGGATGATTTAATTGCTGGGACTAGTGGCAAATCACAGAAGCTCACACCCATGAAAGCCAAGGAAATCTCAACAGAAGGATAAACAATGACTCGACTACCCTAGTAGATCTATATATACATGATCATCCACATACTTTCTAAACACACAATCTAAGTATTGCCTGTAATGCATCCTACAAATGTGAGCTAAACTACTATGCATTGCTTAATAATTCTAAATGTTCATTTCCACACTATTTAAGCATGCCATTCCACACCTCAAAACATTCATCTTCCTCAGAAACTAATCCCCGAGTCCCTCAATACTCACATTAACACACTTCACATCATTTCTCAGCTTCACGGATCACATTCAAATTAACCAGAAAAATCGAAAATTGACACAATTACTAGTCTCAACAATCCATCGTAGACCAACATAAACTACGGCCACAAGACGAGAAATACGACATAATTCCGTCAAATCACACGCAGTAGAGCATAATAAAGATAATGGAGAAGATAAACAACCTGCACACACTCAGCGTGATCACCTAAACTTCGATACTCGGGGTTAGTTCTGGTCCCTCCAGCATATCCTGCGGATGTCCGTACGACGCCGTCCAGGCATCCAAACGCCGCCTCAGACCTCCAAAAACTGCCGAGGGCGAAGACAGCAGTTTTGAGGGGTGGATCAGATGTACCGGCATTAGATTTCCCGGCGATCTGATCCGGAAATCTGATGCTCAGAGCTGAGTTAGCCGACCACGATAGAATAATCACGAACAACACTGAATCAGTCGGCTTCATTTTTTCACTCGAGGAAAATGTGAAAGATCACAAAGAAAGATATAAATAAAAGAGTTAAATACACTTTGGCCCCTGTATTATAGGTTGTCTAACGGAATAGTCCCTATACTATTAAAAAAAGGCCTATAAGCTCCATTCCACCCTAAAAATTAAAATATAATATGAGTACATCAAAATTGCCATGGCAGGATTTCATAACGCCATGTGCTGCCGCGTGGCCCCTCAGTCGCTACACACGTGGTAGAATTTACCTCATCATATGGCACATCACCAGTTCATGAATATGTGACACGTCATCATGTCTAGTGATCGGCCAACTAGATCACGTTACATTGCCCAGTAGGCGGTCAATCTACCTACCTAGCTAGAGGGCATCGATCGACTAGTGCACTCCTCGAGCCTCATGAGATCACGAAAACTTAACCGGAAGGATGCCTAGACCACTTCTAGCTTGATTTAGTGACGAGGTCGACTGTCATCTCCCACACGATCTTCAAAGGTCGAATCTTCAGTGGGGATCAAGAACCCTCAAGGGATAAGCTCTGACGCCACCTACGTGGCAGCCTTTCTTGTCCCTTAACCGTCATACGAATGCATTTAATACACTATTAGCGTGTGGACAGGTGTCATGTACAAATTTCAATCTTATAAATATCCTCAGCATTTATGGCAATTGGGGTAATCAATTACTTTTCACTCGACTGCTTATACTTTCCTTTTTATTGAGCAAGTACCTGATTTGAGCGTCGGAGTACCAAAACTGGGCAAACCTCCCATTCTCCAGTTTGGCCTTTAGCTCATGCGTGTTCTTGATCGAGCAGCTTATAACAAAAAGTTTCCACGTCATATAAATTCTTTAGTGATTGAGAAAGGATTTTGAGTGATGCCTACTAGATTCGAGCACGATAAAAAATAATCTTGAATTAAAGAGAAAGACTAAACATTTATTCCCTCTATAATAACCTATGGAAAAATAATAATAATAATAATAATAATAAGGGGTAATTACAAACCCCCCCCCCCCCCCTCCTTTGGGCCTTAGGGCGGGTTGCCCCCCATCCTTTCATTTTGGGCGATTTGCCCCCCTAAATTTTCAAAATTATTGCACTTAACCCCTTTTCAACGTTTCCGTTAGAATATTCCGATCAAATTGAACTTTAACCGTCGATTTCTCTCCCCTCACGTCGACCCAAGAGTCAAGACCACTACCATCGTTTTCCTCTCCCCAAGAAGAACAAAATTCATATCCCATTCGACCCTATTGGCCGTCGGAGGCGTTGGAATTTGCATGCAAAGCTTCGCCGATCGTTCGTCATCTTTGACCGATGATTCCATATTCGTTGGTTATCGGATTTTGATTTTGAGACCACCGTTTTGTTCTTTGCATCGAGACCTTCGATTTGATGTATAATATCAACACGTTTGAAATCTGATTTGTACAAATTTAGCCTTATAAATCACGCCCAAAAAAAAAAATGAACGGAATATTCGAGTTAAGTGCAACAATTTTGAAAGGTTAGGGGGCAAATCGCCCAAAATGGAGGGGGGGGGACCGCCTTAAGGCCCAAAGGACGGGGGTTTTGTATAATCCTAATAATAATAATATCGAGGGTTACACATCATAAATAAATCGAATTTTCATCTATTACTACGTGTGACACCCCACTTCTTCAATTGGTCAGGTATAACGTCATGAGTGAGTTTATTTATGTATTTGTGTTCTTTTAATTTAAAATATGCGCTAATTAATTTGTTTAATTGATTTAAATTTGCCTAAGTGTTTAACTTGATATGTATTACCTCGTTCGAAATTGTTTTTATTTGAATTCGGTACCCAACATGCTAATATTATGAAACTAATTGAATTGTATGATTTATGGATGCATTTGTATGATACTAGATTATTTAGGACTTAATTAAAATGAGGTTTGAACCTAATCGACTTATTTTATAAGTTTGGGGGGCCTATTTGCAAATAGGCCATTTTAAGCCACTTTTCGGCTAACCTGAGCTAGGGAATTCGGATTCGAATTCTGACTTTATCATTGGATTCGCTTCGACGATTCGAGTCCAACAGAACAAACCCATATTTTTGTAAAACCGTTTGAACCCCCTAAGCTATAAAATCCGATCCAAACGGACCGGACCTTTGAACCGAACCATCCTTGAACCAAACTGAATTGGTTTTGGGCCCTAAAAGGGCTATGAATTTTCTCTCTCTCCCCATTTTTCATTCACACTTTCAGCCCTCCATGGAGAAGGAAAGAAAGAAGCCATTCTCAAGCCCTTTAGGAACTTTAAAGCTCAAGTTCTCTTCCATTTGTTATCCGATCAACGATCCGAGGTTAGTTCCGAAATCCTCATGAATTAAGCTTCAATTCTTGCCCCATTTTGTGTCTATGATTAAGTGCTTGGATGAGTTATAGCATGAATAGTAAGGGTTTCGTGGAGATTTTGATTCTTAGTGCAAACATGTGTTATTTGAGCTTCTAAGTGTGGATTGTTGATGTCTTGAGCATGCTTCTTGCATATTTATTCATTTATTTCATGATAATTGAGTGTGTAATGATTCGCCATTGATGCATCTCAAGGTATAAATGTGAACAGGGGAAATACGGTTGGAGTTTCTTGCATTTTTTGTAGACTTCATGTATGCGTGCTGAATGGTGTTGCTATGTACATGTTTTTGGGAGTTTTTGCATGGTTTTCATGGCTTGTTGCTGCCCTTTCAAACTGACCCTACTGTTGTTGTGTAATGGCTTTGGTGGCTACTAGGTTACGGGACTGCAACTGCTTTTTTTTTTTTTTTTTTTTTGTGAGGATTAAGGGCGAACACCCGTTCACCCTTGGGGAGTATTTTGGCCGAACGATCATTTTTTGTCACACCAGCCTAGGTTGTGCCTGATCGGTCGTTCAGGTAGTGTAGTGTAGAGGGGGAATGGTCGTTTGCAGCCACGGAGTGGAAGGACTGATGGGCTAAATGCCCGTTTTGTAGCGCCCATAGCATGGGCCACCACATCCCCCTCACCTAAATCCAAACCCGCATATGAAATGGGAAATCCATACATGAGCCCAGGTCTAAGCGAATGGGAGACCACACACTCATTAGGCTAGGCGAAGCTAAACTTACTCAGAGCGCGCAATAAATAATCAAATAACGGAAACAAGGAGTTCTATAAATGTATAATTCAAAATCAACTATATACAACAAGTACACAAAAATATATAACCATAACGAACCATAAATCCATAACATTATTCATATCATAATCAATTCAATAAATACAAGTATAAAATGAAATGCAATGCACCTAGCACGACCTAAACCCCAAAAGTGAGACTCGAACGACCCACTTCTCCGCCTAGTTCGTGCACCAAAAGACCTGCAAACTAAAAGCGGTAGAGGAGAGGTGTCAGTCTTAACTTGACTGAGTGAGGGGGCTAAAGCACACACACTATACGTATATAGAGCAAAGCACGTAAAAGAGAAAGGTTATAAATCCAGAATTTCCTTTACATTCCATTCTCTCTCATACGAACCATTAACATTACATACGTAAGCATTAAAATTTCATTAAAATGTGAGCTCATATATGCTCGTAAATATAGCCCTTTCGAAAGCCAAAACTTGATCACAAGATCATAAACATATCATATATCACACATATTTACCTATATATATAATATATAGTCGCATGCGGGCTAGAAAACGAGCATTTAGGGTAGTAGGTCGCTTAACTAAAAGAAAAGATCCTAAACCTCACCTTTAAACAAAAGAGTGTAGTGTAGTGCGAGAAAACAACCTCGAACAACCTTAAACTTCGGGTACGGCTCCTGCCGGAAACACCCCTGTGATAAAAAAAATGCAATACTAAAGACTTAGACTCAATTATGTACCATTTAGACGCACGGCTATGCAAATGAATGCTATGAATACAAGGAAGTAAGATAGCAATTAGATGTTCACATTTTCATTTCACGTTTACACCTTGAATATCATAGCATAAAATTCATAAACTTATCAAAACATAACATATAGTCATTAATTAATATCATAAGATCATATTTGAGGCAAAAGAAATTATTTAGAATGTCAAACGAATGCAAAGAATACACATAATACATCATAGGGTAGCACTTGAGTCATTTAAGTTCATGGCTCATATTAGCGTATTCAAATCATTTCACAAATCCAATTCATAATTCATAACACAAAATATTACATGTTAATAATACATAGAATCCAAGTAAACCACATACGGAAGTCAAGGAAGTGAAAGGAACGCAAGAAAAAGGATTTTGGTAAAAGCTGACAGTTTTTCCAAATTGGGTAAGCTGTAGAAAAATGGGAATATCTCAAGTTCTAGGAGTCAGAATTGGATTTTGTTGTTAGATAAGAAACTACACAAACATATCATTCCAAGATATATGGCTTGAATTTTTTTTTCAAAGAGATGTGAACATGGCGTAAGCTTGAAGTGGGACAAAAGAAGATTTTCGGCGAAGTGACTACACCAAAATGGATCAGTTATATCTCACGATCAAGGTATGATTTTAATGTTATTATAATGTTATAATAATCTAGACATTAAGAGGTTTTTGTGATTAAAATTTCAGGTCATGGAGAACAAAACAGTACATACGTACAAGCATGGGGAGACACGGGATGTCAGCTCTCAAGCACAAAAAGTGACACTCCCGTGTCCAAGGTCAGTAGCAAAATTCAAAATGCACCTGAGACACGGGAGTATCTTATCCCAAAGCTTAGGAGAGACACGGGAGTGTCTAAGGTCAGTGTCTTTAAAAAAGACACGGAGTGTCTAAGGTCAGTATCATCCCCAAAAGATACACCATGAGACACGGGAGTGTCTTTAAAAGGGTGTAATGCCCCTCACGGGGGTGGGTGTTGTGCTAATCGCCTTCTTCCAAATACCAGCTGCATATCCCCTGTAAAACCTCTCAAGCAATAGCAGCAACAAAGCAGCAAAGAAAACCAAGAAAATACAACAAAATGCAAGCACAACAACATCAACCTCAACTGGCAACTAAGTGACAGCAAAAAGGGAATGAATAGCTCAACATTTTCATGATTTCTCCTTCATATACCCTGTTCATCTTCCTCATTGATGTAGCAATGAAATAGCAGCAGGCAAGGCGAGGGACAACAACAAAAAGGGCATGAAAACATGTATGAAATCAAAGCAAAATAGCCACTTTAACTTCACAACAACAACCGACAACAAATGGATTGAAGAAGATCAAGTGTTTCCAACTTTTTCTTGCAAGAAAACTCATGGACATTAATGTTAACTCAACCATAACTCAACTACCATGGAATTAATGAAAAAGATAACATATAAGCTTCAAGGAACAAGAAAACACTCATATATCTTCAAATAATCCATGCTAGCATATATCTTCAAGAATTTCATTTTAACCTAACTATTCATCAAGAACTCCACTCAAGCTTGGAAACTCAAAAAGAAGACACAAAATAGGATTTATATTGAAGCATACACTATGAGGAACACGAATCTTACCTTGGATCGTTGAGGATCGAAAGGAACAAGGATATCTTGAGCTTTTTCCAAGGATGAAGATGATGAATAGTGAAATTCTCCCCTTTCCTTCCAAGAGCTGCTGCTACACGTACCAAAGAGCAAGAAATGGGAATGAAAATGGTACAAGAAAGGCTAAGTTCAGGTCAAAAAGTCAAGGTGGGGTCCGTTTTTGAATTTCGGTCCAAACGGGGTAGAAAATGGCTTCGTTCGAGGTTCAAATGGCATTGAAAAATTACAAAACTTATTCCATTGGATCCGAATCGTCGAAACGAGTCCAACGGCAAAGAAGGATCTCGAATCCGAGTTCCCGAGCTCAAGATATCAATAAAATAGCTTAAGGTGTCCTATTTTCAAATATGTCCTCAAACTTTAAAAAAAAGATCAAATAGGCCCAAAGCCTATTTTCAATTAAGTCCTCAAACATTTAAATAAATTGACATCAAGTCCAAATCATTCATAATTCATTTAATTCCAAGAAATTAGCATGCTTAGCAACGAATTCAATTCATAACATTAACGGATCAATTTAAAAAAATCCCAAGTCAAATTAGGCACTTAAATCAAATTATTTCAAATATAACAAATTAAATAACACTAAAATCAAATTGTTAATAAATAAATATCAATTAAATCAAGTTATAAACACATAGATATAATTAAATAAGCGCAAATATGTGGAATAAACTTACACATGGCACAAACTTGTACGTACGAAAGAGCGGGGTGTCACACGTTCGTAGCTGAAGAAGAAAGATAAGGAATGGCTGTTCCATTTTCCAGAGCCATGCATGTGTTGAATCTAATGCATTCCTTATGTGTTTTAATTGATTTCTTTCCCTTAAAACTTGATCTTAAGATGTTAATTACTTATTGTATAATATATTATGATATGTTTATGGATTTTATGCTATGAAATTTAATGTGTAAACGTGAAATGAAAATATAAACGCTTAAGTGTTACATTATGCCATTGCATTGCATCTTTTGCATTCTTTTGCATTATCGTGCGTCTAAATGGTTCATAATCGAGTCTCAGTCTTGAGTTTATGTTTGTATGTCTCAGAGTTTGGTTTGGGAGGTGTTGGATCCACCATTAAGCTATTTCTCGATTATCAACACTCGTTCGCGACCTACAAGGTGAGGTTTAGGTTTGTTTCTTTTAGTTAATGCGACCTACAACCCTATGTGCTCATTTTCAAGCCCGCATGCGACGATACTATTATATTTATATAATAGATATATGTTTATATGATATGTTTATGACTTTGTCAATGATTACGGATTTTGAAAACTATAAGTATGAGCATATGTAATCTTGAAATGTTTTGCAATGAGGCTATACTCCAAATCGTGTGCTTTCACGCAAGATATGGTCTACCTCAACATGATATGAATTAGATGACATGGAGAGGTACATTTAAGCATATGCCATGTTGCAAGGTAAAGTATAAAAGATAAGGCACGTACGTTACGTTATGTTACGGGCGAGTTATGTTAAGTATGAATGAATACAATATGATATGATAAGATTTGATATGTTGGGCCCCGGAGACCATGAGTCAGGACACTTGGGACGGCAGCAGGCCATCGAGGTAAGCCTGAGTATCATCTCCATCTATAATGCGGATCACCCTTGAACCCACTAGGAGGTTTGGAGGGGGATGGAATCTATGAGGCGTTAGAGTATGCACTCACACCCCGTCTGAATGGATGCCTAGGGTCGCGCAACCCTTCCATCACCCGAAGAAGGTTGGTATGTATGTTATGTTATGTTTTATGTTTTCATTGATACTATTCTAACACGGGAGCCACCTCTTGATTCCTTCGAGTGCAAAGTGCAACATGTTTAGACTAGATTTATGAGGAGTAGGTTGGATATGTGCTCGTACTCGCCGAGCTTTTGTACATTATGTTTTAAGTTAAGTTACGATATATTATGAATATGATAAGTGTAGCACCCGGAACGATGGGCACTACATCCCCCGCACCGTGAGCCCGGTCCACACATGAAATGGAAAATCCATAATGAACCAAACTCACAACGAACGAAGACAGAATAAAAAAAACACTCTTATGCTAGGCGGTACTAGACCCTGTACCAATAGTTCGAAAGAAACAAGGATGCGGAAGCAAGGCAATCACACATACACAAACAGTAATGAAATCATAAATCAAAACAAGAATGTAAATACGGATTCCACTAAGGTCCTAAAAACCTATCCCGAAACAATTAATCCACAACAATAATTAAAAACGGGTTCAACTAGGGCCCTAGAAACCTATCCCGAGTTCAGTAAAGCGATATAAAATATAAATGGTTGACAAGGCCCCAATACAATATAGGAAATGAATATGCGATACAATGCAATGTGAACAGATCAAGACCCGAACAAGGACCTCGAAAGACTCCTGCCTAACGATAACTGGACCTGCAAGACAACAACTAAAAACAATGAGAGGGAGGGGTCAACCAACTAACTGAGTGAAGGGGCTACACACGCATATATATATATATATATAGATGCAGACAGTCAAGCAAGCGTGATTCCACTGTATGATATTTGTTAATAAAACAATCACCAAGAATCAGAGATAAATCAATACGTACGGGTAGAATCATGTTCTTTCAGGCAGTCAGATAAACAGGATATATAATGCATGTATCGATACCCGTAGGTCATCTGTTGATGCCCATTTTACCTTAACAATCCACGGGCTCTGGTGCTGAACAGACCAGAATCCCGTCTTCCACCAAACCTCCTAGTGGACATCCGGGTAGGTCCAACAACATGGGACTGTGCAAGAGGTCCCCGCTGGGCCGATGTCTCCCTGGTTCGCTCAATACACAAGCCTCTGGGCCCCAAGAACGGTACAGGAATCCACACTGGCTAACCCAAAGCTAAGAGAGCTGGGGGCAATAGCAGGATCTCGTAAAAAGGCTCAGGGTTAACACTACACGATTTATGAAGCATTTCCGGTACATATCTGGTATAAAAGATATAGCTAGTTTAATATGAAAACTATTTGGCTTGTTTTGATTCATGCAAGGTTGTAGGTCGAATATAAATGAAAACCCTCACCTCCAATAGTGTAAAAAGGACCAAGAGAGGAACCACGAGTCTCAACACCGAGGAGATCACTGTTCAAGAAAGAAGACACGATATACTCATGAGGCACAACTTAATATGAGACTAAATAGGACGTACAACAATGTCCATGAAGTGGTGCAACGTGTCATGGAATGATTCAACATGTAATAAATCATAAAATGTCATGAATTGATGTGATCGTGTTCATGTGCACAATTAATGTCCCCACAAATAGGTAATGATACAAATTTTATACAAATGAGGTTTACACCTTCATATCATAACAATTTAAACAAATACACAACATATAATAATCATAAATCATGTTGGGAACATGCTAGGGGCAAGAAAGAACGAACAAAAGCAGAAGAAACAGGGCAAAACACAAGAACCACAACACAGCAGGGTGTCGTGGCAGCACCCAAAAGCGTCGCGGCCGCGCCGCGAAGTCAGAATCAAAACTGGGCAGGTGTTACGGCCGCGACAGAAAACATCGCGCCCGTGACCCCCTTCCAGGAGGGTCACTGACCACATGTCGCGGCCGCGCCCAAAATGAACACATTTTGGTCGTGCTTGCGACACACATCCAGACGCGAAACAAGGCGCCCGTGCCCGAAATCATCGTATTTCAGTCGCACCCGCGACCGAGCTCTGTGCAGTGGAGACATGGCGGCAGGAAGAACACACAAGCACACATATAGCCACACACACAACTCCGAATCACACGAAAATCATACCACGAAGCACATACAATATGTAGATCACATATTTGCACATAAGAACTCACGAAACGAGCTTAAACACACAATTCTCCCAAACCAGCACTATTTATCATCTTTCCCACACAGCCAAATAACACGTATTCGAGGTACGAAAGAGTTATTAAATCGAAGCACATAACAAGAGGAACATAAATCTTACCTTGGATCATTGATCAGACGGTTGGATCTTGCAAACCCGAGCTCAAGAGCTTGGAGGCCAAAAGGGGGTGTTTTCTTCTGCTACTCTCTTCCTTGTAGGAAACGTGGGAAATGGGGAAGGAAGAAAGGGGGCTTGGCCCTTTCTTGGCCAAGAGACGAGTCGGGTAAAACGGGTAGGGTCCAACGATATCCGATCCGTTCAGATCGGATTTAGAACAGTAGGGCGATCAAATGACTTTAGAAAAATATAAGGTTAATTCCATCGAATCCGAATCACCGAAATGAATCCAATGGTAAGGTCGAAATTCGAATTCAAATTCCCGAGCTCAAGGTAGCCACGAATGGCCCAAAGCACCCTAATTATAATTAGGTCCCTAAGAGCATGTGACGTCAAATAAATCACAGAAATACTGAATTAAACTCTCTCGTGACATAATACCTGGCTTGCCCAAAAAACGGGGTATCACAACGTATACGTATGTTTGAAAATGATTTTGGTGTGCAAAACCCTACTCCCGATTCATAATATTTTCATTTAATATATGCTCTGCTCTATATTATATAGTGTGTGGATGTGCGTTAGCCCCCTCACTCAGTCGGTGGACTGACCCTTTCTTTTTAACTTTTAATTTGCAGGTTTCGGTTTGGGCTAGGCGGAGGAGTGTTTTGATATTGCGCGCCTTGAGTTTGCTTTAGCTCTGCCTAGCCTAGAGTGTGTGTAGGTCTCCCGTTCCCTTTTACTCGGGCACTTATATGGACTTTCCATTTCATATACGGATTTGGGTCTAAGTGTTGGAATAGTGCCCTAGAAAGCCGATTAGTTATAATATGCTTTGGAACTTTCCTTATATCACAGACAATCTTTGAATAATATACGATTGATTATTATCATAGGCAAACACTTCTTTATGTGCAATACATGTTTTGTTTGTTTCCATTATGTGCGCACGTATTAGAACTCCCCTAATCCATAAGGTTGTTGGGGACTTTGTCATTAGGTGAATGACACATGAAACAAGCCCTAACTCAAGGCCAGATTAGAAACCACTCCAAGTCGATGAGTCCAACAAACAGTGGGAGTGTTGATTAGGCTCGATTGAGACTTGCTCGTGGGATTGAGTCCTTAAGAAGGAGCATCCTGTTTCATGGGGTGTAAAGTGCATAAGTTGATGCGTACGCAATACATGAGGGTGCTCGTTATTAGAATGGGTATACTGAGATGTCCCGCGTGAGAAGATTCCTAAATGGGAAAGGAAGTTTCCTCTTCAGGAAGAGGAAACTTCCAGATTAAGAAATATCTCACAGGTCAATGACGTGAGTAAAGTAATCCTTTGACTTGAGATTCCATTGATGCTTTGTGGGCTAACTCTGTGGTCTTCGGTATAAGCTTTAAAGGATGTCTCTTGAGACAACTGATTTAAGGCTTATGCTGGGGCTGCACAAGTGGCACATGAAAGCATATGAGAATCAACAAAGGACCTACACTTGCTTAAATGCAAGAAGATCTCTTATTGCATAAGTCGTTCATATGCCCTCCTAAACCCTCGGCCGAGGTAGTGGATCAAGACATCAAGAAAAGGGTTTCTTGGATTGAGATTAAATGGATATGAAACGAACTTAGCTTTATGATCGAGATTAGTGGGGCTCTCATTATTCCCAAGCCCTAGATCTTAATCGAGAGATGGGATGGTAGGAGGATTGTACCTCACAAGTTGTCATTGACTGAAAGGTTCTTTCGAATATATATTCATTGTTCGGGTAGGGGTCACACACCTGTTGCTAGACTATGGTCGTGTGATCTGTGAACTAATAAAGCGTATTAGTCTCACTGCTAACTGAAAATGAACCTAGGGGGTCACACACAAATGCCAGATTCAAAGGGTATTGAAGGAAAGATCAAATAGTTGATCGGAACGAGACCACACGTATAATGTACACGTATGGCACATGAGCTCGAGTTGGGCGTATGGTCCCGATTGAGAAATTGGACCATATGTTAATTAATTGGAGAATTAATTATAAAGCCCAAGTATAATTAATTAAGAGAATTAATTATAAATCCCTAATATAATTAATTAAGAGAATTAATTATAAAGCCAAATAAAATTAATTAGAGAATTAATTTTAGCTCATTAGAATTAATTCTAAAATCTTTCATGCAATTAATAAGAGAATTAATTCTAAGTATTTAAGTATTTAATTGTTTAGTTATTCTAATTTGATTAGAATAAATAAATAAATAAATATTAAATATCTTCTATTTATTATTCTAGTAAATACTAATTCTAATATGATTAGAATATATATTATTGGAATAAGATATTTAATTATTATTAGAATAATTAAATATTCCTAATTTAATTAGGAGCTTCTCTTCTAGAGGAAATAGATATCTTATTTTGAATAAGATTCCTATTACTTGGAGAGAAACAAAATAGAAGAAAAGTCAAAGTTGGAATCCGATTTCGATTAGACTTTGGGGGTTCGAACCCGGGGCTATAAATAAGCCAAGGGGTTCAAAAATCAAGGCTTACGCGTGATATGGGAAACATGCCCAAATTACGGCTTCATGACGGGAGAATTCTCTTGCTCTCTTTCTTCTCGTTTTGTTTCTTTCTTTACACATGTCATAGTACTAGCATGCTCACTCACATGATTTGAATCTAGGACTGGTGTGGATTATTACTCTAGAGGAGACCTATCGTGGAATCTAGTAGAAAGAGTCTTTCAAGGGACGAGGGTTGTAACACCCCGACTTTTCCGACGTAAAGGTATGACGTATGTGTTTACCAATTTGCGCGAATTAATTGTTTTTACGTGTTTTATATTTAATTTTATTATAAATTTTTAGTGTTTTATTTTATTTTATTTTATTTTATTTCAATTTAATATCAATTTATTTATTTCGTTATTTTAGTAATTATTTTAAATTAATAATTAAGTGATTAATGTTAATTAAGTGTTTAGTGTTAATTAAATTATAACTTTAATCATGCCTTAATAATCTGCATTAAATTATTCAAATCCGTTGACTTGAACTATATTTAAAATAGAATTTAAATTTTGTATTAAGTTATAATGTATGAATTATTAAGAATATGCGCATGAATGTTTATTTGTGCTTCGTTCTTATATGAAATGATATCGAAATGTCGTCGAAATTTTGTATGTCATAAATTTATGTGTTATGAACGTGCCTATATGCTCGGTTTTGTGTTTTCGAACTCGTTTGACGTGTTAACGAATTTAATTTGAATTGTGGAACCAAATGGGGGGCTAACGAGCAATTAGCGCACCCTTGGTTCCGTACGTGATATCTTGAGCTCGGGAACTCGGATTCGAGTTCCGTCAACTTCGTTGAGCTCATATCAAAGATTCAAGTTTAATAAACTTAGCCTTATATTTTTCCGAAATCATTTGAACCTCCGAAATCCAACCGAAAAACGAAACGGCACCAAAACTACCACATTTCACTAAAATGGCCATAACTCTTTCAATTCTTAACCAAATTAACTATGGTTGGAGTCCTTGTAACCCTAGTTCAACCCTCTTTCATTCCTTAACCACCCCAGCTCGAACCAATCCTCACACAAGCTAGAAAATTCAGCCAAAGCTTCTGCATTCCAGTTTCCCATCACTGTGTAAATTCTTGAGATTTTGGAGCTCAAATCTCTATCAACTTTCATCCAATCAACAAGGTGAGTTAGGATTATGTTTTACATGCATCTCTGGTTATTTTGATCCTTTCTTCCCTAATTTTGAGTCATATTTCATGGAGTTTTGAGCATGTGATTGAATAGTTAGGTTTAAGAATATTTTGATGGATTCTTGAATTCCTTTGATCTATAACTTGTTTCGATGCTATATATATGATTCTTTTACTTCATTTATGACTGAGTAGGCTTGTATTAATTGATGGTTAAGAGTTTGGTGAGATACCATTAATGAATTGTTATGAAATGCATGAACTTTAAATCTGATTTTTCCTCCCTCACGTACTGAACTGCTGCTAGCTTTTGGGGTTTATTTTGATGTCAAATGTTGTTCCTTTTTATCTTATTTGCTGCTGTATTGATGGTTGTTTGTGCATGTGTAAGTCTTGCCCTGTTTTCTTTTCAGTTTTGCCCTGTTTTTCTCATGTAAACTGCTGCTCAATTGCTTGCTGTAACTGCTGTTCGTTTTCCACTTATTTGTGAGAGTTAAGGCTTGTATTGCTGCTGTGTTATTACCTTAATAAGTTGGCATGAACTTGGTTAAAGTTTTGTGGGTGAATTGGCCTGTTCTTTTTCCATTCTTTTCATTCCCCTGTTTCGATATTACTGCTGTTGCTGCTGGTTGGCTGCTGTAACACTCTCCCCGGGCAGGGAGAGTTTGTTCTTGGGGAGTACCCGGCCGGTAGATCCTTCTGCATCACCTAACTGGCCGGGGAAGATTTCTTTGGGAAATCTACCCGGGCGGGTAGCTGCCGCGGTGCAGCTTCTGTCCCTCTTTTCATTTCTTCCCCTGCTGCTTCTCTCTTTTCTTTTTCCTTTCTTCTGTTGCTGCTTCATTCTTTTCTTTCTTCTCTTTTCTGCTTGGTTGTATGCTTGGATGGAGACTTGAATGTGCTGCTGCTGTTCTTCATTTGTGCAGGGGTGTGCATGAGTATCTATGTTGTTATGGTTGTGAGTGCATGGGAGGTGTTTTGCATGCATGCGTTTGTTGTGTATATAATATATATATATATATATATATATATATATATATATATATATATATATATATATATATATATATATTGTGTGTAATTGCATGCATGCATTATGTATGTGCATGGATATATATATATTATAGATGTAATATCTATGTTTAATATATTTGAATTGCATGCATATATGAGTATATAGTTATATTTAAAAGGTATTTATGCATGCATGAGACCTATGTGATATGTGTACGTACATATATATATATATATATATTAAGTATTAATTGATTATTTCAATTTTAGAATTTAATTGATTTCTAATTCACGTATTTAAATTACCAATTATTATTTGAATATGTTTACTTGCTAATTTCTAATTATAAACGTGAAATAATACGTGCTACGGTTATTATATGAAATTCTTAGATTAAATTGATTTGAATTGTAAATTTATGAATTTAAATGAATGAATGAACGAATGGCTTATTTTATACCTTAAATTCCTTAATAGTGCACATGAACATTTTCATGACATAATATCATCTTTTACGTATTCATATCATGTTCATTTCATTGCTGAGCGTCATATATGGTCATTTAGAGTCTCATATCTTTTCTTTTGCACAGATTCGGGTTTGGTCAGAGACGAGGGCAAGCATTGAGACACTTGTGCCTTTCTTTTGCTTTTAAAAGGTGGGTTTCTCTTCTAATAGTTAAAGCGACCCGATATATCCCTTACGTGAAAGGTTTTTAAGCCAAAATAGTATATTTATATATGTCGAGTCCTTTTGAGTAAATGATTTCAAACGTATGACCCCTTTTCTTTATGAAACCCTACCTTATGATTTTGGCGAGTGCATGATATGAATTGAACACGGGCCCAGGGACTTAGTGTATGTGGCTATCCGAGGAGGCAAGGGCCGACGGTGATCCCATACACTAGTTCCAACCAATTTACGGCGAAACCGACCTCGTTAAGGAGTTTTTAACGAGGAAAGGATAACCGGGCTTTTGAGGATTCATGTACCTCACTAGCCACATTGATATGATTAGGTGGCCGGGCCTTGCAAACCCGTCCACCACTCGGAGGAAGAAGGTGTATATGAATGATTATGATCATGTTATGTATGAGCACAAAAGATTTATGTGTGAAAATGAATAATTCATGTTATGATTACACGAGGTGTTGGTTGGAGATTGTGCACGCCTACTCGCCGGGCCTTAAAACCTGATGAACAATTATGAATGAATATGAATGTCGTAATCCCGTTGATGTTTTCTTTGTTTTGTCCACTTGGGAAATTTTTATCAAACTTCACACGGGATTAGGGCTTGCATGAATGTGTTTAAATTATGCGATATTATATCTTATGCCTCGTTTCATACCCACCAGTCTCGTATAGACTGAACCCGGTTTGTTTTCAGTTGTTTTGTGGAGGTATAGGAGTACTAGGCGGAAATACAAG
Organism: Lantana camara; assembly: GCA_037501455.1. Classification (NCBI taxonomy): domain Eukaryota; kingdom Viridiplantae; phylum Streptophyta; class Magnoliopsida; order Lamiales; family Verbenaceae; genus Lantana; species Lantana camara. Next base: position 90,439,596 of record CM074858.1, on the reverse strand, counting down.
TCGTCTAGGTCTTGCATTATTGTTTAACACTTCTTTTCATTATCTCATACACTCATACCCTTATTCCTATTTTGTATATGATCTTGATATGGAGGGTATATGATTTTGTAGGCCGTGTGGCCTTGGATATATGAATGATTTTGTATATCTATTTTGGAGCTTAGTGGCTCATTGTATATAATGTATGTTGATCTTGCTTCCGCATTTTTATTATCACTCTGATTTTTATTTTGTCCTGATCTTGAATGGTTTAAGGGTTAGTCTCGCCTAGCATAGCGTGTGTGTTGTGTCCCCGTTCGCCGTGATTTGGCACGTGTATGGATTCTCATTTCATATACGGGTCGGGTCTCGGTGCGGGGGATGGGGTACCTTGCGGTCGGGGTGCTGCATCCTTATGTGGTGTCAGAGCCTAGGGTTGTAAAACCCGGGTTTCGTGCCGTGTTGAGTCACTTAAGTTGTTCGGCTCTAGGAACAACTTGTCAATGTGTTGCATATGCATTGTTTACGTGTTTGTGTGTTCTAAATTTCGAATTTTGATTGAATTAATTGCACTTGCATGCATGGACTAAAAATAGCATGCATTTCAGTGTTTCTTGGATAGGATGCCTCCACGTAGGCACCGTGAGAGATCTCCTGGGCGACGTCGCCATCATGATCGATCTCCTACACCACAACCCCAAGCGCCTCCAATGGATATGGGGAATTTCATGGAAGCAGTTTTTAATTATGTCGAGTATAGGAGTACTCAAGCTCCCCCACCACAACAAGCAGAACAACTGGCTCCTCCACAAACAATAATAATAGGGATCCTCATGGGGTGTTTCTGAGCTACAACCCCCCTCGGTTTTCCGGTTCCATTGATGATGCGGTCTCGGAGGGTTGGTTGATTCGATTGGAGAGGATATTTGGAGTCCGATAGGTTACTACACAAGAAAAGGCTCAATTTGCCATATTCCAACTGGATGGTGATGCTTATGAGTGGTGGGAAAGAACAAGAGAAAACTTGAAGTGGATGGAGAGGAAGTTACATGGGAGGTCTTCAAGAGGGAATTCCGAGAATGTTTTGTACCGGAAGTGGTAAGGGAAAGGAAGGAGCAGGAGTTCATGGATTTAAAGCAGGGCGCGCGTACGGTGACCCAATATCTTGCCGTGTTTAACAGGCTTGGAAAATATGCCCCACATGTCACCCGAGATGAAAAGAGAAAATCAAGGAAATTTATTACGGGATTAAGACAGGACTTGAGACATAGCCAGGCGGGTCACAACTTTGTCTCCTTCGCACACAGTGCAAAGGGCGTTGGAACAAGAGGAAGAATTCAAGAAGAAGGATCCGGTCTTTAGAGCACCAATGGGAAGAGGTTCCGGATCAAATTCGGGAAAGAGACCGATGATTCAAGCTACTCACCCTCCTAAAGGTCCTTTTAAGAAGCCAAGAATGGGAGGACAAGCCCCACCGGTTCCAAAAGCTTTGCCTGCGCCAACGAGAGATCGACAAGCTCCGAGTGAGGCTAGATTGGCTCAATTTCCTTGTACACATTGTGGAGGTCCAACTCACAATTTCTATAATTGTCGAAGAAGGTTGAATTTGTGTCTCATATGTGGAAAAGGTGACCATATGGTGGATACTTGTCCTGACAAGAACCCCGGATTTCAAAAACGAGTTCAAAGGCCAATGATCCCGGCTCGTGCTTATGCCCTCGAGAGTGAGGTGCAAGATGCAGAGATTAATCCTACCGCTGTGGTGGAAGGTACTCTATGCATACATAACATGAACATTCATGCACTCTTTGATCCGGGTGCCACACATTCCTTTATTTCTCGTGATTTAGCTGTCATTCTATACTTGCCTGTTATCTGTTTATCTTCCTGTTATTTGGTGAGTTCGCCACTTGGTGGGAGTCTTCAGACGGATCAGTTGGTTCGGGAGTGTTCAGTTCAGATTGAAGGGAAAGAATATCCGGCTGATTTAATTGTTATGCCTATGAAGAGGTATGGAGTTATTTTGGGTATGGATTGGTTGTCCAGGCATCGGGCCAATGTTGATTGTTTTGCGAAGAAGGTGATATTGGGTGATGAATTGGTGATTGGTAGTGGATCAAGATCGGTACCTCTCTTGTCTTACATGGAAACTCATAAGTTGATGAGAGAAGGAGCAACGGGATTTATTGCTTATCTTCTCAACAGGCCGAAAGATCAAGTCAAGTTGGAGGATACCGCGGTTGTTAAGGATTTTCTCGATGTGTTTCCGGAGAAATTGAATTCTTTACCACCAGACCGTGAGATTGAATTTGTTATCGATTTATATCCGGGATCCACACCGTATTCTAAGACTCCGTACAGAATGGCACCGGCCGAGTTAAAGGAATTAAAGATTCAATTAGAGGAATTGCTCAAAGTTGGATATATTCGGCCAAGTTCATCACCTTGGGGTGCTCCGGTTCTTTTCGTTAGGAAGAAAGATGAAACCTTAAGAATGTGTATAGATTACCGGGAGCTTAATTGGATGACCATAAAGAACAAGTATCCTTTGCCCCATATTGAGGATTTATTCGACATGTTACAAGGTTCGGGGGTATATTCGAAGTTGGACTTGAGACAAGGATACTATCAATTGAAGATCCGGGAGGACATTCCGAAGACAGGATTTAACACCCGGTACGAGCACTATGAGTTCGTAGTGATGCCTTTTGGACTGACTAATGCTCCGGCTGCTTTTATGGATATGATGCATCGAATTTTCCGGCCTTATTTGGATAAGTTTGTGGTGATATTCATCGATGACATCTTGGTTTATTCAAGAACTCCGGAAGATCATCCCAGGCATCTCAGAATTGTGTTGGACACCTTGAGAGAACATCGGTTATATGCTAAGTTTAGCAAATGTGAGTTCTAGATTGATCGGGTAGCATTTCTAGGCTATATTATCTCAAGGAAAGGTTTGGAAGTAGATCCTTCTAAGATTGAGACGGTTATTCAGTGGCAAAGCCCGAAAAATACTTCAGAAGTGAGGAGTTTCTTGGGTTTGGCAGGCTATTATCGGAGATTCGTACAGGATTTCTCGAAGATTGCGGCTCCTTTAACCCGATTAACTAAGAAAGCGGTTAAGTTTGAGTGGGACGAGGCATGTGAAGCTAGCTTTCAACTTTTAAAGGAAAAGTTGACCACTGCCCCTGTATTAGCGCTTCCTGAAGGTACAGAAGGATATACAGTTTATACGGATGCCTCAAAAGAAGGTTTGGGATGTGTGTTGATGCAGAATGGAGGGGTAATCGCCTATGCCTCAAGGAAATTGAAGGAACATGAGCAGAACTACCCCACTCATGATTTAGAGTTAGCGGCGGTGATCTTTGCTTTGGGTAAGTGGAGACACTATCTTTATGGAATATCGTTCGAAGTCTTTTCCGATCACAAGAGTCTCCAATACCTATTCTCACAAAAGGAATTGAATAAGAGACAACGGCGTTGGATGGAACTTTTGGCGGATTATGAGTGTATAATCCGATACCATCCTAGCAAAGCCAACTTGGTCGCGGATGCGCTTAGTAGGAAAGCTAGCGTGTCCAATGTGAAAGTGGAAATTGGAGATGGGAATGAGTCGTTCAAACTGAGGGCTAGTATTCGGAATATCACGGTTCAACCAGATCTCAGGCAGAGATTATTTGATGCTCAGAGAATTGATCCCGAAGTTCAGAAATTGGCTGAGAAAGCTCGAGCTGATTCAGAGTGTCCGTTTGGGTTTGATGATACGGGACTTCTAAGATTCAAGAATCGAGTTGTTGTGCCGGAAGAGTTAAAAAGGATTATTCTTGAGGAAGCCCATCGGTCAGGGTATTCGATACATCCCGGAGGGAACAAAATGTATAAGGATTTAAAATAATTCTATAGGTGGAATGGTTTGAAACGGGATGTGATCAACTTTGTGAAACATTGTATGACCTGTCAAGTAGTAAAAGCAGAACATCAAAAGCCATCGGGGCTACTTCAACCATTGCCTATCCCGGAGTGGAAATGGGAACAAATAGCTATGCATTTTGTTTCAGGATTACCAAAAGTGAGAGGAGGTCTTGATGGAATTTGGGTTATTGTGGACAGGTTGACAAAATCAACTCATTTTCTTGCTATCAGAATGTCCAATAAATTGAGTAAGCTGGCCAAGAGGTATAATGATGAGATTGTCAGGCTTCATGGAGTACCTGTTAGTATTGTCTCGGATCAGGATCCAAGATTTACTTCACGGTTTTGGAAAGAATTACAGAAGTGTTTGGGAACAAGGCTTCAATTCAGCACAACTTTCCATTCTCAGACTGACGGACAATCAGAGAGGTTGATTAAGTATCTGGAGGACATGTTGAGAGCATGTACATTGGACTTTCAAAGTTCATGGAATGAACAGTTGCCGCTAATCGAGTTCGCTTACAACAATAACTATCAAGCCTCGATTGAGATGGCTCCTTATGAAGCTCTTTACGGACGTAAATGTAGATCTCCGTTGTTCTTTGACTTGGAGGAATGGAATTGGACCAAACAAGAAGGTGTTAAAAGAGGGGAGAAGAACGAAAAACCCTCTAAGGCTGTACAAGAGGCTATTGACAAGGTCCAGATAATTAGACAACGGATGAAGGCCGCTCAGGATCGACAGAAGAGTTATACAGACCTTCGGAGAAAGAACCTTGAGTTTGAGATTGGAGACAGGGTTTTCTTAAAGGCATCTCCACGAAAAGGGTTCGCAAGGATTGGTCGAGGAGGAAAATTAAACCCTCGGTATATGGGACCGTATGAGATTTTAGAGAAGGTTGGGGATACGGCCTATCGATTGGATTTGCCTCCGAGTCTGACTGGAATTCATAATGTGTTTCATGTTTCACAACTCCGAAAATATTATCGAGACGAGTCCGAGGTTCTACCGGTTGAAGAAGTGGAATTAAAACCGGATCTCACCTTCGTTCAAAAGCCGATTAAGATATTGGATCGAAAATTTCAGGAACTTCGAAATCGGCGTATTCCACTAGTCAAGGTTCTTTGGAGAAGTGATAAAACCGAAGAGGCTACGTGGGAGACGGAGGAAAAGATGCGAAAGTTTCACCCCGAATTATTTCCAAGCGAGCAGTAAATCTGAGGATGGATTCTTTTAAGGGGGAGAGATTGTAACGCCCTGACTTTTCATACGTAAAGGTACGACGTATGTGTTTACCAATTTGCGCGAATTAATTGTTTTTACGTGTTTTATATTTAATTTTATTATAAATTGTTAGTGTTTTATTTTATTTTATTTTATTTTATTTCAATTTAATATCAATTTATTTATTTCGTTATTTTAGTAATTATTTTAAATTAATAATTAAGTGATTAATGTTAATTAAATTGTTAATTAAGTGTTTAGTGTTAATTAAGTTATAACTTTAATCATGCCTTAATTATTTGTATTAAATTATTCAAATCCGTTGACTTGAACTATATTTAAAATAGAATTTAAATTTTTGTATTAAGTTATAATGTATGAATTATTAAGAATATGTTCATGAATGTTTATTTGTGCTTCGTTCTTATATGAAATGATATCGAAATATCGTGGAAATTTTGTATGTCGTAAATTTATGTGTTATGAACGTGCCTATATGCTCAGTTTATGTTTTCGAACTCGTTTGATGTGTTAACGAATTTAATTTGAATTGTGGAACCAAATCGGGGGCTAACGAGCAATTAGCGCACCCTTGGTTCCGTATGTGATATCTTGAGCTCGGGAACTCGGATTCGAGTTCCGTCAACTTTGTTGAACTCATATCGAAGATTCAAGTTTAATAAACTTAGCCTTATATTTTTCCGAAATCATTTGAACCTCTGAAATCCAACCGAAAAACGAAACGGCACCAAAACTACCACATTTCACTAAAATGGCCATAACTCTTTCAATTCTTAACCAAATTAACTATGGTTGGAGTCCTTGTAACCCTAGTTCAACCCTCTTTCATTCCTTAACCACCCCATCTCGAACCAATGCTCACACAAGCCAGAAAGTAGGCTTGTATTAATTGATGGTTAAGAGTTTGGTGAGATACCATTAATGAATTGTTATGAAATGCATGAACTTTAAATCTGATTTTTCCTCCCTCACGTACTGAACTGCTGCTAGCTTTTGGGGTTTATTTTGATGTCAAATGTTGTTCCTTTTTATCTTATTTGCTGCTGTATTGATGGTTGTTTGTGCATGTGTAAGTCTTGCCCTGTTTTCTTTTCAGTTTTGCCCTATTTTTCTCACGTAAACTGCTGCTCAATTGCTTGCTGTAACTGCTGTTCGTTTTCCACTTATTTGTGAGAGTTAAGGCTTGTATTGATGCTGTGTTATTACCTTAATATGTTGGCATGAATTTGGTTAAAGTTTTGTGGGTGAATTGGCCTGTTCTTTTTCCATTCTTTTCATTCCCCTGTTTCGTTATTACTGTTGTTGCTGCTGGTTGGCTGCTGTAACACTCTCCCCGGGCGGGGAGAGTTTGTTCTTGGGGAGTACCCGGCCGGCAGATCCTTCTGCATCGCCTAACCGGCCGGGGAAGATTTCTTTGGGAAATCTACCCGGGCGGGTAGCTGCCGCGGTGCAGCTTCTGTCCCTCTTTTCATTTCTTCCCCTGCTGCTTCTCTCTTTTCTTTTTCCTTTCTTCTGTAGCTGCTTCATTCTTTTCTTTCTTCTCTTTTCTGCTTGGTTGTATGCTTGGATGGAGACTTGAATGTGCTGCTGCTGTTCTTCATTTATGCAGGGGTATGCGTGAGTATCTATGCTGTTATGGTTGTGAGTGCATGGGACGTGTTTTGCATGCATGCGTTTGTTGTGTATATAATATATATATATATATATTTATATGTAATTGCATGCATGCATTATGTATGTGCATGGATATATATATTATATATGTAATATCTATGTTTAATATATTTGAATTGCATGCATATATGAGTATATAGTTATATTTAAAAGGTATTTATGCATGCATGAGACCTATGTGATATGTGTACATACATATATATATATATAGAAATATATATATATATTTATTATATATTTTAAGTATTAATTGATTATTTCAATTTTAGAATTTAATTGATTTCTAATTCACGTATTTAAATTACCAATTATTATTTGAATATGTTTACTTGCTAATTTCTAATTGTAAACGTGAAATAATACGTGCTATGATTATTATATGAAATTCTTAGATTAAATTGATTTGAATTGTGAATTTATGAATTTAAATGAATGAATGAACGAATGGCTTATTTTATACCTTAAATTCCTTAATAGTGCACATGAACATTTTCATGACATAATATCATCTTTTACGTATTCATATCATATTCATTTCATTGCTGAGCGTCATATATGGTCATTTAGAGTCTCATATCTTTTCTTTTGCACAGATTCGGGTTTGGTCGGAGACGAGGGTGAGCATTGAGACACTTGTGCCTTTCTTTTGCTTTTGAAAGGTGGGTTTCTCTTCTAATAGCTAAAGCGGCCCGATATATCCCTTACGTGAAAGGTTTTTAAGCCAAAATAGTATATTTATATATGTCGAGTCCTTTTGAGTAAATGATTTCAAACGTATGACCCCTTTTCTTTATGAAACCCTACCTTATGATTTTGGCGAGTGCATGATAAGAATTGAACACGGGCCCAGGGACTTAGTGTATGTGGCTATCCGGGGAGGCAAGGGCCGACGGTGATCCCATACACTAGTTCCAACCAATTTACGGCGAAACCGACCTCGTTAAGGAGTTTTTAACGAGGAAAGGCTAACTGGGCTTTTGAGGATTCATGTACCTCACTAGCCACATTGATATGATTAGGTGGCCGGGCCTTGCAAACCCGTCCACCACCCAGAGGAAGAAGGTGTATATGAATGATTATGATCATGTTATGTATGAGCACAAAAGATTTATGTGTGAAAACGAATAATTCATGTTATGATTACACGAGGTGTTGGTTGGAGATTGTGCACGCCCACTCGCCGGGCCTTAAAACCTGATGAACAATTATGAATGAATATGAATGTTGTAATCCCGTTGATGTTTTCTTTGTTTTGGCCACTTGGGAAATTCTTATCAAACTTCACACGGGATTAGGGCTTGCATGAATGTGTTTAAATTATACGATATTATATCTTATGCCTCGTTTCATACCCACCAGTCTCGTATAGACTGAACCCGGTCTGTTTTCAGTTGTTTTGTGGAGGTATAGGAGTGCTAGGTGGGAATACAAGTCGTCTAAGTCTTGCATTATTGTTTAGCACTTCTTTTCAGTATCTCATACACTCATACTCTTATTCCTATTTTGTATATAATCTTGATATGGAGCGTATATGATTTTGTAGGCCGTGTGGCCTTGGATATATGAATGATTTTGTATATCTATTTTGGAGCTGGGTGGCTCATTGTATATAATGTATGTTGATCTTGCTTCCGCATTTTTATTATGTCCTGATCTTGAATGGTTTAAGGGTTAGTCCCGCCTAGCATAGCGTGTGTGTTGTGTCCCCGTTCGCCGTGATTTGGCACGTGTATGGATTCCCATTTCATATACGGGTCGGGTCTCGGTGCGGGGGATGGGGTACCTTGCACTCGTGTGCTACAAGGGTTGCCATTACCACATGAAGCATGTTTGAGGGCGGCTCAATACGTGTCAAGAAAGCGTCGATTCTTGTAAGTTCTTGAATCCTTAAGATTTGGAAATAGAAATTGCAAGTCCGATCTTGCTTTTTGGGAAAATTTTTAAATTCCGCTGTGCTTTCTGATTGTGTTTTTCGCAACACTAAGTGTGGGGGAGGTGGTGACCCACCGCTCTCGGTGTTACACTAAGGATTTGAGAAAGTTTCCAATCACCCTCGAGCTCGAGGATCGCATGCCCTTTAATGGGGACAATCATATCATATCAATATACAATATCACCCCGAAAACCATTCCTAGTTGATCTATGGCAAAGTTATAAACATATCATATAAACACATATCTATTATATAAATATAATAGTATAGTCGCATACGGGATTGAAAACAAGCACATAGGGTTGTAGGTGTTGGAAAACAAGAGTAAAAGCAGCGAAAGTTTAAAATTTTTTCCTAAAGGGATCGTGATCATGCAATGTTCATTTAAAAAATTTTGGGATTCAAGAAACTTACAAGAATTGAAACTTTCTTGAAACGTATTGAGCCACCCTCAAACGTTCTTCATGCGGTATGAATATCCCCATTTCTTGAACGATTCTTTTTTCGAGATTCCAAAACAGAAATCCTCTAGAAGTATCCACCATTCCTAGATTTAAATCATATCAGTAAGTATGCTAGTACTATAATATGTGTATTGAAGAAACAAGAAGTGAAATAATAATTAAGAGCATGAATAAATCTCCTTTCAAAACCACTATTTGACGAAGATTGAATTGCCATGCCTTAGCTTCGAAAAACATATCGCCGGGTTGTCGACTTCACGAACGGACTTCGTTTTCCCAAAAAACTCATATTTTTTCAATTGTAATTTGCCATTGAAAAAATCTTTCTATCAACCCTTCATATATATATGGGATTTCTTAAACTCTAAGGTTGTTTAGGATCAGGATTCCTAGTTTGACTTTTCTTCTATTTTCTTTCTCTCCAAGTAATAACTCTTACCTAGATAAGATATTATCTCCTAGAAGAAGGACCTTCTAATCAAATTAAGAATATTTAATTATTCTAATAATAATTAAATATCTTGACCTAATAATATTTTATTCAAATCAAATTAGAATAATATTAAATAGAAGATATTTTATATTTAACTTATTTATTTATTCTAATCAAATTAGAACAATTAAATAATTAAATATCTTGAATTAATTCTTCAATTAGTTCCATAAAGGGCTTCAGAATTAATTCACTAATAATTTAAAAGGGATCAAATTAATTCCTAATTAATTTCCTTTTGGGCTATATAATTAATTCACTAATTAGTTATATTGTGGCTTTATAATTAATTCACTAATTAATTATATTTGGGCTTGATAATTAATTCTCCAATTAGTTAATACATGATCCAATTTGTCAATTGGATTCACACATCCCGAACAGTTGCTCTCGATACCCACATGTGTACTTTACATGTGTGATCTCGTTTCAATCAATTATTTGATCTTTCAATAATACCCTTTGAACTTGGCATTTGTTTGTGACCCTCTAGGTTTAATTTCAGTTAGCAGTGAGCCTAATTAATTAATACACTTTATCAATTAATTATCTCACAGATTACACGACCATAGTCTAGCAACAGGTATGCGACCCCTACCCCGAAATATAAATGTATATTTGAAAGAACCTTTCAGTCAATGACATCATGTGGGATACGATCCTCCTACCATCTTATCTCTCGATTAAGATCTAGGGCATGGGAATATAGAGAGCCCTACTAATCTTAATCTTAAAACAAAGTTCCCTTCATATTCCATTTGATCTCAATCCAAGAAAATCTCATTTTCTTGATGTCTTGATCTAACCACCTTGCGCAAGAATTTTGGGATGGGACATGAATGACTTGTGTAATAAGAGATCATCTTACCTACAGCAAGTGTAGGTCCTTCATTGATTTCAACAATTCTCATATGCCACTTGTGTAATCCCAACAGAGGTCGTAATTCAAGTGTCTATATGGCGAACCCTTTTGAGCCTATATCAAAGATTACAGAGTTAGCTCATATGAGACAATGTGGAATCTCAAGTCTAAGGGTTAATTCCTCACGTCATTGACATGTGAGATATTTCCAGGAAGTTGTAGTACCGTCTTTTCCCATTTAGGGATCTTCTCACGCGGGACACCTTAGTGAACTTGGTTTTTCAACAAGCACCCTTGTATATTCTGTACGCATCAACTTATGCACTTTACACCCCATGAAACTGGATGACCCTTCTTAAGGACACAATTACACAAGCAAGTCTCAACGGAGTTAAGATCGACACTCCCATTGTCTGCTGACTCATCGACTTGGAGAAATTTCTAATCCGCACCTATGGAGTTAAGAACTTTTTTCATATGTCGTTCCCATGAGGACAAAGTTCTTAACGGCCTCATTGGATTAGAGGAGTTCTAAACATGCGCACATAATGGAAACAAACATAATGGCACATAAAAAGTGTTCACCTGTGATTACAATCATTCGTATATTATTCAAAGATTGTCTGTGATATAAGGAAAGTCTCAAAGCATTCTAGCTTTCTAGGGCACTATTCCCAACAATCTCCCACTTGCCCGTAAAAGCCAAATAGGTCTATTTTATGTTCCATCTTCTTAAGATGTACTTTTAGAGCTTTATCGACTTTGGGCGTTTCCAAAGTGGATCTGCTATATTTTCTGCTGATGTGAGCATTTCTAATTCGCACATCATTAAGGAAACACTATTTCCTTATTCACGTGATTCATAATCAAGCATCTGGTCTCTTGGTGAGGTCTTGGTTCTCTTACTTGAGCAACAATCCATTTGATCATACAATACGATAATGATGTTGTTTCATGCTAGGAACTTCATCTATCCATTAGATAGAGTTATGTACCCAAACACTTAACTTAGCGTTATTCAATACGGCTAAGTATTCAACCTTATAGTCAAATCTATAGTGCCTCTTGATTAGAACTCTTTCCAAAGCAATGTTCTACCATTTAGGCAAAATATGTATCCTATCACAGATCAATAATTACCTATGCTTTGATGTAATGATTACATCAAAATATCCTTTAATGTCAAGATCTTGCTGAACTCTTAAAATATATCCTCATTTCTTCTAAAGTACTTAGAGGCTATTTTCACAGTAATCCAGGGACCCACTCTAAGGTTACATTTAGAATTGGCCCATCACACTTTGTGGTAAGCCAAATCTTGTCGAGTACATAACTTTGCATACATTATGCTACCTTTTGTTTAAAAGGGTTTTGGACATTCTAACTTTCTCAGAACTATTTTAGGACACATCTTCTTCAAAAGAGATGTTTCATTGTCCTTTGGAATTTCTGTAGGAATCTTCCATATAAACTATTTTAGTACATCGTCTATGTACCTCGATTGTGATAATCCTATTATTCTTTTAGATCTATCTCCATAGATTTTTTTCTTGAGAATGTAGGATCTATCACCAAGATCTTTCATCTCAAATTGGTTCCTAACCAGATTTTGGTAACTTTTGTGTCATCCTCCACATTCCCAATGAAGGATGTCATCTTCGCAAAGTACCAAAAGTTAAACTTTTAGCCTCTAACTCTTTGTTGTACACGCTAACTTCGAATTTTATATATGAAGTCAAATAACTTTGACTATTTTACTTAATTCGAATACTCTGACTCCTAGAAGCCTGGTTCAATTAGTACATTGAATATTTGAAATATCCAAACCTTTTGCTTACTCCCACTAAATGTGAAATCCATGGATGTTCTATATTTATGTCTTCATCAATCTCATATTGATAAGACAAGCTCGATCCTATCAGGCAGTTCAACTAAGGTTTGAACTTAGTTTGATTATATGGAATCCATTTTAGATTTCATAATTTGTTTTCACTGCTCAGATTCTGAATTTGACAGTGCCTCCCGATGGGTAAATGCATCAATATCCACTTAAGAAGATTTTATGGAAAAAACCGCATCTAGGGAGGAGAGTTCTGTCGTGTACTATTTCTCTAATTTGGCTAAATTTCATCAGATCTATTCGTTTCTTCCTATTTGCGGCATGGGTTTTTTTCTCAAACCTTTTGAAGTCTTTGGGCTTACCTTCATTCTCTTTTAAGAACGATTCCTCAAGAAAGGTATATTTTTTAAAACAAACAACATTTGTTCAAAAGAATCATAAAAGCAATTTTCAATATTATTTGTATAAACTTGGACTAGTTTCAAGCTTATCTCTCTATGTTTTCTTCATTTAAGAAGACTCAAGAGAGATTTATTCTTTAAAACAAAAAACATTTATTCAAAAGAATCGCAAAAGCAATACTTTATATTGTTCATATAAACTTGAACTTGTTTCAAGTTTATCTCCCACTGTCTTCTTCACTTAAGAAGACTCCTACTGTCCTCTTCATATAAAGAAGATAATCCCAAAATTCTAAGATAAGAAATATTAGGGAATTTTGAATGCCACAATTCATAGTGCATTTAAGGGACTGATTTGTAATGGGCAAGATTCAAAATCCCAACTGCGTTTTCTAAAGTATAAGTTCAGAATGAAGGTAAGTCAGTAAAACTTAACAAGGAACGAACTATATCCTATAGGGTTATGTTCCTTTATTCAAAAATACCAAGTTATTCTTGAATGAGCTTACTGGGGGATAATCATATTATCTCTAAGATAACTAAGGAGTTAGTCAACAAGAAGTTTGTTATCTCAATCAAATTGAGATGCATTATCATATGACTAGTATGGTTCCTAACCTCCTAATTTTGAAATTCTAATAATTTCACAAAAGTTTCAAATTCGTACTTCAGTAAGTACACACATTCATAATGATTAAACTAATAATTTTGTCTAGTGCTTACATTAAGCAATCCAAAATCATGAGTATGGATCGAAATCCATATAAGATATGGGACGTCCTCTCATTTCATGTAAATGAGGTTTCGGGAACGGTTCCCTCAAAATAGGATTCTTAGGAAGTTAAGTCTTTGAGTTCATTTTAGTAAAATGATCCTAAGATGATTAACTTGCTAATCCTATTATCTCTTACGTTCCAAAGTTATTTGAAACTTTGTCATCTTACTTACTTATGTTATCTCATTGTATGTTCGAAATATCAATGCTTTCAGTTTTGCATAACAGTTTGTACAAAATCAACTCAAGACTAGCAAATTTTGATCTTATCGGATTTGCTACAACTAGAGACTCTTAGAGTATCCTTATACTCTATGTAGTTCCTTTCCAAGGCCCTAGTTTTCCGTTATGGAAGCTAAAGTCTGACCTTTCATTTTAGGCTTTCCCTTTACTCACCCCTCCATCGGGTTTTAAGGGTCTCTTCTTCTTTGGCCTTGATGCCTTTACCTCATTAAGTTTAGAAGAAGAACTAACCATCATTACCTTTTAGTCCTTCATAAGGATGCTCTCTTAAGTTATCAACTAATTTGATCAACTATGCTATAATAACATCATCTAAGGTTGAACAAAAGGGTTTAAAATGATGATAGAAGCAATTCAAGCAATCAGTGGACTAAGAACTTGTTTCTTAGTGTTCGTTCGTGGCTGCAAGGTCCTCCTTAGTGAGGACTTTCAGTCCACGTCCATGCACACGTGTATTCCCTTATTGGAATATGGAATAATTCCTTCGATTGTGTTATACTTTGTAATATGCTCGTAAGGGAGTAGAATTGCTCTTATAAGTGTTCCTTCGATGTGTTATACTTTTTAATAGATTTATGAGGGAGTACAATTGCTCTTAAGTGTTTGGAGAATTTCCTTTCACTTTTCAACTGCTTCTCTTTTGGCGTAGGTTAAATTTTCACAATAAATGAAAAGTCCGCCTTATAGTGAACAATTTTCTCTTTTGGAATCTAAAACGAATTTTAGGATTCGAATCCAATCAGAGTAGTTAGGACTTTAGTCAACTTATTTGACAAGGATGGATACTAATTGGTTGCATTTCAACTTGTAGACAATCACAGGACTACAACCTAAATGCTAAGTAGAGATAATGTGAGCATATTGAATAATAACCTAACACATAGGATTAGGTCTTTTATTGTATGTGGCTCCCACTATTTTTAGAAGGTCTATAAATCCCAAATGACCTTAGAAAAAACTTGTTTTCTGAGTAGGTACTAGGATCCCAAGCATTATTAGTTTTGGACCCACGACTCGTGAGATATCCAAAGGTCTAAGAATCTTTAGGTAGGTACGAAATTGCCAATTCTATCTCCATAGAATTCCTTGTAATGTTTTTGCATCACTGATCTTTCAATCATGGACCCATGACTCATGAGACATCCATATCTACTTTAATGTTGAGCATAACCCATCAATCATAAGATCTCAACCAAACTTAGTCCGGAACGACCCACGAATCATGAGACATCGCCCATTCCAAAATGATCAAGAAATATCAATCACCTAAGGTGATCAATCAAGAAACTAAGATTTAATAGGTTGCATTAATTACCCCACGACTCGTGAGACAACAATTAGCTTACCTACTAACTCTTAAATCCTAATGATGGAATCTTAGGAATTTTATTACCTTAATAGAGCACCTATTTATTCGAAAGTTGCTCAATATTTTAATTAAGGATTTTTGAATTAACCGGAGAGTTATCCGGTTTGACCTCACCAACATGTACGGTTATCCATTTTTAATTAAACTTGTTTAATGCAGTTTCACATAAAATGCATTCACACAAGCAATTAGCAGATAACATGTCCTAGCATGGTACTAATATGAGATAATCATGGGTATCCTATCTTATGTGCAATTATGAGAGTCACTCCATAATTGCTAGTTCTAACATACATGCCACATAAACAGATATTTCACATAAGGGTGCATAATTTAATGGAAAACTCTAATCTATTACATTAATAGAAACAAACCTCTCTAACATTTTGAGGGGTCTTCATTTATGGTGCCTTTCTCCTTGATGTGTGGATTCATCTTGCTCCTTAGGTGCTTGTCTCTAAAATGAAAAGAAAACCTCACTTCCTAAGTTCTACTCTTTTTACATAAATTAATATGACTCAAACTTCATATTAATCATAGATAAATACACGGGGCATACCCCGGTCCAAAAACAATAATAATGAAAGCCACATAATAAATCAAGCAAAGCGCGCACATAAGTAGGGCTCCAACCCCAATTGAAATAATGCAACTATAGGGCTCGGACCCCTGTTGAAATCATCCATGTGCATAACTTAAAGCATTTACAAAACTAACCCATGATCACCTAAACTAGCATAATCCGTTTGAAATTTAAATTTACCAATTAAATTTAAAATTCCCTTAACTTCAAGTTCTAGTAACTTAAGTAATTTGAATATAGTTCACTATTCAAGAATTTATTCAAAAAATCGAATTCGAGTCATGTTAAAACCTCAATTAATTCAAGAATTAATTTTTTGTCAAAATATCATTCAAAGTGATATTATTAATTTTTTTCCCGAAAAATATAAACTCAATTTTAATTAATAAAATCCAAATACTATATTTATTTCAAAAATAAATAATTTTAAAATAAAATCAAATTTTAAAAATCGGGATTTTACAAAACTGAAACGAAACAAAAAACGAGCCCGGAACAGCTCGCACGGGGTACGCAAGACTGCCTGCAAGCACCTGCGCCAGGCAGTTGCCGCGCACACAGCCCGCGTAGCTGTCCTAGATGGGTGCGGTATCGCCCGTGCTGCTGGCACAGGGATCACCGGATGAAGGCGGAACGGCTATGCAACCCGTTCTAATTTTTCGTTCCAAAATAAAATTTTCATAAATTCAGTTTTGAATTAAAACAATTCAGAAATATCTAGAATTAAACAGTTTTGAATCAGATTAATAGGAAAACGATTTTCAACAATTTTCAAGAAAAACAGTTTAGATCCAAAAGATTCGTAATTCGAACAAATTCAAGAATACATAACTATCATCCAAATTCAAGAATTTTAAGTCAAAATTCAAAACAGAAACGTTTCGAAACGAAAGTTGCAAAGTGGCTCTGATACTACTTGTTGGAAAACACAGAGTAAAAGCAGCGAAAGTTTAAAAATTTTTCCAAAAAGGATCGCGATCTTGCGATGTTCGTTTCAAAACTTTTGGGATTCAAGAAACTTACAAGAATTGAAGTTTTCTTGAAACGTATTGAGCCGCCCTCAAACGTTCTTCATGCTGCATGAATATCCCCATTTCTTGAACGATTCTTTCTTCGAGATTCCAAAGCAGAAATCCTCTAGAAGTATCCACACCAGCCCTAGATTCAAATCTTATCAGTGAGTATGCTAGTACTGTGATATGTGTATTAAAGAAACAAGAAACTAGACAATAATTACGAGCATGATTAAATCTCCGTTCAGAAGCCCTGTATAACGAAGATTGAACTGCCACGTCTTAGCCTCGAAAAATGTATCACCGAGTCTATAATTAATCATATTTGCGCTTAATAATTAATTCTCCAATTAATTAACACATGATCTAAATTGTCAATTGGATTCACACGTCCCAAATAATTGCTCTCTATAGCACCCCAAACGGGAGGCACCACATTCTCCGCACTAAGATCCAAACCCGATCACGGAATGGAAAGTCCGTACCTAAGTCCGGATCATAGCGAACGGGAGACCAACTCACACACTAGGCTACGCGGAGTTAACTCAACAAACTCAGAGCGCAGAATCAAATAAACCAACAACAACAAATAGCGAAAGCAATTAAATGAACATGCAAAGCAGTTGACGGGTTCAACTAGCATAGATACCTAGTCCCGAATATCAATCCATAATCCAACATAAAAACCAACATAAGTATCATCAAAGTATCCAACATCATCCAAGTACTAACATACTAACCCCAAATGGGTTAAAGTCTAAGTAGAGCATAAAATATAATCTCCAATTGTGAAACATAAATACATAACATGAGTATGCGACAAATGCATCCTAATACCACTAGACTGACAAGTGTGACTCAGAAGACTCACTTCCACCTAGCTCAAGCCAAAAGAAACTTGCAACTAAAAGATAAAACACGGGGTCAGTTAATTGACTGAGTGAGGGGGCTAATGCACACCCGCACACGAAATATATATAGAGCATAGCACATAACATAAGGGTGGACTCATGAACCAGGTATAAGGGTTTACATACCAAAACAGTTGAAAACAAACTTATATTTATACTTAGAAAGTATTTTCAGAAACCTTATTCCTATTCATGATTCCCATAACAGATCATATCATATGCTCGACGAGCACGAGCTTCCAACCTTTACTCCTCATATCATAACAAAATAGAAATACAGAATCATATCCATCCTGTACTCCGGTGATGGAAGAGCCTCACGTTGGCCCTAACCATCCATAACAAACAGACCCACAAGGGGTAGTGAACCCACAAGTATCCTCCCCGACTTTTACACCGAAGGCTCAAATTATCACGTCTCCCCTATCTCCCTGAGTTGCGCAATGATACTTCAAATGGAACTACGCACAGGTATATCCTCGACGGCCCTAACCGTCCCGGGGGCTCTTTACCCATAGCTCCTCGGATCCACATACATACACGCATACAGATACCAATGTTTCAGGGTCAACTCGCTACAGAATCATAACATATCATAATTTTCCAAAATAGCTTACATATGCCTTCATGCTTAATTTCTAAAACCAAGGATGGTCCACAAGGTCATAATCTTATCATATCCAACACATATCTAATCATATATAGTATATAACCGCATGCAAGGATTGAAATCATCATATTAAGGTCATAGGTCGCTTATCTATACAAAAATCCTAAACCTCACCTTGTACTTGAAGAAAAGAGAGTGGAAACCGGACACCACTAAGCCTCAGGCTCACCACAGGCTATGTCCTCTGAAACAGACAAACATACAAAAAGCTCAAGACTTAGACTCTCTATGAACCAATTAAGAAGCATGGCAGCATATAATCATGAATGAAGTGCATCATGGAATGGTATGGATCACATAGGTCAAGTAGCATAACATAAGACAAGTATTCACACGAATTCATTCAATTAAATGAAGTACTATCATCTAAGAATGCAATTGAAGTTACATCATAACATATAATTCATTTAACGATTCAAAAGGATCAAGTAAACACGAAATGACATGCATAAAAGTGTAACAGAGGGCTGGGAACGACCATTCCCATGGATAACATAGCATGGGAACGGTCCTTCCCAAAACCACCTCAGCGAGCCTGGGAACGGCCGTTCCCAGGACAAGGCAAAAATGGGAACGGTCCTTCCCATTCTCGCTGCTAACATCAACCCTCGACGGGAAGGACCGTTTCGGCCACAAGGCCAGAGTGGGAACGGCCGTTCTGGATAAGAACTGGGTGCTGTGTGTGTAGATTCAAAAAAGCTTCTGGAATAAGATAACCAAGGCCAAAAATGGCGGATTTCACCCAAAATCAACCACCAAAATTCCACAAAATTCATACATATCATCACATAAATCATGCTTAATATATATTCAAGCTTAAGAACTCATGGAATCATCAATCAAGGCATAATCATCAAGTTGGGTCAAAAGTTCATATTTCACAATATCTCATCAAATCATCTAATATAACCAGTTTCATGCCAATATTCAAAGATAGAAATGAAATTCACATCAAGGGAAATTCGTTGCTTACCTTGGCTCTTGAAATGATGAAGAAACGAGTGAGATATGAGCTCTTGAAAGTGTGGGAAAGTCTTAGATCTTCATCCTCCTTTGAAGCTCTCCATAAATGATAAAATTTGTGTGAAATGAAGTTTGAAAAGAAGCTAGGTTAGGGTTTTAAGGTATATATATGGTGGTTAAAGGTTTCATTAGGGTTTGGGCCCAAATAAATGACTTTCAGCCCAAAAGGTCAAATTTAAAAGGTTTAAGGTCCAAACGACTTCCGAAAAATATGAAATCAATTCCATTGGATCCGAATCACCGAATCAAGTCCAATGGTGGTGTCGGAATTCGAATTCGAATTCCCGAGCTCATATCGGTTCCAAATGCACCCAAAGTTATCTAATTTAAATTAGGTCCAAAACTTCCAAAAATTGCAAATAGGCCCAAGTCCTATTTTAAAATCAACACCAACATTTAAGTTAAATTCATGCAAGTCATAAATCATGCCAATTCATAAATTTCCAAGTTCGATATGCAAGTTTACATATATCCCAAGTATGCACTTAAATCAATTTGAATCACATAATTCAATCATAGTTGGAATTAAGACACATAATAAAGATGTAATTCACGTAGAAGCATAAATAAGCACTCTCGTTGTTGGGATAAATGCCCTGAAAATCCAATTATATTGTAATTATTTTAGATTAATAAAACTGAAATTATAGCAAGTTATGAGTATTTTACGAATTTAATCATTAATGACGTGTGATGGTATTTTTATATGAAATGTGTTTCATAGGAAAAGACTTTAAATACCAGAAGTCACGTGTCTTTAAAGGTCTAGTTAGAATGATAAGAAAATGTTCTTATCGAGACTATAATGCGTTATATAAGATGATTAGTCTTTTGTCTTAGGGAAATGGAGTTTCCAATTATAACACATTGATGATTTTCAATGAGATTGGAAACATCGAACTGGACCACTGAGATTATTCATTTTATACTGCTATCTAAAATGAACAAAATCTCGGAAGCATTAGACTCTTAATCCTGATAGTGTTTATACTTTAGGCATGTAGTGTTAATCACTGTGATGTACTGAGAAGTGAGGTCTCGGTAATGGGTGGCCAAAATACTTTGTACGTTCGGTGATTGCATGAAATGTGCTAGAGAGAAATATTGATCGAGGAATCTATAGCCTTGCTGGAAGGTTAAAGATATCCCTGAAATAGATTTGCAAAAGTTCAAATAAAACTTTGGCCAAAGTACTTCGTGTGTTCGTCACCGAAGTTGTATGTTGAATGTGTTTCACATACAGGAAATTTGGACTTAAGGCGAATCAAGAATTTCAGATTTGAAGTGAAAAATAAATGATAGTAGTATTGATTTATTTTTCATGGATATCTGTACAGAGGAGTAAAATGCGAAATTATTCTAGATCGAGAAATTCGTGAATAATTTAATTAATTTTAGAGTTCAACAATATTTATTTAGTGGAATTAAACATTGTTAAACGGTAATCAATTATTGTCATGGGATGATAATAGATTGACCCGTTTGGAGCTAATATTAATTAGTCCTGCAGGTCCCCCCGCGAGCCCCAACGAAGATCAATGAGAAAATATTAAAACGAGAGAGAGAAATAAATTTTCAAAGAGTTTGAAAATAGCCAAGGAATTTATTTTGAGAAAATAAATTAAATTCCAAGGAGTTGGAAATGCCCGAAATCTTATTTTGGAGAAAATAAAAAAAATTTGGGAAAAAAAAATATATTGATGATGTGGCGATTGACGTGTCATGCCACGTCAGCGGATCAGCGCCAAGTTAATTAGGTGGTTATATAATTAATATATAATCCACTTAATTATTAGAAAATAGGGATTTTCAGGTTTTAGAAAAAAGGGTTTTTCTGAAAAAATATTTTCTCAAAGTATTTAGCGAAATACTGTCGGAGCCCACACTCTAATTTCTTAATCGGGGATATTGCGGGGAAGCTCTGTCGGTTTCACGAGAAAATATCGAGGTGCTGGAAAAGTGCCGTTGATAGCCATTTTTGCAGTACGGTAATACCGTTATGCTGCTCAAATTATTATTTGCATATTATGATCATATGCTAGATGATTTAAAATTATGTTATCGATGCCTGTATATATTAGAGTTATGTTACCCGATTTATTCCGCTGCTTTATTAAAATATTTTGATAATGAGGTTATGGCGAAATTTTTGAATATTACGCTATACCGTCACTCTGTCTCGGGCTCGCCACACCAACAACTGGTATCAGAGTGGGGCTCTGATTATATACTCGCATTGATAAAGCATAAGATGCATAATTTTAAATCTGATACTGTGCACGTAAATTCTGTCTAAGGAGGCTGGGTTTTAAGTGGGACCGTTGTGACCCCTCCAGTGTTTCCTGGGAATTTGCGTGGAATGGTAATTTTTTGGGAATTGATTTCAATAACCTTCCTGGTTAATTGCCGAATCAGTAAATATGATTTAAATTATGTGATAATTTAAAACATATTTATTTAAGGGGCCATAAAATTTTAAAGCGTGATAATTATGTGATAATTATTTGCAAGCATGCTTTTAATTTTAAAAATTGCATGATAATATGTGATATTATTTTATTTCAATTATGCATGATTTATTTAATATGATTAGATAAATAATGGTTAATAGAGATTAAATATGATGCATAATTGGATTAATATTTTTTGGCTTAAATTAATAAAGAGTTATTAAAACCTTAAAATATTATTGGGATTATTTAATAATCCTAGTGGGAGCATATTAATTAGATTAATTACTTCCAAAATCAATAAGACGCCAAAAGTGATTATTTAATAATCAAAGGTAATCCACAAATTCTATAAAATTCAAGTGGGAGCGAGATGAAAAGAGTTGGATTCTCACGGCCTCCATTACCCGTCTACAGTGTAGTGGATATACACTACTCCCTTCGGCGGGTATGTATTCGTGGTATACAAGATTAGGCTTCTACGGATAGAATGAAATACGGGGAAAGTCAGCTCGACCACGCCTCCGTGGAGTGTCTGATCTGCTCGTACGAATTTCTAGGTAATGGTGTACGCTTGACTAAGTGATGTATTAACCTCCCTTCGGAGCTATGTTACATTCACTTAGAGGCCAAAGGTTAACGTGGTGGATTAACATAGTTTGGTAAGAGTTACCTAGATGTCATGTTAATTAAGATTAATTCTTGCTTTTCTAAGAGGTTTTCGACCTCGCTTCCGGGGAGTCAACTGCGGTTAGATAAGTCACCATTGTGTAAACCAAGAATGCTTACGTGGATTTCATTTATTGGTTAGACGCAAAAGAAGTAAAATACAGAATCATAACTTGCACTTTTTTAAAATATTTCAGTTTTAAAGCAATGACGACCGCTAGCCCGCTTCAATCGATCCTAAAGGAAAATAGGCTTGAAGGGTCTAATTATGCTGACTGGAAAATGAATCTTGATATCGTGTTTGGTCACGAGAATCTGAAACAAGTGCTCACTGAACCTTGTCCGGGGGTACCGAAAACTACAGCCAATCAGGATATGAGAAATGTTTATACCAATTGGATCAAGTCCAATGATTTGGCTAGGTCTTATATCCTGGCATCTGTCTCCAATGTTCTTAAGCATCAAATACACGAGATGCCAACTGCTAGGAACATGATGGATCATATCCATCAAATGTTTGGAGGACAGAATCGAGCCAAGAGGCTCGAATTGATGCAAAGGCTATTAGTTACCAAGATGTCTGAGGGATCACCTGTTCAGGATCATGTTATGAAGATGATGGCTTGCCTGAAAGAAATTGAAAGCATTGGTGCTAAATTTGATGATCTCAGCAAACAGGATATGATCCTATGCTCTCTGCCAAAGTCGTTCGACACATTCAGGCAAAATTATTCTATGAGCAAATTGGATTTTTCATTGCCTGAATTGATGAACGAACTCAGAGTTGCAGAGGGAGTAATGAAAGCTAAGGGAACGGTTCTCCTGGCTCAGGCATCGACTTCCACGGCCTCAAAAGCCAACAAGTGGAAAAAAGGAAAAGGAAAGGTTCTCAATCCTAAGAAAAAGGTTCAGAAGAAGAAGGGTAAACCTAGCAAAGGAAAATGTTTCCATTGCGGTGAAAATGGACACTGGAAGAGGAATTGTCCAAAATACTTAGCAAGTCTTCCTGCATCTGGATAAGGTATATTGATATCTTGTTTGATTGAATTATGTTTAGTTGGAAGTCCACCAGATTCCTGGTGTGTGGACTCGGTTTCAACTAATCATATCTGTAATTCGTTACAGGGGTTCAAGCTAACCAGAAAGCTTGAAGATGGTGAGATGCAACTACTGCTCGGAGATAATACAAGTATATCTGTATCAGCAGTAGGGACTATAAACTTGTATTTTGGTGATAGGGTTTTGATGTTGAAAGACACTCTGTATATACCGTGTGTTCGCAGAAATTTAATTTCTGTGAGTTGTTTAATAAATAATGGTTTCAGTGTTTGTTTTGAACAAAACTTTACCATTCAGCAAAATAAAAAGTTTATTTGCTCTGGCACGGTAAAAGATGGTCTTTTCTTGTTATACCCCGATAAAAACCCTAATTCCGAACTTAACACTACTGCGCTTGACTTACCATCCAAAAGAAAAACTCCTATTCCTAGCGAGGCTTACAAGTGGCATTTACGTCTTGGTCATATTAATCCAAATAGGATCCAAAGGCTAATTTCAGATGAATTGTTTAGTCCCTTGGACTTAACAGAACTACCAGTCTGTGAATCCTGCTTGGAAGGTAAAATGACTAAGAGATCTTTTAAATCTAAAGGTAATCGAGCCACAAAATTGATTGAGTTAATTCATACGGATGTGTGTGGTCCTATGAGTATTCAAGCAAGAGGAGGTTTTGAGTATTTCATCACTTTTACGGATGATTAATCCAGATACGGATACGTTTATTTGATGAGATATAAGTCTGAATCTTTTGAAAAGTTCAAAGAATTCAAAGCTGAAGTTGAAAATCAAACTGGAAAACGTATCAAGGCACTTCGATCAGATCGTGGTGGTGAGTATCTATCTACAGAGTTTCTAGAATTTCTCACTGCAAATGGGATTAGATCTCAATTATCTGCACCGGGTACACCCCAGCAGAATGGTGTTGCAGAAAGGAGAAATAGAACTCTGATGGAAATGGTAAGATCTATGATGAGTCATGCTACCCTACCAAGTTCGTTTTGGGGCTTTGCACTTGAAACGGCGGCACACATATTAAACCTTGTTCCATCCAAGTTAGTTCCTAAAACACCAATGGAACTGTGGCGAGGGCGAAAGCCCAGTGTCTCCTAACTTCGGATATGGGGAACCCCAGCTCATGTGTTAAGGAAAGATCCTGACAAGTTGGAATCAAGAACAGAGGTTTGCTTGTTCATAGGTTATCCTAAAGGAACAAGAAGTGGTATATTTTACGATCCTAGAGATCACAAACTGTTTGTGAGCATTAATGCTAAATATCTCGAGGATGACTTTGTAAATGACCACAAGGGTAGAAGCAAAATTGTGTTAGAAGAAATGACCGTTTCAGATACTGAATTCCAAGAACCCGTTGTAACTGAAAATGTATTAGATACATATGATGTACAAGATACAACATATGATGTAGGGATGAGTACACAACAGCCTCGTCGTAGTGGGAGGATTGTCAGGGCACCTGACAGATACCTAGGATTAACCCAAGTGGTTGAATCTGACGTATCTGATCCGGTCACATATGATGAAGCTATAGAAGATATAGACGCTGACCGTTGGGTCAGAGCCATGGAATCTGAATTAGATTCAATGTATTCCAATAAAGTCTAGGAACTTGTAGAGGCGCCTGAGGGCATTAAACCTATTGGATGCAAATGGGTCTACAAAAGAAAAAGGGGAGTGGACGGAAAGGTTGAGACCTTTAAAGCAAGGTTTGTGGCAAAGGATTATACCCAGAAAGAAGGTATCGATTATGACGAAACCTTCTCGCCTGTAGTAATGCTTAAGTCCATAAGAATTCTCCTATCCATTGCTGCTCATTTTGATTATGAGATTTGGCAAATGGATGTAAAGACTGCTTTCTTGAACGGGCACCTTCAAGAAGAAATATACATGGCTCAGCCTGAAGGCTTTATAGCCAGAAATCAGGAGCATATGGTATGCAAGCTTGATAGATCAATTTATGGTCTTAAGCAAGCGTCTAGATCATGGAACATCAGATTTAATGAGGCAATTAAATCCTTTGGATTTATACAATTGCCTGATGAACCATCTGTGTACAAGAGACATCATGATAGTGTTGTAACATTTTTAGTTCTATATGTTGACGATATTCTACTCATTGGGAATGACACAGGAATATTGTCAGCAGTTAAGATTTGGTTGTCAAACCAGTTTGACATGAAAGACCTAGGTGAAGCCAGTTATATTCTAGGGATCAAACTTTGTCGTGATCGAAAGAATAGAATAATTGGTTTATCACAAGCAGCATATGTAGATAAGATGCTGGCAAGATATAATATAGCGAATTCTAAGAAAGGTTCATTACCTTTCAGACATGGAGTTCATCTGTCTCGGGATCAGTGTCCCAAGAACCCAGAACAGACAGAAGAAATGAAAGATGTTCCGTATGCTTCGGCAGTCGGAAGCCTCATGTATGCCATGTTATATACTAGGCCAGATATCTGTTATGTTGTAGGTCTAGTCAACAGATATCAGTCAAACCCTGGACCCCAACACTGGATAGCTGTAAAGCATATATTAAAGTACTTGAGAAGGACTCGGGATTATATGCTTGTCTATCGCAGTGATGAGCTCATTCCTCTTGGGTACACAGATTCGGATTTCCAATCTGATTTGGATTCTAGGCGTTCGACGTCTGGATACGTGTTTACTCTGGGAGGAGCAGCCGTAAGTTGGAGGAGTATCAAGCAATCTTGCATTGTTGACTCCACCATGGAAGCCGAATACGTGGCAGCTTTAGAAGCAGCCAAAGAAGCGTATTGGTTCCGGAATTTCCTAATGGATCTAGAAGTCGTCAAGGACGGACTTACACCGATCACATTGTACTGTGACAATGCTGGAGCGGTGGCCAACTCCAAGGAACCTCGAAGTCATAAACGTGCAAAGCACATCGAGAGGAAGTTTCACATTATACGAGATTATGTGGAACGTGGAGAAGTGGCAGTAGTGAAAATTGGCTCAGTAAATAATATGGCAGATCCCTTCACTAAAACTTTGGCGCAAAAGAGTTTTGACACTCATGTAGAAGGGATGGGCCTTAGATATGTTGCCAATTGGATTTAGGGCAAGTGGGAGATTTTTGGGATAAATGCCCTGAAAATCCAATTATATTGTAAATATTTTGGATTAATAAAACTGAAATTATAGCAAGTTATGAGTATTTTACGAATTTAATCATTAATGACGTGTGATGGTATTTTTATATGAAATGTGTTTCATAGGAAAAGACTTTAAATACCAGAAGTCACGTGTCATTAAAGTTCTAGTCAGAATGATAAGAAAATGTTCTTATCGAGACTATAATGTGTTATATAAGATGATTAGTCTTTTGTCTTAGGGAAATGGAGTTTCCAATTATAACACATTGATGATTTTCAATGAGATTGGAAACATCGAACTGGACCACTGAGATTGTTCATTTTATACTGCTATCTAAAATGAACAAAATCTCGGAAGCATAAGACTCTTAATCCTGATAGTGTTTCTACTTTAGGCATGTAGTGTTAATCATTGTGATGTACTCAGAAGTGAGGTCTCGGTAACGGGTGGCCAAAATACTTTGTACGTTCGGTGATTGCATGAAATGTGCTAGAGAGAAATATTGATCGAGGAATCTGTAGCCTTGCTGGAAGGTTAAAGATATCTCTGAAATAGATTTGCAAAAGTTCAAATAAAACTTTGGCCAAAGTACTTCGTGTGTTCGTCACAGAAGTTGTATGTTGAATGTGTTTCAAATACAGGAAATTTTGACTTAAGGCGAATCAAGAATTTCAGATATGAAGTGAAAAATAAATGATAGTAGTATTAATTTATTTTTCAAGGATATCTGTACAGAGGAGTAAAATGCGAAATTATTCTAGATCGAGAAATTCGTGAATAATTTAATTAATTTTAGAGTTCAGCAATATTTATTTAGTGGAATTAAATATTGTTAAACGGTAATCACTTATTGTCATGGGGTGATAATAGATTGACCCGTTTGGAGCTAAGATTAATTAGTCTTGCAGGCCCCCCCGCAAGCCCCAACGAAGATCAATGAGAAAATATTAAAACGAGAGAGAGAAATAAATTTTCAAAGAGTTTGAAAATAGCCAAGGAATTTATTTTGAGAAAATAAATTAAGTTCCAAGGAGTTGGAAATGCCCGAAATTTTATTTTGGAGAAAATAAAAAAATTTCGAAAAAAAAAAATTTGATGACATGGCAAAAATGCTGACGTGGCGGCTGACGTGTCATGCCACGTCAGCGGATCAGCGCCAAGTGGCGCTGACTGGGCGCCGGGTGGCACGCCACGTGGACGGACAGGATCGGGCCAAGTCACACGAGATCAGCGGCTCAGATTGGATCTGGCCAACCGGGTCAAGCCGCGGGTTCGGGTTAGGGTCGGTCAATGTTTGACCGACCCGGACACGTGGATAAATGAGGATTTGCCACGTGGAAAAGGCCAGACCGCCTGAACCGACCGGTTCACAGCTGAACCGATCTGAACCGTGAACCCCCGGTCGGACCGGACCGGTTTGGACACGTGGCAGCTGCCTGTTGCTGCGTGCGTACCACACGCGCCAAACATACAGCCGCCACATGGGCGGCGCGTGTGGGCGCGTGCTTGGCGCCGCCTTGCTCGCCTTGGAGTGCACTCCACTCCGGAGGTCTCTGATTGGCCAACGGGCCTTGGGAGCTAAGGCAAAAATTCAACAAATGTCGCGGGTGTCCTCATTTTTGGCCTATAAATAAGAGCTGAAATTCATTCATTTTATTATCAGACATTAGCATCGATTTTCAAGCAGTAAACAAGCCATTAGGCTCTTTCTCTCTCTACTTTAAATTAATCCTTAATTAAGGATTAATTAATTATTAATTAGGTGGTTATATAATTAATATATAATCCACTTAATTATTAGAAAATAGGGATTTGCAGGTTTTAGAAAAAAAGGTTTTTCTGAAAAAATATTTTCTCAAAGTATTTAGCGAAATACTGCCGGAGCCCACACTCTAATTTCTTAATCGGGGATATTGCGGGGAAGCTCTGCCGGTTTCATCAGAAAATATCGAGGTGTTGGAAAAGTGCCGTTGATAGCCATTTTTGCAGTACGGTAATACTGTTATGCTGCTCAAATTATTACTTGCATATTATGATCATATGCTAGATGATTTAAAATTATGTTATCGATGCCTGTATATATTAGAGTTATGTTGCCCGATTTATTCCGCTGCTTTATTAAAATATTTTGGAAATATTTTGATAATGAGGTTATAGCGAAATTTTTTGAATATTAATCTATACCGTCACTCTATCTCGGGCCCGCCACACCAACACTCGTGACGTTATACCTGTACGAATGATCGGACTGGACGTTACACTCTTGTACCCTCACGTGTACTTTACACGTGTGGTCTCGTTTCGATCAATTATTTGACCTTTCAATAATACCCTTTGAACCTGGCATTTGTGTGTGACCCTTTAGGTTCAATTTTAGTTAGCAACGAGTCTAATTAATTAATACACTTTATCAATTAATTATCTCACAGATCACATGACCATAGTCTAGCAACAATTGTGTGACCCCTACCCTAAATATGAATCTATATTTGAAAGAACCTTTCAGTCAATGACATCATGTGGGATATGATCCTCCTACCATCCTATCTCTCGATTAAGATCTAGGGCATAAGAATATGGAGAGTCATACTGTAACGCCCCGATCTCTCGGACGTAAAGGTACAATGTATGTGTTTACTAATTTGCGCGAATTAATTGTTTTTACGTGTTTTATATTTAATTTTATTATAATTGTTATTATTTTATTATATTATATTATAATATTTTATTCTAATATTATTAATTATATATATACATTTCGTATTATATATATATATGTATATATGTTTAATTATTATATTATTAATTTAATGATTATGCTAATTATATGTTATGTTAATTAATCATGGTTTAATTAATTATTTATATATGTACATAATGATACGTAGATAAATATATCCATGCATGAATTTCAATTTTTGCATGGGTTTAATATAATTATGCATGAAATCATATTTTGCATGGGAATTAATATGCATGCATGCAAATCATATTGGTGCATGGGAAATTTTATACATTTTGCATGAATTGCATGATTAGGTTTGTTCGTTTATTTTGTGCTTCGTTCTTATATGATATGATATCAAATTGCCGCGATTTCGTAATATGTTGTACATATATATGTTATGAACATGATTTTATGCTCAATTTATGTTTTCAAATTCAATTGATAGGTTAACGAATTTAATTTCATTTGAGGAACCAAAACGGGAGCTAACGAGCACTTAGCGTACCCTTGGTTCCGAATTTAATATCTTGAGCTCGGGAACTCGGATTCGAGTTCCGTCAAATCCGCTGAACTCGTAACGAAGATTCGAGTTTAGTAAACTTAGCCTTACATTTTTCCTAAGTCGTTTGAACCTCCGAAATCCAACCGAAAAATGAAACGGAGACCAACTTGACCTTGTTGAACTAAATCAGCCATATCTTGGCCAAACCATAACCAAACTAACCATGGTTTGATTCTTTGAAACCCTAACTCAACCCTCTATCATGACATAATCAGCCTTGACCGAGATTATCCTCTCATAAGCCCCAAAACTTAGCCAAAGTTTCTGTTCTGAATTCCAGACCCGTAACCCTTCAAGCTTTGGAGATTTTGGAGCTCAAATCTCATCCAAACTTCAACCAATCATCAAGGTAAGCCTAGGGTTGTATTATATGATTAATTCTGAGCATTTTCATCTTTTCATTCATGATTTTTAAGCATGATTTCTCGATTTTCTGGGCAATTTCTGAAATGAAGGTTTTTGGACAAATTTATGATCTTCTTTGATTCTTAACGGTTTTGATCGATTCCAAGCATGAGAATGATTGTTTTGACATCCTCATCTCATTTATGATCATTGATTTCGTGGTTGTTGAGGAATTTATGATATATCATTTATGACAATTTTCAGAAATCTCACTTGAAGGTCACGTATGTCTTCTCTTCTTTGTTGATCACTTTTGGAACTGATTATGTGTTGAATATATGATATTTTGCTGCACATTTGATGGACTTTTGGACTTGAATGAAATCGGATTGATTGAGTTCACGCATGCTCTGTTTTTTTTCTCCAGATTTGCTCGGTTTTAGCTTGATGTTTGCTGTCAAAAAACTGCTGTATTTCCTTCACGTTTTGCTGTCAGTTTTCGTAGCCTTGTGGGTGTGTTCGAGCTGTGTTCATGCTGCTTTTCATGCCTTATTTTGTTGCTTGTTTTGCTTGCTTTCTCGTGCACTTGGGCTGCTCTGTTCTGCGTTTCTGCTGTCGAAAAACAGAGGTTGCTGCTGCACGACACGGGCGTTCCATTTCTGCCCGTTCCAGCGAGGAACGGGGGTGCTGCTAGGCCTGGAACTTCTGTACCGAGACACGGGGGTGTCTCGGTCCAGGCCTGGGAGGTGACACGGGGGTGTCACCCCGTTTTTCTGGATTCTTTTGCTGCGTTTTCTGGAACTGCTGCTGCTACCATTTTGTCTGCGTTTTTTTTTCTGTATTGCTGGAAGTATGTGCTGTGTGTATGCTACTGCTGCTGCTTCCAATTCATGCAGAATGGTTGAAGTGCTATTTTGCTTGCATGGCTGTGTATATATGTATATATATATATTTGTGTGTGAATGCATGTGTTGCATGCATGTGTAATAGATGTAGTATATATATATTTTGCATGTGAAGTATATATGCATGCATGTGTGTGTGAGTGTGTACGTATATATATATGTATATATTATATATATATTGTATATTATTATATATAATTACTTATATATATATTATATTATAATTATTTATTATATATTTTGATTAATGTTTGATTTAATTTAATTATTGAAATTAATTTAATTCTATTTCGCGTATTTATTCGACTGACTCTTGATTGAACGTTTTATTTATTTTATCCCTATATGTGAATATGAATATTATATGTGTTGTGATTATTAATTGAATGTTATATTAATTGATATGAATTATGAATTATGAATTTATGAATTTATGAAAATTTATATGAATGTTATGAATTTATGAATTTATGAAATTGAATGAAATATATGAACGAATGCATGATTATATGTTTTAAATTTATTAATCGTGCACATGAACATTTTTATGATACAACATGATCATTTATGCATCCATGTCATATGCACTTCATTGCCGAGCGTCATATGTGGTTAGTGAGTCTCATACCTTTTCTTTTGCACAGATTCGGGTTTGGTCGGAGACGAGGGCGAGCCTTGAGACGCTTGTGCCTTTATTTCTGCTTTGATTAAGGTGGGTTTTTCTTCTATTAGTTAAAACAACCTTATATATTCCTTATGTGCAAAGTTTTAAGCCAAAATCGTATATATATTTATATCGAGTCATTTCGGGTAAATCATTTCAAACG
This sequence comes from Lantana camara, assembly GCA_037501455.1. Taxonomy (NCBI): domain Eukaryota; kingdom Viridiplantae; phylum Streptophyta; class Magnoliopsida; order Lamiales; family Verbenaceae; genus Lantana; species Lantana camara. The sequence continues at coordinate 90,407,525 of CM074858.1, read as the reverse complement.
TATGACCCCTTTCTTTTAATTATGAACCCTACCTTATGTGTAACAGCCCGAAAACCCGCCTGTCGATATTGTCCGCTTTGGTGGGCTAAGCGACACCACCCTCACGGTTTTGTTTCTCCCGACGGAATTTAAGCCCGAAGGCGCCCACCCAGGAAAAGGCCTCAACAAGGGAAAGGTATCCACCCCCTTATAAAGGAGGCTTTCGTTCTCCTCTTCTTCCGATGTGGGACAAGCACTTTGAGCTTTACAGTCCACCCCCCCATAAGGGCCCAGCGTCCTCGCTGGCACACCGGACCGGGTCCCAGCTCTGATACCATTTGTAACAGCCCGAAAACCCGCCTGTCGATATTGTCCGCTTTGGTGGGCTAAGCGACACCACCCTCACGGTTTTGTTTCTCCCGACGGAATTTAAGCCCGAAGGCGCCCACCCAGGAAAAGGCCTCAACAAGGGAAAGGTATCCACCCCCTTATAAAGGAGGCTTTCGTTCTCCTCTTCTTCCGATGTGGGACAAGCACTTTGAGCTTTACAGTCCCTTAAGATGTAGCACCCCAAGCGATGGGGCACCACACCCCCGCACTATGACCCGACACGTGATACGAAATGGAACGTCCGCACACGCACCAAGTCACAGCGAACGGGTGACAAACGAAAAATCCAACCTAAGCTAGGCGGTTTCTAAACCCTGTACAAGCCAAATATGCAAAAAAACCCGAATGCGGAAGCGATGCGAAATACGAACTAACAAAAACTTTAATCAACAAAATACAGAAACGGGTTCAACTAATCCAAGCCCTGTCCTAACCTGTCCCGAAAATTCATATAATCAAAGCATAAACATAATGATGTACAAAACATGCTATATACATAATTACAAACGGATGCAGACCAGAGATTCTCGACTTAATCAAATAGATACAGGCTCAAAAGACACGAACTTAACAGACAAGACACAAAGCCGCCTAGCTCGAACTCCAAGAACCTGGACCTGCAGACTGAAAACATAGGTGGGGCGAGGGTCAGTCCACTGACTGAGTGAGGGGGCTGAACTCACACACACTATACATAATAAGGAGCAGAGCACATATCAAAAGAAAGATTATGAACCGGGAGTAGGGTTTTGCATACCAAAACCATTTTCCAAAAAGAGCTCATATTTATACATATATTCATATCTTCTTAAGTTTGAAAACTCGTAAGGATTCATAGATTCAGAGACGCATATGGATTCATATTAAAACTCATAGGGATTCATATTTAGAAACTCATAAGATTCATAATTAGAAACTCATAAAGATCCTTATATTCATAATGATTCATAACTCAGCGTGGAAATCTCATATTGAAAACAAACTCTCCTATCCCGTTTCATAATCAACATAACAAAAGAATTCAAATACCCGGCGAGTACGGGTTTCCAACCTTACTCCTTAAACAAAAACTCAAAAGATTCATAAGGAAGCATAAAGTCATAAAATTCATAGGATTCATAAATTCATAGATTCATATTCCCGTATTCCAACCTTTCTCCGAAAGTCTGCACGCGGGTTACGGGCCCACATCGTGCAACTCAATATACGTGGGGTTGCGAACCCACAACGTACCTTCTCCGGCCTCAGCCGAAGGCTCAAAGCACCACGCCTTCTCCATCTCCCTCAGAGTCGCGCGTAGGTACTTCAAAGGAGCACGTGCACAGGCTTAACCCGGCGGCCCAACACCGCACCGGGCGTCCTTACCCACGCCTCCAGGGCCCAAGGATTCATAGGATTCATAAGGATTCATAAGAAACATACCTAACTCGCGAAACCTAGAAACATAAGATTCATACTTAAGAAACATACCAAAAGAAGCATACCTTACCGTGCAACTCGGCATATGCTATACACATACCTCTCCGTGTCTTCCTAATTCACAATATGCTGAGGGAAATCCATAGTTTGCTTGATGATACACGGTTTGGAGCATAGCCTCGTTGCAAAACCATTTTAAGCTTATATACGCCCATACGTATAATTTCAGAAGGATTCATATCAAATCGAATTAACAAAATTCATAGCATATCGTAAGACACATATTTAATATACATATAGTATATATTCGCATGCGGGCTTGAAAACGAGCATATAGGGTTGTAGGTCGCTTTAACTAAAACAAAAATCCTAAAACCTCACCTTGTCGACCAAACCGGACAAAACGGACCAAAAGAAGTCAAACGAACCACTTCCTCACATCGGAACGAACCTAAGATCAAAGCAAAGTGCAAGAGGAAAACTTAGACTCAAAATGAACCATATTGACGCTCGGCAAATGTATATGAATGCGAGTGATGCTTATGAAGCTTAATAAATTAACCAATAATGCATACGAGTTCATATTAAATCGTAAATCTCATAAATCATACTAAACAAATTCACAAGTTCCATATAACACACATATCATATCATACAACATGTTATCAAAGCGTTCATATCATATAAAGAGCAACGATTGATCATGCAAGACATATAAACGAGGCAGAAGGTCATAAACGCACGTTCAAGGAGCATACTTCACATATGAAGCCATAATTCAAAACGAGCACATAAATCAAGTTATAAATTCATAATACATAAGTTAACACATAATTCATTAAGCTAACATTGCATATAGGCCACAAACGGGACAAGAGAAAGCAAATAAAAGCAACGAAAATCGAACAAAGAAGAGCATACCATGCATTCATGCCATGATCACCAACTTAGGGGCTGAGTTTGGAGTTAAAAATTTGGGGAAAGAATGCCAACATGTTAAGCAACTAATATACTCCATGTATATGCAAATTGACACGAATTGGAGCACATTAGAACCACCAACTAATCGCAAAAATGCCACAGCAGCAGTTCGGTTCGCACATAGCATACAAACAGGCTTCATGTTGCGGTTTAGGAGCTGAAAATGGATCTAAAAACTTGCAAGAGCAGGGCTAACATGTAAAGCAATTAGTATACCACATCTCCATGCAAATTCACACGAATTGGATGTCATTAACTCAAGCAACAAAGCACAAATTCACACAGCAGTTCCAAAACAGGGGAGCAGATTTCTAACCTAGGTTTGGGGCTCAAGAACTCATAATTTCATCAAAGGATCTTAAGAGAAAATCATCCAAACATCATTTACTATCAGTTAAGTATCCAAAATGGAGCATAATAAGTTCATATGATCAGCTTTAGCACCCCAAAACAGCCACACAAAACTGATGCAAGAAAGGCATGAAAACAAGTCATATTCTAACTCATATATATACAGCTGAAAAGGGGCATAAAAGCTTAAGGAAACTTAGGTAACATGTATAACAACTCATATACTTCATGTCCATGCAATTTCACACGAAAATAAGCACAAGAGATCATCAAACCGAACCAAAAATCCTGACAGCAGTTCATACGGGCGAGCAGATTTTTGCAGCAGTTTTTAAGCTCAAAACTCATCATATAAACCAAGGTTTTCAAGGCAAAACTGAGCATATTCATAAAGCAACATGTGTAACACATAACCAAGCATTAACACACGAAATTGGAGGCAAAAATTCCATCATTTGGTCTCAAAAACGTGACAGCAGCTGGGTGAAAATGAGCAGACTGCAGCAGTTCGGAAATTCCATTTTCATGGCCAAAAACTCAAGGTTTCAATCATGTTATCAAAGAGAAAACAACCCTAACACATCTAACATGAAGTAAGAATCAAGAATGGAAGCAAAGGAGTTCATATAATCACCAAAGAAACCTCAAATCAGCCACAAATTCAAGCTAAGGCAAGGAAGCAACAAATGACCTCTAACCCTAACTATTCATGCAAGTCCCCAAATCCTTATTAAATCTGATGCATTTAAGGAATTTCAAGGATCAAATGAAGCATATAAGAGAGGAGAATACACAAATATACTTACCTTTAAGATATGAAGAAGTATGGAGAAGATTGGCTTCAAAAATCACAAGACATGGGAGAGGCTTCTTTCTTCTTCTTCTTTTCTCCATCGATCAGCAGCTTTTCCTCCTCTCTTAGGTGTGTGGTCCGAAATGGGGAGGTAGGGAAGAGAGAGGAGTGATTAAAGATCAAATAAACCAAGGGTTAAAGCTTAAGCATGGTTAAAATGGGCCCACAAGTACAAGACTAGTCAAAGATGGTGGCTTTAGCACAAGCTGTTCGTTTCGGGCAAAAAAACGGAGGTTCAAATGGGCTTAGAAAAATATCAAATCAGGTTCCTTGGTTTCATCTCTTCGTTACGAGTCCAACGCATCTTCCGGAATTCGAATCCGAATTCCCTAGCTCAAGTTATGGCCTCCGGAACAAGAGGCGCGCTAAAACTAGTTAGGCCCTTATGTCCCTCGTCAAATACTTAAGGTTTAAAACCTCGTCAAACGAACCCGAAAACATAAAACGAGCATACAAACATACTCATAACTCACATATATCACGCATATCGAAATTTCACAAAAATCGGAATTGAATTCCGGCACATAACGAGCAAATTACGAGCATACAAAACTTAAACGTTTAAAATTCAAAGTTCATGAATATAAACAATTAATTTCATATAAATTCCAATAATCATAAAAGCATTAAAATAACATTCAAATACGTAATTAAATAATTTAAAACGTATAAAACTCTCTCGTTACGGCGTACCTGGAAATCCGAACGATCGGGATGTTACAAACTCCCCTCCTTCAAAAGGACCTGTCCTCAGGTCCTAAGGAGAATCTTGAACGGCTCCGAAGACAAGCACAACTCCACACTTCCGCTGCGCCACTCTAATCCTATACTTCTCAAGACACTATCTCCTTAAATGGCGAACCGGACACAAAGTCCTAGTCGTTTGCCCCCACATCCCAAATAAAATTCGGGAGTGGTTGGAGAATTCTCAACCTATGGCACATAGACATTACTACACAAAGTCCATAACGTCTTTCTTATGCCATAACAACCGGTTTCCTAAAACTCTGATCAACTTCAACCCTGAGTGGGATAAACTTGTGAACTTGCACTCCTTAAGGCGTAGGCTACCGTTCTTCTACAAGCAACACACAACAGAGGCCTTCCTTTATACCTCGGTTGGAAACAAGGTAGCCTTTTGTACCTCCGGTTAGGCAAAAATCGATACCGAAGGTAACTCTCTTCAACCGCCTCTTCCCATTCAAAACCGTACCTCTTACTCTGAGGAAATACTCGGTTCTTCTAAGAGGAATATCAACAGGTAGCCTTCTGTCTAACACCCGAAAATATCGTTGAGTCCCTGACGGACCTCCTAAAAGCAACACCCCACAAGCTCTCACCACAAGAAAGTAATAACACAAAAGGAAAATAAATAAAGCACACAACAAGCAGGAACTAAGGAGGGAAAGAAGTACGCAACAAGCAAAGCTAAGGAGAAAATGAAGCACACTCCAAACAAGAATTAAAGAGGAAAAGAAACACACAACGAGCAAAACTGAGAAGGGAAGGAAGCACATTACAAGAAAGAGTCACGAAGGGAAGGAAACACACAACAAGCAAGAACAAGAAGGAAAGCAATTGCATAGCAAATGTAATCAGGGATCACCGAAGAGCAAGGAATAAGACAATAGACACATGGGTTTCCCCGAATATTAAAATATTTATGAAATGGGATGCCATGAATGCCTTATGTACCGTTCACCATAGGAGTTGTGTTGAGTGTGGCGTCATCTTGTGCTTGAACCGGGGTCTTAGAGTCATGGCATTTCTGTGATGATCTTAAATTCTTGTTCTTCGATTAACTTTCATCCTGCCTTCGATTCCTCCATAATTGAGTCATCCCACCACATCTGGTATTGAAATCTTTCCTTATTTGATATTGGTGGCTTCGTGAGATTCTTGAATTTCCTCATTTCAAATCGCTTCCAAAGGTCAAAATCTCTAAGCTCCTCCTAGCCCGAATATACCCGTCTCTCTTGTTCTTTTCCCCGGTAATACTTGTCGATGTCGAGGGAATATCCTGAAATAAAATACAATACCAAGAGATATCGATGCATGCGGGGTTTTAGTGCATGTTCATGTGAACTATTAATACAAATAATATCAAGTGAGTCACATAAATGATGTAGTGAATGCCAACAAACACGAAATCCTAAGCCGAACGACCTAGACAAACCCGACACGACACGAGAGCTCCGGTTTTGCAACCTGGGGCTCTGATACCACTTAAGATGTAGCACCCCAAGCGATGGGGCACCACACCCCCGCACTATGACCCGACACGTGATACGAAATGGAACGTCCGCACACGCACCAAGTCACAGCGAACGGGTGACAAACGAAAAATCCAACCTAAGCTAGGCGGTTTCTAAACCCTGTACAAGCCAAATATGCAAAAAAACCCGAATGCGGAAGCGATGCGAAATACGAACTAACAAAAACTTTAATCAACAAAATACAGAAACGGGTTCAACTAATCCAAGCCCTGTCCTAACCTGTCCCGAAAATTCATATAATCAAAGCATAAACATAATGATGTACAGAACATGCTATATACATAATTACAAACGGATGCAGACCAGAGATTCTCGACTTAATCAAATAAATACAGGCTCAAAAGACACGAACTTAACAGACAAGACACAAAGCCGCCTAGCTCGAACTCCAAGAACCTGGACCTGCAGACTGAAAACATAGGTGGGGCGAGGGTCAGTCCACTGACTGAGTGAGGGGGCTGAACTCACACACACTATACATAATAAGGAGCAGAGCACATATCAAAAGAAAGATTATGAACCGGGAGTAGGGTTTTGCATACCAAAACCATTTTCCAAAAAGAGCTCATATTTATACATATATTCATATCTTCTTAAGTTTGAAAACTCGTAAGGATTCATAGATTCAGAGACGCATATGGATTCATATTAAAACTCATAGGGATTCATATTTAGAAACTCATAAGATTCATAATTAGAAACTCATAAAGATCCTTATATTCATAATGATTCATAACTCAGCGTGGAAATCTCATATTGAAAACAAACTCTCCTATCCCGTTTCATAATCAACATAACAAAAGAATTCAAATACCCGGCGAGTACGGGTTTCCAACCTTACTCCTTAAACAAAAACTCAAAAGATTCATAAGGAAGCATAAAGTCATAAAATTCATAGGATTCATAAATTCATAGATTCATATTCCCGTATTCCAACCTTTCTCCGAAAGTCTGCACGCGGGTTACGGGCCCACATCGTGCAACTCAATATACGTGGGGTTGCGAACCCACAACGTACCTTCTCCGGCCTCAGCCGAAGGCTCAAAGCACCACGCCTTCTCCATCTCCCTCAGAGTCGCGCGTAGGTACTTCAAAGGAGCACGTGCACAGGCTTAACCCGGCGGCCCAACACCGCACCGGGCGTCCTTACCCACGCCTCCAGGGCCCAAGGATTCATAGGATTCATAAGGATTCATAAGAAACATACCTAACTCGCGAAACCTAGAAACATAAGATTCATACTTAAGAAACATACCAAAAGAAGCATACCTTACCGTGCAACTCGGCATATGCTATACACATACCTCTCCGTGTCTTCCTAATTCACAATATGCTGAGGGAAATCCATAGTTTGCTTGATGATACACGGTTTGGAGCATAGCCTCGTTGCAAAACCATTTTAAGCTTATATACGCCCATACGTATAATTTCAGAAGGATTCATATCAAATCGAATTAACAAAATTCATAGCATATCGTAAGACACATATTTAATATACATATAGTATATATTCGCATGCGGGCTTGAAAACGAGCATATAGGGTTGTAGGTCGCTTTAACTAAAACAAAAATCCTAAAACCTCACCTTGTCGACCAAACCGGACAAAACGGACCAAAAGAAGTCAAACGAACCACTTCCTCACATCGGAACGAACCTAAGATCAAAGCAAAGTGCAAGAGGAAAACTTAGACTCAAAATGAACCATATTGACGCTCGGCAAATGTATATGAATGCGAGTGATGCTTATGAAGCTTAATAAATTAACCAATAATGCATACGAGTTCATATTAAATCGTAAATCTCATAAATCATACTAAACAAATTCACAAGTTCCATATAACACACATATCATATCATACAACATGTTATCAAAGCGTTCATATCATATAAAGAGCAACGATTGATCATGCAAGACATATAAACGAGGCAGAAGGTCATAAACGCACGTTCAAGGAGCATACTTCACATATGAAGCCATAATTCAAAACGAGCACATAAATCAAGTTATAAATTCATAATACATAAGTTAACACATAATTTATTAAGCTAACATTGCATATAGGCCACAAACGGGACAAGAGAAAGCAAATAAAAGCAACGAAAATCGAACAAAGAAGAGCATACCATGCATTCATGCCATGATCACCAACTTAGGGGCTGAGTTTGGAGTTAAAAATTTGGGGAAAGAATGCTAACATGTTAAGCAACTAATATACTCCATGTATATGCAAATTGACACGAATTGGAGCACATTAGAACCACCAACTAATCGCAAAAATGCCACAGCAGCAGTTCGGTTCGCACATAGCATACAAACAGGCTTCATGTTGCGGTTTAGGAGCTGAAAATGGATCTAAAAACTTGCAAGAGCAGGGCTAACATGTAAAGCAATTAGTATACCACATCTCCATGCAAATTCACACGAATTGGATGTCATTAACTCAAGCAACAAAGCACAAATTCACACAGCAGTTCCAAAACAGGGGAGCAGATTTCTAACCTAGGTTTGGGGCTCAAGAACTCATAATTTCATCAAAGGATCTTAAGAGAAAATCATCCAAACATCATTTACTATCAGTTAAGTATCCAAAATGGAGCATAATAAGTTCATATGATCAGCTTTAGCACCCCAAAACAGCCACACAAAACTGATGCAAGAAAGGCATGAAAACAAGTCATATTCTAACTCATATATATACAGCTGAAAAGGGGCATAAAAGCTTAAGGAAACTTAGGTAACATGTATAACAACTCATATACTTCATGTCCATGCAATTTCACACGAAAATAAGCACAAGAGATCATCAAACCGAACCAAAAATCCTGACAGCAGTTCATACGGGCGAGCAGATTTTTGCAGCAGTTTTTAAGCTCAAAACTCATCATATAAACCAAGGTTTTCAAGGCAAAACTGAGCATATTCATAAAGCAACATGTGTAACACATAACCAAGCATTAACACACGAAATTGGAGGCAAAAATTCCATCATTTGGTCTCAAAAACGTGACAGCAGCTGGGTGAAAATGAGCAGACTGCAGCAGTTCGGAAATTCCATTTTCATGGCCAAAAACTCAAGGTTTCAATCATGTTATCAAAGAGAAAACAACCCTAACACATCTAACATGAAGTAAGAATCAAGAATGGAAGCAAAGGAGTTCATATAATCACCAAAGAAACCTCAAATCAGCCACAAATTCAAGCTAAGGCAAGGAAGCAACAAATGACCTCTAACCCTAACTATTCATGCAAGTCCCCAAATCCTTATTAAATCTGATGCATTTAAGGAATTTCAAGGATCAAATGAAGCATATAAGAGAGGAGAATACACAAATATACTTACCTTTAAGATATGAAGAAGTATGGAGAAGATTGGCTTCAAAAATCACAAGACATGGGAGAGGCTTCTTTCTTCTTCTTCTTTTCTCCATCGATCAGCAGCTTTTCCTCCTCTCTTAGGTGTGTGGTCCGAAATGGGGAGGTAGGGAAGAGAGAGGAGTGATTAAAGATCAAATAAACCAAGGGTTAAAGCTTAAGCATGGTTAAAATGGGCCCACAAGTACAAGACTAGTCAAAGATGGTGGCTTTAGCACAAGCTGTTCGTTTCGGGCAAAAAAACGGAGGTCCAAATGGGCTTAGAAAAATATCAAATCAGGTTCCTTGGTTTCATCTCTTCGTTACGAGTCCAACGCATCTTCCGGAATTCGAATCCGAATTCCCTAGCTCAAGTTATGGCCTCCGGAACAAGAGGCGCGCTAAAACTAGTTAGGCCCTTATGTCCCTCGTCAAATACTTAAGGTTTAAAACCTCGTCAAACGAACCCGAAAACATAAAACGAGCATACAAACATACTCATAACTCACATATATCACGCATATCGAAATTTCACAAAAATCGGAATTGAATTTCGGCACATAACGAGCAAATTACGAGCATACAAAACTTAAACGTTTAAAATTCAAAGTTCATGAATATAAACAATTAATTTCATATAAATTCCAATAATCATAAAAGCATTAAAATAACATTCAAATACGTAATTAAATAATTTAAAACGTATAAAACTCTCTCGTTACGGCGTACCTGGAAATCCGAACGATCGGGATGTTACATTATGTTTGGCGAGATATTTATGATTTATGATTGCACGGGCCCCGGGACTTAGTATATGTGGCTAACCGAGGAAGCAAGGGCTGACGGGGATCCCATATACTAGTTCCAACCAAACTACGGTGATACCGGCCCTCGCTAGGAGTTTTAGCGGGGAATGGGAGCTGAGTGCCCTTGGGGGATTCATGTACCCCCATTGGCCTATGTATGAACCGGTGGCCGGGTCTTGCAAGCCCGTCCACCACCCGGAGGAAAAAGGGATATATGAATGATTATGATCATGTATTTATGAGCACAAAAGATTTATGTATGAAAATGAATTATTGAATAATTAATTATGATTACACGAGGAGTAGGTTGGAGATTGTGCACGCCCACTCGCCGGGCCATAAACCCTTATGAACATTTATGAACAATTATGAATGAATATGAACGTCGTAATCCCGTTGATGTTTCCTTTTTGTTTTTAACCACTTGGTAAATCTTACTAAACTTCACACGGGATTAGGGCTTGCATGTATGTGTTTAATTTATGCGATATTATATACTTATGCCCCGTTTTTATACCCACCAGTCTCTTTTAGACTGAACCCGGTTGTTTTCAGTTGTTTTGTGCAGGAATAGGAGTGCTAGGCGGGAATACAAGTCGTCTAGGTCTTGCATTTATGTTTAGCACTTCCTTTTGACTCATATTCATACTCTCATTGATATTTTGTATATGATCATAGGTTATGTTGGAGCGTTATGATTTTTGTAGGCCGTGAGTGCCGTTGAATTATGGAATACTTTTGTATATCTATTTTTGGAGCTTGGTGGCTCATTGTATATGTTATGTTATTCTTGCTTCCGCGAATTTTATTTCACTCTGATTTTATGTTTCTTGCACTGTTTGGTATAAGGGTTAGTCCCGCCTAGCATAGCGAGTGTGTTGTGTCCCCGTTCGCCGTGGGTTTGGCACGTGTATGGACTTCCATTTCATATACGGGTCGGGTCCCGGTGCGGGGGATGTGGTACCTCACGCTCGGGTGCTACATCCTTATGTGGTATCAGAGCCTAGGGTTGCAAAACCCGGGCTCTAGTGTCGTGTTGAGTCAGTTAGGTCGTTCGGCTTTAGGAATAACTTGTCAATGTGTTGCATATGCATTGTTTACGTGCTTGTGTGCTTTAAATCTTGAATTTTGATCGAATTACTTGCACTTGCATGCATGGACTAAAAATAGCATGCATTTCAGTGTTTCTTGAACAGAATGCCTCCGCGTAGACACCGTGAGAGATCTCCCGGACATCGTCGTCATCACGATCGATCTCCTACGCCTCCACCCCAACTACAAGCACCACCGATGGATATGGGGAATTTCATGGAAGCGGTCTTCAACTATGTAGAGCATCGGAGAGCTCAAGCTCCCCCACCACAACAGGCAGAACAACAAGCTCCTCCACCAAATCATAATAACAATAGAGACCCTCATGGGGTGTTTCTGAGTTACAACCCCCCTCGGTTTTCTGGTTCTATTGACGATGCGGTCTCGGAGGGATGGTTGATTAGATTGGAAAGGATATTTGGGGTCCGACAGTTCAGTACGCAAGAGAAGGCTCAATTTGCTGTCTTCCAACTCGATGGGGATGCATATGAATGGTGGGAACGAACAAGAGAGAAGCTTGAAGTCGATGAAGAGGAAGTGACTTGGGAAGTTTTCAAGAGAGAATTCCGGGAGTGCTTTGTACCGGAAGTGGTAAGAGAAAGGAAGGAGCAGGAATTTATGGAGTTAAAGCAAGGTACTCGTACGGTGACTCAATACCTCGCCGTATTCAATAGACTTGGGAAATATGCTCCTCATGTCACCCGGGATGAGAAGAGGAAAGCAAGGAAGTTCATAGCGGGATTGAGACAGGACTTGAGACACGGGCAAGCGGGGCACAACTTCGAGTCATTTGCCGACACCGTGCAAAGGGCTTTGGTTCAGGAGGAGGAATTTAAGAAGAAAGATCCGATGTTTAGAGCTCCTATGGGAAGAGGATCCGGATCGAATTCGGGAAAGAGGCCGATGATTCAAGCTAGTCCACCTCCTAAGGGTCCGTTTAAGAAGCCTAGGTTTGGAGGGCAAGGTTCCCAGGCCGTACCGACTCGACCAAAGGCTCTACCTATAGCTCCGGCACCTACAAATTCACGCCCGGATGTACCTCCATGTATGCATTGCGGGGGACCGACTCATACCTACAATAATTGTCGGAGAAGGTTGAACTTGTGCCTCATATGTGGGAAAGGTGATCATATGGCGGAGACATGTCCCTACAAGAACCCCGGATTTCAGAAAGGAACTCAAAGGCCAATGATCCAAGCTCGTGCTTACGCCCTCGAGGGTGAGGAGCAAGATGCAGAGATTGATCCCACAGCCGTGGTAGAAGGTACCCTATGCATACATAACATGAGCATTCATGCACTCTTTGATCCGGGTGCCACGCATTCCTTTATTTCTTGTGATATAGTTGCCACTCTGTGCTTGCCTGTTATCTGTCTTTCTTCTTATTATTTGGTGAGTTCGCCACTTGGAGGGAGTCTTCAGACAGATCAGTTGGTTCGGGAATGTTCGGTTTTGATTGAAGGGAGAGAGTATCCGGCTGATTTAATTGTTATGCCCATGAAGAGGTATGGAGTTATCTTGGGTATGGACTGGTTGTTCAGGCATCGGGCCAATGTCGATTGTTTTGCGAAGAAGGTGATTTTGGGGAAAGAATTGGTGATTGGTAGTGGATCAAGAACGGTATCTCTCTTGTCTTATATGGAAGCTCATAAGTTGATGAGAGAAGGAGCAACGGGATTTATTGCTTACCTTCTTAATAGGCCAAAAGATCAAGTTAAGCTAGAGGATACCGCGGTCGTTAAGGATTTCTCCGATGTGTTTCCAGAGAATTTGAGTTCTCTACCACCCGACCGTGAGATCGAGTTTGTTATTGATTTACATCCAGGATCCACACCGTATTCTAAGACTCCGTATCGAATGGCACCGGCCGAGTTGAAAGAGTTAAAGATTCAATTGGAGGAATTGCTCGAAGTTGGATATATTCGGCCAAGTTCGTCACCTTGGGGTGCTCCGGTTCTCTTTGTTAAGAAAAAGGATGGAACCTTAAGAATGTGCATAGATTACCGAGAGCTTAATCGGATGACTGTAAAGAATAAGTATCCTTTGCCCCATATTGAGGATTTATTTGACATGTTACAAGGATCGGGGGTTTACTCAAAATTGGACTTGAGACAAGGATATTATCAATTGAAGATCCGGGAAGAGGACATTCCGAAGATGGGATTTAACACCCGGTATGGACACTACGAGTTCGTAGTGATGCCTTTTGGACTGACTAATGCTCCGGCTGCTTTTATGGATATGATGCATCGAATTTTCCGGCCCTATTTGGATAAGTTTGTGGTAATTTTCATCGATGACATCTTGGTTTATTCGAGAACTCCAGAGGATCATGCAAGGCATATCAGAATTGTGTTGGAGACCTTAAGGGAACATCGGTTGTTTGCTAAGTTTAGCAAATGTGAGTTCTGGATTGATCGGGTAGCATTTCTGGGTCATATTATTTCAAGGAAAGGTTTAGAAGTAGACCCTTCTAAGATTGAAACGGTTATTCAATGGCAAAGCCCGAAAAATGCTTCAGAAATAAGGAGTTTCTTGGGTTTGGCAGGCTACTATCGAAGATTCGTTCAGGATTTCTCAAAGATTGCGGCTCCTTTAACCCGATTGACTAAGAAAGCGGTTAAGTTTGAGTGGGACGAGGCATGTGAGGCTAGTTTCCAACTTCTAAAGGAGAAGTTGACTACCGCTCCTGTATTAGCACTTCCTGAAGGTACAGAAGGATATACAGTTTACACGGACGCCTCAAAGGAAGGTTTGGGATGTGTGTTGATGCAAAATGGAAGAGTGATCGCCTATGCCTCAAGGAAACTGAAAGAGCATGAACAGAACTACCCCACTCACGATTTGGAATTAGCGGCAGTGATCTTTGCTTTGGATAAGTGGAGACACTATCTTTATGGAATTTCGTTCGAAGTCTTTTCCGATCACAAGAGTCTCCAATACTTATTCTCGCAAAAGGAATTGAATAAGAGACAACGGCGTTGGATGGAACTTTTGGCGGATTATGAGTGTACAATCCGATACCATCCCGGCAAAGCCAATTTGGTCGCGGATGCGCTTAGTCGGAAAGCTAGCGTGTCCAATGTGAAAGTGGAGATTGGAGATGAGAATGAGTTGTTCAGACTGAGGGCTAGTGTTCGGAATATTACGGTTCAACCAGATCTTAAACAAAAATTATTTGATGCTCAGAGGATTGATCCCGAAGTTCAGAAATTAGCTGAGAAGGCTCGAGCTGATTCAGAGTGTCCGTTTGGGTTTGATGATACGGGACTTCTAAGATTCAAGAATAGAGTTGTTGTCCCGGAAGAATTAAAAAGGATTATTCTTGAGGAAGCCCATCGGTCAGGTTATTCGATACATCCCGGAGGGAACAAAATGTATAAGGATCTTAAGCAATTTTATTGGTGGAATGGATTGAAACGGGATGTGATCGACTTCGTGAAACACTGCATGACTTGTCAAGTGGTAAAGGCAGAACATCAAAAGCCATCGGGGCTACTTCAACCCTTGCCTATCCCGGAATGGAAATGGGAACAAATAGCTATGGATTTTGTTTCGGGATTACCAAAAGTGAGAGGAGGTTTCGATGGAATTTGGGTTATTGTGGACAGATTGACGAAGTCAGCTCATTTTCTGGCTATCAGAATGTCCGATAAAGTGAGTAAGTTGGCCAAGAGGTACAATGATGAGATTGTTAGACTTCATGGTGTTCCTGTTAGTATTGTCTCGGATCGGGATCCCAGATTTACTTCACGGTTATGGCAAGAATTACAGAAGTGTTTGGGAACAAGGCTTCAATTCAGCACAGCTTTCCATCCTCAGACCGACGGATAATCAGAAAGGTTAATTAAGTATCTGGAGGATTTGTTGAGAGCATGTGCATTGGACTTTCAGAGCTCGTGGAATGAACAGTTGCCGTTAATCGAGTTTGCTTACAATAATAGCTATCAAGCCTCGATTGAAATGGCCCCTTATGAAGCTCTGTATGGACGTAAGTGTCGATCACCGTTGTTCTTTGACTTGGAGGAATGGAATTGGACCAAGCAAGAAGGGATTAAAAGAGGAGAAAGAAAGGAAAAACCCTCTAAGGCTATACAAGAGGCTATTGATAAGGTCCAGATAATTAGACAACGGATGAAGGCTGCTCAGGATCGACAAAAGAGTTATGCAGATCTTCGGAGGAAGGATTTGGAATTTGAGATTGGAGATAGGGTTTTCTTAAAGGCTTCCCCACGAAAAGGATTCTCAAGGATTGGACGAGGAGGGAAATTGAACCCTCGGTATATGGGACCGTATGAGATTTTGGAGAAGATTGGGGATACGGCCTATCGTTTAGATTTGCCTCCGAGTTTGACTGGAATCCATAACGTGTTTCATGTCTCACAGCTCCGAAAATATTACCGAGATGAGTCCGAGGTTCTACCGGTTGAAGAAGTGGAATTAGAACCGGATCTCACCTTCGTTCAGAAGCCGATTAAGATTTTGGATAGAAAGTTTCAGGAACTTCGAAATCGGCGTATTCCACTAGTCAAGGTTCTTTGGAGAAGTGACAAAACCGAAGAGGCTACGTGGGAGACGGAGGATAAGATGAAAAGGTTTCACCCCGAGCTGTTTCCGAGCGAGCAGTGAATCCGAGGACGGATTCTTTTAAGGGGGAGAGATTGTAACGCCCCGATCTCTCGGACGTAAAGGTACAATGTATGTGTTTACTAATTTGCGCGAATTAATTGTTTTTACGTGTTTTATATTTAATTTTATTATAATTGTTATTATTTTATTATATTATATTATAATATTTTATTCTAATATTATTAATTATATATATACATTTCGTATTATATATATATATGTATATATGTTTAATTATTATATTATTAATTTAATGATTATGCTAATTATATGTTATGTTAATTAATCATGGTTTAATTAATTATTTATATATGTACATAATGATACGTAGATAAATATATCCATGCATGAATTTCAATTTTTGCATGGGTTTAATATAATTATGCATGAAATCATATTTTGCATGGGAATTAATATGCATGCATGCAAATCATATTGGTGCATGGGAAATTTTATACATTTTGCATGAATTGCATGATTAGGTTTGTTCGTTTATTTTGTGCTTCGTTCTTATATGATATGATATCAAATTGCCGCGATTTCGTAATATGTTGTACATATATATGTTATGAACATGATTTTATGCTCAATTTATGTTTTCAAATTCAATTGATAGGTTAACGAATTTAATTTCATTTGAGGAACCAAAACGGGAGCTAACGAGCACTTAGCGTACCCTTGGTTCCGAATTTAATATCTTGAGCTCGGGAACTCGGATTCGAGTTCCGTCAAATCCGCTAAACTCGTAACGAAGATTCGAGTTTAGTAAACTTAGCCTTACATTTTTCCTAAGTCGTTTGAACCTCCGAAATCCAACCGAAAAACGAAACGGAGACCAACTTGACCTTGTTGAACTAAATCAGCCATATCTTGGCCAAACCATAACCAAACTAACCATGGTTTGATTCTTTGAAACCCTAACTCAACCCTCTATCATGACATAATCAGCCTTGACCGAGATTATCCTCTCATAAGCCCCAAAACTTAGCCAAAGTTTCTGTTCTGAATTCCAGACCCGTAACCCTTCAAGCTTTGGAGATTTTGGAGCTCAAATCTCATCCAAACTTCAACCAATCATCAAGGTAAGCCTAGGGTTGTATTATATGATTAATTCTGAGCATTTTCATCTTTTCATTCATGATTTTTAAGCATGATTTCTCGATTTTCTGGGCAATTTCCGAAATGAAGGTTTTTGGACAAATTTATGATCTTCTTTGATTCTTAACGGTTTTGATCGATTCCAAGCATGAGAATGATTGTTTTGACATCCTCATCTCATTTATGATCATTGATTTCGTGGTTGTTGAGGAATTTATGATATATCATTTATGATAATTTTCAGAAATCTCACTTGAAGGTCACGTATGTCTTCTCTTCTTTGTTGATCACTTTTGGAACTGATTATGTGTTGAATATATGATATTTTGCTGCACATTTGATGGACTTTTGGACTTGAATGAAATCGGATTGATTGAGTTCACGCATGCTCTGTTTTTTTTCTCCAGATTTGCTCGGTTTTAGCTTGATGTTTGCTGTCAAAAAACTGCTGTATTTCCTTCACGTTTTGCTGTCAGTTTTCGTAGCCTTGTGGGTGTGTTCGAGCTGTGTTCATGCTGCTTTTCATGCCTTATTTTGTTGCTTGTTTTGCTTGCTTTCTCGTGCACTTGGGCTGCTCTGTTCTGCGTTTCTGCTGTCGAAAAACAGAGGTTGCTGCTGCACGACACGGGCGTTCCATTTCTGCCCGTTCCAGCGAGGAACGGGGGTGCTGCTAGGCCTGGAACTTCTGTACCGAGACACGGGGGTGTCTCGGTCCAGGCCTGGGAGGTGACACGGGGGTGTCACCCCGTTTTTCTGGATTCTTTTGCTGCGTTTTCTGGAACTGCTGCTGCTACCATTTTGTCTGCGTTTTTTTTTCTGTATTGCTGGAAGTATGTGCTGTGTGTATGCTACTGCTGCTGCTTCCAATTCATGCAGAATGGTTGAAGTGCTATTTTGCTTGCATGGCTGTGTATATATGTATATATATATATTTGTGTGTGAATGCATGTGTTGCATGCATGTGTAATAGATGTAGTATATATATATTTTGCATGTGAAGTATATATGCATGCATGTGTGTGTGAGTGTGTACGTATATATATATGTATATATTATATATATATTGTATATTATTATATATAATTACTTATATATATATTATATTATAATTATTTATTATATATTTTGATTAATGTTTGATTTAATTTAATTATTGAAATTAATTTAATTCTATTTCGCGTATTTATTCGACTGACTCTTGATTGAACGTTTTATTTATTTTATCCCTATATGTGAATATGAATATTATATGTGTTGTGATTATTAATTGAATGTTATATTAATTGATATGAATTATGAATTATGAATTTATGAATTTATGAAAATTTATATGAATGTTATGAATTTATGAATTTATGAAATTGAATGAAATATATGAACGAATGCATGATTATATGTTTTAAATTTATTAATCGTGCACATGAACATTTTTATGATACAACATGATCATTTATGCATCCATGTCATATGCACTTCATTGCCGAGCGTCATATGTGGTTAGTGAGTCTCATACCTTTTCTTTTGCACAGATTCGGGTTTGGTCGGAGACGAGGGCGAGCCTTGAGACGCTTGTGCCTTTATTTCTGCTTTGATTAAGGTGGGTTTTTCTTCTATTAGTTAAAACAACCTTATATATTCCTTATGTGCAAAGTTTTAAGCCAAAATCGTATATATATTTATATCGAGTCATTTCGGGTAAATCATTTCAAACGTATGACCCCTTTATTTTAATTATGAACCCTACCTTATGTTTGGCGAGATATTTATGATTTATGATTGCACGGGCCCCGGGACTTAGTATATGTGGCTAACCGAGGAAGCAAGGGCTGACAGGGATCCCATATACTAGTTCCAACCAAACTACGATGATACCGGCCCTCGCTAGGAGTTTTAGCGGGGAATGGGAGCTGAGTGCCCTTGGGGGATTCATGTACCCCCATTGGCCTATGTATGAACCGGTGGCCGGGTCTTGCAAGCCCGTCCACCACCCGGAGGAAAAAGGGATATATGAATGATTATGATCATGTATTTATGAGCACAAAAGATTTATGTATGAAAATGAATTATTGAATAATTAATTATGATTACACGAGGAGTAGGTTGGAGATTGTGCACGCCCACTCGCCGGGCCATAAACCCTTATGAACATTTATGAACAATTATGAATGAATATGAACGTCGTAATCCCGTTGATGTTTCCTTTTTGTTTTTAACCACTTGGTAAATCTTACTAAACTTCACACGGGATTAGGGCTTGCATGTATGTGTTTAATTTATGCGATATTATATACTTATGCCCCGTTTTTATACCCACCAGTCTCTTTTAGACTGAACCCGGTTGTTTTCAGTTGTTTTGTGCAGGAATAGGAGTGCTAGGCGGGAATACAAGTCGTCTAGGTCTTGCATTTATGTTTAGCACTTCCTTTTGACTCATATTCATACTCTCATTGATATTTTGTATATGATCATAGGTTATGTTGGAGCGTTATGATTTTTGTAGGCCGTGAGTGCCGTTGAATTATGGAATACTTTTGTATATCTATTTTTGGAGCTTGGTGGCTCATTGTATATGTTATGTTATTCTTGCTTCCGCGAATTTTATTTCACTCTGATTTTATGTTTCTTGCACTGTTTGGTATAAGGGTTAGTCCCGCCTAGCATAGCGAGTGTGTTGTGTCCCCGTTCGCCGTGGGTTTGGCACGTGTATGGACTTCCATTTCATATACGGGTCGGGTCCCGGTGCGGGGGATGTGGTACCTCACGCTCGGGTGCTACACATACTAATCTTAATCTTAAAACAAAGTTCCCTTCATATTCCATTTGATCTCAATCCAAGAAAACCCCATTTTCTTGATGTCTTGATCTAACCACCTTACGCAAGGATTTTGGGATGGGACATGAATGACTTGTGTAATAAGAGATCATCTTGCCTAAAGCAAGTGTAGGTCCTTTATTGACTCCAATAATTCTCATATGCCACTTGTATAATCCCAATATAGGCCGTAATTCAGGTATCTATTTGACGAACCCTTTTGAGCCTATATCAAAGATTACAGAGTTAGCTCATATGAGACAATGTGGAATCCCAAGTCTAAGGAATAATTCCTCACGTAATTGACATGTGAGATATTTCCTAATCTAGAAGTTCTAGTAACATCCTTTTCCATTTAGGAATCTTCTCACGCGGGACACCTCAGTGAACTTGTTCCTTCAACAAGCACCCTTGTGTATTGTGTATGCATAAACTTATGCACTTTACACCCCATGAAACTGGATGACCCATCTTAAGGACGCAAATACACAAGCAAGTCTCAAAGGAGTGAAGGTCGACAATCCCACTGTCTGTCGGACTCATCGACTTGGAGAAGTTTCTAATCCTCGCCTATGGAGTTAAGAACTTGTTTCATGTGTCGTTCCCATAAGGACAAAGTTCTTAATAGCCTCATCGGATTAGGGGAGTTCTAAACATGCATACGTAATGGGAACAAATAAAACACGTAATGGCACATAAGAAGTGTTCGCCTGTGATTACAATTATTCGTATATTATTCAAAGATTGTCTGTGATCTAAGGAAAGTCCCAAAGCATTCTAGCTTTCTAGGTAACTATTCCCAATAGTTGGTCGCTGTAACTAAAAGAAAACAAACTTAAACCTCACCTTACACTGACGAGAACGGAAAGCACGGGCAAAGAGGTCCAACTGGAACTCAAACGACTGACTGTCACCCCCTGGAGAACCCCTGAACAACTGAGCACACAAAACACAAGACTCAACCTCAAAGACGCACGACCATGCACGTGAACGCAAAAAATACAACATATAAAATGCACATTTGTACAACAAGTAATTCATATCAATTACATACACTTTACACATTAGTGGATGCATAACTTCATAAAATTCACAGCATGAAGTAGTGAAAATAAATCAAGACATTATGAATTTAACTCCTATCATGCTCCTAGTCTGGAGAGGATAAAACATTAATTACATAATAATTTTATACAAAAATCCATAATTTATAACATTCACAATGATTGGCATATTTAAACAATGCATTTAAATTAAACATAACTTATTCTTTCACAATTTATTACTTATGTTTCATATAATCACATAAACAATCAGTTTTTTAAATATTACACTAACACCCCTTAAACAAGAAACATATTCAAGAAATTGACAAAAAGCAAGGCCAATAAATCAAGAATTTTATATCATAACCTGCTTTCGAACATACAACTCATAATTTACAATTTGCCGTACATACATGATCGAATTTACAATTTAAAAACAAATAACGAATAAAATACAACGACTTCAAAAATTCATAACAAATCAACCGGCCATCCGATTGACGAACGAAAAATGACGTTGGACTCACCACGACGAAACGAACCTGCTATCCGAAAGACGTTGGAACATCGCTGCCGGAGCTAACCGAACCGCCACCGGCAGCCCTGGGACCACTACCTCCGATGATCAAAAAAATCCCCGTGAATGGCGAAATGTACGTCTCAGCAAGCACAACAAAACCCCTCAACCAATTTCTGAAAATACGAAACCCACCAGATTTAATTAGAGAAAAATCGAACCGATTCAAACCACCAAATACTAGAAGCCAAGAATCGAAATTAAATCCATACCAATTAATGAAAATGAAACCCGAACATACCGTTGGAAAGCCCATGACAAGAGCTTCGAAACCCCTATGGTAATTGCCAGAAAAAGATGTCGGATCGTTGACCCGCCGTATGCTTCCGCGTACCACCGCCAATCGACCGCTTCTTGAGCCAGGACCACCGTGAAAACTTTGGCGTCGTCAAGTTGGATAACTTTCCTGAAGGCCCGTGTCCAAAAGACCGTCGGAACAACCCCAATCGCAGCCGTCTTGGAACCTGCTACCACCATCGTCGGAATCGCCACCTATAGTGTGTTTCAGGCCAAATCGAGGCCAGAAATGGAATTAGGGGGCTGAAAAGAGTAGAAAACCACCAAAGCCAGTCGAAAATGGTCGTCAGAACGGCAAAATCACCATTGCTACAGTACACGCTCCGTCCACCGTGAGTTTCCGCCGGCGTGTGCCCCGTCATCGCTGCACCTTAGGCAGTGTTACCACCCCAAAAGATGCGCAAGGATGTCGTGCTCCAGGCCCAGCTAATCTCCGCCACAAACTGTAGCACCCTAACGTAGGGAGCACATCCCCCGCACTAGAATCCAAACCAGAATACGAAATGGAAAGTTCGTACCCGAATCCGAATCATAGCGAACAGGAGACCAACGCACTCACTAGGCTAGGCGGAGCTAAACACAACCAGACTATGCGGAAGCGATTAAATAAAACCCAAGCAAGTAGTAGATGCATATCATAGATACATATAGGTACCAACACATATACGCATATCATATTTATATATAGGTACCAACATACAAAGCCTGTACAATGGCCATCACGGCCCCCAATAAAAGAAAAGTATCAAGTCTCCAAGCTAATAATTATACATATACAAAATGATCAAGTGTATATAAATAGATGCATCTAACGAGACCTAGACCGGCAAGTGCAAAGGTAGACACGCTTCTCCGCCTAACTCAAGTCCCAAAACCTTACAACTAAAAGAATAAATGAGGGGTCAGTCAACTGACTGAGTGAGGGGTCTAACGCACACCCATACACTATATATATAAAGCAAAGCACATAACAAGAGGTTGACTTATGAACCGGGATAGGTTTTACAAACCAAACTTTCCAAAACAAACATATACTTAAAACCATTTTCATAAACTCTATTCTGATTCATAATTCCCATATCATAACATAATATATGCTCGGCGAGAACGAGCTTCCAACCTTTACTCCTCATATCAAATAAAACATAAATCAGAACATATCCAACCACTCCACCAATGATGGAAGAGCCACCGGCAGCCCTAACCATCCTTATCATTAACAAACCTACACGGGGTAGCTAACCCACAACGTGTCCTCCCCGGTTCTTACACCGAGGGCATCAAAATACCATACCTTCCCTAGCTCCCGGGGTTGCATGTGATACCTTGGATGGAAACTTTGCACAGGCCGAGCCCCGACGTGCCTAAAACCGTCCCAGGGATTCCTTACCCATATCTCCTTAGATCCACATTCACATAACAATCACATACCAATCTTTCGTGGCAAAACTCGCTAAACTTGAACATAAAAGACTTTTCCAACATAGCTTAGATAAGTCTACATATTAACTTTCCAAATCAAACTCGTTCACAAGATCATAAACATATCATATTCAACACTTATTTAACTATATATATAATATATAGTCACATGCGCGGCTCGAAAACATCACATAAGCCTTTAGGTCTTTAACTATACAAAAATCCTAAACCTCACCTTGTGCGTATAAAAAAAAGGAGTGGGAGTGATCAAGTTATGCCTCGGGCTCGTCCCCGGCAACACCGTCTGAAAAGAAAACACGAGAGCCCAAGACATAGACACAATATGAACCAATCAAGACGCTCGGCCAATGCATGATTCATGAATGAATGCGAAATAATATGAAATGCATCATATAATTCACATATCATGGTATATAACATTTATTTACAATTTATCATAAATTTAAAATCAAGTTATAACATCAAACATGCAAAAGGTTAACAATTAAAAAGCATGTAAGTGCATAATTAAGCAAAAGAGAAGCAGTAGCAGCTCCCAAGTCTCGGGAAGAATGGGAATGTCCCTTCCACTGTAGGGAACGGCCGTTCCGAAGTTCGCTTAAAAGTTTCTGGAGTATGGGAACGATTGTTCTGGCCCTTAGTTCAAAATGGGAAGGGCCACTCCCAGATACCCGATTGCTCCTCGCGCGTCTGTAAAGATTTGGCCATTTTGGTCCTTGGGAATGGCCCTTCCCATCCCCAGTACAAACTGGGAACGATCGTTCCCATTTTAGGGAAAACACAATTAAAATACATGAAAGGGTCGTTCCCAGTTTAAAGATGGAACGGGAACGGCCGTTCCGGCCTGGTTCGAAATACAAAACAGAGCAGTTTCGTTACAGCAGCAGGGGAAGCTCCAAAAGTGGCCAAAAATGGCCAAAACCAATACCAAAGAGCCGCTACAACTTACCAATTCATGCCAACAATTCATATAAATCACTTAGGACAAGTTGGCACTCATATAACTCAAGAATAACTAGAATTAAAGCTAAAGATCATTAAATGCAAATTCAAGCTCAGACACTTAAACACATTGAATACTCAACTAACAATTGATCTCTTACAATACATACAAGCCATATAACATGTAGAGCACATTCATGAAGCCAAAATTCAAATATAACAATCCAAGATCACATATTCAACAAAATGACCAAACCCTTACTATTCACGTAGGTGATCGACCGAATACAAATACCACTCGAAATTTAGAATTAATCAATGGAATGAAGAGCTCGACAAGGGGTTTCCGAAACATACTCAAGTTCGAGAAAAGGTGGAGAAACGAGGGAGAACTTGGCTCTTAAAGTTGGAAGATTGAACTTGGGGCTTTGGCTCTCTCTTGGCTTGAACTTTGCTGCTGTGTACGTGAAATGAGAGAAGGAAGAAAATGGTTCAGCCCTTTTCAGTTCACGGGTTAGGTTCAAGATTTTCCGGTTCAAGTTGGTTCGGTTCAAAAGGTAAGGGTTCAACCAAGGCATAATTCAATTAAATTCGGTAATTCCAATATAAAATCAATTCAAATAGAATCATATAATTCATATACAATTAAGTTAAAACTTAATTAATAATAAATCACATAATTACCTATACCGACTGTAGAACGGGGTGTCACACAAACCGCTGCGGGAGGCCGCTGTACATCGCCAGCGAAGTTGTGGTCCTCCAGCCGTGACTGAAATTCAGCCATAACTACACCGACGTCGGGTTTCAAGCTAAGATTCTGGTACCATTGTGTTCATCTCGTCGAATATGTCGATTTCGACTACTCATTCGTCCAAATCCGTCAAGTATTCGCTAAGTTTCGGAAAGTGTGTGTTTTGTGCATGTAAGTGTGTGTGAGTCATGAGGTGAGAGACGAGAGAGGAGAGAGAGTGAAAATGATTGGTCTGACCGGTCAAACATGGATTCGGATATTTTATTTCGGGTCCTAACACATGAGAATAACCTGTAGGAAAGGGTTAACGACGTCAGAATTGGGCAAACTCAGAGTCTATGGACTCGTTCCCATGCCCCAAACACTTTTAAGAGGTCCGTTAGGTTAAAATCTCAATCGAATGAGAATTTACCAAAACACCCCTTGTAGCACCCCGGAGCGCAGAGCACTACATCCCCTGCACCATAGCCCGACACTTGTAATGAAATGGAAACTCCTCACACGCACCAAGCTACAGCGAACGGGAGACAAACAAAATCTCTCGTAGGCTAGGCGGTCTAGACCCTAATACAGAGTGCGCAATAAAAATCAGATTATCAAATGCGGAAGCCACATGATCAACATAAACAGTTGTACATGCTCAAATTATAAACAAGATATACATAACATGCCCATCCCAGGCCAAATAAATCATACAGATTCCAAAACTCAATTCTGAGATCATATTCTTATACATATTTATACATAATACTAAAATTGAAAAGTAAATATGCAAGGTATGGAAAGACTCTACTATAAGACTCGAACAACTCAAAAGAAAGACCGCCACGTAGCTCGAACCAAACCCTACACATGCAACTCAAATAAACAAGGGGGAAAAGAAAATAACGAGGAGGGGTCAGTCCTAAAGATTGGTGAGGGGGCTAACACACTCACACATACATATACATAAGAGTAGAGCATACTCAAAGTAAGAAAATTCATGAACCGGGACTTGGTTTTTGCATTCTAAAACATTTTAGCCCGTGATACTATATATAAGGAAAAAGTTTAAGGCCGAAGGCCAAAATCAACCAAGTTTTAGAAATTATAAGTCCACTCCTATTTCACGAACAATAGTCATAATCAAAATCAAACAACTCGGCGAGTACGAGTTTCCAACTAACCTACTTCATATTCATAATCAAAATTCAGAAATAAACACAAAGTTCAAAGTCAATCCAACCTTCTCCGTTTAGGGATGAGAAGACGTCCTCTCAACCCCAGTTCAAAGTTCAAAGAGTTGAGTCGGGGGGATCCTACCAGCTCCTTCGATGGGGTTACCATCGGCTCAAGAAAACCCGCATTCCCCTCGACCTCCCAAGGTTGGGCTAAGTCCCTCAAAGGTGGAGTTGTGTTGATGGGAGAGCTCGGCGACCCCACGGTCGACCCGAGTTGCCATACCACTTCTCCTGGTCCTAGTTCAAACTTTAAAATTCATATTCATATTCACAGACTTATTTTTCAAAGCCATATCTCGCTAGTTCAAAACACACACCAACCCTTTTCAAATCAAACAAATGAAAATATAGTTTACGTACATATATAAAAGCATTTTTCAAATAGTTTCATAACAAATGGGCCAATTCCCACAAAATACGTATCAAACACGTATGTAAGTACTCATATATACGTAAGTCGCATGCGGGCTTAAAACCCAGGTAGGGTTGTAGGTCGTATTAACTAAAAGAAAGAAAACCTCACCTTGTCGACGTAACAGAACAAAAGGGGACAAACGAACGCTTAAGGGACCACCTCGTCACCAACGGGATGAACGGCTGAACAAAACAAACGACAAAAGACACTCTTAGACTCAAAATGAGCCAAATAGACACTCGGCAAATGCATATGAATGCTAAAGATGTGAATTAAATGCGACAAGGTAGCATTCATTTCATCTTATGCCATATCAATTCATAACTAACACATTTCAAATTGAACGGATCCATAAATTTCATGCAACAAGTATAACACGTCATATAACAAGTTAACAATGCATGCACATCATAAAAGAAGCAAAGAGATATCATATAAAGCGAATAAATGGAGCATTAATAGTCATACATGCACGTTGGAGTAGCATATACATAATTCAAAAACGAGCAATTAAAATAAGCCACGAATTCATGACATGCAACTTAACACATAATAAGAAATGTTAACATAGCATACGAATCATAAACGAGGTATAAAGATCAAGCAAAGCACGAATAAAATGAAGAAACCACGCACAACCATGAGAGGAAAGTCGTGGCCGCGAGACCTTTTTCACACCAAAAGGTCGCGCCCCCGACCATAACTCGAAACCTGGGGGAAATCAGGTCACGGTCGTGACTGAAAACAGGCAGAAAGAGGTCGTGGCCATGACCTAATCTTGAACCAAGGTGAAAAAGATGCCGTGGCCCACCAAGAGTGATCTTGGTGCGATCGCAGCCGCGACCCACGTCGCAGAAGCAGCCAAACAAAGAAGCAACAGTAAAAAGCCATCCAAAACTCAACCAAATTTGAACCAACATAGCAAGGAAATTTAGGGTCAGATTATACATGCATTTAGGCTTCAAAAGTTGGACAAAATAACCACAAATTCACAAGATAAAAGCAAATAGCATAGTTCATGACATTTTCATACAAAAGCTTGAAGTTCTTGAATAAAATCCTCAAAAATATACATCTAACACTTGATATAAGTTCACATAAACATTAATGGATGTCTTAAGATCATTTATCATGCATCAATTCACAAGAAATCACAAGAATTCAATCATAATCATCAAAATGGCCCTAAACCCTTACTATTCACCAAATAATTCATATCATGCTTAAATCTCCATGAAAATCAGCAAATGAACACTTAAAAGAAAGAGGATAAGATAGAGAAAAAAATCATGGACTTACCTTTCGAATTTGAGGCGAAATTATGCAGTATTGAGCTTGAAATTGCAAAAGTGAATAGTATCTCTCTCTTCTACCTAGGAATCTCGGTTCAACTGCTTCTTTTCCCTTGTCTCCTTGGTTGAACGGAATGAGGGCTAATACGGGTGATAGAGGGGTGAAGAATTAAAGTGTGGGTCCAAGTTTGAGTTGAATTGGTGAAGTATTGAGTGAGATATGGCCAAATTAGTGAAAGGTGGTCAAAAACGCACGCGAGGCTTGGTTTGGGCGAAATTCGGGGGTTCAAACGGGCTTAAAAAAATACAAGGCTAGGTTCCTTAGCTCTGTATCTTTTTTATGAGTTCATTGCCACTTCCGGAATTTGAATCCGAATTCCCGAGCTCAAGTTATGCCTTCCGGAACCCAAGACGCGCTAAAACGAGTTAGGCCCTCGAGTCCCTAACAAATAAAACGGTTCAAGAACCGTAACAAACGAACTCAAAAACATAAAACGAGCACATAAACGAATTCATAACTCACATATTTCATGCATATAATGTATTCACAAAAATCGGAAACAAGTACGAGGTCAAACGGATTAAAAACGTTCAAATATTCAAACATATACTTAACAAATAATTCAAATAAATTCAAGAATATCATTTAAACATTATAATAAACATATAATTACATAATTAAATAATTTAAATGCGCCCATAGCACTCTCGAGACAGCGTACCTGTATGGCCGGACGAGCGGGGTGTTACACCCCTAAAAGAGAAAATTACAAACAAGCCCCTAAAACTCTTAAAGAGCTGAAAGTAGGGTCACACAACATACAAAATCACAAATTTAAACACATACAAGGCACTTTAAACATCAAACAAGTGCAAATTAAACAATTAAACATACAGGGTAGATCACACGTGGCGCTAGCTCATACGATAGGAAAAGCGGGGTGTCACAACTACCACACGTTGAGAATTGGTCTCCCTTGAGTTGGGGATCCCCTACTAACTCAGCACCATCTTCCCCAAGGCACTCCTATGAATAGTTTATCCTACCACACTCGTTGTAAGTAATAACTCCATTCTCTCTTTGCATTTACTTCGTCTTTACTTCATTTCTTCTTCGAAATACTAACTTGAGTTTCGATGCTAGGGCAACCCCCAGTTGGTCCTCGCCTTACCTTCTCTTGCTGGTAACTGAGCAAACCCACTAAGTCATTGATCTCTTACCTCTAGAAACCTCCATTAAAGCATCACATAAATTTCAACTAAATTTATACTATATCAAATATATTATATAATTGTAATAAAAATTATATGTGTAATATAATATATAATATGTATTATTATATGAATATATTAATTTTTTATTAAATTACAAAGGTTCATGAAACCAAAATTCAAAAGGAAGGAGCTTGAATTCAGCTCAAGGAATACACTAGCCGAGCCAAAGCTCGGCTCAAGTTAAACTTCTCCGCATTTGAGCACAAATTTTTATCAATTCGGTCCATTAAACTCGCGAGGGGCTCAATTCATTTGCATCCTTACCCTTAATGTACACCCATTAAATATAATATGAGAAAGTGGAGGATATATGCTGGATTTTAGAACACATGAACATATTTTATGTTTCTTGAGATTATTCAATATCCATACTCGTGCCGATGCAATAAAAAAAATCAGAAACAAAGATTAGGATATTACTAACTAATTATAGTTTATATAGCTTGAACCCTCTTGTCTAATAATAATTTCAACGTACCAACTGTGAAATGATGAATATAATTGCCAAGTTGATGACATTTTATAAAGTAATCACAAATTAATTAACTTATGGAACAAGTTGACGTGTGTGGCACATGGCTAGGTATCCAATAATTCCATGCAAAATTCATGTGCCCATCTCATCACTGTCCTCCGGTTCAATTACTATTATTATTATAATTATCATTATTATTATTATGAAAGTCATTTAGGAAATTTGGTTTAGATACAAATTGAATGCCATTTATTTTTTCCCAATATAATCAAGTTTATTTTACTACCCTTTTTGATGCATACACAGGAAATAAATATAAATTTGTAAACAATTCACCAAAGATTTAATCTTTTGAATTGAAGAATCTTAACTCGTTGCAAACCGCATAGTTTTGGTTTTCTAGCAATTCTAAAATTTTAGGTCACCTCATCCTTAATTCTTGACTGAAACTCAATTAAAATATGTGATTGACTTAATTTACCTAATTAATCGATAAAGTGATGGTTTTCAAACATTTATTACATACCTAGTATATGATTTGTTTTGTTTCATTATTACTTTTTTAACGTGAAACATGTTGATATATCACCTGCACGTTCAAATACGAATGATTAGAATCAACTTAGAGTATGAAATTCAATTCAATTCGATATATTTGCTCCATACTATATTAAAAATATGTTTGGTATCACATACTTATCTCAAAATTAGCGGATAAGGTGACAATTATTCAATATTTATTAATTAATACATAATTTATTTTAATCAGACATGTTAACAAAACTACATATGTTGTACACTTGACCTAGTAGGACGACTGTGTACCTGTCCCTGAGTTTAGCAAGGTCAATCTAGAAGAAGTCAAATTAGGACAAATTGCGTTTCGCCCCCCTTAACTCCTTAATTATGAGTTAACTCCACGCACACCCTGTATTAAACATAAATATCACGAAAAACTTTATATTATAAAAATTAGTTGATAAAATCCTGTGTTAGCACATAATTTACACACCGCTCCCAATATTATTTGTCAGTATTTTAAATGTGTTTTTCCTAAATTACTCTTTTTTAAATTTAATATAAATTATTAGAACAAATAGTTGAAGTCAGTTTCTCGAGTTTGTTTCATGTTTTTTCCTGTAAAATCACTTGGTGTAATGAATTATTGTCTTGCAACATCTTTTAAACTTTCAAAAAACCAATAATAATCAATCTAAAGCATGAAGATAAAGTTTTAATTATATAACCTTCCATGGATTCTTTATCTTCATTTTACACCTCCTTGGTCATGAAAATTTTCCCATTTTTCTTAGCAGATGCGTTATAAAAAAACTGGATGAACATCAATATCGTTAGATAAAAACCGCTCAAGCGAACAGTTGAACACCTTTCAAAAAAAACTTATATTGAGAAATAACCGAATTAGGAATCACCACAATAATTGGCTCTTTACCATGCTTCGTAAGAACAACTAAGTTCAAATTGAGATGTTTGAGAAGCATGGAAACAAATATGAAGAGACGACGAAAGAAAGAGAATTATGAAAATTTAGGGCTAAATGAAAAGATAAAACCACACTTATGTTTAAAAATCAATAAAGGATGGTAAAATTGGTAATTCACATGAAAAAATACATATTCAGTCGTATTTATGGCGCGTGTAACTCAAATAGTCAATTTAAGATTTTTTTTATGCAATAATTTATAAAACACAAGACTTCTCATACCAATTTTTATATCATAAGATTTTACATGACATTTATCCCTTGCTCCGGGCAAAAAACTCCTTTAATTATAGTACTCATGTTTTCCCTAAAAATATAAAAAGGAGACTTCATCCTTCTGAAATAATATTATTTTTAGCACCTTATCTCAATTTGACGTAAAATGCTAATATTTTATAATTTGAGATAGACGAACCTCTTTTTATATTTTTTGAAGGGTTTAAGTACAAAAATTTATAAACTAGGTTAAGTGCAAGATTAAAAAGATAGTAAGGAAGTAATAATCAGACAAATATATTCAAAACTCCTATGATATATTTATTTATATATATTAGCTATATAATATAAATCTAATAAAATACTTATGGGCATGAAATATACAAATTCAAGTTATAAAAATAGCTTTGATGGTGTGAGGTCTTCATGTGAAACTTTAACCGAAAAAATAAGCTCAAAGTTATTATCTAATATTTATTTTCATTCTAAAAAATTAAATAACTAAAAGTACCAGTAAAATTCATTATTTTTAATAAAAAATGATTTATAAATTAAATTTGACCAATTTTGTAAGTCTTAATGTTTTTAATTTCTCAATATGCATTATATCTATTATTATATATTATTACATACTATCATCATTATATATATATATATGTATATATATATATATATATATATATGTATATATATGTGATGTATATTTATTTATATAATATGATGTTATTTTATCCATGCTCATCTATGCTTGATACTTTTATATTTAGTATATCTTAATTCTTACTTTCGTATGATCCCTTAATTGTATTATACATCTCACAGCTTCAAGATATTTTTAAATTGAAGCAAAGCAGACCAAAGTATTTCTAAAATAAAATTTGAAGTATTATGAGTGACGACGTTAAATGTTTTTCTAGAATGACAAAGTTCCTTTACACTAAATTATCGGGGAATTAGGGAAAAGTCCCCAAATGTGGACTCAATTTTTAGTTAGCTCCTCATTTTCAAATTTATTTCTGTTCACTCCCCAAATGAGATTCATAATTTTAGTTAGCTCCTCATTTTGTACAATTTATACTATATATTGCGAAAATTATACGACATAATACGATTTAAGTACTGCATTCTTGAGTTTTTATACTATGACAAGTCATCGCTGAGTATGAGGTAATAGATGCAAAGCAGCAGCCATCTCGATATTAATTTTGTGTACTGAGGCAGAACTGTATAAAAACTCAAGAATACAGTACTTAAATCGTATTATGTCGTATAATTTTCGCAATATGTAGTATAAATTGTACAAAATGGGGAGCTAACTAAAATTATGAATCTCATTTAGAGAGTGAATAGAAATAAATTTGAAAATGAGGAACTAACTAAAATTTTTTCAACCCATGGAGAGTTTTTTGAAATTGCCCCGATTATTAACTAAAGAATCGGTGAACCATCAAATAGCCGGTCTATGAATGGCAGTTGGTGCAATAGCAGAAGGGACCATTTGTAGAGAACTTTGAGATGGTCAGAATTTATCCACATACTTGTATATATATATATATATATGTATATCAAATAATTAGGTCTGAATATCCTTCTTTTCTAATCACGATGCAATCTATCTAAATTTAAGAATTTATATTTTAATTTTTAATTTTAAGAATCATTTATGGTCCCTGAAATCCGTTTAGGGTTTCATTATGTCACTCCAAAAATATCATTGATTTTTTGTTAAATTCATAATTTATAGGGATCGTTGTGTTTATATTTATAAACTGTATTGATGATTTTGTAATTTAGGTCATATATTTAATGTAACACTCATACAACCGTTAAGAACATAAGTGTACCTTTACAAATTCCGTTAGAATACTCAGACCAAACAAGATTTACAAGGACTAAAATTTAATTTCCCGATTTAGATGGATGACATTGTAATTAGGTCTAAATGCAGGGTAGTCATATGTAAATCAACCATATGTATATATATTATTGCGTCCGACCCAGAATGCTAGTTGAACAAGCTTCCGAACATGTGAATTCTCCCAATTATGTTTCTCTCGAAACTGGCCTCATGTCCTAGTTAGGTAGGGTTTCATTATATATTATTTAGATTTATTAAAATTTGGACAAGACACCTGAGTTCTCATTAACTATCCCTTCATAGCATAATACATAAGACAATAGGATTTTATTTCAATATTTCATGTTTGTTTGTCTCCAATAGTTCAATACCAAAGTCTAAATCCTTGGAAAGAGTTAAGAGTATTTTTTATGAGAGCCACAATCTGTTTTTCTTCCTTTTTAATTGGATATATGCATGGCTGAACTAATAATATGTGCATTCTTAATACAAATTATCAACAAATTGTGGAGGAACGTCAATAACAAATTAAAATACCTTATGTAAGTCTGACAAATACTCACATGTTATGTGGGATTTAACGATTTTTCTTTAGTCGCTTATTAAATTCCAAACACCGGAAAAACAATCAAATTCTAACAGAATATGACACACTCCCCCAAGTGGGATAAGAACTCGAGACATTATCCCAGAGAATGAAAAATATATTTATCAGAGTTGAAAATAATTAGAGTTAAAAATGTTTATTCAAGTATCTCGAGATTTCAGTCTGAATCATATTAATAAAATAGGATTAAACATGAAGAAATATGTTAATCTTTGTTTACAAGACGATCAAATGGCTTAAGTGGTGAATATTTGCACCAATGAATTCGTAGATCACATATTCAAAATTTATTGGGGATAGCTGGGAATCAACATTAATCCTATATTTTTTTTAAAAAAAAAAAGGTTTATCTTTGTTGGTAGCCTCTGTGTTGTGTCCTATGATGTACGGACACGGACACGACACGACACGGATACGGCGACACGGATTTTTTCTTGAATTTTCCACGTAAGGAGTGTCGGACACGAGTGTCCGACACGACACGGCATGACACGACACGCCAAAATGATATTTTTAGAAGTGTCCGTGCATCATAGGTTGTGTCCAATAACTACAAAAAATTTTGTGTGTCAAAGAAATTATCTGAAAAAGCAATGTAAACTATTTAGTTCCCCACCCCTTAATTAATTTATGTCAAAATAATAAATTATATTAATTAAATTATATTTATTAGTTAATAATGTATATACATATTTATGTTTTACTCATAAACGTGTCAAATATTATATGTTTACACTTTACACAGATTCATTTAAAAATATATATATTTGGATCAATATCAAATGATAAAATTGGATTGTTATATCACATTAGTTAATCATAATATTGGACCAATATATCTTGTAAGAGTTCTGAATCAAATATCTACGCAAATCATTATGTAAATTCATATATATTATGTCCTGAACAACATTGGAGTAAATAATTTGAGTTTATAAAATCAATTGTTTACTCAATTCTATACGTAAAAAATTATTACCCTACATTTTCTTAAATATTGTGCTTTCTTTTTTGTTTACATTTTCATTCATTTATCAAGTTAATAACATCAATTTTATGATATCAGTACAGTATTTTATATGAACAACTTTATATTCCACTTTCGTAGCTAGATACTAATAGTGAAATTGAGTTGGAATTTCATTAAGAATACAGTGTTCGATTGAAGATAGAGTTGCCTTGCTTGCCTGACCAAAGGTGATGGGAGCAAGCGAAGGATGCTAGGTAACTAAGTATTCTAGTGCCCTTGGTGAGATAATGAACGGAGGTGGTGATCGAAGATGGCGAGAGAGAGGGAGAGAGAGAGGAGTTGCAGAGTGATGGGTGTTGAGAAACCTGGGCAAAAACAGAAGCTAGACACGGGTAATCCCTGTCCTTAAAGTTTCTATCGCCCCTAACTTTCTGGGAAGTGTGCTTAAGGTTTCAGGCGATACACTTTCAGGATATATGTCAAGTTAATTTCTGGGAATGATTTCGTGCACAAGCACTGCACAAGAAACCGGATGAATGTGTTGTGTATGTTTTCAGCTCAAGGATTGTATATATAGATATCAGGTGTTACAAAAACGGATTAAATCAAATTATGACTGTTGGAGAATTAATTCAGCATCAATTGGGCTGTTAGTGGCCCCTGAATTAATTTGTGGTTTAAGTCTCCTTGACCATTCAGTTACATTGGTCACTCAACAGTCACATTTGATTTATTGGACTGATGCAAAGTGCGCCATCAAACGCCACATTCGCCCATGCCCAGCCCCCGGCCCGTGCCCGTGCCCGTGCCCGTGCCCGTGCCCGAGCCCGAGCCCGAGCCCGTGCGCTTGCGCGCGCGCGCGCGCGCGCGTGCGCGTGCGGTGCGGTGAGCCCATCAGTCCACCTCACATTTATTGAATTAATAACCCACTTAGTGTCTTAACTTATATAGTTGACCACACTTAGTTATTAATCCAATGTGGGACAGGTTTAGTTTTTCCAAACACCTTTTCATATGCCTCTTTTGATATTTCCAATAAACCTCCATTAGCTTAATTTGAAAGTATCAATACATATGTCCAACAATCCCCCACTTGTTTGGAAAACTTCTCTTTCCCAAACCAGTGTCTGACTGGTTTTATTTAAAGATCACGTGCATAACAGAAGGTGTGACGAACATTGAACCTTCCCTTTAGTGTAAGTAGCTCAAAGTCACCCCGAAGTTGATGGTGTCCGCAGATTGAACCTCAACTCCTTACTAGTGTGACCGGAGTCACCACACACACGTGTTCTTCCTCACACAACAAGCACTCCACTGCTCGGCGCTTATCAAGCCATACGCCATATCCCGTTTCATGAACCTCTAAGAGAGTAAACCATAACTCTCTATAAGAAACGGCTTCATTTCTAGTTCATATAGGCAAAATGTTTCTCGGGCACTAGTTGCAAATAGTGCAGCATTTTGTTAAGAGCATAGCTCAACCTTGTCACTTTGCAACCCACTGAGCTATCTTCTATATATATGAGACCACTTGATAGCTCTAACCATCTCGTGACTTGTTTTTCCCTTTGAACCTTTAATCAGGGGAAACCTAGATTATAGGTAGGGTTACCATCACTTATGGTTCGGGTGGTTTAAGTCTCATATCTCTAGTAGTTGTAGCTACTAAGTCTCTCGTCAGAGGCTTAGTAAACGGATCAGCCAAATTCTTATTTGACCTCACATAGACAATCGTTATGATACCATCTTGTATCAACTGTCTCACAAATGCATGTCTAAGACCAATATGTCTAGACTTACCATTATAGGTACCACTGTACGCTTTTGTAAGCGTTGCTTCGCTGTCACAATATAACGAGATTGGAGGCATTGGATTTGGCCAAAGATCTATGTCTAACAACATATTTCTTATCCAATCAGCCTCTTGCCCAGCTTGAGCTAAAGCTATAAACTCAGATTCCATGGTAGAGTGAGAGATTATTGTCTGTTTCTTGCTTGCCCAAGAAACAGCCCCACCGGCAAGAGTGAAAACCCACCCACTTGTGGATTTGTTATCTCCCACGCTAGTTATCCAACTCGCGTCTGAGTACCCTTCCAACACACTAGGGAATTTGTTATAGAACAAACCAAAGCTAATAGTTCTCTTAAGATACCCAAGTACCCTACTAATAGCTTTCCAATGATCAGCATTGGGACTGCTCGTGTATCTGCTAAGTTTTGAAACTGCAAAGGAAATATCTGGTCTAGTGCAATGCATTGCGTACATAAGGCTGCCAATAGCACTTGCATACTCAAGCTGTGCAATAGCTCTACCAGTATTTTCTTTAAGTTTCAGTCCGTTGTCAAACGGAGTGTTCACCTCCTTGATCTCGAAGTGACTAAACTTAGTCAGGACTTTCTCAATATAGTGAGATTGGTTTAGTGAAAAACCCCCACTATGTTTTTTAACTTTAATGCCTAAAATAGTATCTACTTCACCTAAATCTTTCATCTTAAAGACCGAGGATAGA
The DNA here is from genome assembly GCA_037501455.1 of Lantana camara. Taxonomy (NCBI): domain Eukaryota; kingdom Viridiplantae; phylum Streptophyta; class Magnoliopsida; order Lamiales; family Verbenaceae; genus Lantana; species Lantana camara. The sequence goes on along the minus strand of CM074858.1, from coordinate 90,370,085 downwards.
TACTTTTTAGTCTCGTTTACTCCAATCATATTCGTCCCGATGATCAACATATCATCGACATATAGACAGACTATCACCATATAGTCAGCCGTACTTTTGGAGTAAATGCACCTGTCAGCACTGTTATAATTGAATCCAAATTTCAAGATAGCAGTGTCAAACTTCTCGTGCCACTGTTTTGGTGCTTGCTTTAGACCATAAAGAGATTTGACTAACTTACACACTTTGTTTTCTGTTCCCGGTGCTACAAAACCCTCAGGTTGCTCCATATAGATTTCTTCTTTTAAATTTCCATTTAAAAATGTTGTCTTTACGTCCATTTGATGAACAAACAGATCGTAAAGAGAGGCTAAGGCAAGAAGAATTCTAATGGAAGCAACTCGAGCCACCAGTGCATAAGTGTCAAAGTAGTCAATCCCTTCTACTTGTCTAAACCCTTTGGCAACTAATCTAGCTTTAAAAGCTGATATAGTGCCATCAGTGTTTCGTTTTCTTCTAAATACCCACTTGCACCCAATAGGTTTAGAACCACGAGGTAAGTCTGCTAATACCCAAGTATTATTACCCAAGATCGAATCCATTTCATCGTTTACAGCTTCCTTCCAAAAGGAAGCATCTCGAGAAGCCATAGCTTCTGTAAATGTTTTAGGATCCGTCTTAAGTGAAAATGCAAACGGTATTTCACTAATCACTTTATTATCTTGGTCCCCCTCCACCAAGAATAATAAGGCATCAGAAGAGATAAAGTTTTTATCCAAACTTTTCTCTTTTCTTGCTCTAGTACTCCTTCTAGGCTCAATTGGTTATGTAGGAATGTTATTTTCCTCAACCGGCCTTACAGGACCTCTAGGCTCAATTTGGGATGGCCCAGAATCATTTCCAACATCTTTTGAAAATGTATTTTCGAAGAACTCAACATCCCTGGACTCAGTTATCACATTAGACTCCAAATCAAGAAGTCTATAAGCCTTGCTATTAAGAGCATATCCAACGAATACACTTTTAATAGCTCTGGCTCCTAACTTAGTCCGTTTGGGATCAGGAACCCGAAAATAAGCCACACACCCCCACACTTTAAAATAGCTTATGTTGGGTTTTCTGCCTTTCCATATTTCATAGGGACTAGACTTCACAACAGTACTAGGCATCCTATTTAGAATATGGCACGCCGACAGAAGGGCTTCACCCCACAAGTTGTGAGGTAAATTTGCATGATTTAACATGCAATTTATCATGTCCAGAAAGGTACGATTTTTCCTTTCAGCTACACCGTTCTGCTGGGGTGTATAACCGGCAGTTGTTTGATGTATGATACCACTTTCTTCGCAAAGTGTATCAAAGACATTCAAACAATATTCCATGCCTCGATCAGACCGTAGAACCTTAATCTTCTTCTCAAGTTGGGTTTCTACTTCTGATTTGTATTTCACAAATGAGCTAAGTGCTTCATCCTTAGTTCGCAAAAGATATACATAACAAAATCTACTAGCATCATCAATAAAAGTTATAAAATACCTTTTTCTACCTCTAGTTAAAATTCCATTTAATTCACAAATATCTGTATGAATTAAGTCTAATATTTGTGATTCTCTTTTAACACTTGGAAAAGATTTTCTAACAATTTTTGACTTTGCACATATTTCACACTTATCAAGTTCATTTTTACCAATATCAATTAATCCCATTGCATGCATATTTTTTAAGTTCTTTGCACTAACATGTCCTAATCGACTATGCCATAAAGAAATTGAAGAAATCATGTAAGCAGAAACGAGATTCATATTATTGATAGACATCTTATACATCCCATTACAAGCATAGCCTTTTCCAACAAATTCACCATTTTTCATGATGATGACTTTGCCAGATTCAACAGAAATCTTAAAACCTTTCTTATCTAACAAATCAACAGAAATTAAACTTTTCCTAACATCTGGTACAAACAAGACATTAATTAAAGTTAATTTCTTCCCGGAGGTAAAGTTGAGCTCGACAGATCCTTTGCCTCCAACACCGGCTTTGGAGCTATTTCCCATCTGAACCTCTTACCCCACAACTTCTTCAAAGGTCTTGAAAAGCCTTCGATCATTGCAAATGTGAACCGTTGCTCCAGAATTTAACCACCATCCAGAAAGTTCACTTGCCATGTTGATTTCAGAAATCATAGCCACACCGAGGCTAAGATCAGTCACCATGGCAACTAGGTTCTCCTCAACCATGTTTGCAACTCCGGATCCACTCTTCCGTTGTGGGCATTCTCTCGCATAATGTCCTGTTTCTCCACAAACATGACACTTGCCTTTTCTTTTGTTAGTAGCATTATGAACAGGTTTAGGTTTCTGCCCGGATTTCTTAAATTGCCCTTGATTCTTTTTAACCCCGAAAGGCTTTTTTTTAGAACTTCCAGCCTCAACATAATTCACGCTGGATTGTCCTTGAACCAAATTTTTTCCATCGCGTTTCCGAGCCTCCTCTTCAATACGCAGATGTTTCTGAATTTGTTCCAAGGACATATCCTCAGATTTATGCATCAATCTCTTTGCATAATCTTTCCAGGTAGGAGGGAGCTTTGAAATTATAGCTCCTACCTGGAAGGCTTCTGGAAGGACAATTTTCACTATCCGAAGTTTGTTGACAATTACCTGGAGCTCATGCACTTGCTCCAGGATTGGTTTATTATCAACCATTTTGAAATCGAGGTATTTAGATACTAAGTATTTGTTAGTACCTTCTTCCTCAGCCTTATACTTGTATTCCAGCGCCTCCCAAAGCTCTCTAGGTGATTTGACGTTTGTGTACAGATCATATAATCTGTCAGAAAGAGTGTTGAGTATGTGGCCACGAGCCAACTCTTCATCTTCAGCTCTTTTCTTCCGTTGTTGCTGAAGTGTCTGTACTATTTCTTGATGGATCTGCATGGCATTCTGGGAGGGACCTGCGGCTGCAGTACTTGCAGAAGGATTGACAGGAGGAGCACCGCCTGCTGTAGTGGGATTGGCAGGAGGAACAACACCTGCTGCAGTGGTTGGTGGATCCAAATCAACAGGCTGTTGGGGAGCAGGAGGATCTTCTGGAATTGGTGGCAGACTGGGATCCAGAACATAGGCAAGCTTAAGGACAGTAAGCAGGAACTTTATCTTGTCCTGCCAGCGGCTGAAGTTGTTGCCATCGAAACGGTCTAGCTTTTGCTGGTTCATGATTCTGAAGGATTCAGACTCCATTTCTACAAATAGAAACTTTAAGATTGTTGAGAAACCTGGGCAAAAACAGAAGCTAGACACGGGTAATCCCTGTCCTTAAAGTTTCTATCGCCCCTAACTTTCTGGGAAGTGTGCTTAAGGTTTCAGGCAATACACTTTCAGGATATATGTCAAGCTAATTTCTGGGAATGATTTCGTGCACAAGCACTGCACAAGAAACCGGATGAATGTGTTGTGTATGTTTTCAGCTCAAGGATTGTATATATAGATATCAGGTGTTACAAAAACGGATTAAATCAAATTATGACTGTTGGAGAATTAATTCAGCATCAATTGGGCTGTTAGTGGCCATCAAACGCCACATTCACCTATGCCCAGCCCACGGCCCCGGCCCGTGCCCGTGCCCGTGCCCGAGCCCGTACGCGTGCGCGGGCGGTGCGGTGCGGTGCACCGCACCGCATGTGAGCCCATCAGTCCACCTCACATTTATTGAATTAATAACCCACTTAGTGTCTTAACTTATATAGTTGACCACACTTAGTTATTAATCCAATGTGGGACAGGTTTAGTTTTCCCAAACACCTTTTCATATGCCTCTTTTGATATTTCCAATAAACCTCCATTAGCTTAATTTGAAAGTATCAATACATATGTCCAACAATGGGAGTAAATATCGTATATCTATCTAGTTATGGAAGAGATGAACTATTTATAGGAGTGCCTTAAAGGAGAAGGTGTCTGTGTGGGCTTGTGATCCCCAACTCGAGGGGAACAACTTCACACGAACAAATGAGTGAGAGGCAGCCACCCGACTTTTGAGATCGTGGACCCTCCACTACAAAAAAAAAAATAAAGGGTTTTAAATGCACTTTCAAGTGTCGTAAGATAAACATTGTTACTACACATAATTTCATACTAAGGTTTTTATAAGTGTAGGTACGATTGGTGTAGTAAGAAATGTTGCTACACTTTAAAATGAAGCAACATATATTGTTTTACTTACATTCTAATGTGTAGTAACACAAAAGGTCACACTACACTTTTAAATGCATTTACAATTTAAAAGTTTAATTTAATTTTAACATAATTTAACTCTTACAACAAATAAATGTGTAGCAAGACATTGATGTATTAAAAAATGTATTATTATTTCAAAATTATTGCATCCGAAATTTGCAACCAAATCCGTTGCCAAAAATAATTAATTTTTATATTCTATTTATATTTATTTGCAACATAATTATATTGCCAAAATTAAAATTTTGGTTGCAAAACAATATCAAATTTTCAAATGAATCTTTTCGGTTCCATTAACCAACGATTAATATTTTAATTTTATATATTTTTTTAAAAAATATTACAGATTCAATTACCAAAATAATGCTATAATTTTTTAAAAATATCAATTTCAAAATTATGTTACCGATAAGATAAAATTATCAAATAAATATTTCAATCAATAATATTTTATAAATAAAATAATAATCTAATACAATAATTCAGAAAAAAATAAAGGTTACACTATAAGAAATTAATCCTATATAATAATCAACTATACAAAAACGATATATCAACTACATTATTAACATGTACAAAGGAGCAGGGGCGATGCCACCTTGTTCATTGTGGGGTCAATTGACCCCACTAAAATTTGTTTTTTAATTTTAAATATTTAAATAATATGTGTTTTTATTAATTTTTAATTTTAATTTTATGCTTCTTGACCCCATATATAATTAATAAATATATATATAATTGACCCTCAAATATTTTTTGGGAGTTTTTGAGTAAACTTCATGTTTGATTAAAATTTTTTAGTTCAATCCTCGGTTCAAACAAATTTTTAATTTGCTCTCTATTAATCTAAATTATCTATTTTATCTTTCATTTTCTTAATATGAAATATTGACATTTGATTATGTAGAACTATATTTAAATTTTGAAAAATTATTGTGATACACACTAATTTGTTATTGAATGAATAACTTTAATATGAAGTATTCACTTATATATTTGTGGAATAATATCTGAATTTTGAGAAACTATTGTATTATTTAGCAATCGGTAGTTGAATGACTTAATGAAGATTTTTTTTCCTTAATATGAAGTATTTATTTTTAAATTTGTAGAACTCTATTTAAATATTAAGGAACTATTGTGTTATGCAGCTGTTAGATGTTAAATGAAGAACTTTTCTCTTAATATGAAGTATTTGTATTTGAATTTGTAGAACTATATCTAAATATTATGGAATTATTGTGTTATGCAACGGTTAGATGTTAAATGAATAATTTTTCTCTTAATATGAAATATTTATATTTGAATTTGTAGAACTATATCTGAATATTAAAGAATTATTATTTTATGCAATTCTTAGATGTTAAATGAAAAACTTTCGTTTAATAGGAAGTATTCACATTTGAATTTCGACCATTAAATATGAATTTTAAGGAATTATTATGTTATGCAACCGTTAGTTATTAAATAAAGCACTTTTATTTGATTGTGAAGTATAACATTATGTCATTGTAAAATTATATCTAAATTTTGAGGAATTGTAGTGTTATTCAGTAATATAGCTAAATAAAGGATAATTAGGTTATTTTAGAATAATTAAGGAGTCAACTAAACAATTTATTGGAATGGGGAGTAACTAAAATTCAAATTCTATTTAGGGTTTAACTCTAAATATTCAAAAACAAATTGACCCCACTAAATGTTAATTCTGGAGTCGCCTCGCAAAGGAGAATAACTTGTTTTCGCCTCGGCATTAACCGTTTCTACATCACTATCCTTCTTCAAAGAACATCGCCTTGGTATCAACCATTTCTGGACAGCTTCATCGGCCTCTTCATCCATTTGTAAAGATGACTTCTATTTTTGCCTTCAAATTCATATAAAGTGCTTTAAGCTAAATATATATGCTAAGCAACTAAAACGTGATTGTGAAAACATTATTTATGTAGTGAAAACTTTACATAATTTTCCTAGACTCCAGAAATCCACAAAGTTATAGTTCATCTGCAATAAAAGACTGCATAAAATTCTCTCACATCTAGAAGATATAACATAAGAAGATTTGATTAATTTAGTTTACAAACCTTATTTCTGCTGCTCAACTGCTTCATGTTCCTCCACAGATCTTCCACTCGCCATATCAACCAACACCCAAAATCCATTTTTCACCATCTAGATTTTCAAATACCAAAAAAGAAAAAAAAAATAGAAAAAAGAAAAATTTCTAAAAAAAGAAATTTCGAAAGGAAAAATCTTATAATCAATTTCTCTACGTACCTCGCAAAATTGAAACTCTCGTTTCTCTGATGCGGATCTCCTCTCCTCCGACGCATTTTCCGGCGCGCTGAAATCGGATTCGTCGGCGAAGCACACCGTCTTCCAGGCGGAATACGCGGCAAAAACTACTGAGAAAATCAAAAAGAATTTTGATTTGAACAATAAAATATGCTCAAAAATGAATTGGCTTGGGGAATGAAAAAGAAAAATTGGGTGGGAACGTGGGGTAAATTTGGGGGGAAATAAAATTTAAGGATAAAAATTGGTGGAAAGAAAGATAAATTTGGGGTGAAAAATAAACCAATAATTTAATTATATATGCCGATATCCATTGCATTTTTGTAATTAGAACACTAATTCATTTTCATAATTGAAATTCATCATTTAATACACTTATAAATTATATTATATTATTAAGTAAATTTAAAGTTATATATTTTTGTTTTTTGATTTAAGATAGTATCGTATTACGTCTTTTTTTTTTTTTGTGTGTACATTATTACCTCTTTATATTATATTTATACTATTATAAGTGAGAGACCCTTAGAGTAACTGTTGTAGTCTCTTGGACTCTAATTTTTTTTTTTTTAATTTCATTTATATATTTTTTATCACTCTCTCAAGTTTCAATGTATTATTCTGTATTTATCTATTAACTTATTTCTTTTATTTTTTTCTCTCTCACCTAACTTCAATTGATTATGTTATATATTTTTATTCTTTCTCCATATTTTCTAATTTCTATTTGGTATTATCTTTTAAATATTTAATTATATAAATAATTAATAAAATAAATATTTAAAAAAATAATTTAATATATATTTAGATAATCATAATTTTATTATTTGCACATGTATAGAATGTGCCGGGATTACTAGTATATATAATATGAATCACGATTTGTTCATTATCTATGTTGTCACTCGTAAAAAATTAGCTTTTAACATCACATATAATATAGTGTGTTACGTTAATTTCTAAAATAATGTAAAAGTTATATAATATCATATTACTATACACGTATAACATCTTAATAATTTATAATTTATATATTATATATTTTGAATTATAAATTTAACTATATTATATATTTTCAATAAGTACAACAATATATCCTATAATACTACTAATATACATGATCATACAATTCAAAACGAAAATGCCAAAAATAATTTTCTGAATTCAAATAAAATCTAACTAAAAGTTAAATAAAAAAATAACTATATATGTGCACATGCTCTAAATAATATTATAATGAAAATGTATATATAATTCATGTCACGCCCCGGGTCCGCGGGCCCGTTGGACGCGAGCGCAAGTCTCCAAGCCCACCGAGTATAACCTGAAATTGGGCCTAAATCACTGCCCAAAAGGGATATCTGTTGGTTATACTTGGACTCTTTAACTTATAAACTGAACTTAACTCTCATATTTTCCCGATGTGGGACAGGGGTATCACAATCACCCCTCCTTCAGAATCGCGACGTCCTCGTCGCGGCATGACATATAGCCCATGACCGACTCATCTGTGTTGGGACTCTAGAGGTGGCTCCTACGGGCTCAAGAGGTGGCTCCTACACATGTAGCACTTTGCCCTGCAGGCTCAAGAGGTGGCTCCCATGTGCGTAGCACTTTGCCCCGTATAGCACTTAGCTCCTGCGGCTGACGAGCGGCTTTGATACCATCTGTCACGCCCCGGGTCCGCGGGCCCGTTGGACGCGAGCGCAAGTCTCCAAGCCCACCGAGTATAACCTGAAATTGGGCCTAAATCACTGCCCAAAAGGGATATCCGTTGGTTATACTTGGACTCTTTAACTTATAAACTGAACTTAACTCTCATATTTTCCCGATGTGGGATAGGGGTATCACAATTCAAGTATTCCAAAAGTTAAACAAAAATAATCATCATGGGCCAAAATATTTATTGACTAAATAATAATAATAGATATATAAATAACGAATTCCCCATCCCAACATCATGAATTAGCATGTACTCGTCTATCTCATTCTTCTTCACGGACCACCTTTAAAGAAAAAAAAAAAAGAATACAATGAAGTCACATAAAAAACTAAACAACGCATAATATCTTCTTGAAAAGAAAAAAAAAACATACCACGCTAAGAGGCCAAGCAACAGTTGCTCTAATAGCTTCACCAACAATTTGAAACATAAAGCATGATCTAATTAATCGTTCATCTCGATCCATTGGCACATTTATATGGACAGAGCACCAATTTTTTCCCAACTCTTCGCCTCCAACAATTATATTAGGATCCATGCTACGTAAGATACCCTTTGCCACAATTTTACTTGAATCAGTTATACTCTTAAGTAAAACTAAACAATTTACCTAATATTATAAAGAATAATTTATTAGATGTCTTAACTAAAAAAAATGAGATAGACATGTTATATCTTATATTATATTTTTTCAGTAAGTACAACAATATATCTTATAATACGTAAATGTTCGACAATATTTGAATAAGCTCTAATAATAACTTTACCTCAAGTGGTCGAACTATATCTGATAAAGTTGGAGTCGAGATACCATCACGCTGAGGAGACGATAAAGGCAGATAAGTGACAATAGAAGAACCCCCTCCATTTACATTTTGTTGGTCAATAACTCTTTGACAATTTTCGAGTTTCTCAGTTAATAGTTGAGTTGTTGCAATGTTTTCTCTATGCATCTTATAGCAAGCTTTGCGTGATGGGAGACTGTAACATCCCGATCGTCCGACTTATAAGGTACGCCTCATCTCAACCTTTTTATGTGTTTAATTAGATGATTTTGTGTTTTGCTTGGCCCTAGTTTGAACTCTTTAGGAGTTTAGGGGCTTTTTAATAATTTTCTCCTTTTAGGGGTTTTTCGGTCATTTATCGTTCGAACGACATTTTGACCATTTTAACCCCTTCAACGTGTTCGGGGCATCGAAACGAGTCCGTAGACCCTAAGTTTGCCCTATTCTGACGTCGTTAACCCCTTCTTCCGACCGTTTTCGTGTACGAGGACCCGAGATATAATACCCGGATCCTCGTTTTGCGTGCCATAATTCAGTCTCAGATTTGTCTGTCCCTCTCCCGCGATGCTGACACTATTCACAAACACTCAAGGTGTATTTTCACACACAACTCAAACTTACCCGTTTCTCGACGGAATTCGACGAATGAATAGTCCATTTCGGAGAGCTCGACGACGCGGTCACAACCGTACCAAGAACTCGACCAACCGGCGACCGACTGTGGAGAAACCTCCGGATTTCAGACGAGCAGGCGGGGTGGCGGCTCCGCCACTTCGCCGCCCGTTCGCGGTGGCTTCCGGCCGCTTTCCGGCGACACGCGCCCCAGTCCCGGTGAGGGGACGTCCCGACGCAGCGAGGGACGTTGGCGCTTTTCGCCGCTTTCCGACGACCCATTCCGACGGTTCAAGGTGTTTCCTACCCTTTTCCGACCCCCTGAGTCCATTTCCGGCATCATTTTCACCGAATTTTGGCCGTAGGTGGTGGTTCCGGGGAGGCTTGCGGCGGTAGAATATTTGGCGACCAACGGGGGCCTTTTCCGGCCATCTTTTGGCCTCGGGCCCTTCACGAAAGTTGTTCGGAATGACGAGAACTAGTGGCCTTTGATCACACGACTTCTGATTCGGCCAATTGGCGGCGGATCGCGGTGGTGCATCGGCGCCACCTCCGGGGATTTTTTCGGTGAGAAAACTTAGGGCTTTCGTAAAGCTCGTCACGGGTAAGCCGATGCCTCTTTCGGATCTCATTTTGGTTCACCGGTTTGAAAGTAATTGAAGTTTGAAGATTCTAGGGTTTTCGTTTTCTTGGTTTTGAAATTGGAGACCATGGGCTTGGGATTTGCAGAAATTGATCGAGGAATTGGATTGAGCACGAGGAATCCTTGAACGGGTGATTTTTTGGGATTTTTCCGGCACGCTCCGGTGGCGGCCGAGCGGCGGGCCGCCACTGTTCCGGTGGCTCCGATGATGGCGATCCGGCGGGCTTCGGATAGAACGCCCGTCTCGTTATGGTGAGTCCATTGCCGCTTTCCGTTCGTTAATTGGACACTCGATTTATTTTCTACGTATTTATTTGTGTATTTGGGATATATTTGAACTAATTGTTTAAATGCGAATTAATTGCTATATGTTTGAATTGTCGATCAAAATGTACTCCTATGTGTATGAAATCATGTATGATATGAAATATGATAAGTATGGACTTTGTAATTTGTAAATTGAATCCCGATTTATTGAATTTATGCTAATTGATTAGATTAGAGGGGGGTGTTTGTGTAATTTTGAAACAGGATGAATTTGTTTGATTTGATTAGTTCAACCTTGATAATTGAATCCATTATGTAACATATGAATTGGGCAGGCCACGTAGGAAATATATGAACTTAGTACGATTGGAATTTGATATGTAGCCTTGTGAGATTTATATAAAATTCGGAGCTTGCTATTACTATTTGTTTAGCTTTGTAATACGTGCAAATTTGTATGAAATGTGATATGAAAACTTGTGTGATTTGAATTAATTGAACTTTAATTGTCACTTGGTAAATAAATATGTTAATCACGTAAATTGGAATTTGATATGTAACTTCGTGATCTTTAAATAGAATTTGTAGCATGTTATTATATGATTTGTTTGGCTTTATAATACGTATAAATTTATGAAATGTTATATGTGAATTCCATTGCCTTTGGAGTCCCCTTAATTGCATTAATTGTGCTTATGGACATGCCTTAGTGTTTTGTTTTGCCTGAAATTAATATGAATTTAAATCCTGCTTATGTGATTATTTACCGTGCGTCCCTGTGTGGTTGTCTCTCTGAGTCTGAGCCTTGTGGTCTGTTTTGTGTGTTCAGTTGATTCAGGTGCACCCGGGGTGGTGACAAGTGAGTCGTGCAGGTTCCGGGGTGAACCATCTGCTGTGTCTTCGGCTATGTTTGGTGCCAGGTGAGGTTAGGATATAGTTATACCCTATTGCAACGTGCCCGTTTTCGAATGCATGCGGTTTATAAGCCTTATGTATATGTAGATATGTGCGAAGTACGTATTTTGATGGTTTTGTCATATGATTTGATTTGAAAAGTACGAATCGCTATGTATAAGCCTATGTAGGCTTTGTCTCAGTTCTGTTATGATTTCGAGGTCAGTCTGTGTGATATGTACGTACGATATGATAAGTGCGATATACATGAGATATGTATGTCTGTCTGTGTGTGGCAAGTTAAGTTTCCGGTATATGTCTGTTTATCTGTGTGATGGGCCCGGAGATTGTGGGTAAGGGAGACCCGGGACGACCATGGGTTCGCCGGTTACGACCCCTGTGCACTTCTCCACCAATGGGAGACTTAGTTCTCCTATGCCGACGGAGCTTATTTTGGCTGGCCGTCGAAGGAACCGGGCGGGATCCTCCGGTTCACATGTTTTGTTCTGTGGTGGGTTGAGAGGGGCACCTCTCTTCCCCAATGGTGTGCAGGTGGGATTGTTTTATGAGTTTTGTTTTGGTATGAGTAAGTGTGTTCTGTCTGTCGGTCTGTCATAAGTTCGTGAAACGGGGGTAGATTCTTAAATTAAGATAAAAATTGATATACTTTTAAGCTAATAAGATATGCTCCGATATGTGTGTTAAGTCTGTATGAATCTGAGTTGTGCCTTAATAAACTTTTGATTTAAGATTTGTTTGGTCTGTTTGATAAGTCTCCCTATATGTATATTATCACGGGAAAATGTTTTGGCGTGCAAAAACTAACCCTGGGTTCACGAACGTTGCTTCTTCTGTGTGTTGTGCTCTATATATATGTAGGTGTGTGTGGGTAGCCCCTCGCTCAGTCTTTGGACTGACCCCTCCCCGTTTATGTTTTTAGTTGCAGGTTCAGGTCGTTGGAGTTCGTGCTAGGCGGCGGTGTGTCGTGTCTGTCGAGTCTGTGTCTGTTCGTTTAAGTTTGTTAAGTATTTTATTCTGATTTATGATTCGTAAATTCTGTATAAGATATGTTCTGTGCAGGTTGGGAATTTATGTTTTGAATGTTTGGAATTCGGGGCAGGTTAGGACAGGTGCTCGGATTAGTTGAACCCGTTTTGATGTGTAATTATTCGGGACAGGTTAGGACAGGTTTGCTGAACTAGTTGAACCCGTATATTTGATTCTAATGTATGTACTGCGTTGTATGCTTGGTGTGTAAAATTTTTTGTAGGTTGGCATTTCGTGCTACTTCCGCTGTCATGTATTGTATATTTTCTTTTATACAGGGTTAGATACCGTCTAGCTAGTGCGTGTGTTCTGGTTTGTCACCCGTTCGCTGTGACTTGGTGCGTGTGCGGACTTTCCATTTCGTACACGTGTCGGGTCATAGTGTGGGGGATGTGGCGCCTCACGTGCGGGGTGTTACAGAGACCCTCAAGTACCTTTCAATTGGATACATCCACCGGTAATGAACTGGACCTGCCATTCTAGCCTCGTTGGCCAAATGAACAGATAAATGCACCATAATATCGGAAAAAGATGGAGGAAAAATTCTTTCAAGTTGGCATAATATCTCTGCAATATCTTTTTCCAGTCTCACTAAATCATGAGGTCGGAGCACTTTAGAACACAAGTCTCTGAAGTATCGACACAATCGAATCAAAGGTGTGCGCACAGACTTCGGCAATACTCTTCGTAAGGCCAATGGAAGTAATTGTTGCATTAGTACATGATTGTCATGACTTTTTAGACCAGAAATTTTAAGAGGTGTAAGTTTCACAGACCTTGATATGTTAGAAGAATATCCATCTGGAACTTTTACCCTTTTTAGAACTTTGAAAAATATTTCTTTCTCTTTTCTGTCCATAGTAAATGATGCAGTAGGCAAGATAGATTTATTACTTTGACCCTCTCTTGGGTGTAGGCTTGGCCTAATGCCCATATCTTGTAGGCCAAAACGTGCACATAAATGATCTTTTGACTTTCCTTGTACATCTAGTAATGTGGAAAGAATACTATCGCATATATTCTTCTCAATATGCATGACATCAAGGTTATGACGAACCAAATTGTCTTTCCAATACGGAAGATAAAAAAAGATACTTGTTTTCCTCCAACCATGTGGTAACTCTGGATTATCAGTAACTTTCTTTCCAAACTTGATTGGAGGATAGTTACTAAGCTCATCAATGATCATAGTTCCTGTCAGTTGAGTTGCCACATGTCCAAACGTGGGACGAGCGTATTTTGACCCCATCAAATATAATAATATTATTTTTTGTATGCTATAAGTATATAATAATAATAATAATAAAAATAATAATAATAATAATAATAATGATAATGTGTGTGGTGTTTATTATTATATGTATGTTTATTTTTAACTTTTAATCGGTGTTGATGGTGTGAGGTAAAATGAGAAAAAACGGCTAATCGGCAATGATATTAGTTGGGTGGAGGTATGACTCCGTGACCTTGAGGTTGTGGGCTTATGTGAAAGTTTTTGATTTGACGGTTTAATAAATTTTCTACAATTTTAGCATAATAATAGTATAATTATTATTTTATTAAAAATTTATTTAATTAAAATTTAAATTAAGGGAATTAAAATCATATGTACACATTATACTACAATAATTAATTAAAATCGTATTTTTTTTCCCTTTGCTACTCATGCAATAGATATCAATCAAAGTCTTTCTATTTTTCTATCTCAATATTCCTATCATGCCTATCAATTTGGTGGCTAATTCTTTTCTATTTCTATATCTGTCATATAAAGATCTCAGTAATCCAATCATACATATCAATTTGATTATTTCTATGTCTACTTCTATCATATAAAGTGAGTTTTGAAACAAATCATTAACAAAATTTATTAATTACATAAATAAGGAGAATAATTTTTCAATATTCATATAAAATAAAAATAGAAAGTGATACTAACCAAATTAACTCGAAAAGCATAAGATTTAAGAAGAAAATATTGAGTTCTCCGATTGATTGTCGCTTTCCTTGATTTGAGAAGAAAACACTTGAATCCTTTAAATATCCGTTGAATTTGATTTTGACTTGAATCCTTTAGATATCTATTGAATTTGATTTTGATTTTCTTGATTCTCTATCTGAATTTTTTCTCTCCGGCTCTGTACTTCACAGATAAAAAATACAATATAGGAAAATCAAAATAATATTCAGGAAGAGTAGAATTTGAATTTGAATTTAATTAGCTAGTGAGTTGATAGATTCTATTAGAATTCCAAAAAAACGATTACATTGAGATTTTAGAAGATTTTTTTTTTTATTTTTAACGTTAAATTTTATCTACACAATTCTATATTTAATGTTAATTTTTTAATATTCATATAAAATAAAAAAAGATAGTGATACTAACCAGTTCCAAAAAATTTGAGAAGAGAACACTTATTCTTCAATCTCCAATTTATTCTTGCTTTCCTTGATTTGATAAAAAAATACTCAATCGCTTCTCAAATTGATTGATCAGTTGAATTTGATTGAATTTGCTTTTCTTGATTTTCTATCTGTAAATTTTTTTCTCCAACTCTGTACTTTATCGATAAAGAGAATAGAACTTAGAGAATAGAATTTAAAAAGCTATTCAGATAGACAGAATTTGAATTCGAATTTAATTATCTAGTGTGAGAGTTGGTACATGTGCTATTAGAATTCCGAAAAATTTCCAACGGTAAAATTTTATCTATACAATTCTATTTAGAATCAAACTCTATTATATATATATAATTACTGAAATTAAGAGATTTTTTTTAAGAGAATAGAATTTAAAAAGATATCCACAATAGACAAAATTTGAATTCGAATTTAATTATCTAGTGTGAGAGTTGGTAGATGTGTTATTAGGATTCCGAAAAATAATTGAATTGATTACAATGAGAATTTTCTTCTACCCGTAAAATTTTATCTATACAGTTCTATTTATTTAGAATCAAACTCTATTATATATATATATATATATATATATATATATATATGTACGGTTATCAAAATTAAGGGATTTTTTTTCTTACTACACTTCTTAAAAAAGCGTAGGGAGTACTCTATTTACAATATATGTACGGTTATCAAAATTAAGGGATTTTTTTTCTTACTACACTTCTTAAAAAAGCGTAGGGAGTACTCTATTTTGTAAATATATATATATAACTCTTCATATTCTTATTACTACACTTTGTAAAAAAGCGTAGGGATTAGTCTATTTTTTAAAAGAAAATAAATATAAAAATTAACTATTAATGCTCTTACCACACTTCGTAAAAAAGTGTAGGGAAGTACTTTTCTTCCTACACTTTTAAGAAAACGTGGGGAAGTTTGTGTAGTAAAAGCTCTTTTTTCTTGTAGTACTGAACCTCAAGAAAATATTGAAGTGATCCCCTCCACGTGGTCGAGTACAATGCTCAAGAACAGGGGCGGAGTCACTTAATGTAGCACCCTGCACGTGAGGCACCACATCCCCCGCACTATGGCTCAACACGAGTAACGAAACAGTAAATCCGCACCCATATCAAACCATAGCGAACGGGAGACAAAACATAAAAACCTTCCTAAGCCAGGCGGAGCTAGACCCTGCAATGATAACCAATCAACAAAATCTAATGCATAGCAAAGCCAAAGTTCAATCATACAAACCATAAGTGGAATTTGGGCTCTTCAGGCCTCTTTTAAATCATAGCAAATCCCAGCAAAATCAATTCAATAATAATTTCATAAATATTCGAGTTCAGGGTACTATGGAATCGAATCAAACATAAATCCAATACATGAATGAGAGCAGAGACTCTCCTAACCTAACTTGACCAACTTAAAGACTCCAAACACCTCCGCCTAGCCCGAAACTCCAAAGTCAAACCTGCACACTAAAAGATTGGGGAGGGAGAGGGTCAGTCTCTAGAAGACTGAGTGAGCAGGAGCGATATACATATATACAAACATGCACATGCAAGTCATAAATTCCGAACAAGGTTTTTATTTGAAATTAGTTCCCAAAAAGGGCAAGAGAATGATTAATCAATGCTCGGATTTTATGACTAATCATATTATTTCATTACATTCATAAATCATACATATACATAAGGCTCGACGAGTGAGTGTGCACAATCTCCAACCAAACTCCGACCGTGTACGACAAATATCATTAATAAGTTGATTAGGTGTTCATGCAATATATCATAATACATGCAGACCATAAATCATATCATAAATATATTCGTTTGGGCAATCCGTGTCCCGGCTTTCCCGCACCGTGCATAATCATAACATAACATAACATAACATAAATCATAAATCATTTCCAACCTTCTTCCTCCGGGTGGTGGACGGGTTTGCAAGGCCCGACCACCTCATACATGGGCCAATGGGGTTTCATGACTCCCCCAAGGGCACTCAGCTCCTATTCCCCGCTAAACCTCCTAGCGAGGGCCGGTATCGCCGTAGTTTGGTTGGGACTAGTATATGGAATCCCCGTCAGCCCTTGCTTCCTCGGTTAGCCACATATACTAAGTCCCGGGGCCCGTACAATCATAAATCATAAATGTGTCTCGCCAAAACATTTCAATTCATAAGTACATATCATAATTCATAAATCATTTAAAAAGGGTTTACTCGATCAATACATACTTGGTACATACCTTTGAAAACCATATATATCTATATTAGGTTTTGGCCAAAGCTTTTCACAAAAAGGTTGTAGGGTTTGTTACATAGCTAGAACAAAACCACCCTCACCTGAACCGTGATGAAACAAGGATACGAGTCACCAAGTGCCCGAAGGATCAAGATCTCTCCACCTTGGAGATAAACTGTACAAAAGACCACAAGACGTGTTCGTGAGACTCAAGACTCTTAATGAACCATATATGACGCACGGCAATGCTCAAGCATGATGTGAATGTATAAAGATGATATTATGTAATGAAGATGTTCATATGCACTATTAAGGCATTTATATCGTATAACCAAGTCATTCACTCATTCATTCATTTTCATTCAAATTCATCAATTCATATCTCCAATCAAATAAATTCAAGAATTCAAATAGGAGCATAGTACATATTCAAGCTCTCCCAACATGCTACTACATACTTCATATTACATAAGATAGCATATTTCCAAGGTTTGACAACAAGAAGGAATCATATGCTATAGAAAATGAATTACGCGATTCATAAACGACATATAAACACACATAAACGGCATTAAGCAAAACATTCCTACAACTCATCCAAATGTCATGAAATTAAACCACAATACTCCTAACACATAGCAAAACAAGTTCATAGTTCATCACAAAAGGAGATCAAGTCATTAAGGAGGTGAAATAAATCAAAAACCGAAAAGGAAGTAACAAGGACTGCGCAAGGGAAGGGACACGGGGGTGTCACCCTTCTTAGCCAAACTGAGCCACGACCGTGGCTCAGTACAGAGCTGCCCAGAAGGTGTGACACGCCCGTGTCTCACACTTATGTGTAAATGAGACACGGGGGTGTCACGGTACAGAACTTAAAACGTTCACAGAGTTTTTCCGGCAAAACTGATCTCATACCAAATCAATCCAAAAGCATACCAAATCAACTCCAAATGCTATGAAACTTAATATACAACATATGTAGCATGTTAGGAACATTTTTTATTTAGATTGTAAAGGCTAAATCACACGTTAAGAGCATCTAAATCATGCAGCAAAACTGGGTCGCCAAAATCGCACATAAAAGCCCTAATGGTTCAATCAGCCATGATCAAGTACTTAGGGGTTGAATTTGGATCTGAAACCTTGGGGAATGCATGCTAACATACTAAACAACTAATATAATTCCTATATATGCAAAATGACACAATTTAAAGCACATTAGAATGACCAACAAGTTACCAAACGCAACAGCAACAAGTCTGTCATGAATCATGCATAAGAACAGGCCATGTCTTTCGGTTTTGAGGCTTACCATGGATCCAAATACTTGAAACATGAATTCTAACATATAGAGCAATGAGTGTACATAATATCCATGCAAATTCACATGAAAAGAAGATCATTTGATCAAGCAACAAAGCAAAATGAACAGCAGCAGTTCGAAAAACAGGGGAAGCAGTTTGATCATCAAGTTTGGAGCTCCATATCTCATAATTTCATCAAAGGGTCAAGAGATAAAATCCTCCTAATATCATATACTATCCGTTAGGAAAGAAATAGGACAAGAACCAAGCTCATATGATCATGTATAAGCAAGAAAATCAGCTACACAAGCAAATAGGTCACAAGAGCAAAAATCCCTAAAAGTTCATACCAAACTCATCACTCAAACCCTAATCAAATCTGATCCAAATCATGTTGTAAGTAGATGAGATCAAGTATAATAGAGTGTAGAAGATATAAATATTCATACCTTGAAGATTGGAAGAAGAAGGGAGGTGATTTGAGCTCAAAATCACAAGAATGGCCAAGGGTTTTCTCTCCTTTTCTCTCTTCCTCTATCTCGATCAGCTCCAGCAGAAATGAGAGATGTTTGGTTCGGTTTTCAGAGCTAAAGGGGTAGGAGAAAGGCTTAACCCAAGGTACAAAAGTCATGGTTAAGGTATGGTTAGGTTAGGTTAAGTAAAAAGGGTCCCACCATGAAGACTAGTCAACAAAAGGAGTTCTTCTTGCACGAGTTGTCCGTTACGGTTGGATTTCGGAGGTCTTAATGATCTCAAAAAGGTATGAGGCTTGTTCCATTGTCTCCGAATCGTTGATACGAAGGCAACGGAGGTGTCGGAATTCGAATCCAAATTCCCGAGCTCAAGATATCACGCACGGAACCAAGGGTGCGCTAATTGCTCGTTAGCTCCCGATTTGGTTCCACAAACAAAATTAAATTCGTTAACACGTCAAATGAATCCGAAAACATAAACCGAGCATATAGGCATGTTCATAACACACATATTTACGACATATTAAATTTCCATAACATTCCGATATCATTACATATAAGAACGAAGCACAAATAGAACACTCATGCGCATGAACGAATTCATATTGTTATAAATGAATTACTAAAACTTAAATCCCATATTAATTAAATTAAAACCAACTAATAACATGTTGAAATTAATTAACGAAATTACCGAAATAGTTAAGGTAACACGAAACCTTAATTAAGAAATTAAACACTAAATATCAAAGTAAAATAAATGAATTAATTAAAATAACCATAGTCTATAGTTTAAATCAAATATAAACACTTAGAAACAATTAATCATATAATTAAATAATTAATTTGCGCAATTTTTAAACAAATACGTCACATTATTATTACTGAAAACAGGGGCGTTACACTTAAGGACCAGACCCCCCCCCCCCCCCAACCCCCTGAGCCCGACCCCATTAATTCCCTCAAAATTGATTTTAAAAATATAAATATATATTATTGAAAATAAATTAATTAACACTATTTAATAGTATAAAATTTACTAGCTATTATATATAATAAATGTTATATGTACATATTATATTAGATATAACTCAAGTTTCGCTCGAATATGAAACTAATTAAAAATGTGAACTTTTTGTTGTGATGCGTCGAACATTTTAGGAAAAAATTAATGTATTGTGTTTTTCTGCAAGGAAAAATTAGTGTAATATTAGAGAGATAAAAGATATCATGTCACCTAGGTAATTCTAATCAAAATTTAACTCTGTCAAATTAATATCACAAAAAAATTCTAATTTTCAATACATATTATTTTAATAAAATGTTGCAAATTCGAATTTTAATTTCGAATATAAAGTATTTAATAGTTTTTTTTATTCAACTGTCTATACTTTAACTTACCTATAATTTAATGAATGGATTAATTACTACACTCGATAGTGGATATTATAATCCAAAAACAAATTTTAGTTTTTTTTAAAAAAAATAAGGGACCATATTAGTATCTGCACGTGAATAATTTAGTTTAAGAAAAAATAGTGGGAGCAAATTGAAGGGAACACGAATCGTCGAAAACAGTTATCATTTATGAGTTCTAGTATCTTTAATCAATTTCAAGTTATTATTATTTTTTTAATATATTGAGGCCTATGAATTTCAACCCTCGTTGATGAGAAATTCTGAATCCGTCCATGCTCAAGAACATTGCATTTGATGTCAGAAAATAGTACTACGTCGATGGATAGTGGTTACATGAACATATACCTTGATTCAATCAAGTATGAGTTAGTTAATAAAAACGATCAAGGTCTCTCTACATGGGAGTTTTGAGTCTCTCTAAATGGGAGTTTTAGTGTGGGAATTTTTCCAAGAGTTCTAACAGCTCACGCATCTTTGAATGCCATTCAGCCCCTTCATCAGAATCCACCACCTTCTGCGTTGCCTCAACCTTAATCATCATCAATCTCCGTCAACCATCCTGCACCCACTTTCTACCATATCGCTCCCCCGAACTCTGTTTACTTTACTCTTTTATTTTATTTTACTTTGGTTGCCTGCTCTTCCTCCCTTCTCGTTTTTTTTGTTTTTTCAGGTACCTTAGGCCGCGAGACCGGTAGGGACTCTTGGACTCTCCTTGTCAATCCTCTGCTTCCACCGCACCAAGCTTTCAACAGTTTTCCTTGCTATGGAGGAGGAGCTTGAATGGATGAACAAAGCATTGTCCTTGACTGAGAATGAAGATGTTGTACACATATTACCAGAAAGCACTTGGAAAGGAAAATGCACCGCCAATAACTTGAGCATTGTTGGGCGAGTCCACACGAAGAAATCAGTGAATTTTGAAGCACTCAGGACCACTCTCTCTAAGGCCATAAACCCCGTCAAAGGAATGATTATCCAAAAAATCGGCCAGGAGAGGTTCATGATGACTTTCAACCACAAAATCGATAAACAGAGGGCACTTGATGGAGCACCATGGTCGTTTGAAAAATTTGCAATCATTCTCAGTGATATAAGTGAAGATGAAGACCCACTTGAGTGCAACTTGGACCGGATTGACTTCTACGTACTTGCCCATGGTATTCCTTTTAACAAAAGAACCAGAGAAGTAGCTGAATTTTTGGGAAATAAAATAGGAATATTCAAAGAGGTTGACATGGACAAGCACAAAAAATCTGGCTCTGAATCTGTGCGGATGAGAATCTCCATCTCAATCTCTACTCCTCTCCTACGATGTATCAAGATTTCAAACCCAGGTTGAAAAGATTTCGTTGTCCATCTAACATATGAAAGACTCCAAAACTACTGTTATTTGTGTGGATTCCTTGACCACATCGATAAGTTTTGTGAGTTGCGTTTTGCTGAAAACTTCACCGACCCCGGCAGCAACCCACCCTTTGGGGCGTGGCTCCGAGAAGCCCCAACTGGAAAATCTCAACTTGGCCGGAACTCCCTTCAGGCAGTGACAACTCTAACTCGCCGGCCAGAGTTCCAGAGCCCAATAGCGACGCAAATCTCGAGGTCACCCACTCAGGCCCAGAATGGTATGATGCTACCTACCCTTACACACAAGCTGCCTTCACACAGAGATAGTTCACCAAAACTCTCACCTGCTCCGTTGGCAGACTCTGCACACGAAAAAAGTTCTCTCTGTCCTTCCTCTTCTGCTCAAGACCCCCATACCCCTACCCTTGACTTTACCAGAACCTCTAATGAAAACCCTAAGTACACGTCTTTTATTTCCCCTGAAAACCCTTTTACTATTGGGCCAAGCCAATTAAGCCCACCACTTCCCTTCACTGAGCCCACTTCAAAAAAACCCCAAATTACCCCATATGTTCCGCCTCATCTACATAGAGCCAAGCCCACACAAAAAATCACCATCCTTTCTCAGGCAAGCCCACACAATACGAAGCTCAACCCATCCTCTAATATCTTCCCTAACCACACCCCAACTTCTATTTCCAAGCCCACATATTGGCTCACTTTTCCTACCGATTCTTGGAATGCCCCTGTCTCCACTGCTACACAAATCTCAGCCATTGATTCTATGATGTATGAAGATAAAGACCCCAATGCCGGTACAGCTCCCACAACCTCTCTTCCCTCAGATTTTTTCCAAAATTTAATAAACGTGCCCTTAACTCTAGCTCCTCCTTTGACCTCACCAAAGCCTAGGAAAATCAAAAAATTCAAAAAAATAAGCACCCCTTCCCCAGCCACCGAAATTGTAACGCCCCAAATTCCGGAAGTTCAGGTAAGCACGCCACGTGCGGGTCTTCGGGAGTTGGGAGTTTAAGTTTATACATTTACTTGCTTATTATGATTTCATTATAATATTGTGTGCATTATACAATTCTCTATATTTATATGAATTAATTTTAATGTGAAATTCGTGAATTAAGTGATAGTGTGCTTAATTGTATTATGTGACTTTAATTGATCATTTCATGAAATTATGGACTTAATTGCATAACTTGGTTTGGAGCTAATGGATCTTTTAGGTAGGGATAATACTTGATTGCATTCATTTAAATAACCTAGGGACTTGTTTGCAAATTGGGGACATATGTTTAGATAGTGGATGATATAATATATATCTAGTATATGCATCTCTTCCAACACTCTCATACATTACATACACACAAGAACCTCACATATACACACACTAAGGATCGATCAAAACACCTTCAAGAGAGGAGGAGAAGAATTCATCTCATAATCCCAAGCTATTTTGAGGAACTTTGGAGCTAGAAGCATCAACATCTTCATCTCTTCATCTCATCTCATTCTTCTTTCATTTCAAGGTATAAAATGAGAATGGATTGAATTTCTTGATTGGCTACATGGGTAGGGTTTGATGTTAGCTTGATGCTTTCTTGGTTATTCTTGTATAGAAGCATTTTTAGGTCCTTTTTCCCTTCATTCTTGCATAATACATGAGGTTATGTGATGGTTGGTGTATATGAATAATTATGGGGTTTTGGGGCTTGATTCTTGGAGATTTGATGCATATTTATTGGTTTGATTGTTGAATACTTGAAGTATGATGCATGTATGAGGTGTTTTAACAATTGTTTTGGTTGGTGTGTGGGATTTATTTGGGTTGGAGTTGGTTTTGCATGGAAACCCCTGTTTTCTCCCCTATTTTTCTGTCACGCACAGGTAACACGGGCGTGTCACCTTTGCTTTGTTTTGCGTGACACGGGGGTGCGGGTTGGCTGGGGCGGTTTTTCTGTACCGTGACACGGGGGTGTCACGGTTTGCCTTGTTTTGGTGACACGGGCGTGTCACCTTGTTTTGCAAGCTTTTGGTCCGCTGTACCGTGACACGGGGGTGTCACGGCTTAGTGTAATTTTGTGACACGGGCGTGTCACTCCCTGTTTTCTTGCATATTGTTTTGCATGCTTGGATGTACGTGTATGTGTTATATACTTGGGTTATTGACATCATGCTCGTATTTGACATTCATTAAATAATTATTGCATAACATATTGGTGCATGATTTTGCCGTTCGTCATACTTGGTTCATTCGAGTCGAGTCTTACTTCACACTTGTCCTTGTTGCACAGATCACGGTCCCGGTTTTGAGGAGCCCGCTCAGTAGGGTGCCCTCTTACTTTCTTTTGGTCGTCTGGTCAGGTGAGGTTTAAATTCTAGATAAATAGAACCCTTACAACCCCTATGTGACTATTTCGGCCAAAATGTATATATATATATCTATAGTTTGCGAACCTTATGACTTTCAAATGATTTGATAAAATGGATTGATTGATTGACGGATTGATTGTATTGGGCGAGTATTGAATGGCACTGTGGGCCCGAGGATAGTGGCTCGAGCCAACCGGGAAAGCATGGGCTGACGGGTAACTCGAGTGCTATCCTCACCAAATGGGATGACCCCTGAACCCCCTAGGAGATTAGGGGAGGAAGGAGTTCCGGGCTTAGGGATTCATGTACCCTCTGCCCAGACTGATTGGATGGTGGGGCCTTGCAATCCCACCATCACCCGGAGGAAGAAGGATGGACTGAAACTGCTAATTGTGCACAGTAAATAATTGCTTGATCACCTAATCACCTAATAAATTGATTGATTGTACACGGTCGGTGCAAGGTTGGAGAATTGCCCTCACTCGCCGGGCCACATATTGATTGTATTGAACTGAATTAATTGATAAATTGAATTAGTGGTAACCTCGGGCGATAGTACCTTTTCCTCTTACTTGGTGTTGTGATTTTCTAAAATTATTACCTGAGATTATAACTTACATGTATGTGCGCATATATTTATTTATACCCCTCGCTCAGTCCGTTTGGACTGACACCTCAATTTCTCAGTTTTGCAGGTTCGTGCTAGGCGGGGATTAGGGTCTCGTGTCTTTTATTCGGGTCTAGCACTGCACCTTCATACATTGTTCTTGTGTTGATACTTGTTATGTTGTAATGAATCTTGAATTACTTGGATGGATATTGTAATGGTATGTTTTGTCGGTACCTATAAGTAAATATGTAAATATGGTATCTATAGGTATTGAATGCTTTTGCTTCCGCTATTTTATTGCTCTGAGTTGTTTTGGTTTTAATTGAGGGTACCCGCCTAGCCTTGTGTTTTTTTTTTTTGATTGTCTCCCGTTCGCTATAGTTTCGGTTCATGTATGAATTGCCCGTTTCATATGTGGATTGAGCCTATAGTGCGGGGGATGTGGCGCCTAGCGTTCCGGGTGCTACATCCCAAGGTGGTATCAGAGCCCGGTTGCAAAACCGGGTCTCTAGTGTCGTGTCTTGTGAGTCTAAGTCGCACGGCATAGGATTAATTGATTATTTGAGAGTCTTGCAACCTATTTGAACTTATTTGATTCTATTTGCAGTGCTTGGATTATGTGACTATGTGGTTGGATTACATTGTGTGTTGTAATTACACTCATTGCACTTGTTAATCAAACATGCATGTAAAGTGGTCGAGTTTCAGGATGGCTCATGACCGACATCACCGGGATCGATCTCCTCGACATCGACGTCGTCACCGGCGTGATCGAACCCCTCCTCCTCCACCTCCAGCTCAACCCCAAGATTTCTTAAATTCAATGGTGCAACTCATGGATCAGAGGCTAAGGGATTATGTGCCTCCAGCACCGCCAGCTCCTCCACCGCCACAACAAGCCCCTATTTCCGTTATTTTAAGGGAATTCCAGAATCAACATCCGCCGAGATTCCAAAAGGGGAACGATATTCAAGCCGAGCAATGGCTTAAAGAAGTTGAACGGGTGTGGGAACTTATTCCATGTGAGTCTCGGGAAAAGGCCCGGTGTACTCTTACCCTCATCCAGGGAGAAGCATATTCATGGTGGGAGAGTACTAAAATTGTCTTGGATGCCGCCGAGGAGAAAATTACATGGGAGGTATTCGAAAGAGAATTCAAGAATAAGTTTATTCCGCCATCTTCGCGCACTAGAAGACTTAAAGAGTTTACTGAGCTTAAACAAGGAGGAAGATCAGTTTCAGAGTATATAGCCGAGTTCGAGAGGTTGTCCAAATACGCCCCTAACATTGCTAGCGACGACTTCCACAAGGCTATGCAATTCGTACAAGGTTTGAGGCCGGATATTCAAGCGGCGATTGAAGCGGTTAACACAAGCACTTGGAAGAAGGCCACTACCAAAGCTCTTAAGGTTGAAGACTCGGTTGTTGCACGGAGGTCTTCCTTTAGGACGGGACAGGGTTCAGGTTCCGGGTCAAGATCGGGTTACAATGCCGGCAAGAGGCCGATGGTTTATGATACCGCTCCTCCTCAGTTTAAGGGCCCTATGAAGAAGTTTAAACCACAAGGGCCAGTCTAGAAGGCTCCTCAGCCAACAGTTATGCCGCCACCACCGGAGAAGCCTAAGTGCACTTTTTGCGGGCAACCTACACATCATTATGATAATTGTCGAAGGCGTCTAGGGTTATGCCTAATTTGTGGGGCTGCCGATCACATGGTGGATACTTATCCGGATCGACGTAATCCGCCGCCTGGAGGGCAGAGGCCGATGATTCGGGCCCGTGCTTATGCCTTGGAAGGCGAGGAATATGATGCAGACGTGGACCCGGCTGCCGTTGTTGAAGGTATCATTTGCATTCATGGCATCAACATACACACTTTATTTGATCCGGGAGCCACTCACTCCTTCATTTCTTGTGATGTTTCTATTAAATTGCCCTTGTGTGTTACTTATTCTGATGCATGCTACGTGGTTAGTACTCCTTTTAGTGGTAGTATAGAAACTAACCGGGTTTTTCGAGAGGTGCCGGTGAGTATTGAGGGTCGAGTTTTCTCAACGGATTTCATTGAGTTGCCTATGTCTCGGTATGGTTCTATCTTGGGTATGGATTGGTTGTACAAGCACTACGCCACTGTTGATTGTCGGACCAAGAGAGTTAGTTTGGGTTCTGAATTGGTTACGGGTCAAAGTTCGAAGACGGTACCTTTATTATCTTTTTCAGAAGCTCAGAGATTGGTTCGTGATGGGGCTACAGGGTTTATAGCCTACATTCTTAATCAACCAAAGGATCAAGTGAAGTTAGAGGAAACCGAGATAGTTAAAGAGTTTCCCGAAGTGTTTCCCGAGAGGTTGGATTCGTTACCGCCGGAAAGGGAGATAGAGTTTATGATTGATTTGTATCCGGATGCCGAACCTTATTCTAAGACTCCATATAGGATGGCACCGGCGGAATTGAAGGAATTAAAAGTACAACTGGATGGTCTTTTGGAAGTTGGGTATGTGAGACCGAGCTCGTCACCATGGGGTGCTCCAGTTTTATTCGTGAAGAAGAAGGACGGTACTTTAAGAATGTGTATTGATTATCGGGAGCTTAATCGGATGACCGTTAAGAATAAGTATCCTCTTCCACATATTGAAGAGCTATTTGATATACTCCAAGGGTCTAAGGTATATTCGAAGCTTGATTTAAGACAAGGGTATTATCAACTACGGATCCGAGCCGAGGATATTCCAAAGACGGGTTTTAACACCAGATATGGGCATTATGAATTCGTGGTCATGCCTTTTGGATTGACAAATGCTCCCGCAGCTTTTATGGACATGATGCATAGAATTTTCCAGCCATTTCTTGACCAGTTCGTTGTAATCTTCATTGATGATATACTGGTTTTCTCTAAATCAGCCGAGGAACATGCAAGACATCTCAGATTGGTTTTAAGGACGTTGAAAGAGCATCAATTATTTGCGAAGTTTAGCAAGTGTGAGTTTTGGATCGATCGGGTTTCATTCTTGGGTCATATTATTTCGGGGAATGGATTAGAGGTTGACCCATCGAAGATTGAAGCGGTGTTGAAGTGGGAGAAGCCAAAGAACGCCTCCGAGATCAGAAGTTTCTTGGGATTGGCGGGTTATTATAGAAGATTCGTGCAAGATTTCTCTAAGATCGCTGCTCCTTTGACTCGGTTAACTAAGAAGGATGTGAAATTTGGTTGGGATGAGATATGTGAGAGAAGCTTCAATGTTTTGAGAGAGAGATTAGTTTCTGCTCCAGTGTTAACTCTTCCAGAGGGTTCAGAGGGATATGCTGTGTACACTGACGCGTCGAAGGAGGGTTTGGGAAGTGTATTAACCCAGAAGGGCAAGGTTGTCGCTTATGCCTCACGGAAGTTGAAGGATCATGAGAAGAACTACCCGACACATGATTTAGAGCTTGCTGCCGTGATTTTCGCACTCGGGAAGTGGAGACATTACTTGTATGGAGTGTCGTTTGAGATTTTCACCGATCATAAGAGTCTCCAATATCTTTTCACCCAAAAGGAACTCAATATGAGGCAACGGAGATGGATGGAGCGACTAGAAGATTATGATTGTGTTATCAAATATCATCCCGGGAAAGCTAATGTAGTTGCCGACGCTTTAAGTAGGAAAGTGGGTGTTTCGAACTTGGAAATAGGTACAAGTAAGGTAGTTGAGCCTATTGTGATTAGAGCTCGAATTTCCAATATCTCCATTTATCCGGATTTGAAATACAGAATGTTCGAGGCTCAAGGAAAGGATCCGGGAGTTCAGAGATTGGTCTCTAAGGTTAGAGAGGATCCGGAGAGTCCATTTGGGTTCGATGAAACCGGTCTTCTTCGTTTCAAGAACCGAGTAGTAGTACCCGATGATTTGAAAAGGGTATTGCTCGAGGAAGCTCACAAGTCGGCTTATTCAATTCACCCTGGAGGGAATAAGATGTACAGAGATCTCAAGCAGTTTTACTGGTGGCGTGGATTGAAAAAGGATGTAGCAGAGTTTGTGAAGCACTGCCTCACTTGTCAGAAAGTAAAAGCCGAGCACCAGAAACCGGGAGGTCTTCTTCAGCCGTTACCTATTCCTGAGTGGAAGTGGGAACAGGTGACGATGGATTTTATATCCGGGTTACCTAGAGTGAAGGGTGGATTCGATGGTATTTGGGTGATTGTGGATCGTCTGACAAAATCTGCTCATTTTCTACCGGTCAGAATGTCTTTCAGGATTCGGAAGTTGGCTGAGATTTACAACCGGGAGATCGTACGACTTCATGGTATTCCGGTGAGTA
Source organism: Lantana camara (assembly GCA_037501455.1). NCBI lineage: Eukaryota > Viridiplantae > Streptophyta > Magnoliopsida > Lamiales > Verbenaceae > Lantana > Lantana camara. The sequence goes on along the minus strand of CM074858.1, from coordinate 90,341,112 downwards.
ATGTTTCGGATCGAGATCCCCGTTTCACTTCGAAGTTATGGCAAGAGTTACAATAGTTGTTGGGTACAAAGCTTCAGTTCAGTACGGCGTTTCATCCACAAACTGATGGGCAATCGGAGAGGGTTATTCGGTATTTGGAAGATCTACTTCGAGCTTGTGCCTTGGATTTCCAAACCTCGTGGCACGATCAACTTCCTTTGGTAGAGTTCGCTTACAATAATAGCTTCCAGGCAACGATTGGTATGGCTCCGTATGAATTGTTATATGGGCGAAAATGTAGATCGCCTTTATTCTTTGATTTGGAAGAGTGGAAATGGTCAAAACAGGAAGGAGTCAAGAGAAGGAGAAAGCTTGAGAAATCCTCGAAGGCTGTGGAAGCCATGATTGAGAAAGTTCGGATTATACAACAACGGATGAAAGCTGCACAAGATAGACAGAAGAGTTATGCCGATATTCGCCGGAGGGATCTTAAATTTGAAGTGGGGGACCGGGTTTTCTTGAAGGTATCTCCTCGAAAGGGATTTTCTAGAATTGGAAAGGGAGGGAAGTTGAATCCCCGTTACCTAGGTCCGTTTGAAGTTATTGAGAGAATCGGAGAAGTAGCTTATCGAGTGGACCTACCTCCTAATCTTACCGGAATTCACAATGTTTTTCATGTATCTCAACTCAGGAAGTATTACCCAGATGAAACCGAAATTCTCCCTGTGGAAGAAGTGGAGTTGGAACCGAATTTATCTTTTGTGCAGAAGCCGGTCAGAATATTGGACAGAAAGCATCAAGAGTTGAGGAATCGGAATATTTCTATGGTGAAGGTGTTATGGCGAAGTGACAAATCTGAGGAGATGACTTGGGAACCGGAAGAGAAGATGAAGAAATTTCACCCGGAGTTATTTTCATCCGATCAATGAATCTGGGGACCAGATTCTTCTAAGGAGGGGAGAGTTGTAACGCCCCAAATTCCGAAAGTTCAGGTAAGCACGCCACGTGCGGGTCTTCGGGAGTTGGGAGTTTAAGTTTATACATTTACTTGCTTATTATGATTTCATTATAATATTGTGTGCATTATACAATTCTCTATATTTATATGAATTAATTTTAATGTGAAATTCGTGAATTAAGTGATAGTGTGCTTAATTGTATTATGTGACTTTAATTGATCATTTCATGAAATTATGGACTTAATTGCATAACTTGGTTTGGAGCTAATGGATCTTTTAGGTAGGGATAATACTTGATTGCATTCATTTAAATAACCTAGGGACTTGTTTGCAAATTGGGGACATATGTTTAGATAGTGGATGATATAATATATATCTAGTATATGCATCTCTTCCAACACTCTCATACATTACATACACACAAGAACCTCACATATACACACACTAAGGATCGATCAAAACACCTTCAAGAGAGGAGGAGAAGAATTCATCTCATAATCCCAAGCTATTTTGAGGAACTTTGGAGCTAGAAGCATCAACATCTTCATCTCTTCATCTCATCTCATTCTTCTTTCATTTCAAGGTATAAAATGAGAATGAATTGAATTTCTTGATTGGCTACATGGGTAGGGTTTGATGTTAGCTTGATGCTTTCTTGGTTATTCTTGTATAGAAGCATGTTTAGGTCCTTTTTCCCTTCATTCTTGCATAATACATGAGGTTATGTGATGGTTGGTGTATATGAATAATTATGGGGTTTTGGGGCTTGATTCTTGGAGATTTGATGCATATTTATTGGTTTGATTGTTGAATACTTGAAGTATGATGCATGTATGAGGTGTTTTAACAATTGTTTTGGTTGGTGTGTGGGATTTATTTGGGTTGGAGTTGGTTTTGCATGGAAACCCCTGTTTTCTCCCCTGTTTTTCTGTCACGCACAGGTGACACGGGCGTGTCACCTTTGCTTTGTTTTGCGTGACACGGGGGTGCGGGTTGGCTGGGGCGGTTTTTCTGTACCGTGACACGGGGGTGTCACGGTTTGCCTTGTTTTGGTAACACGGGCGTGTCACCTTGTTTTGCAAGCTTTTGGTCCGCTGTACCGTGACACGGGGGTGTCACGGCTTAGTGTAATTTTGTGACACGGGCGTGTCACTCCCTGTTTTCTTGCATATTGTTTTGCATGCTTGGATGTACGTGTATGTGTTATATACTTGGGTTATTGACATCATGCTCGTATTTGACATTCATTAAATAATTATTGCATAACATATTGGTGCATGATTTTGCCGTTCGTCATACTTGGTTCATTCGAGTCGAGTCTTACTTCACACTTGTCCTTGTTGCACAGATCACGGTCCCGGTTTTGAGGAGCCCGCTCAGTAGGGTGCCCTCTTGCTTTCTTTTGGTCGTCTGGTCAGGTGAGGTTTAAATTCTAGATAAATAGAACCCTTACAACCCCTATGTGACTATTTCGGCCAAAATGTATATATATATATCTATAGTTTGTGAACCTTATGACTTTCAAATGATTTGATAAAATGGATTGATTGATTGACGGATTGATTGTATTGGGCGAGTATTGAATGGCACTATGGGCCCGAGGATAGTGGCTCGAGCCAACCGGGAAAGCATGGGCTGACGGGTAACTCGAGTGCTATCCTCACCAAATGGGATGACCCCTGAACCCCCTAGGAGATTAGGGGAGGAAGGAGTTCCGGGCTTAGGGATTCATGTACCCTCTGCCCAGACTAATTGGATGGTGGGGCCTTGCAATCCCACCATCACCCGGAGGAAGAAGGATGGACTGAAACTGCTAATTGTGCACAGTAAATAATTGCTTGATCACCTAATCACCTAATAAATTGATTGATTGTACACGGTCGGTGCAAGGTTGGAGAATTGCCCTCACTCGCCGGGCCACATATTGATTGTATTGAACTGAATTAATTGATAAATTGAATTAGTGGTAACCTCGGGCGATAGTACCTTTTCCTCTTACTTGGTGTTGTGATTTTCTAAAATTATTACTCGAGATTATAACTTGCATGTATGTGCGCATATATTTATTTATACCCCTTGCTCAGTCCGTTTGGACTGACACCTCAATTTCTCAGTTTTGCAGGTTCGTGTTAGGCGGGGATTAGGGTCTCGTGTCTTTTATTCGGGTCTAGCACTGCACCTTCATACATTGTTCTTGTGTTGATACTTGTTATGTTGTAATGAATCTTGAATTACTTGGATGGATATTGTAATGGTATGTTTTGTCGGTACCTATAAGTAAATATGTAAATATGGTATCTATAGGTATTGAATGCTTTTGCTTCCGCTATTTTATTGCTCTGAGTTGTTTTGGTTTTAATTGAGGGTACCCGCCTAGCCTTGTGTTTTTTTTTTTGATTGTCTCCCGTTCGCTATAGTTTCGGTTCATGTATGAATTGCCCGTTTCATATGTGGATTGAGCCTATAGTGCGGGGGATGTGGCGCCTAGCGTTCCGGGTGCTACAGAAATCCCCTCTACCATCAAACGCAAGCTTCACCCCACACCCAATGTTGCTCTGGCCCCTTCAACCAAAAAACAAACTACTCGTCTTTCCATTTTGGATGTTACAGACTGTCCGGCGGAGGCTGCGGTGCAGCCCCGCCATGACCAATGAATGCTATAGCTTGGAATTGCCGGGGTTTGGGGGGTCCCCGGAAAATTCAATTCCTTAAATCCCTGATTAGGGACCACAACCCCTCAATTATTTTTCTCTCTGAAACTAAATGTAAGGCGAGAAAAATTGAAAGAATTAGATTTATTCTCAACTGGAACGGTATAGGTGTTGACTCGGCTGGTGTTGGAGGCGGGCTGGCTCTGTTTTGGCGTACAGATTAGGAGGTTACTTTGTAAAGTTTCTCCGCTAATCACATTGATGTTACAATTGAAGGGGTAGACAGACATGTTAAATGGCGTTTTACTGGTTTTTATGGGGAGCCCGATAAGCAGGACCGTTGGAGAACTTGGGAACTTTTGGAGAAATTGAGTCGCTGCTCTTTTGTCCCATGGCTTTGTGCTGGAGATTTTAATGAGGTCCTCAGCAATGATGAGAAGAAGGGGGGTAATCCCCGATCCCCGGGTCAGCTGAGAGCTTTTCGAAACACCCTGAACAACACTTTTCTCTTAGACCTTGGTTTTGAAGGCAATATCTACACTTGGTGCAATAATAATCCTGCTCCAGCAACGATTTGGGCTAGACTTGATAGAGCGGTTGCTAATAGAGCGTGGAACGATCTGTTTCGCAAAGCTAAAGTCAAACATCTTGATAAATCTATTTCGGACCACAAACCACTGTTGATTTTGTTAGAAGGTGAGCCAAAGAGTAGAGGGAGAAGATCGAAGCCATTTCGTTTTGAAGCTATGTGGGTAAGGGCAGATGACTGTGAGAAAATTATTGCTGACCACTGGAAAGGCAATTCGTGTAATGCGGAGCCTGTTTCGATCCTGGATTATGTTGAAAACTGTAAAGTTGGGCTGCTTGATTGGAGTAGAGCAAAATTTGGTAACACACAACGAGAATTGAAGCTTCTTGAGAAAAGAATCTCTGAGCTGCGTAACGGGATCATTACAAAGGCTTCACAAGAAGAGGAAATGACCCTTCGGGTTAAGGCAGAGGAACTTTACCGCAGGGAGGAAATTATGTGGGCTCAACGGGCCAAATCCCACTGGTTGAAGGAAGGTGACCGTAATTCAGCGTTTTTCCACGCCCGGGCCTCTCAACGTTTTAAGACTAATCACATTTCTGGGCTTAAGGATGAAAGGGGCTTTCTGTGCGACTCTGAGGCTGATATCCAGGGAATCATTGAAAGATATTTTGGGGGTATTTTTACTTCAGATGGGAGCTCGGATCAAGATATTGATGCAGTTGTAGGGCTTTTGCAACGGAGGATTGATGAGGATATGAGTAGGGAGCTTTCCCGACCGTTCACGGCCAATGAGGTAAAACGTTCTATTTTTCAAATGTATCCGTTGAAATCCCCCGGGCCGGACGGCCTTCCCCCCCTGTTCTTTCAAAAGTATTGGAGAATTGTTGGTAAAGATGTTTCCATTTTTGCTTTGAATGTGTTAAATAACCTAAACCTCCCGTCCCCTCTTAACTATACTCACATTGTCCTCATCCCGAAAACTAAAAATGCTGAGTTGATTACTCAATTCCGCCCCATCAGCCTTTGTAATGTTCTGTACAAGATTATTTCCAAAACTCTTGCCAATCGTATTAAGCCAATTCTTAACCGCATCATCTCTCCCTCACAGTCTGCTTTTGTCCCCAATAGGCTTATCACAGATAATGTCTTAATTGCCTTCGAAATTAACCACTTCATCAAACATAAAACCAAAGGCCGTGATGGTTTCTTCGCTCTTAAGCTCGACATGAGCAAAGCTTATGATAGGGTTGAATGGTATTTCTTGGATCGTGTCCTTGTTAGATTTGGCTTTCCCGCTGTCTTTGTTCACCTTGTCATGTTGTGTGTCACTTCGGTTTCCTATTCGTTTTTGTTTGATGGGGCACAATTTGGTTTTTTCCTGCCGGGGAGGGGTCTTCGCCAAGGAGACCCTCTCTCGCCTTATTTGTTTCTTTTATGCGCAGAGTTGCTTAGTGTTTTGCTACAGAATAAGGAGGAAGCTGGTATTCTTGAGGGAGTCAAAATCTGTCACGATGCTCCTAGTATCTCTCATGTCCTTTTTGCTGATGATACTTTAATTTGTGGGAAAGCTACTGTTGAAGCTATCCTTGGGGTGAAAGATGTTCTGGCACGCTATGAGAAAGCTTCTGGACAAGTCATTAACCTTCAAAAATCCTCGATGCTTCTCAGTGGGAATGTTAATGCTTCTTTGGGTGGTGATTTTGCTGGGATTCTCAGTATTCCTGTGGTGACGAGTTTTGATCTATATTTGGGGCTTCCTTCTATTGTGGGCCGCTAAAAAAAGACGATCTTTGCTTCGATTAGAGATAAAGTTTGGAAACGGGTCCAGGGTTTTTCTGAGAAGTTCCTTTCTTGGGCGGGCAAAGAAGTCTTAATCAAAGCAGTCCTCCAAGCCATCCCTTCATACGCCATGGGATGTTTTCGGCTACCCGACTCTTTTCTTCGTGAACTTGAGTCTATTATCTCGAACTTTTGGTGGCATAATGGGGATAAGAAAAGGATTCATTGGATTTCTTGGAATTCTTTATGTAAGAGTAAGAAAGTGGGTGGACTTGGTTTTCGGAGTTTAAAAGCTTTTAATCTAGCGATGCTTGCTAAACAAGCTTGGCGACTCTCTTCTAATCCTGATTGCCTCTTGACTAAATTATTGAAGGCCAGATATTTTCCGCGCTGCGATTTCTCTCAGGCCAAACTTGGTCGTTCTCCCTCCTTTACTTGGAGAAGCATCTTCTCGGCCCAACACTTGATTGTGGAGGGCTCTCGTTGGAGAGTTGGTTGTGGCGATGGTATTGATATATGGAATGATCGTTGGATTCCGAGGCCTCATTCTTTTCGGCCTCTTTTTCGCCCCGTGACAGCAACCGAGCTTTCGCGTGTCTCTCAATTTTTGCTCCCTGATAATCTTCTTTGGAATGTTGACCTTGTTCGTGCCTCTTTCTGTGCTGAAGATGCTGATCTTATTCTTTCTACCCCTCTCGGCCGCTTTCCCCGACCCGATGTGTTGATTTGGCATTTTACTAGTAGCGGGCGCTTCTCGGTGAAAAGTGCCTACCATCTTGCCTTAGATATTGCTCTTCGCGGCTCCGCTTCTCCTTCGACGAATTTGAGCTCCTCCTCTTGGAATTTCATCTGGTCTATCCCAACAGCCCCCAAAATTCGTCTGTTTGTTTGGAGATTGTGTAAAGATATTCTTCCAACTGAAAAGTCTCTGGGGTCTCGTCATGTCCCTTGTGTGAGTGCCCCGTTGAAGACTCTGCCCATGTTCTTATTCATTGTCCGTTTGCTCGACTTGTTTGGGCCCTTGCCTCTATTCCTGTTAAACTTTTCTCTCATTTTGATGGTGATTTTCGGAGGTGGATTGAGGATGCTCTCAGGACTCTTTCTGTGGAGGAAGGTTGTGCTTTTGTGACCATTCTTTGGTCTATCTGGGGTGCTCGGAACAAGAAGCGTGTTGGAGAGACAAACCCGAATCCTAGGGACCTTGTCTGCATGGCTAGATCTTTTTCTTTATCTTGTTTGGAGGCTGCTCGTTCCCACCTTACTGGCCATGGGTCCCGGCCTTCTGCGTATTGGTCCCGTCCCCCTTCAGGTTTTGTTAAGATCAACTTTGATGGAGCTATTTTTAAGGAGTCGGGTGAAGTTGGTTGTGGGGTTGTCGCTCGTGATGATGCTGGGAACTTCATTCGTTGGAGGACCAACCGATTTCGTGGAGGCTTTTCTGCTGAACATGTGGAGGCTTTGGCAGCCCTTGAAGCTCTTCTTTTGGCTCAAAGACAGGGATGGCCCAACATTGTTTTGGAAGGGGATTGTCTCTCTATTATTCAGAAGATTCAAGGGTCGGATTACGATGATTCCCCTCTTGGCAACTTAATTCTTGACCTTAAGTCCTTTTTGGGTAGTTTTGCTTCTGTTGTTGTTTCCTTTGTGCATCGCGAAGCTAATTGTGTAGCTCATCGCTTAGCTAGAAATGCGGCTTCGGCCTGCGACGGGGGTCTTGATCCCCCTTCTTTCATTGTTCCGTTGTTGTACGCTGACTTGGCTAACTGATTTTTCAGTGGCCCTTTTCCTTAAAAAAAAAAAAAAAAAAAAAAAAAAAAAAAAAATCAAGTATGAGTTCAGGTTTCTGTCCGGTCGACTGTACGATAGATCCTTGCTACCCTTGGGATTTGCCCAACCATCTCCTCCCCAACTCAATAGCCAATACGTTCATTCGTGGTGATGATGAAGTGTCTAGGGCACGAACCGTCGGTGGAATTTCTTTACTTTTTTTACTACAACGAATTTCCCTTACTCCCCGGCCAGCTCCTTTTTTTTTTTTTTTGGTTATTTTATTTTAGTGTCTGTCATTTAGTTTCAACCAAAAATTTCATATTCTTTTATTGGAATTGCGTAGTTATGTAGTTATTTAAACATAAACAAAAATATTTAATCTTTACTCATTATTTATTTCAAAAAATCATTTAAAATTTATTAATTTTTAGTTATGAAGCACTATAATTTGAAATTTCTGACGTTCTATTGATTGGCCACTGATAAGTAACAGTTTTAAGATATAACAGAAAGCCCCAAATATTATTTTGGACTTCAAATGAGGGCTTTAACTCAAAAAGCCCAAGCAAACGGTTGGATTTGATGAGGCTAAGAAAATTATTATGGGATTATTTTATTACGTGCTTGCTAGGGTATAAAGAGAAGTCAAATATATAATTTATTGAGAAAATTATTGTAGATTAATTACAATTAGTCGACGTAAGCCCTACTTTTGACAAAATAAATTCTTTTAGATTATTAGATCGTTTATTAGGGATTTAAAATTTATTTTTGTTTACCAAAAATGGATAAAATAAATATTTTTCATTTTTTTAATATATATATATATATATATATACATATGTATATATATATATATATGTATATATATTCCTTAAAAGTTTCATAATTAGATTTTGTACTATTTGTTCACGAAAATTAATACTATATTTAAAAATATATTTTCTACCTGTGCAACAATACTTGTAGTTTCATAATTCCAGGGGGATAAAGCATGTTATTGAAAAAACCCATACTAGGTGGATGTACTCATCCAAAAAAAATCCTTACACTCCTCGAACTTAAATTTAAAAGAAAAAAAGAAAGAAAAATTATCAACTGAAGTCTAAATAGACAGAAAATAATAGACGGCTTAATATGTACACAACCAATCTTCCATTAGTACTGATGCTCTTCACTAGCTAAAATGGCTTGAGAGGATCCACCATATGATTGAAGGTAGCTAGTGTGTGAAAAGAAAGTACTCAAATCAATTTCAAATTAAGCCACTCTATCTCACCATGGAAATGATAGAGCAAAAATCTTGTTCATCACAAGGCAATGTTATCCCGGTATCATGATGGAACCCGAACTCTTCCTCAGCTCGTTGTAGCAAGATTTGGAACTCCGGAAGAGCCAATAACGTTAGAGGAACGACGTATCTACTTCTGTTCTCGCCCACATACACTGCGAAATGCCCTTTAGGCACATCGTGCTTCTTGCCAAAACTCGAACACTTCTTCAGGATTTGCTTGAGGGCAGCCGAATTTGGGGTGCTATTGTGGTTGTTCTTGTTTGTTTTCCATATAGCCATATTTGCTATTTTAATTTGGCCTTTTTAGTGGGAGTTGAGAGGAAAATGTAATGAGAATACTTCGCAAACAAATTATGGGTTTTGATTTTAGGGTTATTGGAAAGGTGGTGGGGAGGAACTGAAGGGGACTAGAGGGTATTTATACATAGAATTTAGTAGTGAGAAATGAGGAAATTCTTGAAAGAACAAAAACATGTGGATTGTGGGGGCAAAGAACTAATTGTTGCATGGATGTTTTTGTACAAGTCATGTAAGAGGTCATAAGGGCTCATCCCTCATTAGGAGATATGCCCTACATTGCTGCCTTTCTTGAAGACACAAGGACCATTACTATTCTCAAAACCAACACTCGTTTTGTTCTTATGTATAATTGATTAGTTAAGAAGATAACGTAACCCTAATTACTCAAAACCCTATGTGGTACGTGAGATTGTAAGGTATGAAATGGAAGTAAAGTTGTTGATCATTAATCATACGTAAGGTATGAAATGGAAGAAGAGGTCATTAACTGAGTGGATGTGTGTGCCGATTAGTCTAATTGTGTCACGCAATCTAACATCACAGGAATTGTAATTTTTATTTAGTAATTACACTAGAAATATTGTCCGTCTATTTTAAATCATTACTTTTATATATGTATTCAACAACAAAAAGATTGATCACTACCGACTAAAAGTTGCACCCGCGATCGTCATCAAGAAGAAGAAGATAAGTAATCGTATTACTTTTTCTTTTGGTCGGAATAAGTAATCGTATTACGATCAAAGATGACGGCATATTTTTTTCTCGGATATAAATTATTATTATTTAACAAGGAAATTATGACATCCAAAATTAATATAAATAGTGTTTACGATGCATAGGTAAATTTTCTCTATTAGAAAAGGAGGATTAATAAGTGTGAATAACAATTCTTTGGGGGTGTGGGTGTTTAAAAAAAAAAAGTGTGAGTAACAATTCGGGACAAATAAATAATTTAGTAGTAAGTATCTGCATTTGTGAACTGATAGGTCACATGTTCGAGTCTTATTGGAGAGTTTGTATGTATGTGTTAAAAAAAGTGTGAATAACAATTTTATTTGGATTGTTTGCCATTATCTATATTCTTGGTTCTTTCCGTTGATATATATGAGGGGGGTCTCAGTAATAATTCACAATCCGTTTGACCGGCTTAAAAAAAAAAAGTGTGAATAACAATTTTAGAATGCAAATAAATGAAAATTATGTAAGAAAAGAAGAACAAAAATGTTTGACGTTGCTGATATAAAAGAGTCGTATGTCTAATACAATTAAATTCCAATATTTTGTGTTTATTAAGTTTTAAAGGTTTCAAATGTCACTATTTCAAGTTTGTTTATAATTCACGATTTGTGCTTTAAACATAGACAAAATATAATTAAGTGTCGAAGCAATAAGATAATTAGTTGAGTAATAATACTTTTAATGTATCAATCAAATAAAAGATTTATTACTCGCAAATAACTATTTGTATTGCTTTATTTTTAACAATATCTCTATTTAAAAACTAAATAAAGCTAATTGAGTTACCGAATTATTTTCTTTAGATTTATACATTATATTCTATTATTTTGTAGACTTGGATAATCAATCGTCAAATTATAAGGCCAACAGGGGTTGGTCCAAGTGGTTAAATGAGTTAGTTCTCAAAGGCAAAGATTCGGGTTCAAATCTTTCTAACTGCTTGGGGGATGTGTGTTAAAAAAAAAAAAAAATTCAAAATATAAGATAATTTAAGTAATTAAAAGAGGTATCTTACTAGAAAAATATTATTAAATTAAATTTAAAATTTAATGCATCAACGTGGAATGCACGTGCATATTCAAAATTCCTATGGTCGTGTTTACTTTCTCATTAGCAGGGAGTTTGTGGCCTTTGACTATTAGTTTCCTTTGTGGAAAGTAAAGCCCAAGTTTACCATACAAGCCCGTGTGAAGTGGGGATAGGGACTGTAGCACCCCGCATGTGAGACAGTACATCCCCCGCATTATGCTCCAACACGAGTAATGGAATGGAAAGTCCGTAACCGTATCAAACCACAGCGAACGGGAGACAAACAAAAACAAACTCCTAAGTTAGGCGGAACGTAGACCCTGTCAAAAAAACCAACCAAGAAAATAGAAAGCAGCGGAAGACAAAATCCAAGCACATGCAGTGGTCACGGACCTGCAGAAAATAAACATACGATCCACAAGCAGACTTGGACACCTCAGGCCTCTTTTAAACGCATAACAAAGCCCGGGTAGGGCAATTCAAATAACCAAATGCATAAGAATTCAAATTCATATTTTTCAAGTCCAAATCATACATAAACTAAATACATATGCGAATGCAAATACTCGACGAACTCAGACGGACTCAACAGACTTGACTCAACTCCACCTAGCTCGAAGCTCCAATAGCAACCTGCACATACTAAAAGATTGGGGAGGGAGAGGATCAGTCTACAACTCGACTGAGTGAGGGGCTACCCACATACGCTACATATATATAAAGCAAAGCACATTTCAGACACACGCACATGCTGACTATTAGAGAAGACATGGTTGTGGGAAGGTTTTCTTTAATCACTGAATTAATCTGTTTACAATTACACAGCTAAGTACATTATATACTACACAAGAGAATCCGTATATACATGGTAAGCTAATAAAGAGATAAAAACAAAACCCTAACAAACTCCTAGTTATTTGCTAATTATTTGCTTTCCTAACACTCCCCCTCAAGTCGAGTATCGGATCAACGATCCTCAACTTGCTTAAAACTTCACTGAATATCCTTCCATTCACCGCCTTTGTCAAGATGTCTGCCAGCTGATCTTCGGATCGCACAAACGGGATATCAATGACTCTTTCTTCTAACTTCTCTTTGATAAAATGCCTATCCACCTCTACATGCTTCGTGCGATCGTGCTGTACCGGATTCTCTGATATGCTGATAGCAGCTCGATTGTCACACCTTAACTTACTAGCTCTCGTCGAGGCAAACCCAATTTCTGCAAGCAACTTTCTCAACCACAGAACTTTAATTACTCCACGTGCCATGCCTCGAAACTCTGCTTCTGCACTTGAGAGGGCCACAACTTTCTTTTTCTTACTTCTCCAAGTTACCAAGTTCCCTCCCACTAATGTAAAATAACCTGATGTTGACCTCCTATCAATCGGGTTTCCTGCCCAATCTGCATCGGTGTATGCTTCAATGTCCATATGCCCGTACTTCTGAAACAAGACTCCTCTGCCTACTGACCCTTTCAAGTAACGACACACTCTGAGAGCCACATCCATATGCTCCCTTTGAGGCTGGTGCATAAACTGGCTGAGAACCCCTACTGCATATGCTACATCTGGCCTGGTGTGTGACAGGTAAATCAACTTCCCAACTAACCTCTGATACTGACCCTTATCAGCTTCCTCGGCGCCTTCTACTATCTGTAACCCATGACTGACTACCATCGGTGTATCCGCTGGTTTACACTCAAGCAAACCGACCTCAGCTAGAAGATCCAGGATGAATTTCCGTTGAGAAATAAAGATCCCCTACCTAGACCTCAACACCTCTATTCCCAGAAAATACTTATGTTCCCCCAAGTCCTTCATTTCAAACTCCTGAAACAAGTTATGTCGGAGCCTTGACATCTCTTCTGAATCATCTCCTGTGATTATCATATCATCCACATATATTATGAGGTATGTCACCTTCCCATTCCTCCTTTTGAGAAATAACGTATGATCTGAATTACTCTAATGGTACATGTACTTCCTCATTGCCACTGTGAACCTACCAAACCAGGCTCGAGGCGACTGCTTCAAGCCATACAGTGCTTTCCTCAACCTGCACACTTCACCTTTACCATATCTCTCTGCGAAGCCTGGTGGAGGCTCCATATAGACTTCTTCTCTCAAACCACCATGCAGGAATGCATTCTTGACATCAAACTGATATAATGGCCACTCCTGATTTGTTGCAAGTGAGAGCAGCACTCTGATTGTATCAATCTTCGCCACAGGGGAGAATGTCTCAGAGTAATCAATCCCATACGTTTGTGTGTATCCCTTAGCCACTAGTCTGGCTTTGTACCTTTCCACACTCCCATCTGCTCTATGCTTCACTGTAAACACCCATTGACACTCTACCACTTTCTTTCCATTTGGGAGTCTGCACTTTTCCCAGGTGTTGTTCTTTTCAAGGGCTTTCATTTCATCTTCCATAGCCCGAACCCATTTGTCATCTTAGAGTGCTTCTTCTACTTTACTAGGGGCTGATGTTGAGTAAACTGCAGCAGCATATGCTCTGGCCTGCGAACTGATATTTCCTTTAGCTAGGTCTGCTATCGGATATCTCTAAGTTTTATTCCCGAGTTCGGGCTCGTATCTCTTCGGAGGGACCCCTCTGGTTGACCTGGGAGGTAACACATATCTGTTTTCAGGGGCCACTGTAAGTGGTGGTGATGCTGTGTCCTCCCCCTGAATGTCTTCGCTTCCTGCACTATTAGTCTCAACAGGAACTGTACTAACAAAATTATCAACAGAAGCAACTGAATCACCGCTATTACATACCTCAGGATTGTCGGGGTTGGTGAGTTGGTCGTTGTGAGGCGTGGGAAGTTGTACTGTGTGAGAGGCGGGCTCGGTGGTTCCACCTACTTGTTCTGTTGGGACTATGTCTGGCCAGGATTGTGACACCCAACCCAGTTGGTCTTGTGTTTGTGTAGGCTGACTCTCCCCTTGACCACTGGGTTGGTGAAAGTAAAACTCTGTTTCAAGAAAGTCGCAGTCCATTGTCGTGTAAAGACGGCGTGTGGGGGGATGATAACACCGATACCCTTTCTGATTTACCCCATACCCCACGAAGACACATTTCAAGGCACAGGGATCGAGTTTTGTGTGCTCGGATTTAGGGACATGAACAAACACAGAACTACTAAAGACTCGAGGAAGTAAGCTAAGTGTGGATGGAATGTCAACTTGACTACTGAAATGTTTAAGTGGAGTGACAAAATTAAGGGCCTTGGTTGGGAGACGGTTTGCTAGATATACAGATGTAGCAACAGCTTCGGGCCAAAAAGACTTTGGACACTTAGACTCGAGTAACATAGCTCGGGACAATTGCAAAAGTTGCCTATTTTTTCTCTCAGCGACCCCATTCTGTTGGGGTGTATGTGGACACGAGGTTTGGTGTACAAGCCCATGATCCCTGAAAAATTGTTTAAGTGTTGAGTTGACATATTCCCCCCTATTATCTGACCTGAGAGTTTGAATCTGAATTTTAAACTGAGTACGAACCATATTATAAAACTCCTTGAATTTAGAGGAAACATCCGATTTCTGTTTGAGGAAATAAATCCAGGTCATTCTAGAGCAATCATCAACAAACAACACGAAATATCTAAGAGCATGACCAGAACTGCAATTACCCACAACCGGGGCTGGTCCCCACACATCAGAATGAACTAAGGAAAATACAGTATTGGCTCTAGAATCAGATAAAGCAAAATGTTGTCTATGGCTTTTTGAAATCATACAAGTCTCACAAGAGAAAGTATCACTAGTCTGAAAAAACTTAGGAAATAATAACTGAAGGTACCCTGACGAGGGGTGTCCCAAACGTCGGTGCCACAACCACTTCTGGCGGTCCACTGTCCCGTGAGCAAGCGATGCAGTCCCTTGTTGAGCCACCTCATCGACATAGTACAAGCCCCCACTTTCAGTACCACGCCCAATCACCTTCCCCGACTAAATATCCTGTAACAAATAGAAGGTAGGGTACATCAGGACCTTGCAATTTAATTCTTTAGTTACATGACTAATAGACAACAATTTACAGGATAAATCTGGTACATAGAGACAGTTCTGTAATTTTAAAGTAGGAGAAAAAATAATTTGTCCTGCCCCTTGAACCACGGAAAGTCCCCCAGTTGCATTCTGAATTGTTGTCCGCTTCGGTGCTATTGTGTTAATGAGATCATGCGGGTCATAGGTCATGGTTTCGGTAGCACCACAATCGAACACCCATCTATCATCTTTGTCCGATATTCTGTGTGACCCTGTCTTCATTTCATAACTGGAACCATTTGCTTTTGACTGACTACTTAAAGCAATGTATGAACCATTATGTAATTGAGAATTAATATCAAATAATGGGGGGCAATTCTGGGATTTACCTTCATGTTGGCTTATACCTAATTGATTTTCTCCCTTGCTAGCCATAAACCGCGCTGCCCCACTTGTTTCTTCCTCCTTCTGCTGCGTCGGTGATTCTTGATTCGCCGGTGTGATAGATGAATTTCCGGCCTCCCCTTCGTCGGCACCGTCTGCGCACCGTGCGACGCCGTAGCCAGACGCCTCGCTTCGTCGGCTTCGCCATCCCTCTGGCCAACCTATGATTTCGAAACAGGTTTCTTTCTTGTGGCCCACTCGGCCACACTTGCTGCACTGTACCTGAGAACGTTCGCCGCCGCCGTCTCGGCGTGGTGGCCCAGGAAATCACGGCCCACCTCCACCTGGTTTGGATCTATTATCTCCCCGACTCCAATTCGGCCCCTTCTGAGATTCCCAATTCGCCGACGATTTTTGGGTCTTAAATTGAGCGACGAGACCACTCCCGATTCCGATCCCACTTGCCGATGATGAATTCCGGGGCTCTGCACTCATAATCTCTCTCCTTGACCCTTATCGTCGGATGGTAGCATACGTCTTTTCGACCGTGGGCAAGGGATTCTCCTTCAAGAGATCTCGTCGTTCCGAGTCGTACGTATCGTTGACCCCGGCGAGAAACTGGAAGAGTTGAGTCTCCGATCTGAGGCGATTAAAGGTATTAATGTCCTCTTCATCTCTCATAGGATTTGGTTGTCGTATTTCGATTTCTCTCCACACTTTCTGTAGATTACTGTAAAAGTGTTCTATAGTGTCTGATCCCTGTTTCATGTTGTTGGCTTTTACTGTAAGATCAAAAATTTGCAACCCATCACTGCTCTGTCCAAACGTTGCATTCAATCTATCCCATAAAGCCTTTGCCGACGGATATTCGGCATAATTTGTGATTAATTCTTGTTCCATATTGTCGAGAATCCACGAACAGACAATCAAGTCTGTCTGTTCCCATTTGGGATATGTGGCGTTGCCGACGGCTGGCGATGGTGGTGTGCCAGTAATATGGCTGAGTTTACCCCTGTAACGCCCCAAATTTTCCAGACGTTCAGGTACGCACGTCACACGTGTGATTTTGAGATTTAGGATTATTCTAATCCTTTCGTTTATTAAATTCTTACATTTCATGAAAATTATATGAATTATATTTTAATGTGTTCACGTGAAAATACTTGTTACGTGAAATAATTGTCGGAAGTGATTTAATTGCCAAATTGTCCTTAAGGGATGATTCTTTCAAATTCGAGGACCAAATTGCATAAACAATTCTTGGACCAAAGTGAATAAAATTGTAGGAATAGAACTTAATTGCATAACTAATACATTTGAGGGATTTAATTGCAAATTGCGCTTGATCATCCATATATGTAGAAGCATCATGTTATCTCTATTTCATTCTTCATTTGATATCATACAAACACACCATATTTACTCCCTCATATTCACGGTTCATCCAAGAAGAGAGAAGAGAGGAGATTTCATCCAATTCGTCCAAGTTTTTCAAGAGATATCAAGCTTTTGAAGCTCAAGCATCCATCATCATCTTCTTCATCCATTTCTTTTCATTCAAGTGCAAGTAAGTGAAATATGTGATCTTTGATGATTGTGTGAGGCTAGGGTTTATAATTTTATGGAATATATGGATTAGATGTGGCTTGAAGCATGAGTACATAATTTAAGAATGAATTGATGCATGAAAATTTGAAGAACTTGAGCTCATATGATGAATTCATACATGAACTTGAAGCTTGTGATCTTTGATAATTTTGTGTGATTTATGTGTTTATATGGAGTTTTATTGTATTTTAAGAATAGATGCATGTAAATCACCAGAAATCCTTTACTTTGATGCATAAAAATGGTTGTTTTGCTTGGTTTTGGTGTTTGGCCGAGACATCCCCTGTTTTCTGCTCTGTTTTTCTCCAGAATTTGAAGGTCACGCCCGCTACCAAAAAAACACATAAAACAGGTCGCGCCCGCGACCCCATTTTGGCCAACTTTCGACTTTTGGAAAATTGCATGGAAAATTCGGAAAAATATAGGCCGCGACCATTTTGTGAAGGTTTTTGGTCGCGGGCTCCAGAATCTGCATTTTGTCCAACTTCGGACCTACGCCATTTTCATCTCGCTTCGAATTAGAAAACGTGCCATATACCGTTGGAAAGGTCTATGTGTCTAGTTTCACATCCCATAAACAAAACTCAATTCCCACTTCTAGAATTAAAGATATTCCAGTTTTCCCTCAACATGTGCATTTCCTAAAATTGTCCATTTTTGCCAAACTTTGCCAAAACCCATCTTATTGCATTCTTTTCACTTTCTTGGCTTCCGTATGTGGCTTATATTGTAGCACCCCGTACACGTGGAGGTGCCACACCCCCACACTATAGGTCAATCCACACACGAAACGGCCAATCCGTACATGAATTAACCTATAGCGAACGGGTGACAATGCAATACTGACAAGCTAGGCGGGATTAACTTATACATGCAATGAAATTAAGCGGAAGCATAAAGTAATCACTATTAGTTATTTCCATTTATCGTGTCATGACATTTCTCAATTACCACATAAAATATATTCAGATTTTACATATCAATACATTATCATCTTCAAATAAAACAATAACAATAACTATAAATTTCATAATTAACAATAAATAATCAATTACACGAACCATGGTTGACTCGACTACATGAACTGGACTGGACTCGACTCAACTCCCGCCTAGCGTGCACCTGCAATAACCTGAAAGGTGGAGGCGTCAGTCTGTGAAGACCGAGTGAGGGGTTTAAATACATATTAACGTAAATAACATGCGAGTCATATTCTCGGGTAAAGATTTATAAAAGATAATATAGAGGTTCAATAATAATATAGCTTCGCCCGAGAATACAACTATCAATATTAATTCTTGTCATTTTCATGCAATCAAAACATGGCCCCGACGATTGAGGGCGGTCTCCAACCTTACTCCCAATGTTCACGAAACATGCTTGCTTGATTATTAAACAATAGGTGATCATGCAATTCAATTATCGTGCGATAGTGTAATCAAGTAACACATTCATGGAATGAAAATCATGCAATAACCCGAGGACAATCCGTGGTGTCGGACCCGTTCCCAGTCTCCTTCTTCCTCCGGTTGATGATGGGATTGCAAGGCCCCATCATCCATGCTCATTGAGCAGAGGGTACATGAATCCCTAAGCCCGGAACTCCTTCCTCCACTAACCTCCTAGCGGATTCAGGGGTCATCCCAATGTGGTGAGGATAGTGCCAGGGTTACCCGTCAGCCCTTGCTTTCCCGGTTGGCTCTAGTCACTACCCTCGGGCCCAACGTGAACGGTCACGCTACTCGCCTAAAACATGCACGAAACATGGCTTGCTTGCTTTTCATGAACATGACTTGAAATGATAAATGATTTCATGGAAATTATAGATATAAATACCTTTGGCCGAAAGACCACGTAAGGTTATACGGGTTCTATATAACTAGAAATTAAACCTCACCTGACAGGCGACACAACGACTCGTAGACACGTGAACGTGCTCATGCTCGACAATCTCCTCCCTGGAGAGTAACTGAATAAGAAATGGGAACATACATGCATTCGTGAGCTCGACAATGGTACCAATATGACGCACGACATGGTCAAGTAACGAGACATCGTGCAATGAACAATGTGGCATATAAATATCACGTTTTGGCATGTAATCAATCATATAATAACAATTTGGGGTTAAATAAATCATTGGAATTAAGATCCAAAATTACAATTTTATGCAGAATGTTTATGCACTTCCAGAAGCCTGGGAACGACCGTTCCAGGTTTTAGTACAAAATGGGAAGGGCCATTCCCCCACTCCCGAAACTGCTCCCCGAAGATGGGAACGGTCGTTCCCGTCTGTGAGACAAAGTGGGAACGGTCGTTCCCGTCCTCGCCGCCAAGCACATATTTCAAACACATGGGAAGGGCCGTTCCCTAAATACAAAGGGAATGGGAAGGGCCGTTCCCGTTACGCAGAAGTTACAGAAACAGGGGATGAAGAACAGGGGAGGCACGAAATGATTTCCAAATTCATCAACACTCATATAATTCAATCTTAATTGCAATAAATCATGAAGGAAACATGCTAGCATACTTAAAATATAATAGAATCCAACATAAACACTTAAATCAGGCTTGATTATTCCAAATCATCCACTTCAAGCTCATATATTAACTTAACCTATAACTCCAATTTCTTCAAGAATTCAAGCATAAATTCAAGCTAAAAGCATGAAATCATACTTCTAACATCAAATAATCAAGTTGACAAGCTTAAACACTAACCCTAGCTTCAAGAATCATTACCAAGAAATCATATATATATGCTGATATATACCTTGAGATGAAAATAAATGGAAGAAGATGATAGCAAGATGATGCTTGAGCTCTAATCATACAATTCCTTAGCAACTTCTAGCATGGAGATGATAATTTCCTCCTTCCCTCTCCATGGTGTTGGTTCGGTGAAGGTGGAAACAAATATGGGGAATGTTTAGCATGAAATGAAAAATGATGATTGAGGAAGAGATGCATATACCGACATATTAGGGGAAAAATGTAGCATTTATGATCAAATCCTCCAAGTTCCATAAGTTATGCAATTAAGGATAAAAGGTTTGGAAAATGATCAATTAGGTCCTCTAATGTTTTCATGCAATTAGGTCCTCAAAGAAAAGGAGATGAGCAATTAAGGACAATTAAGCAATTAATACAAATTGGACAATTAATTCATGTAACAATTAAATTCCATTCATACAAGAGTTCTCAAATTGAAATGAATATCATATAATTTTCACGTAATCGTGTTGAACGCAATTTATAAAAATTAATGTAACACGTATAAGTTGAATAAACAAAAATAATAAAATAAAATCCTAACGCTCGAAACTCACACGTGTCAAGCGTACCTGACTGTATGAAATTTGGGGCGTTACAATTCTCTCCCCCTTAAGAGAATCTGTCCTCGGATTCCTTGTCCGGACTTCCTGGCATTTAATTGGCTCTTACGTGTTCATCCCACACGGGTTAGCTACTCCCCATCAAGGATTAGTTCGAAAGAGGTCTTCATTCCACAAGATCTTCCCATGTGTGACATCACGACCCTCAACTTTCCGGAGCCTAGTCACTTGAGCGAAATTCTAATCTTCCACTAGAGCAAGTTGACAAGTAGTTGAAATGTTGAGAGTGCCCCGTCTCTCCAACAATTAACGAGAGAACCCCGTCTCTCAAGCAAGTAACAAGAGAACCCCGTCTCTTGATAACCCTGAGAGAATCCCCGTCTCTCACGTACACGAAATACAAATTCAAGTGAGCACTTAGACAATTATTTACAATTCACACATAAAGAGCACGTAGAGATTATCAATTGTGCAACTTGTTGCTCAGATAAGCAATTAATAATAAACAAAGAATCGTATACAGGAATAACAAAGTAATAATAATAACAGTAATAATAATAAATAACAATAAAATAATGATGCACGTGGTATGCATGATTGAGTGTACCGTTCACCGAGGATTGAAGTTCTTGCGTGGAAACAATTCGGTTGAGTACTTGATTCTTTAGTTGAGATTTCTTTTCTACTTGCTGCCGCTATGGCTCGATATTCCCATTCTTGATAGCCATCTTAGTTCCAGTGTTATCTTCTAACATAATCCGTAAATCATCATTAATCACCACATCTTCATACCCATTTTAACCCCAGATATACTGGTTCAACCCTTCTTGTATTGATTCTCACATTCACTTTCAGACTTTGAAATGAAAAATAACCCTGAGTTTCTTGTCGTGGTTGTACATTCAAGCTTAAAAGACTGGCTTTATGCTCCAAGCAATCTCTTATCCAACACCTAGAGAACAGGTTTTACCCTCTTCTCAACCTTCGTAATCAAAGTAAAACATTTCCCGAAGCAAAGATTTTAATTCCTTATTTTTGAAATCCGAAAGTTAAGCTCCAATTCCCTTAGCAAATAACACGGCGGATGTTTGGTGCAGGACGAAATCAAGGTCGTCATTCCGTGAGAGTACTTCAGCAAGCACACTTGCATAGAAAGCGAAAGAATCAGGTCCTAGTGAAACGCCTTCCATTTGATCCCTGAAATTTGATGACATACCCAACAACTCTGCGAAATATCTTGAAAGAGAGGATCACTACATTTTCAATCTTCTCTGAAGTGTTCACGGCAACTGGTACGTCTATGTAGGCGACGGAGCAGCACGCGAAGAGAGGCGGTTCCCATAGAGTTCTAGCTCATCCCGGCTGTCCTATTATAGTCAAGACAATCTTTAATCCCGGACAGGCTTTAGACATTGATCAAGCTGAATCCTTTTCTATTTACTGAGTCAATTGATATCCTGTTACTACCAGAGAACCATAGACGGTGTACCCACATTCTTGAAACGGTGATAGAGCAAGGTACTGTCGACGATGGGAATTTTCTTTAGGTAAGAGGGAGGGAAGGTTTAAATTATTGAAAACTTCTTTCACACGGTTCTGATAGAGGATTCCAGAAAGAATCGGTTTTCTTAAGGTTCCAACTCTCCCGGATATTATCTAACTTCAAACTTAAATTTATTCCCAGACCGGCTCTCCCCCTAAAGAAAATAGAAATTTTCTAATTCTTTAAATTGGTTCTGTCCTTTCCCACTTGCAAGCTTTTCTGCTGGTTCACATCCCGTAAATTTTTCCTCGTCCTACTCGCAATTAATCGAGATTTTGGTTAATGGTTCTTTTCTAATCCTTTTTGTTAATGACATGCCCAACTTGAAGTTCACCAACTGTCACCCCTTTAATCTGATACCAAAATTTTCCAACATCCTACAATCACCTAATGCTTTCCAGAGTTTTGACGTTTACAAGATCAACACCATAAGCTGAAGCAAGAAAGTTCCTTCTCTTACTTCCATTGCATCTCCGAAATACTGATTAATTTCTGAAGGTTGAAAAACCCCTGAACATTTATCTGCTTGAATTTATCATCATTTTCTAGCTCCCAAATTTTTTTTTTTCCAATTACTTATATCATACCTGCTCTTACTAAATCCTGAATGAATAATTCTCACAGCCCTAAACAATGCTAAACTTCAAGCAGAATCGGATGACCCGGTTACAACCATGATACCCAATGATTCCGAAATCTCTTCTTTAAATTCAAGTTGGTAGGAATAGAGGAAAGAATTGTACGGAGCATAGGAAGAGCCTATTCACCATAAACACTAAATAGTGCATGATGGTTAAAGTGTCAATGCACATAGTATACCTACCAACATTTTAAAATGCAACACGTTGGGCAATTATTTTGGCTTAAAAACATACTTATAAGTAAGCAATTTATATACTTCAACTAATTTAAGCATATATTTAATGCATCAAGTAAATAATTTCAATAACATTTATAACAATATTTATAAATGAGAAGCAATTTAATTAACAATTATGATGCACGTGTCTATGAATGCATTGAAGAACCTGTCATCGTAGGAAGATTAAGCTCGATGCCGATGTCCCTTCCTTGTTGACCAAATTGCAAGCTTGGTTCGAACAGTAGATCCGTCTCCAGTTTTCCTACAGTCTCTTAAATCCTCCGGTCTTGATTCATACATTTCCAAAACCTGTCACTCACAGCTCTTTTAAAACTAAATGCATGTGGATAAGTCGTGCTCATGTCACATAGTTGCCACATAATTGATGCCAACGAGAAGAATTTGATATAAATGCAACAAGTAATTTACTAACGTATAAATTCAAACACATCAATCACATAAATTTCAAACAATTCAAAATCAATCAATTGGCATTTAATAGCATAAATCAATGCAAGACACAAATTATCAAGTATTTCAATTAATTCAATGAGTTCAAATAGATCAAGACATTCAAATACTATGCAAGACTCTCAATTTGTCAAGTAGTTCCTATGCTGAACGACCTAGACTTGACTCAACACGACACTAGAACCTCGGTTTTGCAACCGGGCTCTGATACCACCTTAGATGTAGCACCCCGTACACGTGGAGGTGCCACACCCCCGCACTATAGGTCAATCCACACACGAAACGGCCAATCCGTACATGAATTAACCTATAGCGAACGGGTGACAATGCAATACTGACAAGCTAGGCGGGATTAACTTATACATGCAACGAAATTAAGCGGAAGCATAAAGTAATCACTATTAGTTATTTCCATTTATCGTGTCATGACATTTCTCAATTACCACATAAAATATATTCAGATTTTACATATCAATACATTATCATCTTCAAATAAAACAATAACAATAACTATAAATTTCATAATTAACAATAAATAATCAATTACACGAACCATGGTTGACTCGACTACATGAACTGGACTCGACTCGACTCAACTCCCACCTAGCGTACACCTGCAATAACCTGAAAGGTGGAGGCGTCAGTCTGTGAAGACCGAGTGAGGGGTTTAAATACATATTAACGCAAATAACATGCAAGTCATATTCTCGGGTAAAGATTTATAAAAGATAATATAGAGGTTCAATAATAATATAGCTTCGCCCGAGAATACAACTATCAATATTAATTCTTGTCATTTTCATGCAATCAAAACATGGCCCCGACGATTGAGGGCGGTCTCCAACCTTACTCCCAATGTTCACGAAACATGCTTGCTTGATTATTAAACAATAGGTGATCATGCAATTCAATTATCGTGCGATAGTGTAATCAAGTAACACATTCATGGAATGAAAATCATGCAATAACCCGAGGACAATCCGTGGTGTCGGACCCGTTCCCAGTCTCCTTCTTCCTTCGATTGATGATGGGATTGCAAGGCCCCATCATCCATGCTCATTGAGCAGAGGGTACATGAATCCCTAAGCCCGGAACTCCTTCCTCCACTAACCTCCTAGCGGATTCAGGGGTCATCCCAATGTGGTGAGGATAGTGCCAGAGTTACCCGTCAGCCCTTGCTTTCCCGGTTGGCTCTAGTCACTACCCTCGGGCCCAACGTGAACGGTCACGCTACTCGCCTAAAACATGCACGAAACATGGCTTGCTTGCTTTTCATGAACATGACTTGAAATGATAAATGATTTCATGGAAATTATAGATATAAATACCTTTGGCCGAAAGACCACGTAAGGTTATACGAGTTCTATATAACTAGAAATTAAACCTCACCTGACAGGCGACACAACGACTCGTGGACACGTGAACGTGCTCATGCTCGACAATCTCCTCCCTGGAGAGTAACTGAACAAGAAATGGGAACATACATGCATTCGTGAGACAATACTCGACAATGGTACCAATATGACGCACGACATGGTCAAGTAACGAGACATCGTGCAATGAACAATGTGGCATATAAATATCACGTTTTGACATGTAATCAATCATATAATAACAATTTGGGGTTAAATAAATCATTGGAATTAAGATCCAAAATTACAATTTTATGCAGAATGTTTATGCACTTCCAGAAGCCTGGGAACGACCGTTCCAGGTTTTACTACAAAATGGGAAGGGTCATTCCCCCACTCCCGAAACTGCTCCCCGAAGATGGGAACGGTCGTTCTCGTCTGTGAGACAAAGTGGGAACGGTCGTTCCCGTCCTCGCCGCCAAGCACATATTTCAAACACATGGGAAGGGCCGTTCCCTAAATACAAAGGGAACGGGAAGGGCCGTTCCCTGTTACGCAGAAGTTACAGAAACAGGGGATGAAGAACAGGGGAGGCACGAAATGATTTCCAAATTCATCAACACTCATATAATTCAATCTTAATTGCAATAAATCATGAAGGAAACATGCTAGCATACTTAAAATATAATAGAATCCAACATAAACACTTAAATCAGGCTTGATTATTCCAAATCATCCACTTCAAGCTCATTTATTAACTTAACCTATAACTCCAATTTCTTCAAGAATTCAAGCATAAATTCAAGCTAAAAGCATGAAATCATACTTCTAACATCAAATAATCAAGTTGACAAGCTTAAACACTAACCCTAGCTTCAAGAATCATTACCAAGAAATCATATATATATGCTCATATATACCTTGAGATGAAAATAAATGGAAGAAGATGATAGCAAGATGATGCTTGAGCTCTAATCATACAATTCCTTAGCGACTTCTAGCATGGAGATGATAATTTCCTCCTTCCCTCTCCATGGTGTTGGTTCGGTGAAGGTGGAAGCAAATATGGGGAATGTTTAGCATGAAATGAAAAATGATGATTGAGGAAGAGATGCATATACCGACATATTAGGGGAAAAATGTAGCATTTATGATCAAATCCTCCAAGTTCCATAAGTTATGCAATTAAGGATAAAAGGTTTGGAAAATGATCAATTAGGTCCTCTAATGTTTTCATGCAATTAGGTCCTCAAAGAAAAGGAGATGAGCAATTAAGGACAATTAAGCAATTAATACAAATTGGACAATTAATTCATGTAACAATTAAATTCCATTCATACAAGAGTTCTCAAATTGAAATGAATATCATATAATTTTCACATAATCGTGTTGAACGTAATTTATAAAAATTAATGTAACACGTATAAGTTGAATAAACAAAAATAATAAAATAAAATCCTAACGCTCGAAACTCACACGTGTCAAGCGTACCTGACTGTCTGAAATTTGGGGCGTTACATATATGAGTTATAAACTTGGTTTAGTGCCTGTCAGCAAGCAATTCAGGCTCATGCAAAGCAATGCGTGTAGCTTGATTAATGTCACAGTCGTGCAAAGCAATGCGCGTACCGTGATTGGACTGTTCAAGTGATTGCAAGCAACTCAGGCTCATGCAAAGCAATGCGTGTAGTTTGATTAGTGTCATGTTCATGCAAAGCAATGCATGCAACGTGATTCATGTCATAATCATGCAAAGCAATGCATGCATCGTGATTACCGTGTTACAGTGTTACCGTGAATGGTGAAGGCTCGCAACCTTCCCGTTATTGGAGTGATGGAGTCTATTGGAGTGAAGGAGTTATTGGAGTGATGGAGTTTATTGGGGTGATGGTGTTTATTGGAGTGATGGGGTTATGGGAGTGACGGAGATATGTGGGGAAATCCATATATGTACAGTGTTCTTGCAGGTACACTTTAAAAGGGAATCAAGCTGAGTCGAGGCCTTGCATTCGAGCTCTGCATGGTGCATTTATTTAATTATCATTTCAAAGGAACTGTTGTTAATGTTATTTGTTAATTATCTTAGGAGATGATAATGTATTGATATGTAAAATTCGCATGTGAACTACTTGATAAATGAGCAATGACATAGCATGCTTCTGCTTTACTTTTATACATTATGATATGTGATTTGTGAGTTAGTCCCGTTCGCTGCAGGTTGATTCATGTACGGACTATCCATTTCGTGTGTGGATCGACCTGTAGTGCGGGGGTGTGACATCCTTACGTGTTGGGGTGCTACAACCCCGGCCTCCGATTGCTAACTTCATCAGTCGGGACAATAGGGTACAGTTGATATGGTTTGGGGTATACTGTATTGGTTTAGTTCGGTTTGAGGCTGTGGTTGTAGGTTTTGGAGAAGGCTGGCTAATTGTATGGCCAAGGAGTCAACCGGCTGTTGTGACTCCTTGCCGGAGGTGCTGCTACTGTCTTCGGCCATGGCCGGGAGAGGAAGGGTATATGATGAGCAAGGGTCGGATCCGTTTAATGGATCGTCGCCCGCTCTGATACCATGTTGACTATTAGAGAAGACATGGTTGTGGGAAGGTTTTCTTTAATCACTGAATTAATCTGTTTACAATTACATGACTAAGTACATTATATACTACACAAGAGAATCCGTATATACATGGTAAGCTAATAAAGAGATAAAAACAAATCCCTAACAAACTCCTAGTTATTTGCTAAGTATTTGCTTTCCTAACAGCACAGTCCATGAACTCGGGGATAGTTTTTGCATACCAAAATTTTGCCCGTGATACTTATATATAGGGATTTAAATCAAAACAAAGTAAAACAAAGCCTAATAGATTCAAATAACTCAAATCATATAGAGGCATAACAAATCTTACCAATTCATATAATTTCATATTGATTCAAAGCATATCTTAGCTTACGTATTCAAAAGGATCCATATTTTATCTTACTTAAGAATCTATCCCCGTTTCACGAACTTTAACAAAACATATATACAAACATACAAGCATACAGAACTCGGCGGGTACGAGCAACAAAATCCCATCCTGGGCTCCTCAAAAGAAACAAACAAATCATACAAAGCAGACAAATCAGATACATAGATTCAAATAGACCTCCTTCTCTGGTGATGGAAGGGTTGCGCGACCCTAACCATCCATTACAGTCGAGGGGAGTGCAAGCTTCTCAACCCTCAGGATATCCATCCCCCACCAAACCTCTTGGCGAGTTCAGGAGTAATCCGAACTAATTGTGGAGATGTGTACAGGGGTCATAACCGGCGACCCCATGGCCGTCCCGGGTCTCTCTTACCCACAACTCCGGGGCCCATCATTACCATTACATTACTTAACCGGCTACAAATCAAATTCAGAAGCAAATCATACACGGATACGTACCTCACTTTGCTACAACTGCGCTTTACATACCTCTCTGTGTCAAATCCATATCCAATCCCTTAGCTCGTATCTCCCGGCTCATGAGAGGCACACGGTTTGAAGCGTAGTTGAGCGATACCAAACATAACAAATCAAATCAAATCAAATTAAACATACGTAGGCTATAGTTCGCATGCAAATCAAACGGGCACATATCATAGGGTTTAACTATAACCTAACCTCACCTTACACCAAAGAAACCAAGAACGTGACAAATGATCCAGCCCAGAATCAACACGGCCCACGAGACACCACCCCGGGTGCACCTGAACAAACTGGAGACAAAATATAAGACTTAGACTCAAGAATGAACCACATAGACACACGACGTATGCATAAGCACTTAAAAGATGCAAACATGTAAGCAAAGCTCATATTCAAATTAATATCATGCAAGAGAAGTTATACCACACTCAACATACTCATTAATATCATATGACATGTTAAGAATAAGTTCATGTATACAAACAATGCATAAAACAACAATTAATCACCTAACAAGGCACATATGCGATTCATACAAATAATTCACATTACTCAAGCAACATAAAATGCATATAAGAACAAGTGCATACACATAAACATGCTGAAAAAAGTTAGGAATAAGTTCAGAGGTGCGAAGATACGAGAAAAACGGAATGAGAACACAAAAAGGGGTTCCGAGCGAAATCGGGCCAAAGCTGACAGTTTTGTCGAAACGGACAAGCTGTATGAAAATAGGAATATCTTGAGTTTTAGGAATGGAAATTAAGTTTTGCTTCTTGTAAATGAAACTAGACACATAGATCTTTCCGATGATATATGGCACGAATCATTGTTCAAAGGGATCCGAAAATGGCGGAGGTTTGAAGTTGAATGAATGCAGAATTTCGGTGGGGTGGCGACACCAAATTAAAATGTATAACTCATAATCTAGAGCGAATTTTGGGGTGATTCCAATTGGAGATTGTTCTAGACTCAAAAGGGTTGATCTTGTCCAAAAATCAGCTCAACCGGAGGTCATATGAGCGGGTACCCGGCCGGGTAAAATACAAGGCAAAATCTACCCGGCAGGGGAAAAAGAGTGCAGAAACCATCCGGTATTAAACTACCCGCCCGGGTAGTCCTTCTGGGCATGAAAATGAAGCAGAAACAGGGGCTATACGAATGGGGAACCAAAAATTACAAAACCCACCTCCAAACTCAACCAAATGCAATGAAAATCAAGGCACAAGTTCATGTAAACATGCTCTATCACATAGCTTAAATTCAAGGCATGAAACAAAAAAGAAAACAAGTTCCCATTTTCATCTTCTTCAAGCTCCATTAATGAAGTTATATGCAATTCTCACCCAACAACCAAAATTCCATCAAATAAAAACCAAATGAGCTCAAGGAAACATCATATCTTAGTCTTAGATCAAGTAGTTCAAGAATGAAAGCATGGATCAAATTTTTCATATAAAAGTTACTATTCATCATCTCTTCCAAGTCCAAGAATTCAAGCCAAGAAAAAGGAATTCAAACGGGAAGAAACAATGCACTCGAAGAGAGAAATTCAAATCTTACCTTGTATCGTTGATCGGGCGAGACACGAAGTTGAAATCTTGAGCTCAAAGGTGTAGGGTTTGGCTTCCTTCTCTTCCCTTCTCCCTTGGCTGAAATAACGTGATGAAAAGTGGAGGAAAGGGCTGATAAGGGCTAAAACGGGTTGGTCTTGAGAGAAAACGGGTCGGGCCAAAGATCCAGTCCAAACGGATCGGATTTTTAAAACGGTAAGGCTATCAAATGGCTTTAGAAAATAAAAAGGGTTAATTCATCGAATCCGAATCATCGAAACGAACTTATAACAAGGTTGGGATTCGCATTCGAATTCCCGAGCTCAAGGTAGCCTCGAGACTCAAACATCCTAATTAGAATTAGGTCCCAAATTTGCAAATATTGGACGATTGAGTCTAAGTACATTTTATTAAATTCTAATGCGCACTTAATTAAATAAAATTACAAATTGACACGTAGGGCATGCGAATCACATAATTACTGAATTAAACTCTCCCGAGACATCGTACCTGGACTGTCGAGAAGACGGGGTGTTATAGGGACACTGCTGCTACACACGAAATTTTGGCATGTCTAACCAAACATGATTTATAACATGTGTTGTTTAACATGACTCATCCCAAAAGTTGGTAAAAGTTACCCTAGACTGCTATTGAAACCACTTTCTTCTCCTTTTTCATTTTCCGTTGATGATGAAACAATTTCCATCCTAATTGGATCAATCTTCCCTTTTTTAAATTCATAAATTGTTTCCATTGCTCCATCTTTCCATCTACATCCACACATGAAGTAATCTCAAGTCGTCCTTCGCTATAGAAATATTCCATTAGATTAATGTTATTCCCCGTTATCGCATAACCTAACTAAATATACTTTTTTTTTCTCGTAGATTTTATCCTTGGTGAGAAATTTAGTTGTACGCAGATTAACATAGCTCACACCACTGAGTTAAGTTTCTCCTATGTTCAGCATAGTGGCGGGTCTTAAAATTATTTACTCCTAGTTGCAATTTTTTGTTAAGAACCTAGATCCATGTATGTTGTTTGTATTTTGAAATATGAAATTTGTTTTGTTTAGTTCGATGTTGTTTTTAAAGAAAGTGGTGTTGGGTTATGATATTATTTTCGGTCTCTGTGTTATTTTGGAATATATTAATGTGTTCTGTTTTACAAAACTTTTAAACTTTCCCCCCGGCCCATAACCTTGTTGTTTGTTGTTGATATGAATTACAAACGGTTGAAGAATGGACTGTTTCTCTAGTGAGGATGAGACAATCATTGCCTTGGAGGTTGTTCGCTTGCAAGTTATTAATATGTTGGTACCCACTTAATTAGTTTTACAAAGTGGAATTTTGGACGATAATAGTTGGCGTCGGTGTTATCACAAAAAACAATCTCTTAGCTATGACCCCAACCCAAATTGGGCATCTGAATGATCTCATTAAACTGAGTGAGAAGGATTGCATTGAGCAAATTACATTTGGGTACAAATGCCTTTTGGAAGTTGTGCCTAGTTCTACAAGAAATAGGTGGTTTACGGGGCTACGCATTGGGTTTTCAAACCTAAGAGGTGGCTATATTTCTAAATGTTCTTTCACCCCATCAAAATATATGGATTGTCAAAAAGTCTTTCATCCATTCTACTAGGACTATTAGTCGTAATTTTCACAACGTACTAAATGTCGTCTTGAGGTGTTATGAGTTGTTTGTTGTAAAACCTGTTCCAATGGAGTCCGACTACGAACGTGATATGTGGAAATGGTTTTAAAGTGATTTTCTTACCTATGATTTTTTTGTATTTATATAGTTGTTTAGTTGGTTATAAGTTTATTAAAGTTGTTGTATCACATATTTTATGGTTGTTTAGGTGTGTTGGATGGTATTTTTGTTATGATTTACTAAGTTAAAATCAATCGTGTAAGTTTACACTTAATATACGCGTAGCACAACAGGATCGTACCCACAGGGAAGGGAAATCAATCACTACTCAATATCTATCTCCAATCTAAAGACCTAACGAATTCAAGTTGTTTATTAATCTACTAAAACAGAACTGAAATAATTAACTAGAATAAAGTACAATTAACCGAACTAAACACACGTGGATTAACTCAATAGACTAGTTAGGCTGGGGAGTAATAATTCATACATTCAAGATTTAGCAAAATACTCGTTTGACAAGCGTAATTCTACAACCTAGTCACTTATGTTTGTATTATCCTCTCTCACGGTATAACCAAGTGCTCAATTAAACTCAACGTTGCTCTCGCAATCATCAATAATTAATTAAACCATAAGATCAAGACTAGTGCAAATCTAGTTCTAGCGGCTTGGCATGGAATAAGATTTACCGTTGTATAGACGAAGAACCAAATCTCTTTGCTTTCTTAACATCTACTAGTTATGAAAACCATCTCAATTACCCTCAATCTCTCGATTCTCGGGTAATCCTAGATTATGCTAAGGCTGGCCAGACCGTTGCAATTCAATTCGAATCAGTTTTCAAACTAAGAATTAACACAAGTCATTCAAGCATTATATCAAACACTTAGTATGTACTCATCGTCACTCCCCTAGCCTTATGGGTTTAGCTACTCATAATTAAAGCAAAACTCATAAAACTAAAGGGAATTGCATTAAAGAAATTCATGTTCATCAAATCAAAGCAAGGTCTTAAAAACAGACTCTAAACATTCAATAAAATCTGGAAAAACAAATCTAACATGCAAAACAAATTAAACAAAACCTGAAGGAATTAGTTTGATAATTAAAGTAATAAATACAACTGGAAAAACTGAAATTGTTTGAAGAATTCGATCCTTTTCGGCTTCTCGAAACTCTCCGAACAACTCTTGCAAGAACTCCGTGTCTCCTCCTCCAAGTTAGGTCAAAAACTGAAGAAGAAGACTCATCTAAAAAGACTCCAAAACGGCTTAAATATCTGCTCAAAATCTGTCTCGCCACCATAGGTAACGTGCGTTACCTATCCAAGAACAAATCTCGTTAACGCTTGTTATAGCCCTGAAATTGCAATAACGCTTTTATAAGTGGTAACGGGCGTTACCCCTTTCCTTCTACCTAGTGGTAACGGGCATTACCCCTCTCGCGCAAAGAAGTCCTCCTACTGTCTCTGGTAACGGGCGTTACCAGAGTTGTACTGCCAGGGGGTAACGGGTGTTACTCCCATACTTCGCCCAAAGGTATCCTCCTTTGTCTGTTAATGGGGGTTAACAATAATGCACTTCTAAGGGGTAACGGGAGTTACTCCTTTTTTCTCTAAAAATACGTGAATTCGCCTTGCATCGCCGTTTCTCAACTCCAACTCCTAAAACACCTGAATGGAGCAAATTAAACACATAAACACATCAAACGACACAAAAACATACTCTAATTAACGCTTAAATCCATGAGAATTCTACACTCAACAAATTCCCCCACACTTGCCTATTGCTCGTTCTCGAGAAATACGAAAATAAAGAAAACACATCCTCATCAAACCTCGACTTCAAAGCAATCGTTGAACTTTTGCCTAAGCAAGTCTAGCTTCTCAAATAAAGTACTCATAAACACAAGATTACCAAAAGTAGTATGAAAAGTATATCCATGTGTAGTGTGTGAATTCGAACGAAACAATGTACAAAGATTAGAATGAAAAATGCACAATTTCCTCCTAAGTTCCAATCCTCAATTTCGGAGTACACTCTTTGCACCTATCTCCACTAATGGATTTAAATCAAGACTCCGGATCGGTAGGTCTTTCGAGCTTGTAATGTAGGCTTAGGGTAAGGTTATGGAATTTTGGATGAAGTGACTACTTACTAAGCTTACATCATTTAATCTATACAAAACACAGCACCTTCATTCGCCATAAAGCACTTCCCCCACACTTGGACATTTGTATCCCACTCTTTCAATTTGACACCTTGCACAATTTTTGCTTTTCTTTTCTTTTTGCTCTCTCTTTTCTTTTTCATATCTTTACAAAAATCTCTCAATTTCAATCACAAGAATAGTCAAAAGGGATTCAAAGATAAATATTCTCCAAACTCAAACGAGCAAGCCTTGGTGTAAAATTAATAAGGTGGTTATTTTGGTTGTGCATTAGGCTTATAATGTGGCTACAAAAATCTTTACACAACAATTAGGCTCAACGGGGTCAATAGGATCACGTTATTTAGTGAAAATTGGCTAAAACTAAAGGCTTAATATCCTCCGACAATGAATGCCTACTTCACTTCCTTAATCTTTCATTAACTCAAAATTTCACCTCAATAGGACTAAAATGCATCCTAATCAACTCTTAGACTCATTTGAAAATCATCAATTCACCTTTCTAAACAAAGTACATCATCACGTTCAAAAGTGCTCAAAATATAAGGGTATACTAACACACTAAGTTATCTAATCTCATGCAAATTTTCCTCAATTCAAATAGCCTAACTCGTTCTAGCAAAAGCTCAACAATCAAACTTCAAAGAAAAAGTTCAAAACGGGGGAAAAATTTTAAAATTTTCACAATTTCTCAATTCCTAACAATTGACAAAGTTAACAAGACATCTACTCATGAACATATCCAACGAAATCTCATAATCATAACCATATCTCCCCCACACTTATTCTTTGCAATGTTCTCATGCAAATAAAGAGTTAAAGTTCAAGAAAACTCCCTTATCATTTGAAGGCCCGGCAACATGCTAGCAATGCTTCCAAAACCTGAGATAAGTGACTAGAAAACACAGATCAAGTGCAAGGGCAGTTGATAATCAACATGCATCAAACAAGTCTCAAATTCAAGTCAAGGAAGGGCACATAAGCAAAGCAAAGAAATAGCAATAGTATCAAAAGCATTCAGAAGTATCAAAATACAGACCCAAATAGCACAGCAAGAAAAATAAACCAACTGAGGGCAACAAGAACACTGCTCAGGGGGAAGTTGCGGGCCACCAAAATATCTATCCAACCGCTGATGGAGGCCCTGAAACTACTCATCAACATGTGTCGTCCAATCATCAAACCTCTGATCAACATGAGCTCAGAAATCTCCTATCTTAGTCCTCCACTTTGTCATCCCTGTCCCGATCCGTGCAAGGCGAGCATTGGAGGTATCTAAATCCATCCTCATTGCGGCCATACTAATATTCAAAGCACGCACCGACATAGGCTCATCATCCTGCTCCTGGGGAACATATCTAGGAGCATCATTCCGCCCCTCTGGCATATCCGGAATCTGGTCCACCGTGGCCTTGAGCTCATCCGGCAGCTCATCATACGTAGCATAACCTTAGGTATACATCTGCTGAAACTTATCTCGTGCCCTCTCCGGCCACCATGGCAATAATCGGCCTTGCAGAGGCCCCTCATGCCACTCAGTAATCAACCTCATATGCTTCCAATTGGCCTCATCCAAAAGTGGATACTTGGTCAATGGCTCCGCCTTCCTAGGCCTCCATCCCACACCTTTGGCAATCATTGTAACGTAGGCTCCGTGGCCTATATCTCCCCTGGACCGATTTGACACATCCTGCATCCGCTCTATCAGGTCTTTTGTGCCATCGAACTTCTTCCCCTCCTTCATCATCCACATGATGCCCAACTCAGTCACTTGAATGTTACCCTCACTCTTACTCCGGGCACAGAAGCTAGAACTTAGAATCTTATGCACAATCCTCCATAT
Source organism: Lantana camara (assembly GCA_037501455.1). NCBI lineage: Eukaryota > Viridiplantae > Streptophyta > Magnoliopsida > Lamiales > Verbenaceae > Lantana > Lantana camara. Next base: position 90,305,840 of record CM074858.1, on the reverse strand, counting down.
ATACCAAACTATCCAAATAGGCCGCCTTCGTGTTCTTGACATGATAGCTGGGGGCATTTGGTTTCAACGGGAAAGGCCTCCAAACAGCCTCTCGCTGATCAGGCTGCCAATTGGGGAGCCGGTTGTCACCCTCACTAGGAAAACCAAATAATCTTCGCAAAGAGTGAGTGCGGTAGGTAAAAGTCCGTGAGCCATCCAAAGCAAAGGAAAGTGGCTCGTTCATCCCAAGATCCCACTTCATGGTTGTGAAAAATGCAGCAGTGAGCTCGGGATACGTATATACAGATTCCTCCAAGAACCGAAGCCATCCAATATTGTCAAACAATGTCCGTATCTCATCCCACACTCCTATCCGTATCAGGACATCCCGTTTAAAGAATTTAGTGGGAAAGACTGTCCTTGAAAGGTCCCGATCATATGGATTCCCAACCCCTTCAACGACTACTTGCCGAGACTCACTTTGGGGGTGTTCCCTAGAAGTTCCTAAACTTGATGCCCCATCGGTGCGAGCACTCTTCGAACGGACCATCTTTCCTGAAATCAAGCAATGTACCAAGGCAATGCAAACAAATATCAACCAAAGTTCACTCAGACAAAACATCAAACACCTTGTGGGCATGAACCTAGAACATGAGTTTTAGCCAAAATTATTCCATCTACCCAAACCAAAGCTACACTATCCTAATCTCAAAATTACCCACTTTTAACTCCAAAATTCGGACTCAACTAACAATTCAAGCTTAGAAATTACAGCATGTTCCTAACTCAACTAACTTTCTTCTAATTCATCACCCCTACTCTGCCATGCAATGGTCCTCCAAATTCATTAGAAGCAACCCACAATCCTTTCCAAATTTGAAATAATTAAACCTAGGGTTTAACTCTAAATTGGGGAAAAGGGACTCAAAATTACCAAAAGGGGGAAAAGGTACCAACTAGAGAAAAAGGAGAGTGTGTGTTATGGTGTATGCTCGCCGAATGAATAGTGGCGGTGGTGGCACGGTGGGGCAGTGGTGCTGGTGTTGGAAAACACGAATCAGAAAGCAGCGGAATTTAAAAAAATTTCCCAACAAAAGGACCTTGGACTCGCAATCGTGTAACTAAATTCGTAGAGATAGAAAACTTACTTTTCTTTTATTCTTTCTTGAAGCGTTTCAAGCCACCCAAGAACGCTCTTCTCGCGGCTTGACAACCCGTCCCTCGAAAGTCTCTTTCTACTTCAGAATCCATTATCGGGATAGCAATCCACACCATCCTAAATTCAAATCATGTTAGGGATGTTCTTAACAATATAACATAAAGAAAGAAACATGAAACGAGAAAAGCATGATTGAAACTCCCTTCGAAACCCAGTTTTGCGAAAGTAGAAAACTGCCAGCCACAAAACCCTCGTGAAAAAATTCATCCTTCAGGATATGGACGAACGGTTTTCGCCATCTTCTTTGGTTCGATTTTTTCATTCGTTTCATGTTGGGTTCAGAATCGTTTCATCATCCCTTCTGATCGTTTTGCTTGATCCCCACTTTTCGGTAAAGCTCGAATCTTCAAAACTTCTAACTTGAAGCTCTCTAGAGATAGTCCACCAACTTGGCTACAATCTAACTAGTAAGGATGCTAGTTCTCTAGTTAGTGTTTTGGCTTAACCTAGGGTTTCGTTTATCTTGGAGAAAGGATGGTGTTCAATACATGAACCAAAAGAATTCTCGATTAGCTCTAAGGGGAGCTCGAGCTGCCCTATATATAGGAAGGGAGGACCGAAAATCCTAGTCCTTATGGACCAAGGATTTGGTCCCTCTCTCCTATTACTTGATCATCAAGTAATTTTGACTTTGACTTTGAATTCAAATTCAAATCAACTTTCAAGAGAGCTAAAATATCCAAACTATTTTTGGATAATTTTATACTTTATTTATTTAAAATAAATAACTTATTTTTATCTAATTAATTAATTCACAATTAATTAACTAGATTATTTTTCTCCAAAATAAGACTTTCTTTCTAATTCAAAATTAAACCAAAGTCTATTAAATAATTAATCACATTAATTATTTAACACATAAATAAATATACACATATATTTACACACGTGTGAGACACGTGTCACAAGGACACATGTCACTCACGTGAGCCACACGTGTGGAACCCTCTTGGCCCGATTAACTCGTTTAATCATTTTCAAGCCTCAACTCATGTAACCAAGTTGTTGTGTGTGACCCTCTAGGTTCTCAATTCAATTAGCAGTGACCCTAATTAATTAATTCACTAATTAATTAATCAGTCCACAGATTAAACGACCATAGTCTAGCAACAAGTGTTTAACCCCTAGCTGAATTGGAATGTTCGGATTCGACAGAACCTTTAAGTCATTGATTTATGTGAGATACAATCCTCCTACTTACTATCTCTCAACCAAGATCTAGGGTAAGGGAATAATTAGAACCCTAATAATCTGGTCTTGAAGCTAAGTACATTTCATATCCATTTGATCTCAATCCAAGAAACTCTTTTCTTGATGTCTTGATCTACTGCCTTGGCCAAGGACTCCATATGGCATATGAATGACTTACACAGTAAGAGATCACCTTGCATATGCAAGTGTAGGTCCTTTCTTGATTCTCATTCACTTTCATGAGTCACTTGTGCAGCCCCAGCATAAGCCTTGAATCAGTTATCTAAGGCGACACCCTTTAAAGCTTATACCAAAGACTACAGAGTTAACTCATAAAGTGACATGGAACCTCAAGTCTAAGGATCAATTAATCACATCAATAACTCGTGAGATATTTCCTAATCTGGAAGTTTCCATTTCCTGAAATAGAAACTTCCTTTCCCATTTAGGAATCTTCTCACACGGGGCACCTCAGTGAACTTACTTATTGAAGTAAGCACCCTCATGTATCACGCACGTATCAACTATACACTTTGCACCTCCATGAAACAAGGTGGTCCTTCTTAAGGGCGTGATCCCACAAGCAAGCCTTAGAGGAGTCAGGTTGACACTCCCACTGTCTGTAGGACTCATCGGCTTGGAGTATTTTACTAATCATGACTTATGTGATATAGGGCTCGTTTCATGAACCATTTCACCTAAATGGTAGAGTCCTAAAGTCATCAGGATTAGGGGAGTTCTCATACATGCGCACATAATGGAAACACTAAAAACACGTATTGGCATATAAAGAAGTGTTTGCCTATGATCAATCGTATATTATTCAAAGATTGTCTGTGATACAAGAAATGTCCCAAAGCAGATTACGTCGAATCGGCTTTCTAGGGCACTATTCCTAACAATCTCCCACTTGCCCGTAAAAGCCATTTAGGTACTCTAAGTCCCATCTTCTCAAGATGCACTTTGAGAGCCTATTGACTTTGGGCGTTTCCAAAGTGGATCTGCTATATTCTCTGCTGATGTGACCCTCTTGTTTACACATCTCTTAGGAAACACCTTTTCGTTATAAAGTGATTCGTAATCACGTGTTCAGTCTCTTGGTGAGGTCTTGGTTCTCTTACTTGAGCAACCATCCATTTTATCGTACAATATGATAAAGGAGTTGTTTCATGCTAGGAACTTCATCTAACCAGTTAGATGGAGTTTCTTACCCAAACACTTAACTTAGCGTTATATAATACGACTAAGTTCTCGACTACGATAGTCGTGTTTTGCAATGTCCGTCCTTGGAACCCCTTTCCAACACATTGCATTACCATTCTGGTAGAAGTTGTATCCTTTCAATGATTTCATAATCATCTATGTTTGATGAAACAATTACATCAAAATATCCTTTCAATGATAAGATCTTTTGGGCTCTGTAAACTAATACATATCCTCATTTCTTCTCAAGTACTCCGAGGACATCCTTTACAGAGATCTAATGACCTTCTCTGAGGTCATCTTAGATTCGGCCCACTACGCTTAGTGTTGCGCCATATCAAGTCTAGTACATAACATTTCATACATTATGCACCCTTTTACTTAAAGGGATTTTGGACATTCTAACTTTCTTAAAGTCATCTTAGGACACATACTCTTCAAAAGAGATGTTCCATTGTCCCTACTAAACTCCTTTTAGTATTATGGTTATGTACTCGTTTTGTGATAATCCTTTTATTCTCTTAAATCTATCTTCTATAGATCTGAATGTCGAGAATTTAGGATAATCACTAAGATCTTTCATGTCAACTTGTTTCTTAAACAAGAATTGGTAACTTTCACGTCATCCTTGACATTCCTAATGAGAAGGATGTCGTTTTCTAAAGAACCAAAATTGACTCTTACATCACTAACTATCATATGTACACTCTTAGACTTATTCGACTTCCATCTGTGTCAAACGATTTGACTATCCTATGGAATCGAATTGTCTAACTCCTAGAAGCCTTTATCAATCCACGGATTGACTTTAGGGATTTGTATACCTTATGCATACTCCCACTGAATATGAGATTTATAGAAATACCTTATTTCAGTCTCTTTCAATCTCATATTGAACAAGATAGTTCTCATATTCATTTATCATATCTCATAGTCAGAATATGAGGATGTGATAAACACAATCCAAATGGACTTTTGCATTTCAACCGTCAAGAAGGTTGTAATGCTTTCATTCACCTGAAGCTGCACGAGCTTGATCCTATCAGGTGGATCAACCAAGGTCAAAACTTGGTTCGAGTATATGGAATCCATATTGGATTTTAAGGCTTACTTACACTACTCAGATTCCAAATCTGACAGCGTCTCCTCTTCAAGTAATTCCTTGGCTATCTAGGAACGCATTCTAAACACGTCTTAAGAGAAGGGTTTCACACTTGTACATGCTCAAAAATTTGGCTAAGTTTTATCAGATGGGCTCGTTTCTTCTATATGTGGCGTGGATATTTATTCTCAAATTTCTTTGAGGTCTGCTTGCTTGTCTTTCTTCTTCTATAGGAACGATTCCTTAAGAAAGATACATTCCTTGAGACAAACAACCTTTGTCTAAGGGAATCGCAGAAATGATATCAAATATTGTTTGTATAAACTTGAACTCATTTCAAGCCTATCTCCCACTATCCTCTTTACTTAAGAGGATTCCACTAAATTCTTGGACAAGAATAATTAGGGAATTTAGTGTGCCACATTGCATAGTGCATCTAAAGGACTGATTTTGGAAGGTGCAAAATTCAAATTCTCTAACTGCATATTCTGGGAGTTTATTCCTAGAATGATTATAAGTCAGTAAAGTTTGCTATGGAATGGACCATATCCTATAAGGTTTCATTCCCTCATTCGAAAACATTAAGGTGTTCTCTAATTAGTTTACTGAGAGATAATCCTATTATTTCTAAGATGACTAAGGAATTAGTTGATAAGATATTGGCTATCTCGATCATATCGATTTGCCTATAACTTATGACTACTTCGGTTCCTAACCTCCTTTTGAACTTCTAAGAATTTCATATAAGTTTCGAATTTGTACTTTAACAAGTACATTCATTCATAATGATTAAACTGACGATTGTATCTAGTGCTTACATTAAGCATCTTACACTCATCAGCATGGATCGAAATCCACTATAATTTTGGAACGTTCCATGTTTCACCTAAACAATGTTCCGGGAACGTTTTCCCTTGGAGATAGGATTCACAGGAAGTCAACTCTATAGGTTCATTTTCAGAGAATGATCCTAAGGTGTCTGACTTGCTAATCCTTTTATATCTCAACGTTCCAAAGTAATTCGAAGCTTTGTCATCTCACTTACTTTTGTTATCTCGTTGTATGTTCAGAACATTAGTGCCTTGAGTCTTTGCACAACGGATTATGCAGAATTGACTCAAGACTAGTTAATTCTATTCCTAGTAGAATTACTAAACGAGGTAACATTTCAGAGTACTCATACTCTTCGCAGTTCCCTTTCAAAGTCCTTATTTGCTACCATAGAAGCAAACGTCCTATTTGATCTCTAGTGTCTTTTGGGCGCACCCCTTACATGCCCCTCCATTGGGCTCTTAAGGGTTTCTTCTTCTTTAGGCGTTCAAGCCTTTAACTTAGGGAGTTTAGAAGAAGAATTAACCATCTCAACCTTTTATTCCTTCTTAAGGATGCTCTCAACCATTATCAACTAAATGATTAACTATGCTACATTAGCCTCATTCTAGTTGAGCATAAAGGGTTTGAATGATGGTGGAAGCAATGTAAGCAATCAGTGCATAGAGAACTCTTTTCTCGGTTGATGATCGAGACCATAAGATCTTCAAATAAGATCTTTAGAGCTTGTTCGTGTGCACTTGTTTCCTCATTTGGAATATTGAATAATTCCACAATGTTATACCTTGTAACATTTTTATAAGGTGGTTCAATTGCTCTTAAGTGGTTTGGAGAAATCCATTCACCTCAGATTGCTTCTCTTTTGGCCCGGGTCGAATTTTCATAATTGAAAACTTCGCCCTTTAGAGAACACCTTTCTCTATTCGGAATCTAAAACGAATTTTAGGATCCAAAGCCAATTTAGAGTTAGTTAGGACTTAGTCAACTCTTTTGACTTAAGGATGGATACGAATGGGTTTGTATTTCATTTTGTAGAGAATCACAGAACTACAACCTAAATGCTAAGCAGAGAACGAGGTGAGCATGCTGAATTATAACGATATACAAAAGATAAGGTCTTTAATCTAATGTAGCTCCCACTGTTTTTCAAAGATCTATAATTCCCAAAGATCTAAGAGGAACACGTTTCCCAATGGGTACTAAGATCCCAAGCATTTTACCTCGAACCCACGACTCGCGGACATTCTAAGTAAAACCCTAGGTAGGTACAACTTACCAATTCTAACACCTTTAGAACTCTTAGTAATTGTTTTTGCATCACCTATCTTTCAATATGGACCCACGACTCGTGCGACATCCATATTTACTTAGGCGTTAAGCTAGACCCATCAATCATAAGATCATGATCAAAACTTAGTTCGAACGACCCACGACTCGCGGACATCGCCCTTGCCAAAATTGATCACGGCATATTGATCATTTAAAATGATCAATTAGGTAACTAAGAACTAATAAGCTCCACTAGCTATCCCACGACTCGCGGACAATAACTAGCTTTACTTACTAAACTTAAAACCTATTGATGGAATGCTGGGAATTTAATTCAAAATTTGCATCTCGAATTAAATACCTATTATTCGAAATGAGCTTAATATTTAATGGGAATTTTCGAATCAACCGAAGAGTTGTTCAGTTCGACCTCACCAACATATATGTTATCCAATTTTATTAGTCTTGATTAGTGTAAGTACAACTTAAATGCATTTCAAACAAGCACATAAACAGATAACATGTCCTAGCATGATACTAACATGAGATGATCATGGGTTCTACCTATCTTATGCGTGATATGTGGGAGCCACTCCACAATCACAAGTTCTAACATACATGCCACATAAACAGTTTAAATCACATAAGGGAAAGCGGTAACAAAATACGAGCCCTATCTCTATTACATTTTACAATTGAGATTCCCCTCCCTAACATTTTGAGGGGTCTTCACTTATGGCCTCCTTGTTACTTGACTGTGGTCCATCTTACTCCATGGGTGCATTGTCTCCAAAATGAAAATAAAACCTCACCACCTATCTCTACTCTCAAATTACAATAAAAAGAAAAAGATATAAAGTAATAAGGCTCAATCTTCATATTGGCCTTAGACAAATACACGGGGCATACCCCGGCCTAAAAAACAGTAATATGGAAAGCCACATAATAAATCACATAACAGTACGCACATAAGTGAGGCTCCAACCTCAATTGAAAAACGCAACTATAGGGCTCCAACCCCAATTTAAACCATACATGTGCATAAATTAAAACCATACATAAGTCTAAACCCATGATCACCTAACATGCATAAATTGCAAGAATTTAAATTTAACCAATAAATTAAAATTCTCGCTTTAAGCTCTAATAGCTTAAAACACGACTTAGATGCAATTCTTGTTCAAGAGCCTTTTCAATAAAACCCGAATAACTACAAACCAATAAAATTCCAATTAATTTTTGAAAATTAATAATTTTATTCTTTCAATATTTTCATAAAATAAAGTTTGTAATTTTTTCAAAATTTAAATCGCTTAAATTTTCAAAATCCCAATTTAAACAATTATTTCAAAAATAATTCAAATTTAATAAAATAAAATTTTACAGAAAAATTAAATCGGGATTTCAAGGACCGAAAACACGAAAACACGAAAACGCCAAAACCGGGCCCGGAACCGCCCGGAACGAGCACTTGCTCGCCGCGCAGCGTCGCGCGCTAGGCGCGGGCGCCAGCCTCGCACGGTGCCGGCAGCTCGCACTGCCAGCCCGCGCGCCTTGCGAGCAACGTACGCAGCTTGCTGCTGCTCGCGTGCGGGCGATGCCGGGTGGGTGCTCCCACGCGGTTGCGGGAGCGTGCGGGCGGCTGTCCCGTGCGGTTGCGGGACAGGCGAGCGGGCGAGCCTAGGCGCGGGCGGGAGGGCCTCCCGCACGGTTGCGGGAAGGCTGGGCGGCGGCGACGGGTCTGGGCGTGCGACGTGCTAGCACTCCTAGGCTCGTCCTTTTCGTGTTAAGTTTCGTATTTTGGGTTTCTCCAAAACCCAGTTCAATCCAAAATTAAAAAAACACGATTTAAACAGATTTGAATCCAAACGTTTTTCAAAAACACAATTTAAGAAAACAGTTTCAGAAATTCAAGAAAAATTACAGTTTTGTAATTCAGGCTTTCTAAAAGAACTTACGAATACCTAATTCGCATCTAAGCCTAAGAATTTCTACCAAATTCAGAATAATTGAGACGAATCAGAAACACGATTAACGAGGTGGCTCGGATACCACTTTTGGAAAACACGAATCAGAAAGCAACGGAATTTAAAAAATTTTCCCAACAAAAGGACCTTGGACTCGCAATCGTGTAACCAAATTCGTAGAGATAGAAAAGTTACTTTTCTTTTATTCTTTCTTGAAGCGTTTCAAGCCACCCAAGAACGCTCTTCTCGCGGCTTGACAACCCGTCCCTCGAAAGTCTCTTTCTACTTCAAAATCCATTGTCGGGATAGCAATCCACACCATCCTAGATTCAAATCATGTTAGGGATGTTCTTAACAATATACCATAAAGAAAGAAACATGAAACGAGAAAAGCATGATTGAAACTCCCTTCGAAACCCAGTTTTGCGAAAGTAGAAAACTGCCAGTCACAAAACCCTCGTGAAAAAATTCATCCTTCAGGATATGGACGAACGGTTTTCGCCATCTTCTTTGGTTCGATTTTTTCATTCGTTTCATGTTGGGTCCAGAATCGTTTCATCATCCCTTCTGATCGTTTTGCTTGATCCCCACTTTTCGGTAAAGCTCGAATCTTCAAAACTTCTAACTTGAAGCTCTCTAGAGATAGTCTACCAACTTGGCTACAATCTAACTAGTAAGGATGCTAGTTCTCTAGTTAGTGTTTAGGCTTAACCTAGGGGTTCGTTTATCTTGGAGAAAGGATGGTGTTCAACACATGAACCAAAAGAATTCTCGATTAGCTCTAAGGGGAGCTCGAGCTCCCCTATATATAGGAAGGGAGGACCGAAAATCCTAGTCCTTATGGACCAAGGATTCGGTCCCTCTCTCCTATTACTTGATCATCAAGTAATTTTGACTTTGACTTTGAATTCAAACTCAAATCAACTTTCAAGAGAGCTAAAATATCCAAACTATTTTTGAATAATTTTATACTTTATTTATTTAAAATAAATAATTTATTTTTATCTAATTAATTAATTCACAATTAATTAACTAGATTATTTTTCTCCAAAATAAGACTTTCTTTTTAATTCAAAATTAAACCAAAGTCTATTAAATAATTAATCACATTAATTATTTAACACATAAATAAATATACACATATATTTACACACGTGTGAGACACGTGTCACTCACGTGGTTCACACGTGTGGAACCCTCTTGGCCCGATTAACTCGTTTAATCATTTTCAAGCCTCAACTCATGTAACCAAGTTGTTGTGTGTGACCCTCTAGGTTCTCAATTCAATTAGCAGTGACCCTAATTAATTAATTCACTAATTAATTAATCAGTCCACAGATTAAACGACCATAGTCTAGCAACAAGTGTTTAACCCCTAGCTGAATTGAAATGTTCGGATTCGACAGAACCTTTAAGTCATTGATTTATGTGAGATACAATCCTCCTACTTACTATCTCTCAACCAAGATCTAGGGTAAGGGAATAATTAGAACCCTAATAATCTGGTCTTGAAGCTAAGTACATTTCATATCCATTTGATCTCAATCCAAGAAACTCTTTTCTTGATGTCTTGATCTACTGCCTTAGCCAAGGACTCCATATGGCATAAGAATGACTTACACAGTAAGAGATCACCTTGCATATGCAAGTGTAGGTCCTTTCTTGATTCTCATTCACTTTCATGAGTCACTTGTGCAGCCCCAGCATAAGCCTTGAATCAGTTGTCTAAGGCGACACCCTTTAAAGCTTATACCAAAGACTACAGAGTTAACTCATAAAGTGACATGGAACCTCAAGTCTAAGGATCAATTAATCACATCAATGAATCGTGAGATATTTCCTAATCTGGAAGTTTCCATTTCCTGAAATAGAAACTTCCTTTCCCATTTAGGAATCTTCTCACACGGGGCACCTCATTGAACTTACTTATTGAAGTAAGCACCCTCATGTATCACGCACGTATCAACTATACACTTTGCACCTCCATGAAACAAGGTGGTCCTTCTTAAGGGCGTGATCCCACAAGCAAGCCTTAGAGGAGTCAGGTTGACACACCCACTGTCTGTAGGACTCATCGGCTTGGAGTATTTTACTAATCATGACTTATGTGATATAGGGCTCGTTTCATGAACCATTTCACCTAAATGGTAGAGTCCTAAAGTCATCAGGATTAGGGGAGTTCTCATACATGCGCACATAATGGAAACACTCAAAACACGTATTGGCATATAAAGAAATGTTTGCCTATGATCAATCGTATATTATTCAAAGATTGTCTGTGATACAAGAAAAGTCCCAAAGCAGATTACGTCGAATCGGCTTTCTAGGGCACTATTCCTAACAGTTGGTGTGCGGCGGTGGAGAAGTTGATGTTGTTCCTTTCTCGTGCGTGGTGTGTCTTTGTGAAAAGGAGGGAGGCAGTTAGGTTTAAAATTGGAATTTTAAGCCTAAAAACGTGTAACTGAGGCCTAACAGAAGTTGCGATTTTGACTGGTAATGGGAGTTACCTAATTAAAACGCACTAGGTGTAACGCCCGTTACTCCCCTTGCCTCGAATGCCTGTTACAATTAACAGGCACTACCAAAACATAACTGAGAGAGGGTAATGCCCGTTACTACAACTCCGCCTAAAATATTAATTCAACGGAAACACAATTCGGATGGTGCTTAATCACGTTAATTACATAATTAACTAATAAAATGCAGTCAAACCATAGTGCACCAATCTTGAAATACGTATCATCTCAACACATATTGCAATTAATCGCATCAATTCATTCTCCACCCAAGTAAATTCAAGCATGTATAAAATAAATGGACCTCAAAATAGTTATTAAATCTTGAATCACGGTCCTTGCTGTCGTACTAAACTCCTAGGTCCAACAACGCCTCAACTAACCTGTGAAACGAAAGAGAAACCAAAATTAAACACGAGAAAAACGAGAACGAAAGAAAAGAAAAGAACAAAAGCAAAAGAAAGAAGGGGAAGAGTAAATAGTTCTAAGTTATAGTCGTTAGCTTGACTTCAGAAATGGGATTAATTCGGGGAATCCAGTAACACACGTGAAGTGTGTTTTTCGATAGGCTCGCTAACTAGATACGACTTCAACCTCTGTCCATTCACCACAAACGTACCCGAAGCTTCGTTCCCTATCTCGACGGCCCCACTTGGCATCACCTTAATAACCCGAAACGGACCGGACCAACGGGACTTCAATTTCCCTGGAAATAACTTCAATCGAGAGTTGAACAACAAAACCAATTATCCACTTTGAACTCCTTAATTCGGATATGCTTATCATGCCATTTCTTCGTTCTCTCCTTATAAAGCTTGGCATTTTCATACGCAGTGAGCCGGAACTCGTCTAACTCATGTAATTGTAAAGCTCTCTTCTCGCCGGCCTGCTTAAGATCAAAATTAGTGGCTCTAATGGCCCAATACGCACTATGCTCGAGTTCAAGAGGAAGATGACATGCCTTCCCATAAACTAACTTATATGGTGATGTTCCGATAGGCCTCTTAAAAGCAGTTCTGTACGCCTATAATGCATCATCCAACTTGGATGCCCAATCCTTCCTTGATCTACTCACTGTTGATAGTATGCATAAATTACATGAAAATCCCTTTAATTTCCCCCTGAATTGGATTAGATTTCTACTTAATTTGCTTCTATTTGGCTTTCGCAGAAACATGTTGATAAATAAGGGATTTGGCAGAATTATGAAAAAAAGATGCTAAGTGCTGCAAATGCCTGAGCCATGACCACAATGCATGATCATCCCTAAGGCTAATGCACGTAGAGCAGACCACAGTCAACAAGTACGGTTGATTCCTCTTCTTGGGACAGGTGGCACACATGCAACAGCTTGCTAACATGGCTTACATGCAAGAGTTGATCCTACGTTTTTTAAGTTTCAAGAATCCTAATCATGCTTATTGGGATTTGTAAAAGCCATTTTGTCTCCCTTGATCCTTATCATTTCTAGACTTAAGGATACTTTATATAAGCTAGTTAAGTGGGGAAAAAGGAAGAGGGAGAGAGGGAGATAATTCTGAAAGTAGAACGTAGCAGCAGCAGCTGCTGGAGCAGAGCGAGAACAGGGGCTGATCCCCTGTTTCGACCAAGAGCAAGATTTTCTCTTCCTTTCCTCTTTTTAGTTCAATTACAAGCTTAGATTATGAAGCACTTTAACATATCTTTTGTAGCTTGATTTAGTTGTTTTACTTTCAGTTCCTTAGCAGTTTATTAGCCTTTTATATTCTGTAAATATGAACAACAGCTGAACATATCTATCTTAGTTAGGTTGTATCTTTATTCCCTGCCAATATTTATGAGATCTAACTGAATGAACGCGAATCTGATCTATGGTATTTATGCATGCTTTGAACGTACTTGTATAAGTTGTTTTCAAATCATCTTTCTGATCAATCGATGCCTAGATAACAACTTGATAAGGTTACACTGATACTTGATACGTAATAGTCTTGTAAAGGTGTAGAAGAACCGCACATCAGTGAGAGTTTACCACCATGTTTACTCAATAAAATGATGAGGCATGCGTAATATCACAAGTCCAAGCTTCTTGAGATTTTGGATCATGATTAATGTCCTTTTGGTGCTCAATGCTATCATATAGTTAAATCCTAGATACTTGTTCGCGGGACTGCTATGTGGTAAGAATTTAATTGATGAGCTTCTCTTGATTAAGTTGAAATTAAGAAAGGATGATATGGATAAGCTTCTTGTCTATTGTAAGTTAATCTACCATTTGGTTAGATTTGATTTTTGCATCCAGGATTAGATACGAGCATGGAATGAAGTAACAACTTAGCTAAGATATTTCTCTCATAATCAACCTTCACAACTCTCTTTATTTTCAGTCGTAGTTATTCGAAGTAATCTGATTTTGTGCTTTAAAATAGTTTGTTTTAATTACACAAACCCCCCATCTCTTTACTTTTGTTGTTTGTTTGCTTGGCTATTAGGAGATTTACGAGACCAACCAATCTCTGTGGGATCGACCCTTTACCACTATACACAATTTATTGTGTTTGGTAGTTTAGGGATATTATTTGGTGGATTCGGCACCCATCAACTGTCTTCTCTTGAATCTGCTTAAGTTCCCTATCAGAGATTTCAACCTGCCCACTCGATTGGGGATGATACGGAGTAGCCACGTGCTGATGAACTCCATACTTCTTCAATAGAATCTTAAGAGGTTTATTGCAAAAGTGAGCACCTCCATCACTAATAAGAGCTCGGGGAACTCCAAATCGACTAAAAAAATTCTTCCACAAAAATTTCAACACCACCTTGGCATCATATGTGGGCGTAACTATGGCTTCAACCCACTTAGATACGTAACTCCCACCAAGATGTACTTATTGTTGGGATTAGTGTCCTGAAAATTTAATTTCTTTGTAAATACTTCGATTTTTGTTGGATTAATAAAACTGAAATTATTGCAAGTTATGAGTATATTAACATAATTAATAACGTGTGATTATATTCTTATATGAAATGTGTTTCATAGGAAAGGACTTTGGATATCGAAATCACGTGTTATTAAAGTTCTAGTCGGTAAGATAAGAATAAGTTCTTATCGAGACTATAATGTGTTATATAAGATGATTAGTCTTTCATCATAGGGAAATGGAGTTTCCAGTTATAATACATTGATGATTTTCAATAGATTTGGAAACATCGAACTGGACTACTAAGATAGTTCATTTTAAACTACTATCTAAAATGAACCAATCTTATGGAGCATTGAACTTTTAATCCTGGTAGTATTTCGACTTTAGGCATGTAGTGTTAATCATTGTAATGTGCTCATAAGTGAGGTCTCGATATCGAATGACCGAAACCTTTGTATGTTCAGTGATTACTTGAAATGTGCTGAAGAGAAATATTGATCGAGGAATCTGTGGCTTTGCTTGAAAGTTAAAAGATATTCCTGAAATAGATTTGCAAAGTTCGAATTAAAACTTTGGCCAAAATACTTCGTGTGATGTGCCACTGAAGTTGTATCTTGAATGTGTTTCACGTACAAGAAATTTGAACTTAAGGCAAATCAGGAGTTTTCAGATTAGAAGTGAAAAATAAATGATAGTAGTATTAATTTATTTTCATGGATATCTACACGGAGGAGTAAAATACAAAATTATTGCAGATCGAGAAATTCGTGAATAATTTAATTAATTTTAGAGTGCAACAATATTTATTTAGTGGAATTAAATATTGTTAAACGGTAATTAATTATTATCATGGGATGATAATATATTAACCCGTTTGGAGCTAAAATTAATTAGTCCTGCAGGTCCCCCAGCAAGCCCCAATCGAAAACCCGAAGATAAAACAATAAAGGGAAAGAGAGAAATAAAATTTTAAAGTGTTTGAAATTAGCCAAGGATTTATTTTAAGAAAATAAATCAAGTTCAAAAGAGTTAGAAATGCCCGAAATTTTATTTTGGAGAAAATAAAATTTTCATCAAAAAAAATTTATTTTTTATGCTGACGTGGCACCTAACGTGTCACGCCAAGTCATCCGATCGGGTCCTAGGTGGCACTGACAGGGCACCGCGTGTGCGGTTGTGATCGCGACACATCAGCACGAATGTACGGTCCAAATTTGATCTGGACCGGGCCAGTCAATCGGGTCAGGGTCGATGGGTAGGATCGGGTCAACCGGATCCGATTGGACCGACCCGGACACGTGGCCAAGTCAGAATCGACCACGTTAGCCAGAAACCCTAGCCGCGTGTACAACACACGCGCCACCTTCAGGTGGCGCGTGTGGGGGTATTTCGGCTCGTTCTCTGCGCCGTTGGACTCGTGGTGATGAGAGCTTCAACGTAGTCACCTCGAAATTTGTGTCCAAGTTGGCTACGTAAGTGGGAGATGAAATTACTATTTTGCCCTCGAATTTTCCCCTATAAATAGGGGGCTTGGCTTCTCATTTTTTCTCACAACTTTTGGGAGAGGTTTTGGCTGAGTTCTCGGCTTTGAAACCATATCCCTTTTCTCCTAGTTAATTCCGATTTATTTTGGAATTAATTTTAGTTAGGTGTTTCTATATAAAACGCCTAATTTCAGGAGATTAAACCCTGAAAAGGGTTTTCTAGTTTAAATTTTTATTTTCTCTTAGAGAAATACTTTCGGAGCCCACACTCTGAGGGTTTCTCTGGGGGTTATTACAAGGAAGCTCTGCCGGTTTCACGAGGAGATCGGGTATCGGGTTCTTGGGAGGTGAATTCCGGGCGCAGTAAGTGAAAGGTATTTTTATATTATATTTTGTTTAAGCATGATAAATTAGGTGCTCTTAAGTGTTAATTACATGCTTTATTTATTTGCCTTGTGATTTAAAATTTATTATCAATTGCATGTATATACTTGAGTAGTTCCAGCTAGTCTTCCGCTGTTTGTATTTAAATATTTTTATAAATATTTTGATATCTGTATATTAGGGAAAAATTTTAAAGTACGGTCCCGGAACAGTACCATTTCGGGTCCCTGTACTAGCACTTATCTCCTAGGGATGACGGGAAGGGTCCCATGAAATCAATGCCCCAGACGTCGAAAAGTTCAATCTCCAAAATATACCTTAAACATACCGAAAAGGGTCCCTATATTTTTCGTCCTTTGACATGAATCACACTCAAATATAAAAGCGTGTGCATCCTTAAACAGTGAAGGCCACCAAAATCCAGACTGTAGCACCTTTGCAGTAGTCTTGCTTGCACTCGCATGACCTCCATAAGGGCTAGCATGACATTGATATAATACCTTCTCAATCTTATCCTGAGGTATACATCTCCGTACCAGATCATCGGAACAGTGGTTGTAGAGGAAAGGCTCCTCCCACTAGTAATACTTTGCATCGGAAAGGAACTTCCTCCTTTGGTGGAAACTCAAGTCGGGAAGTACAATCCTACTAACCAAGTAATTCACGAAATAAGCATACCATGGTACTCCGGAATTCACTTTAAACAACTGCTCGTCCGGGATGTTCTCCACTATAGCTTCTTCTTTATCTTCAGCTGTCTCTTCAAATTCTAACCTTGACAAGTGGTCGACCACCACATTCTCTATCCCTTTCTTGTCCAAAATATCCAAATCAAATTCTTGAAGTAACAAAATCCAGCTGATGAGGCGCGGTTTGCTATCTTTCTTGGACAAAAGGTATTTGATGGCGGCATGATCCGTATATACCACAGTTTTAGAACCTATCAAATAAGAACGGAACTTGTCAAAAGCATGTACAATAGCTAACAGTTCTTTTTCAGTGGTGGCATAATTAAGTTGTGCATCATTAAGTGTTTTGCTAGAATATGCAATAACGTGTAATTGCTTCTCCCTTCTTTGACCAAGAACAACCCCTATGGCCAAATCACTAGCATCACACATGAGTTCAAACGGTCAATTCCAATCCGGTGCCACCATAATGGGTGCTGAAGTGAGCTTGTAATGCCCCGTTTTCCCGACAAGTCAGGTTTGACGTCACAAGTGAGGTTAGGGCACTAGTTGAACCCGTTTTATATTATTGCTTTGAAATGATTCGGGATAGGTTAGGACAGGTGTATTGTTTAGTGGAACCCCGTATTTACTCTTACATTGGAGTTGCATTTATTTTCTTAACATTGAATGGTTGCTTTGCTTCCGCATTGTCGTTCCTGTTCTTATGATCCAGGGTTAGATTCCGCCTAGCTAGATGGTTTTTTTATTGTCTTCCGTTCGCTGTGGGTTTGCTTTATGTATGGATTAGTTCATTTCATATGTGGACCGAACTCATAGTGTGGGGGATGTAGTGCTCTCGTCACAGGTGCTATAGAGCTCCTTTTTCAATCTGACAAAAGCAAGCAAACAAACATTATCAAATATAAATTCAGCATCCTTCTGTAAAAGCTTGCAAAGAGGAAATGTGATTTTGGAGAAATCCTTAATAAACCGGCGATAAAAACCGGCACGACCAAGGAAACTCCTAACTCCCTTAATGTTGGTTGGTGGCGGCAACTTCGCAATCACTTCAATTTTGGCTTTGTCAACCTCAATTCCCTTCTCAGAAACTCTGTGGCCCAGTACAATCCCCTCTTTCACCATGAAGTGGCACTTTTCCCAATTCAAAACTAAATTAGTCTCCTCGCATCTCTGCAAAACTTGGGTTAAGTTCTGCAGACAAGAATAAAAAAAAGAGCCAAACACAGAAAAATCATCCATGAATATCTCCATGGTACGCTCAATGAAATCATAAAAAATTGTCATCGTGCATCTCTGAAATGTAGCTGGGGCATTACATAATCCAAACGGCATTCTCTTGAAAGCAAAAGTACCATAAGGACAAGTAAAAGTGCATTTTTCCTAATCTTCCGGGGCTATAGCTATCTGATTATAACCCGAATACCCATCCAGAAAACAGTAATATGCATGCCCAACTTATCGTTCTAACATCTGATCAATGAAGGGAAGGGGAAAGTGATCTTTTCGTGTTGCAGTATTAAACTTCCTGTAATCAATACAAACTCTCCAACCTGTGACTGTCCTAGTAGGAATCAATTCATTATTTTCATTCTTAACTACGGTCATCCCCCCTTTCTTTGGTACAACCTGAACAGGACTAACCCACTTACTATCTGAGATGGGATAAATGATCCTGGCATCTAACAGTTTAATTACCTCAACTCTAACAACTTCCTTCATGTTCGGGTTCAACCTGCGTTGGTGTTCTAAAGAGGGTTTATGCTCATCCTCCATCAAAATTTTATGCATGCAAATAGTTGGGCTAATCCCCTTAACGTCAGAAATAGTCCATCCTATAGCTTTCTTATGATCTCTCAAAACCCTTAACAAAGCATCTAATTGTATCTCAGACAACTCAGCAGAGACCACAACAGGTAATGATTAGATTCACCCAAGAATGCATATTTCAAATGATTAGGAAGTGGATTCAATTCCAAACTAGGAGCCTTAACAATTGAAGGGGGAGGAGTGGGCTTACTTGTACCCAACTCCTCATAAACAAACCTTTGCCAGAACGGTACGAATGGGGTGGCCTCAAGTTCCCTTGAATAGGCAGCAATCTCTTCAAGCAAATCTTTCCCATCTATTCTCTCTTGAATTCCCTGCAAACATAATTCAAGAGGGTCATCTCGTAATGTTATAATTGAAGTAGGACCCTCTACCATAAAACACTGTTCTTCCATCACTGGTCCCTTCATGGTTTTGAATAAATTAAACTCCACTTGTTCTTCCCCCACTCTTAGAGTTAGCACTCCATTCTTTACATCAATCAATGCCCCGGCTGTAGCTAAGAAAGGTCTTCCTAGAATTAATGGCATATTTCGGTCTTCTTCCATATCCAGCACGAGAAAGTCTACCGGAAGATAAAACTTCCCAACCCATACAAGGGTGTTTTCTAAAATTCCAGTCGGGTATGTGATGGATCGATCCGCCAATTGCAATGAAACTGTAGTTGGCTTCAAAGAATCCAAACCTAATTTCCTGTAAATAGACAAAAGCATTAAACTTACACTAGCACCAAGATCACATAAAGCTTTATTGAAAGTCAAATTGCCAATAGTACAAGGAATAGAAAAACTCCCTGGATCCTTAAGCTTCGGGGGAAGCTTATGCTGAATTATAGCACTGCACTCTTCAGTAAGTACAATCGTGGCATACTCCTCTAATTTCCTCTTGTTAAAGAGGATCTCCTTCAGAAACTTCACATAAGTAGGTATTTGTGCTAATGCCTCTGCGAACGGGATATTGATATGCAACTCCTTGAATATGCTCAAAAACTTCTCAAACTGTTTCTCTAACTTCTGCTTCTGTAGTCTTTGCGGAAAAGGAACTGGTGGCACGTACTTCTTAGGTGCCATTTTCTTTCACTTTTGGCTTTGAAGAGGGCTCTTCCTCTTTATCCTCCACATCCATTCTTTCGGTTTCAACTGCTTCTTCAAATTTCTCATCAACAGTATTGTCTACACCAGAATCTGTAGGTAACTTTGGTCCTTCGTATTCCTTACCACTTCTCAGGGCAATGGCTTTACTATGCTCCTTCGGATTAATCTCTGGACTTTTGAACTTCAAAGACTGGGCAATCTGACCAATCTGAGTCTCCAAATTCCTGTTCTGATTTACCACCTGTTCTACTTGAGTTTCCAATTTCTGATACCTCTCCGAAGATGCGGCTATGAACTTCTCAAGTGCAGCCTCCTATCCCTGTCTTTGTTCCTTTAGAGTTTGAGTATGAGGGATGTACGGTGGAGGCTGTGGCTGCATTAGGTGTTGGCCTAATCTTTGGAGGATATTTTGAAGAGGTGGTGCTTGAGGTCTAAGTTGAAATTGTGGTCTGGGGTAATGTGGTGGTTGGTGCTGCCAGCCTGGATTGTAGGTGTTTGAGTTATTTGCATAATACACTTGATCTTGCACCTGTTCACCTGTATTGGCATAAAGACACACGTTAACTGCATGTGGACCACTACATATTTCACAGATTACCTGAATTGATTAGGCTTATATCCCAACTACATTGACAGAAAGTTGGTATAATTTCTTGTTGAGAGCCTCAAACTTGGCATTTATGGTGGTTAGACCATCTAGCTCTAAGACTCCTGCTGTCACCTGAGTTGGTAGGGGGTGGTTTCTCTCATGCACAAAAACATCATTTTTGTGACATGTTATCTAACAGTTCAGTAGCAACTGTTTCAGATTTTGACAAGAAAGCTCCACCAGCTTCAGCATCCATCGCTCCTCTGAAAGTTGGGGACATCCCATTATAGAATGTCTGAAGTAGCAATCAACTGGGAATGCCATGATGTGGGCATTTCTTCTGCAATTCCTTATATCTCTCCCAGGCTTCATAGAAAGATTCCCCTTCCAGTTGTTTAAAACCCTGAATATCATTCCTATACTTTGTGGTTTTGCTCAGCGGAAAGAACTTAGCTAGGAAGGCCTGAGAAAGTGCGTCCCAGCTCTGATAGGATTCACTCGGTACCGTACTCAACCATGCCTTGGCTCTTTCCCTTAGTGAAAAGGGGAATAGCCTAACTCGGATAGCATCAGTAGTGACATTGTGGATATTGAAGGTATCACACATCTCAAGAAAGAACTCAAGATGTGATTTCGGATCCTCCAATGGTAATCTTGAGAATGGATTGTTCTGTAGCAAATTGATTATAGCTGGTTTGATCTCAAAGTTGTTTGCTGCTATCGGGGGACGGGTTGCGGTCTGAATTGCCCCAGCATTGGGCACATTATAATCTCTAATCGCTGGAGGAGGTGGTGGATCTTGGGGTGGATCAGTAATTGGTATTGTAGCCTGTTTCTGTTTTTCGCTTCCTCCTAATAGCACAAAGTGTTCTCTCAATCTCCGAATCGTAAGGTACTAATTCCGGATCTTGAGATTGTCGCATGCACCGTGATCCTGCATAAAGGAAAGGAAAATCCTTAGCTCAATTCCACAATGACAGAAGACTATGAACACAAAGTAAAGTAATGGTCTAAAGCACTGGATCAAAATATTTAAGCAATGTTGATTTAAAGCGCCTTCCCCGGCAACGGCGCCAAAAACTTGTTGTTATGATTTACTAAGTTAAAATCAATCGTACAAGTGTACATTTAATATACGTGTAGCACAACAGGATCGTACCCACAGGGAAGGGAAATCAATCACTACTCAATGTAACGCCCCGATTTCCGGTCATTCAGGTGCGCACGACACGTGTGAGTTTTCGAGAGTTAGGATTTATTTAATTCTTTTGTTTGTTAAACTTATACATTACATGAGAATTATATGAATTACATTTGAACATATTTACGTGAAATTATATGAATTCATATCAATTTGGAAATTATTGCATGATTTGAAAATGATTGTTACGTGAAATAATTACCGAACGTGATTTAATTGCCTAATTGTCCCTAAATGACCAATTATTTGAACTTGAGGACTAAATTGCATGATTGATTCTTGGATTTAATTGATCATTTTCCAAACCTTTATACTTAATTGCCAAAACTTAAAAATCTTGAGGGTTTAATTGCAATTTTAACCAATTCATCAAAACCAAGGTATGAATTACGTAATATATCTTCTTCTTCCTTCTTCCATTTTCATTTCATATAAAAATATCAAACATTGTTTCCCATTTCTACAGATCAAGAATATCAAGAAGGAGAAGAGAGATTTCATCGTTTCAAGCTAGTATTTTGGAGGAATTGAGAAGTTTGAGGTTCCATCATCATCACCATCATCTCATCTCTTCCCATATCTTTTATTCAAGGTAGATATGAATGATATATGTGAATCTTTGAAATTCTTGATGAAGCTAGGGTTATGAATTTATTAAATAAAGTGCTTATTTGTTGTTGGATACATGAATACATGATCATAACTTGGATTGATGCATGAATTCTTGAACAAATTGAGTTTATGTGATGAATTCATATATGAGTTTGAAAGTGGAAGATCTTGATAATAATGTGTGATTTAAGTGTTTATATGGAACTTTATTGCATTTTAAACAAGTATGCATGTTGATTTCCATAAATATTGCATTTTGGTGATTGAAAATTGGTGTTTTGGTTGGTTTTGTTTTGGTTCATGCATATCCCCTGTTTTCCCGACGCTTTTGCTGCTGCTGCACTTAAGGTCGCTCCCACGACCGTTTCATGACCATTTTTTTATCGCGGCCGCAACCAACGGCCCGGTAACTTTCTGTTTTTCCATCGCGGCCGTGACTACTTTTCAGTACAATTTTGTCACGGCCGCGACACCCTCAAAAGAGCTCCGATTGACCTGATTTTTGAACCCACAGAAACCTCTTGAAGTCTAGAATATTCTCCAATTAGAATCACCTCAATATATTCTCTCATTTTTGAGATATAATCAATTCTATTTTATGTCGCTACTTCATTGGCAATCTGCATTCATCCAACTTCAAGCTTACGCCATTTTCTCCTCGCTTGGAACTAGAAAACGAGCCATATATCATCGAAAAGATATACTTGTATAGTTTCATTTCCAATAAACAAACTCAATTGTAACCTCTAGAATTTAATATATTCCAGTTTTCCTACAGCATGTACGTTCCCGGAAATTGTCAATTTTTGCCAAACTTCCCCAAAACCTCTCTTCTTGCATTCCTTTCACTCTCTTGGCTCCCGTATGTGAATTATATGATATATATGCTTAGTTAATTGATAATTATGCTTCTACTTGACACTTCTTGGTACTTAATTGCTCAAACGTGATTGTGTGACTCCATGCCTTCTACGAATTGAATTTGAAACGTTTGAATGATATGACTACATGACTCCTTGAGATTAATTTCATCTCTTAAGTGTTAATTGGATCTCATATATGTTTAAGTGTCGCTTAACTGTTAATTTATTTGGTTATTAAAGTGTTAGGATAGTTTATTTATTTACATGAGCATTCCCGTGCGTCATTCTTGGTCTCATTATTGAGTCGTGTCTCACGTGTACACTATGTTTCCTTTCTTGTCTAGTTCTTCTCCAGGATGGAGGTTATTGATCAATTAGCACCTTCATACATCCTTGGGTCATCTTGTCACCTGTCAGTTGAGGTTTAATTGCTAGTTATCTAGAACCCGTATAACCCTTATGTGGATTTTCAAGCCAAAAGGTATAGATATATCTATAATCTTTCCCAAAACCCTTAAATGATCGCAAGCAAGCCATGTTCATTGAAAGCAAGTCATATATCGTACTGAATCAAGCATGTTTGGCAAGTAATCATGTTCACTGCAGGCCCGAGGGCTAGTGTATGAGCCAACCGGGAAAGCATAGGACTGACAGGTAACTCTGCACTCCCCTCATACCATTTGGGATCACCTCTGAATCCACCAGGAGGTTTGGTGGAGGAAGAAATCCCGTGCGTGGGAGTCATGTTCCTGACGTACACCATTCATGGATGGTTGAAGGCTAGCTAACCTTCCCCTTACCCGAAGGAAAAAGGGGTTCACGAAACTGCTACTTGTGCACTGTAATTGAATTGCATAACCACATGATTAATTAAATCAAGCATATATTATTCACTATTGGAGTAAAGATTGGAGAATTGCCCTCACTCGCCGGGCCACAGATTGAATTGAATGAATTGTGGAAATCGGATAGCTGTAGTCTCGGGTGAGATCTATCTCATTATTGAACTTATCTTGTTTCTTTTATAAAACCTTACCCGAGATTATAACTTGCATGTTACGTGCGTTAATATTTATTTAAACCCCTCACTCAGTCTTTCGTAGAATGACACCTCACTTTTCAGGTTCTTACAGGAGCGTGCTAAGCGGGAGTCGAGTCCAGTCCAGTCTTTACATTCGAGTCAATCACGGTGCATTTTATTTATTGTCGCAAATGAATTAATGTAACTCATCATGGTACCATTAGTGAATTGTATATGTTATCATAAACCATACCTGATTAGTGAAATACTTACTTATGTTTCACTATGTTATCATACACTAATTGACATGGTTTGGGGTTTTAGTCCCGCCTAGCTAGCTTGGTTATTTTATTGTCACCCGTTCGCTATGGGTTGGTTCATGTACGGATTACCCATTTTGTATGTGGATCGACCTATAGTGCGGGGGTGTGGCATCTCTACGTATAGGGTGCTACCACTCAATATCTATCTCCAATCTAAAGACCTAACGAATTCAAGTTGTTTATTAATCTACTAGAATAAAGCACAATTAACCGAACTAAACACACGTGGATTAACTCAATAGACTAATTACGCTGGGGAGTAATAATTCATACATTCAAGATTTAGCATAATACTCGTTTGACAAGCGTAATTCTACAACCTAGTCACTTATGTTTGTATTATCCTCTCTCACGGTATAACCAAGTGCTCAATTAAGCTCAATGTTGCTCTCGCAATCATCAATAATTAATTAAACCATATGATTAAGACTAGTGCAAATCTAGTTCTTGCGGCTTGGCATGGAATAAGATTTACCGTTGTAAAGACGAAAAACCAAATCTCTTTGCATTCTTAACATCTACTAGTTATGAAAACCATCTCCATTACCCTCAATCTCTCGATTCTCCGGTAATCCTAGATTATGCTAAGGCTGGCCAGACCGTTGCAATTTAATTCGAATCAGTTTTGAAACTAAGAATTAACATAAGTCATTCAAGCATTATATCAATCACTTAGTATACACTCATCATCACTCCCCTAGCCTTATGGGTTTAGCTACTCATAATTAAAGCAAAACTCATAAAACTAAAGGGAATTGCATTAAAGAAATTCATGTTCATCAAATCAAAGCAAGGTCTTAAAAATAGACTCTAAACATTCAATAAAATCTGGAAAAACAAATCTAACATGCAAAATGAATTAAACAAAACCTGAAGGAATTAGTTTGATAATTAAAGCAATAAATACAACCGGAAAAACTAAAATTATTTGAAGAATTCGATCCTTTTCATCTTCTCGAAACTCTTTGAACAACTCTTGCAAGAACTCCGTATCTCCTCCTCCAAGCTAGATCAAAAACTAAAGAAGAAGACTCATCTAAAAAGACTCCAAAACGGCTTAAATATCTGCTCAAAATCTGTCTCGCCACCCTAGGTAACGGGCGTTACCTATCCAAGAACAAATCTCATTAACGTCCATTACAGTCCTGAAATCGCAATAACGTTTTTATAAGTGGTAGCGGGCGTTACCACTTTCCTTCTACCTAGGGGTAACGGGCGTTACCCCTCTCGCGCAAAGAATTCCTCCTACTGCCTCTGGTAACGGGCGTTACCAGAGTTGTCTGCCAGGGAGTAACGGGCGTTACTCTCATACTTCGCCCAAAGGTATCCTCCCGTGTCTGTTAACGGGGATTAACAATAATGCACTTGTAAGGGGTAACGAGAGTTACTCCTTTTTCCTCTAAAAATACGTGAATTTGCCTCGCATTGCCGTTTCTCAGCTCCAACTCCTAAAACACCTGAATGGAGCAAAATAAACACATAAACGCATCAAACGACACAAAAATATGCTCTAATTAACGCTTAAATCCATGCGCATTCTACACTCAACAGGTACCTACATACCGTCCACAGTTTCAACTACATATCAAGCGCGTTATCATAGTAGAAAAAAAATTACGTCTCTAAACACCTTAGTGGTGTGTAATTGTATTTCGTATATTACTTAATCGATGGGAGGGTTCGGCTGCTGACGGGAGGGTTTTGAGAGATGCAATTCATAGACCTAATGGACTACAAGTACCTAGAGGCTATTTTCCCCAAATGAATATGTTATATTAATAAAAAAAAAAAATTCAGCCATTTTTTTCTAGGTTACGCATATTCATAATTTAATTATTTTTTTAGAAAAATATTACCTCTATGATACGAGCTACACGAGGGGGGGGGGGTTGTTTCCTAGTACCTTATAGAGGAGTGAGGTATATTGGCTTGAGAAGTGATTTTCACGTGATTGAATGCGATTGGGTCAATCTTTTATTCAATCCCAGAATGAATGATTCTTCTATCCTCCTCATGGAAGGAAGTATCCTAATGACCCACAAAACAAAAGGGCAACGGAGTCCGGTTACTGGAAAGCAACTCGAAAAGTAAGAAGTGTAAAATTAGGTTCAAATATAATTGACACGAAAAGGACATTAGTGCTCCACATAGGTTGAGTTCCGAAAGAGAAAAGAATAGAATGGATAATGTGCGACTATTGCATAAATCAAAAATCTCAACTGGGTAAGTTATGTTTACATTGGAAATTTTTTTTTTTTCAAAGAAAAAAAAGACTTCGGGGATGATTCTTTAATACTATTTTGGTGAGTGATAGGATTTCATAGTGGTGTGCCAACCCTGGAAGATTAGTGAATTCCATATAAATGAAAACCCAAGAAGGAATTCGAGGGACTTTTCAGCAGCAAACGATACCGTGACAATGTTATACTTTGGAGAGTAATCAGGCATGAATGATTCACGTAAACCGATACATTTGTGACCCTGGAGATCCGTTCTTTGTCCTATTCCAAGATGAGGCCTCTTGCTCTTTATTTTCACCTACAGATTTTATGCCAGATGACGATCTAGCAAGGGGGCTTGTGCCTCTTATTTCTGAAAGAATTGGTAGGATCTTTAAATATGTCGAAAAACCCCCGGCCCAAGATTTTTTCCTCTTGCTGAAGAACCCACAACACTGTGAATTGTGGGGTAGTCCTCAGAAATGGTGGGTGAGCAGAACCAATCGTTCATTCCCGTTCATTCTCTAATGGAGTAAAGACAAAAGATAACTATAGTAGCAATTACAATTCTCATTCTGTAGAACAGGTTGATAGCTCGGAGACAAATTAAAAGATTGAATATGTTTCTCATTTGTTGAAATTATTCTCTCATTCAGGTTTTTCTTTTAATTATAATTTTTTGATTGCTAGTTGTCCAACTATCCTTGCGAAACACAATTTGGTACCAAATCTGTTTGCAGGTTCATACGCTCATTAGCCTCTGGCAGTCTAATTGTGCCCTTGCTCACTTCTTTCTTAGTTGATTCTCCACTAATGTTTTTCATTAAATTTTATTCTAATGAATTCTTTTCCAATTACAAGGCCATGCAGAGGAAGAGGATTGTTACTCGGACATAATGAAAGACGACATAATAAAGCTTGATAATCTTATTTACCGCAAAGAGAAAATCCAAAGTGAAGTCCAAGTAAGGACCCGATTGAGATACTCTACCAATGTTTTTGGCCCCCCAAGGAATAGTTAATCGACGGATCAGGTTGAGAAAGCTGAGGATGAGATTTTATTCAACTGAGCAACTCGAAATATATAAACTTAATGTGTAGGATACCCTTATTGAAAACACGCTTGATACACACTCTACACACTTTCTTGAGGTTGCAATCGATAAATTGTCGATAATGAGGAAAAAATTTATGTCCATATTCATGATTGTGACTGTTTTTATCTTGCTAATACTACTACTAGTCGGTAACAAGCTTAAAGATACTTTCTAGTGTAGCGGATCGTCCTTTTGCCTTCAATCATTAGGTGAATTGAAAATTGTTTGATATATTTATTATTGATTTCATTTATAGATTCCAACAAGTATTGAGGAAAAACCGGGTTAAAGGAGTCGAGTTTTGACATAAATATAAATCAATACCAAATTATGTATATCGGATTTGTTATATAGATAGTTGATCCGTAGTTCACGCATATTTGTACAGGTTTGGTGAAAGGAATGTATATTTTATGTCTATTAATCAGGCATTCTTGGGCATGTGTGTATGGGTTGATTTGTTTGTATTTGCTTCTTAATGGCACCTTGCTAGTTCTATCTTTGCTTGATTCAGTTTTGCTAGATAAGAATGTCGAATTCAGGGATAAAGTTAGGAATTATAAGTTTTATAATTCAATTTTAAAATAATATAGAGAAATTTTCCATTTGAAAGAATGGAGTGTCGAGACATCCAGACCATATAACTAAAGGGAATTATTCAAACCTCCATCATACTAAAGTAAGGTACGTAATTGAGTGAATGTTTGAATTCTAAGTGTTTGTTCGGGTGTGCTACAAAACCCGTTTTTTTATCCAATCAAGGGTTAGAACTAGATTATCATCTCTTGTTGCCTATTGCACAATTTCGTAAGGCTTGAGATGACGATAGATGCTCTTGATGGTTTAGTCCTTGAGAAGCAGGGCGTATATAAAATTATGGAAAAGTATGAAGAAAATATTCAAACCACCCAATGTTGGACAAATTGGTGTGAAAATCTGGTACAAAATATGTACAATGGATGGCCCGGATGTCATTAATTATTTATTGGAGCATCTTGTGAACACCTTTTGACTATGATGTTGTAAACACTTTTAATTTTCATTCCAGAACATATTTTGTTTAACTATACACCCCTAGAACTTTGTTGTGGTTCTGATTTTAGATTTTTCCAATTTGAGACGGTTGTGACCAATGTTTTTTTAATGAATGTTTGGTTTGGTAAATGTTTTTTATTACAAATGGTGAATGTTGTGCTCATTAAGTGGTGCCCTAAATAGTCATATGAATTATTGCTTGCTTTTTTATTTCGAGTGCACATGCCTATGGGTTGTTAATTTCCGTCTATGATGCATATTATGTTACCAATAAGAGATTATTTTGAAAACTTATCTTCTCATTTACAGATTTCATTAACTCTTAACATAGAGGGAATGAGGAGTTCTAAGGGAAAAGGGCATTGCGATTGGAAGGCACCTAAATGGTTTCATAGTGGTTTTTTGGTGTAAATGGAGAGTAAACTTAAGGATTATATGCCTAATACCTACCTGAGAGTAGATCCCAATATATCTTCTAAATACACTTCTTGGAAAAAGACGTACCATCAGATATCTAACGTTGTGAGCTACAACGGTATGAATTGAAATTCTAGCACATACACTATAGAGGTAGAACCTTTGGATACACTTATATATATATATAAATATATATACACACACACACATTTACCATAAGCCACCAAGAACGAAATATGATATACACACTCATATATATATATTTACCACAAGTCACTAAGAGCGAAATAGAGATGGAGAGTTTGATGATGGTGGTTATGGGGAGTTTTGCCAGAGTATTGAGGGCGGTGAGGAGTTCTGCTTTTTGGGCCGAGAGAAGAGAGTAAAAGTTTGAGTAGAGACTAGAGATAGTTTGAATAAATGTGAAATGTGAGTGTGAGAGCGGTGAGTGAAAAAAAGTGGGAGGATACATTTCCCGAGCTGAGAAGGCATGACCTTACCATAACTGTCACATCACATTCACAAATCCGACACTTACCATACTTAGTATAAATAAATAAGACTTACCTCATTTACTTAGTACAAATAAATAGTGAAAGTATTAAAGGTTTGAATTCAATTAATTAATGGGTGATATATACCATTCTATTGAGTGTTGTTACTTATTAGAGATTTGGGTATACTAGTTAGAAATTTAATTGTCAACTCACTTTGATTAATTTACGAGTTAGTATAATCATTAAAGTTATAGCTATACATTATAATCATTAATGGTAAGGTTATGTCCTCAATGAGAAATCTAGTTGTGTGTAGATTAATGTAGCTCAGACCACTGGGGTGTTGGAAAACACGAATCAGATAGCAGCGGAATTTAAAAATTTTTCCAACAAAAGGATCTTGAACTCGCAATCGTGTATCCAAATTCGTAAAGATAGAAAACTTACTTTTCTTTTATTCTTTCTTGAAGCGTTTCAAACCACCCAAGAACGCTCTTCTCGCGGCTTGACAACCCGTCCCTCGAAAGTCTCTTTCTACTTCAGAATCCATTGTCGGGATAGCAATCCACACCAACCTAGATTCAATTCATGTTAGAGATGTTCTTAACAATATAACATAAAGAAAGAAACATGAAACGAGAAAAGCAGGATTGAAACTCCCTTCGAAAACCAGTTTTGCGAAAGTAGAAAACTGCCAGTCACAAAACCCTCGTGAAAAAATTCATCCTTCAGGATATGGACGAACGGTTTTCGCCATCTTCTTTGGTTCGATTTTTTCATTCGCTTCACGTCGGGTTCAGAATCGTTTCATCATCCCTTCTGATCGTTTTGCTTAATCCCCACTTTTGGTAAAGCTCGAATCTTCAAAACTTCTAACTTGAAGTCTCTAGAGATAGTCCACCAACTTGGCTACAATCTAACTAGTAAGGATGCTAGTTCTCTAGTTAGTGTTTAGGCTTAACCTAGGGTTTCGTTTATCTTGGAGAAAGGATGGTGTTCAACACATGAACCAAAAGAATTTGATTAGCTCTAAAGGGGAGCATGAGCTCCCCTATATATAAGAAAGGGGAGGGACGAAATTCCTAGTCCTTAATGGGCTAGGATTTTGGTCTCTCTCTCTCTCCTATTACTTGATCATCAAGTAATTTTGACTTTGACTTTGAATTCTAATTCAAATCAACTTTCAAGAGAGCTAAAAATATCCAAACTATTTTTGGATAATTTTATACTTTATTTATTTAAAATAAATAACTTATTTTATCTAATTAATTAATTCATAATTAATTAACTAGATTATTTTTCTCCAAAATAAGACTTTCTTTTTAATTCAAAATTAAACCAGAGTCTATTAAATAATTAATCACATTAATTATTTAATACATAAATAAATATACACATATATTTATACACGTGTGTGACACGTGTCACTCACGTGAGCCACACGTGTGGTTTCACACGTGTGGAACCCTCTTGGCTTGATTAACTCGTTTAATCATTTTAAAGCCTCAACTCATGTAACCAAGTTGTTGTGTGTGACCCTCTAGGTTCTCAATTCAATTAGCAGTGACCCTAATTAATTAATTCACTAATTAATTAATCAGTCCACAGATTAAACAACCATAGTCTAGCAACAGGTGTTTAACCCCTAGCTGAATTGGAATGTTCGAATTCGACAGAACCTTTAAGTCATTGATTCATGTGAGATACAATCCTCCTACTTACTATCTCTCAACCAAGATCTAGGGTAAGGGAATAATCAGAACCCTAATAATCCGGTCTTAAAGCTAAGTGCATTTCATATCCATTTGATCTCAATCCAAGAAGCCCTTTTCTTGATGTCTTGATCTACTGCCTTGGCCAAGGACTCCATATGGCATATGACTGACTTACACAATAAGAGATCACCTTGCATATGCAAGTGTAGGTCCTTTCTTGATTCTCATTCACTTTCATGAATCACTTGTGCAGCCCCAGCATAACCCTTGAATCAGTTGTCTAAGGCAACACCCTTTAAAGCTTATACTAAAGACTACAGAGTTAATTCATAAAGTGACAAGGAACCTCAAGTCTAAGGATCAATTAATCACATCAATGACTCGTGAGATATTTCCTAATCTGGAAGTTTCCATTTCCTGAAATAGAAACTTCCTTTCCCATTTAGGAATGTTCTCACACGGGGCACCTCAGTGAACTTACTTATTAAAGTAAGCACCCTCATGTATCACGCACGTATTAACTATACACTTTGCACCTCCATGAAACAAGGTGGTCCTTCTTAAGGGCGTGATCCCACAAGCAAGCCTTAGAGGAGTCAGGTTGACACTCCCACTGTCTGTAGGACTCATCGGCTTGGAGTATTTTACTAATCATGACTTATGTGATATAGGGCTCGTTTCATGAACCATTTCACCTAAATGGTAGAGTCCTAAAGTCATCAGGATTAGGGGAGTTCTCATACATGCGCACGTAATGGAAACACATAAAACACGTATTGGCATATAAAGAAGTGTTTGCCTATAATCAATCGTATATTATTCAAAGATTGTCTGTGATACAAGAAAAGTCCCAAAGCAGATTACGTCGAATCGGCTTTCTAGGGCACTATTCCTAACATGGGGTAAGTTATTCCTGTGTTTAGCTTAGTAGCAGACCTTTAAATTACTTACTCATAATTGCAAACAAGTTCATACATGATGCATGACTTGGCATAATTTAAGCAATAGAAGCAGGTTTCCAAAGAACACATCATAAATCAAGTTAAACAAAGAGCTAAATCATATTTATGAAAGTTTTAATAATTATAAGACATGCTAGGGGGCGGGAAATCATCAAGCATTCGAAAGGTAAAACACAACATAAGATCAAACAAATTTCTCCTTCTCAAAATAAACAACACGGTCATGTAGTATGGTATGACCTATTAAATTTCAATTTGAAACAACAGACACGGTCATGTTCATTTAACACTGAACACTAACATGGTCGTGTTCCGTCACCTGCCACAATGCATAAGTGTGAAAATTGAACTAGAAATGGAGGATTATCAACCCAAAATCACACCAAAGTTCATATACAAGTTAATAACATCAAAATAAGCATCATAAAACACATATAAGTCATTTAGAGGCATAACATTATCTGAACACAAGAATTTAGCCATTCAAAGTATGAACATGAACTTCAACACAAAAGTTTGATCTCATTAATGGTGAAATCTTGGATAGAGTATGGAGCTAGTTAAAATCAATCACATTCTATCCTAAAACACCTAAGGAACACGTTCCAATCATCACATCAACCAAAACATGCCAGAACTCAACATGCAAGAAGATTTCACAAAAGCTTGAAAGTGCAAAAATGGTGGACTGCAAATCATGGCTTCTAAACAAGTAATACTCATTCCAATCAACTCCAAATCACGTTTTAACATAGAAATCATGTTTTAACAACCTCTAAATCACGTTTTAACATATAAATCAAATATTAATCCATTAACCTAAGCCCTAGTTCATGCATTTAGCTCAGAACCTTTAAGAATAAAACCCAAGTTAAAACTCAAGCAAAGCTTACCTTTAAAGTTGAAAATGAGGAGGAAATCTTATTCTACAACCTTGAATCTTACAATCTTGAGCTTGTCCCTTGAAGCTTGATGAGTTCTTGTGAGTTCTTGGGTGTTCTTTGAGTTTGGGAGAGAAATGGGATCAAATGATTTGCCAAATTTTGGTTTTAGGTGTAAAAGACACGTTATAACTTCTGAAATTAGTTTGGGGTTATTTGGGTAAAAAAAATGAGCAGGTTATGGGTCAATTGGTTAGGATATAGTGCAATTAGGTCGTAAATTAGGTTAATTGGAAATTTGGGTCGAAGTCAAAGCTGGAGCTTTAAAAATGTTGACTTTCCGATCACTTTCGTAAAACTGCTGTAAAATCTTCATAGTAACTCCAATTTGAGCGGAATGAATGCTTACGAACTCGTAATCGAATTTCCCAATCAGTCCCATGATTAAATAGTCCATTTGCAGACTGTAAAGTAAATTTACCATTTTGTCCTTATTTATACTTTTAACCTCAATTAAGCACATTCGATTAATCAATAAAGCATGTCATAACTTCAAGTATAAATAACACGAGCACATATTTAACAAGTCATAAGGTCGTATAATTCAAACATAGCACTATTATCACATAATTCACAAATCATGCAAGTCGAAAGTAAACACATACTTATCAATTAAAGCACAAAAAGGTAAAATGCGCTCACACGTAACCAAAAATTACCTTATCCGAATAGCAGGGTGTTACAGTTAGTCTTCATTTTCACACTATACTAATCTAGTTTTGAGGTGTTATGAGTTGTTTATCGTAAAACTTGTTCCTACATTCTACTAGTATGG
Source organism: Lantana camara (assembly GCA_037501455.1). Lineage (NCBI taxonomy): Eukaryota > Viridiplantae > Streptophyta > Magnoliopsida > Lamiales > Verbenaceae > Lantana > Lantana camara. Next base: position 90,271,912 of record CM074858.1, on the reverse strand, counting down.
TTAGTATTCATTCTTCTAGTTGTTTAGTTGGTTATAAGTTCATTAAAATTGTTGTATCACATATTTTACTGTTGTTTGGGTACGTTAGATGGTACCTACATAAGGGTTGTATTTTCAACTACTCATCAAGAGTGTTATCATTGTAGAAAGGCTATTGTGTCTGTAAAAACCTTATATGTGTGTGATCGCAATTTGAATTTCATATACATATTTACTAGATGTGAGGGTTCAACTGTTGACAGCAGGGTTCTGAGAGATGCAATTCATAAACCCAACGGACTAAATGTACACAGAGGTCAGTTCCCCCAAATGAATATGATTTTGGTTATATTAATACAAAAAATTCATCCATTTTTTTTTTCTGTGTTGTTACTCATTTTCATAATTTAATTATTTTTCTAGGGAACTATTATCTCTGTAATGCGGGCTCATGAACAGGAAAGGATTCCCAACACCTTATAGAGGAGTGAGGTGCGTTGGCTTGAGAACTGATTTTATCATGGTTGAATGCGATCGTGCAAGTCTATTATTCAATCAGTCTGTTATCCAATCGGAGCACGAATGATTCTTTTTTTCTCATCGTGGAAGGAAGTATCCCAACGCCTCACAAAGCAAAAGGGTAACAAAGTCCGGTTATTGTAAAGCAACTGGGAGAAGAACGCATAAATTAGGTTCAAATATAATTTATATGAAGAGGACATTAGTGTTTCATATGGGCCAAGCTCTGAAAGGGTGAAGAACAGAATGGATAATGCAAGAGTATTGCACAAACAAAAAAATTCAAGTGAGTAACTTTTGTTCACGTTTGAGATTTTATTATTATTTTTTTTTTTTTGAAGAATAAAAAGACTTTGGAAATGATTCTTTCATACTATTTTATTGAGTGAAATAGGATTCCATGGTGGTTTGTCAACTTTGGAAGAATTGTGAATTTCATATAAATAAAAATTTGAGAAGGAATTCGAGAGATTTGCCAGCAGCAAACGATAGCACGACAACATTATCCTTTGGAGAGCAATTGCGCATGATTGATGGGGTAAAAACGGCAGATGCCTGTAGTAGCAGTTACAATTCTTATTCTATAGAACAGATTGATTACTCTGAGTCGGATGTTAAGATAAATAATGTTTTTGTGATTGAATATATTCCTCATTTATCAAAATTATTCTCTTGCTTAGGTTTTTGCTTTTAAATTATAATTTGTTTTGAAAAAGGATTGTTGCTAGTTCTCCAACTATCCATGCGAGACACAATTTGGTGCTCAATCTTTTCGCAGGCTCATATGCTTATCGACCTCCAACAGTTTGATTACATCTTGTCTCACTTCTTTCTTGGTTGATTCTCCACAAATATTTTTAATTTAATTTTATTCTAATTAATTCTTTTCTGGTTGCAGGGTCATGCGGAGGAAGAGAATTGTTACGTGTATATAATGAAAGGCGATATAATAAATCTAGATGGTTCTTTATTTGCTACAAACAGAAAATCCTAAGTGAAGTCCAAGCAAGAACTCGGTAGAGATATTCTACCAATCTTTTCGGCCTCCCAAGGAACAACTAATCAGCGACTCATGTTGAGAAAACTAAGGATGGGATCTTATTCGGCTGAGCAATTCAAAATCTATAAACTTGAAATGCAGGATATCCCTATTGAAGATGCGCCCGATACACACTCTCCAGACCGTCGTGTGGGCGTAATCGAGAAATTATCAATGACAAGGATAAAATTTATCTATATTTATGGTTGTGGTTGTTTTGATTTTTCTAATAATACTACTAGCTGGTACCAAGCTTCAAGATGCTTCCAAGTGTAGCGGATCGTCCTATTGCCCTCAATCTTCAAGTGAAGTGAAAATTGACTGATATATCTATTACCATTATCATATATGGATCCCAATAAGTATCGAGGATGAGGTTTAAGAAAAGGAAGTCGAGTTTTGACATGCATATGAATCGAGATCAAACTATGTATATCGTATTTTTCATATAGATAATTGATCCATAGTTCACGTGTATATATTTTTGTACAGGTATGGTTAAAGGAGTGTATATTTGATGTTTATTGATAAAGCATTCTTAGGCATTTGTGTGTGGGTTGAACTGTTTGTGTTTGCTTCTTGTAGGCACCTTGCTAGTTCTATTTTTTCTTAATTCAATTTTGCTAGATATTGATGTCAATTCAAGCATGAAGTTACGAATTATAAGCTTTTTTCAATTTTGAAAGAATATAGAGAAATCTTCCGTTTGAAGGAATGGGGTGCCTGGACAGCTAGACTGCAGAACTATAAGGAATTATTCAACCTCTGTCATTCGAAAGCGAAGAATGTAATCGAGCGACGTTTGGAATTCTAAAGGTTCATTTTTGTGTTACAAAGTCTATCCTTCCATCCAATCGAGACTTCAAACAAGATCATCATCATTTGTTGCCTATTTCGTAATTTCATTAGGCTGGAGATGACAATAGACCCTCTTGAAACTTTAGTCCCAGAGGAGCCAGGTTTAGATAAAAATGTGGGTAAGTATATAGAACACATTCAAACCCCGTAATGTTTGACAATTTGGTATGAAAATTTGGTACAAACTTATGTACAATAATGTCCTAAACATTATTAGTTATTTTTTAAAGCATCTTATGAACGCCTTTTGATTATGCTGTGTAAACACTTTTAATTTTCATTCACAGACATTTTTTTTAACTTTACAACCCCTTGAACTTTGTTATGGTTCTATTTTTATATTTTCCATTTTGATTATGTTGTTGTAAACACTTTTAATTTTCATTCACAGACATTTTTTTTAATGAATGTCTTATTTGTTGATTACTTCTTATTGCAAATTGTGAATGTTGTAATCATTAAGCTGTGCCCTCAATGTTCATTTGAATTATTGCTTAATTCTTTATTTTGAGTATACGTGCCACAGATGTTGCTAATTTTATCTATGATGCATATTAACTTACCAATGAGAAATTATTTTGAAAAACTTATCTTCCCATTTATAGATGTCGTTAACTCTATCTATTGAAAAACATACGTTCTTAAGTGAAAATACCCACTCATTGGAGAAACTTAATGGAAGGCATTATACATGAAGTTTCATGTAATATTTAATAAATGTGGATCATATGGAATCGGAAGTAGTAATTTATTTATAAATTAGAGGGTTTTATTTTAGCTTTTGATTTTTGCATAAAGAATATGGTACTGTACAAATGGACTACCTCAAGATTCTACCAAATACTGTTATTCCAACTTTATTTTCAATTAAAAATAATATGGAATCAGAAGTAGTAATTTATTTATAAGTTAGGGGGTATCATTTTAACATTTGATTTTTGCATACAGAAGATAGCACTGTACAAATGGACTACCTCACGATTCTACCAAATACTATTATTCCAACTTTATTTTCAATTAGAACATAACATGTCTATTAGATTCATAGACAATCTATGTGTAGGACATGAATAAATATACAAATTGAAAAATAATGATATGCAAGAATCATGAATTGCTCACTTACTGCCTATAAATAGTTTAGTTACAACAAGCACTAAGAAAAAGAAGATTAACAATAGACATGAACACCCAGCCAAAAAGGAAAACAAAATACGTTGTAATTTCAAGAGAAGTTTCTTTCAATATATATATATTTTTTATTTATTTATTTTTTGGTAAAGTAGACAATGAAAATTTTTAAATGATGTTCGGTTTAGTTACAGGTTGAAGAAAATGAACTTAAAAAAGGTTATGCCCATGCAAGATAGCCTGTTTTACACGGAAGATTGGACTAAGGAGGTTGGCAAATGATTTATCGTCCAATTTTACCTTGACTCATGACTGGAGGGTGTGTCACTGACATCTTCTGACACAAGGTACATGGTGCAAGTCCAAGAAAACATAAACAAAGCATTTGGAAAAAAATTGAACATAGAATTTATTTTCAATAGGTTTGATCTTGGAAAATGGGGGTAAAAATATAATTTTTTTAACGGTCAACCGTTTAATTTGAATGGAAATTGGTTAATGGGAACAAAATTGAGAAAATGCGACATTATGGGATGCAATGTGAAAACATAACAACTGTTGGAACCAAAATTAAAAAGTCGTTATATTATGATACGAAAATGGTAATTTTCTCAACCATTAAAACTTGTGGGCAAAAACATAATTAGCCTTAAATCATGCATTAACCTCTTTGAAAAAGTAAACAACTACCCACACTAATCACTCAATATCTAAAAGATAAAAAAAAAACATGGTTATCAGCATATAGTGTAACTACTCTAACCCTTCATAACATGACATATAAAAATCTTTAATCAAAGTAAACATGGCCATACAGTTTAGAACTTGGAAATAAAACTTTTCAAATTTAAATAAGAGAAATTATTGTTTTCCCATAAACGGGACCGAGGTCCCTTTTTCGTTGCGCGCTCACGTTATATTGCAATACGAAACAAAAAGTTTACAAAGGAGTTTTTAGGCTCTAAGTAAACAACTCGACCGAGCCAGCTAACATGTTGGGCTGGAATCAAAGGCAAAACCAAAAGAAAAACTACCAAGTCCAAGAACAAATAGGACTGGAATACAAAAATAAACTAAGGAATAAAACCTAAATCAAGACCAAGATGAGAATTTTGGTAGCGTTCCGCCAAGAAATCCCACCCGCCTAGATATTCGCCTAGGCAATCCCGCGCCCAGTGCAGTTTATAATATCTTCCACCATAGCGACCCCCCCCCCCCCTGCGGTGGTAGTAACCACCTCTCTCTCCTCTAACCTGGCCTCCTCTAGTGTAAGCACCTCGCGAAGCACTTCTAATCTTGCATGGGGAAAATTGACTCGAATCTTCATAAGAAGTGTAGAAGGCTAAAATTTATGGTCAATTAAAACACGACACGTGGAAATAAATATATATTAAATATCAAAAATAAAAGATTTTTTATTTTAATTTTAGTAATTAAAACAAATAATATTCCTAGAATTAAATAGTTAATTAATTGATATTTTAATATATATTAAATGTGTCAAAATTTCATATTTGGCAATAAATCAAATCAAGTCAAATAAAGAAAGACAAATGTATTATTCTAGAAATCAAATCATATCTTTTGATTTATAGAAGATATTACGAAATCGACGAAGACTAATCAGAACAGAGTCTTCTTTCGATGATTATGGAAAGGATTGTCCCTCCTACACCTATAAATAGAGGCATTCTACAAGCAAAAAAAAAAATCACAACTCACACAACTCGAAGATATGCAGGATCAAGCCACAAAGCAAGGAGAAAGAAGTTCTTCGGTGTTCTTCAGCATCCTCGGCGTTCTTCGGCATCTTCAATGGCGTTCTTCGCAGAAGTCAAAATCAACGGCGTTTAATCCGGCATGAAAGCATCGAAGTAGTGTTCCGACGTCGCTCTCCTCAACGAATTCAAGTCAAGTTCAAGTTGATCAAAGCGAGATTCAATGTGTTCTTTGTGGAAATCAACAAATCAAAGCGTCCGATCCGCAACAAGGTGTCAAGTCCGCGAATCCGGCGTTCTTCTCAAATCAACTTCGAAGGTGCTCCAAGCGTGTTCTTCATGGAAGTCAACAAATCAAAGCGTTCGATCCGCAACAAGGCGTCAAGTCCGCAAGTCCGTGAATCCGGCGTTCTTCTCAAATCAACTTCGAAGGTGCTCCAAGCGTGTTCTTCATCGTTCTTCGGGAAAGTCAACAAATCGAGGCGTTCAATCCACAATCAAAGCATCAAATCCAGATTTCAGTGTCGCTCCTCAACAAATTCAAATCAAATTCAAATCAACATCAAAGGTGTTCATCGGCGTGTTCTTCGGTGTTTACCAAAATCAAGGCATTTAATTCGCGATTAAGTCGAAAGACCCACGATTAACGTTTTTCAGAAGCAAATCAAATTCAAAGGAAGATCGAAGCTCCAAAGTCAACAAAGGCGTTTCAAACCTTCCAAATTTCAACAAATCTTGTAGGGAGAATCAGAGGATCGAAATTAGAGATTGTACCCACAAGTTTGAATAAATCAATAAAAATTCATTTGTGATTATTTTTTGTGTTTGATTAATTAATTAACACGAAAATTGCGTTACAAGAAGATCCTTTACTTTTACGAGTAGTAGAAGCATTTTCTGAGTTCGAGATAATACCATCATGCTTAACAACCTTATCATCCTCGTTAACCTCTTCTATGTGATCATTATCCTCGTCAGCATCTTCCTCGAAATCCTCAACCACCTTCTAATTTGCCTGGGCAATAGCTACATCCTCAAAATTCACCTCATCCACGTCATGATTATCACTGTGGTCATCCTACGACCCCGAAAGCTTTTCCTCATTATCAAGCACAAAGCCGACATCCAAGTTTTTCGAATTGAAATCACTGTTCTCATCACCAAACCCCGCAGACACGTCCTCCTCTTCACTCCCAGGGTGTGTGTCAATATCCCTAGTTGTACCTTCATCTACGACCTTTGACTGCTGCTTCTCGATAACTTCTAGAACTTCTTCAGTAGAGCTTTCAACTTCCAACACCTCAAATTTGTTTGTATGGTTAGGTTTGTTCAAATCAGCAGCATCATTTTTAAGAAAAGAGAATGAGGTTCTTATTCAAATTCTCCAAACTTCCTTAGGGCGAGTATTATGTTTCTTGTTGGTGGTTTCACGAACATCAACATTATCTGGTCCTTTAGTGTCACCAACATCCTCACGTTGTTGCTCGCCGCGATCAAGAACATCGCGCATCTCCCTTATCACGAACATCCCCTTCTTTACTTTTATAGTCCTTGCTAGTATGTCCTAAGCGATTGCAGAGGTTGTAGAATTTCGGTATTTTCCCATACCGAATCTTCTGTAGGAAAAACTAATCGTCTAATCTCACCCAAACTGCTTTCTTTAGGGTTTTAGAGATATCCAACTCAACACAAACCCTAGGTTCATAGGTGTTCTCTTGCTTAGCCGTTAATTCATCCACCCTAATCGGATTGCCAATGAGTGAAGCTAAATTCCATAACCCTTCCTTATGAATTAATTGCGATGGGAGCCTAGGAAAGGAAATCCAGACAGGTCGACAGGTGAATCGACATTCGGATTGAAATTAGGAGACCACTTTAACACACGCATCGGAAAATCACGAAAATACCAAACCTCTTTCATGAAAAGTCTAGCATAATCATCAGAGTTATCTCATCTAATCAAGACATGTGTCTCGCTGAGTAAGCTTAAGCGCACGTTTCCTTTGAAATCAATTTAGAGAAGTGGAATCGCAATTGAGCCACAGTGGGGTATAATTGAGAAAACTTACTAATCAATGCTAATCTGAAAGGCCGATTAAACATCTTGCACTCTTCATGTGAAAACACAACAGCAGTTAATCTCTTGTATCTCATTATGGTTCTGAGTGGTTTGAAAATTGTAAGATCAGAGTTCTTGATGCACGCCTTCTCGTCGGGGATGAGGAACGCATCTGTGGCTTGTTTCCACTCAACACCGCGGTATAAGAGGAAGCAGCATGGGGTGGTTGTGTGTGAACGGTGGCGGCAGCGAGAGGTGTTGCACCACGTCTCAAGGCATGACGTGATGCGCGGTGGCATTGGGATATACGCCGTCATCCGCCATAGCGGCGAGGTAAGCAGCGGCAAGAGAGCCACCGTGTATGGGCCGGGGAAGAAGATAGGTGTAAGGTCCTCTGATATCTCTTACGTATAGAAAAGATTGAATGCAAACTCAATTATAATATATTAAATAAGAGAAATTAGGGAATATCAAAACTCCACAATCTACTAATTAATTAGGTTCTAGTTATTTAACTGTAAAAATTAACGATAAATACTAAATAATAATATAGAATTATTTCCTTTTTCAAAATTTCAGTTTAGTATCTCACATCGCCCATGTAATTTTATAACTTAAATAATAAAAATTAATTGAATCTTGAATATGTATATTTCACGTCCATAAATATATTATTAGATTTATATTATATATCTAGAATATATAAATAAGTCAATCATAAGAGTTTTGAATATATTTTTTAATTACTTTATTCCTAAATATTTATTTTTTGCGAGTAATCTTGTAGCACCCGTGCGTAAGGTACCACATCCCCCGCACCGAGACCCGACCCGAATATGAAATGGACAATCCATACCCGAACTAAATCACGGCGAACGGGGACATACTCACTCCATAGGCTAGGCAGGAACTAAACTTTCGCAACCAAATAGGACAATACAACAGAAACATTACCAATGCGGAAGCAAAGTACTTTCATGAATAACAAGGTAAGCAAAGAGTAACGGGTTCAACTAACATAAATACCTAATCCCGAAATTCAATAAAATCATAAAACATCAATATCAGGTTCTCTCTGTTCCAATAAACTTATTCAGAATTTCCTGACAGTAGTAACAATCAATACAAATCATACATTCTCCATAACTTAAACAAATCATAGTTCAATATGCATATGGATAGACTCTGACTTAACCGAAAGACTTAATAGACTTGACTTCCCGCCTAGCACTCGAAACCTGCAAGAACACTGAAGAAAATCCGGGGTCAGTCTATACGAGACAGGTGGGTATAAAATGAGGCATATATAGCATTTACAACAATATTTAACATTCACATGCAGGTTATAATCCCAAATGAAGTTTTTAGAACATTTCCCAAGTGGGTAAAATAAAGAAGTCATCAAAAGGGATTATAACGTTCTTTAGGTCTTTTGTGGCCCGGCGAGTAGGCGTGCATTATCTCCAACCAACTCCTCGTGTAATTCATTAAACATTCATTCTTTCCTTTCTTTCATTCATGTATTTCATTCTTTTTGTGCACATTCATGAACATTTACACCTTCTCCCTCCGGGTGATGGCCGGGTGATCGGCCCAAATCATCCATTCATTGACCAAAAGGGGAACATGACTCCCCAGATGTCACTCAGCGTCCATTCCTCGCTAACTCCTAACGAGGTCTAGTTATGCCGTTCATTGGTGGAACTAGTGTGAGGGATCACCGTCAGCCCATGCCTCCTCGAGCCACCACTCACATCAAGTCCCTGGGCCCCATTCGTGCATTCATTCGTTCATTCTTTCTCACCAAAACATTGGTAGGATTCATAAAACAAAGGCGTTACGTTAAAATCATTGACTCTTGAAAATGACTCTATATACATATATACTTTGTGCCGAAATCTTTACACATTGGAAGTATATAGGGTCATTTAACTAAATAGTAGAGAAACCCACCTGTCCTTAGCTTACCAACCAAAACAAGAAGAAACAAGAGGACCCGGAAGTGTCCTAAGAACCCGACAAGTCTCCGCCCTGGAGAAAACTATATAAAGGACAATGGAAGGTACACGTAAGACTTAAGACTCCAAATGAACCACATATGATGCACGGCAATACAATGAATACGATATGAAAGCGTAAGATATGATATCATGTCATAGAAACATTCTTGTGCACCATTAACGTCTTAAAGACATGTATACAAGCCATTCATTCCTTTCAAGAAGCGTTCAAATTCATATAAGTTCATGACTTTCATTTCTATACCACATAAATCTAAGAAATTCAGATAACGATCATCACACGTAATATAACATGTCAACACTTCATATTAATCATTAAAAGAAGCACAACATCATTTAGGGTTCAAACATGAAGCTTCAATGCATGCATGTACCATATTGGAACAAGGAAGACATATACTTTCACTTCAAGCATTTCAAGAATCAATCAAATTCATTTAAGTTCATTACTTCCATATACCATATCAAATTACTTCAAGGAATTCAATTAACGATCATGACACGTAGTAGATCATGTATACACATCATATAAGGTATAAAATAATAAATACCTACCAACTAGAGTTCAAGTTTAAGAGCAAAGTCCCATGCATGCATACATTAGGAGCGTTAAGGACACGTTGAAGCATAACTCGGAAAATATTCAACGAAAACTTACCAAATTTCATAACACACAAGATAACACATTATATGACATGTTAATAAAGTGATTGACCCAAAGACGAGCCAAAGAAGCCATGCATTTAAGGTTTGAAATCTGAAAATTTATGCAGAAAAAGTGAGGGTCACGGCCGCGACCCATTTCCTTCATGAAATGGTAGCGGCCGCTACCCATGCAAAGTTATGATTTTTGATCAATTTTTCCATAAACTCGAAACATGGCCAATTTAGGGTGTTGGAAGTGACCAGAAATGCGTGTAATTCAGGTCGCGCCCAGACCTCCAAATGCGTGAGAGGGTCGCGGCCGCTACCATTTTCCTTCACGGTTCGATCGCGGCCACGAGCGACCTGTTACAGCAATAAAAATGGAACAAAAACAGAGCAGAACCATACCACCACTTTACCAACATGCTCAGCTATGAAATGATCTCAAATATGCAATGAAACAACTCCAAAACATCATGCAAACATTCTCTCCAAGAGCGGAAACGTGAGGTGAAGGTATGGATGATCATTTCATGATATATCTTCAAGATTCCATTAATGGCAACTCATGAAACACTTAACCATCATAAAATACATGATCATATATGTAAAGAGGAAGTTAAGACAATCATTTTCATGCTTGGAATCAACCTAAATGATCAAGGAATGCATGGGATTAAGATTTGGACATTAAACCTAACTATTCATCATCTTTCCCAAAACCCCATCAATACATGCTCAAAATTTGGGATGCATGGCTTAAAATGACACATATTGAATGTATATTACAACCCTAAGCTCACCTTGTGAATTGGATGGAAGATGGAAGAGATTTGAGCCTTGAATCTCCAAGCTTTGGCAAGGTTACGGGAATGGACTGGAGCAGGGTTTTTTGGCTGATTTTCTCTTGTGTGTGAGGGTTGGTTCGGTTGAGGGAGATAGTGGGCTTAACTAGGGTTCCATAGCCTCCAACCATGGTTAATTTGGTCAAGGATTGAAGGAGATATGAGGAAAATGGCTAAGTGTGGCAATTTTAACGGCCGTCTCGTTTTTCGGTTGAATTCCGGGGTTCAAAATGGTCTTAGAAAAATATGAGACTAAATTCATTGAACCCAAATTTTTGTTACGAGTTCAACGAAGTTGACGGAACTCGATTTTGAGTTCCCGAGCTCAAGATATCACATACGGAACCAAGGGTGCGCTAAGTGCTCGTTAGCCCCCGGTTTGGTTCCAACCACACGAAATAAATTTAAAATGCAATCAAACGAATCCGAAAACATGAAACAAACATACTTACACATTCATGACACACATATCTTCAACATATTAAATTTCCACAAAATTTCGAATTCATTTCATATAGTAACGGCACGCAACTCTTCACGTAAATGCATATCGTTCAAAATTTCATACAATTTCAAAATTCAAAAGAAATTTAAGAATCCATTTTAAATATTTGTTAAAAATATACCGAATTACATATTATAGAAAATTAATTAGAATTACAAATAGTAATTATCAAAACGATTAATTAAGCAATTAAATAATTTAGACGCGCAATTATGGAACACATAAATTATTCATATCAATTCCAATTCAAATATTGCATAAATTTCAATTAATCCCATATTCAACAATTAAATTATGAAATATACATATAGAAATCACTTATAGCCAATTAATTCACGCAATTTAGTAAACACATATGTCATTTTAGAATACGAAAAAGTTGGGGCGTTATAATCTCTCCCCCTTAAAAGAATCCGTCCTCGGATTCACTACTCGACCACACAAACAATGAGAGATTCCCCGTCTCTCACAAGAAACAAGGAGAGAGCCCCGTCTCTCGAGCAACAATGAGAGAACCCCGTCTCTCGCAAGCAAAGAGAGCACCCCGTCTCTCAAGCAAAGATAAGAGAATCCCCGTCTCTTACAAACTACGAGAGCACCCCGTCTCTCAAACAAAAATAAAGCAAGGAAGTCTCCAATAGTCCTGAGCAACACAACGCAAAACCATAATTAAAGTCACGTAAGGCTCTCAAACCAGGTAACAAACATCATCCACGTTGATTATCAATTACACCAAGTAATTTAACATGATAAGGAATCAAAGCACATAATATAAAAATGATTGAAATTAGACTTGCATGGATGCATGTATCATGGATGCTTCGGTACCGTTCACCGTAGTTGCATAATTTAGAACTGCGAGTTTTGTTGTCCAATGCCTGATCTGCCCCGAAAGTGAGCTCATTGCTTGTCTTGTCTTTAATTTCTTCAGTGTATTCCGGTGAAGCCATGATCGACCCTCATCGGATTTTATTCTTGATTCCCTTCTGACTTTTACTGCTTCTAATCTCCTTCTTCGGTCTTTCATCATTTCCCATTATCTTCATTCAACCAACCAACTCCTCTTAAGTAACCAAGCTTGATCCCCCATATACTGTTAGATCATCCGTCCCGAAATCAGATCCATAGCTATTTTCCTTACTCAAATCGAAGCCCAACACACCATTGAAAATAACTACCCTTGACGTCCTTAAAAGTTCATTCCCAACCTTAATATATATGTCACACAATCTCTTCCTCCCTTCCGTTCAATTTATCCTTTTCACTCTCTTTAAACTTCTAGGGTGAAATTTGGTATTCGGCCCCTACAATTCCTTAATCGAAGATAGGATGTTCTTGATGACTCTTGAAGTTTGATTTGGATTTCCCAATGTTCATCCTTGCCGGTTTTGTCTTTTCTTAAAACTCTTTCCGAACTCATCGAACCAAACTTTATTGACAGCATCCCTTTTCTTTGATAACTTGAATCGGTTCCCTTTTAATAACCCAGCTTGGGAGTTTCCCTAAACTCCTCCATAACTCTTATATGTTCAAATCGACTTACGTACGTAGAAAGATTCAACGAGCTATCTTCTCTCTTCTCCGTGAAACCTTCAACCCGAATTTAGGGGCTTAGCTCTCATTTTAATGGTCAACCCTTAAAGTCATCTTAATCATCTCCGCTCACCACCATAAAATTCCCGGATCTTCCTTAATTGCATTTCCGTTATTTCTACTAATTATTTCTTTGGCCACAACTTCCAGTTTTAATTTTGCCTCTTGGTTATGCTCTCCCCCTTAAATTTCTATCGTTACACTTTGAACTCCATCGATCCTTCTTTTATCAAAATTCTTGATGGAAAGATTTCATTTTGGGGGGAGGGGGCGGGGGGATTTTAACGAACATAACAACCCAAAGATTATCTTTCAACTTCCTTTTCAATGCTCTTGATGAAACCCCTTCTCTATTCTTGTTCTATCCGGACACCCCAAAACCAACTCCTGTTGCACTTTTCCTTCTGAAATTTCCTTTCCACCAACCTATCCCTTACGTGAAGTTCTTATTTCCCTAAATCACCTTCCTTGAAACGTGCCATCCCATTATTTCTTTTCCTCTTAACTCAGATGTGGCCCGATCAAAGAGACACTTGATAAGTGAGGTGAAAGAACTTCCTATCAAATAAACACTAGAATGCATGTCGGGTTAAAATGACAATGCACGTGGCACATTTACAACGATTTAATAAGCAACACATCAAAGCAATGAAATCAAATAGAAATACGCGCACAAACATAAGTAAAGAAAAATAAATAATTTGATACGAAGTATGATGCACGTGCCATGAATGCTTTGGAACCTGTAACCAATATAGTAAGTTGTTAGCTCGGTAGCTTTTCCTCGTTCCTCCAATCACGATGTTACTTTGACTTGCTGATCATGCCTTGTCTTTCCTACGGTCTTCAAGTTTTTCATGAATCTTTGTACCTCAACTTGTACTTTCCACGGTCCGGGATTGAAATTTTCGATCCCAAACTTCTTCTTTATCTACGGAATTAGTATCTGAATTTCCTCTACATCTTGATCAAGATTCCCGCACTCGTCCTTTATGAGCTTGGATTGGCGACTTGAACTTGTTTTCCAATTGCTTTCACTTGAACACATGATTTCTTTCCAAAAAGTCTTTGCCTTTCTTTACCGTTTCCGTTTGTCACTCCATATTTCCCACTTCAACCTCACCACACGATAATTCAGCTTGAATTGGGAAAATGAACTCAAATTTTGTCCTTAGTATGGTCACCTTCCATGAATTTGTATTTTCCACGTTACTTGACTCCTTCCAATCCTTTCCCCGACTCGTTTTCCATCTTAGTTGAAATTTAGGGCTCCCGGACTCACTTTTTCCCGATCTTGACCTCTACAACCTCTTTCCTATCCATTAGGTTTAGTTAGAAATTCCTCTTTGACGACTCTTGATGCTTAATTCCCGCCGAATATGTTTTAGGTTGAATCTTCACAATCCTCACTATCTCTTCCATAATCCGAATCCTGAGTTAAAGTACCCTCAAGGTTCATTCACTTTATTCCTTAAGTTGAATGACCCCGTTGAATCCAATTATGGCATCCAAAGTAAGAGAGCCGCATATGTCACTCTTCGGAGTCATAAATATTCCCCGATCAACTCCTATTTCATCAAGTGTCCTTCCATACTTGCATCTCTAAAGTCGAACTTCCATTCCAGCTCCTAACCCTTGAACTCTAGCTCTATTTATGAATACCACGCATCTCGAATTCTCTATATCCTTCCCCGGTGCATCCCTCCTATCTTCCATGCCTCAGAAAGGATTTGCAATAGAGCGTTGTTAACGTGATATTTGGATGTGGTTTGATAGTATCTTCATAACATGTAATTCATAACTTATTTCAACGATATATACATGCGATTAGTGTATGCACATGGCACGTACTCAACACGAAAGGCACTGATCCAATGTAAGAATGCAACAGATAAGTCAACAAAATTCAAAAGGAAAGCAATTTCATACTCAAGATCGATGCAATGCACACATTATCACGTAGTTCCTAAGCCGTACGACCTAGACTGACTCAATCACGACACGAGAACACAGGTTTTGCAACCGGGCTCTGATACCACTTAAGGATGTAGCACCCGTGCGCAAGGTACCACATCCCCCGTACTGAGACCAGACCCGAATATGAAATGGACAATCCATACCCGAGCTAAATCACGGGGAACGGGGACATACTCACTCCATAGGCTAGACGGGAACTAAACTTTCGCAACCAAATAGGACAATACAACAGAAACATTATCAATGCGGAAGCAAAGTACTTTCATGAATAACAAGGTAAGCAAAGAGTAACGGGTTCAACTAACATAAATACCTAATCCCGAAATTCAATAAAATCATAAAACATCAATATCAGATTCTCTCTGTTCCTATAAACTTATTCAGAATTTCCTGACAGTAGTAACAATCAATACAAATCATATATTCTCCATAACTTAAACAAATCATAGTTCGATATGCATATGGATAGACTCTGACTTTACCGAAAGACTTGATAGACTTGACTTCCCGCCTAGCACTCCAAACCTGCAAGAACACTAACAATCCGGGGTCAGTCTATATGAGACAGATGGGTATAAAATGAGGCATATATAGCATTTACAACAATATTTAACATTCACATGCAGGTTATAATCCCAAATGAAGTTTTTAGAACATTTCCCAAGTGGGTAAAATAAAGAAGTCATCAAAAGGGAATATAACGTTCATTTTCATTCTTTAGGTCTTTTGTGGCCCGACGAGTAGGCGTGCATTATCTCCAACCACGTGTAATTCATTAAACATTCATTCTTTCCTTTCTTTCATTCATGTATTTCATTCTTTTTGTGCACATTCATGAACATTTACACCTTCTCCCTCCGGGTGATGGCCGGGTGATCGGCCCAAACCATCCATTCATTGACCGAAAGGGGAACATGACTCCCCAGATGGCACTCAGCGTCCATTCCTCGCTAACTCCTAACGAGGTCCGGTTACGCCGTTCATTGGTGGAACTAGTGTGAGGGATCACCGTCAGCCCATGCCTCCTCGGGTCACCACTCACACCAAGTCCCTGGGCCCCATTCGTGCATTCATTCATTCTTTCTTTCTCGCCAAAACATTTGGTAGGATTCATAAAACAAAGGTTTTACGTTAAAATCATTGACTTTTGAAAACGACTCTATATACATATGTCCTTTTGGCCGAAATCTTTACACATTGGGAGTATATAGGGTCATTTAACTAAATAGTAGAGAAACCCACCTGTCCTTAGCTTACCAACCAAAACAAGAAGAAACAAGAGGACCCGGAAGTGTCCTAAGAACCCGGCAAGTCTCCGCCCTGGAGAAAACTATATAAAGGACAATGGAAGGTACACGTTAAACTTAAGACTCCAAATGAACCACATATGACGTACGACAATGCAATGAATATGATATGAAAGCGTAAGATATGATATCATGTCATAGAAACATTCTTGTGCACCATTAACGTCTTAAAGACATGTATACAAGCCATTCATTCCTTTCAAGAAGCATTCAAATCCATATAAGTTCATGACTTTCATTTCTATACCACATAAATCTAAGAAATTCAGATAACGATCATCACACGTAATATAACACGTAAACACTTCATGTTAATCATTAAAAGAAGCACAACATCATTTAGGGTTCAAACATGAAGCTTCGATGCATGCATGTACCATATTGGAGCAAGGAAGACATATACTTTCACTTCAAGCATTTCAAGAATCAATCAAATTCATTTAAGTTCATTACTTCCAAATACCATATCAAATTACTTCAAGGAATTCAATTAACGATCATGACACGTAGTAGATCATGTATACACATCATATAAGGTATAAAATAATAAATACCTACCAACTAGAGTTCAAGTTTAAGAGCAAAGTCCCATGCATGCATACATTAGGAGCGTTAAGGACACGTTGAAGCATAACTCGGAAAATATTCAACGAAAACTTACCAAATTTCATAACACACAAGATAACACATTATATGACATGTTAATGAAGTGATTGACCCAAAGATGAGCCAAAGAAGCCATGCATTTAATGTTTGAAATCTGAAAATTTATGCAGAAAAAGTGAGGGTCGCGGCCGCGACCCATTTCCTTCATGGAATGGTAGCGGCCGCTACCCATGCAAAGTTATGATTTTTGATCAATTTTTCCATAAACTCGAAACATGGCCAATTTAGGGTGTTGGCCGCGACCAGAAATACGTGCAATTCAAGTCGCGGGCGCGACCTGAAGACCTCCAAATGCGTGAGAGGGTCGCGGCCGCTACCATTTTCCTTCATGGTTCGATCGCGGCCGCGTCCGACCTGTTACAACGGCAAAAATGGAACAAAAACAGAGCAGAACCATACCACCACTTTACCAACATGCTCAGCTATGAAATGATCTCAAATATGCAATGAAACAACTCCAAAACATCATGCAAACATGCTCTCCAAGAGCTGAAACGTGAGGTGAAGTTATGGATGATCATTTCATGATATATCTTCAAGATTCCATTAATGACAACTCATGAAACACTTAACCATCATAAAATACATGATCATGAATGTAAAGAGGAAGTTAAGACAATCATTTTCATGCTTGGAATCAACCTAAATCATCAAGGAATGCATGAGATTAAGATTTGGACATTAAACCTAACTATTCATCATCTTCCCCAAAACCCCATCAATACATGCTCAAAATTGGGGATGCATGGCTTAAAATGACACATATTGAATGTATATTACAACCCTAAGCTCACCTTGTGAATTGGATGGAAGATGGAAGAGATTTGAGCCTTGAATCTCCAAGCTTTGGCAAGGTTACGGGAATGGACTGGAGCAGGGTTTTTTGGCTGATTTTCTCTTGTGTGTGAGGGTTGGTTCGGTTGAGGGAGATAGTGGGCTTAACTAGGGTTCCATAGCCTCCAACCATGGTTAATTTGGTCAAGGATTGAAGGAGATATGAGGAAAATGGCTAAGTGTGGCAATTTAACGGTCGTCTCATTTTTCGGTTGAATTCCGGTGTTTCAAATGGTCTTAGAAAAATATGAGACTAAGTTCATTGAACCCAAATTTTCGTTACGAGTTCAACGAAGTTGACGGAACTCGATTTCGAGTTCCCGAGCTCAAGATATCATATACGGAACCAAGGGTGCGCTAAGTGCTCGTTAGCCCCCGGTTTGGTTCCAACCACACGAAATAAATTTAAAACGCAATCAAACGAATCCGAAAACATGAAACGAGCATACTTACACATTCATGACACACATATCTTCAACATATTAAATTTCCACAAATTTTCGAATTCATTTCATATAGTAACGGCACGCAACTCGTCACGTAAATGCAAATCGTTCAAAAATTCATACAATTTCAAAATTCAAAAGAAATTTAAGAATCCATTTTAAATATTTATTAAAAATATACCGAATTACATATTATAGAAAATTAATTAAAATTACAAATAGTAATTATCAAAACGATTAATTAAGTAATTAAATAATTTAGACGCGCAATTATGGAACACATAAATTATTCATATCAATTCCAATTCAAATATTGCATATATTTCAATTAATCCCATATTCAACAATTTAATTATGAAATATACATATAGAAATCACTTATAGCCAATTAATTCGTGCAATTTAGTAAACACATATGTCATTTTAGAATACGGAAAAGTTAGGGCGTTACAAATCTAGTTTTCATTTTTTTGCACTCACCTCCCTAAAATTATAATGTTAACATTTTACACTAAATTAATTGGAGCAGCATGCTAAAGATATTTTAATTTGAGGGGATGAAATCTCTTTTTTTATTTTTTATTTTTTTTTGGGGGAGAAATGTTAAAATTAAATATTTCTAGGGGTGAAGTGCAATTAGCCCTTTCTTTTATTTTACAATTGTAGAAAATACTAATAAAATTGTTTTAAAAATTCACATTACACTATTGAGTTGTAATAAGTTATCAAGAACATGAAATTCATATTTATATATTATGGTTCAAGTCGGTGATTCAGACTATATTATTAAGATGTAAAATTTTTAGGAATTTAATTATATATTAAAAATTCGAAAATATAATTTCTTATTAAGTCAACATAACATATAAATTTCTAAACTATACGAGCGGTGGTATTCCACAATAATTGAATGAGTAGTCATATGCCATTATTTCTTATGAAACATGTTGGCCAGTTAAAGAAAAGGGTTTCGTCTGTAATAGCAAAATAGTCTAATTCCAGCGTATGTTCCGTAATAGAAAGATATGCTGTCAAGTACGGACGGGTTTATAAATGAAATTTAAATTTCACCCGCCTCAAACATATGGGTTAGTAAAATTTATAATGTACATATATGGTTATAGCAATATATGATAGAGATACGGTGATATAAATATTTATTTAAATTTTTTACGTGAGGAGTGTTTGATACAGAGTTCGACACGATATAATACGACACGACAAAATAATATTTTTAAAAGTGTTCGTACATGGTATATAAAAATATAGATGGTATGTGTTTAGCAGGTTTTATGCATATCTTTTTAAAATCCAAGTTTTAATAAAATATAACAGGTTTTATGCATATCTTTTTAAAATCCAATTTTTAATAAAATATAACATATTTGATAATTTATTTCATTTTATAACTTATTTTAATGCTAATTTATGATAATTTCTAAGTAGATGGAAAAAGTATAATTTATACATTATTTAAAGAATATAAAATTTATAAATTAATGTCATGTGCTATAACTTTGTAGATTATTAAACAGCAACTAACTCATATACTATTAGTTGAACACAAAAAAAAAAATATTATATATATAAATAACTTGTATATATGCAAATATAAGTATTACATATGATCTACTGTTTAATATGTTTTGAAATTCGGACCGGACATCAAATCGAAAAACTTTACGGATTACTGGTTTCACTGGTTCGACCACCGATCGAACCGGTGTGGTGTCATAATAATATAATAATTAATTTAGTTATATAATATTATAAATATTAATACTCCACTAAAGGGAAATTTGCTCAGTGGTTTAATAAAAGCCAAGGTTTGACCATCTTCATTTATTGAACCATTGATACCTTAATTTATTTTGTAGATTAATATCAAAATTCAAAAGAAAGTAAACAGAAAATCAAATCTAAACAAACATTTACCAAAAATAAACAACTTTTTTATGTACTTGAAATAATTTGTGCATGTCACATGAAAGGAATGCAAGTGGAAGATACTCAAAGTGGCCTACCTGCTGCTACTTACTTTATATGTTTCCGTTGAATTTATCATTTAAAATGTTTAAATAGTTTTGTTGTTTCTTTTTTTTTTTTTTTTATAAAAATAGTTTTCTTGTTTATCTGAACTTAATTAGTCTGACCTTTAATTTTTTCAATGTGTTGTTAATTTATTATTCTTTTGTAGCGTCCCAAATGCCACAATTCTTGGACCGTCGTACTTATAGGGTGGATGTGAGAATTAGCATCCAAAAAACACGTCGATGATCGGTTTGTATAATACATTAATAGAATATTTGATGAAAATGTTGCAGGAAAAAAAAATAGAAATTTTAAAACATTTAAATAACAAATACAACAATGAAAGATGGAAAGTCGATCACCGTACATTCATAAAATAGAACTATATAAGAGTAGTGCAACATTACATGAGCTGAAGAAAACTGAATAGAAGTTTGTTTGACCAACCTCGCTCTATGATGCAAAACATAAAAGACACTCCATGATTCAAGATATCTATTAGAGTGCATATGCAAAAATTGAAATTATGAACCGAAAAGAATGAGAAATTAGTTAAAGTGACTAAGTTAGATGAGATTAAGGACTGATATATAAGATCAATAACTTGTTCATAATTTGAAACAAGAAGACATTAGTTTACATTTTGAGAATTCAGTCTTGTTGGAATTCTATTTTACAATTAAGTTCAATACTTTTTAATAATTTGTAAAGTTGGTCTAATTTCATCGAAAAATCAATTTATTGCTGGAAATATCTATTTGGTAGCCACATAAGCGATATGAATTGAGAAAAATATTGACAGAATAAAATGCTCACAAAAAAATACAAAATTGGTCTTATAATTACACCTCTGGTGTACTTCCATATATAAGATTGTAAAATATCCGTTCAATTTAGTAAGCTTTTTTAAGTATCTCAAGTTGAATTTAATCTTCAGTTCGACAACTATAAAATTAAGTATAGGAGAGCCTTAATGCGAGTCACGTCAACTAGTTTCATGTGTCTTCCTTTCTCGCTGGTTGAGAACCTTATTTGTCCGCTTTAACTTCTCAATTAGAGTTTTTCAAAGGGGAACTTGGGCGTACGGGAAGTTCCCTCATTACTCTTCATAAATAGAAATGTATGTGTTGCCAAAAATGTATAATCAAATTTATCTACTGAATTTTGATCCGATCACACCCGCTAAAATCTAAATTTGAATTCAGTTAAAGTTCGTATAATCCTTGTACTTACTCAACCTCAAATCTAAATACTGCATAACTTGTCATATTCCAGAGTCCCCAATTCTATTAAATAGGAGCGCAATCTCTGAAATTCGAACTCAACTTGTTACGTTGAATACAGTTTTCAAACTCATCGAGTATAACCTGAAACTGAACTTAAATCACTATTTAAAAGGAATACCCTTTAGTTACGCCTCAACTCTGACTTATATACAAAATTGAAGTACCATGTGGGTTAGAAACATTATAAAAAACTAATATAACCTGAAATTGAACTTAAATCACCGATCAAAAGAAACATGTAATAATTACATCGCAACTCTTGGATTTTTGAAGAGAACTTTTTTTCTCTTTTTCTTTTTCAATATGGAACAAACACAATCATATACCTAGTCAATCTCCACATCCCCCTCTCCCAGCAAGAGAGCCCACCCAAGGCTTGGCCCTAGATGAGCTGCACAAGATATTTTTCTTTCCTTCTTTTTTGGCAAACACAATTAGTTGTGTGCAACATCAAGACCTTAAATGCTACCAACACTTCTGCCCAAAAAGAACAAAATACTGCGAACTTTATATCTCTATTGAAACATATTCCATCGAAGTATCGAACTCATATATTCATTGTATTTGTCATTTGTTTTGCTCGCAATAACCATATTGTCTCTCCTCTCGTCCCGAGGGCTGTCTGGCCACCCATAATAGGATGGATGCGCAGATAAGAAGAACGAAAGCGAAACCTTTATCGGAGGGTCGCTCAATGTACGTCGTCTTGCAAAGAAATAACTCCATCATAACCAATAGCAACAGTTGAAACCAAAACAAACCATCCGTGATGTACCCTTGGGCCTTTCCATTATTTCTTTACGTTTGTTTGTTTGCAAATTAACCTATATGCTTTTTATAGATATTTGTTTGTTTGCAAAAACCTGTGATTTTATAGATATTGAAGTCGAAGCTCAAGTTATAAATAGTAATAGTAATAAAAGTGGTGAATATTCGGAAAATAGTGTGAAAAAAGGTGAAAAGAATTGATTGCAAATGAAGAAGAATGATTCTGAAGCACTTCTATTGAACTAAAGAAACATCGAGGAAATTGCAATTTTGGTATACCAACTGAGTTTAATTCGTAATTTTGGTAAAAAAAAATTCCGATGAAAAATCTAGTCCATAACTTCAAAAAATTGCAATTTCATGCACTATTTGATCCGAATAGATCTGATCCGTCAAAAAACCCACCCAGATCTCCATGTCCGCCGGAGAATTTGCCACAAAACGGGTTTTAGGAGCTTCGGGTAGATTTTCCGGTAGGTCATATTTGGTGCATGAAATTACAAACATTTAGAGTTATGGGTAACTTTTTTCACCGGATAATTTTTTGTATCAAAATTACGAATTAAGGTGAATTGGTAAATCATGAAATTACAAACATTTAGAGTTATGGGTAACTTTTTTCACCGGACAATTTTTTATATCAAAATTACGAATTAAGGTGAATTGGTATATCAAAATTACAATTTGCTCAACAAACTTCAATTACTTATGAAAATAAATAAATTAAAAGCTAGAAGTTGATCGTTCGGTGCTCCTGAATTCGAACATAGCTTTATTTATTAAAATAAGCATATGTTAATTTTTCAAACCGTCTTAAAGTGTTTAAATAGACAAAAAGTGCTTTTTAATTTTGGGAGTATACTCTCTCACACAAGTCCATGTCCTTACCTAGCTAGACAGTAAGATACAAATGACAAAAGTCGGGCGTATGAACTAACCATGTGAAGAGACCAGAAGCCAATAATACATCAAGAACAACAGAAAGAGTTTCTCCTCTCTACAGTCTTAGGCTCCTAACCAAACTGTAGCACCACTAGAAAACTTCGACATCTAATTTGGTGACAGTATAGTAGTTGTTTCCCATGTTCTGAGGACCACAAAGCTGCCTTGTTAGCCTACGATTTCTCCCATTTAGCCACGGAAATAATTTGTATGAACTAGTCTAAACAGAGTCGACCTAAATGCTCTTACTAAAGAGTTTACGTACCCGACTAAGCAAAATGCAGTTAACTACGGTCTTATCGTACAACCACTATCCGTACAATGCTGATTCAAGAGTTCAGGTCTATCTGCAAGGCTTCTGTGATGCCACCTGTTCGGGTATGTACAAAAGTCACTTAAGGACCGTTAGATCATACATGTCAGATATCAGAATTTCACTCTATGACATCATCATATGCCTATTCGATAAATCATAAGCTACTCAAGTATACTGCATGAAACTTCCAGAGTCCTCAGATAATCGAAGTTTTGAGTTCACCACAATCCACAAGAAGGCTATAGATGAGAATGAAGGATAAATATCATTTCAGTAGGCAAGGTCTATCAGCAGATCCATGCATATCATATTTGTGAAAATGACACAAAAAATTTGAACTTAGCATGTGACAGCATGTTACTCTTGCCTCAAAATAACTTCTAATGGAGACAACGGTACAAGGCTGCTAAGAGCATTCCAGCTCAAGAAACATGCACCCTTCATATACCTTGTACAAAATGAGGAATCTACATTAAATACTATATCTGAAGAGGACAGCTATCAAGAACTCATTCGAAAGGGACTTCCGGAGCCCAACAGCAACCCCAACTGCGAACCTTCAGTGCTCTAAAGCTTCTACATATTTACAAAACCCATGGCATGTGCCATATTGATTTAACCATGATTATACAGAACTAACCGGAAGCAGGTTTCCATGACTGTAGTGGCAACCCATCTAGGATGCTCAATTGCCTTCGTAGCTTGATAATATGACCTTGGACCTACCACGGAATAGAGAAAGTCAGACGGGTTTGTCCCCGGAAGTCCAAAATCTGAAAACTCAAGACATTACCGACAGATTGTGGAAGTCCTGAGCAGTAAAAGAAGATAAACAACTTTTAAGTCACAGATTTTTAATTTGTCCTAAAGCTCCAAGAGAGTCACAGGAGGGGTCTACAAGCACAGAAGGTGTCTACTTTAAGACGTGTCACCACTCACCAGTCACCACTAATGACTGCTTCTTATACAAGTATATAAGATGAAATTGAAAGCGTAACAGAAATAATTAATATTTTAATAAAAATCAAAGGATGCGGGTCAATTGAAAGCAACCAACTTAGTGCTCCGAATAATCTAGCATAAAAAGTAAAAAGAGAAGTCCAAATAAGAAGTATCAAATAACATCACATATTCCAATGAAAACATCCATTTATGAGTTGCAGAGAAAACTGCAAAAGTGCTATTGTGAAAAGAGTACCCGTGCTCCTTGCACCGTCCACACTAACTGAGTAAATAGTGACCACACTTTAATTTATTCTTCTATTGATACTTACTGGCTGTCAATGAAAATCTATCAATGTTTTCTACATGTGAATGATATAAGTTGATTTCCATGGTGCCAAAAATGACGAAGAAATGGATCTCACAGAACCATCGCAACAAAAGTGATGTAGCCACATAATATATATTGGTCCAACTTCAATGAGAATTCAGCTTTAAAATTAAAATAACTTGTCTGCTAGATTTTTAGAGGACTAGGACAAAGGGGAAATAGCCTAAAAAGTTTCTTAGGTTGCAAGGGCATACACACAATCAAAGGGTACGCCAAAGGAAGTAGCAAAGAGAGATTATCATCACACGGATAAGAGTGCAAATGCAGAAGAGCCACAGATAAGATAGCAAAAGCAGAAGAGCCAGGCCATTGTATAGAGGAAAAGTTTGTCCCAGGACAGTAATGGATTGGCAGCAGCAGAAATACTGGCACACTAAGTTGACAATCAATCACCGTGTTCATACAATAGTGTCATTAACGTACAACAAAGTTGTGAAATTTTAAGGCACAACACAGTAGCCTTGATTCACTGCAATCAATATTATTTTCAATCACATCACTGAAGTAGCATCGAGTTAACATAAGTTTTTTTTTTACCTTACAACATTATAAACAAAAACGCAAGTTTTTAAAAAGAAGATAGAAAAGCTCTAAGTGTTATAGGATATATAAAGTTAATATGGCCAACAGAATGGACATTTGAAAAACAAAAGCCATTCAGGGCAAAATAGATTGGCAAAAAAGGCTAGTTTGCAGCCAATCATCGTGCAGCAGAACAAAAAACTATGCATGCATAAGAAAGAGAATATAACTAAACACAAGTATCTCCACAGAGATGCAGTGACCTGTGAGGCCATGCACTGACGATTATTGTGGAGTTTTTACAAAAATGTTATTTAAATGAAAAACTTTTAACATTTTCTGCAGAGTTTAACAAGATATTACCGCTGAATCTTATATGGGCAGCACACCCCTCAAAGAGACAAAGATGATTGCCTCAGATGGCATACGAAACATACATTATATTTATAAATAATGGTGGGTATGGTTACGAGAACAACGCCCAAAACTCCCAAAAAAAAAAATTTATCTTAAATTTTGGCCTTCTACATGACTACATCTCTTGCCTTATCAAGATTTATGACTTGTATCAAAATTTAACATGTTTATGTATTTCAGGCCCATTATTTAAAAAGTTAGTTTATTTCAAATAGGGTAAATCAAGTTGTTTAATGTATCATACCAAGTTATCAATCTCGAAATTTGAAATTATTCCATATAACATTTTTGGAGTATTTAATTTATCCCCAAGACGAATACCCACATAGCCAAAATAGTTTAAATCGAAACTATTAAATAATGGACTATGCTGAGTTAGAATAATAGAATTAATTATTTCTAAAAGGTAAAAATTCTTCATGGCTAATAACTTTAGTTATTCTTTTTCGGGGAAAACAATTGCTTAAACTCAGTTAATTTTGATATAGTTTCGAATTTGTAATGCAGGGTTTGCTGCTAGAGGCAGAAAAGACCTCGATAAATAATGAAAAATATTGAAAGAACTATTACATCATAGTTAGAAAGGCATTTTATCTCATGCCATGTTAATTTCTATTTGAGCTATGATATCATACCGAAATTTTATATTACTTCATATTAAAATTAATTACAAAAATAATATAACTATTAAAAACTATATGTTTTTTACAATGCTTTGATATAAAATTCTTATGATTTTCAAATAACTTTATAAGAGAATTGTTCAAATTCAATTTCAAGAAACAAACATGGAAAGCAAATCAAAACGCCTAGAGTTTCAGTGTTCATTTTTTATATAGAATAATTGATTTTAATTTCTCAAATGAAGTATTATATGCTAATAAGCTATTTAATTAATCACATTATGCAGATAAATGAGTTAATTTACCTTTTTCTCAAGTTGAAACAGTATTGATTTATCTTATCCAATCAGTAAAATAATTATAATAACTATTCCTTAAACGATTAATCAACAAATATGCGCTAACTAAATTTAGTAAATGACACATTAAATACATATTATCTGATAAATAAGTTGATTTACTTTGTTTGAAATAAACTAATCTTAAAAGCTCATGGGCATAAAAATGCATGAGCATGTTAAAGTTTAATCCTATTAACCAATCTTGATCATGAGATGAAATCATGCAGAATGCCAACTATTCATGCACAAAATGAAAAAAAAAAATAAAAAAAAATTTGTGCCTCACCATTTAGCGAAAACAATATATATTTCATGTGCCACGTCGAGTTCAACATAAGGGGTGTTGCCATGCATACCACTTGACTAGTACTATTTTGGTAAAACTGTGAGAAAAAGGTTTTAAATGTCAGAATAATATTTTGGTGAAAAGGCCAATTATTGCTTAAAACCTCAGAACTGTCACCGTTATAGATCTAAGGTGCATGCGCATCAAATTCAGATCATGCTTACAGAAAACATCTATAAGAAGAGTAGCAACAAACTCAAGACAAAAAAGCAGTAATCCAGATTATTTACTCTGCTGTAAATAAGTTTTTTAGTAATTGGCCAAATAGATTAAAATCAACTCAAGAGATCTGACATGTATTCAACCATCCCATTAGAACAATGTCGGAACAGAAAATATCTTACCTGCTGACGAGCAGCAGCAAGTTTTAACAGCTCATCTGCCTCCGAGAAATTGACAAACCATTGACTCAATGGGTGATCTTTGGTGTCACCTCTCTTTTCATTCAGATCATCTAATGGTACCAAAAAAGAGTGGGAAAAAATTAAGGACATCATGAATTATCACCATAAAAAGCAAGCCAATGAAATAAAATGGACCATTACCATAAGACGAGTTTAAAGTGATTGGAAGACGAGGCACAATAACAGCAGGATGCTTCTGCACACGAGCATAGAAATCCTCTGACGGATCAGGAAAGACAATCTCATTGTAAGTTTCTACAACAACAGGTTTTTTGGTTGACTGGGGACCGCTTTCATCTTCACCATACAATTTAAGATGGTGATACCTTACAATAAGAAGAGAAACAGCAGCCTTGTCAAATGAAGTGGCAACTAAATTGTGCAACATGTACATTCAAAATGAATAATGACTTACAAATCCAACTGCTTTTCACAAACATCATTGTGGAAAAATAGGGAAATTGCAATCTCAAATTCACCCCAACCACATTCTGATAACTCGAAAGGAGGAGATTCAATAACTCTGACAGGGTTATTGAAACTGGGATGCAATTGAAATACAACACGCTTAATAACCACCCCCAGGTCCTCATTGGTAGCTCCACGTACATAAACCGTCCACTTGTGTGACAGAGTTCTGAGAGCAATCACCAAATTAATTGGTTAAGAAAAGTTCCCAAGGTCCCAACAAAAAAAATAACTGTGGCAGAAAAGCATATTACTCCAAGATTTAACTTACTCGGTGGCCTTTCTACCGAGCCAAAAAGCAATTGTTCCATAGACTATTGGAACACAGATTTCAGCATCTTTAAGCCTCTTGTGTACCTGTAGGACATCCATAAAACAATCATGTAAAACCATCATGCATTGCCAGCTAAGCAATAAAGATGATCTCATAAGCTTCCTGGTTTTAAGTCACAATATTAACAGCTACTGCTCATAAAAATTCGAGAGAACTGTATAAATAAATTGTTAATCTGCTGTGCAATTGGACCAAAAACTTGTTTACCACAGAATAGTAACACATGGAATGAATAGGGGCCAATCAAAAACCCAAAAAACGCAAGGGCCACATCTCATATGTTCCATATAAGGGTTGAAAACTTGATAATTAAACTTTATTTTGAAGATATAGAATTTCAGGTCAGACTAGTGAGTGCATATGATGTAATTGATTACTCAATAAACTAGAGTTCTAAAAACCTTTAGGCATTAGCTCATACAGATTACTAAAACTAATTGGGTCAAATTCTTATCTTTGATAATTGCGGAGTGTTAGTTTTGCTCTCAAATAGAAAACTGAAGAACCAGTCAAGTAAAAGAAAAGGAATAGGAACATCGATAACGGCATGCAATATATATATAGATTAAACATGAAACTTGAACTTGTAATTGATAACTTCATGCAATGCATTTTGACTGAATACAAAACATCAGCTTGTAGTATACAGTCCGTAAAACTAAATCAAGTTGATGAAGGCAAGTAATCTCTGATAAATCTGGAGTAGATATGCTTCTTCATTCTAATCAATTTGATCATTTAAATCCCTGAATCATTTGAACAGTAGCCCAATACAGAAGGCTCCCATAACCAATTGTACATAGCTTTAGGATATTCAACACAAATTCTAACTAGTTAAAATGATCAAGCTATTTAGTCGATCTGCGAGGCAGGCTTTCATCAGGCATGAAAGTGCATTAAGCAATTATAGTATATAAACTCTCCAACTAATTAGGTACCACAAATATGCCTAAGACTATCGGTACAGTCAAGAAAGAGCTATCAAAAGTATAACTCAAAAAACACATCAAATACAACGGAATTCGACTGCTTTTTTTTCCAATTGCAGCCCAATTTCAAGAAACCCCAACTACAGCAACATAATTTCCACAAAGCCCAAAACACGAGAAGACTACTGCATGCTTACGTACAGACACAAACGAGAACGTAAAATTTAGAGAATTGTTGAAGAAAAACAATCAAACGAGGTACAAGAGAGCCACCTTTTTGTCGCTGTCCTCAGAAAAGCGGGTAATTTTAATGCGCTGTGGCTTTGGCGTAGAGCCATTGGCATTTTGTTCCAGCTGAGACTCACTTTCTACTGTGTGAGCCATTGCAAAACATATAGGGTGAACGAATTCAGTGATGTTGAGTTACATGCAATTAGGGATTTTGACCAAAATTTGGGGTTTATAGTAGGAGGAGATATGTGCGTATCCTTTCAGTTTCGGCACTGGTGCTTCAGCCTTCCTGATTTGACGCATGCTTCCTTTGGACTTTGGTTGTGATTGGACCGGGAAACTCGTTTCTGACCCGGTTTCCAAACCTTTTTCTAAATCGAAAAAAGAAAAAGAAAATCGAACCGAGACCTAGAGAGTAGGGATGGCAATGATCCGAGCTGGCTCACGAGCCCTACGAGCCAGCTCGAGATAAGTTCGGGCTTGAGCTCGACTTCCACGAGCCGAACCTTGGCTCGGTTCATGTGTCTCACGAACCAAGCCCGAACCTCATTATTTCTAGCTCGTGGCTCGCGAGACCTGCTATTATTTTTTTAAAAAATATTTTATATGTGCATATACTGAATATGTATATATTTTTTCACTTTTGTCATTGAATATATACATATATATATATCTATTTATATTTTATAGAAAATATAATTTTAATTTAAATAACTTAATTAGAGAATTAATAAATCAATTTATATATTGTTTATAAACAAACCCTAATGCAACACTCAATCTCTCATATAACCAATTCTTCCAAACCAGCCGCCCTATCCCTTTCTCTCAATCTTGGACCACTGCCTACCTTGTCGTCGCCACACCCACCACCACCACCACCACCGACTACCAGCGTGAAGACGACAACCACCACCCATTATCACCACCGACTACCAGCGCCGTTGACGACACCCACCACCATCATCTGCGCCTTCAAGAAGTCGTCACCACCGCGTGCCGATCCCCTGAAGGCTACCATCACCGGTGATATGAAGTGTTTTTTAAATCTGATTCCATCCTTCTTCTTGGTTGTCCTTTCTTGAAGCCATATCTGATTCAAATCTCGTTGATTTTCTTATTTCTTTTTTTTTTTTTCTGATTTTAAGTTTATTCTAAAATGGATCTATAATTTTCTTATTTTCTTATATTCAATGGATCTAATAGTTCAGTTGTGTTCTATGTGCATCTAATTTCTAAAATTTTTTGCTACTCTTTTTGCAAGCAATTGAGCAAACTTTAAAAGGAATCTGAAGCAGTACTGCTAGTTGATGAATTGATAAATGAATGCCTTGGTGAATGTTAAATGGTTTTTTTTTGGATTTTTTCTTCTTTTTTTCTGAAATCTGGCAGCAGGTACCCTGGTTCGCGAGCCGAGCCAGCTCGAGCCAAGCCCGAGCCAGGAAATTGAGGCTCACTGGCTCGCGAACCAAGTTCGAAACCTAAATATTTATCCCGAGCCCGAACCTTAAAAAAATGCCAAGGATCGGCTCGACTCGTTGTCATACCTAATAGAGAGTCGAAATGGTTTTAGTTTTTAAATTTTAAACATTAGAAAAAAAAACAAAATAAAAAAAATCGAACCAAAACCATGAGCATGTCCCATGTTATTTTGAAAACCAAATCCCTCGAATGGGAATATTATTGCAAATTAAGAGAAAAAATAAGAAAAATACAAGAAGCAATGACAGAAAAATTACATAGGCAGAAGCCGCAATTCCAACATATTTGTGAGCTATTATATTAGTATCATGTCTGATCGAGTCGAATTTGGTATCCTGTAGCTCGGGCAGACGTCGACCGATATGTTGGGGAAGTCCTCAAGATGAAAGCAAACCTGTTCGAAGGAAGGCAGGGTGAGCTCAAATGCCGACTTGGGACTGGAAGGGTTGGACCCAATGTCGGCTCTCCGACGCTCAAGTCAGATATCGATACAAAAGAGAGTACGCCGAGTTGACTTAAGGTGCAGTAAATGAGCTTACCAAATGACATTTATAACGGGATATTTATACCCTTTGGAGCTAGTGATGACACAAGGTACAATCTGTAGGTGCATTTAATGGTTGCAAGTATGGTACGAAAGTACACTTTGTATTTAATGTTGGTGACGACCGAGGGGGACCCATTTGGCGCAATGGTCGGTGTCTATTTCGGCTCGAGGGGAGTGAAGCATCGACCTCTTTCACCACAGGTTGGCGTGCTGTCGACCTATCCTCTAGTGGTCAAGATATATCCGACTTACTCTAGAAGGATCGACTCGGCTTTCAGTAAGTCTGAGTAGTTTCCCTTGCCTAGCCAGGTGGGCCCCATGCTGACTCACGTGCCACGTGGCGGGTTATCAGAGGTCCAAGTGTCAAACCGGATCTAGCCCACGTCACAAGCCCTCGGAAAGGTTGGCGGCAAAGGTGACATGGCGGCAACCTTTCGAGTTCCCTAGGTGGTCCGCGGGGCACGGGGGGAAGAAGGGAGGGTAATCATGGAGACGGTTCACCTTCGATTTTCCCACCCAAAGTACCCCCTATATAAACCTGGAATCCCCTTCATTTGTCACTTACGCAAACATTAGCATTTAGAGCGTTTTGAGCAGACAAGCATTTCGAGTCGAGGTAGAGCTTCCAGGAAGTCGAGCCTTCGTGGATTCTACTCTCCCTTTGTGTTAAGTCACATCTCAACTCGAACTTTTACTATTGCTTTTAGTTATTGCATGCATTATCTTTCTTTTTCGAACATGTTTGGTCTCGAGTGAGAAGAACCACATCTCGAATCACACTCGATTCCCTACGTGACATAAAACCCTTATTCCTTATTTCAAGGAAGAGGCCACCAAAAAGGAAGGGATTCAATCGAAGTTTGAGTTTTGAGCGTAAGGATGTATGCTTCGATCTCGTCCGGTTCTGGGTTTTCGAGCGGGTGCTCGGATTCGGGCACTAACTCGAGCCCGGGTACATCAAGCCAGCAAAAAGAGAAAATTTTGACCTCACACCAAGCCCTCGACCAAGAGGTTGAGATAATGGAAGTGTCGGACGACTCCCGAGATAGGCACTTGTCATCACCAGCCTGTCCGGCCATCGTTGCGGAGCCCATCTCCATAGTCCCTCCCGTGGGTATGGCAATCGGTCCAGAAAATTCAGGCCGAGCTGGTGAAACGGGACCGTCAACTTCTGGCTGATACCAACTAGTCGACGAGGAGGAAGAAGAGTATTTCCCTGCAGGGGCGCAATCTTCGACTTACAAGTTGGATAAGGATCCAAGGGATGTGAAGTGCAAGATCTCCCCCAACATGTTCGAGTCGATCAGGAATCTTCTATTCAGAAGAGCCCCCGAGTACGACGTATACAATATCATTCGACCAAAAAGGGGGGAAAAGATAACGGATCCCCCCCGGAACTGAATTACAGCGACCTATAAAATGGTGAAATCAGGATTCAAGGTGCCCCTCGAGGATGATGTGATCGAGCTCCTGAATGCTCTGAACATCTCCCCAGTTCAACTAGTGGCCAACGCATATGCTATGGTTAACACGATGAGGGTGTTGATGTGATATTTTGGGTTCCCGATGCAAGTGGTAATCGAGGAGCTCTTTAAGGCCTCAGTGTCGACGGAGAAATCGGGCTCCAAACCGGGCTTCGTTTCCCTTGCTGCAAAATAGAATCGCAAGCTGATCACCTCTCCCACCTCCTCGAATGGTCAAGGGTGGAAAGAACTTGTTTTTATCGAGAGTGAGGTAGGTTGGCCGAGTTTGACAAATCGAGTCTGGAACTGGGAGCCCAGGTCTACCCTTCCCGAGGCCAGTGTCCAATGGTCGAGCACCTTCTTAAGGGACATGCAGACTTTTGGGATACTAAATTGCAAGTGTTTGGTCGAACCCCAAAACCTAGTCAACTTTGGTTTAGCCCCCAGGACCCCTAGCAACACATTCGACCCGGATATAGAGGGGACCAGACTTTTTGTTGTTTATTTATTAACTTTCTACCTCCGACTGAGTATCAGTCGACTTGGTTCTAACTTATCTTATCTTCTCATCTTACAGATCGAACAATAATGGGCTCCCGTCTAGCCGAGATGCTGGGTGACATGGAAGAGACCGAAGCATTGAGTCCCGAACAACAACAGGCTCAGGCTGAGGTCGAGGACGGGCTTGCGACCATTGCCCAGTACAAAACCATTGATGCCATCCTTCCCGTACCGTAAGCAGCTCGAGAGGAGCCCCAACCCCACCAGAAAACCAATAGGGGGAAAGAGCCGGAGGTCGAAGAAGGCGACCCGAGGGGAAGGTGACAGCTCATTCTAAGGGATCGTCCCTGTCAAAGGGGACCGCCTCTACGGCCTCCTTGCCATCGACCCCCTCTAGAACGGCCAAAACTCCAACTCCCTTCTCGAGCGAGGCCATGGCTTCGCTTGACTGCTACAATGCCCCCGCATCTGATGTGGAGGATTTCTTCAGAATGCTCAAGATCAGAGAACTGTATTTTCTCGGGGGGCTGCATAGTGTCGATCAGAAAGGCAATAGTCGGCGGGTGGGCTCCCGAGGGATAACTGAGCCATGGGGGCCATCTACACAGACACTCAGACGATCCCCGACCATGAGTATAGGTGGGAGATGAGTGATCTAGAGCTCGAGATGTCCGCCGCAATGAAGGTTATGGCGGTATGATTCAAGTCCTCTGTTAGCCATTCTTTCTTTTTACTTGTTGTTCAATAGTTTCACTCAAATCGCTTTCGTAAACAGGTTACTCAGGATATCTTCCTCATGAGTCGGCGTGTAACACCCCCGGAGCGAAGGGTGCCACATCCCCCGCACTAAGGTCCAACACGAGTAACGAAATGGAAGTTCGCACCCGTGTCAAACCGTAGCGAACGGGAGACACACAAAACTCACACCCTCGCTAGGCGGCCTAGACCCTCAAGAACTGCGTAAAATAAAATCAGAGTAGCGGAAGCAATTAAAGCAATTCACAAGCTAAACATATATCCCAAGATCATCACATATATATATACATCATCAAAATGAGGGTAGGGTCGAGGATTCCAACTATCATGCTAGATCATATACAATATGTACAATGCCATCTCGGTCAAAATAGCAAAAGTGTAATCAGAATACATAATCTCCAAGTACATAAGCAAAAGAGAAAATAACCCACTACGAATGCATGAAGACTCAAGCTAAACCACAAGTAAACTCCAAAAGACACTTGCCGCCTAGCTTGACTCGGAAGACCTGCAAACTCAAAAGAAAGGGAAAGAGGGGAAAACAACAACGAGGGTTAGTCCTAATGACTAGTGAGGGGCTAACGCATGCACCTGATATACATATATAGAGCAGAACAATTAATCAAAACGGAAGGATCCTTGAACCGAGAGTGGTTTTTGCAAGCCAAATTAATTCCCATGATATAGATATACTTAGATTAAAGGAAAGGCAAAAGGAGCAAGAAGCCAAATTTTTAGGTACTTAGAAATCCACTCTCGTTTCATAGATCATACAAAGCTATACCAACTCGGCGAGTACGAGTTACACTCCAAACTACCAGATCCGAAAGACAAAGCAAAACAAAACAAAACATAATCCATTCCCAACTCCGGTTGATAGAAGGGTTGATCGGCCCTAACTATCCATACACAGAAATGTGACAAGGATTAATTACTACCTTGAAACCTTCGGGTGTTGCCTCCGCCGGCTCAAGAGAAACACCCTTCCTCAACCTCCTAAGGTTGGGTGAGACTCTCAAATGGAGGTGTTGATGGAAGAGCTCAGCGACCCCTCGGCCGACCCAAGATTACCATACCACACTCCGGGGCCCAACATATTACACAAACTTATCTCAAAGCTTATCTTTCAAAGCTAAATCTCGCTTACACACACACACTTGCATAAAACTAAACTTTTCAAACGAAAGCAAAAATAGTCTATATACTTATACAAAACGTTTTCCAATTCTTATAACAAAGGGAACAATCCCGTAACATATGTATTAAACACATATTTACCATATATAATACGTATTCGCATGCGAGGCTTCAAATCACATAGGGTTATAGGTCGCGTAACTAAAAGAACAAAAACCTCACCTTTCAACGGACGTAGTGGAGACAAAAAGGGAAAACCAGACACCTACGGAGCAATCTCATCCTCAACAGGAAGATCCTCTGAACAAGACAAACAACAAGGAACACTCTTAGACGCAATATGAACCACATTGACGCTCGGTACATGAATATGTATGCTTATGATACCAATGATATGAAATGAATTCATAATGAAGCGATATACGAGCATACAAGGCACCTAGGAGCATATATCATAAACGAGGAGGTAAATCAAAGCATAAATTCATAAAATAAGACTTAACACATAATATCACAAGCTAATTATGCATGCATATCAAAAACGAGGCAAGAAGGATCAACAAGAAGCAACGAAAAGGCGAAAGAAATCTCCTCGGATGCACCCTGGATGCACCCTGATTGACACGGCCGTGTCAGAAAACAAAGGGAAACGGACACGGCCGTGTCAGGCAAATAAATTCGAAAAAAAACATTTCCGAGAGCTTGACACGGCCGTGTCCATTTTCCTTTGTAAACTGACGCGGCCGTGTCAGGCGGAAAAATTCAGAAAAACAATGTCGAGGGCTCAACACGGCCGTGTCCGTTTTCCTTTGTAACCTGACACGGCTGTGTCAGGTTCTCGGACTGGAAATATTTTGGCGAAAAAGGGTAAAAAATGGAGGCAAAAATGTAGCACCCCTATACGTAGGGATACCACACCCCCGCACTATAGGCCGATCCACCTACGAAATGGACAATCCGTACATGAACTAGCCTATAGCGAACGGGTGACAAATAAAAGAAAAGACGAGCTAGGCGGGACTAAACCCCAAAGCAGTACAATACCAATACATACAAGTTAAAAGCGGAAGCATTATTCCTCAATACATATAGGTACCATATTTATCGGATAGATACGTATAGATACCAATTAACTATCAATACATTATCATCTCCTACTACCTATACATGATCAAGTACTCAGAACGTAATAATAACGAACATAACATGAGAAGTAGCAGAATATATACAAGATGGTACACTGCTAGACTCGTGACAATGCAAGACTGGACCAGACTCCCGCCTAGCACGACCGGCTCTCAAGTACCTGAAAAGTGAAGTATCAGTCTACCGAAGACTGAGCGAGGGGCATAAATATATATATAAGCGCAATCACATGCAAGCTATAACCTCGGGTAAGTTTTTATAATTAAAAGTAATATAAGTTTACAATCACATAAACTCGCCCGAGATTACAACTACCAGTATTAAGTACTTGTTCGTTTTCATGCAATCAATCAATACATGGCCCCGGCGAGTAAGGGCGGTCTCCAACCGATCTCCCAATGAACATGAACATGCTTGCTTGTTTAATAGTCAATAGGTGATCATGCAATTCACTTATCGTGCAATCGTGCAATAGTGTACTCACATAACACGTTCATGAAATGACAATCATGCAATAACCCGAGGCGCATCCGTGGTGCCGGACTCGTCCCCAGTCTCCTTTTTCCTCCGGTTTGATGAAGGGATTGCAAGGCCCCAACATCCAATCTCATTGAGCAGAGGGTACATGAATCCCTAAGCCCGGAGCTCCTTCCTCCACTAATCTCCTAGTGGATTCAGGGGTGACCCCTAGTGTGGTGAGGATAGTGCCAGAGTTACCCGTCAGCCCTTGCTTTCCCGGTTGGCTCTAGTCACTACCCTCGGGCCCAAATGTAACCGTCATGCTACTCGCCTAAACATGCGTGAAACAATACCTGACTTGCTTGCTTGCTTGAACCTGGCTTGAAATGATTAATGATTTATAGAAAGTATAACCGTAAATACTATTTTGGCCGAAATATCACATAAAGGTTATATAGGTTCTATTTAACTAGAAATTAAACCTCACCTATACCGACAAAGACAAGTAGGCACGACCTACGGGGCTTGCTCCTCGGCCCTACCCTCGTGACCTATGCAAACACGACACTTATACATGAGACATGACCTAAAATGCACAAAATGTAACGAACGGCGGAAATGTATCGAGATGACCACGAAAATGCAATGTGGTATGATAACATGTTGTTTCACATCATATTAGCACATATTACAGCAATTCGGGGTCAAAAAAGTCGTTGGATCGAGGGGCTAAAAATGTAATTTTATGCAGTCACATTTGTTCTGTCAGCGAGGTGGGAAAGGCCGTTCCGGACCCCTTTGTAAAATGGGAACGGTCGTTCCCATAACCCCCAAAAACGCACCAACGTTTTCCCCCTTTAAAACGCGCGGAAGCTGGGAACGGCCCTTCCGGCACAAGGCCAAAATGGGAACGGCCGTTCCCATGCTCGGCCGCCTAAATCATTTGAAAAGGTGGGAACGCCCGTTCCCACAATGCCTTGAGGCTGGGAACGGCCGTTCCCTGTTTCTGCAAATATGAAGAACATAGGAAAAACAGAGTATGGCTACGGGAAAGCATAACAAAGCAACCAAAAATCCATTTTCAATCTACCAAGTTATGTTTTGCTGGAAGTATGATGCATACATATTCAACAAACAATAAAACTCCATTTAAACACCTAAATCATGGGAAATCACCAAGAATCCAGGTTCCCAGTTCATGATCACACTTGATCATTCAAGCTCAATTCTCAACCAATTCATGCACAAATCATGCCATAATTCATGATATAATCACATAATCATGCTTCCAACTTCAATTAACTCATCTAACATATAAATCCCAAACCCTAGCTCAATCATACATGCTCAAGAATCAAGAGTTCATGCACAACCAACCTTGGAAATGAAAGAAAGGAAGAAGATGGATGAGGGTGATGATCAAGCTTCCCAAACTTGGATTAATACTTGAAATTCTTGATGAAATGGATGAAAATCACTTCCTTTCCTTTTCTTCTTAATACCGAGAGAGAGAGAGGAAGCAAATATGTTGAAGAATTTGGAAGCAAAATGATTGAAGAAGCTTGGAGATGATATACCGTGATATTTTGGGAAAATGTAATATTTACAATTAAACCTTCCAAGTTAATTAAGTTAAGCAATCAAGGATGTCAAGTTTGGAAAGTGATCACTTTAGTCCTCAAAGGTTTCATGCAATTTGGTCCCTAAGTTTAAAAGAATGAACGTATAGGGCCAAGTTGACAATTAAATCATTTTTCGGTAATTAATTCACGAAATAAACATTTTCAAGTTATGAGATAAATTATAAGTTTAATATGAATTTCATGAAAGTATTATAAAAATATAATTTATAGAATTATTTTAGACATAAGATATTAATAAATGAAAATCGGGGCGTTACAACTCTCCCCCCCTTAAAAGGACCTGGTCCCCAGGTCCACTGTCACGTTTTAGAACGATGCACAATTCATAAGAGAACCCCGTCTCTTGAACAAGAATGAAAGAACCCCGTCTTTCACAAGAAGTGAGAAACCCCGTTTCTCAGCAAGGAGTGAGAGAGTCCCGTCTCTCATAGAAAAGGAGAGAGCCCCGTCTCTCACATGCACTGAAGTAGTTCAAGGGGTAGATAGCGAAAACAATGGCATGAATGTTACATGGACAATTAGAATCATAATCATTTCACAAATATCATATAGACAACTAAACCAATTAATCACATACTTATCACTCATAATTAACTAGTTGGCAATGCGCAAGAAATTAAATACACTAACAATAAGATCAGTAATGCACGTGGTATGCATGGTTAAAGGTACCGTTCACCGTTGGTTGTATCATGTATATAATTGGTACCTTCCCGTGCTCGCACTGGTAATCTTCCACCCCCGGGAGATTTCCCTCGTAGCCTTGAGCAAGTGTCGATGTGATGCTCGTCACTTCCACAGTAGAGACATAATCCCAACCGTTTCCTACAGCCATCATAAGTGTGGTTATCACGTCCACAATAACTGCAAAGAAGTTTCCCAGAAGATGTTGTTGAAACTGGGTTACACGAAGTTCCCGAACTCGGTCCAAGTGATTGCTTCTTTTTCTTGCGAGATCTTTTCTGAGGTGCCGGAGTATGATAAGAGATAGGCCGCTTTCCTTTGCTAAAAAGCTGTCCCGACTTCGAACCTGAAGCCTGTCCGGGGTGAGGATTAGACCTTCTTGCCTCAAACAAAGTGGTGCCTCGGTCCTTTTCTTGGAAGTCACTCGGAGTTAGTTCCCACACTCTTTTGATTTTCTTGAGTTGTGATCCGGTGGAATCCTTGTTTCCTTCAAAGGGTCTTGAGGATGGTTGGTTCTGAAATTCCCTAAATACCATTGAAATTTGGCCCGGCTGTGATGCTAAGTCCCGCGACTCGGAAGAAACATACTCTTTTATCTTCTGATCTACTAAACGAACCAAAGACTTGAAAAACTCCTGAGGCGGAACCGGAGGGGGTAAATGTGAAGAAACCCTAGGTGCCTGTTCCTGAGGAGGGTGGCCTTGAGACATCCTGTAATTCAAGACACTGAATATGCATGTTGAATTAATATGCCAATGCACGTAGCTCACTTGGAAATAATAATAATTCAGCACATTGGAGCAATTAAGTTTAATCGGGAAATCATATATATGTAAAGAAATTTAAATTTAAAATAGCGTATGATGCACGTGCTCATGAATGCATTGAACCTGTCACCGAGGTGATGGAAAATTTGTCTCGACATGAAATTCCTTATTTGTTGAATCATAGGCTTATCTTGAACCGGTAATCATTTCTTGTTTTCCCATGGTCTTCTATTCTTCAAATTTATCTAACCTTCACTTGAACATTCCCACGGCTCAGTATTATAATTTCTGAACCCCGAAGTCTTCTATGCTCATGGAATTAACATCTAGCTTACTCTTTAATAGCTGCTCCCCGATTGTTGCCTGAATCCTCTTCATAGGTGTCACTTTGATCCAACTCCCTTGTTTACTCTTTAAGAGTTTGATTAGTTAACTGAACTCTCCCTCCACTTGTCTATACTTGATAGTTCGACAACCTCCCAGCAACTCTTTGCCTTTCTTTACCGTTTCCATTTGTTGCTTCATTTCTTTTAACGTAACCTCGTAACACGATAATTCAGCTTGGATCTGGATATGCCCACTACTGAAATCTTTAACATGATTGTCTTTCAATTTCATATTCACTGGAGTGCTGAGCTTCCTTTATCCCTTCCTTAATTGAAATCCCAAAATTGTCCTTGCGTCAACTGGGGTAACTATATGATCCCCCAAACAAGACTCCTGAATTCAATTTCTGTTCCACTTATAGAATTGATTTCCTGACCCCTCTCGAACCTTAAGTCTCCAGTTATTCTCCCGATTCACCAAGTTGCCACCGCGATTGAAACCCTTCAAGTCTACTCTTTCACTCTGAATCGGTTATAGAACTCCTCTTCTTACTTACCTACTTGTGAGCATATAATTTCCTTCCAAATTCTTTATCATTCGTTACCATTTTCATTTGATACTCCAATCTCCCAATTCTCACTCTTGCACGACCCTCCGAATTGAATCCAGAAAATAACTCATTCCACCCGGTTATAGAGTCCTAGGATCTTTACCTTTCATGAATAGATCATCCAAGGCTACTAGCTCGATTTGAATTATCGAAATGATCTTCTTCTCTTACTTGAATTTGCTTCCCAACTAACTAAGTCTCAGTTTAACATCACACCTGAATCTTGAGTAATTAGTACCCAATCTCCTTCACCTTATCCTCGGATGAAGTAGACTTCCTGGCCCGGTAGACGCGTCATCTTTGATAGTACAAATCTCCCACAGTGCATTCTTTTATTTCAGATCTCATTCCTTGAATCATAACTCGATGAACTTGCCTTCGAACTTTTTCCATATTTAATCCTTAGTCTAAAATTCCTTGGTAGCACTTTCTGTGAATTGATGATCCAAGTTGAAAATTCTTAAATTTGAGATGCTTCTACTCGTTGCTCCATATCTTCCAATTCAACCACATCATGGTCGACAATCCTCTTTTCCTTAGTATTAAACTCCCGGTTAGACATCTACGAAATTCCCTTTTCCTTCCAACCCTTGAACCACTCGCTAATGGCAATCCGGTTATTCTCCCTCTAATTCATACTTTGCTTCTCTTGAGTACTTTCCTTTACAGTTCCCTACCTGTCAATGTATTCCCTCGACACGACAATTTATCTTAACTCAGAAAATAACCCTGTCTTACCCAATGTAGAATCCCCAAACATGTTGGTTTTCCATAACTGATTATTCGATTCTTTCTGGCTGTCGTGTTAAAAATTTGAATCCAATTGAGTTAAACCCAAAGATAATTCCCAAACATGTACTT
The DNA here is from genome assembly GCA_037501455.1 of Lantana camara. NCBI lineage: Eukaryota > Viridiplantae > Streptophyta > Magnoliopsida > Lamiales > Verbenaceae > Lantana > Lantana camara. Next base: position 90,230,093 of record CM074858.1, on the reverse strand, counting down.
CAAGCGAAAAAAAACTTAATTGACTTTCTTCCACGCCCTGATTTTAGCCTCAACCTGCACACCCTTCTCAAATCCTGTAGTAGCCCAAGATTATCGAGCAAGTGGCCGTGGTTTGACATTCTTTCCACAACCTGCAACTCACAACCTTCTTCGAAATAAATGCATGTGGGTAAGGCATGCTCATGTCACGTAATAGTCACATAATTGATACTCACAATGATAATTTAATATAAATGCAACAAGTAGTGTATCGATGTTTATAATGAAACACGTTAAGCACGTAATTTCAAAGAATTCAAGATCAGCTAATTAATAATAAATTGCAGAAATCGATGCAAAGCACAGGTTATCAAGTAATCTAATTAATTCAGAGAATTCAAATAGATTCAAATAATATGCAAGACTCCCAATCAACAATTAATCCTTTGCCGTTCGACTAAGACTTGACACGACACGACACTAGAACCTCGGTTTTGCAACCGGGCTCTGATACCACCTCAGATGTAGCACCCCTATACGTAGGGATACCACACCCCCGCACTATAGGCCGATCCACCTACGAAATGGACAATCCGTACATGAACTAGCCTATAGCGAACGGGTGACAAATAAAAGAAAAGACGAGCTAGGCGGGACTAAACCCCAAAGCAGTACAATACCAATACATACAAGTTAAAAGCGGAAGCATTATTCCTCAATACATATAGGTACCATATTTATCGGATAGATACGTATAGATACCAATTAACTATCAATACATTATCATCTCCTACTACCTATACATGATCAAGTACTCAGAACGTAATAATAACGAACATAACATGAGAAGTAGCAGAATATATACAAGATGGTACACTGCTAGACTCGTGACAATGCAAGACTGGACCAGACTCCCGCCTAGCACGACCGGCTCTCAAGTACCTGAAAAGTGAAGTATCAGTCTACCGAAGACTGAGCGAGGGGCATAAATATATATATAAGCGCAATCACATGCAAGCTATAACCTCGGGTAAGTTTTTATAATTAAAAGTAATATAAGTTTACAATCACATAAACTCGCCCGAGATTACAACTACCAGTATTAAGTACTTGTTCGTTTTCATGCAATCAATCAATACATGGCCCCGGCGAGTAAGGGCGGTCTCCAACCGATCTCCCAATGAACATGAACATGCTTGCTTGTTTAATAGTCAATAGGTGATCATGCAATTCACTTATCGTGCAATCGTGCAATAGTGTACTCACATAACACGTTCATGAAATGACAATCATGCAATAACCCGAGGCGCATCCGTGGTGCCGGACTCGTCCCCAGTCTCCTTTTTCCTCCGGTTTGATGAAGGGATTGCAAGGCCCCAACATCCAATCTCATTGAGCAGAGGGTACATGAATCCCTAAACCCGGAGCTCCTTCCTCCACTAATCTCCTAGTGGATTCAGGGGTGACCCCTAGTGTGGTGAGGATAGTGCCAGAGTTACCCGTCAGCCCTTGCTTTCCCGGTTGGCTCTAGTCACTACCCTCGGGCCCAAATGTAACCGTCATGCTACTCGCCTAAACATGCGTGAAACAATACCTGACTTGCTTGCTTGCTTGAACCTGGCTTGAAATGATTAATGATTTATAGAAAGTATAACCGTAAATACTATTTTGGCCGAAATATCACATAAAGGTTATATAGGTTCTATTTAACTAGAAATTAAACCTCACCTATACCGACAAAGACAAGTAGGCACGACCTACGGGGCTTGCTCCTCGGCCCTACCCTCGTGACCTGTGCAAACACGACACTTATACATGAGACATGACCTAAAATGCACAAAATGTAACGAACGGCGGAAATGTATCGAGATGACCACGAAAATGCAATGTGGTATGATAACATGTTGTTTCACATCATATTAGCACATATTACAGCAATTCGGGGTCAAAGAAGTCGTTGGATCGAGGGGCTAAAAATGTAATTTTATGCAGTCACATTTGTTCTGTCAGCGAGGTGGGAACGGCCGTTCCGGACCCCTTTGTAAAATGGGAACGGTCGTTCCCATAACCCCCAAAAACGCACCAACGTTTTCCCCCTTTAAAACGCGCGGAAGCTGGGAACGGCCCTTCCGGCACAAGGCCAAAATGGGAACGGCCGTTCCCATGCTCGGCCGCCTAAATCATTTGAAAAGGTGGGAATGCCCGTTCCCACAATGCCTTGAGGCTGGGAACAGCCGTTCCCTGTTTCTGCAAATATGAAGAACAGAGGAAAAACAGAGTATGGCTACGGGAAAGCATAACAAAGCAACCAAAAATCCATTTTCAATCTACCAAGTTATGTTTTGCTGGAAGTATGATGCATACATATTCAACAAACAATAAAACTCCATTTAAACACCTAAATCATGGGAAATCACCAAGAATCCAGGTTCCCAGTTCATGATCACACTTGATCATTCAAGCTCAATTCTCAACCAATTCATGCACAAATCATGCCATAATTCATGATATAATCACATAATCATGCTTCCAACTTCAATTAACTCATCTAACATATAAATCCCAAACCCTAGCTCAATCATACATGCTCAAGAATCAAGAGTTCATGCACAACCAACCTTGGAAATGAAAGAAAGGAAGAAGATGGATGAGGGTGATGATCAAGCTTCCCAAACTTGGATTAATACTTGAAATTCTTGATGAAATGGATGAAAATCACTTCCTTTCCTTTTCTTCTTAATACCGAGAGAGAGAGGAAGCAAATATGTTGAAGAATTTGGAAGCAAAATGATTGAAGAAGCTTGGAGATGATATACCGTGATATTTTGGGAAAATGTAATATTTGCAATTAAACCTTCCAAGTTAATTAAGTTAAGCAATCAAGGATGTCAAGTTTGGAAAGTGATCACTTTAGTCCTCAAAGGTTTCATGCAATTTGGTCCCTAAGTTTAAAAGAATGAACGTATAGGGCCAAGTTGACAATTAAATCATTTTTCGGTAATTAATTCACGAAATAAACATTTTCAAGTTGTGAGATAAATTATAAGTTTAATATGAATTTCATGAAAGTATTATAAAAATATAATTTATAGAATTATTTTAGACATAAGATATTAATAAATGAAAATCGGGGCGTTACAAAAAAATAGGGCATTTTCGGTTGGGGCTTCAAGGAGACTCTTAGGCCAATCAACACACATACAACATGCATCAAAATGACACCAATTCATCAACATTTCATGCCCAACAAGTAGCCACAATTCAGCTCCAAAAATGCAAGTAATCAAGACAAGAAAAGGGGAAAGGAATGTATCATGTATCATCCAATTCTCCAAAACTCATTAATGGCAAATGATCATATCTCAACAACCATGAAAGAAGATGCAATAAATGTCAAGAATCATGCTATATAAGTCATATATCATCACCAAATCTCAAGGAAACAAGGAAGGAGCAAGAATCAACAATTTCTCCCAACAACAACTATTCACATGCTTGCTATATCTCTTCAATCAACCAAGGAATTGAACTCAAAAGCATATAAAAGAGAGAAGAGAGAGTGAAGATTGCAACCATGAACTTACCTTTCAATTTGGAGAAGCTAAGGTGAAGATTTGAGCTCAAAATCACAAAGTTGGACAAAGGGGTTTCTTCCTCTTCTTGCTTCCTTGGTTGCTGATCGATATAGAGGAGAGAGGGAGAGAATGGATCGGTTAACAAGGGTTTGGGGCTGAAATGGGTTAGCTAACTCAAGTCACAAATTATGGTTAAGGCTTGGTTGAGTTTAAGTGGGGTCCACAAGGTTTATTAGGTCAAAAGGTAGCTTCCAAGCGTAAGGGGCTCATTACGGGTGAAATTCGAAGGTCTTAATGAACTTAGAAAAATATGAGGCTTGTCCCATCGAACCCGAATCGTCGAAACGAGTTCAATGGAGGTGACGGAATTCGAATCCGAATTCCCGAGCTCAAAATACGCGTCCCGGAACCCAAGGTGCGCTAAATGCTCTTTAGCCTCCTTTAGGTCCCGACTCCAAAACGAACCCAAAAAGGCAAGCAAAACAAATACCAAAACATGTAACGAGCACATAATCGAGTCCATAAAGCATATAATTAACACATATCACAAATTCACGAAAATCAGACTTAAATACGAACCCAAAACGAATCAAATACCAAACAAGAAAAGTTAAACGTTTAAACAATTAAATCCAAGTTAGCAATTAAAAATCACATAATCACTTAACGAAATAATTAAGTAGCACACATAATAGTTTACCTGAAAAGTCCGATCAGTCGGGATGTTACAAACCTCCCTCCTTCAAAAGGACCTGTCCTCAGGTCCGAGGCGAGGTCTTGAAAAGCTCCGGATACAACTGCTTCATCTTACTCTCAGTCTCCCAAGTGGCTTCCTCGGATTCTTGATCACGCCACAAGACTTTCACAAGGGGAATTTGCCTATTCCTCAACTATTGTATTTTCTGGTCCAACACCTGAACTGGATATCTTTTAATGGTCAAGTCCGGTTCCAACTGAACTTTCTCGACTGGAAGAATAGAAGACTCATCGGGATAATGTTTCCGAAGCTGCGAGACATGAAACACATTATGAATCCTGGTTAAGCTCGGCGGTAAATCAAGTCTGTAGGCTACTTCCCCAACTCGATCAAGGATCTCAAAGGGGCCTAAGTAGCGAGGGTTAAGCTTCCCGCCTTTACCAATCCGAGCATACCCTTTTCTAGGAGATGCCTTTAAAAAGACCTTATCTCCTTTCTCGAACTCTAAGGGTCGTCTTCTCTTATCTGCATAACTTTTCTGCCGGTCTTGAACCACTTTCAATCTATGTCTAATCACTTTCACCCTCTCGATGGTGTCCTGAATCTCCTTAGGTTTCTTAGCCCTTTCGAGTTTTCCGTCTTTAGTCCATCTCCACTCATCAATATCCCAAAAGAGAGGGGATCGGCACTTCCTTCCATACAAAGCCTCATACGGTGCCATGCCAATAGAAGACTGAAAGCTGTTATTGTAGGCATACTCAATCAAATCCAACTGTTCATCCCACGAATCCGGATAATCCAAGGCACAAGCACGAAGCATGTCCTCGAGATACCTTATTAGCCTTTCTGACTGGCCATCCGTCTGTGGGTGAAATGCAGTACTAAACTGAAGCTTTGTACCCAAACACTTCTGTAACTCCTGCCAAAAACTGGACGTAAACCGAGGATCCCTATCTGAAACAATACTGATCAGGGTACCATGCAATCTGACAATCTCTTTCCGATATAACCGGGCCAACTTAGGAACCTTATTGGACATTTTCACCTTAAGAAAATGTGCTGACTTCGTCAACCGATCAATAATCACCCAAATCCCATCGGAACCTCCTTTGGTCCTTGGCAAGCCGGACACAAAGTCCATTGTCACTTGCTCCCACTTCCACTCGGGTATCGGAAGTGGTTGGAGAGTCCCTCCCGGTTTTTGGTGTTCTGCTTTCACCACTTGGCATGTTTGACATCTTCTAACATAGTTAGCCACGTCTCTCTTCATACCGTTCCACCAATATGAAGTCCCTAAATCCTTGTACATTTTGGTGGTACCGGGATGTACTGCATATGCTGACTTGTGAGCTTCATCAAGTACCAACTGCTTAAATCCTTCAGGGACACAAACCCGAGCCTTAAATTGAAACAATCACGAATCATCAAATCCAAACTTGGTTTCCGGATCGACCTTTGACTTAGCTACCAATTTCTGAATCTCGGGATCCACAGACTGAGCCTCTAACAACTTTTGCCTCAAAACCGGTTGAACCGAAATGTTAGCCAAACGAGCCTTTGGAACCATAACCACTGAATTTTGCCTACTAGAACCGGCTTCCAAACCGGAGACACTAGCCTTCCTACTCAAAGCATCCGCCACCACATTGGCTTTACCCGGATGGTACTGAATCTTACAATCATAATCCTCAAGTAGCTCCATCTATCTTCTCTGTCTCATGTTCAAATCCTTCTGGGTAAACAGATACTTAAGACTCTGGTGGTCGGTGAACACTTCAAAAGTGACTCCATAAAGATAATGTCGCCATTTCATCAAAGCAAACACTACTGCCGCGAGTTCCAAGTCATGAGTGGGATAGTTCTTCTCATGATCCTTTAATTTCCTTGAGGCGTAGGCTACCACTTTGCCATTCTGCATCAACACATAACCAAGACCTTCCTTCGAAGCATCGGTATAAACTGAGTAGCCTTCTGAACCCTTGGGTAGGGTTAAAACCGGTGCAGTAGTCAATCTTCCCTTTAGAGTTTGGAAACTCTTCTCACACGCCTCATCCCACTCGAATTTCACCTCTTTCTTAGTTAACCGGGTCAACAGGGAGGCAATCTTCGAGAAATCTTTCACAAAGCGCCTATAATACCCTGCTAACCCGAGAAAACTTCTCACTTCTGAGCCATTCTTAGGTTGCTTCCAAAGCATCACCGTCTCAATCTTTGCCGGATCCACTTCAATACCATTCCCAGAAATGAAGTGACCTAAAAAGGAAACTCGATCCAACCAGAACTCGCACTTACTGAACTTGGCAAACAATCTGTGCTCCCGAAGTGTAGATAAAACAATACTCAAATGCCGCGCGTGCTCTTCCTCGGACCTCGAATACACCAAAATATCATCTATAAAGATGACCACGAATTTATCGAGGTAAGGTCGGAATATTCGGTACATCATATCCATAAACGCGGTTGGGGCATTGGTAAGACCAAAAGGCATGACCGCAAACTCGAAATGCCCATATCTTGTGTTGAAACCCGTCTTCGGTATATCTCCCTCCCGGATACACAACTGGTAATACCCTTGTCTTAGGTCCAACTTAGAATAGACACTTGAACCTTGCAGTAGGTCGAACAACTCTTCAATGTGAGGGAGCGGGTATTTGTTCTTAATCGTTAACCGGTTCAGCTCACGGTAGTCAATACACATCCGCAAAGTCCCGTCTTTCTTCTTTACAAACAGGACCGGAGCACCCCACGGAGAAGTGCTCGGGCGAATGTAACCACATTCTAAGAGCTCGTCCAATTGCGTCTTCTACTCCTTCAACTCGGCTGGAGCCATCCTATAGGGAGATTTCACGTACGGATCTGCTCCGGGATAGAGATCTATCACAAACTCGACGTCCCGATCCGGAGGTAAAGATCCCAAGTTCTCCGGAAACACATCGGGGAATTCCTTCACGATCTCCGTCTCCTCGAGCTTGGTCTGATCCTTTGGCTTATTCAAAAGGTAGGCCACATAGCCCGTCGCACCGTCCCGGAACATTCTACTTGCTTCCATAAAGGAAATAAACGGGCAGGTCTTCAACCTCTGACCCGCAAAGACCGTAGAACTCAAAGTCACCTTCTTAGCAAAACAGTCCATCATAGCCCGATATCGATACAACCAGTCCATGCCCAAAATCACCCCATACTTCTTGATAGGCATCTTGATCAAATCTGCCGGATACTCTATACCTTCCACGACCACCGGACAACCACGGTAAACACAATTCGTAGACAAGGTAGCACCAAGGGGAGAAGAAACAATAAAGGAATCATCTAGGCAAGCAACAGGCAAAGGAAGAATAGAAGCAACCCGGGAAGCAATAAATGAATGCGTTGCTCCCGGATCAAACAATGCATGCAATGGAATGCCATGAATGTGGATGGTACCTTCAACAACGGCGTTAGCATCCACCTCTACATTCTCTTCCTCGCCCTCCAAAGCGTAAGCCCTCGCTTGGATCGATGCTCTCGGAGGTATAACATTAAGGGGCCTCGGATCTCTCCTCTTAGGACACGCGTTGACTATATGACCGGGCTCACCACATCCGTAATATCTTCCTAATTTCTTCCTATAATTCTCCTCGGTGTGATTTGGACCCTTGCAATAGGAGCACTCAAGTGGCTTCGGTAGAGCGGGTACCATAGCTTGTCCTTGAGGTCGGGGTTTCTTGTTGAAATTAATAGGACCTTTGGGCTTGAAAACCGAAGATCCACTTTAAACGGAGGGTCTCTTACCCAAATAAGAGCTTGAACCCGAACCTTGCCCCGAAGGAAACACCGGGGGCCTAAGCCTCAATTTCTGAGCTTCCACCTTTAAAGCCTTCCGGGTAGCTTTCTCCCAAGTATCAATGGAGACCGCTTCCAAAGCTTCTTGAATTTCCTTTTTCAAACCGTGAATAAAATTCCGGGCCTTCAAAGAATCCACATCGGTGATATGGGTAGCATAGGGAGCCAACCTCTCGAACTCAATGATATACTCTTCCACCGTCCTATTCCCTTGCTTCAAGTCAGAAAATTGCTGGAGTCTCCTTTCCCGTGCACTCGGTGGGATGTACTTGTTATGGAATTCTCGAACAAAGTTTTCCCAATTGAATTCCTCGCCCATTCTTTCCAATCTTGCCCTCGTAGCTTTCAACCATCTTGAAGCCTGACCTTGGATGAAACGACCGGTACATATTGCTTTATCTTGAGAAGGGGCCGGACAAATCTCCCATATTCCATTAATCTCGGATAGCCACTCCTCTGCTTGAATGTCATCTCCCCCAAACCATTTAGGAGGATTGTTGTTTCTGAATTCACGATATACCGGTGTAACATGTCCTTCTTGTCCTTCGCCCTGATGATTATCTCGTTGATTCTGCTAAAGTTGATTCAAAAGAGCCTGCACTATATTCTTATCATTCAATGGAGGAGGTGGAGGTGCTTGTGGAGGAGGTTGATTCAGATCCGGTGTTTGCTCTCTATCTCCTCTTCTTCTTTGAGGCATCCTGAAAATACACGGATCAAGAAAATATCGATGCACGGGGGTTCAGTTTATGACCATGTAGTCAATCATCAAGAATTGAAAACAAATAAATCATATAGAGATGTAAATGAATGCAAATAATCACGTACTCCTAAACCGAACGACCTACACAGACTCAAAACGACTCCAGAGCTCCGGTTTTGCAACCGAGAGCTCTGATACCACGCAAGGATGTAACACCCCCGGAGCGAAGGGTGCCACATCCCCCGCACTAAGGTCCAACACGAGTAACGAAATGGAAGTTCGCACTCGTGTCAAACCGTAGCGAACGGGAGACACACAAAACTCACACCCTCGCTAGGCGGCCTAGACCCTCAAGAACTGCGTAAAATAAAATCAGAGTAGCGGAAGCAATTAAAGCAATTCACAAGCTAAACATATATCCCAAGATCATCACATATATATATACATCATCAAAATGAGGGTAGGGTCGAGGATTCCAACTATCATGCTAGATCATATACAATATGTACAATGCCATCTCGGTCAAAATAGCAAAAGTGTAATCAGAATACATAATCTCCAAGTACATAAGCAAAAGAGAAAGTAACCCACTACGAATGCATGAAGACTCAAGCTAAACCACAAGTAAACTCCAAAAGACACTTGCCGCCTAGCTTGACTCGGAAGGCCTGCAAACTCAAAAGAAAGGGAAAGAGGGGAAAACAACAACGAGGGTTAGTCCTAATGACTAGTGAGGGGCTAACGCACGCACCTGATATACATATATAGAGCAGAACAATTAATCAAAACGGAAGGATCCTTGAACCGAGAGTGGTTTTTGTAAGCCAAATTAATTCCCGTGATATAGATATACTTAGATTAAAGGAAAGGCAAAAGGAGCAAGAAGCCAAATTTTTAGGTACTTAGAAATCCACTCTCGTTTCATAGATCATACAAAGCTATACCAACTCGGCGAGTACGAGTTACACTCCAAACTACCAGATCCGAAAGACAAAGCAAAACAAAACAAAACATAATCCATTCCCAACTCCGGTTGATAGAAGGGTTGATCGGCCCTAACTATCCATATACAGAAATGTGACAAGGTTTAATTACTACCTTGAAACCTTAGGCGGTTGCCTCCGCCGGCTCAAGAGAAACACCCTTCCTCAACCTCCTAAGGTTGGGTGAGACTCTCAAATGGAGGTGTTGATGGAAGAGCTCGGCGACCCCTCGGCCGACCCGAGATTGCCATACCACACTCCGGGGCCCAACATATCACAAAAGTTACACAAACTTATCTCAAAGCTTATCTTTCAAAGCCAAATCTCGCTTACACACAAACACTTGCATAAAACTAAACTTTTCAAACGAAAGCAAAAATAGTCTATATACTTATACAAAAAGTTTTCCAATTCTTATAACAAAGGGAACAATCCCGTAACATATGTATTAAACACATATTTACCATATATAATACATATTCGCATGCGAGGCTTCACCTTTCAACGGACGTAGTGGAGACAAAAAGGGAAAACCGGACACCTACGGAGCAATCTCGTCCTCAACAGGAAGATCCTCTGAACAAGACAAACAACAAGGAACACTCTTAGACGCAATATGAACCACATTGACGCTCGGTAGATGAATATGTATGCTTATGATACCAATGATATGAAATGAATTCATAATGAAGCGATATACGAGCATACAAGGCACCTAGGAGCATATATCATAAACGAGGAGGTAAATCAAAGCATAAATTCATAACATAAGACTTAACACATAATATCACAAGCTAATTATGCATGCATATAAAAAACGAGGCAAGAAGGATCAACAAGAAGCAACGAAAAGGCGAAAGAAATCTCCTCGGATGCACCCTGATTGACACGGTCGTGTCAGAAAACAAAGGGAAACGGACACGGCCGTATCAGGCAAATAAATTCGAAAAAAAACATTTCCGAGAGCTTGACACGGCGTGTCCATTTTCCTTTGTAAACTGACGTGGCCGTGTCAGGCGAAAAAATTCAGAAAAACAATGTCGAGGGCTCAACACGGCCGTGTCCGTTTTCCTTTGTAACCTGACACGGCCATGTCAGGTTCTCGGACTGGAAATATTTTGGCGAAAAAGGGCCGAAAATGGAGGCCACAAACAGGGCATTTTCGGTTGGGGCTTCAAGGAGACTCTTAGGCCAATCAACACACATACAACATGCATCAAAATAACACCAATTCATCAACATTTCATACCCAACAAGTAGCCACAATTCAGCTCCAAAAATGCAAGTAATCAAGACAAGAAAAGGGGAAAGGAATGCATCATGTATCATCCAATTCTCCAAAACTCATTAATGGCAAATGATCATATCTCAACAACCATGAAAGAAGATGCAATAAATGTCAAGAATCATGCTATATAAGTCATATATCATCACCAAATCTCAAGGAAACAAGGAAGGAGCAAGAATCAACAATTTCTCCCAACAACAACTATTCACATGCTTGCTATATCTCTTCAATCAACCAAGGAATTGAACTCAAAAGCATATAAAAGTGAGAAGAGAGAGTGAAGATTGCAACCATGAACTTACCTTTCAATTTGGAGAAGCTAAGGTGAAGATTTGAGCTCAAAATCACAAAGTTGGACAAAGGGGTTTCTTCCTCTTCCTGCTTCCTTGGTTGCTGATCGATATAGAGGAGAGAGGGAGAGAATGGATCGGTTAACAAGGGTTTGGGGCTGAAATGGGTTAGCTAACTCAAGTCACAAATTATGGTTAAGGCTTGGTTGAGTTTAAGTGGGGTCCACAAGGTTTATTAGGTCAAAAGGTAGCCTCCAAGCATAAGGGGCTCATTACGGGTGAAATTCGAAGGTCTTAATGAACTTAGAAAAATGTGAGGCTTGTCCCATCGAACCCGAATCGTCGAAACGAGTTCAATGGAGGTGACGGAATTCGAATCCGAATTCCCGAGCTCAAAATACGCGTCCCGGAACCCAAGGTGCGCTAAATGCTCTTTAGTCTCCTTTAGGTCCCGACTCCAAAACGAACCCAAAAAGGCAAGCAAAACAAATAACAAAACATGTAACGAGCACATAAACGAGTCCATAAAGTATATAATTAACACATATCACAAATTCAAGGAAATCAGACTTAAATACGAACCCAAAACGAATCAAATACCAAACAAGAAAAGTTAAACGTTTAAACAATTAAATCCAAGTTAGCAATTAAAAATCACATAATCACTTAATGAAATAATTAAGTAGCACACATAATAGTTTACCTGAAAAGTCCGATCAGTCGGGATGTTACACGGCGGGCTCAGATATATCGAGTGGGGCACAACAGGCTTGCGGTGAAGGCGAGGGTCGACTCTGAGGTTGAGGGTTTGAAAAGCAAGTTGATTGCCGCTCAAGCGGCCCAGATGAAGTCTGACGCGAAGCTGAAGGAGGCCCAGTTAGCTAAAACTCAGCCGGACGCAGCTGCTGAACTGAAACGTCAACTGGCCAATGCGAACAAGAAGCTCCTAGACGCCAACAAGAAAATTGATGACCAAGCTCTCGAGCTAGTAAACATCCACAAAAAGGGGGGCGAAAGTTGGAGAACGGAGAGGGGCCCGATTGGTAATAGACCGATACAGAAAATCATTCGACGAGATTATCGCCCTTTCGGAGTGCTATGGGATGTGCCGATTTATGAAGTCTCTGGCATTCACAAGAGCTAACTCGACCTTTGGGATAGAGGATTTGAAGGAAGGGTTCAATCTATGCATTGCGCAGTGCAAATCGGCCGGCTACGTCTCGACCGACTATGATCAGAAGAAAATCGACCTCAGATGCAACAATCCTAGGCCTCCGACTACTTCCTTCTCAACTCCAACCCCGCCAATTGATTGGAATGCTCACGAGTTTGGCTTCGCTATCAGCTTGGCCAAGTCAATATTCTTTAAGCAGGACGAGGACCTAAGCAAGATGCCGTAAGGAGTTGACCCTGAGCGTGCATTGATCCCTGCTGATGTATTTCCCGACTATTTGGGGATAAAGCCTCTGAGGATCCTTTGGTCAACCCAAACTTCCTAGATAGAGCACCTGATGATGCCAGCCTGTAGTTATGTTATTTCCTTTCTGAGATTCGTATTTTCATATTTTTAGTTTTTCTTTTGCTTAGATAGAGTTCCAACTCGGCCCAAGGTGGTTGAAGAATGTTCCCCGTGTGAAAATCCAAAGGGTAAAAGCCCAAGTTTTGTAGACGATTGACTTTCGGGTTGATTATCTTCCGATTAATGAACATTTGATTTCTAATTTCCGTTCGAATTAGCATATTCACAGTTATGCGTGTTCAAAACGTAATTAATTCTGACTGAAATATTAAAACGACAAATAAAACATTCAAATCGCACATTATTCGAATTATTTAACCCACCAAAGGATATGATAGTTGAATGCCAAAACGAGACTTTAATGAACGATTAGAGTCGACTAAGAACTTGTACATTTTGAAGCAACTTTATATATAGAACCTTAGCAAATTATGAGCGTTCCAAGATCGAGGCATTGGGTCGCCATTTATATCTTTGAGGTGGTATGCTTGGTTTTTTGCCAATTTTGGTGATCCGGTATGGACCATCCTAATTTGGGTTGAGCTTTCCCACGTGTTTGTAACATCGACTAGTTTTAGAACCAGATCTCCGACTTAGAATTGCCAGGATAAGACTTTCTTGTTGTAGCTTTGAGCAACAGATGCTCGGTACTACTACATTCGACGAAACCCTTGTTCTCTTTTTTCGTCAATTGTATCCAGCTCGAACTATCTATTCTCATTGTTTCGATCCAGTTGGTAGTGTGACACTCAAGCTGTTTGGCGTATCAACACGGCGGGTATCACTGCTTCGGACCCATAAACCATTGTGAAGGGGGTCTTTCTAGTGGCCATTCAAGGTGTAGTCCGTTATGCCCAAAGTTCCCCATTGGTCTTCAAATTTTGAACTATGATCCGATTAGTGACCTCGGTTTGGCCATTCGCTTAGGGATAGCCGACGAAGGTGAATCTCAGGCTGATTTCGATGTCGACACAATACTTCTTGAAATGTTCGCTTCTGGGTTGAGGGCCATTATCACATATTAGGACCCTCGGAACTCTGAATCGGAAAATGATGTTCTTCCATAGAAATTGCATCATAACTTGGAATGTGATCTTCGGAACAGATGCGGTCTCGACCCATTTCGAGAAGTACTCGATAGATACAATAGCAAACTGATGTTGTCTCGGAGCGAGCAGGAAAGGCCCCACTATGTTGATTCCCCATTGGACGAAAGGCTAGGCAATGTCAACTGGTATCATGTCATTTTGGATGCTGGTGGGTGATAATCACGTGCCTCTGACAATTTGGGAATTTCTTGACAAAATTTATCGAATCTCTAAACATGGTTGACCAATAATATCCGTTTCGAGCAATCTTTTTGGCCAAGGACTTACCTCTTGCATGGTTACCACATGATCCTGTTGGAAAACAGGAATCAGAAAGTAGCAGAAATTTAAAAATTTTCCAACAAAAGGATCTTGTACTCGCAATCGTGTATCCAAATTCATAGAGATCAAGAAACTCACTTGGGTAGTAGCTTTCTTGACACGTTTTGAGCCGCCCTCAAACGCGCTTCATGCGGTAATGGCAACCCGTTCCTCGAAATCTCTTTCTACTTCAGAATCCATTGTAGGGATAATAATCCACACCAACCTGGATTCAAATCATGTTAGGGAAGTTCTTAACGATATAACACAAAGAAAGAAACATGAAACGAGAATGGCATGATTGAAACTCCCTTCGAAAACCAGTTTTGCGAAAGTAGAAATCTGCCAGCCATAAAACCCTCGTGAAAAAATTCATCCTTCAGGATATGGACGAACGGTTTTCGCCATCTTCTTTGGTTCGATTTTTTCACTCGTTTTCTGTTGGGTTCAGAATCGTTTCACCAGCCTTCTGGTCGTTTTGCTTGATCCCCACTCCTTGGTAAAGCTCGAATCTTCAAAACTTCTAACTTGAAGTTCTCTAGAGATAGTCCACCAACTTGGCTACAATCTAACTAGTAAGGATGCTAGTTCCCTAGTTAGTGTTTAGGCTTAACCTAGGGTTTTGTTTATCTTGGAGAAAGGATGGTGTTCAACAAATGAACCAAAAGAATTGTCAATTACTCCCTAAGGGGAGCATGAGCTCCCCTATATATAGGAAAGGGAGGGGTGGCTGAAAGTCCTAGTCCTTATGGACTAAGGATTTTGGTCCCTCTCTCCTATTACTTGATCATCAAGTAATTTTGACTTTGACTTTGAATTCAAATTCAAATCAACTTTCAAGAGAGCTAAAATATCCAAACTATTTTTGGATAATTTTATACTTTATTTATTTAAAAATAAATAACTTATTTTATCTAATTAATTAATTCACAATTAATTAACTAGATTATTTTTTTCCAAAATAAGACTTTCTTTTTAATTCAAAATTAAACCAAAGTCTATTAAATAATTAACACTTTTAACTATTTAATATATATATATATATACAATATATATATTCACGTGTGAGACAAGTGTCACAATGACACGTGTCACTCACGTGACCCACACGTGTGGTTTCACACGTGTGGAACCCTCTTGGCCCGATTAACTCGTTTATCATTTTAAAGCCCTAACTCATGTAACCAAGTTGTTGTGTGTGACCCTTTAGGTTCTCAATTCAATTAGCAGTGACCCCAATTAATTAATTCACTAATTAATTAATCAGTCCATAGATTAAACGACCATAGTCTAGCAACAGGTGTTTAACCCCTAGCTGAATTGGAATGTTCGGATTCGATAGAACCTTTAAGTCATTGATTCATGTGAGATACAATCCTCCTACTTACTATCTCTCAACCAAGATCTAGGGTAAGGGAATAATTAGAACCCTAATAATCTGGTCTTAAAGCTAAGTGCATTTCATATCCATTTGATCTCAATCCAAGAAACCCTTTTCTTGATGTCTTGATCTACTGCCTTGGCCAAGGACTCCATATGACATATGAATGACTTACACAATAAGAGATCACCTTGCAAACGCAAGTGTAGGTCCTTTCTTGATTCTCATTCACTTTCATGAGTCACTTGTGTAGCCCCAGCATTAGCCTTGAATCAGTTGTCTAAGGCGACACCCTTTAAAGCTTATACCTAAGACTACAGAGTTAACTCATAAAGTGACATGGAACCTCAAGTCTAAGGATCAATTAATCACATCAATGACTCGTGAGATATTTCCTAATCTGGAAGTTTCCATTTCCTGAAATAGAAACTTCCTTTCCCATTTAGGAATCTTCTCATACGGGGTACCTCAGTGAACTTACTTATTGAAGTAAGCACCCTCATGTATCACGCACGTATCAACTATACACCTTGCACCTCCATGAAACAAGGTGGTACTTCTTATGGGCGTGATACCACAAGCAAGCCTTAGAGGAGTCAGGTTGACACTCTCACTGTCTGTAGGACTCATCGGCTTGGAGTATTTTACTAATCATGACTTATGTGAAATAGGGCTCGTTTCATGAACCATTTCACCTAAATGGTAGAGTCCTAAAGTCATCAGGATTAGGGGAGTTCTCATACATGCACAGCTAAAGTAAACGCATACCAAACAAGGGTATATAAAGAAGTGTTTGCCTATGATATTAATCAATCGTATATTATTCAAAGATTGTCTGTGATACTAGGAAAGTCCCAAAACGGATTATGACTAATCGGCTTTCTAGGGCACTATTCCTAACAGATCCTCCATGGATTTCCTCGAGAACTTCCTTAGCTTGGGAGGATCGAAGACACCTCTTGGTCGGCTCTCAATACGATCTCTTGAACAATTTTCCATCTGGGTCGAGCACAGAGCTTGAGGATCTAGCCATGTGTCGACATCTCCGCCCTGTTCTCTGGGATGACACGATCTTGCAAGAATAAAACTAAATCATCGAGCCAGCAAGGCTCAGCCGGGTCGATGCTCAGTACGTTCTCCGCTGTGACGTCGATCGACCTGCATGAGTTCGTTAGAAAAGTGATCGATCTATCCCTTATTTCTCTTAAACCATTCGCAGCTTTTGATAATACATCGGCCCTTTTATTTTCTTCTCAATCAGAAAATCTGCCAGTACTTGTGCTTGGTAGGCTAATCGAGGTTAATATGATAGGTAGAATTGCCCCAACTCGATCGCCCACTTTATTAACCGGTCACACACATCGGGCTTCTCTAATACCTGTCGAAGAGGCTAATCTGTGAGGATGGTAATCGAGTGTGCTCGAAAATAAGGTTTCAATTTTCGAGCAATGTGCACAAGGGCCAAGGCGAATTTCTCGACATCCAGATATCGAGTTTCTACTCCACGCAAGATCTTGCTTACATAATAAACCTGCATGTGTTTCTTCTCTCAGACTGCCACTAGAATTGAACTGATTGCTTCGTTTGAAATGGCCAGATAGAGGTACAGCCTCTCACCTAGCTCGGATTTGCCAGCAACGGGGTGCAACTCGAGGTACTTTTTCAGATTCTCGAATGCCTGTTCGCACTCATCATTTCAATTAAACTCTTTGATATTTCTCAAAATTTTGAAGAAGGGGAGGCTCTTTTCCGCTGACCTGGAGATGAAACGATTGAGTGGTATTATTCGACCAATCAGGCATTATACTTCTCGAATAGTTTTCGGTCCTAAGATGTATCGAATGGCCTTGATCTTTTCTGGGTTTGCCTCGATACCCCTTCGGATTACCATGTATCCCAAGAACTTGCCTCCTTTGACACCGAAAATGCACTTATTAGGGTTGAGCTTCAAGTTTTATTTTCTCAGGAGGAGGTCGAAAGCCCGACCCAGATCTTTGAGGTGGTCACACGACTTTCTGCTTCGGACTATCATATCATCAACGTAAACCTCCATGGTTTTCCCTATCTCACTCTCAAAAAGTCGATTCACCGATCTTTGATATGTAGCCCTCACGTTTTTTAGCCCGAAGGGCATTACCTTAAAGCAATAGATGCCTTTAACGACTATGAAAGCGGTTTTCTTCTCATCCTTGGGGGCCATAAAAATATGGTAATACCCTTGGAATGCATCCATCATGCTCATGAGTTCACAACCAGCTATCGAGTCGACTAACTGGTTGATTCGTGGCAGTGGATATGGGTCTTTTGGGCAGGTCTTATTCAGGTCGGTGAAATCATTACACATTCTCTATTTTCCCCTGGTCTTGGCTATTAGAACCACATTGCAAAGCCAGTCCACGTACTTGCCGAGGATATATATCCGGCATCGAGGAGGTTGTTGACTTCTTCCTCGATGATCTCATTTCTCTTCACACTCTGGTTCCTCAACTTTTGTTTGATAGGCTTGAAGGTTGGGTTAACATTCAGGTGATGTATTATGACACTCAGATCGACCCTACTAAGCTGGAGGCACTCCAAGCGAACACATCCGCCTTTTCTTATAAGAACTGGATCAACATACAATGTTCTGCCTCATTCCCGAGTCGAGATACGCCTACGTGTGTGATCTTCTCTGCTTGTCCAGGAATGAGTTCGATCTCTTCCGTTTGGCTGGAGGCCTCGACTTGGCCTTCGACCAATTTTCTCCTCTTTACCGCAAGCTTCAAAGTGATCTTATGAGATCTCTCTGGGTCCTGAATATCTCTCTCGACTAGATCTTCCTAGTCAAAATTCGGGATTTGCAAAACCGAAACCACACTTTTGTCTGGGAGTTTCACTTTCTCCATCGAAATCGAGTAGCATGACCAGGCCATAGGTATATCGCATCTAAGTTCCCCAATACCGTGTGGGGTAGGAAGTTTGATCATCTGATGATAGGCTGAAATAATGGCTCGAAAATCGATTAAGCCGGGTGAGATAATATTGAAAGTGGAGGGTTGCTCGACAACAAGGTACTTGATCTACATAGGCGCTCTCTTAGAGAGTGTCCCTATGGACGTAACTAAGTAGACTCGACCTTTGGGGTATACCTTGGTGCCTCCAAAACCTGTTAAAGGGGTTTTTATCATTTCAAGCCTTAAGTTTTCATCTAAATTCATCTTAACATGAGTCGAGTAAAAGATAATATTGGTCGAGCTTCCATTATCGATAAAGGTTTTAGATACAACGTAGTTGGCTACATCTAATGTGACCACCATCGGACAAGTAGGCGTATCGCCCTCCCGAGATAGCCCATCGATTAAAGCCCTATCGCTAAAAGTAATTTCTTCATCGGCCCACTTATCATTCTCCTTGTGCTCGATCTGCATCACTTCTCTCGGCCCGAAATAGATCCTTTGGGCCTCTCTTCGAGTGCGTTTGCGGGTGGTCTTCTTGTCTCCTCCAGAGGGCCGCCCGACTATCATATTGATCCGACCGAGATAAGAGAGGTTATGGACGTCCCTCTCGGTCAACTGCTTGGCTTCCCTATGCCGAGATGGACTCCTTTCGAGTCGATCCTCAGCCCGTAGAGCAAGTTCGTTGAGTTTCTTTACAAATTCTTGCAGCTGTCCACCCTGGATCAAATGCTCGACCTCATCTCTCAGGGCGAAGCACTCGGAGGTGTTGTGGCCAGTCTGCCGATGGAAATGGCAGTACTTTCCAGAGTCCCTTATCTTCTGATCGGCTTTGGATTTTTGAGCAGCTCCTTACTGGAGACGTTGTAGATTTCTTCGATAGGCCTGTTGAGGGGGGGTGTAATGCTTCTTCATACTGCTCCCAGAGCCCTGATTGTCCCGGCCCTTGTTATCTCGCTTTGACTCGATCCTC
The DNA here is from genome assembly GCA_037501455.1 of Lantana camara. Lineage (NCBI taxonomy): Eukaryota > Viridiplantae > Streptophyta > Magnoliopsida > Lamiales > Verbenaceae > Lantana > Lantana camara. Next base: position 90,210,541 of record CM074858.1, on the reverse strand, counting down.
GGGGTTCTAAAGGCTTCCAGTTTCTTTCCAGGGACGCTTTTCTGGGCCATCTCCACTTCCTCCACCCTCATCCAATCTCCCGCGATCTCGAGCAACTTAGAAATCGAGTCATCATGCCCATGCTAGGCGCTTGGACTTGGACTGCTGCTCGGGAGAATCGAGTGAAGAAATCCCTAAGTGTTTCAGCTTCCTTCTGCACGATGTTGTAAAGGTAGGTTGAGAGTAGCTTGTCGCCTTTCACGGATGAGAAGTGGGCTATAAATCGATCGACAAGTTCATCGTACGACTTGATGCATCTTGGGGCCAACCTTGAGAACCAGACCTGGGCTGCCCCCAAAAGGGTTGTGGCGAAAATCTTGGCACGGACATCGGGCGAGTACCCGAACATAATTATCTCGATCTTGAATTGGTCGACTTGCCTCTCCGAGTCAATAGTGCCGCTGTACGTTGGGAGGTTAGTCGGCATTTTACCCACGGCCATAGCACCGATTATCTCTTCGCAGAACGGCGACCAGGCCTCTCGGGCACTCCTGTAATTTCGGGGATGGTGGTTGGGCATCATCAAATCCGTGCCGAGGTTGTTGATCTCGATCTCGTCTTCCTCGGGGAGGGGGAGAGGGGCTCAAAGCAGGATTCCTCTTCCTCATCTTGAATATCATAAACAGGAGGTGCTCGGGGCGGCCTTAGGAGGGATTGGCCTCTCCCTAGGAGGAAGTTTGTTTCTCAAATCATCTTTTCCCATGGCAAAACCCCGATTACACTTCCTGGGGGCGTTGGGGTCAACCCTAGCCCCTAGGCGATCAAAAACAGCGGGGTTCCTAGGCTCTTTACCTTTCCCTCTCCTGGGGGCCACACTCCTGAATTCGCTGGTTGTTCCCGCTACATGGAGTGCCCCAGCATCATCTTTTCTTTACCGGCACCAGGGGATCTCTTCTTCGTGTCCATCCCCATCGATGGCTCTCTTACCCGGGTCTCGACGCTGGCCCGACTCGGCCACTTGTTCCTGGGATGGTATGACTTCCGTTGCTTAGGGCCCTCGACCGGTTCCTTGAGGCCCCACGTACCCAGGCGGAGGAGGAGCATAGTCGTGTACTAGCTCTGATAGTAACCCGAAGGTGGCGGAGGAGGGGCATACCCCTAATATGGCGGGGGAGCATACCATGGTGGGCCGGAGGCCCATAGTAATGAGAGTAGTGCCCGGTCGGAAAATGAAAGTCAATGGAAGTTGCTCAGGGCTTTTTTGGGAAGACGGGAGCTCTTCCCTCTGCAACGATCACAGTGGCCTCGGCCCGGCATTACTCGAGATAGGCGTCCAAATCCGGTTCGGAGTAAACCGCGGGAGATGCCCCTCCTTGGTTATTCCCGGCCCGCTCGGGTGCCCCACTCTACCCGTCGATTGCTGGGGTGGCCATGACTTTACGCCCGTCAGGGCCAAACACTCTCTCACTTATGTTTCTCATGGTCTCAGACTTTTGTTTGAGAAAATTCCCATAGACGACGCCAAAATGATCAAGTCGAATTTCAGTATCCTGTAGCTCGGGAAGGCATAGACCCGGTCACTTAGAATTTATATGTTGGAGAAGTCCTCGAGATGAAAGCAAACCTGTTCGAAGGAAGGAAGGGTGAGCTCAAAGGCCGACTTAGGACTGGAAGGATTGGACCCAATGTCGGCTCTCCGATGCTTAAGTCAGATATCGATACAAAAGAGAGTATGTCGAGTTGACTTAAGGTGCAGTTAATGAGCTTACCAAATGACATTTATGAGGGGGTATTTATACCCTTTGGAGCTAATGATGACGCAAGGTACAATTTGCAGGTGCATTTAATGCTCGCAGGTATGGTACGAAAGTACACTTTGCATTTAATGTTGGTGACGGTCGGGAGGAGGGGGACCCATTTGGCGCAATGGTGGGCGTCTGTTTTGGCTCGAGGGGAGTGAAGCATCAACCTCTTTCACCACGGGTCGACGTGCTATCGACCTATCCCCTAGCGGTCGAGATATATCCGACTTACTCTGGAAGGGTCGACCCAGCTTTCAGTAAGTCTGAGTAGCTTTCCTTGCCTAGCCAGGTGGTCCCATGCTGACTCACGTGCCACGTGGCGAGTTATCAGAGGTCCAAATGTGAGGCCGGATCTGGCCCACGTGAACGTCTAGTAAAAGAAAAAAACTCCTTGAAGATTGTTCCATCCAAGTTGATTTCAATCTGATCAGGGTAAAATTCCACAACCAGCTTTTCTCCGGATTGAGAAGAACAGATACCTTGACCCACAGCAGATAACTCGGCCAAGAATTTTCTCGGAGAAACACAGAAAAAGATAAAACTGAATCTAAAGAAATTAATTAAACTTCCATACGGAAGGAACAAAACTTCCATACGAAAGAGATAAAACTTCCATACGGAAGACTCGAAAGAAAATATAACAAAAAAAAAAAAACAGAGACACAAATCGACCTTGTACCAGAAAATCCAGCTAGATCTGGGAGGATGTCAGTAGATCTTGAAGAGTGGCTATGAAACTTGCGATAGATCTGAGAGAGTGACAGCAAATTTGGGTAGATTTCGATGGAACAAATCTGAGAAGGAGACAATGGAATAAAATTGAGTCAATCTAGCTATGGAGCAATGATAATATTCTTCACCGCTGGATCGAAACTTCAATTGACTACATTGTCTTGAGTTTGAATCATGTAGATTAGGATTTTAACCTGTGACAAAGTTTTGAGAGAGAGAGAGAGAGAGAGAGAGAGAGGAAGAGAGGGTGAGCATGTCCCATATTGAATTAACAACAAACTATGTGTTAGTTAATAAATATTTATCAACATTCACCTAATCAGATAGTTAATAAAATATATGTTTTACACTCTACTAGAGTAGGCTATATCTTATAAATGAATTGAAATTGAATGGTGTCTACAGGTTAAACCTCCATAAATTAAAATTTTAAAATTGAATAATGTCTCCAGGTTAGACTTTTGATTAGTTATCTTATAAATGAATTGAAATTGAATGGTCTCTACAGGTTAAACCCCCCTAAATTAAAATTTTAAAATTGAATAATGTCTCCGGGTTAGACTTTTGATTAGTCGAAATTTGAATGTACGAGGTGTGTTAAAATATTTCATATTGGATGAAAAGCAAATTATGGGCCGGTTGAAATGATTTCGATTCTGTTTAGTTTTCAAAATTTTCAAAAATTCGATTTTAGTTTGTTTAATCAAGACCGAACCAAGACAGTTAAACCCCTGAGTCGGCTTCTCCAACATTTCTTCGATTCGTAAATCTATATCATCAAAATATAAAATTACATTTATTTCATGCTATTCTTTATTCTATTTATAATTAATAATTCTAAATCCGGAGTGGATTCATGCCGCTTGAAGGTCGTTCGATATAGACAATCGAACATCTCAAGAAAGAATTAAACTTAACCATAAGTTTCGAATCCCCTCCTGTTTTAGAGTAGAAATTGCAAGTTCCCGATCCCTTATTCAAAAGAATTTTAAATTTTCGCAGTTTTACTCTCGTGTTTTTTTAACAAAGTGGTATCCGAGACACCTTGCAATGTTTACTCTAAAACAATTTTATTTTCAGAATTTGGAGAAATTCTTTAATTTGATAATAGCTAAATATTCTTGAGTTTTCCCTAAAATACTGTAATCTGAGTTACTGTGTTTTTTCCTAAAACATTCTGAAACTCAAGTTTTTTGACAACTACTTAAAAATTATTTTTAATTTGAGTTTATTAAATTTCAGTTTTAATTCATGGATATGAATGTGAATTTTTTTTTTGAAAATTTTGGATAAAAAATGAACTGGAGCAACGAGACCTATTCGTAGAAGTTCCGCTGCTCGCGGCCGCTAAGACGGGGACATAGCAGGCACACACCGAATTCGCGGCCACAAGCCTGCATGCTGCTACTGAATAGCGGCCGCGAACGCGTAAATTACGATTGCGAACTACTGCGCGTTGCGGCCACAAACATGTAAGATAACTCCGCCTGACGGCCGCGGCCTTGTGTGTTTCGGCTGCATATTGCAGCCGTCTTGCGGCCGCGATCCCGTATGCTGGTTTCATGTCGCGGCCGTGCTCCTACAAGCGCGTGCACCGTTGTGCGCAACACGTATGGTTGAGAGAAACCGTGACCTATTTTTCAGTCCCGATCAATCCAATCCCAATTTTAATTTTAAATTTTGATTTTAAATATTTTATTTCTGAAATAAATATTAATCTTGGGATCATGTGAATTAAATTGGATTTAATTTTTTAGGGAAAATTATATTATTGTTTTTGAAATAATAAATGGTTAAAATTATTAATTTTAATTTTATCCTAACTTGGATTTATTTTTCGGCAAACTCTTGGACAAAGAACTATTATCGAATTGGGGCTTTGAATTATTAGAACTCAAAGTCTTAGAATTTTAAATTTATTGGTAAATTTAAATTCTTGTGGAATGTATGTTAGATGATCATGGGTTTTAGTCTTCTGGATGGTTTTAAATTTATGCACATGGATGGTTTTCAATTTGGGTTTGTGAGCACCTATTACGTTTTCCAATTGGGGTTGGAGCCCCACTTATTTGCGCACCTTACTTGCTTTATTATGTGACTTTCCATATTACTATTGTTTTGGGTCGTGTACGCCCCGTGTACTTATCTAAGGCCAATATGAAGATTGAACCTTATTATTTTTAAGTTTATTTTTCTTATTAATGTGATTTGAGAGTAGAACTTAGGTGGTAAGGTTTTTATTTTCATTTTGGAAGACAAGCACCCCATGGAGTATGATGGATTCACGAACGAAGGAGTTTGGTGGCAATAAGTGATGACCCTTCAAAATGTTAGGAAAAGGTAATTCTATTAATGTAATAGAATAGGGCTCTATTAAATTTTTATCATTCCCTTATGTGATATAACTGTACTATGTAGCATGTATGTTTAGAACTAGTGATTATGGAGTGACCCCCATAATTGCATATAAGATAGGAAACCTATGATCATCTCATATTAGTATCATGCTAGGAACGTTATCGGCCAAGTGTTTGTACGATACATTTTATGTGAACTTGCATTAATCAAGACTTATAAAATTGGATAACTTTATATATGTTGGAGAGGTCGATCCGGATAACTCTCCGGTATTCGAAAAATCCCATTAAGTATTAGGCAATTTCGAAAAATAGATATTTTTTATCAAAAGTGAAAACTAAGACAAAAAACCCTAGCATTCCATCAATAGGATTTAAGTTTAGTAAGTTGGTAATTCTACGAGTTTTTGGGCAACTTATTAGTTCTTAATTCCTGATCAATAACTTTAATTAGTAATTGATATTTCATGATTATTTTAGGGAGTACGATGTTTCACTAGTCGTGGCTCGTACAAACTAAGTTTAATCATGATCTAATGATTGATAGGTCCTACTTAACGCCGAAATAGATGTAGATGTCGCACTTGAAAGAACGGTGATGCAAAATAATACTTAGAATTCTATAGAAGATAGAATTGGTAAGTAGTACCTACCTAAAGGTTTTATTGAGGATATATCACGAGTCGTGGGATCGAGATAAAACGTTTGGGATCTTAGTACCCATTAAGAAAATAAGTTTCCTATAAGATTGTTAGGATTTTGAAATCTTATATAAACAGTAAGAGGTGCATATAATGAAAGACCTCATTATATGTATAATGCTATTATTCAGCATGCTCTTGTTTTTTTTTGCTTTCTCCATTTAGGTTGTAGTTTTTGTGACTCTCTGCAATAATCGAAATGGTATCCAAAAACTCACTCGTATCCATCCTCTAATTAAACAAGTTGACCGGTCCTAATTATTCTGATTGGCTTAGGAATCTAAAAATCATTCTCGATTCCAAAAAGAGAAAATACGTTCTCTTCGAGGTGGAGCCCGTTCCCAAAGGGGAAGCTTCGACTCAGGTTGAGTAGATACGATTTCAAAATGGAATAATGACAATCTTCAGGCTCGTTGCCTTATGTTTTCCAGCATGTCTCCGAACAAGCAAAGGTAACATGAAACAATGGAAAATGCCTGGGAGATTTACAACCACTTAAAGCAACTTTTCCGTCCTCATGAACATGTTACAAGGTATAATACGTCAAAAGAATTATTTCATCTTCAAAAGAAGGAAGGTACAAGTGTTCATGAGCATGGACTGAAGTTTCTTAGTTTAACTAAGAAGCTTGCAGCCATGGATATGCCACTTAGAGAAGAGCTCTCTGTGGATTTGTTGCTCGCTTCGCTCCCACCATTATTAAATCCCTTCGTGCTCAACTTTAACATGAATCATGCAAACGCTACTACAACTGAGCTGATTAGTCAACTCGTGACCACTAAGAGCACCCTTAAGAATGATCAAAAGGTTATGATGGTCATGGCTCCCTCTTCTTCTATGTCCAAGAACAACAAGGGCAAGAAAGCCTAAAAGAAGAACAAATCCTTTAAGCCCACTGGAGGGGTTAAGAAGGGAAAGACCCGAAAGAAGAAAAATGATCAGAAGGAGGACGTTTGCTTCTATTGTGGCAAGTTGGGGCACTAGAAGAGAAACTGCCAGGAGTATAAGGATACTCTGAGAGGTTTGTTTCTCATTGAAGTAAATCCATCTATCAATTCAAACTCTTGGGTATTGGATATCGGTTGTGGATCTCATATTTGTAACGATTGCAAATGCTAAATGAGGTGAAGCAGCTCAGAAGAAGAGAATGCGTTCTGAAAGTTAGAAATGAGCCAATGGTTGAAGCTAAAGCTTTCGGAACAGTTAGATTAAATTTAGGCGTTTTTATCTTGGTTTTGAATAAGGTCCTTTATGTATCAAACATTATTAGAAATATTATTTCCATTCTAATGCTAGATTGTAAAGGTTTTGAAATGTTTATTAATAATGGTTGTTTTTATATAAAGAAGAATGACTCTTCTTTTATACTTGGTAAATTATTTAACGGAATTTATCTAACTAAAAACGTCAATATTATGAATATACAACCAGAAAACAAATGTAAGAGAGACTTCAAAGTTTTAGCAGGGCTTTGGCATGCTAGACTTGGACACATTTCCAAGAACAAGATGAGTAAGTTTACCAACTTAGGATCATTCTTTTGAAATGAACTTAAGGAGTTAACTTCCTGTGAGTCTTGTCTTAAAGGACAAATACCCAAAGCCCAGTTTAATGGAAACGTTGAATGCTCCAAAGACTTATTGGATTTGATCCATACTGATGTATGTGGTCCGCTCAGTGTAAGCACAAGGAACAATCATCAGTATTTCATAACTTCACAGACGACTTTACTTGTTATGGTTATGTGTACTTGATGAAGTACAAGTCTAAAGCTTTTGAGAAGTTTTTAGAATTTCAATAAGAGGTTGAGAACCAAACCGGTCACAAGATCAAGGCACTTCAATCTGATCGAGGTAGCGAGTATCTTAGTGATGAATTCCAAAGTCACCTCAGAGATAATGGAATTATCTCTCAATGGACTCCTCTGGGAACTCCTGGGTTGGATGGAGTTTGTGAGAGAAGAAATAGAACCTGATTGGATATGGTTCGTTCTATGATGAGTTTTACTGATTTACCACCTTCATTTTGGGGCTATGCCCTAGAGTGCACAACGAAGATTCTGAATCTTGGTCCTTCTAAATCAGTCCCTAATACTGTTAGGAATAGTGCCCTAGAATGCCGATTGTATATCCGCTTTGTGCTTTTCCTTATTGTAATCACAGACAATCTTTGAATGAAATAACGAATTGAGGCAACACTTCTTTATATGCTCTTGTTTGGTATGCGTTTACTTTAGCTGTGCATGTATGAGAACTCCCCTAATCCTGATGACTTTAGGACTCTACCATTTAGGTGAAATGGTTCATGGAACGAGCCCTATATCACAAAAGTCATGATTAGTAAAATACTCCAAGCCGATGAGTCCTACAGACAGTGGGAGTGTCAACCTGACTCCTCTAAGGCTTGCTTGTGGGATCACGCCCTTAAGAAGGACCACCTTGTTTCATGGAGGTGCAAAGTGTATAGTTGATACGTACGTGATACATGCGGTTGCTTACTTTAATAAGTAAGTTCACTGAGGTACCCCGTGTGAGAGCATTCCTAAATGGGAAAGGAAGTTTCTATTTCAGGAAATGGAAACTTCTAGATTAGGAAATATCTCACGAGTCATTGATGTGATTAATTGATCCTTAGACTTGAGGTTCCTTGTCACTTTATGAGTTAACTCTGTAGTCTTAGGTATAAGCTTTAAAGGGTGTCGCCTTAGACAACTGATTCAAGGCTTATGTTGGGGCTGCACAAGTGATTCATGAAAGTGAATGAGAATCAAGATAGGACCTACACTTGCATTTGCAAGGTGATCTCTTATTGTGTAAGTCATTCATATGCCATATGGAGTCCTTGGCCAAGGCAGTAGATCAAGACATCAAGAAAAGGGTTTCTTGGATTGAGATCAAATGGATATGAAATGCACTTAGCTTTAAGACCGGATTATTAGGGTTCTGATTATTCCCTTGCCCTAGATCTTGGTTGAGAGATAGTAAGTAGGAGGATTGTATCTCACATGAATTAATGACTTAAAGGTTCTGTCGAATCCGAACATTCCAATTCAGCTAGGGGTTAAACACCTGTTGCTAGACTATGGTCGTTTAATCTGTGGACTGATTAATTAATTAGTGAATTAATTAATTAGGGTCACTACTAATTGAATTGAGAACCTAGAGGGTCACACACAACAACTTGGTTACATGAATTGAGGCTTTAAAATGATTAAACGAGTTAATCGGGCCAAGAGGGTTCCACACGTGTGAAATCACACGTGTGGCTCACGTGAGTGACACGTGTCACTGTGACACGTGTCACACACGTGTGAATATATATATATTATATATATATGTATTAAATAATTAAATGTGTTAATTATTTAATAGACTTTGGTTTAATTTTTGAATTAAAAAGAAAGTCTTATTTTGGAGAAAATAATCTAGTTAATTAATTACGAATTAATTAATTTGATAAAATAAGTTATTTATTTTAAATAAATAAAGTATAAAATTATCCAAAAATAGTTTGGATATTTTTAGCTCTCTTAAAAGTTTACTTGAATTAGAATTCAAAGTCAAAGTTGGAAAATACTTGATGATCAAGTAATAGGAGAGAGAGGAACCAAATCCTTGCCCAACAAGGATTAGGATCGGCGCCCCTCTCCCTTTTCCTATATATAGGGGAGCTCATGCTCTCCTTTAGAGCGAATTGGCAATTCTTTTGGTTCATGTGTTGAACACCTTCCTTTCTCCAAGATTAAATAAAACCCTAGGTTAAGCCTAAACACTTACTAGAGAACTAGCATCCTTACTAGTTAGATTGTGATCAAGTTGGTGGACTTTCTCTAGAGACTTCAAGTTAGAAGTTTGAAGATTCGAGCTTTACCAAGGAGAGGGGATCAAGCCGCGAGAAGAGCGTTCTTGGGTGGCTTGAAACGCTTCAAGAAAGAATAAAAGAAAAGCAAGTTTCTTAATTCCTTCGAATTTGGTTACACGATTGCGAGTCCAAGATCCTTTTGTTGGGAAATTTTTTTTAAATTCCGCTGCTTTCTGATTCGTGTTTTCCAACAAGTGGTATCAGAGCCACCTCGTTAATCGTGTTTTTGATTCGTCTCAATTATTCTGAATTTGGTAGAAATTCTTAGGCTTATATGCGAATTAGGTATTCATGAGTTCTTTTAAAAAGCCTGAAATACGAAACTGTAATTTTTCTTGAATTTCTGAATCTGCTTTCTTAAAATTGTGTTTTTGGAAAACCGTTTTGATAGAAATTAATTTAATTTATGTTTTTGAATTTTGGATTGTTTTGGTTTTTGAATTGAAAGTACAAAACACGAAACCGCCTTACGAAAACGCGAGCCTGGACGTGCTAAGGCGTAGCATGCCAGGCCCCCACGCCCGCCCGCCCAGCAGTCCCGCAACCTCGAGGGACTGCCCGCCGCTGCCGCCCGCCAGCACCTCCCGCAACCGCGCGGGAGCCTTTCCCTCGCTCGCCTGCCTCCTGCCTAGGCGCAGCGCGCGCCTTGCCCGCGAGAAGGCGTGCACGCTGCGCGTACGTGCCGGCAGCCTTGCTGCTGGCGTGCGCGACGCGGTGCGCGCGATGCGTGCTCTCGGCCTGGGCTGGCGCGCGGGCGAATCCGTGCCCTTCGTTTCGCGATCTTGATTTTCGTGTTTAGTCCAATCCAATCCCGATTTCGTTTTTCTGAAAAATTTTATTTATTAAATTTGAATTATTTTTGAAATAATTGTTTAAATTGGGATTTTAGAAATTTAAGCGATTTAAACTTTGGAAAAATTACAATCTTTATTTTCTGAAAATATTGAAAGAATAAAATTATTAATTTTCAGAAATTAATTGGAATTTTATTAGTTCATTGTTTTTTCGGGTTTTATAAAAAAAAGGCTCTTGAACAAGAATTGCATCTAAGTCGTGTTTTAAGCTATTAGAGCTTAAAACGAGAATTTTAATTTATTGGTTAAATTTAAATTCTTGTAAAAGCATGTTAGGTGATCATGGGTTTAGATCTATGTATGGTTTTAATTTATGCACATGGATGGTTTAAATTGGGGTTGGAGCCCTATAGTTGCGTTTTTCAATTAAGGTTGGAGCCTTACTTATGTGCGTACTGTTATGTGATTTATTATGTGGCTTTCCATATTACTGTTTTTGAGGCCGGGGTATGCCCCGCGTAATTGTCTAAGGCCAATATGAAGATTGAGCCTTATTACTTTATGTTTTTTTCTTTTTATTGTAATTTGAGAGTAGAGATAGGTGGTGAGGTTTTATTTTCATTTTGGAGACAATGCACCCATGGAGTAAGATGGACCACATTCAAGTAACAAGGAGGCCATAAGTGAAGACCCCTCAAAATGTTAGGGAGGGGAATCCCAATTGTTAAATGTAATAGAGATAGGGCTCGTATTTTGTTACCGCTTTCCCTTATGTGATTTGAACTGTTTATGTGGCATGTATGTTAGAACTTGTGATTGTGGAGTGGCTCCCACATATCACGCATAAGATAGGTAGAACCCATGATCATTACATGTTAGTATCATGCTAGGACATGTTATCTGTTTATGTGCTTGTTTGATATGCATTTAAGTGTACTTGCATTAATCAAGACTAATAAAATTGGATAACATATATGTTGGTGAGGTCGAACCGGACAACTCTCCGGTTGATTCGAAAATTCCCCTTAAATATTAAGCTAATTTCGAACAAATAGGTGTTTAATTCGAGATGCAAATTTTGAATTAAATTCCTAGCATTCCATCAATAGGTTTTAAGTTTAGTAAGTGAAGCTGGTTATTGTCCGCGAGTCGTGGGATAACTAGTGGAGCTTATTAGTTCTTAGTTACCTAATTGATCATTTTAAATGATCAATATTTCATGGTCAATTTTAGCAAGGGCGATGTCCGTGAGTCGTGGGTCGTTCGAACTAAGTTTTGGTCATGATCTTATGATTGATGGGTCTAGCTTAACGCCTAAGTAAATATGGATGTCGCACGAGTCGTGGGTCCATATTGAAAGATAGGTGATGCAAAAACAATTACTAAGAGTTCTAAAGGTGTTAGAATTGGTAAGTTGTACCTACCTAGGGTTCTTACTTAGAATGTCCGCGAGTCGTGGGTTCGAGGTAAAATGCCTAGGATCTTAGTACCCACTGGGAAACGTGTTCCTCTTAGATCTTTGGGAATTATAAATCTTTGAAAAACAGTGGGAGCTGCATTAGATTAAAGACCTTATCTTTTGTATATCGTTATAATTCAGCATGCTCACTAGTTCTCTGTTTTACCATTTAGGTCGTAGATTCTGTGATTCTCTACGTGTTTTGAAATGACAACCAAAAACCCTCTTGTATCGATCCTCGAGTCAAACAAGTTGACTGATCCCAACTATTCTGATTGGCTGAGGAATCTAAAAACCATTTTAGATTCTGAGAAGAGAACTTATGTTCTCTTCGAAAGGGAGCCCAGTCCCGAAGGGGAGGCTCCCACTCGGGCCGAGCGGGATGCGATTCAGAAGTGGAAGGATGATAATCTCTAAGCCCGTTGCCTTATGTTGGCTAACATGTCTCCGGACTTGCAAAGACAACATGAGGCCATGGAATTTGCTTGGGAGATTTACGACCACTTAGAGCAACTTTACCGCCCTCATGAACGTGTTACATCAAAGGAATTGTTCCACTTGAGAATGAGGGAAGGTTCAAGTGTCCATGAATATGGACTCAAGTTTCTTGCCCTTACTGAGAAACTTGCTTCCATGGACATGACACTGAAAGATGAGCTTTCAGTGGATTTGTTGCTAGCTTTGCTCCCACCATCATTCAACCTATTTGTCCTTAACTTCAACATGAATTATGCTGGTGCTACTGTAGCTGAGCTGATTAGTCAGCTTATGACTGCTGAAAGCACGATCAAGAAGGACAATAAGGTTTTGATGGTGAATGCTCCATCTTCCTCTTCTGGGCCTTCTAAAGGTAAGGGCAAGAAGGCCCAAAAGAAGAAGAAGAAACCCCTTAGGCCCACTGGTGGCATTTCGAAGGGAAAGGCCAAAAGAAGAAGCGTGATCAGAAAGAGGATGTTTGCTTCCATGGTGGTAAAGCGGGACATTGGAGGAGAAACTGCCCAGAGTACAAGGCTACTCTAAAGAAAGGTATCTTTCTCATTGAAATAAATCTTTCTATTAATTCTAGTTCTTGGGTACTTGATACCGGTTGTGGAACTTATATCTGTAATGATGTACAGGTGCTAAGTGAAGTCCAACAACTCAAAGAAGGAGAATGTGTCTTGAAGATCGGCGATGGCTCAAACGTTGAAGCTCGAGCTTTAGGCACAATTAGATTAGATTTAGGTAGTTTTGAGTTAGTCTTAAATAAAGTCCTTTATGTACCGAGCATTATTCGTAATATAATTTCAGTTCCAATATTAGATTGTGAAGGTTATGAAACTTATATTAAGAATGGTAAATATTTTATCAAACGGAACAACTCTTCCGTTCACATCGGTACTCTAAGTAATGGACTTTACCTAACTCAAAATATCAATATTATGAATATACAACGAGAAACAAAGCGTAAGAGAGATGACAAAGTTTCAGCTCCCTTATGGCATGCTAGATTAGGACACATTTCCAAGAACAGAATTAGCAAGATAAACACTTTAGGATCATTCTCTGAAAATGATCTTAAGGAGTTAACTTCTTGCGAATCCTGTCTCAAAGGAAAAATGTCCAAAGTCCCTTTTAAAGGAACTGTGGAACGTGCCACTAAGGTTTTGGATTTGATCCATACTGATGTTTGTGGACCGCTTAGTGTAAGCACTAGAAACAATCATCAATATTTCATAACCTTTACTGATGACTTTAGTCGGTATGGTTATGTATACTTAATGAAGTATAAATCTGAAGCTTTTGAGAAATTCTTAGAATTTCAAAAGGAGGTTGAGAACCAAACTGGTCACAAGATCAAAGCACTTCGATCTGATCGAGGAGGCGAGTATCTTAGTGAAGAATTCCTTAATCATCTCAAAGATAATGGGATTATCTTTCAGTGGACTCCTCCGGGAACTCCATAGCTTAATGGAGTTTCTGAGAGAAGGAATCGAACCCTACTTGATATGGTTCGTTCCATGATAAGTTTCACTGACTTACCACCTTCTTTCTGGGGTTATGCCCTAGAAAGTGCAACAAAGATTCTGAATCTAGTTCCCTCTAAGTCAGTCCCCAAAACGCCCTATGAAATGTGGCATGGTAAAATCCCTAGTTATTCTTACTTAAGAATTTGGGGTTGTCCTGCTTACGTGAAGAGGACAGTGAGAGATAAGTTAGAATCTCGTTCTAACTTATGCTACTTTGTAGGTTATCCTAAGGAATCCATAGGATACTACTTCTATGATCAATCTGAGCAAAAGGTGTTTGTTTCCAGAAATGCCACTTTTCTTGAGGAACCGTTCCTTAAAGAAAAGAAAGGCAAGATCATAGAATTAGAAGAGGTACAAAGTAATCCCACGCCACCCACTGAAGAGACGTCCCCTACTGATCAACCACAACCAATCACGAATTTCGATACACATGTAAATCCTCCTCTAAGGCGTTCTGAACGCACTCCTAGACAGCCGGAGAGATGGTATGGATTCTTCCATGAAATCTCTCAAAAGGATAATGATCCTTCAACATATGAGGAGGCACTTTCAGATTCTGACTCTGAACAGTGGATAGAAGCCATGAAATCCGAAATGGATTCCATGAACTCCAACCATGTTTGGACCTTGGTAGATTTGCCTGATGCGGTCAAACCCATAGGTTGCAAATGGATCTTTAAGAGAAATCTTGGAGTTGATGGAAGCATTGCAGCCTACAAAGCAAGACTGGTTGCAAAAGGATTCACTCAAAGACCCGGCGTGGACTTTGACGAAACCTTTTCACCAGTTGCAATGCAAAAGTCCATTCGAATCATGCTTGCCATTGTTGCATATTATGACTATGAGATATGGCAAATGGATGTGAAACTGCCTTTCTCAATGGTGACATTGACAAAGACATTTATATGGAGCAACCCATAGGTTTCACATTCAACGGGAGTGAGCAAAAGGTTTGCAAACTCCAAAGATCGATCTACGGATTGAAACAAGCTTCTAGGAATAGGAACATTCGATTTGATGAATCGGTCAAAGCGTTTGGCTTCATCCAAATTTCGAATGAATCATGTGTGTATAGAAAGGAATTGGAGACCTCAGTGCAATTCTTAGTACTTTACGTTGATGACATCCTTCTTATTGGGAATTCGAAGGATGACATGAAAGTGACTAAGTTATGGTTATCGAACCAATTCGAGATGAAAGATCTTGGTGTTGCGTCCTGTATCCTTGGAATTAAAATCTATAGAGATAGATCTAGAAGGTTAATAGGACTGTCACAGTCGATGTACATTGGCAAAGTATTGAAGAGATTCAATATGGAGTCAGCAAAGGTTAAGAACCTTCCTGTGAGTGTAGGAACATGTCTTTCAAAGAAGATGTGTCCTAAGACTAACCTTGAGAAGGAGAGAATGACTCATACACCTTATGCGTCAGCAATAGGTAGCATAATGTATGCAATGTTATGTACTCGACCGGATGTGGCTTATGCACTTAGTGTGACAAGTCGTTTCCAATCTGACCCTGGAGATGGTCACTGGGCTGCCTTGAAGAATATTCTTAAGTACTTGAAAAGTACTAAAGATTTATTCTTAGTTTACGGAGGTCAGAAAGATCTTACTGTCGAAGGATACTACGATGCAAGCTTTGCATCAGACTTAGATGATTTTAAGTCAACGTCAGGATACATTTTCTGCCTAAACGGCGGAGCAGTGAGTTGGAAGAGTTCCAAGCAAACAACCACTGCAGATTCGACCACTGAGGCCGAATACTTAGCTGCAAATGATGCAGCTAAGGAAGGTGTTTGGATTAGAAACTTCATTCAAGAGTTGAATGTTGTTCCTAGCATGAAAGACCCCATTACTGTGTTTTGTGACAACACTGGGGCGGTTGCTCAAGCAAGAGAACCAAGATCTCACCAACGGACCAAGCACATTATGAGGAAGTATCACCTAATCCATGATATTTTCAAAAGAGGAGATGTGCAAATCGAGAGGGTCACATCAGCAGAGAACGTGGCAGATCCACTTACTAAACCCCTTAGTCGAGAAGCTTTCCAAGGTCATCTTCAGAAGATGGGACTTAGAGTAGCTTTAGAATGGCTTTGACGGGCAAGTGGGAGATTGTTAGGAATAGTGCCCTAGAAAGCCGATTGTATATCCGCTTTGTGCTTTTCCTTATTGTAATCACAGACAATCTTTGAATGAAATAACGAATTGAGGCAACACTTCTTTATATGCTCTTGTTTGGTATGCGTTTACTTTAGCTGTGCATGTATGAGAACTCCCCTAATCCTGATGACTTTAGGACTCTACCATTTAGGTGAAATGGTTCATGAAACGAGCCCTATATCACATAAGTCATGATTAGTAAAATACTCCAAGCCGATGAGTCCTACAGACAGTGGGAGTGTCAACCTGACTCCTCTAAGGCTTGCTTGTAGGATCACGCCCTTAAGAAGGACCACCTTATTTAATGGAGGTGCAAAGTGTATAGTTGATACGTACGTGATACATGAGGGTGCTTACTTTAATAAGTAAGTTCACTGAGGTGCCCCATGTGAGAGCATTCCTAAATGGGAAAGGAAGTTTCTATTTCAGGAAATGGAAACTTCTAGATTAGGAAATATCTCACGAGTCATTGATGTGATTAATTGATCCTTAGACTTGAGGTTCCTTGTCACTTTATGAGTTAACTCTGTAGTCTTAGGTATAAGCTTTAAAGGGT
Organism: Lantana camara; assembly: GCA_037501455.1. Lineage (NCBI taxonomy): Eukaryota > Viridiplantae > Streptophyta > Magnoliopsida > Lamiales > Verbenaceae > Lantana > Lantana camara. The sequence goes on along the minus strand of CM074858.1, from coordinate 90,194,123 downwards.
GTCGCCTTAGACAACTGATTCAAGGCTTATGCTGGGGTTGCACAAGTGATTCATGAAAGTGAATGAGAATCAAGATAGGACCTACACTTGCATTTGCAAGGTGATCTCTTATTGTGTAAGCCATTCATATGCCATATGGAGTCCTTGGCTAAGGCAGTAGATCAAGACATCAAGAAAAGGGTTTCTTGGATTGAGATCAAATGGATATGAAATGCACTTAGGTTTAAGACCGGATCATTAGGGTTCTGATTATTCCCTTGCCCTAGATCTTGGTTGAGAGATAGTAAGTAGGAGGATTGTATCTCACATGAATCAATGACTTAAAGGTTCTGTCGAATCCGAACATTCCAATTCAGCTAGGGGTTAAACACCTGTTGTTAGACTATGGTCGTTTAATCTGTGGACTGATTAATTAATTAGTGAATTAATTAATTAGGGTCACTACTAATTGAATTGAGAACCTAGAGGGTCACACACAACAACTTGGTTACATGAGTTGAGGCTTTAAAATGATTAAACGAGTTAATCGGGCCAAGAGGGTTCCACACGTGTGAAATCACACGTGTGGCTCACGTGAGTGACACGTGTCACTGTGACACGTGTGAATATATATATATTATATATATATGTATTAAATAATTAAATGTGTTAATTATTTAATAGACTTTGGTTTAATTTTTGAATTAAAAAGAAAGTCTTATTTTGGAGAAAATAATCTAGTTAATTAATTACGAATTAATTAATTAGATAAAATAAATTATTTATTTTAAATAAATAAAGTATAAAATTATCCAAAAATAGTTTGGGTATTTTTAGCTCTCTTAAAAGTTGACTTGAATTAGAATTCAAAGTCAAAGTTGGAAAATACTTGATGATCAAGTAATAGGAGAGAGAGGAACCAAATCCTTGCCTAACAAGGATTAGGATCGGTGCCCCTCTCCCTTTTCCTATATATAGGGGAGCTCATGCTCCCCTTTAGAGCGAATTGGCAATTCTTTTGGTTCATGTGTTGAACACCTTCCTTTCTCCAAGATTAAATAAAACCCTAGGTTAAGCCTAAACACTAACTAGAGAACTAGCATCCTTACTAGTTAGATTGTGATCAAGTTGGTGGACTTTCTCTAGAGACTTCAAGTTAGAAGTTTGAAGATTCGAGCTTTACCAAGGAGAGGGGATCAAGCCGCGAGAAGAGCGTTCTTGGGTGGCTTGAAACGCTTCAAGAAAGAACAAAAGAAAAGTAAGTTTCTTAATTCCTTCGAATTTGGTTACACGATTGCGAGTCCAAGATCCTTTTGTTGGGAAATTTTTTTTAAATTCCGCTGCTTTCTGATTCGTGTTTTCCAACAAATACACCATATGAACTATGGAATAATCAAATCCCTAGTTACTCTTACTTAAGAGTTTTGGGTTGTCCTGCTTACGTGAAGAGTATAGTAGGAGATAAATTTGAACCTCGTTTAAGATTATACAATTTCGTAGGTTATCCTAAAGAGTCTATAGGATATTATTTCTATGATCCCCTTGAGCAAAAGGTGTTTGTTCCAAGGAATGCAACCTTTCTAAAGGAATCCTTCCTAGGAGAGAAGAATGGAAAGATCACAAAACTCAAAGAAATTCGAGATGAAGTCCGCACACCACACATAGAACAAGCGAGCTTGTCTGATTTAACTCAACCAATTACAAAAGATAGTACACACCAAAGCCCTCCTAAAGTAAGGCGTTCTGAACGCACCCCCAGATAGCCTGAGAGGTGGTATGGATTTCTCCATTAAACATCTCAAGTGGATAATTATCCACTAATATATGAGGAGGCACTATCAAATTTGGACTCTGAATAGTGAAAACAAGGCATGAAGTCTGAAATGGATTCTATGTACTCAAACCAAGTTTGGACCTTGGTTGATCCACCTGATGGAATCAGGCCCATAGGGTGCAAATGGATCTACAGGCGAAAGCTTGGAGTAGATGGAAATGTTGCAGCCTTTAAAGCAAAGCTAGTTGCTAAAGGTTTCACTCAGAGACCAGGAGTAGACTTTGATGAAACCTTCTCCCCGATTGTAATGAAAAAGTCCATTCTAATTGTGCTTGCCATAGCTGCATATTTTGACTATGAGATATGACAAATGGATATAAAAACCGCCTTTCTAAATGAAAACATTGATAAAGACATATACAAGGAACAACCCATGGGTTTCACATTCAGTGGGAGTGAACAAAAGGTTTACAAACTCCAAAGGTCAATCTATGGATTAAAACAAGCTTCTAGGAGTTGGAACATTCGATTCGATGAAGTAGTCAAATAATTTGACTTTATTCAAATTTTAAATGAATGTTGTGTGTACAAGAAAGAATTACAGACCTTGATGGGTGTCGAGGCCACCAAAAATAAATTCTCAAGTACCGAATACAAACAAATTGTAAATAGTGGTAAGAGGGGTCAATCCACGAGGATTGGATGAGTTTGTAATCTTTCTTATACAAAGGAAAAAAAAAACGACCAATTAAAATTGTGGGGGGGGGGGTTGAGATTTTTGATTAAACTAATAATGAATTTAACTAAACAAACAAACGATTAACAACTAAACTCAGCTAACACTTGGATTAATTCAGTAGATAATAAATAGCCGGGATTTTCCTATGCATACATCAGACTATGATCACGGACTGGGGGATTAATTCCTCATAAGGCTAGAAATAGTTACCAATTACCTTAGGCTCCCTCGTTTCTTCGTATTTTTAGAATAATCTAAAGAAACTCCTAAAGACTATTCCCTAACTAGCTAATAACCCTATCAGAAACTCCTTCAAAGATTCAATTAACTAGTTGCTTTACGAGCTAAAGAAACACTAACCCTAACTGACTTAGTAAGAACTCCTACTTCGTCTAATTAGACCGAATTATTCCACAACACAAATTCAACCAGACTTAACAACCTAGTGTTGATTGCCACTTTGTTAATTATCCAGTTAACTCTACCGAACGAATTAACTAGCTATATGCGAATTGCTAACTCTAAGATTCGGCGCCAAAATCAAAGAATAAGGTAAAACCCAATATCATGAAATCAGAAATAAAACGAATAACTTTGATTAATCAACCACAAGAAATTGTCTCACACAATCAAAAACATGCTTGGAAAATCCCAACTATTAACAAAACTAGCTACTCATGTTGAATTGGACAAACAAGGTTTGAAATAAAATCAACATAATCTATAAAATAAAATAAACTAGGAAAAGAGAATAAAACTAGCTATTGGTACTCTTCCTCCAAGTCTGCCGTGTATTTGTAGCTCCAAGAGAATAACTGATAATCTCCCCACTACTCTCCTCCGTGTTCCCACGTTTTGCCATTAACTCCACCAAGTGACACCATTAATTCTCACGTTCTCAATGAATGCGCCCAAGTTGCTGCCCGAAAACCCGGTCAGGGTTCCTGACCGTGACCTCAGGAAAGCTTGTTCACTGTTTTTCCACATTCTCTCCTCAATAAACGCCCACTAACTGTAATAAATCACACTATGAATTTCCCACAACATGCTAAACGTGTGTAACGCCTGAAAATTCTTATCAACATAAGGGTTGATCTTGTGGGATTGCCCTAAACGTGGCCTTCCCATACGAGATTGGGCTTCAAGCCTTTCACCATATTTTAATCCACCAAAATATAGTTTTGTGGGTGTAACAGCCCGGATTTGTTTTGAGATCAGGATAGCACGGGTAAGTAAAGGGTTAAGAGGAAAGCGTTTATAGCCTTAGTCCATTACACATTCCATTTTATGTGAATTATGTGCATTTATGTTCTGATTTATGATTTGTGCCTTTTTGAGAGAATCACATCACTATTCATTCACCGAACCCTAGACCTTGAAAAAACCTTAGAAAGCTGATTTCTATATTTTCCAAACTCATATCATAGCTTTCATTGTTCCAAAATATATTTTTAAAAATTGTTTGTTGAAAATTCCATTTAGGTCCCTAGTTACTATTCATCTTTAATTGTAGGAATTTTCGAAACACTTTTACCTATTCAATATTGGGTTCGATAGAATCCTTGTAAAATTTTATGAATTTTGGTATGATTTCCAAACCCTAATTCTTAACGTAGCTTCCGTAGAAATCAAAACCGGCCGAAAAACCCTAGTTTTGGCCTAAATTAGAAATTTCCGAATTTCAATGTTTTTCCTATACAATACTATAACCATTACGATCCTTGGATTATTTTATGAATTTTAGGACCTTTTCCAAACTCTATTACAAACCCTAACTCGTTTTATAAATTTTTCTTTATTTTTCCCAAAGTACTATTTCTACCGTAAAAACTAATTTTCAAACCGTCCAACATTTGGTATACAATATTACAGTCAAAATGATCCTTGAATTATTTCAAGAATCATGGACACTTTCTCAGGAATCAATTCACATTCTAGCTTCATTTATGAATTTTATTGTATTTTTCAAAATTCCCGAACGACTACTACTTTAAATGTAGGCGTTCAAACGTTAAGTATTTATACCCATTAGAAAGCTCTTTCGGTTCTCTTTCTTTTGCAATTTCTCTCATTTCAAACTAAACCCTAGACGTTCTTCTATGAATTTATTACCATTTTTATCCTATTTTAGAATTATTTTTATTTTGTCATGATTATTAGATTAATTAATTATATCTTAGTTATACACATAAGTAGACAACTAAACCCCCCTAATAAATGAACCTAGCTTACTCACTATATGATTCATCTAATTAAGTCTCTAAAATTGCAACATAAGCCCCCAAGACATACCTATAAATACCCTTAGAAGCATAACATAAAATTCACACAAAAATCATCACATTTGCTCCCCAAAGTCACGGCACAACCACAATCTCTCTCTAAGGTGCAATTTTATTTTATTATTTCATACTTTATATTATGCTTTTAATATTATAATATTAGTAGCATGCTTAGGAATAATAAAATTATGCTTTAGGAATTTATTCTTATAATATATATGCATAATTGGGAACTTTATGTGTAATGTGCCTACATTATGAAATTTTATTTAATTAAATGCATGAAATGTGATATGATATAATATGAATGTATATTTAAATAATTATGTTCTTGTTTAATTAAATTTATGATTAGAATAATTTATTTACATTTAATTTTATGATTAAAGTGCTACATTTGAATTTAATCATGTGTTATGGACTTAGAACTTGTTGAATATGATCATGAACTAGTATGAACATCTTCATGAGCTCAAGAACACATTCATAATGTTCTTGAACAAATTCATGTGCACGTGTGATAGTGTGTGTGTGTGTGTGTGTGATCGATTTTATGTTATTAAGTGTTTAATTCACAAGAAATTGAATAGTAAATGTTTTCAATAGTAATTTTGACTTTTTGGTCAACATTTAATTAATTAATTTCGAAATTAATTTAATTTTAATTATAAAATATGATTTTGGAATTTTAAATAATTATTTTTCCAAATTAATTCAAAAGTTAATAAAATTATAAAATAATTTCAAAATCGACTTACATTGTTGAATTAAATTCCAAATTTAATTCCTAATACTCTATTTAAGGTTATGACATGATTAATAAATATTTAAGTGGTTAAAGAATTTATGAAACCTAATAAATTAATTATTTTCCCTTAAACAAATGAAATTAAATTTTACCGGGAAAATAATTTCTAAATGATTTGAGAATTCTCTAATATGTTATATTTCTTAAACCTTATGTGATTATGTGATTAGAATCATAAGAACCTAGTTCTAAGTCAATAGTAATTACTTTCAGGCGACAATTGCTCTGAACAGTGGGATCCGTTCCAACCTATTTGAATTTCTGTACTAGGTGAGGGTTAAAATGTTTTCAACTGGAATCATGTCTATACCTATATCTAATTACAAAATGATTTCCAAACTTACCTATTATTTGATTTCCTATCTATATATATCAATATTATACATATTCCTCTTTATTAGGAAAATACCAATAAGTCGGAATCAGGATCTTATACGGACATTTTATATTTCAATCCTATTAATACTAAGAACTGATTCCCGACTAAGCAAGTCAATCATTATCATTTATCAAAATGGGCCCGGCGTGCAGCTGTGTCGAGCAATACTCGGAAGGTAACGGGCCGAGAGTATTGTTGGTGCCACAGACCGCCACCAACTCTTGGTAGTAGTTTAGCTGGAGGTTACTTACTCCACGCCAAGAGACTTACAAGGGAGAATAACCTCCCTGGGAGAGATAGCTTCCTACCACATATTACATATCGTCGGTAGGGTTTGCTCCCCTACTGACACTACGGTGTTGCGGAGTTATTATCATATTTAGTTTTATTAAAGTACTGGTGCCTTGATCAGCCCGGTACTATTTTACAAATATTTTAAGGAGATTGGAGGGAGACGCCTTACTTGCAGGCGGTACAAATCTTTTATCAAACGGTTCATCAATTATAAACTAAACTCCAAATACCCCTATCCCGGATTTAAACTTACGAACCGTATCATATTTACTATATTCTATTGCTATCGTTTTTATAAATATATATTTATATATATAATCTAATCTTCCTTCACTTAGTCACTTTGACTAATTCCTCGCCTGTTTCAGACACATGATTTCAGGGAGCGAGGACAACGACACCTAGAGGTATCTTGAAGTTATAGGTGTCATATTTATTAGATCAGGCTTAGATTAAGAGCATTTAATCCTGATCATGTATATATTGCTAATAAATTGCTCTCACATTAACTCCGTACACTACACTATTATATTACCCCCGTACAATATCATGCACTATTTTGTGTGTTATCATGTTGCTTGTTGCAAATTTTAAATTCTTCCATTTTCCGCTGCATTTTACCCTACGCTCTACTTAAGTACTGTCTATACCGTTCGCCGTAGTATTTCTCGGGTGCTAGGTCTCACATCCACTCGAGGGTAGTACGGTGCGGGAGTTGTAGTGTTAGGGGGCGCTACAGCTTAAGGTGGTATCAGAGCATCAGGTTTGGATAAGAAGAGACTTAACCTATAAATGCTGGGAGAATGCTCGTTTTGTACTTAAACTTTAGAATTCACTCTAAGTGTTTCTTTATATAGCAATGGAGAATCAAGAACTTGGGAACCCATAGCATATCTGGCTTGAGGAGTACGAGGCCCCACACACTATAGCGGTATCTCGTCGAGAGAGTCCTATATGTTATTACACTTTGCAGAGGGCGAGACATGTAGTTCGGGGAGGTAGAGCAGGTAGAGTTGGGCATGCTTATCCTAACCGTTTAGTGCATATACTTGAGTCAGAGCGAGATGCGTATTATATGGAGGCTCAGATGGCTCGCGAGTATCAGCTGGAGTCTACTAGGCATCTTGATTTAGCCTTACAGAATGTTGTGAATAGGAATTTTGCTCAGCAGCAGACATCCACGCTAGAGCAGGAGAACGCCGATCTTGAGGCACAGGTAGCGACTTTACAGCAGGATCTAGCTACTATGACTCTTTCCAGGAATGCCGCTCGGACCCTATATCAGCGTTACCGCTCTTGTATTTGGAGCCGCCTGGCTAGTGCCTATCATCTGTCTGGTGTACAGGCTGTTCAGGAGATTGCAGTAGCAGAGCCTGAGGAGGAGGAGCCCGGAGGTGATGCAGAGGCTGAGCAGGAGCCTGAGGAGGATGAGCAGGGTACAGAGGAGGAGCAGCAGGGTGATGGTTGGAGCCCTATTCGAGGTGAGGTTGTGGATAGTGATCAGCATGATTAGATTGAGGATATTATGGAGTTTGGTATATATATAGGAGTAGTATCAGTGGGAGGTTGTACAGATCAGTCAGTAGAGGACCTTCCCCTTTTGACGTAGCAGCTGACACAGCTAGCTTGACGGAGATGAGAGAGTTGAGAGCTTTGTAGGGTGTAACTTGACGTAGATCAGGTCCACCCCATTTTGCTTTTTATAGTTGTAGCTATAGCTCTCAAACTTGATGCATATATATAACCCACTTTTGCAGTTACATTCTTGTTCTACATTTACTGCTTTCATACTTATTGCATTACGAGTTAGAATTGCTTCAAGATACCAGCAGGACCGTGAGTGAGTATTTTATTTTCCTGCACCTTTACTTGTTATTATGTTTGTGTTTTACTTTTTGCACTCTTTTACTTGTTGTTCTGTTTAATTTTGTGCTTTACTAAATCTGTGTGATATGATATCTACTGCTTGATATTATCTGAAACATGTATTTATGTGATTATATGCAACACATTCTTAACCATCATGCATTATATTCTTCATAAAGCAACTGCAAATCAATATGTCTCCTCGAAGAGTTCCCCAAGACAACACCCCCCCTCAAGAAGGTGCATCCTCGGCAGGAGGAAACTCTGAATTAGTAGATGCTTTGAAAGAGATAGTGCAAACTTGTGCTAATGGAACAAAAGGGAATAATGAAAAGACTCTGGAGAAATTTCTACGAATGAACCCGCCAAAGTTCTTTGGAGAACCCAGTGATGTAAAAGCTGAAAGTTGGATAGCTAGTATTGAAAAGATCTTTGAGGCTATGGGTATTTCTCCTGGAGAACCTGAAAGAATCCAGTTTGCAGTTTTTATGTTAGAAGGAGCAGCATTAAGTTGGTGGAATTATATCAAGCGTGTTTGGGCAGAAGATCAAGTTAATTATAGGTGGGTAGACTTTGTCAGAGTATTTCAAAACAAATACATCCCTCAGATAGTTAGGGATGCTCGAGAGGCGGAATTCATGGAATTAGTACAAGGCAATATGTCGGTAGCTGAGTACAAAGCTAAGTTCATCCGATTGATCCAATATGCCCCACACATCCTCCATGATGAACGTCGGAAAACTCAGCGATTCATTAAGGGACTTAAGTCGGATCTTAGGTGGGCTTTGGCTCCATTCGAGTTGGAAATCTATGCTAAGGCTGTGGAAACGGCTATGAAAACAGAGGCTACACATAAAGAGGTTCGTATAGCTAATAGCCGTCCTGGATCCTTCTACAAGCCAACTCAGGACGACCTGCTGGACCAGCAAAGCCAAATCTAGGAAAGAAATCGATGCAATCATGGACCCGACCTCAACAGACATTCCCAAAACCTCAAGAAGAAATTGTCTGTGAATATTGTCAGAAGCGCGGACATACTGAGAAGGATTGTCGTAAGAAAGCTGGAGTCTGTACATGGTGTGGAAGCCCTGAACATCAGTACCCAGAATGCCCAAAGGGACCAAAACAGTGGAATAAAGGAAAGGTTCCAGCTAAGACTCCTGGAAGACCAGTAGTTAAGGGACGTGCTTATGCTATAGAGGGCAGTGAGGATCCCAATCCCACCAAGGTTGTTGATGGTACGGTACACATTCTAAACACGCCAGTTATTGCTTTATATGACCCTGGCGCCACGCATTCATTTATTGCATCTGAATTATGTGTGCATTTCAATTTTCCACTTGAATCGTTGCCTTATATGCTCGAAATAAGTTCTCCTTTGGGAGCTTGTTTTACTACGGATTGAGGATATAAACGCTGTCCTATAAGGATTGGTACCCAATACTACCCGATAGATCTTATAGAATTACCGATGTCAAGATATGGGATTATTCTGGGAATAGATTGGCTTAGTAAGTACCGTGCTAAGTTGGATTGCTTCAAGAAAGAGGTCACCTTAGGGAAAGGTGATAGCTCTGGGTTGAAAGGAAAATCTGAGTCGGTATCACTGGTGACATCAACAGAAGCCAAGAGGTTAGTGGATAATGGAGCTACCGGATTCATTGCCTATTTGTTGAATAGACCCAAGGATCAACTCAAGATTGTGGAGGTAGAGGTAGTAAAAGAATTCACTGATGTCTTTCTCGAGCATCTGAATTCATTACCTCCTGACAGGGAACTAGAATTTGTAATTGATTTAGTCCCTGGAGCTGAGCCATTCTCTAAAACACCTTATCGAATGGCTCCAGCCGAGCTCCAAGAATTGAGAAAACAACTTGATGAGTTGTTAGCTTCAGGATACATCCGTCCTAGCACATCCCCATGGGGAGCGCCTGTGTTATTTGTCAAGAAGAAAGACGGATCATTGCGGTTGTGTATCGATTATCGAGAACTCAATCGTATGACCATCAAGAACAAATACCCTCTTCCCCATATTGAAGAGTTGTTTGATATCCTGCAAGGATCGCGAGTGTACTCCAAGTTGGATTTAAGGCAAGGGTATTATCAGCTGAGAATTAAAAAGGAGGATATTCCGAAAACTGCTTTTAATACCTGCTACGGTCACTTCGAATTTGTAGTAATGCCTTTCGGGTTAACAAATGCTCCGGCTGCATTTATGGATTTAATGCACCGAACATTTCGACCATATCTGGACCAGTTTGTGGTTATCTTTATTGACGACATTCTGGTATTCTCAAGGACCCCAGAGGAACATGCTGAACACCTTCGTAAAATGTTGAGAGCTCTAAAAGACCACAAGTTATATGCAAAGTTCAGCAAGTGTGAATTTTGGTTGGAAAGAGTGTCCTTCCTCGGACATATAATATCCGGTTCTGGAATAGAAGTAGACCCTTCAAAGGTTGAAACTGTGATGAATTGGCAAACGCCAAAGAATCCATCAGAGGTGAGAAGTTTTCTAGGACTCGCCGGATATTACAGGAGGTTTGTAAAAGATTTCTCCAAAATAGCAGCACCTCTCACCCAGTTAACTAAGAAGGAAGGAAAATTCGAATGGACGGAAAGGTGTGAACGAAGTTTCCAAGAGTTGAAGCAAAGATTAACGTCTGCTCCAGTATTAGCCTTACCCGAAGGAAAAGAAGGTTATGTAGTTTATACGGATGCATCCAAAGAAGGATTAGGGTGTGTCCTAATGCAAAATGGTAAGGTTATAGCCTATGCCTCAAGGAAACTTAAACCTTATGAAGAGAATTACCCCACACATGATTTAGAATTAGCTGCGATTGTATTCGCCTTAGCTAAATGGAGGCACTATCTATATGGGGTAACTTTTGAAGTCTTTACTGACCATAAGAGTTTGAAGTACTTGTTCACTCAAAAAGAGTTGAATATGCGACAGAGAAGATGGATGGAATTCCTGGAAGACTACGACTGTAAAATACAGTACCATCCAGGAAAAGCTAACGTAGTGGCAGACGCCTTAAGCCGAAAATCTAGTCTATCAGCATTAGACGGAAGAAGCAAACCCATCACTGTCATTTCGAAGTCCCGACTGGCGAATATAGTGATATCTTCGCCATTAAAAGAAAGACTAAAGGAAGCCCAAGCGCAGGATGAGTGGATCAAGAAATGTCTCAATTCTAAGGAAAATGATATTGAGACTAAATTCACAATAGATGCCCATGGAATCCTGAGATATAAAAACCGAGTCTGTGTACCTCCTATAGTTCGAAATGAAATTTTGGATGAGGCACATAAAACTCGATACACGATACATCCAGGAGGAACAAAGATGTATCACGATCTCAAGACACATTTCTGGTGGAATGGATTGAAACGAGATGTTGCTAGTTATGTCAAGAAGTGTTTGACATGCCAGCAAGTCAAGGTAGACCACCAGAAACCTGGAGGAAAGTTACAGCCACTACCAGTTCCTACTTGGAAATGGGAACAAATCACCATGGACTTTATCACGGGCTTACCAAAAGTTAAGGGAGGATATGATAGCATATGGGTTATTATTGATCGGTTAACTAAGTCTGCACATTTCTTACCGGTCAAGACTACTGACAAGGTCAGTTCTCTAGCAAAGTTGTACCAGAAAGAGATTATAAGGTTACATGGTGTACCCATTAGTATAGTCTCCGACAGAGATCCGAAATTCACTTCACAGTTATGGCAAAGTCTTCAAGAAACAATGGGGACTAAGCTGCATTTTAGTTCAGCCGCACATCCTCAGACCGATGGTCAATCAGAAAGGACGATCAAATATCTAGAGGATATGTTGCGAGCTTGTGCCTTAGATTTTCAAGAGGACTGGAAGGAATGTTTACCTCTTGTGGAATTTGCGTACAACAATAGTTATTAGGCATCGATCAAGGCAGCACCTTATGAAGCCTTATATGGAAGGAAATGTAGATCTCCGTTATACTGGGACATAGAAGAGACTAAAGCAACTGAAAGAGGAGATACCAGGAAAACCATTAGAAAATGGATAGCAGAGTCTACAGAAAAGATTGAAATTATCCGCCAGAGAATGAAAGCAGCTCAAGATAGGCCAAAGAGTTATGCCGATACCCGAAGAAAGGATATAGAATTTGCAGTGGGAGACAAAGTGTTTTTAAAGGCATCACCAAGGAAAGGTTTCACACGAATTGGGAAAGGTGGAAAACTAAATCCCAAATACATAGGACCTTTTGAGATCATAGAACGTGTTGGACCAACAGCCTATCGCCTAGATTTACCAGCAAACCTTACTGGAATATATAACGTATTCCATGTGTCACAGCTCCGTAAATATTTTGCGGATGAATCCCACATTTTGCCAATAGAAGAAGTTCCTCTAAAGCCCGACTTGACTTATACAGTAAGACCAACTGAAATCTTGGATAGGAAATTCCAAGAACTAAGGAATCGGAAAATCCCCCTTGTTAAAATATTATGGAAAGGACATGGAATAGAAGAACAGACCTGGGAAACCGAGGAAAAGATGCAGAAGCATTACCCAGAGTTGTTCCGAAACAGGAATAGAATCTGAGGACAGATTCACTTTAAGGGGGGAAGATTGTAACAGCCCGGATTTTTTTTGAGATCAGGATAGCACGGGTAAGTAAAGGGTTAAGAGGAAAGCGTTTATAGCCTTAGTCCATTACACATTCCATTTTATGTGAATTATGTGCATTTATGTTCTGATTTATGATTTGTGCCTTTTTGAGAGAATCACATCACTATTCATTCACCGAACCCTAGACCTTGAAAAAACCTTAGAAAGCTGATTTCTATATTTTCCAAACTCATATCATAGCTTTCATTGTTCCAAAATATATTTTTAAAAATTGTTTGTTGAAAATTCCATTTAGGTCCCTAGTTACTATTCATCTTTAATTGTAGGAATTTTCGAAACACTTTTACCTATTCAATATTGGGTTCGATAGAATCCTTGTAAAATTTTATGAATTTTGGTATGATTTCCAAACCCTAATTCTTAACGTAGCTTCCGTAGAAATCAAAACCGGCCGAAAAACCCTGGTTTTGGCCTAAATTAGAAATTTCCGAATTTCAACGTTCTTCCTATACAATATTATAACCATTACGATCCTTGGATTATTTTATGAATTTTAGGACCTTTTCCAAACTCTAGTACAAACCCTAACTCGTTTTATAAATTTTTCTTTATTTTTCCCAAAGTACAATTTCTACCGTAAAAACTAATTTTCAAACCGTCCAACATTTGGTATACAATATTACAGTCAAAATGATCCTTGAATTATTTCAAGAATCATGGACACTTTCTCGGGAATCAATTCACATTCTAGCTTCGTTTATGAATTTTATTGTATTTTTCAAAATTCCCGAACGACTTCTACTTTAAATGTAGGCGTTCAAACGTTAAGTATTTATACCCATTAGAAAGCTCTTTCGGTTCTCTTTATTTTGCAATTTCTCTCATTTCAAACTAAACCCTAGACGTTCTTCTACGAATTTATTACCATTTTATCCTATTTTAGAATTATTTTTATTTTTTCATGATTATTAGATTAATTAATTATATCTTAGTTATACACATAAGTAGACAACTAAACCCCCCTAATAAATGAACCTAGCTTACTCACTATATGATTCATCTAATTAAGTCTCTAAAATTGCAACATAAGCCCCCAAGACATACCTATAAATACCCTTAGAAGCATAACATAAAATTCACACAAAAATCATCACATTTGCTCCCCAAAGTCGCGGCACAACCACAATCTCTCTCTAAGGTGCAATTTTATTTTATTATTTCATGCTTTATATTATGCTTTTAATATTATAATATTAGTAGCATGCTTAGGAATAATAAAATTATGCTTTAGGAATTTATTCTTATAATATATATGCATAATTGGGAACTTTATGTGTAATGTGCCTACATTATGAAATTTTATTTAATTAAATGCATGAAATGTGATATGATATAATATGAATGTATATTTAAATAATTATGTTCTTGTTTAATTAAATTTATGATTAGAATAATTTATTTAGATTTAATTTTATGATTAAAGTGCTACATTTGAATTTAATCATGTGTTATGGACTTAGAACTTGTTGAATATGATCATGAACTAGTATGAACATCTTCATGAGCTCAAGAACACATTCATAATGTTCTTGAACAAATTCATGTGCACGTGTGATAGTGTGTGTGTGTGTGTGTGTGTGATCGATTTTATGTTATTAAGTGTTTAATTCACAAGAAATTGAATAGTAAATGTTTTCAATAGTAATTTTGACTTTTTGGTCAACATTTAATTAATTAATTTCGAAATTAATTTAATTTTAATTATAAAATATGATTTTGGAATTTTAAATAATTATTTTTCCAAATTAATTCAAAAGTTAATAAAATTATAAAATAATTTCAAAATTGACTTACATTGTTGAATTAAATTCCAAATTTAATTCCTAATACTCTATTTAAGGTTATGACATGATTAATAAATATTTAAGTGGTTAAAGAATTTATGAAACCTAATAAATTAATTATTTTCCCTTAAACAAATGAAATTAAATTTTACCGGGAAAATAATTTCTAAATGATTTGAGAATTCTCTAATATATTATATTTCTTAAACCTTATGTGATTATGTGATTAGAATCATAAGAACCTAGTTCTAAGTCAATAGTAATTACTTTCAGGCGACAATTGCTCTGAACAGTGGGATCCGTTCCAACCTATTTGAATTTCTGTACTAGGTGAGGGTTAAAATGTTTTCAACTGGAATCATATCTATACCTATATCTAATTACAAAATGATTTCCAAACTTACCTATTATTTGATTTTCTATCTATATATATCAATATTATACATATTCCTCTTTATGAGGAAAATACCAATAAGTCGGAATCAGGATCTTATACGGACATTTTATATTTCAGTCCTATTAATACTAAGAACTGATTCCCGACTAAGCAAGTCAATCATTATCATTTATCAAAATGGGCCCGGCGTGCAGCTGTGTCGAGCAATACTCGGAAGGTAACGGGCCGAGAGTATTGTTGGTGCCACAGACCGCCACCAACTCTTGGTAGTGGTTTAGCTGGAGGTTAGTTACTCCAAGCCAAGAGACTTACAAGGGAGAATAACCTCCCTGGGAGAGATAGCTTCCTCCCACATATTACATATTGTCGGTAGGGTTTGCTCCCCTACTGACACTACGGTGTTGCGGAGTTATTATCATATTTAGTTTTATTAAAGTACTGGTGCCTTGATCAGCCTGGTACTATTTTACAAATATTTTAAGGAGATTGGAGGGAGACACCTTACTTGCAGGCGGTACAAATCTTTTATCAAACGGTTCATCAATTATATACTAAACTCCAAATACCCCTATCCCGGATTTAAACTTACGAACCGTATCATATTTGCTATATTCTATTGCTATCGTTTTTATAAATATATATTTATATATATAATCTAATCTTCCTTCACTTAGTCACTTTGACTAATTCCTCGCCTGTTTCAAACACATGATTTCAGGGAGCGAGAACAACGACACCTAGAGGTATCTTGAAGTTATAGGTGTCATATTTATTAGATCAGGCTTAGATTAAGAGCATTTAATCCTGATCATGTATATATTGGTAATAAATTGCTCTCACATTAACTCCGTACACTACACTATTATATTACCCCCTTACAATATCATGCACTATTTTGTGTGTTATCATGTTGCTTGTTGCAAATTTTAAATTCTTCCATTTTTCGCTGCATTTTACCCTACGCTCTACTTAAGTACTGTCTATACCGTTCGCCGTAGTATTTCTCAGGTGCTAGGTCTCACATCCACTCGAGGGTAGTACGGTGCGGGAGTTGTAGTGTTAGGGGGCGCTACAGTGGGCTTCCAGATGAGGGGTCGTGGGTTTGATTTGCAGCTGAAGGAGTTGTAACACAATTGAGCCCAATTTCCCTCAAATTCATGCAATAAGTGATTTCCTACAAGGAAACATTAAACCAATCAATAGTCCATCAGGAAGATAAATTATAGGCCCAAATATCACAACTTAAGCTCAATTATGCAATGAATATGCAACATATCAATTCCCCCCACACTTAGGCAATGCTTGCCCTCAAGCATAAACTAAGATCAAAGATAAGAGAGAAATTCGACTCTAGTCAATGATGACACGAAGTGGGAAATGTAAACTAGGAATTAAAGTATAATTTTTGCCCTACACTACCAAACATTGAACCAAATGCAATGAGAGTCTCACATAAGAAAACACAAAACCCGGTCACCATCTTAAGCACATGCATGATTTACCCAAGTTGAATTATAAACCATTTAATCCTAGAAACCATATTCGACTTATTAGACGAAGGGTATGCACAAGGAAGTTTCAAGTGAAATGGTAGTTGTTGGGAATTCGGGTTATTCGCAATTAATACATTAAGACACTTTAGCTAGGAATTGCTTGAATTGTCATAGGTCTTTTGACGCGAACGCAAACATTTGTGATGAATGCCATCCGGTTACTCAACCAATCACAACCTCAAGTGGCTTTGCCTTACTCATAATTACCCGTTTGTGATAAATCACTTATTTAGTTGGGTAATCAGCGGAGTATTCGTAATTTGCCTCACTCGTCGAGATCATTTAGGTCCGTTTTACGCGAGCACAAACATTTGTGATGAATGTCACCAAGTTACTATGCCCCATTTAATCATTTCAACGGATTTTTGGCTCTTCACAAAATAGATCATAGCATATAATTTCCAAGCTTAAATTAAATCCCTAGCTCCACCACAATGTCGCAAAAACAAGTGAAAATTCAAAGTGCATACCAAATTCAACTTCTAAGCTTCATAAGTTTCTATTCAAGAAATGGTGTCATTTTAATCACACAATTTAAACATTCTAGCCATTAAAAAAATCGGGCATGCAATTTCCAAAATGTGAGAATATCACCAACAAGTAGCCAATATTAAGCATGCAAGACTCAACCACACTTCCATATCCTTTTCAAAATTTTAATCCATCATTGCCTAAATCGTGAAAATTCATCAAATAAGAATCAAAGTAAGCCATATCTTATCTCCTAATCATTCATAAAAGGCAGCAAAACAGCAATACAACACTATTCACAACCATAACACGTACACACAGCAGCAAATTCGCATATTTTCAGTCCATTATCAGCACGAAAATGCCCCAAAATCATGCAAAAAATGCAAAAATTTTCTCATACAACCCTAGGACATCCCCCCCCCCCCCCAAACTTAAAGCATATGTTGTCCTCAACGAGAAAATAAAGGAGAATGGAAAACTGAGGACTTTTCTGAACCCGGGGGGTGTAATAGTTGTGAGTCAGACTTGGGGAATCCTGTCTATGATAACGGTTAGCCGCCCGTCAGTAGCATGCTGCCACTTTCTTCGATTTTTGTTGACTAATCGTTGGCCTTGAAAGCTGTGACAGGTTTCAGGCCGGCAGAGGTGGTGGCAAAGACGCGGGTCCACCGTTGATGATGAACGGTGGTTTATTCGGCGGTGGATCATCCCATTACCCATGGTGAACCTAGGTCTTGGAGTTCTAGAAATTGGGGATTTTTTACTGAGATGGAGAGGTGGAGTTACAATTGGGGGTCTTCGGCTCTTTGCTGAATTGTAGGCTTTGGGGGTTTTGTATGGTATAAGTGGGGCAGTTTTTACTCGTGGGTCAAGATGTGGGTAGGGTGGTGGGTAGTGTTGGTATGTAAGTGTAGGATGGACCTAGAACTTTGTCCGTGACCTCAGACAAGTGTGTTCAGAGTAGCAAAATGCCATCTTCAGTAGTTCTTGCTTTTCATCAACAATGGATCTAAATTTTACCTCCCCCACACTTATCCAAATATCTCAGCTGCACATTCGCCTGCAAAACACGAAATGAGAGAATATTACGACGGAACAAGAAAAACGAGAAAAAGAAAGAAACGAAAACAAAGAAAACAAAAGCAGGAAAATAAAACTTGGGTTGCCTCCCAATCAGTGCCCTTGTTTAATGGACTCGACGTGTCTCTATTTCGCACTCAAGTGTCTAGAGGAGGATCTTCTAGATTGATCTCTTCAACCATGTGCGGTGCAAATCCTTCATAAAACAGCTTTAGTCCACGTCCCTTCACCTCACTATACAAATTTTCAATCATTCGATCAGAGGGTTTAAGGATATCCATTTTCACCGTCTCCATTATAGGTGGGTCTAGCCTACGTCGGGTTGCTCTATGGGGCTTGGCTCCTCGTTCCAAAACAATATCATGCATGCTCCCCAAAGGCGTCAACCCTTAACATTTGTGATGGTCCATTCAATTGCCTCTGTGTATTTTTGAAGTACTCCGATTAGTTTTTCCTCTGCCAGACTGTCAAGCATGCTAGCTATGATCACTGGCAGTGGCTCCCTTTCACCCAGATATGCGCGTTTTAAAAGCTCAGGTAGCTTGTCGAGTTCCAGTGTTGGAGCTTACAAAATGGAAGGTAATAGTTTAGTTTCAGACCGAGATAGCTCAATAGGCACAAACTTTGAACTTGTAGTCTTATTGCCTTCTAAAGTATGAACCTTATCAAGATTACCATCAGAAGACTTAAACCGATCAGAAAATCTTTTAAGCTAATCAACAGATATGTCATGACTAATAGTAGAATTCAACTCAACGTTATTGTTTAAACCAAGATCCTCATGAGTCAAATTCTCAATGACATCAACACTATAAATACAAGACACATCATCAACATGCTTCGTGGAATCATAAACATTGAATTTCACTACTTCACCATCAAACTCTAAGGTTAGTGAACCATTATGCACATCAATTTTAGCCTTAGCTGTATTAAGGAAAGGTCTTCCCAATAAGATCTCAGAGGACTCAGATGAATAATTATTTTCCATATCAATCACAAAGAAATCAGCTGGAAAAATCAATTCATTAACTTGTACCAAAACATCTTCTAAGACACCTTCAGGATAGACAATTGATCGATCAGCTAATTGAATAATAACTCCGGTACTAGCTAATGGACTAAGACCAAAAGAATTATAGACAGCTAAAGGCATCACATTGATAGAAGATCCTAAATCACACATAGCCTTACCAATACCAATATGTCTAATCTTGCATGGGATAAAAAACATACTTTTGTCGTGACCCTTAGGAGGTAATTTTCACTGTACGACAGCTGAAACATTTTCACCTACACTCAACCACTCATTACCTATAAACTTAAGCTTATTCGTGCACAATTCCTTAAGAAATTTTGCGTAGCGTGGAACCTGTTTAATGGCCTCAAGGAGTGGAATGTTTACTTCAACTTTTTAAAAAAGAGCCAAGATGCTGTTATCCTGTTTGTCTTTCCTTCTCTGAGTCATTTTCTGAGAGAATGGTGTTGGAACTACCAAAGGTTTCGGTTTTTGAATGATTTCAGATAGACTGGAATTCTGGCCGTGATCATGGATAGGATCCTTCTCAATCTCTGTTTCAATTTCTGCATCAGATACCTATACCTGATCACGTTTGTAACTCCTGTTGACTGGAGGTTGCAATTCGGTCCCATTTCGCAACACAATCGCACTCACATTGTGTGTTTGCAATGGTAGTTTGCATCGACTCTCCAATTTGCTCACCGATGATGCAATTTGTCCCATATGATTCTCCATGGTCTTTATAGTGTCCAATCTTTTAAATCTTGTTCGTCGAGTCCTGTTGATATTTCTCAGTATTAGTAGCTAAGATACGAACAACTTCACTAAGAGGCATACCTGAACCTATAGGGTGTTGTGATTGTGGCTGCGGTGGAGGTGTACGGAAGTTCTGATTATTCGGTTGGTTGTTGGCATAACTGAAATGCGGGTGGTATGTCCATCTGGGATTGTAGGCATTTGAATAAGGACACGCATCGGTTAGGTGCTCGAGGCTAGTACAAATGCCACACCCTTGCATGTGGAGGAGTACCTACATTCATTTTATGCACTAAAGTTGTTAGAAAACACTTGATTTCATCAAGTGAATTGGTGTTTACCTCGTTCACCCTTCTAGGGACATCCTGCCGAGCTCCAAATTGTTGAGAATTTACAGCCATGGTCGATATGAGCTCTCTAGCTTCGGCAGGAGTCTTGCTAACTATAGCTCCACCACTTGCGGCATCCATCATTCTGCGTCCCATTGGAGTTAGGCCTTCGTAAAAGTATTGGATAACCAATTGATCCGAAATACCATGTTGAGGGCAGCTTGCTAACAACCTCTTAAACCTCTCCCAATACTCATAAAGGCTTTCGGAATCCCTTTACTTCACGCCACAATGTTTGTAGCGCGAGAATCCGGAAAGTACCTCTCAAGGAATTGTCTTGACATTTCCGCCCAAGTAGTGACCGTACCCGAAGGTAAGTAATATAGCCACTCTTTAGCCGCATCTTGTAACAAGAAAGGAAAGGCCCTTAGCTTGATTTGATCCTCTGTCACGTTGTGTGGCTTCATGGATGTGCACACAAGGTGAAATTCCTTAAGATGCTTGTTCGGATCCTCATTCTCCAATCCATGGAAGGTTGGCAACAAATGGATGAGTCCTGACTTCAGTTTAAAGCCTTCCTGCAGATATGGAAAGGTTATGCACAGTGGCTGTTGTGCTTCAGTAGGTCGGGCAAGGTCCCGGAGTGTTCTATTTTGAGCCATATCTTGACCGTATCACTGTCAAGTTTCCTGACAGTCTGCTCTGCAACTTCAAACTCCTGTTCAGATTCACTTTCAAAATTCAGCTCAAACAATTTCGAACTTTTGCCAACTGTTGCTTACTCACAAAGGTTCCTAGGCATAAGAAAAAGAAACAAAATCAATTAATAACTAATCCCGGTAATGGCGCCAAAAATTGATGGGTGTCGAGGCCACCAAAAATAAATTCCCAAGTACCGAATACAAACAAATTGTAAATAGTGGTAAGAGGGGTCGATCTACGAAGATTGGATGAGTTTGTAATGCAAAGGAAACAAAACGATCAATTAAAATTGGGGGGGGGGGGTTGAGATTTTTGATTAAACTAATAATGAATTTAACTAAACAAACAAACGATTAACAACTAAACTCAGCTAACACTTGGATTAATTCAGTAGATAATAAATAGCCTGGATTTTCCTACGCATGCATCAGACTATGATCACGGACTGGGTGATTAATTCCTCGTAAGGCTAGCTATAGTTGCCAATTACCTTAGGCTCCCTCGTTTCTTCGTATTTTTAGAATAATCTAAAGAAACTCCTAAAGACTATTCCCTAACTAGCTAATAACCCTATCAGAAACTCCTTCAAAGATTCAATTAACTAGTTGCTTTACGAGCTAAAGAAACACTAACCCTAACTGACTTAGTAAGAACTCCTACTTCGTCTAATTAGACCGAATTATTCCACAACACAAATTCAACCGAACTTAACAACCTAGTGTTGATTGCCAATTTGTTAATTATCCGGCTAACTCCATCGAACGAATTAACTAGCTATATGCGAATTGCTAACTCTAAGATTCGGCGCCAAAATCAATGAATAAGGCAAAACCCAATATCATGAAATCGGAAATAAAACGGATAACTTTGATTAATCAACCACAAGAAATTGTCTCACACAATCTAAAGCATGCTTGGAAAATCCCAACTATTAATAAAACTAGCTACTCATGTTGAATTGGACAAACAAGGTTTGAAATAAAATCAACATAATCTATAAAATAAAATAAACTAGGAAAAGAGAATAAAACTACCTATTGGTACTCTTTCTCCAAGTCTGTCGTGTATTTGTAGCTCTAACAGAATAGCTGATAATCTCCCCACTACTCTCCTCCACGTTCCCACGTTTTGCCATTAACTCCACCAATTGACACCATTAATTCTCACGTTCTCAATGAATGCGCCCAAGTTGCTGCCCGGAAACCGAGTCAGGGTTCCTGACCGTGACCTCAGGAAAGCTTCTTCACTGTTTTTCCACATTCTCTCCTCAACAAACGCCCACTAACTGCAATAAATCACACCATGAATTTCCCACAACATGCTGAATGTGTGTAACGCCTGAAAATTCTTATCAACATAAGGGTTGATCTTGTGGGATTACCCTAAATGTGGCCTTCCCATACGAGATTGGGCTTCAAGACTTTCACCATATTTTAATCCACCAAAATATAGTTTTGCGGGCTTCCAGATGAGGGGTCGTGGGTTTGATTTGCAGCTGAAGGAGTTGTAACACAATTGAGCCCAATTTCCCTCAAATTCATGCAATAAGTGATTTCCTACAAGGAAACATTAAACCAATCAATAGTCCATCATGAAGATAAATTATATGCCCAAATATCACAACTTAAGCTCAATTATGCAATGAATATACAACATATCAGACCTCGATTCAATTTTTGGTACTTTATTTAGATGATATCCTCCTAATTGGGAATACAAACGATGACATGAAAGTAACCAAAGCATGGTTGGTGAACCATTTTGAAATGAAGGATCTTAGTGATGCATCCTACATCCTTGGTATAAAGATCTATGGGGACAGATCTGAGAGGTTGATAGGATGATCACAATTGATGTACATTAACAAAGTACTAAAGAGATTTAGTATGGAAGATTCCAAGAGAGTAAAACTTGTTATGGGCGCAGGAACATCTCTTTCAAAGAAGATGTGTCCTAAATCTGACTTTGAAACGGTCAGAATATCCGAAGTTGCTTATGCATTAGCAATAGGAAGCATAATGTATGCGATGTTATGTACACGTCCGGATGTGGCCTATGCACTTACTGTGACAAGTCGATTCCAATCTGATCCTGGACAAGGTCACTAGACTACCGTAAAGAATATCCTAAAGTACTTAAGAAGAACTAAGGATATGTTTCTGATTTACGGAGGACAACAAGATCTTGTTATTAGAGGATACTGTGATGTAAGTTTTGCATCAGATATGGATGATTTCAAATCTATGTCAGGATACATTTTCTGCCTAAAAGGTGGAGCAGTGAGTTGGAAAAGTTCCAAGTAAGGTACCACTTAAGATTAGACCATTGAGGCCGAATACTTAGCCACAAATAATGCCGCTAAGGAAAGTGTTGGGTAAGAAACTTCATCCAAGAATTGGGTGTAGTTCCTTGCATGAAAGACCCCGTTACAATACTTTGTGATAACAATAGTGCAGTTAATCAAGAAAGAGAATTCAAAATCTCACCAAAGGACCAAGCACATTATAAGGAAGTATCACGTAATTCGTGATATCATCAAAAGAGGAGATGTGAAAATCAAGAAGGTCACATCGGCAGAGAACATGGCAGATCTACTTACAAAAACCTTTAGTCAACAGGCATTCGAATGTTATCTTGAAAAGATGGGACTTAGATTAGTAACTGAGTTTCTTTGATGGGTAAGTGGGAGATTATTAGGAATAGTTCCCTTAAAGTTAACTTGTAATGTCCGCTTTATCTATTTCCTTGTAAAACGCAGACAATCTTTGAACAATGACAAGTGAAATGATTTGATCAAAGGAAATCACTTCTTTATTTGTGCTCTTATATAATTTGGGTGTTTACTTTATGTGCACATGTATTAGAACTGTAGCGCCCGAGACGCCAAACCTCCACATCCCTTGCACTAGAGCCCGATCCAAATACAAAATGGCAAAATCCATATTCACACCAAGCAATAGCAAACGGGTGACAAGAAAAAAGACTGTCCTAGCTAGGCGGAACTAAACCTGTACCAAACAATCAAAGTATGCAAGACAACAGTGCGAAAGTAACAATAACAATATCAATAATTCAATCATCAATCAGCATGCAATCTAACGACAGGTTCAACTACGAATGTAACCTGTCCTAATTCAATTCAATAATAAATAAATGGCACACAGGCCCAATAAATGAATCAATACAATAATCAAGTAAATATGTCATAAGTGTACAAAGTGCACGACTCGAACAAAGACATAACGACTCTAACCTACAAAAGAAACTAGAGAGAAGGGAAAGAGCTGTCAATCTCTAGAAGACTGAGTAAGCAGGAGGTATACGTATATATAAAAACATGCACATGCAAGCCAAAAATCCAAGCAAAGTTTTATTTAAAGTAGTTCTCGTGAAGGGTAAGAGATCGGGTAATTAATACTCAGACTTTATAGCTATCAAGTTTACAATTAATTACAGTTTTCAGGCTATCAGTGGCTCGGCGAGTGAGCGTGCACAATCTCCAACCTAACTCGACAGCGCACAGTAATTAATTTTAGTTTAAGGCGATCATACAAGTTATACATTACAGGACAGGCAAACACGAACACATAAATCCGTGATGGGCAATCCGTGTAGCCGACCTTCCCTCACGACTTCCTTTTTTCTCCAGGTTGATGGTAAGGGTAGCTAGCACTTAGCTATCCAGACTCGGTGAATATCAGGAACATGACTCCTATGCCCAGAACTCCTTCCTCCACAAAACCTTGTAGTGGATTCAGGGGTCATCCCAATAGTTGGAACGTGTGCAAGAGTTAACCGTCAGCCCATGCTTCCTCTGTAACGCCCCAATTTCAGATTATTCAGGTACGCAAGACACGTGTGGGATTCCGAGAGTTAGGATTTATTTTAATTCTTTCTTTTATTAATTCCTTACCTTTCATGAAAATTATATGAATTATATTTCAACGTGTTTACGTGAAAATATATGAAATTCATGACAATTTTAGAATTATTGCATGACTTGGAAATGGTTGTTACGTGAAATAATTCCCGAACATGCTTTAATCGCTTATGTGTCCTTAATTGATCATTTATTTAAATTTAAGGACTTAACTGCATGATATATTCTTGGACTAAAGTGACTAATTAGCTAGGAATGGAACTTAATTGCATGACTTGTACTTTGGAGGGACTTAATTACAAATTGAGCATTTCATCAAAATCAAGGATGATGAATCACGTAAAATGGCTTCTTCATGCTTCCAATTTCATTTTCATCCAAAAATCGTCATCCACATTTGCTTCCCTCTCACCGAACCAAACCATCAAGAAGGAGAGAGGAGATTTCATCAATTTGATCAAGTTTTTTCAAGAAATTTAGGAGTTTGAAGTTCCATCTTCCATTTCCATCATCTTCTTCCATCTATTTTCATTTCAAGGTATAGGTGGTTATATGCATAAATTCTTGATTGAAGCTAGGGTTCATGAATTCTTGAGATGAGTAAATTAGTTGTTGTTGAGGCATGAATACATGATTTTTAACTTGAAATCATGCATGAATTCTTGGAGAATTTGAGATGGTATGATGGATTCATATATGAACTTGAAGTGATGATTCTTGAAGATCATGTATGATTTGAATGTTTATATGAAGCTTTATTGTATCTTGAGCATATATGCATATTAATTCCCAAAATTCTTGCATATCATGAATGAAAGCATGAAGTTGGAGTGATTTTGGTAAAGGTTCGAAGCTCCCCTATTTCTGCTTTTGCTGCTTAACGGGAACGGCCCTTCCGGTTCCCCTTTGTAATTGGGAACGGCCGTTCTCATGTGTGTACATGTGCATGCTGGCGAGAACGGGAACGACCGTTCCCACTTTGGCTTACAACCAGGAACGGCCCTTCCCTTTTTCGGGGAGTAACTTCAGGGAGCTGAGAACGGCCGTTCCCAGGCCTATGGAGAGGCAGAAACTTTCTGCATGAAATTGGAAATTCCAAATCCTTTTCTAAGCACTTAATTGACCCCAACATGTTATTATATGATCAATTACATGTCATAACATGATGTTTATATGCTGAGAAAAATGCACGAAACTACCTTGTGTTAGGCGAAAAGAGTTAAAAAAAACCCTGACATATGGAATATCATAAAAAAAACCCTGTGTTTTCTAAAATTTTGCAAAAAAAACCCTGAGCGCGTTGTTTGTCCTGCACGCGCGTTGACTGCGTGTAGAAATGTATTTTTTTTGGATAAAATGTCTATAATGCCCTTAATGTGTTAACTGCATAAAACCCCCTGTGTTTGTCCCAATTTGCCAAAAAAAACCCTATGTTACAAAAATTTGTTCAAAAAACCTTATGTTATTTAATTGTTTGCACATCGCCCCCTCATTTCATTTGGTCAACTGTTAAAAAAACCTTATGGAGTAAGGGTATTTTAGGGTTAAAAGATTTAATAGTTGACCAAATGGAATAAGGGGGCGGTGTGCAAAAAATAAAATAACCTAAGGTTTTTTGAACTAATTTTTATAACAGAGGGTTTTTTTACAAATTGGAGCAAACACAGGGGGTTTGGTGCAGTTAACTCTTTATATGCTACATTAGGTATTGCACGTCATCTCGTTACTTGATCACGCCGTGCGTCATATTTGGTACCATTATTGAGTTATTGTCTCACGTGTACACAATGTCCTGTTTCTTGTCCAGTTCTTCTCCAGGGCGGAGATTATTGATCGTTGAGCACGCTCATGCACTCTTGAGTCATCGTGTCGCCTGTCAGGTGAGGTTTAATTTCTAGTTACCTAGAACCTATACAACCCTTACGTGAGATTTCGGCCAAAAGGTATTTATATCTATAATTTTCCCTGAAATTACTCATGATTTCAAGTAAGCTAAGTTTATTGAAAGCAAGTCATGTTCATTGCAAGCAAGCCATGTTATTGTCATGAATCAAGCATGTTTGGCGAGTAATCATGTTCACTTTGGGGCCCGAGGGTTAGTGTATGAGCCAACCGGGAAACCATAGGGCTGACGGGTAACTCTGCACTCCCCTCATCATGTGGGATCACCTCTGAATCCACCAGGAGGTTGGTGGAGAAAGAAATCCCGTACGAGGGAGTCATGTTCCTGACGTACACCATGTCGTGGATGGTGAAGGCTAGCTACCTTACCATCATTGGAGGGAGAAGGAGACTGGGGACGGGTCCGGCACCACGGGCTGTCCTCGGGTTACTGCATTGATTTCACTCATTGATTGTATTGATTGAATTCACTATCGCACTACTACATTGTCACTGATTTGCATGATCACCTGTTAACTAATAAAGCAAGTATGTATTGTTCATTATTGGTGTAAGGTTGGAGATTCGCCCTCACTCGCCGGGCCACTTATTGCATGAAACTGAAGTAAACAAATTGTTAAATTGGATAGTTGTATTCTCAGGCGATGTTTACTTTAGTATTTATCATATATCATTTCTTTTCCAAAACTTCACCCCAGGATATAACTTGCATGTTATTTGCGCTAATATTTATTTATGCCCCTCCCTCAGTCTTCATAGACTGACACCTCTGCCTTTCAGGTTCTTGCAGGTGCATACTAGGCGGGAATCGAGTCGAGTCCAGTCTTTGTAGTCGAGTCATGCACGGTTCATTTATTATTGTTTATTACATATGATTATTGTTACAGTTATTTATTAAGCATTTTAGAGATGATAATGTATTGATATGTGGATATAGTGGAAATAACATGCTTTCGATGTTGGTATTTGATATTGAACATATTATGCTTCCGCTTTATTTTGATGCATTATGAATTGATTATGTGGTTTGGGGTTAGTCCCGCCTAGCTAGTTGTCTTTTTTTTTATTATTGTCTCCCGTTCGCTATAGTTTAGTTCATGTATGGGTTGTCCATCTCATATGTGGATTGAGCTATAGTGCGGGGATGTGGCATCTTTGCACTTCGGGTGCTACAACCTCGGTCCACTTAATACAAAAGTCCTAGGGCCTATAGTACAGTGCAGCGCAATATCTCACCAAAATAGGAAGGATCAGTAAGAAACAGTTACAGTTCAAGAATAGGTTTAGTTTCAAGAAAGATTTACTCTATTGAATCATTAACTCAATCACACAAGTTTTAGGGTTTATATACATAGCTAGAATAAGAAACACCATCACTGACAAGCGACAGGATAAGAGAGACAGACAATATAGGTGCCTACTCGATCGGTGGTCTTCGCCCTGGAGAAACTGTACAATAAGGACAATACAGTGTACTCGTGAGAAATGACTCAATATGAGACTAATTAGATGCACGACAGTGATGTGAGGTGGCGTGAATGACATGAAATGATTTACAAGATGATATGGTATGTCGTGAAAGTGTTCATGTGCACAATTAATGTTCACATAGCAAGAAACATACAAAAGAAGGTGTACGTAACATCCCGTACGTTAGACGTATAAGGTACGCCACGTTTCAACCTTTTTATGTGTTTAATTATGTGATTTTATGTTGTGCGTGACCCTATTTTAAACTCTTTTAGAGTTTAGGGGTCCCTTTGTAATTTTCTCTTTTTAGGGGTTTTTCGGTCACTACTTGTTTGATCGAGATTTTGACCATTTTGACCCCTTCAACGCGTTCGGGGATCGAAACGAGTCCGTAGACTCTAACTTTGCCCAATTCTGACGTCGTTAACTCCTTCTTCCGATCGTTTTGCATGCGAAGACCCGAGTTAAATACCCCGGATCCTTGTTTTGCGTGCCTAAAAGCTCCAGCTTCAGCGCTCTCTCTCTCTCCCCTGCAGCGATCCAGATACTATTCATATACAGTCAAGGTGTGTTTTCACACACTACTCAAACTCGCTAGTTTCTCGACGGATTTCGATGAACCAATAGTCCTTTTCGACTAGCTCGACGACGCGGTCACAACCGTCTCAAGATCTTGGCCCGACGACGACCGACGATGGAGATATCGGCCATTTTCAGTCGCGTAAGGAGGGTGGTGGAGGACCGCGGCTTCGCCGCCCTTTCGGGGCGTTTTCCGACGACCTTCCGACGACACGCACTCCCTACCCAGATAAAGGAGCTCCCAGCGCAGCCTTGCACGTTGGCGGCGTGGCCATCCGGGCAGTGGTGGCGGTTCCTGTAGCGGCGAGTTTCACCTCCTTCCAAGGTTTCGACCCTCCCGAGTTCATTTCCGACCTCAGATTGGAGCGAATCGCGGCGGAAGTGGTGGTTCTGGCGTGGCAGAGGTGGCGCGGCTTTCGGCGGCGGTTGATTTGTTTTGAATTTCTGAAGTTTTTCGAATTAATTGTTAATTGCACTAGTTTGTAATTCGTTCGTGTAGGCTTAGTAATTTGAGGAATATGTGTTGTATGGAATCTAAAAATGTGTAATAAATTGTGGAATAAATGAGTTTATGATTCGTTGTTGATATTAGCCTCGTTTATGCCTACGGTTTGAACATGATTATTGTACAAGGAGCATTTATGTAATTTTAGGAGAATATAAATTTGTATAACTTGAATTAATTAAACCTTGTCACTTGGTAAATAAATATGCTAATTATGATTTCGTTATAAGAAGTTAGTATGTGTAACCTTGAAACTTTGAATTAAGGTTTAATCACGTTAATTGTAAATTGATCTATTATGAAACTTGTGAATTCGTTATGCATTATAAAATTATACGAAACCTTGCATAATTGAATAACTTAATATCCTTCGTTTGTGCATTCTATGATTCGGTTGGAACCCGTTATGTAACTTCGTGATCTTTAAATAAAATTCGTAGCATGCTAATATATGATTTATTTGGCTTGGTAATACGTGCAATTTTATGAAATGTTATATGTGAATTTGATTTGATTTGATCGCTTTGTAAAGGTGCAATATATGAATCTTTTATGCGATATATGAATTGAATGAGACTTATATGATTAAATTAGAAAAATTTGCACGTAAGAATGGTTTAATTGCACGAATATAGATTTGTTATGCAATATATGAGTTAATATGGTTTCTCTCATCTATATAATGATTTGTTTTGTAAGTAATTGATATGAATTTGAATTCTACTTATGTGATTGCATCTCTTATGTGTTTGAGCATTGTCGTGCGTCTCTGTGTGGTTGTTTAAGTCTGAGTCTGAGCCTTGTATGGTGTTTTGTGTGTCCAGTTAGTTCAGGTGCACCCGGGGTGGTGACTTGTGGTCGTGCAGGTTCCGGGGTGGACCATTTGCTGTGTCTTTGGCTATGTTTGGTACCAGGTGAGGTTTTAGAATTTTTGTTTTAGTTAAAGCGACCTACAACCCTATATGCTCGTTTTCAAGCCCGCATGCGAATATATACTATATGTATATTAAATATGTGTCTTACGATATATTATGAATTTTGTTAATTTGATTTGATACGAATCCTTCTGAAATTATACGTATGGGCGTATATAAGCTTAAAATGGTTTTGCAACGAGGCTATGCTCCAAACCATGTATCGTCAAGCAAACTATGGATTTCCCTCAGCATATTGTGAATTAGGAAGACACGGAGAGGTATGTGTATAGCATATGCCGAGTTGCACGGTAAGGTATGTTTCTTATGGTATGTTTCTTAAGTATGAATCATATGTTTCTAGGTTTTGCGAGTTAGGTATTTTTCCTTATGAATCTATTTGAATCTATACGAATCTATTTGAATCCCTGGGCCCCAGAGGTGTGGGTAAGGGAGACCCGGTGCGGCTGTTGGGGTCGCCGGTTATCACCCCTGTGCACACGCTCCTTTGAAGTATCTACGTGCGACTCTAAGGGAGATGGAGAAGGTTTGGTGCTTTGAGCCTTCGGTTGAGGCCGGAAAAGGTACGTTGTGGGCTCGCGACCCCACGTATATTGAGTTGCACGATGTGGGCCCGTAACCCGCGTGCAGACTTCCGGAGAAAGGTTGGAACACGGGAATATGAATCTATGAATTTATGAGTCCTATGAATTTTATGAGTTTATGCTTCATTTTGAATCTTTTGAGTTTTTTTTTTTTATTAAGGAGTAAGGTTGGAGACCCGTACTCGCTGGGTATTTGAATTCTTTTGTTTTGATGATTATGAAACGGGATAGGAGGTTTCGTTTTTAATAAGAGATTTATACGATTAAGCTCTGAATTTATGAATTTATGAACCAATTTGATTATATGAATCCCTATGAGTTTTAATATGAATCCTTACGAGTTTTCAACTTAAGAATATACGAATATATGAATAAGTATGAGTCTTTTGAAAAATGGCTTTGGTATGTAAAACCTATTCCCGGTCCATAGTCTTTTGTTTAATACGTGTTTTGCTCTATATGTATATATGTGTTGGTGTGTGTTAGCCCCCTTGTTCAGTCAGTGGACTGACCCCTGCCCCACCTATGTTTTTAGTTTGCAGGTTCGCTTTGGGAGTTTTGGAGTTCGTGCTAGGCGGCTGTTAGTGTCTGTTGAGTCTATGTCAGTTTCTCGGAGTTTGTTAAGCATTTTGTTCTGCATTATGTTTGTAAATTCTGTATAAGTTATGCTGCGTGCATATTTGAAGTTATGAATCGAATGTATGATTATTCGGGACAGGTTTCTAGGGCCAGTTGAACCCGTTTTGTTGTTTAATTGTTCGGGACAGGATAGGACCGGATTGATTATTTAGTTGAACCCGTATAGTTGGTTTTGATGTATGATTGAGGATGCTATCATCCTTATTGTATGAAAAGTTTTCGAAAAGTCAGCATTTCGTATTGCTTTCGCTGTTATGTTTTGCATTCTTTTATTTGTACAGGGTTAGGTACCGCCTAGCATAGGTTGGATTTTTCGTTTGTCACCCGTTCGCTGTGGCGTGGTGCGTGTGCGGACTGTCCATTTCGTACACGTGTCGGGTCATAGTGCGGGTGTGTGGTACCCCACCGCTTGGGGTGCTACAGTGTATGTGTGATACGTGGATAAAGAATGCATACTTCAACGCAATTAAATCAATCAAATCA
Source organism: Lantana camara (assembly GCA_037501455.1). Classification (NCBI taxonomy): domain Eukaryota; kingdom Viridiplantae; phylum Streptophyta; class Magnoliopsida; order Lamiales; family Verbenaceae; genus Lantana; species Lantana camara. The sequence goes on along the minus strand of CM074858.1, from coordinate 90,162,248 downwards.
TTAACTCAATCATACGCGACAATTAACTACAAGGTTCAAGTCACACAAGTATGCTAGGCACACAACCATCTCATGGCATACAAAATCATTCAATTAACACATATATCGTTCCATAAATAACAATTAGGCCAAGTATATCAATCACACAAATAGGCAATTACATAATTAACACCCAAAGCATGAAACAAGTATCAAACAAGTCACGTAGCACACTCCAACAAACGGATTCAATACACGACGCATACAAAGCAATTATTCTCAAAACAAGCCAAGTGTTTCATACAATTCAAGTATACGAGCAATTAGGCAATCAAACACAAGCACTAAAATATAGTACGACACATTGGGATCATAATCAGGGTGGGAGAAAGCGAGATGAAAGCAAAACATGACAAGAAGGGCACAAAACACCAAACTAGCGCCCAGGCATCACGGCCGTGATGGGAGGTCAGAAGGTCAGAGGCCTGATCACGGCCTCCATCATGGTCGTGATCAAGGCTGTGACCATGGCCAGGAACCCCCTGTAAGGGCCATCACTGCCGTGAACAAAATAAAGGGGAGAAAAATAGGGCAATTACCGTCGACGGCTTTCGGGGCTCCATCGGAGGCCCGAACTTACCCCGAAATCACAGCACAACAACAACAAACAACAATCAAGTAAATATCCCACACCGAAACACGTATTAAGGCATGTAATCGAACAAACCCATAATTAAATAATAAATACAAAAATATACAAAATATGCACATACATGTATGTAGGGTTGCCGGAATGGAGTTACGGTGGCCGGAAAGTAGTGAGACGAGAAGCTAGACAAGGGTGATTCGTGGTGGAGCTTACCTGAGCCAGCGAAGAGCTACTGCCTTGGTTGCCCCTCCTTCTTCCTTGCTTGCTTGTATGAGATAAGGAGGGAGTGATGTGTTGGGAGCGAGGTTGGCTGACAAAAGTGGTCAGTGGAAACTTGGTGGTGGTTGGCAGCGGACATGGCGGGTGGAAGGTAGCTATCGGGAGGTGTAAGGAGAAGAAGGAGGAAAGAAATGAAAGAAAAAGAAGAAGAAAAGAAAGGGGAAGAGAAGGTCAGCCGGGGAAGGGGAAAAAAGAGAGAGAAAGAGAGAGAGAGAGAGAGAGAAGAGAGTGGGGCCCGAGTTAGGTTAGATATTTTCTTGGGACTGGATTAAATTATTTTCGATAGATTTTAGCTGGTTTAGGAATCAAATTAAAATACGGTTTGAAAGGGTAACGAGGTCCGAAAAGGGTACCGAAGGATTTGAAAAATTATAAGGAATAGAAAGGCGAGGCTCGGGAATGCATAAGTGTGCCCATGTGAGAATTTGCAATTAAAATGTACTAAAACAAATAGGGCACATATTAACAATTAATTCACGTAATTGACAATTAAATCACATAATTAAATACTTAAACGTATAAATAACAATTAAAGCACGTAACACTCAACCTGACCTCGCTCGTGACGTCATTCCTGGCAGATCTAAAAATATGGGGCATCACAAGACTCCCTAGTCTAAAAGCTTTTAGTGTTTTGTCATTACAGAGTAATGACAAATGAAACAAACACTTATATAAGCTTGACTAGAAATTACTCCAAGTTGACGAGTCCAACAAACAGTGGGAGTGTTGATTTGAATCAACTGAGACTTACTTATGGGATTGCATCCTTAAGAAGAATTCATCCTGTTTTCACGGGACAAAGTGCATAGTAAATTTGTACGCAATACCATTAATAGAATGAGTACACTGAGGTGCCCCATGTGAGAACATTCCTAAATGGGAAAAGAAGTTTCCGTTTCTAGAAATAGAAACTTCCAAATTAGGAAATATCTAACAAGTCAATGGTGTGTTCCATTCCCCAGTGGCGCGACTTTTACGGCTCCAAACTAGCGTTTCTAGCAATGAAATGGGATCAAATTGGTAAGCGTTTCGAACGTCTGGATGAAACGAGTTGAACCGTGGTGGTCAGTTATCCAATTCATCCGGATAACGAAACAACGGCGACGCAAAGGTGGCAGCGGCAGTAAAATTAGAAAAGTTGGGTTTTATTTATTTTAATTGAGAAAGGAGATGGAGTTGTAGTAAAATTAGAAAAAACTATAATAGTGAGATATTTTATTAAATAAGAATTTTTTATGTAATTACGTGGCATTTTTTTATTTTTTTTCTTAAACATTAATAATCCACGTCATATGACAACTCAGATTTTGGAGGGAAAATCAGCAAAAATTCCCAAATTTTTGCCACGTAGGATGCGGAGGACTAAAATTGAGAAAAATCAAATAAAAAAGGATGCAATTTGAGAAAAGGTAAAAGTTCAGGACCAAAATCAAAAAATGGCATCTTTAGAGAATGAAAAATGATATTTTCCTTTAAGAAATAAGTAAGAAGATAATATTAAGACTTATTTATTTAGGAAATAAATAAGTAAGATAATATCAAGTTGTTATTATTATTAGGATTTATTTATGAAATAAATACAAATATAATATCAAATTGTTATTATCACAAATATTTATCTATGAAATAAATATAAAGATATTAACATAAAATATTTATTTATGAAATAAATAATGGATAATGTCATGATGAAATAAATAATTATGAGATAATATTGTAAAGTTGTTAGTGATGGGGTCAAAATGCGCTCGTCCTACGTTTGGACACGTGGCACTTACAAGACAGCGACACCTGTCCTGTGATCAAGACAATCATACACGAGCGCTGAAACCCTTGAAGTGCCAATATCCTCCCAGAACACTTGCCGTCTCTGTCGCCTCTGCACGTGATCATTGTTACCGCTCTCCCACGAGCGCCCTTCACACTACATGGTTAACAATCAAGGGAAGCCCTCTTCGAGCGCTACATTCCCTCAGAGAGGCTTCCGCTCCAATTCGTTACACAAGCCCTGGCCCTCATCCCCTAGCGGATTCCTTGGCCACCAAGGCTTTATGTAACGCCCCGACTTTTCGGACGTAAAGGTAGAGCGTATGTGTTTACCTATTTGCGCGAATTAATTGTTTTTATGTGTTTTATATTTAATTTTATAATAATTGTTATCATTTTATTATATTATATTATATTATAATAAATTATTTTAATATTATTAATTTTATATATATGTCTCGTATATATATATATGTATAATTATATATGTTTAATTATTATTATTAAATTAATGATTATGCTAATTATATGTTATATTAATTAATCCTGTTTTAATTAATTACTTATTTATATATATATATATTAAACGTGGAGTAATTTATATCCTATGCATGAATTTCATATTTTTGCATGCAAGTTATATGCATGCATGGAGTTTATTAAATTTGCATGAAAATTATACTTTTGCATGGGAAATTATTTCTGCATGAATTGCATGGGAATTGCATGAATTGCATGGAAGTTTTATAATTTATGCATGAATTGTATAATTAAGTTTGTTCGTTTATTTTGTGCTTCGTTCTTATATGATACGATATCAAATTGCTACGATTTTGTAATATGTTGTACATATATGTGTTATGAACATAATTTTATGCTCAATTTATGTTTTTGAATTCATTTGTTACGTTAACGAATTTAATTTCATTTGAGGAACCAAAACGGGAGCTAACGAGCACTTAGCGTACCCTTGGTTCCGAATTCAATATCTTGAGCTCGGGAACTCGGATTCGAGTTCCGTCAACTCCGCTGAACTCGTAACGAAAATTCGGGTTTAGTAAACTTAGCCTTATAATTTTCCCAATCCATTTGAAACTCCGAATTTCAACCGAAAAACGAAACGGAGACCAACTTGACCTTGTTACACTAATTGAGCCATATCTTGAGCAAACCATGACCAAATTAACTATGGTTTGATTTCTTTTAACCCTAACTCAACCATCTATCAGTAAATATCAAGCCCTAACCGAGATTATCATCACACCATCCCCAAAACATCAGCAAAAGCTACTGCTCTCAATCCAGACCCGTAACCCTCCATCCCTTGAAGATTTTGGAGCTCAAATCTTCTCCAAACTTCAACCAATCATCAAGGTAAGCTTAAGGTTGTAATATATGATTAATTCTGAGCATTTTCATCCTTTCATTCACAAGTTTGAGCATGGTTTCATCATCTCTGGGCCATTTTACCGAAAGTTAGAGATTTTGTACAAATTCTTGATCTTCCTCGTTTCTTTATGGTTTTGATCGATTCCAAGCCTGATATTAATTGTTTTGACTTCCTCATAACAATTATGATCTTTGATTTCATGGTTGTTGAGACATATATGAGATATCACTTATGAAAATTTCAGAAAATTCCACGGGAAGGTCACGTATGCTTCCATGCTTTGATTGATCACTTTTGGAACTGAATTACTTGTTGAATATATGATGTTTTGCTGCGTATTTTTTGGATTTTTGGACCTGATCTGTGTCGCATGAGTTGAGAGCTAGCCGTGCCCTGTTTTTCCCGCAGCCGTGCCCTGTTTTCTCACGCTGGATTGCTGTCAAACTGCTGCCATTCCCTTCCTTCTTTTGCTGTCAATTTCAGGGCTTTGTGGTGTGTGTTTTACCTGAGTTCTTGCAACTCTTTTGTGCCTTGTTTAGCCTCCTTTGTTGCCCGGTTTTTCTACGTTTTTAGCTACCCTGTTTCTGCGTCAGTTTTGTTAAAAACAGGGGCTGCTGCTGCTCGCGACACGGGGGTGTCGTTTGCTGCCTTTCCGGCGAGGCACGGGGGTGCAGTTGAGTCTGGGACTTCTGTACCGAGACACGGGCGTGTCTCGGCCTGGGCTTGGAGGGTGACACGGGGGTGTCACCCCATTTTTCTGAATTTCTTAGCCTGCTTCTTCTTCTTCTTCCTCGCATGTATATTGCTGCTGCTGGCTGCTGTTTCGTTTGCATGGCTTGTGTGCTTTATGCATGCATGAGAGTGTTGTGGTGTGAGTGTTGCTTGTGTGTATTCTATATGTAGTATATATATATATTTTGCATGGAAAATATATGTTGCATGCATGGCTGTGAACGTGTGAGTGTGTATTTGCATGCATGTGTATGCTATATATATATATATATATATTGTATGATATATGGTAGTATATCTCATGCATGGGTTTAATTATATATGTGTAATATATAGTATATTGCATGCATGTGTGTGTGAGTGTGTACGTGAGATATATATATATATATATATATGTAGTGTGTATATATGTTATATTATATTATATATTATGTATGATTATTATATATTATGTATATTTATTATATTTTAAATATTATTTGATTTAATTCAATTCTTGAAATTTATTTGATTTCCATTTCGCGTATTTAATTATCGACTATTGATTGAACGTTTTATTTATTTTATTCCTAAATGTGAATATGAATATTACGAATGATTCGAATTTATGAAAATTATATGAACCTATGAATGTTATGAATTTATGGACTTAATATGAATTTATGAAATTTTGAAATTGAATGAAATGTATGAACGAATGCATGAGTATATGTTTTAAATTTATTAATCGTGCACATGAACATTTTTATGATATAACATGATCATTTATGCATTCACGTCATATGCATTTCATTGCCGAGCGTCATATGTGGTCATTGAGTCTCATACCTTTTCTTTTACACAGATTCGGGTTCGGTCGGAAACAAGGGCGAGCATTGAGGCGCTTGTGCTTTTATTTTGCTTGGTAAAGGTGGGGTTTTCTTCTATTAGTTAAAACAACCGTATAAATCCCTTATGTGCAAAGTTTGAAGCCAAAATAATATATTTATATCAATCGAGTCATTTTGGGTAAATGATTTCAAATGTATGACCCCTTTTTAATTGCGAAACCCTACCTTATGTTTTGGCGAGACACATTTATTATTTATTACAGAACGGGCCCCGGGACTTAGTATATGTGGCTAACTGAGGAAGCAAGGGCTGACGGGGATCCCATATACTAGTTCCAACCAACTACGGTGATACCGGCCCTCGCTAGGAGTTTTAGCGAGGAATGGGAGCTGAGTGCCTTTGGGGGATTCATGTACCCCCATTGGCCATTGATTTATTCGGTGGTCAGGTCTAGCTAACTTGTCCACCACCCGGAGGAAGAAGGTGTATATGTATGATTATGATCATTTATGTATGTGCACGAAAGATATGTATGATAACCACTAATTAAGATATAATTACACGAGGAGAAGGTTGGAGATTGTGCACGCTCACTCGCCGAGCTTAACCCTTATGAACAATTATGAATGAAAATGGACGTCGTAATCCCGGTGATGTCTTCTTTGTTTTAACCACTTGGTAAATTCTTATCAAACTTCACATGGGATTAGGGCTTACATGTATGTGTTTAATTTATGCGATATTATATATCTTATGCCCCATTTTTATACCCACCAGTCTCTTTTAGACTGAACCCGGTTGTTTTCAGCTATTTTGTGCAGGTATAGGAGTGCTAGGCGGGAATACAAGTCGTCTAGGTCTTGCTTTTCTGTTTAGCACTTCTTTTTAGTCTCATACTCATACTCTTGTTGCTACTTTTGTATTTGATCATAGTATAGATTGGAGCGTTTTGATTTTGTAGGCCGGAAGTGCCGTTGCATATTTGAATGCTCTTGTATATCTATTTTTTTTGGAGCTTGTTAGCTCATTGTATATTCGCTATGTAGTTCTTGCTTCCGCGAATTTCTTTAACTCTGATTTTATGATTCCGGCACTGATTGGTTTAAGGGTTAGTCCCGCCTAGCATAGCGTGTGTGTTGTGTCCCCGTTCGCCGTAGATTTGGCACGTGTATGGACTTCCATTTCATATACGGGTCGGGTCTCGGTGCGGGGGATGTGGTACCTTACGCTCGGGTGCTACATCCTTAAGTGGTATCAGAGCTTAGGGTTGCAAAACCCGGGCTCTAGTGTCGTGTTAAGTCAAGTTAGGTCGTTCGGCTTTAGGAACAACTTGTCAATGTGTTGCATATGCATTGTTTACGTGCTTGTGTGCTCTAAATCTTGAATTTGATCGAATTAATTGCACTTGCATGCATGGACTAAAGATAGCATGCATTTTAGTGTTTCTTGAACAGGATGCCTCCACGTAAACATAGTGAGAGATCTCCTGGACATAGTCGTCATCATGATCGATCCCCTACGCCTCCACCCCAACCACAAGCACCACCGATGGATATAGGGAATTTTATGGAAGCAGTTTTCAACTATGTTGAGCATAGAAGGGCTCAAGCTTCCCCACCGCAACAGGCAGAACAACAAGTTCCTCCACCAAATCATAATGACAACAGAGACCCTCATGGGGTGTTTCTGAGTTACAACCCCCCTCGATTTTCTGGTCCTATCGATGATGCGGTCTCGGAGGGTTGGTTGATTCGAGTAGAGAGGCTACCTGGAGTCCGACAGTCTTCTACGCTAGGGCAGGAAATCAAAAAGAAGGATCCGGTTGTTAGAGCTCCTAAGGGAAGAGGATCCGGATCGAATTCGGGAAAGAGGCCGATGATTCAAGCTAGTCCGCCTCCTAAGGGTCCATTTAAGAAACCTCGATTTGGAGGACGAGGTTCTGGAACAAGTTCGGGAAAGCGACCTATGGTTCGAGCTACTTCCCCTCCAAAGGGTCCGTTTAAGAAGCTAAGAGTGGGAGGACCAACTCCACCGGTTCCAAAAGCTTTGCCTGCACCAACAAGGGATCGACAAGGTCCGAGTGAAGTACGATTGGCTCAAGCTCCTTGTACACATTGTGGAGGACCAACTCACAATTACTATAACTGTCGGAGGAGGTTGAATTTGTGCTTTATATGTGGAAAAGCTGACCATAGGGCGGATAATTGCCCCTATAAAGACCCCGAATATCAACGACGAGTTCAAAGACCAATGGTCCCGGCTCGTGCTTACGCCCTTGACGGTGAAGAGCAAGATGCAGAGATCAATCCCACAGCTGTGGTAGAAGGTACCCTATGCATACATAACATGAGCATTCATGCACTCTTTCATGCACTTTTTGATTCGTGTGTTACGCATTTCTTTATTTCTTGTGACTTAGTTGCTATTCTGTGCTTGCCTGTTACTTGCTTTTTTTTCTTGTTGTTTGGTGAGTTCGCCACTGGGTGGTAGTCTTCAGACAGATCAGTTGGTTCGGGAGTGTTCAATTCAGATGGAAGGATAAGTTGTGGTAATCTTCTTCGATGACATTTGGGTTATTCGAGAACTCCGGAGGATCATGCCAGGCACCTCAGGATTGTGTTGGATACCTTAAGAGAGCATCGGATTGTATGCTAAGTTTAACAAAGGCAAGTTTTGGATTGATCAGGTAGCATTTCTGGATCATATTATTTCAAGGAAAAGTTGACCACCGCTCCTGTATTAGCACCTTTCAAGGGTACAGAAAGATATACAGTTTATACGGACGCCTCAAAGGAAGATTTGGGATGTGTATTGATGCAAATGGAAGAGTAATCGCTTATGCCTCAAGGAAATTGAAAGAGCATGAACAGAATTACCCACTCATGATTGGAATTAGTGACAGTGATCTTTGCTTTGGGTAAATGGAGACACTATCTCCATGGAATTTCGTTCGAGGTCTTTTCTAATTACAAGAGTTTCCAACACTTATTCTCATAGGAGGAAGTAAACAAGAGACAACGGCGTTGGATGTAACTTTTGGCGGATTATGAGTGTATAATCCGATACCATCCCGGCAAAACTAATTTGGTCGTGGATGCACTTAGTAGGAAACTAGTGTGGCCGAAGTGAAAGTGGCAATTGGAGATAAGAATAGAGTTGTTGTCCCGAAAGAGTTAAAAAGGATTATTCTTGAGGAAGCCCATCGGTCAGAGTATTCGCTACATCCCGGAAGGAACAAGAGGTATAAGGATCTTAAGAGAATTTTGTTGGTGGAATGGATGAGAACGGGATGTTATCAACGTTGTGAAACACTGCATGACTTGTCAAGTGATTAAGGCAGAACATCAAAAGCCATCGGGGCTACTTCAATCATCGCCTATTCCGGAGTGAAAAGGGAAACAAACAGCTATGGATTTTGTTTCGGGATTATCAAGAGTGAGAGGAGGTTTCGATAGAAATTGGGTTATCGTGGACAGGTTGACGAAATCCGCTCATTTTCTTACAATCAGAATGTCCGATAACTGAATAAGTTGGCCAAGAGATACAATGATGAGATTATCAGGCTCCAGGGGGTACTTGTTAGTATTGTCTCGAATCGGGATCTCAGGTTTACTTCAAGGTTATGGCAAGAACTGCAGAAGTGTTTGGGAATAAGGTTTCAATTCAGCACATCTTTCCATCCTCAGACCGACGGACAATCAGAAAGGTTGAATAAGTATCTGGAGGATCTGTGGAGAGCATGTGCATTGGACTTTTACAGCTCGTGAAATGAACAGTTATAGTTAATCGAGTTGCTTACAACTATAGCTATCAAGCCTCGATTGATATGGCCCTTATGAAGCTCTGTATGGACGTAAATATCGAGTACCGTTGTTCTTGGACTTGGAGGAATGGAATTAGACTAAGCAAGAAGGAATTAAAAGAGGGGAAAAGAAGGAAAAACCCTCTAAGGCTGTACAAGAGGCTATTGACAAGGTCCGGATAATTAGACCACGGATGAAGGCTGCTTAGGATCAACAAAAGAGTTCTGCAGGTCTACGGAGGAAGAAATTGGAGGTTGAGACTGGAGATAAGGTTTTCCTAAAGGCTTTCCCATGAAGAGAATTCTCAAGGATTGGACGAGGAGGAAAATTAAACACTTGCTCCGAAAGTATTCTCGAGATGAGTCCGAGGTTCAACCCCGAGTTGTTTCCGAGCGAGCAATGAATCCGAGGACGGATTCTTTTAAGGGGGAGAGATTGTAACGCCCCGACTTTTCGGACGTAAAGGTAGAGCGTATGTGTTTACCTATTTGCGCGAATTAATTGTTTTTATGTGTTTTATATTTAATTTTATAATAATTGTTATCATTTTATTATATTATATTATATTATATTAAATTATTTTAATATTATTAATTTTATATATATGTCTCGTATATATATATATATGTATAATTATATATGTTTAATTATTATTATTAAATTAATGATTATGCTAATTATATGTTATATTAATTAATCCTGTTTTAATTAATTACTTATTTATATATATATATATTAAACGTGGAGTAATTTATATCCTATGCATGAATTTCATATTTTTGCATGCAAGTTATATGCATGCATGGAGTTTATTAAATTTGCATGAAAATTATACTTTTGCATGGGAAATTATTTCTGCATGAATTGCATGGGAATTGCATGAATTGCATGGAAGTTTTATAATTTATGCATGAATTGTATAATTAAGTTTGTTCGTTTATTTTGTGCTTCGTTCTTATATGATACGATATCAAATTGCTACGATTTTGTAATATGTTGTACATATATGTGTTATGAACATAATTTTATGCTCAATTTATGTTTTTGAATTCATTTGTTACGTTAACGAATTTAATTTCATTTGAGGAACCAAAACGGGAGCTAACGAGCACTTAGCGTACCCTTGGTTCCGAATTCAATATCTTGAGCTCGGGAACTCGGATTCGAGTTCCGTCAACTCCGCTGAACTCGTAACGAAAATTCGGGTTTAGTAAACTTAGCCTTATAATTTTCCCAATCCATTTGAAACTCCGAATTTCAACCGAAAAACGAAACGGAGACCAACTTGACCTTGTTACACTAATTGAGCCATATCTTGAGCAAACCATGACCAAATTAACTATGGTTTGATTTCTTTTAACCCTAACTCAACCATCTATCAGTACATATCAAGCCCTAACCGAGATTATCATCACACCATCCCCAAAACATCAGCAAAAGCTACTGCTCTCAATCCAGACCCGTAACCCTCCATCCCTTGAAGATTTTGGAGCTCAAATCTTCTCCAAACTTCAACCAATCATCAAGGTAAGCTTAAGGTTGTAATATATGATTAATTCTGAGCATTTTCATCCTTTCATTCACAAGTTTGAGCATGGTTTCATCATCTCTGGGCCATTTTACCGAAAGTTAGAGATTTTGTACAAATTCTTGATCTTCCTCGTTTCTTTATGGTTTTGATCGATTCCAAGCCTGATATTCATTGTTTTGACTTCCTCATAACAATTATGATCTTTGATTTCATGGTTGTTGAGACATATATGAGATATCACTTATGAAAATTTCAGAAAATTCCACGGGAAGGTCACGTATGCTTCCATGCTTTGATTGATCACTTTTGGAACTGAATTACTTGTTGAATATATGATGTTTTGCTGCGTATTTGTTGGATTTTTGGACCTGATCTGTGTCGCATGAGTTGAGAGCTAGCCGTGCCCTGTTTTTCCCGCAGCCGTGCCCTGTTTTCTCACGCTGGATTGCTGTCAAACTGCTGCCATTCCCTTCCTTCTTTTGCTGTCAATTTCAGGGCTTTGTGGTGTGTGTTTTACCTGAGTTCTTGCAACTCTTTTGTGCCTTGTTTAGCCTCCTTTGTTGCCCGGTTTTTCTACGTTTTTAGCTACCCTGTTTCTGCGTCAGTTTTGTTAAAAACAGGGGCTGCTGCTGCTCGCGACACGGGGGTGTCGTTTGCTGCCTTTCCGGCGAGGCACGGGGGTGCAGTTGAGTCTGGGACTTCTGTACCGAGACACGGGCGTGTCTCGGCCTGGGCTTGGAGGGTGACACGGGGGTGTCACCCCATTTTTCTGAATTTCTTAGCCTGCTTCTTCTTCTTCTTCCTCGCATGTATATTGCTGCTGCTGGCTGCTGTTTCGTTTGCATGGCTTGTGTGCTTTATGCATGCATGAGAGTGTTGTGGTGTGAGTGTTGCTTGTGTGTATTCTATATGTAGTATATATATATATTTTGCATGGAAAATATATGTTGCATGCATGGCTGTGAACGTGTGAGTGTGTATTTGCATGCATGTGTATGCTATATATATATATATATATATTGTATGATATATGGTAGTATATCTCATGCATGGGTTTAATTATATATGTGTAATATATAGTATATTGCATGCATGTGTGTGTGAGTGTGTACGTGAGATATATATATATATATATATATGTAGTGTGTATATATGTTATATTATATTATATATTATGTATGATTATTATATATTATGTATATTTATTATATTTTAAATATTATTTGATTTAATTCAATTCTTGAAATTTATTTGATTTCCATTTCGCGTATTTAATTATCGACTATTGATTGAACGTTTTATTTATTTTATTCCTAAATGTGAATATGAATATTACGAATGATTCGAATTTATGAAAATTATATGAACCTATGAATGTTATGAATTTATGGACTTAATATGAATTTATGAAATTATGAAATTGAATGAAATGTATGAACGAATGCATGAGTATATGTTTTAAATTTATTAATCGTGCACATGAACATTTTTATGATATAACATGATCATTTATGCATTCACGTCATATGCATTTCATTGCCGAGCGTCATATGTGGTCATTGAGTCTCATACCTTTTCTTTTACACAGATTCGGGTTCGGTCGGAAACAAGGGCGAGCATTGAGGCGCTTGTGCTTTTATTTTGCTTGGTAAAGGTGGGGTTTTCTTCTATTAGTTAAAACAACCGTATAAATCCCTTATGTGCAAAGTTTGAAGCCAAAATAATATATTTATATCAATCGAGTCATTTTGGGTAAATGATTTCAAATGTATGACCCCTTTTTAATTGCGAAACCCTACCTTATGTTTTGGCGAGACACATTTATTATTTATTACAGAACGGGCCCCGGGACTTAGTATATGTGGCTAACCGAGGAAGCAAGGGCTGACGGGGATCCCATATACTAGTTCCAACCAACTACGGTGATACCGGCCCTCGCTAGGAGTTTTAGCGAGGAATGGGAGCTGAGTGCCTTTGGGGGATTCATGTACCCCCATTGGCCATTGATTTATTCGGTGGTCAGGTCTAGCTAACTTGTCCACCACCCGGAGGAAGAAGGTGTATATGTATGATTATGATCTTTTATGTATGTGCACGAAAGATATGTATGATAACCACTAATTAAGATATAATTACACGAGGAGAAGGTTGGAGATTGTGCACGCTCACTCGCCGAGCTTAACCCTTATGAACAATTATGAATGAAAATGGACGTCGTAATCCCGGTGATGTCTTCTTTGTTTTAACCACTTGGTAAATTCTTATCAAACTTCACATGGGATTAGGGCTTGCATGTATGTGTTTAATTTATGCGATATTATATATCTTATGCCCCATTTTTATACCCACCAGTCTCTTTTAGACTGAACCCGGTTGTTTTCAGCTATTTTGTGCAGGTATAGGAGTGCTAGGAGTGAATACAAGTCGTCTAGGTCTTGCTTTTCTGTTTAGCACTTCTTTTTAGTCTCATACTCATACTCTTGTTGCTACTTTTGTATTTGATCATAGTATAGATTGGAGCGTTTTGATTTTGTAGGCCGGAAGTGCCGTTGCATTTTTGAATGCTCTTGTATATCTATTTTTTTTGGAGCTTGTTAGCTCATTGTATATTCGCTATGTAGTTCTTGCTTCCGCGAATTTCTTTAACTCTGATTTTATGATTCCGGCACTGATTGGTTTAAGGGTTAGTCCCGCCTAGCATAGCGTGTGTGTTGTGTCCCCGTTCGCCGTAGATTTGGCACGTGTATGGACTTCCATTTCATATACGGGTCGGGTCTCGGTGCGGGGGATGTGGTACCTTACGCTCGGGTGCTACACTTTAGTTGACACGAGCGTGTTCCCGAGCCCTCGTTACCAACTCCCCAAACGGCTCTCTGACACATCGTACATGTCCGCGCACCTACCACTGTTGCCAACACCACCTTTCACCAGCTTTTGCAGAGAATATTCCTCCTAGGTTTCTCTCGCAACTCCACATGTTAGGGCAACATTCGGCCAGGACCACACGATGCAAATGACTAAAGGGTCCCTGACCCTCAACTATAAATAGGAGTCTTCATCTCCATCTCTGTAAGCAACCTCCATTATAGTAACTTCTTACTCAGCTTACATTTCCTCTTTCAGATATTCATCTGATTTGAGCGTCGGAGAGCCAAACTGGGAATCACCCCCAGTTCCCCCAGCTTGGCCTTCTGACTTTGTCTGTGTGTTTATCCTAGCAGGTAGAACCCCTATCTTTTCCGGCGAACCTCAACTAGCCTTCCCCTCCTAAACAAATTCTAAAGTGATCGGACTCTGTACCCATATTCAGAACTCATCAGTTAGGATAATTATTTTTAATTAATAATATGATTATTAATCAATTATAATGCATTATCTCATTAAGTAATTAATTAATTAAGAAAAGATAAGACTCTTTTCCTAATAGAAAAAGAATTATAAATTTTTCTTAGTTAGATAAAAGGAGAAGAGACCTCATTCATTCTCCTTAGACAGACTAATTCTCTCTATTCTGAATAAACAAAAAAGTCAATTCTTGAGAAAAGAGCAAACCCCAGCCTTTACACAAAATACAAAACTAGCATTCTCCCTATTTTGATCGTGATCGAGGCAGGTGTGGATACTTCTAGAGAGATTCTACATTGGAGTCTTGAAGAAGAAGACAGAATCATCGCGAAGTGGATTCATGCTGCTTGAAGGTTGTTCGATATAGGCGATCGAACATCTCAAGAAAGAATTAAACTTAACTCTAAGTTTTGAATCCCCTCCTGTTTTAGAGTAGAAATTGCAAGTTTTCAGTCCCTTGTTCGAAAAAATTTTAAATTTTCGCTGCTTTACTCTCGTGTTTTCCAACAACAATCACATCGATTCAAATGTTAGAAGACAAAATGCACTGAACCCCAAAGAATAGGGGTATCTGGAATTAGCCCTTTAATTAAATTAAAATAATTTTGAAAATTCAGAAATAAATTAATTATTGTTATCTTATCACAATAAAAATTGTTATACTATTATATTAAGCACGAGAGGGGAGTTTGGTCTCTTAGATTCTTCTTTACATTTTTCTTTGTCTTATTTATTAATTTTCTTCACCATTTTCAAAACGTGTCGGTTAATTCACATTCCAAGAACGTGTTAACTAACATTTTCTCTCACCTCCCTTTAATTCTTTTTTCTAACTAGTAATTCTGGCACACTCGATGTATGTGAAGATTAAAAAATTCTATCATTTAAATATATTAAAATTAATTTTTGGGCTAATTCCAGTCACTCCCCCCCCCCCCTTGTCCCCAACCTTTTTTTTTTTTTTTTTTTTGTGTGTGTAGGGTGGTGGGGGGGTGCGTTTTACCCCCTCACCTTCCAATCGGTGCGTTTAACCCCTTCACCTTTGCAAAATAATCACTTAACTGAATATTCCGCCGGAATAGTTGAAATTTTTTTGGCATGATTTCGTATTGCAAATCCATACAAATCAGATGTCAAATGTGTTGATATTATACATCAAATCGAAGATCTTGATGTAAGGAACACAATGAACGTTTCAAAATCAAAATTCGACAACCAACAAAGGAGGAATCGCCGGTCAAAGATGGCATACCTCCGGCGAAGTTTGTAGGTAACGCTTCCGACGAACAATAGAGTCGAACGGGATATGAGTTTTGTTAGTCATGGAGAGAGGAACACGATAGTAGTGGTCTTGACTCTTGGACCGCCGTGACGGAGGAGAAATCGACGGTCAAAGTTAATTTTGAACGAAATATTCCCAGAATACGCCGTCGGAGGGGTAACGTGTTAAGTTTTACAAAGGTGAGGGGGTTAAACTGTAGTACTCTACACGCCAAGGCACTACATCCCCCGCACTATAGCTAGATCCACAAACGAAATGGATAATCCGCACATAAACCAAATATATAGCGAAAGGCTGACAATACAAGAACAATCTAGCTAGGCGGTATTAGGAATAGTACCCTAGAAAGTCGATTGTATATCCGCTTTGTACTTTTCCTTATTGTGATCACAGACAATCTTTGAATAAAATAACGAATTGAGGCAACACTTCTTTATATGCTCTTGTTTGGTATGCATTTACTTTAGCTGTGCATGTATGAGAACTCCCCTAATCATGATGACTTTAGGACTCTACCATTTAGGTGAAATGGTTCATGAAACGAGCCCTATATCACATAAGTCATGATTAGTAAAATACTCCAAGCCGATGAGTCCTACAGATAGTGGGAGTGTCAACCTGACTCCTCTAAGGCTTGCTTGTGGGATCACGCCCTTAAGAAGGACCACCTTGTTTCATGGAGGTGCAAAGTGTATAGTTGATACGTACGTGATACATGAGGGTGCTTACTTCCATTAGTAAGTTCACTGAGGTGCCCCGTGTGAGAAGATTCCTAAATGGGAAAGGAAATTTCTATTTCAGGAAATGGAAACTTCCAGATTAGGAAATATCTCACGAGTCATTGATGTGATTAATTGATCCTTAGACTTGAGGTTCCATGTCACTTTATGAGTTAACTTTGTAGTCTTAGGTATAAGCTTTAAAGGGTGTCGCCTTAGACAACTGATTCAAGGCTTATGCTGGGGCTACACAAGTGATTCATGAAAGTGAATGAGAATCAAGAAAAGACCTACACTTGCATTTACAAGGTGATCTCTTATTGTGTAAGTCATTCATATGCCATATGGAGTCCTTGGCCAAGGCAGTAGATCAAGACATCAAGAAAAGAGTTTCTTGGATCGAGATCAAATGGATATGAAATGCACTTAGCTTTAAGACTAGATTATTAGGGTTCTGATTATTCCCTTACCCTAGATCTTGGTTAAGAGATAGTAAGTAGGAGGATTGTATCTCACATGAATCAATGACTTAAAGGTTCTGTCGAATCGAGACATTCCAATTCAGCTAGGGGTTAAACACCTGTTGCTAGACTATGGTCGTTTAATCTATGGACTGATTAATTAATAAGTGAATAAATTAATTGGGATCACTGCTAATTGAATTGAAAACCTAGAGGGTCACACACAACAACTTGGTTGCATGAGTTAAGGCTTTAAAATGATTAAACGAGTTGATCATGCCGAGAGGGTTCCACACGTGTGAATCACACGTGTGGGTCATATGAGTGACACGTGTCCTTGGGACACGTGTCTCACACGTGTATACATATATATTGTACGTATTAAATAATTAATGTGTTAATTATTTAATAGACTTTGGTTTAATTTTGAATTAAAAAGAAAGTCTTGTTTCGGAGAAATTAATCTATTTAATTAATTATGAATTAATTAATTAGATAAATAAGTTATTTATTTATTAATAAATAAAGTATAATATTATCCAAAAGGAGTTTGGATATGTTTAGCTCTCTTAAAAGTTGATTTGAATTAGAATTCAAAAGTCAAAGTTTGAAATTACTTGATGATAAAGTAATAAGAGAGAGGGACCAAATCCTTAGTCCATAAGGACTAGGATCGGCCGCCTCTGTCCTATATATAGGGGAGCTCGAGCTCCCCTTAGGGCTGATCGATTTTCTTTTGGTTCATGTGTTGAATACCATCCTCTCTCCAAGATCAAATAAACCCTAGGTTAAGCCTAAACAATAATTAGAGAACTAACATCCTTACTAGTTAGATAGTAGTCAAGTTGGTGGACTATCTCTAGAGAGCTTCAAGTTAGAAGCTTTGAAGATTCGAGCTTTACCAAGGAGAGGGGATCAAGCCGCGAGAAAAGCGTTCTTGGGTGGCTTGAAACGCTTCAAGAAAGATTATTGAAAAGTAAGTTTCTAATCTCTACGAATTCGGATTCATGATTGCGAGTTTCGATCCTTTTTGTTGGAAAATTTTTAAATTTCCGTAGCTTTCTGATTCCTGTTTTCCAACAGGCGGGACTAGACCAACCTCGTTAATCGTGTTTCTGATTCGTCTCAATTAAACCGAATTTGGTAGAAATTCTTAGGCTTAATGCGATTGAGTATTTGTAACTGTTTTAGAAAGCTTGAATTAAGAAACTGTAATTTTCCTGAAAGTTTCTGAATACTGTTTTGAAAATTTGTTTTTGAAAATTGTATAAACTGTTTTTGGATTTCTTGGATTGGTTTTTCTTTTGAACGAAAACACGAAACGAAAAGTCTGGATTACGAACACGCGAAACCCCGTGCGTGGGCTTCGCGTGCCACCGCCCGCCGCGAGGCGCTCGCATGGCCATCCTCACCCAGTCCCTCCCGCAACCGCACGGGAGGCCTTCCGGGCGCGCCCGCCCAGCAACGCCCGCAAGTGACGCTACGCGCCTGCGACGGGCACGACCCTCTTCGTGTACGGGCCCCGTTTTTCTCGTAATCCATTTTCGTATTTCGTGCAATCCAGCCCCGTTTTAATTTTAATTTTAATTTTAATTTAATTTTTATTATTAAAAACTGTTTTATTAATATTTATTTTAATAAAACTTAAAATTGGGGTTTTTGGGAAATAGAAACGGTTTATAATTTTTGGGAAACTACATCTGTGATAAAATTGTTAATTTTCAGAAATTAATTGAAATTTTATTTGTTTTAATAATTTGGGATTTATTGAAAACTTTTATGAATAAGACTCGCATCAAGTCATGTTTTAAGTCATTAGGACTTGAAACGGGAATTTTAATTTATTGGCTAAATTTAAATTCTCAAGTTGCATGTTAGGTGATCATGGGTTTAGACTTATGTGTGGTTTTAATTTATGTACATGAATGGTTTAAATTGGGGTTGGAGCCCTATAGTTGCGTTTTTCAATTGAGGTTGGAGCCTCACTTATGTGCGTACTGTCATGTGATTTATTATGTGGCTTTCCATATTACTGTTTTGAGGCCGGGGTATGCCCCGTGTATTTGTCTAAGGCCAATATAAAGATTAAGTCTTATTACTTTTCAGTACTTTTTTCATTTTTTTGAGAGTAGAATAGGTGGTGAGGTTTTATTTTCATTTTGGTGACAATGCACCCATGGAGTAAGATGGACCACATTCAAGTAACAAGGAGGCCATAAGTGAAGACCCCTCAAAAGGTTAAGGAGGGGAATCTCAGTTGAAAATGTAATAGAGATAGGGCTCGTATTTTGTTATTGCTTTCCCTTATGTGATTTAAACTGTTTATGTGGTATGTTTGTTAGAACTTGTGATTGTGGAGTGGCTCCCATATATCACTCATAAGATAGGTAGAACTCGTGATCATCACATGTTAGTATCATGCTAGGATATGTTATCTGCTAAGTGCTTGTGTGAAATGCATTTAAGTTGTACTTGCATTAATCAAGACTAATAAAATTGGATAACATATATGTTGGTGAGGTAGAACCGGACAACTCTCTGGTTGATTCAAAAAATTCCCGTTAAATATTAAGCTAATTTCGAACAACAGGTGTTTAATTCGAGATGCAAATTTTGAATTAAATTCCTAGCATTCCATCAATAGGTTTTAAGTTTAGTAAGTGAAGCTAGTGGAGCTTATTAGTTCTTAGTTATCTAATTGATCATTTTAAATGATCAATATTTTGTGGTCAATTTTGGCAAGGGCGATGTCCGCGAGTCGTGGGTCGTTCGAACTAAGTTTTGATCATGATCTTATGATTGATGGGTCTAGCTTAACGCCTAAGTAAATATGGATGTCGCACGAGTCGTGGGTCCATATTGAAAGATAGGTGATGCAAAAACAATTACTAAGAGTTCTAAAGGTGTTAGAATTGGTAAGTTGTACCTACCTAGGGTTTTACTTAGAATGTCCGCGAGTCGTGGGTTCAAGGTGAAATGCTTAGGATCTTAGTACCCATTAGGAAGTGTGTTCCTCTTAGATCTTTGGGAATTATAGATATTTGAAAAACAGTGGGAGCTATATTAGATTAAAGACCTTATCTTCTGTATATCGTTATAATTCAGCATGCTCACTAGTTCTCTGTTTTACCATTTAGGTCATAGATTCTGTGATTCTCTACGTGTTTTGAAATGGCAACCAAAAACCCTCTTATATCGATCCTCGAGTCAAACAAGTTGACTGGTCCCAACTATTCTGATTGGCTGAGGAATCTAAAAATCATTTTAGATTCTGAGAAGAGAACTTATGTTCTCTTCGAAGGGGAGCCTAGTCCCGAAGGGGAAGCTCCCACTCGAGCCGAGTGGGACGCGATCCAGAAGTGGAAGGATGATAATCTCCAAGCCCGTTGCCTTATGTTGGCTAACATGTCTCCGGACTTGCAAAGGCAACATGAGGCCATGGAATTCGCTTGGGAGATTTACGACCACTTAGAGAAACTTTACCGCCGTCATGAACGTGTTACAAGGTATAACACTTCAAAGGAATTATTCCATTTGAGAATGAGGGAAGGTTCAAGTGTCCATGAATATGGACTCAAGTTTCTCGCCCTTACTGAGAAACTTGCTTCCATGGACATGCCACTGAAAGATGAGCTTTCAATTGACTTGTTGCTAGCCTCGCTCCCACCATCATTCAACCCATTTGTCCTTAACTTCAATATAAATCATGCTGGTGCTACTGTAGCTGAGCTGATTAGTCAGCTTGTGACTGCTGAAAGCACGATCAAGAAGGACAATAAGGCTCTGATGGTGAATGCTCCATCTTCCTCTTCTGGACCTTCTAAAGGTAAGGGCAAGGAAGCCCAAAAGAAGAAGAAGAAACCCCTTAGGCCCACTGGTGGCATTTCGAAGGGGAAGGCCCAAAAGAAGAAGCGTGATCAAAAAGAGGATGTTTGCTTCCATTGTGGCAAAGCGGGACATTGGAGGAGAAACTGACCAGAGTACAAGGCTACTCTAAAGAAGGGTATGTTTATCGTTGAAGTAAATCTTTCTATTAATTCTAGTTCTTGGGTACTTGATACCGGTTGTGGAGCTCATATCTGTAATGATGTACAGATGCTAAATGAGGTACAACAACTCAGAGAAGGAGAATGTGTCTTGAGGATCGGCGATGGCTCAAATGTTGAAACTCGAGCTTTAGGTACAATTAGATTAGATTTAGGTAGTTTTGAGTTAGTTTTAAATAAAGTCCTTTATGTGCCGAGCATTATTCGTAATATAATTTCAGTTCCAATTTTAGATTGTGAAGGTTATGAAACTTATATTAAGAATGGTAAGTACTTTATCAAATGGAACAACTTTTCCGTTCTCATCGGTACTCTAAGTAATGGACTTTATCTAACTCAAAATATCAATATTATGAATATACAACGAGAAACAAAACGTAAGAGAGATGACAAAGTTTCAGCTCCCTTATGGCACGCTAGATTAGGACACATTTCCAAGAACAGAACTAGCAAGATAAACAATTTAGGATCATTCTCTGAAAATGATCTCAAAGGGTTAACTTCTTGCGAGTCCTGTCTCAAAGGAAAGATGTCCAAAGTTCCTTTTAAAGGAACTGTGGAACGTGCCACTAAGGTCTTGGATTTGATCCATTCTGATGTTTGTGGACCGCTTAGTGTTAGCACAAGAAACAATCATCAGTATTTCATAACCTTTACCGATGACTTTAGTCGGTATGGTTATGTATACTTAATGAAGTATAAATCTGAAGCTTTTGAGAAATTCCTAGAATTTCAAAAGGAGGTTGAGAACCAAACTGGTCACAAGATCAAAGCACTTCGATCCGATCGAGGAGGCGAGTATCTTAGTGAAGAATTCCTTAATCATCTCAAAGATAATGGGATTATCTCTCAGTGGACTCCTCCGGGAACTCCTCAACTCAATGGAGTTTCTGAAAGAAGGAATCGAACCTTACTCGATATGGTTCGTTCCATGATGAGTTTCACTGACTTACCACCTTCTTTCTGGGGTTATGCCCTAGAAAGTGCAGCAAAGATTTTGAATCTAGTTCCCTCTAAGTCAGTCCATAAAAAGCCCTATGAAATGTGGCATGGTAAAATCCCTAGTTATTCTTACTTAAGAATTTGGGGTTGTCCTGCTTACGTGAAGAGGACAGTGGGAGATAAGTTAGAATCTCATTCTAACTTATGCTACTTTGTAGGTTATCCTAAGGAATCCATAGGATACTACTTCTATGATCAATCTGAGCAAAAGGTGTTTGTTTCCAGAAATGCTACTTTTCTTGAGGAACCGTTCCTTAAAGAAAAGAAAGGCAAGATCATAGAATTAGAGGAAGTACAAAGTGACCCCACGCTGCCCACTGAAGAAACGTCCCCTTCAGATCAACCACAACCAATCACGAATTTCGATACACACGTAAATCCTCCCCTAAGGCGTTCTGAACGCACTCCTAAGCAGCTGGAGAGATGGTATGGATTCTTCCATGAGATCTCTCAAAAGGATAATGATCCTTTAACATATGAGGAGGCACTTTCAGATTCTGACTCTAAACAGTGGATAGAAGCCATGAAATCCGAAATGGATTCCAGGAACTCCAGCCAAGTTTGGACCTTGATAGATTTGCCTGATGGGGTCAAACCCATAGGTTACAAATGGATCTTTAAGAGAAAGCTTGGAGTTGATGGAAGCATTGCAGCCTACAAGGCAAGATTAGTTGCAAAAGGATTCA
The DNA here is from genome assembly GCA_037501455.1 of Lantana camara. NCBI lineage: Eukaryota > Viridiplantae > Streptophyta > Magnoliopsida > Lamiales > Verbenaceae > Lantana > Lantana camara. The sequence goes on along the minus strand of CM074858.1, from coordinate 90,139,743 downwards.
CTCAAAGACCCGGCGTGGACTTTGATGAAACTTTTGTTAGGAATAGTACCCTAGAAAGCCGATTGTATATCCGCTTTGTACTTTTCCTTATTGTGATCACAGATAATCTTTGAATAAAATAACAAATTCAGGCAACACTTCTTTATATGCTCTTGTTTGGTATGCGTTTACTTTAGCTGTGCATGTATGAGAACTCCCCTAATCCTGATGACTTTAGGAGTCTACCATTTAGGTAAAATGGTTCATGAAACGAGCCCTATATCACATAAGTCATGATTAGTAAAATACTCCAAGCCGATGAGTCCTACAGACAGTGGGAGTGTCAACCTGACTCCTCTAAGGCTTGCTTATGGGATCAAGCCCTTAAGAAGGACCACCTTGTTTCATGGAGGTGCAAAGTGTATAGTTGATACGTGCGTGATACATGAGGGTGCTTACTTAAATAAGTAAGTTTACTGAGGTGCCCGTTGTGAGAAGATTCCTAAATGGGAAAGGAAGTTTCTATTTTAGGAAATGGAAACTTCCAGATTAGGAAATATCTCACGAGTCATTGACGTGATTAATTGATCCTTTGACTTGAGGTTCCATGTCACTTTATGAGTTAACTCTGTAGTCTTAGGTATAAGCTTTAAAGGGTGTCACCTTAGACAACTGATTCAAAGCTTATGCTGGGGCTGCACAAGTGACTCATGAAAGTGAATGAGAATCAAGAAAGGACCTACACTTGCATTAGCAAGGTGATCTCTTATTGTGTAAGTCATTCATATACCATATGGAGTCCTTGGCCAAGGCAGTAGATCAAGACATCAAGAAAAGAGTTTCTTGGATTGAGATCAAATGGATATGAAATGCACTTAGCTTTAAGACTAGATTATTAGGGTTCTAATTATTCCCTTACCCTAGATCTTGGTTGAGAGATAGTAAGTAGGAGGATTGTATCTCACATGAATCAATGACTTAAAGGTTCTGTTGAATCGAGACATTCCAATTCATCTAGGGGTTAAACACCAGTTGCTAGACTATGGTCGTTTAATTTGTGGACTGATTAATTAATTAGTGAATTAGTTAATTGGGGTCACTGCTAATTGAATTGAGAACCTAGAGGGTCACACACAACAACTTGGTTGCATGAGTTAAGGCTTTAAAATGATTAAACGAGTTGATCATGCCGAGAGGGTTCCACACGTGTGAATCACACGTGTGGGTAACATGACTGGACATGTGCCCTTGGGACATGTGTCTCACACATGTATATATATATATTGTATGTATTAAATAATTAATGTGTTAATTATTTAATAGACTTTGGTTTAATTTTGAATTAAAAGGAAAGTCTTATTTTGGAAAAAAATAATCTATTTAATTAATTACGAATAAATTAATTAGATAAATAAGTTATTTATTTATTAATAAATAAAGTATAATAATATCCAAAAGGGTTTGGATATTTTAGCTCTCTTAAAAGTTGATTTGAATTAGAATTCAAAGTCAAAGTTGGAAATTACTTGATGATCAAGTAATAGGAGAGAGAGACCAAAATCCTTAGCCCATAAGGACTAGGGATTTCGGCTGCCCCTCCTTTTCCTATATATAGGTGAGCTCGAGCTCCCCTTAGAGAGTGATTGGCAATTCTTTTGGTTCATGTGTTGAACACCATCCTTTCTCCAAGATCAAATAAACCCTAGGTTAAGCCTAAACACTAACTAGAGAACTAGCATCCTTACTAGTTAGATTGTAGTCAAGTTGGTGGATTATCTCTAGAGAGCTTCAAGTTAGAAGTTTTGAAGATTCGAGCTTTACCAAGGAGAGGGGATCAAACCGCGAGAAGAGCGTTCTTGGGTGGCTTGAAACGCTTCAAGAAAGATTATTGAAAAGTAAGTTTCTAATCTCTACGAATTTGGATACACGATTGCGAGTCCAAGATCCTTTTGTTGGAAAATTTTTTAAATTTCCGCTGCTTTCTGATTCCAGTTTTCCAACAACTTTTTCATCAGTTGCAATGTAAAAGTCTATTCGGATCATGCTTGCCATTGCTGCATATTATGACTATGAGATATGGCAAATGGATGTGAAAACTGCCTTTCTCAATGGTGACATTGATAAAGACATTTATATGGAGCAACCCATAGGTTTCACATTCAATGGGAGTGAACAAAAGGTTTGCAAACTCCAAAGATCAATCTATGGATTGAAACAGGCTTCTAGGAATTGGAACATTCGATTTGATGAATCAGTCAAAGCGTTTGGCTTCATTCAAATTTCGAATGAATCATGTGTGTATAGAAAGGAATTAGAGACCTCAGTACAATTCTTAGTACTTTATGTTCATGACATCCTTCTTATTGGGAATTCGAAGGATGATATGAAAGTGACTAAGTTATGGTTATCGAACCAATTTGAGATGAAAGATCTTGGTGATGCGTCCTATATCCATGGAATTAAAATCTATCGAGATAGATCTAGAAGGTTAATAGGACTATCACAGTCGATGTACATTGACAAAGTATTGAAGAGATTCAATATGGAGTCAGCAAAGGTTAAGAACCTTCCTATGAATGTAGGAACATGTCTTTCTAAGAATATGTGTCCTAAGACTAACCTTGAGAAGGACAGAATGGCTCATACACCTTATGCGTCAGCAATAGGTAGCATAATGTATGTAATGTTATGTACTCGACCGGATGTGGCTTATGCACTTAGTGTAACAAGTCGTTTCCAATCTGACCCTGGAGATGGTCACTGGGCTGCCGTGAAGAATATTCTTAAGTACTTGAAAAGTACTAAAGATTTTTTCTTAGTTTACGGAGGTTAGAAAGATCTTACTATCGAAGGATACTGCGATGCAAGCTTTGCATCTGACTTAGATGATTTTAAGTCAATGTCAGGATACATTTTCTGCCTAAACGGCGGAGCAGTGAGTTGGAAGAGTTCCAAGCAAACTACCATTGCAGATTCGACCACTGAGGCCGAATACTTAGTTGCAAATGATGCAGCTAAGGAAGATGTTTAGATTAGAAACTTCATTCAAGTGTTGAATGTTGTTCCTAGCATGATTCTGACAACATTGGGGCGGTTGCTCAAGCAAGAGAACCAAGATCTCACCAACGGACCAAACACATTATGAGGAAGTATCACCTAATCCGTGATATTATCAAAAGAGGAGATGTGCAAATTGAGAGGGTCACATCAGCAGAGAACGTGGCAGATCCACTTACTAAACCCCTTAGTCGAGAAGCTTTCGAAGGTCATCTTCAGAAGATGGGACTTAGAATAGCTTTAGAATAGTTTTGAGGGGCAAGTGGGAGATTGTTAGGAATAGTGCCCTAGAAAGCCAATTGTATATCCGCTTTGTACTTTTCCTTATTGTGATCACAGACAATCTTTGAATAAAATAATGGATTGAGGCAACACTTCTTTATATGCTCTTGTTTGGTATGCGTTTACTTTAGTTGTGCATGTATGATAACTCCTCTAATCCTAATGACTTTAGGACTCTACCATTTAGGTGAAATGGTTCATGAAACGAGCCCTATATCACATAAGTCATGATTAGTAAAATACTCCAAGCCGATGAGTCCTACAGACAGTGGGAGTGTCAACCTGACTCCTCTAAGGCTTGCTTGTGGGATCACGCCCTTAAGAAGGACCATCTTGTTTCATGGAGGTGCAAAGTGTATAGTTGAAACGTGCGTGATACATGAGGGCGGTTACTTCCATAAGTAAGTTCACTTAGGTGCCCCGTGTGAGAAGATTCCTAAATGGGAAAGGAAGTTTCTATTTCAGGAAATGGAAACTTCCAGATTAGGAAATATCTCACGAGTCATTGATGTGATTAATTGATCCTTTGACTTGAGGTTCCATGTCACTTTATGAGTTAACTCTGTAGTCTTAGGTATAAGCTTTAAAGGGTGTCGCCTTAGACAACTGAATCAAGGCTTATGCTGGGGCTACACAAGTGATTCATGAAAGTGAATGAGAATCAAGAAAGGACCTATACTTGCATTTATAAGGTGATCTCTTATTGTGTAAGTCATTCAAATACCATATGGAGTCCTTGGCCAAGGCAGTAGATCAAGACATCAAGAAAAGAGTTTCTTGGATTGAGATCAAATGGATATGAAATGCACTTAGCTTTAAGACTAGATTATTAGGGTTCTGATTATTCCCTTACCCTAGATCTTGGTTGAGAGATAGTAAGTAGAAGGATTGTATCTCACATGAATCATTGACTTAAAGGTTCTGTCGAATCGAGACATTCCAATTCAGCTAGGGGTTAAACACCTGTTGCTAGACTATGGTCGTTTAATCTGTGGACTGATTAATTAATAAGTGAATAAATTAATTGGGATCACTGCTAATTGAATTGAGAACCTAGAGGGTCACACACAACAACTTGGTTGCATGAGTTAAGGCTTTAAAATGATTAAACGAGTTGATCATGCCGAGAGGGTTCCACACGTGTGAATCACACGTGTGGGTCACGTGAGTAGCACGTGTGGGACACGTTAGGGCACGTGTCTCACACGTGTGTATATATATATATTGTATGTATTAAATAATTAATGTGTTAATTATTTAATAGACTTTGGTTTAATTTTGAATTAAAAAGAAAGTCTTGTTTTGGAGAAATTAATCTATTTAATTAATTATGAATTGATTAATTAGATAAATAAGTTATTTATTTATTAATAAATAAAGTATAATATTATCCAAAAGGAGTTTGGATATTTTTAGCTCTATTAAAAGTTGATTTGAATTAGAATTCAAAAGTCAAAATTTAAAATTACTTGATGATCAAGTAATAAGAGAGAGGGACCAAATCCTTAGTCCATAAGGACTAGGATCGGCCGCCCCTCTCCTATATATAGGGGAGCTCGAGCTCCCCTTAGGGCTGATCGATTTTCTTTTGGTTCATGTGTTGGACACCATCCTTTCTCCAAGATCAAATAAACCCTAGGTTAAGCCTAAACACTAACTAGAGAACTAGCATCCTTACTAGTTAGATTGTAGTCAAGTTGGTGGACTATCTCTAGAGAGCTTCAAGTTAGAAGTTTTGAAGATTCGAGCTTTACCAAGGAGAGGGGATCAAGCCGCGAGAAGAGCGTTCTTGGGTGGCTTGAAACGCTTCAAGAAAGATTATTGAAAAGTAAGTTTCTAATCTCTACGAATTCGGATTCACGATTGCGAGTTTCGATCCTTTTTGTTGGAAAATTTTTAAATTTCCGCTGCTTTCTGATTCCTGTTTTCCAACAGGCGGGACTAGACCCTAATTCATTCAATCTAATACATGAAAATGTAAAAGCGGAAGCATAACTACTATCATTTCCTCATCATATACCAAATATCTAAAAGTTCATCATATTCTAGCTTATATATCAATACATTATCATCTCTCACATACTATACATGCATAAGTTGCCCAAAAGGTATCAAGAACCAAAACAAGATAAATCCGGAAATATCAACAACATGAAAATCCGGTGCTAGACTCAGCTAAATAAAATACATGACTCGACCTCCCTCCTAGCTCGCACCGTGAATACCTGAAAAGTGAGATTGTCAGTCTACCGAAGACTGAGTGAGGGGCATAGTTATATATAAACACACATAACATGCAAGTTATAACCTCGGGTAAAGCTTTTGGAATAGAAAATAATATAAGTTCAAAAAGGAAATATGTTTTACCCGGGATTACAACTATCAAGTTTAACAATTTCTTTAATCAATTCATTCGATACGTGGCCCGGCGAGTGAGGGCAAATCTCCAACCTTTACATCAATCGTGAACAATACCTGTTTGCTTTATCAATTAACATATGATCATGCAATTCAATTAGTGCGATCAAGTAGCAATTTCATGAACCCTTCTTCCTCCGGGTGATGGTGAGTTTGCAAGGCTCAACCATCCATGACATGTTGTACGTCGGGAACATGACTCCCACGCACGGGACTCCTTCCACCACCAAACCTCCTGGTGGCTTCAGGGGTGATCCCAAAATGGTGAGGATAGTGCAAGAGTTACCCGTCAGCCCTTGCTTTCCCGGTTGGCTCAATACACTACCCTCGAGCCCAAAGTGCAATTATGGTACTGCCAAAACATGCTTGAATCATGATCATTCATGGCTTGCTTGCAATAGTTTATAATTTGGAAAGAATATTTATAAATATAATATATTTTGGCCGAAAATGTCACATAGGGATAGTAAAGGTCCTATGTAACTAGAACAAAACCTCACCTGTATGACAAATGAACAAAGATACAACTAAGGAGCTGGCTCCTCGTCACCAAGAACGTGATCTATACAAGAAAGACATGTGTACGTGAGACTTGACTCAAAATGGACTAATTATGGCGAATGGCGAAATGCAACAAGATGACGTGCCATGATCAATGTAGCATGTAAATATCATGTTTTGGCATGAAATGTGTCATATAAGAGCAATTTGGGGTCAAATAAGCTATTGGATTGAAAAGTGAAATTTTGAAATTTTATGTGAGGCGCGACCATTTTTGGTCTATTTTTTTCATGAATTTTTCGGCCAATTTTTCAAAAGTCGAAACTTGACCAAATTTTGGTCGCGGGCACGACCGATTTTATGTGTATTTTCGGTCGGGAGCGCGACATGAAATCATGCCCAAAATGTGAGTGGGTTGTGGGCGCGACCATTTTTGTTCTATTTTTGGTCACGGTCGCGACCCCCAAGTTCTGCAGAAAAACAGAGCAGAAAAAACAGGGAATGTCTCGGCCAATAATAACAACAACCCACAACAACCATTTTCATGCACCAAAATGCAAGTTTTCTGGAAATTTATATGCATACAAGTTTATAGTACAATAAAACTTCATATAACCACATAAATCAAGAAAAATCGTCAAGGATCATAAGCTTCAAGTTCATATATAAATTTATCACACAAGTTCAAATTCTTCAAATTTTCATGCATCAATCCATGGAAAATTCATGTATTCATGTAACAAGCAACAATTCTTCCACTTATTTCATAAAGTCCTAAACCCTAGCTACCATATAAATGATCAAGAATCATGAACCCATGCCTACACCCACCTTGAATGAAAAGGAATGGAAGAAGATGATGAAAATGAAAACTTGAGCTTCAAAGCTTGAATTTTTCTTCAAAATTATGGCTTGAAAGGATGAAATTCTCTTTTCTCTTCTTCTTCTTGATGAACCGAGAATGGAAGGAAGCAAAGTGTTGGATGATTTTGATGAAAATAAGCTTGGAAGCATGGAGAAGCCATTTAACGTGAATCACCATTTTTGAATTTGGTGAAATGTTCAAATTACAATTTAATCCCTCAAGTATTCAAGCTATGCAATCAAGGATGAAATGTTTGGTAATTGATCAATTAAGTCCAAGATATAATTATGCAATTTGGTCGTCTAATTTAAATAAATGATCAATTAAGGACGATTTGGCAATTAAATCACTTCCGATAATTATTTCATATAACAAACATTTTCAAGGCATGAAATAAATTCTCAATTTGATATAAATTCATATAATTTCATGTAAGTATGGTGAATGAAATTTATAAAAATTATGACGACATGTAGGCGAATAATAAATAATAGAAATAAAATAAATTTCTAACTCTCACAAGCTCACACGTGGCGTGCTTACCTGCTCGTCTGAAACCGGGACGTTACACAAACGCACCGATTGGAAGGTGCCCCCCCCCCCAAGGTTGGGGGGTGACTGGAATTAGCCCTTATTTTTTATATTAATATATTTTTTATAATTATTTTTAATATAATTATTAAATTATGATAAATAAATAAATAGGATAAGAGAATAAAATACCAAACAATACTATCTTTAGAAAAAGATAAATTATATAAAAAAGAAAAGAAAAGATTAGAGTGAGGTAAGAAAAAAGATAAGTTAAAAAAAAATTATTAGAGTAATAGAATGAATAAATAAATAAATAAGAAGAGAGAAGAAGGCAAGAGAAGAAAACAGATAAAAGATAAATAAATAAAAAGAAAAAGAAAAAAGAGGACACCAAGAGACCAAAAATGGAGCTTGCTGGATACAACGGTTTTCACGACCGATACAAAACAGACCAAACTCCAGGATCCCAAGCTTCTTGCTAACACTATCCACCAGAGAAACACTTAATGTCTCTATATGGTGTACATACAAAACAGCAGCAAACAAAACTTGAAAAGAATCCGTTTTTGTGCTAAGAGAAAATCTTCTTTTATAGCCTAACTACTAATTTCCAAATTGAACTACAATTTAGCTCCTGGGGTTCTCCAAGTCGAATCAATTATTAAAATCTCTTGTTGTCATCAATCTAATTGTGTCCAAAGCTTAAGCCTCAAATCTTGAGCCGTCTCCAACCTTCAGGAAACATTCTCCTACTTTAAGTTACCGAATCTCACTTAGCATTTGTACATCATCTCTTATTTTATTTTTTTATGACATAAATAATAAAGGATATTATCTTAAATTATTTATTTGTGTAATAAATAAATAAAAGATAATATCCTAAAGTTCTTAGGATAAGATAGTATTTAGTTTATTTAGTTATGAAATAAATAAAAGATAATATCTAGATTATTTATTTATAAACTAAATAAATAAAAGGATAATATCTCAAAAGTTGTTGAGATAAGTTTCCTAAAAAAGGATATTATTACTTGGGTCTCTCGTTTAATATATAGTATAGATAAAATAAATGAACTATATACAAAGATTATATAGGGACGTTTGCAAACTTTGCTCTATAAGTAGAAGTTAAACCAAAAGTTAAAGTTGTTAAAATTTGCAATCAATAAAAATAGTGAGTGTTCAGAAAAACAAAAGTGAAAAGTGGATAAAAAGTGGAGATTTATTTTTAATTTTTATTAAGTTATTGAGTTACCCCTAGAAAATTTTAAATCATTCTGGGCAATATAATATGATTTAGATAATATATTAATATAAATAATAGTTTAAAATTTAAGATAAGTATGTATAATAAATGAAATGCATACCAAAAATAGATAATAAAAATAAAAATGAAATAAGATAATTTCAAAATAAATAAATTCATAAGAATTAAGAAAAGAGAAAAGTAAATTTATAAAAAAAAAATGCTTGGTAACTATAGATTGTTTAACAGATTTTTAATTGAGATTTTTGATATTATGAAATTCTAGTCGAATTAGGAAAAGAAAAAAAAAATTATTATATAAATGCTAGAGTTTTCTATGAATGTAAAAAGGTTAATTAATGAATATTAATATTTTAATGAGGATAATATTGTGCAAACAGAATTTTAATTAACAACGCAAAATTGTATAATCTATAAACAAAATCCACAAGTGCTTCTGAATTTTAACTTATAAGCAGAAGTTAATTTTTCTAATAATAAAAAACTACCAAAATAAGCACTTATTTCATAAGTAATTATATTTAAAGTTTGCAAAACACCTTTACTAAAATATTTCGCCCAAGATATCGGTGGTGGTCGACTTATAAGTTACTAGTAATAACTGCACACTCTACATGTGTGCAAATAATAAAATTATTATTATTAAATATATATTAAATTAAAGTTTTATGTTAACATTTATTTTCTAATTATTTTTAATGTAGCTAAAAATTTAGAAGATAATACCAAATAAAAATTAAAAAATATGAAGAAAGAATAAAAATATATAATAAATAAAAGGAGTAAGGTGAGAAAAAAAAATTAAGAGATAAATATAGGACATACGTCGAGAAAGTGATAAAAAAATAAAAAAAATTAATTTTAGAATCTACGAAATCAAAATAGTTAGCCTCTTGCTTAATTTTTTTGTTTTTTTAAAAATACGGAGAGTCAAAGACATAAGGTAATTGCTATGTTTTAAAACCCGGACCGGACCGGTTCGATCGGTGACCGGCCGCCTACCTGGTCCGTGTGACCCCTAAAACCCAGCACTCCCACGGATCAGTCTGGCCCGCTACAAACCGGTCGAAAACCGGTAAAATAACCGGACTGGAACGCTCCGCGGGCCAGTTGGACCGGATTTCTCTTTTTTTTTTCCCTCACAAAAAATAAGGTTGCAGTTGGGATTTAAACCCCTGTCCCCTACAAACGCTCAAACCAGTTGATCCACTCACATACTTGAACATTCTTTGACAATTTATTAATTTGTAATATCTTTTTGAAATAATAAATTCGCTAATCTATAAATTAAATTTAATAAGTGAGTTTTAAGAAAATACTAATTACACCTAGTATTATATACGTAGTATGAATAAAATAATGTCTAACATTTTATTTTTTATAGATATATATCTATAAAAATATAAACATATGTGTAATTTTTTTTTTCCCACAATAAATAGCATAATATTTGTTAATCAATCTTTATTGGAGAATGTTATTTGAAAATTAACAAGTAGTTGTAAGTGATTTAAAATTACATCTATTTTTTTTTTATATTATTTAACTTATTATATTATTTTTTATTAATATTTATAATATTATATAAATATATATAATTGAATATAATTATTACGTAATTATGACGTCACAACGGTTCGATCAGTGATCGAACCGATTGAACCAGTAAAATCAGTAACCAGTAAGGCTTCTGGTTCGACGTCCGATTCGGGTTTTAAAAGAGAGGGTAATTGTCAGTGTTTTGAAAACTCGGTTCAACAGGTGACCGGCACCTTGTCCGGTCCGGGCAACCCCAAAAAATCAGTTGGGATCGGACCGCTATCGAACCGGAAAAACCGGCCGATTAACCGGCGGTTCCGATCCTAAAAATTGGATCGGACCGCCGGTTCACGAAATGGCTTTCAAAAAATAAAAAAATAAAAAAATAAGAGAGAGGGAGAAAAAGGAAAGGTAAACTGATATTCTCGTTTTCTCTGATTTAAAACAGTAAACAATAAAAGCCCTCTCAACCCTAATGAATCACCTCGTACGCCACCATCTTCACCATCACTTCGTGCGCCGCCGCCGTCATCCGGCAGCCTGCTCTCTTCAAGTAGAACTTGTATTCATAGTCTTCTCTTTGCTGTTAGTGGACGCTGACAATGTATCAGTAATTCCATTTTTATTTTTTAAGGTTTCCAAGGCAATTGAAAAGGCTTGATGAAAAACAGTAGCCGGCTGCCGTCTCGTTGGTGATTCCAATCTCCAAAATATAAAGATTTTAATGTAATTGTTTTGGCGGGAAATTCCTTAAACTACCCAATACACAGACCAAATTTGCCTTTGCTACCCACTTTTAAAAATTTCCCCCATTACTCCCCAATGCACTTTAATAATTCCCTTTTACTACCTAAAGTGTGTAATTTTACTAACTTACCCCTGATGGCTGTAACGTTTCCCCCTCATTCTCGGTAAGCTGAAATCAAAAAAAAAAATTAAGAAAACGGGAGAGAGGTTCGCCTGTGAGACCAAAACCGACCACATTACGGCGATCTTGGGTTACGACGGTGGTGGGTGACGGATAAGGCGGTTTCCGACGCGTACGAGCACCCTGGTGAGAGGTTTCCGGTGTTGAGGGAATTTCCACGCTGGTGAGGTTAGGTTTCAACCGCTGTAGGGTTTCCGCTGCGGAGTTAACGGTGCCGAAGTGGTTACGCCGTCGACGAGGACTGATTCAGGTGTGCACCCTTAAAGATTCGACAATTTTTTTTCCCTCTTTGCTCCAATACGAAATATGAAGCCTTAGATATGATATTTTCCAATTTTGGTACACAAAATTTGTAGGGTTTTGCTTGAATTTAAATGCTGCTTCGGTTAGGTGTTGATTGAACCCAAATGCCCAAATTTGTGTAGTAGGTTGTTTGAACATATTAGCACTAACATTTTTCCCGTTGTATGCTTGAATAAGCTATTTCCCGTTGTTTGGATCTTCGTCGATATGTAACGGCACTATTTGTTTGTGGGTTGTTTGAAATTTAAAGTCATTGCAATTTTTTCTCATTTTCTATTGTAATACGAAATTTCTTTATTTAGATACGCTATATCTCATTTTTTGTACACGAAATTGTCATTAACCTTGTGATGTTGTCTTTGGCAGGAATGGCTACCCTTCAAACTCGATGTTCTCCTGTGGCATTCTGCAATGAAATGGAAAGTATTAAGCTTTTAATGAAGACTGAACATGAAGAAGCCATATCCCGATGTCCATTTGATTTCTTCATAAACATGCCCTTTGCATATTCATCCAATAGTAGAATCAAGCTTCTATTATCCAGGTATGATGTGGATTCCTGTACCTTTGCAGTGGGTGAAGATATTGATGTTCCCTTCACGGTGTCCGAATTTTGTATAGTGAATGGTCTGCAACACTGTGGATTGAATGTTGATCTACACTATCAACAGCCATCTTCCACATTAGCAAAACATTTTCATGGCGAGCCCGGATTATGTAATAAGGACAACATTATAGTCAAACTCAGGGAATTAGTGAAGAGTACGGAGAAATCTGATGTCGATGATTTCTGTAGGATGTATATACTCTTTGTATTCTGTACGTTATTGTTCCCTGTCAGCTCCATGGTTGTGCCTCGAGGTTTAATTAGTTATGTAGATGACTTGTCTGCAATTGGAGAGTTTTCTTGGGAGATAGTTGTGTATCAGTTCTTGGTTGTATCAATGAGGCATCATTTGGTGGATGAAACATCATATGTCAACGGCTTTGTGGTTGGAATTATGGTATTTAAATACGTTCAGAATTCTATTAGATGTCGATTTACTTTTTTGTATCTAGTTTTGTTAAATAATTGAATTTGTTGTTTGTCTAATGCAACAGGCTTGGTTTTATGAGCATTTTCCAACGTGTGGTTGCCCGACATCGTTGCGGGCCTTTCCTCGACTCTTTAGATGGCAGTCGAAAGCCAACAATTTGCCTTTGAGCATTGACAGAGCCAATGAGGTATTGGATGCCATCCAAAGGTCTCAGGTAACCCCTTTTTTTTTTTGTATATAAGTATGTGTTGTGACTGTTGTATATCAGTAACATCATGTTACTTATATTCTTTGAAGTTTGTGGAGATTGTTGCAACGCAAATGAAGGAGTTGCAGTTGTTTGAACCTCCTGTGAAAAAAGATGAGACTTATTTAGGGACTCTAGCAACGCTGTTGAGGGAGATTATTGTTAATCAAAAGCGGGAGTTGAAGTTGTTGGGGCAGTTGGTGTCTGAGAAGAATGGAATTGCCGCTGATGAAAGCGATGGGAACGAAAATGAGGACGAAGAGCAGGTCGATGAAAGTGAGGATGAAAAGGCTTTGGGGGAAGAGGATGATGGTATGGAGGAGAGTGACAAAGAAGCAACCATGGAGGAGAAGGGAGAGGAGTATGTAGCTGATATATTGACTGATATGCAAGATAATGTTGTAGAGGAGGATGTAGTTGATGCTATGGAGGAGGCTGTGGACAATGTTGTAGTGGAGGCTGTGGATAAAGCTATAGAGAAGGCTGTGGTGGAGGAGGATGTGAAGAAGGATATGGAGGAGGTTGTGGAAGAGGAGGATGTGAAGAAGAATATGGAGGAGGCTGTGGAAGAGGAGGATGTGGAGAAGGCTATGAATGATTATGCTAGTGGTGATGATTCAGCTGATAGCGGGCGTCATGAGATTAGAATGAAGCAAGTGAATGACACCATTAGCTCTATTGTTTTGTCTGTAAGAGAGAGAGATGATCGGATCAAGAAAAGAAAAGCACCCGATTTCGTTACACCTCCTCCATCCACAGCCCCGAAGATGAAGAAGAAAGTAAGTTGTCATATTTCAGTTAGTTATAGTTAATTATATGTTAGTTATATGTTACCTAAAACTCATGTATTGTGTAGGTGAACTTTGGGAAAACCACGATGGATCAATGCTCTACTTATGTTGGGAGATTGGACTATCCGGGAAGGGATGAACTGACATCCGAAGACCAAGAAATAATCGATGGGTTCATCCGGGGACAGGCTAATGAGGCATCCAGAGCTATTATTTATAGTGCAAATGATGTTGAAATCTTCGACTTTGACATTTACCGAATGCTTTGGGGACTCGAGATGAGGCAATCTGTGTTTGAGGGATACGTAGACATTTTGAGTAGACTGAACATGACAAGAATTTGGGCCATGTCTTCCCATGTAACAACTTGTGTAATGGATAAACTGCCTCGTGAAAAGTTCATCAAAGGTTCGAAGAAAAAAACTGAAGGCTGAAGATCTGGAAGGGATGGACAAGTTTCTGGCAGACAATGTCATGAAGAGTGTGCGTTCATTGCTTGAGCGTTTGAATCCTGATGTGTTGGGAGATAATCGTTACATTATCTTCCCATTGAACACAAAAAACCATTGGCATATGGTGGTCCTCGACACCGAACTCAAGGTATTTAAACGCTTGAACTCTATGATTTCTGCCGTTGCTACTGGGCATGCGAAGTTATGGGCGAAATTCATTCGGATGTTCCTTTTTCATGCATACAAGTATGAGATTCCGAGTGATGACGTAGAGGCTCAGGTATGTCCCTCCCAAAGTGATGATAGCCTCGATTGTGGTGCCTTTTTATGCCTGTTTGCTGAATGTTTTGCTAGGGATGACCCTATTTTCTGGAATGAATTTCATCACGTGAGGATGTCATCTTATCGTGCTCAATTGGTTGTGAAGATCTTGGCCGCTGGAGACAGTTGTAAACTTATACTTGAAAACTGATGTATATATCTGGTATTGTAGTGGCGTGTTGGTGGGTTGGAAGGGTTGTACTTTTTGTTGTGTACTTTTGAAACCTTATGATCGTTGGATAATGTTATTGTAGTAATAGTGATGTAGTACTGTATTGTTAGTATTCAACTGTGGTAATGTCGTATGTGCATTTTGAAATGAAAGTTTTATAGTTCAATCTCCTACGTGCTTCTTCACAAATTTATACGCAATATGGACGTTTAAGTACGTGATAGTACCATTCTGATACAACATTTTCATAACACATGTACGAAGTGAGCAAGTGTTGCATAGTTCAATCTCCTACGTGCTTCTTCACAAATTTATACCCCATATGGACGTTTAAGTACGTGATAGTACCATTCTGATACAACATTTTCCCAACACATGTACGAAGTGAGCAAGTGTTGCATACTTCAACCTCCTACGTGCTCCTTCACAAATTTATACGCAATATGGACGTTTAAGTACGTGATAGTACCATTCTGATACAACATTTTCATAACACATGTACGAAGTGAGCAAGTGTTGCATAGTTCAATCTCCTACGTGCTTCTTCACAAATTTATACGCCATATGGACGTTTAAGTACATGATAGTACCATTCTGATACAACATTTTCCCAACACATGTACGAAGTGAGCAAGTGTTGCATACTTCAACCTCCTACGTGCTCCTTCACAAATTTATACGCAATATGGACATTTAAGTACGTGATAGTACCATTCTGATACAACATTTTCCCAACACATGTACGAAGTGAGCAAGTGTTGCATACTTCAACCTCCTACGTGCTCCTTCACAAATTTATACGCAATATGGACGTTTAAGTACGTGATAGTACCATTCTGATACAACATTTTCCCAACACATGTACGAAGTGAGCAAGTGTTGCATAGTTCAATCTCCTACGTGCTTCTTCACAAATTTATACGCCATATGGACGTTTAAGTACGTGATAGTACCATTCTGATACAACATTTTCCCAACACATGTACGAAGTGAGCAAGTGTTGCATACTTCAACCTCCTACGTGCTCCTTCACAAATTTATACGCCATATGGACGTTTAAGTACGTGATAGTACCATTCTGATACAACATTTTCCCAACACATGTACGAAGTGAGCAAGTGTTGCATACTTCAACCTCCTACGTGCTCCTTCACAAATTTATACGCAATATGGACGTTTAAGTACGTGATAGTACCATTCTGATACAACATTTTCCCAACACATGTACGAAGTGAGCAAGTGTTGCATACTTCAACCTCCTACGTGCTCCTTCACAAATTTATACGCAATATGGACGTTTAAGTACGTGATAGTACCATTCTGATACAACATTTTCATAACACATGTACGAAGTGAACAAGTGTTGCATAGTTCAATCTCCTACGTGCTTCTTCACAAATTTATACGCAATATGGACGTTTAAGTACGTGATAGTACCATTCTGATACAACATTTTCCCAACACATGTACGAAGTGAGCAAGTGTTGCATACTTCAATCTCCTACGTTCTCCTTCACAAGTTTATACGCCATATGGACGTTTAAGTACGTGATAGTACCGTTCTGATACAACATTTTCATAACACATGTACGAAGTGAGCAAGTGTTGCATAGTTCAATCTCCTACGTGCTTCTTCACAAATTTATACGCAATATGGACGTTTAAGTACGTGATAGTACCGTTCTGATACAACATTTTCATAACACATGTACGAAGTGAGCAAGTGTTGCATAGTTCAATCTCCTACGTGCTTCTTCACAAATTTATACGCAATATGGACGTTTAAGTACGTGATAGTAACATTCTGATACAACATTTTCATAACACATGTACGAAGTGAGCAAGTGTTGCATAATTCAATCTCCTACGTGCTTCTTCACAAATTTATACGCAATATGGACGTTTAAGTACGTGATAGTACCATTCTGATACAACATTTTCGTAACACATGTACGAAGTGAGCAAGTGTTGCATAGTTCAATCTCCTACGTGCTTCTTCACAAATTTATACGCAATATGGACGTTTAAGTACCTGATAGTACCATTCTGATACAACATTTCCCCAACACATGTACGAAGTGAGCAAGTGTTGCATACTTCAATCTCCTACGTGCTCCTTCACAAATTTATACACCATATGGACGTTGAATGATGTATACTATATGATATAGGATGGTGGTTACATATATTATGAAATATAGTAATTCATACCACCATATGTTGTACGAGTTTAAACCAATTGAGATAGTAGAGCTTTAATAGAGTTTGTACAATCTTATGTTATCATAACGATGTTGAATGATGTATACTATATGATATAGGATGTTGGTTACATATATTATGAAATGTAGTAATTCATACCACCATATGTTGTACGAGTTTAAACCAATTGAGATAGTAGAGCTTAATAGAGTTTGTACAAACTTATGTTATCATAACGATGTTGAATGATGTATACTATATGATATAGGATGGTGGTTACATATATTATGAAATGTAGTAATTCATACCACCATATGTTGTACGAGTTTAAACCAATTGAGATAGTGGAGCTTAATAGACTTTGTACAAACTTATGTTATCATAACGATGTTGAATGATGTATACTATATGATATAGGATGGTGGTTACATATAATTACTATGCAACACTTGCTCACTTTGTACATGTGTTATGAAAATGTTGTATCAGAATGGTACTATCACGTACTTAAACGTCCATATTGCGTATAAATTTGTGAAGAAGCACGTAGGAGATTGAACTATGCAACACTTGCTCACTTCGTACATGTGTTATGAAAATGTTGTATCAGAATGGTACTATCACGTACTTAAACGTCCATATTGCGTATAAATTTGTGAAGAAGCACGTAGGAGATTGAACTATGCAACACTTGCTCACTTCGTACATGTGTTATGAAAATGTTGTATCAGAATGGTACTATCATGTACTTAAACGTCCATATTGCGTATAAATTTGTGAAGAAGCACGTAGGAGATTGAACTATGCAACACTTGCTCACTTCGTACATGTGTTATGAAAATGTTGTATCAGAACGGTACTATCACGTACTTAAACGTCCATATGGCGTATAAACTTGTGAAGGAGCACGTAGGAGATTGAAGTATGCAACACTTGCTCACTTCGTACATGTGTTGGGAAAATGCTGTATCAGAATGGTACTATCACGTACTTAAACGTCCATATTGCGTATAAATTTGTGAAGAAGCACGTAGGAGATTGAACTATGCAACACTTGTTCACTTCGTACATGTGTTATGAAAATGTTGTATCAGAATGGTACTATCACGTACTTAAACGTCCATATGGCGTATAAACTTTTGAAGGAGCACGTAGGAGATTGAAGTATGCAACACTTGCTCACTTCGTACATATGTTGGGAAAATGTTGTATCAGAATGGTACTATCACGTACTTAAACGTCCATATTGCGTATAAATTTGTGAAGGAGCACGTAGGAGGTTGAAGTATGCAACACTTGCTCACTTCGTACATGTGTTGGGAAAATGTTGTATCAGAATGGTACTATCACGTACTTAAACGTCCATATTACGTATAAATTTGTGAAGAAGCACGTAGGAGATTGAACTATGCAACACTTGCTCACTTCGTACATGTGTTATGAAAATGTTGTATCAGAATGGTACTATCACGTACTTAAACGTCCATATTACGTATAAATTTGTGAAGAAGCACGTAGGAGATTGAACTATGCAACACTTGCTCATTTCGTACATGTGTTGTGAAAATGTTGTATCAGAACGGTACTATCACGTACTTAAACGTCCATATGGCATATAAATTTGTGAAGAAGCACGTAGGAGATTGAACTATGCAACACTTGCTCACTTCGTACATGTGTTATGAAAATGTTGTATCAGAATGGTACTATCACGTACTTAAACGTCTATATGGCGTATAAACTTGTGAAGGAGCACGTAGGAGATTGAAGTATGCAACACTTGCTCACTTCGTACATGTGTTGGGATAATGTTGTATCAGAATGGTACTATCACGTACTTAAACGTCCATATTGCGCATAAATTTGTGAAGAAGCACGTAGGAGATTGAACTATGCAACACTTGTTCACTTCGTACATGTGTTATGAAAATGTTGTATCAGAATGGTACTATCACGTACTTAAACGTCCATATTGCGTATAAATTTGTGAAGGAGCACGTAGGAGGTTGAATTATGCAACACTTGCTCACTTCGTACATGTGTTGGGAAAATGTTGTATCAGAACGGTACTATCACGTACTTAAACGTCCATATGGCGTACAAAATTTGTGAAGAAGCACGTAGGAGATTGAACTATGTGTGGAGAAAATATGGTACACAGCTGCTATTATCACGTAGGTAATTGTCCATATGTTGTGCATAACTGGTTAAACATGGCACCAAGGTTACTTACTTCAATTCCAACAAACTAAACTACACAGGTTTCTCATAAAGTGTACAACCACATACAAATTGAAGAACATGGAAAATTAAGCTTGAAGGGGCTCTTTGCACCCACGTCGATTGTGACCCATTCGCTTGCAGCGTGAACATGTCAGGTCTCTTTTGACAACTTGAGACGGTATTCTCTTTTGTCTTCTACGTCCAGGTTGAACTCTCACATCGGGTGGATAAACAAATTGATCATTTTCATTTTCCACCAAAGCCAGCTCTTCGCCTGTTGGTATGGGGTAGATAGGCAACCTGTACGCTTCTCTATACATCGCAACGGAATACGCTTCATCACAGAAGTCATACAACGACAATCCTTTGTCCTCAATACAAGCACAAACATGCTTACAAGCAATTCTAAATATTTGCCACTGCTTACAAGTACATGTTCTTGTTTCCAAGTTCACAGCATAGGTTGACTTACCCTCGGAAACTTCAAACAGAAACGGGCTTGCTCGATTTAATGTCATTTTACGACCCTCAGCATAATTCTGCCTCAACATATCTTCTGGGTGAGGACACAGAAGTTCAATGTTGTATTTTTCTCCAAGATCGCACCTATCCTTCATCATAATCATTATTTGTACACGTATCTGATCAACCAGACCTAACATAGGTAGAACCCTCGCATTATTCACCCAAGAGTTCCAAGACTCGGCAACATTGTTATTTATGACACCAAACCGTTCCCCCGAAAAGAGACAGTTTGCCCAATTTTGTGGCTCCGACTGCAAAATGAAGTCTTCTGCGCGCGGCATTGCTTTCACAATCTCATCTACAAATTTTCGATATTCATTGAATGAAGTAGTGTATGCGGCTTTTTGAAATATCATTTCCCAATGTTTTTTGTTCTTGTAAGGATAGAATCTGAGAATCTACACAAAAAATATATATATATATATATATGATACAACTGACATAAAGAATAAATACTGCATGAAGGCCAACAAGTACGTCATGTTCTGAATTAGATACAGTAATTTAACAAATCAGTAACTCAGATTAATATGATGTCTCTTACCTGAGTCCGGAAATTGTCAACCAAATGCCGTAGGCAATACGCATGGTTGTTTCCAGGGAAGACCGTCGGGACAGCCTTTCGTAGACCGGAATGTCTGTCAGAGAAAAATGTATATGATTTAAAACTGATTAGGCCTCGTGTCTGACTCGCTAATGCCTCATGCAATTTCCTACAAAACCATTCCCAATTTGCATCATTTTCGGTACTTACAACCGCATATGCGAGGGTGAACAAACCATCGTTGCCGTCCTTCGTTACGGCAGACAAAAGACAGCCTTTGAAGTTATTCTTAATGTGAGTCCCATCCAGGAAAATCAACTTCCTGCAACCTCTGAGGAATCCAAGCAAACATGCATGAAAGCAAAGAAACAGCCTCGTAAATTTTTGAGTATCCGTATCCACCTCATAATCAACAAAGCTGCCAGGATTTGTTTTTCTAACGGCATCACAGTACCATCTCACTCGATCATACGAAGCACCATCATAGCCATGGATATCGTACATGGCCGTCTGTAGGGAACTTCCACAGCAAATTCCCTCCCTATGTCGGCTTTCATTTCTTTAGGAGAATACTTGGGATAACTTCTAACCTTCTCTCTTACAATGTTTGCAACCCAATTAGCATCAGCTCTAGGATGTCCCTTCGAGCGCAGACTACCCTCTCGACATGTGTGCTGCAAGCAACATTTTCTTATTGCAAATTGTAAATCTTCCTTACTATATGATGCATAAATACGCCATTTACAAGTACTATCAAGACACACCGCTATGATCTTCAAACTATCGTTTTTAATGTACTTGAAGGTACGATGGATAGACACGGAATAATTTTTCAGTTTTCTCCGAAACTCAGCTGCATCTCTAAACCCTTGGCCTACTCCGTTTATGCACATACTCCACGAATTTCGAGAATTTGAATTTATAGCATCAGATTGGGGAGTAAGTGCCAGTCTGGTGTCCTCTGCTCTGCACCTAACAAGGCTGACAAACAAATAAATGGTTGCAAAATACACTGGAAACAGAATATGAACGACACAAATTCATTATTCAAGTACCTGAAGCTAGTCGAACCCATATGCTCGGTTACATCATCCCTATCAGTGGCCCGAATGTCAACATATGTCAAATTGAAGGTTTTATGCAGTTCAATCATGTTAGAAACATCTTCATCATTCAATAACCTAACTTCATGATCCTTGGCATGAGGCGCACTGTATGTCAAAATTAATTCCTCCCTATTTATCTCAGGCCAATAATCACCAACAATTGTCTTCATACTCATCAAATTGAAATCAGCCCTAATTGAGAAAACATGCATTTTTTGATTATAGCGTATACCACCAAGGAGACGCACGGGTGTGCTACACTCACCACCTTCGTATGGGTTATCCATGACTAAATCCGAAACAGAGGCAAAAAGTAATTCAACAAATTCAGCTCAGAGATTGTGAAAGGAACGAAATTGCCTGAGCTTATCGGCGAGAGGAGTCAACAATCAGGCCTTCAGTTCGTCGGAGAAAGTCGACGGGGCCGATTCTATGGAGCTCTGTCTTTTCCGTTGGCGAGAGAGCTGAGATTAGCTAAAACCCACGAAACACGGCGAAAGAGGGTACCAGAGTTGGCACGCTTCCGGTAATGGAGTCGTCGTCGGGACAGCCTTGGGGAACGTCTTCAGATTTGCTTCAGCGAGCTAATTGGGGGTCATTATTCATGTTCTTCTTCCTGTTCAGACAACCCTTTTTCTTGTTGCTGGTAAAGACCCCTAGCTGTATTAACCCAACAATAAATGGATAATAAATGGTGGTTTACATGGTGGCAAAAAATTTGGGCGGAATCACGTTAAATGAGGGGTAAAGCAGACATTCTAGGTCATTGGGGAGCAAACAAACATTTTAATTCTCAATTGGGGAGTTAGTGGGAATAATTTTAAAAGTGGGGAGCAAATAAACATTTTCACAACCCCTAGGTAGTTTTAAGGGATGACACCTTGTTTTGTGCTGGGCTGGGCTTTTAGGTTTGAGTAAATAATGTAACATGTACTAATTTTTATGGTAAATAATAAATATTAGAATTGTCAAAAAATAAAAGAATTATT
Organism: Lantana camara; assembly: GCA_037501455.1. NCBI lineage: Eukaryota > Viridiplantae > Streptophyta > Magnoliopsida > Lamiales > Verbenaceae > Lantana > Lantana camara. The sequence continues at coordinate 90,117,461 of CM074858.1, read as the reverse complement.
AAATTTGAGTAATTACTTTGAGATGAATTTCAATGTTTTATATATTGTGTAAAGATAAATAATTTTTTCTATTTTGAATATTGAAAATATATCTTTTTCATGTGTATGATATTATATTTAATTAATAAAATAATAATTAATTATTTATGACGTCATACCGGTTCAATCAGTGGTTGAACCAGTGATCAGTAAGCCTTCTGGTTTGACTTTCGGTCCGGTTTTAAAAACATTGGTAATTGTAATAGTATAGAGATAAATAAACACAGAGGGCAGTGGTACTTGGTAGAGGATCTAATTGTAATACTCAGAAAAGTGAGGGGCAAATGGCTAAATATTAGGCGCCTATATGATTGTCGGTACCTTTCCTAATTCCCTTTCCTTTTTCTTTCGGACAATACCTGTTGGAAGTTGGAAACCTCCATCGTCATTTTCTCCCGCTGCAAGAATTAACTAAGGTAACTAACATCTTTCAGTTTGCACGATCCCACTTGCAGGGCTTTACAAATTTACCGATTATTGCTTTGCATTTTTGATAAATTATAACCTACATTTCTCGCTTTGTTTAGAAGTATGAAGCTCGTTATGATTTAATGTTTATTGTTTGTCGGTTCGCTAAGTCACACCGACTTACCCTCTTTTCTTTTTGATTCATGGTTTCAGGTTAAGTAATTCGTACTAGCTGGTATTTCCCGAGCGATAGGGTTTATTTTGTGTATACTAGATTGATTTTTAGTTTGAGGATTTGTTTAACCTGATAGATAGCGTACAATGTCCACCTTTAAAGGTCTTATGAAACCCTCATGGAGTTTATTCGTATTATTCTCTATGGTTTCCTCTAGGCTCCAGCAACCCCTGTTGGGCGTATTAGTTGTTTTTATTTATCTTCTATGCCTGTGATTTGTTGTTGTTGTGATTGTCATTTTCTGTTGGGCTCTCTGAGTGTAAGCTATTGTGCGTACTTGGTGGTTCATCGGTGCATAATTCAAGCATTTAATCTTATAGCCAATCTGTATTTTAGTCAGTCTGACCTTTAAGTTATTATTGGATTGTGGTTGGTAGGATGTCTTTGAAGGACGATAAATCTGGTCCAGAGGTCGAGTACACGGCTCCCAGGATTGTATCTATTTCTCGCCGAGGTGTTCTGATGCATTACACACCTCGTCGGACTAGAGTGATCGAGGAGTTGAGGGCCAAGAATGCCCGTTTGAAGAGAGAGGCCGACTGTTTGAAGAGAGAGGCCGAGGCATTAGAGCGTGAGCGAGACTATGAAATGTTGAGGTTGAGGGAGCTGAAGATTGTGTGTGATCGCCAAGCTTGCAGGATAAGGGAGTTGGAGAATGAACTTCAGGCCATGACAGAAAGCCGTGATAGGGAAGTCGCGAGGTTTGAACAGTATAGGAGTCGTGTGGAAGCTTGGGCTCGTGATATGTTTTATTTTCCGGTAGATGAGGTGCTTGAGGAGGAGTCTGAGACTGACGAGGAGCTTACTGATAGTGGGGAGTGTTAGCCCACTACGGAGATCCAGAACGACACTGTGTGTAAGCCTTTGTGTGTTGGTAATAATAGCATGGGAGAGTGCAACTGGATACTAGATCGGGTCCGGTTCATTTGATTTTGCCTTGTATATATTCCCCGAATGCTTGTTCGCTTATATATTTATCGGTGTCGTTTGCTGTTTTACTTTCTGTGTCTTGTTTTTTATTTTATCTTCATCTTTATAAAGATCTCTTTCTAGGGCCTTACAGAGATCTTTATATCCCGCTAGAGTCCTAAAAAGGACCTCTTCTGAATGGCTACCTCTCTCAATTTCCTTCATCAAGCGGGAGCCATTGTCCTTTGGAGTCTGGAAAGCTATAAATCGATGTACTCGCATCAGTATAGTTCTGATACTGGACATAGACTCCTACGTATTTATTTATACACGGTTTAGGTACAATCTAACTTATGTTGGGTGATGAGCTGGGTTTTCAACCATCACCCTTCTGCTATGACTTTGGCACATAAGGGATTTTACAAAACTTGGGCACATAATGGATTTTCATTTCGTATATACGAAAGGCATTAGTTTAAAACTGGCTTGATAAAATATTCAAGTTTTGATAGTTTAGTTCTTGTCGTTCAATGTGATACACTTGAAGCAAGACTTGAAACAACCATCTGTTGTATGAGAAATTACACTAATTAGTCGTTAACCTACGATATTTCACAGTCCTCGATATTATTTACACAATAAATACGGCTTCCTAGACTGTCCCGGCATCATCTGGTTCCTCATCTTCTTCAGCCATTGCGCTTTGGTTCATCATGAACCTCCAGCTGTCTCCTTCCTCGATTTCCCATTGTCTCTTCAGTTCACTGATTGTTTTGGCTGCTGCAGCAGCAATTGCAGGATTACTATCCTCTGCAAGTCTCTGCAAGCACAAATATAAACTTTTCAATATTCTTCCAAATACTCAACCAAGAAAGAGTATGTATTTTAAGGGACTATCACTCTAAACTACCTGAAGAGCACCCATGCCAGCATTTCCAAGAGTCCACATTGATGGGGCAGCTGATAATGCATTAGCTAATGCTCTCCTGTTCAGGAACAGAAATATATTTCATCAGTTAAGAGAAATGTGACATGATGCTAACAGTCATAAATAGTCGAGGCAACTTGATGCGACCAATTCCTTTCTAATAAAGATGCGTCTCATTTTCGACTCCCTTGGGTGTCCTCTTTTAATTGAGAACCAACTTAAAAATCATTGAAATGATAACTAGCGGAGCAAGATAAAGCTACTGCCAGTAATGGTTAGAGGGGAGACTAGCATAAAATCCTTGATAGTGGAATGGAAGGAGAAAACTCAAATTGGAATAGGATTATAAATTACAAGTCTTTCAGCCAAATTATGCTCCTAGAAAAGTAAACTCGTGGCACTTGTGTCGTCAATCATGACACTTGCTTTCAATGCATGAGCTACTATCAACATGGAACTCAATTCTTTTTAATAAATATGGCCAGGAAGAACTATTAATAGAGACAAAAAATTGGAGTCAAGAAACGAAATGGCATGCATGGAAGAAAACAAAAGGAATGGGAGATATGGGCACTGCCAGCAAAAAGGAGAACATATTTTGAGCGTCAAATATGATAGCGTGTTCCATCATAAGAGAACTCAAACACAAAAACACACACACACATCCAACCTAGGGGTCCTCGACATAGTATTAACTTCGTATACTCTGTTCGTAACTTCCTATCACAAACTTAACCGCGAACCTAATAACCAGTAGCAATTGTATTAAAATAGAGTAACATCAAAATAACCGAAAAAAAACTCTGAGGTTTGCCCCAAATACAGAAACCGCCTCTTTCTGAGGGAAATTAAACTATGCTCTGACCCAATGCGTGGATGGGCCTTTTTGTAACTAGAGCTACTAACAACTGATGCTATTTGTAAGACAGAAACCTCAAGAGTTAATTGGGATGTCAAAAGATACAAGGGTTTTCTTGTAATTGGAGCAAACTTTCAGCGGGTTTTCTGGGATTATTTTTAATGACTACTATCCACCGAATTAAGGGCAGTAGCTACCTGGTGCTGTCATCAGGAGAACTTGAACACTCTGCCAATAGAGATACACTACTTTTACCATCCATTGCATCAAGATCAATAAGAGCTGCCACCAGTAACTCCAGCTGTAGCAACCAGAAATCAAGTCAATAAAGAAGCATACAAACTAAAATTGCAATGAAGTAGAAACTCATGTATTTGTTTGACTAATACCTCTTCCGAATCAGTATAGTCAATTCCATCAGCATCAGAAAGTGCAGAAGCTATGCTCAAATAAGCTTCCTATACATGAAAAAATATAAAGGTTCAGGATAAAGATTTCACATTCAGATACAATCTCTCCAGATTCCAACTATAGTCAAAGAAAAACCTGAATGGCATTGATACGGTCAGTTGATACTTCTCCAGGAAAAAACTCAAGGTTTTTCCCATTCTTTTCAAGTGTTATATGTCTCGCTACCTCATTCGTTGTTTTACGACCTCTTTTTCTGTGAAGATTAAATCACTTAAGTCAAGAAACAGTAATACATACTTGAATTAGTAGTAAGATCCATAGTTATAAAAACTTACAATCTGTACATTTTTCTCACCATCATATCATGAATGTTTTTGACAAACTGCAACTCCAACAAAGAGAAATCTGAATTCTTAAATCATTAATAAAAGCAAAAGGAAAAGTATTCTTCATGAAGAGTGGCTGAAGTTAGGAAATAACATATCAATGCTATTCCTGGATATCATGATGCAAGAAAACGTTTGCTCCTATTTAGAGAAGCAAATGAAGCACTAGGCCCATTAAAAGTACCTCGAGAGCTGTCAGAGAATCTTCCATTGCTCGTTGCTTGGCAACCAAATCAGCTCGCTTCAAATCAGCCTGCACTTGAAGAAGAAGAATTATTTTCTTTTAAGACATAAAAGAAATAAATACAAAATGGTATAAGAAAACGGGATGATAAGTAAAGTGGGGACTGATGATAAGATTATTAATTCCATATCTTGTAAACATAAACCATGTTCTGCAATCATAGACATTATAAACTTAATTTGAAACACTTAAAATCATTACTTCAAACAACCATGGAAATGGAGCACAAGTAGATGTAACATAAACAAAGCCTGTAAAGTGAGGAACTTGCAGTAGACCGACAAATAATAAGCCAAATTAGCATTTTTTCATTTCACTTTCACTAGAAAGTGTTGCATTTTATCAAATGACCCCTTAAAAACTCATACGGTTTCATAATTAACGAGAACGATGTAATGATGCCAATCTGCTACACCATGATAAAATGGATCCATCAAATCAAGCTATAATATCACAATTTACTTAATCTAAACCATAGATGTTCCACAATCAATTCTGATAATTTTTGTGCCTCACTTGATAATTTGTTATGCGTGTCTATTCTGAAAATCAAAGACAATTTGTTTCTTTTCGGTGCAGGAAATGTTTGAACAATCTATTGCTTATTCGAGTTCGGATATTCTTTACTTTTTAAGAACAAGATATGATTCATATCTTATCAATGTTGCCATAACCTGGATTTGAGTTCAGAATGATCTCCTCCACCTTCTCCATGTATAATTCACCTTTATATAAGTTGATAGTCTTTGTAATCTCAAATTTAGAGGAAAATGAATATATGTCATAATGCCAATGAAATGAAGAAGTTGCATTTAGTAAAAGAAACCAAATGTTGCAAGCAGGGTCAATATGACTAATTTTCATTTGAAAAGAAAAAAATAGAACAGTTTGGCCATAAAACCATTGACTAAAATATCAATAGAAATTTCTACAAGGCTGAAGAACACCTCTCTCGAACCCACCTCTAACGCACCATCACTCCAGTGCTTGTCAGCAGCAGTTTTCAATCTTGACTGAGCTTTGTTTTTCAGAATCTGACAAGGAAAAAAAAACTTCTTAGAACTGATCTCTTTGTTTACAGGATGTTTTGGCTGAGCTTATAAGATGATTCAAACAGCTGATAAACCATTTGACAGCTTATAACATTTTGTTGACTACTTGGTAAATTATGAAAAGTGCGTATAAGCTCATAAAATAAGATGCTAGGAGCTTATAAGCTTCTAGAAAAAGTTGGGGAATACCAATTTATTTTTAAGATCATAACACGTTCTCTACTTTTAGACCACAGGGATAATTACCAACTGCGCCCCGGGGTTTTGCCTAAACACAGAAAACAACTTAAGGTTTAAGAAATTGCCAAGTCCGAGTTGAATTGTTACTGATTACACGAGTTGATTGATGAATGGAGATATTGGGCATGTTTCTATTGATGTGTTATTGTTTGTGTTTGGGAGGCATTGATGTTGCACGTAAATTTGGGTTAGAAATACGTATTTAGATAACTCTTATTAAACATGTATGTAAATGTTAGCTTGTTGAAGTATTGTTTGTTATTTTGTTCAAAATTTAGTGGTGAGTTTGATAAAATTTTCCATTTATAGGGGGTTATTTTTTTATAATAGTAGACATGATGTAATATTTGTAATAAACATAAAGGGGTATGCAATTCTTTTTCATACTTCACATGTATAAATCTACCTCAAAAGTTTATTAATTTTTAAATTTAGAAATAAAATAATAATATCAAATAAAAATATTTTTTTTAGTCTAGACAACACAAATATAAAACTACGTAAATATACAAATTTAAAATATAATCATACTTCAAATGCATAAATGTGCATGAAATTTTCATGTATATTTAGATTTTGAAATAAAATTAAAATATCAAATAAATAATAATTTTTCAGACAAGAGAAAACAGGTATAATTAAAACTAAAAATATATATGTAGTGGTGAAATAACAAAAGACAACACAAAACAAGATAAACACAAGGGGTATTTATAGTGGTGGGTCTTTGTGTGAACTTAGGTGCATTAAATGCACTTGCAGAGTTGCCGGTTGTCGGCATGGTGCACCTGCATTTAATGCAGATCTCCAACCTGCATTCCAACCTAGATGATTGCGAGCGTCGATCATCCAGTCGGGGGGGACTCATTGGAAAATCGACTGCACCACTTCGATCGCGAAGAGTTTGGAGTGTTTTCTTTCGGAGGCAGCCATGTGGTGTGCCTCGTTTGGTCCTGAGTACCTCCAGGTGTCATCTCGACACCATGCCACATCAATATTAATCACACAATTTCCATTACTAACACCTTATAAGCTTAGCCTAGCACACTCTTATAAGCACCACAAATATCTTATAAGATGTAAGAACTTATAAGCTCTTTAAAATAAGCTTAGCGTAGCACACTCTTAGTAAAAGATGGAATGAGGAGATTCCTTACCGTGGCAATTCGGTGAAGCCTTTCAGCTCTTTTCTTTACGTTATGATCAATTTTCTCAGTATCTTCCCTGGCCCGAGCTTCCAAATGAAAAAGGTAATGATTTAAAGATGAATCACGATCAACCACATCATGTTTATTACACTCACTAAAAGAACTTATATTAGTCAACATATTTATCTCACCGATGTTTTGAGTGGACAAATGCATGGCTACAGATTCATGTTGAGCAGAGACGAAAATAATCAAATTGCTTTAAGAACTACGTTTTCACTCATGAGGAGCAGAGAATTAGACTGCACTCTCAAAGGAATTAGGTGCATTTTACACGAACATATTGCAGTTATTTTTTGGCAAGCAATTTCTGCAAGTTCAGAGTCTTCAGACTGTGAATTTAAAGTCTGTTTACTAAAGCTCCAATATACAGTAGCAAGTTAATTCTTACCATCAAGCTTAAGAAACTCTGAACCAAGAAATGCCACATCTTGGCGTGCACGAGCATCCAACTTCATTATGCCTCTGTAGGAAGATTGGAAATTGTTAGCAAGTATATGCATTATGTTATTCACCTGGATTGCATCGTTAAAAAGAGTAAGGCAAAACAACTAAAAGCACAAAACAGAAAATTCCTAAGTAACATAAGTTGTCTTTTTTCTACAACAGAAAACGGAAAGGTAAGGCCCAAGAGATATTGGAAATCCTGAATAATTGTTAGCAATCAACAAGTTTCAGGTGCATATTCAATTACCGGGAAATGAGTATAATATCATTTCTAGCCTGTTCATTTACGAATTTCGCGTCATTTGAAACAAATTTGCATGCTTCAACTAATCCTTGAGCGGAAGAGACACTTTCCTCCATCCCAGTGGCTTGCTTATTGTCGCTTTGAGTGCTGATGCAAAAAACAAAAATCAGCATCTTATTTAAGGTTTGTAAATTCTTAAAGAATCATAACAAGATTACAACCACAGTAAATCCATCTAAAAGTTCTATGATATAATATAACCATAGAATACAAAATAATGCAGCTCTACACAGTCAAACTTAGCTGATCAGTTGTGCTTTTGAGAATGCGACACTTGATGGAATTTCATGAAGATAATATTTCTGGAAAATGGCCCCTAATTAGAACAGCTTACCAAAAAGTGAGTCCAATTATTAGATTTATCAGCAATTATGGGACTCGATGAGTATATTGTATACGTAGGCAATAGTCTAATAAAACCATATAAGTATTTCATATAGTTTAAGAAACCGGATTAAGTAGGAAGAATGAAGTTTGCACCTAAACTACCTGCCAAAAAAGCACATGAAAAGGGATAATCCGAATGAGAGATCCGCACACTCCCTTTTGCGACAACACTTGGAATTAACCAGCATGGGATCAAGCTCATTCAAAAGTTAGAAACTGTAAAAAAAGAGCAGAACTCAAGCAAGAAAATGTACTTCCTACATAGTTTGGTGCTTTGGCCATTTTTGTAAGAAAGCCATATATACCTGGAGATGTTTGAACCATCACCATAGTGTCTAACACTCTGTTTCGTTTCTGCATTCTGTGTTTCTGTTGATTGACATACTAAAGAAGATCCCCGAGATCCAATAGAAGTACTTGATTTTCCACCTGCAGGCCAGCGTACTTTGGTAGAGAACTTCAGTTTCAACATAGAAAAATGTCCATTGCCTTGTTTATAATGGTTGGCTCCTTGGATTATGGTACATAACTTGGGGTGCTGTGGTGATTTTGGTGATGAATAAATAACTCCATTTGGTTTTGCCATGTTCTTGTATCAGATGAAGCTCCAGTCACCGTGTGACTTCAGTAAAAGTTAGAGAAGAATAATCAATGCAGACTGCAGAGAGTCAACAACACATTTTAGCATTTCCCCAAAAGTTCGAAAGCTTGTGGAAATGACTGAACTGATGCTCATAAAGTTAAAGGGATAAAAATCGGACTATCTTTAATTTACTGGCACAATATTTAGATAATTAAGCTTACAATTCTAGCTGAAACTATTCTAAGTAGGAACCTCATTTGTTAGTCAAAATTTATATAACAATCAAACTCACTGCCCATTCCAATGACGACAATCCTAACAGTCAAATGTCATTTACACCGAGCTCATTGATAAACTTTACTGCAGATTTGGAGGTGAAATTAGAAGGCTTAGAGTGCCATCTGTAACATAAAGTGGGAAAAAAACCATAGGAAGTGATAATCTGAGAATATATGCAATCTCTCAAATGGGTTATCTTTTAGCTCCTTTTCGTTAGGAAATGTCTAAAGAGAAACCAATCTTATAAACGCATTCTTACACTTCAGTACTTCACATATTATATCTGCCTACACTTCATATAATCTCAAATGTTGACCTGACAAACATAAAAAATTAAGCGAAAATTCAATCTTGATCAGGTTAACACTGACTTCATTCCATAAACACAACAATTTTCACTAAGATTGCAGAAAGTAGGGGAACAAAGAAAAGTACCAGATGAAAACACAGAATCTTGCGCATAAACACAAACATTCAGAGGAGAAGCGAAGGTAAAGCTGAGAAGTGAGAAGTAAGGGTACACTCACCGAGAGAGACGGATGACTGGAAGAATGATTGTTTTAGATAGATTGAGAGGGAGAGGGGCCATGACAAGATTGAACAAATTCCAACCACAAGCAGCAAGTGGCCCCTCAATTGCCAACGCTACGCAACAAAAACAAATCAGAAAATCAAATATTTGTTCGTAGCATTTCCCTGTCGATAACAGTAATAAACCCTTCCCTGTGGATAACAGTAATAAACCTTAGTCTTGGTCTTGTTCGTAACACTTTGTGACTGGGTTTTATATTATTAACAGAGGCGTAGGTGGATTAGATTCGATTTTCTTGCCACAAAAATTTGAAGATAATTAGTCTATTTTATTGCTGATAATATAATTTATATTGCTCCCAATATTATTAGTGGTTTTTCATTGGTCAAAGAAACTCAGAGATTATTTAGGATTCTTTTAAGATAAAAAGGTTTCGGTTGGGTTTAGCAATTAAAAAGGTTCAAATACATTAAAATAAATAAATGCAAAATTAATTATTAGACTATTTATTAAATTTGTATATTTTTATAATTCAAATCTATTAAGTTACTACGTATGACGTATCAAAGTAAATTACTCCTTACTTCTATGAATAATGCGTGTTTTAACCTTGTAACATCCTTTTAAAAAAAAAACCTTGTAACCCTTTTTTTTTTTTTTTTTTTTTTAACACACACCCCCCAAGTGGCCAGAGGGATTTGAACTCGGGTCTTTATCTTCGAGAATCAACCCTCAGACCACTTGGTCAACCCCTGTTGGCAAAAACCTTGTAACACTTGTTGCCTCGTATTTACGTTGGCATATGCACGGTCTTGGTGAAAAGGCGAAACCCCGATACCGCTGCGTATTATTGCATGGTTTTCGATGGAATTTTGAATTTTTATCAAATTGGATTGTAGTCATATTGTCACATCTTATTTTTGTATGTTCGTCAATCCCTGAACTGAGGTTGAGATCTTTCAGAAACTCTTTCAGCTACATGGTCTCCTGGGTAGCAAAGCAGCATGCAACATACTCTGCTTCCATGGTTGATAAGGCTATGCAATCTTACTTCTTACTACATCATGATACGGCTTCTCCATCAAGGATGAAATGTATTCGGAGGCGGATTTAGATTCATCTACATCACCTCCCCAATTAGCATTCAAATACCCTTTCAGTCTCAAGTATCCGTCTTGATAGCAAAGGATTAAGTCACTAATACCGCCAAGATATCGCATGATTTTCTTGACCGCTTGCCAATGAGTAGGTCATGGGTTATTTTGGTAACGACTCACCAAATAAACTGCAAAACAAATGTTAGGCCTTGTAAATAACATGGTATAATCTATGATGCACGGATATGGACAGGCGACACAGACACGACACGACACGGATACGGCGACACGGATTTTTTCTTAAATTTTCCACGTGAGGAGTGTCGGACACGGTGTCCGACACGACACGACACTTTAGAAGTGTCCGTGCATCATAGGGCATAATACATCAAGCTTTCTACGGCACTAGCATAAAGGAAATTGCTCATTTGCTCTTTTTAAGGTCAAACACTTTTGAACCGGAGTATCAACGGATTTGGAATAATGCATTCGAAAGCGTTCCAAAATTTTCTTAATACATGTTTTTTGAGACAAACTAAGATGTTTCATAGAATGATTTCTCATTATTTTCACGCTAAGGACATACTTTGTCTCACCCATGTCCTTCATTTCAAAAACAGAGGACAACCAATAGGTTGACAAATTTTGTCTTCTTGACCTTTTGATACAAAACCACTCAGTTGATCCATATAAATCTCTTCCTCAAAACTACCATTGAGAAATCAATTTTTACGTCGATTTGGAATAACTCTATATCCAAATGGGCAACTAGGGCTAGGAGTAGGCGAATAGAGACAAGTCTCACCATAGGAGAAAAAGTTTCTTCATAGATAGTCTATATATCAATTGATCCATCTGCCTTACGTTTTATCTTGAAAACTCATTTGTTTCCAAACGATTTGCGCTTAGGTGGAAGGTCAACTAAATCTCAAATCTTTTTCTCTGTCATTGATGGATTCCATCTCATCCCTCATTGTATCCACACATTCAAAACTATTCGGTGAACTTATAGTCTTGATAACAGAGGCATAAAACGAACAATTTAGACTCTGATACCACTGTAGAAACACATAATCGGACTAACCTTTTTGCGGAAGCCAATTTGATTATCATTTGCCGCATACTTCCATATATCTTAACTGTAATGTAGAGGTAACTACTAGAGTTACTGATATTTCACGCCCTAAGACTTTAGTCTCTAGATGATGGACTTCATAGGAGAGGTTTTCTTTTCTATGGGTTTTTCCCGTGACTACGTTTTTTTTTTTTTTTTGCCTTTCATTATCACACAGATAACTCTTATATATACAATAGAATTAGGTTACACAATAGCACTTTTATTCTATCGCCACAGCAGTTATGTAAAGTGCTCCCTAAAGATTAGGGATGTGACCGGATGCACTTTAATTTGAACTACACAAAAGAATCCCACACCGCCATCATTCTATGCCCCTCTTCGCCATGCAATCCCTGCATCATTCTCCACCTGCCCCCGCTTGCTTACTGCTCCCACGCAGCCACCCACTTCTCAGCCCACGCAGCCCCGTGCCGCCACCTTCGTTGCATGATTCTCCACCTCCCACCACCTGCTTATTCCCCATGCAGCCACCTATTTCTCTGCCAACCTCGTGGTCTCCCCAATGCACCTGCACTGCCCATCTCAGAATTTGTGTTTTTTGTTGGATATTTTTGTTTATGACTTAATATATTCTCTTGTCTCAAATTGGTAAGGATACACATATGTTTGGAGATAATTCTTTTGCAGTTTACAAGGAAAGACCACAATAGATGATCTAATTGATGATAGAAGATCCGTGATTGATGAACCACTAATAAAGGGATTGACTCACTACAATTACTCTTTGTCTGTCAAGGAAAAAATATCATTCCAACAGCTCTGTCCTTGAAGTTCCATCTACAGGACTCTATATAAACCAATGTCACAAGATAAAGAACCTACGTCTCTAAGTCTATACATGCAAGACCAAGTTTAAGTGTTTGTAAGGATTTTTGTTAATCCAGCTTTGTTTGTTGGACACAGTTGATCTCCATGAAAATTTGTCTGGTACTTTAGTGTGCTGATACCAGAGTCACAGTAACATCTCTTTTAGTGTGTGTTGATGAGATAAGTAAGTGAGTGAAACTTATTTATCCTACCAAGTGTTGTGTTGTAAGGGATTGTAAGGTTTTCTCGTAATTTCAAGTGCTTAATAAAATATTCTTACAAAACTCTCAAACTCACAACTTGGAAATAGGAGTAAACTTGGCGAACCTGTATAAATTACTTGTTGGTTTGTCTCAGCTTTTATTCCATTTAATTAAGCTTTTCAGTTTTATAACTCTGTTTCTTTTTCGTGGCACCAATTCACTCTCCAATGATAGCAATTTTTAGCTTTAAACTCTTATATATTTTCAAAACGCATAGAATTAGAAAATAATAGTCATATCTATGGTTTTCTCAACGAGGCCTAAGTTTTTATTTAATTTTGATTAGTTTACGGATAACATTTTGTTGTTAATCAGACTACCTCAAACTGTTTTTTCATTAATTTGACTTCTCATTTTAAAATTGTTGACTACTTAAAGTACCATTTTTCTTAAACTTTATTTTTTTAGGCTAATATTCAACGCATAACTTGTGTCAAAATAAATACTTGAACTTGTACATATCCAAGTCCAACTGAAAGGCAAATTTTAAGTTTGAACTTTCAACCATAAAAAACTAAACTTACATAATGAGGTCCACCAAACCAACGAAACTGATAAACATAATTGACTCTACCAATAATAATTTAAGATGTTATAATCGAGTTTAGCACTTAAAAAAAATAAAATAAGACAGTTTAAAACTCTTTGGTTACTTCGATGACATCATGAATTATTTTTTGGTATATTAATGTTATGATTATATTTATATTTATATATATTTATTCGTAATGCATATTAAAATTCTTGCTCTTAGATACCCTTATATTTTTCTAAGCCTCACAAACATGACTTTCCTTTTATGAAAGTACTAATAGAACTCATAAAAACTCTTCTCTATATTAAATTGAACTTTGAAAAGATTCAAAATAAAGGTGCAAACACTCCAAAAGTCAACATGGCCTTGAGCAAGCCTACTCCTGACATTTTAATTTGCATATTTATATGAAAAAAATAAATTTGTATTGCTTAATGCTACTCTTTATATATATAAATTATGTACACGTAGAACCACTCAAAAATCGAAATAGATAATGTGAGAGATGTGTTTCGAATATAAGGTTAGTTGCCTTCGGCATAGGCTTTCGCTTAACCGAGGCTACTCAAGGCTACATCATTTACAATCGAGGCATCAAGGAGGGCTTTGGTTGTGGGTTCTAGCGAGAGAGTGTGGCCTACGCCTCGAGAGTGCAAGGTCACGAAAATGTCCCACTCTTGATTCGAGTTTGTTCGAGGACTTGAAGAGTCGGTTTGGTGTAGTAGCACGAGAAATGATATTGCAAACTTCGTGTAGCAATAATTATCGTGCCATCGGTTGAAGACCGAGCATCGAGAACCGATAGGATTCTCCAACTACTTCTAGATTCTAATTGAAAGTGGGAGCAGACGACTAAGGACTTTGTGTCCGGTTTACTAATATTAAGGAGATCTCATGGGATTCGAGAGGTTGCTCATTTTAAATGAGTTGACCTGTTTTCCCTTAGTGCGGTTGTCCGACAAGCTTTGAGAACTTCATGGTCTGGAGGAAGTTAGAGTTGAACTTCGTTCCCGATTCGATCAAGACTTTGCTTTAGGACCTGAGGATAGGTCCTTTTGAAGGAGGAGAGTTTGTAACATCCCGTTCGTTCGGCCGTACAGGTACGCAGTTCGAGAGTGCTAAGTGTGCATTTAAATTATTTTAATTACGTAATTTACGTGTTTATTTTATTCTTTATGTGAAATACTCGAATTATATGATTTAATATTTGAAGTTTATTTGAACCTTATGTGAAATATTTGAACGTTTTTACCTTTTTACGTCGTTTTTAATCTGTTTGTGCCCGTTTTTTATTCTAACTTTTGTGATTAAGTGATATGCATGATATATATATGTTATGAACTTGTTTACGTGTTCGTTTTAGGTTTTCAAGTTCGTTTGATACGGTTTTCGAACCATTTTATTTGTTAGGGACTTAAGGGCCTAACTTGTTTTAGCGCACCTTGGGTTCCGGAAGACATATTTTGGGCTCGGGAATTTGGATTCAAATTCCGGAGGTGACATCAAACTCGTAACGAAGAATGAAAGCTAGAGAATTTGGCCTGGTATTTTTCTAAGCCTGTTTGGTCCTTCGTATTTCGCCCGTAATGCAACCCTTGTGACAGATTTACGACCCTCGCCCATTTTGCTCATATCCGACCCGTTACTTATCCGGTTTGACCCATTTTTGAACTCATTTTCTCCTCTTTTAACCCTCTATCTCAATCTCGCTCTCTCAGTTTGGTTCAGCCTAAGGGAAAAGAAGAAAAGAAGCAGAAACGTAGCAGCAGGGGAGAAAAGGAAGAGAAGAGCAGCCACTATTCATCCTTCACGTTTTTGAGCTCGTTCGACCTCCAATTTTTGCCAAATTTGAAAGGTGTGTTCAGAATTCGAACCTCCATCTTCTTGCCTTTCTTTTGAATCTGATTTGGTTCATTTTCATCCATTTTTGAGCATGTTATGATGAGTTGTGTGAATAGTTAGGTTAGATGCATTTTTGGATGATTTCTTGCCAATCTTTGATCTTTTTCTTTACTGTAAGCTACCTATGTGATTTATATGAGTTCTATGTTAATATTATAAGCATGAATTTCTTGGAAAGTTGCTGAATTTCGGACCACCATTGATGAAATTTGAAGAAGCTTGAGGTTGAAGATGATATGTGCTCTCTTGCCTTCTATTTTGTTTCCTTTTCGTTTATGGCATGTATGGCTGTTGTTTTGTGTGTCTTTTACTGCCTTTTTCCTTACCTTTTGTTGCTTGAAGCTGCTGCTATGAGGTTGTTGCTTTGGAGAAGACAAACAGGGGAAGAAATGCTAATTTTCACGACTGCTACAGCGGTCGCGGCCGCGACCATTTCCAGGCACTTTTGGGTCGCAGCCGCGACCCATTTTCTGCCCAGTTTTGACTTGTTCTTGCTGCATAGGCTGGGGAAGATGATGGTCGCGCCCACGACCACCTTGTCGCGACCCCTTTTGAGGCTTGGTTCGAACTGCCATGGCTGTTGCTTTCCTTTTTCGCTTTCGTTCGTGTTTTCCTTGTTTTTCTTGCTTCTTTCTTGTCTTGTATACGTAGATAATTTGTTATATTATGTGTTACATGTTAAATTATGAATTTATCTTGTGAATTCAATGCGTTTTCGTGAAATAAATGACCAACGTGCTTCCTATGTGCTTAAATGTGCATGCATGGTTTCATAATGTATTTATTTGCTTTGCATGTTATTTCTTCGAATTTTATGAAGTGTATGCATGACTTACTTGATATATATTACGTGTTACATATTTTATTGTGAATTTATTATGTAATTTCGATGATTTTATGTGACGCCCGGAACGGTGGGCCACCACATCCCCCGCACCTAAACCTTAACCCACATATGAAATGGATTTCCATACAGGAGTCCCAGTCTAGGCGAACGGAACCTACACTCACTCCTTAGGCTAAGCGGGGCTAAAACTCGGACAGAGCGCGCAAAACAAACATATAAATGCGGAAGCAATAACATAAGGATCGAAAAGAGCTCTATAACAAACATTTATGTCATATACAATGGCCTCACGGCCCAAAAGATCGAGTATAAACATCAAAAGCCCACAATTCAGCAAAAATATAATTCTAGCATCGAATACATAATAAGAGTATCCAAAATGCAAGAGGTATGAATGCAACTCGACCTAGACACACAAGTACAAGACTAAGACCCGCACTTCCCCGCCTAGCTCGAAACAACCTGCACTGAAGGTGGGAAAAGAGAGGGGTCAGTCAAAACTCGACTGAGTGAGGGGCTAAACGCACACCCACACTTACATACATATAGAGCAGAGCAAATTACAACGGGGATAGTCATGAATCGAGGCTAGGGTTTTTCATACCAAATCATTTTCCAAAGAAAGCATATAATATAAAGGAAAACCTATCTCGATCCATAACCTATCAAACATAACATAAACATAAGTCCGGCGAGAACGGACTATCCCTTACTCCATCAAACATAACATAAAATCGAATTCAAATCAAAATTCCAACCTCACATCCATGGTGTATCGGGAATCAAACCCTAACACCTACATTACCAAACACATACGGGGCAGCTAACCCACAATATGCCTTCCCCGGTTATCCACCGAGGGCTCAAGATACCACGCCTTCCCAACCTCCATAGGTCGTACGTGAATACCTCAAATGAGAACGTGCACAGGGGTCATAACCGGCGACCCCGTGGTCGTCCCGGGTCTCCCTTACCCACGTCTCCGGGCCCAACAAACCAAATCAAACCAAACTCCCATCTTTCAGGGTACCACTCGCTCAAACATATCGTATACGAATAACGAATTTCAAAACATGGCTTACTTATGCCAATACTTATACCAATTTCGAAAGCGTAAAGCTTATTCCACAACATCATAACATAACTTAGGCACTCGTATTTAATATATATATATATATAAGGTATATATATTCGCATACGGGGTAAGAAAACAACACATAATAGGTCTTAGGTCGTTTATCTAATATAAAGGATCCTAACCTCACCTTTGCAAAAGAAGAAGGAAGGCAAAACGGGCGAACGAACACTTAAACCTCGGGCTCACGAACTTCCAGAAGAGGCTCTGAAACAAAAGAAAACAAGACCCGAGACTTAGACTCAATAATGTACCAATTAGACGCACGACGATGCAAAAGGATGCTAAAATGCAAGAAATTAACAAATGAACACTTAAACGTTACCATTTAAAACGATCAAATTCATACCACGTAAAATTCATATAAATGAATCCATAAAATTAATTTAAAACATTTAAAATATAATACAACATATTTTCATCACATATAAGTTATAAGTAATTACAAGAAGGCATTTAAAGAGCATGAAATTAAATACAGAAATCATGCACGCGAGATCGAACTAATTAAGATCATAACATATATAACTTAATAAAACCAATTCCAAAATTAAAATCATAATATATATAAAACACGTGCATGTACAAGCATGCAAACAAAATGCATGAGAAACAGGGGGTGACACGCCCGTGTCACCGAAATGTACTAAGCCGTGACACCCCCGTGTCACGGTACAGCGGGAAACATACTTGAAAATAAGGTGACACGCCCGTGTCACAAAAACAAAGCAAACCGTGACACCCCCGTGTCACGGTACAGAAAAACAGCCCGACCAAGCTTGCACCCCCGTGTCACACTGAAGAGAATAAAAGTGACACGCCCGTGTCACTGTTCGGGACAGGGAAAAAAACAGGGCATGCATCGTGACAGCAACAATAACCAACCAAGCATCAACTTTCAACCAACAAATGCAACCAAAACATGAATAAATATGTAACCATACTTAAAGCACAATAAAACCTAACATATAATCCCATATCATGCATTGATCAACAAGATTTACCAAATGAAACCCATATGCCAAACCATGATCTAAGCTCCTAAACTTCACAACATATGCATCAAACTTAAGCTCAAGGTTCACAAACATGCTTCCAACAACAATTACTCAATTCATACCAATACCCTAGCTTCACATAAATCCAAGAAATCCATCAAAGTTCCACAATTACCTCAAAGGAAAGAAATGAAAGAAGAGAAGAAAAGATGAAGTTGATGATGCTTGAATGCTCATAAAACTCACAATTATGAAGCTTGAAAGATGAAATTTTCCTCCGCTTGGCAAGGGTTTTGATCGGTTGTCTTGTGAGCAAAAGAAGAGATGGAGCAAGGTATGTATGAAAGGAAGGAAAGGAAAGGAATGTAATATGCTGCTATGAAGAAAGGAGAAATGGCCAAAATTGCTATTAAACCCCTCCATTATTTAAGTCATGCAAGTGAGTCCCCAAGCTTTCGAAATGCGATCAATTAAGTCCAATGCAATTAAGTATTCAAGGTTCATGAATGATCACTTAAGGTCATAACGAGATTACATCAAGTTCGGGAATTACATTCACATATCAAAAATTGATAAATTTCATATCATAAATCACTTGAGGCAAATTTTTGACATATAATTCAAATATTTCATGTAAATTCAAATAATTCATATAAGAATTAAAATTAACTAATTCAAATAAATAATTAGAATAAATACAAAATGCGTAAATAATAATTTTAAAAGCGCACATACGTCATACCTGTACGGTCTGAAAGTCGGGGTGTCACAATCCTTCCCCCTTAAAAAGGACTTGCCCTCAAGTCCGAACCGAGTCCTCAAACAACTCCGGATATAAGTTCCTCATTTTCTCCTCAGTTTCCCAAGTCGATTCCTCGGATTTCTGATCCCTCCAAAGCACTCTGACCAAAGGAATCTGCCGTTTTCTCAATTCTTGCATCTTCCGGTCCTGAATTGCAACCGGATGCTTTTCTATTGTTAAATCCGACTCTAACTGAACCTCTTCAACTGGAAGAATAGTGGCCTCATCGGGATGGTACTTGCGGAGCTGAGAAACATGGAAAACGTTGTGTATCCCGGTCAAATTCGGTGGTAGATCCAATCTGTACGCCGTTTCTCCAATTCTTTCCAAAATTTCAAATGGCCCTAGGTATCGCGGACTGAGCTTTCCACCTTTACCTATTCGAGTGAAGCCTTTCCTTGGAGATGCTTTCAGAAAAACTCTATCTCCGACCTCAAACACTAAAGGCCTTCTTCTCTTATCAGCGTAGCTCTTCTGTCGAGCCTGAGCTGCCCTCATTCTTTGTCTAATCGTATGGACCTTCTCAATAGTAGCAGCAATGTTTTCCTTAGGCTCGGCCCTTTCAAGCTTATTCTCTTCGGTCCATCTCCAATCCTCGATATCCCAAAATAAAGGCGACCTACACTTTCTTCCATAAAGTGCTTCATAAGGTGCCATCTTAATCGAACCCTGATAACTGTTATTATAAGCAAATTCAACTAGAGCCAGATGCTCGTCCCACCTATCCTGGAAATCCAAAGCACACGACCGAAGCATATCCTCCAAGTACTGAATTAACCTTTCAGATTGACCGTCCGTTTGAGGATGCGAAGCGGTACTAAACCTGAGCCTGGTGCCCAAACATTTTTGGAGATTCTGCCAGAAGATCGAAGTAAACCGTGGATCCCGATCCGAAACGATACTAGCCGGAATTCCATGTAATCTTACAATCTCTCGAACATATAACTCGGCTAGCCTTGGAACTTTCTCGGACATCCGAACCTTGAGGAAATGGGCAGACTTAGTCAATCTGTCGACAATTACCCAAATTCCATCAAACCCTCCTTTGACTCTAGGCAAGCCGGACACGAAGTCCATAGTCACTTGCTCCCACTTCCACTCGGGAATAGGAAGTGGTTGGAGAGTTCCTCCCGGCTTCTGGTGTTCTGCCTTCACCTTTTGACACGTCAGACATCGCTTCACGAAGTTCGCGACATCCCTTTTCATGCCATTCCACCAGAATTTCTCTTTCAAGTCCCGATACATCTTAGTACCTCCCGGATGAATCGAGTACCTCGAGCGATGTGCCTCCTCAAGTACAAGCCTCTTGAGCTCTTCTGGGACACATATTCTCGCTTCGAACCTTAACAAACCGGAATCATCAATCCCAAACTTAGAATTCGGGTCGTTCTTGGAACGAGCTACCAACCTTTGAGTTTCTGCATCTGAATTCTGTGTTTCCAACAGCTGTTCTTTCAAATCTGGTATTGCTGTAAGATTAGCCAACCAAGTTCCCGAAACCAAAAACTCTGAACCCGAACTTGGAGAACCTGCTTCCAAATTAGCCACACTCACCTTTCTACTCAAGGCATCGGCGACCACGTTTGCTTTACCCGGATGGTACTGAATGGTGCAATCGTAATCCTCTAACAACTCCATCCAACGCCTCTGTCTTACGTTTAAATCCTTCTGAGAAAAGAGATACTTGAGGCTTTGGTGATCCGTAAACACCTCAAACGTGGTACCGTACAGATAGTGTCGCCACTTCATCAAAGCAAACACCACGGCAGCCAATTCAAGATCGTGGGTAGGGTAATTCTTCTCATGCTCCTTCAATTTCCTCGAAGCATAAGCTACCACTCTACCGTGCTGCATTAAAACACAACCAAGACCTTCTTTGGAAGCATCTGTATAAACCGCATAACCCTCGGTACCCTCGGGTAAAGTAAGAACCGGTGCTGAAGTTAATTTCACCTTCAATGTCTGAAAACTCGCCTCACACTTATCATCCCATTCGAATTTCACTTCCTTCTTAGTCAGACGAGTCAACGGAGCAGCAATTTTAGAAAAATCCTTAACAAACCTCCGGTAGTAACCGGCCAGCCCAATAAAGCTTCTAATCTCAGAGGCATTTCTCGGTCTCTTCCAACAAAGCACGGACTCAACCTTAGATGGATCAACCTCAATCCCATCACCTGAAATTATATGACCCAAAAATACAACTCGGTCGATCCAGAATTCGCACTTGTTGAATTTCGCGTACAACTTGTGTTCCCTCAAAGTTTCCAAAACGATCCGAAGATGCTGAGCGTGCTCTTCAGCAGACTTAGAGTACACCAGAATGTCGTCTATAAATATAACCACAAACTTGTCAAGAAACTGCCTGAACACTCGGTGCATCATATCCATAAATACGGCTGGAGCATTTGTTAATCCAAACGGCATGACAACGAATTCAAAATGCCCATACCGTGTATTAAAACCAGTCTTCGGAATATCTTCCTCTCTAATACGCAGCTGGTAGTAACCCTGCCTCAAATCTAACTTAGAATAGACTTTCGAGCCTTGCAGAATATCGAATAATTCCTCGATGTGAGGCAAAGGGTATTTGTTCTTCACTGTCATCCGATTCAGCTCACGGTAATCTATACACATCCGTAACGTCCCATCCTTCTTCTTTACAAATAGAACGGGAGCACCCCACGGAGAAGTGCTCGGGCGGATGTACCCGCAAGCTAGAAGCTCATCAAGCTGCGTCTTTAACTCCTTCAACTCTGCAGGAGCCATCCTGTAAGGAGTCTTTGAGAAAGGCTCTGCTCCGGGATAAAGGTCGATTACGAACTCGATGTCCCTATCAGGCGGTAGAGAACCCAAAGTCTCAGGGAAAACATCGGTATACTCTCGCACGACCTCCGTCTCCTCAAGTTTGGCCTGATCCTTCGGTCTATTCAAAAGATAGGCCACGAAACCTGTCGCACCGTCCCGGACCAGTTTACTCGCCTCCACAAAAGAAATAAACGGGCTTGACTTCAACTTTTCGCCCTTAAACACCACTGAACCAAAAGAAACTTTCTTATCCCGACAATCCATCTGGGCCCCATGTTCATACAACCAATCCATACCCAAGATTACATCATATCTCCGCATCGGCATTTCAATCAAATCTGCGAGGAAAACTCGGCCTTCGAAGCTAACCGGACAACCCCGAAAAACCCTGCAAGTTACTAAACTACCACCAAGAGGGGAGCTAACCACGTAATCATGCGCACACAAGGAGACAGGCAAGCACATAGAAGAAGCAATATCCCGGGAAATAAAGGAATGAGTAGCCCCGGGATCAAATAATGCATGTAATGTAGTGCCATGAATGCTTATAGTACCTTCGATCACGGCATTTGGGTCGATTTCCACAGCTTGCTCTTCTTCAACTCCCAATGCGTAAGCCCTAGCTTGGATTGCAGGCCTCGGGTTATCTTTCTTCTTCGGGCATGTGTTCACTATATGATCCTGTGCCCCACAAATGAAACACCTCTTATGAAGCCTGAAGCAATTATCTACGTGATGAGGACCCTTGCAATAGGTACATTGCGCTTTAGGTGGGGCCGGAAGTGCTAAGGGTCGATTCGGTTGATTGGGTCCCGCGGGTCGAGGTTGCTTGTTTTGAGGCTTGGCTTGTTGAAATGTTTTAAATGCCGGCCTCTTCCCAAATCTATTAAAATTCCCCGAGCTAGACCCTTGTCCGGTATAAGTACTCTTCCTCCTCATCACAACCCGTTCTTCAACTCTTAGAGCTTTGTCCGTGACTTTCGCCCAAGTACTTGTGTTAGAAGCCTCTAGAGCATCTTTCATATCCTCCCGAAGTCCTTGGAGGAATTGAGAAGCCTTGCTTTCATCATCATTGGCAATGTTTGGAGCATAACGAGAGAGCCTTTCAAACTCGTTGATATAATCAGTGACGGACGTACCCCCTTGTTTGAGCTCCATAAATTCTCTCACCCTTCGATTTCTTGTAGCTTTGGGAATATATTTGTTCTTGAATTCACGAACAAACACCTCCCATGTGATCTCCTCCTCGGTAGTCTCTAGTCTTCCTTGCAAGCTTGACCACCAATTATAAGCTTGGCCCTGGATCATGGTAAGTGTGCATTGTAGCTTCTCCATAGGCCCACACGGTATGAGATTCCATACCCGGTTCGTTTGCACGAGCCATTCTTCTGCTTGGACGTCATTTCCACCCACGAAAACCGGTGGATTCTGGTTCTTGAACTCCCGAAGAGTAGCTGTAATTAGATTTCCTCCATGATTCCCAACTGGAGGTGCATTGTTTCTTTCCTGGGCCCTTTGTTCCAAATATACCGCTAATCTCTCCATGAAATTGCCCGGATCCATTTGGGGTGGTGGTGGTGGATTATTATTTTCCGGGTGTGGAGAATGATCTCGGTGATGACGATGTTCCGGAGATCTATCTCGGCGGTGATATCTTCGGGGAGGCATATTTCTACATAAGAAAAGGTTTCAATTCATATGCGTGAGGGTTAGTACATGTTCATGTGCACGATTAACAAGAAGATAAACAAATAATCACATAAATGCATATAACCACATTGTCCTAAGCCGTACGACCTAGACTCACCCGACACGACTCTAGAGCTCCGGTTTTGTAACCGGGCTCTGATACCACTTTAAGGATGTGACGCCCGGAACGGTGGGCCACCACATCCCCCGCACCTAAACCCGAACCCACATATGAAATGGATTTCCATACAGGAGTCCCAGTCTAGGCGAACGGAACCTACACTCACTCCTTAGGCTAAGCGGGGCTAAAACTCGGACAGAGCGCGCAAAACAAACATATAAATGCGGAAGCAATAACATAAGGATCGAAAAGAGCTCTATAACAAACATTTATGTCATATACAATGGCCTCACGGCCCAAAAGATCGAGTATAAACATCAAAAGCCCACAATTCAGCAAAAATATAATTCTAGCATCGAATACATAATAAGAGTATCCAAAATGCAAGAGGTATGAATGCAACTCGACCTAGACACACAAGTACAAGACTAAGACCCGCACTTCCCCGCCTAGCTCGAAACAACCTGCACTGAAGGTGGGAAAAGAGAGGGGTCAGTCAAAACTCGACTGAGTGAGGGGCTAAACGCACACCCACACTTACATACATATAGAGCAGAGCAAATTACAACGGGGATAGTCATGAATCGAGGCTAGGGTTTTTCATACCAAATCATTTTCCAAAGAAAGCATATAATATAAAGGAAAACCTATCTCGATCCATAACCTATCAAACATAACATAAACATAAGTCCGGCGAGAACGGACTATCCCTTACTCCATCAAACATAACATAAAATCGAATTCAAATCAAAATTCCAACCTCACATCCATGGTGTATCGGGAATCAAACCCTAACACCTACATTACCAAACACATACGGGGCAGCTAACCCACAATATGCCTTCCCCGGTTATCCACCGAGGGCTCAAGATACCACGCCTTCCCAACCTCCATAGGTCGTACGTGAATACCTCAAATGAGAACGTGCACAGGGGTCATAACCGGCGACCCCGTGGTCGTCCCGGGTCTCCCTTACCCACGTCTCCGGGCCCAACAAACCAAATCAAACCAAACTCCCATCTTTCAGGGTACCACTCGCTCAAACATATCGTATACGAATAACGAATTTCAAAACATGGCTTACTTATGCCAATACTTATACCAATTTCGAAAGCGTAAAGCTTATTCCACAACATCATAACATAACTTAGGCACTCGTATTTAATATATATATATATATAAGGTATATATATTCGCATACGGGGTAAGAAAACAACACATAATAGGTCTTAGGTCGTTTATCTAATATAAAGGATCCTAACCTCACCTTTGCAAAAGAAGAAGGAAGGCAAAACGGGCGAACGAACACTTAAACCTCGGGCTCACGAACTTCCAGAAGAGGCTCTGAAACAAAAGAAAACAAGACCCGAGACTTAGACTCAATAATGTACCAATTAGACGCACGGCGATGCAAAAGGATGCTAAAATGCAAGAAATTAACAAATGAACACTTAAACGTTACCATTTAAAACGATCAAATTCATACCACGTAAAATTCATATAAATGAATCCATAAAATTAATTTAAAACATTTAAAATATAATACAACATATTTTCATCACATATAAGTTATAAGTAATTACAAGAAGGCATTTAAAGAGCATGAAATTAAATACAGAAATCATGCACGCGAGATCGAACTAATTAAGATCATAACATATATAACTTAATAAAACCAATTCCAAAATTAAAATCATAATATATATAAAACACGTGCATGTACAAGCATGCAAACAAAATGCATGAGAAACAGGGGGTGACACGCCCGTGTCACCGAAATGTACTAAGCCGTGACACCCCCGTGTCACGGTACAGCGGGAAACATACTTGAAAATAAGGTGACACGCCCGTGTCACAAAAACAAAGCAAACCGTGACACCCCCGTGTCACGGTACAGAAAAACAGCCCGACCAAGCTTGCACCCCCGTGTCACACTGAAGAGAATAAAAGTGACACGCCCGTGTCACTGTTCGGGACAGGGAAAAAAACAGGGCATGCATCGTGACAGCAACAATAACCAACCAAGCATCAACTTTCAACCAACAAATGCAACCAAAACATGAATAAATATGTAACCATACTTAAAGCACAATAAAACCTAACATATAATCCCATATCATGCATTGATCAACAAGATTTACCAAATGAAACCCATATGCCAAACTATGATCTAAGCTCCTAAACTTCACAACATATGCATCAAACTTAAGCTCAAGGTTCACAAACATGCTTCCAACAACAATTACTCAATTCATACCAATACCCTAGCTTCACATAAATCCAAGAAATCCATCAAAGTTCCACAATTACCTCAAAGGAAAGAAATGAAAGAAGAGAAGAAAAGATGAAGTTGATGATGCTTGAATGCTCATAAAACTCACAATTATGAAGCTTGAAAGATGAAATTTTCCTCCGCTTGGCAAGGGTTTTGATCGGTTGTCTTGTGAGCAAAAGAAGAGATGGAGCAAGGTATGTATGAAAGGAAGGAAAGGAAAGGAATGTAATATGCTGCTATGAAGAAAGGAGAAATGGCCAAAATTGCTATTAAACCCCTCCATTATTTAAGTCATGCAAGTGAGTCCCCAAGCTTTCGAAATGCGATCAATTAAGTCCAATGCAATTAAGTATTCAAGGTTCATGAATGATCACTTAAGGTCATAACGAGATTACATCAAGTTCGGGAATTACATTCACATATCAAAAATTGATAAATTTCATATCATAAATCACTTGAGGCAAATTTTTGACATATAATTCAAATATTTCATGTAAATTCAAATAATTCATATAAGAATTAAAATTAACTAATTCAAATAAATAATTAGAATAAATACAAAATGCGTAAATAATAATTTTAAAAGCGCACATACGTCATACCTGTACGGTCTGAAAGTCGGGGTGTCACATTTTATACGTGTTTAACATGCTCTATATGCTCTTAAACGTGAATATAAGAATTAATGTGACGATTCCTTGCTCCGTTTGATATTTTCTTGCCTTTTTTTCTTGTATGCATGCATGTCTAACGTATTGTATAATGTGATATGAGCATTGCATGAATTCTATAAGTCCGTTTATTATGTAATGCATGCTATTTGATTTAATTTGATTAATTATGACATTATATGATCTATATGTAACCTCCTTGCATTCTTTGAGCATCAATTTCATCCATATGCATTTGTCGAGCGTCTAAATTGGTACATTTTGAGTCTAAGTTATCATTTGTCCTTTGTTTTGTCCTTAGGTTCTGTAGCACCCTCAACGACAGGCACCACATCCCCCGCACTATGAGTCTAATCCACATATGAAATAGGCAGTCCATACATGAATCAGACTCACAGCGAACGGGTGACAAACAAAATGACAGTCCTGACTAGGCGGAAGCTAACCCTGGAACAAACAATAATAACCAAAATGCGGAAGCAAGGAAATCATTCATGTAATATCAAAGAAATAAATGAAATCCAACGAGAATTTAAATACGGGTTCCGCTAGTCGATATACCTGTCCTAACCTATCCCGAATCAATACAAGACAACAACCTAACAATGGGTTCAACTAGCTCCAGAACCTGTCCTAACCTGTCCCGAAATAATATCAATTCAATAAGTGGCACACCGGCCAACAATAATAAGTCAATACAATACTTAGAAACAATATAGTATGCAATGAGTGTAAGTGGTTGAGACTTGGACAATGACTCGACAATTCTAACTCCGCCTAGTAACCAACACCTGCAAAAGGAACTGGAAGGAAAGGAAAGAAGGCGTCAGTCTACCACAGACTGAGTGAGGGGTTTATATAACTATTAGCGCAGATAACATGCAAGTCGTAACCTCGGGTAAGGTTTTATTACAGAAAACAATATAAGTTCAAGAATACTTAGAACTCGCCCGATATTACAACTAGCAGATTAGACACTTTAATCAATTTTAATCAATCAATCAATCAGTGGCCTGGCGAGTGAGGGCAATTCTCCAACCTTACTCCGACAGTGTACAATCATTCAGTTATTAAGTGATTAGGTGATCAAGCAATCAATTTACAGTGCACAAGTAGCAGTTTCAGTAACTCCTTCTCCCTCCGGTGATGGTGGGATTGCAAGGCCCCACCACCCAATCAGTTTGAGCATTAGGAACATGACTCCTATGCCCGGAACTCCTTCCTCCCCTAATCTCCTAGGGGATTCAGGGGTCATCCCAATTTGGTGAGGATAGCGCTCGAGTTACCCGTCAGTCCATGCTTTCGCGGTTGGCTCAAGCCACTACCCTCGGGCCCACAGTGTAGTACAATATACTCGCCAAAACAGTTAATCAATACAGTACAATTCAGTAGATCAATGGAAAATCAATAGAGTTTAGAAAACTATAGATATATATAGATATCTTTTGGCTTAAACGTCACATAGGGTTGTAAAGGTTCTATATATCTAGAAATTAAACCTCACCTGGAATACCACGAGACAAGAACAAGAACAAGAACACTACGGTTACCTATTCGATCCAGAAGTCTCCACCTTGGAGAAGAACTGTACAATAAAGGGAACAATATGTACCGGTGAGAGGAGACTCGATATGAACCAAATAGGACGCACGGCAATGTTCACGAAATGATATCAATAAGTTATGCAATGAGTCAATATATAATAAATTATAAAAGTCATGAAATGTTCGGGTGTGCATTTAAGGTTCCAAATAACAATCAAATATACAATTAAAGCTACATGTATGATTCATGAACGTTAAGTTCGTATTTCAAATTAAATAAGCATGTGGAATAATTATGCTAATTCATATATATTCAAACAATTCACAATTAAATCAATTAAGGCAAGTAATCGATATGAAACAAGGCCTATAAAATCAATAAGTTAAGAATTCGAGTTTTCATATATTATACAATTCATAATCATCAATTAATTGAGCGTACAAGATCAAATTACAATTTAAAGCAATTAACGTATAACATACAATAACTTCAGAAATTCATAAAAAATCAACCGGGTGTCCGATTGATGAACGGAAAGTCGTGATAGACTCACCACGACGAAAGGAACACGCTGTCCGGAAGGCGTCGGAATGCCGCCACAGTAGCTGGCCGAACAGCCACCGGCTACCACCGGAACACCGCCTCCGGTGGTCGGAAAAATCCCCGGAATGACAAAAACGTGCGCCTCGGCCTGGTTGACAAAAGCCCTCAAACAATTTCAGAAAATATCAAACACACCGGATTTCGTTGACGAAAAACCGAACTAAATCCTAACAACGAAAATTGAAATTAAACGCTAACCGTAAAACGAAAATGAAATCCGAGCATACTGTTGGAAAGCTTGTAACGAGCCCTTCAAAAGCCCCTAGTCAAATCATCGGAAAAATCGCCGGAGAAAGGCCGCCTGTTCACAGTCGGTTCACCACCAGTTCACCACCGGTCTGCCGCCAAAGGCCGGTTCTCGAGTCGGGGCCAACACTATCAGCTACGTCTCAACATTCCAAACAACTTTCGTGAAGGAGCAACCACCAAAAACCCACCGGAAAAGGATTAAATCCTCCGTCGAAGAGCCGCCGCTGTGCCTGTCTCCGGTTCAGCCACCTCCGGTCTTCGTTTGCTCAAACCGACACCAGAATCGAACTCAGGAGGTCAAAAGATGTCGGAAACCACCAAGGCCCGGCCGCAAATCGCGCCGGAACGCGGCGGAGCTGCCACGCTACAGTAACGCCGCCGCCCGCCGTGACTTTCAGGCAGCGCGTGAGCCACCGCCGCTGGCCGGATGGTTGCGCCGCCAACGTCACTGGTTGCGCCGGGACGTCTTCTAACAAATGGGGTGGCGCGTGTCGTCAGGAAAATGCCAGAACCCACCGCGAAAGGCGGCTGAAACTTGCGCCACCACCGCCGCCGCCGCCGCCTGCAACTCGCCATAGCGCCGCCTCCGCTGGTTTTCAGGCCATGATTTTGGTATCATCGTGACGGGCTCGTCGAGCTGATAAATTTCCTCTACTCACACTTCGAATTCCGTCGAGAAACGAGTGAGAACGGGCTTGTGCGTGTAATTACACCTTGACTGCATGAATAGTGCCAGAGGAACGATAGAACACTGGAGGAAGAAGCTGGATTGTAATGACACGAATTATGAGGATTCAGGGTATATATCTCAGGTCCTCGTACGCAAAAACGGTGAGAAGAGCGGGCTAACGAAGTCAGAATGGAGCAAACTTAGAGTCTACGAACTCGTCTCGATGTCCCGAATGCAAGGCAGGGGTCAAAAAGGTCGAACGCTTGACCGAACGAGAAATGACCAAAAAACCCTTGAAAGAGAAAATTACGATCAAGCCCCTACACTCAAAAGGAGCTGCAAACCAGGCCACATAAATCACATAATTACATAATCAAAAGCAGAAGAAAGTCGACACGTGGCGTAATCCGTACACTGGAAGAGGGGGGCGTTACAGGTTCGTTCCGTGGGTGACCAGGAGGAGTTTTAGAAGTGTCTTGGGTTCGTTTCGTTCGATGTAGTCGACAAGGTGAGGTTTTCTTCCTTTTAGTTAAAACAACCTACAACCGTACCTGTATTTCGAGCTCGCATGTGACTTATGTATATATATATACTTAGATATGTGAATGATACGTATTTTGAGGGAATTATCCCGTTTTGTTATGGAATCATTTGAAAACGCTTTTATACATATACGTAACCTATTTTACGTTTGTTTGATTTGAAAAGGGTTGGTGTGTGTGAATATTTTAAAGTTGCGAAATTTGACTTTGAAATATAAGTCGGAAAAATTATGAAATTTCAAAAATTATGAATTATGAACTATAAACTGGGCCCCGGAGGTTTGTACGAAGGAGCCCCGGGACGGTGTCGGGCCTTCGAGTCTACTCTTAAGCACAACCTCCATATGTAGGAAAGGATGTACCGGAACCTACCAGGAGGTTTGGTTGGGGGATGGAGTCCCAAGGGTTGGAGAAGCATTGAGCACTCCCCTCAACCGTTAAGATGGTTAGAGGCGCGTACGACCCCTTCCATCGCCGGAGAAGTGGTAGGTTTATACGATTTGGTTTCTTATGATTATGAAAGGAGTTAGGTGGGTTTGAAACTCGTTCTCACTGAGTTGTTATGCTTTTGATTATGAATATGGTTCGTGAAACGGGAGTGGACTTCAAGTTTATAAAATTGGTTGATTTTGGCCTTCGGCCTTAAACCTTTTTCCTTATATATAGTATCACGGGATAAAATGTTTTAGATTGCAAAAACCACGCCCTAGTTCATGAACTCTTTAATTTTGAATATGCTATGCTCGTACGTATATGTACGTGTGCGTGTGTTAGCCCCCTCACCAGTCGCTAGGACTGACCCCTCCTCGTTATTTTCTTTTTCCCCTTGTTTCTTTTGAGTTACAGGTGCTCGTGGGAGTTATGCTGGGAGGTGGTCGTTTGGTCGGGTCTTGGGTTTTGTTATTTAGTTTAATGCATCATTTTAGTCTATTTTGTTCTCTTGAACTTATGGAAATCATGTATATTTGAATATGAACCGAATTTGAGAAATATATATAATAATAATTTAAATTTGAACTTTGATATTTGCATCTGTCGTTATTTGGAGAGCATGTATGTTTGTATTTTGAATCCTGGAGCTTCCGCATGTGTTATTGAATCTGATTGCGCACTCTGATTTAGGGTCTAGACCGCCTAGCATAGGAGAGATTTTGTTTGTCTCCCGTTCGCCTTAGTTTGATGCATGTGCGGAGTTCCTATTTCATTACACGTGTTAGGCTATGGTGCGGGAGATGTAGTGCTCTGCGCTCCGGGATGCTACAATGATAAACAAAATTTCGAAGATTAGATTAAAATTTTTAAGATGTTAGATTAGGTGTCAGCTCAAGAAACGATATGGAGATTTTTTGAATTTAATTTAAATGAGATTAATCCAAAAGTTATCAATTTAGATCTACATTTTCCAAAGTAACAATACACAACTTATTGACCGAATCAAAACTTGAAGGACATTTTGACTTTGGATCATTATTCTAAAACAATGGTTCTTGAACAGTTTTCAATATGCTCGAAAAACGAAAATATAAAAAAAAATACAAAGAATTTCAGAGCATTATCCATGAGACAAGTAAGGAAAATGTTTTCAAAAGATTTGGAGAAAGAATTGATGGCAGGATATAACAAACTATTGCAACAAGAAGAGATTATTTAGTTTTAAGAGTCGAAAATTAATTAGCTCCAATTCAGGGATAAACATGCACGCTTCTTTCATCTCTCAACCGTAACGAAAAGAACGAGGAACCAGCTGAATGCTTTCAAAATAGGTAATGAATGGGCAACCAATAATGATCAACTGAAGCCACACACTTGGGAGTACTGCACCAAACTCTTCAGTGGAGATACCATTGAAGAAGTGATGAATCTTGATATTAGCTTGCACCAGCGAACCCTAAGGTGTTAGCAGAAAAGTAACTTGGAAAGAATGACCTCAAATGAGAAAATCTTGAGGGTAGTGAAGAACATGTACCTTTACAAAGTGCTGAGAGTAGATGGTTTCCAAACTTACCTTTTCAAACCTATTAGGATATAGTAGGAGATTCAATGGTGAAATCCATCAATGATTGCATGGAAAGAGAATTAATTCCCCAGAAGGATTTTCGGTTATTTATTTGTCTAATTTCAAAAATTAATACTCCAGAAAAATAAACGAGTTTCAACCCATTATGTTATGTAATGTATTGCTAAAAAATGATCACCAAGATGATTATACTCCGTTTAAGCCGTATATCAAAGAAATTATGGGATCGAACCGGAATAGTTTCATTCCTGGCCGAGGCACCCATTATAATATCTTGATGCTTAAAGAAGTGTTATGAATGCTACATCATTCTAATGATAAAAAAAATGGGCATGGTGATGAAATTGATTCTTGAAAAGGTGTACGACAAAACCCGTTAGAATTGTCTTAGAAAAACTTTAATTTCTTCAAATTCTCAAAGAAAATCATCAATATCATTATGAGCAGAATGTAGAGGATACAATTGGATATTATATAGAATGGTACCGATGGAGGCTGTACGAATGTATGGCCTTAGATATGATAATCACTCTCGCCTTAGTTATTTTACTCTACACGGAACAACTTACGTATATAATTTAGGAGACCATTTCATCCGGACCTGGAAGCCAATTACGGTATGTCAGGATAGCTCTCACATCTCACACTTGGTTTTTGTGGACAACTTAATATTGGGAGCCAAAGCTATCGTGGATGGAGCAAAGTGCATTCAAAGTGTGGTTGAAGCGTTTTGCAAGGCGTTGGGCCTCAAATTAAACTTCAGTAAATCACATGTGTTGTTCGCACCTTATGTGTCAAATGATTTAAAGTAGTAGGTTAGTAAAATTCTGGGCATGAAAAGTATATACAACTTAAGGAACTATTTGGGGATGCAGATGAACTTTAGTTGAAACTATAATGAACATTTTTCGATTGTGATTAAAAGAGTCAAAAGGCGCCTCTTGGGATAGAAAGTCAAAACGACAAATCTTTTCAGACGAATGACACATATTTAGTCCATCACGATCTCAATCTCCATCTACCACATGCGCACAAATTAGATCCCCAATCACGTGTGCGATAAACTTGATCGACTCAAGCACAACTTTCTTTAGGAGACAGAGTTTTACTTTCTCATTGCAATTCGAAGAGTAGTAGTTATCAATTGAAAATTATATAATTGAGAAAGTACAATCTGAGGTATAAATAGAAAGAAAAATAGAAATACTCATTAAATCAAACTAAAATTATGGAGAAGAAGATGGAGATTTGGGAAAGCTAGGGTAATATTGAAAATGATTATATGCCAAACTCGTAGTTTTGGGATATGAATATTTAGTTTAAGGTAATTATATTAAAATTGGTGATTGTTGGGGACATATCCATTGGGCCTTTAATGGAACCAAACCTATGATGCACGGATATGGACACGGCGATACGAACACGACAAAACACGGATACGAAGACACAAATATTTTCTTGAATTTCCCACATGAGAAGTGTCGGACACGGTGTCGGACACGAGTGTCCAACATGATACGACACGGCAAAATGATATTTTTAGAAGTGTTTGTGCATCATAGAGCCAAACCTAAGATCGACTGAGGAGTAGGCTAGTCAGTTCTCTATAAGGTGGCAAACTGAGGAAGCGGCGTGAGGCGAACCAATGAGAGTAAAACCAAGAGAGGTTAGCACATATGGGATTCTATGAAATATCCAACAAGTCATAATTAAGTTTGAAAATAAGAACGAATCTAGGTTAAGAAGAGAACGAGTAACTGAGATTAAGAGGAGTATGATATCTATAAATAAGGGAAGAGGAATCATTAAAGGCATAAGCAAGAATAAGAGAGAAAATGAGAAAAAAGAGTGATTATAACAATATTTCTCAAGATTATGAAAAAAAAAATAATAATAATATTTTCATTTTAAATGATGGAATCGAGGTCGAAATTATAGAAAAAAATAAGGTGCAAAAGTCATAGTTTTGAAAGTGAATATGACTTTTACATTTTGAATGACAATAAAAAGATTCTTCAAAATTTTATAAAGAAAATTAAAAATAAATCATAAATTATCAAACACAGATTTTTTAAATATGTCCTTTTATTTTATTAATTAAATATATTTGAAAGTTATAAACTATTACTTATGGTTAAAAGATAGAATTATTTGGACAAATTATTATACACTTCAAAACTTTTTTTATATAATAATATAATTTTAAATATTTTTATTGTTTATTTATTTGAATGTTTCTCTACTTTGAATTTCTACTTATGATTTGAAAGAGAGATTTCATATAAATATTTTTGTATGTGTAGCTTTTTAAAGCAAAATAGTTCATTAAAATTGTTATTATATTTATTTAATCAAATTAGATATTTTTATTATTCTAATTTATTTAATAAATATAATAACTAAACTTATTTAAATAAAATTAAATGATAAACCTGCAATGCACGTTCATTTCACTAGTATATTATAAAAGTACGAGTTGGATTTTTAGTTTCTTACAAAATATAGATCGCCTAAAATATCCTCACAATAATTATGTCAATAACTATTAGTCAAGGATAATGATGTAAATACAAGTTATAAATTATTAATTTAACTATATTTAAAAAGCACTTATTAACTTAAAATAGTCAACTTACCCAAAAAAGATATATAGTTCAACAAGGATTGTTCTAATATTAATATATTAATTAATTGTATTCAAATTTTATAATATAATTTGTCTATTTTTAATTTTAAGGCCTATAATTTAAAATGTTATAATAAGATATATCTAATGAATTGGAAAACAACAAATTGATTCACTTTATAAATTTTAATAATTTTTTGTAATTTTGTAAAATAAAATATTATTTAAATTGAATGAGTTATATAAGAACTTTCAATAAATCAATTCTAATGTAAATCTAGTTATATAAGTCCATAGTTCTAATGATCTAAATTCATAAACTTTCTTAAATTATAATCATATTATAATTCTATAAACTTATCTAATTAACAAAATAATATAATCGAATGATTTACATAAAATATTTTTCAATAAATTAAATATTCTAATGTAATATTTTTTAATTAAATAATAATAATATAATTGTAATGATCTAAATCTAACTAACCATATAATCTTTCTTTAGTTTATATGATAAAATATAAATTAAACACGTAAAAGTATTAATAGCGTTTTTGTTTTCTTACAACTTAATATAGCACAATTTAGAATTGTGTGTCGTCGGATCAAAGTTACTTTAAGTTAAGAATCCTAAGAAGGCTCAATGTGCGTGCACATAAAAATAAGATATAATCTAATTTTATAAATATTTTTTATAGTATTCGATTAAACATTCCTTAAAGTTTTTATATAAATATACTTTTTTAATTATTTCTACTACATACATTGATGGTGCAAGAACTGGAAAGGAATTAAAACACCAACACTTTCAAGATTTGTTTAAAAGAAAAGGGGAAGACCATCATAGGCAAGGTGCCTCAGGAACTGGGTTTCCTTTTGAGCGTGGGTTCCTCCAGCTAGGATAACACCAAGAGTGCAAGCGTGATAGAGGTGCAGCTGAGGTGAATGGAATGTAGTGGAGGAAGAAAAATGGAGGAATGTATGCCCAGTTTATGCAGAGTATTCTTGTAGAAAAAGATGACTTGGGAAGAATGCAAGTGCTTCCCTCTATTTATATGTTAGGGATAAGAGGGTTTAGGTAATTTGACCAGGTGGTCCAAAACCTGTGTTGCCCTAACACGTGGCGACCTGTGACGGTATGAAAGTGATGCCTCTGAAAAGTGGGCGGCGTGCCAGGAATGAGGTGCATGCTGCCACTGTGTCAGAGGTTGTTGGCGAGTGCCGAGCGTCTGGGAAGGCTTTAGATATGGGGTACAGGCGTACGGATTCCTGTGCCCTGGTGTATGCCTTGGCCGAGCGTTAGTGATGCTCGTAGGGACATACGAAGGGGTTTGCCCAGCAGATGTCCATCGAGCATCAACAACCCGAGCGCGTTCAAGGATGGACCCTCGTGAAGCGCTTACCTAGGGATGGGATGGCCTTGAGGGCCCCAGCCTGGGCGTCGGGATGGACAGTTGGGCTTGGATTCGTAGTCAAGCAAGTGAATGGGCTGGGTCGTCCCGTGAGCCCATTAATGCGAGCGTCCAAGCTCTAAGTAAGTAGATGGCGACACGTGGATGACTCTGATATGAGCGTGAGTTTATGTCTTATCATTTTGCCCCCCCAAATTTTGTAGTAGCGCTTGAGCGCACTATAGAATTTCAGAGAAGCAAGCTTTGAACTTTTTTGAATATTTGAGGGTCAAGCTTCAAGGATGAAGTGACTATTTGTCTTCCGTAACGGGCACGTTCTGACTTCGCCATAAATGAAGTCATGTCCGCATTAAATGCTGAGTGGGAACATGGGCGCGTATACTCCGGGAGACGTGAGGCGGTTACCAAAAGTGGGGGGACTTTCAAGGCGGGAAATGATTGCGTTTTCAAATCCCTAACCCTAGTTAATGCCAGCTTTTGCCCCTATAAATAGGGAAAGAGAAAGCCTTTGAAGCCTTTCACGCCTTCAATCTTCCTCAAGCAAACTTACAGCAAAAAAATCTGTGAATTTCTGCAAACTCCAGCAAGTTTCTTCATTCAATCGTTAGGTAACATCCGCGTAATCTCTGATTTCTTGTACTAACTTTAGATTTAGGTTGTGTGTGAGCGATACTTTTGGTGAGGAACCCTTTTCTACCATTGAATTCACTCCGGAATCCTTCTTCCCCACGGAACTTTTGTGAAAAGCTTCATCTTCAAGAATCGAAAACTAGACATGGCGGAAAACAATGTTGAAGCTTATGTGAGGGAGATAGACGAGATGTCTGTTGGGAGTTCTTCCCCTCACGATAACGTTCCCGTGGCCGTACCCCTGGCGAGGGCCTCACTAGGCAATGCGATCCCCACCGCTATTCCTGTAGCACGGGCTCCGATAGAGGCTGGGGATGAAGAGCTTGATGCCGCCATTCAAGGGATAAACGAACGGGATCCTGAAGGGGTAAATGACCTCTTTGAAGAGATGAACAAGATGATGGAGATGTAGAGGCAAGGGGAGAGAGTGTTTCCTATGTTGAGAAGCGCTGTAAGGCCTCAAGACCATCGGATTGCGGTGGCGATTGCGGCTCCTGAGGGTGATGCAGGGCCATCCGGGCGTCAAGTCGATGGTGAGCCCCCCCGCAAACGACAGAGAAAGGGAAAGGAGCCAGTGAACCGGGTGAGGCAGAACAATCCTCATCAAACAGACAGATCGCCTGATGAAATTGAGAGCATCTTGAGGCTCGAAGATTTAGCGGAGTTGAAGTCCAAGGCTTATTGGGATGATAGTGTGTACTGGACTCGCTTGCCCTCGAGTGGTGAGAGGGCTTATTAGAGCAATGACAGTATACTTAGACTCCGTCCTGGCCGGTGGTTTGAGATTTTCGATTTCGCCCGTTGTCGCCAACATCTATAACTACTTAGTTCTAAGCCCCACTCAAATTCTCCCCAACGGCATTGCTCTAATAAACACCTTTGTGATCTTGATGAGGGCTATGGGCCACGAACCTTCAACAGCTTAATCCAAGTGGCCCGTTCTCCCCGCTCGTCTCAGACTGATGGGTTCTATTATGCCCAAGCTAAGTCCGGGCTGAAGATGATTGATTCGCCCTCGACGTCGTACGGCGAAAACTGGAAAGAGAAATACTTCTTCGTTGAGGCGCCCGGGGGGGGGGGGGGTTTGGAGCTTACCGAGGGTGGATAGTACACAGAGACGGCCCTCTGGTTAGGGATAGATCCGCGAATAAGCTCTTCGAGCACTGGACGAAGAGTTTGGCCCTCGTGATGAAAAATGAGAGAAAATGGATTAAGGCCAAGGATCTGATGAAGAACGAGGGGGTACTATTCCGCTATGGACTTTCCTGCCCTCCATAAATGATACTCAATCCTCCCGCTGACATCATGGGCCCCGACGGTCAGACTCTAGCAACTAACTCTTCTAACAATTAGGATAGCACCACTAACTTGTTTAGGTTGTAATATTTTTATAGTGATTATCTATATATCATCCTTTTGACGCTCGTGGTTTTATTTTTCAGACGTTCAAATACGGACAGCTGGGATGGATGCCGAGAGGGTTGCCGAAATGATGCGCGCTCAGTGGGCGGGCGCCAATCAGCAGTAGCAGCAACCACAGCAACAGGCCCAACCCTCTAATGCTCCGAGAGGAAGGGGAACCCGACGAGGACCAGGGAGAGGCGATGGAGGTAGGGACGCTCGCAGGGGTGCCGAAAATGAGGTTCAGATCGTCGGTCCCATTGAAGATTTGACCATCGGTGGCACTCGGGGTGCCACTCCTCCTCCTGCTGCTCCTGGTGAGCCAACAACCCTTAGTTCTAGTAACTCCCGCAACCGCTCGGGGGAGTTGGCCTGCTTTCACGATGCGGTGAGGGCTGACCGCCCAGGGAAAAGGAAGAGGTTGCCAGACTCCATCCCCATCTCCGGGAAAGAGAAGGAGGTGATTGTGGGCCACCGTGGCGAGGGTAGTGATACCTCATCGTCTAAGGATGAGGATTTTTGGAAGATTAGATGCCGGGGGGACGCTCGGTATAAGCACCAAAGAACGGACGACCCTATCCTCCTGAAGAAGAGTGCAGCCACCACCAACTTGGTTGCGGAGATCGTCGGGAAACTCCAATTCTCCGGCGATCATGACAAGATGAATGAGCATGACGCCGCTCGGGTTGCGGATGATGCTTATCACGCTCTCCTGACGATAAGTCTTTTAGATACCTTTGTGAAGCTTCAATCTTTTTTGCTTTTACTTCTGATAATGACCCTCGCTTCTGGCTTTTCAGGAAGTAATCCCGAGGCTGAAGAACTTACAGGGTCGAGCGCAAGCCTACTCTTAACACAAGGCCAAATACAAGAAGTTACTGCGCATCTCCGACCCCGGCCAACTGCAGGAGGATTACAATAATGTTTGTGCTCAACTTACCGCCTCCAACCTTGAAAAGGACAAGCTGAAGGAGGACTTGAAGCGGTCAGATGATGCGTACTTAGCCCTTGATGATCGCCACAGGAAACTCAAGGAGAAGCGCGATCAGCTGAGGGTCACCAACAGAGAGCTTGGCGAGCTGTTGGCTGAGAGCACTCGGCAAAATGAGGTAACCAAGAAGACTCTCGCTGAATTACAGGAGAAGGTGGTCGGCTTGGAGATGAAGGTGGCATGGGAGGCGGTGACAAGATTTGTGCGCTCGAAGGCTTTTGCTTTTGCCGCCAACCTCCATTGCTTCGATAACGCTCGACACTTCTTCTGGAAAGCTGTGGGCCAGATGGTGAAGTTGGGAATGGCTCCTGAAAGCACTCGGACTGATGAGCGCTTGCTAATAGACTTAGATGAAAATCTGGAGTCAATCGTCCGTACTGGGGACCCAACAGATAGCCTGACGGAGCCAGAGTACGAGGATCTGGTGACGATGCTCCAAAGGGACTTCATGACCGCTAACCCGATAGATCCCGAGCCTATCCAAGTAGAATACGACGGTATCACCGTCGACGCTCAAGTTGGCGAAGAAGCAGGCGACGCTCAAACTTCTAATGCCAACGTGCTGGCCCCAGTTCCTCTCTCAACTGCCCCTCTTGAGCCCGAGAGTCAAGCCCAGTGATGCGTTCTCTGTGTCCTCCACAATTCTGCCCGTTCTATTTCATTCCTGTTTTAAATTCCACCCTTGTTTATGAACATCTTTAATCTGTATTTGCTCTTCGTACTTTTGATAGGGTATCTGAACTTGCTCTTTATCTTTTGCTTGAATGTTTCTGTAAATGAAGCTTAATTTCCTTCATTTTGGATGTTGGGCCTTGTTGTCTCTTGGTTTTTGTTGTTTGTATGCTCGTCTTGGTTGATATTTGGATATCTATGACGAGAGTGTACGGGCACGAGGCTGTATCTTATGAGGGTACCCTGGCTATATACACAGTGAGGCTCAAACTTAAACTTAGAAACCCACTGGGATTTAGCTAAGTATTAGCCTCAAACATGTGATGCGTACTTCTAATTTGAGCATTCCAGTAACATGAATGATCTTAGAAATCAACTGTAAGATTTGCTAAGTATGGAATAAAAGCGAGCGCGGCTGTGATGTTAGCTTCATATTTAGGTATCCGTGGGAGGATTAGCCTAGTGATAGCTACTTATGAGCGCACTCATACCTAAGAGGATGAGGGTCATTGGGAGCTTACGAATGCAAACTGGTGTGATCAGCATCCAGTTGGTGCAAATCAAGCATCTAGCCTCCTACCTTTTCGACACGCTCATCCTTAGGGTTTACACGCTTATAAGCGTCAAACTGTTCAGTGTGGAGGGTTCTCAACACACAGAGAGCGTTGATTTGAAGTTAATGGGGCGTTCACTAAGCCGTCCGACGTGGAGGACGCTCGACACGGAGTAAGCCTTTAACCTGATTGATTACCCAAGCCATTAATCTAAGAAAAAGCAAGTAAATGACATAATAATTGGTAAAACACTTACTGTTGTGCTTGCAATTAATAATAATGACTGTTACGCTTTCTGTCAAAAGAAAGTACAAGGTGCCACGAGCGGGCAATTACAAAGGTTGGCGTTTACACATAGAACCGTCTAAGGTTACATGCATTCCACGGTTTAGGGAGACGCTCGCCTTGCAAAGTCTCTAGTAGGTAGGTATTGTTCGCTCGTACCTGAATGACCTTGAAGGGGTCTTCCCAATTGGGGTCCAACTTACCTACATGTTTGGAGACTTCAACTTTTTTGAGGACCAAGTCCCCTAACTGGAAAGTCCTCTCTCTGACGCGCTTGTTATACTGGTGGGCTACGGTCGCTTTGTATATGTGGATTCGAGTCCAAGCAGCATCTCTTCTCTCATATAGCAAATCCAATTCGAGCGTCCGATTGGTCTCGTTGGTTACAGGCTCAAAGTAAGCCACGCGAGCGGATTCTTGAGTAATTTCTGCAGGTATCATTGCCTCGGAACCATACACGAGGGAGTAAGGGGTTTCCCCTGTTGCCGCTCGGGGGGTAGTACGGTACGCCCAGAGGGCTCCTTGAAGTTCTTCTGCCCATTCCCCTTCTTACTTTCGAGCATAGTTTTTAGATGCTGGAGTATGGTTCGGTTGGTCACCTCAGCTTGACCATTAGCCTGAGGGTGGCCCACGGAAGTGAAGCGCTGCTCAATCCCTAGTTCGTAGCACCAATCTCGTGTGTAAGCGGAGATGAATTGGGAACCATTATCTGATATGAGGACCCTCCGGATGCCGTATATGTTGGGATAAATGCCCTGAAAATCCAATTATATTGTAAATATTTTGGATTAATAAAACTGAAATTAATGCAAGTTATGAGTATTTTACAAATTTAATAATTAATGACGTGTGATGATATTTTTATATGAAATGTGTTTCATAGGAAAAGACTTTAAATACCAGAAATCACGTGTCATTAAAGTTCTAGTCGGTATGATAAGAAATTGTTCTTATCAAGACTATAATGTGTTATATAAGATGATTAGTCTTTCGTCATAGGGAAATGGTGTTTCCGATTATGACACACTGATGATTTTCAATGAGATTGGAAACATCGAACTGGGCCACTGAGATTGTTCATTTTATACTGCTATCTAAAATGAATAAAATCTCGGAAGCATTAGACTCTTAATCCTGATAGTGTTTCTACTTTAGGCATGTAGTGTTAATCACTGTGATGTACTCAGAAGTGAGGTCTCGGTAACGGGTGGCCAAAATACTTTGTACGTTCGGTGATTGCATAAAATGTGCTGAAGAGAAATATTGATCGAGGAATCTGTAGCCTTGCTGGAAGGTTAAAGATATCCCTGAAATAGATTTGCAAAAGTTCAAATAAAACTTTGGCCAAAGTACTTCGTGTGTGCGTCACCGAAGTTGTATGTTGAATGTGTTTCACATACACGGAATTTGGACTTAAGACGAATCAAGAAATTTCAGATTGGAAGTGAAAAATAAATGATAGTAGTATTAATTTATTTTTCATGGATATCTGTATAGAGGAGTAAAATGCAAAATTATTCTAGATCGAGAAATTCGTGAATAATTTAATTAATTTTAGAGTTTAACAATATTTATTTAGTGGAATTAAATATTGTTAAACGGTAATCAATTATTATCATGGGATGATAATAGATTGACCCGTTTGGAGCTAAGATTAATTAGTCCTGCAGGTCCCCCCGCAAGCCCCAACGAAGATCAAAGAGAAAATATTAAAACGAGAGAGAGAGATAAATTTTTCAAAGAGTTTGAAAATAGCCAAATAATTTATTTTTTGAGAAAATAAATTAAATTCTAAAGAGTTGGAAATGCCCAAATTTTATTTTGAAGAAAATAAAATTTTTCGAAAAA
Organism: Lantana camara; assembly: GCA_037501455.1. Lineage (NCBI taxonomy): Eukaryota > Viridiplantae > Streptophyta > Magnoliopsida > Lamiales > Verbenaceae > Lantana > Lantana camara. The sequence goes on along the minus strand of CM074858.1, from coordinate 90,074,880 downwards.
AAAAAAAGAAGTTTTTTTTGCTGACGTGGCAGCTGACGTGTCACGCCACGTCAGCGGGTTAGCGCCGCGTGGCGCTGACTGGGCGCCAAATGGCGAGACACGTGGACACATGAGATCGCGCCAAGTGGCGCGAGGTCAACGGTCCAGATCAAGCCTTGAAATGAACCGGGTCGGAGCACGGGTCGGATACGGGTCGGTCACGGTTTGACCGACCTGGACACGTGGACAAATAGGGATTTGCCACGTGGATGGGGGGTCTAGACCACCTGGACCGATCGGTTCATGGGCGAACCGGTCTGAACCGCGGTCTGACCAAACCGGAACGGACACGTGGCAGCTGCCTGGTGCAGCGTGCGTGCCACACGCGCCAAGCACACGGCCGCCACATGGGCTGCGCGTGTGGGCGCGTGCGGCCACGTGTCGGTGCGTGCCGCCCGGCGTTGGCGTCCTTACGGACCAAGCTTCCACATGGCAGTCTCCGATTGGCCATCGGAGCTTGGGGCGCAAGGCTAAAAACTGAAAATGCCGCGGGTATCCCTTATTTGAGGCTATAAATAGGGGCTTCAACTTTGTTTTTTCATTCAACAAAAATTTGGCTTCCTTTTTCAGTTTAAAAGCTGTCCGAGAGTCTCTCTCTCATTCTAATTGATTAATCATTGATTAAGGATTAATTAACACTTAATTATGTGGTTATATAATTAATATATAATCTACTTAATTATTAGAAAATAGGGATTTTCAGGTTTTAGAAAAAAGGGTTTTTCTGTAAAATATTTTCTCTAAGTATTTAGCGAAATACTGCCGGAGCCCACACTCCAATTTCTTAATCGGGGATATTGCGGGGAAGCTCTGCCGGTTTCACGAGAAAATATCGAGGTGCTGGAAAAGTGCCGTTGATAGCCAAATTTGCAGTATGGTAATACCGTTATGCTGCCCAAATTATTATTTGCATATTGTGATTATATGCTAGATGATTTAAAATTATGTTATCGATGCCTGTATATATTAGAGTTATGCTGCCCGATTTATTCCGCTGCTTTATTAAAATATTTTGGAAATATTTTGATAACGAGGTTATGGCGAATTTTTTTTTGAAATATTCCGCTGTACCGTCACTCTGCTTCGGGCCCGCCACAATCCAACAACTGGTATCAGAGCAAGGGCTCTGATTATATACTCGCATTGATAAAGCATAAGATGCATAATTTTAAATCTGATACTGTGCACGTAAATTCTGTCAAAGGAGACTGGGTTTTAAGTGGGACCGTTGTGACCCCTCCAGTGTTTCCTGGGAATTTGCGTGGAATAGTAATTTACTGGGAATTGATTTCAATAATCTTCCTGGTTAATTGCCGAATCAGTAAATATGATTTAAATTATGTGATAATTTAAAACATATTTATTTAAGGGCCATTAAAAATTTAAAACGTGATAATTATGTGATAATTATTTGCAAGCATGGTTTTAATTTAAAAAATGGCATGATAATATGTGATATTATGTTGTTTCAATTATGCATGATTTGTTTAATATGATTAGATAAATAATGTTTAATAGAGATTAAATACGATGCATAATTGGATTAATATTTTTTGGCTTAAATTAATAAAATGATCCTAGTGGGAGCTTATTAATTAGATTAATTACTTCCAAAAATTAATAAGATGCCAAAAGTGATTATTTAATAATCAAAGATAATCCACAAATTCTATAAAATTTAAGTGGGAGCGAGATGAAAAGAGTTGGATTCTCACGGCCTCCATTACCCGTCTATAGTATAGTGAATATATACTACTCCCTTCGGAGGGTATGTATTCGAGGTATACAAGATTAGGCTTCTACGGATAGAATGAAATACGGGGAAAGTCAGCTCGACCACGCCTCCGTGGAGTGTCTGATCTACTCGTACGATTTTCTAGGTAATGGTATACGCTTGACTAAGTGATATATTAACCTCCCTTCGGAGCTATGTTACCTTCACTTAGAGGCCAAAGGTTAACGTGGTGGATTAACATAGTTTGGTAAGAGTTACCTAGATGACATGTTAATTAAGATTAATTCTTGCTTTTCTAAGCGGTTTTCGACCTCGCTTCCGGGGAGTCAACTGCGGTTAGATAAGTCACCATTGTGTAAACCAAAAATGCTTATGTGGATTTCATTTATTGGTTAGACGCAAAAGAAGTAAAATACAGAATCATAACTTGCGCTATTTTAAAATATTTCAGTTTTAAAACAATGACGACCGCTAGCCCGCTTCAATCGATCCTAAAGGAAAATAGGCTTGAAGGGTCTAACTATGCTGACTGGAAAATGAATCTTGACATCGTGCTTGGTCACGAGAATCTGAAATAAGTGCTCACTGAACCTTGTCCAGGGGTACCGGAAACTACAGCCAATCAGGAAATGAGAAATGCTTATGCCAATTGGATCAAGTCCAATGATTTGGCTAGGTCATATATCCTGGCTTCTGTCTCCAATGTTCTCAAGCATCAAATGCATGAGATGCCAACTGCTAGGAACATGATGGATCATCTCCATCAAATGTTTGGAGGACAGAATCGAGCCAAGAGGCTCGAATTGATGCGGAGGCTGTTAGTTACCAAGATGTCTGAGGGATCACCTGTTCAGGATCATGTTATGAACATGATGGCTTGCCTGAACGAAATTGAAAGCCTTGGTGCTAAATTTGATGATCTCAGCAAGCAGGATATGATCCTATGCTCTCTGCCAAAGTCGTTCGACACATTCAGGCAAAATTATTCTTTGAACAAATTGGATTTTTCTCTGCCTGAATTAATGAACGAACTTAAAGTGGCAGAGGGAGTGATGAAAGCTAAGGGAACTGTTCTCCTGGCTTAGGCGTCGACTTCCACGGCTCCAAAGACCAACAAGTGGAAAAAGGGAAAGGGAAAGATTCCCAATCCCAAAGAAAGATTCCCAATCCCAAGAAAAAGGTTCAGAAGAAGAAAGGGAAACCCAGCAAGGGAAAATGTTTCCACTGCGGAGAGAATGGGCACTGGAAGAGGAATTGTCCAAAATACTTAGCAAGTCTTCCTGCTAAGCCATCTGGACAAGGTATATTGATATCTTGTTTGATTGAATTATGTTTAGTTGGAAGTCCACCAGATTCCTGGTGTGTGGACTCGGGTTCAACTAATCATATCTGTAATTCGTTACAGGGGTTCAAGCTAACCAGAAAGCTTGAAGATGGTGAGATGCAGCTACTGCTCGGGGATAATACAAGTATATCTGTATTAGCAGTAGGGACTGTAAATTTATATTTTGGTGATAGGGTTTTGGTACTGAAAGACATTCTATATATACCGTGTGTTCGCAGAAATCTGATTTCTGTGAGTTGTTTAATAAATAATGGTTTCAATGTTTGTTTTGAACAAAATTTTGCCATTACGCAAAACAAAAGGTTTATTTGCTCTGGCACGGTAAAAGATGTTCTTTTCTTGTTATACCCCGATAAAAACCCTAATTTCGAACTTAACACTACTAAGCTTGACTTGCCATCCAAAAGAAAAACTCCTATGCCTAACGAGGCGTATAAGTGGCATTTATATCTTGGTCATATTAATCCAAATAGGATCCAAAGACTAATTTCAGATGAATTGTTGAGTCCCTTAGACTTAACAGAACTACCTGTCTGTGAATCCTGCTTGGAAGGTAAAATGACCGAGAGATCTTTTAAATCTAAAGGTAATCGAGCCACAGAATTGCTTGAGTTAATTCATACGGATGTGTGTGGTCCTATGAGTATTCAAGCAAGAGGAGGTTTTGAGTATTTCATCACCTTTACGGATGATTACTCCAAATACGGATACGTTTATTTGATGAGATATAAGTCTGAATCTTTTGAAAAGTTCAAAGAATTCAAGGCTGAAGTTGAAAATCAAATTGGAAAACGTATCAAAGCACTTCGATCAGATCGTGGTGGTGAGTATCTGTCTACAGAGTTTCTAGAATTTCTCACTGCAAATGGGATTAGATATCAATTATCTGCACCGGGTACACCCCAGCAGAATGGTGTTGCAGAAAGGAGAAATAGAACTCTGATGGAAATGGTAAGATCTATGATGAGTCATGCTACCCTACCAAGTTCGTTTTGGGGCTTTGCACTCGAAACGGAGACACACATATTAAACCTTGTTCCATCCAAGTCAGTTCCTAAAACACCAATGGAACTGTGGCGAGGGCGAAAGCCCAGTGTCTCCTATCTTCGGATATGGGGAACCCTAGCTCATGTGTTAAAGAAAGATCCTGACAAGTTGGAATTAAGAACAGAGGTTTGCTTGTTCATAGGTTATCTTAAAGGAACAAGAGGTGGTATATTTTACGATCCGAGAGATCACAAAGTGTTTGTGAGCACAAACGCTAAATATCTCGAAGATGATTTCGTAAATGACCACAAGGGTAGAAGCAAAATTGTGTTAGAAGAAATGACAACATCAGATTCTGAATTCCAAGAACCCGTAGTAACTGAAAATGTGTTAGATACATATGATGTACCAGATACAACATATGATGTAGGGACAAGTACACAACAGCCTCGTCGTAGTGGGAGGATTGTCAGGGCACCTGACAGATACTTAGGATTAACCCAAGTGGTTGAATCTGACGTATCTGATCCTGTCACATATGATGAAGCTATAAAGAATATAGACGCTGACCATTGGGTCAAAGCCATGGAATCTGAATTAGATTCAATGTATTCCAATAAAGTCTGGGAACTTGTAGAGGCGCCTGAGGGCATTAAACCTATTGGATGTAAATGGGTCTACAAGAGAAAAAGGGGAGTGGACGGAAAGGTTGAGACCTTTAAAGCAAAGCTTGTGGCAAAGGGTTATACCCAGAAAGAAGGTATCGATTATGACGAAACCTTCTCGCCTGTAGCAATGCTTAAGTCCATAAGAATTCTCCTATCCATTGCCGCTCATTTTGATTATGAGATTTGGCAAATGGATGTAAAGACTGCCTTCTTGAATGGGCACCTTCAAGAAGAGATATACATGGCTCAGCCTGAAGGCTTTATTGCCAGAAATCAGGAGCATATGGTATGCAAGCTTGATAGATCTATTTATGGTCTTAAGCAAGCGTCTAGGTCATGGAACATCAGATTTAATGAAGCAATTAAATCCTTTGGATTTATACAATTGCCTGATGAACCATGTGTGTACAAAAGACATCATGATAGTGTTGTAACATTTTTAGTTTTATACGTGGACGATATTCTACTCATTGGGAATGATACAGGAATATTTTCAGCAGTTAAGATTTGGTTGTCAAACCAGTTTGACATGAAAGACCTAGGTGAAGCCAGTTATATTCTAGGGATCAGACTTTGTCGTGATCGTAAGAATAAAATGATTGGTCTATCACAGGCAGCATATATAGATAAGATGCTGGCAAGATATAATATGGCTAACTCCAAGAAAGGATCGTTACCTTTCAGATATGGAGTTCATCTGTCTCGAGATCAGTGTCCCAAGAACCCTGAAGAGACAGAAGAAATGAAAGATGTTCCGTATGCTTTGGCAGTCGGAAGCCTCATGTATGCCATGTTATGTACAAGGCCAGATATCTGTTATGCTGTAGATCTAGTCAGCAGATATCAGTCAAACCCTGGACCCCAACACTGGATAGCTGTAAAGCATATATTGAAGTACTTGAGAAGGACTCGGGATTATATGCTTGTCTATCGCAGTGATGAACTCATTCCTATAGGGTACACGAATTCGGACTTCCAATCAGATTTGGACTCTAGGCGTTCGACGTCTGGATATGTGTTTACTCTAGGAGGAGGAGCCGTTAGTTGGAGGAGTATTAAGCAAACTTACATTGCTGAATCCACCATGGAAGCCGAATACGTGGCAGTTTCAGAAGCAGCCAAAGAAGCGTATTGGTTTCGAAATTTCCTAATGGATCTAGAAGTCGTCAAGGACGGACATACGCCGATCACATTGTACTGTGACAATGCTGGAGCGGTGGCCAACTCCAAGGAACCTCGAAGTCATAAACGTGCCAAGCACATCGAGAGAAAGTTTCACATTATACGTGATTATGTGGAACATGGAGAAGTGGCAGTAGTGAAAATTGGCTCAGTAAATAATCTAGCAGATCCCTTCACTAAGACTTTGGCGCAAAAGAGTTTTGACACGCATGTAGAAGGGATGGGTCTTAGATATGTAGCCAATTGGATTTAGGGCAAGTGGGAGATTGTTGGGATAAATGCCCTGAAAATCCAATTATATTGTAAATATTTTGGATTAATAAAACTGAAATTAAAGCAAGTTATGAGTATTTTACAAATTTAATAATTAATGACATGTGATGGTATTTTTATATGAAATGTGTTTCATAGGAAAAGACTTTAAATACCAGAAATCACGTGTCATTAAAGTTCTAGTCGGTATGATAAGAAAGTGTTCTTATCAAGACTATAATGTGTTATATAAGATGATTAGTCTTTCGTCATAGGGAAATGGTGTTTCCGATTATGACAAATTGATGATTTTCAATGAGATTGGAAACATCGAACTGGGCCACTGAGATTGTTCATTTTATACTACTATCTAAAATGAATAAAATCTCGGAAGCATTAGACTCTTAATCCTGATAGTGTTTCTACTTTAGGCATGTAGTGTTAATCACTGTGATGTACTCAGAAGTGAGGTCTCGGTAACGGGTGGCCAAAATACTTTGTACGTTCGGTGATTGCATAAAATGTGCTGAAGAGAAATATTGATCGAGGAATCTGTAGCCTTGCTGGAAGGTTAAAGATATCCCTGAAATAGATTTGCAAAAGTTCAAATAAAACTTTGGCCAAAGTACTTAGTGTGTGCGTTACCGAAGTTGTATGTTGAATGTGTTTCACATACAAGGAATTTGGACTTAAGGCGAATCAAGAAATTTCAGATTGGAAGTGAAAAATAAATGATAGTAGTATTAATTTATTTTTCATGGATATCTGTACAGAGGAGTAAAATGCAAAATTATTCTAGATCGAGAAATTCGTGAATAATTTAATTAATTTTAGAGTTTAACAATATTTATTTAGTGGAATTAAATATTGTTAAACGGTAATCAATTATTATCATGGGATGATAATAGATTGACCCATTTGGAGCTAAGATTAATTAGTCCTGCAGGTCCCCCCGCAAGCCCCAACGAAGATCAAAGAGAAAATATTAAAACGAGAGAGAGAGATAAATTTTTCAAAGAGTTTGAAAATAGCCAAATAATTTATTTTTTGAGAAAATAAATTAAATTCCAAAGAGTTGGAAATGCCCAAATTTTATTTTGGAGAAAATAAAATTTTTCGAAAAAAGAAAAAAAAAAGTTTTTTTTTTGCTGACGTGGCAGCTGAGGTGTCACGCCACGTCAGCGGGTCAGCGCCACGTGCCAAATGGCGAGACACGTGGACGCATGAGATCGCGCCAAGTGGCGCGAGGTCAACGGTCTAGATCAAGCCTTGAAATGAACCGGGTCGGAGCGCGGGTTGGTTAGGGTCGATCACGGTTTGACCGACCCGGACACGTGGATAAATAGGGATTTGCCACATGGATGGGGGGTCCAGACCACCTGGACCGACCGGTTCATGGGCGAACCGGTCTGAACCGCGGTCTGACCAAACCGGACCGGACACGTGGTAGCTGCCTGGTGCAACGTGCGTGCCACACGCGCCAAGCACACGGCCGCCACATGGGCAACACGTGTCGGCGCGTGCCGCCCGGCGTTGGCTTCCTTACGGACCACGCTTCCACATGGCAGTCTCCGATTGGCCATCGGAGCTTGGGGCGCAAGGCTAAAAATTGAAAATGCCACGGGTATCCCTTATTTGAGGCTATAAATAGGGGCTTCAACTTTGTTTTTTCATTCAACAAAAATTTGGCTTCCTTTTTCAGTTTAAAAGCTGTCCGAGAGTCTCTCTCTCATTCTAATTGATTAATCCTTGATTAAGGATTAATTAATAATTAATTAGGTGGTTATATAATTAATATATAATCCACTTAATTATTAGAAAATAGGGATTTTCAAGTTTTAGAAAAAAGGGTTTTTCTGAAAAATATTTTCTCTAAGTATTTAGCGAAATACTGCCGGAGCCCACACTCCAATTTCTTAATCGGGGATATTGCGGGGAAGCTCTGCAGGTTTCACGACAAAATATCGAGGTGCTGGAAAAGTGCCGTTGATATCCAAATTTGCAGTACGGTAATACCGTTATGCTGCCCAAATTATTATTTGCATATTGTGATTATATGCTAGATGATTTAAAATTATGTTATCGATGCCTATATATATTACAGTTATGCTGCCCGATTTATTCCGCTGCTTTATTAAAATATTTTGGAAATATTTTGATAACGAGGTTATGGCGAATTTTTTTTTGAAATATTCCGCTGTACCGTCACTCTGCTTCGGGCCCGCCACACCAACAGTATATGCAGATGATGTTCTTCCAAATGAAGTGTCTTACAACCTTAAATGTTATCTTTGATACCGCTTCAGCTTCGGCCCATTTGGTGAAATAGTCCACAGCGAGGATTACAAATTTCTTCTGACCGACCGCCATTGGAAGAGGTCCCACGATATCGATGCCCCACTGGTCAAAGGGCCATGAAACGTCAATAGGGATCATTTGGGCTGTCGGTAGTTGAGGAGTGTTGGAGTGAAACTAGCACTTGGGACATTTTTTAGAGTAGTTGATGGCATCATGCAGTAACGAGGGCCAGTAGAACCCACTCCTTAATACTTTCTCAGCCAGAATTCGATCGTCAGAATGATTCCCACTGTAACGCCCCAGTTTTTCAGTTTATAATAATGTGACGTAATTGTTTATAAATTGCGCTATTTAATTATTTAATTATATGATTAATTGTTTATAAATGTTTATATTTGTTTTAAACTATAAACTATTTCTATTTTAATTTAATTCATTTTATTTTACCTTGATACTTAGTGTTTAAATTCTCAATTAGGGTTTTATGTTACCTTAAATATTTCGGTAATTTCGTTAATTAATTTCAACCTGTTATTAGTTGGTTTTAATTTAATTAATATGGAATTTAAGTTTAGTAATTTATTTATAATAAAATGAATTCGTTCATGCGCATGAGTGTTCTATTTGTGCTTCGTTCATATATGTAATGATATCGGATTGGTATGGAAATTTAGTATGTCGTAAATATGTGTGTTATGAACATGCATGTATGCTCGGTTTATGTTTTCGGATTGATTTGACGTGTTTATGAATTTAATTTTGATTGTGGAACCAAATCGGGGGCTAACGAGCAATTAGCGCACCCTTGGTTCCGTGCGTGATATCTTGAGCTCGGGAATTCGGATTCGAATTCCGACACCTCCGTTGCCTTCGTATCGACGATTCGGAGACAATGGAACAAGCCTCATACCTTTTTGAAATCATTAAGACCTCCGAAATCCAACCGTAACGAGCAACTCGTGCAAGAAGAGCCCTTATGTTGACTAGTCTTCATGGTGGGACCCTTAACACCCCCCCTAACCTAACCATACCTTAACCATGGCTTGTGTACTTGAGTTAAACCCTTTCTACTACCCTTTTTGCTGCAAAAACCGAGCCAAAATATCTCCTCTCATTCTGCAACTGATCGATATGGAGGAAGAGAAGAAAGGAGAGAAAACCCTAGGCCACTCTTGAGATTTTGAGCTCAAATCTCTTCCCTCCTTCACCAAATCTTCAAGGTATGAATAATTATGTCTTCTCCACTCTATCATGCTTGATTTCACCTATTTAATACATGTTTTGGATCAGATTTGATTAGGGTTTGAATTATGAGATTGGTATGAACTTTTAGGGATTTTTTGTTCTAGTGACCTATTTGCTTGTGTAGCTGATTTCCTTGCTTGTAAATGAGTATATGAGCTTGTTTCTTGGCTTATTTCTTTCCTAACTGATAGTATATGATGTTAGGAGGATTTCTTCTCTTGCTCCTTTTATAAAATTTTGAGATATGGAGCTCCAAACTTGATGATCAAACTACTTCCCCTGTTTTCGAACTGCTGTGTGAAATTTTGTGTTGTTGCTTGATCAAATGGTCTCCATTTCGTGTGAATCTGCTTGGAGTTGATGTACACTCATTGTTATATATGTTAGCATTCATGTTTCAAGTATTTGGATCCATTTGAAGCCTCAAAACCGAAATACATGGCCTGTTTTTATGCATGCTCCATGACAGATTTGTTGCTGTTGCCTATGTGTGGTTGTTGGTCACCTTAATGTGCTTTAAATTGGGTCATCTTGCATATATATGATGTATATTAGTTGTTTAGTATGTTAGCATGCATTCCCCAAAGTTTCAGATCCAAATTCAACCCCTAAGTACTTGATCAAGGCATGATGGAATCATTAGGGTTCATATGTGCGATTTTGGCGACCCAGTTTTGTTGCATGGATTCGATGATCTTAACGTGTGATTTAGCCTTTGCACTCTAAATTAAAAATGTTCATAACATGCCAAATATGTTGTATATTAAGTTTCAGAGCATTTGGAGTTCATTTGGTATGTTTTTGGATTGATTTTCTATGAGTTCAGTTTTGCCGGAAAACTCTATGAACGCCCCAAGTTCTGTACCGTGACACCCCCGTGTCTCATTCACTCATAAGAGTGAGACACGGGCGTGTCACACCTTCTGGGCAGCTCTGTACTGAGCCACGCCCGTGGCTCAGTTTGGCTAGGGTTGGTGACACCCCCGTGTCCCTTCCCCTGCGCAGTCCGTGTTGCTTCCTTTTCGGTTTTTGATTTGTTTCACCTCTTGAATGACTTTATCTCCTTTTGTGTTGAACTATGAAATTGTTTTGCTATATGTTGGGAGCATTATGATGTAATTTCATGATATTTGGATGAGGGTTAAAGTATGCTTTTAGTGAATTACTTTGACGTGGCTTAAATGCTTCTATATGAAATATTAAGTACATTCTTACATTCTTTTGATGTCTTAAGTGATGTTCTTTGCCTTTTTTGTGTATCCTACTCAATGTAAACATGTTCGAAGGTATATTATGATTATGGTTCTAAGATTTTGTAAGATATTGCTAAGAATTAGGAAGGATATGAAATAAATGAGTATGATACCTTCACTTCTTGAAAGTATTTGAATGAATGGCTTGTTATACGCCTTAATGGCATTGATAGTGCACATGAATGTTTCTATGATATAACATGATCATATATGCATTCATTTCATATTCACTTCACTGCCGTGCGTCATATATGGTTCATTGAAGTCTCGAGTCTCACCAACACGTCATGTTGTCTTTTGTACAGTTTATCTCCAGGGTGGAGAGATCTTGATCCTTCGGGCACTTGTTAACCCGTTCCTTGTTTCGTCACGGTCCAGGTGAGGGTGGTTTTTGTTTTAGCTATGTAACAAACCCTACAACCCTTATGTGAAAAGCTTTGGCCAAAACCTTATGATTATATATATATGGTTTTCAAATGAAGTTATCGAGTAAATTCTTCTGAGTTATACGCATGAGCGTATATAAGCTTAAAAAATGGTTTTGTAATGAGGCTATGCTCCAAACCGTGTGTCTTCATGCTAGCTACGGATTCGGATGACACGGAGAGGTACGTATATAGCATATGCCGAATTACACGGTAAGGTATGATTTCTTATAGTATGTATTGATCGAGTAAACCCTTTTCAAATGATTTATGAATTATGGTATGTACTTATGATTGTTATGTTTTGGCGAGACACATTTATTACTTATTACTGAACGGGCCCCGGGACTTAGTATATGTGGCTAACCGAGGAAGCATGGGCTGACGGGGATCCCATATACTAGTCCCAACCAACTACGGTGATACCGACCCTCGCTAGGAGGTTTAGCGGGGAATGGGAGCTGAGTGCCCTTGGGGAATTCATGTACCCCCACTGGCCCATGTATAAACCGGTGGCCGGGTCTTGCAAGCCCGTCCACCACCCGGAGGAAGAAGGTTGGTTAGGATTTAAGCCTCTTCTTATATATATATATGTTTTGATAGAATTATGCACCGTGCGGGAAGGCCGGGATACGGATTGCCCAAACGCATATTTATGTTATGATTTATGGTCTGTGTGTATTATGATATATTGCCTGATCGCCTAATCAATATATTACTGATATTTATGTACACGGTCGGAGTTTGGATGGAGGTTGTGCACGCTCACTCGCCGAGCCTTATATTTATGTATGATTTATGAATGGAATGAAATTAATATGATTAGTCATAAAATCCGAGCGCTGATTAGTCTTTCTCTTGCCCTTTTAGGGAACTCATCTCAACTAAAACCTTGTTCGGAATTTATGACTTGCATGTGCATGTTTTTATATATATATCGCTCCTGCTCACTCAGTCTTCTAGAGACTGACCCCTCTCCCTCCCCAATCTTTTAGTGTGCAGGTTTGATATTTGGAGTTTCGGGCTAGGCGGAGGTGTTGGAGTTGTTAAGTTGGTCGAGTAGGTTAGGAGAGTCTTTGCACTCACTCATGTATTGGATTTATGTCTGTATCGATTCTATGGTATCATGAACTTGAATAATTATGTAATCATAATTGAATTGTTTTATTGGACTGTAATTATGAGTTTAAAAGAGGCCTGAAGAGCCCAATTCTGGTTATGGTTGATATGATTGAACTCTGGCTTTGCTATGCTTTATACTTTGTGAATTGGTATTCGTTGCAGGGTCTAGCTCCGCCTGGCTTAGGAAAGTTTTTATGTTTGTCTCCCGTTCGCTAGGGTTTGATACGGGTGCGGATTTACAATTTCGTTACTCGTGTTGAGCCTTAGTGCGGGGGATGTGGTACCTCACGTGTGGGGTGCTACATCCTTAAGTGGTATCAGAGCCCGGTTGCAAAACCGGTGTTCTTGAGTCGTGTTTGAGTCAGTTAGGTCGCACGGCATAGGAACTACTTGCTAATATGTTCATTGCATCGTTTTGGCATGAATATTTGACACTAATTGTTGGAAATTGCTTAATATATGTATGCAATCTACGCTTTCATTTAGTTGCTTTGAGTGTTGCAATTTGCATTCTATGTGCCTTGATTCATTTAATTACGTGTCATAAGCATACGCTAATCTTCATGCATCCATATTTGAGTTGATCTTTCTTATATAGGTTACTATCATGCGAACAAAGCTACCATTCACACCAACTACAATTGACAAGGTAATTTGAATGCCGAGTGTTCAAATTCCGTGGCGTGTACAATGAAACCATCTATCATGGCTCGTATCATGGGAGGAAGCTTGGATCACGGGAGGGTTCATCAATCTTGCCCTACCTACAAACCTTTAAAGTTCTCGACATACAAGAATTGCAAAGACTCAAGTTCCGACTTAAGGGATGCGTGAGACAACGAGAGGGGTGTGGAGCTCTTCACCACCCCGATTTTTGGAGACATCTAATACAAGAGTAAATGCCCCAAGGTTCACCTTTGAAGCTCCGAGTTTGGAATGGTTGAGCGATTGGAAGGCCAAATTGGGAAGCTTCAAGGAGTCGGATACATGATGTGTTAGGATTCGACTCAACTCAGATGCAAGGATTGGGAGCCGTTAATCACAAGGCTTATTATGAGGTGAAATATGGAAGCTCACTTGATGCGAATATAAGCGTGGGACAACGAATGGACGCAAGGCAAAAGGGACTTATAAGCATCGAGGAATACAAATTACGTCATCTTCTTGGAACCTTGGAACATGGAGACATCAAGATGAAGATTTGGACGACCTTTGGAGGTTGATGCTTGGAAGTACGTTGAGGGGTAAACTCCATTGACAAATAAGATCTTGAGTTCAAGAATAGTACGTTCGGGCCATGGGATATACGAATGAATGCAAGATGATTAGGGAAATTCGAAAACCATGGAAAGCTAAGGAGTTATTAATGTCTTCAAAGAAAGTTACAATTATGGGGATGAGGAGCACGTCGTCAAGCTAAAAACTTACCACCTCGGTGACAGGTTCTGCATATTCATGGCATGAGCATCATGCATCGATTTAAATTAATTGCTTTCTTCATCTATATGTACGTTTATGTTTAATTAATATAATTTCTCCAACGTGTTGCATCGTTGCATCTTTGACTGTTTGTTAAGTGCATTGACATGTTAATCCAACATGCATGGGTTAGTGTTTAATTGATAGGGAATGGCTACACCTTGTCCATCAAGCGATTCTTTGATCAAGGCTTACTCGAATCAAGACGAGAAGAATAGTTGGGTTATATCTTGGGGATTGCGGGTATGTAGCTTAGCTAGCACAATCTACACCGAAGAAACTAAGTTGAAGAGTTTTGGAGAAACCTTAAGCTCAGAGGCGAAGTAACGAATTCAACTAAACTTCCAAATAATGGAGCATTGGTTAGGAAATAATGTAACTCCTTTTCGACCTTGAAGGGATTACCTTTAGTTGAAAGAATGGAAATACAAGAGGGAATTAAATTGGTCTAGATTTCAAGAAGAGAAAGAAATAGAAGTGGCTCAGCAAAAATTTCAATAAAAGAAGGATTCATGGAGTTAGACATGTAAGAGCGAAAAATTCTAAGGGGGAGAGCACGACCGAGAGGTGAGTTGGAGGATGGGAAAGGTGCTCGAATGAATATGTTAGGAGTAATAACGAGGATGCAAATTAAGGAGAATCTGGGAGTCCTAAGGGTGGTGATTAGGAATGAATAAGACGGTGCTTATGGTTAAGTTATTAAGAGGGAAGCTACGTATGGAACTCTGGTCGGGAGGTAATGAAATTATAAGAGAGTTTCTATGGATTTCTAAGTTAGATTTAACAAGGGGAAAACCGAATCAAGCTATTATATAAGGGGATGGTGTCGATCAAGATTTATTCAGTGAAGTGCGAAAGGGTCCAAGACGATATCATCGAGTTATTAGTTATATCAACGATAATCCAGAAGGAAGCCTAAGTAGAGACCAAATCAAAAAGGGTGATAATTGGAGGATTAGTCTCAAATTTCAAGAATCATCAAGAACCTTCTATCTTCGGTTAAGGAAATTTGGGACCAGTTATCGAATATAACATTGATGGGGTAAAAAGGGAATGAACGGACAAGAGGAACGGAAGGTGGGAAGAGAATTGTGTTGAGAGAGACTATAAGAATAAATCGTAAGGTTGGGATCGAATCATCAAGTTTGCTCAGAGTGGTAATCCTCGGGGATATGTTAAGCAACGATTCGGATAAGGATTGAAGAGGTTGGGTAGCAACACAAGTTAGAAAGGATCCAAGAATATCCTCCTTAGAGGATTTATCAATGGTTTCATCGGGGTATCCTGAAGAGGTAAAAGATAAGCTGGGCACTGAGCTACATTCAGGATAGATCGTATCTTGGGCAACGACAACTCACAAATCTGAATTTTGTAAACTACGGTGAACGGTACTTATAGCATTCATGATACATGCATCTATGCCAATTTAACTTTTATAATTTTTATGTTAGGTGCTTTGATCTGTAATGTGTTAAATTACTTGGAGTAATTGAATATTAATGTGGGCGACATTTATTACTTGCTTTGGGTGCCTTACGTGATTTTAAATTTGGTTTTGCGTGAGTTGCTTGGGAGTATTGGAGACTTCCTTGCTTTATTTTCGGTTAAGAGACGGGGATTCTCTTATTTTTGTTTGAGAGACGGGGTACTCTCTTTGTTCGTGAGAGACGGGGTTCTCTCATTGTTGTTGG
This sequence comes from Lantana camara, assembly GCA_037501455.1. Lineage (NCBI taxonomy): Eukaryota > Viridiplantae > Streptophyta > Magnoliopsida > Lamiales > Verbenaceae > Lantana > Lantana camara. The sequence continues at coordinate 90,059,159 of CM074858.1, read as the reverse complement.
AGAGACGGGGTTCTCTCATTGCTGCTTGAGAGACGGGGCTCTCTCCTTGTTATTTGTGAGAGACGGGGAATCTCTCATTGTTTGATTTCAAGCGTGTTTTGAATCCGAGGACGGATTCTTTTTAAGGGGGAGAGATTGTAACGCCCCAGTTTTTCAGTTTATAATAATGTGACGTAATTGTTTATAAATTGCGCTATTTAATTATTTAATTATATGATTAATTGTTTATAAATGTTTATATTTGTTTTAAACTATAAACTATTTCTATTTTAATTTAATTCATTTTATTTTACCTTGATACTTAGTGTTTAAATTCTCAATTAGGGTTTTATGTTACCTTAAATATTTCGGTAATTTCGTTAATTAATTTCAACCTGTTATTAGTTGGTTTTAATTTAATTAATATGGAATTTAAGTTTAGTAATTTATTTATAATAAAATGAATTCGTTCATGCGCATGAGTGTTCTATTTGTGCTTCGTTCATATATGTAATGATATCGGATTGGTATGGAAATTTAGTATGTCGTAAATATGTGTGTTATGAACATGCATGTATGCTCGGTTTATGTTTTCGGATTTATTTGACGTGTTTATGAATTTAATTTTGATTGTGGAACCAAATCGGGGGCTAACGAGCAATTAGCGCACCCTTGGTTCCGTGCGTGATATCTTGAGCTCGGGAATTCGGATTCGAATTCCGACACCTCCGTTGCCTTCGTATCGACGATTCGGAGACAATGGAACAAGCCTCATACCTTTTTGAAATCATTAAGACCTCCGAAATCCAACCGTAACGAGCAACTCGTGCAAGAAGAGCCCTTATGTTGACTAGTCTTCATGGTGGGACCCTTAACACCCCCCCTAACCTAACCATACCTTAACCATGGCTTGTGTACTTGAGTTAAACCCTTTCTCCTACCCTTTTTGCTGCAAAAACCGAGCCAAAATATCTCCTCTCATTCTGCAACTGATCGATATGGAGGAAGAGAAGAAAGGAGAGAAAACCCTAGGCCACTCTTGAGATTTTGAGCTCAAATCTCTTCCCTCCTTCACCAAATCTTCAAGGTATGAATAATTATGTCTTCTCCACTCTATCATGCTTGATTTCACCTATTTAATACATGTTTTGGATCAGATTTGATTAGGGTTTGAATTATGAGATTGGTATGAACTTTTAGGGTTTTTTTGTTCTAGTGACCTATTTGCTTGTGTAGCTGATTTCCTTGCTTGTAAATGAGTATATGAGCTTGTTTCTTGGCTTATTTCTTTCCTAACTGATAGTATATGATGTTAGGAGGATTTCTTCTCTTGCTCCTTTTATAAAATTTTGAGATATGGAGCTCCAAACTTGATGATCAAACTACTTCCCCTGTTTTCGAACTGCTGTGTGAAATTTTGTGTTGTTGCTTGATCAAATGGTCTCCATTTCGTGTGAATCTGCTTGGAGTTGATGTACACTCATTGTTATATATGTTAGCATTCATGTTTCAAGTATTTGGATCCATTTGAAGCCTCAAAACCGAAATACATGGCCTGTTTTTATGCATGCTCCATGACAGATTTGTTGCTGTTGCCTATGTGTGGTTGTTGGTCACCTTAATGTGCTTTAAATTGGGTCATCTTGCATATATATGATGTATATTAGTTTTTTAGTATGTTAGCATGCATTCCCCAAAGTTTCAGATCCAAATTCAACCCCTAAGTACTTGATCAAGGCATGATGGAATCATTAGGGTTCATATGTGCGATTTTGGCGACCCAGTTTTGTTGCATGGATTCGATGATCTTAACGTGTGATTTAGCCTTTGCACTCTAAATTAAAAATGTTCATAACATGCCAAATATGTTGTATATTAAGTTTCAGAGCATTTGGAGTTCATTTGGTATGTTTTTGGATTGATTTTCTATGAGTTCAGTTTTGCCGGAAAACTCTATGAACGCCCCAAGTTCTGTACCGTGACACCCCCGTGTCTCATTCACTCATAAGAGTGAGACACGGGCGTGTCACACCTTCTGGGCAGCTCTGTACTGAGCCACGCCCGTGGCTCAGTTTGGCTAGGGTTGGTGACACCCCCGTGTCCCTTCCCCTGCGCAGTCCGTGTTGCTTCCTTTTCGGTTTTTGATTTGTTTCACCTCTTGAATGACTTTATCTCCTTTTGTGTTGAACTATGAAATTGTTTTGCTATATGTTGGGAGCATTATGATGTAATTTCATGATATTTGGATGAGGGTTAAAGTATGCTTTTAGTGAATTACTTTGACGTGGCTTAAATGCTTCTATATGAAATATTAAGTACATTCTTACATTCTTTTGATGTCTTAAGTGATGTTCTTTGCCTTTTTTGTGTATCCTACTCAATGTAAACATGTTCGAAGGTATATTATGATTATGGTTCTAAGATTTTGTAAGATATTGCTAAGAATTAGGAAGGATATGAAATAAATGAGTATGATACCTTCACTTCTTGAAAGTATTTGAATGAATGGCTTGTTATACGCCTTAATGGCATTGATAGTGCACATGAATGTTTCTATGATATAACATGATCATATATGCATTCATTTCATATTCACTTCACTGCCGTGCGTCATATATGGTTCATTGAAGTCTCGAGTCTCACCAACACGTCATGTTGTCTTTTGTACAGTTTATCTCCAGGGTGGAGAGATCTTGATCCTTCGGGCACTTGTTAACCCGTTCCTTGTTTCGTCACGGTTCAGGTGAGGGTGGTTTTTGTTTTAGCTATGTAACAAACCCTACAACCCTTATGTGAAAAGCTTTGGCCAAAACCTTATGATTATATATATATGGTTTTCAAATGAAGTTATCGAGTAAATTCTTCTGAGTTATACGCATGAGCGTATATAAGCTTAAAAAATGGTTTTGTAATGAGGCTATGCTCCAAACCGTGTGTCTTCATGCTAGCTACGGATTCGGATGACACGGAGAGGTACGTATATAGCATATGCCGAATTACACGGTAAGGTATGATTTCTTATAGTATGTATTGATCGAGTAAACCCTTTTCAAATGATTTATGAATTATGGTATGTACTTATGATTGTTATGTTTTGGCGAGACACATTTATTACTTATTACTGAACGGGCCCCGGGACTTAGTATATGTGGCTAACCGAGGAAGCATGGGCTGACGGGGATCCCATATACTAGTCCCAACCAACTACGGTGATACCGGCCCTCGCTAGGAGGTTTAGCGGGGAATGGGAGCTGAGTGCCCTTGGGGAATTCATGTACCCCCACTGGCCCATGTATAAACCGGTGGCCGGGTCTTGCAAGCCCGTCCACCACCCGGAGGAAGAAGGTTGGTTAGGATTTAAGCCTCTTCTTATATATATATATGTTTTGATAGAATTATGCACCGTGCGGGAAGGCCGGGATACGGATTGCCCAAACGCATATTTATGTTATGATTTATGGTCTGTGTGTATTATGATATATTGCCTGATCGCCTAATCAATATATTACTGATATTTATGTACACGGTCGGAGTTTGGATGGAGGTTGTGCACGCTCACTCGCCGAGCCTTATATTTATGTATGATTTATGAATGGAATGAAATTAATATGATTAGTCATAAAATCCGAGCGCTGATTAGTCTTTCTCTTGCCCTTTTAGGGAACTCATCTCAACTAAAACCTTGTTCGGAATTTATGACTTGCATGTGCATGTTTTTATATATATATCGCTCCTGCTCACTCAGTCTTCTAGAGACTGACCCCTCTCCCTCCCCAATCTTTTAGTGTGCAGGTTTGATATTTGGAGTTTCGGGCTAGGCGGAGGTGTTGGAGTTGTTAAGTTGGTCGAGTAGGTTAGGAGAGTCTTTGCACTCACTCATGTATTGGATTTATGTCTGTATCGATTCTATGGTATCATGAACTTGAATAATTATGTAATCATAATTGAATTGTTTTATTGGACTGTAATTATGAGTTTAAAAGAGGCCTGAAGAGCCCAATTCTGGTTATGGTTGATATGATTGAACTCTGGCTTTGCTATGCTTTATACTTTGTGAATTGGTATTCGTTGCAGGGTCTAGCTCCGCCTGGCTTAGGAAAGTTTTTATGTTTGTCTCCCGTTCGCTAGGGTTTGATACGGGTGCGGATTTACAATTTCGTTACTCGTGTTGAGCCTTAGTGCGGGGGATGTGGTGCCTCACGTGTGGGGTGCTACATCCTTAAGTGGTATCAGAGCCCGGTTGCAAAACCGGTGTTCTTGAGTCGTGTTTGAGTCAGTTAGGTCGCACGGCATAGGAACTACTTGCTAATATGTTCATTGCATCGTTTTGGCATGAATATTTGACACTAATTGTTGGAAATTGCTTAATATATGTATGCAATCTACGCTTTCATTTAGTTGCTTTGAGTGTTGCAATTTGCATTCTATGTGCCTTGATTCATTTAATTACGTGTCATAAGCATACGCTAATCTTCATGCATCCATATTTGAGTTGATCTTTCTTATATAGGTTACTATCATGCGAACAAAGCTACCATTCACACCAACTACAATTGACAAGGTAATTTGAATGCCGAGTGTTCAAATTCCGTGGCGTGTACAATGAAACCATCTATCATGGCTCGTATCATGGGAGGAAGCTTGGATCACGGGAGGGTTCATCAATCTTGCCCTACCTACAAACCTTTAAAGTTCTCGACATACAAGAATTGCAAAGACTCAAGTTCCGACTTAAGGGATGCGTGAGACAACGAGAGGGGTGTGGAGCTCTTCACCACCCCGATTTTTGGAGACATCTAATACAAGAGTAAATGCCCCAAGGTTCACCTTTGAAGCTCCGAGTTTGGAATGGTTGAGCGATTGGAAGGCCAAATTGGGAAGCTTCAAGGAGTCGGATACATGATGTGTTAGGATTCGACTCAACTCAGATGCAAGGATTGGGAGCCGTTAATCACAAGGCTTATTATGAGGTGAAATATGGAAGCTCACTTGATGCGAATATAAGCGTGGGACAACGAATGGACGCAAGGCAAAAGGGACTTATAAGCATCGAGGAATACAAATTACGTCATCTTCTTGGAACCTTGGAACATGGAGACATCAAGATGAAGATTTGGACGACCTTTGGAGGTTGATGCTTGGAAGTACGTTGAGGGGTAAACTCCATTGACAAATAAGATCTTGAGTTCAAGAATAGTACGTTCGGGTCATGGGATATACGAATGAATGCAAGATGATTAGGGAAATTCGAAAACCATGGAAAGCTAAGGAGTTATTAATGTCTTCAAAGAAAGTTACAATTATGGGGATGAGGAGCACGTCGTCAAGCTAAAAACTTACCACCTCGGTGACAGGTTCTGCATATTCATGGCATGAGCATCATGCATCGATTTAAATTAATTGCTTTCTTCATCTATATGTACGTTTATGTTTAATTAATATAATTTCTCCAACGTGTTGCATCGTTGCATCTTTGACTGTTTGTTAAGTGCATTGACATGTTAATCCAACATGCATGGGTTAGTGTTTAATTGATAGGGAATGGCTACACCTTGTCCATCAAGCGATTCTTTGATCAAGGCTTACTCGAATCAAGACGAGAAGAATAGTTGGGTTATATCTTGGGGATTGCGGGTATGTAGCTTAGCTAGCACAATCTACACCGAAGAAACTAAGTTGAAGAGTTTTGGAGAAACCTTAAGCTCAGAGGCGAAGTAACGAATTCAACTAAACTTCCAAATAATGGAGCATTGGTTAGGAAATAATGTAACTCCTTTTCGACCTTGAAGGGATTACCTTTAGTTGAAAGAATGGAAATACAAGAGGGAATTAAATTGGTCTAGATTTCAAGAAGAGAAAGAAATAGAAGTGGCTCAGCAAAAATTTCAATAAAAGAAGGATTCATGGAGTTAGACATGTAAGAGCGAAAAATTCTAAGGGGGAGAGCACGACCGAGAGGTGAGTTGGAGGATGGGAAAGGTGCTCGAATGAATATGTTAGGAGTAATAACGAGGATGCAAATTAAGGAGAATCTGGGAGTCCTAAGGGTGGTGATTAGGAATGAATAAGACGGTGCTTATGGTTAAGTTATTAAGAGGGAAGCTACGTATGGAACTCTGGTCGGGAGGTAATGAAATTATAAGAGAGTTTCTATGGATTTCTAAGTTAGATTTAACAAGGGGAAAACCGAATCAAGCTATTATATAAGGGGATGGTGTCGATCAAGATTTATTCAGTGAAGTGCGAAAGGGTCCAAGACGATATCATCGAGTTATTAGTTATATCAACGATAATCCAGAAGGAAGCCTAAGTAGAGACCAAATCAAAAAGGGTGATAATTGGAGGATTAGTCTCAAATTTCAAGAATCATCAAGAACCTTCTATCTTCGGTTAAGGAAATTTGGGACCAGTTATCGAATATAACATTGATGGGGTAAAAAGGGAATGAACGGACAAGAGGAACGGAAGGTGGGAAGAGAATTGTGTTGAGAGAGACTATAAGAATAAATCGTAAGGTTGGGATCGAATCATCAAGTTTGCTCAGAGTGGTAATCCTCGGGGATATGTTAAGCAACGATTCGGATAAGGATTGAAGAGGTTGGGTAGCAACACAAGTTAGAAAGGATCCAAGAATATCCTCCTTAGAGGATTTATCAATGGTTTCATCGGGGTATCCTGAAGAGGTAAAAGATAAGCTGGGCACTGAGCTACATTCAGGATAGATCGTATCTTGGGCAACGACAACTCACAAATCTGAATTTTGTAAACTACGGTGAACGGTACTTATAGCATTCATGATACATGCATCTATGCCAATTTAACTTTTATAATTTTTATGTTAGGTGCTTTGATCTGTAATGTGTTAAATTACTTGGAGTAATTGAATATTAATGTGGGCGACATTTATTACTTGCTTTGGGTGCCTTACGTGATTTTAAATTTGGTTTTGCGTGAGTTGCTTGGGAGTATTGGAGACTTCCTTGCTTTATTTTCGGTTAAGAGACGGGGATTCTCTTATTTTTGTTTGAGAGACGGGGTACTCTCTTTGTTCGTGAGAGACGGGGTTCTCTCATTGTTGTTGGAGAGACGGGGTTCTCTCATTGCTGCTTGAGAGACGGGGCTCTCTCCTTGTTATTTGTGAGAGACGGGGAATCTCTCATTGTTTGATTTCAAGCGTGTTTTGAATCCGAGGACGGATTCTTTTTAAGGGGGAGAGATTGTAACGCCCCAGTTTTTCAGTTTATAATAATGTGACGTAATTGTTTATAAATTGCGCTATTTAATTATTTAATTATATGATTAATTGTTTATAAATGTTTATATTTGTTTTAAACTATAAACTATTTCTATTTTAATTTAATTCATTTTATTTTACCTTGATACTTAGTGTTTAAATTCTCAATTAGGGTTTTATGTTACCTTAAATATTTCGGTAATTTCGTTAATTAATTTCAACCTGTTATTAGTTGGTTTTAATTTAATTAATATGGAATTTAAGTTTAGTAATTTATTTATAATAAAATGAATTCGTTCATGCGCATGAGTGTTCTATTTGTGCTTCGTTCATATATGTAATGATATCGGATTGGTATGGAAATTTAGTATGTCGTAAATATGTGTGTTATGAACATGCATGTATGCTCGGTTTATGTTTTCGGATTTATTTGACGTGTTTATGAATTTAATTTTGATTGTGGAACCAAATCGGGGGCTAACGAGCAATTAGCGCACCCTTGGTTCCGTGCGTGATATCTTGAGCTCGGGAATTCGGATTCGAATTCCGACACCTCCGTTGCCTTCGTATCGACGATTCGGAGACAATGGAACAAGCCTCATACCTTTTTGAAATCATTAAGACCTCTGAAATCCAACCGTAACGAGCAACTCGTGCAAGAAGAGCCCTTATGTTGACTAGTCTTCATGGTGGGACCCTTAACACCCCCCCTAACCTAACCATACCTTAACCATGGCTTGTGTACTTGAGTTAAACCCTTTCTCCTACCCTTTTTGCTGCAAAAACCGAGCCAAAATATCTCCTCTCATTCTGCAACTGATCGATATGGAGGAAGAGAAGAAAGGAGAGAAAACCCTAGGCCACTCTTGAGATTTTGAGCTCAAATCTCTTCCCTCCTTCACCAAATCTTCAAGGTATGAATAATTATGTCTTCTCCACTCTATCATGCTTGATTTCACCTATTTAATACATGTTTTGGATCAGATTTGATTAGGGTTTGAATTATGAGATTGGTATGAACTTTTAGGGATTTTTTGTTCTAGTGACCTATTTGCTTGTGTATCTGATTTCCTTGCTTGTAAATGAGTATATGAGCTTGTTTCTTGGCTTATTTCTTTCCTAACTGATAGTATATGATGTTAGGAGGATTTCTTCTCTTGCTCCTTTTATAAAATTTTGAGATATGGAGCTCCAAACTTGATGATCAAACTACTTCCCCTGTTTTCGAACTGCTGTGTGAAATTTTGTGTTGTTGCTTGATCAAATGGTCTCCATTTCGTGTGAATCTGCTTGGAGTTGATGTACACTCATTGTTATATATGTTAGCATTCATGTTTCAAGTATTTGGATCCATTTGAAGCCTCAAAACCGAAATACATGGCCTGTTTTTATGCATGCTCCATGACAGATTTGTTGCTGTTGCCTATGTGTGGTTGTTGGTCACCTTAATGTGCTTTAAATTGGGTCATCTTGCATATATATGATGTATATTAGTTTTTTAGTATGTTAGCATGCATTCCCCAAAGTTTCAGATCCAAATTCAACCCCTAAGTACTTGATCAAGGCATGATGGAATCATTAGGGTTCATATGTGCGATTTTGGCGACCCAGTTTTGTTGCATGGATTCGATGATCTTAACGTGTGATTTAGCCTTTGCACTCTAAATTAAAAATGTTCATAACATGCCAAATATGTTGTATATTAAGTTTCAGAGCATTTGGAGTTCATTTGGTATGTTTTTGGATTGATTTTCTATGAGTTCAGTTTTGCCGGAAAACTCTATGAACGCCCCAAGTTCTGTACCGTGACACCCCCGTGTCTCATTCACTCATAAGAGTGAGACACGGGCGTGTCACACCTTCTGGGCAGCTCTGTACTGAGCCACGCCCGTGGCTCAGTTTGGCTAGGGTTGGTGACACCCCCGTGTCCCTTCCCCTGCGCAGTCCGTGTTGCTTCCTTTTCGGTTTTTGATTTGTTTCACCTCTTGAATGACTTTATCTCCTTTTGTGTTGAACTATGAAATTGTTTTGCTATATGTTGGGAGCATTATGATGTAATTTCATGATATTTGGATGAGGGTTAAAGTATGCTTTTAGTGAATTACTTTGACGTGGCTTAAATGCTTCTATATGAAATATTAAGTACATTCTTACATTCTTTTGATGTCTTAAGTGATGTTCTTTGCCTTTTTTGTGTATCCTACTCAATGTAAACATGTTCGAAGGTATATTATGATTATGGTTCTAAGATTTTGTAAGATATTGCTAAGAATTAGGAAGGATATGAAATAAATGAGTATGATACCTTCACTTCTTGAAAGTATTTGAATGAATGGCTTGTTATACGCCTTAATGGCATTGATAGTGCACATGAATGTTTCTATGATATAACATGATCATATATGCATTCATTTCATATTCACTTCACTGCCGTGCGTCATATATGGTTCATTGAAGTCTCGAGTCTCACCAACACGTCATGTTGTCTTTTGTACAGTTTATCTCCAGGGTGGAGAGATCTTGATCCTTCGGGCACTTGTTAACCCGTTCCTTGTTTCGTCACGGTTCAGGTGAGGGTGGTTTTTGTTTTAGCTATGTAACAAACCCTACAACCCTTATGTGAAAAGCTTTGGCCAAAACCTTATGATTATATATATATGGTTTTCAAATGAAGTTATCGAGTAAATTCTTCTGAGTTATACGCATGAGCGTATATAAGCTTAAAAAATGGTTTTGTAATGAGGCTATGCTCCAAACCGTGTGTCTTCATGCTAGCTACGGATTCGGATGACACGGAGAGGTACGTATATAGCATATGCCGAATTACACGGTAAGGTATGATTTCTTATAGTATGTATTGATCGAGTAAACCCTTTTCAAATGATTTATGAATTATGGTATGTACTTATGATTGTTATGTTTTGGCGAGACACATTTATTACTTATTACTGAACGGGCCCCGGGACTTAGTATATGTGGCTAACCGAGGAAGCATGGGCTGACGGGGATCCCATATACTAGTCCCAACCAACTACGGTGATACCGGCCCTCGCTAGGAGGTTTAGCGGGGAATGGGAGCTGAGTGCCCTTGGGGAATTCATGTACCCCCACTGGCCCATGTATAAACCGGTGGCCGGGTCTTGCAAGCCCGTCCACCACCCGGAGGAAGAAGGTTGGTTAGGATTTAAGCCTCTTCTTATATATATATATGTTTTGATAGAATTATGCACCGTGCGGGAAGGCCGGGATACGGATTGCCCAAACGCATATTTATGTTATGATTTATGGTCTGTGTGTATTATGATATATTGCCTGATCGCCTAATCAATATATTACTGATATTTATGTACACGGTCGGAGTTTGGATGGAGGTTGTGCACGCTCACTCGCCGAGCCTTATATTTATGTATGATTTATGAATGGAATGAAATTAATATGATTAGTCATAAAATCCGAGCGCTGATTAGTCTTTCTCTTGCCCTTTTAGGGAACTCATCTCAACTAAAACCTTGTTCGGAATTTATGACTTGCATGTGCATGTTTTTATATATATATCGCTCCTGCTCACTCAGTCTTCTAGAGACTGACCCCTCTCCCTCCCCAATCTTTTAGTGTGCAGGTTTGATATTTGGAGTTTCGGGCTAGGCGGAGGTGTTGGAGTTGTTAAGTTGGTCGAGTAGGTTAGGAGAGTCTTTGCACTCACTCATGTATTGGATTTATGTCTGTATCGATTCTATGGTATCATGAACTTGAATAATTATGTAATCATAATTGAATTGTTTTATTGGACTGTAATTATGAGTTTAAAAGAGGCCTGAAGAGCCCAATTCTGGTTATGGTTGATATGATTGAACTCTGGCTTTGCTATGCTTTATACTTTGTGAATTGGTATTCGTTGCAGGGTCTAGCTCCGCCTGGCTTAGGAAAGTTTTTATGTTTGTCTCCCGTTCGCTAGGGTTTGATACGGGTGCGGATTTACAATTTCGTTACTCGTGTTGAGCCTTAGTGCGGGGGATGTGGTGCCTCACGTGTGGGGTGCTACACCCACAACTTCCGCTGTGTACATGCTCTAACACTTCCTTGGCCTGCGAGGGTCTCAGACACCTTAATGGTGGACCTTGGAAAGACCGTTTGAATAGTCGACCCTCGCTATCAACAGAGAAGCGAGGGGCCTTACTCCTAACTTTCCGTGCTTCCACCTTGTCGCTCGGGCAGGTTCCGTCCCTTAGAAATTTAATGATGTCGTCAAGCCAACAAGGTTCGGAGGGATCAATCATGTTCACTTCGTCCGAGGGTCCCACCTCGCGAATCAGTGGCTTCTCCGTTCTAAGGAATGTGACTGAACGCTCGCAGGAACCTTCCAGAGCGGATGCAAACTTGGAAAGAGCATCCGCACGCTCGTTTTTCGCTCTTGGGACCTGTAACAGATGGAATTCTTTGAATTTGGAGATCATTTCCTTAGCGCACGACAGGTACGACAGCATGGTGGCTTCTCGAGCCTCATAAGTGCCATCGATCTGACTTGCAATCAGCTGGGAGTCAACATATGCAGTGACCCGAGCGGCTCCATTCTGGAGGGCTATCCTGAGCCCCTGTATTAGAGCCTCATATTCTGCCTTGTTGTTGGTGACCTGGAATGCTAGTTTGATTGCGTAGTCCACTTCCGTTCCATGAGGGTCCCTGAGGGTCACCCCGGCTCCCCCCCCCCTTGTGAGGTCGAGGAGCCATCTGTGTGCAGAAGCCACAACCCTTCTTCCACCGAGGGCACAGTATCCAGATGGAAGCGCTCTACTAACAAGTCCGCCACTGCCTGAGCCTGTATCGCCGTGCGAGGCTCGAAAGTGATGTCGAACTGGCTGAGTTCAATTGACCATTTGATTAACCTCCCTAAGACGTCCGGTTTGGCAAGCACTTGTTTGAGGGGTTAATCTATGAGCACCATGATGGAGTGGGCCTGGAAATACGGTCTTAGCCTCCGGGATGCATTAACGAGCGCAAAAGCAAATTTCTCTATCTCTATATATCTTTTCTCTGCCCCCTGCAATGTCTTGCTTAAGTAGTACACCAGTAAATTCCTTCGCTCGCGTACAGCCACGAGGGCAGCACTCGTGGTGGCTTCTGAGGAGACGGAGAGGTAAATGGTCAAGTTTTCCCCTGGGTTGGGCTTGGTCAACAGTGGGGCGCTCGAGAGATAAGTCTTCATATCCTGCAGGGCTTTCTCACATTCCTCGCTCCAGGTGAAATTACGAGCGTTGTGCAAGATTTTGAAGAAAGGCAGGTTCCTGTCGGCCGAGCGAGAAATGAATCTGTTTAAAGAAATGATCTTACCTACCAGCACTTGGACCTCCCTCACATTTCGAGGGGTGGGAATGTCAAGGATCACCTTAATTTTCTCCGGATTGGCCTCTATACCTTGCTGGCTGACCATGTACCCCAAGAATTTTCCATCCCGAATGCCAAATGTACACTTGGAAGGGTTTAATTTCATTCCATAATGGCGTAGGATGTTGAATGTTCTATTGAGATCCTCCAAATGGGAATGTTGACGCTCGCTCTTGACAATCATGTCATCCACATAGACTTCCATGGACTTCCCAATTTCGCGCTCAAACATTCTGTTGACAAGGCGTTGATAGGTTGCTCCTGCGTTCTTGAGCCCGAATGGCATAACCTTGAAACAATAGACGCCCACATGGACCACAAATGAAATTTTTGCACGATCCTCGGGGGCCATGAAGATCTGATAATACCCTTGGAAAGCATCCATCATGCTCATAAGTTCACACCCTGCCGTTGAATCTACCAGTTGATCAATCCTTGGTAGGGGGTATGGTTCTTTGGGGCACGCTTTGTTGAGATCTGTGAAGTCGTTACACATGCGCCACTTATTAGCGCTCTTGGGAACGAGCACCACGTTGCAGAGCCACTCAGGATACAGGATCTCCTCTATGTACTAAGCCTTAAGAAGTTTGTTAAACTCCTCTTCGATGACCTGCCTCCTGAATCCATGAACGTCCCTTTTCTTTTGCTTGATAGGTTTGAAGGCCGGGTCCACGTTGAGCCTGTGGACAATGACACTCGAATCTATTCCAGTGAGGTCAGAAGCCTTCCATGTAAACACATCAAGGTTCTCTCAAAGAAAATCAATCATCATGATCTGTGAGGGACCGTCGAGACTAGAGCCTATTTGCGTGGTTTTATCCGGATTTCCTGGCTCCAATTCGATGGTCAGGAAATTTTCAGAGGGTTCCATGCGAATTTCAGGCCGAGGGGTTTCGAGCGCCCGCTTTTTACCCGTAAGCTTACCGTCCGCTTCAGCCGAGGGGTCCTGGTCCTCGCCTTCTGAAGAGGAACCCTCGACGGCGCCGGGAGGGCTGTCCTCCACGCCTTTGCCCCGTTCGCCGCTCTCTTCTTGTTCTTCTTCTTATATAGCTTGGCCCTTTTGCGCTCGGGGCCGTCCTCATCCAATTTGGGAAAATCCACTGACTTCTTGGTTTGCTTGGATTTGTGGCTTCGAAGGGAAAGGATGTAGCATTCCCAGGCCTCTTTGACATTACACAAAACCTCGCCCGTCCCCTCGGGGGTGGGGAATTTGACTTTCTGGTGGTAAGTTGAAATTATTGCCTTGAAGTCAAAGGGCGCCGGGCGTCCAATGATGATGTTATATGGGAGGTTCACTTCAACTGCTGTATAGAGAACGCTCAAAGTCTTCCGCTGTGGGGCGCGACCAAAAGAGGTGGCCAAGCGAATTTGTCCACGAGGGACAATCTCGGAACCCCCAAAGCCGATGAGGGCTGTTCTGAGGGGTTCGAGGGGAATGTTTGTTATTTTCATCTTTTGTAACGTTGAGTACGGGAGAACATTCACAGAGCTTCCACTATCAATTAAGACCCTCTTTACAACGTGGTTATGAACGTCTAAACTAACCACCATTGGGCAGTCAGAGGTTTCACCGACCCCATGGGGCGTTACAATGTGCTCTAGGTCTTTTTCACCGACCCCATTGACAGAAAGCACAGGCTTGGGCTGGGATGGCCTCTGATCGTAGCTCCGGATATGACGGCGCCGGGACGCATTAGAATCTCCTCCTGAGGGTCCCCCAGCGATCATGTGGATGACCACAAATGGTTGATTGTCCACGCCAGCAACCTTCTGCTTGTTGCGCTCGCTGGTTTCAGGGCGGTGATGGCGCGGGCTTCTTGATCGCGAGCGGCTCTTTCCTCTGGCTCTCGCGCGCTCAGAGCAGTGTTCGTCATACCTCTCCAGCACCTTCACAAATTCTTTGAGGTGCCCCCCAGCGATGAGCCTCTGGATCTCGCTCTCCAACTGGCGACACTCATTTGTGTCGTGTCCCTTTGTTTGTGGAAGGCGCAATACTTTCCCGAGCGTTTTTTAGCCTCGGTTTCCCTCATCTTAGGCGGTCTTTTGAACAGCTTCTTGTCTGCTATGGAATAGACTTCGGTGATTGGACGGTTGAGGGGATGCGTTCGTATCCGCGTGGGGGCGGAGAATTCCTTCGAGCGGGCACTGGGCTTCGGCGGCGATTTTTGGATTCGACCCTGTCCTCCGTGCCCCGATTGGCTCGAGGGGCATTGGCAATTTTCTACTCCCTCGCAATGTACATGTCTTCGAGGGTGAAGAAAGAGTCAGCTATATCCCAAACCTCTATCAGCGAGCGTGGCTTTCTCTTTGCCACTTCCTCCACGAACTCCTTGCTGACATAGTTTTTCATGTTGATAGCCCCAAAGAGCACGTGCCTCAAGAAATCCATTGAGGGCTTCTCCACTAGCAGAATTTCTTTGTTAAATCTGCCCATGAAGGACTTGAGCGTCTCATGGGGTCCTTGTACTAGGCTGTAGAGAGCTGTGGCAGTGGGCGCAGGAGCTTTCATGGAGCTGAAGTGGCTCATGAAGGCATCAGTCAAGTCGTTGTACCCTCGGATGGAGTGGGGAGGCAACTTCTTATACCATTCTTAGGGCATTCCCACGAGGGAAGTGACAAACACCTTGGTCCAGTAATGACTGGAATGCTCGTAAAGGTGCATCAGGTGCACGAAATGATCTAGGTGCTCGACCAGATCTGTGGTCCCGTCGTATCGGTTGACAGACGTGGGAATTTTTCCCTTCCCGGCGTAGACCATCAAAACGTCATCAACGAGGGGCGAACCGCCTATCAAAGGCCTGTGGTTCCCGCCCTCGCGGTTATGTTCCTCGCTGTCTTTCTCTCTCCAACGGTGGGGGACTTGGTTGCGTGGAGGACGAGCGTCTCTGGCGTTGGACCTCTCATCCCCCTCGTGGGGGATTTGAGACCGCGCTCGAGAGAGCTGTCCCACAATGTGTTGGAGGTCTTCCAGCTGGTCCTGCACTGCGGCCAGCCGAGGGTCGTCTCCTTCCCTCCTATTGGCTCTTCTGGTGGTCCTGGATTGGACCTCTTCTTCAATATCTCCCCTCGTGGGGGGGTCTTTCTCCTTCTCTCCAGGTTGCAGCGGCGGATTCGCCCTCAGAGGGGCTTCTTTTTCCTACGCTGGAGGTGGCGGAAGTGGCTGGGCCCACAGCACATTCTGCGCCATCATGAGGGGGTGGACTGGGAGACCACCAAGCGGAGGGGCCGCCCTCGAGCCTCCCGCCTGGGGGAAGTAAGTGGAAGTGAAATGACCCCAGGCGTTTTGCACGGCCTGTGCCTCGCACTGAGCGTAGAGCACTTGAAGCTGCTCTCGGGTTAAGGGTGGCATCTCCACTCCTTGGATCTCCTTTGGTATGGAGATGGGAAGTTGTAATATGCCCACTTGGTAAGGCTGGACCATAGACATCATGCCCGGCATCATTCCGGGTATCATGGTGGGCTGCACATACGTGAACCTCGGCGGTGGCGTCGCCACGGAGTAGGCAGCAGGATTGGTGACTGCGGTGAAGGGTGGAAGCGTCGCCGGGGGAGGAACGAAACTAATCCCCCCATCTGCAATTCCGCCGGCCGAGAGAGTTCCAGCCGCGGTCTCTCTTTCTCCAGCTCCACTCCCAACAGCGGGCAGGATCGTGCCTCCGGCCAGTGTACTGTTACCTAGGTTTTCCTCATTAACGGGGGGAAGAGCACCCCTGCTATCTAAGGCTCCGGATCTCGTTGCGGTTACCATGATCGGAGTGACTTGGTGTTACTGCTCAACTAGCTCAAGGAAGAATCTAATGAAGATGAAGATGGTGGTGATGGATTTCCCACAGACGGTGTAAAAAATGATGGTGCAAGAGCTAGAAAGGAATTAAAATACCAACACTTTCAAGATTTGTTTAAAAAAAAAGGGGAAGACCATCACAGGCAAGGTGCCTCAGGAACTGGGTTTTCTTTTGAGCGTGGGTTCCTCCAGCTAGGATAACACCAAGAGTGCAAGCGTGATAGAGGTGCAGCTGAGGTGAATGGAATGCAGTAAAGGAAGAAAAATGGAGGAATGTATGCCCAGTTTATGCAGAGTATTCTTGTGGAAGAAGATGACTTGGGAAGAATGCATGTGCTTCCCTCTATTTATATGTTAAGGATAAGGGGGTTTAGGTAATTTGACCAGGTGGTCCCAAACCTGTGTTGCCCTAACACGTGGCGACCTGTGATGGTATGAAAGTGATGCCTCTGAAAAGTGGGCGGCGTGTAACGCCCCAGTTTTTCAGTGGTTTAAGCATGACGAATGTGTTTACCAATATGTGCTATTAAATTAATTATATATGATTTTATTATGGATTCTTTTATTAGTTTTATTGTTTAAATATGAATTCTTGAACGTTTATGCGTATATGCTTAGGTTTAAGTATCGTTCTTATTCGATTTGATTTTCGTTTTTCGTGAAAACATGGCATGAGTGAATTATTGTCTTATGATCATGTTTATTTGCTTGTTTCATGATTTCGTTCTCGCATGTTTGAGTTTTGTGTTCGTTTATGTGATCGGAACCGAAAAGGGAGCTAAAGAGCATTTAGCGTACCTTGTGTTCCGGGCGGCATATCTTGAGCTCGGGAACTCGGAATCGAGTTCCGTCACCTCCATTGGATTTGTATCGACGATTTGGAGACAATGGGTCAAGCATCATATTTTTTCTAATACCATTTGGACCCCCAAATTTCAACCGAAATGAGCAACTCGCGTCTAAAATGATCATTCATGACTCTACCTAAGCTACGGACCTAAATTAACACACCTATGACCTACCATTGACCCTAACCCCACTTGCACACTCCCTCTCTCTCCCTGTCAGCCCTCACACGAAATCCCACCCCCCAAAACAAGATATTTTCAGCCAAAAGAAAGAAGAGAAGGAAGAAAGGAGAGAAAGGAAGAGAAAGAAGAACCCTTTTGCCCCTTTTGAGATTTTGAGCTCATCTCACTTCCATTTCTTCTCCAATTTGAAAGGTAAGCTTATTTTTATGTTGTGTATCTTCTTGTAGTTATTTTAAGTCCCATATTGCATGATTTTACCATGTTTTGAGTTAGGATTGGAGAAGATGATGAATAGTAAGGGTTTGTGAAATTTTGTTGATTCTTGCATGAGATCTTGTGAATTCTTTTAGTATGAAGCATGTATTTTGTTTCTAAGACATCATTTGTGATATGTATGAACTTGGTTTAGGTGGTGGATTAGGATTCATGATTTTACCATTAATGAAATTTGGAGGTTTTGCATGAACTTGTTCTTTCTTCTTTCCTAGGATGAGTTGTTGCAACTTTGGACCATTAATTGGCTTGAAATGCATGAATTCTTGCTACCTTAACTTACCTATATGTGTTAGTTTGATGTTTATATGGTTTGGCATGAGTTTTGCCCTGCTTGTTGTGTGTTTTTCGCCACTGACGTAAATCCACGAGGGTGGATTTTTCCAAAGGTGGATTTGGGTCAGTGGGCTTCTGGACCAGATCCATGGGGGTGGATTTTGCCAGCCTATCCTTATGACTCCGGTTCCGTTTTTCGTCGCTTGTTTGATCTTCCTCCACCTTTTTTATGACTTCTATGCTATACTAACATGTTTTATAATGTGTTGTCTTATTTATTATAAATTTTCATGATTTTTCGTGGAATATTTTACGAGTTATGATTTAATATGTCATCAATGCTCCAAGTACGTCCATATATGGATCTTTGCTATCAATATGAACCCTACTTGCGTATTTATCTTTTCTTTTATGATTCATATGAATTGTATACTTGTTGAAATATGTGTTATGATCTTTGTTCGGAATTAATGGATGGACTTGATACTATACATGGGAGATATGAACTCGAGTGACTATGAAAGCCCCAAGAATGAATGAAATGATTAATTATGTGCCTTAATGCATCTCCATGCCATGACTTCCTCTCTTATGCATATCATAAGACATTCATTGCATTGCCGTGCGTCATATATGGTTTATTTAGAGTCTTGAGTCTCACGAATGCATTGTATCATCTTGTGTACAGTTTTCTCCAGGGCGGAGATATGCCGGGTTCATAGGACACCTCAAGTCTTTCTTTCTTTTGGTATTGTCGGTAAGGTGTAACAGGTGGGTTTCTCTTCTATTACCTAAAACGACCCTATATAAACCAACGTGCAAAGTTTTAAGCCAAAATGTATTTACTACGTATATAGAGTCTTTTCTCGAGTAAATGATTTCAAACGTAAGCCTTTCTTTCATAAACCCTTACCCAATGTTTTGGCGAGATCAGTGAACACAATGTTTAATGGGGCCCGGGACTATGTGTACGTGGCTATCCGGAAAAGCTCGGGCTGACGGTGATCCCCGTGCACTAGTCCCAACTATTTAACAAAGACCGGACCTCGCTAGGAGATTAGCTTGGAATGGTAGTTGAGCGCCCTTGGGGGATTCATGTACCCCCCTGGGTCAATGCATGAGGTGGTCGGGCCTTGCAAACCCGTCCACCACCCGGAGGAAAAAGGTGTAAGTGTTAATGTTTATGAATGAATGAATTATTGTGGTATGATCACTAATGAAAGAACGAATGAATAAATAAATGCACACACGAGGAGAAGGTTGGAGAATTCGCCCTCTCGCTGGGCTCACGTATTGACCGCATGAATGATTATGATTATGAATTATGAAATTGATCGTTGTAATCCCGAGCGTTGTTTTTCTTTGCTTTCACCCACTTGGGAAATATTTAATAAAACCTCGTACGGGATTATAACATGCATGTGTGGGTGCTTAAATTCAGCGATATTATATATATTATGCCCTATTTTATACCCACCAGTCTCCTATAGACTGAACCCGGCTTTGTTTTCAGTTCTTTGCAGGTTTTGGAGTGCTAGGCGGGATTTTTGGGTCTGTCAAGTCCTATGGTTAGGTCTGAGTCACACCACGCACATATTGTAAATTGATTTAGTTATGTATTGAATGTATGAAATATTGATTTATGTTTATGATATTCGGGACTAGGTATTTATGTTAGTTGAACTCGTCACTTGCTACTTATATTGGGATTGAACTTATGATTTGCTTCCGTCCGCGAATTTAATTTTCAATTAATTGCTCATTTCGATCCGAAAGTTTAGTTCCCGCCTAGTCTGGTGTGTGAGTGAGTCCCCGTTCGCCGTGGCCTGGCACGTGCATGGACTCTCCATTTCATATGCGGATCCGATCTCGGTGCGGGGGATGTGGCACTTTCCGTTTGGGGCGCTATACGGCGTGCCAGGTATGAGGTGCATGCTGCCACTGTGTCAGAGGTTGTTGGCGAGTGCCTAGCATCTGGGAAGGCTTTAGATATGGGGTACAGGCGTACGGATGCCTGTGCCCTGTTGTATGCCTTGCCCGAGCGTTAGTGATGCTCGTTGGGATGCACGAAGGGGTTCGCCCCAGCAGATGTCCATCAAGCATCAACAACCCGAGTGCGTTCAAGGATGGGCCCTCGTGAAGCGCTTACCTGGGGATGGGATGGCCTTGAGGGCCCCAGCCTGGGTGTCGGGATGGACAGTTGGAACCCTTGCTCGAAAAGTGGGCCGAGGCTCATGGGCTTGGATACGTAGTCAAGCAAGTGAATGGGCTGGGTCGTCCCGCGAGCCCATTAATGCGAGCGTCCAAGCTCTAAGTAAGTAGATGGGACACGTGGAGGACTCTGATATGAGCGTGAGTTTATGTTTCATCATACATAAAATCAATTATAAAAATTAACATAAATCTAAAATAATACTCATTAGAGAAATACAAATAACAAAATGGAATGCAATATCAAATAACAAAGAGAATATAAACAAAAGATAAAGAATAGGTAGTTCAAAGAAATAATTACTTGATTTTAATATATATACATATGCATACCAAAATTAGGACAATTTTGAAATATCTTTACAAATATATTTATAAAGGACATGACAAAGTGAGAATTAATATCATGTACAATGACAAACAAAATTTCAAAAATTAGATTAAAATTTTTAAGATTCTAGATTGGGTGTAAGCTTAACAAATGATAGGGAGATTTTTTTAATTTAATTTGAATGAGATTGATCCAATAGTTATCAATTTAGACCTACATTTTCCAAATTAGCAATACATAACCTATTGGTTGAATCAAAACTTGAAAGACATTTTGATTTGGGATCATTACTCCAAAATAATGGTCCTTGAACATTTTTCAATGTGTAAGAAAAGAAAAAAAAAATACAAAGAATTTCTAAAGCATTATGCATGAGACAAGCAAGGTAAATATTCAAAAGACTTGGAGAAAGAATTGATGGCAGAGTATAACAAACTATTACAACAAGAAGAGATTATTTAGTTTTAAGAGTCAAGAATAATTGACTCCAATTCAGGGATAATTATACACATTTCTTTCATTTCTCAACCATAACAAGAAGAAGGAGGAATCAGATGAGTGCTCTCAAAATAGGCATTAAATGGGCAACTAGTAATGATCAACTAAAGCCACACACTTGGGAGTACTACACCAAACTATTCAGTGGAGATACCATTGAAGAGGTGATGTGTGACACCCCGACTTTTTAGCCATACAGGTATGACATAATTGCGTATTTAAATTTCTTATTTACGTGATTATATGTTTAATTAATGTTTAATTGTTATTCTTTTTAGTTATTTGAATTCTTATTTGAACGTTTATGCTCCTTTCGTTGGTATTTGCTCCGCTTTTGACCGTTTTCGATTCCGATTTTTATACTTATTTGCGATTCATGAGATGTACATGTTATGAACTTGGTTATATGCTCATTTTCTATTTCTGAGTTTGCTTTTTGAGCTTTTGAGGTGTTTGTTTCGTTTGGAACCTAAAGGAGGTTAAAACATTTTTACCGTACCTTGGGTTCCAGGTTGTGTAACTTGAGCTCGAGAATTCAGATTCAAATTCTGTCACTTCCATTGATCTCGTTTCGATGATTCGGAGTCAATGGACTAAGCCTTGTATTTTTCTAAGCCCGTTTGATACTCCGAAATTTGACCGAAAACTCACCTCGCGCCTATATGACCACCTTTCACTAAATTGCACATAAGTCCCTCAATTCTTGACCTTTTCACATGAGACTTGGTCCCACACGACCCCAACTCAGCCCACTATAACCTCTCTCTCTCTCTCTCTCTCATTCTCGGTTTACACAAGCAAAAGAGAAGGAAATTTACAGCAAACTTTGGAGATAAACCAAGCCATTTTTGCCACTATTCACCTTAAGAAGATTTTGAGCTCAAATCTTCAAGAAGTAAGTATATATTTTTATCACCATGCTTATGTGATCATTTTAAGCCATTAATATAAGGTTTTTAGCTAAGTTTGATATATATGTGAAGTGTGGATTGATTAGTAACGGTTTGATGATCTCTTGCTTTCCTTAGAGTTATTTCTTGGTTTGATGATATATATATGATCTCTTATGCCCCTTTTATGATTGTATGATCCTCCTTTTGTTCATGGTTGAGTGTATTGCATGATGCGATTGTTGAACTTTAATTTCTTGCAAGAGATAGCTTGATATATGTTGCTTCTTTGTACTCTTTTTCTTGTTTGATGTTTTGGGTGAGGTTATGGCATGTTGTTGCATGAATTTGATGCATTTTCATGGTTTGGTATTGTTGCTTTGGAGTGTTGTTGCGTGCCTTTCCCTTCCCCTATTTTTCTCCCCTGTTCGAACAAAACTGCTGATATTTTTTTTTCCATGAACGAAGGCCAACACGGCCATGTTCGTTTTGAGCGTGAAATGGACGAGGCCGTATTGGAACTTCAACTTTGGCAGTTTACTTTAATAAAATCGGACACGGCCATGTCCATTTTGTACTGAAAACCAACACGGTAGTGTCTAAGGTTCGAGATTGGCTCCTGAATTTATTTTAATCGGACACGGCCATGTCCATTTTGAAATAAAACCTGACACGGCCATGTCATGTGAGTGCAGTAGCGGCGGTTGTTCCTTTTGTGATTTCGATGCCTTTCTTCGTGCTTTCTTACTTTGTTGTTGATTTGTTTATAATGTTAACTCGTATATTATGTGTGATATGCATTGGATTGAATATATGACTCCGTTTGATATGGGTTTTCTGAGTATAAATTTATATGATTTAATTGGTGCATTTATGCATTCCATTTGCATTTATCGCATTCACAAGAATTGTCGGGTGCCTATTGCTGGGAGGTGAGCCCAGAACAGTAGCAGTCCGGGACCACATTTTAAAATTTTACTTTAATGTACAGGTATCAAAATATTTCTAAAATATTTAAATACAAACAGCGGAAGACTAGCCGGAACTACTCAAGTATATACATGCAATTGATAATAAATTTTAAATCACAAAGCAGATAAATAAAGCATGCAATTAACACTTAAGAGCACCTAATTCATCATGCAAAAAAAAACAATATAAAATACCTTTCACCGAAGATGGCCGCTGCTCCCGGAATTCGCCTCCCGAGGACCCGATATCTGATCTCCTCGCGAAACCGGCAGAACTTCCCTGCAATTACCCCAGGGACACCCTCGGAGTGTGGGCTCCGAAAGTATTTCTCTAAATACTTAGAGAAAATAAAACTTTAAACTAAAAACCCTTTTCAGGGTTTATTCTCCCAAAATTAGGCGTTTTATATAAACACCTAATTAAAATTAATTCCGAAATAAATCGGAATTAACTAGGAGAAAAAAGGGATATGGTTTCAAAGCTAAGGAATAGCCAAAACCTCTCCCAAAACTGAATGGGAGAAATGGCAAGGGGATCAACCTATTTATAGGCAAAAACCTGAGGGCAAAACGGTCATTTTATGCACAAAAGTAAGGGTAAAATAGTCATTTCACATCCCCATTTGCGTGTACAACTTGGACACGAAAACAGAGGATACCACGTTGAAGGTCTCGTCGCCGCGGATCCAACGCCACCAACCACGCGTCGACAGGTGTCTCCACGCGCCCCCACGCGCCCCCACGCGCCGCAGGAAGGCCGCCAAGTGGTTGGCGCGTGTAGAGGGCTCCAGAACGTGACACGTGTCCGGGTTTGACCCGGACCCGGTCCGACCCTGCCCGAAACCCGACCCGTTGACCCGACACCTTGACCCGTTTGACCGACCCGATCCGATCAAATCTGGACCGTTGCTTTCGCACTGACATGGCGCGATCTGAGACGTCCACGTGTCGCACACGTGGCGTGCCACGCGGCTGCCCATTCAGCGCCACATGGGCCCACCTTGCTGACGTGGCATGCCACGTCAGCTGCCACGTCATCACCGATTTTTTTTTTTTCTCGATGAAAATTTTATTTTCTCCAAAATAAAATTCCGTGCATTTCCAACTCTTTGGAACTTGATTTATTTTCTTAAAATAAATTCCTTGGCTATTTCAAACACTTTGAAAATTCATTTCTCTTTGTCCTTTTAATATTTTCTCTCTGGGTTTTTTCAATTGGGGCTTGCAGGGGGACCTGCAGGACTAATTAATTTTAGCTCCAAAAGGGTTAATATATTATCATCCTATGATAATAATTAATTACCGTTTAACAATATTTAATTCCACTAAATAAATATTGTTTCACTCTAAAATTAATTAAATTACTCACGAATTTTTCGATCTAGAATAATTTTGCATTTTACTCCTCCGTGTAGATATCCATGAAAAATAAATTAATACTACTATCATTTATTTTTCACTTTTAATTTGAAATCTCCTGATTTGCCTTAAGTTCAAATTTCTTGTACGTGAAACACATTCAACATACAACTTCAGTGACGCATCACACGAAGTACTTTGGCCAAAGTTTTAATTCGAACTTTGCAAATCTATTTCAGGAATATCTTTTAACTTTCCAGCAAAGCCACAGATTCCTCGATCAATATTTCTCTTTAGCACATTTCATGTAATCACTGAACGTACAAAGGTTTCGGTCATTCGATATCGAAACCTCACTTATGAGTAAGTTACAATGATTAACATTACATGCCTAAAGTCGAAATACTACCAGGATTAAGAGTTCAATGCTCCATAAGATTTGTTCATTTTAGATAGTAGTTTAAAATGAACTATCTTAGTGGTCCAGTTCGATGTTTCCAAATCTATTGAAAATCATCAATGTGTTATAACTGGAAACTCCATTTCCCTATGACGAAAGACTAATCATCTTATATAACACATTATAGTCTCGATAAGAACTTATTCTTATCATATCAACTAGAACTTTAATAACACGTGATTTTGATATCCAAAGTCCTTTCCTATGAAACACATTTCATATAAGAATATCATCACACGTTATTAATTATGTTAATATACTCATAACTTGTGATAATTTCAGTTTTTATTAATCCAACAAAATACGAAGTATTTACATAGAAATTGGATTTTCAGGGCACTAATCCCAACACCTATTTGGTTCATAATTGAGCCTAAGTCTCGGATCTTGCCTTCTTTTGTTTCAGAGCCTCTTCCGGACGTGCAAGAGCCCGAGGTTTAGGTGGTTGGTTGCCCGTTCTGATCCTACTTCTGCTCCCCTTTTTGTAATAAGGTGAGGTTAGGAACTTTATAATAGTTAACGACCTAAGGCCTATTATATGATGTTTTACACCCCGTATGTGAATACACCTTATATATATTTAAATACAAATGTTTAAGCTATGATTATGAATTTATGGAAACGTTTGAATCTTATGAAAGGGTATAAGTACAAGCATATGTGAGCTTAAGTTTTGAATCTTTTTGTACGTTATGTTATGTTTGAGCGAGTTGTGCCCTAAAAGATGAGAATCTGGTTTGTTATGGTATGTTGGGCCCTAGGAACTATGGGTAAGGAATGCCCGGTACGGCAAGGGCCATCTGGTTTGGCTTGAACGTGGTTCCCTTTGAGATATTCACATGCGACTCTTGGAGGTTAGGAGGCGTGCTATCTTGAGCCCTCGGTTGATAACCGGGAAAGGCATATCATGGGTTAGCTACCTCGTATGTTTTTGTATTATAGGTGGAGAGGGTTTGATTCACGAAACACGAAGGATGTGGGGTTGGATTTGTATTTATGAATTCGGTATTCATGTTATGCTTTGAGGAGTTAGTGGAAGTCCGTACTCGTCGGGCATTTTTTTATGTTATATATCGATGGTTATGGATCAAGATAGGATTTCCTTTATGTATATTACTTTATCTTTTGGAAATGATTTGGTATGTAAAACCCTAGCCTCGATTCATGACTATCCCTTTTGATATATGCTCTGTTATATACTTATTCGTGTGTGGGGCTGCTTTAGCCCCTCACTCAGTCGAGTTGTAGACTGACCCCTCTCTTTTACCCTTTTAGGTTTGCTCGAGCTAGGCGGGGAAGTACATCGTGTCGGGTCGTACTTAGCTGTTTAGGTCGAGTATGCACGCAATATGCATCTCCTGAATACCTTATATTATGAATTTGTATATTTTGGAAGAATTCGTGGATACTTGTATTTATTTTGGGCCGAGGCAGTGGTATATATATTAATGTATGCTTTCGTTGAGTTCATTTTGGATCCTGTTTCTTGCTTCCGTATTTTTGTTCTATTGTTGTGCTCGCTCTATTGGTCCTTAGCCCCGCTTAGCCTAGTGTGTGTGAGTGTAGGTCCCCGTTCGCTTAGACTTGGGCTCATATATGGAGGTCCATTTCATATGCGGGTTCGGATTTAGGTGCGGGGGATGTGGTGGCCACCGTTCCGGGCGTTACATCCTAAAGTGGTATCAGAGCTGTCGGTTGCAAAACCGAAACTCTAGAGTCGTTTTGGGTTGTCTAGGTCGTACGGTATAGGACAACGTGGTTATGTGGCTTATTTGATTACTTTCTTGTTAATTGTTACATGAACAAGTATTGACCCACACGCATACAAATCGAAGTCTCTCTATTTTGTAGAATATGCCTCCAAGAAGACACCACCGCAGGGATAGATCCCCTGAACATCGTCATCACCGGGATCGCTCTCCCCAACAGGAGAATAATAATCCACCACCACCACCACAAATGGACCCCGAAAACTTTATGGAAAGACTCCGGTATTCTTGGAGCAAAGGGCTCAAGAGAGGAATAATACCCCTCCGACTGGAAATCATGGAGGAGGACTTATTGCTGCCATTCTCCGAGAGTTCAAAAATCAAAATCCACCGGTTTTCATTGGTGTGAATGATGTTCAAGCAGAGGAGTGGTTGATCCAGACCAATAGGATATGGGGTCTAATACCTTGTGGACCAATGGAGAAGCTGCAATGCACTCTCACGATGATACAGGGACAGGCTTATAGTTGGTGGTCCAGTGTACAAGGGAGGTTGAAAGCTTCCGGGGAGGGGATTACTTGGGATGTCTTTGTCCGGGAATTCAAGAATAAGTATATCCTGAAGGCTACACGAAGCAGGCGCTTGAGAGAGTTTATAGATCTTAAGTAAGGGGGAATGTCGTAACGGATTATATCAACGAATTTGAGAGACTTTCACGCTATGCTCCCAACATTGCTCAGGATGATGAAGCTAAAGCCTCTCAGTTCCTCCAGGGCCTTCGTGAGGATATGAAAGATACTTTGGAAACTGCTAATACGAGCACGTGGGCAAAGGTCACAGATAAAGCTTTGAAGGTTGAAGACAGGGTGGTCATGAGAAGGAAGAGTTCACATGCTGGGCAAGAATCGAGTTCGGGAAGTTCCAATAAGTTTGGGAAGAGGCCGGCTTATCAAGCTTTTCAACCGGCGAAGCCTCAGAATAAACAGCCCCGACCCACGGGACCAAATCAACCTTTGGCACTTCCGGCTCCACCTAAAGTTCAATGCACCTATTGCAAAGGCTCTCACCACGTGGATAACTGTTTCAAGCTTTTGTTTGTGGGTCACCGGATCATATGGTGAGCATGTGCCCGAAAAAGAAGGATAATCAGAGGCCCGTGATCCAAGGCCACTCATTCCTTTAGTTCCTGGGATATTGCTGCTTCTATGTCCTTGCATGTTTCTCTATGTGCGCATGATTATGTGGTTAGTTCTCCCCTCGGGGGGTAGTTTGGTAACTTGTAGTATGTACCGTGGGTGTCCTATGAGCTTCGAATGTCGAGTCTTCTTTGTAGATTTGATTGAGATGCCGATGCAAAGATATGATATAATCCTTGGAATGGATTGGTTATTTGAGCATGGAGCTAAGATGGATTATCGTGAGAAAAAGGTTTCCTTTGGTACAGTAGTGTTTAAGGGCAAGAGATTGAAGTCAAGCCCGTTTGTTTCTTTTATTGAGGCTAGTAGACTAGTCCGGGATGGTATAATAGGCTTGTGGCCTATCTTTTGAATAAACCGAAGGATCAGGCTAAACTTGAGGAGACGGAGGTCGTGCGAGAGTATGTCGATGTATTCCCTGTGACATTGGGTTTTTTACCTCCTGATAGGGACATTGAGTTCATAATCGACCTTTATCCTGGAGCAGAGCCTTTTTCGAAGACTCCCTATAGGATGGCTCCTACTGAGCTAAAGGAGTTGAAGACGCAGCTTGATGAACTTCTAGCTTGGTGTACATCCATCCGAGCACTTCTCCATGGGATGCTCCCGTTCTGTTTATAAAGAAGAAAGATGGGACGTTACGGATGTGCATAGATTACCGTGAGTTGAATCGGATGGCCGTGAAGAACAAGTACCCTTTGCCTTACATCGAAGAGTTGTTCGATATTCTGCAGGGTTCTAAAGTTTACTCTAAGTTAGATTTGAGGCAGGGTTACTATCAGCTGCGTATCAGGGAGGAGGATATTTCGAAGACTGGGTTTAATACTCGGTATGGGCTATTTGAGTTCGTCGTGATGCCGTTTGGATTAACTAATGCCCTAGTTATGTTTATGGACATGATGCACCGAGTGTTCAGGCCGTTCCTTGACAAGTTCATGGTGATATTTATAGACAACATTTTGGTATATTCGAGGTCGACTGAAGAGCATGCACAGCATCTTTGGATTGTTTTGGAAACTCTAAGAGAACATAAACTATATGCGAAGTTCAGCAAGTGTGAGTTTTGGATCGACAGAGTTATATTCCTAGGCCATATAATTTCAGGCAACGGAATTGAAGTTGATCCATCTAAGGTTGAATCCGTGCTTCGTCGGGAGAGACCGAAGAAATGCCTCAGAGATCAGAAGTTTTCTTGGGTCGACAAGGTATTATCGCAAGTTTGTAAAGGATTTTTCTAAGATCGCGGCCCCGTTGACCTGCTTAACTAAGAAGGAAGTAAAGTTCGAGTGGGATGATAAGTGTGAGGCCAATTTCCAGACTTTGAAAGTGAAGTTAACTTCAGCACCGGTTCTTACTCTACCCGAGGGTACCGAGGGTTATGTAGTTTATACAGATGCTTCTAAAGAGGGTCTCGAATGTGTTTTGATACAAAATGGTAGAGTGGTAGCTTATGCTTGAAGGAAGTTGAAGAAGCATGAGAAGAATTACCCTACCCACGTTCTCGAATTAGCTGCCGTTGTGTTTGCTTTGATGAAGTAGCGACACTATCTATACGGTATAACTTTTGAGGTGTTTACCGATCACCAGAGCCTCAAGTATCTCTTCTCTCAAAAGGATTTGAATGTGAGACAAAGGCGTTGGATGGAGTTACTAGAGGATTATGATTGTAAAATCCAGTACCATCCAGGTAAAGCTAATGTGGTCGCCGATGCCTTGAGTAGAAAAGCAAGTGTGGCTAGTTTGGAAGCAGGTTCTTCGAGTTCGGGTTCAGAGATTTTAGTTTCAGGGACTTGGTTAGCCAATCTTACAGTGTTACCGGATTTGAAACAGTGGTTTTTAGAAGCTCAAACCTCGGATGTAGAGATTCAGAAGTTGGTGGCTCGTTCTAGAGGTGATCCGAATTCTAAGTTTGGATTTGATGATTCAGGGTTGTTGAGGTTCAAAGTGAGAATATGTGTTCCAGAAGAGCTCAAGAGGCTTATACTTGAGGAGGCACATCGCTCGAGGTACTTGATTCATCCGGGAGGTACCAAGATATATCGGGACCTGAAAGAAAAATACTGGTGGAATAGCATGAAAAGGGATGTTGCGAACTTCGTGAAGCGATGTCTAACATGTCAGAAGGTGAAGGCAGAGCACCAGAAGCCGGAAGGAACTCTCCAACCACTTTCTATTCCCGAGTGGAAGTGGGAGCAAGTGACAATGGACTTCGTGTCTGGCTTGCCTAGAGTTAAAGGAGGGTTTGATGGAATATGGGTGATTGTTGATAGGTTTACTAAGTCAGCCCATTTCCTCAAGTTTCGTATGTCTAAGAAGGTACCAAAGCTAGCCGAGTGGTATGTCTAGGAGATTGTAAGGTTACATGGAGTTCCGGCTAGTATTGTTTCGGATCGAGATCCACGGTTTACTTCGATCTTTTGGCAGAATCTTCAGAAGTGTTTGGGCACCAGGCTCAAGTGTAGCACCGCTTCGCATCCTCAGACGGACGGTCAATCTGAAAGATTAATTCAGTATCTCAAGGATATGCTTAGAGCGTATGCTCTGGATTTTCAGGATAAGTGGGACGAGCATCTGGCTTTGGTCGAATTTGCTTACCACAACAGTTATCAGGGTTCGATTAAGATGGCTCCGTGTGAAGCACTTTATGGAAGAAAGTTCAGATCTCCGTTGTTTTGGGATATTGAGGATTGGAGATGGATAGAAGAGAATAAACTTGAGAGAGCAGAACCTAAGGAAAATATCGTTGCTACTATTGAAAAGGTTCACAAAATCCGACAGAGGATGAAGGCGGCTCAGGCTCATCAGAAGAGTTACGCCAATAAGAGAAGAAGGCCCTTGGAGTTTGAAGTCGGAGATAGAGTCTTTCTAAAAGTGTCTCGTAGAAAGGGCTTCACTCATATAGGTAAAAGGTAGAAAGCTCAGTCCAGGATGCCTTGGGCCGTTTGAGATCTTGGAAAGAATTGGAGAAACGGTGGATAGATTGGATCTACCACCAAGTTTGACCGGGATACACAACATGTTTTACGTTTCTCAATTACGCAAGTATTATCCCGATGAGACAACCATTCTCCCTGTTGAAGAAGTTCAGTTAGAGCCGGACTTGACAATAGAGAAGCACCCGGTTGCAATTCAGGACAGGAAGATGCAAGAGTTGAGAAACCGGCAGATTCCTTTAGTCAGGGTTCTTTTGAGAGATCGAAAATCCAAGGAATCAACTTGGGAGACCGAGGAGAAGATGAGGAATCTATACCCTGAGTTATTTAAGGCTCCGAGACGGACTTGAGGACAAGTCCTTTTGGGGGGGGGGGGGGGGGGAAGGAGGGGGAAATTGTGACACCCCGACTTCGCGGCCGTACAGGTATGATATAATTACGCATTTAAATTCCTTATTTATGTGATTATATGTTTAATTGTTATTCTTTTTAATTATTTGAATTCTTATTTGAACATTTATGTTCTTTTCGTTGGTATTTGCTCCACTTTTGACCATTTTCGATTCTGATTTTTGTGCTTATTTGCTATGCATGAGATGTACATGTTACGAACTTGATTATATGCTCGTTTTATGTTTTTGAGTTTGCTTTTTGAGCTTTTGAGGTGTTTGTTTCGTTTGGAACCTAAAGGAGGCTAAAACCTTTTTAGCGCACCTTGGGTTCCGGGTTATGTAACTTGAGCTCGGGAATTTGGATTTGAATTCCGTCACTTTCTTTGACCTCGTTTTAACGATTCAGAATCAATAGACTAAGCCTTGTATTTTTATAAGCCCGTTTGATACTCCGAAATTTGACCGAAAACTCACCTCGCGCATATATGACCACCTTTCACTAAATTGCACATAAGTCCCTCAATTCTTGACCTTTTCACATGAGACTTGGTCCCACACCACCCCAACTCAGCCCACTATTACTTCTCTCTCTCTCCCATTCTCAGTTTACACAAGCAAAAGAGAAGGAAATTTGTAGCAAACTTTGGAGATAAACCAAGCCATTTTCGCCACTATTCACCTTAAGAAAATTTTGAGCTCAAATCTTCATTTTCCTCCTTCATCTTCAAGAAGTAAGTATATATTTTTATCACCATGCTTATGTGATCATTTGAAGCCATCAATATCAGGTTTTGAGCTAAGTTTGATATATATGTGAAGTATGGATTGATTAGTAAGGGTTTGATGTTCTCTTGCTTTCCTTGGAGTTATTTCTTGGTTTGAAGATATATATGTGACACCCCGTCCGTTCGCACGTACAGGTTGGTACCATGTGTGAGTTTAAATTCCGTATTTTGTGTTTATTTTCATATTATTTGATGTATTCTCATTTGAATTACCATTGTTTATTCTTTTCTTTTATGAACTATGTGGAATATTTGATACATTTTGCCCTATTTGAACGTTTGATATGGAATTTGAACCCGAGCATGCCTAATTTGTGTATAACATGAATTATTTGATTCTTGGACTTAATCGTATGTTTTAAAATTGTTTTGGACTTGTTTGTTTTGGTTTGGACTCAATTGAAATTTTGTTCAAACTTTTGGGCCTTTTTGCAAATTAGCCACTCTTGAGTCATTTCTTTGTAACTTAAGCTTGGGAACTCAAATTCAAGTTCCGTCTTTGCCATTGAACTCGAATCGAAGATCCGGAGATAATGAATCAAACCTTGTACTTTTTCACTGCCGTTTTGAACCCCAACGACGTAGATTTTGTCCCTACGTGCCTATAGCCACTTGGAGCCTAGACCATTCATCCCACTTGTCCCTCTCTTGACTTTTAATCACCCAAAATCAGCCATCTCTCTCCCTCAACACCTGAAAATTTGAACCATAGCAAGGAGAAAGGAAGAAGAAAAGCCCCAAGTCATTTTCCTCAATTGTAAGTTTTGGTGCCATTTCTTGCTCAATCCTTAAAGGTAATTTAAGATTCTTACTCCCCTTAATCTTGTGATCATTTTGTACTTAGAGAAGCATGATTATATGTTAAGGATTCATGGATTTAGTTTATATGATAAATAGTTAGGTTTTGAAGTTTTTGGAGAACTTATGCATCTTTTGCTTTATTTGAATTTAAAGCCTTATATGTTGATCATCTTGACTCCTCTATTGCTTCCATTTGCTCCTATTTGGTGGTAGTTGGTTGCATATTGAATTTCCATTAACGATCTATTGAATTCTTGGAAGATATTTGATGAAACTCTTGATTCTTTGCCCAATTTCTTTATCGGTTTGTAGTATGCATGTGGGTGGTGATTTGAAGTGTTTTCCTTACAATTATGTGATATTCTTGCTCCTTTGCATGCCTTGATGTTGTTACCTGAGTTATAGGTGAAGAACAGGGGTTATGGCTTCCATTTCCATGGAGAAACCAAAGCAAACTTATTGAAGCTTTTCCCTCGCGCGAGCTGACACGGGCGCGTCTCTTGGCCCGGATTTTCTGTACTGAGACACGCCCATGTCTCCTTTTACACCTAGGGTGAGACACAGTCGTGTCTCAGCCTCGGTTTGGGCCTATATTGAGACATGGCCGTGTCTCAGCGCTTTGTGTGACTGCTGTGTTTTTTCGTCTTTGTTTGCTTCTTTCGTTATTCTCTTGCTTTGTATATGACTTCTAATTGTTATTAGCATGCTATATTATGTGTTAACCTACTTGTATTGGATTTTTGGATCAACTGGATATGATTTGAACGAGTTATGATTCAATATGCCATAAGTGGTACGTTTATGCACTTCATATGCATTCATTTCATTCATGAGCATTGTCGAACATCGAATTGGTTCATAATTGAGTCTAAGTCTTGGGTCTTGTGTTCTTTTGTTTCAGAGCCTCTTCCGGATGTTCACGAGCCTGAGGTCTAGGTGTTCATTGCTTGGTTGTAGCCCGGTTCCTACTCTTCTTTTGCTAAGGTGAGGTTTAGGATTCTTTTCTTCTAGTTAAGCGTCCTATGGCCTAATATATGTTGAATTTTCACCCCGCATGCGACTATATATCTTATATATAGTTAAATATGAGTGTCTAAGATATGTTTATGATCTTATGACTAAGCTTTAAGTTTATGAAATCGGTATAAGTATGAGCATATGTAAGCTTAAGATTTTGAATTCGTTTATTTGTTATGCTATGTATGAGCGAGGTATGCCCTGAAAGATGGAAAAATGGTAAGATTTGGCATGTTGGACCTCGAAAATTGTGGGTAAGGATGCCCGGTATGGCAAGGGCCATCGGGTTAAGCTTGTGCATGATTTCCCTTTGAAGTATTTACGCGCGACTCTAAAGAAGGTGGAGAAGGCGTGGTACTTTGAGCCCTCGGTGGATAACCGGGGAAGGCACATAGTGGGTTAGCTACCCCGTGTGTATTGGTTATATAGGTGGAGAGGGTTTGATTCCCGAAACACCACGGTTGTTGGGGTTGGATTTGGTTTATGATTTCTGTTTTATATTATGTTATGAGGAGTTAGGGGAGGTCCGTTCTCGCTGGACATTTGTTATCTTTATGTCTGTTGGATTGTGAATCGAGTTAGGATCTCTTGTACGTATTATATGATATGCTCTTGAAAATGTTTTGGTATGAAAAACCTTAGCTCGGTTCACGACCAACCCCTTTATTACGTGCTATGCTCTATATATTTATTTAAGTGTGGGTGTGCGTTTAGCCTCCTCACTCAGTCAAGTTTAGACTGATCCTCCATTTTTCTACCTTCAATTGCAGGTTACATTGAGCTAGGTGGGGAAGTACTTCGAGTTGTGCTGTACTTTCGAGTCTAGATCGAGTTGCATACATATTTTCTGCTTTTGGATACTCCTATTATGTATTTAATATTTGGATTGTATATTTTGGAGATTTATGAATACTTGTTGTATATACTCGAGCTTTTGGGCCGTGAGGCCATGTATATGTTAATGTTTGTTATATGTTGAGCTCTTTTAGATCCTATTTTGTTGCTTCCGTATATTTGCATGTTTGTTTTGCACGCTCTGTTCGTGTCTTAGCTCCGCTTAGCCTAGTGTGTGTGGAGGTCCCCGTTCGCTTAGACTTGGGCTCATGTATGGAAAGTCATTTCATATGTGGGTTCGGGTTTAGGTACGGGGGATGTGGTGGCTCACCGCTCCGGGCGTCACAATATATATGATCTCTTATGCCCCTTTTATGATTATATGATCCTCCTTTTGTTCATGGTTGAGTGTATTGCATGATGCCATTGTTGAACTTCAATCTCTTGCAAGAGATAGTTTGATATATGTTACTTCTTTGTACTCCTTTTCTTGTTTGATGTTTTAGGTGAGGTTATGGCCTGTTGTTGCATGAATTTGATGCATTTTCATCGTTTGGTATTGTTGCTTTGGAGAGCTGCTGCGTGCCTTGCCCTTCCCCTGTTTTTCTCCCCTATTCGAACAAAGGTGCTGCTATTTTTTTTTTCTATGAACGAAGGCCAACACGGTCGTGTTCGTTTTGAGCGTGAAATGGACGAGGCCGTATTGGAACTTCGACTTTGGCGGTTTATTTTAATAAAATCGGACACCGCCGTGTCCATTTTGTACTAAAAACCAACACAGCCGTGTCCAAGGTTCGAGATTGGCTCCTGAATTTATTTTAATCGGACATGGCTATGTCCATTTTGAACTAAAACCTGACACGGTCGTGTCATGTGAGTGTAGTAGCGGCGGTCGTTCGTTTTGTGATTTCGATGCCTTTCTTCGTGCGGCTCTCCGCAACAACTCGTCAAAATCCGTAACCGGATCTAACGCGTGAGATTGAAAGAAATCTCCTCCTTGTAACCCTTGTGCAAAGTCACTAGCCTTGAGTTCGCTGGAGGCAAATAGCACTTCCAGTGCTTTGCGATTGAATCATTGAACTTACGCTCCTAGGGGTTCGCCAACCCCTTACTTTATCGCGAATAGGTTGATAGAGTTCCTTCTATACTGGAGCGAACTAGCGAACTGATTTTGGAATAGCCTGCAAA
The DNA here is from genome assembly GCA_037501455.1 of Lantana camara. Classification (NCBI taxonomy): domain Eukaryota; kingdom Viridiplantae; phylum Streptophyta; class Magnoliopsida; order Lamiales; family Verbenaceae; genus Lantana; species Lantana camara. The sequence continues at coordinate 90,023,625 of CM074858.1, read as the reverse complement.
AATCATCTAAACAATGTATAACATTAGAGCGTAATAAAGTGAACCATCGTTGCGCCGGCCCTCTCAAGGTTGTGACAAACACTCTATACTTTATTTTTTCGGACAATTTATATAGCATGGCTACAAGCTCGAACTTGCTTATGTGCTCCAATGGGTCCCCTGTCCCGTCGTAATTAGTCACTTGTTGTAACACCCGCATCGGAAGGCGTCACATCCCCCGCACCACGCGTCCAATACATGCACAAAATGACTTTCCATACACAAATCAAACACATGGCGAACGGGTGACAAAGAAAATAAACAACCTAGCTAAGCGGGGCTAACCCTTAACCAAATTCTACTAATGATGCAATAACATTAAGCGGAAGCATATATACAAAATTAGCACCTGATTAAGTTATACAATCAAAGGCCATCCCGGCCACCACATATATACAATAATTTTCCCAAAATAGAATAATACATAATGAAAGTAGAAGTATGATATGCCAAAGGAAAGACAAGCTAGGACACGAAAGTAAAGACTCCAAGAAGACCTTAACTCCCCGCCTAGCTCGACCTGCAAAAGCCTAAAAACAACATGGGGTGTCAGTCCTAAGACTGAGTGAGGGGGTTAATACATATATCACATGCGCAAGCAATCTATAATCCCGAGTAAAGTGTTAGAAAATCCCAAGTGGGTAGTGTAAAATAGGCATTGCTCGGAATTATGGATGTCATATTTTTACTTGAAGAAACATAATTTAACGTGGCCCGGCGAGTGGGCAATTCTCCAACCTTACTCCCATAGTGTGTGATTTAAAACATAACTTAGGCGTTCATGCATACATAACCGTATCATAATCATAAACATATTCATAACCATATCGTGAGAAAACATCATTTTCCATCATTCTTCCTCCGGGGTAGTGGAAGGGTTTGCAAGGCCGTAGCCACCTCATGAAACAATATCGAACAGGGGATCATGACTCCTTCCTGCTCCTTCGATGGGTTAACCACCGGCTCAAGAGTATCCCACCTCCCACACTACACGGTCGCATAAGATACTCTCAAAGGGTACTATATGCAATGGCTTATCCGATGACCCGATGTCGTACCGGTCTCCATTCACACATTTCCCCGAGGTCCAATAACATGTGCGTGATTCTCACCAAAACATTTTCATAAAACGTTTGAAAACCTTTCATACATAAACCATTTTCCAAAGTATACATCTATTAATACATTTTGGCTTAAAAGATCACACAAGGTATTAAGGTTCTAAAATAACTAAAACAAAACCTCACCTTGACCAAAAGAGAAAGGATACGAGAAGCCTATGGACCCTGCTCCTTGATCGGATCGAGCTCTGTGCAAGAAACGCGAGTGTACATAAGACTCTAGACAAATGAACCAAGTAATCGACGAACGACATGCTCATGATATGGAAGGATGATAATTATAATTCATGAGAATGTTCATGCATGATTAATGCTTCACGTAATGGTTAATCAAGCATATACTTCATATAAATCACATACGGGAGCCAACGGAGTGATAGAAATGCAAGAAGAGGTGTTTTGGCGAAGTTCGGCAAAAGTTGACAATTTTTGGAAACACGTAGGCTGTGGAAAATTGGAAATATCCTGAATTCTAGTTCAAAGCGGAGTGAAAATGGTGTAGGTCCGAAGTTAGGTTAAAGTAGATTTCCGGAAAAAATGGTGACACCAAAAAGAATTGATCATATCTCACAGTATAGAAATGATATTGAGGTGACTTCAATTGGAGAGTGTTCTAGACTTTAAGAGGTTTCCAACGGTTCAAAAATCAGGTCAATCGGAGTTCGAACGAGGGAGTACCCGTCCGGGTAAAGTTCAAGGGAAAAATTCCCCGGCCGGGTAAAAACTATCCAGAAGCTTTCTGGACATGAGTACCCGCCCGGGTACTTTTTAAGCACAGAAAGTACCCGCCCGGGTAGTCTTCCAGAGCTGGAAAAAGGGCAGAAACAGGGGTAGCTCCAGGAGGAAAAAGGGAGGGAGCAAAAACCATAACAAAACTCAATTAAACACCCCAAAACAATCAAATATCATGCATATAACACCAATATACATCTCATACTTCAATTACAACACATATATCCATCATTTAGGCACTTAGATCCATCAAACAAAGCTCATATAAACCATATCATCCAACAAGCTAATAGTTCAAGATATTCAAGCCTCAACTTCAAAGATATACACATATATGCTCATATATTCATGCTAGGAAACAAGCAAACACATTCAAATCATAAAGCCCTAACTATTCAACCAAGAAATTCAACCAACCTTAGAATGAAAGAAAGGAGATGGTGAGATGATGAAGATGATCTTGATGATAATGCTTGGGCTATGAAGATTTCCTCCCTTCTTTCTCCTTCTTGCTTTGAATCGATGTGAATGAGTGATGGAGATGAGAGTGTAGTGTGTGTGTGTGTTAGAGATTTGCTAGGTGTAAATGTGTATATCTTGCAAATATGATACAATGTATATGAGTAATATATGTATAGATATATAATATATATGTATAAAGTTATAAAGTAGATATTATATATATTATATGTATATAATCAACTTAGTGCTCATTAATATATACCTATATATTGCATGTGAGTGTATTAGTATATATATATATATATATATATATATATATATATATATAGATAGATAGATAGATAGATAGATACATATGTATATATACATATATGTAAATACATGTTTCATGAAAATGCTTGAAATATTTGAAATGTTAATCTTATGAAATTTAGTATAAGTGTAAAGATATATATATATATATATATATATATATATATATATGAAATATGTTATAATATGAATGTATGAAATATGCATATGTTAAAATAATGAAAAATGAAATGAAATGAAATAGAATTAAAATGAAATTACAATTAAAATAATCACATAGACAATTAGGAGATTAATCACATAAATCAATTAGACACAAAATCCTAAAGCATGCTAACAATTCTAACACTCAAACGCACACGTGTGGCGAGCGTACTCGGTACGAAAACACGGGACGTTACAATCCTCCCCCCTTAAAAGAATCTGGTCCCCAGATTCACTCGGATTGAAACAATTCCGGATACAATCCCTTCATCTTGTCTTCGGTTTCCCATGTAGCTTCCTCGATTTTATCACTTCTCCACAAAACCTTTACTAATGGGATTTGCCGGTTTCTCAAACCTTGAAACTTACGATCCATAATCCTTATTGGCTTCTGCACGAAGGGTAAATCCGGTCGTAAATCCACTTCTTCAACCTCATCAACGGAGAGAATCTCGGACTCATCGGGGTAATAGTTCCTCAATTGTGACACGTGGAAGACATTATGAATTCCCGTTAAGCTCGGTGGTAGGTCCAACCGATAAGCAACTTCCCCAACTTTTTCAAGAATCTCAAATGGACCTAAATATCGAGGTTTAAGCTTCCCTCCTCTTCCAATCCAAGCAAATCCTTTATGAGGAGATGCCTTCAAGAACACTCGGTCTCCAACTTCAAATTCAAGATCCCTTCTCCTATTATCCGCATAGCTTTTCTGTCGATCCTGAGCTGCCTTCATCCTTTGTTGGACCATTTGAACCTTCTCGATCATATCTCTTACAGCCTTAGAGGGTTTTTCCAACTTCACATTTAAGATTCCCTCTTGATTTGTCCATTTCCATTCCTCGAGATCGAAAAACAAAGGGGATCGACACTTCCGTCCGTAAAGTAACTCATAGGGTGCCATACCTATGGAAGCTTGGAAGCTATTGTTGTATGAGAATTCGATCAACGATAATTGCCTATCCCAAGAGGTTTGATAATCCAAAACACAAGATCTTAGTAAATCTTCAAGATACTAAATCAACCTCTCGGACTGACCGTCTGTCTATGGATGAAAAGCAGTGCTGAACTTAAGCCTTGTACCCAATAACCCTTGTAACTCTTGCCACAACCTTGAAGTGAATCTCGGATCTCTATCCGACACAATACTAACCAGAATCCCATGAAGATGAACAATCTCTCTGACATAAAGCTCGGCTAGCTTATTGATCTTATCGAACATCCGAACCGACAAGAAGTGAGCTGACTTAGTCAAACGGTCGACAATTACCCAAATTCCATCATAACTACCCTTAACTCTGGGTAACCCGGAAACAATCCATAGTCACTTGTTCCCATTTCCATTCCGGGATTGGCAATGGTTGTAGAAGACCTCCGGGCTTTTGATGTTCGGCCTTCACTTTCTGACAAGTCAAACAATGTTTAACAAACTCGGCAATATCCTTCTACAATCCATTCCACCAATAATATTCCTTTAAGTCCTTATACATCTTATTACCTCCCGGGTGGACAGAATAAGCCGATTTGTGAGCTTCCTCAAGAAACAACCTTCTCAATTCCTCGGGAACAACCACTCTGTTTTTAAACCGAAACAAGCCCGTTTCATCATACCCAAACGGACATTCTGGATCATCCCTTGCCTTGGCCACATGTTTTTGAATTCCCGGATCCCTTGTTTGAGCCTCGAATAACCGGTGTTTTAACTCTGGTTGTATGGTGATGTTAGTCACCCGAGCCTTTACCACAATTGACTCATCCTTACTTCCTTCATCCGCTTTTAAACTCGATACATTAGCCTTCCTACTAAGTGCATATGCAACGACATTGGCCTTACCGGGATGATATTTGATCTTGCAATCAATGTCCTCAAAAGTCTCCATCCATCTTCTTTGTCTCATATTTAAATCCTTTTGTGTGAACAAATATTGAAGACTCTTGTGATCCGTGTAAATCTCAAAAGGAATACCATACAAGTAGTGTCTCCACTTTTCAAGAGCAACACCATGGCACCAAGTTCCAAATCATGTGTAGGATAGTTCTTCTCATAATCCTTTAACTTTCTAGAGGCATATGCAATAACTTTCCCGTTTTGCATCAAGACACAACCCAATCCTTCCTTAGAAGCATCCGTAAACACTGCATAACCTTCAGACCCTTCGGGAAGTGTCAAGACCGGGGTTGTAGTCAACTTCTCCTTCAAGAGATTGAAGCTTTTATCGCACAACTCATCCCACACGAATTTCACCTCTTTCTTGGTCAATCGGGTTAAAGGAGTGGCAATTTTCTAGAAGTCCTTCATGAATCTTCTATAATATCCCGCTAAACCCAAGAAACTTCGAACTTCAGAGGCGTTCTTAGGTCTCTCCCACTTAGAGACTGTCTCCATCTTGGAAGAATCCACTTCAACTCCCTTTTCCGAAATCACATGACCCAGAAATGAAACCTTATCAATCCAAAAGTCACACTTACTAAACTTGGCGAACAACTGATTATCCTTGAGGGTCTGTAGAACCAATTTAAGGTGCCTTGTATGTTCCTCGGCATACTTCGAATACACAAGAATATCGTCTATAAATATCACCACGAACTTATCCAAGAAAGACCTGAATATTCTATGCATCATGTCCATGAAAGCTGCGGGGGTATTAGTTAATCCGAACGGCATCACTACAAACTCATAATGCCCGTACCAAGTGTTGAACCCTGTCTTTGGGATATCCTCTTCTCGGATCCGTAATTGATAGTACCCTTGACGAAGATCAAGCTTGGAGTAAACCTTAGAACCTTGAAGAATATCAAATAACTCTTCAATCCGTGGAAGGGGGTACTTTTTCTTAACTGTCATCCGATTCAATTCTCTATAATCTATGCACATCCTCAAGGTCCCATCTTTCTTCTTTACAAACGGGACCGGTGCACCCCAAGGCGATGAAGTCGGACGAATATACCCACTTGACATCAATTCCTCAAGTTGCTTCTTCAACTCCTTCAACTCTGCAGGAGCCATCCTGTAAGGAGTCTTGGAAAACGGCTTAGCATCCGGGTACAAGTCAATTACAAATTCTATTTCTCGTTCCGGAGGTAAAGACCCCAAACTCTCCGGAAAAACCTTGAGAAAATCCTTTACAACTTCCGTTTCCTCAAGCTTAGCTTTATCCTTTGGCTTGTTAAGAATGTAGGCCAAGAAACCCGAAGCACCATCACGAATCAACTTGGAAGCCTCAGTGAAAGACAACAACGGTGGAATCTTCGAACCCAAACCCACGACAACATCGGAACCCAACTGGACTCTCTTAGTTCTACAATCAATCTTAGCATCATGCTCGAAGAGCCAATCCATACCCAAAATTGCACCATACCGACTGATAGGCATCTCAATGAAATCCGTTGGATAGTCACAACCCTCAATTCTCACTAGAACTCGCTGAAACACCCGATCGGAAACAAGGCTCCCCCCCAACGGGGAACTAATCACAAAGCAAGTAGAGGCACATACAACAGGTAAGTACAAAGAAGCAACTTTACCACACGAAAGAAAAGAATGTGTGGCTCCAAGATCAAATAATGCATGAATGCTCGTGCCATGAATGTATATGGTACCTTCCAAGACGGCGGTGGGATCAATCTCGGCGTCCTGCTCCTTGCCATCAATGGCATAAGCTCTAGCCCGAACCATTGGTCTCTGTCCTCCCATCGGACCCGGTCTAAACTTATCACATCCGGCTATTTGATGTTTCATTGATCCACAAATCAAACAAGCTCCGAGTGGGCGGTGACACGTCTCCCAAGTGTGTGTAGGACCTCCACAATGTGAACAAGGTGTAGTTTGTGGAGGCGGTTATACCGGCCCCGCCACTCGGGGTTTCTTTCCCGGACCTTTTGCATATGGAGCCTTGACGGGTGGTTGCATCGAATAAGCTGGCCTCTTGAAACCAGACCCCGAACCTTGTCCCGAATGAAAAGATCGAGTTACGGGATCCTTCTTGTAACGCCCCAATTTTCGGAAGTTCAGGTAAGCACGCCACGAGAGGGTCTTCGGGAGTTGGGGGAATTTAATTTAATCATTTCATTCAATTATTTACAACCTTCATCATATTATATACATTACATCTCTATGTATTTATATGAATTGTTATTAATGTGAGTTATATGAACTAAGTGATATATATGATCTAATTGTATTAAATGGCCTTAATTTCTCTTTTGTGTAAATTCATGGACTTAATTGCATTTCATGACTTGGGAGGTTATATGACTATTGTGTAGAAATGGAACTCAATTGCATGAATTTAAATTCATGAAAGACTTATGTGCAAAAAGTGTTGAGTCATGCATATATTTGCAAGACTTTTGGTATATATTTTCATCTCTCCCACATTCCATTCATTTCATCATAGTTCATCAAAAACCACACACACACACACACTCAATTTCGGTATTTACACCAAGAAGAGGAGAGGAAGAGTTCATCTCAATTTCAAGCTATAATTTGAAGAAGTCTTGAAGCTAGAAGCATCATCATCATTATCTCTTCACTTCATCTCATTTCTTGCTTGAATTCAAGGTAAACATGGAATTGGATGAATCTTTTGATTGGTGAATGAGTAGGGTTCATGAGTTGTATGATGGATTCTTGCAATATTTGAGCTAGGAGCATGATTAGGATGATTAGAATGGAAGTTTGCACGAATACCTTGAAGTATATGGAAGTTGGAAGCATGTGTATATATGGGGTGAATGATGAATTCTTGATGATTGATGCAAGTTTCATGGTTTATATGCTACCTAAATGATGTCTTTAAGTTATATACATGTTATATGATTGTTTTGGAGCATTTTGGTTGAGTTTGCTTTGGGTTTTCATTCCTTTTCTTTCTTCTCCGAAGCTACCCCTGTTTTGCCCCTTTTTCTAGCCCTGGAAGGGTACCCGCGCGGGTACTTTTTGTGCAAACTGCATTCACCCAACTTCAAGCCTACGCCATTTTCTCCTCGCTTTGAACTAGAAAACGAGCCATATATCATTTTAAAGGTATACTTGTCTAGTTTCATTCCCAACAAACAAAACCCAATTCCAATCTCTAGAACTTTAGATATTTCCCTTTTTCCATAGCTTGGTCATTTTCAAAAATTGCCGGTTTTTGCCAAACTTCACCAAAACCCTTGTTATTGCGTTCCTTTCACTTTCTTGGCTCCCATATGTGACTTATATGACTTTTATGCTTACTTAATTGATAATTATGCTCCTATTTGACACTTCTTGATACTTCATTTAGGAATTTGGGCACATTCATAATAGTTATTGATTGTAAACACATGATTGACATCGCATGATTTTGCCGTTCGTCTTAAATGGCTCATACGAGTTGAGTCTCATGTACACTTGTCCTTGTTATACAGATCACGGTCCCGGAGTCGAGGAGCCCGCTCTTTGGAGTTTTTTTCCACTTTTGTTGGTTGGTGAAGGTGAGGTTTTAATTTCTAGTTATGGAACCCTTACAACCCTTATGTGATTTTTGGCCAAAACGTATCTATATATCTATAGTTTTTGAACCTTATGATTTTCAAATGATTTCATGAAAATGGATTGATTGATTGACGAATTGATTGTTTTGGTGAGTAACTATTGTTCACGTTGGGCCCGAGTGAGCCAACCGGGAAAGCAAGGGCTGAAGGGTAACTCTTGCACTATCCTCACCATTGTGGGATCACCTCTGAATCCACCAGGAGGTTTGGTGGAGGAAGAAATCCTGTGCATGGGAGTCATGTTCCCGACATACACCATGATTGGATGGCTAGGTCTTGCAAGCCCGCCATCACCGAGAGGAAGAAGGATTTATTGATTGAAATTGCTAATTGTGCACGGAATTGTTTGTGTGATCGCCTAATCCACTAATAAATTGAAGTATTATACACAGTCGGTGAAAGGTTGGAGATTTTCCCTCACTCGCCGGACCACAAATTGATTGTATTGAATTGATTGAATTGATAAAATGGATTAGTTGTAACCTCGGGCGATATTATCTCTTCTTTTCTAAATCGTGTTGTTATTTTCCAAAATTATTACCCGAGATTATAACTTGTATGTATGTGCGAAAATATTTATTTATACCCCTTGCTCAGTCCGTGTTGGACTGACACCTTAACCTTTCAGCTTTTGCAGGTTCGTGCTAGCGGGAATTAGAGTCTAGCCTGTCTTTTATTCGGGTCTAGCAGTTCACCTTCATATTTTGGCTCATGTATTGATACTTCTTATATCTTGTATTATGCCTTACCTAATGTTGGAGGTGATATTGTATTGTATGAAATGTTGGTATCTATTAATAAATATGTAAATATGGTACCTATAAGTATTGAATGTTATTGCTTCCGCTTTTATTGATACAATTGTTTAGTGGTATAAATTGAGGGTACCCGCCTAGCTTTTGAGTTTTTATTGTCTCCCGTTCGCTATAGTTTCGGTTCATGTATGAATTGCCCGTTTCATATGTGGATTGAGGCTATAGTGCGGGGGATGTGATGCCTAGCGTTCCGGGTGCTACACTTCTTCTTGAACTCCTCCTCTTGAACAAAAGCCCATTGAACCGTGTCGGCAAATGATTCGAAGTTGTGCCCGGCTTGTCCATGCCTTAGACTTTCCCTCAATCCAGCTATAAATTTCCTTGATTTCTTCTTCGCGTCTTGGGTAACTTGGGGAGCATACTTTCCATGACGATTAAACTCCGCCAAGTATTGTGCTCCCGACCTTCCTCCTTGTTTGAGGTCCATGAACTCTTGCTCTTTCCTTTCACGGACCACCTCGGGAATGAAAGCCTCCCGAAATTCCCTCTTGAATACATCCCAATTCAAAGCTTCCCCGGTAACTTCAAGCTTCTCATGGGTTCTCTCCTACCAATCATAAGCTTCTCCATCAAGTTGGAAGATAGCAAATTGAGCCCGTTCAAGTGTGGTGAATGGCTGGATATTGTAGATCCTTTCCAACCGGGAGATCCAATCCTCCGCTATGGCATCATCCGTTGTGCCCGCAAACCTTGGGGGATTATAGCTAAGAAAAGTGCCATGGGAGTCTCTAACCGGCAGTGGTGGTGGTGGAGGTTGCACCGGTTGTTGTGGAGGTGGAGGTGGAGCTTGAGCCCTTCTATGCTCAACATAATAAAAAACGGCCTCCATGAAGCCTTCCATATTCATTTGTGCCGGTTGTTGAGGTTGATGATGTCTAGGAGGTGATGGAGATCTCATATCCTAATGAGCGGGTCTACCACGAGCCATCTACAATTAAACATTGAAAATGCGTGTTGATTAAGTAATATCCATGATATGCAAGTAATATGCACCAAATAACCAATTAAGAATGCCCAATATCAATGCAAGACCTTCAAGTTGACACATAATTCCTAAGACGTATGACTTAAACTGACAAGACTCGACTCAAAAGCCCCGTTTCGTAACCAAGGCTCTGATACCACCAAAGGAGTGTAACACCCACATCGGAAGGCGTCACATCCCCCGCACCACGCGTCCAATCCATGCACGAAATGAATTTCCATACACAAATCAAACACATGGCGAATGGGTGACAAAGAAAATAAACAACCTAGCTAAACGGGGCTAACCCTTAACCAAATTCAACTAACGATGCAATAACATTAAGCGGAAGCATATATACAAAATTAGCACCTAATTAAGTTATACAATCAATGGCCATCCCGGCCACCACATATATACAATAGTTTTCCCAAAATAGAATAATACATAATGAAAGTAGAAGTATGATATGCCAAAGGAAAGATAAGCTAGGACTCGAAAGTAAAAACTCCAAGACGACCTTAACTCCCCGCCTAGCTCGACCTGCAAAAGTCTAAAACCAACGTGGGGTGTCAGTCCTAAGATTGAGTGAGGGGCTTAATACATATATCACATGCGCATGCAATCCATAATCCCGAGTAAAGTGTTAGAAAATCCCAAGTGGGTAGTGTAAAATAGGCATTGCTAGGAATTACGGATGTCATATTTTTAGTTGAAGAAACATAATTTAACGTGGCCCGGTGAGTGGGCAACTCTCCAACCTTACTCCCATAGTGTGTGATTAAAACATAACTTAGGCATTCATGCATACATAACCATATCATTATCATAATCATAATCATAATCATAATCATATTCATAACCATATCGTGAGAAAACATAATTTTCCATCCTTCTTCCTCCGGGGCGGTGAAAAGGTTTGCAAGACCCTAGCCACCTCATGAAACAATATCGAGATGGGGGATCATGACTCCTTCCTGGTCCTTCGATGGGTTAACCACCGGCTCAAGAGTATCCCACCTCCCACACTACACGGTCATGTAAGATACTCTCAAAGGGTACTATATGCAATGGCTTATCCGACGACCCGATGTCGTACCAGTCTCCATTCATACATTTCCCTGGGGCCCAATAACATGTGCGTGATTCTCGCCAAAACATTTTCATAAAACGTTTGAAAACCTTTCATACATAAACCATTTTCCAAAGTATACATCTATTAATACATTTTGGCTTAAAAGATCACATAAGGTATTAAGGTTCTAAAATAACTAAAACAAAACCTCACCTTGACTAAAAGAGAAAGGATACGAGAAGCCTATGGACCCTGCTCCTCGATCGGATCGAGCTCTGTGCAGGAAACACGAGTGTACATAAGACTCTAGACAAATGAACCAAGTAATCGACGAACGGCATGCTCATGATATGGAAGGATGATAATTATAATTCATAAGAATGTTCATGCATGATTAATGCTTCACGTAATGGTTAAGCCAAGGGAGTGATAGAAATGCAAGAAGAGGTGTTTTGGCGAAGTTCGGTAAAAGTTGACAATTTTTTGAAACGCGCAGGCTGTGGAAAATTGGAAATATCCTGAGTTCTAAAAGTTGAAATGGAGTTTTGTTCATTGGATATGAAAGTAGACAAATAGAGCTTTCCAAGAACATATGGCTCGAATTCTAATTCAAAGCGGAGTGAAAATGGTGTAGGTCCGAAGTTGGGTTAACGTAGATTTTCTGAAAAAATGGCGACACCAAAAAGAATTGATCATATCTCACAATATAGAAATGATATTGAGGTTATTCCAATTGGAAAGTGTTCTAGACTTCAAGAGGTTTCCAACGGTTCAAAAATCAGGTCAATCGGAGTTTGGACAAGGGAATACCCGTCTGGGTAAAGTTCAAGGGAAAAATTCCCCTGCCGGGTAAAAACTGTCCAGAAGCTTTCTGGACATGAGTACCCGCCCGGGTAGTCTTCCAGAGCTGGAAAAAGGGCAGAAATAGGGGTAGCTCGAGGAGGAAAAAGGGAGGGAGAAAACCACAAGAAAACTCAACTAAACACCCCAAAACAATCAAATACCATGCATATAACACCAATATACATCTCATACTTCAATTATAACACATATATCCATCATTTAGGCACTTAGATCCATCAAACAAAGCTCATATAAACCATATCATCCAACAAGCCAATAGTTCAAGATATTCAAGCCTCAACTTCAAAGATATACACATATATGCTCATATATTCACGCTAGGAAACAAGCAAACACATTCAAATCATAAAGCCCTAACTATTCAACCAAGAAATTCAACCAACCTTAGAATGAAAGAAAGGAGATGGTGAGATAATGAAGATGATGAAGATGATCTTGATGATGATGCTTGGGCTATGAATATTTCCTCCCTTCTTTCTCCTTCTTGCTTTGAATCGATGTGAGTGAGTGATGGAGATGAGAGTGTAGTGTGTGTGTGTTAGAGATTTGCTAGGTGTAAATGTGTATATCTTGCAAATATGATACAATGTATATGAGTAATATATGTATAGATATATAATATATATGTATAAAGTTATAAAGTAGATATTATATATATTATATGTATATAATCAACTTAGTGCTCATTAATATATACCTTTATATTGCATGTGAGTGTATTAGTGTAGGCAAGTTATATATATATATAGATATAGATATAGATATGTATATATACATATATGTAAATACATGTTTCATGAAAATGCTTGAAATATTTGAAATGTTAATCTTATGAAATTTGGTATAAGTGTAAAGATATATATATATATATATATATATGAAATATGTTATAATATGAATGTATGAAATATGCATATGTTAGAATAATGAAAAATGAAATGAAATGAAATAGAATTAAAATGAAATTACAATTAAAATAATCACATAGACAATTTGGAGATTAATCACATAAATCAATTAGACACAAAATCCTAAAGAATGCAACAATTCTAACACTCAAACGCACACGTGTGGCGAGCGTACCTGGTACGAAAACACGGGGTGTTACACTTGGATGGATCCAAAGTTATATGGGAGATCCTTTTCCAACACATCTTACAAAAAGGGGCTTCCTTTCTTCTCTTGCATAGGGCCTTGCATGTTCCTCTTCAGATCTTCCACGACTTTTCCCAGATCTTGCATCTGTTCCTCCCAGTTATTGACTTCCTTAATCCGTAGACCCTCAGATCTAGATGCAATATGGTTTGTGGTTTATGTTGGATAACACGAGAGTAAAGTAGCGGAAATTTAAAAAATTTTCCGAACAAGGGACCGGGAACTTGCAATTTCTACTCTAAAAGATTAGGGGATTCCAAACTTACGGTTAAGTTTAATTCTTTCTTGAGATGTTCGATCGCCTATATCGAACAACCTTCAAGCGGCATGAATCCACTCCGTTGGATGGTTCTTCCTTCTTTTTCAAGACTCTAATGTAGAAGCCCTCCAGAATTATCTACACCCACCTCGATCAAAATAGGGAGAATGGTAGTTCTGTATTTTGTGTATAGGCTAGGGTTTGTTCTTTTCTCAAGAACTGACTTTTAGTATGTCTAGAATTGAGAGAATTCAAGGCACTTCTTGAATGTCGGTCTAAGAAGAATGAGAGAGTTCTCTCTCCTTTTATCTAAATAAGAAAAGTTTACGATTCTTTTCTGTTAGGAAAAGATAATGCAATTTTCCAATCAATAATTAATTCATAATTAATTGTTTATTGGACTCCTTTATTCCGGATTGGGCTTTATAATTAATTCCTAATTAATCAAAATCCAAAATTAATTATACCATAAAATTACTTAAAACACTAACACATGTGTGACACATGTCGCACGTGTGATACTACTCCACACGTGTCATGCACGTGTGACCCCATCCGGTTACAATTAGTCGGTTCAATCAATTCAATTAATCGATCGAGCCTATACCGTCGTGACTGGGATTTTATGTGTGGCTCTGTATGTTCATTATTTGATTAGCAGTAAACCTAACTAATTAATACCCTTATTAATTAATTATCTCACCTGTAGCACCCCAGAGCGCTGAGTGCTACATCCCCCGCACCATAACCCGACACGTGTGACGAAATAGAGACTCAGCACACGCATCAAGCTACAGTGAACGGGTGATGAACAAAATCTCTCCTAGGCTAGGTGGTCCAGACCCTAATACGGAGTGCGCAAAAGAACGAATATCAAACGCGGAAACACCAAGATTCAAAGATAAGCACTTATACATGCTCAACATATAAATAGAATTTACATAACATGCCCATCCCGGGTCAAACAAATCATACAAGTTCCAAAATTCGAGGTCTAATTCATAAACATGAGTTCAGAAGTTCAAAATACAAGAGCAAGCTAAACAAAATGCTTGAGACTCGCTACTAAAACCAAAGACTCAAAAGACGACTGCCGCCTAGCTCAAACTCCCAAACGAACACCTGTAACTCAGAAGAAAAGGGGGAAAAAAAACGAAGAGGGATCAGTCCTAAAGACTGGTGAGCGGGCTAACACACTCACACGCACATATACATAAGAGCAAAGCATATTCAAAGTAAGAAGATTCATGAACCGGGGCGTGGTTTTTGCATTCTAAAATATTTTATCCCGTGATACTATTTATATGGAAAATGAGTTTAAGGCCGAAGACCAAAATTAAACAATTTTATTAATTAGAAGTCCACTCCTGTTTCACGAATCAAGTTCATAATCAAAATCACATAACTCGGCGAGTACGAGTTTCAGACCACCTAACTCCGTTCAAAAATCAAAACATAATTCAAAATTCAAACGAAAACAAAATCAAACATACATACCTCTTCTCCAGGTGATGGAAGGGTTGCGCGAGCCCAACCATCTGTTCATACTGTATGGGTCGTGAGTTTCATGACGCTCACGCTCGAGGATTCCATCCCCCACCAAACCTCCTGGTGGGTTCAGGGCTGATCCTTAAAGTGTGGAGACTATACTCGGGACTGACCCGACGACCCAACACCGTCCCGGGGCTCCTTTGCACAAATCTCCAGGGCCCAGTTCCAACTTACATAATTCAAAATTCACAATTTTCAAAATTCAGACTTATCTTTCAAAGTCATAACTCGCTATTTCAAAACACACACACCAATCCTTTTCAAAACGGACAAACTAAAATAACTTACGTATATATAAAAGCATTTTTCAAACGTTTCATAACAAACGGGCCAATTCCCATAAAATACATATCAAACATAAATCTAAAAACATATATACATACGTAGGTCACATGCGGGCTTAAAACACATTTAGGGTTGTAGGTCATAATAACTACAAGAAAGAAAACCTCACCTTGTCAACCTAACCGAGCGAAACGGACCAAAAGAGACCTAAAGTATAACGCCCCGATTTTCAGACAGTCAGGTACGCTCGACACGTGTGGGTTTCGAGCTTTAGGACTTTATTTTATTATTTTCGTTTATTTAATTTATATGTGTTATATTAATTTCTATCAATTGTGTTCAACATGATTACGTGAAAATTATATGATATTCATTTCATTTTGAGAATTCTTGTATGAATGGAATTTAATTGCTACATGAATTAATTGTCCAAATTGTATAATTTGCATAATTGTCCTTAATTGTTCATTTACATAAATTAGAGGACCAAATTGCATGAAAACCATTGAGGACTAGATTGATCATTTTCCAAACCTTGTATCCTCAATTGCATAACTTATAGAACTTTAGGGATTTGATCATAAATATTCCATTTTTCTCCCAAATATATCGTTATTTGCATCTCTTCCACAATCATCATTTTTCATTCATCAAGAATCATCATCCATTTTTGCTCCTTTCTACCGAGCCAAACCCCAAGGAGGAAAAGGGAGATTTCATCCTTTCAAGTCATGGTCATGAAGGAATTAGGAGTTATGGGAGCTAAATCATCCATTTTCATCATCTTCTTCCATTATTTCTCATTCAAGTTATTCTCCAGGGCAGAGATTGTGGATCATGAGCACGTTCACGCATTCACGAGTCGTGTGTCGCCTGTCAGGTGAGGTTTAATTTCCAGTTATATATAGAACCCCGTATAACCTTTACGTGATTTTTGGCCAAAGGTATTTATATTATAATTTCATGAAAACACTTATCCTTTCAAGTTATGTTATTGTTCATGAATTAAGCAAGTAGGTTATGTTAGTGTTCACGAATCAAGCATGTCATGGTCATGAAAGCAAGTACGTGCGTTCTCCTGGCCAGGCTCTCCTTAGTGAGGGTGCTGGGCTGGTCTTCGGGCTGGTGGTTGTCCGTCCAACCACAGGAAGAACAATACCCTATCGTGTACGTGTGTTCTCTTGGCCAGGTCCTCCTTAGTGAGGGCGCTGGGCTGGTCTTCGGGCTGGTGGTTGTCCGTCCAACCACAAGAAGAACAAAGCCCTATCGTGTACCTGCGTTCTCCTGGCCAGGTTCTCCTTAGAGAGGGCGCTGGACTGGTCTTAGACCTGGCGGTTGTCCGTCCAACCACAGGAGGAACAAACCCTATCGTGTTACAAGCAAGCCATGTATCGATTGCATGAAAGAACAAGTATTTAATATTGATAGTTGTATTCTCGGGCGAAGCTATATTATTATTGAACTGGTATATTTATCTTTTATAAATCTTTACCCGAGAATATGACTTGCATGTTATCTGCGCTAATATGTATTTAAACCCCTCACTCGGTCTTCACAGACTGACACCTCCACCTTTCAGGTTATTGCAGGTACGTGCTAGGCGGGAAGTGAGTCGAGTCCAGTTGTTAGAGTTGAGTCAAACACGGTGCATTTATTTGATTGTTTATTGTTGTTCGAGAAAAATCATGTTTACGATTATATGTTATTATTTATTTTAGGAGATGATAATGTATTGATATGTAAGCTAGAATATATTTTACTTGGAAGATGAGAAATGTCAGGATTGGATAAATAGAAATAGTTGATAATGTCCTGTTTATGCTTCCGCTTTATTATGCCGCGTGTTCGAGTATCCCGCCTAGCTTGTCTTGTATTGCATTGTCACCCGTTAGCTATAGGTTGGTTTATGTACGGATTGGCCATTTCGTATGTGGATTGACCTATAGTGCGGGGGTGTGGTACCTCCATGTGTCCGGGGTGCTACATCTAAGGTGGTATCAGAGCCCGGTTGCAAAACCGAGGTTCTAGTGTCGTGTCGAGTCAAGTCTAGGTCGTACGACATAGGAATTACTTGATAATCTGAGAGTCTTGCAATTTATTTGAAATTAATTGTCTACTTGAATTCTTGAATAACTTGAGCATCTTATCGATAATTGTTTGCTATTGTTGATTAGTTGGCTTCAACTTGATTGAATTTTATATGATCAACGTGTTTAGTTTAAGTATTGATGAATTACTTGTCGCATTTTATATTAAATTCTCGTTATCGATACTAATTATGTGACAATTATATGACATGAGCACGTCTTATCCGCATGCATTGAGTTTCAATTGAGTTGTGAGTGACAAGGTTTCGGGAAATATATAAACCAAGGTCGGGGATTTTGAAGATTAAAGAGGCTGATCAATTGCTTGGGCTAAAGTTGCAATTTGGCCAACAAGGAATGGACGCTGGAATCGAGTCTAACATTTCTACGGTGCCAGGTTCTTCAATGCATTCATAAGCACGTGCATCATAATTGTTAATTAAATTGCTTCTCATTATAAAATATCGTTATGAATATTATTGAGATTATCTACTTGATGAATTAAAAATATGTTTGAATTAGTTGAAATATTTAATTTTCTTTGTTTAGGAGTAATTCTGTAAATCAATATAAATGTTCCAACATGTGGTATTTAAATTGTTGGTAGGTTGCTACGTGCATTGTCACTTTAACTATCATGCATTATTTAGTGTTTGTCGATTAATAGGTTTCTCCTATGCTCTGCACAATCCTTGCCTCTATTTCTACCAACTTGAATTTAAAGAAAGAGATTCTGAATCATTGGGTATCAGGTTGTGAACCGGGTCAGTTGATTTTGCTTGAAGCTTAGAAATGTTTGGGATTGTGAGAATTTATTAGTCCAGGATTTAGCAAGAACAGGTATGATAGAGATTTGGAAAATTTGGAACGGGGAAAGGTTGATAAGTCTAAGAAGATAAAGGTTCAGCGGGTCTTTCAACCTTCAGAAATTAATCAGCATTTTGGGGATTCAGTAAGGGTAGGAGAAAGAACTTTTCTTGCTTTGGATCAAGGTGCTAACTTGACAAATATCAACTTTAGAAGCAGTAGATGGTAAATACAGGATATGGCATTTTCATGAATAGCAGAAGGGGTGTAGGATGTTGAAGAATTTTAATATCAAATCAAAGTGGTGACAGTCAGGGAGCTTCAAGTTGAGTATGTTGATAACAGAAAGAATTAGAAAGGAATCATCAATCAACATCTTGATTAACGACCAGTGGAACAAGGAAAAGGTTACGGGAATGGAGTCAGCAGAGAAGCTTGCAAGTGGGAAAAAGACAGAATAAATTTAGAGAATAAGAAAATTTCTATTTTCTTAAGGGGGAGAGTTGGCCTGAAAATAAGATTAAGTGAAGTAAGACAAACTCGAGGAAGTTGGGAATTTTCAGGGAATTAATTCGTCCTGGAAACCTCTATCAGAACCATGTGAAAGAAGTTGTCAATAATCTAAACTTTTCTCCCGCTCATACCAAGAAAAGTCCCTTCGTCGACGGTACTTTTGTCCTGTCACTGTTTTCCAGAAAGTGAGTACACCGTCCGCAGTTCTCCGATAGTCTCAGGATATCATTTGACTCAGTAAATAGAAAGGATTCAGTTGGGTAATACTCGGAAGCAATCTTTAGTTTAGTAGGTTAACTCTGACAAGAGTTTT
This sequence comes from Lantana camara, assembly GCA_037501455.1. Taxonomy (NCBI): domain Eukaryota; kingdom Viridiplantae; phylum Streptophyta; class Magnoliopsida; order Lamiales; family Verbenaceae; genus Lantana; species Lantana camara. Next base: position 90,004,547 of record CM074858.1, on the reverse strand, counting down.
CTTACGAAGTTATTACTTATACCCTAGAGATGCCTGTGATGGCACACAGTGCTCTCATCCGTGCTGTTGCGGTCGCCTTCATAAATATACCAGTCTACCATAAACACTTCAGAAAGATAGAAGATTGATTGATCCTCTCTTTCAAGATATTTCGCAGAGTTGGTAGGTATGTCATCAAATTTCAGGGATCAAATGGAAGACGTTTCACTAGGACTTGATTTCTTCGGCATCTATGCAAGTGTGCTTGCTGAATTACTCTCACGGTATGACGACCTTGATCCCTCGATAGCAAATATCCGCCTTTCCATTTACTAAGAGAATAAGAGCTCAACGTTCGGATTTCAAATAAAGAGTTTAAGATCTTTGCTTCGGGAAAATGCTTCACTCCGATTACGAAGGTCGAGAAAATGGTAAAACCGGTTCTCTCTGTTTATCGGATAAGAAGTTGCTTGAAGCATCAAGCCAGACTCTGAAGCTTAAATATACACCCACTCTATGACCAGAAACTCAGGGTTACACTCAGTATTCAAAGTCTGGAAGCGAGTGTGGGAATCGGCCTAGGAATAGTTCAACCGGTGAATCTGAGATTCAAACGGGTATAAAGACGTGGTGATTAATAATGATTTACGGATTATGTCAGAAAATAGCACAAGGGCAAAGATGGTTATCAGAAATGGGAATATCGAACCGTAGTGGTGCAAAGCGGGAAAATCTCAACTAAAGAATCAAGTGTTCAACCGAATTAATTCAGTTCCAGAATTTCAATCTTCGGTGAACAGTACACTTAATCATGCATATCACGTGCATTATTATTTTCTCATTATCATTATCTTGCTATTTCTATACATGAATCCTTGTTTGTTAATAATTGTTGATTATTATTTTATTATTATTATTCTTGTATATGATTCCTTGTTTATTATTAATTGTAATGTGAACAATTAATTGCATAAATGATAATTTTACTTGATCCTTGTGTGGTAAGTGTTAATATTTGTCTAAGTGCTTGCTTGAATTTTATTCGTGTGCGTGATAGACGGGGATTCTCTCAGGGTTGTCAAGAGACGGGGTCCTCTTGTTACTTGCTCGAGAGGCGGGGTTCTCTCGTTGATTGTTTGAGGGCCGGGGCACTCTCGCTATTTTAATTACGTGGCAACTTGTTTTAGTGGAAGGTTAGATTTTTTTTTGAGTGTTAGGTTCCGGAAAGTTGAGGGTCGTGAATTCACACATGAGATGATATGGTGGATCGAAGACCTCTTTCAAACTAATCCCTGACGGGAAGTAGCTAACCCGCGTGGGATGAACATGTAAGAGCCAATTAAATTCCAGGAATTCAGGACAAGGAATCCGAGGACGGATTCTCTTAAGGGGGAGAGAGTTGTAACGCCCCGATTTTCAGACAGTCAGGTACGCTCGACACGTGTGGGTTTCGAGCGTTAGGACTTTATTTTATTATTTTCGTTTATTTAATTTATATGTGTTATATTAATTTCTATCAATTGTGTTCAACATGATTACGTGAAAATTATATGATATTCATTTCATTTTGAGAATTCTTGTATGAATGGAATTTAATTGCTACATGAATTAATTGTCCAAATTGTATAATTTGCATAATTGTCCTTAATTGTTCATTTACATAAATTAGAGGACCAAATTGCATGAAAACCATTGAGGACTAGATTGATCATTTTCCAAACCTTGTATCCTCAATTGCATAACTTATAGAACTTTAGGGATTTGATCATAAATATTCCATTTTTCTCCCAAATATATCGTTATTTGCATCTCTTCCACAATCATCATTTTTCATTCATCAAGAATCATCATCCATTTTTGCTCCTTTCTACCGAGCCAAACCCCAAGGAGGAAAAGGGAGATTTCATCCTTTCAAGTCATGGTCATGAAGGAATTAGGAGTTATGGGAGCTAAATCATCCATTTTCATCATCTTCTTCCATTATTTCTCATTCAAGTTATTCTCCAGGGCGGAGATTGTGGATCATGAGCACGTTTACGCATTCACGAGTCGTGTGTCGCCTGTCAGGTGAGGTTTAATTTCTAGTTATATATAGAACCCGTATAACCTTTACGTGATTTTTGGCCAAAGGTATTTATATTATAATTTCATGAAAACACTTATCCTTTCAAGTTATGTTATTGTTCATGAATTAAGCAAGTAGGTTATGTTAGTGTTCACGAATCAAGCATGCCATGTTCATGAAAGCAAGTACGTGCGTTCTCCTGGCCAGGCTCTCCTTAGTGAGGGTGTTGGGCTGGTCTTCGGGCTGGTGGTTGTCCGTCCAACCACAGGAAGAACAATACCCTATCGTGTACGTGTGTTCTCTTGGCCAGGTCCTCCTTAGTGAGGGCGCTGGGCTGGTCTTCGGGCTGGTGGTTGTCTGTCCAACCACAAGAAGAACAAAGCCCTATCGTGTACCTGCGTTCTCCTGGCCAGGTTCTCCTTAGAGAGGGCGCTGGATTGGTCTTAGAGCTGGTGGTTGTCCGTCCAACCACAGGAGGAACAAACCCTATCGTGTTACAAGCAAGCCATGTATCGATTGCATGAAAGAACAAGTATTTAATATTGATAGTTGTATTCTCGGGCGAAGCTATATTATTATTGAACTGGTATATTTATCTTTTATAAATCTTTACCCGAGAATATGACTTGCATGTTATCTGAGCTAATATGTATTTAAACCCCTCACTCGGTCTTCACAGACTGACACCTCCACCTTTCAGGTTATTGCAGGTACGTGCTAGGCGGGAAGTGAGTCGAGTCCAGTTGTTAGAGTTGAGTCAAACACGGTGCATTTATTTGATTGTTTATTGTTGTTCGAGAAAAATAATGTTTACGATTATATGTTATTATTTATTTTAGGAGATGATAATGTATTGATATGTAAGCTAGAATATATTTTACTTGGAAGATGAGAAATGTCAGGATTGGATAAATAGAAATAGTTGATAATGTCCTGTTTATGCTTCCGCTTTATTATGTCGAGTGTTCGAGTATCCCGCCTAGCTTGTCTTGTATTGCATTGTCACCCGTTCGCTATAGGTTGGTTCATGTACGGATTGGCCATTTCGTATGTGGATTGACCTATAGTGCGGGGGTGTGGTACCTCCACGTGTCCGGGGTGCTACATAAAGGACTATCTCCTTTCCCAAGAGACGAACCTTTGAACAAATCAAAGGGCAAAAGACACACTTAGACTTAACATGAACTAATTAGACGCTCGACAAATGCGTATAAATGCAAATGATGCATATGAAATGCAACGAAGTAGCATTCAACGCATACAAGTTCAAATTAAATCATAATTCTCATATACCACATCAAATGAATCCATAAATTTCATATGATGAGCATAACACGTTATATAGCACGTTAACAAAGCATATATATCATAAAAGGAGCAAAGAAATAATATGCCAGGCAAATAAACGAAGTATGAAGTCATGCATGCATGTAAGAGAACATATATGACATATCTTGTCATAGAATGCGTACAAAATCACCGAAATCACGTAATAAATTCATAATGAAACATGTAATACATAATACATGAAGTTAATAATACATAACAGGTGAGAAAGAAGCAAGAAAATCAAGCAAAATGCAAACGAACGACGAAACGAAACAACCGGCGAAGTATAACTCGAAAGTCCCTCAAAATGGGGTCGCGGCCGTACCAAAAAATAGGCATAAATTGGTCGCAGCCATGACCACCACCACCAGCAGCAGCCAACTCGAAACTGGGCCAAAAATGGGTCGCAGCCGCGACCAAGAAAAAAGGCCGCGACATCGCTGTGCAGTTACTGAAAAAGCCTTTCCTTCCCCTGTTCGTCGTCTTCAAAGCAGCACCACAACAGCAGCAGCTCCAGGCAAGAAAGGAGCATGAAATGTCAGTAAAAACCAACACAAAACAACAGCTGAACACGCAACAAACAAGGATGCAACAAGATTTAATGCAAGAGATCAATTATCATCTTGAAGCTCAAGTTTCATGAAAGTTCATTAATGGTGGTTTAATTTTCAGCAAATTTCCCTGAAAATTCAGATCATATTCACATATAAGAAGTTCTAGAGATCATGTATCATTCATCAATTCAAGAAATGATCCAAAGAAATGCAAGAACTCATCAAATATACCATTAACCCTTACTATTCACATACTATCCCCAAAACATGCTCAAAAGTGGATGAAAATGGACAAAATTAGACTTAAAAGAAAGTAAAAGAGATGGAGGCTACAAAAATGGACTTACCTTTTGAATTTGACGAAGAACGGAGGTCGAATGAGCTCAAAAACGCAAGACTTGAATAGTGGCAGCCCTTCTCTCTCTCTCGTTTTCTGCTTCTTTCTTTCTTCTCCCTAGGTTGAACCAAAATGAGGGTTGGAAAGAGTGATAGGGGATTGAATAAGGGTTAAATGGGTTTAAATACGGGTCAATTTGGTTAAGTAACAGGTCAGATATAAGCAAAACGGGCGAGGGTGGCAAATCAGTCACACGGGGCTCAGTTCGGGCAAAATTCGGGGGTCAAACGGGCTTAGAAAAATATGAGACTAAGTTCTCTAGCTTCCAATCTTTGTTATGAGTCCATCGCCACTTTGGGAATTCAAATCCAAATTACTGATCTCAAGTTACGCCTTCCGGAACCTAAGGTACGCTAAAACGAGTTAGGCCCTTGAGTCCCTTAAATCATAAAAATGGTCCGTGACCACAACAAACAAGTTCAAAAACGTAAAAAGACCACGTAAACAAGTTCATAACACACATATTTCATGCATGTCATGTAGTCACATAATTAGGAACAAATATGGGGTCAAACGGATCAAAAGGGGAATCAAACGGGGCAAAACGATCAAATACAAATTAAACGTAGCAATTAATTCATTCAAAAAATCAATTAAACACATAAACAATTTAATAAAAATAGAAATGCATAAATAAATAAATTAAATGTGCACGTAACACTCTCGAAACGACATACCTGTACGGCCGGACGAGCGGGATGTTACATCATCGATCACACAACCATAGTCTAGCAACAGGTGTGTGACTCCTAGCCGAATAACGAATTACTCGAAAGAACTTTTCAGTAAATGACAACTTACGAAATACGATCCTCCTACTGATTCTATCTCTCAATTAATATCTAGGGCACGAGAATAAATAGAACCCTAATAATATTAATCTTAAAACTAAGTTTATTTCGTATCGATTTGATCTCAATCCAAGAAACTTCTTTCTTGATCTTGATCTAACTGCCTTGGCCAAGGACTACAATATGGAATACGAACAACTTATGCAATAAGAGATCTTCTCTCTCTAGGCAAGTGTGGGACCTTTATTGATTCCCACATGCCTTCACGTGTAAATTTTACAATCCCGATATAAGCCATAATTCGAACGTCTCGAGCGACACCCTTTTAGACCTATATCTAAGATTGCATAGTTAACTCACATATGACAACTATGGAATCTCAAGTCTAAGGATTAATGGAACACGTCATTGACTTGTGAGATATTTCCTAATCTGGAAGTTTCTATTTCTTGAAATGGAAACTTCCTTTCTCGTTTAGAAATGTTCTCACGCGTGACACCTCAGTGTTCTCATTCTATTAATGAGCACCCTCGTGTATTGTGTATGCATTCACTAAGCACTTTGTCATCCCATGAAACAGGATGATTCCTTCTCAAAGACGCAATCCCACAAGCAAGTCTCAATCGAGTCTAATCAACACTCCCATTGTTTGTTGGACTCATCAACTTGGAGTAATTTCTAATCAAGTTTAGATTAAGGTTTGTTTCATGTGTCATTATTCCATAATTTCTAAACCCTAAAAGCTTTATAGACTAGGGAGTTCTAATACATGTGCACATAAATTAAACACCAAAAACATACAAGAGCACACATAAAAAAGTGATTGCCTTTAATCAAATCATTTGTCATTATTCAAAGATTGTTTGCGTTTTACAAGGAAATAGATAAAAGCGGACATTACGAGTTGGCTTCAAGGGTACTACTCCTAACAGTTTGATCATCCCTAACATAGTACTCTTCCTTTGAATTCGATTCGCTATCCAGGTCTATCGGATCCACACGCTGTCTTTTTCCCTTTTTGCTTATCCGAGTGTCGCCTATGGATGTCTTACGACTCTCTCGCAGACGGCTGGTTCGCCCCGCTTGGGCTTCAGTGATCATCTCTACCAAAGCTTGCAGTTGTTCCATCGTCATATTGGCCGACAATACGTCTGGTGTCCGTCCTCCTCCCTTTGGTACCATCTCCTTTCATTTTTCGAACTCTAGGGTGGTATGATCTGTCTTCAATAGTCGTTGTTCTTCTGCCTCCAACACAGTTTGTTCGATCTTATCAGCAGTTGGTTGATATCTTCTCTAGATATAGTTATTTCTTTTTGAAAAGTGGATATGAGAGATCAAAGGAGCCTTTTGATACTAATTTGGAAAAGTCAGTCGATTTCCCCACAGACGGCGCCAGTGATGAGTATCAACTGAGGGGCTCCTCTTTCTCTCATACTTCTCCTTGTTTTTTGTGTTATTTAGAGTTGTTCGCCTCATTTATATAGACAAATACAAACGAGAGTTCGCTTAGGGTTTACTACTCGTCTATGCATAGAGTCCTTCTCTTACTCGTTTATCCGCGAACTTCTCGTATATCCTTAACTCGAAGGGTTGCCACATGTCCCTATAGGGTAGTTTCCATCACTAACTATTTTCAATTAACTAAACAGTTTTCACCAAGATCAAATTTGCTGAGAACAAAAATCAAAATAACAACGAAACCTCTTCGATGCGGTTCTATTTTACTAATATCGTAATTTGCAAAAGCATCGTTGAGTACCTTTTCTAGTATCAATTATATATTTCCATTTATTTTAAAAATATAAACTAATAGTTCTACAAAATAAAAATAGTATGTAAAAGGAATTTCTGTCAAAATATCAATCAATGAAACTCACTTTAAATATTTACAATTATTCCTTTATTTGTTAATTTTTGTGGCATTCGAAAAATAATTTCGACGTTTATAAAAAAAAGAAAAATAATTTCGACCGAAAGAAAACCATAAAAAGTGATTTATACAAAAGAAACTTAAATAAAAATTTATTATTAGACTTAAAAGTATTTATTGATATTAAATTATATCTCAAAATTTGGTTAAAACAAAATAATATCTTTTTATTTCTTTCATGCTGGTCTTTATTTTATTTTCAATAATTCATAGAACCAAAGTGAGTGACAAGGGGTGATGATATTACAGGAGGGTATTATTAGAGGAGCTAGTTGTAATACTGAGAAAGTTAAGGGGCAAATGGCAAAATAATTGGCGACATAATTACCTTTGGCTACCTTTCCCTTTCTTTTTCTTTCTTCAATTAATTCCTTAAAAACAATTGGTGGCCTGCTTTCAGACAATCCCTGTTGGTTCTGTTGGACCCCCTTCGTCGTCATTTTCTCCCGTTGCAAGCTCCCAAATTTTCCAGATATTGACGAAGGTAACTTACATCATTTCAATTTGCAGTTTTTTATTTGATTCCCTACAAATTTTGACTCGATGATCTTTGAAAATTTTGGGAAATTTATGTGAATGTTCTGTTTTATTGCTTCAATTGGTTGAATCTGTGAGGAATAATCACGGGCTCTTGTGGAATGTGCTCGGATGTTAGGCTGTCATGGATCGAGCTGCTAATGTAACTATCTGTCGTCTTAGTGTAATTTTGGTTTGTCGGTTTTAGGAATTGAGATATTTGGAAGTGATGTTAAAACATGAGGTTGTGAATTATTCGCCTGTTTTCATTTTTCTATTTATTGTGATTTGGGGTTTAGATAAGCCTGGAAAATTCAGTTCTTTCTCATGTACGTTTTCATCTGTTTCTCTGGTGAAAATTTCGTACCAGTATGTCAAGCTAATTGGAATGTTTAAAATGTCAGAACTTTACCAAATATTTTACTGCTTAACTTGTCATGAGCATACTTACGTCCATGGGTAACTAGTGCCAGTTGTTTGTTTGCGTTTGTTTGCCTTCTCCAATGAAATAGCACGAAGGCAAAAGTTTTACTTTTTTCTTTTGGTTGATGAGAAGCAAAGCATCTCCATCCTTTATTTATTTACTGTAATTATCTGGGACTAACCATCATAGACTCTATGTTTCCCCTAATCCATTTATGGGTGTTGTGAAGTGAGGCATCAGAATTTGACTTGCAACGCTGCAAAGTTTTGAAAATCATGCATACGTTTGAACAGGTTCTTTGAAAATTTCCATCTTTGTGAACTGGGGTTTGCCTAAGAAATTGTCTTGAGGCGAACTGTTTTTATCTCTGTATCATTCACTAGGAAGTGGAAAGATAATTTTATTCAAGTATTTGCATTTGTCGTTATTAATTTATTATGATGCAATGTGATCCTTCTATAGCCTTATGGAGTTGCCTTTCATCATATTTTAGCTTCACACCACTTTAGAATCTGTCAAGTTCGCCAACGGTGAGCTACAATTTTATCAATTGTTTTCATCTTGTAGCATTTGAGCCACAAAAGAGTTGTGGCTTGACTTTTTGTTTCTTGTCATTTCACAAAATTTTCTTTCTGTTTTCTGATTTATCATTTATAAATCTCTAAGGTAGCTAAATTCTTTCACATAATCCATAAGGTAATGGCAGCGGAGGAAGATATTGATATCCCAATTTTGAAGTTAAACCAAACACAGACCAGCTGGAAGCACGACATGGAGAGAAGCCAGTCCCAAGTGGATGCCTTGCAAGAAAAGCTTATAGAGGTAAAAGCTTGTATAAAAGGGTCAGAGGCAGATGCAAAGAAGGAATTAAACGTTCTCTGGCGTAGAGTTAAAACTTCTGCAACACTATTAACATACTTAAAATCCAAAGCCCGAATTATGGCGGTCCCACACTTGGCTCATACTTCTTGTGGTATCAAACAGCTAGATGGTATAGGCCTTGTTGATAAACATGGTGTACCATTATCTGGATGGTCAAGAAATGTAGACATTTCTTCCTTTGACTGTGCAGATGAGGAAACATGGACATCTCTTAGCAGCCAAGAAGGTTCTCTTGATGAACAAGATGGAGTTTATATTAGTGAATTACTCAAAAGTGTTCAAATGGTTACAGATGTAATGGAAAGTCTAGTCAAGAGAGTTATCATGGCTGAATCTGAAACGGCTGTTGAAAAGGAAAAGGTAACAGTAGGGCAGGAAGAAATTAAAAAGAAAGCAGTTCAAATTGAGAACATGTCTATTAAATTAGAGGAGATGGAACAATTTGCAATGGGGACAAATTGTATCTTGAATGAGATGAGACAGAGGGTGGAAGATTTGGTTGAAGAAACTTCTAGACAAAGGCAAAGAGCTGCCGAAAATGAGCAGGAGCTTTGCCGAGTTAAAAGAGACTTTGAATCTCTGAAATCTTATGTCAGCACTCTGATTAGTGTAAGGGAAACACTTCTTTCATCAGAGAAGCAATTTCAGACAATTGAAAAGCACTTTGAACGGTCAGTCTGTCCTAAATTTTATCATTTTTTATTCTATTTTATTTATTTATTTATTTTTGGTGCACTCTATTTTATTAGTTTGTCATGATGATTTTATTTGTTTTCCACTACTTTTGATTTTTATAACTATTCTTTCATTTTTGTGCTTGTACTCTTCAATTTTACTAGAGTCCCCTTTCTCCTTACAAAAGGAAATAAACTTATTGATAATAACTAACTTATGCCGAAGGCATGTCTTAATCATTTAGACTAAGTCTTTTGAATAACTCAGTTACCATTGAGTAACTTACCTTTCTGACAACTTCTGATATTGTTACACTCTGCATCTGCAACATCTTCCTCCAAAAGTTCTTGTGCTTTCTTCTTGATATTTATATAAAGTCTGAGAAATCTCTGTTCTTCTACCATCACCCTGCTGGGCGTTCTATTAAAGCAAATTTACAGTCGTATTAAATATGCATGTGATATTGACAAATATCTCCTTTCTTAGAAGACGTATTACTATCTTGTTAGTTGACAAGGTATCTTTTCCAGTTTTAGGTTTTAATCTTCAAATTGTTGTACTTCTGTTCGCATTTTCTATTTGATTAGGATTAGATGGTTTTTGTTCAATTTTTTTTTAAATGAAAAATGAGATCATCATTCAATATGTTGTTTAAACGGTCAATGAGGAGATTGAAAATAATATTTCCATATGAGTCCATCTTTAGATTAAACTAATATTTAAACATGAACAGTGGTGATTTTTGGGTCTGATGTAATGGCAACATGTTGTTCCTATATATTTCTTTCTGTCAAGTCGGTCATAATTATGCTGGGGGAATTTTATCATTTAATTTATCGTGGGTCTCATTATAAGAATGAAAATGAAATGAGCAGTCATACTTCTGATTGAAAAACTTAGAAACTGGGAAAGAAATGCCCTTGAAACTACAACCACTCGAGGCCTAAATACCTCCTTTATTTGGGTTCTAAGGTAAGTAGTGCTTTTTGATGGCTTATAATCATTACTTAAAACCAGTGGAGATGAACATGGAGTTTAGGCTGAAAAAGGTTGCAATAAAGTCATCATTTGAATTATCGTATCCTTCCTAGTCATATGTATGGTTTAGAAGTGGGTCATTATCACCATAGAATATGCTGGACAGTGGAAATACTCTTTTGACAAATTATTGGAATAGCTCATTATCATCATAAAATATGACTTGCATGCACATTATTGTTTGCATATTTGGATGATGCAGGGACACAAGCATTTTATTCCCTACTCAAGTCATCTTTTATTTGTTCTTATCAACTACAATATCTTATTATGAAGAACATACCATTTATCTTTGGGATAATTACATGGACATTCCATGAGGTTTGGGTTAATTACACTAAATTCTCCTAGTTTAAGAAATTACAAAAGCTTCCCCTCTCAATGAATTGTTGTTATGTCTGAATTGATGAATTTTGATGTGCTCATCTCTAATTCTTTATGAATTACCTATCTTCCGTTGGTACTTCTTGGTAAATATTTGATTTTTAAATTTATGACTGTAGCATGCATTAACCCAAACTCAAGGTTTTCCAGGGGAAGTTCTTGTAATTTCTCAAACCTCTGGGGAATTTGTCTAATTAGGCCAATATGGCGTGTAATTGTCCCTTTATCTTTGTAGGAATTGAGGATGGTAATTTGTTCGGGGTTGGTTAACTTTTCAAGGTACTTAAGTGTAATCAAAGCGGTCATCATTTATATATAATCACTTTACCTTAAATATAACAATCAAATAAAGGACGGGTTCACATATTCTTTCTCACCATATTTTTTATTGCATACTGAACGCTCCATCTTTAATGAATAATCAAAATTTTCAATTTTGTTTCTGCAGACTGGTTGCTAAAACGTCTCAGCTGGAAAATGAGAAGATGCAGAAAGAAGCCGAAGTCCAGAAACTCATGGAAGAGAATGTGAGGCTTAGTGCTCTACTGGACAAGAAAGAAGCCCAACTTGTGGCCATGAATGAGCAATGCAAGGTTATGGCTCTTAATGCTTCTAACATTTAGTTTAACTCTGTCTTTCTTCTGCACAGCAAACCAAAGAAGAGTGTATCGAATGAAATTTTATTTTTCCTTTTTAATGTGCAAACTGCCTATTTAGGAAACATGTTGCTATTTCCTCACCGTAAAGTGTTTGAGATGAATGCAAAAGCTTGTACTATTAGGACCCTTTTTCCACCATTAATGTCTCCATAAGTTTGAAGTTCTGTTTGCCTACTTGCTTCCACTCTTGGCATGCTTATATGTTCCCTTGTAGTACTCATTTCCTTCACATCACTCTAGGTGGTCATTCTCAACATTTTAGCTTTGGGTTGCTTATGTTGGAGCCTTGGAGGTGTTGGAAGTTGGATCCAATGATTATGATCCCAAAGTTTTGAATCTTCTGTTTCACTTTTTTTATTCTAACTTATATTTAACAATCCCGACACGCTACATGTGTCGTGTGCACGATAAATACCTTAGGTTTAGAATTGTGAAACATCTTTCCGTTGTCAAGATCTAACCAGAGGAACAAATCACATTCAGAATATCGATAAAAGAACAATTCCAAAAGTTTACTAAATTTTTAATGATCTGATGGCGGCAACTTTAATAAAGGGAGGGATGCGTAATAAGCGAATGACATAGGGCACGATACGAGAATTCAAATGTTATGGTCCGTACTGCATTTCTGGATGTTGCATCAGTCAGATAGGGCATGTGAATTCAAATGCTAAGGTACATACTGCATTTTTGGTAGAATATAAAGTGAATACAGATAGGGCATGTGAATTCAAATGCTAAGGTACATACTGCATTTTTGGTAGAATATAAAGTGAATACAGATAGGGCATGTGAATTCAAATGCTAAGGTACATACTGCATTTTTGGTAGAATATAAAGTGAATACAAAAACCGTCGGTTTGTATAGCTCAGTGGGCTGGTGGCATACACACGTCCGGAGTTGTTAGCCTAAGGCTCGAAAGCCCTACTTCTACTCGTCGATTGAGCACTTGAAGGGCACAGCCCGAAAAAGCAAATCCATTGACTGACGCGAGGATTTGTCGTTCACCTTCTCAAACCGATGAAGCCTACTTGACCTTCTTATTCCCTACCCCCATACCTTAATGAAAGAAAGTAGTAGCTAGAAAAACCGGCTATTCCATCTAAGGCATAAGATGAATCGAGGAATCCAACAAAATATGAATGAACAGACATGTGGGAATAGTATTGCTTGCATTAATTCAATTGATTTGAAGCAGCTGTTATACTATACATACATACATAGTTTTCACCGAGGTTTTTTACCAAATTGTTCACAAGCCCGTGCAAAAGGTATTTAAGTTCGAAAAACACAACTACTATTAGTAGGAGAAATATCACATCTTAGTGGTATGACCCGACTCTAAATCAGAGATCCAGAGCACAAAAAAAAAAAAAAAAACAAAACAAAACAAAAGGGTAAGGGATACAATAAGAGTTGGAATTGCCTGATGCTTGTTAGAAAAACTGTACAATGCAAGAAAAACAAGAGTTTACAAGAATGAATGAGGTACAGAAGTAGAGGCTATGAGCCCAGAAAGAAGGCCAACCAAAACTGCGCTATTGTAAGTGGTTGCCTCCGCTTGTCTAATATTGTCCCGAGAGTCTACATAGGTATCATTCTGAAATGGTCCTCCTACAAGAGCTCCAACGGCTATATTAGGGTTGGGATCCGCCGAGTGGAGCCACACAAATCCATCGCTGCATCCTGTTTTGGCATCCGCTGGGATCGAAGCACCCCTATGATGCACGTATCGGGGATAGTTCGTTCCATGGCCCACGAGGTAGCTCATGTTTATGGGATTGTTGCCTAACACGTAGTCCGCCTGAATGTTAATATCATGAGATCATCAGGTCGAATCTTTAGATACAATATATTGTAGATCACAGATAATCTAGATCGAATTGAACCGCACCGAAATTATTTATTTACTTAAAAACTATGTACGATACCTTCGATTTTATCTTATAAATCACCAAATTTAAATTTCAATTTGTAAAAAAAAAAGTTGATAAGAGAGAGAGAGAGAGAACCTGTCTACCGGCGAAATTTCGTATGTCCATTGGCTGATAGAGCACTCCATTGCAATACAAGTTAGTTGTATGTGAGGAGAGCATATAATCACTATAAACGAGTGCAAGAAATGCTGCGCCCACGGCGTATTGTAGAGGATTCCACTCACTCACCCATACCACTCCACCTACATCAATTTCATATTATGATATGATGCCCCAGACACGGATATAATAATATGGAGACGATACGATATGGAAATGACGATATGAATTTTTTTAAAATTTTTTTTTATATGAAAAGTGTCAGATACGGTATTCGATATGATTATTCAATATGACATAATAGGACAAAATGATATTTTTAAAAATATGCGTGGATTATAAATTTCAAACTATTATCGATCTAGACTAAAATTGAGTTATATTTCCTTCTTTTTATGGTCCATTTACAAAAATTTAAGGTTACCTCTGCACCGACACCTAGACCCAAATACATAGTCTAATTACACAAACTTTTCCCACGATTTCAGATATTACAAGAACTTCCGTTGACCACATATCGTAAAGTTTGGCGCAGTACATGCCGATAATAGAGAACTATAATTAAATAACTATATTTACACGGCCTTATGAATTTAACAAGAGCAAATTACATTTTTGGTCCATTAAAATTAGGCCTTTAGCAATTTTAGTTCTTTTTTTTTTGAAATTGGACACATTTTAAAAAGTTACAATTTTGATACCATTCGTTAAATAATCGATAAAAAATGTATTTTTTTGCCGTTAAGTGCAATTTGGGGAAAAAGTTATTGTTGATTAGGTTGTTTTTTATTGGAGTTTGTTTATTAATAACTCATTTTAGCACTACATTACCTAGTGATTTGAAGTAATGTTTCAAAGTTGATTCAAGGTGCTAAAATGAGATATTAATAAGCAAATTCCCCCCCAAAAAAAACTAATGAATAGTAACTTTTTTCCCCCAAATTACACTTAACGAAAAAAATGCATTTCATTATTTGAGGATGAGACCAAAATTGTAATTTTTAAAAAATAATAGGACTAAATGTGTATAACTTTAAAGACATAAGATTAAAATTGCAAAAGATCTAATCTTATAGGACCAAAAAATGTAATTTGCTCATTTAATAATTACTAGTGAGGTGAACGTGCGTTGCACGTTTATCATTTAATTTTTTTAAATAAATTTAGCTATTATATTTATTGAACAAATTAAGATATTAAAAATATTTATGTTGAGTAAATAAATTAACACATACAAAAATATTTATATGAAATTTATCTTTCAAATCATCTATGATAAGTAAAAATTCGAGGTAGAGAACATCCAAATAAACAAGCAATAAAAATATTTGAAATTTTGTTATTATATAAAAAAAAATATTTAAGTGTATAGTAATTTGGCCAAAAATTCTAGCTTTTAAACATAAGTAATAATTTATAACTTTCAAATATATTTAATAAAATGAAAAGAGATGTAAAAATTATAGGAAAAAACCTAAAAGATCACCCAGTTTTGCCGGTGGAGCATCCTAAACGTAGTAATCATCTTGAAACTTATGACCTATTCTCATCAGTTTATCCGTCATCATGTTTCTTTTTCTAAAGATTTATTTAATTCAAGTTTTGTATGGCATTTGGAGTAAACTTTGTCAATTAAAATTACATTTCTCATTTGTTCCATTTCAATATCCTTCATTGTTATCTATTTCACGACCATCTTCGAATCAATACTCACATTAGTCTTCGAAAAGTGTCTTTCCCAAGTTAGTGTTAATACTTCGAGTAAGCTCAATAACTCCACTGTATTATTAAAACTCTACTAAGATCCATAACGTATCCTAACACCCATATTCAGCTGTCATCTTGAATGACGCCCCTGTCATCTCAAATGATTCCCCTGGTTATAAAAGCTCACCTCAGAGTTTAGTTTCACCAATCCTTTCTCGGGTTTATTCCGCAATAACTCAATGCATATTTTTCTTTTATCTGTATTTTTTGTCCACACTGATTATTGTTGAGGTTTCGTTAACTCCTTTATGTGGCAAAGAGTGAAACTTCTAAGTTTCGTAACATTTTGAAAGCTCCATCGGTTCCATGTTTTTCAAAGATTTTAGAGTGTTAAGATCAAGACAATCCACGCATGATAATCAGATAACATATTACTCTGAATTTTGCTATAAAAGCTCTCTTTGAGGCCGTCTGACACTCGCATGCCACGAAAATTTCGTTCAGTTTGTGCATCAATAATCTTGTCCGACATCTCGAGTGCGAATGGACAACTTCTGAGCATGTGGTCCACATATCCATGTCCTATATAGCAGCGTGTACATACATCGTTTTTTCTAAATTTTCTGTCATATTTCAGTACATTCATGAGCAAGCTATTATGTTAGCAAGCCACAAGAAAATCTTGAACTTTTGGGGACAAAGTAATTTCCAAATTCATTTCCAATTCTTCTCTCATGTCTCATCCGACACCATAAGTAGACTATAACTGATTTATAGGACAATTTGTCATTAGTTGACCCAATTAAAAATTCTCTTATCTCCGTTAATCATGCAATGCAATTAGGATATTAAGTATCTCATCCACCTCCTCCTTAGGCAATAACGTTTTCAACTTATGCAAGTTTCAGTTTTTATTTATGCAATGGATTACATACCATCAGATCTTTATCCTTCTCATGAATCTTATCTCCAAAGATGTCTGCTAGTTTGCTTGTGATAACCATCTATCATTCCACAGAGACATCCATTCAACTGCTTCTAACTATCCCCTTCCATGCTCGGGAAGCCATAAGTTGAGGTTTATGTTCAAGAATGAGAACATCCTAGTAGCAATAACCATCTTGAAACTTATGACCTATCCCGCCAATTTATCCATCATCATGTTTCTTTCTCTCGAGATTTATTTAATCTAAGTTTTTCAAAATCTTTGGAGTAACCTTCGCCAATCAAATATTACATTTCTCATTAGTTGTTTTTGAGTATTCTTCATTGTTATTCATTTAACGACCGTCTTCAAATCAATCTCCACATTAATTTTGAAAAGTATCTCTTGAAAGTTAGTTTTAATCCTATAGGTAAGTTCAATAACTTTGCTACATTATTGAAACTATACCAAGATTCATAACATATCCTAACATTCATCTTCAATTGCCATCTCGAATGACGCCCCTGTTGGTGTAGTTATAAAAGCTTCAATCTGATTTTAGTTTACCCATCACTCCTCGGATTTATTTCACAACATCTAAGTGCAAATTTTCTTTTGCCTGTGTTTTGTGTCGTTATTGATTAGTACTAAGGTCGTAGATAACTCTTTTATGTGGTAAATAGCGACATTTCTAAGCTTCATAACATTTTGATAGCTCCATCATCGGTTCCATGTTCTCCAAAAATTCTAGAGCATCAAGATCAAAACAACCACCCAGGATATTTTAGGAACATCTTACTCAGTCTTTTGCTACTAAAGCTCTCTTTGAGCCCATCCGACACTCGCAAGTTTTCCCCAAATTTTCTGTCATACTCCAATACATTTGTAAGCAAGCTATCATATTGGCAAAGCCACAGAAAAATCTTGAATTTTTGGGGCATGGTAGTTTTCAAATTCATTTAAAGTTTTTTCTTGCATGTCTCATCCGACATCATAAGTAGAGTATAGTCATTTTATAGGAGAATTTATCTTTAGTTGACCTAATTCCTTCTTTCTTATCTCTGTTATAATGCAGCTCGTTAGGACACTAAGTACCTCTTTCACCACCTCTTTGGACGGTGATGTTTTCAATTTATTCAGGTTTCAATTTTTATCTGTTCCATAAGATCTTTATCCCCCTCATGAATGTTATCTCCAAAGATGTCCGCCAGTTTACCTTGTGATAACCATCTATCGTTCCATAAAGATGTCCCTTCACCGTTCCCAATTCTCCATTTTCAAAATTGTTCCACCATCCAAGTATTTTTAACTATCCCCTTCCATGCTCGGGAAACCCATAAGTCGAGGCTTAGATTCGATCAAGAATGTTATCCCATTTTAAATATTTTTCTGATGTATACCGCCGTCTCCTTGTTAAGCATTCTCCATCCCGTTTTAGTTAGCATCACTATATTTCATTTTGCGCTTCTCTAAAACCCAATCCACATTCTTACTTCTTTGCAGTCACTTTCTTTCACCCTACAAGATGGGTTCGTTCCTTGTTATATTAATCGCCTAAAGAAATTTGTGCTTGAGTGGATCAATTTTATCGTACATCTGATTGGGGAGCCAATTTGTGTGCATGTGGTTGACGGAGATCGAGATCGTGATGGACTTAATAAGTGTCATTCGTCTGTAAATATTTGTCATTTTGGCTTTCTATCCCAAGAGATGCTTTTCGACTCTATTAATCACAATCGGGAAATGCTCATTATAATTACAGCTAAAGTTCATTTGCACCCCCAAATAGTTCCTTAAGTTATCTGTATTTTTCATGCCTAGAATTCTACTAACCTACTGCTTTAAATCATTTGTCACATAAGGTGCAAACAACACATGTGATAGGCATAAGTTTAATTTGAGGCCCAACTCCTTGCAAAACGTCTCAACCACACTTAATATTAAGTCGTCTGCAAAAAGCAAGTGTGAGATCATGTAAGAGCTTCTCTAATATACCATAATTGGCTTCCAAGTCCGGCCGAAATGGTCTCTTCAATTATATATGTAAGTTGTTCCATGCATATTACAAATAAATAAAACGAACGTGATTGCCTTATCTAATGCCACACATCCGTACAACATCCGTTGGTTCACCATTCTATAGAATCTCCGGTTGTATCCTCTACATTCTTCTCATAACGATATTGATGATATTCATCCAAAATTTGAAGAAAGTTAAAAGTCTTTTTAGAAATTCCACTGGGTTTTTTCGTACGCTGTTTCAATATTCAATTTCAGCACCATGACCCTTTTTTATCGTTGGAGTGATGTAGCATTCGTAACACTTATTTAGGCATCAAGATATTATAATAGGTGCCTTGGTCGAGAATGAAGCTATTCTAGTTCGATCCTGCAATTTTTTTAATATACGGTTGAAACGAAGTATACTCATCTTGGTGATTACTTTGAGCAATATGTTGCACAACGTAATTGGCTAAAACTCGTTATATTTGTGGAACATTAATTTTTGAAATTAGACAAATAAACACCCGATAATCTTTGTTGGTTGCTCATTCATTGTCTATTTTCAGAGCATTCATCTGATTCCTTCTTCTTCTCATTATGGCCGACACATTGAAAGAAACTTGTTTGTTTATCCCTAAATTTGAGTCAATTAATTCTCAACTCTTAAACCAAATAATCTCTTTTTGTTGCAATAGTTTGTTATATTCTGCCCTCAATTCTTCGTCCAAATCATTTGAATATTTACCTTGTTTGTATCATGCATAATGCTTTAGAAATTCTTTGTATTTTCATTTTATTTTTTTGCTTTTCGAGCACATTGAAAACTGTTCAAGAACCATTGTTTCTGAGCAATGATCACAAGTCAAAATGTCCTTCAAGTTTTGATTCGGGCAATAAGTTGTATATTGTTACTTTGGAGAATGTAAAAATAAATTGATAACTATTGGATCAATCTCATTTAGATTAAATTAAAATATTTTTCATATCTTTCTTGAACTGACACCCAATCTAACATCTTAAAATTTTTAATCTAATTTTCGAAATTTTGTTACCATTACGCTATATTAATTCTCACATATATTTGTAAAGATATTTCACAGTCGTTCTTAATTTTGGTATGCATGTGCATATACATTAAAATCAAGTAATTCTTTTTTTTAACCAACTATTCTTTATCTCTTTTTTATTTAATTTCTCTCTTTTTTATATTCTCTTTGTTATTTGATCTTGCATTCTATTTTTTTATTTGTATTCTTCTAGTGAGTATTATTTCAGATTTATTATTTCAGAAACCAAAAACGTTATTCGTGCTTTAAAGTATTTAGTTTATATTTTATCATATAAACTAAAGTGGTTAGTTAGATTTAGATAATTAAAATTATATTAGTATTAGTTAATTAAAAAATATTACATTAAGATTAATTAATTTATTAAAAAATATTTTATATAAATCATTAAATTATATTATTTTGTTAATTAGATAAATTTATAGAATTCTAATATGATTATATTTTAAGAAATTTTATGGATTTAGATAAATAGAACTATGGACTTATATAATTAAACTTACATTATGCTTGAATTATTGAAAGTTATTTTATGTAACTTATTTAAATAATATTTTATTTTACATAATTACAAAAATTTATTAAAGTAAAGTGAATCAATTGTTGTTTTTCAATTCATTAGATATATCTTATTATAACATTTTAAATTATAGGCCTTAAATTTTTTAAAAAAAATAGATAACTTATATTATAAAATTTGAATACAATTAATTAATATAGTAATATTAAAATAATCCTTGTTGAACTATATAGCCTTTCTAGGTAAGTTGGAGAAATTTTACTTCTACAAAGAGTCCTATTTTATGTTAATAAGTGTTTTTTTAAATATAATTAATTAATAAGCTATAACATGTATTTACATCATTATCCTTGACTAATAATTATTGAATTAATTGTTATGAGGATATTTTAGGCGATCCGTATTTTGTAAGAAACCAAAAATCCTATTCGTGCTTTTATAAGATATATAGATATAGATAAGTTGGAGATCAATTATAAAGGAAATATATGTGTGAGTTTGAAATTGCAGGGAATTAAAAGGAAGAGTCGTGTAAGTATTTGAATAATTAACTAAATTAAAAGAAAATAAATACCTTGAGTTCTAATAGATGTAGGTGATGGAGAATTAGGCAAGAGCCCACAGATAACATCCTCAGCAGTTTTTCTGTACAACTGAAAAGCTATACTCTCTTCATCACCTTCAATATGTTTTGACCCAAAAAAGCTCACTCTGGATAGAAGAACCTGGAGTCATTTATGAATAACATGATTATTCATAATTACACAAACCCCCCTTAAAGATTTTCAGAATGACACAAAATTGTTGGTGAAATTCCAGTGTTCTTTCACAAAATGTACCCTTTTTTCCCCTTATTTGAGTCTCAAAGCATCTGTATTTCATTTTATAGAAATCACTTTTAGGACCAAAAATGGAGGGAAAAGGAAAAACACTATAAGTAAGACTACCCATGAAGCAATGGAGCTAAAAAGAAAAGGGTATTTTGTAGGAGTACAATTGTATGATAGGAACTTATGTGAGCCTAAACACAATTCCAAGAAGACATTTTGATGACAACGACGATGATGAGGATGACGACGACAACAATCAGGGATGGAACTAGGGGACAGAATTAAGAAAGATCAAATTTGAGAGGCAAAGTTACGGTTTTTTAAAAATCTGAACATAGAAATAAAGATTTTAAAAGTTCAACTTTTTCTTCACTGCTTGCAAAAGTTGAGGGGGCCGAAAAACAAAAGGTTGTCCGACATCGCTTATGATGATGATGGCTACGACGATGATATACAACCACCATACCTGAATTCCGGGAAGTTTATTATCCCAAGAAAACCAAGTTTTCACTCCCCAACCAGCAAAATAATCTCCTTCAAGAGTCACATATCTCATATACTTATCATCTCTGGTTGCATGATAAAGCCAAGATGCTGCCCACAAGAGCTCATCACCATATCCACTCGAGTTGTAATACTCCTGCACTTGAGGGATGCTGTTGCTGTACGAGCCTCTATAAGAATCTGCAAAAGTGAAAAGCTGCTTGGCATGTTTGAGCAGCAACCTCGAATAAGCTGCATTGGCGTGGCGGAATACGAGAGAAGCTGAAGCCATTGCTGCAGCAGTTTCTGCAGTAACATCTGAACCAGGATGGGATGTGTTCACTTGTGTTAGAGGTCTTACTTCTCTCATCTCTTCAGGTCTTACCCAGCATTTGTGGTCTAAGTCAGGGTCACCAACCTAATTACGAAAAGAATGATTGATATATAAAAGTTTAATAATATTTCCTTGTGAAAATGGTATATATATATATATATTTGAGTTCGACCACTTAGGCGTAAAATTCTACCCCAAGATTTTGTGGTTCCATGGCCTAATATATGATTATGAGTACATCATCTGATAATTGAAGTTCGACTAACATCATAGATTTAGGGCAAAAATTATACTTAATTTGCGGTATAGTTCTTGAATTTCATAATAAGTATGTAAAACTTCTAAAGATACCCTTGAAAGTATACCTATTTGTATTATTAAAAGGGGTGATTGTTAATTAGGAAGTATTTTCAAGAAGCTATAGTAACTTCAAAGAATTGCATCTTTCAAGAAATTATACTAAATTGTTGGTTGATGCTTTCACTTTGATGCAAAATGTTACCACATGGATCCAAATTAGTGGAAACATTTTATATATATGGGGTGCATGTGTTATTTCGAAATAAATTTGTAATTTTTCATGTTCCTCCTAAGAATTTCAGATTTCATTTGATTAATTTCGTCCCACCCTCCGATAAAAACCTGGTTCCGAGGGTAAATTCGCAACAGAGATTAGGGCAAAAACCTGAAAATAAAGGACATTGGGATGTGGATGTGCATTGATGAGATAATCAGTGATCCACTTCAATGAATCATGTGCATTTTCCAGCTCTTTGAAGTGCTTCATATTGTCCCCATACTCGAGAATAGCCCATGACAGTATTGTAGCAGTGAATGCCATTGGAAAACCAAATTTAATGAGATCTCCAGCATCATATAAACCTTTACTTAAATCCAAATTCTCTGCTTTTCCATCTTCTAAAGCTGAATCCCCTCTCCAGCTAATTCTATTCTTCACCAACTTCCCAGCTGCAGAAGAAATTGATCATTAGCAATGCAGGAAAGTTGTTAGATTCTGAAAATAAATACATTGCTTATTGCATAACTATTTGAACAAATTACATAAACCACCCCTGTGTTTAAGAGCAATCACAAATCTATAATATCATTAACTACTCTTGGCCCCATAACGTTTCATTTTCTTGTGTTCAAACATCCATCGAGTAGTAATCTTGTTTCAGCATTGCAATTTCTGTTCGAAATGTTTTGGCACCAAAATGAAATAGATGGATCTTATTTGGGTTTTCTACTTTTATCCGATCGCCTTTATAGCATCAAATTTGATTAATACGAATATATTTTCGTTTTTCAAACGTAGACGAATAATCAATATTCTTAACAAACTACATAACATACTTTAAGTTTCACAAAGAAACCCAAACATAATCCATTTCCGGAATTCCGAATTCTGGAAATCAAGAACTATGACAAGGAAACTTACACTTCTGGACATCAAAAAACTGCAAGGCGATGCCTAAAGCGTGGCCATACTTGGTGACGATCCCATGATGTCTAGACGAAAGATCGAAAATATCCAACGGCCGAAAATGAATCCCCCTGAGAGTGCTGTAAGAAGCAGCCACAACAAGCATTCCAATGATCAACACAAGAACCCATTCCCACCCACATACCCCATGCCTAGATCGCTTTTCATCAGTTCCCATTACAAGCCAATCATGTTAGAACTCAGAGCATATGTATATACTATATACAAACTATGTCTATATCGTATATTTTTGAGCTAAAACTAGTGAATATGACGAATTATGTGTAAGTTTCTATGCATCATTCGACTCTTGTCCTTTCCGAACATCATATCATAGGCCGGCAGTTGATGCCGTTGTTGGTAAGAATGGAAGGGATCTTGGTTTGGTTTTGTATGTGAGATTTGTCTTGTAGTGGTTTAGGATCAGTTTGAGAATGATGGGAGAATAACATATGTTCTGTTCTTGTTGCTTGTTTTGTCTGCAGTTGTGGATAAAAATGCCGCAACTTACAAGTACAGATTCTGATCCAATCGTTATTCGTTACAAGAGAGATTAGATAAAATTAGACGTCGACAACGAGTAGGATGCACTGTTCTTGTTGTGGGACCTAATTGATGACCTTGTTTTTGGAGTTTCAACCCTATCCAAAAAGGAGTTTTTTGCTTGGATACCCCATGTGTTATGCCTAATTAGCACTCTGAACCATATGATTTAAAAATTCTCAAAGAGAACTCTCTGATTATATAAATTAGCACTAAAAACCCTGTGATTGTATTAAAGTTAGCACTCAAAACCCTACAACCACGGCTGTAGGGTTTGAAATTCTAATTAAGTGCTAATTTATTACAATCACAGGGTTTGCTTTGAGAATTTTCAAATCATAGGGTTCTGAGTGCTAATTAGGTATATCACAGGGTTTTTGATGCAATAAACTCATCCAAAAAGTAAGCATATCTTAAACTAATTTATTATTTTTTCTTTTTTAAGGAAAGGAGGCCTATGGGCCAAATTATTGAGTATCAACGTGCACAAAGTTCAACGCGTACAACGAAATATCAAAAAGATTAAGGCAAATCGAAGCCGCATGATGAGTTAAACCGTGGACGATTTTATTCGCGTCACGTTTTGTTGAACATCTAAGGTTTTGAATTGATCAACAAAAAGTGTTGCATGGTTCTTACCTCTGGGAATCTCACTGGAACAAATCATTCTGATCACTAAGAAAAACAGCTGCACAGGTTCGAAGGAATTGAATTATATTATTCTTAAAATGAGTACTAACTTGAAAAAATCTTTTCTTAAAAGGAATTCATCAGAAAGGTCTTGGTCAAGTCTGATACACTCTCCCACTTGCCTCTATTGTTGACTAAAGAAAAAGAGCTGTTGAGGATTGTATCTGCTCTACAAATTCTTGGGAGAAACAATTCATTTGAAATTCAAAATTGCAACTGTCATATTCTGAAGGCTATAAAAGGAGATCTTCTCTCAACACATAAACTGATTCTTTCAAGCTTTGTTTGCTGCTATTTTGTGTGTACACCATATAGAGAGTTGGTTCTCTAGTGGGTAGTGTTTGCAAGAAGCTTGGGATCCTGGAGCTTTGGTCTGTTTTGTACCAGTCGTGATTATTGTTGTACCAGGCGAGCTCCATTTGTGTTGTATCTTGTAATCCCTCATTTATCATAGTGACCCGTTGAAAATCCTAAGTCTAACTACTTAGGTAGAGGATTAATCCTTTTGGTTAGTGTTTTCAACAACCATTCGGGCCAAACCTCTCTAAATCTCGTCTTGTATTTTCTCATTTATTTACCTTGGTTGAGACTTTGTTTAGCTCAAAGCTGAGCTATTGTTCTGAGCTTATATGAGCATCATCTGATCTATACTTATCAAATTGGTTAGCTCTTGGTTGAGCTACTGGACTATATGAATTTTGTGTGATAGAAATATCTTGGTTCAAGCATTGTGATTGTCGAAATCATCATTCACCAAGTTTTAAAGCTCTGAGCACTTGAAGTATTACTTTGACGTGTTTAAAGTTTAAATCACTAAAAAATCTAGATTGTGAAATAGCTGTGGTCAAGATCTGAGCATAAATTGGATATCAAGATCTTTGTCTTGAAACTACAATAAATATTGATTCAAGATCGGAATCATTGAAGGTTAATATAGCCATTACATCATCACTCTAATTGTTTTGCATGAGCTTGCTTGCTCTGTACTTTGGATAATTGATCTAATATACATAGTGCTAAAAATTTCATAAAGATCAATTCACCCCCCCCCCCCCCCCCTTCATCCTCCTCTTGATCTACACGTTTAATGAAAGAAAAATGACAATCACTAAAACCAAAACAATTTTTTTTTGAAAGTGTGTTTTTTTGTTTTTTACACATGCTAAAAAATATTAGCACTTAAAAATGAAAAATGAAAATATTGTTTATTCACAATCCATTCCAAAAAATATTACAAATTTCAAATATATATATACTACTCTTCTTCACTTTCATCTTCTTCATGGTCTTCATATGCTATAGGAGTCTTGCACTTACCTTTACTCTTATTTTTCTAGTGTTGTGCTGCTTGTAACAATTCATCAATTTGTCGGGTATGTTGTTTCATCAATTGGGTATGTTGTTGTATCTCAAATAACATTTGAGTAGGTTTCATTTGCATTTGTTGTCGCATCTTAGTAAACACTTGGGTAAACGCTTGAGTAATCGATTGAGTAAACTGAGTACGTGCCTGAGTAAGCTCCTCCCTTGTCACATACAGGCGGAGATGAGGGAAAACTTGAAGTATGAGGAGATAATAGCGAAGGTCTAGAGTTTTTTTTGTGTGCTTGAGCCCTAGAACCCTACCCGTCTTGTCGTGTTCCTCTGTAGTTCGTAGCTCTATCTCCGTAACCACAAGACTATCAGAATTCTCCAACAACTGTTGTTCCTGCGCAGGCATCAACCGACCATCACTCTCCTATATATGCATATAAATCAAATTAGAGTACAAACATACAACATTTTTATTATGTAATAAATTGAAACAAAAAAAAAATTGAGATAAAGACTGACCAGCTGAGACAGAGAGAAATTAATATAAGATTTCGGTTGGCTTTTTACATTTTTCTTCTCGTGATCACATAACTCGGTTTGAGATGAGGTGAAATCTGAAGCATGAGTGTATGCTTTTCCGTGCAACGGCGTCCCTAAGTTATTCTGCTTGTGGATCTGTCCAAGTTTCCTACGCTTCTTGTCTGGTCTCCCGACAACTGTAGTGCATAACTTTGTCCTAGTAGGCATAGGACTATAATCAGGATTCTCCACCGATCTCTTGCTCTGTGTAGCCATCAATCTATCACAATTTTCCCGTGCATATAGGCACAACACAATATACAACAGATACTTCTACCAAAGAAAAATTATATATGTATATAACCGATACATATTGTAATTAGTCAAATTATAAATAATTAACTCACGAGTGTTTCACTTGTCTTTCCTTTCTTCTTCCAGGTTTACAAAACTTTGTTTAAATGCTTCTCATACTAAAACAGGTTCTTGAGTCGGTTGATCTTTCCTCTGTACATTAATGGTAAGGATACCTACAAAATCTCCTGTATAAGTTGAGTCTACTTTCCGTGAGTTTCCATTCACATTTTGGGCACAAGAAGCCGCACAATTCTCATCAGATGGTTCTACCTCATCATGATCCGTCCAATACCAATAATTTGGTTTGAAACCATATTTATACAAATCCCATCTCACATCATCAGGATATTTATAATCATATTTTCTTAAGCACTTATTGCACGGACATCGAATTTTCCCCTCAACTATAAATGGATGCAACGTACTTGTGTATTCAATAAACTTCTCGATCCCACGAATATACTCTGGTCTTGCCCCTCCACGATTATGGTAAGTTCTATTATACATCTAGCATCTCTCCTCGGGGATCTTCATCTGCATGTAATAAAAAGTTTCTATTATGTACATTAATAAGAAAGCCCTTGAATCAATTGTGATACTATTACATTTTAAAATTGTAAAAAATTATGGAGAAATTCCCCTATATATCCATGTGATCTCTCAACCTTACTAAGGTTAAGATTCTCTAACAATCAAGCTTAATTTTCAATTGGATAAATATTCTCTAGCTATTCAGACAAATATAATTAAGTGTATAACGTAAATCGACCATATGCATGGAATCATGATGAAGTATAAACATGTGACTTGCTGCAAGAATATATCTGAAGAACTGTAGGTTGATAATCAAATATTAGCTACTGATTTTAACTCACTATCTCACTATGAACACACACACACACACACACACACACACACACATATATATATATATATATATATACATATGTGTGTGTGTGTGTGTGTACGAATTTGATAACTACTATAGCTTAATTGAAAATCTAAAAATAAGAGTGGCGCCTCTGAAAATCTTGCAGCAAACAACCTGGAAAATCAAATCTCTGTTATTAAATGAGAAACCAAAATCGCTGGAAACTGAAATGTATTTCATATTTTGGACTGCAACAATGAGAAGACAGTAACCTGGTAGCGGCTTCACCGACAGATCTGGAGAAATTAAAAAAAGACAAAGAAAAAAGAGAGATATATAGGAGCGGCGATGGCAGCAGCACGGTGATGGAGAGGGTGCCGCAAGGCGAGCGGATGAATGAGAGAAAGAGAGAGGGAGAGAGAAAACGAGAGAGAGGGCGAGAGGGGTTTCGGGCCTTTGGCCTTTTAAGCGGTAGAATTTTTAATTTGGAATAATCTCAAATCATCCCTTATTCTTTTCCCCCTTAGCAGACTTTGCTTCTTAATTTTTAAATTTAGTGTGATTTTCTCTTTAATTTTTGAAAAATATAAAACTTAACCTTTTTTAACAAAGTAAATTTATACAGAGAAGATTTTAAATATGTTGATATTATATGTCAAATCAAATCTCTTGACACAAGGAATACAACTGTGGTGTTGAAACCAAAATCTGATAACCGAAGAATAAGAAATAATCAGTCAAAGACAACGCACGATGAGCGAAACTTTGCAATGGCTTTTGATGGCCAATAAGGTTGACTAGGGTATAAGTTTTGCCCACCTTGGAGACACAAACACGATGACGGTTGTTTTAAAGCTTAGGTTGCCGTGACGAAAGAGAAATTAACAGTTAAAGTTTGTTAAAAGTAACTAAGTGTGACATTTTCTAAAAGTTAGGGGGACAATCACACTATTCAAAAATTAAGGGATAAAACGCACAAAGGGCCAAGTAATAAGGAGGTGTCTGGAATTTCAACCATTGAAGGTTTTCTCTCTCTATGGGAGTTTGAAAATTGGTGAGTCTGAGAGTAAACACGAGTGACGACATTCCTGCTTCAACGACGACCTGCAGCACTTGGCATAATCGGTGTTAAAATTCGGCAATTCTCCCCGTCTCTTTACAAACCAGTCTGCACGCCCATCTACCATCTCTCACTTATTGCTCTCTTTTCCTCTTTTTTTCTTTTTTTTTTTGTAGTCTCTTTTGTGAGTCTTATTGTGTTCTCTGTTGGTGATAGGTCTGAGATGAGTGGGTCATCCCCACTCCGGGAAGCCTTCGAACAATCCGCTAGCCACATTTCTGGTTGCCAGTATGGATGCAGAGGTTGAAGATTAGCTAAAGCCCTGACTCTAACAGAATTAGAGGGCAAAGAAAGAATAGCGTCGGAAGTGGCGTGGGAATCTGATGAATAGGGGAATAAGTATCTCATGGTGGGCAAAATACTTTTGAGAAAAGCCTTTCAGTTCGAGAGTTTCAAATCCACAATGATGCGCGCTTTAACCCCGATCAAAGGGATGAAAGTCAGGAAGTCAAAAAATTGGCGATTTCTGCTCATTTTCAATCACGAATTTGACAGAAGGGGGTCTTTTGGCATTTGAGAAAAATCTTATGTTACTGAGACAATTGAGCAATGATAAAGATCCGCTGGTGCCCTTTAAACAACTGCAAATTCTAGGTTTACATGCATGGTGTCCCCTATGGGAAAAGAATGAGGATGATGGCGAAATTCATTGGTGAGCAGATAGGAATTTTTTGAGGTTATGAAGAGAAAATCAGGGGGAGGCTTATCCATGAAAATTAGGGTGGAGATGAATATGAATGAAACATTGAACCAGGTTATTGGAGTCCGGGATGTTAAGGAGATAAGAAGTTCACGAAAATGTTTTCATATGAGAGGTTTCCAAATTTATTTTACTTGTGTGGTTTGTGTGATCATATCGAAGCAGTCTGTCCAAAGCATTGTGATGAAAAATTCGTGAAACCAACACTAAACTTCCCCGCATAGCATCTGGTTAAGGGCTTCATTGGCGACCGTTAATGTCGGATGGAGAGAAGCGAGTACAGGTAGCGGTTCAGAGAACTCGATGCCGAAATTCACTATCGGAAACCCCCTGCAACCTTAGCCAACCAACAACCCAAACAAAATCCCCGACTACAATACTCATAAATCTGTAACCCAACCTAACCAAGAAATCCATCCCAACAAATCTTTAAACCCTAACAACCAAGCCCATATGCCGCACACGTACCTAGTTGACATCACCGATATGATTCAGAAGTTTACAAACACGTCTAAATACATTCCCCCAAACCACCAAAACAACTCAAAACTAGCTATCCTTGAACCAAATCTAATAACACATGAAACTCAGGAATAACTTCCTTACTAATGATGAAATCACAGCACAACAAACCCCTCCAAATTGTCCCCTATACCCATATATCCTCAAATAACTCTGAACATAATCTCTTAAACACACAACCATACAACACTACCACAATTCCAGAAGCGACGCGCACCCAGACCGGTCCTAAGAACGCTGAACTTATAGACCCAAAAACCCTAAACCTAATCAACGCACCCTTAATCTTTTTAGCTATCAATGCACCTCCTAAATCAAACATAAATCCAAAACCCTACACTAGACAAAGTCATCAGAAAACCACAAAAGCTTTCTCCTCATCAATGAAAACTATTCTCGATAACAAGAACAATCCTCATTCCTCGATTGATATCTATACCCCCTCAAATTCTGTCAAAGGTAAGCGCATTGTTGTTCTCCCCTTGGAATCAACAGAACAACATAGATGTGTGAAGAAAGGCACTGACTTTTCTGCATGGGCAATTATCGATTCCAAGATAGCAGAGACTGCGGAGCAGTCCTGCTTATCGCCATGAATCTCTTATCATGGAACTATCGAGTCTTGCGGTAAGCTTGGATAGTTCGGGAGTGGGAGAAGTTTTTCCATAGATTTGCCCCACAACTGGTCTTTCTATCTGAGGCTAAGTGTAAAAGTAACTGGATAGATTTTCTGAAGAATAAGTTTGATTTGTTTGGGATTTCGACAGACGAGAGAGGAAGAAGTGGAGATTTGGCTCTTCTTTGGGATAAGAATTTAGCATTCAAAATAATGATCTATTCATGGTATCACATTGATGCAACGATTTCGAGCAGCCCGAATTCCAGTAGCTGGAGGTTTACAGGTATTTATGGCCATCCAGAAACCAGTAAGAACCATGCTACTTGAAGTCCTCTTCGATATCTACGGATAATTTCAGATCTATTGTTCGGGGTTTTATCAAAAGTTTTAATTAAAATCCTATGTAGTGCAAGTGTACACATGACAATTATATCACATAGGTGTCGATCCCACATAGACGGAGTAAACGAACCGATCACATCGTATTTTCATCAATCGATAGACCGAATCAATCATTCAAGGGGTTTCCTGTAACTAGCATGCAAGAATTAACAAAATAATTAAAACTTAACAATAATAATGAGTAGTCAGGGAATAATAATTTCATGGTTCGATAGCAATGCACTGTTCAATGAAAATTTAGTTTTCACAATTATCACCACTTATGTAAACAATAGGCTTTCTCAAGATCAAGCACTTGTACCCAACTAGTTCTCATTGCCCACTCTCGTAATCCAATGTCTCCCTAATTAAGGCAATAACACAACGTGATTGTAATTAATTAGCAGCGGCTTTGTCATTCGCCAATTAATTGTCAATTGCTTCGAGTCAAGTTAAATCTCTTTATACTCAATGCCCTAAGTGATACGAAAATCATTCCAAGTTTATAAGCATCTCTCGATTATGAAATACACTCTAAACCACATTAAAGGTGATCAAGCTCTAATATGTCTATCAATTCAATTTCATAGCATAAAAATCATTCATGAACAACACATCACATATCTAAATCTAATCCATCATTATTCCCCCGACAAGAGAATTAGCTACTCATCATCATCAATATCAAAACATGAGAATAGCCTAAAATATGTGTATTCATAAACAAACGTGATTGTGTATAAACCAAATAAAGAGATATTAGTTTGCATACTCGTAAACATAAAAGATTTAAACTAGTTCAACATATAAAAATCAAAGATTTGTCGAGGATGAAGAAGACGTGGTGTGCTTCTTCTCTCTTCCTTCGTCTCTTATCAGTTGCGCTGATATTCTGACTTCCTCATTCTTAGCGTAGGGTTTTCTCACTTAAATACCCGTCCAAGAATAAAAATGTCCAAATTCCCAAATTATTCACGTCTGACCAAATTCGTGGCTGCCAACGTCCATATGCAAAATTATTCGTGGCCGCGATTCTTAAAGAATCGCTATCACATTTTCAGCTTCATTCGTGGTTGCCAATTTTGCCTTGTAAAATCCTCACAGCCGCTAATTTCTTTGGTCAGCTTCACTTTTGTGTTCGTTTCATCGTTCTTGCTCTAAACTCGCCATTTTCGACTCCCAAGTGAAAATCACCTGAAAAAGGGTAATTTCACGCAATAAATAACTCATAAATGACAAGAAAACGTATCAAAAATAGGCCTAAAATATCAAGTATTTTTCGCCTAACACCTATCGTGGGTATATGTGGGGGACTTTAATGAGACATTAACTAATTCAGAGAATATTGGAGGAATCCTGAAACCCTCGGGACAATTGCATGCGTTTAGAGACTATTTAATAGATTGTGGATTATCGGACCTGGGTCACTTCGGCCTTTTTTCACATGGAGCAATAACTCGTCGGTCCCATACATAATATGTTTGAGACTTGACAGAGGAGTTTGTAACATGGATTGGAGACAACGTTCAGGTTAGGAACATTGAGATAGCTTCTTCGGATTATGCAGTCATCCTTGTAGGTACAGAGCAACGGCGGGAGAGAAAGGATAAACGTACATCAGTGGGGTTCAGGTTCGAGGCTATGTGGTTGAGGAAGGATGGGTGTGCTTGCGTTGTGGAGGAGAGCTGGATTAGGTGAACAGATTCAACGAACTATGAGGTAACAATTTCAAAGATTGGGAGGTGTAGAATTAGGTTAGCCTCCTAGCATGAGGAGACTGTGGGCAATCCGACTAAAAATTAAAGATTAAAAAGCTAGAGAACAAAGTGGTGAAACTTAGAATAAGTATTATCACGGAGGTCAATAGGGCGAAAGAAAGCGAGTTGAGAGCGACGATTGAGGAGTGGTATAGTATGGAGGAGGCATGGTAGAGACAGAGAGCGAAGACAACTGAGATCGTAATACGAGTTACTTTCATAATAAGGTTTCAAATCGTGAAAAGAGGAATTATATTGAGGGACTGTTTGATGAGAATGGTGTTTGGAAACATAACAGGGAAGATATTGAAGGGATAATTCAAGATTATTTTGACAAGATATACAACTCCAAGGCGGCACCCATATCGAAAATTGAGAATGTGATTAATGGAATAAGTCAGTGCGTAACACCGAAAATGAAGGACAAGCTTTCCAATTCGTTCTCAAACCATGGAATCGACAGAGCTCTTAACTCAATGTTCCCACTCAAGGTCCTTGGGCCTGATGGTAAGCCTCCTATCATTTTTTTTATAAAAAATAAATAAATAAGGAATTGTTTGGAATTAGTCTTTTTAAAATTTTTAATTTTATATATTCTTTAGGTTCGGATGCACTAAGACTGGAATTACCCTATGCACAGAATTTTCATTTCGGCTTCCATTTTTCTTATTTCCCAATAGATTTTCACTTTAAACTTGTCTCTATGACTCTATGTAACGGTAGTACTATGCTATACAATTTTTCTATATATATTTTTTTAATTTTAATAGATTTTCACATTAATTTTTATCTTTATGCAACCAGGTGACGATGCCATTAAGGAGAAAATTTTCTATACCACAATAATACAACTAAAATATTAAATTTTACCTCGCCACAAAAACTTAAATATAGAAATTTTAGTTAAGTTAATATAGTTAGGAAGTGTTAGTTATGCAATATTAGTTTTGGGGGATTAATCTCCATCATATTTATTAGCTAAGATTAAGTTGTGTTTATATATAAGCATTCATGAGACAATTGTGTATTTGATACTTGAGTTTGTGAAAAAACTTTAATAAGTTATACTTAATATTACGTTACATATGTTAGATTTTAATGAGTTATAATTAATATTATGTTAGATATGTTAGATTTTAAAGAGTTATAATTAATATTATGTTAGATATGTTAGATTACATTTACTTTCAATGAGTTGTAATTTCAACCAATTATAATCTCACCTAATCACACCCACTTTTCGTGATTGTTAATAGAGGTTAATCAATGTTAGTAGAAAAATTAAATCCACCTAATCTCATCTAATCCAAATCCGAATAACCTAATATCACTTAACTAACATAAAATTTAAAAGACTTAATCCACTACAAACTGCTGATCTAACCACATACATCACTTAGTGGTTCTATGTATCGCTATCAAAACTTATTAAATGCATATTATTGAATTATTAGTTGGTGGTGAGTATATAAAATTTGTATATAAAATAAATTTTATTTTCTTAACATGTCAAATAATATGTATTTGATCTATCTTGGTTCCTTTCAAAGTTCAAGTGAGTCAAATGTTATTATTGGATGACCATCCGACTCAAATAGTTCGAAATTTCAATGGGTAGTTTACATATGTACTCGCGAAAAGGACTTTTTTTTTTCTAATAAATCAAATCCTAGTAATTACCATTAACCATCCTTAAATTAAAATAACCTAAAAAATTATATATGCTTTTGGATTGTAGTGAAAAACATCACGATTTTGAATTATAAAATCAAATGTGTTGTTGAACCAAGCTTCAAAATTTATATTTCACAAGTTTTGATCTTGTTAAAATTTGGTCGAGCTAATATGTCGAGCTGACTGGCTTGCTTAGGTCGATCAGTGAAGAATTTGTAAGTGTGGGCTTTTCTAGATCTGCAAAATGCTAAACACCTAAGGGGTAAAATAGTCGGGGTTTATGCCGGCTACGCCGCTCCGACACTCAAGTCAGTATAGTACTCTTTAGTGAGAGAAATAAATGCAGCAAAGGGCTTCTAATGCTTACCAACTGCTATTCATTGAGGGGGTATTTATAGTCTTCGGGCCATTAACACACTAGTACACGCATTGAAGTGTGGCATTCATGACCTCGGACTCGATCTGACTGTATGTTATAATTGACCGGACCAAGACTGTGCGCTTCGTACTGATTTTTCCCTTTTAGGTAAGTTCAGGTACTAAGGGGCATTAATGGCTTCCTCGTACACTTGTCCTAAGGAATGAGAAGGCCACACGTGTCCCGACAAGGGTGCTTTAAGGCACATACTTGTTGGAAAACACGAATCAGAAAGCAGCGGAATTTAAAATTTTTTCCAACAAAAGGATCTTGAACTCGCAATCGTGTATCCAAATTCGTAAAGATAGAAAACTTACTTTTCTTTTATTCTTTCTTGAAGCGTTTCAAGCCACCCAAGAACGCTCTTCTCGCGACTTGACAACCCGTCCCTCGAAAGTCTCTTTCTACTTCAGAATCCATTGTCGGGATAACAATCCACACCAACCTAGATTCAAATCATGTTAGGGAAGTTCTTAACAATATAACATAAAGAAAGAAACATGAAGCGAGAAAGGCATGATTGAAACTCCCTTCGAAAACCAGTTTTGCGAAAGTAGAAATCTGCCAGCCATAAAACCCTCGTGAAAAAACTCATCTTTCAGGATATGGACGAACGGTTTTCGCCATCTTCTTTGGTTCGATTTTTTCACTCGTTTTCTGTTGGGTTCAGAATCGTTTCATCATCCCTTCTGATCGTTTTGCTTAATCCCCACTTTTGGTAAAGCTCGAATCTTCAAAACTTCTAACTTGAAGTCTCTAGAGATAGTCCACCAACTTGATCACAATCTAACTAGTAAGGATGCTAGTTCTCTAGTTAGTGTTTAGGCTTAACCTAGGGTTTACTTTAATCTTGGAGAAAGGAAGGTGTTCAACACATGAACCAAGAATTGTCAATTAGCTCCATAAGGAGCTCGAGCTCCCCTATTTATAGGGAGGGGGGTTGCCGATCCAAATCCTTGTTGGGAAAGGATTTGGTTCCCCTCTCTCCTATTACTTGATGATCAAGTATTTTCCAACTTTGACTTTGAATTCTAATTCTAGTCAACTTTTAAGAGAGCTAAAAATATCCAAACTATTTTTGGATAGTTTTATACTTTATTTATTATAAAATAAATAACTTATTTTTTTATCTAATTAATTAACTAGATTATTTTCTCCAAAATTAGACTTTCTTTTTAATTCAAAATTAAACCAAAGTCTATTAAATAATTAACACATTAATTATTTAACATCACATAATCACGTGTGGCACACGTGTCTTAATGACACGTGTCCAATCACGTGAGCCACACGTGTGATTTCACACGTGTGGAACCCCTTAGGCTCGATTAACTCGTTTAATCATTTTTTAAGCCTCAACTCATGTAACCAAGTTGTTGTGTGTGACCCTCTAGGTTCTCAATTCAATTAGCAGTGACCCCAATTAATTAATTCACTAATTAATTAATCAGTCCACAGATTAAACGACCATAGTCTAGCAACAGGTGTTTAACCCCTAGCTGAATTGGAATGTTCGGATTCGACAGAACCTTTAAGTCATTGATTCATGTGAGATACAATCCTCCTACTCACTATCTCTCAACCAAGATCTAGGGTAAGGGAATAATCAGAACCCTAATAATCCGGTCTTAAAGCTAAATGCATTTCATATCCATTTGATCTCAATCCAAGAAACCCTTTTCTTGATGTCTTGATCTACTGCCTTGGCCAAGGACTCCATATGGAATATGAATGACTTACACAATAAGAGATCACCTTGCAAATGCAAGTGTAGGTCCTTTCTTGATTCTCATTCACTTTCATGAATCACTTGTGCAGCCCCAGCATAAGCCTTGAATCAGTTGTCTAAGGCGACACCCTTTAAAGCTTATACCTAAGACTACAGAGTTAACTCATAAAGTGACAAGGAACCTCAAGTCTAAGGATCAATTAATCACATCAATGACTCGTGAGATATTTCCTAATCTGGAAGTTTCCATTTCCTGAAATAGAAACTTCCTTTCCCATTTAGGAATCTTCTCACACGGGGCACCTCAGTGAACTTACTTATTGAAGTAAGCACCCTTATGTATCACGCACGTATCAACTATACACTTTGCACCTCCATGAAACAAGGTGGTCCTTCTTAAGGGCGTGATCCCACAAGCAAGCCTTAGAGGAGTCAGGTTGACACTCCCACTGTCTGTAGGACTCATCGGCTTGGAATATTTTACTAATCATGACTTATGTGATATAGGGCTCGTTTCATGAACCATTTCACCTAAATGGTAGAGTCCTAAAGTCATCAGGATTAGGGGAGTTCTCATACATGCGCACATAATGGAAACACTCAAAACACGTATTGGCATATAAAGAAGTGTTTGCCTATGATCAATCGTATATTATTCAAAGATTGTCTGTGATACAAGAAAAGTCCCAAAGCAGATTACGTCGAATCGGCTTTCTAGGGCACTATTCCTAACAATCTCCCACTTGCCCGTAAAAGCCATTTAGGTACTCTAAGTCCCATCTTCTCAAGATGCACTTTGAGAGCCTATTGACTTTGGGCGTTTCCAAAGTGGATCTGCTATATTCTCTGCTGATGTGACCCTCTTGTTTACACATCTCTCAGGAAACACCTTTTCCTTATAAAGTGATTCGTAATCACGTGTTCAGTCTCTTGGTTCGGTCTTGGTTCTCTTACTTGAGCAACCATCCTTTTTATCATACAATATGATCAAGGAGTTGTTTTCATGCTAGGAACTTCATCTAACCAGTTAGATGGAGTTTCTTACCCAAACACTTAACTTAGCGTTATATAATATGACTAAGTTCTCAACTACGATAGTTGAGTTTTGCAATGTCCGTCCTTGGAACCCCTTTCCAACAAATTACATTACCATTCTGGTAGAAGTTGTATCCTTTCAATGATTTCATAATCATCTATGTTTGATGAACGGTTACATCAAATATCCTTCTAACAATAAGATCTTTTGGGCTTTGTAAACTAATACATATCCTCATTTCTTCTCAAGTACTCTGAGGACATCCTTTACAGAGATCTAATGACCTTCTCTGAGGTCATATTAGATTCGGCCTACTACGCTTAGTGTTGCGCCATATCTAATTTAGTACATAACTTTTCATACATTATGCACCCTTTCACTTAAAGGGATTCTGGACATTCTAACTTTCTCAAAGTTATCTTAGGACACATACTCTTCAAAAGAGATGTTCCATTGTCTATACTAAACTCCTTTTAGCACCGTGGTTATGTACTCATTTTGTGATAATCCTTTTATTCTCTTAGATCTATCTTCTATAGATCTGAATGTCGAGAATATAGGATAATCACTAAGATCTTTCATGTCAAATTGTTTCTTTAAACAAGAATTGGTAACTTTCACGTCATCCTTGACATTCCTAATGAGAAGGACATCGTCTTCTAAAGAACCAAAATTGACTCTTACATCACTAACTTTCCTATGTACACTTTGAGACTTATTCGACTTCCATCTGTGTCAAACGATTTGACTATCCTATGGAATCGAATTGTCTAACTCCTAGAAGCCTTTATCAATCCACAGATTGACTTTAGGGATTTGCATACCTTATGCATACTCCCACTGAATATGAGATTTATAGAAATACCTTATTTCACTCTCTTTCAATCTCATATTGAACAAGATAGTTCTCATATTCATTTATCATATCTCATAGTCAGAATATGAGGATATGGTAAACACAATCCAAATGGACTTTTGTATTTCAACCGTCAAGAAGGTTGTAATGCTTTCCATTTACTCGAAGCTCTAGGAGCTTGATCCTATCAGGTGGATCAACCAAGGTCAAAACTCGGTTTAAGTATATGGAATCCATATTGGATTTCAAGGCTTGCTTACACTACTCAGATTCCAAATCTGACAGTGTCTCCTCTTCAAGTAATTCCTTGGCTATCTAGGAACGCGTTCTAAACGCATCTTAAGAGAAGGGTTTCACACGTGTACATACTCTAAAATTTGGCTAAGTTTTATCAGATGGGCCCGTTTCTTCTATATGTGGCATGGATATTTTTCCTTCAAATTTCTTTGAGGTCTGCTTGCTTGCCTTTCTTCTTATATAGGAACGATTCCTTAAGAAAGGTACATTCCTTTGAGACAAACAACCTTTGTGCAAGGGAATCGCAAAACTGATATCCAATATCATTGTATAAACTTGAACTCATTTCAAGCTTATCTCCCACTATCCTCTTCACTTAAGAGGATTCCATTAAATTCTTGGATAAGAATAATTAGGGAATTTAGAATGCCACATTGCATAGTGCAACTGAAGGACTGATTTTGGAAGGTACTAAATTCAAAATCTCTAACTGCATATTCTAGGAGTTTATTCCTAGAATGATTATAAGTCAGTAAAGCTTACTATGGAATGGACCATATCCTATTAGGTTTCATTCCATCATTCGGAAACACTAAGGTGTCTCGAATTAGTTTACTGAGAGATAATCCTATTATCTCTAAGATGACTAAGGAATTAGTTACTAAGATATTGGCTATCTCGATCATATCGATTTACCTATAACTTATGACTACTTCGGTTCCTAACCTCCTTTTGAAATTCTAAGAATTTCATATAAGTTTCGAATTTGTACTTTTAACAAGTACATTCATTCATAATGATTAAACTGACTATTGTATCTAGTGCTTACATTAAGCATCTTACACTCATCAGCATGGATCGAAATCCACTATAATTTTGGAACGTTCCATGTTTCACCTAAACAATGTTCCGGGAATGTTTTCCCTTTGAGATAGGATTCACAGGAAGTCAACTCTATAGGTTCATTTTCATAGAATGATCCTAAGGTGTCTGACTTGCTAATCCTTTTATATCTCAACTTTCCAAAGTAATTCGAAGCTTTGTCATCTCACTTACTTTTTGTTATCTCGTTGTATGTTCAGAACATTAGTGCCTTGAGTCTTTGCACAACGGATTATGCAGAACTGACTCAAGACTAGTAAATTCTATTCCTAGTAGAACTACTAAACGAGGTAACATTTCAGAGTACTCATACTCTTCGCAGTTCCCTTTCAAAGTCCTTATTTGCTATCATAGAAGCAAACGTCCTATTTGATCTCTAGTGTCTTTTGGGCCCACCCCTTACATGCCCCTCCATTGGGCTCTTAAGGGTTTCTTCTTCTTTAGGCGTTCAAGCCTTTAACTTAGGGAAGTTTAGAAGAAGAATTAATCATCTCAACCTTTTATTCCTTCTTAAGGATGCTCTCAACCATTATCAACTAAATGATTAACTATGCTACATTAGCATCATTCTAGTTGAGCATAAAGGGTTTGAATGATGGTGGAAGCAATGTAAGCAATCAGTGCATTGAGAACTCTTTTCTCAGTTAATGATCGAGACCACAAGATCTTCAAATAAGATCTTTAGACCTTGTTCATGTGCACTTGTTTCCTCATTTGGAATATTGAATAATTCCACAATGTTATACCTTGTAACATTTTTATGAGGTGGTTCAATTGCTCTTAAGTGGTTTGGAGAAATCCATTCACCTCAGATTGCTTCTCTTTTAGCCCTGGTCGAATTTTCATAATTGAAAACTTCGCCCTTTAGAGAACACCTTTCTCTATTCGGAATCTAAAACGAATTTTAGGATCCAAAACCAATTTAGAGTTAGTTAGGACTTAGTCAACTCTTTTGACTTAAGGATGGATACGAATGGGTTTGCATTTCATATTGTAGAGAATCACAGAACTACAACCTAAATGCTAAGCAGAGAACTAGGTGAGCATGCTGAATTATAACGATATACAAAAGATAAGGTCTTTAATCTAATGTAGCTCCCACTGTTTTTCAAAGATCTATAATTCCCAAAGATCTAAGAGGAACGCTTTTCCCAATGGGTACTAAGATCCTAAGCATTTTACCTCGAACCCACGACTCGCGGACATTCTAAGTAAAACCCTAGGTAGGTACAACTTACCAATTCTAACACCTTTAGAACTCTTAGTAATTGTTTTTGCATCACCTATCTTTCAATATGGACCCACGACTCGTGCGACATCCATATTTACTTAGGCGTTAAGCCAGACCCATCAATCATAAGATCATGACCACAACTTAGTTCGAACGACCCACGACTCGCGGACATCGCCCTTGCTAAAATTGACCATGAAATATTGATCATTTAAAATGATCAATTACTAACAAGCTCCACTAGCTATCCCACGACTCGCGGACAATAACTAGCTTCACTTACTAAACTTAAAACCTATTGATGGAATGCTAGGAATTTAATTCAAAATTTGCATCTCGAATTAAACACCTATTTGTTCGAAATTAGCTTAATATTTAATGGGAATTTTCGAATCAACCGGAGAGTTGTCCGGTTCGACCTCACCAACATATATGTTATCCAATTTTATTAGTCTTGATTAATGCAAGTACACTTAAATGCATTTCAAACAAGCACATAAACAGATAACATGTCCTAGCATGATACTAACATGTAATGATCATGGGTTCTACCTATCTTATGCGTGATGTGTGGGAGCCACTCCACAATCACAAGTTCTAACATACATGCCACATAAACAGTTCAAATCACATAAGGGGAAGCGGTAACAAAATACGAGCCCTATCTCTATTACATTTAACAATTGAGATTCCCCTCCCTAACATTTTGAGGGGTCTTCACTTATGGCCTCCTTGTTACTTGAATGTGGTCCATCTTACTCCATGGGTGCATTGTCTCCAAAATGAAAATAAAACCTCACCACCTATCTCTACTCTCAAATTACAATAAAAAGAAAAAGACATAAAGTAATAAGGCTCAATCTTCATATTGGCCTTAGACAATTACACGGGGTATACCCCGGCCTCAAAAACAGTAATATGGAAAGCCACATAATAAATCACATAACAGTACGCACATAAGTGAGGCTCCAACCTCAATTGAAAAACGCAACTATAGGGCTCCAACCCCAATTTAAACCATCCATGTGCATAAATTAAAACCATACATAGATCTAAACCCATGATCACCTAACATGCTTTTGCAAGAATTTAAATTTAACCAATAAATTAAAATTCTCGCTTTAAGCTCTAATAGCTTAAAACACGACTTGATGCGAGTCTTGTTTATAAAAGTTTTCAATAAATCCCAAATTACCAAAACAAATAAAATTCCAATTAATTTCTGAAAATTAATAATTTTATCAAGATGTATTTTCCCAAAATATAAACCGTTTCAATTTCTCAAAAATCCCAATTTTAAGTTTTGTTCAAAATTAAAATAAATATTCAAAAATAAAATTTTAAAATTAAAATAATATTGGGACTGGATTGCACGAAACACGAAAAGGTCGGATCGCGAAAACGGGACCCGTACGCGGAGAAGACCGCACGTACGCGGCGCGCGCGACAGGCGCGCGGCTTTCCCGCAAGCATGCGGGCGGGGTGGGCGGCCAGTCT
This sequence comes from Lantana camara, assembly GCA_037501455.1. Lineage (NCBI taxonomy): Eukaryota > Viridiplantae > Streptophyta > Magnoliopsida > Lamiales > Verbenaceae > Lantana > Lantana camara. Next base: position 89,962,578 of record CM074858.1, on the reverse strand, counting down.
CGGCCGCCCTGGGCGGGCGCGCCTAGGCGCGCCCGGAAGGCTCCCGCACGGCGTGCGGGAGGGGCTGGGCGGGACGCCCTGCGCACGCCTAGGTCAGGCGGGCGGTGCGCGCGAAGCCCGCGCGCGCGACGCCTTCGCGCGCGGGGTTTCGCGTGTTCGTCGCGATCCGGGTTTTCGTTTCGTGTTTTCGTTCAAAAACAAAACCAATCCAAGAAATCCAAAAACAGTTTATACAGTTTCAAATTTAAAATTGTTTTTCAAGATTAAATTTTATAAAAACCAATTTTCAGAAACTTTCAGGAAAAACTACAGTTTCGTAATTCAGGCTTTCTAAAACAATTACAAATACTCAATCGCATCAAGCCTAAGAATTTCTACCAAATTCAGTATAATTGAGACGAATCAGAAACACGATTAACGAGGTGGCTCTGATACCACTTGTTGGAAAACACGAATCAGAAAGCAGCGGAATTTAAAATTTTTTCCAACAAAAGGATCTTGAACTCGCAATCGTGTATCCAAATTCGTAAAGATAGAAAACTTACTTTTCTTTTATTCTTTCTTGAAGCGTTTCAAGCCACCCAAGAACGCTCTTCTCGCGACTTGACAACCCGTCCCTCGAAAGTCTCTTTCTACTTCAGAATCCATTGTCGGGATAACAATCCACACCAACCTAGATTCAAATCATGTTAGGGAAGTTCTTAACAATATAACATAAAGAAAGAAACATGAAGCGAGAAAGGCATGATTGAAACTCCCTTCAAAAACCAGTTTTGCGAAAGTAGAAATCTGCCAGCCATAAAACCCTCGTGAAAAAACTCATCTTTCAGGATATGGACGAACGGTTTTCGCCATCTTCTTTGGTTCGATTTTTTCACTCGTTTTCTGTTGGGTTCAGAATCGTTTCATCATCCCTTCTGATCGTTTTGCTTAATCCCCACTTTTGGTAAAGCTCGAATCTTCAAAACTTCTAACTTGAAGTCTCTAGAGATAGTCCACCAACTTGATCACAATCTAACTAGTAAGGATGCTAGTTCTCTAGTTAGTGTTTAGGCTTAACCTAGGGTTTACTTTAATCTTGGAGAAAGGAAGGTGTTCAACACATGAACCAAGAATTGTCAATTAGCTCCATAAGGAGCTCGAGCTCCCCTATTTATAGGGAGGGGGGTTGCCGATCCAAATCCTTGTTGGGAAAGGATTTGGTTCCCCTCTCTCCTATTACTTGATGATCAAGTATTTTCCAACTTTGACTTTGAATTCTAATTCTAGTCAACTTTTAAGAGAGCTAAAAATATCCAAACTATTTTTGGATAATTTTATACTTTATTTATTATAAAATAAATAACTTATTTTTTTATCTAATTAATTAACTAGATTATTTTCTCCAAAATTAGACTTTCTTTTTAATTCAAAATTAAACCAAAGTCTATTAAATAATTAACACATTAATTATTTAACATCACATAATCACGTGTGGCACACGTGTCTTAATGACACGTGTCCAATCACGTGAGCCACACGTGTGATTTCACACGTGTGGAACCCCTTAGGCTCGATTAAATCGTTTAATCATTTTTTAAGCCTCAACTCATGTAACCAAGTTGTTGTGTGTGACCCTCTAGGTTCTCAATTCAATTAGCAGTGACCCCAATTAATTAATTCACTAATTAATTAATCAGTCCACAGATTAAACGACCATAGTCTAGCAACAGGTGTTTAACCCCTAGCTGAATTGGAATGTTCGGATTCGACAGAACCTTTAAGTCATTGATTCATGTGAGATACAATCCTCCTACTCACTATCTCTCAACCAAGATCTAGGGTAAGGGAATAATCAGAACCCTAATAATCCGGTCTTAAAGCTAAGTGCATTTCATATCCATTTGATCTCAATCCAAGAAACCCTTTTCTTGATGTCTTGATCTACTGCCTTGGCCAAGGACTCCATATGGAATATGAATGACTTACACAATAAGAGATCACCTTGCAAATGCAAGTGTAGGTCCTTTCTTGATTCTCATTCACTTTCATGAATCACTTGTGCAGCCCCAGCATAAGCCTTGAATCAGTTGTCTAAGGCGACACCCTTTAAAGCTTATACCTAAGACTACAGAGTTAACTCATAAAGTGACAAGGAACCTCAAGTCTAAGGATCAATTAATCACATCAATGACTCGTGAGATATTTCCTAATCTGGAAGTTTCCATTTCCTGAAATAGAAACTTCCTTTCCCATTTAGGAATCTTCTCACACGGGGCACCTCAGTGAACTTACTTATTGAAGTAAGCACCCTTATGTATCACGCACGTATCAACTATACACTTTGCACCTCCATGAAACAAGGTGGTCCTTCTTAAGGGCGTGATCCCACAAGCAAGCCTTAGAGGAGTCAGGTTGACACTCCCACTGTCTGTAGGACTCATCGGCTTGGAATATTTTACTAATCATGACTTATGTGATATAGGGCTCGTTTCATGAACCATTTCACCTAAATGGTAGAGTCCTAAAGTCATCAGGATTAGGGGAGTTCTCATACATGCGCACATAATGGAAACACTCAAAACACGTATTGGCATATAAAGAAGTGTTTGCCTATGATCAATCGTATATTATTCAAAGATTGTCTGTGATACAAGAAAAGTCCCAAAGCAGATTACGTCGAATCGGCTTTCTAGGGCACTATTCCTAACAATACTAGGGATGTAGCAGAGCCGAGCCGAGCCTTGGCCTTTTTTCTCGGCTCGACCTCGGCTCGCGAGCGGCTCGGCCCGAACATCTTGAAAATATATGTTTTTTATTTAAAAAATAATTATTTTTAATATTTATATATAAAAATAAGTATATACATATATAATATTATATATTATTTAAGTATTTTTATATATATAAATTAATATTTATTTATTTTTAATTAAAAATAGTAGCTCGCGAGCCACAAGCCTAAAACAAAAGAGCTTGGGTTCGAGCTCGGATGGGCTTGGCTCGAGAAAGCTCGTGAGCCGGCTTGCACTTTTACATCCCTAGTACAGACCAATCTGGTGACTCATGACATCGATCTAGGGATCAATGTATCGGGTCTGTATGCCCGCGTGAGATCGACTAGGTCCTTTTATTTATCGAACTGTGGACAGAGCATCATAAACCTACTAATCTTGGGGTCAATTCTATCGTGATTGTGCCCGTGGTCTTTGAGACCGGACCGGATTGCATTTTGCCATGTGGCATCGCATTGGGCATGCACGTGGTCCTATGTAGTGCTGGGATGGCAGCCACGTGTCATTTTTTGGTTTGCCTAAGTGGCATTGGTCCACGTGGGTCCTCTTACGGCGTGTCACATGGCCCGCTAATATTCTTCCATGTCATAGGCCCCTCCAAATTACCAACATAAAAATTCACAGGGTTAATTTTTCAAACTAGCACTTGGTATGGGAATCGTCACGACTGCGACATTCGAATCATCGTAGTATTTAATGCGGTGTGTCTTTTGGGTGAATCGACATGGGGGATTAGCAATGATTGTGTCGTTTCGTCTTTTGAGGAGTTACTTTTTAACTCCTATAAATTGGCGGCACCCATTTCTCTCTTTTCTAGCTCCAAGTGCTCAAACTGCATCGTCTGCACCGATCCAGAGTTCGACTTTTGAAGCTTTCTTAAAAAAAGGGTAATGAAACCATCTTCGTTGTGCATTTTATATACGATTTTATTCATGGAGTAAGCACCACCTTTCACCCCATCTCCCATCTGAGATCAAGATCCTTCGAATGTCCCCTACTCCCTTCAGACAGCTTTGGGTCGCTTACCGGGTCGTTGATCAAAGTGGATACATTGAACTGCAGTGGTGTGGCCACGACCTCAAGGGCAGCGAGACTTCGAATCAAGGAGGAGAGGAACAAGAGGAAGAGTAGAAGGTAGAGATCATAGAGTCTCCTGCCAAAGAGCAACCCTAGTATATTTATCGAACTCTAACTTGTTAGGAATAGTGCCCTAGAGAGCCGATTAGTCATAATCCGTTTTGGGACTTTCCTAGTATCACAGACAATCTTTGAATAATATACGATTGATTAATATCATAGGCAAACACTTCTTTATATGCTCTTGTTTGGTATGCGTTTAATTTAGTTGTGCATGTATGAGAACGCCCCTAATCCGGATGACTTTAGGACTCTACCATTTAGGTGAAATGGTTCATGAAATGAGCCCTATATCACATAAGTCATGATTAGTAAAATACTCCAAGCCGATGAGTCCTACAGACAGTGGAAGTGTCAACCTGACTCCTCTAAGACTTGCTTGTGGGATCACGCCCTTAAGAAGGACCACCTTGTTTCATGGAGGTGCAAAGTGTATAGTTGATACGTGCGTGATACATGAGGGTGCTTACTTCAATAAGTAAGTTCACTGAGGTGCCCCGTGTGAGAACATTCCTAAATGGGAAAGGAAGTTTCTATTTCAGGAAATAGAAACTTCCAGATTAGGAAATATCTCACGAGTCATTGATGTGATTAATTGATCCTTAAGACTTGAGGTTCCTTGTCACTTTATGAGTTAACTCTGTAGTCTTAGGTATAAGCTTTAAAGGGTGTCGCCTTAGACAACTGATTCAAGGCTTATGCTGGGGCTGCACAAGTGATTCATGAAAGTGAATGAGAATCAAGAAAGGACCTACACTTGCATTTGCAAGGTGATCTCTTATTGTGTAAGTCATTCATATGCCATATGGAGTCCTTGGCCAAGGCAGTAGATCAAGACATCAAGAAAAGGGTTTCTTGGATAGAGATCAAATGGATATGAAATGCACTTAGCTTTAAGACCGGATTATTAGGGTTCTAATTATTCCCTTACCCTAGATCTTGGTTGAGAGATAGTAAGTAGGAGGATTGTATCTCACATGAATCAATGACTTAAAGGTTCTGTCGAATCCGAACATTCCAATTCAACTAGGGGTTAAACACCTGTTGCTAGACTATGGTCGTTTAATCTGTGGACTGATTAATTAATTAGTGAATTAATTAATTAGGGTCACTGCTAATTGAATTGAGAACCTAGAGGGTCACACACAACAACTTGGTTACATGAGTTGAGGCTTGAAAATGATTAAACGAGTTAATCGGGCCGAGAGGGTTCCACACGTGTGAAACCATACGTGTGGGTCACGTGAGTGACACGTGTCATGGTGACACGTGTCTCACGTGAATATATATATTAAATAATTAATTTGTTAATTGTTTAATAGACTTTGGTTTAATTTTGAATTAAAAAGAAAGTCTTATTTTGGAGAAAAATAATCTAGTTAATTAATTACGAATTAATTAATTAGATAAAATAAGTTATTTATTTTAAATAAATAAAGTATAAAATTATCCAAAACTAGTTTGGATATTTTAGCTCTCTTAAAAGTTGACTTGAATTTTAATTCAAAGTCAAAGTCAAAATTACTTGATGATCAAGTAATAGGAGAGAGGGACCAAATCCTTAGTCCATGAGGACTAGGAATTTCGGCCACTCCCTTATTATAAATAGGGGAGCTCGAGCTCCCCTTAGAGCTAATCAAGAATTCTTTTGGTTCATGTGTTGAACACCATCCTTTCTCCAAGATCAAATAAACCCTAGGTTAAGCCTAAACACTAACTAGAGAACTAGCATCCTTACTAGTTAGATTGTAGTCAAGTTGGTGGACTATCTCTAGAGAGCTTCAAGTTAGAAGTTTGAAGATTCGAGCTTTACCAAGGAGAGGGGATTAAGCCGCGAGAAGAGCGTTCTTGGGTGGCTTGAAACGCTTCAAGAAAGAATAAAAGAAAAGTAAGTTTCTTATCTCTACGAATTTGGTTACACGATTGCGAGTCCTAGATCCTTTTGTTGGAAAAAATTTTAATTTCCGCTGCTTTTCTGATTCGTGTTTCCCAACAAGTGGTATCAGAGCCACCTCATTAATCGTGTTTCTGATTCGTCTCAATTATTCTGAATTTGGTAGAAATTCTTAGGCTTAGATGCGAATTAGGTATTGATGAGTTCTTTTAGAAAGCCTGAATTACGAAACTGTAATTTTTCTTGAATTTCTGAAACTGTTTTCTTAAATTGTGTTTTTGAAAACCGTTTTGATTGAAATCTATTTAAATCGTATTTTTCTTAATTATGGATTGAACCGGGTTTTGGAGAAACCCAAAATATGGAACGAAACACGAAAAGGACGAGCCTAGGCGTGCTAGCACATCGCACGCCCAGACCCCGTCGCCGCCGCCCAGTCCTCCCGCAACCGCGCGGGAGGCCGCCCGCTCGCCTGTCCCGCAACCGCGTGGGACAGCCGCCCGCACCGTCCCGCAACAGAGCGGGACGCCCAGGCCGAGACCGCCCGCCATCGGGCGGGCACTGCTGCGCGCGAAAAGCGCACGGGCCGCGCGACCAGCGCGCGCGCGCGTGCCTTATGCCGCGCGGCGGTGCCCCCTTGGGCGGGTGGTTCCGGGCCAATTTTCGTGTTTTCGTGTTTTCGGTCCTTGAAAATCCCGATTTAATTTTATTTAATTTTTTCTTTTAAAATCAGTTTTGCTGAAATAAAATTATTTTAAAATTTTGATTAAATTGGGATTTTTGAGAAATTGATCGATTTAAATTTTGGGAAAAATTACAAACTTTATGAAAATACTGAAAGAATAAAATTATTAATTTTCAGAAATTAATTGGAATTTTATTAGTTTATTGTTTTTCGGGCTTTATTGAAAAGGGTCTTGAACAAGAATTGCATCTAAGTCGTGTTTTAAGCTATTAGAGCTTAAAGCGAGAATTTTAATTTATTGGTTAAATTTAAATTCTTGCAATTTAAGCATGTTAGGTGATCATAGGTTTAGACTTATGTATGGTTTTAATTTATGCACATGAATGATTTAAATTGGGGTTGGAGCCCTATAGTTGCGTTTTTCAATTGAGGTTGGAGCCTCACTTATGTGCGTACTGTTATGTGATTTATTATGTGGCTTTCCATATTACTGTTTTTGAGGTCGGGGTATGCCCCGTGTAATTGTCTAAGGCCAATATGAAGATTGAGCCTTATTACTTTATGTCTTTTTCCTTTTATTGTAATTTGAGAGTAGAGATAGGTGGTGAGGTTTTATTTCCATTTTGGAGACAATGCACCCATGGAGTAAGATGAACCACATTCAAGTAACAAGGAGGCCATAAGTGAAGACCCCTCAAAATGTTAGGGAGGGGAATCTCAATTGAAAATGTAATAGAGATAGGGCTCGTATTTTGTTACCGCTTTCCCTTATGTGATTTAAACTGTTTATGTGGCATGTATGTTAGAACTTGTGATTGTGGAGTGGCTCCCACATATCACGCATAAGATAGGTAGAACCCATGATCATCTCATGTTAGTATCATGCTAGGACATGTTATCTGTTTATGTGCTTGTTTGAAATTCATTTAAGTTGTACTTGCATTAATCAAGACTAATAAAATTGGATAACATATATGTTGGTGAGGTCGAACCGAACAACTCTTCAATTGATTCGAAAATTCCCATTAAATATTAAGCTCATTTCGAATAATAGGTATTTAATTCGAGATGCAAATTTTGAATTAAATTCCTAGCATTCCATCAATAGGTTTTAAGTTTAGTAAGTAAAACTAGTTATTGTCCGCGAGTCGTGGGATAGCTAGTGGAGCTTATTAGTTCTTAGTTACCTAATTGACCAGTTTAAATGATCAATATTTCGTGGTTAATTTTGGCAAGGGCGATGTCCGCGAGTCGTGGGTCGTTCAAACTAAGTTTTGATCATGATCTTATGATTGATGGGTCTAGCTTAACGCCTAAGTAAATATGGATGTCGCACGAATCGTGGGTCCATATTGAAAGATAGGTGATGCAAAACAATTACTAAGAGTTCTAAAGGTGTTAGAATTGGTAAGTTGTATCTACCTAGGGTTTTACTTAGAATGTCCGCGAGTCATGGGTTCGAGGTAAAATGCTTAGGATCTTAGTACCCATTGGGAAACGCGTTCCTCTTAGATCTTTGGGAATTATAGATCTTTGAAAAACAGTGGGGGCTACATTAGATTATAGACCTTATCTTTTGTATATCGTTATAATTCAACATGCTCACATTTTCTCTGCTTAGCATTTAGGTTGTAGTTCTGTGATTCTCTACAATATGAAATGCAAACCCATTCGTATCCATCCTTAAGTCAAACAAGTTGACTAAGTCCTGACTAACTCTAAATGGCTTCGGATCCTAAAATTCATTTTAGAAGCCGACAAGAGAAAGGGTTCTCTATAAGGCGAGATTTTCAGTTATATGAAAATTCGACCCGGGCCAAAAGAGAAGCAATCTAAGGTGAATGGATTTTTCCAACCACATAAGAGCAATTGAACCATCTCATAAAAATGTTACAAGGTATAACATTATGGAATTATTCAATATTCCAAATGAGGAAACAAGTGCACACGAACAAGGTCTAAAGATCTTATTTGAAGATCTTATGGTCTCATTAACTGAGAAAAGAGTTCTCAATGCACTGATTGCTTACATTGCTTCCACCGTCATTTAAACCCTTTATGCTCAACTATAATGATGCTAATGTAGCATAGTTAATCATTTAGTTGATAATGGTTGAGAGCATCCTTAATAAGGAATAAAAGGTTGTGATGGTTAATTCTTCTTCTAAACTCACTAAGTTAAAGGCTTGAAGGCCTAAAGAAGAAGAAACCCTTAAGAGCCCAATGGAGGGGCATGTAAGGGGTATGCCCAAAAGACACTAGAGATCAAATTGGACTTGCTTCTATGGTAGCAAATAAGGACTTTGGAAGGGAACTGCAAAGAGTATGAGTGCTCTGAAATGTTACCTCGTTTAGTAATTCTACTAGGAATAGAATTTACAAGTCTTGAGTTGATTCTGCATAATCTATTGTGCAAAGACTCAAAGCACTAATGTTCTGAACATACAACGAGATAACAAAAGTAAGTGAGAACTTTGGAACGTTGAGACTTAAAAGGATTAGCAAGTTAGACGTCTTAGGATCATTTTACGAAAATGAACCTAGAGAGTTAACTTCCTATGAATCCCATCTTGAAGGGAAACGTTCCCGAAATATAGTTTAGGTGAAACGTGGAACGTGCCAAGATTCTAGTGGATTTCGATCCATGCTGATGAGTGTAAGATGCTTAATGTAAGCACTAGATACAATCGTCAGTTTAATCATTATGAATGAATGTACTTGTTGAAGTACAAATTCGAAACTTACATGAAATTATTAGAATTTCAAAAGGAGGTTAGGAACCGAAGTAGTCATAAGTTATAGGTAAATCGATATGATCGAGATAGCCAATATCTTAGCAACTAATTCCTTAGTCATCTTAGAGATAAAAGGATTATCTCTCAGTAAACTAATTCGAGAACACGTTAGTGTTTTCGAATGAGGGAATGAAACCTAATAGGATATGGTCCATTCCATAGTAAGCTTTACTGACTTATAATCATTCTAGGAATAAACTCCTAGAATATGCAGTTAGAGGTTTTGAATTTAGTGCCTTCCAAAATTAGTCCTTTAGTTACACTATGCAATGTGGCATACTAAATTCCCTAATTATTCTTAGCCAAGAATTTAGAGGAATCCTCTTAAGTGAAGAGGATAGTGGGAGATAAGCTTGAAATGAGTTCAAGTTTATACAATAATATTGGATATCGTTTCTGCGATTCCCTTAGACAAAGGTTGTTTATCTCAAGGAATGTATCTTTCTTAAGGAATCGTTCCTATAGAAGAAGAAAGGTAAGCAAGCAGACCTCAAGAAATTTGAGGATAAATATCCACGCCACATATAGAAGAAACGAGCCCATCTGATAAAACTTAGCCAAATTTTAGAATATGTACACGTGTGAAACCCTTCTCTTAAGAAGTGTTTAGAACGCGTTCCTAGATAGCCAAGGAATTACTTGAAGAAGAGACATTGTCAGATTTGGAATCTGAGTAGTGTAAGCAAGCCTTGGATTTTTGAAATCCAATGTGGATTCTATATACTCAAACCAAGTTTTGACCTTGGTTGATCCACCTGATAGGATCAAGCTCGTGCAGCTTCGAGTGAATGAAAGCATTACAACCTTCTTGACGGTTGGAATGCAAAAGTCCATTTGGATTGTGTTTACCACATCCTCATATTCTGACTATGAGATATGATAAATGAATATGAGAACTATCTTGTTCAATATGAGATTGAAAGAGAGTGAAATAAGGTATTTCTATAAATCTCATATTCAGTGGGAGTATGCATAAGGTATGCAAATCCCTAAAGTCAATCTGTGGATTGATAAAGGCTTCTAGGTGTTAGACAATTCGATTCCATAGGATAGTCAAATCGTTTGACACAGATGGAAGTCGAATAAGTCTAAAAAATGTACATATGATAGTTAGTGATGTAAGAGTCAATTTTGGTTCTTTAGAAGACGATGTCCTTCTCATTAGGAATGTCAAGGATGACGTGAAAGTTACCAATTCTTGTTTAAGAAACAATTTGACATGAAAGATCTTAGTGATTATCCTAAATTCTCGATATTCAGATCTATAGAAGATAGATCTAAAAGCATAAATGGATTATCACAAAACGAGTACATAACTATGGTACTAAAAGGAGTTTAGTATGGACAATGGAACATCTTTCTTGAAGAGTATATGTCCTAAGATAACTTTGAGAAAGTTAGAATGTCCAAAATCCCTTTAAGTGAAAGGGTGCATAATGTATGAAATGTTATGTACTAAATTAGATATGGCGCAACACTAAGCGTAGTGGGCCAAATCTAATATGACCTCAGAGAAGGTCATTAGATCTCTGTAAAGGATGTCCTCAGAGTACTTGAGAAGAAATGAGGATATGTATTAGTTTACAGAGCCCAAAAGATCTTGTTGTTAGAAGGATATTTGATGTAACCGTTCATCAAACATAGATGATTATGAAATCATTGAAAGGATGCAATTTTTACCTCAATGGCAAAGCAACGTGTTGGAAACATTCCAAGCACGAACATGGCAAAATCTTGACTATTGTAGTTGAGTACTTAGTCGTATTAAATACCGCTAAGGTAAGTGTTTGGGTAAGAAACTCCATCTAACTGGTTAGATGAAGTTCCTAGCATGAGACAACTCCTTTATCATATTGTATGATAAAATGGATGGTTGCTCAAGTAAGAGAACCAAGACCTCACCAAGAGACTGAACACGTGATTACGAATCACTTTATAAGGAAAAGGTGTTTCCTAAGAGATGTGTAAACAAGAAGGTCACATCAGCAGAGAATATAGCAGATCCACTTTGGAAACGCCCAAAGTCAATAGGCTCTCAAAGTACATCTTGAGAAGATGGGACTTAGAGTACCTAAATGGCTTTTACGGGCAAGTGGGAGATTGTTAGGAATAGTGACCTAGAAAGCCGATTAGTCATAATCCATTTTTGGACTTTCCTAGTATCATAGACAATCTTTGAATAATATACGATTGATTAATATCATAGGCAAACACTTCTTTATATGCACTTGTTTGGTATGCGTTTACTTTAGCTGTGCATGTATGAGAACTCCCCTAATCCTGATGACTTTAGGAATCTACCATTTAGGTGAAATGGTTCATGAAACGAGCCCTATATCACATAAGTCATGATTAGTAAAATACTCCAAGCCGATGAGTCCTACAGACAGTGGGAGTGTCAACCTGACTCCTCTAAGGCTTGCTTGTGGGATCACACCCTTAAAAAGGACCACCTTGTTTCATGGAGGTTCAAAGTGTATAGTTGATACGCGCGTGATACATGAGGGTGCTTACTTCAATAAGTAAGTTCACTGAGGTGCCCCGTATGAGAACATTCCTAAATGGGAAAGGAAGTTTCTATTTCAGGAAATAGAAACTTCCAGGTTAGGAAATATCTCACGAGTCATTGATGTGATTAATTGATCCTTAAGACTTGAGGTTCCTTGTCACTTTATGAGTTAACTCTGTAGTCTTAGGTATAAGCTTTAAAGGGTGTCGCCTTAGACAACTGATTCAAGGCTTATGCTGGGGCTGCACAAGTGATTCATGAAAGTGAATGAGAATCAAGAAAGGACCTACACTTGCATTTGCAAGGTGATCTCTTATTGTGTAAGTCATTCATATGCCATATTAAGTCCTTGGCCAAGGCAGTAGATCAAGACATCAAGAAAAGGGTTTCTTGGATTGAGATCAAATGGATATGAAATGCACTTAGCTTTAAGACCGGATTATTAGGGTTCTAATTATTCCCTTACCCTAGATCTTGGTTGAGAGATACTAAGTAGGAGGATTGTATCTCACATGAATCAATGACTTAAAGGTTCTATCGAATCCGAACATTCCAATTCAACTAGGGGTTAAACACCTGTTGCTAGACTATGGTCGTTTAATCTGTGGACTGATTAATTAATTAGAGAATTAATTAATTAGGGTCACTGCTAATTGAATTGAGAACCTAGAGGGTCACACACAACAACTTGGTTACATGAGTTGAGGCTTGAAAATGATTAAACGAGTTAATCTGGACGAGAAGGTTCCACACGTGTGAAACCACACGTGTTGGTCACGTGAGTGACACGTGTCATTGTGACACGTGTCTCACGTGAATATATATATTAAATAATTAATTTGTTAATTGTTTAATAGACTTTGGTTTAATTTTGAATTAAAAAGAAAGTCTTATTTTGGAGAAAAATAATCTAGTTAATTAATTACGAATTAATTAATTAGATAAAATAAGTTATTTATTTTAAATAAATAAAGTATAAAATTATCCAAAACTAGTTTGAATATTTTAGCTCTCTTAAAAGTTGACTTGAATTTTAATTCAAAGTCAAAGTCAAAATTACTTGATGATCAAGTAATAGGAGAGAGGGACCAAATCCTTAGTCCATGAGGACTAGGAATTTCGGCCACTCCCTTATTATAAATAGGGGAGCTCGAGCTCCCCTTAGAGCTAATCAAGAATTCTTTTGGTTCATGTGTTGAACACCATCCTTTCTCCAAGATCAAATAAACCCTAGGTTAAGCCTAAACACTAACTAGAGAACTAGCATCCTTACTAGTTAGATTGTAGTCAAGTTGGTGGACTATCTCTAGAGAGCTTCAAGTTAGAAGTTTGAAGATTCGAGATTTACCAAGGAGATGGGATCAAGTCGCGAGAAGAGCGTTCTTGGGTAGCTTGAAACGCTTCAAGAAAGAATAAAAGAAAAGTAAGTTTCTTATCTCTACGAATTTGGTTACACGATTGCGAGTCCTAGATCCTTTTGTTGGAAAAAATTTTAATTTCCGCTGCTTTTCTGATTCGTGTTTCCCAACATAACTCCGATGGACCAACGAAAGTCCAAGATAACGAATGCAGAGTTTAACAAAGCTAAGGCATGGTTGAGTTTGTCGGAGAGTTACACAGTTAGACTCCCCCAAGAAGGTGAGAGGGTAAGCCAACCGAGAGGGAAAATTTCCATAGGGATCTACTATGCCTGAGTAAAAGCATGGGTTCCAACTCCTGTTGGCCCCTCCGTTGTCTACCTTCTTGGTTTGGTTCAAAATCTACCTTGCTCAGTTAATGTCGAACTCATTTGCTCTGATGCACCGTGCCATTATCATTATGAGATATCTCGGGTTCGGGCACGGGTCAAAGACTTTGGGGAATTCTTCACTTTAAACAACTCTTCTAAGTCGGGAATGAGCTTTTACAACCTTCAATCAAAGCCTAATCATAATATTGTTACTATTCCGACTTCATCGAATGGGAATGTGTGTAAGTCTAAATTTTTCTTCATCGATTGCCCTATCTCTCCATCCATGATCGTCTCCTTCGAGCTCAAACTGTGAACCAGCTAATAGCAGTCCGACAGATCGTGCCACCCCAGTCTTTGACTCATCAATCGACCTCAGCGGCGAGGGCTAGATGTAAGGGCAGTCTGCACAAGCCCCCCAATTGATCTTTGCACCGCCTTCAGCTTCGAACCCAAAGCAAGTAATTAATTTAGATCATTTAGATATCTACTTTAACCCGTAATTCAAGGCTTATGATCTGCTTGATCTCTGGGAACAGTATCGGCCGGGCAAGAGGTTCTTGAAATGCAAGCAGGGTGATAGGGAGATCATGATCGAGCTGGCTCCTAACTCCAAGAACTCTGATGAAGAGGGCTAACTGATGAACTTCCCGCACATTGATCAACCCCAGTGGCCGTCCGGGCTCACGTTCGAGAGGCCTAATGGTTTGAAGAGGTCGCTCTCCACTGCGAAGTCCGACATCGAGCTGCTCACTGCCCTGTTAAACACGAGCTATATTATCGAAGGCATGTTCAGTGTCGACATCTTCGGGGTGAGTTATTTTGTTCATTTACACTTGCGCTTTTTCTCTTTCTTATTCTTTTTTATCAAACTGAAAGATCGATCAATTCCCTAAAAATGGTTGCCTCCTACCATAAGCGGCTTCTAGCAGATGGATATATATAAGGCGGGGAAAGTTAAATATAAAGGCAAGTATCAGGCGGCCAAGGGAGAGCTCAAGGAGTTGAGGAAGCTCGATGCAGCTTCATTGATAAGGCAGGTCGAGGATCTGGGTCGAGAGAAAAGGAGAAAGATGGAGAAAAAGGAGAAGGTGGATACCTAGCTCCGGATTCCTTTGACCGAGATCGAGCGCCTCAAGACTCAACATGCACTCGACCTCACGTCCTTGCAGGAGCACGCTGCCGAAGAGGTTGAGGATGGGAAGCATGTAGCTCGAGCTAAGGGTCACTAAGAGGTCCTCAATCTGACTCACTCGTGCATTAAAGATTACATCGATGCAATGAAGAGAGCCAAGACTGAGATCGAGAGGTATGCAGTTTATGAGTTGGTAGTGGGTCTAGCCTTCGTGGAGGCTAACATAACCATGACCTTGTCCGATGTCGATGTCGGATTCAAGTTGGCTATGAATCAGATCAAAGCCAAAGGCTTATTCCCTAATAACTTTGACTACAACTCGATCGACTACATTGTGGATGACCCGTATCCCAACCCTATCATTGCTGAATAGGAAGAAGAGGATGTGGCCATTCATTGGCCAACATGCAAGTATGGCTTTGCCATCAACATTGCTAAAGCTAAAAGAGATTAAAAAAAAAAAACAAGTTCACTGTGAACTCCTATAGCTTGTCAACATCGATCACATCTTACCCTCTCTTTATCTCGATCTCAGTAAGGCTCCTATCTCTGAGGGGTTAGGTCAACAAGAGTCAGCTCAAAAAGAACCTAAATTAACCTTTGCTCCTACTGCTTGAGAATTTGACCTACTTGGCCAGGATGTGGCCAGTAAAACAATCTTTACTTGTTTCTATTTTAAAATAATGATTCGACCTACTGGCCGGGGTGTGGCCAGGTGAATACTTTGTTTCTTTTTTATTTTATGAACATCTAACGAGAAATCGACCCACATAGCGGGTGAGGTCTGTCTTCTCATTGCATGCTGCTTTATTTTTACTTGTCTTGTTTTGACTTCTAAGTTCATGAGCGTGCATATTATCTTAGCTATAGATATGTCGATAACATTAGTTGATCGACCCTTTAACTTGGCATCGATCTCTCTATTGGAAAACACGAATCAGAAAGCAGCGGAATTTAAAAAATTTTCCAACAAAAGGATCTTGGACTCGCAATCGTGTAACCAAATTCGTAGAGATAGAAAACTTACTTTTCTTTTATTCTTTCTTGAAGCGTTTCAAGCCACCCAAGAACGCTCTTCTCGCGGCTTGATCCCCTCTCCTTGGTAAAGCTCGAATCTTCAAACTTCTAACTTGAAGTCTCTAGAGAAAGTCCACCAACTTGATCACAATCTAACTAGTAAGGATGCTAGTTCTCTAGTTAGTGTTTAGGCTTAACCTAGGGTTTACTTTAATCTTGGAGAAAGGAAGGTGTTCAACACATGAACCAAGAATTGTCAATTAGCTCCATAAGGAGCTCGAGCTCCCCTATTTATAGAGAGAGGGTGCCGATCCAAATCCTAGTTGGGAAAGGATTTGGTTCCTCTCTCTCCTATTACTTGATCATCAAGTATTTTCCAACTTTGACTTTGAATTCTACTTCAAGTCAACTTTTAAGAGAGCTAAAAATATCCAAACTATTTTTGGATAATTTTATACTTTATTTATTATAAAAATAAATAACTTATTTTATCTAATTAATTAATTCATAATTAATTAACTGGATTATTTTCTCCAAAATTAGACTTTCTTTTTAATTCAAAATTAAACCAAAGTCTATTAAATAATTAACTAAATTAATCATTTAATATATATATAAATTCACGTGTGTGACACGTGTCACAAGGACACGTGTCACTCACATGACCCACACGTGTGGCTTCACACGTGTGGAACCCTCTAGGCTCGATTAACTCGTTTAATCATTTTCAAGCCTCAACTCATGTAACCAAGTTGTTGTGTGTGACCCTCTAGGTTCTCAATTCAATTAGCAGTGACCCTAATTAATTAATTCACTAATTAATTAATCAGTCCACAGATTAAACGACCATAGTCTAGCAACAGGTGTTCAACCCCTAGCTGAATTGGAATGTTCGGATTCGACAGAACCTTTAAGTCATTGATTCATGTGAGATACAATCCTCCTACTTACTATCTCTCAACCAAGATCTAGGGCAAGGGAATAATCAGAACCCTAACAATCCGGTCTTAAAGCTAAGTGCATTTCATATCCATTTGATCTCAATCCAAGAAACCCTTTTCTTGATGTCTTGATCTACTGCCTTGGCCAAGGACTCCATATGGCATATGAATGACTTACACAATAAGAGATCACCTTGCATATGCAAGTGTAGGTCCTTTCTTGATTCTCATTCACTTTCATGAATCACTTGTGCAGCCCCAGCATAAGCCTTGAATCAGTTGTCTAAGGCGACACCCTTTAAAGCTTATACCAAAGACTACAGAGTTAATTCATAAAGTGACAAGGAACCTCAAGTCTAAGGATCAATTAATCACATCAATGACTCGTGAGATATTTCCTAATCTGGAAGTTTCCATTTCCTGAAAAAGAAACTTCCTTTCCCATTTAGGAATGTTCTCACACGGGCACCTCAGTGAACTTACTTATTAAAGTAAGCACCCTCATGTATCACGCACGTATCAACTATACACTTTGCACCTCCATGAAACAAGGTGGTCCTTCTTAAGGGCGTGATCCCACAAGCAAGCCTTAGAGGAGTCAGGTTGACACTCCCACTGTCTGTAGGACTCATCGGCTTGGAGTATTTTACTAATCATGGCTTATGTGATATAGGGCTCGTTTCATGAACCATTTCACCTAAATGGTAGAGTCCTAAAGTCATCAGGATTAGGGGAGTTCTCATACATGCGCACGTAATGGAAACACACAAAACACGTATTGGCATATAAAGAAGTGTTTGCCTATAATCAATCGTATATTATTCAAAGATTGTCTGTGATATAAGAAAAGTCCCAAAGCAGATTACGTCGAATCGGCTTTCTAGGGCACTATTCCTAACACTCTCTGGGCCTTTGATTATGCAAGTTCTCTTGAATTGTTAGTCCTTTTTTGATCGTTCACTTTAGAGTAACGATTTCTTTGGGTCTTAACTCCTGTTGTGTAACTTGTTTTGCTATCTTTCAAAGGAAGGACGATTCACACCGTATGTGAGATCGACCTCGTCTCCTGGGCATAGTTCCCTAACTTTTAACTTCTTATATGCAACTTTACATGCTAGTTTATTCCTCGATCGATCGCATCACACTGCATGGGGTTGGGTGAGTTATTCTCTTGGATCAACTGGTGCTGATCTCTTTGGAATCACCCAGCTCGAAATGTGTGTCCTTTTGTTTGATTGATCGATTTCATTTACCTCTGTGTGATTTGAGTTTGCGAACATTTCTCTTGGAACACTTTTGGTCGATCTCTGAGAAATTAAATTTTAACAATCAGCAAGTTTTTTGAGTTTCAGCAAATTTAGGTGGTGAGGGGGGCTCTGCCCGTCCTTTGAGCATGATCGTAGATAGAATGAGTAGAAATGTTGAGAAAACTTTAACTTTGCAATAAAGAGGTCGGATCTTGTAATCAATTCTTCCATTTGATACAATCACACACAATCTTTAGGGATAGTGCCCTAATGCCGAATTGTTGTAATTAATTCTTCCATTTGATACAATCGCACACTATCTTCAATTTGTTGTAGTATCTCGACCTTTTTTTAGTACTAGATGTTAGGGATAGTGCCCTTAAATATGACTTGTAATGTTTGCTTTATCTATTTCCTTGTAAATCACACACAATCTTTGAATAATAAACGAAACGATTTGTTCAAAGACAATCGTTTCTTTATGTGCTCTTGTATGTTGTGGGTGTTTACATTTACATGTGCATGTATTAGAACTCCCGTAATCCATCAAGCTTTTAGGGCTTTGTCGTTTAAGTTAATGATACATGAAACAAGCCCTAATCTAAGATGGATTAGAATTTACTCAATGTTCATGAGTCCTACAAAAAGTGGGAGTGTTGATATGACTCGGTTGAGGCTTGCTTGTGTGATTGCGTCCTTAAGAAGGAATTATCATGTTTCATGGGATGACAAAGTGCATGGTAAATGTGTACGCAACTATGAGGGTGTTCATTGATAAAATGAGTTTACTGAGGTATCCCGCGTGAGAACATTCCTAAATGGGAAAATAATTATCCATTTCTAGAAATGGAGAATTCCAGATTAGAAAATATCTCACAGGTTAATGTCGTGATTAAGTAGTCCTTAGACTTGAGATTCCATGGTTGTCTTAAGTGACTTAACTAGGCAATCTTAGATATAGGTCTAAAAGGGTATCGCTCGAGACACCTAAATTATGACTTATATCGAGGTTGCAAAAGTGGCATGTGAAGACATGTGAGAATCAATAAAGGACCTACACTTGCTTAAAGTAAGAAGATCTCTTATTTCATAAGTCGTTCGTATTCCATCTCGTAGTCCTTCGCCAAGGTAGTTAGATCGACATCAAGAAATGAGTTTCTTAAATCTAGATCGAATTCGTATAAAATGAACTTAGCTTTAAGATTTAGATAATTAGGGTTTTATTTATTCTCGTGCCCTAGGTCTTAATCGAGAGATGGTTTGGTAGGAGGATCGTATTTCACCATATGACATTGATTAGAAAGGTTCTTCGATAATTAGGGTTCTATTTATTGTCATGCTGCTAGACTATGGATGTGTGTGATCTGTGGACTAGTTAATTAATTAGGGTCACTGCTATTCGAATAATGAACCAAAAGGATCACAGACAAATGCCAGGTCACGAGGGTTTTGGTAGGGGTTAAATAGGATTAATCAACAAGGTCAAGAAATTAACCGGATGGATCCCACACGTACGCGTGGCATGTGTGTGACATGTGATACCTGTGGCACGAGCCACACGTGTTGTGCGTGTGAGTGTTTATGTTTAATTATATTGTATAACTAAATTTTGGGGCTTTAGATTAATTAAGAATTAATAAAAGTCCTATTCCAGAAAATGAGACTAATAAATAATTAATTATGATTTAGTTACTAATTGGAATATTAGTTTATTTATTTATGAAATAAATAAAAGATAATATCCTACTTTATGAAATAAATAAAGTAAAGGATAATATCCTAGGTTATTTATGAAATAAATAAAGGATAATACCCTAACTAATTTATTTATTAAATAAGTGGAGGATAATATCCTAACTTATTTATTTATGAAATAAATGAATAAAGGATAATATCTTACTTTATTTATTCATGAAATAATAAAGGATAATGTCTTAGCTTATGAAATAAATAAGTCAAAGATAATATCATATTTTATTTATGTACGATAATATTTCTTGATAACATTAATTGAAAAAATCCTAATTACTTAGGATAGTATTTCTTAACTACGTATATTAACGAAATCCTAAATCAGTTAGATGATGGTTTCTTGATTATATTTAATTAAGAGATAAAATTAACTAGTAATTTTATCATCAGGAAAACTGAACTAGAGAAAAATAAGGAATCTTTTCTCTCTCCTAGATGAGACGTTTCTCATCTAATAAATAGAGACGAGTTTTCTCTTTGATTCTTTAGAGCGATGTTCTTGAAGCATCCCTATATTCTGGAAAAATACGAAAAAGAAAACACTCAATCTATCCTAGCTAAAGCACAAGACACAGAACTAGCATTCTCACTGGCGTGATCGTAATCTATGTAGCACCCGAGCATGAGGTACGACATTCCCGCACCGGGACCCGACCCCGTATATGAAATGGGAAGTCCATACACATGCCAAATCACGGTTAACGGGGACACAACACACATGCTAGGCTAGGCAGGAACTACCCTTAAACTATACAAGTGCAAGAACAAGTAAATCAGAGCACGAAGACAAAAGCAGAAGCAAATAATCATAACATGATCCTCAAGTCCCAAAATATTCAACATGTATATACAATAATAGAGTATCCACGGCCATCACAGCCAAAACATAAAATAATACGCTCCAAAACATAATCATAATACAAAATAAGATGAATGTATGCAGACCCCAAACGAAAAGAGCTAGACACGAATACAAGACTCAAGTACACGACTCGAATTCCCACCTAGCTCTTCCTAACCTGCACAAAACAACTGAAACAAACCGGGTTCAGTCTAAAGGAGACTGGTGGGTATAAAACAGGGCATATAATATAATATCGCGGAATTTAAACACGTTCATGCAAGCCCTAATCCCGTATGAAATTTAATAAAGATTTCCCAAGTGGGAAAAACAAAGAAGACATCAACGGGATTACGACTATCATATTTATTCATAATCAATCATAAGGTTGTGGCCCTAGCCAGTGGGCGTGCATTATCTCCAACGTACTCCTTGTGTAATCATAAACATAATTCATTGGTTATCACACATATATTCTTTATGCATAATCATAACATGATCATAATCATACATATACACTTTTTTCCTCCGGGTGGTGGATGGGTTTGCAAGGCCCGGTCACCTATAGCTAATGAGGTACATGAATCCTCAAGGCCTGGTTCCCCTTCCTCACCAAAAACTCCTTAACGAGGTCGGTTTCGCTGAAATTTGGTTGGAACTAATGCATGGGATCACCGTCGGCCCTTGCCTCCCCGGATAGCCACATGCACTAAGTTCCTGGGTCCGTGTTTTCATATCATGCTCTCGCCAAAACATAAGGTAGGAATCATAAAAGAAGGGCATACGTTTGCAATCATTTACTCGAGAAAAGACTCTATATATAATCATACTATTTTGGCTTAAAATGTTTCACATAGGGATATGTATAGGGTAATTTTATCTATTTAGAAGAGAAACCCACCTTGAAGAGACAAAGGAAGGAGATTAAGAGTCTCAAGGATCGCCCTCATCTCCGACCAAACCCGAATCTGTGCAAAAGAGGTAGTGTGAGAATCAAAATGACCATATACGACGCATGGTAATGTTATGCATATGATATAAGATGTATAAAGCTTAAAATGATGCTATGGAATCATGAAATCAAGTAAGTCACTCAACAAGTGCAAGTATATACAATGCATGAAGGTTTCATATTCAAACGAGTTCATATCATTCACGTTTCATATCAGATCAAGTCATAATTCTCATATAACAATCATAACATGTGTAATTGCACGTTAACAGGGCTTAGGTATCATAAAAAGAGGTTAAGGGAAGATTAAACAAGCAAAGAAACACGAGAGAATGAAAAACGAACAACGGGGAAAAGCTAACAGGATCCATGGCCGTGGATTTGAGATCCACGGCCATGGATCTTGCTCCAGAAATTCCCCAAAATCTGTCCCTAAATCCACGCCCGTGGATGGGTTTTAGAAGAAAAATCCACGGTCGTGGATTGAGTTCCAGAAGCAAAAATACATGCAAAACAGGGCAATTACGAGAAGGAAGCCAAAGATGCATAACCCAACTCAAAACTCCAACCAAAAGCATACCAAATCCGGTCATAAGCTCATACACACATTCTATATCACATTTAAACATCAAGAACCCAAGGAAAACATCAAGAATTCATCATCAAACCCATTTCTCCAATCTTCATTAATGATCATGCATTAACTACTCAACTACCAAGCCAAGAAATGATGAGAAATGGCAAGGAGATGAGCTCAAATCTCCAAGGTTTTGAATAGTACTTTCTTTCTCCTTTCTTCTTCTTTCTTTTCTCCCTTTTTGCTGAAATTTTGGGTATGGAAGAGGGGGTGGTTCGGTGGTGAGGGCTGATTAGGGTAAGAGAGGTGTGTTGCAAGTGGGCTAGGTCATGGAGGTAGGGCTTAGGCTTGTTTGGTAGTTTCGAAACTTAGAAAAAAGTCAATGGTTGTTATTTTAGGCGCAAGGTGCTCATTTCGGTAGAAATTCGGGGATCCAAATGATCTTAGAAAAGTATGAGGATTGTCCCACTATCTCTGAGTTATCGTTCTAAAACTCAAAATAAATCCATAACCAACTCAAACAAGTCCAAAATCAAATAACGGGCATTAAAACAAGATCATAATTCATATATCTCAAGTATACCAAGGTTCCACAAAAATCAGAATTCAAATCGAATGCAAACGACATGTATTCATATTCATATACACTCAAATGTTCAAGAATTCCAACAAATTCAAGATGAATAAGAATAAATCAAAGTATGACAAGAAATGAAATAAATAATGAAATTAAGAACAATGAAATAATTAAATCGCGCAATTAATAAACACATACATCGTACCTGTACGGCCGAAAAACCGGGGCGTTACAATCTAGGACTAGTGTGGATATCTTTTGAGGGCTTCTACTTTGGAGTCCCGAAGGAAGAACCGTTTGAGGGATTCTTGCCACTTGAAGAGTATTTGTGGGCGGTTCATAACACTTCAAGAAAGACTAAATTAAAGTAAGTTTACAAAACTTTCTTGTTTCATTTAGGAATAAAAATTGCAAGCCCATGATTTCTTGTTGAAAATTTTTAATTTTTCGCTGCGTTTTGAACTTGTTTTCCAATGCTAAATCCCCAATCTGGAAGGATTGAGGTCGAATGTGTTTATTGTACGATCGAGCTATTGCGACCTTGTATTGTTTTACCTTTTGGTAGGCACGTTCCCTCTTTTCCTGGATCAGATCCCAATCCTCTGCTCGATGAGCAGTTCCGACGGAATCACCACTTCAGATCTATACACTGAGGAAAAATGGGTTTGCCTAGTTTCAGTTCCTGGGTTGTTCGATATGCTCAAAGAACCCCATCGAGCTCTTCTGTCCATGATCCCGACTTAGCATCGAGGCAAGTCTCCAAGTTCTAAATTATTATCCTGTTAGTGACTTCATCTTGGCTATTGGCTTGGGGATGACCTACTGTGGTGAACCTGAGGTTTATTCCGAGGTCCTGCCAATAGCTCTTCGTGTTATCACTTTGGAACTGAGACCCATTGTCACAGATTAAGACCCTTGGTACACCAAAGTGACAGAGTATGTTCTTCCAGAGAAAGTTTCTTATTAGCACGTCGGTTATCTTTGGGACTACTTCGGCTTCGACCCATTTTGAAAAGTACTCGACGACAACAATGGTAAAGCGTTTCTACCTAGGAGCTAAGGGAATGGTCTGATGACATCTATCCCCCACTGGTTGAATGTGTAGGATACATTGACGACAATCATTTTCGCTGGGTGTTGGTGTATTAAATTACCATGTTTTTGACATCGTGAGCACTTCCTGGAAAAGATCTTTACCACTCGAACTAATATTGGCCAAAAGTAGCCACTCCTTAGAACTTTTTGAGCCAGGGCTCAACCTCCCGAATGGTTGCAACAACATCCCCCATGAACCTCTTTTAGCATGTCTTGGTCCTGGCTGGATTGGAGATATCTTAACAGGGATTCTGTGAAGGATTTTTTGAACAACCTTCCTTCCACATTGAGAACTTATCTCAGGGCTCGATATTTTACCCTTCTGGCTTCGGTTTGATTTTGTGGTATAGTGTCGTGTCTGAGGTACGCAACCAGGTGTTGTAAGGTTTTACTACAGTTAAAAACCAATCGTGCAAGTGTACACTAACATATGCATAGCACAATAGGATCGAACCCACAGGGAAGGGAAATCAATCACTACTCTATATCCTTCTCTAATCTACAGACTAATCGAAAAGCAATTGTTGTTGTTATCTATAAATCTACTAAAACAAAGATTAACAATTAACCAGAAATAAACGCAAGTAATACTAAAACACACGGATTAGCTCAATAAACTAAACAGGTAGGGAAAAAGTAATGAATCATACAATCAAGGGATGATATGATACTTGTTTGACAAGTGTAATTCTACAACCTAGTCACTTATATTTGTATTACCCTCTCTCAAGGTGTAACCAAGTGCTTAATTAGTGTTCAATGTTGCTCTCGCAATCACCAATAGTTAATTAAACCATGGGAACAAGACTAGTGCAATTCAATATTCTAGCGGCTCGGCATGGAATAAAATTACTGTTGTATAAGCTAGGACCAAATCTCTTTGTACCCTACAACTTACAAGTTGTGAAAACCATCTAAATTACCATCACTTTTTCTATCTATAGGTAATTATGACACATGCTAAGGGTGATCAGGCCATCGCAAGTCAATTCAAACCTGTTTTCAAACTAAGAATTAACACAAGTCATTCAAGCATCTTATCAAACATCTATCATGCAATCATCATCACTCCCCCTAGCCCTAGAGAATTAGCTACTCATAATTAAAACAAAACTCATAAAACTAAAGGAAATTGCATTAAAATAATTCATAGTCATCAAATCTAAACAAAGTTTCAATAACAAAAGCCTAAACATTCAGTAATATCTAAAAACGAATCTAACATACGAAAACTAATCAAAACTAAACTTAAAGGAATTAGTTTGTAAATTAAAGCAACAATAAAACCAAAGATCGTTCTAAGAATTCAATCCTCTCGTCTTTTCGAATCCTCTGGAAAATCTCTGAAACTCCTTATCTTCTCTCTAAACCCTAGGTCTTGCCCTGGAAGAAAAGCTCTCTAAAAAAGACTCCAAAAACGCACTAATATATCTGCACAAAGAATTCTCTCTCCGCCCTAGGTAATGGGAGTTACCTCTCTATGTACATTTGTTGTTAACGCCCTTTACTGCTTGAAATAGCCATAACATTTTTATTAGTGGTAACGGGCATTACCACTTTCCTTCTGCTTAGGGGTAACGGGCGTTACCCCTCTTCTCTCGCCAAAAGCTCCACTCCTGTGGCTAGTAACGGGGGTTACTAACTTTGTACTCCTAAGTGGTAACGGGAGTTACCACATTTTCTTCAAAAAATGCATGAAATTACTTCGCTTCGCCGTTTCTCAACTCCTACTCTAAAATCACCTAAACGGAGCAAAATAAGCACATAAACGCATCAAACGACACCAAAAATATGATCTAATTATGCTCGAAACCATGTAATTTCTACACACAACAAAATCCCCCACACTTGAATATTGCTCGTCCCCGAGTAATACGGAATTTAAGAAAACACATCCTCATCAAACCTCCCTCTCAAAGCAATCATCAAACCTTCGCCTAAACAAGTCTAGCTATTCCAATCAAGTACTCATAAACATAAGATCCCCAAAACTTAGTTTGAAAAGTATACCCTTGTGTAGTGTGTGAATCAAACGAAACAATGTAGAAAAAGTAGAATGACAAATTCACAATTCCTTCTAAGTTCTAATCATCAACTTTGGAATACACTATTCGCACCTATCTCCACTAATGGAATAAAATCAAGACGTAGAATCGGTAGGTCTTTTCGAGCTTGTAATGTAGGCTTAGGGTAAGGTTATGAAATTTTGGATCAAGTGACTACTCACCAAGCTTACGTCATTCAATCTATACAAAACACAACATTTTCATTCGCCATTAAACACGAAAATCACCCCAATTTCTTTAATTGAATCCCACACTCTCAAATTCACACTTTGCATAATTTCCTTTTTTTTTTCTTTTACTGTTTCTCTTCTTTTTTTTTCTCTTTTCACACTTTTGTCATTCTTTTTCTTTTTCTTTACAATAACCTCTCAAATTCAATCACAAGAACAATCAAAAGGGGTCAAAGGATAGATATTCACCATAAAAATCAAACGAGCAAGCCTTGGTGTAAAAATTATCAAGGTAGGTATTTCTATGTTGTGCATTGGCTTATAATGTGGCTACAAAAATCTTTGCACAACAATAAGGCTCAGCGGGGTCAATAAGATTACGTTATTTAGTGAAAAACAGCTAAATACAAAAGCTTCAAATCCTCTGACAACGAATGCCTACTTCACTTCCTTAGTCTTTCATTAACTCAAAATTTCGCCTCAATAGGACTAAAATGCATCCTAATCAAATCTTAGACTCATTCGGAAATCATCAACTTATCTTTCTAAGCAAAGTACATTATCTCGTTCAAAAGTGCTCAAAATATAAGGGCATACTTACACACTAAATCATCAAATCTCAATTTTCCTCAATTCAAAAAACCTAACTTATTCTAGCGAAAGATCAACAATCAAACTTCAAAGAAAAAGTTCAAAATGAGGGAAAATTTTCAAAAAACTTCAAAATTACTCGATTTTTAGCAAATCACAAGTGAAACTACATCTAAACATGTAAATATTAAATAAAACTCATAACAAACATGCACTTCCTCCCCCATACTTAAACTTTGCAATGTCCTCATGCAATTCAAAGAATTAAAGGTCAAGAAAACTCCCTGATCAAATGAAGAACCGACAACGTGCGATCAAAGCTTCCAAAAAGTGACTAGAGAACACGGATCAAGTGCACATGCAATTGACAATCAACATGCATCGAACAATTAACACACAAGTCACAAATTCACATAAAGAAAGAGCACTATTGCATAAACAAAATTCAGGAATTCAAACATATGCAAAAATCTAAGTGTAGCCAAAATATCCAAACCTAACAATGAATAAACGAAGAAAGGCTGTCTAGAAATCAGGGGAAAAAAACAAAATAACAGAATCAGGGTGATGGGGGTCCTCCAAAATACTGGTCAACACGAGCACTGAACTCGTCAAACTTGGCCTCCAACCTGGCCTCCCACGCATCGAATCGCTCATCCACATACTGTGCCAAATCCTCAACTCTCGTGATTACGGTGGTCATATCAGCCCTCAATCCTGCTAACTCTGTACGCACGCCTCTCAAAGTAACAGGAGCTTCATCACTGGCCTCAGCAACAACGGGCGCGACACTGCGAAGAGTTGCAAACTCGTCATCTAGCCTATCAGGTATCCGAGCTAAAAGCTCCTTCTCCCTCTCAGAAAGCTCATCAAACCGGGCCTTACCCCAGCTATACATCTGCCAGAGATGATCTCCATCTCTAATGGGCCACCATGGCAAGTTCTAATCTTTCAGCTCCCCACTCTCCCAAGCAATAGCCAAACCCACAGTCTCCAAGTACTGTGGCCCAATATCATATCCAAAGTAAATCGGAAAAGCTCCTCGTGGTCTCCAATACATCTCCCGAGCAAACATCGTCACAAAAGCACCATGAGCAATCGTGCCAGTAACACTCCCAGTAGTCTCCTGAAGCTTCCATAGAAACTCAACCATTCCATCAAACTTGATGCCTTCCTTCATCATGTACATTATACCCAACTCAGTCTCCGTAATGTGGTTATCTCTTCCATATCTAGCACAAAATCTCGTGGCTAAAATCCTATGGACTAGCACCCAAGTTAAAGAATCAAGATAGCTATCATGTGTGCATCGAGGGGAATAACTAGGAACACCCTCTCGCAAAGGAAAGGATCTCCATACCGCCTCTCGCTGAGTATCACTCCGTTTAGGCAAAGAAGTGGTGGCATTAGCTGGGAAACAAAGAATCTCTCTTATCCGGCTCACGCTCCATGCTTAAGTTTCCATATCATCTAGAGTGAAGGTCAAGGTGTTGTCCACCGGATCGAAGTTCATTGTGGTGAAGAAAGCGGCCGTCATCTCTCCATAGATCATATCCTTCCTAGAAAGGAATGGTAACCAACCTATGTTGTCAAACAATCTTTTAACTTCTTCCCAAACCTCAAAATTCTCCATCCACATGTTCTTGAAGAATTTAGTAGACAAAATGTTCCTTGTCAAAGTCCTTTGAAAAGGGTTACCCAAAGCATTAACCATTATGTTGACCGATCCAAAAGGTTGATGGTCCAACCAGGATGAAGTAGTGAAGGGCTCCGGGACTCTAGAGCGCTTAGGGCGACCTATAGTACCTAAATCAAACAAATATAGCAAGACAAAGCACATAAAAATCAACCACAATTCCCTTAGACAATGTATCAAACACCTTGTGTGCTTAAGCCTAGGGTGCCAGTTCTAACTTAAGTTCTTCAATCTACCCAACTCAAATTCACTAGCTCATAATCTACAATTCGAACTCAAAATTCTCTACCTTCGATTTCATAATTCGGACTCAAGATTACTTAGAAGTTAGGATTCTTCAAAGATTTAACCCAATTCAAGTTAAATTCAATTCAAGGCATTAATCCTAATTCTAGCATGCATAATCTCTCAAAATTTATCAATTCAATCTCAAGGTGATTCCTAACATGCAAATTCAATCCTAGTTGTCAATCTTAGATTGGAAAAATTAGCTATAACAATTCACTCTAAAAAAGGACATATTGACTTACTTTGATTCACAAGGGAGGAGAGAGTGTGTAAACTTGGTGGAAAAGCTTCTTGCTTGCAAATTGATAATGGGTGGCCAAAGGGAACTATTGAATCTCTTCTAAGGTAGAATAAGTGGGTGCAAGTGTATTTATAGGTTTGGGGGAGAAAATTCCGAAATTGGGTAGGAAAAGAATTAATTTAACCCTAAAAACGTGTTTCCTAAACCCAGATTTTCGCCCAATCGGACCGGTAACGGGTGTTACCGGTTTTCCTCATGAAAGGGGTAACGGCCGTTACCTCTCTCGGTCCAGACGCCTGTCTCCATTAACGCGCGTTACTGCAAAACAACTGCTAGGGTGTAACGCCCGTTACCTATACAACCCGGGACGCCTGACCTTATTAACGGGCGTTACCAAAAGGTAACTGCAATGGTCTAACGCCCGTTACAACTGTTCCGCCCAAAATACAAATAAACTACAAACACAAAACGAATGGTGCTCAATCACGTCAATTTACCGAAATTAACTCATATGATTCAACCAAACCAAAGTGCGTCATTCTCGAAACCCATAAACACATATATCCATTCATATCAACAATTTATTCTCCTCATGAAAGAAAATCAATGTCATGCACATGCATACCAACAAAGTAAATGGACCTCAATATTGACAATAACACTCAAATCACGGTCCTTGCACTATCTAGACCTTGGCTTACTAGTAAAACATCGAGTGACCTGCAAACGAGAGAGACAACTCAATTAAGACGAGAAACACGAGGATGAAAGAAACGAAAACAACAGAAACAAAAACAAAAGAAAAGGAATTTTTTTTTTGTTCTAAGTTATAGTCGTTAGCTTGACTTTGAAGACCGGATTGGGATTAACAATCCCCAAGTAACGAGTCACAAGGAGTGACCTCGTTCTTGTTACTCTCAAAACTGGAGCTTGATCTCCAAGTATCTAATTCCAAAACATCCTTCATTCTCGATCTTCGAGACTTCCGTTTTCCTTCCCAATCAACTGCATCTCTTTTCTCCATGAACAGTGTCTTTCCGTCTGGGGTATCACTTATAATCTTAATCATGCAACACTTATCCGGAATCACCGATGGTGCCATGGACCCAAAATTCCTAAACTCCATTCGTTCATCTCCTATTTTGAACGTGAGCCGTCCATTCTGAACATATATATCCGTTCCAGCCGTAGCCAAAAACGGTCTTTAATGGATCAATGGGATCCTCTCATCGCTCTCAATATCAAGAACTACAAAATCAGTAGGAATGCGAAATCTTCCAACTTTTACCAAAACATCTTCAAGAATTCCTATCGGATACTTCACCGATCTGTCTGCTAGTTGGAGTGTCATATTAGTCGGTGTAAGCTT